>JAMXBC010000001.1:59550000-62220000 GCA_024138005.1 Lumnitzera racemosa
GGTTCAGAGCTCGACGAATAGAGTTGGCTGTTCGAGATAGATCGGCAATGAAGTTTAATCATCAAGGAGTTTGCTAAGTTAAGATCAGCTCGGCTTTCTCAATATGCAGGGAAATTGCAAATTAGATTGGAGTTCGGCCATGTCAATGGCAGCTTAACTTCCTTACATTTATTGCGGGTTGGAAATTGTCATGCTCGGCATATGCTCTAGATTCCATTCACACGTGTATTGAATTCGGCACGTGAGCAGCAGGTCGAGCTTGTTCCGTTCATGAAGTGAATGGCTCGGTAACTATTCTCGACCACTAGGAAATTTGGCACAGGCTTGACGTTCCCGTTTAATGAAGTGAATGGCTCGGCCCAAAACTTCTTAGCTATTTGGTATGGGGCTTGACTTGCAAGAAGTACTCGGCTCGGCTAAAGAGTAGTTCGGCACAACCAACTTTGTTCCAAATTTTGGAACGAAGACTAAAAAGCACCATGGAGGTTCAGATATGTTGTTGTAAGGTTAGGATGGTGCGATCAAATTCGTCGAGACTCTGCTACCTTTGGTCCAAATTGTCGAGCCAGTTGAGTATAAGTGAGAAAATATCAACATGAGTGACTGGTTTATAAACAGCACCAATGCTTATATTTTTGCTCGGCATTTTTTACTAGCTCGGAAAGGACGAACAAACTCTGAACATGGGGCTTGATAAATTGCTGTTGGTGAATTTTTTTTACCACCGAGGGGGTTTCAAAATTATTAGGACTTGGATTCACTTCCACTCCACTTCAACCATGGTCTATTCTTGATTGTCTTTTTTCCTCCTCTCTTACCCACGGTATATAGAAAATGTTTAGTGCGTTATTCAATGTCAACTCCTTCATTAAGTTCACCAACAAAGTTTCGGCATGAGTAACTCCTGGGTGCGAATAATTCTATGATTGTTTCAAATTCACTACAACAGAATCAAAATACAAGAATAAAGGCTTTTCACTTACGTCCTACTTTGTAAGATGAATAGCAAACCCTTAATGCTTCTGTCATTTTGCACCATGGCGATTACATGGCAATTTCTGTGCTTTTTGTGCGTCCTTCCTTAGTTGCACTAGGCATTAAAAAGATAGTTACTCAAAATGCAGTGCAGTGGCAATTACTCAAAGATTGTTTTCATATTTCATGGGAAAATCAACCACATACTCACAAGAACCAAGAATCCAAACTGAATTATTCTCTAAGATCAAGATAAAGTAAGAAAAAGAAATACTGCTGTTGGACTTTAAAACCAGGAGAGAAGAAAAATCTGAATTGGTGAAATATAATCTGCCAATCATAAATTGGCTTGTACGTATTCCAAGAAGATATCAACGGAAGAAAATTGAATTTGGAAGAATCCATAAAAGAAAGAGCATCTTTGTAAACTCCGCAAATTTAGCTATTTAAGAGTAGTATTGAGCTCAATACTATAAATGACTTGATAAGTCATTAGAGTCAAGTAAGATAAAAATTTAATAAATCTAAATATTTATGAATAGTAAAAACCTTAGGAATTGATTAAAACCCTAAATCGTATACTAAAACTCTAAAAATTGACTTACACATTATTAATCAAAATTGAACTCAAATTTGATCGAAACCTTAAAGTTATAAATATAAACCTATAAAGTAATTAAATGTTACTCAATAGTGATAAAATTATAGTTGAATACAATTTTAAACTAAATTGCTTATTTGTACGAAATTTCAATGAAATCCCCACAATAACTTATAAAAATTATAATTGTAATAGGTACCAATTAAATTGATAAAATTTCATAAAAATTTGAAAATTAATTTACGAGGAGAATTGTTATAATTTATATGATTCGAAAAATTACACATATTTGTTAATAATTTTCATTTTCCTTCTCTTTTATTTTCAATTTATCTCTTTTCCTTCTTTCCATTTTCACTTCATGTCCACATCTTACAAATCCGAAACAAAAAAATCAGCAAAATGAAAGCCAAACAAGCAGCCCACATGATGAAATACAATTGCCAAGTGTTGAGCTTAACTAAATGAAAAGATTATAAATGATTACATTTATCTTATCCTCATTAATATAAAAGATTGGAAATTATCTTAGCTTATAAATTAAGCTTGTTGCTTACGTGAAGAAAGAAAAGAAACAAAACAAAAATCTAGAAATTAAAGTGGAAAGCAAACCAAGGAAAAATTTTCTGGAAATAAACGTGAGAAAGAAAGAAAGAAAGAAGAAAAGAAGAAGGAAATAATTAAAAGAAAAAGGTAAGTATTTATTTTTATGTAAATGTATAATATATAGTATATACATGTATAAATAAAGTAGTTATATAATATTTTTATACACATAACATAACTAATACAAGTCTATGTGCATAAATACTTAGAGTTAATTAAATATGTATGTATAAGGTTATGTATCTATACATGTATGTACATAGGTAAATTATACGCGAGAGTATGTACTATATATATATATATTTTTAGGAATACATATAATTAGTATTACGTATTTTATTAAATAACTATAGTATATGTGTATATTTTTGTACCATAACAATATATATATGTGTATCCATATATAATTATTTTAGTGTATATATATATATGTATAATCGTATAGTACATATATATATTAGTGTACCTCCATGAGTGGTAATTATATGTATATACAGAATATATATATATATATGTATTTATATGTATGTACATATGTAAGACTTATATATATATATATATATATATAAATACATGAAATCATGAATATGTATATAAGAATATGTTTATTTTCAATAAATGCATATACATATATAATATGTATAATATATATAAGTAGTATGCCAAATATGTATTAGCATATATAATATATTTAATAAATTCGTAAATATGTAAGTTGTATATGTATATATATATATACATATAATACTGTCATTAAATATTTTTCAATAAAATAAATTATAAAATATATATATGTGTATAATCGTAAAGTACATAAGAGAAATAATAAATAAGAAAATGAGAAATAGTAAAAATAAGAAAGGTAATAATAATGATAATAATCATAATAAAGTTAAAAATCTCAAAAATAGAAAAATATACTCAAAATAATAAAAATATCAAATATATGATTTAAATAATTATTAATCACAAATATGTTAAGAAAAAGCGAAAATCAATATTTTATAATTTTTAAACTTAAAAAATAATTTTTGTGATATTTTTATATCACAATTTATACTACAAGTCACAACATCCATAACGAGCCTCGTTACCAGAAAATACACTTGAAAAAATAAAAATGGACTATAATTTCATAACAATCTGAGCTAAAACGAAAAAGTTATACCTGATTCGATAAAAAAATTAAATTGATAATTTCACGTAAGTTAATAACCAATTTAAGTAAATAGTACGATTTAGCATACTAGTTTAGTTATTCCCAAACTTATTACTTTCCATATTTTCCTAATGTTAGGTGATCCTGAGATCGAGACCGACTTACCCTTGGACTAATACAATCCCTGACATCATTTATGACTAAGTATGTTTTCTCGATAACTCTATACTTATTTTGTGCTTGTAGTTAGTGTACATGAATTAAATATTAATAACTTGATGCATGGGGCTTTAGGTTATGCATGTGACTGATATTGATTGGTTACTGTGCAAAATACTGTTAAATGTGATTATATAATTGATTGTTGCATTATTTGGATGATTTGTTGATAATGTTTGATCACCTCATAAATTGACTTAATCATATTCAACCAAATAAAAAATAAACGGATCATGCATAGATCACGAGCATTGCATATAATGTTCTGGCCATCACCTCACGCGGTTGGTAATGAGGGACCTTGGAGGGATGGATTCCCACATGATTTGATTAGTATAGTGCATCATGCATAGATCATGAGCATTGCATATAATGTTCCGGCCATTACCTCACGTGGTTGGTAATAAGGGACCTTGGAGGGATGGATTCCCACATGATTTGATTAGTATAGTGCAGGAGCATTAGTACAACAAGACCTTACCCTTGGCTCACAGGTTCTATTGGCGCCGGAGACGCTAACCGTGGGTGGCTGGGGGTCGCATCTAGAGACCACCGCTGTAGGGTGTGAGCGTGGACTACGTGAGCCCGTTCACTACTGGACCTGGATATTTATATATTATTGACTAATGGAAGTAGAAACCTGTTCTATGAAACAGGGAATTCCTATATAATGATATGATGGTAAAAACCTAGGTGCTTGAGCCCGATTATGATTGGTACCAATATATCTCCAACCCTTACTTCGGAGGGCGTTAAATTCCCATGTTATATGCAGTATCGGTCAACTGCATATATACTGTTAGGCATACTGCTTGTTCATGCATTCATATGCTTGATAATAAACTATTTGATAACTTGTTTGCTGGTATAGTATGACGGTTAACTCACTAAGCTTTTGTAGCTTACTCCCCAAGGGTTTTCTTTTGCAGGTTGCTAGATGATCGGACATAGGTTAAGAATTGAGAGCTGAGTGCCAACGTCGAGATGCAAACTATCAGGGTGTAAACTTAAACTTAGTAAGATAAATACCTTCGTTAGTACCACATGCCAGAAATTTATTAGATGCGCAATCATATGAATGCATGAACAATCAATATGCCAGAAAAAACATATAGTGACCTAGGAACTACATACGACTCAAAATTACACCCCTGTAGTCAGGGTTTAGAGATAATTAACCGACCCAAACCAAAATCCAATTTCTAAACATTGGGTTTTATTTCATTTGCCCTATTGTGCTTAAGCCAAAACAAAACTATATATATATATATGTATATACGTTATTTACCAAATAACAAATCATATTTTTATAATCTTAAGTGTAGCGGTATGGTAGCCCCCGCAATCCACAAACACATGCCCTAAGTAGAAACTACAAGACTCTGCCCCTCGTTGACGGTCGGCGTCTCCCAACGCCTAGTAAGCCTATCAGCTTAGGATAGAGACTCAATATATATGATGACATAGCTAATGCCTAATCCTGCAGGAGGCTTGTCCTCTTATAAGTCTGTAAACCCCATGAATTTAGCTTTCTAAGTATAGAAACAAATATCCGAACTGTAGATGATTTCTTGAACTCAAAAGAGCTAGTGAGATTTAAAATCGATTAAGATCTCAATCCAAAACCTAAAGTGGATATGAAAAACCTTAAATTATCAATTGAACCTCTAATCGCATACGAAGACCCTAAAACCTCGAATCTCATCAAAACCCTAAGATAACAATTGAAGATTTAATAGCGTAAGAATATATTAAACCCTAAATGTGTAAAAACATTAGAGATTATGCCCTAAAGTAATAAAAACCCTAAAACTATAACTTTAAGGATATGAAAGCACTAATTCACCATAATTTACCCTAAAACCCTAAGTGATAATATATCCTCCATATTTTGCCATTTCATCGGTAAACAACTAAAGATAACCCTCAATTATGCATAAACATTTAGAATACTTAAGTGATCTCTTAGAAACTAAGATATTGCATTCTAGATCACATTCATCTTCTAAGTATATAACTAGGTTAGTATTATATAAAGTTAAAGGTTTAGTTGAGGCTTAGGTTAAATGTAATAAACCTTAATACTCTAAATGATAGTTTTCATCTTAATTATACTAAGTTGCTTACCAAATGGTGTATATAGGATATAAATACCTAATGGAAGATCTCATTATCTATTTTTACTAATCAATTCACTAAATTTCTTATTTCCTTTCATTTCCTTAATCTTTCTCCAAATTTTTCCTAATTAGTTCATTATGTACACAAAAGGGTCTTTATTTTTTTGAAAGTTGACCAAGTCAACACATATTGACCAAGGTCAAAATGTTGACCAAGTCAACAATTAGAAAATTCAACAAAAGTGTCTCTTTTATTTGGACAAAAATATCTTCCTTCTCATGATTTCTTTTCTTTTCTTTTGGTTTTTCCCTTCTTTTTCTTTTTGTGCCGTCCACTACTTCCTCCTCCTAGACCCCACTTCTTTTCCTTTTCAAAAACAAAATAACACAAAACAAAATCCCTTTCTTCTTCTCCTTCCCAACTGTATCTTCCCCTTCCCCTTTCACTCTTCTTTTCTTTTCAACTTTTCAACCATTTCATCCATAGTCAAGGGCAACTTAAGGTATGCTATTATGTTCTTATGTCTTACTTCATCCTCTTTACTAGTTAGAAGGAGAAAATGTTAGGTTATGTGTTGTGTTTATATATATGTTGATTTAGGGTAAAAGTTTCAATCTTTACAGATGGAAGTGTAGAATCCTTTAGGCAATGGTAGAAGATGCATATGTACATATCTTTGAGTAGGTGTACATAAGGGTATGCTAGAGATATACATGTATAAATACCTTTGTACATAAGTATTCATTATGTACATAACCTAACTTAAGACATCTATTAACTATACATACATATACCATGTTAAATATACCCTTAAAATACAAAAAGAATGAAATTGTGAAGATTTCTTAAGAGGATAAATAAGGCATACGAAAATACGTATAAAAATATGTATGCCACCGTATGTATATGGGTATATGTACAAGTATAAATATGGTATAAGTATACGTATATGTATAAATATGCTAGTATACATATAAGTAGAGGAAAGATATAAGTATATGTACATTATGTATAAGTGTACATAAGTGTACATAAAACACATAATCATGAGAAAAGGCTTAGGTAAGCAAAGTATGATGTAAGCAATGATGTCATCAAAGAATTACATAAGCCATGACATTATCAAAAGATTACATAAGCCATGACATAAGCAAATGATGACATAAGCAATGACATAAGCAATTGATGACATAAGTGATGATATAAGCATAAGCTTATAAAAGAAGAACATAAGTGTGTACATGTACTTAGGATCCAAAACTTTAAACCTTAATACCCTTCCTAAATTGAATCAAACTTAATCAAGGACTTAAATTAGTAATACCAATGTAAAAGTCCCTAAGTATAAGAATAAATGGCTAATTAAATCATTAACTACTAAAATGGAACATAAAACTAGCCAATAGGAATAATTAAAATTTAATAAGACAAAATTTCAATAAAGTTAGCCTATATAATAAAATACGGGTCTTAGCATCCAAAACGGACATAACATTGTGAACGTACGTCTGAAAACGATGAAAAATGACTATAAGTTCGCAAATATCGGAATCAGAATGAAAAAGTTACAAAATACATAAAGGAAGTCTCATACCTTACTAATATAAGAAAATAGTTACTATTAATCTCATTGAGTATGGTAACCCTATACACACTATAGTCGGGTTATATTAGGGGAAACTAGATAAACTACAATAGACTTTTAGTTGACTAAAGAGTCTAAATTCTCAGAACACTTATAAGTTTTACCATTTTGATTTAGGCATTTGATATCGAGTCCTAGAAACCCCAAAGGCTTGGAGAATGAGTAATAATCCAGGTGAGAGAGTTCTGATGACTTGCTACTTGCTTGTACGTATTACTTGCATGATGTTTTACTATTTGCTATTGCTCATATGTTTGAATAATTGTTTTGTTTATATATCATCATCTGTGTGATTACCTTTTTAAATTGATAAATATAAATATCTGACCCAAATAACCGGTTTTACTCGTCGCATGTCTATGACTTAGTAAATGTATGAATGGAGAGTGCTAGCCTTGCAAAAATCTTAAGAAAAGTATTTTTGGAAAAAGCTTTTCTATCCTTAAACAAATTTTTGCATGATCTCTATAAGGGTTTATGAAGCCAATAAATAATATTTTTAACGTTAAGGAAAAGATAGCATGGGTTCTCCACTTGATAACAAGAGGACTCGCTTTATTATTCCTATAAGGCCTTAGTTAATTTTGGTTGCGAGAGGACTCACAAGTTTGTGCCCGAAGGGCCTTGGAGGGTGGATAGTCCTAGTTTAGAATCCCCCTATTTAGATTGAAACTCTTTTCTCAGTTAGGGTAATAGTCGAGTTTTGCCTAGAGGGGTGGTGCCCCTAGGTAACCTCATGCGGGTAAACTGAGGTGTCCTATGCGGGTATATATAGGGGATAATCAAAGTGTAGATAATGTAATTCTACACCTTCCATAGTTCCGGACTCCTATGAATGTGTTGCTTGCACTTATTGCACTTGCATTCATTATGTATGTAGATAGCTTGCTTACATGTGTGATAATAATGTGTGATAACTTGCTTGAACAGTGATGGTAAGGGACAAACTCACCGAGCTGTTTTATGCCCATTCCCCCTTAGTTTCCTTTGCAAATTTACTTACGATGGGATTGGGATATGTCTCGAGTGCTAAATGCGAGATGAAGATATGTATATTAGTATTAGAAGTAGCTAAGTACTTTTTAGATGATACATAGACACCCTTTGTAGAAATATTTATTTATTAAAACTTACTATAACATAATTTTTCTTGTATCTATTTTTTTTTTATATAATGCTAGTATATCCTATCTTATTATTTGGTAGGGGATACCGATTCTCAACGGTTCTGAGGAATTGTGGGATATCGGACACCCATAGTTATTTATATTTGTATTCTACAGTAAATTAATTACTTAAAAATCAGTAACCTTAGTGATTAATCATTTAGAGTCTTGTAATCTCTGACTTGCAAGGCGGTTTTCATAACATGGGTGCACACATGTTATGCAAATTTTAGGTAATCCTACTAAGCCCCTTTTGGGTCCTGACAAAGTCCCTTCCCATCTTCTATATGAAGCGGCAATCGATGTTATCCGTATACAATATGGGAAATGCATGATTCATTTTAATTTCTTAATCATATAAGTGATTAACTCGATTTTCAAGGTGATCAGATAATTTCATTACATACAATTTACACGTATAAATTAGCATAAACAATTCTCATTATTATATATAATTAACGAGCCATCGCATTCATCCACAAATTCATACACATGCATTTCCCATATCTTATAAGCATCCAAATTTATATATATAAGTTTAGGTACATCTATTCTATAAACAAAATTAAGTAAAGAGTCATCAGGAATTTACTCACTCCGCCATACAATCAATCAAAGTAGTCTGGAGGCAAGTCATCTCCATATACGATGTCCCCTGGTCATTGAAATAATATTTATAAGGGGTTGAAATAAACTTAGGAAACTAAGTTAAATTCCCTTAAGTGATACTCTTGACTAGTTTTTATAATTTTTCCTGGTTTTTACTTAAAAGTTCAATCGTATATAACTTTTTCATTTGAAATCCAATTTTTATGATCTTATAGTCAATTTTCATTGTTTTCGAGTGTACTCTAATGTGGTGAGGTTAGATTTTTGAAATGAGGCATAAAATCTGTCCATGGGCCAAAACAATAGCGATCCTTATGTTTTGGAGTGCTTTTAGGCCTTGTTTGGTAAATGGGCTTTTTGGTAACTTGAGAAATCCTTTGAGCTTGGTCTTAAGATTTTATCCTAAGCTCAAAATACTCCTTGAGATCAAATTTACAACTTTGATTTATGCTCTTAAGTCTAACAACCACTTCATGGGCTTAAGTTATCAAATGGGCTTGTTTTTTGTTCAAATTAAAGTTAATGACTTTATTGGGCTTATGGAGTCTTAGGTGGATTTCTTTGAGCTTCAAAACAACCTTTCTTAATATTTTAAAGTGTTGGTCAGAATTTTAATGAAGACCTAACTTAGAGTTCTAGGCTTGTTTTGAGAGTTTTAGGTTCAGTTTTGAGTTTTAGGCTTTGTATACTTGCTTTAGTTGATCTTTTCACTTTGTTGACTTACTTTTATCATATTTTTAAGTATCTTTTACGTATGTTCCAAATCTGGTTGTGATGAATCAAAAGGGTTCTCACTTGGTATTTCAACTTGTTTCATCATTTTCTTAAGTTTAAGTGTTAGATCATGCACTTAAACTACTTGTATCCAAATCTTAACTTAACTTTTCTTCCATGGGATGATTCTTTAATTCATGCTTTACACAAAGAAATAGGAGATCTTACACTTATTATAACTTCCATATCATAGCTCATGTCATACAAAGTTGGTTTCCTTATAAAACTTCATGTGGTGAATTTTCCTTAAGTTAAGTCTAGATTTGAGCATGTTTAGATTAATGGAAATAAAATCAACATCCAAATGACCTTTGAACCCTTACATCAAGCATGCTCATCTTCCATTCAAGTTCTTGTTTCAAGATTTTTTCAACTCAAAATCTTCTATTCAAAGTGTTAAACAAGTATCTTTACCAAACACCAACTTTACATGCTCGTATTTCAACTTCATGCAAGGGTTTCATGAGTTTATTTCTTAGGATGGTCTTTGGTGTTATAACAACTTAAAATCATACTCATATCTTCAAGAAATCAAAGTCTCCTAACATGAACACTAACCCACTAATCATAAGAAACACATACTCGTCCTTAAAGCGAAATATGGTCGTTGTGCATAAAGGTTCCACTTAAGCTCTTAACTTTGCTTCCTCCTTTTGCAATCTTTTGGAAACCCGAGTTGTTTAATCCTTTAGAGTAGGGTTTATGGAAGTTTCTAATGGTTCTAAAAGAGCTTAGATGTTAGAAGAAATTGACATAAGAAAAGGAAATGGAAGTGCCGTGAGTGAGACTTAAAAGTAGCAGCCAAATGAAGGATTTTGTAAGCTAAGGTTGTTTCTTCTTTTATGTTTGTTTCAAGTGAGAGAAACAGGAAGTGAAAATGAAATTGAAAGTGAAAGAAATAAAGGAAAGAGTGGCCGATTGGGTATAGGGAAACGGGTGTTTAAGATGTCTTGAAATTGTTGTCTTATAGCTTACACAAAAGTTAATAATTGTAACTATTGATGATGTAATCATTAAGGAGTGAATAGTGGTATGTAAGAGAAAGTGATTGATGGTTGAAAGACAAGAGCATAGCTCCCCTCTTCTTCTTATTCAAACCAGCCATTAGTGTCCTTTGAGGTCATGGAATTGTCTTGTCTCATTTAATGAAGTTAAGCATGTGAAATCTTGTAAAAAATTGTCCATATATAGTATAAGTGAAGGGGTGATAAGGAAAATGTCTTATCACTAGATTTTGATAAGTTATCAATTGATAAATAATTCCACTTTTAATTGATAAGTCATCTAAGGTGATTGGTTAGTCTACTTATTTATATGTAAGGCTTAGACATGAAGATAAGGGCATGGTCTTATAAGAAAATTGTTTTTGGGTTTTTATCTTACGTTGTTTTGTAATTTATGATTCGATTCCTATAAAATTGTGAAATTTTCTAAATTTGAATGAAATTATTCAAATTAAAATATTGATTAATTACTTAGGGTTAAAATTCTTTAATGGTTTTTAAGGTTTAGGGTTTTAAATGACTTTAGAGCTTGCAGTTCTTCAAGCTCGGGTTTTATCGACAATTGGCTTTTGAATTGGAAAAATTTAATTCGTTTTTAAATATAAACTTAAGTTTTTGGTTTAGTTGATCTTTGGGAACGTTCAGAAAATACTCTTAATTAAGTCTTAGGCCCACTAAAAGTAAGGTTTACACCTTATATTGGGTGATTGGTCCTTGGTTCCTATCATTTAATATCATAGAAAGTGGGGTAAACAATTTTCCCTTAATTAAGTCTTACAAATCATAATAAGATACTAGTAGTCTAAGCTCCTGTGCATGTGCAACATATGTGTTTAGGTTAGTTTATTTGACCTAAACTGGAAGACCCACTCCAAGACCTTGTCAACTCGCTTCCTAAATCCTACTCCGATTGGTCCAGCCCTCTCTTGTGTTTATATTGTGTTTTGTTATTTATTTATTTTATTTTATTTATTCATTTAATTATTTTCTATAATTATATTGTAATTGTAAAAAAAAGTCGGAAAAACAAAAATAAAAAGAAGAAAAAAAAAGAGGAGAAAGGAAAGCTTAATGCTTTCTTTTTTATATTTTATCTTTGGTTAGGACGATGATGATGATGGTGACAATAATAATAAAAATAAAAAAAATGAAATGAAGATATATAAAAGAAAAAAAAAACTTTTTATCACCTAGAAAATTTTACTTTCCAAAAACAAAAATGAGTAAACCCTTTCAACATAGGGTTGCTTTAGAATCTTTTCCAAGAAAATATGACCGTTAAAATTAGGACTCTTTTTAGATGTTTTCCTTTAGACAAAATAAAGCGGTTAAGAGAATGCAAACTTGACTAATCTTTCAAAATGAAAAATGACCAACAAATTAAAATTTTCTTGAATGAACTATAAATGGTGATCCTGACTAGTGAGTACATCGGCATCTATAGAGCAACATAAAATATGTAAAAACTTTAGTTTTCTATTTTTTGAATTATAGCTTGAATTATCCATTTTTTGTAAGATAAATCCAATTTACTAGTGATTGAAATTTTTTTTGAAAAGAGTGATTCTGAAAATTAAATCCAATTTTGGAAAGTTAGTAGTGATACTCGTAAGAGTTTAAATGATTAGCCCTTGAACTCGATCTTTGGTTTTCAAAACCTTTTTCTTAAAATTAGTTTTCTAAGTAGACCAGTAGCTAGGTTAAATCGATCTACCCAATCGATTTAACCTAACCCTTTCTTTTCTTAACCCCGGTTGAGTGGCGACTTCAAGTTTTACAATAAATAGAAAACCAATTTTTTCTTTACTTTTAGTCTAGGATTAGTATTAAATGATTTAGTTTTAATACTAATCAAATTAAGAAAAAGAAATAAAAAAGGGGAAAATTTAGACTCGATAGCTTGGTGACTATATTAGGGACATCAAGAGAGCTAGTCACTTAAAAACTTTCTGAAATTAAACTTACCTTTCAAAATACCCATGTTATTTATTTTATTTATTATTGTTGTAATTCATTTCATGTATATATACTTTGTTTTAATTATTATGTTTATTTTTGCATGCAACATACTTGAGACATTGGAGGGGAAATGATTGCATCAAAGATGTAGAGTAGATGCAGTTAGACTCAAGTAGTTTTAGGACCCTAATTTGAGGGTTATGGTGTAGGTTTCGGGTGTTGTGGGGTAACCACTACTCAGGGTTAATTAGGCTTATCCCACTTAAACTTCTATGTGACCAAGGAATCATTTTTTCAAAAACGTGTGAAGTCATAGAGTTTGAGGATCTTTAGAATCCACCCAAATTGCATACACTTAAAACATGAGTTAATACACTACTCCTAAAAGTTTCAATCCTACTAATACCAAAGTGTTTTAGAAACTCAGTCAAATTTCTTTTCAATAGTAGTATTGCAACTTAAGGAATGATGTATTAACCCAATGTAACTAGCATATACATGTTTCCATGTGTATTCTTTTGTTTCATCAATAACCGATTCTTACCTATAAAATGTTTAAGCTCGAAATGGTAGATAACTAGGCGAATAATTAGAGAATTAATAGGCTACAGGACTTCCTTAAGATTTGCAAGCAGCTACTAGAAGCTGAAATTGCCTATTTAAAGGAGAAGCTCTAATACTCTAATGCTCACAACTAGGCCTTAAAAGCCCTTCTTGGATAAGTAATTGGGGAAACCCATAAAATGCTAGAAGACCTTAATGCTCGCCTATAAGACTTAGTTTACAGTTTTTCCAGTTTATAGCTAACAAGCTTAGAATAAATGTTAATTCCCTTAAATAAAAATCGAGAATAAACATTAGGCCCTCTTCCTTTGGTTTTTGTACTTTGATTTTTTAAAAAAATAAAAGTCCCTTTAGTTTATCATTCTTCATTATTTAGTATTCCCTTTTGTAAATAGTGCTTCAATAGAACTCATCTAATCATTATTCTCTTTCCCTAAGAAAAATGTAAATAAATTCCATAAACTTGTAAATTGAATGCCAAAATCATCATACTTATTTGTAATTAGATTTCTTGGTTTGTATAAAATAAAGCTTTATCTTCTCTCTCACTGGAAAAATAAAACTAAAAAAGAAGAAATTCGTTAATAATTAAAAATTCTTATAGGCCAACCCAAACACATGCCCCGTAGCCCATTTAAGCAAACAAACTCAAACATAGACCTTTAGCCCATTAAGGTATCCCGTTAAGTCAGCCAACCCAAACAAAACCCCTCAGCTCATTACAATAGCCAACCTAAACAAAGCCACTTAGCCTATTAAGGAAGTCAACCTAAACAAAACCACTTAGCCCATTAAGGCAATGAATCCAAACACAAGCCCCTCGGCCCATTAAAGCATCCAACCTAAATGAAGCTACTTGTCTCGTCCAAGAAACCAATTGAAACGCTAACCCTCAGCCCAGCAAAGCAATTAACCTAATCACAAACTACAACCCATCAAGGCAACTGAACTAAACACAATCCCTAGCCCATCAAGGTAGCCAAGCCAAGCCAAAACTGTTAGTCTATTAAGAAAAAGCCTAACCATGAACCAAATCAATCACAAAATCAAATGCAACCTTAGTTTCGTACTCAAATCAAGTGAAAAGTGTCAAAACTGTAGCATGTTTAAGAAACTAGGGAGTAAAGTTAATCTCCACCCTAGGGCAAATAAATATAAATTCCTCCCTAAGGAATTTATAACTTACTTTTAAAAGGTTTAAGATGGAAAGTAGCAAACTATATCTCACACACTAACCTTAAACACTTTAAGAGTTGAGTGACATCGTAATGAGGATACTTTAGACTCATTTATTAAAGGAGGTCAATTTTCAATTTAATATGTAGATTAAAATGAAGTTAAGCATTCATTTTAATATCCCAAAACACAATTATCTTAGTTTATACTTGCTTTAGTGGCATCAATTCAAGGATAATTTTTATTCCTAATAATTAGTTTTCTCGAAAATGAAGAAGAACTTATGATAACCCTATATACACAATCCAAATACTTTGGGGTGATAGTTACTTAAGGGCCTAAGTAAAAAGGAGTAAAAAAAAAAAAAAACAATGAAAGAATGGGGCAACAAAAAAATAAAAAGAAGGAGAAGAAGAAGAAGAAAGAAAGAAAGAAAGAAACAAGGTCAAAAAATTGGGCCCAAGTATAAAGCCTGAAAAGATATATCACATCCCAACAAGGGTAGCAAAAGGTAATCAAAAGGCTTAGAACCAAAGCCTAAATGGTCTTGAATCACATTCTAAGCCCAAAAACACAAAACCTCCATATCCATTATGAATCACACTTCAAAATCACAAACGGAAAGTATTCTTACCCATAATGAGTCACACAAGGCCTCCCTACCCAGAATATTCCCACACTCAATAAAAGCTCTCCTGATCTTAAAGGATAATTTAATTTTAATAAAAATTATTTTTGAAACTAAAGCAAGCATACTTCTAGTTTTTTTTTTCCTAAAGGTTCTTAACTTGTACACATAGGTTAACTAAATAATCGTTCAAAAATAGGCCTTCTCATCAGTCCTCTTAAAACCATTTGTCTAAAAGCCTTATTCATAATATTGGACCCAAAAAAAAAAAATAATAGATTGATCAAAACGTATCACCTACAAAATGAACTATAATTTTTGGAAACGCAATCCATTGTATAATATGGACCAAGAATGCGCAAGAAAGCCCTCTTCAACTAGACTAATCACAAGTTGCCTTTTCCTTGAGGAGAGAATGTTTAAAATCACAAGGCCTTACCAAGAATCCTAACATAGGTTAGGAGGTATTTTCAAAGACTAAGAAGAATACAAGATGCTACACATGGTTATTGAGGAAGAGTATGATTATAAGATTTTCTCATTAATAAGAATTTATACCCATTAGCAAACATAGAGAGAGAGAGAGAGAGAAGGTAAAGGTTTGTTATAAGTTTTTTCCATCCATTTTCAAGTCCATGTCAACCCGAGTGACTAAGCTTTCAATTTATGTCTTCTGTTTTCTTTCTAATGTGGTCACACTTCTTAAGTTGAACATAATAGTCTAGATCATTCTCACTACTATAGTTTTTGATATCCATTAACTCTTTTTTTTTTTAGACTAAGGGACCTAATCCTTGACGCCTTTTTTGTCATAAATGGTTTTTACCAAACTCTTCATTTGTGAAAATTTTCAAGACAGGAAGTTTTTCAAATGGGTTTCATTCCTCACTTTGCTTCTTCAATTCTTCTTTAGGCTTCTAGCCAGCTTTTAGAGCATTGTCCCAACTCACTTTTCTTTTAAGGTTCTAGCCTGCTCTTAGAGTGTTATCCTATCTTCAATCCATTTTCGGGGTTCTAGGCAACTCTTAGAGCGCTATCCCATCTTCATTCCATTTTTAGGGTTTTAGTTAGCTCTTAAAGTGTTAGCTCATCTTTAATCCTTCATCAACTTTTATTTAGGGTTTTAACCAGCTCATAGAGCATTATCTCATTTGTCATCAATCTCTTTTTAATTTTTTAGTAGGCCCAAAGAGCACTTCCCTTCATCAATTTCTCTTAGAGTTTTAGTGAGTCCATAGGGCGCTTTCCTTCATCATTTTCTCTTAGGGTCTTACCAAGCCCATAAGGCATTTCCCTTCATCAATCTCTTTTAGTGTTTTAGTAAACCCATAGGGTTTTAGCTAGCCCATAGGGTACTTCCCTTTTTGTTAATCTCTCTTAAGGTTTTAGTGAACCCATAGGGCACTTCCCATTTCCAATTTCTCTCAGGGTTTTAGTGAACCCATAGGGCGCTTCCCATTTCCAATTTCTCTTAGGGTTTTAGTAAGCCCATAAGGCACTTCCCTTCATCAATTTCGTTTAAGGTTTTAGCTAGCTCAAGGAGCGCTTTACCTATTCACCTAAGTTGGTTAACTTAGAGAAGCACAACCAGATTTTCTTTTAACATTTTAGCCAGCTTAAGCAGCGTTATCCTGTCTCAATCTCTTTTAGGGTTATAGTTAGCTTTATAAGGTTCTAGACAACTTAAGGAGTGCTATCCCATCTCAATCTCTTTTAAGGTTCTAGCCAACTCAAGGAGTACTATCCTACCTTAATCTCTTTAGGGTCTTAGTCAGCTCAAGGAGCACTGTCTCGTTAAATCTCTTTAGAGTCTTAGTTAGCTCAAGGAGCACTTTACTCATTTCACTTAGGTTAGTCAACTCACAAGAGCATGACCAAGCTTCGATTTCTCTTTTAAGGTCTCAGCCAACTTAACGAATGCTTTGCCTATTCACCTAGGTTAGTTAACTCAAAAGAGTATAACCAGGTTCCTATTTAGGGTCTTAACTAGCTCAAGGAGCGCTTTGGCTATTTACTTAGGTTAGTCAACTCATTTGAGCATGACCAAGTTTCCTAAATCAATTCTCATTTAAGGTTGCTAGTCCCTTATAAATGCTCCTAGGTTAGTCATCTTAGAGGAGCACTTCTAGGTTTTCTCAAATCGATTCCAATTTAGGGTTGCTAGTCTTTTAAAGATGCTCCCACCTAGGTTAGTCAACCTAGAGGGGCACTTTCAGGTTTTCTCAAATAGATTCTAATTTAAGGTTGCTAATCCCTTAGATACATTCCACCTAGGTTAATCAACTTAGAGGAGTACGACTAGGTTTTCTAAATCAGTTTCAATTTAGGATTGCTAGTCCTCTAAAGATACTCCCACCTAGGTTAGTTAGCTCAAAAGGGCATGACTAATTTTCAAACCAATTTTTCTAGCTAGTTCCTAGGGTACTAAATCCTTCTAAACTCACTTTTGTGTCTCAACCAACTCCTAAAGCACCTTCTCTCACTTTCATCATTCACCTCTCACCAAATCCTCAGCGAACTAAGCTTAAGATAGCTAGCTAGTTGTAGTGCTTCTTAGGGTAAATGCATCCCTACGGCGAAAATGGTGTCTCTCTTTTGTCTTTATGTTAAAGTTTCACTCAAACATCACTACAAATAAAAACAACTATAGATACCCCATTTTTGTCCCCCTATAGTTTTAGAATAGGAAAAAGGGCCCCAATTAAGTAAAAGTTTAGAAAAATAGAAAATTTAAAGAAAATACAAAAAATAGAAAATATAAAAAATATAAGAAAAAAAAGAAAAAAGAAAAAGAGAGTTTAAAATAGAATAGGAAATTTCAAATTGGCTTTAGTATTTTATTTGGACTTTAAATAACAGAAAAAAAAGGAATGTTGGGCTTAGGTTTAGATTTAATTCTAACCTAAGATAGCCTAGTTCATGCATACAATTTAATTGTATACATGGACAAGGCTTAGGCCAGCGATCTGATAGTAATACACTTGTACTTATGCTTGAAATGACATGAAGGTCTTGAGTTCAATTCTCACAAAGGGTATAATGAGCCTTTTATTTTTGCTTCCCTTCATCTGCCACATGTCACAATCTAATTTGAGCATATGTCTACTATGATATGTGGTAAGTTGTTATAAAGCCATGTGGCTGATGTGGAGCTACGTTAGCAACCCCTTTCCCTTACTTTCCCTTTCCTTCCCTAATTTTCTCACACAATACTAGCCTAACCCCTTCACTTTGATTAGATTTTTCCTATGATTTCTACATACATACACACGACTTTATAATATTCTACACATGGGGTACATTAAGTCTAAAAACAAAGCTAAATTCATTTGTTTTCACATTTAAATTGGCTGTCAAAATTGGCAAAAAGCTTGAAATCCAAGCTTTGCATTCATAGACGATTCAACCTTAATTGTTCATTCCAAGTTTGTTCAAACATGGATTAGTATAAATGGACCACCCAAACGCCTTTCCCAATACCAACAATCACACTAAATCATCCATATACGTGCAAGAGCTCTTTCTCTCTAAGGTCGCATTACTTTCCTTCTCTAGCTCTAAGCTTAAGCTCAATGAATTTTAAACCAAACACATGCTGTCATTAGACTCCTTGTAGCCTTAGCTCTCATTCTACACCAAGCCCAAAGCCAATTGTGGTTACTAGAGCCACTACCACTAAACCCTAATTGCCATGTAGCCATTGTCAAAACACCACCCTATACCTTTCCTTGGCCAACATTGATACCACTATGGTGTTTGTGGCATCTTACAACCTAGGATTACATTCCCACCTCCGTTGGCCCAAACACAAAAACCACCTAATCAGCTACCGAACACCAAGGCACCACTCCTAGACCCCATATCCTTAATAAAAATGACATGAAAATGTAATTTCCCTATCAATTCAATGCTCAAATCTACCTCCACAGTATCCAGAGCTATTAAGAACTGGCCCCTACCCCGAACCTTGCACATACAGAGTACATGATTAGGTCAGTTGATTTAACCTAAACTCAAAGATTCGCTCCAAGACCTTGTTGATTGTCATCTTAGATCCTACTCTAGCTAATCTAGCCCACCACATGCCTCCCAAAATCTCCTTCTCCACCCCTTTATGTTTTTATTGTGTTTTTTTATTTATTTATTTTTATTTTATTTTATTTATTTTCTATAATTATATTATAACTGTAAAAAAAAAATAAAAAAAAGAAAAAGAAAATGGAAAAGAAAGAAAAGGAAAAAAAAGGAGAAAGGAAGGCCTAATGTTGTATATATATATATATATATATTTTCAAGATAATAATAATAATATATAAAAGAAAAAAATTTTATCGCATAGAAAATTTTACTTTCTGAAAACGAAAATAAATGAACCCTTTCAAAATAGGGCTTCATTAAAATATTTTCCAAGAAAATAAAACCTTGAAAATTAGGAACCTTTTTAGATATTTTCCTTTAAACAAAATAAAGTGACTAAGAGAATATAAACTCAACCAATCTTTCAAAAATAAAAATGATCAATAAAGTAAAATTTTCTTGAATGAAGTACAAATATTTGATCCTAACTAGCAGGTACGTAAGTACCACCAAGGTGATGTAAATTTTGTAAGAACTTTAGTTTTTCATTTTTCGAAATATAGCTTGAATTATCTATTTCTATAAGATAAATCCAATTTACTGGTGATTGAATTTTGTTTTAAAAAGGGTGATTTTGAAAATTAAATCTAATTTCAGAAAGTTAGTAGTGGTACCCATAAGGGTTTAAAAGATTAGCCCCCAAACTTGATCTTTGGTTTTCAAAACTTTTTTCTTAAAATCAATTTTCTAAGTTGACTAATGGCTAGGTTAAATCCATACACCTAATCAATTTAAGCTAACCCTTTTCTTTTCTTAACCCTAATTAAGTGGTAACTCTAAGTTTAAAAAAAAAATAGAAAACCAAATTTTTCTTAACTCTTAGTCAAGGTTTAGTATTAAATGGGTTAAGGTTTAATACCGATCAAGTTAAGAAAAATAAATTAAAAAACTGGAAAAATTTAGGCTTGACAAGAGTTTCTAAGGTTTTATATGTACAATTAGGGTTTTAGGGTTAAACTTACTTTAAGGTTTTCTAACTTCTTATTTAGGGTTTTTGGCTTAATATTTAGGGTTAGGTTATCTCATTTAGGGTGTTAATTTTTGCATTTCTACAGGGTTCTAGGGATTATCTATTGAATCTCTCTCTTATTTGACTTCTAACTGTGCTCAAAACCCATAAGGTTTACATCCTCCACCCTTAGAAAAACTTATGTCATTAAAACTTGTAAGGAATTGTTGTTGTTTCAAACAACTGTAGGTATTTATGCCTCACTTGCCCTTTGAATTCCTAGGTTGCTTCCTCTTTCTCATGGTTCATCTATAGTACCTTAACATATCGCATTTCCTTACTCCTCAACTTTTGAGTCTTTTAATCTAAGATTCGAATAAGATGCTCTTCATTAGTGAGATTTTCCTTTAGCTAGATCGGTTTTAATTCCACTACTCTATCTAGGTCTAGAATGTGCTTGCAAAGGACCAATACATGAAAGATACTATGCAATCCAAACAAATTTGGAGGTTATGCTAGTTGGTAAGCTAAATTTCCAATACTACAAAGGGTCTAATGTATCGAGGGCTTAACTTCCCTTATGTCCTTGCTTGATGTATGCTCTTTATTGGCTTTACCTTGAGATACACGTGATTACTAACCTAAAACTCTATTTTTCGTCTCTTTAAATATGCCTAACTCTTCTATCCATCTTAGCTTCCTTCATTTTCTACTTAATGATGACTACTTTTTTAGCAGCTTCTTGTACCAAGTCGAGTCCTAAGGCCAAATTTTCAACATCATCCCAGAATAAAGGAGATCTACATTTCCTCCTACAGAAAACTTCATAAGGCAGCATTTGAATGCTTAAATAGAAGTTGTTGTTGTAGATGAACTCAATAAGAGGCAAATGCATGTCTTAACTTACCTTAATTCAATGGCACAAGCACTTAGCATGACCTCTAAGGTTTAAATGGTTCTTTTCGATTGCCCGTCTAATTGTGAATAGTAACCTATACTAAAATTTAATTGTATACCCAAATGTTTCTACATGCTGCCCTAAAACTTAAACACAAACTATGGATCTCTATTTGAAATTATACTCCTTAGGGCACCATATAGTCTCACAGCTTCCTTTACATAGATTCTTATAAACTTCTCTAAGGAGTATGTCATACTGACAAGTAAGAAATGCATAGACTTGGTTAGTCTATCTACAATCACCCGGATTGCCCAAAATCATACCTGTATCGATGGTAATCCACTTATGATGTCCATTGTAATCTACTCTCACTCTCGCTCAGGAATTGATAATAGCCGTAAAAATCCACCAAGTCTCTGGTGTTCGGCTTTAACTTTTTGCATGTTTCACACATTTGTATGTATTCTGCTATATCTTGCTTCATGCCATTCCACTAGAAATTCTTCTTGAATTTTGGTACATTTTAGTTCCTTTGGGGTATACAGAGTATCATGAATAATGAGCTTCACTCAAGATTTCCTTCTTAAGAGATGTGTCCTTCGGTGCACATAACCTGCCTTTCATACAAATTGTTCCATTCTCATCAATGTTGAAGTCGAAGTACTCACCAATTGCCATTTCCTCTTTCACTCTCATCAAAGCTAGGTTAGCTTGTTGGGCTTCTCGAATCCTCTCTATTGTGGTGGGTTCAATGACCAATTTTGATAATTCCATATTTCCTTCAGCCCAAGTGAACTTTATATTCAATCTTTCAAAATCCTTGATTAGTTCGCTTTGCTTAGTGAGGAGTGAGGCAACTTCAGCATAATTCTTGCCACTTAGAGCATCTCTATTGCATTCACTCGACCTAAACAATAATTAATTCTGAGATCATTGTCCTTAATCAACTCAAGCCGTTTCCTTTGACTAATGTTCAATTCTTTTTTAGTGAAGAGATATTTAAGGCTCTTATAGCCAGTGTACGTTTCACATATTTGCCCACACAAATAGTGCCTCCAAATTTTGAAGGCAAAAACTATTGTTGCCAATTCTAAGTCATGAGTAGGATGATTCTACTCATATGGTCTCAACTATCTAGATGCATATGCTATAAATCTCCCACCTTGCATCAGTACGTAGGCAAGTCTATTTCTAGAAGAATTACTATATACTGTAATGGGCTCTTTCTTGTTAAGCAAAACCAACATCAGTGTAAATACCTACCTGTGCTTCAATTCTTGGAAACTTTGTTCTCTTTTGTCTATCCATTCATGCTTCACATGCTTCTGAGTTAATAGAGTGAGGGGTCTCTCTATAGTGGAGAAATCCTTGACAAACTTTCTATAGTACCTTATAAGTCCTAAGAAACTACAATCTTCAGTGACTATTTCTAACCTCTTCTAATCAACTATGGTCTTGATTTTCTCTAGATCTATAATGATCCAATCACTGAATATAATGTGCCTAAGGACGGAAATCTCTTTCAACCAAAAGTCACACTTAGATAGCTTAGCATAAAGTTAATGTTCCTTCAATGTCTCAATGTCTACAATAATATCCTCAAGTGTTCTTCATGCTATTCAAATGAAGTTGATAGACTAACATGTCATCAATAAAGACAATAACACACTTATCCAACAAGGTACGAAAAGTATGGTCCATCAAGTCCATAAATTTATAGTGACCGTACCATGTTCTAAAAGTTGTCTTAGGAATGTCCTCAAGCTTAATCCGGAGCTAGTGGTATCCAGATCTCAAATCAATTCAAGAAAAGACTCTGGCTCCTCTTAATTGATCAAATAGGTCATCTATCCAAGGTAATGGATACTTATTTTTTATTGTCACTTTATTCAAATCCCAATAATCTATGCAAAATCTCACAGAGTTGTCCTTCTTCTAAACGAACAACACTAGCTCTCCCCATGGAGGCACAATTAGTCTAATGATTCCTTAATCTAATAGTTTAGGCAACTATTTCTTTAATTTTTTAATCTTTACTAAAGCCACCCTGTATAAGGCCATTAAGATAGTTTCTGTACCTAGCAACAAGTCAATGACAAAATCAATGTCCCTCTTAGGTAGTAAACTCAAAAACTAGTTAGGGAAAACATCTAGAGACTTACTTGCCATTGAGATTTCTTCAATTCATAAGTTTTCCTTTTTGATCTCAATTGTATTTAGCCCAACTTCTACCTACATTTAGAGGCCTTTTTCTAAGATTATCTCAAGTGAGAACACTTCCTTCAACTTAATTGGGATTGATTCTTCTTTGAAAATGGCCTTAATACCATCCAACATATCAAATTTCACGTCTTTACTTCGAAAATTCATCTTAGCATTCACGACTAACATCTAATCATGCCTAATATGGCCATGTACTTGTTCATCTCAAGTATTATCATATTAGCTTAGAAGTCGTTATCTTGAATCCTTAAAGGGCAACCTCTTACCACTTCTTAGGTCACTATTTTGCTTCTTGAAGGTGTTTCAACCCTTATACCAGACTCTATGGTTATCACTTATGACCTAACTTTCTCGACAATCTTGCGTAGAATGAAAGAGTAAGTCACTCCCATATCCAACAAGATATATATAGGTAAGCTGGAAACATGGATATTCATTGAACCATTTTACAACTTTCATCTTTTAACTTTTTAAGTAAAGGATATCTCTTAGTTCTTTAATTACTCTTTCTTAGTCCTTCATACTCTATCAAGGGTTAAAAATCTATAAAGAATAAAAAAGAAGGGGTAAAGTTACATACTTGCAAAAAGTCCTATATCAACCACATCTCCTTCCTTAAACTTTGCAACAGCCTCCTCATCTCCATCCTCTACATGTTCCCACTCACCCTCCACGTTATAAACTTTGGCATGCATAGGTGTAACTACTCTAGTTTATGCTGCTCTTAGTCTACCTATTTGTCTTTCGGCTACTGGGCGACATGGTAGGGAATGGGGCAAGCTAGCTAAATGCCTTATGCAGTCCTCCTCTATGGACAGTTAAGGGAGATGTGCCCCCATCTGCTTACACACAAAGTAGGTCATGCTAGCTCTCTTAGGACACTTAGCTATACAATGGTGACCATTTCCAAAAAGGAAACATCTATTCTAAAGCTGGTGCCATTCTCTTTGGTAATGTGCTCCCTTACATTTCTAACATCTCACTGCACCCTCAACTATCGACCATGATTTGCACAATCCTTTTCCCTTTATTAGAAAAACTAAGTCCCTCAAAGGGTTTCTTCCCAAATACATTCACCTTATGGCTCTTACTCTTATCCTTAAAATCCTTAGTACTTTCAACAACACTTTCCATTTCAACTGCTTCCTTGAAATCTCTTGGTCGAAACTCACATACTTAGCACTTAGTTTGAGAATCCAATCCTCTAATAAACAATTAGGTCCTCAACCTGTCATTGACTTGAAACTCTTCATTAGTAAACTATGGCAACCTATTAAATTCACATACGTATTGATCTAAAGTATGATTTCCCTTTGAATAGACTGGAAAAGCATCATTACCTTATAACCTCAAGGTCTTTGGAAAATAATTTGATATAAACTATCTCCAAAATACTTCCCTTGTGATCAAAGCTCTAACTGTCCTCCTCTTAGCTTCTCACTAAGTCTTGGCATGAAGTCTCAAATATAGGTACCGTAGGTAATCCACAAGTGATGCGGTACCTTAAATGCAACAAAAGTATGCTCAATATGCATGAGCCAATCCTCAGCTCCGTCAAGGCATCTAACAACCCCATCAAAATACCCAGTGCACTTAATGCACTCCAACATCATAGACCTCTAAGGCTTGGGATTTGGAGGTGTTGCAAGGGGTTAATGCACTTGTACAATAGGAGGCAATGGTGGTGGTAGCACCTCCTCAACTAGTATAGGAAGTAAAACCTAAGCTAAAGGTGTCATTCCCTCTCATAGAAAGCTCTCAGCATCTCTTATAATACAACTAGTACCTCCTCTATGCAATCCTTAAAGTGAATTAATTGAGTCCTATGTTGATGTTGAAAACGTACATTCTAATTAAGTCAAATTAGTCATAGAATGAGTTTTTCTCGAGAACTTCCAATGTTCTTGATTTCGTTGAAATTGGTTAAATCCCATACAATCAATTATGTTGGTTCCTACTTTCTAGCTATCAAGATAAAGGAAGTAAGGTCGACCCTTACTCCATTTCCTTCTTATGCAGTCCCTTTATAGAACCTATACTACTGGATCCTCTGGATGATCCTTAGAGGGATCATACCTTAGTAGGGGTCATTCTATGCCTCTCCGATGCCTAATGTTAGAAAAAAATTTAGTTAAGCTCGTGGAAAAGAAGCTTCCAATTGAAACAATAAGACAAAGTAATACAAACCATACATATACTAAACAAAACAAAGGCCATCATTTTTCATTAATCTTAACCAATCACAAGGTTACATTAGAAAAGGTAGCAAGTTCCTAACAAAATAGTATAGCAACTCAAAACACATGCTCATGATAAGTGCATCCAAAACATGGTAACCTTGACTACAACAGCTTATCTAACTACTATATCCATGGGCCATGGTAGAATTAACCCCAACACTCTCATCATCCTCCAAGTCATCAAATCTAGTAAAACAAAAATCATCTAAGTTGTCTTTATTCGAATCTACGCTAGAAAATGTAGAAGGTTCGTGGTGTTCATCCAACTCCAACCAATCTTCTAACTCCATATCCTATATTACATGTGATAAAGGCTCAAGCACAGGTCCATCAACATGTGTCTCTGCTCTAACATCACTGGGCTCCATTAGGTAGTCTAGATTAACAACTGGCATAGCAAGGGGCATAACTTAGGTGGAACCTCCTCCTAAGGTAGGTCATGCCCAATTAGGTCGGCCTCCATCAGAGCTAAGACTAAAGTCTTAGGTCCTTGCTCCTCTTGTTGGTCATTCTCATCATCGGATGAAGGTAGGACCTTGTAGTCAAACTCCATCTCCTCCCAAAGAGTGTCTACAGCCCAATTAATATTAATCTTAGATAAGGATAGATGATCACCTCAATGGTCTCTAGTAAAAGCAACCCTATGTCAAACTGGTCTCCACTCATCGAACTAACCAAAAATGCTAACTTCAGCAACTATCCAGAATGTCCCACCAACCATAACTTGTGCTCAAGTACGTAAATAAGCTTAGGGTGTAGACTAAGCATTAGAGGTCCATGAGTAACTCCTCACATCTAAACCTCCAGTGATCCATCAACTTGCCCCTCCACCAAGACAGCATCGTACTCATGCTATAAGACTTCCTAATCAAAATGAAGCCCTCACATAGAGTTAAAGGCGACGACGATAGTCCAAGAGAGTCTCTCTTTCCTCCATATGAAACTTGAGCCACTACTCCAAAGGAGTCTTAAAATTACCTTATATTATGAAGATTTCTTAAGTTTAAGGTTTCATTATTCTTTTGAATAAGAAGATTCAAGTTATGTCTCTTAACCCAGTTCTACCCCTCTCAGTCTCACTAAGTTGGCCTCTTATTATGTTTAAAGTCAATTTTTATTCCTTTTTAACCTAACACTTTGATACCACCTCAATACTGCCATAACTTGAGAGGCAACTAGGTTATGGTAATACTGCTTTGTACTATGAGAAAATCTAAAGCCAACACCACTACTAGTCAAGAACCTTTGCTGTACTACACAAGGTGTCATCGCAACTCTAGCATCTACTGGAGAGACTAGCATAAAGTAATATCAAGTAAATTAAATTAAGGTTCATCACATAATACTAAATATCACAAACAATGGGGTAAATAGTCTCCCCTTAATTAAGTCTTATAAACCATAATAGGATACTAGTAGTTTAGGCTACGGCAAATCCTTAAAGAAAATATAAGATAATACTAGAAGTCTAAACATATCATAAATGTCACTTGTGCTCTCATCTTCCCTTTGGCCATCTTAAAGCTTCTGGTATTAACCTTAGGCATCCCTCAACTCAGCTCTAGTCATAAGTCGTACTATAACAATAAGCTATAAGTGGATAACCACCAACAATCAATGAGTAACATTCTTATCGTACCAATAAACAAATTTTAAGCAAGTTATTTAAACATACATATGAAATGCACACATCGTACATAGCTTGCTACAGACTATATAAGGTACAGTTTTATGCCCAACATTGCCTAAGTTAGGAAGTATTTAGGTGCATTAGAACCCAAGTCTCTACATCAATCATCTAATCATATATCATCTTCTCTTGGTAGACCCAAAGTAATGGACATGAATTGGCCTCAAGCAAAGGGCAACACTCCTTAACGCCAAGTAGATCTCAAAGATCAAGGCAAGAACATATTGTATAAGTACGTTATATGATATAATAATGACACAATGTAAATATGGATCCAACATGCATGATCTCTCACTCCCTTACATAGTACTAATGCCCTATATATTTAATGCATAAACGTATAATGCATGACCAGTTCTTATTTAAGTAGAATTATTATTATACCAATTCATGGGTGACCAGCCAAATACATATGACAGATACTCTAAAGTCCTACTTACTAATGCAACAACCAATTCTCTATTTAGATATATTATTAGAACATACATATAACCTAACCTCCAAGCACATTCATTTCTCGACAGATATAACTAAACAATACTTTATACTATAAGCACAAACAAGTTAAGATAAGGGCCGATGTACTCACTTAGCCATTGCATCTTGTAATCCTAGTAATCCTTAGTCGAGTCAATCCTTAGGTCTACATTGCATAAATATTGTAATTAAGTACATAAGTATAATATTTTAGTCCACTTAGTTTGCTCTTCTCATCTTAAAACTTCCACTTTTATTGTTCTTGTATTTTGGTCGTAACTTTTCCATTTTGAATCCTTTTTTAGCAATCTTATAGTCCTTTTTTATCGTTTTCGAGTGTTTAGTCATTTGGTAAGGTCCTTTTTATGTGTTTAGGCTTGTAAGGTCTCGGTTTGGGTCAATTAAGTTCATTGGTCAATGTACTATTTTGATTACCTTAGGGTTTAGGTTTAGTTTTAGGCTTTAGACTTAATGTTGGGCCTTGTGCCTTATATGAAACTTATGAGGCTTTTATTTAAGTATTTTAAGGTTGAATTTCCTATACACGTTCAGTAGCTTTTGATTTGGGCTTTATTATTACTTTAGTGGGCTTAAATGGGCTCTTTTCGCTAGTTTAAGGCCTTAGTTAGTTAAGGGGCTTAGAGAGAGTGTCTTATATGGGCCTTAAGACTTAATAGGCCTTTTATATTTTAAATAATAAGCTTTTTATTTTTAGTATCGAATCTAATCACATCCATTTAGGGCCTAAATTTTAATTCTTTTAAGGCCTTTTGGCCTAATTTTACACTTTAGGGCCTTAAGCCCAACTCTATTCACCTTTTTGGGCCTAAGCCCACTTTATATCCTAGGTCATGTCCAATTTAACTAGAGTTCTCAATCTAGTTCTTTGCTTTAATGAAGATTTTAATACTACTCTTAAGGCTTTAATCACTAACTAAAATAGTTTAAATCATTATCACTACCCACTTAACTTGATTAATTACATTATAAATCATACTTAACTCTAAATAATCATGTCATTAAGCTAATAATCAAAATTTATAGACCTTCATGCAAGCTATAAGTAGCAGCCAAGAAGGTGATTTATGCTCTCCAATACACTTTTTCATTTATTCCTCATTTTAGTGTATTTCCTTAACATAAAACATGTATTTACTTAATGTAAGTTGACTTTTCCACTAAATGAAATCAAGATAAGTTGGGAACTCCTAAATGAAGGTGGCAGCATGCTTGAGATATCAATGCAATTGGATGCTTCTTGTAAACTTGCTACTAAAGCCTAATAAGTACTTGACTATACAACATGTTGATGCTACTACTTACGCTACTGGGCTTAGTTTGTGCATTAGCTTGACTCATTCCACACTTTATTACTCAAAAACCTTGGAATGTCCTAGTTCATGTATGTGTGTATGTCTAAAGTGTGTAAAACTTGTAGATGCCTTAGGGAAAAACTAAAGAAAATAAGGCTAGATAACATACCAGATTTGAATGTGTTGGCCTCCCTTCTTCCTAAGTATGCCATAACTTTGTGTGTATATGAGGGTGTGTGTATGTACGTATCGACTTACTAAGAATGGAAGTTAGGGTGGTGTACGACTTAGTTGTTGGTGGTTTGGTAGGGTGGTGGTGGTGTAATGGTAACCTATGGTGTAGTGTATAGACGTAGTCGATGGTAAGATCAAGAGTGTGTTTTGGAGTGAGTTTTTGAGAGAGTTTTAAGAGTGTATTTAGGAAATGAATGAGTGTGGAGAAAATGAAAGAAAATGGGAGTGTAGGATGAGGGTGGCCAGTATGAGTAAGCAAGGGGGGTAGGGAATAAGGTTGTATCCTTTTGGGTATATGGTATGTGGTCCCTATATATACCATGTACCATATACCTTCATATACTTTTTACCCTTTTTAGCGAATCCTTGTCTCCTAAAGGACAATAATCCTTCATCCCATTAACTAATCCTTTTGCCTTTTATTCGTAATGGTGTTTATCTTATTACTAATTAAGATGTAATGGAGGCTAGTTAAGATTTATGGTATAATTAGGGAGATTAAGTACAATTGACTTTTAATAACTATATTAAGCATAATTAGGGAGATTTTGAGGCTTTGTTACATTTTATTACTTTTATTTAGTTATTTTCCATGTCCTATGTGTACCCCTAGAGTTTCCTTAAGGTTCATTTATAGTTATTGGTTCATGTACACAGTTAGTACTTAAGGTTTTAGGAAGTTAAAGTTCATGTTTATACTTAACGAGTGATTTTCACTACTTGATTTAGTTTTTCCTTAATACTCTAAGATTTTTAGAAAATAGTTAGGGTTTCTTTATCATTTTAGGGTTTCTAAGGTTTTACGCGTATAATTAGGGTTTTAAGGTTAAACTTACTCTAAGGTTTTCTAGCTTCTTATTTAGGGTTTTTAACCTAATATCTAGGGTTACGTTATATCATTTAGAGTTTTAATTCTATGGATTATCCATTGACTCTCTCTCTTATCTAACTTCCAACTGTACTCAAATCCCATAGGTTTCATAGATTTATTGTTGCAATATTGATTTTAAAGTTGTCATCTAATGAAGTTGATGTTTGGTCTGTTCTTTGGGTTTCAATTTGTTTTAATTTGGAATCTTTCTAAAGCAATTGTAGAAACCGAGTCAAAGGAGCAAAATTGTGCAAATTTGGAGGCTTGGCAAAGAACACAGCTAAGGCCCACTCTTATAAACTTAGATCATGTTCCTATGGTAAAAATATTCATGAATAATTTCACAAAAACATGGATGAGAGGTCTACGACCAAGTAAGATGCATGTGGTCACTCCAAGTAAGTGAAATTAAAATAAAACATGGACCACGGCTAAGGTACACCATCGTGGACCATACTCATAGTCTTTTAGATTTTAAAAACCATAAGAAAGAGAAACTCCTTTCATTCTCACGCTCCATTTCTCTCTCTATACGACCACATTACTCTATTTCTCTCTCTTAGAATACCTTAAATCATCACAAAAAAAGTCCTCACGATCCAATACCACATACTACATAATCAATGTACGTACATTATGTAATACCCTAAGATTTCGAACTAATACAATAATCCTAGATTCTAAGCCCCTAAATTTAGGGCGTTGAATAACGTTATTCATTTTAATTTAAATTTCATAGTAATGCTAGAAAAGTTAGATGAAGTATTTAAGTAAAGATAATTTCTCAAAATAAACTATATAAATTAAGCTAAATTATATATAATATATACGTATTTACATGTGAAAAGCATTATAAGTATTAAATTCATATATATAATAATAATAAATTATAAAAAGTAAGGTAAATTAGTATAAAATAATGGAAAATTAATAAAAAAATGAATGGATAAGTTATCAAATGATGCAGTAGCCTAGGATTAATTAAAAATAGTGAGTCAAAAGCTAAAACATAAGAAAATGACACCTAACAGGTTGGATTAATGAAAAAATGACACCTAAGTTAGGAAATTGGCATGTTGCACAATGACTCATCAACCCAACCAACTCCAAAACCATGAATAATCCCTCAACATCAAATATCATACCTTTTAGTGAACCAAGTTTGGATAGAAAATTTTTTATAAAAAATTAGAAAAATAAGAAAAATAAAACAAAAACAAAGCACGTTTTAGTCTAGGCTGGTTTTATGGGTTATTGATATCCTGTTGTGATGGCCTTTTGGGGTTAAAGAGAGTGTGGCGTGGAAAGCTTTTCCTAGAAGGTATGGTAACTAGAGGTGACCAATTTAGGGTAATCAATTTTCCAGTCGAAATTTTGTAAATATTTTAAAAATATCAAATAGTCTTATTTAATTATGAAATTTGCTTTTCTAGGTTTATTTTATGCTTAAGCACTCTATATTTACACTAATTATTTCATTAAAATATTTTTAAAATATCAAATAGTCTTATTGAAATTTGCTTTTTTGGGTTTATTTTATGCATCGATTAATTTCGTAATTTTATTTTAATGAAAAAATTAGTTTAAATATAAAGTGCTTAAGAAATTGCCCTATTTGAAAGAAAATTAAATTGAATTTTAAAAATATTAAATAATGTCCTTTCGAGCTGAATTTTTCTACATAATATATTTAATATATGTATTTAATTTTAGTAATAATATTTTAAAATAAGAAAGTTTACTATTTATTATAATTATTTTGGATGAAACTAGCAATTTTACTATTTTGTTGGAATAATTAGTTTAAGAAAAAATCAACCTATGAGCCCCATGTATTCTAACTTTTGGAAGTTTATAATAATGTTGGAAACAATTGATTTTTATCTTGTGATTAAATTTACATATTTGCTTAATTTTCACTAATTTTGAGCTAAAATGCTATTTTTAGAAATATGGGCAAAAAACTAATTTAGTACAGTTGATGGTCAACAATTAAAATACATATTTTTTTTGAGCCTATATAATTTTTCATGGAATTAATCGAGCTCATGTACAATTTATCACATATTTTCCTAATATAAGCTTATATATTAACCTAATATAAAAAAATAGTAAATAATACTATTTTGTTAATTGGTAAGATAATGTAAGATTAGTATTTTAGGTATAAAATAGATGTTGTTTAAGCATAATTTTTGAGGTTTTTAATTTAAAACTAAAGCCTAATCGATTAATTACAAAGTTACAGTAATGTATGATTAGTTAGCAATAAGAAAGGGTTTCTTAAGATATATTAATAGTACTTGAAACAACAGGCCTGACAATGTAAAGTTTACTAAAATCGGATAAGGATTGAGTAAGATACAATCAAATGAGGTCTAAACACGGTAATGAAAGCTTATAAGAGTTTTGGTCTGACCTGTAGTTGACTTGAAGACTGTATTTATATTTCCCTAGGTGTGATATTTAAGGAAAAACCACGTGGTGAAGTTTAGGATTTTGCATTACTATTAAGGCCAAGTAAATGAATCTAACTCATGCTTGGAGTAAACATATTGCTATTTATAACATTGTGTACTATCTAATGTTGTGTTGATTAAATATGACTATATCTTGATTAAACTGACATGATACTATAGTAGATGCTGATGTGATGATTTTGAATGATAGTAACTATATTTTAGTTAAATTGTTGTGCTATTATGTTAGGTATTAATGTGGTGTTTATGAATGATTATACTAACTAGGGAAGTTAAGTGATTGCACCTAATCTTCTAGGTATTTACTTAAGTAAACCTTAAGTAAGATACTAGAATTACGCTAGGAGAGTTCGAAAATTAGAATCAAATAACTAGGTTGAACAAAACTTAAAGATTGATTATGTGGAATGATAAAATTGAGCGGTTATTGCATGTCATGGCATGGCATGGCATGGCATAAAAAGGGACCTACAGGTCAGAATTTTCATAATGAGGCTTCTAAGTAATCAAGAAAAACCATGGCTTTATGAACTCAGTTTTTGAAAGCATATAGAATCTCATTACCTAAACATCTTGACTATTTTGATAGTCTGATTTGGTAAATTACAATATATAGTCTAATTTTGTAAAATAAAGTTAGGGGTCTTACTCATAGGTAGCTCCTTGTTGCCTTTTTGATTTGGTAGACTATATTATGTAGTCCAATTTAGTTAAATAAAGTTAAGGGTCCTGCTCTTAGGTAACTCCTTATTGCTACAGGTTCTTAGATATTGTATCTACATGCCTAACTATGTTGACTAACTAAATAAGGATATTAAAAGGGCATAAGATATTGGTATTGATGCATGCTATGTGGATAAGCATAGCATGCTACATTACTAGTAATAAATGCCTAGTTGGGCTAATGTATGAGTGAAGCTAAATGTACTGGTTATGATTGAAATGTTTTAGTTGTAATATTACCTATATTATAGTGTTTGTTATCCATTCTCACTTAGCTTCAATAGCCAAGGGGATAAAATGTTTCATCCTCAAGTTAATAGCATCATGAAGGGCCTAACATTAGGTAGGATGTATACTGAAAGCTTGAGTCGAAGTCAACGACTTTTGGATAGAACCTAGATTAAGTTGAGAATCCTACTATTTTGAAGATGACAAAAGAAAAGGATTGTACATATTTTAATGTAAATATTAGGCTGGACATATAAGTTGTAACCAAATGTCCAGTCGAACTCCGATGTAGCAACCCCATTATCATATAAATAAAGTTTTTTTTTTTTTTTAACAAATGAGCAAATTGAGTTAAGTTTTTAACAGGATGTATGATGATGCATCTTGTGTTATATTGAGATGTGACACATTATCTCTTCTCTAATTATTTTTTATATTTGCATATAGATTGGTGAAAGTATGTGATTCTTGATTAAGGTTTTATTCTTGCGTGCATGTGTTTAGATTTTGATTGGTAGGAATAATTAGGAGTTCTAATGTTGTGAAAAGTGTTTCTCATACACTATTTTCCCATGACTCCATGAGAAATGCATGTTTGAAAAGAGAAAGTGGTAGAAAGTGAAAGAAAAGATGGGAAAATGTGAGAAACAAGAAAAAGTGAAGAGAGTGAAGGAACACGACGAAATTTGTTATTTATGTCATGAGATGCATGTAATTCATGTTGAATTGTTGAAGCTTATTGAATATTGACATGTTTATGTAAATTAGTGAATCCATGCAATTTTTAGAAATTTTTAATATGAACCCATAGTTTCTAAAAAGATGAATTTTTAGAGATTTGTTATTTTTGTGTGTATGTGTATGTGTGTGTGTGTGTCATATTTTTAAAATCCCAAATCCATAAACACACGCCTTAAGTAGAAGCGACAAGACTCGGCCCTTTGGTGACGGTTGGCATCTCCTAGCGCCTAGTAAGCCCATCAGCTTAGGATAGAAACTCAATATATATGATGACATAGCTAATGCCTAATCTTGTAGGAGACATGTCTTCCTGTGAGTCTCTTCCTATCTTCTGCGTGAAGTGGTAGTCAGTGTTATCCGTATGCAATATGGGGAATGTATGATTCATTTTGATTTCTTAATCGTATAAGTGATTAACTTGATTTTTAAGGTGATCAGACAATTTCATTCTATACAATTCACATGTATATATTAGTACAAATAATTCCCATTATTATATGTAATTAACAAGTCATCACATTCATCCAAAAATTCATACACATGCGTTTCCCATACCCCAGAAGCATGCAAATTTATATATATAAGTTTATGTGCATCTATTCTACAAGAAAAATCAAGTAAAAAGTCATCGAGAATTTACTCACCTAGCCATGCGGATTAATCAAAATAATCCGGGATTGGTCATCTCCCAAAAGCTGGGTCCCCTAGACATCGCAAATATGATACTATAAGGATTTGAAATAAAACCCAGAAAACTAAGCTAAAACCCTTTAAATTATACTTTTGACTTGATTTCATAATTTTTTCCTAGTTTTACTTAAAAGTTCAATCACGTATAATTTTCATGTTTTAAATCTAATTTTTATGATCTTACAGTCAATCTTCATCGTTTTCGAGTGTACTTTAACGTGGTGAGGTTAGATTTTCGAAATGATACATGAAATTCTATCCATGGGTTAGAACAGTAGCGTTCCTCATGTTTTGGAGTGCTTTTAGGCCTTGTATGGTAAATGGGCTTTTTGATAACTTGAGAAATCCTTTGGGCTTGGTCTTAAGATTTTATCCTAAGCTCAAAATACTCCTTGAGATTAGATTTACAACTTTGATTTATACTCCTAAGGCTAACAACCATTTCATGGGCTCTTTAGTGGGCTTAAGTTGTCAAATATGCTTGTTTTTGGTCTAAATTAAAGTTAGTGACTTTGGTGGCCTTATGGAGTCTTAGGTGGATTTCTTGTCGACTTCAAAAAAACCTTTCTTAATATTTTAAAGTGCTGATTAGAATTTTAATGAAGGCCCAACTTAGAGTTTTAAACTTGTCTTGAGAGTTTTAGGTTCGGTTTTTAGTTTTAGGCTTTGTATACTTGCTATACTTACTTTGGTTTATATTTTACTTTATTCACTTGGTTTTTATCATATTTTTAAGTGGCTTTTAGTTAGGTTTTAGATCTGGTCGTGATGAATCCAATGGGTTCTCACTTGGTTTTGCAACTTATTTCATCATTTCCTTAAGTTTATGTGTTAGATCATGCACTTAAACTACTTGTATCCAAATCTTAACTTAACTTTTCTTCCGTAAGATGATTCTTTAACTCATGCTCCACACAAAGAAATAGGAGATCTTACAGTTATTACAACTTCCATATCATAGCTCATGCAATACAAAGTTGATTTCTTCATAAAAGCTTCATGTAATGGATTTTCCTTTACCTAAGGCTAGGTTTGAGCATATTTAATTTAATAGAAATGGAAATAACATCTAAATGGCTCACATGTACTCCATGTCCAGCATGATGTCTCCTCATTTATGTACACATTTCATGATTTTCTTAACTTAAAATCTTCCATTCTAAGTGTTAAACATATATCTTTACATAACACTAACTTAGCATGCTCATAATTCAACTTTCATATAAAGGGGTTCACAAGCATACTTCTTAAGGTGTTCTAGTTATTTTATCATCTTATGATCATGCTAATATCATCATGAAAACATGGTCCCCTAATATGTAACACTAAACCACTAATATGAAGAAACAACTTACTCATCCTAAAAGTGTAGAAACGGTGGTTGTGCAACTAAGTACACTCTTATGTTCCTTGTTTTTCCTCTTTCTTCTTGCAAGCTCCTTTGGAACTAGAGTCTTGATCTTTGAAGTGGGGGCTTTGAGGATATTTTAAAGTTCCTAAAAGTGGTTTTTGAAGTTGACAAATAGAGGGCACAAATTAAAGCTTGGTGGTGTAAGTATAGAAGCAAAAATGGTGGCTGAAATGTTGGGATTTTGTAGAGTTAGATTTCTTCTTTTGATTTGTGTTTAAAGTGAGAGAAAAGAAAGTGAAAGGGGGAGAGAGTGGCAGATTTTGAATGAGAAAAGAAGTGTGTACAAGAAGCTTTAATTGATTGTCTTGTAGCTTACACAAAAGTCAACAATTGCAACTATTGATAATGTGAGCATTAAGGAATGAATAGTGGTGTGTAAGAGAAAGTGATTGACGGTTGAAAGACAAGAGTATGACCCCCCTTTTCTTCTTGTTCAAATCTGCCATTTAATGTCCTTTGAGGTTATGGAATGGTCTTGTCTCATTTAATGAAGTTAAGCATATGAAATCTTATGAAAAATTGTCCATATGTAGTATAAGTGAAGGGGTGATAAGGAAAATATCTTATCACTAGATTTTGACAAGTTATCAATTGATAAATGATTCCAACTCTCAATTGATAAGTTATCTAAAGTGATTGGTTGGTCTACTTATTGATGTGTAAGGCTTAGACATAAAGATAAGAGTATGGTCTTATAGAAAATTGTTTTAGAGTTTTCATCTTGCATTGTTTTGTAATTTATGATTTGATTCCTATAAAATTGTGAAATTTTCTAAAGTTGAATGAAATTATTCAAATTAAATTATTGATTAATTACTTAGGGTTAAAATTCCTTAATTATTTCAGGGTTAGGGTTTTAAGTGACTTTAGAGCTTGTAGTTCTTCAAGCTCATGTTTTTATTGATAATTGGTTTTTGAATTAGAAAAATTTGATTTGTTTCTAAATGTAAACTTAAATTCTTAGTTTTGTTGATTCTTGGGAATGTTCGGATAGTACTTTTAATTGAATCATGGGCCCACTAAAAGTAGGGTTTATATTTATCAATTAATAAGTTATTTAGGATGATTGGTTGATTTACTTATTCATGTGCACAAATCTTATGTATGAAGATAAGGAGATTGTCTTATATGAAATTCTTTTGGAGTTTGTCTCTTAAATTGATTTGTAAGTTCTGATTTAATTCTTATAAAATTATGAAAATTTCTAGTGTTGAATAAAATTAATCAAATTAAATTCTTAATTAGCTGCTTAGGGTTACAAGTTCTTAATTGTTTTAGGGTTTTGAGTTTATAGTCTATGGTTCTCGTATTCGAGTTTTATCGATAATAGAGTTTCGGATTGGAAAATTAAATTCATTTTTAAATGTAAATATGAACTCTTAGCTTAGTTTATCCTTGGGATCATTTGCGAAGTGTTCTTAGTTGAATCATAAGTCCGCTAAAAGATAGGGTTTACAACTTATCCATATATAACATGGCTTATAAGTGAAAATAAGGGAATTGTTTTATATGAAATTCTTTTAAGGTTTGGTTCTCAAATTAATTTGTAGGTTGTGATTTTCCTCTTAAGAAATTTTAGAGTTTTCTAGAGTTTAATAAAATTTTTTCAAATTATATTTTTAATTATTCATTTGGGATCATAAGTCCTTGATCATCCTAAGTTTTAGGGTCCGAGAGAGTTTATGTATGTTTTAGAGTTTTTCACCAGCTCGGGAATAATTGACTTACACTTAGGAGCTTTAGGTTTAATTGGTTTAATTATTTAGGAACATTGCTTTATTATGCAACATATATATATATCATATGATAGATTAACAAAAGAGAAGGAAATTGCTTAATAATATATTTATATATACACATATTGTGGGGCTACTTATGTACACAAGTAAAATAATTTTTGTAAATTTATTAATTTATTCTTTTAATTAGTTTAGTTTTGTTGTTTATTATTACTTAAAATAATCCTTGATTCGTTCATTATCAATTTTATACGATTTTACAAAATTATGGATAATTTTATTGATTTAAAAATTTTTATGATTTAATATTTACAGTTCCTATTAAGTTTAGGTTTATATTTTTAAAAGTACGCGTATGTAAGGATTGGGGTTTTCTTGCATGATTAGGGTTTCCAAATCGTATAATTGGGTCTTTCAAGTTCGTTTTAAATTTCGAATTTAAAATTTTAGTCAGTTTTCATTTTATGTGGTCTTGTTGACTTAGAGAAATATTTAAGATACCTGAATCTGACACCATGTTTAGAAGGTTATATCTATAGAGTTTGCAGTATGGATGATGAGTAAGTAAGCTAAAGTCCTCTGCTTTAGTGTACTAAAGGGCAACTGGCTCATTTTATGGCTTTACTTAGTACAGGTCATACCTAGCTTAGATGACCTACATGCTTCCTCGTCTCTTTAGGTGATTCAGCTTCTTTAGGCGCTTAAGCCTCTTTAAGCATACCAGCCTTGTTAGGCTCTAAACTATTTAAGCACTAGCTCTTTCAGGCACTCCAACCCCTTCAAGTGCTCTAGCTCCTTCACATTCTAGTCTCTTCAAGCATATTGGCCTCTTTAGGCCTTCACCTCTTTAGGTGCTCCCACTTCTTCCAGTCTTCACTTTTTAAGGCATACCATTGTTTATAAGTACTCTAGCTACTCCCAACATTCGCCTCTTTAAGTTTTTACTTATTTAAGCACTCTAGCCTCTTCAGGCTTAGATTATAAATCTTTTCGAAAATCCCATAAAATCAACCTCTCGAGATACTCTCTTTTTTAACCTTATCACCAAAGAGAGTCAAGGGTAAGTGTTGATAGGCATTTTATGATAACTATTATAGAGGCTTATATTAGTTGGCCCAATACTTAAGCTTGGTCCAATAATCTACTTTTGGTATAATTTTTATTAACTCGCTATAAATATTAGGCAAAACCCTTAGGTAAGAGGAACTTCTCTTTCATTTTCCAACTCCCATAAACATTTTACAATCAATTTCGTATGAGAAGAGAGTTGACTTAGATATCGGAGTAGCCGTACTGGAGCACCTTTCAGCATCCCTCGTAGCTATGTTCTTGTTTTGCTAGTACCCTTGTACTAGAATGAAAATTACTAGTCAACAAAGGGTAACTTTAAATTCTAAAAATTTAATAACTCAAATTCAACAAAGTTCCTTAAATTTATAAAAGATTGAGTAGATTAAAAAAAAATTATGCTTGCTTAATTATGGGGGGTGTTCACCAGTTTCTATTTTTTTTTTTTTTAAATTTTGGCAAGTTTTGACAAAAGCTTAAGTGAGTAAGATAATAACATATATAATCTAATATTTTTCCGTACACTTAAGTTGTATATTGCCTTAATGTACATATTACCAATCTAAATAAAAACTTCAGGTAGGCTAAAAATATAAATAAAAGTAAAGAAAAGGGAACTAAGACTTCCCAAGTTTTTTGCACTGATCCTTAAAAATGACGAAGTCTAGAGTCTAAATTCATTGATCAATTAAGCACATAGTTGTCTTTGCTATTAATAAAAATGAACTAACTAGAAAAAGAAAATGATAACTAATGCAAGTACCAACTATTAGTTTTCTACATAATTTAAAAACATAAGGAAAATAGAAATAGTTATCTAAGAAGAAAGCAATAGTGTCTAAATTATTACAATTAACCAAAAGAAAGAAACGTCAAACCTAGTCTTTGTAAAAATAAGGGAAGGAATTTTAAAATTGGTAAAAAAAAAAAATTTATGTGATATAAACAACATCTAAATCAAGGGACTCCATAAGGCTCAATTATCATCCCCAATTAATTGCTAGTTTACATCACTAAGTAATATAGGCAATGATTAAATTAAAAGATGATTTCTATTGTTTAATGACAATTTCACTAAAGTCATGGGTTGATGCATTCATAAGCTTATTCAAGTCCTAATTGCATGATCTTATTGACAAAAATTATTAGCATGTAACATATACAAATTTATCAAAACATGAATATAAATTAAGGTTATTAAGATGTTAATTTTTAATCTTTAAAGAAATCTGTAATTTCATAATCTCAATTAAACATGAATATTAGCATTTGACAATTGAAACTTGTTTTTCATAATTTGATTGTGCAATTACTTACATTAATGTTCCTAATTCTATCATGAAATTAGGATATGGGCTTCAAGAAATCTATGTTAAAAATTTCTAGAAATTTATGTGAACAATCTCTAAAATTTCATATTTTAGAAATCCATAGATTCAGGTTAACAATTTTTAAAAATTTATAAATTCTCTAATTACACAAATATTTCAGTACCAATAAGTTTCAATAATTTCAACATGAATCACATAGCATCCACTGCGAATTCCTTCACTTTCTTTCTTGTTCTCATCTCTTTCTCACACTTTTTCATCACTTCCTTCACTTTCATATAGTTTCCCACTCTTTCCTATTCACCAACCTTAACAAACATATGGTTTTCATGGAGTTTTTATTAGACAACACATAGCAAACACACTTCATAACATTAAAACTTGTAAATGACTCCTAAAAATCATATTCTCAACACATGCATGCAAAAACAAAACCCTCATAAAAAATCACATTTTGTAACTAATCTAATTGTAGATCTAGGAAAATAATCAAGGAAAGGTGATGCACGTACCTCGATTGTATAGCATGTAGTGTTGGATCGTGAGTTTTTTTTTTTTTTATGATTCAAGGTATGCTAAGAGGGAGAGATTGTGTAGAGAGAGAAAGAAAGGTTTAGAATGAAAGAAGATTGTTTTTCATGTTGTCTTTAAAGTCTATAAGACCACAGCCAGGGTTTATAGTAGTGATTCGTATTACATCTTATTTTTACATGCTTAGGAGCAACCACGGGCATGGTCCTTACTCATGAACCTTTTGTTCGTGTTTTCATGAAATTCTTAGTAGAAAAACTTTACAAGAGAAACATGCGCTAGGTTTACTACCATGGTCCTTAGTTGTGTTCTTCTCTTGGCATTCGCATTGCATGATTTCAATTCCTTTTACTTGGTTTTTACAATTGCCTTAGAAAAATCCAAAATTAGAACAAATCAAAACCCAAAGAATGGACCAAATATCAACTTAATTGGATGACAACTTTTGGTGTGCTAAGGAGCTTAGTTATTATTAGGACTTACTGTGGCAAATCTAACCAAAATGGGTCCTCTGAAAGATCGAAGAAAATTAGAGGAAAATGGTCCACAAAAGAATAAGAGTAGTTGATGTGAAGCTACTTGAAGGATGTGACTCACCAATTAACACAACATGACTTGACACCTTACTTGATATGATGCATAAGTTAATGTTAAGGCTCACTTGCCACTAATTTTAAGCTATTCAGCAAGATTAGATAAGAGTGTATGAAAGGTGGACTTGGAGAGGGTTGTCTCACAAAAATAGAATATTCAATATTAAATGTAAGTTATCTCTAGCTTATAAGGGAAATGAACTATTTATAGTAAGTCTGTAGGGCAATATTACAAATAAAGAAACTACAAGAAAGTATAAACAAAAAGAGGATTCCTAGTGTAAACCCTACAAATTTAGCTATTTAAGAGTAGAAGTGAACCCTAATACTATAAATGACTTAAAGAGTCATTAAAGTCGAGCAAGATAAAAATTTAATAAATCATAAATCTAAATATATTATAAGTAGTAAAAACCTTAGAAATTGATCAAAACCTTACATCGCATACTAAAACCCTAAAACTAACTTACACACCATTAATCAAAATTGAACCCGAATTTAATTGAAACCCTAAAATTATAAATATAAACCTATAAAATAGTTAAATATTACTCAATAGTGATAAAATTATAGTTGATTACAAATTCTCAACTAAATCGCCTATTAGTGTGAAATTATAACAAAATCTCTATAATAACTCGTAAAAATTTTAATTGTACCGGATACCAATTAAATTGATAAAATTTCATGAAAATTTAAAAATTAATTTACGATGAGATTTGTTATAATTTATATGTTCCGAAAAATTACATATATTTATTATTAACTTTTATTTTCCTTCTCTTTCATTTTCAATTTATCTCTTTTCTCTCTTTTCCTTCTTTTCTAAAAGTTTTACGTTAGCAACCACGTGAGGAATTAAATGGACATGTGTTAAGTATATAATAAAAGAGAGATGGAAATGATTAATTTGGTCATGTTCTCATTAATTGGAAATTATCTTAGCTTACATTTTAAGCTACCAATCACGTGAGCAAGGGAAGAAAATATAAATCTGGAAAAAAAGAAAAAAAATTCTGCACAAACACAAAAATCTAGGAAGCAAACCGTGAGGGAGAGAATGAAAAAGAAAGAAGGAAAAGAAGAAGAGAAATTAAATAAATTGGTAAGTAATTATTTTAGTAGTATAGATGTATAATATGTAGTATATACATGTATAAATATAGTATTTTTTTTTCTATATATAACATTACTAATATATGTCTATGTGCATAAATATTTAGATTTAATTTTATATAGGTATAAGGCTAGGTATGTATATATGTATGTGCATAGGTATATGGAAGAGTATGTATTATGTATTTTTTTAAAGAATACCGTAACTATGTATATATATATGTACCCATGTATAAATATTATTGTATATATATACATAATTGTATAATATTAATATATGTATATATGACATATATATATTATAGAGTATATGCCTTATAGTATACGACATAATATATATATATATATATAATATAGTATACATATTTTATAACAAATATTATGAAAATATATATACCAAATCTATAATATAAGAATAGGTATTTGTAAATTATATATATATATATATATGTTTAGGTATTCGGAAATTACATAAGTATATTATTATGTATAAATACAAATACATGAATATATATATATATATGTACATAAGAGTATGTTTATGTTTATAAAATAAGTATATACATACATATAGCGTATAACATATATTAGATATATGTAGTATACCAAAAATATATATATAGATATATATATATATATATATGTATGTATGTAAAAATCGTAAAATACATAATTAATAAGAAAATGAGAAGTAATAAAAATAATAAAGGTCATATTAATAATAATAATCATAATAAAGTAAAAATCTCAAAAATAGGAAAATATGCTCAAAATAATAAAAATATCAAATACATGATTTAAATAATTATTAAATCATAAATATGTTAAGAAAAAACGAAAATTAATATTTTATAACTTTTAAACTTAAATATGAATTTTTATGATATTTTTATATCACAATTTAATTACAATACAAGAAAATACGTTTAAAAACGATCAAAATGGACTATAAGTTCATAATGATCCGAGCTAAAACAAAAAAGTTACACACGATTCGATGAAAAGCTCGAATCGGTAATTTCACGTAACTAAGTGAAATAGACCTTACAAATTATAACACTAGTTAGCTTTAAATTCCCTACCTTACAAAATTTTCATTATTCTCAAGTGATTTCGATATCAACCTTGAGCTGCCACCAAACTACTACGGCCCTTGAGCTAGCCATGGCCGAGTGAGTTTTTCCTAATGATTCCATACTTATTTGTGCTTGTAGTTAGTGAATATAAATTATGAATTATAAATGAATGTGTATGGGGTTGGGTTATGCTTGTGCATGATAATTGTTGTTGATGGTGAATTTACCTTAAATTGCAATAATATAATGTTTATTGCATAATAGATTCACTAGATTGATTGTTTGTGGCTTGGAATGATCATTGAATATATAAGACTAAATTTTATTTGACTAGAAAAGTTAACTTGGATCATACATAAATCATGCATTGCATAGCTAATTTTGGGCAGTCACATTATACGGAGGTAGCGAGAGACCATACGTGGGTTGATTATTGATTATTATTGATTTCGTACAGTGTACACGTGTGATATGACTTTACCTTAGCTCGCGGGATGACTAGGCGTTGGAGGCGCCAATTGCTTGGCTGGGGGTCGAGTCTAGAGGCCTTCATTTAGGGGTGAGTGGGAGCTGCGTGAATTTACTCACAATTATATGTAGAACTCGTTTTGATAAAACTGGTAATGGATGTACCATTACATTTTAAATATGAAACGCAGAGTTTCGTTATGAAATAAGTTCTAATATGATACCCGGATCTGACTGTACCAATGAATCTCCAATCCTGACTTCGGGGGGTGTTAAATCTGAGTTACATGCAGTATCTAGTCACTTGTATGTATTTGTTTTGCATACTGTTTGCCATGCATTCATTTGGTTAAACCTAACTATTGTATGACTTGATTGTTGTGTGGTTGAGGGAAACTATCTCACTAAGCTAGTTAGCTTATACTCTTGTAGTCTTTTGTTACAGGCCAAACTTTTTGTGAAGTTAGGCCGTCTGATGCCTGAGGTTAGTTTCTACACAAGGTTAGTGTGGGAGCTGGATGAGATTAGAGAGTACTTCTAATAGTTTATAGATATGAATATGTAAATGTTATACTAGTTGAACTGAAGACATGTTTCAATCTTCGTACTTGTAAACTTTTATACAAATAGACAATGTATTATCTTTTTATAATTTTATTATTTGTCATAAAATAATATTGTTTAAGCTTGTGCACTCTTGGTAGTTAGTAGTAGCTGTAGCCTTGTGTATTGTATAAAAGGGTTGTCGATTGTAAGAGAATTCAATCTGTAATCCTTTGTACGGTATACAACGATTGCCACGACTAGTCTCCTCGGGTCGTGACACCTAGTATATACAAAAAAGGGTAAAAAGGACAAAAGATGAAAATGGAAAAGTAATACAATGCTAAACGAGGTGGATAGGTAGTAGTGTAATATTGGTCTCATACGAATATTCTTTGAGCACAATAAGCAAGAGAGATCAAGATGTTGCAATAATAAAAGGACCGAGATAAGAGAGATGGTGGTATGCTGAGAGCAAACTACTCGACCGTTAAGTGAGTCTCCCATTACCTAGCAAAAACCTCTCAACATCAGTTGGTCGAATTACCCGGCATAGGGTCTTTAGCAAAGGAATGGTTGGCATCATCACTACCAAGTGTATAGATCAACGTATGACAATGCGGGGAGCTTAAGGAGTTTAGCCATATTCCTTGAGCATATACTTTCTCATCATCAATAGGTTGTCAAGAGAGAACTGTTCAGTTGAGGGGTTGGAGTCTTTAGAACCGTACGCGAGTAATGAGACTGTTGGTCAGTGGTTCATCAATTCCCCGAGGTTGCTAAAGATTTGCCCTCAAATCTTAGTCTTCATCATCATTAGGTACATAAGGAGTCAAATGGGCGATGTTAAAGGAGGTAGACATGTTGAAACTTTCAGTAGCTCAATTTTGTACGTGTTATCATTAATGCACCCCAGGATCCTATAGGGTCCATCTGTTTTAGGAGATAGTTTGTTGGTCCTTCTGCTAGGGAAGCACTCTTTGCTAAAATGGACTTAGACAAGGTCCCTAGGGGTATAAACGACTTACCTCCTTCTGCGGTTTCCTACTTCCTTCTTAGGGTTATAGTTTTGGCCAATTGCTCGACAATCTTTCTATGTAACCTTTAAAATTCCTCGGTACGCTCTAGGTTAGATTAACTTTCCTCTTGTGTAGTTGCGCTATTAATTAAATTCAAGGGTAGGTTTGGGTTAAGTCTATAATCAACCTCAAATGGTGATATTCCGATTGAGCTATGAGTTGAGCAATTATAAGCAAATTCAATGATGGGCAGGCATAAATCCCAGTCATGAGAGTTCTTTCTAATAGTAGTACGTAGGAGATTACCAATGGTCCTGTTAACTACTTCAGTTTGGTTGTTTGTCTGGGGGTAGCAAGAGGTATTGAATAGGAGCTTAGTGCCAAGTTTCCTCCATAAGGTCTTTCAAAAGAAGCTCATAAATTTTCAATTACAATCGAATGCAATACTTCTCGACACTCCATGCAGTCGCATAATTTCTTATAAAAATAGGTTAGCGATGAATAAAGCATCATTAGTTTTGTGGTAGGGAATGAAGTAGCCTATCTTGCTGAACTAATCGACTACTACCATGATTGAATTGTATCTTTTTGGTGTATAGGGAAGGCTAAGCATGAAATCTATGCTTAGATCGGTCCACAGCTACTCAGGAATTGGTAGGAGTGTATATTCTCCATAGGCCTCTCTCCTCCCTTTTGTATACTTATACACCTTGCACCTCTCAAGTATTCAATGTATATCATTTATCATGCCAGGCCAGTAAAAGTGCTCCTTTAATACCTCAATTGTCCTCTTTTCCTTAAAATGGCCGGCCAGACCCCTAGCATGAGTTTCTCAAACTAGTAGCTCCCTTATAGAACCACTTAGCACGTAAATCTGCTTGCCCTTCATCAATAAACCCTCACTCAAGTAAAACCCTTCCACAACTCCTCTAGCATTGCACCTGGCTACTAAGGGTCCAAAATGTAGGTCATGCTCATACTATTCAGGTAAAGTGCCAAATCTAAGCACTTTAGCTTATAACGTTGTGATGAGGGTATGACGGTGAGAAAGTGCATCAGCCACTATGTTAGTGCTTCCCTTCTTATATTTGATGACATAGCAAAAGGTCTCCAAGAACTCGACCCACTTGGCGTAACACCAAGAAAGCTTTTTTGCTCACAACGATGCTTAAGAAATTCATGATCCAAATAGATGATGAATTTTCTCGGCAACAAATAATGCTACCTATTCTGGAGTGTACAGACAAAGGCATAGAATTCCTTATCATAGGTTGAGTAATTTAGGGCAGTACGTTGGAATTTTTTATTGAAGTAGGTAATGGGTTAGCACTTCTACATAAGGACAGCACTAATGCTGACACTAGATGCATAACATTTAACCTCAAAAACCTTCTCGAAATCTGGTAGGGTGAGTATTAGAGCAGACGTCTCTTTAGTCTTCATGTCTTCAAAACTCCTCTAAGCCTATTCTATCTATCTAAACTCAACATTCTTCTTGGTCAATTTAGTCAATGGTACAGTTATGAAGTTAAAGTTCTAGATAATTCCCCAATAGAATAAAGCTAGGCCATGGAAGTTCCTAACTTCAGCAGCACTAGTCGTCGTAGGCCACTCATTAATATCTTTGATCTTCTCTTCATCAACTCGAACTCCATTCCTTGAAATAACATATCCGAGGAATACAACCTCACTTTGATAGAACATGCATTTCTTTAAGTTTCTGAATAATTTCTTGGTGTAGAGTATGTTAAACACCAATGTCAAATGTTTAACATGAACGAGGAGGTCGGTACTATAGACTAGAATATCATAAAAATAAACCACAATGCATTTGCCAATCAACGATCTTAGTGCATGATTCATCAGTTGCATAAAAGTACTCGGTGCATTAGTTAGTCCAAATAGCATCACCAACCATTTGAATAGACCATCTCTTGTCTTGAAGGTCATCATCCACTCATCCTAAAGTCTCATTCGTATTTGGTGGTAGCTGCTCTCTAGGTTAATCTTAGAAAAGATGTAGGCGCCATGTAACTCATCAAGCTATCACATCCCGGCATAGCATAGGATGTACCATCACACAGGAATATTTGTTGAAAAGTTAACTCAACCTGCTCATTCATCAAACAACAACTTTGTTTACATAATAAAGGGGTTGCTACATTAGAGTTCAGCTGGGTATTCTGTTACAACTTATGTATATAACATAATATTTACATCCAACATGAAATAGCTTTTTCCCTTGTCATCTTCACAATAATAGGATCCCTGACTTAGGACAAGCTCCATATAAAAGTTGCTGACTCCAACTCACGCTCTCAGTATATATATCCCCCCTTAGCATTGGGCCTTTCATGATACAGTTAACTTGAGGATACAAAATTTTATCCCCTCAGCTACTGAAGCTAAGTAAGAGTGGATAACAAGCAACATAATATAGACAATATTATATGTCACAACTGAAACATTTCAATCATAACTCATAGGTTTAACTTTACATATGCATTTGCCCAACCGGGCATTTATTACTAGTAGTGCAGCATGTTATGCTCATATATGTAGCATGAATTGGTATCGATATCTTATGCCCTCCAAATTTCTTCTGGTTACTCGACATAGTCGGGCATTTAGATACAATGTCCAGGAACCTAGAGCAACAAGGAGCTGCTTGGGATTAGGATCCCCACCAAATTGGACTACAAACTATAGTCTGCAATTTTCAAAAAGGGTAACAAGGAACTGCCTAGGAGTAGGACCCCCAACTTTACAAAATTACATTACACACTGTTGTTCACTAAATCAAAGTGGTAATACTGCTAAATTAGACCACACACTATAGTCTACCAAATGAAAGTGGCAACACTGTAGTCTATCAAATTTGACTATCAAAATAGTCACAATGTTCGGGTAATGCAATTTATATGCTTCCAAAAACTGAGTTCATAAAGTCATGCTCTTTCTATGATCATTGGAAGTCTCATTATGAAATTTCTAACCTATAGGTCCCTTTTTATGCCATGCCATGCCATGATATGCAGCAAAAACTCAAGAATATCAATCAGCACAATCAATCTCCCAATTTTATTCAACCTAGTGATCTAATTCTAGTTTTCAAACTCTCCATAGCGGAATTATAGTATCTTACTTGGGGTGCACTTAGGTGAATACTAAGAAGATTGGGTTAGCAATCACTCAACTTCCCTGGTTAACACAATCATTTGTAATACAAATCATCGCCCAATATGGCAACATAACAGTTCAACCAAAATACAGTTACTATCATTCAAAATTACTACATCAACATCAACTATAGTAGCATATCAATTCAACTAGGGTATGCCCATATTCAATTAACACAACATCAAATAGCACGTAGTGTTATAAGTAGCAATATATCTACTCTAAGCATGGGTTAGATCCACTTACCTAGGCTTAGCAATAGCACAATATCCTATACTTCGTGATGTGTTCATTCTTTACTTATCACATTAATGAAAATATAACACAGTCTTCAAATCAACTATGGGTGGAACCCAAACCATTATAAGCTTTCATTTTCGTGTTTTTAAATTTCATTTGATCTTATCTTACTCATTTTTTATTTGATTTTGATAAACTTTATATCATTGCGATTCTTATTTTGATACTATTAGGATATTTTAAGAATCAAGGCTTGTCAATTTTTGTCAAAATTCCAAAAATACCTTTTTGTATTATTGATTTGACTGTATGTTATTATTACTTTGTAATTAACTGAAATAAATTCTAAATCAAAATCAAAAGTCGTAAAATTCCTCATTCCTTAAGATGGTCAACATTCATTATGTACTAAAAAATGCAAATCCTGTACACGTTTAATGAGTATCATATTAGTACTAATTAGTATATCATATATTAGACTAATATATAGGTTTATATTAAGGAAATATAAATAAATAGTATACAAGCCTGATTAATTCTACGGAAAATCTTATAGACTCACAAAAATATTTAGTTTAATTGTTGACCATGAAATATACTAAACTAATTGTTATATATTTTTATGAAAATAGCAATTTTAACTCAAAATTAGCGAAAATTAAATGAACAAGTGATTTTAATCATAAGATAAAATTTAAGTGTCCCAATCATCCTTATAAACTTCTAAAAATCATAATACATAGGGCTTATATTTTGATTTTATTAAAAACTAATTAATTCACTGAAACTATGAAATTACCAATTTTATCCAAAATAATTACAATAAATAGTAAACATGATTATTTTAAAATATTCTTGTTACTATAATTAAATATATATATTCTATATGTTACACACAAATTTTTAGCTTAAAAGAACATTATTTAATATTTCTAAAATTTAATTCAATTTTTGTCCAACCAAAGCCATTTCTTAAGGACCTTATATTTTTCGATTATTATTTATCAAAAATAAAATTATGAAATTAATTGACACATAAAATAACTCTAGAAAACTAAATTTCATAATGAAATAACCTCATTTGATATTTTTGGAAAAATTACAAAATTTCGACTAGAATTTTGGTTCACCTAAACTAGCCAACCTCTGGCCACTCAACTTTATCAGAATACCTCCTCTAGTGGTGCTTTGTTTGACCATAGATGGCCACTACAATTGGACAGTAACAACCTATTGAACCAGCCTGATCAAATTCGGTACCTTATTTTTGATCTAATCTTCTATTTTTTTAGACTTCTAAAATATTGTTTTTAAAGTGTAGAAGCCCTATTTATATTTTCCAAATGGATTAAGATTTATAAAAATTAGGCATATGGCTTATACATGTCATTTTCTTATTATTCGCCTTTTGACTCATCAATCCAATTTAATCATTGGTTGCCACATGATGAGATGACTTATGCTTTTATTTTTTATTAATTTTCCATTATTTTACCTAATTTTGATAATTTATTATTATATGTATATATTTAACACATATAATGTATATCATATGTAATACATATATATTATGTATAATTCAACTTCATTTTTTATTTTTGAAAGTTGATTAACTTATCTCTAATATTTCGCTATATCTAAAAGCTTGAATTTTACAATTATTAACTTTATCGATAAATTAACGTTTTTCTCAAATTAATATTTTTATATAACTTATTTTGAGAAATTGAATTTACTTAAATTACTTTGTCTAACTTTTCTAATTTCACTGTGAAGTTTGAAATAAAACAGATATTATAGCCTAATGCCCTAAATTTAAGGGCTTTAATCTTAGAGTTATTGAACTAGCTAAAAAAACCTAGGTTATTACACAAGCCGCAGGATCAGGTATCGATATTTATTTGTGATCTTATTTATAGCTTACTGTTAATGCACATTCGCCACATTCCATCCTTTTTTGGTACGGATACACCAGTTACAGTACAAGGAATCATGCTCTCACGGACATATTTATGATCCACCAACTCATCCACCTGTTTCTTCAGTTCATTTGCCTACCTTGAATTGATCTTGTAAGTAGGTCGGTTTGGTTAGGTAGCCTCTGGTTGGAGGCCAATGCAATGCTTAATTCCTTTCAAGGGAGGTAAACCTTTCGGCATCTCAATAGGGAAGACGTCTTCAAATTCTTGAAGTAGTTGCTACACTTTGGTAGGTAAGTTCCTAGCCTCTGTAACCTCTAAGAATCTCTTGACTAAAAGGAGTACATAGTCTTTGACCTTAACTTCTCATGTAAACTGAGTTTGGTGAATCACCAAGGACTTCTAATGTAGAGATCTAGCAACCTTTTCCTAGGCTTCTTATACTTCCTTAGGACTCATAGGTGTTAATATAATTTTCTTCTTGTCCTTTTGAAACATATAGGTGTTTTTATACCTATCGTATAACACTCTCAAGTCAAATAGCCACGGTCGACCAAATAATATGTGAGATACACACATGAGAAGGACATCATACGACACCTCGTCCTTGTACCTATCATTAATAGTAATCGATACTTTGACTTGCTCAAAAATGTATAGTTCTCCTTTTTCATTCAGCTAGTAAATCTTATATGGCTTAGGGTATAGAAGAGTTGGCAATTTCATGGCCTTAACTACCCTTAGTGCGATGGCATTGGTACAACTCCCTCTATCAATGATCACAGTACATAGCTTGTCATTTACCCGGCAATTCATATGAAAGAAGTTCTCTCTTTGCTCATTCTTGTTAGCCATAAAAGTACTGAGACATTGTCGAACTACAAAGCAATACTCGACTTTGCCTTTAGGAGGTATCTTGGCATTGGGATCTTCCTCAAATTCTTCTAGCATCGATTGGTTGCTACTTCTTCTTTTCCTTCACTCATACTTTCTACTTCAAACTAGGGCTTGTCTCCCTTTATGGTCATGACTCGGCGGTTCAGATATTGACTAGCATCATATCTATAGCCAAGGCATTTAAAGCAGTTGATTTCTCAGGTTTTCCTTATTGAACTTTGACCCTGGTCTCTTCGGATCTTAGGCTCCTTGGTCTTGCTCTTACCTCAGCTTTTATCTGATCAGCTCGGCATATGACTTCGATGTTCTACTTTGGAACTATTTGAAACTCTATCATTCATTGGTCGGCTTGGCAGGCCACTCCTGTTTAGTATTGGTGTTCAACTATTTGACATTCGACTAACCTGGTTCCGCCATTGCCTTTTAACTCTCTAAGCCATATGGATGGTTTCATCTAGAGTTATAAGGCTCTACAGCTCCATGATGCTACCAATCTCAGCCTATAGTCTAGAGATGAATCGTGCTATAGTTTAGGTCCTAGGCTTATTAGCATCGCATCATATCATGAGCAATTGAAACTCTCGGACATAGTTGCTTACAGATCTGTTACCTTGCCTTAAGTCTTAGAGTCGTCGGAAAGTGTCTTGTTCGTAGTGTTCGGGAACGAACCTACTTCTTAGAACTCCCTTCATCTCGTTCCATGTTCGAACCTTGTATCAAGTCCTCAAGCAAACATTCTGTAGCCTCTTCCACCACATTGCTGCATATCTAGATAATTCTAATTCGGCCACCCTAATGTGGACAGCATCTTCATAGTTATAGACGTCAAATATCTTTTCAATCTTCTCTTCCCAGTTCAGGTAATCATCAATGCTACCAGACCCATGTTCGGCGCCTTTTGGCGCCTTGAACTCACACTCATCAATCCTATCATACTAGTCTTCTCCTTCTGCGTACTCTTCCACTTTGTCCAACACCAACCTTCTTCTTGCGACTCTATTGGTATGTCGCGGTAGTGCTTAGTTTACTGGGAAGGCTTTCGGAGCTCACTCATACATATGCCTCCTTAGCCTATCTCTCATTTCTCAACCTTACTCAACAACTCCTTATGCGATCTAGTCTCTGAGACCTTATTTACTGCCACAATAGGAGCAAGATTTTGTATCTGTTCATCAGGAGTATATGGTGTTTGTTGGGTAACTCGACCATGACTATGAGCATCACTCTCGACATCATGAATCTCTCCTTGTACTTTAACGTTTGACATTCTCAACACAAAGCTTCAATAAAGACACTACACTCAGATGCTTTCAATACATACATAAGTATCTTAAAGAGCAGAATGATTATCACTACATAGCTCTTGGTCTCAACCTCAAGCTTTGATACTAGGAAATTATATGGTATGCTTAGGAGCTTAGTTATCACTAAGACTTACAGTAGCAAATCTGACCAAAATGGATCCTTCAAAATATTGAAGAAAATTAGAGGCAAATGGTCTTTAGGCGAACAATAGTAGCTGAAGTGAAGCTGCTTGAAGAATGTGACTCATTAACAAATACAACACAACTTGACACCTCGCTTGATATAATGCACAAGTTGATGTCAAGGCCCACTCGCCGCTAATCTTAAGCTACCCAGTAAGATTAGATAAGAGTGTATAAAAGATGGACTTGGAGAAGGTTGTTTCACAAGAATAGAATATTCAGTATTAAATGTAAGTTATCTCCGACTTACAAGGGAAACGGACTATTTATAGTAAGTTCCTAGGGTAACATTACAAATAAAGAAATTATAAGAAAGTACATGAAAAAAAAGGATTTCTAATACATATAAAAAAGGATAAAATGGAAAAGTAGTACAATGGTAGACGAGGTGGATAGGTCGCAGTACAACATTAGTCCTATACAAATATTCTCTAAGCGCAATAGGTGAGAGGGATCAAGATATTACAGCAATAAAGGGGCTGGGACGAGAGAGATGATAGCATGCCGAGAGAAAAATACTTAAGTGTTAGGTGAGTCTCTCGTCACTCAACAAGAACCTCTCGGGAGTAGTTGGTTACATTACTTGGCATAGGGTCCTTGGTAAGGGAATAGTCGGCACCATCACTACCAAGTGCATAGATCAACTTATGACAATGTGAGGAGCTTAAGAAGTTTAGCCACATTCCTTTGGCGTAAACTTTCTCGTTATTATAGGTTGTCAAGAGAAAATTCTCCAGGTGAGGGATTAGAGTCCTCGGAGCCATACACTAGTAATGGGATTGTTGATTGGCAGTTTATCAACTTTGAAATCAAGAACTGAATCTAGATTGCTCAAAGTTGTTTGAAATTCAATACTTGAATCCAATCAAAACACAACGAATAAAATAAAAAAATTAACTAACAAAAATAACTAAATTCAAATAGATCAAACCAAATTCGGGTTATCACTCAAAGAGCACTGTTGTTTTATGTTGTTGGCTTGACGGTTTAATTAATCCAAGTGCATTTTGTTGATTAATTCCTACACACTTCATCTAGCAAAAATTATACTAAGAAAATGTCAAAAGAATCATAAGAAAGATTATTATAAAAGTGTTAAAATAATTAGAAATTAAGGTTCATACTAGTTTTAACTAAGTTACTCATTTTAGCTCATCGATAGTTGTGCCAAAAACTTGATTGTACATGTACCGCATTACATGCAAGCATACCTGGTCAAATTATAGTATAATTAAAACAAATAGGAGTCTATGTATCGATCCTATAGGGAATTGACGTATGAGAACCTAATTACTAGCAGTTTCTTAAAATATTCAAATACATAACTTTACAATATAGAATAACTTGTGATTCAATTGGAAAGACAAATAACTAGTGATAACATAAGGAAAATAAAATAAATAAGAACAAATAAAGTAATGAAACTAATTCACTAAACTAATTAAAATGAACAAGCATCGTGAATTAAATAAAGAAGACATAATCCTTAGTAAATATTTACTCTCTAGTTTCATGCAATCTTTTAATCTCATTTATTATCTAAGCCATAGAGATTCCTAATCCTATTCCTATGGAAATCATATTCTAAATTAGTTGGACTCATGTCTCTAGTTAATTCTTAATCTTAAGACCTTCTTTACTTGCATCATTGCTAAATAAAGCATCTAAAGATAGCATGAAGTACGTAGATCCCATTATTAGGTTTCCCTAATCTAGAGATGTCCAATACCTAATCTCATAGTGACTCTATAGTAAACTCAGATATCTTATTAGCAACCCTACAAAATACTAAAGGAAGATAATGTATTCAGTGTAATTAAATCATATAAAGAATAAATAATTGTTGCAAGAAGGAACTAGATTTCTACAATGATTCACTCAAAATAAATTAAGAGTAACACCATAATGAAATATAAAGGAAAATTAATTTGAGAGACCCCTACAATGTTCTAGACTACAACTCACCTAAGGGGGCTCTGTTTGAAAACTCTAGCTTAACAATCTATTTATAGAGTTATGGTACTAGTTTACAAAAAGAGACTTGACCAAATAAAAGATTCAATGGATATCACATGTTTAAAAGTAGAAGATGCACAATAAAAATAGAATATTCACTCATCATATAGTGACCATACCATAGGTACACGACCATAGTAGCTTAGAGTATCCTTATTCAATCGTGAAAACTCCAAAATTGAAGAAATTACTTGATGAAGGGACCTCCATATAACTATGGCCATTGTCATTCCTAGACCTTGATTTCTACTTCATTTCTCACTCCTTTTCCTAAAATTTCAATGCACATTCATTGATATATATTATATGAATTTACATAAAAATATACATTACATATATTAAATATGCGTATATAATAATAAATTATAAAATATGGTTAAATTAATATAAAATAATTAAAAATTATTTAAAAAAATGACTTGATGAGTTACTAAACCACCCAAGCATGATGTAACAACTTAGGATCAACTAGAATGATGAGTCAAAAGGTAAAAAAATAAAGAAGTGACAACTATCAATTAGGATAAATACAAAAATGACATCTAAGCTACATTTTGACATGTGGCATGATGATTCATCAACTCATTTAACTCTAAACCTATAAATAAACACTCCATATTAGATATAGACCTTTGTAGTAAACTAAATTTGGATAGGAAAAATTAGGAGAAAATGAAAAAAAAAGAAAAAGAAAAGAAAAATAGTGTAAAAAAAGGACAGGATCTATTATAGAGCAGTTTGCTAAGATAGAAGCAACTTGACTTAGAGTCGCTTAGGGGTCTAAATATAGGTTTTTCCTTATTCTTAACTCAAGGACAACAGTAATGAACCTTCTTCAAGTACTACGAGATGAAAATTTAAGCAGACACCTATAAGGCGGGGCATTACAAGGTGTTATCAAAGCATAAATTAAGGACCATAATACTAGACACATATGAGGTGTACAGGGTGGCTAGGTATGATATGAACTTAACTTTGTTAGTAGCAATCACTATAAGAAAACTAACTGTATCTGGTGTATTTGTTACTCTCTAGAAAATGGTGCAAACACATGTTAGTAGGGATCTTAGTTCATCATTAGCTCTTAAGAGACCGATGAGGGAGGAACAACAACCTTAACCAAATCATGCCCCACTTATATAAGTGATGGATGTGGTGCAACAACTTATAGTTGCTTTGGCTGGGGTTGGTGGAGTGAATGGGGATAAGTTAGCTTAGGTACAACATATACTGAAATTGTTTGATAAGACAAAAATTGACCCTTTAGTTGGGGAAGAGTAGATTGATCTATTAGAAAAATCTTTTGAAGTGCATGTGGTGGAAGAGAATAGGAAAGGGGGGATTACTGCTATTTTGTTGGATGGACATACGAATAACTGGTGGAATGGTAAGAAACGGATGATAGCAGAACTTATAGGTTATGATGACTTTAGGAATGCATTTCTGGAGCAGTATTTCCCTAAATGTGTGAAGGAGAAATTATGTTAAGAATATTACAATCTAAAGTAAGCAAGTAGGACTATCGAAGAATATGAGTAAGAGTTTAATAGATTGTTTGCACTGGAAGCAGTATAGAATAATTAAATTGCTAAGGTTGGTAGGTTTAAGGCTAGACTTGATCTTTATTTTCAAGCTGAGTCTAAAAGGATAAGACTAGTGCAATGTGCTAATATCATCAATAAGACTTGTTTAATTGAGAAAGCTCATGATTTATGAATGGCAGCTGAGGAAATAGAAAGTAAGAAATGAAAATTTGTAGGGAGTTTTAATGGTAGCCATAAGTTGATAAGAGGAAAAAGGGTCTACCAACCCCCTAACAAAAATCAAAAGCTAAGTGGAGCTATGCCATTTTGTTGGAAGTGTGATGGTAGGCATCGAGTTATGTAGTGTCTAGAACTATAAGGGAAATGTTTCAGGTGTAGAGTAACTAGGCAGTATCAAAACCCATACCTTAGAGGTATATACTAGCATAAGTATTGCCAAATATGACATAACACCACTTAGTGTACTGTAGATCAGTAAGCAAAACCAGATCAAACCCAAGCCAACAAACCAGGACCTACCAATAGAAATACTCAACAAAGAGAGGCTAGAGCAAGACTTATAATTCAAGGAAAGGTTGTATGCGATTCGAGATGAGGAAAATAGGGATGATAACATAATTGGAGGTATAAGTCTTGAACCCTATGACTTTTAGATATGTTTATATGATCATGTGTTGTATGTTTGCTTGGATCCTGTACCTTAAAGTAATGATATAATTATGCTTTTTATTTGAGGATTGGTTTGCCTATAGGTTTACTGTACTTATATACCATTTGAAACAAGAGCAACACATTCATATGTACCCAAGGAATATGTTGATAGGAATAAACTCCTAATAAAGACTCTAAGGTACAATTTGGTAGTGACATCCCCTTTTAGAGGAGAATAAATTGTGAAACAAAAGTTGAAGGGAGGTAATTGTATATAGATCTATATAAATTGCTTGTAGAATTAGTAGTAGTTGATATGAAAGGATTCAATGCAATACTGGGCATAAGTTAGCTAACTAAGCATTGGGCAAATGTATACTGTGAAGAAAAGATGGTGGTATTTAAGAAACTTGATGGAGAGGAATTTAATTTTAAAGAAAAGCAACCCTTCAACCCTTTGAATAGTCTCAAGAAGTAACGCCTAGAAGTTGTTAAGTAATGGTAATATTGGAATTTTTAACTTCAATAATGGATACTAGCTTAAAAAATGATTTACTACAGATTAGTGGTCCCATTACTCGCATGCGACTTTGAGGCTTCCAATCTCTCTCTCGAAGAATTATCTCTTGACAACCTGTTGATGATGAAAAACTGTATATCGAAGAAAGGCGGTTGAACTCCTTGAGTTGCTTACATTGTCATATGTTGATCTCTACACTTAATAGTGATGCTACTAACCATTCCTTTGCCGAGGACCCTGTGCCAAGTACTCCGACCAACTATTATCAACAATCACTTATCGAGCAACGAAAGACTCACTTAAACGGTCGAGTAATTTTCTCTCGACATACTACCATCTCTCATCCTGGCCCCTTTAGTGCCACAACATTTTGACCCTTTCGACTTGTTGTGCTGAGAGAATATTTGTACGAAACCAATGCTGCACTACCAACTGTCCATCTCATCTGACATTTAACTACTTTTTCATTTTTGGTTTGTTGTCATTTTTACCGTTTTTGTAGCTACTTTCTTATAATTTCTTTATTTTTAATGCTGCCCTAGGGAATAACTATAAATAGTCCTTTTCTCTTGTAAGTCCGAGATAACTTACATCTTAATACTGAATACTCTATTCTTGTGACACAATCCTCTCCAAGTTCATACCCCTTACACTCTTATCTAATCTTATTAAGTATTTCAAGATTAGTGGCAGGTGGACCTTGACATCAACTTATGCATTATATCAAGTGAGGTGTCAAGTTGTGTTGTATACCTTGGTGAGTCGCATTCTTTGAGCAGCTTTAAATCAGCTACTCTAGTTCAATTGCGGACTATTTCCCTTTAATTTTCTTTAATATCTCGAAGAACCCATTTCAGTTTAATCTTGTCCTGATAAGTCTTAGTAATAATTGAGCTCTTAGGTACACCATATATTCTTGGTATCAGAACTTAAGGTTGATATCAAATGCTATGTAGTGTTAGTCTGCTATGTTTACTGCTCGAGATATTTGTGTATAGAAAGCATTTGAGTGAAGTATCCTTGCTAAAGCTTGTATTGAGAATGTCAAACCTTAGTGTATAGGGAGAGATTCATCATGTTGAGAGTAATGCTCATGGTGGTAGTGTTAGCCAACAAACACCACATACTACTGATGAGTAGATACAAGATCTTGTTGTTATTGTGTCCAACTTAGCTATCTCAGTAAACAGGGTCTTAGAGGCTAGACTTCGTGAAAGAGTTACTAAGTAGGGCTTAAAAACAAAAAATAAGCTTAGGAGGCAGATGGACGAGTGAGCTCTAAAAGCCTTAACCAAGCACCACTGTAACATGCTGATAGAGTTAGTATGAAGAAGACCAGTATGATAGGATGGATAAGCGTGAGTTCAGAGCGCTAAGAGGTGCCGAGCATCTTAAAGTACAGATTCTTAACTTTGATGGGGTCTGGTAGTGCTGATGACTACCTCAACTGGGAAGAGGAGATCGAAAACATATTCAACTTCTATGATTACGAAGATGCCGTCTGCATTAGGGTAGTCACATTAGAATTTTCTGGGTATGCAGCAATGTGGTAGAAGAAGCTATAGAATGTTCGTTTGAAGGCCTAACATGAAGTTTGAACATGGAATCAGATGAAGAGAGTTTTGAGAAGTAGGCCTGTTCTTGAATACTACGAACAAGACACTTTCCAATGACTTTAAGACTTAAGGCATAGTAACAAATTCGTAGACGACTATGCCCGAGAGTTTTAGTTGCTCATGATATGATGTGATGTCGACGAGCTTGAGACCTAAACTATAGTACGGTTCATCTCGGGACTTCGAGCTAAGATTGGTCACGTTGTGGAATTGTAGAGCCTCACAACTCTAGATGAAACCATCCGTATAGCCTAGAGAGTTGAAAGGCAATGGCGAAACTAGGCTAGCCGAATGCCAAGTAATAGAACCATGATGCCAAGTAAGAATGGCCTACTGAGTAGAGTAGGGAGTGTTAGGGCATCAAACAAATCCGAGGTTAAACGCCAAGATCACATGTCGAGCTGACCAAATGAGGGCCAAGGTAAGAGTAAGACCGAGGAACCTAAGATCCGAAGTGACCAAAGTTAGAGCTCAGGACGGAAAACGTGAGAAATCAAATGTTTTAAGTATCTTGGCTATGGACACGTGACTAGTTAATGTTTGAACTGCCGAGTCATGACCATCAAGGGAGATAAGCTCTGGTTTGAAGTAGAAAGTACGAGTAAAGGAGATGAAGAATTAGCAACTGATTAGATGCTAGAAGAATTTGAGGAAGATTTGAGAACTGAGATACCCCCTTGAAGGCGGTGCCGAGTATTGCTTCTTTGTTTGGCGATCTCTCAGTACTTTTGTAGCTAATAAGAATGACCTGAGAGAGAACCTCTTTCATACAAATTGCAGGGTGAATGGCAATCTATGTGCTGTAATCATTGACGGAGGGAGATGTACCAACGTCATTGCACAATGGGTAGTTAAGGACATGAAATTGCCAACTCTTCCACACCTCAAGCCATACAAGATTCATTAGCTGAATAAGAAAGGAGGATTACATGTTTTCGAGCAAGTCAGAAAACTGATTACTATTGGTGATAGATACAAGGCTGAAGTGCTGTGTGATGTCCTACCCATGTGTGCATCCCATATATTACTCGATTGATAGCAGCTACTTGACTTAAAGTTATTACGTGATGGGTATATAAACACCTATATGTTTCAAAAGGATGGGAAGAAAGTTATATTGACATCGATGAGTCCTAGGGAAGTGCAAGAAACCCAGGATAAGGTTGCGAGATCTTTATAGTGGAAGTCCTTAGTGATTTCCCGAGCTCAGTTTACATGAGAGGTCAAATCGAGGACTATGTACTCCTTTTGGTTAGGAGACTCCTAGAGGTTAGAGATGTCGAGAACTTACTTACCGAAGTGTTGTAACTACTTCAAGAATTTGTTGACCTATTTCTATCCAAGATGTCAAAAGGATTACCTCCCTTGAGAGGAATTGAGCATTAAATTGATCTTTAACGTAAAACAGCCTTACCAAATCGACCTACCTATAGACTCAATCCTAAACAGGCAGCCAAGCTAAAAGAACAAGTTGATGAGTTGGTGGATCGTAGATATGTCCATAAGAGCATGAGCTCATGTGCAGTCCCAGCCATACAAATATGAAAGAAAGATAGATCATGGAGGATGTGCATTGACAGCCATGCCATCAATAAGATTATTGTTACATATCGATACCTGATCCTGCGATTGGATGATATGTTTGTTAAGTTGCATGGTGCACACATCTTTTCAAAAATAGATCTAAAGAGTGGCTGTCATCAAATATAAATGGGACTAGGAGATAGCCTTTAAGACTCAGGATGGTCTATTTGAGTGGATGGTTATGCCATTTGTTTTAACTAACACGCCGTGTACATTCATGCGACTCATGAATCATGTGCTTTGAGCATTGATAGGAAAATGCATTGTGGTTTATTTTGACGATATTCTAGTCTACAATACCGACCTTCTTGTTCATATCAGACATTTGAGATTGGTGTTTAATAAACTTTGTGCCAAGAAATTAGTCAACAACCTAAAGAAATGCACGTTCTATCAAAGTGAGGTTATATTTCTTGGATATGTCGTTTCAGGGAGTGGAGTTTGCGTTGATGAAGAAAAGGTCAAGGCTATTAATGAGTGGCCTACGCTGACAAGTGCAGCCGAAGTCAAGAGCTTCCATGGCTTAGCCTCGTTTTTCGAAAATTTATCCAAAACTTCAACTCCATAACTATGCCGTTTATTAAATTGACCAAGAAGAACGTTGAGTTTAAATGGACAAAAAAGGCTCAAAGGAATTTTGAAGATGTGAAGTGTACATTGTCATCTGCTCCAATACTTGCCCTACCAGATTTCAAGAAGGTTTTTAAGATTGAATGTGATGCGTTTGGTGTCGGCATTGGTGCTGCACTTATGCAGGAACATTGACCCATTGCCTACTTCAGAAAAAAACTTCGAGGTGCTGCCCTAAATTACTCAACCTATGATAAGGAGTTCTATGCCTTTGTCTGTATACTCCAAAATTGGCAGCATTACCTGATACTGAGAGAATTTGTCATCTATTCTAGTCATGAATCTTTTAAGCATCTTTACGGGTAGTAGAAGCTTTCTTGGTGTTATGCCAAGTGGTTCGAGTTCCTGGAGACCTTTTGCTATGTCATCAGGTATAAGAAGGGAAGCATTAATGTAGTGGCTGATGCACTTTCTCATTGTCATACCCTTATCACGACGTTATAAGCTAAAGTACTTGGATTTGGTACTCTACCTGATCGATATGAGCATGACCCACATTTTATGCCTTTAGTGACCAAGTGCAGTGATAGAGGAGTTGTGGATGGATTTTACTTGAGTGAGGGGTTCTTGATGAAGGGTAAGTAGATGTGCGTGCTGAGTGGTTTTGCAATGGAACTACTGGTTCGAGAAGCTTATGTTGGGGGTCTGGCTGGCCATTTTGGGGAAAAGAGAACGATTGAGATATTGAAGAAGCATTTTTTCTGGCCTAGGATGATGAGGGATGTGTGCTACATACTTGAGGGTTATAAGGTGTATAAGTATACTAAAGGGAGGAGAAAGCCCTATGGAGAATATATGCCTATGCCAATTCCCGAGTGTCCATGGCTTGATACAAGCATAGATTTCATGCTCGGCCTTCCCCATACGCCAAGAAGACATTATTCAATCATGGTGGTGGTCGATCGATTCAATAAGATGGGCCACTTCGTTCCTTGCTACAGGACTAATGATGCTTTATTCATCATTAACCTCTTTTTACAAGAAATTGTGTAACAATATAGAGTACTAAGAAGTATTGTATTTGACCGTGATTTGAAATTCATGGGCTTCTTTTGGAAAACCCTATAGAAGAAACTTGGCATTAAGCTCCTGTTCAGTACCTCTTCCCACCCTTACATAGACGACCAAACTGAAGTAGTTAACAAAACTGTCGGTAGTCTCTTGTGCACTCTTGTTGGAAAAACTCTTGTGATTAGGATTTATGCCTACTAATCATTGAATTTGCCTACAATCGCTTAACTCACAGCTCTATTGGAACATCATCATTTGAGGTTGTTTATGGACTTAACCCGAACTTACCTTTAGACTTAGTTAATAGTCCATCTACACAAAGGGAGAGTCAATTCGGCCTGTAGTGGACCAAGGAATTTCATAAGTTACACCAAAGAATTGTTAACCAATTGACTAAAATTGTTGCTCAACAGAAGGAAATGGGAAGTCATGGGAGGAAACGAATCATTTATTCTCCTAGGGACCTTATCTAGATCCATCTTAGCAAAGAACGATTCCCTAGCAAGAGGACGAACAAATTATCATCCAAAGCAAATGGACCCTATAGGATCTTAAGGCGCTTGAATGATAATGCCTACGAGATTGAGCTGCCTAAAGGTTTTGACCTACCTACCACATTCAATGTAACCGACTTAACTCCATATGTGCCTGATGATGATAAAGGCCAAGATTTGAGGGAAACTCTTCAACAATCCTAAGAAACTGATACATTACTGGTTAGCGATCCTATTACTCACACGTGCCTCTAAGACCTCCAATCCCTCTCCCGAAGAATTCTCTATCGGTAACCTACTGATGATAAGAAACTGTACATTGAAGAAAGGCGGTTGAACTCCCTAAGCTCCCTACATTTCATACGTTGATCTGTTCATTCGGTAATGATGATGCCAACCATTCCTTCATAGAGGACCCTGTATCGAGTACTCTTACCAATTGCTACCAAGAATCACTTGCTGAGTGACAAATGACTCACTTAAATGGCCAAGTAGTTTTCTCTCGGCATGCCACCATCTCTCTTATCCCGGCCCCTTTAGTGCCGCAACATTTTGGCCCTTCCTACCTGTTGAGCCGAGAGAATATTCATACAGAATCAATCTTGCTCTGCTAGCGGTCTACCTCATCTGACATTTAACTACTTTTCCTTTTTTGGTTTGTTGTCTTTTTTACACTTTTTGTATGTATTAGGAATCTGTTTTTTGTGAATACTTTCTTATAATTTCTTTATTTGTAATGCTGCCCTAGGGACTTACTATAAATAGTCCTTTACTCTTACAAGTTGAAGATAACTTACATCTTAATACTGAATACTTTGTTCTTATAAAACAATCCTCTCTAAGTCCATACCCCTTACACTCTTATCTAATATTGCCAAGTAACTTAGAATTAGTAGCGGATAGACCTTGACATCAACTTATGCATCAAATTAAGTGAGGTGTTAAGTTGTGTTGTATTCATTGACGAGTCACATCCTCCAAACAGCTTCACATCAGCTACTTTTGTTTAATTATGGACCTTTTCCCTCTAATTTTCTTCGATATCTCAAAGGACCTATTTTAGTTCAATCCTGCCCTGGTAAGTCCTAGTGATAACTAAGCTCCTAGGCATACTAAAAAGTGAGATTGGAAGATATACAAAAGTAATTGAATAACCTAAGGTTTTTATTGAGGATTTTCCTAGACTACCATTAGATAAGGAGATTGAATCTATTATAGATCTTATATCGAGTATTGTACCCATCTCTAAGATACCCAATTGAATGAATCCTACTGAATTGGTGGAATTGAAGAAGTAACTACAAGAGCTACTAGATAAGGGATTCATAAAGCTAAGTACATCACCATAAGGTGCTTAAGTGCTCTTTGTTAAAAAGAAGGATGGAAATCTACAGTTGTGTATAGATTATTGAGAATTGAATAAAGTAATGATAAAGAACAAATATCCACTCCCTAGGATTAATGATCTATTTGATTAGCTGAAGGGATCCATAGTATTCCCAGAAATAGATTTACAATCTGGTTACCACCACTTGAAAATTAAGGAAGAAGAAGTACCTAAGATTACCTTTAGGACTAGGTATGGGCATTAAGAATTTCTAGTGATGTCATTTCGGCTAATGAATACTCCTATTGCATTCACGGACATGATGAATTATGTCTTTAAAAAGTACCTATATAAGTTTATAGTTGTGTTTATTGATGTTATTTTAATATACTCAAGGAGTAAAGAGGAACGTATAGAACACTTAAGGATTATGCTTTAAACTCATAAGGACAACAAACTATATGTGAAGTTAAAGAAGTATGAGTTTTGGTTGGATCAAGTAGGAATTCTTAGGCATATCATGTCTGGTGCAAGAATAGCATTTGACCCTATAAAAATGAAAGTAATAATGGAATGGGCAAAGCTGACCATTGTAATAGAAGTTAGAAGTTTCTTAGGGATGGTTGGTTATTGTAGGAGATTTGTATAGGATTTCTCTAAAATAGCGATGCTATTAACCTGATGAATATGAAAAGTCATTAAATTTGAAAAGAATGATAAATGTGAAAAGAGTTTCTCAGAGCTTAAGAGAAGGTTAGTAATCGCTACAATGCTAATGGTACCAGTTGGATCTAGAGAGTATGTGATCTATTATAATGCTTTAAGGAGTGGATTAGGATGAATGTTAATGTAAAATGATAAGGTAATTGTCTACGCTTCAAGACAACTTAGACTACATGAGCAAAATTATTTAACTCATGATTTAGAGTTAGCATTTGTAATATTTACTTTAAAAATTTAGAGACATTATCTATATGGTGAGAAATGCAAGGTGCACACTAATCATAAGAGGTTGAAGTATATCTTTACACAGAAGGAATTGACTTTAAAACAAAGGCAGTCGTTGGAATTACTAAAAGAATATGATCTTATGATTCATTATCATCCTAAGAAGGCTAATGCAATGGCTGATGCATTTAGTAGAAAGAAGTTTAGTAGTATTGATGCACTCATTACTGATCAATGAGAGTTGATTGAAGAGATAGAGAAATTGAGCTTGGAAGTTGTAACAAGAGAAGAGAGTAGCATACTGGTTAATTTGAAGGTAGAACCTACATTACTTGAAAGCATCAAAAAAGCTTAGAAGGGAGATGTATAGCTACAAAAGATCAAAGATAATACTGAGCCACACTTTGAATTTAGAACCCATAATGTAGGAATATTGCAGTTTAAATAAAGACTTTACATACTAAAGGATTTGGAAGTTAAGAAGGTGATTTTGGAAGAAGTACATAGTGCAAGATATTCCCTATACCTTAGAAATAATAAGATGTACAAAGACTTGAAATAGAAATTTTGGTAGATGGGAATGAAAGGAGACATGGTACGGTATATATCACATTATGTGACCAGCCAAAAGGTAAAGGCTGAACATCAAAGACTGGGAAGATTGTTACAACCTTTACCTATACCTGATGGAAGTAGGAGCATATAATAATAGATTTTGTGAGTGGTTTACGAAGGACATAGGGACAACATAATATGATATGAGTTATTGTGGATAGATTCATGAAATTAGCACATTTTGTAGCCATGAGGCAAATGACAACGTTCTTTCAATTAACAGAAGTTTATGTCAAAGAGATAGTTCATTTGCATGGTGTTCTACTATTGGTTATATTTGATCATGATTCACATTTTATGTTTAGGCTTTAGTAATCTTTGTGAGCAGAAATGGGAACTAAGCTAAACTTTAGTACTACTTATGATCCTTAAAGCGATGGACAATTAGAGTGAACAATCTAAACTTTGGAAGATATGCTAAGGTCATGTGTGATGGATTTTGGAGGTAGTTAGGATGATCACTTGCCATTAGCAGAATTTGGTTACAATAACAGTTATCATAATACTATCCTGATGGCTCCATATGAAGCACTATATGGACATAAATGTAGATCCCCTGTCTATTGGGATGAAGTGGGGGAAAAAGCAAGTTATTGTACCTTCATTATTACGAGATCTTAAAGAGAAGGTATAAATAATTAGGGAATGTATGCAAACTGCCTAGAGCTGGCAGGAAAGTTATGCAAAATTTAGAAGAAAGTTGTTAGAATTCTAAGTAGGTGATTAGGTATTCTTGAAGACATCACTAATGAAGGGTGTAAGGTGATTCAATATTAAAGGAAAGTTAATTCCTCGGCTTGTTAAACCATAGCAAATTGAGAAAGTTACCTATGAACATGAATTACCTAATTAGATGGCAAGAATTCATAATATGTTTCACATTTTGACATTAAGGAAGTTTATAGGTGATCTTGTAATGATCTCGGATGTACCTTTAATGGAGTTAAAAGAAAACCTTACTTATATAGAGCATCTAGTTTGCATTTTAGATACAAACATCTAGAAATTGAGAAATTGAGACATTGAATACTTGAAGGTCCTATAAAGCAGACACACCAATGAGGAAGCAACATGGGAGTATGTTGAGTCAATGAGAGTTGAGTACCTCGAACTATTCATATAAGGTCAATAATGTTGTCATCGATTATTCTTTTTCTATAATAAGGTTAGGAATATATGTCTTTCAACTCGTAGTTAAGTTTTAAGGATGAAACTTTTTGTAAACGGAGGTAGAATATAATACCCCAAGGTTTTAAGTCAATAAGATAACTTTAGGATTCTAGCCCCCAAATTTAGGATGTCGAGTAACGTTATCCATTTTAGTTTAAACTTCACAGTAAGACTAGAAAAGTTAGAAGAAATATCTTAGTAAAGTTAAGTTCTCAAAATAAGCTATGTAAAAGAATTATTTTGATAAAGACATCAATTTATCGATAAAGCCGATAATTATCGAAAACATGAAATTTAAGCTTTAAGATACAGCGAGACACTAGAGATAAGTTATTTAGCTTAGAAAAATAATAAATGAAGTTGAAATATGCATAATATATATATATATATATGAATTTACATAGAATATACATTATATGTATTAAATATGCATATATAATAATAATAATAATAATAATATGGGTAAATTAATATAAAATAATTAAAAATTATTAAAAAAAAATGACTTGATGAGTCACTAAACCACCCAAGTACGATGTATGCTCTTAGGATCAACTACAATAACGAGTCAAAAGCTAAAAAAATAAAGAAGTGACACCTAACAATTTGGATAAATACAAAAATGACACCTAAGCTACTCTTTGACATGTGGCATGATGATTCATCAGTCCATTCAACTCTAAACCTATAAATAAGCACTCAATATCAGATATAGACATTTTTAGCATACTAAATTCGAATAGGAAAAATTAAGAGAAAATAAGAAAAATGGGGCAAGAAAGGGACATGATCTACTCTAGGTTAGCTTATTAAGGTAAAAATAACCTAACTTGGAGTGGCTTAGGAGTCTAAAGGGTGAGTGGTATGTTTAGCCTTTTTGATAAGGCCTCACCATTTGATGGTAGCTAAAGATAGCTGATTTAAGTTACTTAATTTTTTGACAAAAAAGTTGTTTAATTTTCTAAAAACACCCAATGGTCTCTTTGATCTTGAAATTCCATTTTCTAAGATTATTTTAAGTATAATTTAATGTATTAATTTTATTTTAATTAAATATTAAGTGGAAATATGGGCCACTTAAGAAAATGTCTTGTTTAGGTGAATTTTAAATTAATATTTAGAAATAGTAAATAATATTTTAAATTAAGTGGAAATATGAGCTAAATTTTGTGTATAGTATGCTTAATATATGTAATTAATTATGGAAACAATATTCTATTTATTATATTTATTTTGAATAAAATTGGCAAAATTTGCTAAATTATTGAAATAAATAGTTTTTGATAAAATCAATGAAGGAGCCTAACATATTTTGACTTTTTTAAGTTTATAAAGATATTTGGAATACTTGGTTTTTATCTCATACATAAATTTGTTTATTCTTCCTAAGTTGTCATAATTTTAAGCTAAAATTGCCATTTTGGTAAAAATAGATAATAAGTTAGTTTAGTGTAATCAATGGTTAATACTAAACTATATATATATATATATATATATTGAGTCTATTAGATTTTATCGTAGAGTTAATCGGGCTTATATACTATTTATTGTGTATTTTCCTAATATAAGCTTACATATTAACCTAGTCCGTAAAATAGTAAATAATGATATTAAGATATTTGCTAGGATAATGTAAGGTGAGCACTTTTGTCATATAATAGGTGTTGAACATCATTGGAAAGTGTAACTTTTAGGACTTCTAATTTAGAATTAAAGCTTACTTGAGTCAATTATAAAGTCTTAATAACATATAATTGAAGCGGTAATGAGAAAGGGTATTTTAGGACTTATAGCTATATTGATTGGTCTTATTTCTTAAGATATCTTAATAGTACTTAAAATAACAATCGTGAAGATATAAAGTTTACTAAACTTGGATAAGAATTGAGTGAGATATGGTCAAATAAAGTTTAGAAATGTGATAGTCAAAGTTTATAAGAATTTGATTTCGATTGGTAGTTGACTTGGAAATTGGGTGTATTTTCCTAAGTGTAAAAGTGAATAAGGATCACATCATGAAGTTTAGGATTTTATACTACTATTAGCTTAGTTAAGTAGATATTTTGATTTTTATGTAAGTAGACCTATGTCTATTTAACTTAGAGTCAATCATATCGAAACTTGCAATTGTGAGATTGATTAACTGGATATTTGTTTTTGTTATTGGATGCGGATTGATTGAATGAGATGTCTCCTCATGAATGATTGATTTATTGATACATTTTGTTGCTAAAAAAACTTAGAAAATGAACTATCCTTCTCAATGTTCGCTTATGTGAACCTTATATGAAGGGGTGAATTATATGTTGGGATGCAAAGTTGGAGCTAAGTTAATTGAGATATTTATGTTATTGAATTTGAAATTTGTGCTTGGTACTGGATTATTGTATTATCTATTGTATTCATGGCATGGCACAAAACAACCTACAATTAAGTTTTTGAAAACGTGAATATTGTTAGGCTAGGTTTTGAGCATATAGATTTGCTTTGCTCAATCAGTAATGACCACCTTAAGTGGTTTCAACTAGTCTAGCTATATGTTGGATTTCTAAACCACAATAGGTGGTTTTTATTTTGGATGGGTTCTTAGGGTCCTACTCCTAGGCAACTCTATGAAACTTGTAAATTTTAAACTGGATATTAAATTGGATTCGAATGCCTTAAATAATTATATGAGTCAATAATGCCAAATAACTTAAAAATTTAACTAAATTATAAACCTAAATTTAAGCAGAATGAGGTAAACCTGAATACAATAATGCCAAATAAATGTTAGAATCCTGATTTCATACAAAAATTCTAAAACCAAAACCCTAAGCTTACAAAACATATAAATTTACCCTAATTATGATAAAACCCTAATTTGATAAAATCATCGATAGAAATTAGTGATCATATAAAATCACTAACGAATGGATATAAATAATTTCTAAATACTAATAAATAAAAAGAATAACAAATTAATCAAATAAATTAATAAGATTACAAATAATATTGTAAACCCTACTTTTAGTGGGCCTAAGACTTGATTAAGAGTACTTTTCAAACGTTTCCAAAGATCAACTAAACCAAAATTTTAAGTTTATATTTAGAAACGAATTAAATTTTTCTAATTCAAAAGTCAATTGTCAATAAAACTCGAGCTTGAAGATCTATAAGCTTTAAAGTCATTTAAAACCCTAAACCTTAAAACCATTAAGGAATTTTAACCCTAAGTAATTAATCGATAATTTAATTTGAATAATTTCATTCAACTTTAGAAAATTTCATAAATTTATAAAAATCAAATCATAAATTACAAAACAATTCAAGATGAAATCCCTAAAACAATTTTCTATAAGACTATGCCCTTATCTTCATGCCTAAGCCTTACACTTCAACAAGTAGATCAACCAATTACTTTAGATAACTTATCAATTGAGAGTTGGAATCATTTATCAATTGATAACTTATCAAAATTTAGTAATAAGACATTTTCCTTATCACTCCTTCACTTATACTAGATATGGATAATTTTTCACAAGATTTCATATGCTTAACTTCATTAAATGAGACAAGACCACTCCATGACCCAAAAAGACTTTAAATGGTAGATCTAAACAAGGAAGAAAGGGGGCCATGCACTTGTCTTTCAACCATCAATCACTTTCTCTTACACATCACTATTCACTCTTTAATGCTTACATTATCAATAATTGCAATTGTTGACTTTTGTGTAAGCTACAAGACAACACTTTCAAGACATTTTAGCTACTTATTTTCTCTCAAATCCAACTGGCCACTTTCTCCATTATTTCTCTCACTTTCAATTTCACTTTCACATCTTCTTTCTCACATTTGAAATAAGCATAAAAAAGAGAAACAACTTTACCCCAAAATCAACTTTTCTTCCATTTTTCAAACTTCACTCACAGCAACTTCTCCTCTTGTTCTTGTGTCATTTTCTTTCACCATCTAAGATCTTTTAGAACCATTAGAACCTTCCACAAACCCCATTCCAAAAAATCAAACAACTCGGGTTTCCAAAAGGTGGCAAAAAGGAGGAAGCAAAGTTAAGAGCTTAAGTGGAACTGTAAACCCCTAAAAGTTTCGATCTAGTTTTTGAAATAGACTCAACTATATTAGACAATTTAGGAGTCGACAAGGCTAATTAAAGTGAAAACCCTAAAATAATTAATCAATCGCGTAAAGAACTTTTCTACCCTAAATGTTTCTAAATGCTAAAGATTTCATTCGAAAGTGATAAAAACCTTAAAAATGATTACATTAAGGACATATGTGTACTAATCCAACATAATATACCCTAAAACCCTAATTGATAATATAATGTTTATATTTTACTAAATCATTAGTAAAAGGTTAGAGATAACCCTCATTCATGCTTATATGATTCGAATTCTCGAGTAATCCATTAGGAACTAAGATAATGAGTCATAGATTATATTTATCCCTTAAGTATATGATTAAGATAGTCGTACTTCGGGTTAGGGTTATAGTTGAAGATTAGGTTACATATAGTGAACTTTAATACTCAAATTAGTACTTTTTGCACTTGTTATCCAAAGTAGTTTATCAAATGAGATATATGGACTATAAAGACCTAAAGTAAGATCTCATCAACCATATTTATACATCAATTCATCATATACCTCATTTCCTTCATTTTTCTCCTAATTTCCCTTAATTACTACATTATGTAAACAAAATTGCACATACTTAAGGAATGTTGACTAAGATAATACATGTTGACCAAAGTCCAAAAGTTGACCAAGTCAACACATGTTGACTAAAGTTAACATTTTGAAAAGTCAACAAAAGACTAAGAGATAAGGAAAATATCTCTTCCTTAATGATAGCTTTCTTTTCTTTTCCTTTTGATTTTTCTTTCTCTCTTTCTCACAATTGTTGTCGTCCACATCCTCCCTTCTAAACCCCACCACATGTTGTCTTCCATTAAGAGAAACAAACAAAAGAAACAAACCAAAATCCCCATTTTCATGCTGTGAACTCCCCCTTCTTCTTTCACTTTCATTACTTTTCTTTTGTCTCCATAACTTCAGCACAATTAAAGGTATGTCTTTAAGTTGTTTTATGTTACTTTATATTATTCATTAATTAGTTAATTAGGTAGATTAGATAAGTAGTTATGTGATTAGTGTTGTCTTGAAGGAGAGAAAACAAAGTTTCCATCTTTAAGTGTAGAAATTAGAACATTTGAAGAAGAAGAAAGGAAGACATGAGTATATGGTTATAAGTATGTATACATAAGGAAATACCAAAAGAGTACAAGTATGTGAACCTTTGTACATGAGTATTTATCATGTACATAACCTAACTTAAGATCATATCTAACTATACATACCTATACTACACTAAATATATACATAAAAACACAAAAACATGGAATTAGGAAGCTTTTCTTAAGGAAAAGCTTAGGCATACGAATTTTAGTATAAAAATACGTATCCAACCTTATAGGTATACGAGTATGTATACTCGTATAAATATGGTATAAGTCTAAGTATAGGTATGAGTATAAGTATGTATAAGGTATATGTACATAAGTATAAGAGAAAGGGGTAACATGTACGTAATACATATACATATGACATAAGCATGAGGAAAGGCTTATGTAATCATATGATGAGATAAGTGATGACATAATCACATGATGACATAAGCCATGACATAAGTAAGTGATGATATAAGCAAAAGATGATGTAAACGATGACATAAGCATAGGTTTAGAAAATAAGAAAAATAAGAAAAGTGTAGGTAATTAGGTAGTTAAATTAGTAAATCCTAATACACCTTCTAAATTAGATTATATCTAATTTAGTACATGAATTAGTAATAGCAAAGTAAAATCCTTTAATTGTAAGAATTTAAGGAATAAAAGATATAAATATAAGTAATAAGAGTACTTAAGTGTTCATAACTAAAAATTTCTATAAATTTAGTTCATAACGTAAAATAGAGGTCTTAACACCCCAAACAGATATTACCGTGTAAAGATATGTTCGAAAATGATGAAAAACGACTATAAATTCATAAATATAAAAAATAAAACGAAAAAGTTACATACGATTGAAATTAAAGTCTTATTAGGTAAAAGTTGATAGTAATTCAAGTAGAATTAGGTAATTAGATGTTTAGAATTAGTAGTTAATTCAAATACTTACTAGCGTTGTTATCATATAATGATCAAGTGACCCTAAGGTGAACGAGGACCTCCCAATTGATTACTACGATTAGGGAAAATCACTATGGCCGAGTGAGTATTTACCCTATGATTCCATGCTTGATTGTGATTGTAGATGGTGGACTTAAATATTATTGTTAATTGACTACTGTGTGGGGTTCGGGAAATGCTTGTGTATGTAATTGTATGTTGAGTTGTGAATTTACCTTAAATACATAAAATGCCTTGTTTATTGCATGGTAGTATAGAAAATGATTATGTGTATTAGTGGATGGTCATAGCATAATTTGACTAAATTATATTCGGCCTATAAAAAGAAACTGGAACATACATTAACATGCATAGCATGGATACTATTCCGGTGGTCACATCATACGGAGGTAAAGAGAGGCCATTCGGGGGTTGATATTATTGATTTATTTGGTTCTGTACAGTGCACTCGTACAAAATGACCTTATCCTGGTCCGCGGGAACACTAGGCAGTGGAGGCGCCAACTACTTGGCCATGGGTCGAGTCTAGAGGCCTCCGTTTAGGGGTGAGTGTGGACTGCGGGGGCCCACTCACAATTATACTAGAACTTGGGTTTTTCATAATTATTTGATATAAGTACGGAACAAGGAGTTCCATAGTAAAGTAAGTTCTAGTATAATACCCGAATCTGATTAGTGTCGTATAAACTCCAACCGTGACTTTGGAGGGCATTAAATCCGAGTTACGTATATGAACTAGTTAAGTATGCGTATTGTTTGGCATTCTGTTTGATCATTCATTCATATGCGTGACTATAATGTACTTATAACTTGTTTGTTGTGTGGCAGAGGGTTTTGCTCACTAAGCTTAGACTTATACCCCTTTAGACTTTTGTTGCAGGATAGCCTGTTCGTAGAAACCAAGATGAGGGATGCCACAGGTTAGCCTAGGGACTTGGGCAAGAGCGAGGTGTCCTGTGTAATGAGTGGGAATAGTTTATGTAGATTCTTACTCAAGTACTTTTTTTTTATCTTATTATTATAAACTTAGACATACTTAAACACTGTGTATTGTAAGCTTTATAACTCAACTTTTATATAAATATGTTTGTGTGATGATATCGTGTGAATCTAGATGTACTTTGGAAATTAGTAGTTGTAGAGCCTTGTATATTGTGTGAAGAGTTTTTTATTGGAAGGGTAACCAATCAAGGGTTCTTCATACAATATACGGTGTCTGCCACGACTAGGCCGTCCTCAGTTTGTGACGGGAACCTTAGTACACAACTACCGTACTTTGCTTTAAGGACGAGTAAGTGTTTCTTGTGATTTGGGGGTTAATGTTTATGTTAGGAGACTTTGATTTCTTGAAGATATAAGTAAAGTTTAAGTTGTTATAACATACAAAAAAAAAAAAAAAAACCGTTTGAAGAAACAAACCATGAAACCCTTACATGAAGTTGGATCATGAGCATATAAAGTTGGTATTTTGTAAAGACACTTGTTTAACACTTTGAATGGAAGATTTTAAGTTAAGAAAGTCTTGAAACAAAAACTTGAATAGAGGATGAGCATGCTGGACGTAAGGGTTCCATAGTCATTTGGATGTTGATTTTGTTTCCATTAAGTTAAACATACTCAAATCTAGACTTAAGTTAAGGAAAAATCTATCACATGAAGTTTTATGAAGAAACCAACTTTATATGACATGAGCTATGATATGGAGGTTGTATTAAGTATAAAATCTTCTATTTCTTTGTGTGGAGCATGAGTTAAAGAATCATCTTATGGAAGAAAACTTCAGTTAAGATTTGGATATAAGTAGTATAAGTGCATAATCTAACACCTAAACTTAAGGAAATGATGAAACAAATTGAAAAACTAAGCAAGAACCCTTTGGAATCATCACGACCAGATCTGGAATGTGGGAAAAAGAAGCTTAAAAATATGATAAAAGTGAATGAACAAAGTGAAAAGATCAACCAAAGCAAGTATGGTAAGCATATAAAGCCTAAAATTCAAAATCGAGCCTAAAACTCTCAAAGCAAGCCTAGAACTCTAAGTTGGGTCTTCAATGAAATTCTGACCAGCACCTTAAAGTATCAAGAGAGGTTGTTTTGAAGCCCATAAGAAATCTACCTAAGGCCCCATAAGCTCATCAAAGTCACTAACTTTAGTTTAAACCAAAAACAAGCCCATTTGACAACTTAGGCCCACTAAAGGGCCCATGAGTGGTTGTTAGCCTTAGGAATATAAATCAAAGTTATAAATCTGATCTTAAGGAGTATTTTAAGCTTAGGATAAAATCTTAAGACCAAGCCCAAAGGATTTCTGAAGTTATCAAAAAGCCCATTTACCATATAAGGCCCAAAAGCATCCAATACATTAAGAACGCTACTGTTCTGACCCATGGACAGAATTATATGCCTCATTTCGAAAATCTAACCTCACCAGATTAAAGTATACTTGAAAATGATGAAGATTTACTATAAGATCATAAAAATCGGATTTAAAACGAAAAAATTATATGTGATTGAACTTTAGGTAAAAACCGGAAAAATTTTCGAAAACTAGTTAAGAGTATAATTTAAGGAAAACTTACTTAGTTTTCTAAGTTTATTTCAATCCCTTATAAATACTATTTCAATGACTAGGAGACACTGTATATGGAGACAACTTGCCTCCAGATTACTTTGATTGACCCACATGGCAGAGTAAGTAAATCCCTAATGACTCTTTACTTGATTGTGCTTGTAGAATAGATGCACCTAAACTTATATATATAAATTTGGATGCTTATGGGATATGGGAGATGCATTTGTATGGACTTATGGATGAATGTGATGACTTGTTAATCATATATATAATAATGTGAATTGTTTGTATTAATATATATATGTGAATTGTATGGAATGAAATTGTTTGATCACCTTAAAAATCGAGTTAATCACTTATACTATTAAGAAATCAAAATGAATCGTGCATTCCCCATATTGCATACGGATAACACTGACTACCGCTTCACGCAGAAGATGGGAAGGGACTTACAGGAATACGAGTTTCCTACAGGATTGGGCACTAGCTATGTCATCATATATATTGGGTCCTTGTCCTAAGCTGATGGGCTTACTAGGCACTGGGAGACGCCAACCGTTGGCGAAGGGCTGAGTCTTGTGGCTTCTACTTAGGGCATATGTTTGTGGATTGCGGAGGCCACCACACCGCTAGACTTGGGATTTTAAAAATATGATTTGATTTCGGTAAAGGAAGTATACATATATATATATATATTTTTGTTTTGGCATGAGCACGACAGTGCAAATGAAATAAAACCTAAGGTCTAGAACCCGAATTTTGGTTTGGGTCGGTTAATTATCTCTAAACCCCGACTTTAGGGGTGTAATTCTGAGTCGTATGCAGTTCCTAGGTCACTACATGCATTGTTTGGCATACTGATTGTTCATGCATTCATATGATTATGCATTTAATAAATTTCTATCATGTGGTACTGACGGGGGTATTTATCTCACTAAGCTTAAGTTTAAACCCCTATAGATTTTTGTTGATGTAGGAAAACCTCTTCACTAATTTGGGCTAAGACATGCCCATGGTAAGTCTCGTGTAGGGATGGGTTAGAGTGATCAAAGAGTGAAGAGAACATTTTGTAATAGATTTATAGATATTTAGATACTTTTATGTTTTTGCTCATAACACAGATTTAATGCAGTTCCGTTATGAACTGCATTTGTTTATAATATTTTTTTGGTGTGGGTTTCACGAGCCCATGCAATTAGTTGATTTATAACATAGAAGTAATTTTAGTTAAATTGCTTTATATTACTTATCTATGAGCCTAATGATAACGTAAAGTGGAAGAAGCCTCATGTGTCGTATGAAAGGTTTATGATCAGCAAGAGGGTTGATAATAGACCTTTATATGGTACACGGCGACCTATCAAGACAACGATACTGTTGGGTCGTGATAAATACCTTATGACTATTTGTGGCATCACATGTATGTACATGTATATATATATATATATATATATATATATAGAGAGAGAGAGAGAGAGAGAGAGAGATACAAATTTACCTTGATAATGATAAAACCCTAATTTGATAAAATCATCATTAGTCATTAGTGATCATATAAAATCACTAATGAATGGAAATAAATAATTTCTAAATACTAATAAATAAAAAGAATAATAAATTAATCAAATAAATTAATAAGATTACAAATAATACCTTATGACTATTTGTGGCGTCACATGTATTTACATGTATGTATATATATATGTTAATTTCTTAAATTAATTTAATTCTACTACATATTATATGATTATATCCTATGTTAATATACATTAGTTTTTATACTCAATGATGTATGGATATTTTTCTTTTCTTGTCCTCATTGTTACTTCATATTCCATCTTAAACTCTATCTAAAACTTATCCTTTTCAGCTATACTTGAAAAGTATATACCTTAAGGATTGTCCTCATGTGATTTGATAAAAAAGAAAGAGACCAGCATTATATTATTATACATTTTTTTTACTTTTCACACTTTGGTCTGTACAAATCAACACTCCATTATCCCATGTGAATGAATCAATTAAGGATAATATCAAGCTAGACTTCATTATACCATATGATTAAATCAAATGAGTATAATATCAAGTCGAATCACTTTTTCTTTTTCCTTCTACCATCGGCTCTAATATACCTACATAAAACACTTTTCAACTTTACCTTTCTTTTACAAATTCAAATCCTCACCCAAGTCCTCACACCTCTCTCTCTATTCAACAACAATCTTTCTCTCCATATTTCCATTTTCTGGACTTTTCTTTCATTTTATTCAACCATCTACCATTATTCAATTTTTGGATTTTACTTCATCTCCATCACCATTCTTCTATCAAATTCAAAGGATTTGGAACTTCTAGAAGGGAAATAAGGGGATCACCTTTCTAAAACTTCAAGATAGAGTAATCTAAATACTAAATTATGTTGTATTTGTTTTCCCCCTAATAATACAAATTTTTGTGTATTTTTTTTTTATTTTGGCATATACTTCTTAGTATTTCTTATAATAGGAATAAATTAGTAGGTGTTACATGTACATGTATTTGGTTTTATGAACCTAGTGAAACAAGAACGACATGTTAAATTACATATACATTCTTCCTTACTATTTGTGTAATTTTTCGAAATGTTTCAAGCAATATAGATATGCATGTATATGTACACTCAAATATACTTATATATATATATATATATCTATATACATATGTTTTTCTTATAAATATAGTATGTGTAAATGTGTGTAACACTAAGTATACTTTACATATATGCATGTATGTTATGAAATAGTGTAAATATATATGAATGAGTAAGAAAATATAGAGAATTTCCTATAAAATTATCACATCTATGAGTTCGTACATTTAGTGTATGTATACGTATATATATTTTTCTATTTTTCAGTAGTTTAAGTACGTATGCATATAATATAGTATAAGTATCTATATATACCAAAAAATACATATACGTATATATTGGTATTTTATTTTCTTAAAAGTATGTCAATAAGTACAATTGTATATAATTATGCATGTGTTGGACGTGATTTCCATTAGAAGAATAGGAATTATTTTTTTTATTATATATGTATCTATTAATATTATAACTTAGTAAAAACAGAAAAATGGACAAATTAAGGAAATTACATCCTAAAACCATTTGGAAGTTGCCACGTCAGCTTCTTAATTTTATGAGTTAAAGCTACAAATAATAAAATAAATAATTACAAATTAGTTGGGAATTATGATTATAATAAGATTTTGGATAACTAATGATTTAAGCCTAAAATAATGAAATTCGTAGTACTTTAAGCTTGTAATAGGAAATGTAAGTCCTAATGTCTAAAACAGACCTCGTTTCAAGAAAGTACGTTCGAAAATAATAAAGATTGACTATAAGATCATAAAAATTGAATTTAGAACGAAAAAGTTATTCGCAATTAAAAAAAAAGATTTAACTAGAGAATTTAAGTAAGATAGTAGGGAATTTCGGTAAACTCTTAAACAAAAATTTATATAGAATAATTTTCTCATTTAGATACTTATTACCTTTTATATTCCTTAATTATCAAGTGATCTCGATGAGGACACTAATCTCCCTACCGACTACTGCGATCTCTGAATAACTCTATGGCTGAGCGAGTACACTTGATAATTTCATACTTGTTTGTGATTGTAGATAATGGCATTAAATATTATTGATACATTGTTCAATGTGTTAGGATTAGGATCTGCTTGTGACTAATATTGATTATTTGCCACATTAAATACTTTAAATTGTTATAATAAACTAATTACTGCATTTTAGATAACTATAAAGAATTTGGCTATTGTGATATTAGTTAGTTGCCTAATAACCAGACTTAATTATACTTGGCTTAATAAATTAAATTGAATCATGCATAAGCAAGCATTAAATTGTAAATATTTTGACCATCACATTACATGAAAGTAGCAAAAGGCCATGTGGGGGTTGTTTTATACACACACACATGTACACACACATCTATATATTGAGATTAAAGTGATTAGTACAGTATATTTGTACAACATGACCTTACCCTAGCCTATAGACTTGCGAGGGATTAGAAGTACCAATTGCTTAACTAAGCGTTCAGTCTATAGACGCCTCCATTTAAGGGCAGGTATAGACAATGAGGACCTACTCACAACAATATTTGAAACTTAGTTTTTAAAATTGCAATTAAACAAAATATTTTCTTTTGATACGAAACGTAGAGTTTCGTAGTTATGTAAGCTTAAGTATAGTACCTGGATCTGATTAGTGCCATACATTCTCTAATACTGACTTTAGAGGGAATTAAATTTGAGTTGCATATTATACCTAGTCAACTATATGCATTTATGTAGCATTTTGCATGATCATGCATTCATATATCTATAATTAACTACTTCATAACTTACTTATCTATATGGTTGAAGGATATCTCACTAAGTTTTATACCTTACACTCTCACTAAGTTTTGTTGTAAATGGATCTTTTTACTGTTTCTAGCTAAGGCATGTTCTAGGTTAGCTTGGAACTTTTGGGAAAAAGTATGCAGAAGGGGAGAACTTAAGTGAATCTATGTATGTAGTTAAACTCTCAATTAATATTTCCATAATGTTTTGTATTATAATATTTAATAGCTATGTAGGACTACTCTAGCTATTACTATAGATTGACTACTAGCGTTTTTGAGACTTAAGGTCTTATACAAATAAAAACTTATAATATTATATTTGTTGTGATATAATCTTCACCTGTATATCTCTTGGGTAACTAATTATTTAGTAACCTTGTATGTCGTATAAAAGGTCATCGATTGGAAAGGAAGCCAATCTATGATCTTTTATACTGTATATGGTGACTTGCTATAGCTAGGTTGCCCCTTGAGTCGTGATGAGTGAAGGTAGTATCAAAGCATGGTCTTAAATAGGATAAATAAAACTTGAACCTAGACATTAGAATTGCCCACCTAGTGAAATTAAAAGGGGTATAACTAATATAAATATTTAAACTTTAAGACTTAATAAATGAGTGTTATAATAATATAATATTGAAAGTAATAATGTGCCTTATTGATTTAGATGTCTAGTGATGAGTTTCTTACTAGCTGGGTCCTATTCCATGTTAGTGTTGGTGAGACACTATTCGAATACAGGCACCCACTTCAAATCTTAGGTAAGGACTTAGCACTGGTAGGTAAGTTGCACACTTTGGATGATGTCTTCATCACCTAGGGAGCTAGCCTCAACAAGTAATAGCGAGAAGAAAGACATTATTTGGCCATCTACACACTGATATCAATGCTAATAAATGTAGAGATGATTTATATGTTAGAAGGAGAAGAGAATTTTGGACATATACATGAGTTGGTTTTCTTGGTTTGTACCGAGCCTTGGCCAGAGCTCCTTACATTTGCTCGCTAGCGATTAGTCAATCTTGAAATAGCCTTGGCCATAGACCACCATGCTGATTACAACCAAATCATTTCCTAAGATAATGCTCAAGTTATGGCTAATTTCTAAGCTATCGATCACCCTTAAGGGATTGAGGTCTATGAATTTTGACAAGGCATTGAGGTTAAGGAGCTAGATGTACTGTTAGATGCCCCTATCCTTGATGTTGAGCCTATTCAAGAGCTGCCCTTTGCCTCCTACCAAGGACTTTGAGTGTTATCAAGTTAATCCTATACTTCCTTCTATAGTATTGGTTAGAGGTGACTTCATTATCAAGCTCATCATCTACTCAAACCCCCTTGATTATTAGTTACCTAAGGAGTAGTTCTATCAAGCTACTAGTAAAGAGTTGGGATTAACTCTAATATTGGATCCCCTTATTTTGTTATGGGATTCTGACCCTGAGGCAACCCTGTAATTGTCACGACCCGAGAGGGCTAGTCGTAGCAGTCATCGTATACCGTACAAAGGATTGTAGATTGAATTTCCTTACAATTGACGATCCTTTTATATGGTACATAAGGCTACAGCTACTAGTATGCAAGCTTAAGCAATATCATTTCATGATAAATAATAATATTATAAAAATATAATACATTGTCTATTTGTATAAAAGTTTATAACCACAAAGTCTAAAACATGTTTTCAATTCAACTAGTATAACAATTACATATTTAGATTTATAAACTATTAGAAGTACTCTCCGATCTCATCCAGCTCCCACACTGACCTTGTATAGAAACTAACCTCGGGCATGTAACAACCTAATTCCACAAAAAGATCGGCCTGCAAGAGAAGACTACAAGGGTATAAGCTAAGTAGCTTAGTGAGATAATTTTCCTCAATCATACAGCAATCAAGTTATACAATAGTTAGATTCAACCAAATGAATGCATGACAAATGGTATGTTAATCAAATACATGTAGGTGACCAGGTACTGCATGCAACTTAGATTTAACGCCCTCCGAAGTAAAGGTTAGAGATTCATCGGTATAGTCAGATCCGGGTATTATATTAGAACTTTTTTCATAACGAAACTCCGCGTTTCGTATTGAAAATGTAATGGTACATCCATTACCAACTTTATCAAAATGAGTTCTGCATATGATTATGAGTAGGTTCACGCAGCCTTCACTTATCCCTAAATCAAGGTCTCTAGACTTAACACTTAGCCAGACGGTTGGCGCTTCCCAAGCCTAGTTATCCCGTGGGCCAGGGTAAGGTCATATCACACGTGTGCACTATATGAAATCAATAACAATCAATACTTAACCCACGTATGGCCTCTCGCTAACTCTGTGTAATGTGACTGCTGGAATTAGGTATGCAGTGCATGATATATGCATGATCTGAGTTAACTTTTTCTAGTCGAGTAAAATTAAGTCTTATTTATTCAGTGATCATTCCAAGTCACAAACAATCAATTCTTAGTGAATCTATTATGCAACAATCATTACATTGTTAAAATTTAAAATAAATTCACCATCGATAACAATCATCATGCACAAGCATAACCCATCCCCATATACATTTAATTATTAATCATAACTTATATTTACTAACTACAAACATAAACATGTATGGAATCATTAGGAAAAACTCACCCAATCATGGTTAACTTAGGAGTTGTAGTAGTCTGGTTGCAGCTCAAGGTCTATATCAAAATCATTTGAAAATAATGAAAATTTTGTAAGTTTGGGAATTTAAAGCTAACTAGTGTTATAATTTGTAAAGTTTACTTCACCTAGTTATGTGAAATTGTCGATTCAAGTTTTTTTTTTTTCGAATCGCATGTAACCTTTTTGTTTTAGCTCGAATCGTTATGAACTTATAGTCTATTTTGATCGTTTTCGAGCGTATTTTCTCGTAATGAGGTCCGTTTTGGACGTTGTGATTCGTAGTGTAAATTGTGATATAAAAATATCACAAAATTTACTATTTAAGTTAAAAATTATAAAATATTAATTTTTGTTTTCTCTTAATATATTTGTTATTTAATGATTATTTAAATCATATATTCGATATTTTTATTATTTTAAGTATACTTTTCCTTTTTTTTTTAGATTTTAGCTTTATTATGATTATTATTATTATTATTGCCATTATTATTTTTATTATTTCTTATTTTCTTATTATTTATATATTTTACGATTTATACATATATATATATATACTTATAATATGTTTTATAATTTTATCTTATTTGAAAAATCCTTAATTACGGTAATATATATATATGTACCTACTCCTTATATAATTATAAATTTATTTTAGTTTATAGATATTATTACATATATATTTTCGGTATACTACATATATATACTATATGTTATACGCTATATGTATGTATATACTTATTTTATGAAAACAAACATATTCTTATGTACATATACATATATTCATGTAATTGTAGAATATACTCATATCATTTTAAATACATAGATATATATAAATAATATACAAATACCTATTCATGTATTATATATATATTTACATAGTATCTGTTATAAAATATGTATACTGTATATTATACATATATTTAATCATATATGCGGTATACCACAATATATACTCTATATTATATATCTATGCGTATATGTCCTATATACATATATTATCACTTATGGAAGTATACTACTATATATATACTATACGATTATATATATATATATATACGAAAATAATTATACATGTATACATATATATGTAGTTTATGGGTACATATATATATATATATACACTATAGTTATTTCATGAAAATACTTAATACTAATTATATGTATTCTAAAAAAAATACATAATACATACTCTTTCCGTATAATATACTTATATACATACATGTATACATACCTAGCTTTATACATACATATATAATTCAATCTAAGTATTTATGCATATACACATATACTAGTAATGTTATATATATAAAAATACCATACAAATACTATATTTATACATGTATATCCTATATAACATACATCTATACTAGACAAAAAAAATTATTTACCTATTAATTTAATTTCTGTTCTTCTTCTCCTTCTTCTTTTCTTCTTCTTTTCTTCTTTCTTTTTCCTTCCTTCTTTTCATGTTTTGTTTTATGGTTTTAGTCTTTTTATTTAAAAAAACTTTCCAGACTTTGGTTCTTGCTTTTATATTCGGTGATTAACAAGTAAGAAAAGGAAAAATAAAATAAAAAAATAAATCTTATCCTAATCCTTTGAATTAATGAAGATGGGACAAGGTACTTATCTCCAATTTTTTACTTTTATTATAAACTTAACACATGGCAATGTAATTCCTCACGTGGCTGCCATTTGAGTTCCATTTCCAGAACGTAGCAATTGGAGAAAAAGAAGAAAAGAGAAAAAAAAAAGAAAAAGAAAGAGAAGGAAAATAAAAATTAATAATAAATATATGTAATTTTTCGAAACATATAAATTATAACAATGCTTATCGTAAATTAATTTTTAAATTTTTGTGAAAATTTATCAATTTAATTGGTACCCAGTACAATTAAAATTTTTACAAGTTATTATAGCGAATTTGTTAAAATTTTACGTAAATAGGCGATTTAGTCGAAAATTATAATCGACTATAATTATATCACTATCGAGTAATATTGAACTATTTTATAGGTTTTATTTATAATTTTAAGGTTTCGACCAAATTCAAAGTCAATTTTGATTAATTGTATGTAAATCAGCTTTAAGGTTTTAATACGTGATTTAGCATTTCGATCAATTCCTAAAGTTTTATTATCGGTGTTATATTTGATTTATAAAATTCCATAATCTTTTACTGTTACAAGCCTTGTCAACTTATTGTACAGTTTAAGATACTCAAACTTGAATTAGGGTTCAACTAATGATTTCCTAGGGTTTACAGTAATAAGACCATTTTCCCATCTTTAGTAGATGTTGTTTATGTTTGTCTTTGCAAGTTTCTTTTTGAAGATGCTATTTGGCACTAGAGTAATCACACATGCTCCTTCTATTATATATTCTTGGATCATATATGATTATTTTGTACTCTAAGGGATTTTCTTATAGTGAGGTTTTGATGTATTTTAAGTATTTTGATGTATTAGAGAGTCCTTATATGGTGAGGACATATGTATTATGGGAAGCTCTGTTGTTTTTCGAAATTTTGTATTTTGACCTGGGTTTATACAATTATATAGATGACTTGATGTATTTAATTTAGAGTTCCTCACTAGTAGTGATTACTAATTAGATGTAACCTCATTTCACTAACAAGAAATTAAATATTGTAACCTTTTTTATTATTGTTGTTGCATGTGTTTATATCTTATTTTCATTTTGTGCTTGAAGTTTCTAAGTTTATTTACTTATAACTTGCTATTTCTAACTTAGTGTTGGCAATAAATTTCTCAATCGAAATAGGCACAAAGGGAGACCCCCAATTAATCGGGCCCTACTGGCTCATACTATAGAAAGTTTGTCAAGGATTTTTCAAGAATCACAAGGCCATTTACTTAGTTGATACAAAAGAATGTGAAGTTCAAGTGGAATGAAAAGTGAGAAAATAGTTTCCAAAAGTTGAAAGATAGGTTAATACCTACCTTAATTCTTATGTTACAAAAGATGATGAACCCTTCACAATATATAGTAATGCCTCTAAGAATGAATTAGGTTGTATGCTAATGTAAGGTGGAAAAGTGATTGCCTATGCTTCCAAACAATTCAAACCACATGAGCAAAACTATCCAGTGCATGATCGTAAACTTGCAACTATAGTGTTCACATTAAAACTATGGCAACACTACCTATATGGATAATGGTATGAGATCTACACTGATCACAAGAGCCTTAAGTATCTATTCACTCAAAAGGAGTTAAATTTGAGGCAAAGAAGATGGCTTAAGTTGATCAAGGACTATGACTTAAGAATAAATTACTGTCTTGACAGAGTGAATGTCATTGTTGATGCTTTAAGTAGAAAGAATCATGCTGAAGTTTCCTCTCTTCTCATTGATCAGAAAGATCTAATTAAAGAGTTTGAAAGGTTGAATATAAAATTTTTATGGCATGGAATGAATGTAGAGTTATCAAGCTAACCTTGATGGAAAGAATTCTTGTAGTGCAGTAGAATAACCTTATCTTGATTCGAACAAGATAAGAAATGGCAAGTGGGAAGTATTCTAATTTCAAAATAGATAAACATGGAGCACTTCGTATGAATGACAAGTTATATGTACCTAATAACTCAGATCTCCAGAAAGAAATTTTGAGCAAAGCTCACTATTTTAGTTATACTATCCACCATATAGGACAAAAAATGTATCAAGATTTTAAAAAGAGCTTTTAGTGGAATGGTATGAAGTAGGATGTTGCTAATTTTGTGTTGAAGTGTGAAACTTACCAAAGAGTAAAAAACTTAACATCAACGACTAAGCGAATTGCTGTAGCCACTACCTGTCCTTAAATGGAAATAGGACCACATAGCCATGGATTTCGTGAGTGGTTTACCGAGGACAACCACTAGTTTTTATGTGATCTAGTTGATTATTGATTGACTCACTAAGTTAGCTCACTTTCTAGTAATTAACATGACCTTTTCTCTAGAAAAGCATACTTGAATTTACATAAAGGAAATAGTGAGGTTACATGGCGTACTAGCAAGAATTGTCTTAAATAGAGATCCCAAGATTTGTGTCGAATTTTTAGGAAATCTTACAAAAAGTTGTGGGAAAAAAGCCACAGTTCAGTATAGCATATTATCCATAGACTCATGGGCAATTTGAAAGGGTTATACAAACTTTAGAAGATATGTTAAGGGCATACACCATCGAATTTAAAGGGAGTTAGGATACTCATTTACCTTTGGTTGAGTTTGCGTACAACAATAGCAATCACTCCACTATCCAAATGCCACCATGTGAAGTCCTATATAGATGAAAGTGTTGATCCCCATTATTTTAGGATGTTGTAAAGAAAGCGGCATTAAGACTGGATCTAGTATAAGAAGCAACTAATAAGATTGTTGTCGTTAAACAAAAAGAATAAAAGAGGCACAAGATAAACAAAAGAGGGCTAATTTGAAGAGAAGGGAATTAGAATTTCAAGTAGGGATCATGTGTACCTTAAAGTGAATCCAATTAAAAGTATACATTGTATAAGAGCTCAAAGCAAGCAAAGCCCAAGATATATCAATCCTTTTGAAATCTTAGAGTAAGTTGGGAATTTGGCTTATTGATTAGCCTTAACACTTAACCTATCAGGAATCTACAATGTGTTTCACATGTCTTTTTTAAGAAAGCACATTCCTGATCTCAACTGTATTGTTAAGCTCAAGCTAGTAAGATTGCAAGAGAATTTGACGTACAAGGAGCACCCAGTAAAGATCATGGATTGTAAGATACAGAAGTTAAGAAATAAAGAGATTCAGTATATCAAAGTGTTGGGAAAAAATGGTAAACGAGAATCAGCAACTTGAGAAGTGAGAGATGAAGTAAGATGTCGATATGCATACTTAATTGAAACATTAGGTATGTCTTTCAAATTTTGAGGACAAAGCTTATTTGAAATAGGGAAGGATGTAAACCCTGTAAAATTTTCGACTGGACCACAAATCAGATCCAAGTGCCCTAAATAATTCTATGAGTCAATAAGGCCAAATAAATTAAAAATTTAACTAAATTATAACCATAAATTTAAGAAAAATTATAAAATCCTTAATATACTAATTAAAACGCTAATTGCATACAAAAACTCAAAAACTAAAACCCTGAGCTTATAAAACATACAAATTTACCCTAATAGTGATTAATCCCTAATTTGGTAAAATCATCGATAGACACATGTGATTGCATAAAATCACTAACAAATGGATAAAGATAATTTCTAACTACTAATAAATAAAAAGAATAACAAATTAATTAAATAAATTGATAAGATTACAAATAGTACCTTATGACTATTTGTGGTGTCACATGTATATATATACATTTATATGTTAGTTTCTTATATTAATTTAATTCTTCTACATATTGTATGATTATGTACTATGTTAGTATACATTGCTTTTTATACTAGATAATATATGCATATTTTTCTTTTCTTTTCCTTGTAGTTGCATTATATTCCATCTTAAACTTATTCTTATACTTATCCTATTCATCTACACTTAAAAAGCATATGCCCTAAGGATTGTCCTCAAATGATTTGATCATAAAGAATGAAAGCAATTTTTTTTTTCTTTTCCTTTTCACACTTTGGTATGCATAAATCAACACTCCATTATCCCATGTGATTGAATCAATTAAGGATAATATCAAGCTATACTCCATTATCCCATATGATTGAATCAAATGAAGATAATATTAAGTCAAATCACATTTTCTTTTTCCTTCTATTGTCGGCTCTAATCCACCTACACAAAACACTTTTCAACTTTATCTTTCTTTTACAATTTCAAATCCTCACCTCAGTCCTCACGTCTCTCTCTCTGTTCAATAACAATCTTTCTCCCCATATTTCCATTTTCTTGACCTTTCTTTCCTTTTATTCAACCATCTACCATCCTTCAATTTCTAGAATTTTACTTTATCTTCACTCCTATTCTTCTATCAACTTCAAAGGATTTGGAACTTCAAGAAGCGAAATAAGGGGATTACATTTCTAAAAGCTTCAAGACAAAGAGTAATCTAAATACTAATTTATGTTGTATTTGTTTTGCCCCTTGTAAATCAATTTTTTTTATTTTTTATTTTGGCATGTACTTCTTAGTATTTGCTATAGTAAGAATAAATTAGTGGGAGTTATATATACATGTATCTGGTTTTATGTACCAAGTGAAACAAGAACTATATGTTAAATTAAATATACGTTCTTCCTTCTTATTTGTGTAAATTTTTTGGAATTTTTCAAGTTATATAGATGTACATGTATATGTGCACTCAAATACACTTATATATATGCACGTTTTCCTTATAAATATGCATACTAGTAAGTATACTTACTTCAATATATATGTATATGCATATATGTTATGAAATAGTGTAAATATTTACTAGTGAGTAGCAAAATACGAAGAATTTCCTATAAAATTATCACATATATGAATCTGTACATGTTGTATATGTATATAAATTTATATTTTTCTATTTTTTGAAGGTACAAGTAAAGATATATATAATATAGTATAAGTATATATACATATAGAAAAATACATATATATGCATATTGATACTTTATTTTTTTACTATATGTCAATAAATACAAATATATATATCTATATATATATATATATGTATGTATATATGTATGTATATATGTATGTACTAGATGTGATTTCCAATAGAAGAATAGAAATTATTTTTCTTTTATTTTTTTTATCATTTGATTATTTTTTGGTATTATATATATCTATTAATATTATAAATTAGTAAAAATATAAAATAGATAAATTACAGAAATTACATCCTATACCCATTTGGAAGTTGCCACATTACCCCCCCAATTTTCTAATTTATGGCTGTAAATAATAAAATTAATAACAAAAAATTAACTGGGAATTATGATTATAATAAGAGTTTGGATAATTAATGTTTTAGGCCTAATATAATGAAATTTTTCATACCCCAAGCCTATAATAGAAATGCTAGTCCTAACATCCAAAATGAACATTGCTATAAGAAAGAACGTCTGAAAATGATAAAAATTGACTATAAGATCATAAAAATCAAATTTAAAATGAAAAAATTTTTCGCAATTAAAGAAAATGGTCTAACCAGAAAATTTATGTAGGATAAGTAGGAAATTTTGATAAAGTCTTAAATAAATACTTACATAGAATAATTTCCCTATTTAGATACTTATTACCTTTTATATTCCTTAATTATCAAGTGATCCTGATGAAAACACCAATCTCCTCGCCGACTACTACGATCCCTAACTAACTATCATGACTCAACAGTATCATTGTCGTGGTAAATTACCATGTATCATGTAAAGATCTACAATTGATCCCCTTGTTGATCGTAAGCCTTTCATATGATACATAAAACTCCTTCTACTATACATTACCATTTATCCCATAGATAAGTCATACACAATAATTTATGTAAAATTTACTTTTTTGATATAAATTAATCAAGTAAACGTGTGGATCCATTGAATTCCATGCCAAAAGAATATTACAAATGAATGCAGTTCGTATAGAAAATTGCATTAGAAACTTCAATCTATAATATGAACAAAAGTAAAGATAAATGGCTATCTACAAAAAAAAAGCTATTGCAAAAATCTCCTCTCTACTCCTTGATTGCTCCATCTTGTCTCCAAATGAGACTCACCTTGGGCATTCCTCGACCTGGATGAATGAAGTGGTTTCCCTACAACAAAAGAAATCTATCGAGGTATAAACTTAAGCTTAGTGAGATAAATCCCCTCGTCAAAACTCAATGACAAAAGTTTATTTAATGTACAACATATAAATGTATGTCAAATGCATGCACTAGCCTAGGAACTATCACAACTCAGAATTTCACCCCCTATAGTTGGGGTTGGAGATAATTAACTGACAAAGACCAAAATTCGGGTCTTAGCACTTAAGTTTTACATCGATTAATACTTACATTTCATGCAAAAAAAAACATATTTTCAAAATCCTAAGTCTAACAATATAGTGGCCTCCGCAATCCACAAACATAAGCCCTAAGTAGAAGCCACAAGATACGCCCCCTCACCAATGGTTGGCATCTCCCAACACCTAGTAAGCTCATTGGCTTAGGATAAAGACTCAATTAAAATGATGGCATAGTTAATGCCTAATCTTGCAAGAGGCCCTCTTCCTATGATTTCATTCCCATCTTCTATGTGAAGTGGTAGTCAGTGTCATCTGAATGCAATTATGGGGAATGCATGATTCATTGAATTTCTAAATTATATAAGTGATTAATCCGGTTTTCATGGTAATCAAACAATTTCATTCCATACAATTGCATGTATGAGTTATCATAACCAATTCTCATTATTATGTGATTAACAAGCCATGTCATTCAATCATAAATTCACACACTTGCATTTGTCATATCCCATAAGCATTCAATTTTCACATATATATATATATGTATGTATATATATTTAGGTGCATCTAATCTATAAGCAAAATTAAGTAAGGAATCATTAGGAATTCACTCACTCAACCATGCAAATTAATCAAAATAATCTAAGGGTAGGTCTTCTCCAAAAGTTGGGTCCCTTAGACATTACAAATAAAATACTATAAGGATTTGAAATAGAATTTTGAAAACTAAGCTAAAACCTTTTAAATTATACTTTTGACTTGGTTTCATATTTTTCCTAATTTTTACTTAAAGTTCAATCATATATAACTTTCTCATTTTAAATCCAATTTTTATGATCTTATAGGCGATCTTCATTGTTTTTAAGTGTACTTTCACATGGTAAGGGTTCAATTTTCGAGATGAGACATGAAAAACTGCCTATGGGTTAGAATAGTAGTGATCCTCATGATTTGGAGTGCTTTTGGGCATTGTTTGATTATTGGTCTTTTTGATGTCTTGAGAAATCCTTTGGGCTTCGGCTAAGGATTTTATTTTAGGATTAAAATGCTCCTTAAGGTCAGATTTTCCAACTTTGATTTACACTCCTAAGGCTAACAACAACTTCTTAGGCTTTTAAGTGGGCTTAGGTTATTAAATGGGCTTGTTTTTTTTATCCAAATCAAGGATAGTCACTTTCTTAGGCATAGGGTGTGTTTTTTCGGCTTCTTAAGAGTCTTAAAATAACTTTTATTGTTAGGTTAAGTTGCTGGTCAGAAACTTAATGAGGGTTCAACTTGGAGTTTGAGACCTATTTTGGAAGTTTTAAGCTTGGTTTTGAGTTTTAGACTTTATACACTTATCGTACTTACCTTGGTTGGTCCTTTCACTTTGTTTACTTACTTTTATTATATTTTTAAGTGTCTTTCAACATAGCTCCAGATTTGGTCGTGATGAATCCAAAGGGTTCTTGCTTGGTTTTTGAACTTGTTTCCTCATCTTCTTAAGTTTAAGAGTTAGATCATGAACCTAGATTACTTATATTTAAATCTTGACTTAATTTTTCTTCCATGAGATGATTATTTAGCTCACACTTCATATGAAAATAGTAGATCTCATACTCAATACAACTTCAATATCATAGTTCATGTCTTACAAAGTTGGTTTCCTCATAAAAGCTTAATGTAATGGGTTTTCCTTTACCTAAGTCTAGATTTAAGCATGTTTAACTTAATAGAAGTGAAAATAACATCCATAGGACCTACAAATACTTAATGTGCAGCATGCTATCCTCTCATCTGAGTACTCATTTCATCATTTTCTCAACTTAAAATCTTCTATTCTAAGTGTTAAACAAGTATCTCTACATAACACTAACTTTACATGGTCATAAGTCAACTTTCATGTAAGGGTTTAGTGAGTTTACTTCTTAGGGTAGTATTAGTTATTTTATTAACTTATGATCATACTAATATCCTCAAGAAAACATAGTCTCTTAACATGGAATACTAGGCTACTAACACAAAGAAACACTTACTCATTTACAAAGTAAAAGTATGGTGGTGGAGCACTAAGTTTCCACATAAGGTTCTTGTCTTACTTTCTCCTTCTTGCCAACTTTTTGGAGTCTTGAGTTTTGGTCCTTTGAAGTGGGATTTAGAGGGTTCTAAGTATCCTAAAAGTAGTTTTTAAGATTGACAAATGGAGAACACAAAGTAGAGCTTTTGTGCTATGAGAATTGGAGCTACAAGTAGTGGCAATGTTGATTTTGTGGGGTTTTTATGTTTCCACTTTTGGGTTGATTTTTAAGTGAGAAATGGAAGTAAAAATGAAAGTGAAAGTGAGGGATATGAGAGAGAGAGAGTGGCCAGTTGTATGGGGGTAGGGTAGTATGTTTAAGAAGCTTGATTTTATTGTCTTGTAGCTTGCATAAATGCTAACATTTGACAAGACTAGATGATGTAAGTATTAAGGAATGAATAGTAGAGTGTAAGACAAAGTGATTGATGGATAAAAGACAAGGCATGGCCTCCCTTTCTAGCCTTATAAGAATTGCCCATTAGGCTTCCTTTATGACATGGAATTGTCTTGTCTTCTTTATTAAAGTTAAACACATGAAATCTTGTGATAACTTATCCATATGTAGTATAAGTTAAGGTGTGATAAGGGAAGTGTCTTATCATTAGTTCTTGATAAGTTATCGATTGATAAATGATTCCAACTCTCAATTGATAAGTTATTTAGGGTGATTGATTGGTTCACTTATGCACATGTATATGGCTTAGGCATGAAGATAAGGAAGTTGTCTTATAGGAAATTTTTTTAGAGTTTGCCTCTCAAATTGTTTTGTTGATTATGATTTAATTCTTATAAAATTATGAAATTTTCTAGAGTTAAATGAAATTATCAATTAATTGCTTAAGCTTACGAGTCTTTAATTACTTTAGGGCTTTGGGCTTTAGGTGACTTTCAAGTTCTCAATTTTTTCATGTTCAGGTTTTATCAATAATAAACTTTCGAATTGAAAAGTTAAATTCATTTTTAAATGTAAACTTGTATTCTTAGTTTAGTATATCCAAACATTCAGGAAGTACTCTTAGCCAAATTGTAAGCTTACTAAAAATAGGGTTTACACTAACTCTCTAGTTAAGTGAGTACACTTGATAATTCTATGCTTATTTGTGATTGTAGATAGTAGCATTAAAATATTATTGATAAATTGTTCATTGTATGCGGATTGGGATCTGCTCGTGACTAATATTGGTTATTTTCCATACAAAAATACTTCAAATTATTATACCAAATTGATTGTTGCATTTTAGATAACTATAAAGAATATGGTTGCTTGTGATATTAATTAGCTGCCTAATAACCAAACTTAATTATACTCGGCTTAATAAATTAAACTGATTCATGCGTAAGCATGCATTATATTGTAAATGTTTCGGCTATCACATCATACGGAGATAAAGAAAGGTTATGTAGGGATTGTTTTATGTGTGCATATATATATATATATATATATATATATATATATATATATATGCACATAACCTTACCTTCAATCGTAGGCTTACTAAGCATTGGAGGTGCTAACCACCTGACTAAGGGTTATGTCTAGAGGTCTCCGTTTAAAGGCAAGTGTAAACAGTAAGAGCCCACTTACAACCAATCTGGAACTTAGTTTTTAAAACTGGAATTAAATATAATGTTTTCTTTTGATACAAAATGTAGAGTTTCATAGTTATGTAAGTTTAGGTATGGTACTTAGATCTAACTAGTGCTATGTATTCTCTAACCATGACTTCAAAGGGCATTAAATTTGAGTTGCATACTGTACCTAGTCAACTGTATGCATTTGGGTGGCGTTTGGCTTAATCATACATTCATGTGTTTGTAATTAGCTACTTAATAACTTACTTGTCTATACAATTGACAAATATCTCACTAAGCTTTATAACTTATACCCTTGTAGACTTTTGTTGTAGGAGGATCTTTTTATTATTCTTCGGCAAAGCATGCTTATGGTTAGTCTAGGACTTTTAGAAAATGTGTGTAAAAGTTGAGAACCTAAGTGAATATATATGTGTAGTTGCACTCTTGATTAGTATTTTGATAATATTTTGTATTATGATATCCAGTAGCTATATAGGACTGCTCTCCTTATTATGATAGCTTAATAGCTAGCGTTTTTAGGAGTTAAGGTCTTATATTTCATATATTATAAAGATGCTATACGAAAACTTATAGTATTATATTTCTTATGATATGATCTTCACCTATATATCTCTTAGGTAACTGGTCATATAGTAGCCTTATATGTTATATAAAAGATTATTGATTCGACAGGAAGTTAATTTATAGTCTTTCGTACAATATGCGATAACCTGCTATGGCTAAGACACCCCTGAGGTTGTAACAAGCTCCTTGTTTTTTGTAGGTTCCTAGGCATTGTATCCAGATGCTCGAGTATGTTGACTAATTGGATAAGTTAATTAGAAGAGCATAGGATATCCGTACCGATGCATGTCACGTATATGACCATGGCATGTATTCCTTACATAGACATTTTGTCTTGGTAACTTTGAATTTGAAATTGAGTATCTTTTGATAATGATATTTGTAAATGTGTTATGCTTGTTCTATGGTTTTTTTTTTTTATTCACTCTTACTTAGATCATAATAGTTGAGGGGACAAATTATCTTATCCTCAGGTTATGAGTGAATTAATAGAAGAGTGTATCATCAGAGATAGGGAGACTACAAAACTCTAGTTAAAGAATGAGCTTTTAGAAGAAATTCAATGGCTTTTGAAAACAACTTGAGTACACAGGGGTAGCTTTTAAAAAAGGACATATGAAGAGATTTTAAAATACTGGTAAGGGATGAGCTTTTGGAAGAAGTAATTGACTCTAGGGTACGAGTTAAATGCATGAAAGCAGCTTTCTAAGAAAGATGATGGAGTTATTTTAAAAAGGATTTAGTATAGTTATAGTGGTCAAAAGTATGTGCTTATAAAGAATTATAATATTGTATCGAAGAATAGGACTATGATGTTCTGAGTATGGCTCACTTTGTAAAAGTTTATGTTGCTGTTTATCATGTTAAATGAGAAGTGATTTGAAAGTAAATGTTTATGGTGTAAAAGAGTAGGTTAAATGCAAGTTTTTCCTTATCCTTAACTTAAGGATGATAGTAATGAACCTTCTTTAAGTACAAGAGGTGAGAATTCAAGCAGACACTTAGAAGGCAGGGTGTTACACTAAGGCTCCAAATTCATCCAAAACATATTCAAATCTTCCAAAACCTAATCTAAAACCATCAATCCCTCTAAATTAAATAAAACTAGAGTTTGTTCTTTGCTTAATTCATGTCTAAACTTTCCTCACTTCATTCCGTAATCAATGCTTTTGCTTCAAAATACTCAAAAAAGTGCTAAAAATCTTCATAACTTGATGAAATGCTCTAAAAGTCCCTAAAAATGAAATTTAAATGAATTAACTTCAAAATAACAAAAAATTAATTTGATTAAGGTTTTAAATAGCACAAAATAACTATAGAAAATATATGCTACTTTTGCATTATCAATTAACCAATAGGAGTCAGGTTAAGGGTATTCCAACCTACTCATGCCTAAAGAGGCGTACGAGTTAGGGGTCTTTTAAGGACTTTAATAGTTTAAGGGTATGTTCTCCTATTCAAGGTTGGGATAAATTAAGAATGAAAATAAAAAGAGACATACAATAACTTTCGTAAATGAATTTTCATTAACATTCTTTCATAGGAAAAAATATAATTTTTTTTTACAATGTCCTAATAGAAATAAAGTAGTTGATTGATGGCATTCCATGTTTGCAAGATTAGCTCTCCATCCAAACTCTCTAGCTTATATGCCCCATTCCCCAGATTCTCTCTAACTCTAATCGTGTCTTCCCAATTAGGGGCCAGCTTTCCCTATTCTTCACATGAGCAAATAGCTTAGAGTTTTCAGCAAACCAGATCTTTTACTTTGAATTCCTTATATCAGACCTTCTTGTTGTAATAACTGCTCCTTCTATGCTAATATCTAGCTACCTATGGTGAAACAAGGTTTTGAATTTCTCATATGGTTTTTATGCTGGCTTGTAATAGAGACTCATTTGCAGTAGCATTAAGTAACTAAGTCCATATGTTGGGAAGCTCTAACTTAATAAGGAAGACCACTTCTAAGCCAAAGGCTGCTTAAGAGAGAGTTTTTCTTGTAGAAGTGTAGTGAGTGGTCCTGCATCCCCATAAGATATTCAGTAGTTCATCTACCATCTATCTTGAGCTCAATCAACTTTCTTCTTAATGCTATTAAGTATGATCCTATTAGTCACCTTGACTTGGCCATTGGACTAGAGGTGTATGACCCATTAGAGTAAGGTATGATATGATGCTTTTTACAAAATTCCTTAAATTTAAGGTCGTCGAATTGCCACCCATTGTCTATAATGAAGGTGTAAGGAACCTTGAACCTAGAAAGGATGTTGTCATAGACAAAGGACTCTATGCTCCTTTACGTTATCTTGGTACAGCTTTAGCCTCAACCTACCTAGTAAAGTAGTCAATAGCCACTATGATAAATTATTATCCTCCCAAAGCCTTTGGGAAGGCGCCAAGAATATCAATAACCTATTGGGAAAAGGGCTAAGGGCTTGTTAGAGGCTAAAGATTAGAGTTGGGGGCATATGTAATTGGAGCATGCTTTAAACATTGTGGGCACCTTTGGGCTACTACCTTCATGTTTTGCCTTAGTAATATCCAAGTGGAAGAGCTCAGATGTAGAGAACTTATGACTGGATATGATTGCTATACACTCTGGCATATAGCTTTTCCATAGCATATATCCCTCCTTAAGTTGGAGGCATCTTAATAATGGGAGGCTGACTCCTCTTCAATATAGGATGCCATCCATAAGGGTATAATTGTGGTGTGATATCTCAATTTCTTGGCCTCCTTCTTATCGGTTGATAATGTACCCTACCCCAAGTAGTTTTTGATAGGGCCCATCTAGCTTAGCTTTGTTGGAGCCACATTGAGCTTAAGGACCTCAACTCTACTCAACTTGATGCTTTTATTTTTTCTTTTTTGCAAGTACTTGATGAATATTTTTGTATTCTTCACCTCTAGCCTTTATATCCTAATTAAGGTAAGCTTAGACAGCTAATCTGGTGCTTAATTCTCAATTTAGAGAATCTTTGTGATGGTCTATGAAGAAAACTCATTGTTAGATTACGAGCATAAAGTTTGAGAATCGTTTAAGGTGTTCGGCGTTGATCTCATTAGCCAACTTGAGACTAGCAATCAAGGCCTCGTATTTGGATTCACTGTTGCTTGTATCAAACTCAAACTTGAAGGCATAGCAAACGTAGTTTTATGTAGTTTAGTGAGCACCAAACTTGCACCTCCACCTCTAGAGGTATGTGAACTATTAACATGAAGAGCCATATAGGTTTGTCATCCCCAATTGGTGCTTCCTCCTCTTCAACGTATTTCACGATGAAGTCAACGAATACTTATGCTTCATGGAAAGTATTGAATGCTATGAGTGCTTAGCTCTAGCATAGACTTAACCACCCAATAAGATGCATCGAGCTTCTGTAGAAGTGTGTAAAGTGGCTGGTCGATTAGCACATTAATCTAGTGTGATTAGAAGTAAGGTTGGAGTTAATGTGAAAAAATCACAGCTGTAAAAAAAAAACTTCTCTACCTTAGAGTAGCTAACCTCAGGCCCTTAGAGAATGTGACTAACATGGTATATAGGCCTATGTTCTCTTCCTTCTGTCCTAACCGGCACGGATGAAAGTGCTGTATCACTAATTGTTAGGTATAGGTAGAGCTTCTCTCTTATAATAGGCTTTGAGGGAGGAAGGTACTTTAGGAAGTCTTGCAGCTCCTTGAAGGCTACTTAACATTAAGGAGTCCATTCAAAACCTTTAAGGTTCTTGAGGATCATAAAGACCTCTACGCATCTATCTATGCTTCAGGAGATGAATCTGCCTAGCGCTACCACCATGCCAGTGAGCTTCTAAACTTTCTTGACCATAGTAGGGGGCTTCATATCCCTAATGGCCTTAATCTTTTCCAAATTGGCCTTAATCCCTCATTGAGTGACCATGAAGCCTCAAAACGTGCTAGAGGCAACCCTAGATACGCACTTTTGGGGGTTCAACTTCATGTCAAATTTTCTCATTCTATCAAAAGCCTCGTAAGTCCTTGATATGGTTGTCGAGCTACTTGCTCTTGAATATCATATTGTCTACATACATCTCTATGTTTTGCTTGAGCTAGGGCTTGAACAATGTAGCTACGATTCGGTGATATGTTGCCTTAGCATTTTTTAGGCTAAAAGGCATAATCATAAAGCAAAAGGTACCAAAATCTATGATGAAGGAGGTGTAGACTTTATTTTTCAAGTCTATCTTAATCTGATTGTAACCCAAAAAAGCACCTATAAAGCTTAGCAGAACATATCCTAATGTGGAATCAACTAACTAGTCTATCATCGGGAATAGGAAGCAATCCTTTAGGTAGGCTTTATCAAGGTTTGTATAATCGATGCACATTCGCTATTTCCCATTTTTATTCTTAACTAGCATGATATTAGCTAGCCAAGTTGGTTACTTCTCTTCTCGTGTGAAGCCTACCTTTTGTAGCTTCCACACTTCTTCTTCGATAGCAGCTTACCGCTTTAGGAACAACACTTCTTCTTTTGCTTGACATGTTATACCTTCCTCATCGATCTCGAGGCTGTGGGCCCCAAGGTTGATTAAGATACTAGGCACATTTAATGGTAAGCAAGCAAACTAATCTGAATTGGTCCACAAGAGCTAAGCTATGGGGTACTTTAGCTCGGAAGGTGTCTCAAGCCTGACCTTAGTAGTTTTGTCGATGCTAGTACTAATCTACACCTTTTTGTCTTTTCACCCGACTTGCCTCTCTTAGTTGGCTTCTCTTACAAGCCTATTTCTAATGTGAAGATGCCATTACCTTGAGCCGCATTCACATAGAGCTCCCTAGAGAGCTTTTAGTCACATTTACAAACTTCTACCTTGGTAGGGTTTAGAAATTTGGCCGTCAAATAGAGGAACAATGTAATAACTCTAAAACTTATGAGGCCCAATCATCCCAATAGAGCATTGTAGGGAGATGGGCGATCTACCACCATGAACTCTACTACTTATAGGGTGACATTTTCGTCATCACCAAGCTCCATATCTAGGGTGATGTTGCCCTTAGATCAAACGATTCCCTGATTGAAGGCAATTAAGTCATGGTAGTATGGGTTCAATTACACAAGTAGCTTCTTCTACATCTTATTGCAGGTATGCTTGAGAAGGATGTTGGTAAAGCTACTAGTGTCCACTATGTACTTCAAGACCTTAAAACTCAAGATCCTTACCCCAATCACTAAGGCATCCTGATGGCAGGTGTCAACCCCGTCAAAGTTTTAACCAGAGAAGGAGATTAAGGTATCTTGCCTCTACTTCTTCTCTCTAATAGCCATCACCTCGGATGGGGCATTAGCTAAGCTACTGTAGCTTAGCCAACTCCTTAGGCATGGACCTTAACAATAATGTTAATAACACCTTTAGGGGTTTAGTTGTTATGGTGATCATTGTTTTCTTCTTGCTGGTCATGCTTAGTCTATCACCTTTGAGGTCCCCTATCTCCACCATTGTTGGTGTTGGCTATGTACTCTCTAAAGAAACCCCTTTGAATGGCATACTCCATGGCTTTCTTCAATTCAAAACACATATCTACTGTATGGCCATAGTCCTTATAGAATTGAAAAAAATTTTCTGAGTTCTGATAACTAAGGTTCCCCTTTATCTTACGGGGCTTATATAGTAAGCCTCTGCCTCAACCTCTATCTAAACTTAAGTAAGAGGTCAGTTCAAAGGCATATGCTAGGTAAATATTGGCAGGGGTAATGGGCACTTCTTATTGTTGGAGCTCTCCCCATCAATACGACTTGGTAAGTTGTTGTTAAGGTGGTATCCTTCTTTCCACTCAACCTCTCTAGGTTAGCCTTGCACCTGGCAGGAATGTGGTCCTCTTGGTCCATTATTTCTAGGCCTTTTGCTAAAACTCCACTAGGGTCTTAGGCTTACTCTTTGAGACTGACCAAAAGAAGTCTCCAAAAGGTCTGATGCTGAGCTAAGCAGCATAGACAATAACTCCCTCATTGAGTTGAGGGATCTTAACCACGATTTTATTGAACCATGTGATGTACTCTTGAAGGGTTTCCCCTTCCTTCTACTTAATCAAATTTAAGGATGAGGTGTCCTTAGAAAGGGCTTGCTAACCTTAAAGTGGAGACTAAAACAACAAGTGAGCTCATTAAAGGAGGGAATAGAGTTCTCAGGTAGATGGTTGGATCATGTTTGAGTTACCTTCCTTAGAGTGACTGAGAAAGCCTTGCACATGATTGCATATGGAAGTAGAGGATGTAAATGTCACAAATTTAGCTTTTTGAGTATCCAGTCAACTTGAGTATTGTAGGTAATTTCTCGAAGTTAATATAGTCAATAAATTTAAGCCTAATTAAAATTTTAAATTCGAAACCTAAAACGAATATAAAAACTTTAATTTATTAATTGAAACCTTAATCACGTATATAAATCTTAAACCCTATATATGTATAAATAGTAGAGATTGAACCTTGATATGATAAAGACCATAAAACTAAAACTTTAAGCTTATAAAACATATAAATTTACCTTAATAATAATAAAATCTTAATTGGATATAATTGTCGATCAACATGTGTAATTGCATAAAATCACTAACGAACGAGTAGAGATAACTCCTAAATAATTATTAACTTAAAGAGTAACAAATTAATTAACAAAATTTATGAGATTATGAATATTATTTTATGATTATTTGTTTCTTCATATATGTATATATGTGTACTAATTTTATAATGATTTAATCTTACTACATATTTTGTGTTTTTGTACTAAATGGTATATATTAATTTTATATTCTATATTTCTTTTCATAATTACATTATAAATTATTCCAAAGACCATTTAAAAGTTAAAACCACTTTTGGAAATGTCAAACCAATAATTTTATTATTTTTCTTTTCCTTTTTCCTTTTTATTTCCTTTCTTTTTCTTTTTCTTCTCCACTTTTTTCCATCAAGTTTTGATTGCCATGTGTTATGTAATTCCTACATGTACTTAATTAAAAGATAAGAAGCAAGGGTTAATTTGGTAAGGATAAAGTCAAATCCTACTTTATCTTCTTATCTTATTTTCTTCTACCGATTGTACGTACAAACACATACTCTCATTTTCTTTCATCCCTTTCTAAGAAACAAAATACAAAAGTCTAGCCTTATTTTTCCTTTTTGAAACAAACCCTTTCTCATCCTCTTTTCTTTTTCAATCCTTTGGTTTTTCTTTTTTTCTTTTTCAACAACTTTCAAGAAGAAGAAGAAGGGCTTTGGTTCCACAAATTTTCAAGATACAAAAAAAAAAAAAAGAAAAGAAAAAAGAGTAATTAATTAGTATTTATGTTGTATTTGATTTATCTTGTAATATCAATTTATATGTACTCTTTGTTGCATGTGCATTTTGTGGTGTTTTATGTATTTTAAGAGTATGTAATAGGAAGTATATGTATTTTGATATCTTTATAATAATCTATATGTACATATATTTGAAGTATATGTATAATGTTCTCTTTCATGTGTATGTGTTTATATATGTATATGTTTAACTATATAGGACTATATGCACACATATGTCATATTCATCTATGTACACACACACACATATATAGTGTACACGTACATACATATTATACTAAGTATGTTTATTTTATCATACATATGTGTGAGATATGCTATAAGATAGTACAAATAAATAAATATGAATAGACTAAGAAAACATAATTTTATGGGTATATGTACAAGTATAAATATACATATAGTATTATTATGGTATATAAATTATATGTACATATCTAAAGGATATATGTATATATATACTAATATCTTAATTTCTCAAATAAGTAAATAAATATATATATATGTACATATGTGGACGTGATGATCAATGGAAAATTTGCAGTTAGTTTACAATATTTAATAAATTATAATAACATATATGTATAAATACTAATTAATACTTCGAAATGGGGGAAATGTAAAAATTAAAAGAATTTATAAAATTGATACGTAGGCTAATAGAAAGCTGCCATGTTAGCATTCCTAATTATTTAATTGAATCTGCAAATTATAAAAATAATAAGAAGATAATAATAATTAATTAACTAGAAAATTACAATTATGATCAAAAGTGATATAAATAGTAATTTAAGCTTAAAATAATGAAATAAAGAAATTATTATGAAATAGACTCAAAAATAAGAATATTTCAAAAAAATATAAAATTTCAGAATCAATTAAATTATAAATTAATAAATAAAAGCTTAAAATAATAAATAAAAATATTTGGGATAAAATAACTAAATCCGTAACTTTTTAGGCTCATAATGAAAAATGCGGGTTTTAACATTGAAAATAAACCTTACTAAGTATGTTTGAAAACGATAAAAATCGACTATATGATTATAAAAATTGGAGTTAAAACGAAACAATTATATATGACAAATATTTTAAAATAAACTAAGGAAAATAGGTAAAATAACCAAGTTAATTAACCTTATAAACTAATATTGAGGATAAATTAATAAATAAGTACAAAAAATATAATTATTTCCAAATATACAAATATATTCCTAATCACTCCAATAAATAAATTAAACTATATTCATACTATGCTTGGGTTATAGTGGTAAATTAAGCAAATTACAATAGATATGTAATTGAGGAAGTTAGCTTTATCGAATACTTATAAGTTTTATTATCTTTTAAGTATTCAATTGTTGAGTTTTAGAAACTCCAAAATCTAAAAGAAAGAGCATTAATCTAAGTGAGAGAGTTTTGTGATCTGCTATTTGTTTACTATTTAATGTTTTATACTGTTTGATGGTTGTTACTAATTGTCTATTGAATAATTGCTTTGCCTATCTGTGATCACCCTCTTAAATTGGTAAATAGAAATATATGACTAAAATAACCGGTTATATTTATTGTATGTCTATGACTCAATTAGTATATCGATGGAAAGTGCTAGCTTTATAGATTTTTAAGAAAAGTATTTTTGGAAAACATTTTTCCAATCCTAAACATGTTTTTGTGCCTATGGGGCCTTAGAAATATTTTGTGAGGGCTTATAGTGCTCGTGGATGATATTTTTATCATTGAGGTAAAGCTAGCATGATATCTCTAATTAATTATGAGAAGACTTACATATTGGTGCCTATGGGCCCTTAGATATATTTTGATAGCAAGAAGACTCGCTTAGTTGTGCTTGAGGGGCCTTAGATATGATTTGTTTATGGTGGATGGCCTTAGTTAGGGTCCACCAATTTGGATTACTATTTCTTTCTATACTAGAGTAATAGTAAAATGTCATCTAAAGGGCCAGTGCTCCTAAGCTGCCTTATGCGGGGTTAAGGTAGGGTGCTCTGTTTGATTAAGTATGGGGGATAATCAATATGTTGATGATATAAATCTACACCTCCCATAGTTTTGGATTCCTATGGATGTATTTCTTGCATCTACTATGTATGCATCATTTTCATGTGTTGTATGTATACTAATGATGTTTGATAACCTGCTTGAACGGTAGTAGTGAGGAACAAACTCACTAAGTTGTAATTTGCTCATTCCTCTATAGTCTCTTTTGCAGGTTCATTTAAGTTGGGACTAGGACAAATTTCAAGTGTTGAGTTCAATTCAAAATAGGTTTAATAATGTTAGATTTAATTGAGAAGGATATAGTTGGTACAAAAACATCTTATGTAGAAAATATTTCTATGTTAGGATAATGTATAATTTAGTATTTCTTGTAGTTTATAAAGTTATCCTATATTGTTTTATTATTTGTAGGAGATATCGATTCTCTACAATTTTGAGGGACTAGAGAATATTGGATATGCATAATTATTTATATTTTACAATAAGATAATATATTAAAAATTAAAAACCTTAGTAATTAATTATTTAGAGTCTTACAATCTCTAACTCGTAAGGAGGTTTTTGTATCATGAGTATACACATGATATGAAAATTTTAGATAATCTTACTTAGCTCCCTTTAGGGTCATGATAGAGGAGATGGTGATCAGGATTACCTTTGCCATCATATTGGTCTATGGTAGGGAGCTTGAAATTTAGAGGTATAACCTTATCTTAGATACTCTTGGTAAAGGGGGTTCTGTTATCGGCAATCAGGCTAGTGCCTTCTACGACCTTGCCCTACTAATTCTCAAAGAGCCTCCTGGTAATCTAAAGAGCTCATTCTAGTAGGCATTATTAACTAGTTGAATTCTGTATGTTGCAAAGTGGGTGACCTTCTTATGGGAGTTGGCCACTTGTTCATTGCTAGTAAGGGTGTGATTGCAATTTACTATTAGTTACGCTTACTACTCTTACATTAGTAAGTTGCGTTGTAGAGCCCTATTGTTTTGCTACTGTTCCTACTATTGCTGGTTACTTTAGCTATTATAGGCATATGATGCTTTAAGCAATTAGGTGTAACTACTTTGCCTCTCCACTTCATCGAGTCTGGCTTGAAGTTCACTATTGTGAGTAGTGAATTCTTCAAGTAGTTTCTCTAGCTTGTCCAGTTGCTGCTTAGAGTTTACTTAGCTAGGGTTTGGTTATTCAATGGCTAGTTGTTTGAATCTACAATGTGGGACATAGTGAACAAAGCAAATAAGAAAAGTGTTTGGAGAGTGTTTGCAGTATTTTGGTATTAGATGGGTTAGTTTCCTATAAACAGAGCCAAAGTTGTTTATAGGATTTTATTGGTAGAGTGTAGTGAATTTGGCTTGAGTAGTAAGCCTATAAAAGAACACAAGGTAAGGGGTATCGGGATGTTATCTAGCATGGCTAATTCGATGTTTAAATTAGTATATTGTGCAAGGAGAGAGTAAGAATGCAAGAGTACTCAAATATTGGATAAGTGTGCAAAGAGTCTAACTAAGTTACCATTTAGGCACTATTTGGTATTTATAGAGTAAGGCAATTAGAAGTTAAGGGAATAGGAGTAATACTTTAGCATGTCCATAGGACATGGGTAGTGGGAATGTAGAGTCTAGTGTACTTTGGATTTGTTGGATAATGGTAGTTAATTGAGTAGCTTCCGTAGACTATTATATGTAGGTAGGTTATCTAGTAGGCTTGGGCTGAGGTTAACTGTAAAGACTATACAGCTAAAAGTTAACAAATCAAGTTGAGATAGGAGCCCCAACATGGTCCTAAGGTTACCATGTCCAAAACATCCTATCAACAAGATCCATGGGATCATTCAACTGATACGGTCATGTCATCTAACATTTGTTAGGAACTTCAGTCTAAACACATAGCAACATTCGTAAAATCTCAACATCCAACCACATGTTAAAAGAAATTTAAATCTTTGCCTTCAAAAGCGAACATAAGAATCATGATATTAGTTCTAAATATTGCTCTCACATAAAACCCTTTTACGCATGCCAATTTGCAACTTGGTGGTGCTACTGCGATTTCGAAGATCCTTGAAAATCAATTATGCCCTCATAAGATTAGCTAATCACTTTTGCTATACACAGAGAAATGGTTTAAAATGAAATATAATAGAATGGAATAAAATTGGATTAGAAACAGGGATGGTACAACTCCATTCTTAAATTTGGAAATGCCTACAGAATCTTTGATTTCATTCTAATGTTATTTGTTTATATTAGTACGTGGAAGAGTATTAATTTACAATTTTAATAGGAAATGTAGAGATGGAATCGAGTTAGAAAATAGTTGTACTAGCAAATAGTTTTCTGAGGGAAAATAGAACATAGTATAGAGTGTTTGAAAAGGAAGTAAATATAAAATCGTGTACTAAAACAATTGCAAGCATGAAAGGGCAATCAGATCAATGAGAAGAAACAGAGAGGAATTTGATTGTTAAAAAAGCACACATTTATATGTTCATGAAATGTAGCGGTATAGATATGGCAAGAGCTTTATTCAAGGAAATGCTTAAGAGGAATGTTGTTACATGGAGCATTATGATTATCAGGTTTGCAATTAATGGAAAGACTGAAAGAAACTCATGAAAGCAAGATTATTGCAATATATAGTAAGCAAAATATGAACACTTTTTTCCTTCATCAAATACATTATATATTATAGCTTACCTTAATACACCAGACACGTTGTAGATATTCAAATGACACATGTTAGTTAATACCTTGTGTTCTCCGCTCTACTCTCATGCTATATCCCTCTTTATTTATTTATTTATTTTCATTAGACCCAGCCTCGGTCACTTTCCCCTTCACCTTCATGGAAACATGGACTTGTATCCCTTACACTTACCCTTTTCCCTTTAACCATGACACGTTTGCCCCTTTATCTAACAAAAGACAAAGCCCCCTCAATTGATTCGCCTACACAAGCGCCCTCCCTCTTTTATTTCTCCTTTGTCCACTTTGCCTCATCCACATGTAAGAAGAAAATCACAAATACATCTCTCTCTCTTGTTCACTTCAAACTTAAAGCCCCAAACCCCTACTCACTTAACCTAACCTCGTTTACTCTGCCCCTCTCTTTCCCTTTCCCTTGGAAATTATGAAACCTTACTTCCACTTAGATCTCACGGTTCACCTAAGCTGTTATCTAAGGTAGTATTTGTACATTTTTGTAGAAGAGATGTTTCGCAAATCTTTGCTTTCAAATTTAGGGTACAAGGAAATTATGCTAAATATCCATAGTCCCCTATTTAGATGATAGCATTCTTTTTTGTTGTCTACTACAATCATCGACAAGAAAACTCTTAATGACTACTTAAATAAGATTGTCAACTGTTTGAGTGTTTTATTTGGTGGGGTAAGAGAGGCTCTAGTTCGGATTCAACCTATTTTCTCTAAAAATTCTTAGATAGGCATAGTTTTTGAAGGTTTGATACTTAGTTCATATCCTTGCTAGTTTTTCTAAAGCTAAAATTCCTACCGCTAATAAATGGGATTATATATTACTAGGTCTTAGTGTTAATATATGCATGCCTTTTTTATTAGAGTTAAGTGTTATTGATGAATCTACTAAGGATACATTGTGGGCTAAGAAAGGGTTTTGGGATTTGTCTCTTAATCTGTAAAAGGAGAAAAAGTAACAACTTAAGTTAGCATCAGATCTAGTTTGTAGATTAAGAAGTTTAGGGATGCCTATGAAATGTTTTCTTTAGGAAAATGTGATTTTGAGTTAAGTTGCATTCGATAGATGTTGTGTGCACTAAGGGAGAAATGGAAAGAGTAAGTATGACCATGACATATTAAACTTTAATTCAATCGTTTCATTACCTTTGAGAAGAATGGTTTGGATTATGTACTTAAGTTATGTAGGAAAGTTTTTGACATAAATTGTTGAGCCAATGAAGCAAGACTATTATGCGCAATTGATGATTTGGTGATTGTGCCTAAGATCTAGATAGCTAAGAACCTCATGAAGTTTAGGAAATGAAATAAGTTATGTCTTATTAATGGAAGCTCCCTGAAGGTGAGTGGTGCATTTATGTCATTCGTTTTCCAATTGATTGGAACTAAGAACATCAATGATCATTCATTTGGTATTTAATCATCATTATATTGGCATATTCGTATTGATTCTATTTTTTTTTTCTTTTTCATCTATCTAGAAAATTTTTCCTCTACATCAGATGAGTATTAAGTTCACTAGCAATTTGATATGTGTACATTATATAAATTCAGTTGAAGCTAAGATGATGCATAGGATGTAGAGCTATGTTTCGATTCAATAGTCTACAAAGAATTTGAACAGTAGGTCTATACACACAATAAGTTCAGAGTGTTATAAAAAAATGAAAATAAGAAATGATGCAAGAATTTTGAAAATTGTTAGAAGCTTAGGTGATGTAATTACAACATACCTAATGAAAATTTAGAAGTTATAAGATAAGGTGAACTCTTATCTTCACCAAGTTATTGTAAAAGCTGCAAGTTGGATAAATTGAGCTTTGGTTAGCGCCGAATATCGTTACTCCTTCAATATGCAAACTAGAGCAAGGATTTAAAGGTAAGGATCAGGAGTATGAGCAACATGAAAAAAAAAAAAAAGAGGGGGGGGGAAGGGGGGATGGTGAAATAACAAGTGGAAAGTCACGATTTCGATTTAGACCTCTTTAAATCGTGTTTATAGTTTTTCCTTCTTAGGTTTCTTCTACAGTATCATTCCATGGCTATTGAGCATACTCTTGTATACAAGTTAGTTGTTATTAGAAGTAGACTTCATACTTGGTCTTTAAGTGTTATTTCATTAGCTCTCCCCTTTAGTAGCAGTGGATTTCCTAGGCTTGTAAGGTAGTTTCAATTTTGTTTATAGCTTCGCTTTGGTAAAAGTAGTGTTTATTGTGTTTGAGGTTAGAATGAGGTGTTCTTAGTAGAAGGAATAGATGATGAAGAGAAAGAAAAGATAACAAAGAAGAGCTAATGGTATCATGGTTAAGGAAATTTTATATCTAAAGCTAGAAAGTAATGTCTTCTAGAAAGGAAATGAAATTGAAGAAGTGTATTGGGTTAGAAAGAAAACAAAATCGACTAGGAGCTGAAGATGAGGATGTTAAAGATTGTTTGCAGAGAAAAGAGGAAAATAATATGATAAAGAAAAAAAAAATTGAGGAAGAAGAGTATATCAAAGCTTAGTGTTTGGAGTGACATGAATGAAGTCTAAATGAGTGTAGGGTAGAAAGGAATTGGAGTTGAAATGAAAAGTATAAGATTATGAAAGAAATCATAAGGGAATATGCATCAATATAGATAGAAAGAATGGGGATTTAAGTATGCTAAAGATTGAGAATAAAAGGACTGAAAAGAAAAAGAATGTAGAGGAGAAAGAATGTATTAGCTATGGTTGTGTATATGGTGTTTGTGTTTGTTATGACAACAGTTGTCACATGAAGGAGAGTATGGTTGAATGTAATACATATGTGTTGGGAATGGTGTGGGTATTTGTATAAGCAAATTGTTCCGGAAGGCGTATAATGGAAAAATATTCTCCCATATCTTCTGTGTGATTAGGATGTGATACCTCATCTTAGAAATCACACATCTACGTATGAGTATATTCTCAAGGTGAATGCGATGTTATCCATTTGATAGCTAGTGAACTACACAATGTTTAGGTTTATTAATTGTATGGAGAATAGGCTCAATACCATATTCAAGTTTGCTATATTACGCTATAGAATAGTAATATTCCAAATTGTCATACTAAGCCATAGGGCCTTCGATATTAAATGGCTAAACAATTCAAAATCAAATAGCAATGAAATTGGTCTTCTTTGGCATTTTGTTTCCTTTAGGACAAACATATGCTAGGCATATGAATCCATTAGTTCACCTCAATAGATAAAATTTTTGAAGAAATTAGCTTAAATCACTAATGCAAAGTTAGGATATAAAGGGAAATTCTATGTAGAAGATAATTTGCATGAGTTGCATGAAAGGGGCAAACCAATTCACATAAAGGAAGTTTTGAACGAAGATTCAGCCAATATGTGTTACAAGGGGGCAACCTACAGCTAACTCAACCTAGGCGATACATACAATTATCTGGTGATGCAACCTTACACAGTAAGAAGTCTCTTGGATTATCTTACATTAGTTTCACTAGGTGTTTTATGTCATGAATCACCAAAGAAATAAAAATTTCAACTATATAGATGTGCTGGCAATAGTGCAGCTCTTCTATAATGCATATGTGCTAAGTAGCGAGTTAGCTTCTTGAAAAGCTTATTCGAAGCCTAAAATCCTTCAACTCCATCTGATGAACTTTAGTCAGGGGGAAAAATGCAGAAGGCTAAATCTAACTCATGGACTTTAAGCCCAATAATGAAATGGATTTGAATCCTTGAGCTAGAGTGATAGGGCCTAAATAGTTAAGCCTATGAAATTGAAGATGATCAAGAAAGATTTGGCATGATTGGCTTAGGGTAGGGCTCATTAGATTGGTCTACTCGATCCAACCTTTCTTGTTTGGCTCATACTAGAATAATAAAACCTTTTATTTGGACCTAAATCCATGAAAAAGCCTACTTGAGACCCGTTTACAAAAGGTTTCAATCTTAACCATTAATTAACATCATGATCCAATGGATCTAATCCACTTACCATCTTCTATAAATATCCCCTTCATTTCCTCATTTGAACAAGAGACAAATTCCAACAAACACCGTTACTCTATTGGAATCTTGTCTCAAAGATTAAACATGCGAACATCCTAAGAAAACTCTCTTCATCTATTGTAGAGTTTAATGCCATCACGCTTCTTCACCTATTACTTGACGTGTTAGAGCATACTGAGACTGCCTATTCTTTCTCCTTCTCCTAGCTCACTTGATCATCCAATACGTATAAGTCAAATTATTTTCTTAGTTGCACATAACGCGATTAGTCATGTAGCATGCACTTGATCTCTTTTAATTTGAAACCCTATACATTGTGCTATTGTTCTGAAATTTTTTTCTTAAATGGCTATTATTGCAATTATGATAGTTGTGATATTCAATAATTATCGGTGTAATGATGCTTTGGGTTTGTTCTGCTAATGGTGGTCTGCTAGAAAAAAGGCTAAAAAAACTATAGAATTTTTGTATGGTACTACAAAATTAAATAATATGCCTATTGGTAATTGAAACATTTTGCAATTGCGAATTCTATGATGACCAATGCTATAGGTAATATATTTTAAAAAGGGAGAGCAAGATGAATAAATAGTAAATGATAGATGACAGCCATGCTGGTGACTATTTTGCAAAATTTTGGAAGTCAAAAACATATACTAGAAAAGTAGAATAATGAATATACCATAATTATGCTATATTATGAAAGTAAAGAGCACCATAAATACATTTGTATTTGGTTGTTTCTCCTAATGGCAACAAGGTCCAGAAAGATTTATATTAAGAAGTTGATGTTAAAGAACCAATCATTGGACTCCTATAAGATCTCGGAAAAATTTTACAAACTCATAAAGCTAGTATTTACTCCTAGAAGCCTCATTGATTTTTGGAGTTATATTATGATTTGTCGTATGAAATTTGTGCCACAATACGATCAAAGTGTTATATTATATAAATTACTCTGTCTAAGTTTAACAATAGTTACATTAAACTCTATTTTATGATATAAAATCTATATATGTAAATATCTATATTATGTCTATAATAATAAATGAATGAATCAGAATTTTCTTCAGCTATCACTATGCTATGATACTTACAAAATCCATATATATATATATATATATATATATATATACCTTTAAAAAAATCCATTTTCTATTATAATGACTCTAGCTGTTGTACTATTTAAGGATATGTATGTATACATATACAAATATATATATGTATGCATTATTTAACCAAGTGCTTATAAATATATTTGTATACTATATGTTATTTTTTTGAAAGCATGATGCCTATGAAATATGTTGTAAGTTAAAGCAGTTCCTCTGATTATACTATCTTTAAATTTGATTTCCATTTGACTTATAGAATATATTATAGATAACTATGTATACAACTATATGAGTATATATTGCTAAAAAAACTCGTTCCATATTGCAAATATTGCAACAGTATTGCGAGTAAATAGATTTTAAACTATTGTGAAATAATGAACCATGAAGCTCTCATTATACTGTATAGGGCTATAAGCACAAATCTTTAGAAACTACAACGTTCATGTACAAACTATGAGGTAAGCGGGGTTTATGCTTTAGTACATGTATGGATACGCTTCGAGTATCAAGGGATTGTAAGTCGTTGTACTTGGTTATGTTTATAAGTAGTTTTGGATGTGTGTATGCCATGCATGTGGTTAGAAAACTGATGTGCTTGTGTATTCCATTGTTTAGAGTACTTTATTATTTTGCTAAGTGTTTGCTAAATTCTTTGAGCACCAACTTTAATGGAATAATGATGGTCGACTTAAACAACTAAATCAGACATGCATCTCAACCCATTAAAGGACTGCATTTAGGATTATGACACCAAATACTAGCCTTTTGAAGAGTAAAAGGAAGTACTTTCCCTATATCTTGACGAACTAATTAGTAAGGAAGGAGGCTGCAATGAAGGTCAAGACTAGCTCGATAGGTTTTTAGGAGGAGCTAGAGTGTCTCCATTATACATTCTTGGTTTTGGTTTCATTCATGATTTAGCTCACAAGACTTTTCAACCCAAACTAGAGTGGGTGTAATTTCTCTAGTTTCATAATAGACTAGACAACATTGTTTAGATGGCATTTGATTTGTTGCATTACACTTAATAATTGTTTGAAAAACTTACATGATGTTTACCAAGTACAATGTTGATTCCCTACCCCTTACTCAATTATGGTTTGCTCAACTCTCTATAGATCTTTACGTTGGTGAAGATGATTAGAAAAAAGATGGATTAGGACTTGAGGAGAGCTATAGAGCTTGTGATATAAACCTAGAAATAGTTTTGAACTGCAAAGTTAATGCTTTGTATTTGTAGGGGTTAGATCCCAACCCATGCAACTTTTGTACTTACATAATTATAAGCATATACTCTTATTACATATAAAGTACTAAATTATTTTTAAGTTATACTTATTATACTTTTGTTGATTGGCATGCTTTAAAGTAATTAGGCTTCTGATGCCTTGTATATGACATTCTATCTCTGTTAGCTAAGCAGTCAACTTCAATTATAGATTGTTATACATAGTAGACTATTACAACCTAAACAATTTAGGATGTGACACACACACACACACATATATGTTATATGTTTCAACTATATTAGACCATTGAAGTAAGACTATGGGAAAGCCATGTATGTTTAAGGAGATTTAATTTTGTGAGTGTTACTCTAGGGTAATTATGAGAATCTATAACTAAGTTTTTATGCAACTAGATTGTTTGAAGTCTTAATATGTATATATATATATATATATATATTCAACTGGATGGTTTTATTGTTTTCCATGTAAATCTTTTTCTTTTTTTTTTAGTGGAAGTAAATATTCATTCAGCATAAGAAAAAAATGTGTACAAGAGCCTTTAGTTCAAAGATGAACTAAGCTTAGAAAGTTTAGAGCTTAAAGCTTCATTATTACCAGCCATAAGAGGTGAGATCATGCAATAGGAAGGGGAATTAGGAATAGGAGTCCTACACTCTTAACATAACAAAGATAAATAAAAAGATGGAGGAGTAAAATTTTAGCTTGATCCTGTAACAACCCATGAATCCAACTTACCAACACATTAGCAACTGCATTAAAGTCCCTAGAAATTACCTCAATCCTCCACCAATTGAGCTAATATAGCTTTAACCTATAAGCATGAATTACATTATGATATGATAGTTTATAATTTAAAGTTCCTTTAAGCAAATGAAATGTAGTAACAAAATCTATGTTGATTTCCACATTAAGGTGATTGTAAGTAAATACAATAATGTAAGGCCCAATAGAGGACTAGAATTCAGTAGTGAGAATATTACTAAATCCTACTTTATTACCATATCTAAAGATCCATCTACCATTAGAGTCCCTTAGAACATACCCAATAAAAGCTTGATTAGTAGAAGGAAGAAAGGGACGATTAGAAGTTAAACTAATTTAACTAAGTTTAGGAGGATTCTAATTGAAGTTAACCATTATAGATGTAGGAGTTCAATTGGAATAGTCACGTGCATGTTGTGTAAGTGATGCACCACATATGACTTCAAATAAGTGAAATGAGACTGTCACCTAAAGGAATTATTAAGTGAGAATAAGGTAGGAAGGAGGAACAGACAATCTCAGTGTTTCAAATGCTTAAGTGACAGACAAGGTAGCCCTAGGAGACCTCAAGCATTCACCTTGTAGCTTGAGCAAATGAGATCAATCATTTGCCTAATTTCTTATCTGATCTTAAAGAGGAAAGAGTTTACAAAGTGCTATTGTTTGTCTACTCTATCCAAGAGTTCTAAATGATGAGAAAATGCTAAGTATTTATAGGCCCTTAAGCATAATGGCATTTGTTGGATCATCTAAGTGATCAATGGATGAGATAGAACTTGCTTAATTCATGGTTATCTAAAATGTGCTAGCTAGTGAGCCTAAAGCCAATAGCCTTCCTTATAAGTACATAAGCTTGCTAGAAAAAGGTTGGAGGTAGATAAATCAGTCTAACTATCCCCATTCTGAGCTTACCAAGCCTAATCTCCCTGATTCATCCCAAATATGAACCACACTCCTTAAGCCCTTTCTCTTGGCCCAAGGAGTCAAGTTTAAATAAATAATATAACAATTTTCAACCCTTTACAACCATTTCTACTTTGTAAGTTAGCCTTGATTTTTTCATGCAATTAGAATATCCATGCGCTAAAGTTTTAATTGATTGAATCAGATTTCTATGCTTGTTGAAAGAATTGAAGAGATATTTTCTATAATGCCAAACTTTCTATAACATAATGTCAAAGGTAAAAGGAATTGATAGATTAGCTTTAGATAAGTTCATCTTCCTTAATTGACAATTCTATTTGATCTAAAGTAAGAAATCCTATTCAAAGGTAGGATTTTAACAATCTTTGCTAAAGTCTTGATACTTAAGTAATACAAGGACATAGTAAGGGTATGAATGAGAGTTTTATTTTAATCACCACATCTAGGGAAAGAACTAGGTAAAGAGATGCCCCCATACGGGCTATCTAAAGCCCTTAAATTGGAATATCTCAAGTTTAGCGAGAAGGGCCCTATTTGATTGAAAAGGATTTCATATAAGCAAAACCCAATTTTTGAGTCATTTCATAAAGTAATGGATGACCAACAATCATAAACCATAAGTCTCTCACTCTATATTGTAAGAGGCGCCTGTACAAAAGACCTAATTTCGCTATTCCTACTCCATACATCAAACTAAAAGCTTATGTTTCTCCCATTTCCTACAATAACGTATGGAGAAGATTAGAGTAGTAATTTGTTGTCCTTAAGTTCTTTGACTATCAAAGAGAGAAAACTTTGACTTTGGTTGTTTTCATTCTTAAGTGTTTTCTTATACTTTGCTTACATAAGTCTATCCCAATAAACTTCCTTATCATGAGTTTAAAGAATCTTTTAACAATGTAAGCCATATTACTTATACTTAAGTTAAGTAGGCCTAACCTTCCCTCTTCCTTAGGACTGACTATTTTCTCTTAGCATATCTACAGTGTCTTTATAATGGAAGAACTTATAGACCAAAAGCAATTGTTTGTTATTTGTGTAAGTTTTGTGATAATAGTAGCCGGTAGTTTTCCCATTTTCATGTAGTTTGCTAACAATAATTAAAGTATAGATTTTGCTAGCATAACTCTACCAACCATGTTAAGGCATATTGTCTTACATCTACTTAACTTTTTCTATGCTCTTTTAACCAAGAAGTTTAGTTGTGATTTCCATGTAAATCTTATACATCATATTTTTCTCTCTTGTAACACTTACTTATCTCTTGTATATTTTACAAAGGGAATCCTTTATGAAGTGATTCTAAGCTAGAATCTTTTTTACTATGAAAGCTAACAGGGTGGGGTTAGAGTGGCTAATGGCTTGAGTAAGGCAACAATAGACTAACAAAACTATGTTTTTTGTGTGTCAAGAGTTGGTAGTGATGTGAGGAGATAAGATTTAGGGTTATTTATCTACATTATAGAGTTAAGTACAATGTTGAAAATTTTGATGGACACATAGATTCAATTTATAATAATAAGGATCTTAGTTTAGTTATATGTATGGTTAGACTAGATGTAAAATGAAGATGGTCAGAATCAAAGCCATAACGGAGGAGCTAGTAGAATGCTAAGATGATGTTTTTACTTTTGTAATCAATTCATAACAAAAGTATTGGTTTTTATTAAAGGAGGTTAGTGTATTAGGAAATTAATTATAATGGTTCTAATTTGACTTCCTTTGATAAATTTGTTCCTGATTGGTAAGCTTCATATTAAGGGTTGTGATTTTTTTTTTCTTTTGGTTTCAATTGCCTCTATGTCTTTTCTCTCTCTCTTTCTCTCTCTCTCTCTCTCTCTCTCTCTCTCTCTCTCTCTTAGAGTGTATGCATTTTAAATTTCTTTCTAATGCCATGTGTCATTAAAACTTTCAAATTTTTTGTTATGGGCACTTAAACAACTACAGGGACTTGTGAGATAAACTAAATGATGGGTATGTGAATTAAATTTAAAAATATTATGTGCTATCTTAGTTTAGCTAATGGTGTCGAAGGAAACACATTGGATATTAATGTAGTAAATAAAGTATTTGTTATGTATATAATTATAATTTAAAAGTTTAGATATAAAATTGCAAAAATTGATAATGTTCAAAGTAACTTTGTCTCAATATACATCATCTATTTGCATGTGAAAACAAGGTATTTCTCATCCTTGTTATTGTTATCCTAATTTTTATCATTAGTATGTAGAGTACAATTATTATGATATATAGATCACTTGCAAACTCTACTTCTAACATACACACATCATAGCTTAAGTGTTGGAATTGCTAAGTAAAGTGGCCTTCGTGAATTTAAGTGGTAAATATTATACTTTCTCTAATTACAAGGTGTAATAGCTCTTACATGTTAGGTGATGAAAGTTTAAATCATCAAGGTGTCTTTTAGTGTAACAACTTAAAGCACATCAAAACACCAAGTTAAGCATACTCAAACTTGGTCTACCCTAAGATAGGTTACCTACTAGAAAGTTGTTGCACTAGGGGACAAAACCATGCGATGTTTAACACCAAAGTGACCTACTAGGAAGTTGCTGCACTAGGGGACAAAACCATGCGATGTTTAACACCAAAGTAGACAATACCTTTATATAAGGAGCTTTAGCTAGGTCGTTACATAAGACTTTTATTTAGGATAAATAATTTTGAAAACTTTTTCTATCATCACATGCTTTCAATTTAGCTTATTTGAAAATAATGCATCTTTAAAAGATTAAAGGGAAATTACAAATAGTCATCTAAACTTTGACTTAAGTACGAATTGCCTCCTGAACTAGTAAAATGTGGTTTATGATCCTCTAAACTTTAATAACTTAACAACATAAAGAACATTTCTCTTTTTACTTAGAAAAATTCATATTATTGTAAAAGTTTAGGGGGTCTTAAAGTATATCTTAACAAGTTTAGTAGGTATCTATGCACTAAAATCAAAATTTAAGAGAATTATTTTCAACCTATGGGGGTTATTTACTGATTTATCAAAGTTTAGAGGATCTTAAAGTATACTTTGAAAGTTCATGGAGTCAATTTGTGCCTAAATCAAAGTTAAGAGAGGTTATTTGCATTTTCCTGAAAGATTAAATTAGTTAGTTGTTTCCTTTCCCCTTTTTTTAAGAAAAAAGATTTACCCTTTTAAAAACAAATGTCACTTTTTAATTAAGTTGTTCCCTCTATTTTTTTTTTTTAAAATCTCTTTTTAACGCACACTTTAGTAACTTTCCTAAGCAAATGGTATATTTTATAAAAAAAAAAAAAAGTAGTACCCATTCATTAAATGTAAGAACGAAGCAAAAGGTAAACCTTACAATAAAGAAGTGCCCCTTTACATGGATTTTCTATTAATAAAATGAAAAAATAAATGCCCTTTGGAGAATCGGTAATTGAATAGCATCATTTGTAGATGTTTTGTTGATTGCATCATTTTCAAAAATTGCATTTTATAAATAAATTACTATTGCATAATGCTTTCTCAATTTTCGGCTTTAGCTGATCTTAGACAAAGCCAAACCGTGACAAAGGGACAAGAAATAACTACTGCTTCTATTTTATATGTTGGAACTATTTTATTTACTATTTTATCCCGTTAATCATAACTTCATTTCTCCCATATCTATATAAAGCCTTGTCTTTTATGTAGGAGTTTCTCCTAAAGGTATCATATTTATTTGTTTTGGTTTAGTATTCTCAAATTTATTGTTATAAAGTTGTCAAAATCACAAGATAATTGTTTTGTTAGTATGGAAACTCGAAATGTCTTATGTTAATTCTATTATGGATGTTATCTTAAACTGATACAAAATTGTCTCTTCTAATGGCTATAAAAATTGGCATCAATTTTGTTAGGAGATATTGATTCAATGCAAAATAGTTTGTGTTTCATTTGTTTTTATTCCTTTAATCTTTTAAGGTTCTATAATTTGTCATAATTTTATAGTCATTGTGACATTCATGTTTCTAGAAGAAGGATGATGATAATTTGCCAAGATTTGTAGAATGTAAAAGTTCTAACATTGAATCCATTATTTCTAGCCAACCATTGGGCGAATGTGATGCTTTAATCTTCTACATATATGTTTATTCACAAGAGAATGAAGAACCTTAGAGGTATATTATTTTACTTATTTCTATAGACTTCAAAACTTCTTAAACAATTATGTAATTATCTAAAAAATATTTTTACAATTTTTCTTATTTTATTAATTCTCCTAATCTCTTCTTTGGATTTAGATCCTTTTCATTTTTTCTCTTTATTTCTAAATTTATAAATTAATGGTTGGGATTGCTTATATTCTTAAAATATTTTGTACATTTCTTTGATCTTGCAATGGTAGATATTAGTTAGTGCAACTACCTTTAAGTAGAAGGATTTAAGAGACATAAATTATAAAGTTTCATTATTCATTCAATAATATAAGTGTAATAGAGTTACATAATCATAACATAACTCTCATTTTACCTTTTGAAAATGCTAATGTACATATTTGAAAAGTTATTTGATTATAATAGAATAGAAAGTAAGAAAGTGATATTAATTTAGAAAATTATTGAAATTGAAAATGGTTTGTAGGAAATGAAGGAATAGAGTGGAAAGACTTTTGAGATAGAGGTACTATTATATTTACTAATTTTTCTTACTTAGTTATAAATGAGAGAGGACTACTTATTTATAGGCTTTGTCCTCGTCAATGAATGGTAAAGATCAACTTCATCCAATAGTTACAAATTACTGTATAGAAGAATTCAACTACCATCTAGAAGATTACAACTACTCTTTAGAACATTACATGGAAATATCTAAATTAACATGTTCTAAAAACTCCACCTAACACTTTTCTAGAATGTATATGTAAACCCTATAAATTTTTAAGTTAGACCTTATATTGGTTCCAAGAGTTTTAGATAACTTCATGAGTCAATAGGACTAAATAAATTAAAAACTTAACTAAATTATAAACCCAAACTTAAGATGAACAAGAAAAACCCTAATAGTCGCATATAAAAACCCTAAACCTTATGTACGCATAAATATAAAAGATTAAATCCAAACTTAAGAAAAACCCTAAACTCAAAACCTTAAGCTTATAAAACATATAAATTTACCCTAATAGTGATAAAGTCCAAAGTTGGTAAAATTAAGACATGTGTGATCGTGCAAAATTGCTAACGAACAAATAGAGATAATTTCTAAATACTAATAAATAAAAAGAATAACAAATTAATTAAATAAATTAAGAAGACTATAAATACTACCTTATGGCTATTGGTGGCATTACATATATATGTACATATTTATGTTAGTTTTTTATTGATTTAGTTATTTTGATTTAATTCTATTACATAATTTATACTTATATACTATGTAGTATACATTAATTTTATAACATGTATTTTTCCTATAGATACATCATATTCTACCCTATTTCCTATCTTAGAGTAACCCATATATCTATACTTAAATTATATTATTTTCAAGGTAGAAAAGCACTATGAAAAGTCAAAGAAAAAGCAATCTATATCTCTTTTCTTTCTTTTAGTTTTCGATTGCCAAGTGTTCTCCTTGTAAACCTCACAAAGTTAGCTTTTTAAATACAGTGTCAAACTCGAGTGCCATAGATAATTTCTCGAGATAATAAAATCGCATAAATTTTTAAAAGAGATTAAATTTTAAATTCGAAACTTAAAACGAATGGGAAAAACCATAACATAAGATTTAAAAATCCTAATCACGTAAGAAGACCTTAAACCCAACATATGCATGCTTATAAAAATTTGAACTCAAACTTAATAACAACACTAAACTCTAACATTACAAAACGCTATAATCCGACCTAATGTTAATAAAACCCTAGTTTGATAAAATTATTGTTAAGTACACTAAATTGGGTAAAATCACTAGCAAACTATTAGAAATAACTTTAAATAATTGTAATAAATAATAATTACCAATAATTAATGAATAAATTACTAAATTAAAAGTAATTCCTTATATCTATGTATGATGGTACTTATGTGTATGTATGCACATATGCATTTTATTTCTTTCTTTAGTACTTCACTATTATTATTATATGTTATATTATTACTATAGATACATTATTTTATTATCATTATTAATATTGCATAATGTATTACATATAGATATACATATACAATTTATTTTATTAAATACCCTAATATGCTATTTTATTAGTTTTCTTTTATTTCTTCTTACTCAAACTTTACCCTACCCAATTTTACAATCTTAATAAATACTCAACGCAAATTATTTATATCTTTAAAAAAATTAATTATGTTAGGAATGGGCACCACAAGAGCCACCCAAGCCATTTCCTCCCCTAATTTTTTCTTTTCCAAACTTCACATTCTCCTAATAATCCCTTGCTACATACACTTCCCTACACCCCTTTTCAAAAAGCAAAAAAGATGTGTATTCCTAAGCCTCTATCCTTGCTACATGCATCTTCATCTTGCTTCCCAATATTTGTCATTTCCCTAAAAGCAAATTAGCAACCCATCCCCTTAATCTCTCTCTTCTTGTCTAAGAACTCCCATCTACTTTGCTAATTTCTCTCTCTCTCTCATTTCTGTTTTCTATACTCTCAATCTCTTAACCCCTATCTTGTCATTCCCTTCTTCCCTCCTTCTTTTTATTTTCCCTCTCACAAACAAGTACACATCATTCCCATCTCTATTGTTGCCATCCTTGTTTGCGTCACTACATCTTCCTTCTCATTCTTTATTTTTTTTGTTTGCATTGTCTTGCTTCATCTCTACATCTATCACCAAGTACTATGGCCAATGCCGTAAGGACGGACATAGGTTATCAAGTGAGTCAAGATCTAACCTACTTCAGAAAGTAATTTAGTTTTTATGTATTTTATTTCTTTCTTTGTCTCTCCCATCCTTCTCTTCTAGTGTACCCTTTTTCATTCTATCCTCAATCAAGTTCATGTATTGTTTTTCCTTGTATCGACATAAGTCTAGACATACTCTTGTATTAGGGTTTCTTAATGTACTCCAAATTATATGTAAAAATCTTTTCCTATACTCTTCTTCTTCAATTTTGATTTGATTTTCTACTTTTTTATTTAATTATTTGTATCGATCTGTACAGGCATATACTATAGATATGTGATATACAAAAGTTCTTGTAACTACATGGCCATACGAGTCTATGTATAGTATTGGGTGTATTTCATTTAATATTAATTTTTATTTTTACCATATTTTCTTTAGGTAGAAAAAATACATATATGTATATATGCATGCATATACCAGTGTATATATATATATATATATATATATATATACACCCATATATTAGATATATATATGTATATGTGTGTATCTATGTATATTAAACTTATTTTATTTTCTAAGTTTAATGGAAATATACATATAATAGTATATATTTAACTATTTTAGAGAATTTTGAATTAGTAAATAAACTAGTATTATGTATATATATATATATACATACGAAAATTACAAAATAAGTAGAATTATATATGTATACGTGCACCTATTTTATATGTATATATTTTATTTTCTAAAGTTTTAAGTATAAGCATATAATAATATAGGTGTTTATGCATATTTATGTATACACATATAAATTGCAAATATATACTTATAGGAACTTTGTTTTTCTAAAAATAATGATAAGTATAGAAATATACACATACATATACATATATGGATGTACGACCAAGACATGCTATATAGGGTTCAAATGTTATTATCTTTTGTTTAATCATTTTATTGTATAATATAGTAAGTTAGCACTATATATTAGTAAAAGAAAAAAAAAAAAGAGTGATAAAACCAATAAATTAGGAAGAACCCCTAAGCAAATCATCCAAATTGTAATGGTCAGCATACAAAAAAATTTCTAACAAATAGTTTCTTCATTTTTTTATGAAAAATAACAATTATAATTTGATTTGAAACAATTATCATGATGATCATTAGAATTATTCCAAATTAGGGCCTAATTGTGTTCACTTAAAAAAATGAGTAAATTGAACATAAAAACCCTTGAAGAGACTCTAAATTTTTCTTTTAACTAAGCTCAATAGAAATAGAATAGCTAGTGGCTAAGCCAATATAATTTTAGGTTTACTAATAAAATTTAGGTTAAGCAAATTAATGAAACTACTAAAAAGAAGCCCATAAAGTTACTAAGAAAGTGTCTAGGCCTAACTTTCAAAATAGACCTTGTTATATGAGAGAACACCTAAAAATGATGAAGATTGACTATATGATCATTGGAATCATATTTAAAATAAAAAAAACTATGTACGATTAAAAATTTAGGATCAACTAAGAAGGATAGATGAAATAACTCATTTATCCAAGTAATTTGGCCTTATAAACTAATAATTAGTATAAGTCCTTAAACTAAATAAATAAATACATAAAGATATAATTATCCACACATATACACATATATTTCTCATAAAGAGAAATTGATAAACATGCATCATAAGATATGATATAAGGTATAAGTGTACGACAAAAAATTATTCAGAAAGTCATAAGTACTATATGTAGAGATATATACAATCACTTAAAGGTCTAAACATTTTAAAGAAGATATGTTTCTACAAGTACAAATAATTAAATATGTAACACATAATTACCATATTATACTAATACGAAACAACAATGATGGTAACAACTAACAATGATAATAATAATAATAATAATAATAATAATAATAATAATAATAATAATAATAATAATAATAACGATCATAGTAATAATGATGTTAATAATAATGATAATAATAGCATGGGATCATACACCTACAAGAATTAAAATGTGTATATTTATATATGTATGCATGCTCGTATAATATGCTTTGAGAATAATGCTACACTATGAGTAAGCTAAAGTTTTCATTATCAAGTTGGTTATTTAACTATATGATTTCAAGATTTTCCACCAACTCCATTACTTTATCTGACTTATACTGTCACACTACTATTTAGCCTACTATACATAAGTACTATAATTAAAATTATACTATGACAACATATCGATATAAAATTTACAAATAGTTAGGTAATCCAAACTCGAATAATATTTAATAAGTTAAATATTATTACTCATATGATAAAGAAATACTCTCTATTTACAATAAAACAAAATTTAAGTAATGTGAAATATTATTAAAAGTTTGGACTAAAGTATATCATTAAGGAAGTACACTTAAACTTGATAAGAACTAACTATGAAAATATAAAGATTTAAGGTAAAATTAAAAAGTTACACAAGATTCTATGCAGAAAGGGAATTATAAGTAAATAGTAAACTGATTAGGTCGTTTAGCACTACATCTAGAATACTAATTAGGTTTCTTTTATTATTATTTATTAAGAAACACCAATTAGGAGGGCAAGTTATCTTATGGATTGCTACAATCCATGTCAGCTTTGATCAAGTGAGTATTCCCGATAACTCTATACTTGTTTGCTGTACGTAGTTAGTGCTCCTAAATTTTATATATTAATGAATTGATTGCTTGGGGTTTGGGATATGCATGTAGCTGAATATTGCTTGTTTGTTATGCAAAATGTTATTAAATCTAGTAACAAAAGAATTGGTCGTATAAATGACTGCTACATGATTTGAATGGTTTACTAATATTGGTTGATTGCTTAATAATTCAACTTGATCATAGTCGACTTATCCTATATTAAATGAATCATGCATATGTACAAACATAGCATTTATTGTTCCGATCGTTACCTTACGTGAATGGTAAGGAAAGACCTTGTAAGGATGGGGATCTCATGTGATTTGATTATTTATAATTAGTACAATACAAAAGCACTTGTACAACTGGACTCTACCCTTAGCTTGTGGGCTTATTTAGCACTAAAGATGCTAACCGTGGGTAGTTGACGGTAAAGTCTAAAGACTTTCGTTGTAGGGCATAAGTGTGGACCGTGGGGGCCACTTCACTGTTAGACCTAGGAATTTGTGTACTACTTGATTTTTGGAAATGGAAATATATTTTGTGAAATATGGAATTTCAATATATGGTTAAAAACTAAGGTGCTAAAACTCTATTATGATTAGTGCTGATGAATCTCTAGCCCTTACTTCGAAGGGCATTAAATTTGAAGTTGTATGTAACACCTGGTCAACTGGACATATTGTTTGACATATTATTTGTTCATACATTGATATGTCTGTTAATTAATTGTTTAATAACTTGGTTGACAATATAGTAGGAGGGATATCTTACTAAGCTCGTATAATTTACTCCCTAACAGTTTATTTTGTAGGTTTATTTAAGTTGGGACTGTAATAAATTTCAATTGTAGAGTGCAAATAGAAGATATTTAAGATAATATTAGAGTTAATTGAGAAGTGTATAGCTAGTATAGAAACATCCCATATAGAAAGTATTTGTATGTTAGGGTTCTATATAATTTAACATTTCTTATAATTTATAAAGTTATCTTACTGCATCTTATTATTTAATAGGGATATTGATTCTCTATGATTATGAGGGATTGTGGAATATTAGATATCTATAGTTATTTAGATTTTACAATAAATTAATAAATCAAAAATCTAAAACACTAGTGATTAATTAATTAGTTTTACAATCTCTAATTTATAAAGCGATTTTCATATCATGAGTGTACATATGATATATAAATTTTAGGTAATCCTACTAAGCCCTCCTTAAGGTCCTATCACTCCTCCATCATCTTTGTCATTGAAGAAATTAAGGATAAAATAAAGTAAACCAACATTATCCCATGTGTCTAATTAAGTAAGGCAAAAATCAACATACTTAATTTTTCTTTTCTTTCTTTATTGTTGACTCCATCTTATCCTTATTATCATGACCCAACAGTATCGTTGTCATGGTAGATCGCTGTGTACCGCATAAAGGTCTACTATTAACCTCCTTGTTGATTGTAGGCCTTTCATACAACACATAAGGTTCCTTTAGCTATACGTTATCACTACGCCTATAGATAAGTAATATAGAGCAATTTACTAAAATTAACTTTTAAGATATAAATTAATCAAGTAAACGCATGGACTCGTTAAGTTCCATACTAAAAGAATATTACAAACAAATACAGTTTGTAAAGGAAACTACATCATAAACTTCAAACTATATTATGAACAAAAATAAAGGTAAATAATTATCTATAAAAACTATTACAAAATCTCCTCTCTACTCCCTGTTTGCTCCAACTCGTCTCTATACGGGCTCACCTTGGCCATTCCTCGGCCTAGGTGAACGAAGAGGTTTCCTTATAACAAAAAAAATCTATTAGGGTGTAAGTTTAAGCTTAGTGAGATAAATATTCTCGTCAATACCGCATGGTAAAAATTTATTAGATACATAATCATATGAATGCATAGATAATCAGTATGCTAAATAATGCATGCAGTGGCTTAGGAACTACATACAACTCATAATTACGCCCCTTGTAGTCAGGGTTTAGAGATAATTAACCATCCTAAACCAAAATCCATGTTCTAGCCCTTAGGTTTTATTTCATTTACACTATTGTGCTTAAGTCAAAACAAAACCATATATATACTTTCTTTCCTAACTAATAATTATATTTTCAAAATCTCAAGTCTAGTGGTATTGTAGCTCCCGTAGTCTACAAACACACACTTTAAGTAGAAGCTACAAAACATAGCCTTTTGCCAACGGTTGGCGTCTCTCGACGCTTAATAAGCCAGTCAACTTAAGACAAAGACTCAATAAAATAATGATATAGCTAGTACTTAATCCTGCAAGAGGCCCTCCTCCTATAAGTCCCTTTCCATCTTCTGTATGAAGCAATAGTTAGTGTTATCCAAATGAAATTATGGGGAATGCATGATTTATTGAATTTCTTAATCATATAAGTGATTAATTCAATATTTCATGGTGATCAGATAATTTTATTCCATATAATCATACATATGAATTATCACAAACAATTTCTAAAGTTACATGATTAACAAGCCATAGCATACAATAACAAATTCATATACATGTACTTCTCATATCCCATAAGCATCTAATTTTATGTATATATAAGTTTAGGTACATATATTCTAAAAGCAAAATCAAGTAAAGAGTCATTAGGAATTTACTCACTCTACCATATAGATCAATCAAAGTAGTTTAGGGCTAGGTTATCTTTGAACGCTGGATCCCCTGGACATTGCAATCATAATACTATAAGGATTTGAAATAAAACTTAGAAAACTAAGCTAAAACCCCTTAAGTTATACTTTTGACTAGTTTTCGTATTTTTCTTAGTTTCTTACTTAAAGTTCAATTGCGTATAACTCTGTCATTTTAAATTCGATTTTTATGATCTTATAGTCAATCTTCATCATTTCCGAGTGTATTTTAACGTGGTGAGGTTATATTTTGGAGATGAGGTTCACAAATCTACCCATAGGTTAGAACAGTAGCAGTCCTCATGATTTGGATTGCTTTTGGGCTTTGTTTAGTTCATAGGCTTTGGGTAACTTAGGGAATCTTTTGAGCTTAGGCTTAAGATCTCATCTTGGTTCAAAATACTTCTTAAGATCAAATTCATAGCTTTGATTTATACTCCTAAGGGTAACAACCACTTCTTAGGCTCTTAAGTGGTTTTAAATTGTCAAATAGGCTTGTTTTTTTATCCTAATCAAAGATAGTCACTTTCTTGGGCTGAGGGGGTGTCTTGTGGGTCTCTTGGGAGTCTTAAAACAACTTTTATTGTTGTGCAAAGTTGCTATTCAGAAACTTAAGGTGGGTTTAACTTGGTGTTTGAAGCTCGTTTTGGAAGTTTTAGGCTTAATTTTAAGTTTTAAGCCTAATACACTTATCATACTTGCCATAGTTGCTATTTTCACTTTATTTACTTACTTTTATCATATTTTAAGTATCTTTTAGGAAAGTTCCAAATCTGGTTGGTTTGAGTGTAAAGGCTTCCAACTTAGTTTTCTAACTTGTTTCATCGTTTTCTTAAGTTTAGAGGTTAGATCATTAACTTAAGCTACTTGTATTCAAATCTTAACTTGACTTAGTTTCTATGAAGTGATTATTTGGCTCATACTTTACATGAAAATAGAGGATCTCACATTTATCATATCTCCCATACCATACTTTATGTCTTACAAAGTTGGTTTCCTCATAAAACTTCATGAGATGGATTTTTCCTTTACCTAAGTCTAGATTTTAGTATGTTTAACTCTATAAAAGTGAAAACAACATCCAAATGACTTCTAAACCCTCATGTCCAACATGCTTCCCTTTCATTCAAGTTCTCATTTCAAGATTTTCTCAACTTAAAATCTTCCATTCAAAATATTAAACAAGTATCTTTACAAAACATTAACTTTACATGCTCATATTTCATTTTTCATGCAAGAGTTTCATGAGTTTACTTCTTAGGGTAGTTTTAGATATTTTATCAACTTATGATCATACCCATTTCTTCAAGAAATCATGGCCTCCTAATATGAATACTAAACTACAAACATAAAGAACACTTACTTGTCTACAAAGCAAAGATATGGTGATTGTATACTAAGGTTCCACCTAAGCTCTTTGTCTTACTCCTTCCTTCTTGCACCCTTTTAGAAACTTGAGTTATGGTCCTTTGAAGTAGGGTTTGAAGGATGTCCTAAGGATCTTAAAAGAGCTCTGAATGTTGGCAAAAGCAAGACACAAGAAGAAGTTGAATACCATAAGGATTGGAGCTTGGAAGTGGCGGCAAAGTGTAGGATTTTGTGGGGTTTGGTTGTTTCCACTTTTAAGTTGATTTCAAAGTGAGAGAAGAGGAAGTGAAAATGAAATTGAAAGTGAGAGCAATGGGATAAAGAGTGGTTAGTTGGACATGGAGTGGAAAGTGTGTTTAATAAGTTTGATTTTGTTGTCTTGTAGCATGCACAAAAGTCAATAATTGTAACTCTTGATGATGTAAGCATTAAGGGGTGAGCAGTAAAGTGTAAGATAAAGTAATTGATGGATGAAAGGCAAGAGCACAGCTGCCCTTTTCTTGCTTGCAAGAACCGACCATTAAGGTCTTCTCATGGCATGGAATTGTCTTGTCTCATTTATTAAAGTTAAGCATGTGAAATCTTATGATAAATTGTCCATATGTAGTATAAGTTAATGGGTGATAAGGAAAGTGTCTTATCATTAGTTTTTGATAGGTTATCAATTGATAAATGACTCTAACTCTTAATTGATAAGTTACTTAGAGCGATTAGTTGGTTTGCTTACTTACATGTAAAACTTAGACATGAAGATAAGGGAATTGTCTTATAGGAAATTATTTTAGGATTTACTTCATGAATTGTTTTGTAAATGATGATTTAATTCTTATAAAATTATGAAAATATCTTGAGTTGAATGAAATTATTCAAATTAAATTATTGATTTTTCGCTTAAGGTTAAAAGTCCTTAATTGTTTTAGGGTTTGGGGTCTTAAGTGACTTTAGAGTCTACAGTTTTTTATGTTCAGGTTTTATCGATAATAGGATTTCTAATTGAAAAAGTAAGTTCGTTTTTAATTGTAGACTTGAGTTCTTAGTTTATTTGATCCTTGGGAATATTCAGGAAGTACTCTTAATTGAATCATAGGCCTAGTAAAAGTAGGGTTTACACTTATGCAAAACACTTTTTAATTTTCTTTTCTTTCAAAATTCCACTTTACACTCAATTCCTCACATCTCTCTCCTCATCTGACAACACTTCTCACTCCAAGCCTTCCATTTTCTTTATTTTTTTCTTTTTCTTTCATTTTACTTAACTATTCACTGTCCTTTATACTTCAATCATCCACCACCATTTTCCTATCAACTTTCAAAAGGATAATAAGGGCAATTAACTTCCTAAAAGCTTCAAGATCAAGAGTAAATTAAATATCACTTTTTATTGTATTTGTTTTCTTCCTTGTAACATAATTTTTTGTGCATTTTTTTTTATCTTGATACGTACTTTGTAATATTTCATGTATTAGGAATATATTAGTTGAAAGTATATGTACATATATTTAGTTCTTATGTACTAAATGAAATAAGAGTTATATGTTAATTTAGATGTACAACCTTTCTTCTTATTTATGTACATTATTTTTTTAGTTATGCACATATACATGTATGTATACTACTAAATATATTTATTTCAATATGTGTGTGTATGTATCATAAAATAGTATAAATACATATATGAATAAGTAGTAAATTACGGAAGTATATGTATATATATATATATATATATATTTTCTATTTTTCTAAGGTTCAAATACATAAACATATAATATTGTATAAGTATTTGTATATTTATATATAAATATATACTGAAAAAATATGCATATATATATATTAGTACTTTATTAAAGTAAGTTCACAGGTAAAATTATATATGTGTGTATGTGTGTGTGCTAGATGTGAGTATCAAAAGAAGGGTAGGAATTATTTTTCTATCATTTAATTATTTTATGGTATTATATATATACAAAAATTGGATAAGTTAAGAAAATTACATCATGAAAAAATAGGAAGTTGTCATGTCGACCACCCTAAATTTTCTAATTTAAATAGGAAATTATAAAAAAATAATAAGAAATTAAATAGGAATTATACTTATAATAGGAGTTAGGATAGTTAATGTTTTGGGCTTAAAGTTATAAATTGAAGAAATCATGATGATTTGAGCCCAAAAATAAAAATATTTGGAAAATAGAAAAATTTAGAAATTATTTAGGCCCATTACTAAAATTAAAGTAAAGCTCAATAAATAAACTCATTAAGAAAAGCCCAAAATGATAATTAAAACTAATTGGCCTAAAATAAAGAAATTCATAAAACCCCAGGCTCAAAATAGAAAATGCAAGTTCCAACGCCTAAAACAAACTTCGTTATGTGAAAATACGTTTGAAAAAAGATAAAGATTGACTATAAAACCATAAAAATTAGATTAAAAATAAGATGCTACATGCAATTAAAGAAAAAACTCGAATTAGGAAATTATATAAGATAGGTAGAAAATTTAAGTAGATTCTTAAATAAATACTTATATAGAATAATTTCTCATTTAGATATTTATTATTTTTTATATTCCTTAATTATCAGGTGATCTCGATAAGGAGACCCATCTTCTTGCTAAGTACTACAATCCTTGACTATTACTGTGGTTGAATGAGTATTCCTAATGATTCCATACTTGTTTATTGTTGTAGATAGTGACATTTAAATATTCTTGACAAATCAGTTGATGTGTGGGGTTTAAGATCTGCATATAATTGATATTGATTGTTTGCTATATGAAAATATTTTAAATTGTTATAATTAATTGATTCATGCATTTTAGATAACTATAAGGAATTTGGTTGTCTATGATATTGGTTAATTGCCTAGTAATCGGACATAATTATACTCGACTTATTAAATTAAATTAGATTATGCATAAGCATTCATTGCATTATAAATGTTCTAGCCATCATATCACATAGAGGTAGTGAGAGGCTATGTGAGGGTTATTTTATAAATATTTGATTTTAAAGTATTTAGAACAATATATTCGTACAACATGACCTTATCTTAGCCTACGAGCTTACTTACTAGGCATTAGAAGTATTAACTGCCTAGTTAAAAGTTGAGTTTAAAGGCCTCTGTTTAGGTTATGAGCATAGACTGTAAGAGCTTACTTACAACTATATCTGGAACTTAGTTTTTAAACAGGAACTAAAGAACTATTTTCTTATGATAAAAAATGTAAAGTTTCGTCGTTATGTGAGTTTAAGTATGGTACCCGAATTTGAATCTAATTAGTACCATGTATTCTCTAACCTTAACTTCAGAGAGCATTAAATTTGAGTTATATAATGTACTTGGTCAACTGTATAATTTGTGTGGCTTTCTGCTTAATCATGTATTCATATGTTTGTAATGAATTGCTGGATAACTTGCTTGTTTGTGTGATTAAGAGATATCTCACTAAGCTTTATAGCTTACACCCCTATAAACTTTTGATGTAAGAGGATCTATGTACTGCTCTTGACTAAGTCATACTTGAGGTTAGTTTGGGACTTTTGGGAAAAGTGTGTAGAAGAAGAGAGCTCAAGTGAATATAAATGTGTAATGGGACTCTCAGTTAATATTTCGATGATATTTTATGCCATGATATTTGGTAGACATATAAGATTACTCTCTTTATTATTGTAACTTGACTGCTCGTGTAATGGGACTTAGGTTCTTATGCTTCCTATATAATAATAATACTGTATGAAAACTTATATTATTATAAATGTTACGATATGATCTTCACTTGTATAACTCGTAGGTAATTGGTTATATAGTAGCCTTGTATTTCGTATAAAAGGTTGTTGATTAAAAGGGAAATCAATCTATGGTCTTTTGTATAATATACAATGACTTGCCATGGTCAGGCTTCCCCTCAGGTTGTGACAATATAGGTTATAATGGACTTGTACAAAAAATGAGTTAAAGTGTATCAATTTTAACACTCTTCCTTAATACACTTTGGTATGACTCCAAGCATTTCTCATAACATATCGAACTTTGCTCATGGGAATGCCTTAGTGAAAATGTGTGTTGGTCTTCTGTCTTATAATGATTCATGTTAATTTTCTTGTTACTTGGTGGCTTTACAAGCTCCCATGTTTCATTTTTCTTATTGTTATAACTCATACATCTTGTCTTATTGCATCTTCAAAGCTCTCTAGCTCCATGGCTGCAAAGTTGCATGTTACATGTACATCTAAAAGAAGTAGTATCTTTCTAGGAGATGATTTTGAAGACGATTCCCCTTCTCCTAATGAAGTTGGTGTTGTAAGTGTGCTAGGAGTCCTCTCTTCCAAGTCATTAAATTCTAGAGAAGATTCTATTCTTAGCACCAACATGTTTTACTTCTTTACCTTTTCTTCATTCTAATTCCAAGTAACACTATTATTAAACTCAACATCCCTACTGATGATAAATTTCTTGCTCTTCAAAATGTAGATTCTATATGCTTTAGACTATATACTGTAGCCAACATAGATGCCTTTTTCACTCTTCTCTTCCAAATTATGTCTCTTCACTACTAGGATGTATAGATAGCAAATACTTCTAAGTACATAAAGATATTGTGCTAATGGCTTTCATCCACTCCAACCTTCAGTAGGTGTTTTATATTGCATTACTCTAGTTAAACATCTGTTAAGTAGATAGGCTATTTTATATAATGCCTCAACCCTAAACAGCTTTAGCATCTTAGTCTATTCTAGCATAAATCTAGCCATCTCCATAATAAAGTGGTTTTTCTTTTTGATACACCATTTTGTTTCGGTGCAAATGTAACTGTAAGCTGGTCTTCAACTCCTTCATTTTCACAAATTTTGTTGAACTCCTTTGATATATATTCCTTATCTCTATTACTTCTTATTTTTTTGATATGATATCTACTTTTTTTTCAACAAATCTCTTGAATTTCTTGAAAATCTCAAATGCTTTGGATCTTTTACATAGAAAATAAACCTATATCATCCTAATATAGTCATCTCCTCAAATGATAGTGTTTTCATGGGTCTATACACATTTGTGTATATGAGTTCTTATGGTGCTTTAGCTCTCCATGATTGACCAGTTGGGAAAGATTTTCTATTTTCCTTCCGAAGCATGTAAGCTTTACATACATCTATAGCTTCCCTTATGACTGGTAGACTTAACATCATGTCCTTTTGTTGTAGAATCTTCGACCTTTGGAAATTGAGATAGCCAAGTCTCTTCTACCTTAGTAATGACTCTTCTTGATCTGCTTTCATAGCCACTTCTATTTTATGGTGCCAATGGATGTGTTGCATCTTGACTTTTGCAATCTCCTTACCTTTGTCTCCCTTATAATATATAGTGTAGGAATCTCTTTTGAATAGTAAGGAGTATCCCCTTTTTTGTCATTTTCCCAACATATGTAAATTTGTCTACAAACATTGTATTTGTAAGACATCTTCAATTAGACGTGTACCTTTCGTTATCTTGATTGCAATGGTATCTTTTCCTTTAATAGCCTTAAGCTCTCTATTGCTAAGTTTCACTTTAGAAATGATAAATGTGTTTTTGTCTTGAAAAATGTTTTTATTGCTTATCATGTGGTGTTGGAAGTAGCATAACATCCATAAAATAGATAATCACCTTTTTCTTTAGAGTAATTAGCTTAATACCTCTCCTTAGAGTAGCAATCTTTTGTAAGATGGCTAAATTTCTTGCAATTTTGACATTATACCCTTCCTTTGTATCTACAATCTTTCTCTTGATGACTAGCTCTCTTACAAATCTGACATGGTAGGTGCTTTATTCTTTCTCCACCATTTCCTTTATTTCCAAATCTTTTATCTTCATTTTTCCTCTTACTACGTCTAGAGTTTTGAGACTTAAAATTTTGTTTGCATTGAAAGGCATCCTCTAATATAGTGTCGTCATGCCTATCCAATCTCTTTTCGTATGCTTTTAGAGAGCCAATCAATTCAGTAATTGATAAGGTAGCTAGATCTTTTGTCTCCTCAATAATAGTCACAATTGAGTCATATTTTTCTAAAAGTGATTAATATTTTTTCAACTACCCTCTACCAATTGTAGTATCTCCATAGGCTCTCATTTGAGACACCTCTTCATTAATTCTAGTACAATAATCTTTTTTGGTCTTAGATTTTCTCATTCTAATATTTTCAAAGTCCCTTCTAAGAGATTGGGGTTTTACAAGATGTACCTTTTCACTACCCTAGAACTCTTCCTTCATTATATTATAGATGTTGTTATTAAGACAAGCACATAACACATATTTGTAGTCTGTTTCATAATAAATCCCAATTCGCATTCATATTTTTTTATATCTTTGAAAACATAACATATATTTTCATCATGGAAAATTGAGGCTCGTGTTTGCGCATTTCATGTGCTTATACCTAGTTTTGTATAATTAAGAAATCTCAATTAATGGATCTAATTAAGTGTTCAATGTATATAGTTGTAAATATTCTTTCCATTTCCCCTCTTTGCCAACAATTATATCACTCAAGTTGTTGTGACAAGACAGCACAATTTGACGATTGACATTAAAAACAGTGCTCTAGGTCTGAAGTTCCTATGCCTATGGTTTCACATATAGTAGACATGTAACTTTCATTGCGACCCGAGTGGGATCGGGAGTTAATATTAGTTTAGCAGCAATAATTAAAATGTCGCTATCCATGGAGTTTATTTATAGACCAATTCCAAACTATTTGCGAAAATCAATTATATTGGTATGATAAACTCCAAAAAATGAGCTTGATTGAACGGTCCCACCCACAATTGATGATGACGTAATTCGGCAAATATTCAATGGCTCAACAAGAGTAAAAACACTAGACATTCTTCTACTTACACGATCCTATGTATACGCTCCATATACCTGAACTTCCTGACACCTAAATTTGTCTCATATTAAGAAACAAAAGATAAATTCTTACACAAACACCTAGTTAGACCAGCAAAAGAGCAGCAGCATATCCGCTCAGTTGCTAACAGATCTTACCCCTCTTCTTTTTTTTTTCCTATACTAAGAGATCCTACTTAATTGTGCCAATTTAAAATAAGCCTTTTTAATATTGTTAGGTACTAATAGACTTTTAAACTTTCAAATTGGGACCTCACTTTCTCTTTTCTTTTTTATTTTTTTATTTTTTAAACAAAATGAGCAGCTGGAAACCGAAGCTAAAACTCAAAAAACCATAAGTAGTTATGGTCCTATTAAAAATGGTTTTAGAATTTCATCAATGGTCTGGAGTTATTTACAACAGGATGTGAAGTTACACTTTAGAAATTCCCTTGAAAGGGTGTATTTTCAATAATGTATCTCTATAATGCTCTACATACATTAAAAAGGGAATCCAAGCAACATGCGTATTTCTATTTGTATATATGCTTTATATATTCTAGTAGGCACATTGACCCAGAAAGGCAAGTCTAAAATCAGTAACAAGAAGAACACTTCTCAACTGCATCTAGAATTCAAATCATGGTTGACAACACAGGTACAAGCGATGAAGGAGGATTCAGGGAACAAGATCGGTTATTACCAATAGCCAACGTTGGCCGAATCATGAAGCAAATCCTCCCATCAAATGCCAAAATCTCAAAAGAAGCCAAGGAAACTGTGCAAGAGTGCGTGTCGGAATTCATCGGCTTTGTCACGAGCGAGGCATCGGAGCGGTGTCGAAAGGAGCGAAGGAAGACCGTAAATGGGGATGATATTTGCACAGCGATAGAAACCCTAGGGTTTGATGATATGGCCGGTCCGTTGAGAAGGTACTTGCATAGGTATAGGGAAATAGAAGGGGAGAGAGAGAGAGCTAACCAAGAGAGGAACAAAAGTGATAATGAAGTTGTGAGAGATATAAGTGGTGACCAATATTCACATAGCCATAGGAATCAAATTCTAGGTGAAGCTTCAACTACAGTATTGGAGTTTGATTTGGAGGAAAGGAGGAATAGATATAGCAACATTACAAGGCCATTTTAGAGGTGTTCTTTGGAATAAATCAATAAAGCGTTTGAACTATTTGTTTCTCTTCTGCAATCATCCATATGATTCTTTGCTTCTATTATTGGATTGTGAGCTCGATTATATTTTCAATCGATGCGATGCGAAACCTAACATGAAGCAACCCATGAGTTATCGTGCTTTACGGTTAGATTTATGAAACACCAAGATTCTACTCCATGTTTAAATTGTCGATTTGGCATGAATTTTGGCATACTTGGTTTGGTGATTGCTCCCTCAACTGATTTTACCATGGGAATGCACATAAAAAGGTTAGTAGATAATTTCCATCTCCAACTTATATTAACATTGAACCCATATAATTTAGTCCTTGTTCAACTGTATTGCTCATAAGATAATCAATTGTGATAAATTTTGGATGTAAGTTTAAAATTTCTTTAATTTGTTAATTTTTCTTCTTCTTTTAATTTTTATCCTAGGTTATTTTCTTTTTTTCCCCTTTCTCTCTCTCTCTCTCTTATGAGCGACATCGTACGGAACAATATACGAAGACCGTAAACTATCTAGAGTTACATTTCATTCTTCCTTTACCCTACAACTTCTTCTCATCTGTCTCAGTTGTAACAAGTTAAATGTTGACTTGGAAGTTTCACAAATCTTGTCCAGTATTGGAGCCCAAACAACTTCCCCCGGGGAACACAAAACACACACAAAAAAAAAGAAGAAAAAAGTACCATGAGGGGACCAACACTAGTTAATACAGAAAGCTAAATTGCTATTTCTATACTGCCAACAAAAATGAATAAGACAACTAAGAAAAACTAGGGACTAAGGTTTACGTCTTCTAGGGTTTTATTTTTCGATGTACATGCTCTAGGTTTTCCTCCATGTACATACTGAGGAAGTTTCGAAGTTTTTGTTAAATAATGAGAGTGGAACTTTTCATTTAAGCAAAATTCATGTATTTCTTAATTTTATGGTTTCATCTAATAAAGTAATTAATTGAAACCTTGGCTTTAGATAAAGAAGGAGACAAAAAGGAGAAAATCTAGAAAGCATTGACCAACGAAATTTAGTGTCTGTACATTGAGGCAGTCTCCCTATTGGAAGTATTATTGTTTGATATGTGGGAATGCTGAATTTAGTCATGCACATACTCTCCTCCATAGCGCTTCAAAGTATGTCCTTAATGGGAGAAAAAAGATTCACTGGTGTTAGCCAATAAATATTTTTTCTTTTCTTTTCTTTTTTTTTTTCCCTTGTAGTACCTTAGGGATTTAAACAAAATTCTCATTATACACTTTTGTCAATGTTTCCTTGCATTTCTTGAACATAATTACAAAGCATCACCAATAGAAAATGAACGATAGGGACGATATAATGCCATTCTTGCTCTTAAACTCCAGCAGCATTTCAATCTCATTGTAGCAATAGCTTTTATATCAGCCACCCTCTTGAAATTGTCAATATAAAGACCATCGCAAAATAATGTATCTTGCTATTATCGCATTTTATGACTTCTATATACCGTTATTATTTTATCCACGATTTGAAAATGTTGGACATACTACAATAACTTTTATACTTCTATACGGTTTTTTATGTTATAGTTTTAAATTGTATCTCTGATGTATAAATTGTTATAAGAATTTAATGAAAATTGCTAGTATAGGTACTTGCCAGAAAGTATCTCCATCATAGCTTGAATTTGAGACAAATGACTCATAAACTATTACTAACATATCCTTCCTAGCTCTAATTCTCTTTCCTTATAGTTAGTGTTACTTTTTTTTTTTTATCTATAAAGTCAGGACCATCAAAATGTAAAAACATTTTTTTCTTATTATGCTTTCAACAATTATATTAGTAGCGGTTCTTATAAATCCCTAAATATGGATAGAATTGTTTTAGTCCTTACGTAAATAAATTTGACTCGATTTATATTTTAATTAAGTCACCATAAAATATAGATCGATTTTTTTTTAATCACTATGAACGAAACATTATTGTTCTAATTGAAACTTTTTTTAGACAATTAAACTCTAGTTTAGTTCCCTTTAGTTCATAGATTCAACTAAATTCATACTTTAAGAGATTTTATATCATGACAGTAATTTTCTATCACAAGTACTAAATTGTTGTAATGATAACATGCATTCATATTATTTAAGAGGTTGATAATGTCAATATTTATGTAATTAATGAATTCTTAAAGGTGCCTAAACAACTAAATTTATTTATTAAACTAGCATATGGTATATACTTTAAGGTCGATTATTAGATATTTCATTAACTTAGATAAATTATGTTACAACAAAGAATTATTTTAAGAGAAATGGAATATTATTTTGTTTTATAAAACAGTTCAGTTGATTTTTTTCTTTTTATTGTTTGATTTACATTCTCCAACCAACCATTAATTTCTGCTTGGTTTATTACGAGAATTTCCCAAACCAAACTGAACAAAATATATATATATATATATATATCCAGTTTTATTTGATCTCATTTGCATTTTAGTTCGACTTGTTCAATGTTTTTCTTCTTCTTTTCTTTTTTTTTTTTTGAAGGTCCACCGTAATAAATATGATGGAAAAAGATTGCATTGACCAGCTGATTTCTGAGTATAGTAGGAAATTTTGGTTCTAGGTCGGGTACCTCAAATTGAACTTTTGAGTGAATTTTACCCACCTCAAAATCCATGACACAACACTGATGATCGATGATCTGTCAATTCTGGAGAAAAAATTTTACATAATTTTGCTCAATGTGGTTGGGACGACAAAAAGAATCCATCCATTACAATGTTAACTAGTTGCAGCTATATATGAATTAGCTTTCGGTTGCAAATGATTTGCTCAAATACAAAATAGCAGTTAAGAGCCCATCCTCTGTGTAGTCAAAGTTGATAAATTAGTTTCAGTTCCTGCAATTTCCTTTCTTCTCTTGTGTTTTTTATTTATGCATTGAGAGCTAACAGGTACAAATTTACCAATTATCATGTGATCCATCAAAACCATCCTGAAACATTGGTTTGGTAAAACTTATAAGCTTTAGAGGACTCATGCTGATAGTCTGCCCAGGCGCTATAACCAAAAAATTAAATCAGCTCATATTGCTTGTATTCATTAGCAAAATCTTATAAGGAAGGTGCATAGTATCCTATCTATATGTTAAGAAAGTACAAACTAAACTACTATAGAAATCCTTGTGTCTTTTCTTATCTTTAGAATTACTTTTTCCTAAACATATATTTGTTAAGTTCAAAACACAAATGAGTCATGAGAAACTGTTAAAATATAATTTGCAATTTAAAGAGATGCCTTTAGCGGTGGATTTACGATGGAACATTACTTCATACTAAGGAATTACAGCTGTAATGCTTATCATCTCTTAGCCCAAATATCGCTCAAGAAATCATATTACACTACTCCATCCATAAGGATTTTACTTGGCTATTTTTACAATAGCTGGTGCTCATTTCCCTTTGTATCAAAAAAGGCTTGATGATTGCTAGCTAACTTATCTTTTGAGCTATCAAAATCAATTACCTTTTCTCCTTTAATTCATCACCAATGTAGCCTACAAAAGGAACTCCTATACTTGATTTTAGTGGTTGAGATGTTAAGCAAGTAATATATATTTTGTGTTTCCCCTTATATTTCAAGCCTTGTTTCATTAAGTTTATATAGCATTTTTCTCTTCGATGTTATTTGTCTTTTGCACCCAACATATTTTTGGTATCAGAGCCAAACCCCTTACATCCTATATTCCTAAATAGACAAACACATATATACATAAACCATAACCATGGCATTAACAAGCAATAATGCCATATTCAATTTTTCCCAACATATGTTTGTTGGTAAAAAATATGACATATAGAGCACAATGATGAGAATATTATTTATCTCACAAGACCTAGGGATATTGTTGAGAATGGTTATGAAACTGCTATTACCAATCAAGAAATAAAAGCAACACAGACTTTGTCACAAAAAAAAAGGGAATGTGCTATGAAAGACACTAAAGCATTGTTTTTCAATCAACAAGGAGTTAATTAATCGATCTTTCCATGAATTATGGGTGCAACTACACCAAAATATATGGAGAGTTTGATAATTTATATATGAAAGATAATGATATTATGCAAGAATTCTTCTTTAGAGTTTCAATTACAATAAATCAAATTAGAGTATATGGAGATACAATTCTTCATAAGAGAATTGTGGAAAAAGTTTTGAGAAGCTTTTATGCGAAATTTGAGCATATAGTTGTTGTTATTGAAGAATCTAAAGATTTATCATAAATAAGCTTGGATGAACTTATGGGATCACTTGAAGCCCATAAGAAGCATATGAGCATATTTTGTAATCAAAATCTAAAGCAAGCCTTCCAATTGAAGGTTAAAATCAATAGGCAACACAACTAGCAAGATAAAGGTGAAAATAAGTGATGATAATTCCTTTAATCATACTCATAGACATAATACATCCCAAATTTCTCGAAGCTATGGTAGAGTAAGAGAATTCAATTCTAGATGCAATACGTCTCAATGCCAAACATGTGAGAAATTTGGGCATGATTCCAAACATTTCTATTTTTGATGCAAAAGGTATAGAAATCTCAACCATTCAAAAAGGGGTTGTTATTATAAAGATCGAGAAGATGATAAATATATAAATTATTTTGAAGAAATTCAAGATAAGTAGGTGTTTTATTCTTGCATGAACGTTGAGCAATCATTTTAGAATATTTGGTATGTTAATAGTGGTTGCAGTAATCATATGATTGGAAATAATGAATTTTTTATAAAGTTTGATGATAAATTTTCTTCTTAAGTAAAGCTTGAAGATAGCAAATGTAAACTCTATAAATTTAGCCTTCTGAGTATAAAGTCGAACTTGAGTACTATTGATAATTTTCTTAAGTCAACAGAATTGATAAATTTAAAACTAAATTGTAATTTCAAAACCTAAAATCAATATGAAAAACCTTAATATACTGATCGAAACTCTAATCGCATATAAAAACCCCGAACCTTATGTGTGTAAAAGTACAAGAGATGACATATGAACCTGATAAAAGCCCTAAAACCAAAACAGTAAGCTTATAAAAGTCATAAATTTAGCCTAATAGAGATAAAGCCCTAATTAGGTACAATTATTGTTAAACACTCATAATCGCGTAAAATTACTAGCGAACAAATAAAGATAGTTTCAAAATATTAATAAATAGATAAGAATAACAAATTCATTAAACAAACTAATAAGATTACAAATGTTATCTTAGGATTAATTGTAGCATCACATATGTGTATATATATGTATGTTAGTTTTATAATAATATGATCATTTTGATTTAACTTTACTACATATTTTATGTTTTTGTATTATACAGTATACATTAATTTTATACCATGTATCATATAATTTATTCTAAATATTGTCTAAAAGTTGGAAATAATTTAGGAAAAGTGAAAGGTAATTTTTCAATTTCCTTTTCTTTCTTACTTCTTTTCTTTTCCTCTTTCCTCTTTCCTTCTCTTTTACCCTTTTTCCTTCATAGTTAACAAGTGTACTCTAATTATCCCATTAGCTAAAACAATGTATAATTATCAAGTCAAGTCAACTCCTTTTTCTTTCTTTCTTTTCTTTACTACTTTTTCTCTTTCTGCCAATTCCAAGCCCCTCCATTCCACACATTTTCATTTTGTTTTCTCACACAATTACGAACTCAAAAGCAAATCCTCTTCCCTCTCATTTAGGCCAACAACAATTATCTTTCCTCACCTTTCATTTCTGTTTTTTTTTTTTTCCCTCTCTTTTATTCCATCATCTATTATCCCTATTTTCTTCACATTATATCCTATCTTCACTTCAAGAAAGTTAAGGATTTTAAAAGAGAAATAAAGAGGATTTCTTCCCTAGATATTCACAATCAAAAGTAATGAAATGTTATTTTATGTTATGTTAGTTTTGTTTTTCTTTTGTAATATTAGTTTTGTGTATTCTTCTTATGTTAGGTTGTACTTGTTAGTGTTGTATGTATTAGGAGTATATAATATGAGTTAGGTATATTGCTAGTATCTTTTGTAATAAAACTATATGTACATGTATTTGCATTGTATGTATAGTTGTTCCTCTTTATGTTTATGTATACTTAAATGTATTTAATTATATGTATACATATGTTATACTTACTTAGTTATGTATATATATATATATATATATATATTACTTTTACATATATATAACATTAAGTATACTTACTTTAACATACATACATATAAAATATATAATGAAATAGTATAAATACATATATAAATTAGTAAAACAAGGGAGTACATGTATGTGTAGATATATGTATATATATATATATAATATTCTATTTTTCTAAGGTTTAAATAAATATACATAGTATAGTATAAGTATGACTATATGTATATAACTAAAGATACATGTATATGTATAATAATACCTTAATTTCTCAAAATAAGTAAGCATATATATATATATATATATATGCATGTTGGACATGAGCATCATGGAGGAAACAAGAGTGATTTTCTACTATGAAATAATATTTAATTATTTATGATATTATATATGCATGTATTAGTATTATAAAGTAGCAAAAATACAAAAGTTGGATAAACATTATATTATGGACCAATGGGAAGCTACCATGTTGGCTTTCTAAATTTTTTTTATTAAACCATAAATCGTAAAAAAATAAATTAATTATAAAATTACAATTACAATAAAAATTAAGATAATTAATTATTTAGGCTTAAATTAGTGAAATAAAGTATTTATAACAAAATAGACCCAAAAATAAAAGTCTTTAGAAAATATAAAAATTTAAATGTTTTGTAAGTTTATTACAAAATTTAGAGTAAAACCAATAAATAAAGTCATTAAGAAAAGTAAAAAATGATAATTAAAAATATTTAGGCCAAAAATAAATAAATTCATAACATTCCAGGCCTATAATAGAAACATGAGTTTCAATATCCAAAACGGACTTTGCTATGTGTGAAATCATGTATGAAAATGACAAAGATTAACTAGAAGTTCATAAATATCAAAATTAAAATGAAAAATTTATATACGATTGAAAAAAAAAAACTCAAATAGTGAAAATTATGTAAGATAAGTAGGAAATTAGGCAGATTCTTAAATAAATACTAATATAGAGTAATTATTTCACTTAGATACTTATTATCTTTTATATTTAGTAATTATTAGGTGATTTCGACGAGGATATCGATCTCTTCAACTACCTTAATTATCGTTAAGGCTAAATGAATACTTGTGATGACTCTATACTTGTTTTGTACTTAAAGTTAATGCACTCAAATGTTTTAATATTAATAAATTAATGCTTGGGATTCAAGTTATAAATGTGCTTGAATATTGGTTATGTGTTAGCTAAATAACTAATTGCTTGATTTATTGTCACATGATTGGATGATTTGTTGATACTTGTTAATCACTAAGCAATTTGACATAATTACACATGACTTAATTAAATCAATGGATAATGCATAATCATGACCATTGCATTTATTGTTTAGTTCTGGCAGTTACCTTTCGTGGATGGTAATGAAGGGCCGTATAGGGATGCAAACCCCATGCGATGTGATTACTTATAATTAATACGATACAGGAGAACTTATACAATAAGAACCTACCTTTGGCTTATGGGCTTACTTGGTACTAGAGACGCTAACCATAGACTTAAGAATTTGTGAATTGCTAGATTTTTTAAAATGGAAATATATTTTGTGAAATACGAAATTTCAATATATGGTTAAAAGTCTAAGTGTTAGAATCTGGTTGTGATTGGTGCCACTAAATCTCTAGCCCTTACCTTAGAAGGCGATAAATCTGAAGTTATATACAGTACCTAGTTAACTATTTATGTTGTTTGGTATTCTACTTATTCGGCATACTACTTGTTCATACGTTCATATGTTTGTTAATTAATATTTTCATAACTTGTTTAACTACTTAGTATGAAGGATATCTCACTAAGCTTGTATAACTTACTCCCTAATAGTTTATTTTACAGGTTCATTTAAGTTGAGATTTGGATAAATTTCGAGTGTAGGGTACAAATCAACGATATGTAAGATAATGTTAAAGTTAATTAAAAAGTGTATAACTGGTACAAAAACATCCTATATAGAATGTAATTATATGTTAAAACTTTGTATAATCTAGTACTTTTATAATTTATACAATTAACTTACCTTATCTTATTATTTGGTAGAGAATATCATTCTCTATGGTTTTGATGGACTATTGAATATTGGATATCTATAGTTATTTATATTTTATGATAAAATAATAAATTAAAAATCGAAAACCCTAGGGATTTATTAATTGGAGTCTTGTAATCTCCAACCTGTAAAATGGTTTCATATCATGAGTATACATATAATATGAAAATTTTAAATAATCCTACTAGACTCATCTTAAGGTGATGATAACAAAACTCATGAGATTACAAGAAAATGAGCTATTGCAATAAACACAAAAGAAGGTAACTTGAAATTGATTTATGATGTTCATATGCCCCTAGATTAACTTAGAAACTACTAAGTCTTAACCAATTACTGCAAATAGGCTATAAGGTTGATTTTGATAATGATAAGTATATTATTACTTATAAGAAGAACTACATGGTGGCAAAAGTGAAAACGAGTAGGAATAAAGTTTTTCCTTTATCTATGCCTCTTAATGAAGAAGTTGCTTTGCAAAGTATGAAAAAATGATGAGTTACACTTATGGCATTTGAGATATGGCCATTTGAGTATTAAGGGACTGCAATTATTGAAAAGAAAAATATGGTAATTGGTTTGCCAAATATTTCATCTCTTGATAAAGTATGTAAACGGTATGTATATGGAAAAATGCACTGATTGCCATTCCTGAAGATAGCTTATTGAGCCAAAGATCCAGTTGAGTTAGTTCATTCTAATATATTTAGACCAACAAGAACATCGTCATTGAATGGCAATGGATGTTTTATCTTGTTTGTGGATGATTATACAAGGATCATGTAAATATATTTCTTAAAGCAGAAGTCATAAGTTTTTTATACCTTTCTTAAATTTAAGGCTATGGTGGAAAGACAAAGCAGATATACATTGAAAATTCTATGAAAGGATTGTAGAGGTGAATGTACATCTAATGAATTCCAAAACTATTGTAAAGAGGTTGGAATCAAAAGATAATTGATGGTGTGACATACTCCATAGTAAAATGGAGTCGTAGAGTGTAAAAATTATATTATTGTGGAGATGACTATAAGCATGCTAACAAAGAAAGGTCTTTCAAATAGCTATTGGGCAGAAGCAATCAATACTATAGTTTATATATTGAATAAATCTCCAACAAAAGTAGTTCTAAATAAGACTACTTACTAAGCTTAGTATAAGCGAAAATCTCAAGTTAATCTTTTGAAGATCTTTAGATGTGTTGCATATTCTCTCATCCCATCACATAAGAGAAAATTTTGATGAAAAAAGGAGAAAGTCATATCTTCATTGGCTATAGTGATGAATCCAAAGGATATCGTCTTATTAATCTAAAGGAAAATGAGTTGATTATTTCAAGAGATTGTATTTTCAATGAAGATGGAGCATGGGATTGGAAAGAGAAAGCTACAATTATTCAAAGAATTTTGCCTTTAGGATCTGATGTCATACAACTAGATCCTTAATCAAGTTCTAGTCTAAGTTCTTCAAATATTTCCAGTATGCCATCTTATCTAAGCACATCAACACCAATGAGTGCATAAGAATTTATCTAGAAATAGAAAGCCCAATTAGGAAGGTACACTCATTGGAGGATATTTATGAATCATGTCAATTTTCATTTTCTACATGTGAACCATAAAATCATAAAGAATCTACAAAGGAAGAAATATGGACAAAAGCCATGGATGAAGAAATAACAACTATTGAGAAAAATCATACTTGAGAGCTTGTTGATCTTCTAGAAAACAAAGATGTTATTGGATTGAAATGGATGTAGAAGACCAACTATAAAGAAGATGGGTCAACTTAGAAGCATAAAGCTTGTCTTGTGGCCAAGGGATATTCTCAACAACCAAGCATTGATTTTAATGAAACTTTTGCTCTGATGGTACACATGGTAACTATCATAATTGTTCTTGCTTTAGTAGCTCAATTAGAATTACTAATTTTTCAATTGGATATTAAATCAACATTCTTAAATGGAGAATTACAAGAAGAGGTTTATGTTGAATAGCCTGAAGGATATTCTATCAAAGGCTAAGAAGATAAAGTTTATCGCTTGCATAAGGTATTATATAGATTAAAGTAGGCACCTCATGTATGGAATAGCAAAAATGATGGCTATTTTTTTAAAGAAAAAATGGTTTTTAGAGGAGTCAAATGGAACCTTCACTTTACATTAAAAAGGAAGGTACATATGATTTCCTTGTTGTTTGTTTATATGTAGATGACTTGATCTATGCAAGTACAAGTCAGTCTATGTTGAATAAATTTAAAGCTATAATGATAAAAGAATATGAGATGATAGATTTGGGTCTCATGAAATATTTTCTTGGAATTTAAGTATGTCAATCTAAAGGAGAAATATTTATTTCTCAAGAAAAATACTTGAAAGATTTATTGGAAAGGTTTCAAATAATTAATTGCAAGCTAATTGCTACTTAACTAGCAACAAATGAGAAATTACAATTAGAAGATGGAGCACCAAAAGTAGTTGTAAAGATATTTAGAAGTTTAGTTAGGTCCTTAATATACTTCACAAATACAAGGCTAGGTAATGTTTACTAAGTCAATTTGATTTATAAGCTTATGCAAAATCTAAGCAAATTACATTATGCAGCAGCTAAGAGGATATGATGATATTTGCAAGGCACTAAAAATTATAGTATTTATTATATGAAAGACAAGGATTTCAAGCTTATTGGATACATAGATAGCAAATGGGGTGGCTTGATAGATGATCAAAAAAGTACATCTAGATATGTATTTAGCATAGGATCAAATATTATATCATGGTCATTAAAGAAACAAAAGATAGTATCATTATCTTCATCTGAAATTGAGTATATAGCCACCATAGATGTAGCATGTGAAGCAATATGGCTAAGAAGAATTTTATCAAATCTAAATCAAAACCAGGAAGCCCTTACAATTATCCATTGCGATGATATGTCAATTATTACTATGACGAAAAATCCATTATTCCATGGAAGGATGAAGCATATTGAGTTGTGATATCACTATATAAGGCACTTGGTACAAGAAAATGAGATTCAACTTGAAATTGTTAACAAGAAACAACAACTCGAAGATATATTAACTAAAGTGGTGACAATAGAAAAATTTGAACAATTTAGAAGATGTTATAAAATTTCAAATTAAGATGGGGTGTTAAAATATAATTCACAATTTAAAGATATGCCTTTAGCGATGGAACATTACTTTATGCTAAGGAAACTATAGCTACAATGCTTATTATCTCTCAGCTGAAATATCACTCAAAAAATCATATTACACTACTTCATCTATAAGGATATTTACTTAGTTATTTTTACAACAGCTAGTGCTCATTTCCCTTTATATCGAGGTAGGATTAATGACAGCTAACTTGCTTATCTTTTGATATGTCAAATTTAAGGACGCCATAGCCCACCATGTGATCCTACCATTCAAGAACAAGTTAAGACTCTAAAACCAACTACATTCTCCAAAATTACTTATAGTAATCACTTATTATGTACAAAATAATAATTCTTTAAATACATCAATTTGAGTGACTCATAGGCGAGTTGCTTTAGCCATAAACATCTAAACTAACTAGATCTTGATCTTCTATAGTATATAAAACTAACGACTTCTCTTTCCCAACTTATGATAGCAATTTCCATACTTATCATGGATAGCAACATGTTAAATCAACCTGCAGCTATAAAAGTAAAAAATTAAGTTGAAGCCTAGTATGGGTCCATAAACACATACAGATGTCAAGTTCAAAACATTTACATGAATATAATGCAACTGTAACAGAATGCAAGCATACAATAGTTTAATTATTTTTAATTTAGGCCAACAATTGACAAAGGGGTACTCATAACCTTGCCATACCATGATCTTGTCTACATACATAGGTAGATAAAATATAAGTATTCCTTTAAGTCATTTACGCCTAAAGTCTAGAGTCTAGAAGCCTAATATTCTAACTGCATTATCCATATATGAGTCCATTAGAGAGTCCTCATATAAGATCAGTGATTGCTTCTCTAGGGATTTGCTACTACAGGTCCTTAGAGCAAGCAGGTCAAGCACTACTAATAGTTAAGGTCAATTAGACCGTATATGAATTAGTCTAGTTACATTCTAAGTCCTAACAAGTACAAGCAACAATCAAGCACCACATACTTAAGATCGCTCCACATTAACTAACAAAAACTATAAACTTACAAGTTCAATACAAAACAATCCAAACCATTCAACAAGGAAGGAACTAGATACTTAGCACAACTCTATTAGAAATTGAGAACAAGCATATACATTAACCTTTAAATACTCGATAACTAACTTTTATCTAAAAGTTACTTATGAATCTATTAATCTATTACTTGTTAATACATAAACTTATCAATTCAAATGTTTGAGTAAAATTAATTGAACAGATCCATTAGTCAAAGATAGGATTTAGAGATAATATAAATATATAATATAATAGATTAAAAAGTTAACATATTTATATTTGTAGTACTATTTAATTATTCATATTATAAGAATACAATATATGGAAGAGAAATAATAAGATAAACATATAACGAGAATGTTAAAATCTATGGCTTGCTAACCAATATAATAAAAAGGATATGTATACTATCAAACAATGCTAAAGTTCATAGAAATATCTAAAGAAAAACATATTAGTAAAAGGAAGCTGAAACGGACATACTATACAATTAATATCATATACTTCATAATAATAATAATAATTGTAATAGAAATAGTTTAATAATAATGTCATCAATAATAATTTCAAGGTATAACAAAAAAGAATGGAATCATTGTTAAGGCCCTAAGTAGAAGGGGGGTTAGTAAGATTATCTAAAATTTTTATATCACCTGTAAACCTATGATATGTAAATTGCCTTACAAGTTAAAGATTGTGAAACTATAATTAATTAATCACTAAAGTTTTCAATTTTTAATTTATTAACTTATTGTAAAATATCATGGACATCTAATATTTTATAGTTCCTAAGAACCATAGTGAATTGATATCCCCTACTAAACAATATGATCAAATATTAAACATCTAAAACTTAAATTTACTAAAGTTACAAAATCTAAGTATAAGAATAATAATTACATGTAATGTTTCAAACCGGTTATACACTGTATCTTCATATTCTATTTACTAGGCATTTTAATACTTATACGTAATGCTCAGTTCTTAACCCATGCTTACTTATCTAATAACCTTCAAGAGAAAACTATTAGGGAGTAAGCTATACAAGCTTAGCGAGATACTCCTCCTACTATACTAGCAAGCAAGTTATCAAGCAATTAATTAATAGATATATGCATGCACAAATAAGTAGTATATCAAACAATATATGCAGTTAACTAGGTGTACATGTAATGTCAAATTTTAACACCCTTCGAGGCAAGGGTTAGAGATTCATCAACACTAATCATAACTAGGTTCTAATACCTGAGTTTTTAATCATATATTGAAATTCCATATTTAACAAAATATATTTTTATTTCCAAAATTTAGCAATATATAAATTCTCAAATCTAGGTATGAGGTGACCCCTATAGCTTACACTCATACCTTACAGTAGTGATCTATAGACTTAACCTTTAGCTACCTACAGCTAGCATCTCTAGTGCCAAGTAAGTTTGTGAGCCAACAGTAAGGTTTTGTCATATAAGTTCTCTTGCATTGTACTAATCATAAATAATCAAATCATGTGGGATTCCTATCCTTATAAGACTCTTCATTACCATCCGTGTGAGGTGGTGAATAAAATAGTAATTGCAATGTTCGTGCTTATGCATGATTCATTTAATTTAAGATAAGTCAAATATAATTAAGTCAAATTATTAAGTGGTTAACCAATATCAAGAAACCATCTAAATCATGCAATGGCTAATCATACAACCAATTCTTTAGTTATCATATTTAATAATTTTTACCATAATTAATAACAAGTATCAAGCACATGCACATCCTCAAACCCTAAGTATTAATTTGTTAATAAAATTTAGGTATACTAACTATAAGCATAAAACAATTATAAAGTCATTAGGAGTGCTTACTCGACTATAATAAAACTTACGGATCATAGCAATCAGCGATGAGATCGGTATTCTCGTTAAGATCACTTAATAATTGGGAAATACGAGAGATAATAAGTATCTAGTGGGATAACTGTTCTATGTAAGTACTTATCTAAGAATTCATCAATTTCCTACTTATCTTATATAATTTTCTCGGTTTGAGCTTTTTTTTCAATCGCATATCACCTTTTTGTTTTAACACCAATTTTATGAATTTATACATTTTCATCATTTTCAGACATACTTTCACGTAACGGGATCCGTTTTGGATGTTAAAACCTACATTTTTCATTATGAGCCTAAAAAGTTGTGAATTTATTTATCTTGGCCCAAATGTTTTTATTTATCAATTTAAGCTTTTCTTTATTATTTATGACTTAATTAATTTATAAATTATATACTTTTTAGAATATTTTTATTTTTTGGGGTCCATTTTATAACAATTTATTTGTTTTATCATTTTTATTTCAAATTACTAATCATGTTAGTTTTTGTTGTAATTGTAATTTTCTGTTTAATTAGTTATTATTGTTTTCTTATTATTTTTTGTAATTTGTGGTTTTAATTAAAGATTTTAGAAGGAGCAGATGTGGAAATTTCCTATTGCTCCATGTCACAATTTTCTTAATTCTTTTGATTTTCATATTTTTCGAATTTTGAAATATTAATATATATATAAATATATATTATTACAATTTATTAAATATTGTAAATTAGATCCTAATTCTCCTTTAATAGTCACGTCCCCTATGTGTACACACACACATACACACACGCACACACACACACACACACACTTATATGTTTTCTTATAATACTTTTGTACATATACTTATATTTTAAGGTATGTATATGTACTTATGCTTGTATTATACTATATATACATGTATTTAAATCTTAGCAAAATAAAGTAATATATATATATATATACACACATACATCAATGTAGGTGCATACATATATATTTATATATACATACTCTTATACTTTAGTACTTACTTATATATATGTATTTTCATTATCTAATGACATATTTATATATAGAAGTGTATATTGTTAGTAGTAAATATATTTACATGTACTAATCCATATATATAACTAAGTAAATACAGTATATATGTGCATAAAATTAAATATACTTAAATATCTGCAGGAGTAAATACATAAACATAGAGATAAAGGGTTATATATACAATCATATAGATATTCATCTAACTTCTATTATAAGATGCTAAAATGTACACATTCTCTACAACATTTTCTCTAATACATAAGAAGCCAATTAGATAACAACATAAGAAAATATACAAACTAGTATTATAAAGAAAATTAGAATAACACAATAGAACTTGGATTACTTGATGTGGAAATCCTTGAGGTTGTAGCTTTCTTCTTCTTTTTTCTCTTTTTTTTTTCCTTTGAAGCAAATAGTGAAATGATGATAAAATATGAAATAAATAATGAGAGTTTAATGGAATGGTAGTTGGGAAAAGAAAGAAGAAACACCAAGGAATGGAATTGGAAAAGAGAAAGGGAGAGTAGTCGGTCCAATTTAGGAAGTTGAGAACTTGATATTTGTGTTGAATTTGAAAAAGAAAAGGGAAGTTAAGAGAGGTTTCTAGATAGTACAATTGGCAGCCAAAGGAATAGAAAAAGAAAAAGAAAAGAAGAAAGGATAAGATGAAATAAAAAAAGGTTGATGTTGACTTTGCTTTATCTTTTTAATGTGTGCTTAGGTAAAATTTATAAGACACATGTCAGCCAAAACTTTGAATGGGAAAAGAAGAAAAGAAGAAAAAGGAAAAGAAAGGAAAGGAAAGCAGGAATAGGAAAAAGAAGAAGAAAAAGAAAATTATAAAATAATTGGCATGACTTTTCTAGAAGTGTTTTCAACATTTAAGTGGTATTTGAAATAACATATAATGTGATTATGGAAGGAAATATGAAATGTAAAATTAATGTATATCAGTTAGTACATAAACATAAGATATGTAGGAAAATTAAATCAAAATAATTAAAGTAATACAAAACTAGCACACATATATACATACTTGAAGGTACAAATAATTGTAAAATAATATTCATAGTCTTATTAATTTAATTAATTAATTTGTTACTCTTTATGTTTATAAATATTTAGGAGCTATCTTTATTCGTTTGTTAGCAATTTTATACGATTACGCATATTAGTCGATAAGCATAACCAATTAGGGTTTTATTACTGTTAGGATAAATTTTATGCATTTTATAAGCTTAGGTTTTTGGTTTTAGGGTTTTTTATCAGGTTCGGGTTCAAGTTCAAGTTCAATCTATTGTATTGACACATACAAAGAATTTATGATTTTTATATGCAATTAGATTTTTTATTAACAAATTAGGGTTTTTCATATTCATTTTAGCTTTTGAGTTTAAAATTTTAATTAGTTTTAAATTTATCGGCTTTATTAACTTAGGAAAATTATTTACAATACACAAGTTTGACTCCATACTTAAAAATCTAAATTTATAAGGTTTACAATCACCATAAGGTAAATCAATAACTAAATAGTACATATATGATGCAAGTGTCAACGTAACTTCACATCTAACAAAAAATAGTGATCCAACTCCACATCTATACATATGTACAAAATACAATGTGTGGCACAATTTATAATAGTAACTTTTACATAAAAATAATAGTACAATATATCATATAACATAATTTATAATAAAAATCTATTTAGTAGCAAAATAATTACTTTTTACAATAATAGAAGGAAAAAAAATACGATGCATACATGATACTAAAAAGGTGACCAAATCAACTTGTAGAATATATATAGTTGAGATGAGAATACTCGATGGATATAGAATAATTGCTGGATAGAAGACCTATTAGAAAACAATAAAATCACAATTTATGCTTTGTTTTACAAAATCTCAAAACAATTAACAATAAATAACTTCACTGAAATAGCTTAGAATGTTGACTAAAATAGTGAGAGTGGGAGGAGAAAAGAGATTGAGAGATAAGGGTAGGGTCTAATCAATGAAGGATGACAGATGAGAGAAAGATTAAGAGAGTGAATTAGGGCTAGGGAGGGTATGGTCCGGCAAGAGAAGAGAATGGAAGGGAAGTCTAATAGATTTAAGGGGATGGGGTTCAACAGAATTGAATAAGGCAATAGAAATAATGGGAGAGTGAGAATGGAATGTACGTGGGTTCGAAAGTAATCAAAAGATAGCTAAAGAGAGATTAAGAGAAGAATTATGAGGGGGTAATGATGGGGGGTAAGTGAAGAGAAATAAAAGAATGGGGGTGGGGTTTCAAAATGAATAGATAGTGAGAGAGAAATGGAAAAAAAAAAATGAGTTGAGAGAGAGAAGGGAAGAAAGATTGCGGTAGGGAAAAATTTAAGGTAGGGTTTAAGATATTCTATGGTATTCTAGAATCTAGGGTGATGTCCAAGGAAATTAGGGAAAATAAAATATATTGGAATGAAAATAAAAGAATGAAAAATATTAAAAAAATAGGATAATGATTAAAATGTAGAAAGATATAGTGTAATAATAACAATATATACTTTATTTGCAAAATAAAATTACCTCAATTTATGATTACGTATAAATAGAGTTTTTTAAAAAAATATATTATCAAAAACCTTAATTTGACATCTGTTCCATAAGACAAAATTTAAATAAACCGAAATTACTTTAAGATTCATAAATTGAAAATTTTCCCTTACTAAGATGAGTTTTATATCGATACAACCTAAATAAATTTTATTACTTAATTATTATATTTACTTTGATTGGAGTGTTTCAGAAATTATGAAAGTAGCCTTATGATATGACCTTTGAATATTACTCCCCACTAGCTAATCGCTATATTCAAATTATATTTACTGCTTTCAAGTATTTTTACATTATTTGTTCTTAGATTAATCAAACCTATTATTTGTAGTATACCTATTCTTAGCTTGGATGATATTTAATTTCTCCCTTCAAAATAATTATGGTATTATTATTCATCGTGAATGACATCAATGTTCTATAAGAGATACCAAATTATATATATATATATATATAGACATATGAATATAGTTTCTCTTTAGATCAACCATTTTATTTTATAAGAAAAACACCTTGTTGCCATACTTATTGTTAGTGAACTTTGGAATGAGGAAAAATCTTATAAAAGAAAGTGAAATACTTGGTACCGAGGCTAGTCCAATGCAGCCACTCCGATGCCTAAGTCAACAAAGTAACTTAGTAGAGTAAGTATGTGAATAAGAAGTGTTAGGACCCCTTACAGAGTTTCTTTTTTGTTTTTATAGATGATTGTAGTGTTCAAGGTAATTGTTGGAATAACTGTTAAGATACGTAGAAGTTTCTTGACTTAACATCTCTCCTCATATGTAGGAGTAGTAGGCAGTTGTATAATATAACTGTGCTTATAATAACTGCTGCACCATAGACTTAAATCCAAACCAGGAGTGCTTCTTATGCTCGACATAAATGTCGTGTATTGTCTATGCGGTGTAAATTCCAAGAGAGTTGGTTATGCGGCTTCTTGACAGACGAAAGGTTGGGTGTTAGATGAATGAAAGCTGACTATCAACATTTGCCTCCTAACTCTTGTATTCGAGTAGTTGATAAAGGGAGTTACACATATATATTGCACTAGAGGCCAAGTGGGGAGAGATTCTTTAGATTTATGCCAAGTAATATGGGAAGTAGGATGGATCACATTTTAGCTGAAAGGCTACCATTTCTAAACTCTCTTTCGTTTAAGAAACCAAGAAATTGGAGGCATGACATCTATCGCCTAAGTCATTATTTTGTGGCAAGCCTAATAACTATCAGAAAGTTTTCAACCGTCAGATTTCTGTCATGAGACACACATTAACCATCCGTGGGATTACCATATTAGTGCATCATTACTATAAGAAGCAGATTTGCAGTTATGAGGATGGATTATCCTTATATAAAGTAATATTTACAGTCAGAATTAACCTCTCTAGTTGCATCTTAAACTTTCATTCGTTTCCTTATCTTCAATTTGTGTTGTATCATTTCACATAACCATTCAGGTATGGTTCGCAAAGTTGTTCGTCAACTTGTGCTTTCCAATTATCAGGCAACGGAGATTGAGGTCACTTTCCCCCAAAATAAGGAGTGAGGCAGCTTATTCTTCAGGCAGTTTGGTCGACAACATGGAGAAAAGGTGGGATAAAATTGCTCAGAAAAACAAGCTCTCTGTAGATAATTATCTCGAAGATAAGGAAAGGAGGTCCTCAGCAAGATATTTGTTCAACACAATAGCCTGTTTTTGCTATTCTTTAGATAGAACTGACAATTCTATCGATAGGGTTCTTATCACAAAATATAATCAGTACTGGCGAGATCTTCTTAAGGCATGGAACTTGAGGAGGCTAAGAGATAGGGAGAGGGTATGCTTCCCTAGGGAGTGCGAATTCTATATATACCTAAAATATTTGGATTTTGGGTTGCACTTCCCTTTTTCAGCTTTTGTCAAGGGCTTTTTCAACTATTTCAAAGTCACGCCGAGTATATTCTCAACCTACACATATGAGCTTCGGATGGCTTTTGAGATAGTCTACGAAGAAGTCGAAGTTAGGGCAATGCCTCAACTGTTTCAATATTTCTTCACTATTTAGAAGCAGCCTGACAAGTGGTACTTTGCTACCATGAGGCATAGGCATATGTTCATGGACCGATTAGAATCCAAGATTCACAAGTGGCAGGATAAGTTCATGTCAATAGTATTTAATGAGGACTTGGACTTCTAGACTTAATGGACTGAGTCAATACATACAGATGACATAAATCTGATGCCGAATGATGCAACAGCGACAAAGAAAATTCTAGAGAGAAGGAGAAACAAAATGTTCTTTTAGGATGCCAAGAGAATTATACAGTATTACAAAAATGGAGAACCAACATTATCTGAAAATGAAGGTATGCCAATGTGTTACCGCCGTGCTGAGTATAGCCACGAGGAAAGTCGTTCTTAAGACTTAGGGGAAGAATAGTGAACTTTGAGCCTTGGTCAGTACGGAAAATGTAAGTTCATATTTTTTCCATGTTTATATTAATTGGTATACTTATATCATAGATATGGGTACTGGAGAGGTGAATTCGGCAAAGCTACTAGCTCTGGCTAAGGCAAAAAAATCTAAGGCTGATAAAAGGGTGACCACCTCAGTAGCTACAACTCGTCCTGCTGTTGCAAAGAAACTAGCAAAAGAAGCTGTAGTGAAGCAAATGGCTACGTAGAAGATCTCTCATCTTGCCAAGAAGCTAAAGGAAAATGAGAAAAGACAGTTGATTAAGGTTGTTCGTTCTAAGGAGCCTTCAATAGTGATTATTCAAACATTTGTTAAGCCAACGGATGGTGAGCATTGAGAGACACATCTTGATGAGTAGGATGAAAATAACATTGATGTAAAAGGCTCATTGCTGGCGATTGTGGCAGCTTTAAGTGGTGACAAAAGACTAGGGAAGGAGCTTGCCATCCAACCACCTATCAAGAATTCCATAGGCTTAGACGAAAAGGCGAAGGTAGCCATGTATTCTAAATCTCTCGGTATCAGTAGCGTCGAATTCATCCCAAACAAAGAGGTCAGCGAGTACTTCATCCCTTGTTGGAGCCACCAAAGTTTAGACACCGACTCAACCCTAAGAGATAAGACAAAATCTTTAGCTTTAATGGAAAGGATTGTTCTTCTGAAAGATAAAGATTTCACCAAGAACGAAGTTGACAAGGTCGACAGTTGCAATAAGGCCCATATCACGACCAAATTGTATGTTGGGAGTATCAATAACCATTGCTTTTGATTATCAAATAACTAACACATTTCCTTTTTTAGACAAGCAGCCACATTTGAACAACATTGGATGAGGCCAACAAAGAGGCAAAGAAGGTAATATCTTTAATTGTATGCGTAATACCCAACTACGTCTGATTATAATAAATGAATTTGTTGTAAAAAGTTAAGGATGCATACAATGCATCAAAGGCTCAAACTACTACTACCAAGAATGCGAGGATTAAGGCTGAAATGGAGGTAAGAAAGCTTAAGGAGGAACTTACTATGGAGAAATTGGTATATGACCTTACTGTTGATGAAATTTCTAGCCTAAAAACCAAAATAAAAGAACAGTACAAAGAGTCCAAAAGCATGAAAGATGAGCTACAAAAGAAAAAGGAAGAGTGCTGGGGCTTAGCTCGAACTATTTGCATGATGAGCGATGATGAAGATAAGCTCAGGATGTAGATAAAAGAGTTGAAGACTAACAACTTGAACTTATAGAACAGTATCGCCAAGTTGGAGGGGACTGTGAGGAGGGGATCATCTGTTGAAGAGGCTCTTGATATAGTCACTCCCAGTTAGTAAGATGAGAAGCCTCTATACAAAAAGTTGTTAGAGGGAGTTTAAGGGCAAGAGAAGAGGTCTTGAAGCTTTATCTCGATTATGATCTCTCATGTCTCGACTTTACTGACATCGACGACAAAGTTAGTAGTGTCGACAAAGATGAAGGTGATGAGACAAATGCCGAAAGTATGGATCAAAGTGATAATGAAGCTCCTCCCGATAAAGTTGCCTACTTTGAGAACCCAACTATTGAGGAAGCCCCAACTAATGATTTAAAATCACTTATGCTGAATTTGAAGATAGGCCATAGGACTTATTGCATTGGCACATTGCATTCTTGTGTAATTTATTAATTGGAATATAATCAAGGCAATGTAGAGTTCTTATGACATTTAATTTTACGTACTACACTTTCTCAATTTGTATGGTATATGTATGTTGCTTCATGATCTCATTCGTTAGCATATTTTATTTTTCATGCTATTTATTTCTTAGCATGTTGTATTTCACACACCTAAATATCTCTTCGCATGTTTTATTTCACATACCCAATAATCTTTCAGCATGTTTTATTTCATGCACCATTTGTTTCTTAGCATGCTTTATTTCACACACCATTTTTCCTTGACATGTTTTATTTTACACGCTCATCATTTTATTTTGTCCGTTAACCATTTAAGGTGTAGACTAACCGCATTACTCAGCTGTAAGGTTAATTTATATAGGTTGTTAACTATGTTAGGCTATAACCTATATCAATTCATTTACCATGCAATGTGGAACTCGTTAGTTCGACAATCGTAACCAAAATATGATGAGACCTCAAATATATAATTGTCATAAATAAGTACCAATCTTACAAATATGTTAATTGTCGCTAATGAGAGATGGCAGAAATCATCCCGCATTTAATTGAAATAAAATTTTAGATTCTCGACGCTCTAAGCTCGAAGGATGATAGATCCATCCAACCTTTCTAATCAATACGCCCCCTTGCCAACGACTTTTCGGATCCTGACAAGATCCTCCCAATTCATGCTAAGCTTCCCCTGATTTGTTTGTACACCAGTTGCTTCCATCTTATGGCAAACTAGATCTCTAGGTTGGAAAACCTTGTACTTCACTTTTTGATTATAGTATCTTGTTGCTCTATGCTGGTATGCTATGACCCTAGCTTTTGCAATGTCTCAAATCTCCTCAATAGTATCCAGGTTTCACTGTTAATCCGACTCAATTGGGCATAACATCAAAATTATGCATTCGTAGATTAGGCAAGTCCAGCTCAATTTGCAATACGGCTTCAGTACTGTAGGCTAACTTAAATGATGTCTCTCCCGTTGCAGTTTTGTAAGTAGTTCTGTATCGCCATAGGACATTTGTTAGTTCATCATTCCATTTCCCCCTGACTTGGTCCACTTTCCATTTTAGGCTGAGCAGTATGATCTTATTTACAACCTTGTCTTATCCATTTGTCTGAAGGTATGCTATAGACGTATAGTTGAGCCAAATGCCATACCTCTCACAAAATGACCAGAACTTATTGTTGTTAAGCTACAGGCTGTTATTTGTAACTATCATATAGGGAACTTTGAATCTTGATATGATGGTGTTGAAGATGAAAGCTTTCACTTTCTACTCGGTGATCTTTACTACAGTCTTGGTCTTAGGCCATTTGGTAAAGTAGTAAAAAGCGACAATGGCGAATTGGCACTAGGCGGTAGACTTCAAAAAGAGTTCGAGAATATCTAGCCTCTACTAGGCAAAAGGCTAAAGGTTGGTTAGGCTACATAGCTCAGTTTTAGGTATGTTACTCAGTGACTCATGCTTTTGGCATTGAGGACACTGTTGGACAACATCCTTTGCATCTTCGCTCAAAGTCGACCAGTAATAGCTGAGTTGCATTGCTCGAATGTATAGTGCTTATGACTTTACATGATTATTGCATATGCTGCCATGTAGTTCAAATAATACCCTCTAGGAAAGGCATCAAAGGTAAGTTTGAGATATGCCGTGCTAATACAGCTAACCATCAATCAGCATGTAGTTTATAACTTGGTAAGCTAATCTCCGTACCTCCTTTTTTTTTCATTAGGGACAATACCATCTTTTAAATAATTTACTAAGGCCATCCATGATTCTTCTCTTAGGTAAGGAGCTAACTCACAGCTCTACAAGAGATTAGATAAACTTTTTTATGGGAGAAACTCTATGAAAAGTTTCTCATTCAGCTTAGAGAATGCCATACTGGCGAACTTCAACATGGATATTACTTGGTCATCTCTTCTTCTCTTACTGCGTAACTTTTGGTGACTTGATTTACATCCAGCTGGGAATTAGAGAACACTTCGAGTTTTCTGGCACCAATTTCTTTATCTAGTTTCAATTCGGTGATTAGAGCTTCATACTATGCTTCATTGTTACTAGTTAGGAATCTAAATTTCAAAGCATAATGGACTTTGACATTATGTAGGCCTTGAAAGATTAGGCCTGCACCGCTTCCTTCTTGTGTTAAAGAACCATCAACATAAAGAAACCAGATAGGTTTCTCGGCGATCTCCATATAGTCTTCCTCTCCTGTAAACTCGGAAACAAAATCTCTGCCAATACTTAGGATTATAGTGTCATTTCGAGTTTATATTGTAGACTATGGGCACTGAACTCTAAAGCATATTTCATCATCCTCCCTGAGAAGTTAAGCCACTACAATGCTTATCGCAATGGTTGATTAGTGAGGATAATAATTTGGTGAGCTTCAAAATACGGCTTCAACTTTCTTGCTGAAAGAACTGCTGCTAATACAAATTTTTTAATCTTTGTGTACCGAAGCTCTAGACTCTATAGAACATGACTCAAGTAATAAACAGGTTAGTGTTTTTTACTATCAACTCAGATAAGTATAGAGGAAAGTGCTCAGTAGCTGACTGATGAAACAAGTATAAATTTTCCCCCGGAATGAGTGTCGAGAGTATCGGGGGTGATGTAAGAAATTCCTTGAGCTCGTTGAAAGCTCTTTTACAATCATCAATCCAATTGAATTCCTTTGGATTCTTCAAAATTTTAAAGATTTTTATGCACGTATCTATACTTCTCGACATGAATCTATTGAGGACGGCAATTTTCTTGGTGAGTTCCTATACCTCTTTGACCGTGTAAGGTGATTTCATATTCCTTATGGCTTCAATTTTTCTCGGATTGGCCTTAATGCTGCGATGTGTAACCATATATCTAAGGAATTTCCCTAATGTTGTGCCAAAGATGCATTTTAGTGGGTTGAGTTTCATGCTATAACTCCTTAATGTGGCAAACGTTTCCTCCAGATTAGGGAGATGTTGATCTTCCTTCATGCTCTTCACAATCATGTCATCTACATATACTTCAACATTCCAGTGGATCTGAGATTTGAACATCATTGTTACTAATCTCTAGTATATGGCACCAGTGTTCTTTAGCCTAAAGGGTATCACAGTATAACAGTACGTTCCAAAATTGGTAATAAAAGATGTGTGGACTACATCTGTGTTGTCCATCTTGATTTGATTGTAACCAGAGAAAGCATCCATAAAAGAAAGGAACGCATGTCCTACAGTTTGGTTTACCATTTGATCGATTTTTAGCAGTAGGAAACAATCCTTAGGTCATGCTTTATTGAGATCCGTGAAGTCAATGCACATTTGCCACTTACCATTAAACTTCTTGACTAACATACAATTTGCTAGCCAAGTCAGATAAGGCTCTTCCTAGATGAATCCCACCCTCAATAATTTCCAGACCTCTTCTTCTATTTTCGCTTATCTCTCTAGTGCAAAATGTCTCTTTTTTGTTAGACCACTTTTGCATTCGAGTTAATCTGGAGCTTGTGTACCATAATGTCTCTTGGAATACCTGGCATGTTCGAAGGTAACTTACAAACAAGTCAGCATTGGCTTACAAGAAGTCAATTAGACTTTGTTGGACATCTGCTGACATAGGTTTTCCCATCCTTGTTGTCTTCTCGGGATCATTTCCCAAAGGAATTTCCTTTGTATCATTCTCAACATTCTTTCTGCTGACTGTCTTGCCATTTGGGTAGGTTTCAACTTGAAAAACTCCCTCTCATCACAAGGCCTTTTTATACAAGGATCATGCCAATTGTTGATCCCCTCTATACATACCTAGCTTCGTAGGAGTAGAAAATTTAGCCTTTCGATATGTCGTTGATGGGACAATGCCAAATAAATGTTGGCATGGCCGTCGCATTATCATGTTGTAATGGGACCAACATTTAACAATGAGAAAATCCACTTTGTCCTCTACAATATGCTCATCATCCCTTATCTGTATCGGCAAAGGGATAACTCTAGGTATTTAGATAAGTTGATTATTGAAGGCATAAAGGTTATACTTATAAGATCGTAGCTACGCTTTGATCTTGGGCCTCATTTGATCGAAAGTAAGCTGAAAAATGATATCGGCCAAACTTCCCATGTCAATAAGAATCTTCTTGACTTTAAAGTAGGTGACTCTTGCATTGATGACAAGTGCATCATCGTGTGGGCTCTAAATACGCTCAAAATCCTCTTCTCTGAAAGATATTGTATTGTTAATCCTGACCTTTTTCCTGTGAATATTGAAAACATAATTCTTAGCATTAATTGAGTTCTTCAAACTCGATTGGCCTATAATAGGTCCGCTGACAATGGTATTAATTACTCTATTGGGTGCTCTGGTAAGATTAACATCCCTTGCATTTCTCATAACCACTGCTGGCCGAATGTCATCCTCTTGTTCCTCTCTTCTCCCCTGAGGCGGTCTTTCAATTCCTTAGGCATCATGTACTAAAAATTTTCGTAGGTGTCCATGTTGTATTGCATCTTCAATTGCATTCTTGAGCTAAATGCACTCATCTATATTGTGACCCTTGTTACGGTGGAAATCACAGTACTTATTTGAATTTCTTCTTGAAGGATTCCCTTACATTCTTTCCGGCTACTGGAGGATACCTCTCTCCCTACATACTTCCATCAAAATGTTTGAGATTGGATGATTAACAGGTGTATGGGATGTAAATATCAATATCTTCTGTCTCTTTCTCTCAGCATCTAAACTATTATCATTGTCCATGCCAAGTCTATCCTTTACATTTTTTCGTTTGTCACTCTTTACATTTCCTTTGCTCTGATCAGCCTTTCGTCATGCTTTTATGTTGTCTTCCTATCAGATGTATGAGGTGGCTTTAGCCTTAAACTCAGCAAAAGTTTTCGGCTTGCTCTTTGCAAGAGACTTGAAAAAGTCTTCGTGAGGTTTAACTCCATCGATTACAGCGTTAAGGGCTACAATCATCTTCAGTTCTGGGATTTGGGCCATCTTGGCCATAAATTTGGCCAAATAGTCCCTGATTGACTCATCGAACTTTTGTTTGATGGTGTTAAAGATTGAAGAGTCCTTAATGGGAAGTTTTCTAGAGAGAAAGTATCGAAGGAACACCTCTGCTAGTTCATCAAAACATAAGATGGTATTTGGTTTTAGGTGTTTGAACTATGTGCTAGCTATATTCCTCAAGATTGAGGAAAAGGCTTGACAGGCCACCGCATCGCTTAAACCATGCAACTTGGCTAGTGTACAGTAGTACTCTAAGTGGTTTTTAAGGTCTTTTATCCCATCATATGTTTCTAGCTAAGGTAGCTTAACGTGCCAAGGTATTACTTCTTCTAAAATCTTTAGGACAAAAGGACTTTCCTTGGTTTAGAACTGTTTGGTCATTGTAACAGGGGTGCTAACATGCGAAGGTCCCATATGATGCACATGCTATGGTTGTTTGCCCTTATCAATCTTCTTTAAAGTAGGAACTGAGCGTCTCACTAGAACCATAACTTGCTCTTTTGGCAATTTAAGTAAATAAATGGAATCATCGGCAATGTTGGCATATTGATTGCCATCCTCTTTGTTTTGATTCAGGTGAAAACTTTTATGAAGAAGGTCAAGGTTTTGTTCATGTTTTTTATTTAACTCATAATTTTCTTAGGCTAAATCGAGATAAATTTACTTGAGTCAAGCCCATCGTTCTTCATCGGCGTGCCGACTCCCCCCTTAAGGTGGTGGAAGGAAGTACCAGCACCTGTACTTCTAGTCATTTTAGTTTTAACCATATGGTCATGTTTAGAGAAAAAAAAATGGCACCAAATGTTGTTAGTGAATTTTAGAGTAAGGAAAAATCCTACAAAAGAAAGTGAAATACTTAGTACCAGGGCCAGTTCGATGCAACCACTCCGATGCCTAAGTTAGTAAGGTAACTTAGTAGAGTAAGTATGTGAACAAGAAGTATTCGGACCCCTTATAGAGTTTCTTTCCAGTATTTATAGATGGTTGTAGTGTCTAAGGTAGTTGTTGAGATAACTGTTAAGACACATGAAAGCTTCTTGACTTAACATCTCCTTTCATATGTAGGAGTAGCAGGTGGTTGTGTAATATAACTATGCTTATGATAATTGTTCGTGTCATAAACTTAAATTCAAACTAAGAACGCTTCTTATACTTAGCATAAATGCCATATATCATCTGCATAGTGTGAATGCCAAAAGAGTTAGTGACGTAGCTTCTCAACAAATGAAAGGCCGAGTGTTAAATAAACGAAAACTGACTATCAACAATACTAAATTGTATGTAATGATACTTGTGCTAGTTGTGTTTTATCATATTCTATTAGGTTAGGAACATTTCACAATTTAAATAAAACAGGTATGCTAAAAATGGTTAATTGTTACTTTCAAATATATTATGGTTCTTATATCATATAAGCCACAATGATAGGCCATATACAAGTTCATTTCCATTGAAGCAACATTTCGAACTATTTTTACTTCCTTATTTCCTTTTCTTGCATTCAGCTATTCCTTTTGCCTTTGATGATTTTCAAATAGCATCAATCCTCGTTTTCCTTTCTAAATCAATCAGGTCACTGTTTTATAATCTCATGGCTCTTTCTTCTTTTCCCTTTTTAGTTTTCACTAAAATATCCATAAGATAGCTGACTTCACATTTAGTAAAGTATAGTTGAGAGTTGTCATATTCAATTTTAAAACTAGTATGGAATGATAAAATGGTATTCCATGGTAGCAACAAAGGGAAAAGATTGAATCCATTTTTAAGTATAGTTTGAATGTATAAAATTTACAAGATTGAATTGAGTAAAATATCTTGTCTAATATTTTAATTTGCAATTTGAGCTTGATTACTAGACAAAAATGGGTATCAAGAAATGGATAAAATACCTAAAATTTGTTCAATTTAAAACACAGTATAAACTTAACTTCACTAAACAAAAATGTAATTTTTCTAAAAATATGATAAATATATCTTATAATCCATTCAAATAGTACCTTTTAAATAATTTTGCATAATATAAATATATAATTAAATATATATTAGGCAATATTAAAGATATAAATATCAAAATATAATAACAAGTTTAGTATTTGTATATACTAAATAAGGGACATCACAAAAGTTTATGTTATATATTGTGCAAACTAAGTATAGTATAATAGGATTGTATTTTAGAATATTCCTTCTACTTATGCCATCTAATTCAGCTTGTCCAATCTAATTCTTGGAATCAAACATTACCTTCATTAAGTTAAAGACAAGCTCTTAAAGAATTCTTAAAGGAAACATTTACAAATTTTCATGTATAAACTTAAGGAAATATTTTATTATTACAAAATATTATTTATTCTATTTCTTAATTGTAACTATTTATGAATAACCTAAATAATTTTAATAAATTTATCTTACTCTAAAAAATTTAATAAAATTATTAGAAAAAATCATAACAATCATGGCCATTAATAAGATCTCGCATAGCCTAATCATAAGAATAAATAGAAAAGAAATGAAGTCAACTTCAGCTTGAGTCAAAGAAAAATTCTTAGGGAGAATATTTAGAAAGAAACCTTCATGTATCTCATTTATAAATTCAACATCTATATTTTCCTTTTACAAAATTCTATTTACACTATTTTCTATAACTACTATTTTCTAGTGTTGTTAAATCAAGGTTAACAGCTTAGTCTAATATAATTTGACCTAACTTGGCCATAAAACTAGTTTGAATCACCCTTTTGACCATATAATGCTCTAGAACCAAAAGCATTACAACTTACCATGTAATCTTATCATTTATTGACACATCAGGTATGAACATTTACTAAAATCTATAAACTATTTGGTGAAATCTCCAAAATATTTTCAATATAATTTGATTCTTCAATTGAATCTAACATAACTTCTGGTGAATATTATAAATATTTGAAGAAGAATTTGAAACACTATAAATGTCTTAACTTAAAAATCATTTTCATAATAAAGATTCTAATCACCACCCACCCTACCCAACTTTGTAATCCTTATGCTTGTAACCAAAATCAAGTAGTTTTGTAGTCTCTACTCAGGTACCTACATTTGAAAAATGATATGGGATGTGTCACAACTTGAGGGGTGTCCAAGTTGTGGTAATACCATTATATATTATGAGAAGATCTAAGACAAATATTCATTAGTGATTAGGAACCTTCCTCACAATATACAAGGCATTTGTATGACTCAAGTCATTATAAGATGACTTGTATCAAGTAATATGAAGGCATGATAATTAAATATATAAACAACATATACTTAAGTTTCATACACAGACTCAATGATAAACGTCCCTTAAATAAGTCTACAAGTCACACCATTAAAAAAAAAAAAGAAAAAAGACTATAGTAATCTAATGCTAGTGACAACTCATGAAATAAAATAAAGTTAGAGAGTCCAATTTTAATAAAGGTTCACTTGTGTTCTCATCGTTCCTTTAACATCCCTAAAGTTGGTGGTACTAACCTCAAGCATCATATAACCCGCTCTAATAATAGATCAGTTTGCATAGTATGCAATAAGGCGGTAAGCTACAATAGCCTAGTGAGTAACCTTCCTATCCTATTGATAGACAATATTTAAGCAATTATTAAACTTTTGTATGAATGTAGAGACAATTAAATGCAATGCAAACATCGTATCTAGCCTATTAGTGATTGTGTAAAGCACAGTTTTATGCCCACCATTACTCAAATTGGGAAGTATTTAGGCACATCAAGACTCAAGTCTTCATATCTAGTCCAATCATAGGTTCTCTTATCTTAACCTTTCTTTATAAACATGGCTTAAGCTCAAGCAAAGGGTAGTACTCCCCACATCCACATAGTTTCCAAAGATCAAGGTAAGAACATGTTGCAAGAATACTTAGTGCCAAAAAAGAAAAAAAAAACATAACATGCAAGAGAATATAGATCCAATAGTGCATAATCTCTTACCTTACTACGTAGTATTGATGCCCTCACTCATTAATGCAATAGGATGCAATGTGTCAAGGTCCCATTTTTGTAACATACTTATATTAGTAAGGGCCTGTTCTTTTATACATATTGTAACATAGAGGGGGACTTTTTTCCATTTTAGTAAGGGTCTTACTATTATTAGAAATTTTCATTTTTAAAAAGTGATACCATGTTACTAGTTTTAATGTCTCCTCCTAACAAGCCCAAAAATGTCCATAAAACTTTTTATAGGGGTGTAAGTACTCTTCTAGATTAAAGCTCTTACTCACCACATTGGTTGATCACAACCAGCAACACTTATTACATATATATTACTCCCTTGCACATATACTGTAGCCTTATAATACTGTCGAAATTGTTGATAATCAAATTTCTATCACTTGGCTACTTAGTTGCCTACATGACAAGAGACTATATTCCTAGCCATGTCGAGTAACATCAACATGATGAGTAACTCAATTCTCAGTTGATGCTAAGTAATGTAGACCAACATCTAATTTAGATTGAGTAAAGTGGAGCGAACAACTATCACTAGATATGGTTATATTATATAATCGCCTACTCTCCTTACATTTCTAGAATGTATCTTATCAAGAGGCTTCTACGCATCTTGTTAATCATTCCGATAACTGTTGCTTTAGATACGACATCTGCCTATAAATACGATAAAGAAACACTGTAAGAGACATCTAATAACTCTTTACTACTTACTTCACTTCCTTTACTCTCATTCATTAACTTAGGCATCGGAGTGGCTGCATCGAATTAGCTTTGGTATTAAGAGCTTTTCCTTTCTTTGTAGGATAATTCCAATTACCAAAATCTACCAACAACATTTGGTGTCATCTATTTTTTCCCATATATACCCAATTGGAGAAAATTGAAATGATCAAGAGTGTAGATGATAATACTTCCTCTTAACACCTCTAAAGGGGAAGTAGGCATGCTAATGAACAACATTTGGCTAAGTTGGAGCAACTCTACCTCAACTTAGCTAAAGAAAACCAAGAACTAAACAGAAAACATGAAGAAATCCTTAATCTCATTCATAATAGTGTTTACCCAAATCAAAACAACGAGCAAGGCAATAATGACGTCAAGAATAGTGATGATTCAATCTATTTACCTAATATGCTGAAAAAGCAAGTTGGGGTTACTAGGACCTTTAGCTCCTATTCATAAGAAAATTAACAAAGGTAAGCAACCGCAATAGGTGTATCATGTTAGGCTTTCATTTGTTTGCACCCCTATTACAACGAGTAAGTAGTTCAAAATTAAGAAGAGCCCTTTTATTCTCAAGATTTTAAAAGGAAATGATACAATGAAATGTCAAGCTACCATAGTTTGAAACCTATGACAGGTTTAAAGATCTTGAAGATCATTTAGAGTACTATCACACATTGGCTAAGTTACACGGTTTGAGTGATGCAGTGGCCTGTCAACCTTTTCCTTCCACCTTGAGGAATGTAGCTAGTACATGGTTCAAACATTTGAAACTAAATACCATTTCTTATTTTGAAGAACTAGCAGAAGTGTTTCTTCAACACTTCCTTGCAAGTAAGCTTCCTATTAAGGATTCTTCAATCCTTAACATAGTCAAACAAAGATTAGATGAGTTAATAGAGATTACATGGCCAGGTTTATGGTTGAGATGGTCCAAATCCCAAAATTTTACGTGAGTGTGGCCCTTAATTCCATAATTGATGGAGTCAAGCACCATGGAGACTTTTTCTAGTCTCTCGCAAAGAATAAGTTGAAAACTTTTGCCGAGTTCAAGGCTAAGACCACCTCATACATTTGACAAGAAGATAACTTAAAAGCTTGACAAGAAGCCGATCAGAATAGAGGAGATAGGAAAAATGACAAGAGGAGAAGTGTAAAAGATTGACTTAAGACAAATGATGATCAAAGTTTGAATGCCGAGAGAAAGAGACCAAGGATTCCAACATATTCGTCCCACATACTTGTGAATCGACCAATTTTAGACATATTGATGGAGCTATGTAGGTAAAGGGGTATTCTATAGTAGCTGGAAAGAATGAAAGGAAATCCATTAAGGAGAAATTTCAATAAATACTGCGATTTCCATCATGACAAAGGTCATAACATAAATGAATGCATCTAACTCAAGAATGAAATCAAGGATGCAATTTAACGTGGGCATTTGCATAACTTCCAAATGCATGATGTTGAGAATATTGAGAGTCATCTTAAAGGAGATGTGAGGAACAAGAGAATGACACTTTGGCCAATTATTTTTTGAAGAGATGTAAGGGATGGGAGTTCTAGTAGAGTACCCAATGGAGTAATCAACACTATTGATACTAAACCTATTATAGGCCAATTAAGCTCTTTGAGTCTGACTAATGCTAAAAATTATGTTTGCACCATCAAAGGCAAGATCATCAAGATCAATAATACAATCTCTTTTGTAGAGAAAGACTTTGAGGGCATTTAGAGGCTACATGATGATGCACTTGTTATCAGTGTGAGAATTGCTAACTTCAAGATCAAGAAAATTATTCTCGACACTAGAAGTTCGATAAACATCATTTTCCAGCAAGTTTTAACTAGATGAGACCAAATATTAAAGCATAGCTAAAATCTTATAAATATGAATTGTATACCTTCAACAATAAACCAGTTCGGGTTGCTAGAGTGATCCCTTTAATAATCTAGATTGGAGATGATGAGAATGTCGTAAAAGATAAAGTAGACTTCCTCACCGTCAAATGTTGGTCCCTACACAACATGATCATGGGATGGCCGTATCAACATCAATTTAGCACCGTCCCTTCCACTACTCGTCTTAAAGCCAAATTCCTTACTTCCATAGGAGTTGATGTGTGTAAAGGGGATCAACAGTTGGTAAGGTTTTTGTACATGAGGGCCTTAAGACGAGAGGAAGTTTTCAAGTAGAAACCTATTTGGATGGAAAGTCAGCTGGGATAGAAAATGCCAAGAATGATATAGAGGAAATTTCTTTCAGAAATGATCTTGAGAAAACAATAAAGATAAGGAAACCCTTATCGGCAAACATTCTTCAAAGTTTGATCAACTTCATATGGGTTAATGTCGATGTATTTGCATGGTGTCGATGTATTTGCATGGTCCCCTTCAAACATGCCGAGTATCCCTAGAGAAGTTACGACATATAAGCTATAGATTAATCCAGGCACGAAGATGATCCAACAAAAGAAAAGGCATTATACTGCTAAGAGACAAGTAGCCATAGAGAAAGAAGTTTAAAAGTTATTGAAGGAAGGATTTATTTGGGAAGAGCCTTATTCGACTTGACTAGCTAACCATATGCTAGTTAAGAAGTCTAACGACAAGTGGTACATGTGCATAGACTTAACAGATCTCTACAAAGCCTATCCCAAGGATTGTTTTCCACTACAGAAATTCGATCAGTTGGTAGGTTGGACAAACGTTGCTTTCTTTGGTGGATACTTTCGTAGGTTACAACCAAATTAAGATGAACAAGGAGGATGAAGTCTACACGTCATTTGTTACCAATTTTGAAACGTATTGTTATACAATGATGCCCTTTGGGCTAAAAAATGCTAGTGCAACATACTAAAGACTTGCTACCAAAATGTTTAAAACATATACCCATTGAAACATTGAAGTATATGTCAACAACATGATTGTGAAAAGCGTAATAAAGGATCAACATCTCACTGATCTTGATGAGCCATTTGCTACTCTCAAGAGATACAACATGAAGATTAATCTACAGAAGTGCATCTTTAACGCAACTTCAAGAATGTTTTTAGGATACATGGTCACTTAATGCGGTATTGAAGCCAACTTGAGAAAGATTGAGGTGATAATAAAAACAAAATCCCCTAAGTACTTGAACTCATTAGGAAAATAGCCATCCTTAATCAATTTGTGTTAAGAAGTGCCAATAGTGTAACATCTTAGACTTCGAGCTCAAACGATTACCCTAGGATCCAAATCCTTAAATTTACGGCATCGGGCTAAGATATCAGTTTAATTTCAAACTTCATAATAAGGTTAGAAAAGTTAGATGAAGTCATTCAAGTAATGTTAATTTCTTAAAATAAGCCATATAAAAATATTAATTAAAGAAAACGTTAATTTATCGCTAAAGTCAATAAATATTGAAAACGTGAAATTCTAGTATTTAGATATAACAGGATATTAGAGATAAGTTATTTAACTTATAAAAATAATGAAGTTGAATTATACATGTATTAATATAGAACATGCATTATTTGTATTCAATACACATATATAATAAGAAATTATTATTTAAATAAGGTAAATTAACATAAAAATTGGAAATTAATAAAAAAATATAAGGATGAGTCATCGTACCTATGTAGCAGCTTAGGATTAATTTGGATGATGAGTCAAAAGTAAAGAATGAGGAAATGACACAACATGTATCGAAAATAAAAAAAAAATGACATTTGTAAGCCATATGTCTAATTTTTATAAATTCTTATCCAATTGGAAAATATAAATAAGGCTTGAAAATTAAAAAAAAAAACATTTTTAAAGTCTATAAATATAATAAAAATACTCTAAAAAATTTCGAAACAAATAAGAAAATTAGAGCAAGAACAAGACACGAAATTTGATCAAGCCGATTAAATAGCCTATTAATGTCTAGTTGTGGTGGTCATTTAGGGTCAAGGAAAGCACAACCAAAGAAGGTGTTTCGACAAGGTTGGGTGCCTAAAGGGTGGCTAGAGTCGACCAGTTCAGGTGAACTAAATTTTTGGCGGAAACATTGTAATTTTTCTAAAAATATCAACTGATGTTATTTAATTATGAAACTTAGTTTTAGAGAGTTATTGTATGTTTAGATTAATATAGTAATTTTATTTTTGATAAATAATTATTGGAAATATAAAGTCCTTAAGAAATTGCTCTATTTAGACGAAAATTGAATTAACTTTTAGAAATAGTAAATAATGTCCTTTGAAGTTGAAAATTTGTATATGACATACTCAATATATATATTTAATTGTAGTAATAATAATTTTTGGAAATAATCATTTTTACTATTTATTGTAATTATTTTAGATAAAATTGGCAATTTCGTTGTTTTATGGAATTTGATTGTTTTTAACAAAATCAAGCTATGAGCCCTATGTATTATGATATTTGGAAGTTCATAATGATGTTTGGGACATTTGAATTTCATCTTGTGATGATATTCTCTTATTTGCTTAATTTTCAATAATTTTGAGTTAAAATCACTATTTTCATAAAAATACATAATAGTTAGTTTAGTATAATTCATGGTCAACAATAAAACTACATATTTTTGTGAGTCTATTGGATTTTTCATGGAATTAATCGTGCTGATATTCTATTTATTTTGTATTTTGATAATATGAACCTATATATTAGTATAATGTTTGATATACTAATTAGTACTAATGTGATACTTGTTAAACATGTAAAGGATTTCTATTTTTGAGCAAATAATAAATGATGACTAACTCGAGGAATGAGGAATTTTGTGACTTTTAATTTAGATTTATAATTTAATTGAGTTAATTGCGATGTTATAATAACATATAGTTGAATTAGTATCATGAAAGGATATTTTTTGGATATTTGGAAATAATGGTTAGTTATGATTCTTAAGATATCTAAAAAGTACTTAAAATAACGATTGTGACGATATAAAGGTTACTAAATTGGATAAGAAACGAATAAGATACACTTGGATTAAACTTAGAAACACAATAGCATAAATGCATAAGAACTTAGTATTGACCTAGTAGTTGATTTGGGGTCCGCGTGTATTTTTCTAAGTGTGATAGGTGAGGAACGACTACATCATGAAGCTTAAGATTTTACGCTACTATCAAGCTCAGATATATGGATATTTCTATTTTCATCTAAGTAGACGTATGTTTGCTTGACTTGGAGTCAATTGTGTTATGAATTGTAATGACGTATTAGATTGATTGGATACTTGATTTTATTGAATGTGTGTTGAAAAAGTGAAATGTTTCATTGTGTAAAATTCATTTATTGATTTGTAATTCTGTTTGAAAAACTTGAAAACTGAATTGTTGGTTGGGGTATTCACCTAAGTAAACCCGATGGGAAGAAATGCAATATAAGGCTAAGAAACAAAATTGAAGATGCGATAGTTGAATCGTTTGTAACATAGAACTTGAGATTCATGCTTGATACTAGGTTACTATGTTGTTTACTTCAATCATGGCATGACACAAAAGGACCCATGGGTTGAGTTTTTGAAAAGCTTGAAAACTGTTGAGTTGGCTTTAGAGCATATAAAGTGCATTGCTTAACTTATCCTGGCTACATTGAATGACTGACTACGTATTAGATTTTCTAACCATAAAATGTGGTTTTTGTTGGGAGTCCTACTCTTAGGCAGCTCCTTTTTGCCATAGGTTCCTAGATATTGTATCCAAATGCCTGGGCATGTCGACTAACCGCATAAGGAATTAGAAAAATATAGGATTCGATATTGATGCATGTTACGTACGTAGGCATGGTATGGATTTTCTACATAAATAGTTGTATCGGTAACTTGGGTTATGAGATTGAATGAGTTATAGTACCAATCTATGTGAATGTATGTATGTGCATTCTATGTTTTGTTTTATCCACTGTCACTTAGCATATAGAGAGTTGAGGTGATACTTATGTATCCTCAGGTTATGAAGAGAACTGATGGGGTAGCATCAGCTGAGGGGAAAAGTCTTTTGAAAGCACGTAAGATGGAGTCAGTCGCTTTTAAAAAAGTTTAGTCGTATTTTGTTCTTATTCCTATAAAGGATCTATACACATGGAAAAATAAAAAAGTATTATATTTTAGGTTTGGTTATGTTGATAGATATAAACTTTTGTATAAATAGGTGTTAAGCTAAACTCCATTGCAGTACACTTTTGTTATAAATAGAACTTTTGTTGAGTATAAATAGGTATTTCTATGTGATGGTACATTCTGTGCTATACCAAGATATGACATCCTTTGGGTGGTATCAAAGCATGAATTAGGGACCATATTCTTAAATGCATGCGAGGTATGCAGGGTAGCTAAGTAACATATGAAATTAACTTTGTTAATAGTAACATATTCTTAGATTGTGAAAGGGCTTTCAGTAATCTCAAAGAATTCTTTGTATCACCCTCCATACTCTCAACCCTTATCTCTACAGATAATTTATATTTGTACTTATTGGTTAGTTACCGAGCTCTTTCTTCTGTATTGGTCAGAATTGATGGAAAGGAACTTTGACTCGTTTGTTACGTGAGTCATGTCTTGCAAAGGCTAAAGCATTGGTATACGAAAATTGAGAAATTTATCTTAGTAATGGTTCTCTTGGCAAGGAAATTAAAATTGCATTTCAAGGCTCACCAAATAGTAATCCTTGCTGATCAGCCATTGCAATAAGCATTGCAATGGCCAGACTCCTCCGAGAAGATGATGAAATATGCCTTAGAGCTAAGTGCCTATAGTGTATAATACAAACCCAGATGATGGGAATTAGGTTACCAGGCCTCTGACCTATAGTTGAGCCCTAGGACTAGAGGAGTTAACACAGCGAATCCTTCTGTTCCAATCAACCTCTGCCGAGGCCAAATATTTCCTTACTGAGTTACCTTTTTTGCTAAGTCATATGACCGCCCATCTTTTTGTAGTATACCAAATAGAAGATTACTCTCTTACACTTGAGCTAACCAATTACTTAGCATCTTCCTTACTAAAAAGCCGAGAGAGAGTAACTCTAGACTGACAAGGCCATCCCTACTCAGACAAGCCATCTATCCATACTTTTTGTTCACATCTTCTAATAACCTCACCAATGCAACATTGCTACATATACAGTATCATGTACAGAATCTATTACACCAATGATTGTTTTTCTTATATATTTATCTTTACTCTTTTGTGTTTTTTACATTACTTACTTAGGAAATGCTCATTTGTCTTTTCCTTTTTAGGCAAGTTTCCCTAACTTATGGGTATAAATACCCTTGTATTTGTAGCTAGAAGGGATCAGATTACTCTTAATACAGTTTTTGAGTACTTTTGTTTCCTTGCATAAACACTATTTGTTTACAATCAGCATCACTCTTGTCTTTTCCCTTAAGAAAGGTTAGGTGGAGAGTAACCTCACCAGATCGATTCATGCGTCATATTGAATTGTGTCGTGAATTTTCGAAAGTTCCATTGGTGCATCATATCTTCGAAGCTATTCATAGGTTTTGCTTATTCTTTTACTCTTCATTTTTACCTTTTTGCACTTTCCCCATTAATTCTTTTTTGAGCTTTCTATAAGCTTGGACCCATCCAGCGATCGGCTTTGTCTGTTTTTGGTTACGGTTTGCAACATCTTAGTATCAGAGTGGAGGTTTTGTATGAACTGCAGCTAGTTCTTCTTACAGTTCTGTTATACTTTGTTTTGCGTATGTGAAAAAGAGTAAGTTATGGTGTTCATTTGATTGCTATGTTGTTAATTGTTAACTTCCTAAAGTGTTTATTTAGGCTTTGAATCTGTAAGGAAAAATGATAAACGCAAATATGAATGTTAGTACTAGTGATAACAGTGGAGTTGCTCACCATGGACAACAGTCTTAGGGAACTCCTAGAAGTACTAACGAGAGGCATGATGAGGTAGTTAATCTCTTAATAGATCTAACCCGAGCTATTCATATGCTATCTTAACAACCCATTGAAACTGCACAAAATACTCCCCTAGCTACCTAACTTGTTAGAGGTTAAAACCCAGTCAACCCGTTTGAGGTGGAGGAGTTGGCGCATAAGTAAGGCGAAAGATGGACCTAAGAAAGCTTGATGAAGAGGAAGAGGATTATTTTGAAGAAGAGCGAGTATGAGTCCCCAAAGCATCCGACCATATGAAGCTTCGAATTCTGAGTTTCAATTAATCTAGGAATGTTAATGAATATCTGGAGTAAGAAGAGAAGGTAGAGCGTGTATTTGATTATTATTAGTACGAAGATTATGAGAATATGAGAATTGTTGCTGTTGAGTTATCTAAATATGTCGCCATGTGATGGAAGAATTTTCAGGCCATAAGGAGACAAAATGGGTATCGAGAGATTAATACTAAGCCAAAGATGAAGAGGATACTCAGATATAGATTCATGCTAGTGACCTATCTCTAAGACACATTTACTCGGCTTCAGGAGTTGAGATAAGGAGGCCGAACAGTTGATGAGTATGTTTAAGACTTTCAAATGCTTATGATACGTTGCAAAGTGGAGGAGCCACCAGCTCGAACAGTCTTAAGATTCATTATTGGGTTGAGAGGAAACATTCAAGACATTATGGAGCTCCAACGATTCGACAAAATGGATAAAGCTATTAGGTTTGTCCAACGCATAGAGAGGCAAAGAAGGAGTTGAGCACCAATGAGGTTGTCGACTAGCCAACTCAAACTAGTAAGTCACTGAGCTCAGTTAAGTAAAGAGCCGAGTAGAAAATCGGACTTGATGGTGAAGTACCGACCTTAACTTATGAGAAGGGGCAAGGGTTTGGTAGGAAGACTAGCCAGATCAAGTGCTTTAAGTGTCAAGGGTTTGGATACATAGCTACTTACTGCCCAAATTGAAGGACGATGGTCATCAAAGGAGACATCCTAAAGCTAAAAGTTGAAAGTATTGATGAGGAACTCGAGAAGGAGGAGGTTTTTGTTGAGAAAGAGCTAATTGAGGAGGATATGTTTCCTAAGAACTTAGATTAGTTACTCATGGTTGTCCAACATACTATGAATATGGAACCCTTACAAGCGGAGGAGTAGAGAGAGAATTTGTTCCATACCACCTGCAAGGCAAATAATCAGATGTATGCCCTCATCGTAACTAGTGGAAGCTGTACCAATGTAGCATTAGCCAGTCTTTTTTAAAACTAAAGTTGTCAACTGTCATACATCCAAGGCTGTACAAGTTGCACTAGTTAAGTGAGAAAGGAGCATTACATATCACTCAGCAAATACTACTGTCAATCATTATAGGGAATTACTTTGACTAGATTCTCTATGACGTACTGCCTATGTGCGCTTCCTATGTATTGCTAAGAAGATCGTAGTTATTTAACAGGAGAGTTATATATGACGGCTACAAGAATACGTATATGTTCGAGAAGGATGACTTGAAGATCACACTGAACTTGACACCACCAAGAGAAGTTCATAAGTTGTAGATGAAACTTACTCATGAATCGAAGAAGGCCCTAGTGATGAGTAGCTACAAGAGGCCATCAATGCTAATGAGCTGACCTTCATGTTAGTCAAGCAACTACTAAAAATGAAGGAGTGGGGTTAATTACCCTAGGAAGTCAAGGAGTTGTTAGATGAATATACCGACCTATTCCTAGAACAGTTACCTATAGGGTTGCCTCCAACTTGAGGCATAGAGCACTGTATTGACTTAGTACTCGACGCTGTATTGCCAAATAAGCCAGCTTATTAGATGAATCCCAAGCAGGCTTTTGAGCTCCAACGTTAAGTTAATGAGTTGCTAGAGAAAAGATATGTAAGAGAGAATCTCAACCCTTATGCTGTGCTTGCACTTCTAGTACTGAAGAAGGATGGAACCTAGCGAATGTTTGTAGATAGTCAAATTATGAACAAGATCACAATCAAATATAGGTATTTGATCCTGAGGCTATAAGACATGTTGGATGAACTCGATAGAGCTAAGATTTTCAGTAAGATTGATCTTACATTTGGCTACCACCAAATCCACATGAGGTTAGGAGACGAATGGAAGATTATGTTCAAGACTCGACATAGACTTTACGAATGGATAGTTATTCCCTTCAGCTTATCGAATGCCCCAAGCACTTTCATGAGACTAATGAACTATTACTAAGACATCTCATGGGGAAGTGTGTCATGGTGTACTTTAATAACATCCTTGTCTATAATGCTAACATGCTGAGTCACTGTGAACATCTCAAAGCAGTCTTAAATATCCTTTGTGCTAAGAGACTATTTGACAATCTAAAGAAATGCTGCTTTTGCCAAGGGGAAGTGGCATTCTTAGGCTATATAGTCAGTAGAGGAGGCTTGGAAGTTGATGATGAAAAAATTCGAGCAATTGTTAAGTAGCTAACTCCTACTACCTATGTTGACGTGAGAAGTTTCCAAGGACTAGCTTTGTTTTACAGAAGATTCATTAGGAATTTCGATACCTTCATTATGCCACTTACTAAACTAACAAAGAAAAATACTGACTTCTGATAGAGAGAAAGGGAGGGGGGGGGGGGGGGGGCGGTGGTGTGGGAGGAGCTATGGCCGAGATAAAAGAAAGATTGACCTCCACCTTGGTATTAGTATTGCTTGAGTTCAACAAAATTTTTGAGCTAGAATGCAACACATTCGGCATTGGAATAGGCACGATCCTAATGCAGGAAGGATGACCAATTACCTTCTACAGTGAAAAGTTTCAAGGACCCCAGTTGAATTATTCCATGTATGACAAAGAACTTTTGGCAATAATTTGAGCATTGCAAGTATGGTAGCATTATTTACTGCTGAGAGAATTTGTCATATATACTAATCATGAACCGCTGAGGTACTTTCGAAGTCAAACTAAGTTGTTGAAGCGACAGGCAAGATGAGTTAAATTCCTTAAATGATTCAATCTTGTGATTAAGTACAAGTAAGGGAAGAACAATGTAATTACATATGCTCTTTCAAGGAGATATGCACTTTTATCAAAGTTGTAGACTTAACTATTTAGGTTTGTAAGTATCAAAGAACAGTACCTCGTGGATCCACACTTTAGACCTATAATTTCACGATGTATCGATGGGAGGATAGTGGATGAGTATCATGTGGAGGATGGCTATTTGTTTCGACATGGAAAATTATGTGGGCTAAATTGTTCACTCAGGGAGCTAGTGATCAGAGATGCTTATAGTAGAAGTCTCTCCAGATACTTTGGAGAAAGAAAAACTTGTGAACTGTTGAATGGCCTATTCTTTTTGCCAAGAATGAGGAGAGATGTACACCAAGTTATCGAGAGCTATATTGTATGCAAGAAGGCCAATTGTCAAGTCGAGCAAGGGAGATCAATGCCTCTACTTGTTCTAATGAGGTCATGGATTGAACTAAGCATGGACTTTATCCTTAGACTACCACAAATTTCCTGAGGTAAAGATTTTATAATGGTTATTGTAGATAGGTTTCATAAGATAGCACACTTCGTACCCTGCACTAAAGCTAATGATACTTCGGCTATTGCTTTTCTTTTCTTGCAAGAGATTGTATGGATATACAGCGTGCTGAGAAGTAGTCTCCAATGGAGACTCAAAGCTCTTGATCCATTTCTAGAGAACCCTGTGGCATCAATTGGGGACCAAATTACTCTTTAGTACCACATGTCACCCCCAAATTGACAGCTAAATAGAAGTAGTTAATCGTACTTTAGGGTCACTACTCCGAGCTATAGTAGACAAGAACTTAGCTGATTAGGACGTTTGCTTGCCAGTGGTCGAGTTTGCCTATAATTAAACAGTACATGACACTACTAAGCAAACCCCCTTTAAGATAGTCTATAGGTTTAATCCTGAGTTGCCCCTCAATTACTCCCCTATACTAGTACTTGTGTAAGAAGACCCAGATGCATCGGCTGGAGCAAAATCCTTTTAGCACATTGATGACAAGGTTGTTCAGCATATTGACCAAGCTGCTAGAAGAATGCAAGAAAATACTAAGGGCAGGATGGCCAAACAATTTTAGCTAAGAGACTTGGTGTGACTATACCTCAACAAGGAACGGCTTACAAATAAGAGGAGGAACAAATTATCTACAAAAGTGGAAGGGCCTTTCAAAATCCTCTAAAAATATCAATGATAATGCCTACAAGTTAGAATTGCCTAGGGACTATGAGGTTTTTGATACCTTCAACATTACCGATCTTAGTTTGTATCACCCTGACGAAGAACTGAGTGAACACTACTAGGATTTGATCCCAAATCCAAAACAACCCAGAGGGGATGTTGGGAATTAGGCTAGCAAACCTTTGACTCGTGGCCAGCTCTGGGACTAGAGGGGTTGGCACGGCGAATCCTTCTCTTCCAACCAACCCCTATCGAAGCTAAGTACCTCCTTGCTAAGTCACCCTTCATGTCGAGTCATATGACCACCCATATTTCTATAGTGTGCTGAATAGAAGATCACTCTCTCATAATCGAGCTGACCAATTACTTCGTATCTCCCTTACCAAGAAGCTGAGAAAGAGAGACTCCAAACTGACAAAGCCATCCCTACTTAGACAAGCCATTTGTCCGTAATTTTTGTTCGTATCTTCCAAACGACCTCACTAATGTAGCATTACCACGTATACTGTATCATGTGCAAAATATGTTGCACTAATGATTATTTTTCTTGTATATTTATTTTTACCCTTTTGTATCTTGTATATTACTTTCTTAGAAAATGCCCTTTTTTCTTTTTTCTTTTTACTTTTTACATTTTAGGCAAGTTACCCTAACTTATGGGTATAAATACCCTTGTACTAGTAGCTAGAAAGGATCAAATTATTTTTAATACATTTTTAAGTACTTTTTCTTCCTTACGTAAACAGTTTTTGTTTACCCTTGGCATCACTTTTATCCTTACCCTTGGCATCACTTTTATCCTTTCCCTTAAGCAAGGTTAGGTAGCGAGTAACCTCATCAAACCAATTCGTACATTATATCGAATTGTGTTGTGAGTCATCGAAAGTTCCATTGGTGCGACATATCCTCTAGAGTTGTTCATAAGTTTTACTTACTATTTCATTCTTCATTTTGCCCTTTTCATACTTTCCCCATTAATCCTTTTTCAGGCTTTCTACAAACTTAGACCCATCTAGCGACTGGTCTTTTCTATTCTTGGTTACGATTCACAACACTAGAGTAAATTAGAAGCCCAAGAGCTGATGGATTTTTTGGCTAAGTTCACTATTGAGGAAGATAGTATGAAAATTGTCAAGAAACTCATATAGTACTTTTATATGGATTATTCTTCCACAAGAGAAGGAAGTGGTACAAGCCTTATTCTTCAAAGCGCCAACAACATCAAAGTTAATTATGCTCTAAAGTTTGGATTCCCAGCTAGCAATAGCGAAGCAGAATTTGAAGCTTTGATTGCTGCACTTAAACTAGCAAAAGAGATTGGTGCTAAGAAACTCGAAGTGTTTTCTGACTCACAATTGGTGGTGAATCAGGTCATAAGAAGTTATGTAGCAAGGGAAGAAGAAATGAGCAAGTACCTGTTAGTGGTATGAACACTCGCAAAAGAATTTCAATCTTTCCCAATTCACAAGGTTCCAAGAAGTAAGAATATTGCTGTCGATAAGTTGTCTAGGTTAGCCAGTATGGCATTCCCTAACCTAAGTGACAAACTTTTTATCGAATTTCTCTCACAAAAAAGTTGATCCATTATCTTGTAAAGCTGCAAATTAGCTCCTTACCTAAGAGAGGAGTCTTGGATAGATCCCTTTGTAGATTATTTGAAAGATGGTACCCTCCCTGATGATAAGAAAAAAGCATGAAGATTAGTTTATCAAGCTACGAATTATATGCTAATAGATGGTCAGTTATATAAATGTGGCATATCACAATTCTACCTTTGATGCCTTCCTCTAAGAGTTGCCCAACAAGTGTTATTTGAACTACACAGTGGCGTATACAGTAACCATATGAAAGCATAGACATTGTATGTCTGCGAATTGCGACTTGGCTATTATTAGCTGATCATGAAAGAAGATGTAAGGACAATTGTTAGGCATTGTCTAAAGTGGCAAAACCATGAGGCACTAAGTCATGCACCTTCAACTGAACTATATTGCTTATCTAGCCCTTGGTCTTTTGCTTAATGGAGGTTAAATATTTTTAGACCTTTCCCAAAATCTATAACCCAGTGACAATTGTCATTGTTGTTGTGGATTATTTTACAAAATGGGTAGAGGTCAAGGCAGTGGCGAGGATCACCAAACAAAAAGTGAAGGCATTTGTTTTCAACTCCATAATATTGAGATTCGAAGTTCCTCTTATGATAATTACAGCAACGGCCTACAGTTTGACAGCAACAAGTTCTAAGCATTTTCTGAGAAATACGATATTCACCTAAGCTACACATCTGTAGCATACCCTTAGACGAATGGATAAGTTAAAGCTGTCAACAAGATCAACTTATATGGCTTAAGGAGGACAATTAATCACGTTTAGGGGAGATGGCCTAATGACCTACTAGATGTCTTATGAGGGTATAGAATCACCCATAGAACCGCAACAAGTGAAACCCCCTTTAGGTTAGCATACAATACGGAAGTAGTTTTGCTAATTGATTTAGATCTACTTAATCTAAGAATGTAGAATTTTGATGTGATGGTTAATCAAGTTGGATTAACAACAAATTTGGACACCATTGAACAAATTAGAGATATTATAAAAGCAAGGGTTACAATGCATTAGCATAAAGCAGTTAGGGTTTTTCAACCTAGGGACTTGGTTTATTGAAAGCTAGGAGCAACTAGCATGCAAGAAATTTAAGGGAAGCTCAATGCAAATTGGGAGAATCTTGTCAAGGTCTGGGAAGTCATTGGTGAGGGGGCTTATCGACTAAAAAGGTTGAATGGATCAATCATTCCTCGAGTATGGAATCCCAAGAATTTGAAACTCTATTTCAATTGATTGCCTAAATGATGTTCATTTCCATGTGTCTTGTAAGGTGATGGCCTACTTGTTTGTGAGACAGTTATATTTGAAGCTTTATTTTGCTTCTAGAACTATTTATGACTAACAAGTTAATAAGTTTAAACTACATGACAAACGAATTGATGTAAGTTCAAGCTTATCGCGGTTAACAAACTTTAGAAATCAATCCTACAACTAAGTAAAATGGCTAGTACATGTCTCAAATGGCTAACGAACAATGTTTATAACAGACACAAAATGTGTGTGAAATAAAACATGTTGAAAGAATTGGGTGCATAAAAAAAAACATGACGATAGAATTAGGTGTTTAAAGTAAAACATGCAGAGGAAAACTTAGCGTGTGATGTAAACTATATTGAAGAATAAGAGCATGTGAAATAAAACATACATATTAATAGAAAATAATAATAAAACGCACTAGAAATACAAAGTTATACGGGAAGTGTTTTTCATTCATTGTGATATGATTACAAAGACTTGGCCATTTGCCCAAAGCATTACATACAAAGAATTAAAATTATGAGCCATCCTTATTGGCTATTTTCAAAGTGAGTAGAAGCAATCCTTAGATCAAAGGTTAGGGCCTTCTTGGAGCATATTTCTTTTTCCGCACTTAGGGTCTCAGAGTAGGTAAATTTTTCTCTTCGTTTGTAAGGGATTTCCTTTGATAGGTGTTCTTCTTCACCTAGATCTTTGACACGAGCTCCAGTATTAGCCCTCATATCAATTTTGGTACTTAATTCCTTGCCATTGTCCTTGTCGTAGCTACTGACTTGGTCATCGACGTTGGCAAAATCTAAGCACGAGAGATCATAATCGGGGTGAAGCTTAAGGATTTCCTCTCTTATTGCTTAAACCCCCTCCAACAACTTCTTCCATAATAGTCTCTCATATTGTCGATTAGGAGTGACAATTTCTAGTGCCTCTTCAACAAAGGGTCCTCTCTCCTCCAACTTGGCGATACGGCTTTGTAACCTTATGTTGTTGATCTCTAGTTCCTCGATTTATACCCTAAGCTTGTCATCCTCATCACTCATTATGTAGACAATTCAGCCAGACCCTAGCACTCTTCTTTTTTTCTTCTTAAGCTCCTCTTTCAAGCCTTCAACTTCCTTATGCTGCTCTTCAACCTTAACTTTAAGGCTCAAGACTTCATTGGTAGCTAAAGAGTGTGCCAATTTCTCAGTAGCCAATTCTTCTTGTACTTTCTAGCCTCCATCTCGACCATTATTCTTATGTTCTTGGTAGCAACAATCTAAGCCTTGGAGGGGTTGTATGCACCCTCTATTTTCTGTAACAGGACAATGTAGAATAATGAATATTCTAGATGACCTGGCAGAATACAAGAAGATTATTATTACTATTACCTTCTTCATCTGTTTGTTGGCCCTGTCCAGCGTTTTTAAAACATGGCTACTATCTGAAAACAAACAAGAGTATTATCAACTAAACAAAGCTAACAGTTAAAAGGATGTAATAGATACTTACATCATATAGCTTGGCCACGTTATAAGTCTTATTACAACCACCAACCCTATCGTCATCTTTCTTGGAGTTCTATTTATCCTTAGAAAGAATAATGCTTTCCATCAAGGCCAAAGATTTTGTCCTGTCTCCCAGGGCTAAGTTGATATGAAAAATGGTATGGCTCCAACACTGGATGAAGTACTTACCAATCTCTATATTGGGGATGAACTCGGCACTGTTGATGCTGAGAGCTTTATTGTGCATGGCCTCCTTCATCCTTTCGTATAACTCTTTCGACCTCTTAGTAAGTGATTAGGTGACAAGTTTCTTCCCAAGTCCTTTTATTATTCGTGCTCAGCACCACTTCCATCATTAGTGATGACCCTATGGCGGCTGTGATAGCTTCAGACTCTTTTTGGGGTTAGGCCTCTTAACCACCCCTTTTCAGCTCTACAGCAAATGGAATATTTTTGAATTGGAAGTGCCTCGATATGTGAGATCTCAGCCAATCCAGGCTTCTTACTCCCTTTCCATTTCTCAACTGGTTGGGAGGTCTTCTTTGGGCTGTCACATGCTTCACTACACCCTCCTTTGTTTCTTTTTTCATAGCAATTGGCCGATTGGTAGTGACAGTAGCTACACACTTATCAACCTTCGATTTCTTAGCCTTGTCTTAAGCTAATAATTTGGTTGGATTCACCTTACTAGTACTTATATTTGCAATATGAAGTAGACATATTAATACTAATGCGAGGAAAATGAATGAACTTACATTCTTCGTACTGAGCAAGGCTTAAAGGAAACAATTCTTCCCCTATGTCAAAAGAACGGCTTTCCTCTTGTAGCTATACTCAACACGGTGGTTACTCATTAGCATACCTTCCTTATTTGAAAAGATTGGCTCTCTGCTTTCATATAGCTTATCATCCTTTCGGCATCCCAAAAGAACATTTTGTTCTTCTTCCTATCCTCAATCTTCTTTGCCACAGCGACATCAGTCAGCATCAATTCTGTGTCTTTAGTGCAGATTGGCTCTATCCATTGAGGCTAGAAATCTAATTCCTCATCTAAAACTATTGACATGAATTTGTCGTACTACTTATGGATCATGGACTCCAACCCATCTAAGAACTTCCACCTATGTCTCACAACAACAAAATACCAACCGTCAGGTTACCTCCTAAAGAATTACTAAAATAGTTGAAGCGTAGCCGTAACTTCAACCTCTTCATAGATTATTCTAAAAGCCATTAGAAGCTGTTATGTATTTACTGAAAACATATTTGGTGCGACTCAGAAATAATTGTAAAATTGCTTAATGAATGTCGAGAAAGGGAAGTATACTCCAAAATCAAGATACTTTAAATGGATGTAGAGCTCATACTCCCTCGGAAAACATACTCTTTCTTCCTCTCTCAACCTCTTAAGATTCCATGCCCTTGGAATGTCTTACCAATACTTGTTATATTTTGAAACAAGGACCCTATCGACAACATTGACTACTCCATCTAGCAAATCATAGAAGTAAACTATATTATTGTATAGATACTTAGCTATAGATCTTCCCTCTTTATCACCTCGATAGATATCTATTATGAAGGAATTGATTTAAGCTAGTTTGTCCCATCACTTTACCATGGTATCAGTTGAACTACCTGCATCTTGCTCCTTTTTTAGAGGAAAGAAGTGGCCTCAGTCTCCATTACTTTGGAATTCGAAAGGATAAGTTGATGAATTATGTTGCGAACCATTCTTGATTAGTTATAAATTCACAACGTTTGATGAGTTTGAAGTTGAAGATGAAATATTGAAAGTAAGAGAAAGCTTATGAATGCGATTATAAAGTCTAATTCTACTATTGAAAACTTTTAAATACTTTATTGGAAATGATGTGCTAAATAGGAGATGGCACAGATTAGTGATACATGTTTTGGGATAGAGATCCAATGGTTTCTAAGGCTTTGACAGTTATTATGGTCTATGGTATAATTATGGCTAATGTAACAATTGTCATTTATGCCACAACTTAAGCTTTTAACAGGAGGGAAAATTGAAAGTTATGACCTTTCACATAAGACATGTTCCGCCTCTTGGAAATCAAAGGACTTTTTTTATTACTTAACATTTGGGAAATTATTACTTACTTGACCTCGCAGAACAACAAGATGTTTACTCCCTTAGCTGAATACTTGAAAGTTGTGACCTTTCACATAAGATACAATCTACCTCTTGGAAATCAAAGGACTTTTCTGATTACTTAGCATTTGGGAAATTATTCCTTACTTAACCATGCAGAATAACAAGATGTTTACTCCCTTAGCTGAATACTTGACCATGGGAGTTGGGGGGTAAATGTTGATAGTTGAATTTCCATCACTTGGCTACTCAGTTGCCTGACGAGAGACTCTATTCCTAACCATGTCAAATAACATCAACATGACAAGTAACTCGATTCTCAGCTGATGTCTAGTAACATGGACTAACATCTGATTTAAATTGAGTAAAGTGGCATGAATAGTTATCACTTAACACGGTTATATTACATAACTTCCTACTCTCCCTACATTTCCAGAATGTGTCTGATCAAGAGACTTCCACTTGTCTCGTTAATCATTCTAATAACTACTGCTTCAAACATAATATTTGCTTATAAATACGAGAAAGAAACACAATAAGAGACATCTGATAACTCCTTACCACATACTTAACTTCCCTTACTCTCATTCATTAACTTAGATATTTGAGTGGCCATACCGAACTAGCCCTGGTATTAAGAGCTTTTCCCTTCTTTGCAAGATAATTCCAAATACCAAAATCCACGAACAACAAGAATCAATAAAAGTGTGCTATTCATTTTTCAATTCGTACCCGTATCCTTTATCTTCACCGTTGGCTTTCTTTCTTGTTTGTGTTGCTTATAGGTTTAAGCCTTATTGGTCAGCATTGCATATGAATTAGGCTTACTTACTACTGTATAGATAGGATAATAAGCATTGTAAAGTCCATTATGTGCTAAAGCATGCCTCAAATTATGGCAGTTGGTATCAAAGCTTAAGCTATTTTAGTAGGAACAACCATGACACGACAAAAGGAAGTAAGCTAGAGGCTAGATAGCTTGCAGGAATCCTCAACGGAATGTATAAGCGAATGGATAATTTAGTCACACTATCGATAAGAGTAGCTAAAGTTAAGGCCAATCATCAAGATATGAATGCTAAGATGACTAAAATGGTTGAGAATTTCAATGTTATAGTGCAAATGCTTAGAGAGGAAATGCACATGATGATTGATGAGGAGAGATAACAATTAAAGACTCAAGTGGAAGACTTAAGAAGATAGGTTAATACTCATGCCTAAACTAAGACTGTTGAGGAGTTGAGGCTACAAGTAGCTATTTTGACTCCAGTTGTAAGGAATGCTCCTACCCCTATACCTGTATATGTTCCTGTTCATGTAGGACATCTAAAGATACCTAAGCCTACAGCATTCATTGGTGTGAGGATGCCAAGTTGTTGGCGAACTTTCTATTTGATATGGAGCGTATTTTGCCATTATAAGGACAAATGATGAGAGAGCAAAGGTCACCATAGCTGCAATGTACTTAATTGTTGATGCTAAGTTATAGTAGTACACTAAGTATGAGGAGATCTAAAATGGAAATGCTCATGTAGATAAGTAGGCTGAGTTATAGACTTAGTTTTTCCCTTAGAATGTTGAGTACAATGCTAGAAAGAAGTTGAGGGAACTTCGATAGGGTGATAACATCAGAAAGTATGCCTATGAGTTCTCGACATTGATGTTGGACATTGGGAGCTTGGCCAAAGATGATAAGCTATTCTATTTCCTAGAAGGATTGAAGCCTTATGCCAAGAATGAGTTGCAAAGGCAACAAGTTATGAACTTGGCTACAGCATAGGTAGTAGTTGAGTGCTTAACTAACTACATTCATGACAATAAAGTGAAGAACGTGTGAATAGGATATGAGGGTGGAAAGTTAGTTAAGTCGAGCAAACCCAAAGTAAGGGAGGCCCAAGTTCAAGTAATAGCAATAGTAACATTGTAGGGGGTTAAAGGAAATCTTATAACCCTCACTAGTTTGGAAAGAATGGGGCAACCACTAGAGATAAGAAGCCCTCATTCTCTTGTTTTCTATGTAATGGCTCTTACAAAATAACTAAATGTCCACACAAGGCTATGTTCAATGCTATGGCCCAAAAGGTAGAAAGTGTATGCCAAGATGAAGAGTCAAGAAGTGATGGGGATAAGAAGCCCTCATTCTCATGTTTTCTATGTAATGGCTCTTACAAAATAGCTAAATGTCCATATAAGGTTGTGTTTAATGCTATGGCCCAAAAGGTAGAAAGTGTATGCCAAGATGAAAAGTCAAGGAGTGATGGGGAGGATCAGCCTTAAATGGGAGTGTTACACATGTAGTCAGCTGTTAGAAATAGTTCCTTAGTGCGATGTAAGCCCAAGACTAACAATGATTTGATGTATGTCCAGTTAAGCATCAATGGTAAGAGTGGCAGTGTAATGTTAGACTCCGATGCTATACACAACTTCATTAATGTACATAAGGTAAAAAGGTTAAGGTTGTTGCTTATTGAAGATATTAGCCAGATTAAAGCTATTAACTCCAAGGCCTATCCAGTCTAAGGAGTTGCAAGAGGACTGAAAGTGAGGGTTGGGGATTGGAGTAGAAATCTCAACTTCAAAATTGTTCCATTGGATGACTTCTTCTTAGTCCTTAGAATAGATTTCTAGAGATAGGCTAGAATTTCTCCCATACCTACAATAGATTGCTTATTATTCATGGGTCAAAAGCCATGCTATGTGATGATTCAGAGGAATAGGGCAAGTAATAATGGCAAGGAAGGGAAGAATATTGAGGTTATGATGCTATTAGCACTCTAACTGAAGAGAGGGCTTAAACATCAAGAGCTGACTTTCTTGGCTATCCTTATAGAGAAAGAAGAAGCTGGAAAGATGGAGATATTAAAGGTAATAGAGAGTGTCTTAAAGGAGTATAATTTTATGATGCTTGATAAGCTCCTAAAGGATTTACCTCCCAAATGATCAGTGGGCCATGATATTGAGTTGCTTCTTAGTGCCAAAGCACTTACTAGAGCTCCCTATAGAATGTCTCCTTCCGAGCTAATTGAATTGAAGAAGTAGTTGGATAAGTTGTTAGAGGCAAGCTTCATTCAACCGTCAAAAGCACCATACTAAGCTGTTATTCTATTTCAGAAGAAGTAGGATAGAAGTTTAAGATTGTATATTGACTATTAGGCTTTAAATAAGTTAAAAATGAAGAATCATTATCCGATTCCTCTAATTATTGATCTATTTGATCAACTAAGTGGGGCTAAGTACTTTACATAGTTGGATCTTCACTCAAGCTATCATCAGGTTCACATTGCGGAAGGGGAAGAGCCTAAAATAACTTATGTGACCTAATATGGAGCTTATGAGTCCTTAATGATGCCTTTCTGTCTCACCAATGCTCTTGCATCATTTTGTACCTTAATGAATAATGTATTTCTTAAATATCTTGACAAATTTGTACTCATCTATTTAGATGATATTATTGTGTATAGCAGGACATTACAAGACTATGTAAAGCACTTACGGATGGTTTTTGAGAAGCTATAAGGGAATCATTTGTATATGAAGCGTGAGAAATGTGCCTTTACTCAAAAGCACATTAGCTTCTTTAGTCATATTGTTCAAGAAGGGTAGATGCAAATGGATATGGGTAAGGTGGAAGCAATTAGGTAGTAGTTAGTGCCTAAGAGTGTAATAGATTTGTGGTCCTTCCTTAGACTCTCAAATTACTACAAAGGATTTGTCAAAGGATATTTTTGCCGAGTTATACCCCTTATAGATTTGTTGAAGAAGGAAAAAGCATGGTCATGGTATGAAGGATTTCAAATTGCCTTCCAAGAGTTAAATCATATAGTGATAGAGGAGCTAGTCTTCATACTTCTTGACATTCCTAAGCCTTCTGAAGTCCATACAGATGCCTCAAACATTGCATTAGGTAGAGTATTGATGCAAGAGAGTCATCTAGTAGCATACGAGAGTAGGAAGCTAAATCAAATGAAGCATATGTACTTAGCCCAAGAGAAGGAGTTACTTGCAATCTTTCATTATCTAAAGACTAAAAAACACTATTTGTTGGGATCAAAGTTTCTTGTGAAGACAAACAATTCTGCTACCAACCATATATTGACTCAACTAAAACTCTTGGCCAAGTAAGCTAGATGGCAAGAGTTCCTTGCTGAGTTTGATATGGAGATATAGTACCATAGCAAGTGGACTAACTAAGTAGAAAATGCTTTGAGCTAGTGAACTAATTTAGCTTCCTTTACACAAATTACACACCAGTTGACAAGTTAAATCTCAATTTCAATTCAAAAGTAGATAAAGTAGCATATAGGTCAAGACCTATTGGCCAAAAATCTCAAGTAGTTGGTTCAGGAAGGAAAGACTTGTAGATTTTGGATAGAAGGCGACCTCATCTATATAATGGGTACCAATTATAAGTCTTAAAGGTGAGCAATGTAAGAAGGGCACTCATGAGTGAGTGTGAAGATACTTTATTCGATGGACATCTCAACTGGCAAAGGACATTAAGCTTGTTGAAGTAAAGCTACTATTGACTAAATATGAAGGAGGATATGATGAGTTATATGAATACTTGTTTAACTTGCCAATAAGACAAAGTTGAGAGGTAGAAGACTGTAAGCTCATTAGAGCCACTTCTAGTGCCATCTCACCCATGGGAGAGCATCTCCATGGACTTTATCACTTCCTTACCAAAAGTAGGGGAGCACTCATCCATTTTATTATTGTTGATAGGCTCTCTAATTATGCCACCTACATTCCTACTACAAAGAGTTCAATTGCAAAAGAAATAGCCCAGCTTTTCTTCAAGCATTTGGTGAAGTTTTAGGGTATGCCCTAGAATATTATGAGTGATAGGGACACTAGGTTTATAAGGAAGTTTGGGATAGAGTTGTTCCGCCTCTTGGGTTCCAAGCTAAACATAACCTCTAGCTACCATCTATAGAGTGACAGATAGATAAAGAGATTCAATGGTTTGTTGAAGGAATACCTTTGGCACTTTGTTAATGCCAACTAGAAGAATTAGGTTGATTTGCTGGATATCGCCCAATTATATTCTAGCATCCAATAGAGCCCTATAGAGATCATTACAAGTCAATAACCATTGTTACCTTATATAGCGGTAACACCATTAGTATACCTAGGAGCTCAGTTATCACTAGGACTTACCGGAACAGAATTGAACTAAAATGGGTCCTTTGAGATGTTAAAGAAAATTAGAGGGAAACAGTCCATAATCAAACAAGAGTAGCTAATGTGAAGTTACTCAAAAGATGTGACTTACCAACGAACACAACATAACTTGACACCTCACTTGATATGATGCATAAGTAGATGTCAAAGTCCACCCGCCATTAATCTTGAGCTATTCAGTAAGATTAGATATGAGTGTAAGGAGTATAGACTTGGAGAGGATTATCTCATAAGAACAAAGTATTCAATATTAAGATGTAAGTTATCTCTAGCTTACAAGAGATAAGGACTATTTATAGTAAGTCCCTAAAGTAGTATTATAAATAAATAAATTACAAGAAAGTATTTACAAAAAGGGGATTCTTAGTACATACCAAAAGGGTAGAAAAGACAACAAACCAAAAATGGAAAAGTAGTTAAATGTTAGATGAGGTGGACAGCTGGTAGTGTAGTATTGTTTTCGTATGAATATTTTCTAAGCATAGCAGCCGAGAAGGGTTAAAATGTTGCTACACTAAAAGGGCTAGGATGAGACAGACGATGGTATGGCGAGGGAAACTACTCGGCTGTTTAAGTGAGTCTCTCATCACTCAATAAGAGATTCTTAACAGCAGTTGGTTGAAGTACTCAATACAAGGTCCTTGATAAAGGAATGGTCTGCATCATCATTACTGAGTATACAGATCAACGTATGACAATGTAAGGAGCTGAAAGAGTTCAACCACCTTTCTTTGATGTACAGTCTCTTATCATCAGTAGGTTGTTGAGAGAGAATTCTTTGGGAGAGGGATTGAAGGCCTCGGAGCCACATGCAAGCAATGGGATTGCTGACCAGTAATGCATTAACCATATGCCGAGAGATGCCCAAGAGCTTATCAGTTCACTAAGGATTAGAAGCAAAGTTTAAAAGTAGCAAAAGCATACCTTGAGAAGGCTTCCAAGAGGACGAAGAAGTTGGTAGATCAAAACTTTTGACTTAGAGAGTTCAATGTTAGAGATAGGTCCTCATAAAGCTTCTTCCAGAACAGGTTAGATCATTGAGGAACAAGGATAGAAGATTGATCCAGAAGTACATTGGTCTAGTTCCTATCATCTTGAAGATTGGAAGAGTAGCTTACAAAGTCAAGCCTCTTACAAGGTTAAAGGTCTATCTAGTTTTCCATGTCATTGTCTTAAAGCCATATTATCTAGACATGAAAGACCTATCTCGCAATGTGTTTAAGCGCTCGTATGTCAAATTTAACTTTAACTTGAGTTAAGCTATGGAAGACATCCTCGCAAAGCAAATAATCAAAGATCCTACCATTGGAGAAGAACATACAAAATATTTAGTCAAGTGGAGAGATTGAGAAGAAAAAGATACTATTTGGGAGACTAAAGAAGACCTCAGGCTCTTATTCAAGAGAAAGTAAGCCTAACTAGTTAGAAGACCTTTGCCATTAAATCTAAGCTCTAATACATATTGCCGAGGACGTTAATAGAATTAAGTGAGGAAGGGTATTAGAGACCCATTTTTATAATATACTTGTACTAGTAAGGGCCAATTCTTTTATACATATAGTAACATAAAGAGGTACTTTTTTCCATTTTAGCTAGAGCTTTACTATTATCAGAAATTTCGACCTTTAGAAAGTGATACCATTTTACCAGTTTTAATGTCTCCTCTTGCCAAACCCAAAAATGCCCATAAAGCTCTTTATAGGGGTATGGGTACTTTTCTAGATTGAAGCTCTTACTCACCATATTGGTTAATCATGATCAATGACACCTATTACATATACATTACCCCCATATACATATACCGTAGCCTTATAATACTGTTAGAATTAATAAAAGTATGCTATTCATTTTTTAATTCGTGCCCATGTCCCTTATATTCACTGTTGGCTTTCTTTCTTATTTGTATTGCTCATAGGTTTAGGCCTTGTTGGCTAGCATTACATGCAAATTTAGCCTGCTTACTATTATAGAGGTAAGATAGTAAGTATTGCACAGTCTATTGTGTGCTAGAGAAAGCCCCGAACTATGACACAATGCATGATTGTTTTATTAAAGGTCAAATATTTGTCAAGTTTGGTTTATGGGTAACCAAATAATAGGTTCTTCACATAATATTCATATCCTAAATAATAGTGAGGGGTATGTGTATATGTACATATATATATGTATGTATGTATTTTGTTTTGGGAAAAACCAATAGGTTCTTTGCTTGCAACATCTTATTCCCATGTTAATTTATGACTATAGTAGGGTGGAAACAAATTTGTCGGGCACATTGATCTTACTTATCTTAGATAGAAGTATATGCAATTTGATGGCTCTTTAGGTTTGACATAGAGCATCGATATTCGTTGAAGTTTCTACTATACTTCAAGTTCCGAACTAGAGCATATCGCAACGAAGCACAAAAGGGAAGGAAAAGAAAACAAAGCCAATGGTTCTCTCTCTCTCTCTCTTTTTATGGTTCAAAGTTTCATAGATAACCTTGAGTTAAGGATAGACATTTGCCTTGTTTGAGTAAGTTGCTAGTCGCTTCTATTCACTTTGCTCGCTACCTTGTTTTGCATCTATGGAAGAGGCATCTTCGACATAAGAGAAAGAAACACCCGGTGAGGAAAACGGTGTAAGGGAAAGAAGATAAGAATATAGTGGTTAGTGTGTTGCTACTGGCATGATTCAAAAAGAAGAGGATGGTGCTAGTGTGCTTCGGTTTCCAGGAAGAAGGAGATAGGATCCTTGAGAGATTGTGTTTAAGATTTTCACGGGTTTTATCTGTAGTTAAGATTTGGTGTGGATGCTTTCGGAAGAAAAAGTACTTATGTGACACTAGTAAGGAGGCTGTGTGATCTACAAATAGATTAGGAAGGGGTTTGTTTAGTTTCCTTAGTTAAAGAATTTGTTGGACTACCTATCTTGGGGTACGGACGGTTACGGGCTGCTAACCAAAGAAAAGGATGTGGAAGGTAGAATTTAAGGCTGTAGGCCGTGGGCTTCAAGGGTCCAACTTTGTAATTTGTCTATCTATCAAGATTTGATATATAATAGCACCATGTAATCCTAAATATTTTATTATTATATTTGTAATTTTACTTGAAAAATTATCTTTGACATGGGATATAATTTCTTATTTTGAGGTATAATACATACACATACATATATGCATACATATCCATATCTATATCTATAGTTTAAAGTAAGTTAGTGAATTTACCAATATTTATCGAAATCGATTTGTGCTAAAATTTTCGATAGGTACAACAACATTTATTTTTATAGGATTTAGTAATTCGTATAATCCAATTGAATCAAGTCTTTTTCTCTACGGGCTAAATGCATCTTCATTTGTTATCTATATATACATTAATACATACATACATGCATACAAAACACATATACATACATATATGTACATACATACAGATAGATATATATGCATAGTAGCTTGGGATTATTTTCGTATGGCGGTTGAGCTTATAAAAAGTCAGGTACTATGTTTTTGTTAATAGCAATGCTATCTCGTACAAGCATTACTTGTATTAGCATGGAATATAATATATTTAACCCTCGAATTTGTGAAGTTATGATTATTTACTTATTCGATTTTGAAATCAACAATTTCGATTTTGCTGTGTTTCTTTCATCCAGGATTTATCATACCATAATTCCGTTTATGAAAATAACGTTAACAATATACATTTGTATAGTTATGTTTATTGAATGTTGTTATGGTGAGTTTTAGATCTTCTTTTATGACTAGAGGCACTGGCTATCGGTATTGGTGGTCAAAATACCTATTGCAATATATTCCTTTGTTTATAATATTATCTATTATATATTATTTAACGATCCTATTCATAACTTTCGATAAAATCTTATATTTGTAAATTAGTGATTATATTATTATATGGGCATTCTATGAACATTTCATTTTCTTCTCCTTCGTTTTTTCTTCCCCCTCTTTTAATCACTATTGCAATCTCTTATCTTGCTTATTTAATTCCATTGTCTTCCTTATATCATAATTTATTGATTGATTATTATCAAAGTGGTGCTATTAGTGATATATAAAGGAGATAGTTCTAGAACTTCAATGAATGCTCTCATATAGTTAAAGTAATCCTTATAAAATAATATATATATATATATATATGTTGGCACTTTTGAGGAATTAAAACACATGAGTTTACTACTAAGGTACATGAACAAAATATTATTTATTCATAAAAAATGAATACAGAATAAAGGTGATTAGAAAAGCTTTTAAAGGTCATTAGTATATTAAATATAATTCGTAGTTTTCTAATTTTAACTAGCCTATTAGATTTTTGTGTGACTCTCTTTCTACTCCAATTTCAATGAGGCAAAGTAATAATCTTACAAGAAGGATTCTAGTATTCCAAAGCATTCTTTAACGGGTTTATCAAATTTTCGAGTGCTTGCAGTTTTAGTGTTTGAAATTGCATCTAGGCTTAAGATATCCACTCTTGATCAACATCTATACGGCTATTTATTAGTGTATAAACTTTAGAAATCACTTTGACATTGATTTGGGTTTTTAGCCTATTGTTACTTTTAGGATTTGTCTATTATTTTAGACTTAATAAATCTTATACCTCATAGTTCTTCAAACACACAAGGCACACATATATATATTGCCTTTATTATCATATATAATTTATTTGTTGCTATTTTTAAGAAAAAATAACTTTTTCTTTCTTCTTCTTAGTTATTTATAATTTTAATTAATTAAATTATTTATTTATTTATTGTTGTTGTTGTCACAATCTTAAAAAAATGTTTTAGTAGGATTGTCTATAATCTCCATATCTCGTATAAATCCATGATAGGAAAGCTATCTTATTAGTTAAAGATTACAAGACTCTAATTAATTATTACTAAAGCTATCAATTTTCAATTTATTAACTTATTGTAACATATAAATAATTATAGTTACACAATATTTCATAGCCCATTAAAACCATAGAAAATTGGTATCCCCTATTGAATAATAAGATTTGATTGTGAGATTCTAAAATTTATACAGTTTATTAAAGTTACAAAATCTAAGTACAAAAAGGGTAATTGCATTCAAGGTTTCAAACCAGCTAACATTTTATCTTCAAATTCTATGCCCCCAAGACGAATCTCAATTCTTGCACTCAACATTAGGCACTTATGCCAATCTTAGCTATTAAACAACCTAAAAGGAAAACTGTTAGGTATTAAGCTACATAAGCTTAGTAAGATATCTTTCCCACTATATCAGCAAGCAGGTTATCAAATCATTAGTTAACATCAATATAAATCATGAATAAGCAATAAGCCAAACATAATACATACAATTAGCTAAGTGTTATATATAACTCAAATTTAATGCCCTATGATGTTAAGGTTAGAGATTTGTTGGCCCATTAGACTTGAATATTATATCTGAACTCGGTTACTATGTATGAGACTTTATACCTCATAAAAAAAAAAAAAAAGACATTGATAAGGTATATTTTAGAAAAAGTGAGCTCTAAGTGTAGTTATGAGGGGCTCACATAGTTCATACTCACCCTAAAACAAAGATCACAAGATTCAACTCTTAGCTAGGTTGTTAGCAACTCGATGCCTAGTAGGCCCGCTGATATGGTAAGATCATGTCTTAAGTATGCACCATACTAAAATACATTGGTCTTAAGGACTATATATATACATACATATAGAAAGTAACCCCCACAAGGCTTCTCTTATCCCCGTGTAGTGTGATGGTCAGAATAAATAATGCAATACATGGTTGATGAATGATCCATTTAATTTAAGATACGTTGAATATAATTAAGTCAAATTATTATGTGATCAACCAATATTAGCAAACCATCCAATTGTGCAACAGTCAATCATATAACTAATTCTTTAGTTATTATATTCAACAACATTTGGTACAATAAACAATCAATATTTAACTGCACACATATCCTAAATCCCAAGCATCAGTTTATTAATATATATAATTTAGTATACTAACTATAAGTACAAAATAAGTATAGAGTTATAGAGAGTACTCATCTAACCAAAGTGATTGCTAATTGTAACAATCAACAGGTAACACATTCTCACATTCTCCTAATCAGTATTTCCGATAATAATGAGAACCTAATCAATATGTAGCAATAGTACTAAGTTTCCTAATCATCTAATAATCTATCTTATGATTCCTAGTTTCGCTTAAGTTTTGAATCGCATGCGACTTTCTTCAATGTTACAATTTAATTTAAAAAATTTTAATGATAATTTCACATTGCTTAACTTGTTTATTGTAGTAAATGGAAAATATTATTTATTATATGAGTAATAATATACCACTTAGTGAGTATTATATACTAGTTCGGATTTTCTTACCTTTTATAAATTTTGCATTAGTATGTTATAATTTAATTGTTATACTCACGTGCAATAGGATAAATAGTTGCATGACAATATAAGTTAGACATGGTAATAGAGTTGAGAGGATAATATTGAAATTATGTTGTTAATTCAATAACCGGGTCATTAAAACTCCAACACATCCATATTATAGTATTATTATGGATATTAGAACATATCGCACAAGTACGCATTTATAGATATAGTTGTTTTTAATTCTTATAGGTGTATAATCGAATATTATTATTATCATTATTATTGTGATCCTTATTATTATGACTTGGCACTTCAATACATATATGAATAGGTAACTATGTAGCATCTCTTCAAGGGTACGTGTTATCGTTATAATTTTTTCACATGTACATATATATATTTATATATTTATGTACAACGTATTTTCCTTTAAGGCTAGTCTTATATATTTATACGCATATATGTATAAATACATATCTTCTCCTTGGATATATATATATATATATAGCCATTCGTTGACAATGAATCCTTTAAGTTCTAGACTTGTGTGTATACATGATTTTATTTGGAAAAGTCGATCATCTAAAAGAAAATAGGACAAAAAGCTCAGCCTAACATTTACTAAGTGAACATAGCTTTCCCTCTCCCACAATAAACCTTAGTCACCCTTTATGTTAAGCAATTTTTTATATAGAGAGAATATTCACAACCTCCCTTTTCATCTGGGACACATATGAGTAGTAGCAATATCAATTGCATACACTCATGTGACATTAGATATTCACCTAATTTTTCTAGCTTACGTTCACCTTTAAATTGAAGACAAGTTCTTAATATCTATCCTACTCCATGAGATATATCTACTCATGCAAAAAGTTATATAAAAATAAACACAAATCATGGTCAAATCATGCATTAAAGTGACCTACCTAAGCTAGAAAATGCAGCAATATACATACATATATTCTTGATTTTGATATGATTTTTTAGGCATTTTCAAGTATTTTCTCTTGATAAAGTTGTTGGAGATGCATTTTAATGCGCATTATCTTTAATTATGTGCAATTTATTATAAGATTTTCACATTAAAATCAAGACTTTAATTAAAAACATATGTATATACATATATGTAAAAGTACAACAATGAAAAGGAGAAAGCTGAAGTTTGGGGTTCAATTTCTTACCACACAATTTGAGTTTGGTTGTTGTGATAGCTAGATGTAATAGTTCTCCATTTCTCCAGCACGATGGTGGTGGTTACTTAGCGAGTAGTGGCTAGAGATGAGAGTTATTAATGTCAAAAGTAGTCGGGTTAAGATATACCAAAGTTTGGAAATTCTTGTTATGTCTCAAAAATAGCTTATTTAGTTAACTTTGGTGGTGTTTTTTCGGTGATTAGGTTGTGGCTCCACTATGAAGAGGTGGTTTTGTGATAGTAGGTTTGGGGTAGTTTAGATGTATGTTTACTTTAGAGAGGGAGTGCATAGTTTTTTGAAGAAAATGGAAGAGAAAATAAGGACTTCAAGCATGGTTTTTTTGTCAAAAAGAGGATGGACAATACTATTATATTACATGGCCTAAAATGCACTCTACTATTTTTCATATATATGATTGTACAATAGAAGCTAATGAGATTGTAACAAGTGGATGGTTGGAAGTGATTTGTGGGATTGTATCTCCTTTATGTGATTAAGACCGGATATACTGACCCTTTTGTATTGTTAGGTGAAATCTACATATTTTTACATCATTTGATTTTATTTACAAGTATAATTTCTATGTGTGTAAAAATTATTTTTACCACTATTTTAGACAAGATTTTATGAGTGAACTTGATATAAATTATATAACACGAACACTTATAAGATTTATTATTTTCACATTGTTACTTATTTTTATTTACACATACAACTCATATGTATGGAAAAAATTATTTTTATGTCCTTTCTAAATAAAATTTTACTAGTGAATTTGAAATAAATTATATGACACAAAACATATAGAACTTATCAATTTCACATTGTTACTTGATTATTATTATTATTATTATTATTATTATTATTATTATTATTATTATTATTATTATTATTATTATTATTATTAACATCTATTCTAGTGTCAATTAGTCATTTATTACTAGAAGCCTAATATTTTTTAATTCTATTTTTTTTTGTTTTGCATTAAACTCCATATAATATTTTTGTGCTAACTGCCATATTTTGAAATTTCTTAATTTAATTTTTTTATTATATTATCATTATTGTTATTATTGATAAGCAACTAAATATAGGACTTGATATTATAGGTTTGTAGGTGGCTATAGTTGATAGATTAGACTAGGTAATTTGACTAATTAAATTAGACTACTAGTGTATGTCAACATATTTTATAGTTTATATAATATAATGCATAAAGAAGATTATATGTAGTATGTATATACATGGTGCTATTAATACATTTTAGGAAAGAATATATTATTTCCTTAATTTAATATTCAATTAGTTTAAATTTAATCATTTGATATTATTTGGTATATCGTATATTTTAACATACACAATTAAAATTATTTTGCACATATATATACATGTAGGTGCTACTTTCATGTACATAGAGGTAAATATAGCAACTTTGTTAATTTATTATTTCAATCGTTCATTATCATTATCATGTGATTTTTAAGTATTTAGCAATAATTTTATTGATTTAGGGATTTATTAGCATTAGGGTAAATTATAAAGTTTTTTTAGGTGATTGAGGTTTTTGAATCATATATGACTTTTTTTTTTATATTCATTTTAGGTTTTAAATTAAAAATTTAATTTATATAGTTTTATTGACTCAAGGAATTATCTATAATATTTGATTTTAACTTTATATCTAAAAAGCTAATTTTATGAGATTTATTATTGTTGGTGTTATTATTATTGTTATTATTGTTATTGTTATTATATATTAATTCATTATTTTATCCCATTTTTCAACTGGATAATTAAATGACCAAATCTTTTAACTTGTAAGATTGCCATAAGAAAGAGGATATTTGATTAAAAATATTCGGTTAAAAATTATCCATAGTCCCCTTCCTCACATGTGCGATTCCAGTCCGTTATCATTTTGCTTTGTACTAAGACCAAACCACAAACTCTAAAGGCAATAAACCATTTCATAGTCTACAATATTTGATATAACTACAATATTTGATATAACAAAAAATGGAAATAGATTTTCTAAAGTGCTTTAAGTGAAGTTAGAAATTTAATTGTTATGATCATTTTAAATTTTAAAATATCAAATGATATTATCATTATGTAATCTTCAGCAACCAATGATTACATATGTCTATATTTTAAAGGGATAATTTTAAAAAATAACTTTAGAAGATTGAAATTTATAAGAAATGCGTAATTGGTTCCTTCGTAAAGAACACAAAATGAATACGCTGTATTTTATGTAAGCTCCAATAAGGGTGTAATCCATCTCACACTTAAAATACACTAGTTATATCACTTAAAAGTAATATTGACATATCGTTTAGCATTCGTTATTTATTTGAATAGTTGGGATATACATATATTTCCCCACCATGTTTTCCAAATGCTCCACACTCCTCTAGATTTTAACCATGTAAGGTTCCTTTAGGTGTCAAGGATGATGGTTTTGAAAAAAAGAAAAAAGAAAAAAGAAAAACCACTATCGCATCCACATTTATTCATACGTGTTTCTCATGACACATCATTCTAGGTTAGTGCTAGACTTAGTTGAACAAAACTTACTCAAACCACCTTGTAGTGTCACGTCCTACGGTTTCATTTTCGACGGGTGACGCTATGTTCGATGGGGTGGCTGGTCTATTTTTGTGATCCTCGAAGGGAGCACGGTTGCGAGCATGGAAGGGAAGACGGAGAAAAGTGGAAAGGAACAAGGTCAGTTTGATGGCTTAGCAGTCACAAACGAGCTCGAGTTATGGGTCGATGCCTACCTTAGTTTGGGTTACGTCGTTGAAGTGCTACATGACGAGTTGGGCGAATCTGCCATTGCCATAACTTATGCTCTGTTTTCCTTCGCCAAAACAGGGCATGACCGAGGAAAATAAATAGAAGAGAAAAAAAAAATGGACCGACGGGAGGCGTGGAGGAGTAAGGAAGAAGAGGGAATGAAGGCTCGAGAGGGTGTCTTGTAATGGGAGAATGGAGTAATATTTTGGGAAGGATTTGAGGAGAATTCAAGATATACTAAATGATCTTTTTCTTGTAAGTTTGGCCATGCTTGTTTATGTGTGGGAATAATGGCCTAGCAAAGCAAGGCAAAGCAGTGAGAGTGACGTGAGTTTTCGTAAGAATGGAAAATCTTTCTTCATAAGTTGCTTTTACTGTTGTATTTTACTTATTTATGGGAGGAAAAAGATATATAAAAGTGGACAGTGATAGCCTGTTTTTGCTTGAATAAGGAAAAAGATTAGTTTAGTTCAGTTTTTTTTTTTTTTTTTTTTTTTTTTTTTGTACTGAAACAGGGCGATATGACTTGGTCAATTGCCAAAGGTTTTTGGGGAAGTGATTTACCTATACGTTTGAGAAATTCCGCATTTGTGTACATTGAGAAGTGAATCTTGAGATGAGTAAGAGACTTGTCAAGGAAATGGAAACTGTGCATGTCAACGGCTTTCCTCTGCTCTCATTAAAAATTTAATATAATATGCACCCATTTCCCTGATGCGAATGGTCCAATCGTTGTAGATATTTTTGGTGGAGTCTTTAATATGTGGACTTGTTGGTTTCCAGTTATGTACATATATTGTAAAAATTAATTTTGTAGCTTTAACATATATTTCTATTATCTAGTACTTATTTGTTATGCATTTATCTATAAGACCATATAATCTCGAACTTTTTTTAATATTAACATTTTGTAATAGTACTTATTTCATTTTATGTCCATTATATTTGTATTTTTCTTTTTATCTTACATGTCTTTTATTATTATTATTATTATTATTATTATTATTATTATTATTATTACTGTTGGTGTTGTTTGGGCTCCCATTATATGTATACATACATGCTATCTTATTAGTTTACCGAAACATGGCATTGCGTGATTTTTCATTAATAATGTTATCATAAACCAGGCTACTGCTACCAATGTATCAAAAAAGAAAAAATTATTTTCATATTATTTTGAGGATACTCTTAATTACGGCATTCACTATCTCATTATTTAAACTTTACAATAGAATGTATAAGTAAAGATATACTTTAATGCAGTAATTGACTTACACACACACACATATATATATATATATATTTTAACTTTATAAATATAAATTACTCATAATGTTACACTCCTAAATAAATGTATATTTGTGTATACTATATACGGTACATGCTTTTCCCAAATTTCTATAATGTACATAAAAACTACAAACGCCTCCCCGCCCGCGCGCCACACATATATAGATTAGATAAGTAGTTTCAAAGGGTTTATGTAAAACCCATGTATGTATGCATCTATAAACAGGTGACTTTTTACATGCGGCAACTAAATTTATGTCTATACATGTGCGTATGTATATAACTGTATACGGTTTCGGACAATGGTCACAATCATAATGTTCAAAAGACACCTTATGTATATACAACTTTTAATGCTATTTAAGTAATATTATTTATTTATTTATTTATTTTTATATCTTCATTTGGCACTAGCTATATTCGTTTACAAATAACTACATTTATATGAGCTTTCAAAAAGTTGTTTTTTACTTTCTTTTTTTTTAGGTTAAAATAGTAGACTTTATTCATAAAGCAGTGAGTACAAGGAGTAATATTACATGCTTGCAAAAGAGAGGCTACAGCCTCCATTAACATCAGTTACATGGGTTTTTGTCTTTTTAATTGAACCAAAAAAACAAAACGACTTGCTATGAAAGCTGTATAACATCACATGGTGGGACGAACAAAACAGAGTCCTTCACCGCTTGCCGCCTTGTGATGTTGGCTAGGTAATCTGCAATTTTTTTTTTTTTAAATTGTTGATACATTGAAACGAAATATAATAATAAATTCACATAAGATATTTTTATATTAGCAATATATATATATATATATATATTATGTGCACATATGATAGATAGATCTCATTAAACTAACAATGAAGGTAGATATACTTAAACATATATATTATCTATTTTCAAAATACTATGTTGATACATGTCAAATAATGAGTATATTCAACTCTTAAATAGATCATCTTATACTTATTTCTTATATATATATATAGATACACACTTCTAGTAAAATTGTATTCATATGCATATATAAGAATAATGAATATCTACGCTCATTGTTAATTTAAGTATGAAATCTTTCGAAAACACTATATTCACATAAAGTTGTAAGTTACATATGTAGAATAGTAAACATGTATATTCCCTATCAATAACTACATAACCTTTTATAATTTAATAATATGTATAGCTTATATTCTTCTATTAATAGTATTATTTCCCTTTTCATGTTATGTAATGGACTTATATCTTGCGTTTATAATAATATACTTGTTTGTTATTAGATTTATGTGAAGAACATTAGGCTAATACTTTGGGTAGGTAAATGGGGATGAGTAGTGGGTGATAAATAGAGTATCAAGATAATTTTTTATTTCTTATCGATTTTTAATCACAAAGGTAATCTAAGTAATAAAAAATATAAGCAGGATGAATTAATCAATGAGAATTACAAAAAAATAAAGAGAAAGGAATAGAAAATTTAAGCATGGATGTAACATATAGTTCAAACTACCCTCTTCTCTCTAAGAACCTGTAATCACCTTCAATTGAGGACTTCATAATACTTTATTAATCTTGCAATTTAATACTCCTAAAGTTACATAAGTCACCTCAATCACAATTACACATAATAACTACACAATTTTAGTGCTTTTACTCTCTAAGTATTACAATTAATAAACTCTCAATCATTGTACACTTAATCTCTTTTGATTGATAGCAAAGGAAAGTATAGGAAACAAATTGTTAGTAATAGAGCTAAAGAATATAAAAAAATGTCTTTATATTGTAGGAAAATCTTAGTTCTTGATTGTTTTTGGTTGGGTTGTCAAGTATTTATATCATTTCCTTAAATTCTTCCTGTTATCGTATATTAAATGCTTTAACAGTTAGTTGAAATAAAGTTAACATCATGATGACTCTCATACTTACCATTACACCAACAAGCTTTTCTTTTATCAGCATGAATATTAGTAAGTCCTTACCATTGTGCTAACTTAGTGATCAGAACTGAATTCATCTTTCAATCTAAAGCTCTATGCCATCATGCTAGTACCCTTCTACTATCATCTAGACGGTAGTGTAATAGAAGCACTTTTCAGGTAATCTTAAGAGAGAAACATGCAATCCATAAACATTACTATATAATTCATCTTCAACCAAATTTGCTTCACTTTTAAGTCTAATATTTTGGATATGTTGAAGAGTTAATTGGTATATTTAAGTGTTATAGTAAGATAACACTTAGGGGAAAATACAAATAATCTCCTTAAACTTTGACTTTGGTGTAGATTAACCTCATAAACTTTCAATGCATGGTTTTTGACCCCTTAAACATTGATAAATTGGCGAATAACCCTCTTAGGTTGAGAATAATCTTCTTAAATTTTGATTTCGATATATAAATACCCACTTAATTTATCAAAATAACTATGGCCATATTGTAACTTTTTTTAACTAAAAGAGGAAATGTCCTTTATATTATTAATTTATCCAAGTTTAGGGGGTAAAAAACAACACATTGAAAGTTTAGGGGAGTAATCTATACCTAAGTCAAATTTTATAGGGTTATTTGCAATTTCCCTTAAAACTTATTTTCCAATTAACTCAACATTAACCCTTCATGGATTGATTAATGTTCACTTTGGTTTTGTTCTCATCAAATTAAGTTATGAATCATAGGTTCAACAATCTCCCCCTTTTTTATGAGGACAAAACCCTATAATTTAAATGCTCCCCCGTAATCTAATACTCCATAAAGGTATGTAAGTAGGTTTTGACTTGTACGTTAACCTGTTTAACCTGCTTTTTAAACGAGCTTGGGCCGTAGTTTTTGAGCCCGTTTAAAAAGCGAGTCAAATAAAACTAGTCCATTCAACCTATAAGTTAAAGTAAGCTAGTTTAGGTAAGTTTATTTAACACATTTACACCTTTAGCCTATGGGTTAGCCCGTTTAACGCATATTTTAAATAGGTTAGGGTCAAGGTATTTTGCCCATTTAAAAGGTAAGCTAAATGAACCCGACCTATTTAAACTATGAGCCAAAGTGGGTTACGTCGGGTTTACCTATTTGACCCACTTGTACACCTTTACTACTTCCCCTCAATTAAGAATTTGATTTAAAAAAAAGAAAAAGAAAAATTGTAAACATATAAGATCAAAGGAATACTTGGTATTAAGAAGTATTAATTTGTTAGGGAATCAAAACTCATTTTTAATATCAATATAGAACTTATTTAAGCTCTTTTGTAATATCAATATTTTAACCAAATCATTTATCCAATAGTTACCAAAATATCCAAGTATTTGCAAAAATTTTAGGCTTTATCCAATTGTTACCAAAATTTTAGATTCTTTAAGTAAGTTACTCTTTTCTTGCCCTTTGGCCTCAATAAAAAGACAAATAATTCTAGATAGTAAAGAGGGAAAAAGTTACTTAAGTTGGGATCTTGGCATAGTCTTGGCTTAAACTTTAGGATATACTCTCTATAAAAAAGAAAACAAAGAAGCCACTATATGCTTCAAAGATAATTTCCTTAGCCTAATTGTTCAGCCCATATCAACATTTGAGTTGGCTTTACATACTACTTCATGTGTTCAATAGAGCTCCACAATTTAACTAGAAAGAACTTAGCAATTTCAACCTAACCATAAAAGTAATGAACCAACATCATATAAGGATAAAAGTAGGCAAAGGATAATATACCATATATAATTATCTTAAAGAGATGTCCATGCATCATAGGAGAAAAGTAGATATTAGTAAGTTAGGCCAAGCAAAGGCCAACTTTAGAGAAAAGATAATAGAGAATAAGATAAGTAGTTGACGAATAAGTCCATTACATGAAGAGCTAAATTAAATAACAAAGTAAAGATAAGCTTAAGTTGGCAATTTAGGCAATAGGTAAATCATGATTTGGCATTGGACGAGGGAACAAACAAGTCGGGCAATGATAGTTCATGTTAAAGTGATTGTACAACTCTTGAAATTTGGTGTGGATGTGAATGTGAATATCATCCCATAACTGATTGAAGCACATTTGTAAAATTGGTAAAAGGGATGTTGGGACTCCAAGGGAAGCAATGGATCAAAGGATGGAAAACCAAACCTTAGAGATGGTGCTTAGCAAAGACCATTGGGTGGTGATTTTGTTGCTTAGGAGCTAGGACAACCTCTTCAGGTTCATTATGATCACTATCATTGTTGTCATCATCACACGAGTCCTTAGTTTGACCACCTTCATTACGTATAATTAGAGGGCTTAGGGGATTTTTCCTAACTCAACTATTGCCTTCCTTTTTCTAAACTCCCCTACATATGTCAAGAATTTCAAACCTTTTAACTCGAGCAATTTAAGGGATGAGGGAAACTTTACTCCCTTTCAAATAAGGAGATGGGTAACCTGTCGACCAAATAAGAGGAAAACTTGAGAAAGGTTATTAGTTACATGCTTAAAACACTTTATTACAACATTAAAGAAGTAATTTTTTTTTGTTCATGAGTATGTAGTAAAGAATCCATAAGTCGTAGTAGGTCACATTTGATTGTTGTTCTTGTCGAGGACAATAGCAATGGATTACAATATGGTGAAGAATTTTGGTTCGAAGGTCAAGTCAGGTGCTAGCTAAGTTTTTTGAGTTTTTCTAATATCCTCCAATGCCCTTAAATTGAAATATCTTCTCATAGAATCAAACTCTTCAAAAATTACGATTCAACTCAGACCTCTAGGTACAATACGAATTAGATAAAAAATATCCTTCGAAGTGATAGTAGCCATAGTCTTGTAAATATATGAATACAATACAGTTCTTCTAAGCTCATCACTAGGATTCACTTTAACCTTAGGGTGGCTTAAATCATTTAAGGAATTAGATAAGTTGCAGTAAAAGTATTTAATGGCTTCATTATGTGCTTCGTTTGGAAGCTATAACAAGTTTAGAATGTAATTGGCGATGACCCCTTGAATTTGTGGAATGGGAAATTCTTGAAGCATATCTTCTTGCTACTAGATGCCGATGTCCACTTCAAGATTTTCAAACTTTACAAAGCACTCTGTATGTTGGCATAAAGGAAAGAGCTTCTGATTAGAGGTAAGGGGTATAAGACCATAAGCTATTTTTAGAGGCATTTTGTCATGGGTGATGGATTAAGGTGAGATTGATTAGATGTATATGAAGGAAATAGGGAGTAAGTAAGGAAGAGTGTGTATGGAGTGTTTTGGGTAAGCATTTGGCGACACAACGATGAGGAAAAGCATAGTTGAAGTGGCAACACAATAATAAGGAAAGAGAGAGTGAGAAGAAGGAAAGAAGAGAGAGAAAGTAAGCAAATGAAGAACAAGATTGTGTTTTTTGATGAGGGAGCAAGGGTTGGATTTAGGCATAAAGAGAGGAGGATAATTTAGGGAGAAAGGAAGATGAGATTTAGGGTTTAGGAGAGATAATTTAAGAGAGGAGGATAAAGGTTTGAGAGGAGGCATTGTAACTATTTAGGAAAATGAAATGAAGAGAAAGAAAGTGTTTGAGGTTTTCAAATATGATTTTATAGGAAATTTGGTCTGCCATCATGATGATAAGATTTAATGTAGACATGACAGTAGTAGGAATAAAAGAGTTACATATTTGTTAAGGAGAGGACTTCATAATCATGAAGGCACTTATAAGTGCCAACTTAACGGAATAGCAAATAAAATGTTTGTTAACTCCTTTAGAATTGCTTGTTACTATCATGATGGTACACCAAAGATACCATCTTGATGGTTGTTTGCTATTCTACAAAAACAAGAAAAATTCTAATCTTGCTAATTAATTACCAACTCAATCCTATTCTTGTTTAATGTACTAAGCTAGCAAATATTTCAAGTAAGTTTAATTTAGTTTGTTAAAGCCTTTAAAGCTTATTTTTGTTAAATAGCTAAGATTTTAACCAAATTAAATCTTTATAGCCTTATAGTACATGCTATGCTACAATTGCACATGAATGATCAACTTTTGTACATAAAGACCAAGTTCTTGCATACTAACACTTCAAGCAAACTTCAACCTAGTATTTAAGCATGGCAAGACCAAAATATAGCTTGAATACTCAAATAGTTATAAAATCACCATACTTGAGTTCCTTAAGGTTAAGTGTTTAACACAAATATAGTTAAAGATTAAACAAGTGCTTCAATTCAAATTCAAGGGAAGTTTATACTTCAAACAACTTCATTAAAACTTATAGGAATAGAAGATGCATGAGTAAGGCAAATGTCATCCAAATATTTAACAAGTTTAAATGTTCTTCTTTATTTCATAATGAGTATAATGAAGGTCTAGAGGGGTCAAATTTGCACAAGATCAATATCTAACCAAGATAACTACCTAATAATGAATTATATATAAAGTCAAGTTTGGGCATGAAAACCAAGACATGATGAAATTTTGAAAATATGAACTTAGATATACATGTATGATTTGAATGTGCCAAAAATATGTTAAATGCTATGTTTTATGCACGAAATTTAAATGAATACGTTTTTTAGGTCCAATATCGTGTTATTAGCCTATCATGTTATTAGCTAATCAATTCATTGGAAAGTCCATTTTTTACTAGAATCACTACCTTAATTTTTAAGTGCTTAGCGTTCATCTTGCATAATTATTCCCAATTCTTTAGCACAATTAGCACTACGCTACTCGAGACTACCAAATCTTCAAATTTCCAGTTACTTATGATTAAGGAACACCACCATAGTCATCCCAAATACCACTATAAGTAAATAATGGTTAGAAATAACTGGAAATAGCTAGAATCCCTACCTCAACAATAGAACAACCACAACAATAGCTGGTAAAAATCACTTACTTGCTTCAACACCACCACCACCACATTTAACACCTAAAAATAACAACACCACTAATCGGCTTCACACAACTATGAATAGCATTTGCACTACATAACAGTAGTACAACAATGAAATACAAACCCATGAACTAGACTTCAAAGAACACAAAGTGTCTCCCTAAATCTTTGATACCAATATGATGTCTCGCGCAATCATTGGTTAAGGCACTAGTACACAGTACACCTATGAACACAAATGAGTATTTGGGGCTTAGAAGGCTTATATGGAAAACAGTGAGTAAAGTGGATATGAATGTGAAAGTGAGTAAAGTGGGTATGAATGTGAATGTGAGAGGATATAACATACCTTATCACAAACATAATTAGGGGTTGCCATTGAAATGGGTTTCAATATCGCTCAAGAAAACCAAATCAAGCTTATTGGTTCAAATGGAGGTTAGATGCAGTTTACTAACCCACTAATGAAGAGGTTTACTATACTTTAAAAACTTAGAATGATCAGAGCAAGAGATTAAAGAGGAGTAGGAATACTCAATAATTAAGAGAAATCTGTAGTTTCTCACTAATATGCTTGCAAGCTTCAAAGGAGGAAAATATCTAAGTATATTCTCAATGGTTATTGTAGTTAACTACATAATCATGCTATTTCCAGTAAATCTTAAACCTTGAAGACAAAATAATAATAATTTACAAGGCCTTAAACCCTAAAAATAAAGCCTACAAGCTCATGATATTAAAATAATTTAGAATGCATACAAGACTATGTGTTTCAAGAGGTAGGTGGGGATGTAGACTCATCTGAGTTGATTCGGAGTAAGTCAGTACCTATATGTTTGTATTGGGAGTAGAAACATTGAAGCCCTAGGACACTTAGTGAGCTTCCTATAAGGTCAGCCCATAGTTGCCAAACTCAGGAATAAGCTGGTGAAGGGATCTATGTTGAGGAATGGTTTGTACTTCAAGGGTCCATCTTGGACTGATGCCTTTGTTTAGTCTAAGTAGGTATTTGGCCACAAGGTTAAGCTCTTAGGTGAAAAGCTAGCCTTGTAATCCCAGTTGGTAGGACTTCAAGTCCTTCGAAGGTTAGCTGGGCTTTTACCTTCTTTGTCCTTAGCTTCCTAGCTTTCCCTCTTTTATTGGCCATTTAGCACTAGCTAGGTTTAGCTTTAGGATAGGTAGGTAGAGGCCTAGAAGAAGTCAAAGGTCAATTCTTATCAATCCTTCGCGGTTGATGCAGTAAGGTTTACATGTGGTAAGATGCATGATGTAAGGATTTTTTTGTTTTTATTTTTTATTTTTTATTTTTATTTTTTGTTTTCTTTGTTTTTTAGAGGTTAGGAAATCAACCAAAACTTGTTGTAACCCTTTTCCATGGAATGAATGCCCTTTTGATACATTGTTGCTAGTCTTTGGTGTCTCATTTATCATTGTATTTTTTGTAAGTTGTTTATCACTTCTTTGTTTACCTACTTGAGGTCCTTTTGTCAACATAGGTTTTAAGCATAGATTACTTCTATGCACTCCCATGCTGCTTGCCTATTTTGTGTGGTCTCTATTGCGGTCATAGTATCTTAGGAAAGAGCACCCTATACAAACCCTACAAATTTTAGACAACAATCTAAGTAGTTAGAAACACCCTTTAAATATTCCTAAAGATTAACCAAACCAAGAATCAACTTAATATGAAAGTCGTACTCAATATTGATCCTAAAATTTACTCAAAATAGTAAATCCTAAGTATAGTGGAATACTTTCAAGCTTGTGAAAACCTAAGATGAAAGGACTAAGAACCTTAATACTAACTTAAACATTTAGAAGCCCTAAACTTAATAACAATCCCTAACTTACTAAAACCCTAAACACTAAAATTTAATGAGAACTCCTAAGCTTTCCAAAACTGTAAATGAAGGATCAAAGACTTGGGTACTAAGTTAAACCCTTAAAAACTTTATATCAAAAGCCTGAACCTAACTGAGCTTGAACTAACCTTAAGATATTTACAACCAATCTTAAAAACCAATTTGAGGAATGGAAAAATTTAGGAACTAAACCTTAACTTAGCCACTTGAATAAAATAATCAAATAGAACATTTGAAGAGTAGACATTGGAGAGCTATACATAAGAGCTAGAACTAGCCACTTCCCATCCAATTTCCCTCCTAATCCAAGTTCAAATAAACCAAAACTATAAGTGTAAACTTAGTTGACTTGTAAACTTATCAAGTACCCATGTGTTTAGATAAGACAATCCCTAATTCCCTAGACAAGTTCTACCATTTATGAAAAAGGTAACTTAACCTTTTTTAGATTAAGCCAAAAGTAGACTTGATAAGAAAACAAACCATGCCCTAAACCTACCCCTACACTACCGGTTGGAAGAAGAGGCATAGCATGCCACCTTTTCATCTTCTTCTCACTTGGAGTTTAACAATTAATGGATACCCAAAATGCTTCCACAAACAAACACATTCCACAAGTTTTGCTTTACTTTAACACATCAATATGACAAGATGAGGAGAAGAAACCCTAAGCCTATAACCAACCATTAAACCCTTAAACCCTAATTGTTCTTCCACCTTTTTTCAAGCTACCCAACACTTAAACAAGCATGAGGAATCCCTCACTAAGCACCATCTTCGTCACCCATGAAAGCACCCCAATCGCACACCCAAACCACTCCATTGTTGTGTCTTGTTTAACCACCAAAAAGGATACCATCAAACACCACCTTAGCTTAGCCATTTGAAAGGGCACCAAGACACTAACAAGCTCCAAGTTCCTACCGTCCAAGGAGCTTAAGGGTCACTAAGAGGAAGGGGTGAAAAATAAGAGAAAAGGGGACTTAAGTGGGGTGCCAACCATCTTCCATTTACCTAGCAAAGTATCCTCCATCAACTTAGTAAAGTATCCTCAATCTTCAAGTGTCTTTAGAACACCATGAGTAGAGTTTCCATTCCTTATTTTTGTAACTATATCATGTATTTTAGAAGTTCTTTTCACTAGGATAAGTGATAGTTGTCTTGAAGCTTCCTTAAAAATGATATAACATAAGTAGCTTAAACTTGTTTTCCCTTTCGAATAAATATATGTTACTTGTAATGGAGCCTCGTAACTTAAAGAAACCACAAAGATAATGTAATACCCTGAGTTTTTTTAGCTAGTTCAAGAACTCTAGAATTTGAGCTCCCAAATTTAGGGCGTCGGGCTATAATATCTTTTTTATTTCAAACTTTATAGTAAAGTCAGATGAAGTAATTTAAGTAAAGTCAATTTCTTAAAATAAGCTATATAAAAATATTAATTTGAAAAAAATGTTAATTTATCGATAAAATCGATAATCGTAAAATTTGAGCTTTTAGATATAAGTTATTTAACTTATGAAAATAATAGATGAATTTGAATTATATGTAATATACATATATTAACATAGAACATGCATTATTTGTATTAAATACACATATATAATAAGACATTATTATTTAAATAAGGTAATTTAATATAAAAAATGGAAAATTAATAAAAAAAAATGAAAGGATAAGTCATCCCATGATGTAGCAGTCAAGGATTAAATTGGATTGATAAGTTAAAAGGCAAATAATAAGAAAATGATACATCAAGCTTTGGAAAAATAAGAAAATGATATGTGTAAGCCACATGTCCAATTTTTATAAATCCTAATCTATTTGGAAAATATAAATAGGGCTTGTACACTTCAAAAACAACATTTTACAAGTCTAAAAATATAAGGAAAACACTTAAGAAAATTTCAAAACAAATTAGAAAAAAAAATAAGAAAATTAAATAAAAAAATGGGGTACGAAATCTAATCAAGCCGATTCAATAGGCTATTGGTGTTCAGTTATGGTGGCCATTTGTGGTCAAGGAAAGCACTACCAAAGGAGGTATTCCGAGAAATTTGGGTAGCCGGAGGCGGCAGGTTCAAGTAAACTAAATTTTTAGCCAAAATTTTGTAATTTTTATAAAAATATCAAATGATGTTATTTAATTATGAAACTTGGTTTTATGGGGTTATTTTATGTTTATATTAATTTAGTCATTTTATTTTAGTGAAATAATTATTGGAAATATAAGGTCCTTAAGAAATGGCTCTAGTTGGATGAAAATTGAATTTAATTTTAGAAATAGTAAATAATGTTCCTTTAAGTTGAAATTTTGACAAGACATACTGAATATATGTATTTAATTGTAGTAGCAAGAATTTTTTAAAATAATCATGTTTACTATTTATTGTAATTATTTTGGATAAAATCGGCAATTTCGTTGTTTTACAGAATTAATTTTTTTAAAAAAAAAATCAAGGCATGAGCCTTATGTATTATGATTTCTAGAAGTTGATAATGATGTTTGTGACATTTTAATTTTATCTTATGATTAAATTCACTTATTTGCTTAATTTTCACTAATTTTGAGTTAAAATCGCTATTTTCATAAAAATACATAATAGCTAGTTTAGTATAATTCATTATTAATAATTAAACTACATATTTTTTTGAGTCCATAGGATTTTTCATAAAATTAATCGGGCTCGTATACTATTTATTACATATTTTCCTAGTGTAAACTTATATATTGGCTTAATATGTAATATAGTAATTATATTAGTTAAATACTTGTCAAATTCACGTAAAATGAACACTTTGGGGTATATTAAGGGTCATTGGATAAGTTTGGAAAGTGTGATTTGTAGGGTTTTTAGTCTAGTACTAAAGTTTACTCGGATCAATTACGAAGTTACGATAACGTACGATCGAGTTATAATGAGAAAAGGGTATTTTTGGGTTTTTCACATTATTGATTAATCTTGTTTCTTAAGATATATTAATAGTACTCAAAATAACGATCATGACGACATAAAGTTTACTAAAATTGGATAAGAATTGAGTATGATACGATCAAATGAAGTTTAAAAACACGAAAACGAAAACTTATAACAGCTCGGGTTCGACCTATACTTGATTTGGAGATTGTGTCATATTTTCATAGGTATGATGAGTAAGGAAGGACCATATGGCAGAGTTTAGGATTTTGTACTATTAGTAAGCCTAGATAAGTGGATCTTACCTATGCTTAGAGTAGATATATTAGTAACCCTTGATTATATCGATTGATATTCTTGAGTTGCTATTGCATGACATGGTATGGCATGGCATGGCACAAAAAGGAACCTATGGGTCAGAACTTTCAAAATGAGGTTTCTAAATGATCATGGAAAATGAATTGCTTTATGAACTCAGTTTTTGGAAGCATATAGATTACATTGTCCAAACATTGTGACTATTTTGATAGTCAAATTTGGTGAACTATAATGTGTAGTCTAATTTAGTAAGTTGAGAGTCCTACTCCTAGACAGTTCCTTGTTGCCCTTTTTTTATCATGGTAGACTATAATGTGTAGTCCATTTTGGTAGGGGTCCTACTCTTAAGCAGCTCCTTGTTGCTCTAGGTTCCTGGATGTTGTATTCAGATGCCCAGTATGTGATCGTATTTATTGAGAGTCCTACTCCTAGGCAGTTCCTATTCAAGCTGTATTTGGATAAGTATGTGATCGTATTTATTAATGATATCTTAGTGTACTTTGCATCCTTAGAGTGACACTAAGAGCATTTGAGATAAGTGTTATAGACTTTAGGGGAAAGCCAACTTCATGCTAAGCTGTCAAAGTGTGACTTTTGGTTGAAGGAGATATCTTTCCTTGGCACGTAGTTTTAGGAGGTAAGATATCAATAGACCCATAGAAGACAAAGGTTATCATTGAATGAAAGTGGCCTAAAAATGATATTGAGATAAGAAGTTTTCTCGGTTTGGCTAGGTACTATAAAAAGTTTGTGAAAGACTTCTCAAATATAACTAGACTACTCACTTAACTAATGTAAAAAAATGAGAAGTTTGAATGGAATGAAAAAGGGGAGGAAAGTTTTTAGGAGATTGGTAACAACAACAATTTTGGTCTTACTTAACAAGGAAGAGCCCTTTTCAATATATAGTGATGCTTTGTAGAACGTTCATGGGTCTGTACTAAGGCAAAATGGAAAGGTAATCACTTATGCATCACAGCAGTTGAGAACTTATGAGCGAAACTATCCTAACCATGACCTGGAGTTAGCAGCTGAAGTATTTTCTTTAAAGTTATGGAGGCATTACTTATATGGTATTAGGTATGAGATATACACCAACCATAAGAGTTTGAAATATTTGTTTACCTAGAAAGAGTTGAATATGAGGCAATGGTAATGGCTAGAACTAATAAAGGATTATGACCTTGGCATCAATTACTGCCTATGAAGAGTAAATTCCATCATAGACACCTTAAGTCAGAAAAATAATGCTAAAGTTGCCTCTCTTCTCATAGGATGAAAAGAATTGATTAAGGAATTTGAAAGGATGAACTTGGAATTTTCATGACACAAGGCAAATGTTGAACTGTCAAACTTAGTCTTGGAGCTGACATTATAAGAAAGGATAAGGGAAGCATAAGTAACTGACCTTGCTCTACTATATGAGAAAGAGTAGATGGTACTCGAAAGGTACACTGATTTCAGTCAAGATGAGAATGGTATGATATGAATGAAGGGGTGAAAATGTGTACCAGGTAGTCCTAAACTTTGGAAAGAGATTTTAAGGGAAGACTACTATTATGGATTGCGGTACATCTTGGAGGAACTAAGATGTATTAGGATTTTAAGAAGAATTTTTGGTGGACCAAAATGAAGCAAGATGTGGGGAACTATGTACTCAAGTGTGACATATGTCAGACAATCAAGGTAGAACATCAACGACTAGGGGGATTGTTGCAGCCCTTATCTATACTTGAATGGAAATAGACCAGAGCACCATGATTTCGTGTATAAACTACTAAAGATAGCAATCGATCATGATGCCAGATGGGTAGTAGTGCATTAACTTACTAAATTAGCATATTTCCTACCCATCAACATGATATATTCCCTAGAGAGACTAGCTCGGATATATTTGAGAGAGATAGTACACTTACAAGGAGTGCCAACTAAGATAGTATCAGACAGAGACCCTAGGTTTGTATCTAAGTTTTGGGGATGTCTATAGAAGGCGTTAGGGAAAAATTTAAAGTTTAGTATAGCATATCATGCCTAAACAGATGGTCAATCAAAAAGGATAATTCAAACCTTGGAAGATACACTCTAGGCTTACATAATTGAATTTAAAGGAAAGTAGGAATCTCATTTGCCTTTAGTCGAGTTCATATACAATAACAACTACCATTCCTAATGTGGAACCATAGTCAAGACCAAATAAGGCTAGTTGTTACAGTGGGTCTAAGCTTACAAAAAGCTAAAGAAAAGGTAATCGAAATGTACAAAAACAATAGGAAATGGTGAAATCACGAAAACCCATGAACAACTCCAAAGGATATGATACACCAATAGAACTTCTGAGGATTCACAATACAACTCAATATGAAGCACAAGATGGTCTAGCAAGGTTACTCACCACCTAGCCTTGCTTAAGGGTTAAGATAAGAGTAAAGTAAGTAAATAAGCTAACAAGAGTAATATTGACGGGTGATTCTCGTTTTGATACTCAAACACTTATAACATGAGAAAATAGCTACACAATGCAGGGTGGGGTAGAGGAAGGGGGGAAGGGGGCGCTAATGGGTTATCCAACATTACTACTCCAATGCCTAAGTTAGCCGTCTTGTGATGAGAGTAAAAATGTTGAATGATTATAGGAGTAAAAGAATGGAGAAGAGGGTTCCCTTACTTGAGGGTCTTACTTGTTATTTATAGTGAGTTAATGGAGATTGTCCTTAGATTGGATAATTGGACCGAACTTAAGTATTAGAATAACCAATATAAGCCCACATAATAATTATTTGAAAAATTCCCATCAATACTTACCCCTACTCTCCTTGGTGATAAAGTCAAAATAGAGAGTATCTAGGGAGGTTAATTTTGTGGGATCTTTGGAAAGGTTTATAATCCCAAACTAAAAAGGCTAAAGCACTTGAAGAAGAAAACACTTGAAAAGGTGAAAAGTGGGAGTAACTAAAGGACTTAAAAATATTGGTATGCCTAAAAAGGCGAAGGCCAAAAGAGGCTAGAGTGCTTAAAGCTTAAAGAAGCAAAAGCTTAAAGAGGCAAATACACCTGAAGAGACAAGAGGTGTAAACCCTACTTTTAGCGAGCTTACAATTCGACTAAAGGTACTTCCTGAGCATTCCTAAAGATCAATTAAACTAAGAATACAATTTTACATTTAAAAACAAACTTAATTTTCCCAATTTGAAAGTCAATTATTGATAAAAACCCAAATATAAAGAACTATAGACCCTAAAGTCACCTAAGACCCTAAACCCTAAAACAATTAAGGACTTCTAACCCTAAGCGACTAATTGATAACTTAATTTAAATAATTTCATTCAACTCTAGAAAATTTCATAATTTTATAAAAATTGAATCATAATCTAGAAAACAATTTAAGAAGTAAATTCTAAAACAATTTCCTATGAGATAATTCCCTTATCTTCATGCTTAAGCCTTATATGTGAATAAGTAAACCTACTAATCACCCTAAATGACTTATCAATTGAGAGTTGGAGTCATTTATCCATTGATGTGATAGGACACTCTACTTATCACTCCTTCACTTATATTATAGATGGACAATATATCACAAGATTTCACATGCCTAACATTAATAAAGGAGACAAGACATTTCCATGCCATAAAGAGACCCTAGATGGCTGATTCTTACAAGCTAGAAAGGTAGGGGGCATGCATTTTTCTTTCATCCATCAATTACTTTATCTTACACTCCACTATTCACCCTTTAATGCTTACATCATCTAAAGTTGCAATTATTCACTTTTGTGCATGCTACAAGACTATAAAATCAAACTTCTTAAACATACTTTCCACTCCAATTACAATTGGCCACTCTTTTTCCATTTGCTCTTACTTTCAACTTCATTTTCACTTCCTTTTCTCTCACTTTGAAAGAAACTCAAATGAGGAAACACAAAACCCCACAAAATCTTACACTTGCTGCCACTTTCCAAGCATCCATACCCATAGCACTTTCAACTCCACTTGTATCTTACATTTGCCAACATTCAAGCTCCTTTTAAGATGCTTAGAACACTCCCTAAACCCTACTCCAACGGACCACAACTTAAGTTTCTAGAAAAAAAAGGGTGCAAGAAGGAGGAAGTAAGAAAAAGAGCTTAAGTGAAAACTTAGTACACAACCACCATATTCTTGCTTTGTGGACGAGTAAGTGCTTAAGTTCATGATCTAATATCTAAACTTAAGGAAATGATGAAACAAGTTGAAAAACCAAGTTGGAAGCCTCCACACCAAACCGGCCAAATCTGGAACCTTACTAAAAGGCACTTAAAAATATGATAAAAGGTAAGTAAACAAAGTAAAAAGACCAAGTAAGGAAACTACGATAAGTATATTAAGCCTAAAACTCAAAATTGAGCTTAAAACTTCCAAAACGAGCCTCAAATACCAAGTTGAGTCCATCTTATGTTTTTGACTTGCAACTTAACATAACAACAAAAGTTGTTTTAAGACTCTCAAGGATCCCCTAAGATACCCCCTAAGCCCAAGAAAGTGACTATCTTTGATTTTGATAAAAAATAAGCCCATTTGATAACTTAAGCCTACTTAAGAGCCCAAGAAGTGGTTGTTAGCCTTAGGAGTGTAAATAAAAGTTGTGAATCTAACCTTAAAGAGTATTTTGAGCCTAGAATGAAATCTTAAGCCCAAGCCCAAAGGATTTCCTAAGTTACCAAAGAGCCCATTAACCAAACAAAGCCCAAAAGCATTCCAAATCATGAGAACCACTACCGTTCTATCTTATAGGTAGATTTGCATGCCTGATCTTGAAAATATAACCTCACCACGTTAAAGTACACTTGAAAATGATGAAGATTGATTAAAGATCATAAAAATCATATTTAAAACAAGAAAGTTATAAGCAATTGAACTTTAAGTAAGAAATCGAAAAAAATACGAAAACTAATAAAGAGTATAACTTAAGGAGTTTTAGCTTAGTTTTCTAAGTTTTTTTTTTCAAATCCTTATAGTATTATGTTTACGATGTCCAAGGGACCTAGCGTTCAGAGACGACCTACCCTCGAACTACTTCGATTGACCTGCATAACAGAGTGAGTGAATTCTTGATGACTCTTTACTTGATTTTGCTTGTAGAATAGATGTTGTAAACCCCTGAAATTTTCGATCTAGTTTTTGAAATAGACTCAACTATTGTAGACAATTTAAGAGTCGACAAGGCTAATTAAAGTGAAAACCCTAAAAGACTTAATTAATCGCGTAAAGAATTTTTCTACCCTAAATGTTTCTAAAAGCTAAAGATTTAATTCGAAAGTGATAAAAACCTTAAAAATGATTCCATTAAGGACATATGTACACCAACCTAACATGATATACCCTAAAACCCTAATTGAAAATGTAATGCTTATATTTTGCAAAATCGTTAGTAAATGGTTGAGATAACCCTCATTCTTGCTTATATGATTCAAATTCTTAAGTAATCCATTAGGAACTAAGATAATGGGTCATAGATTATATTTATCCCTTAAATATATGATTAAGATGGTCTTACTTAGGATTAGGGTTACAGTTGAAGATTAAGTTACATATAGTGAACTTTAAGATTCAAATTAGCACTTTTTACACTTGTTATCCAAAGTTATTTATCAAATGAGATATATGGACTCTAAAGACCTAAAGTAAGATCTCATCAACCACATTTACACATCAATGCATCATATATCTCAATTCTTCTCATTTCCTTCATTTCTCCCCTAATTTCCCTTAATTACTACATTATGTGCACAAAGTTACACATACTTAAAAAATATTGACTAAGCTAATACATGTTGACCAAATTTCAAATGTTGACCAAGTCAACACATGTTGACTAAAGTCAACATTTTGAAAAGTCAACAAAGATAAGAGATAAGAAAAATATCTCTTATGTAATGATGTCTTCCTTTTCTTTTCTTTTTTTATTTTTCTTTCTTCCTTTGTTTCCATTGTTGCCGTCCACAAATTGTCCCCTTAACCCCACCACATATTGTCTTCCATTAAGAGAAACAAAACAAAAATCCCTCTTTCATGCCGTGAACTCCCTTCCCTTCTTTCCCTTTCATTTCTTCCCTTTTGTCTCCTCCATTTCAACATCATAAAAGGTATGTTTTTAAGTGCTTTACCTTACTTTTTATTAGTCATTAGTTAGTTAATTAGGTAGATTAGATAAGTAGTTATATGGTTAGTTTTGTCTTGAAGAAGAGGAAACAAAATTTCCTTCTTTAAGTGTAGAAACTTGAAGTTTAAAAGAGAAGAAAGAAAGACATGAGGATATGCCTCTATGTATGCATACATAAGGAAATACCAAAAGAGTATAAGTAGAAGAACCTTTGTACATGAGTATTTAACATGTACATAACCTAATTTAAGATCAAATCTTACTAAACATACCTATACTACACTAAATATGTACATAAGAATACAAAAACATGGAATTAGGGAGCTTTTCTTAAGGAAAAATTTAGGCATACGAAATTTTAGTATGAAATACGTATTCCACCATATAGGTATACGGGTATGTATACATGTATAAATACGGTGTAAACCTAAGTCTAGGTATAAGTATAAGTATGTATAAAGTATATGTACATAAGTATAAAAGAAAGAGATAATATGTACATAATACATATGCGTATGACATAAGCATGATGAAAGGCTTATGTAAGCATATGATGAGGTAAGTGATGACATAAGCACATGATGACATAAGCCATGACATAAGCAAGTGATGACATAAGCAATGACATAAGCAAGTGATGATGTAAGCGATGACATAAGCATAAGAATAGAAAATAAGAAAAAAATTAAGAAAAGTGTAGGTAATTAGGTAACTAAATTAGTAAAACCTAATATACCTTCTAAATTAGATTATACCTAATTCAATATATGAATTAGTAATAGCAAAGTAAAATTCTTTCATTAAAAGAATTTAAGGAATAAAAGATATAAACATAAGTAATAAAAGTACTTAGGTGGTCATCACTAAAAAGTTTTATAAATTTAGCTCATAACATAAAATAGAGGTCTTAATATCCAAAATAGATCTTACCAGGTGAAACTATGTTCAGAAACGATGAAAAACGAATATAAATTCATAAATATCAAAAATAAAACGGAAAAGTTACATACGATTGAAATTAAAGTCCTACCGGGTGAAAATTAATAGTAATTTAAGCAGAACTAGGTAATTAGATGTTTAGAATTAGTACGTACTTCAAATACTTATTAGCATGGTTATCACATAATGATCAGGTGACTCTGAGGTGAGCGAGGACCTCCCGATCGATTACTACGATTAGGACGAACCGCTATGGCCGAATGAGTATTTACCCTATGATTTCATGCTTGATTGTGATTGTAGATAGTGGACTTAAATATTATTGTTAATTAACTGCTGTGTGGGGTGCGGGATATGCTTATGTATGAAATTGATTGTTGAGTTGTGAAATTACCTTAAATGTAGAGAATGCCTTGTTTGTTGCATGGTAGTATAGGAAATAATTGTATGTATTAATGGATGGTCACAGCATAATTTGAACTAACTTATACTCGACTATAAAAAGAAACTGGAACATGCATTAACATGCATAACATGGATACTATTCCGGCCGTCACATCACACGGAGGTAAAGAGAGGCCATTTGGGGGTTGATATTATTGAGTTATTTGGTTATGTACGGTGCACTCGTACAAAATGACCTTACCCTGGCCCGCGGGAACACTAGGCGTTGGAGGCGCCAACCGCCTGGCTAAGGGTCGAGTCTAGAGGCCTCCGTTTAGGGGTGGGTATGGACTGCGGGGGCCCACTCACAATTATACTAGAACTTGTGTTTTTTTTTTTTAAAATAAAAGAGTTATTTGATATAAGTACGGAACGTGGAGTTCCGTAGTAAAGTAAGTTCTAGTGTAATACTCGGATCTGATTGGTGCCATGTAAACTCCAACCCTGACTTCGGAGGGCATTAAATCCGAGTTGCGTATATGAACTAATTAAATATGTGTATTATTTGGCATTCTGTTTGATCATTCATTCATATGCGTGACTATAATGTATTTATAACTTGCTTGTTGTATGGCTGAAGGTTTTGCTCACTAAGCCTAGGCTTACACCCCTTTAGACTTCTGTTGCAGGATAGCCTGTTCGTAGAGACAGGATAAGGGATGCCACAGGTTAGCCTGGGGACTTGGGCAAGAGCGCGGTGTTCTTTGGGATGAGAGGATAAATATGTTGTGTGATGATATCATGTAAATCTGATGTACTTTGGAACTAGTAGTTGTAGAGCCTTGTATATTGTGTGAAGAGTTTTTTATTGGAAGGGTAACCAATCAGGGGTTCTTCATGCAGTATACGGCGTCTGCCACGACTAGGCCGTCCTCAGTTCGTGACAGATGTACCTAAACATATATGTATATATGAAAATTGAATACTTGTGGCATATAGGAAATGCATGCAAGTGAATTTATGATTGAATGCCATGGTTAGGTAATCACATAATAATGAGACTTGTTTATGATAATATATATGTGCATTCATATGGAATGAAATAGTTTGATATAAACGCCGCGAATTTAGCTTTTTAAGTATAGAAACAAGCGTCCAAACTGTAGATGATTTCCTAAAGTTAATAGAGCCAGTGAGATTTAAAACCAATTAAAGTCTCAATTCAAAACCTAAAGTGAGTATGAAAAACCTTAAATCATCAATTAAACCTCTAACTGCATACGAAGACACTAAAACCTCAAGTATATGTAACTTGCAAAGTTAATCTCAAACCTCATCAAAACTTTAAAATAACAATTGAAGACTTAATCGCGTTTGAATATATTAAATCCTAAATGTGTACAAACATTAGAGATTATGGGTAATAAAAACCCTAAAACTATAACTTTAGGGATATAAAAGTACTAATTCACCATAATTTGCCCTAAAACCCTAACTGATAATATATCCTCCTCCATATTTTACCAAGTCAATAGTAAATGACTAAAGATAACTCTCAATCATACATAAATATTTAGAATACTTAAGTGATCCTTTAGAAACTAAGATATTACATTTTAGATCACATTTATCTTCGAAGTAGATAACTAGGTTAGTATTACATAGAGTTAAAGGTTTAGTTGAGGCTTAGGTTAAATGTAGTAAACCTTAATACCTTAAGTAGCTTACGAAATGACAATTACATAAAGTAGCTTACAAAATGATGTATATAGGCTATAAATACCTAAAGTAAGACCTCATTAACTATTTTTACTAATCAATTCACCAAAATACCTCATTTCCTTAATTTTTTCCCTTAATTTTTCATAATTACTATATTATGTGTACAAAATGACATATGCTTAAGGAAAGTTGACCAAGTCAACACATGTTGACCAAGGTCAAAGGGTTGACTAAGTCAACACATGTTGACTAAAGTCAACAATTAGAAAAGTCAACAAAAGACACTAATGCATAAGGAAAAAATATCTTAGCATCTAATGATTTCTTTTCTTTTGGTTTTTCTTTCTTCCCTTCCCTTTTATTGCCGTCCATTCATTTCCCTTTTTAGACCCTACTATTTCCTTTCTTCTATAATCAAAACAAAGAAAAAAGGAACAAAGTAAAGCCGTCTCCATGTCGTGACCCTTCTTCTTCCCTTTCACTTTCAACACTTTCCTCTTTGTCTCCATAATTCCAACACAAACTAAGGTATGTGATCAAGTTACTTTATGTTGCCTTATATTATTCATTAGTTAGGTAATTAGGTAGATTAGATAAGTAGACATGTGTTATGTGTGATCTTGAAGAATAGGACATAAAGTTTCCATCTTTAAGTGTAGGAAGTTAGGAATCATGAAGAAGAGGAAAGGAATACATGTGTATATGCCCTAAAGTATGTGTACATAAGGATATACTAAAAGAATACAAGTATGGAGATCTTTGTACATGGGTATTTATCATGTACATAACCTAAATTAAGACAAAACCTAGCTATACATACCTATACTATATCAAATACACACTTAAAAACACAAAAGAATGAAATTAGAAAGGTTTTCTTAAGAGGAAAATTAGGCATACGAAATTTGTACAAAAATACGTATATGACCATATAGTTATATGAGTATATGTACAAGTATAAATACGTTATAAGTATAAGTATATGTATAAGTATGCTAGTATACATATAAGTAGAGAAAAGGTATAAGTATATGTACATTATGTATAAGTGTACATAAGTGTACATAAAAAACATAATCATGAGATAAAGCTTAGTTAAGCAAAGAATGGTGCAAGCAATGATGTCATCAAAGAATTACATAAGCCATAACATCATCAAAAGATTACATAAGCCATGACATAAGCATATGCTTGTAAAATAATAAATTATAAGATTACATAAGAACATAAACTATATAAGTATACATGTACTTAGGAGTCGAAGATCCTTTAAACCTTAATACACTTCCTAAATTAGATTAAACTTAATTAAGTATGTGAATTAGTAATACTAATGTAAAATTTCCTAAGTATAAGAATCAAATAGCTAATTCAATCATTAAGTTCTAAACTGAGGCATAAACATAAGCAATAAGAATAATTAAACTTCAATAAGATAAAATTTTAATAAATTTAGCCCATATCGTAAAACATGGGTCTTAACATCCAAAACGGACATCACTGTATGAACGTATGTCCAAAAATAATGAAAAACGACTATAAGTTTGCAAATATTGGAATTAGAATGAAAAAAGTTACAAAATACATAAAGGAAGTCTCATAACTTACAAATATAAGAAATTAGTTACTATTAATCCCATTGAGTATGGTAAACCCTATACATAAAAGACTTAGGGTATATTGGGGAACTACATAAACTACAATAGACTTTTATTTAACTAAGGAGCTTGACTTCTCAAAATACTTATAAGTGTTACTATATTTTAGATATTTAATATCGAGTTCTAGAAACCCTAAAGGCTTAGAGAATGACAATAATCCAGGTGAGAGAGTTTTAATGACTTGCACTTGCTTATGCGTGTTACTTGTGTTGTAGACTTTGTAAATTTAATCTTCTAAACATAGTGTCGGACTCAAGTATCGTAAATATTTCCCTAAGTCAATAAGACCACATAAAATGAAAATCGACTAAAATTTTAAACTCGGAATTTAAAACGAACTTGAAAGACCCAATTATACGATTTGGAAACCTTAATCATGCAAGAAAACCCCAATCCCTACATATGCGTACTTTTAAAAATGTAAACCTAAACTTAATAGGAACTATAAATATCAAATCATAAAAATTTTTAAAACTTAATAAAATTATCTTATTGTTTGAAAAGCCATAAATCAATAAAATTATCAATAATTTTATAAAATCGTATAAAGCTAATAATGAATGAATCAGGGATAATTTCAAGTAATAATAAACAACAAAACTAAACTAATTAAAGGAATAAATTAATAAATTTACAAAAATTACTTTTACTTGTATACATAAGTAGCCTTATAATATGTATATATATAAATATATTATTAAGCAATTTTCTTCTCTTTTCTTAATCTATCATGTGATATATATATATATATATATATATATGTTGCATAATAAAACGATATTCCTAAATAATTAAGTCAATTGAACCTTAAGCACCTAAGTATAAGTCAATTATTCCTAAGTTAATAAAAAACCCTAAAACGTACATAATCTCACTCGAACTCTAAAACATACTTAAACTCACTCGAACCCAAAACCTTGGGATAATCAGAGACTTATGGACCTAAATAAATAATTAAAAATATAATTTCAATAAATTTTGTTCAACTGTCGAAAACTCTAAAATTTCTTAAGAAACAAATCAAAACCTACAAATTAATTTGAGAATCAAGCCCTAAAAATAACTTCATATAAAACAATTTCCTTATTTTCACTTATAAGCCATGTTATATATAGATAAGTTGTAAATCTTGCTTTTTAGCGGACTTATGATTCAACTAAGAACACTTTCCAAATATTTCCAAGGATAAACTAAGCTAAGAATTCAAGTTTACATTCAAAAACAAATTTAATTTTCCAATTTGAAACCCTATTATCGATAAAACTTGAATACGAAAACCATAGACTTTAAATGCAAAACCCTAAAACAATTAAGGATTTGTAACCCTAAGCGGCTAATTAAGGAAGTTTAACCCTAAGTAATTAATCGATAATTTAATTTGAATAATTTCATTCAACTTTAGAAAATTTCACAATTTTATAATAATCAAATCATAAATTACAAAACAATGTAAGATGAAAACCTAAAAACAATTTTCTATAAAACCATGCCCTTATCTTCATGTTGAAGCCTTACACTTCAATAAGTAGATCAACCAATCATTTTAGATAACTTATCAATCGAGAGTTAGAATCATTTATCAATTGATAACTTATCAAAATCTAGTGATAAGACATTTTCCTTATCATCCCTTCACTTGTATTAAATATAGATAATTTTTCACAAGATTTCACATGCTTAACTTCATTAAATGAGATAAGACCATTCCATGACCCAAAAGGACTTTAAATGGTAGATTTAAATAAGGAAGAAAGGGGGGTCATGCTCTTGTCATTCAACCATCAATCACTTTCTCTTACATATCACTATTCGCCCTTAATGCTTACATCATCAATAGTTGCAATTGTTGACTTTTGTGTAGCTACAAGATAATCAATTAAAGCTTCTTGCACACACTTCTTTTCTCATTCAAAATCTGCCACCCTCTCTCTCTTTCACTCCCATTTTCACTTCATTTTCTCTCACTTTAAACATAAATCAAAAGAAGAAATCTAACTCCATAAATTCCCAACATTGCCTCTACCATTTTTACTTCTATACTCACGGCACCAAGCTTTATTTTGTGCCCTCTAGTTGTCAACTTCAAAAACCACTTTTAGGAACTTTAAAATATCCTCAAATCCCTACTTCAAAGATCAAGATTCTAGTTCCAAAGGACCTTGCAAGAAGAAGGAGGAAAAACAAGGAACATAAGAGGGTACTTAGCTACACAACCACCATTTCTACGCTTTTAGGACAAGTAAGTTGTTCCTTTGTATTAGTGGTTTAGTGTTACATGTTAGGAGACTATGTTTTCATGAAGATATTAGCATGATCATAAGGTGATAAAATAGCTAGACCACCTTAAAAAGTAAGCTTGTGAACCCCTTTACATGAAAGTTGAATTATGAGCATGCTAAGTTGGTGTTATGTAAAGATATATGTTTAACACTTAGAATGGAAGATTTGAAGTTAAGAAAATCATGAAATGTGTACATGAATGAGGAGACATCATGCTGGACGTGGAGTACATGTGAGCCATTTAGATGTTATTTCCATTTCTATTAAGTTAAAGATGCTCAAACCTAGCCTTTGGTAAAGGAAAATCCATTACATGAAGCTTTTATGAAGAAATCAACTTTGTATGACATGAGCTATGATATGGAAGTTGTAATAAGTATAAGAGCTCCTATTTCTTTGTGTGAAGTATGAGTTAAAGAATCATCTTACGGAAGAAAAGTTAAGTTAAGATTTGGATACAAGTAGTTTAAGTGCATGATCTAACACCTAAACTTAAGGAAATGATGAAACAAGTTGAAAAACCAAGTGAGAACCCATTGGATTCATCACGACCAGATCTGAAACCTAACTAAAAGACACTTAAAAATATGATAAAAAGTAAATGATCAAAGTGAAAAGATCAACAAAAGCAAGTATGGTAAGTATACAAAGCCTAAAACTCAAAATCGAGCCTAAAACTCTCAAAACGAGCCTAGAACTCTAAGTTAAGCCTTCATTAAAATTCTAGCCAGCACTTTAAAATATTAAGAAAGGTTGTTTTGAAGCTCACAAGAAATCCACTTAAGACTCCATAAGCCCAGGAAAGTCATTAACTTTAGTTTGAACAAAAAATAAACCCATTTGACAACTTAAGTGCACTAAAAAGCCCATGAAGTGGTTGTTAGCCTTAGGAATATAAATAAAAGTTGTAAATCTGATCTCAAGGAGTATTTTAAGCTTAGGATAAAATCTTAAGACCGAGCCCAAAGGATTTCTCAAGTTATCAAAAAGCCCATTTACCATATAAGGCCCAAAAGCACTCTAATACATAAGGAATGCTACTATTCTGACTCATGGACAGAATTGTATGCCTCATTTTGAAAATATAACCTCACCACGTTAAAGTATACTAGAAAACGATGAAGATTGACTATAAAATCATAATAATCGGATTTAAAACAAGAAAGTTATACGCGATTGAACTTTTAAGTAAAATCGAGAAAAATTATGAAACCAAGTCAAAAGTATAACTTAAAGGGTTTTAGCTTAGTTTTTTAGGTTTTATTTCAAATCCTTATAGTATCATATTTGCGATGTCTAGGGAACCCGGTTTTGGGGAGACGACTTATCTCATATTAGTTTGATTGATCCGCATGGCTGAGTGAGTAAATTTTCGATGACTCTTTACTTGTTTTTGCTTGTATAATAGATGCACCAAAACTTATATATATAAATTTGGATTCTTGTGGGATATGGGAGATGCATGTGTATGGATTTATGGATGAATGTGATAACTTGTTAATTATATATATAATAATGGGAATTGTTTGTACTAATATATACATGTAAATTGTATGGAATGAAATTGTCTAATCACCTTGAAAATCGAGTTAATCACTTATATGATTAAGAAATCAAAATGAATCATGCATTCCCCATATAGTGGTTCATCGAGCTCTATTTATAACTAAAGATTATCTCCTTCTCCATAATTATTACCTCTAAAATATACACATATATGCCTTTCTGAATTTTGGACCATTCCCAAATTCAAGGAACGTAGGTGGCATTTTAGTGGCTAATGTGTAATTATTCTTGCAATAAGCCTAACTATTTGTCCTTGTTCAACTTTGAACTCCTCTTGGTTGACCGAGTCTCAGTGAGCTCTATGTAGTTTAACCGAGCTAATAGATGCTAATTCAATTTGCTCGATCTAACCTACTCGTAGCCATATATACAAGTGTTGAGCACACTAGTTACCTGAGTTGATTGATTCTTAAGAATAAGGTTGTAAGAGGTCAAAATGTCACATAGAAGGTATTGAATGTAAATAAGTAGATCAGGTGCATCTCACTTTAAGTCAATCTAGATCCTAAGGCAAAATCCCTATCAACAATTGCCCCCTAACACTCTTTGATGGGTCATTAAGGGGAGGAAAAGTATTTCACCAAAGTGAACTCCCAATATGGACCTTTAACCTAGCATGAATAAATTTAGAGGTATATGACCTTTCTCATATTTGAGCTAAATGTTCTGACCTTATTCCTAAGGTCATAGCATTTTTTGCTTAAAACCAACATGTCTTTTGTTTGACTTGTTAAGGATTTTTGCATCTATTCAATGTCACTTCATATTTCCATCCTTGAGAAACATGCAATCGTATCAAACCCCATGCGCGCCCTTAGTACTATGATTTAATTATGATTGCTCAATCTTTGTCAAGCTTGCACAATCAAATGGCTAAAGACAGTTAGTAACTGCAGTCACATGCATCCTAAAATTTTCCTTTAAACTTTTTATCATCTTTTTATTCTCCTATTTCCATCTTCTTCTCTTTTCTCTTTCCTTGCACTTTGCTTTTTCAAGTACCTCGCACTCACAATCTTTTTTCTTTGCTTTCTTCATTTCAAAAATTCCTGCCTTTCACATCATCCCCATTTCAATTCACATTTTGTCTTTCAATCATATTATCAAGGTAATCATGTCTTCTACTCAATCAGATGACTGAACTCATGCCCAAGAGTTGAGGCAAGAATTGACCATTGGGCATAAGGTAGGTAGTTCACCTCCTCAAGAAGAACCCACCTATATAACAAACATAGATAGTGATTGTTCTTGGGACTTGTTGAGAGTTACAGGTTTAGTTAACGTTTATGTCCTCAGGTCATAAGGGATTAGAAAACTTCCATTCAATGAGTACCTATTAAACTATAATACCCTAAGATTTCGAACCAATATAATAACCTTAGAATTCGAGCCCCTAAATTTAAGGCATTGGATACCGTTCTCCATTTCAATTCAAACTTCATAATAAGGCTAAAAAAGTTAGATGAAGTATTCTAGTAAAGTCTATTTCTCAAAATAAGTTATATAAAAGGATTAATATGAGAAAAACGTAAATTTATCAGTAAAACTAATAAGCTATCAAAAACATGAAATTTGAGTTTTGAGATATAGCGAGATATTAGAGATAAGTTATTTAACTTTTAAAAATTATAAATGAAGTTGAATTATATATAATATACATTTATTTATATGTGATATGCATTATATGTATTAAATAATAATAATAATAATAATAAATTATAAAAATAAGGTAAATTAATATAAAATAATGGAAAATTAATTAAAAAATAGTTTAGTGAGTCATCAAATGATGTGGCAACCTAGGACTAACTGGAGACGATGAGTCAAAAGCCAAAATATAGGAAAATGACACATAGCATGATGATTCATCAACTTATTTAACTTAAAATCTATAAATAAACTCTCAATACCAAATATTAGCCATTTTAGTAAACTAAATTCGAATAGGAAAAATTTGAAAAAAGTAAAAAAAGGGGCAAAAATAGAGTCGATTCTAGTCTAGGCTGATTTAATAGGGTGTTGACATTATGTTAGGGTAGCTATTTGGGGTTGAAAAGAGGGTGGTGTGGTAAGCCCTTCTGATAAGGAGTGGTGACTAGGAGGTAGCCAGTTCAGGTAAACCAATTTTTTAGCGTAAACTTTCTTAATTTTCTATAAATATCAAATAGTATTATTTAATTATGATATTCAATTTTCTAAGGTTATTTTACGTGTAGATTAATGCAGTAATTTTATTTTAATCAAATAATTAGTGGAAATATAAGGTGCATTAGGAATTGCCCTATTTGGGTAAAAAATTAATTTAAATTTTTGAAATATTAAACAATGTCCTTTTGAGTTGAATTTTTGTACATAACATGTATAATATATGTATTTAATTGCAGCAACAAGAATTTTTTAAAATAAGCATCTTTATTATTTATTATTATTATTTTGATTAAAATATGCAATTTGATGTTTTGTTAGAATAATTAGTTTATGATAAAATCAATATATGAGCCCTACATATTCTGACTTCTGGAAGTTTATGATGATATTTAGAATACTTGGTTTTTATTTTATAATTAAATTCACTTATTTGCCTAACTTTTCGTAATTTTGAGGTAAAATGCCATTTTTAGAAATGTAGGCGATAAACTAATTTAATACAAATGATGATAAGTATCTAAACCATATATTTTTGTATAATTAATCAGGCTCACATACTTTTTATTATGTATTTTCCTAGTATAAACCTATATATTAGCTTAATATGTAATATAATAATTAGTACTAGTGAGATATTTGTTAAATTTGTAAAAGATTAGTATATTTGGATACATAATATATGCTAACCAACTTGGGAAATATAGAATTAGAGTTTATTTGAATCAATTACAAAGTTACAACAACATACGATTGAGGTGATAGTAAGAAAGGGTATTTTTAGGCTTATAATGATATTGATCAGTTTTATTTTTTAAGATATCCGAATAGTACTCAAAATAGTTATCGTAATGATATAATGTTTATTAAAATCAGATAAGAAACAAATAAGATACAATTAGAAGAAGCTTGGAACCGTGATAGTAAAAGCTTATAAGAGGTTGGTTTCCACCCATAATTGACTTAAGGTCCATGTGTATTTTCCTAGGTGTGATAGGTGAGGAAGGATCACATCGTGAAGCTTAGGATTTTGCATTACTATCAAGCCAGGTAAGTAGATATTTTTATTTTTGTACAAGTAAACCTATGTCTACTTACTTTGGAGTCAATTTTGTCGTAAACTGTAATGATGTTTTAAATTGATTGGATACATGATTCTTTTGAATGTGTGTTGACTAAGTAAAGTGTTTCCTCATGTATGATTGATTCATTGATGCATATTCTTGCTTTCCTAAAAACGAATCGGTCCTTTAGGGTATTCACTTAAGTGAACCTTATATGAAGGAAGGAATTATAAAGTTAAGAAACAAAACTAATGTTAAGATAGATGAATTGTTTGTGATGTAAAACTTAAGATTCTTGGTTGAGATTGGGTCATTGTATTATTTACTACATTCATCGCATAACATGAAAGAACCTACAAGTCAAGTTTCTAAAAGCTGTGTTAGGTATCTCTCATTTATTTTGATGATAACAAAAAGGGTTAAAAGCTAATGAATCTTTAAGAATGCAACCTTATAGAAGGATTTTCAGAAAGTCTAATTTTGCAAAACTACGTTGTATTCAAAAGCTTTGAATTGATTGAATACATATTAGTCTAAAAATCTTCATAGAGTGTTTCAAAAGCTCGTATAAAAAGAATTAATACAACACTTTAGAAGCTTATTCAAAAACATTAGAAACAAAAGGATGATATTCTCCAAAAGCTTGTTCAAAAAGTAAGTTTGGAAGTGTGATGTTGAAAATAGCTTTAAGGCATATTCAAATTAATTAAGCCCTAGCTCCATTAGATTAGGTGTATTAGGAAGATACACTTACTCCCGTTTCACTCAAGATGGAGTTAAGATCTACGGGGATTATCTGTTGAGCGAATTAATTTTTGAAAAATTAAGTTATACACAAGAATAGATAAGGATAAGGTTGAATCAGATTTTATGGAAATTCAAATATACGTTTTATACAGAAGTATCTGATAAGGCCTATCTCTTTGTCAAGTTTAAAATAGAAGCTTATTTGGTGGTTACTAATTGAAGGTTATCCAATTGAAGCAAAATAGAGAGAGTTGTTTTTTAAATTCAAATAATTGAGATCCTCTCAAAATGTCTAAGGAGTATCTTAAATAACTAATAATTGGATAAATACATAAGTGAAGATAATCTTCATCTAATTAGCCATTAGAAGATTTATACGTAAAAGAGAAAGAATTCAAAAAGTTCAAGTAACACTCTAAAAAATCTCTTCGAAAAAAAAAATCAAGATCAGATTATACCTTCTGAAAAGTCATAGAGAGTTCTTCAAATAGTTTTTCAAAAAGTTTCACCGAAGCAAATTATTCAACATTCATTATTTCTCTCTTTGGGCAAAATTAATTGAGATTTATACTTTTATTCTCATTTGTGATCTGTAATTCTTATTTGTTGTCTGAATGTTTAGACAAATACATTTGTACTCTATAGATCTGTATTAGCTTAGATTGTAAAGAGTTTAGATATGTGGAGCAGAGTGTTGTAAAGTCCATGTGTGACAAGTACTTGTAATTTTTGTGATTTAATTTAGTGGATCAAGTGGAACAGTACCGATGAAGTAAATCAGGTCCCTAATAGTTAAGCTAAAAGAGAGCAATAGGTAGAAGGTCAAAGCTCTATAAAATCTCTACTTGATATTCTCCTTCCTTACTCTTTTACTTTACTTTATTGTTATATATTAAATTGTTAAATATCACTGTTCACCATTATAAGTTGTTAAGAGGGGTAAATTTTATTTTTCTTATATCAAAAAATTTTCGAAAGTCTAAAGATATCAATTTACCACCCCTTCCCCCGCAGTACCCCCTCTTAATATCTTATACAAGACCAACAATTGGTATCAAAGCCTTACTCTAATATCTTCTAAAGTTCAAGATCATGGATGAATCAAGTGGTAGTTTAATAGTTCAACCTGGCAAAGCACCATTTTTTTATGGAACTAACTTTCCTTCTTAGAAATTTAAGATGGAGACTTATGTAAAGGCATTAGATTGTGAAGCTTAGTAAATTATTTTTATAGAAGATCTCAAAGTTCCAACCATCATTTCATTAAGAGATGATATCACCAAAGCTAAACTAAATTTAAAGGCTAAGAATCTTTTATTGAGTACTATTGCACGTTCTGAATTTTATCTAATTGCTTCTTGTGCTACAGCTAAAGACATTTAGGACACCTTAGTGCAAACCTATGAAGGCATTAAAACAATCAAGGACATAAGAATCAATTAATTGGTTCAACAATATGAAACATTTTGAATTCTCCCTAGTGAAGAAATCAAGGACTCTTTTAGTAAATTCATTACTATAACTAATGAATTGACTTCTCTTAGCAAAATTATTAGTGATGTAGATATGGTACGCAAGATGCTAAGGATTCTTCCCAAAACTTGGAATTTAAAGAAAATTGCTATAGAAGAAGCTTGTGATTTAAAGACATTGACCCTAAGTCAACTATGCAACAAGCTCATAGCATATGAAATTGATTTTCTCAAATTAGAAAGTACTTTAAGAGACACAAGGAAGAGGATCGTAGCCTTTAAAGCTAAAGAAACAAACACTGATTCAGAAGGAGAAGATTCATTTGAAGAAGAAGATGAGGAGGTGACACTTCTCACTAGAAAACTTAACAAATGGCTAAAGAAAAAGGGTAAGAAAATGTTTACTAAAAGATTTACTACTAATAAGAATCGGTCTGTTGATACAAGAAATGTAATCAAAGAAAAAGAGTAGAAAAATTAAAAAAGGAGATTATTTGCTATGAATGCAAGAAGCCTAGACATATCAAATATGAATGTCCCATGTTAATTAAGAAAATGAAGAAATTCAAGAAGAAACACAAATTTCTGATTCCAACATAGAGTGATCAGAAAGATTCAGAAACTAAATCAGAAGGTTCTAAAGAATGTAAAGAAGCTAATCTATGTCTTATGGCACTTTCTAAGATAAATTATGAAACTAATTTTGATTTTCATTTAGAAGTACCTAGCGATATATGTGTTGAAATTAATAAACTCCTCAAGGCTCTTTCCAAGTCAAGTAATAAAATATCTAAGCTTAAATCTAAGGTTAAAACGTTGAAAATTGAGATACATGCACATAATCAATCTAATAAGTTGCTAGCAGATGAAAATGATTTTCTAAAAAATGACTTTTAAGGATTGCATATTGCCCCTGAAGCTTGAGTTAATGAAAATCTAATTTTAAAAGAAGAAATCAAGAATTTGAAAAATCATATGGAAGATCTATCTAAGTGAATATACCTTTCGTAAGTTTGATGAAAGTGACAAGATGAATGGATAATTCAAAAATCTGGACTAGGCTTCAAATTTGAACAAACATCTAAGACAAAGAACGAAATAGTGTTTGTTAAATCAAAAGATGAAAATAAAGAAATGATTAAAGATAGGGAAAACAACAAAGCATTTGAACCTATCAGATAGAACAACAAAAGGTTATCTCAAAACAACGACAAGTATTCTTTGGAAGGATATAATAAAAGGTTGAATAGAGGGTATCTTAGAAAGAATCTAAACCAAAGGAAAGTGGTATGTAATGAGTATACTAAATAGAAACCTTACACTCATTTCCTTTGTGATAAAACAAGTCATATAGAAAAATACTGCTTTTACAAAAAATACAAGCTTAGTAATAATCAAGGTTCAATTCGAAACACGAGCTTGAATTCCCATGGACCTAAGTTTCACTGGGTTCATAAATAAATTTGATTATGCTTTAATGGGTATAAGACTACGAAGAAAAGATAAAAGGAACATGGTATCTTGATAGTAGATGTTCAAAACACGTGATTGGTAAAGCTTCGTTATTCACAAATCTGGAATGGAAGGAAGATGGTTATGTGAAATTTGGTGACAATGGTAGAGGTAAAATAATTGTGGTAAGATAAATTGGTTTGGTAACTCATTCAATCGAAAATGTGTTGCTAGTTAAAGGATTAAAACATAACTTATTAAGAATAAGTCAATTATGTGATAAAGGATATAGAATAGTTTTTGAACATGATAAATGTGTTAGATTTAATAAGGATGGTTTTAAGCTATTTGAAGGTTTCAGAAAGAAGAATGTCTATCTAATTAAACCATCTGAAGTATCATCTAAAAGCTATTTTATTTCTATAAATGATAATGCTATGCTTTGGTATAAAAGACTAGGACATGTGAATTTTCAACAATTAGAGAGCTTGTCCAAAAAGAATTTAATCTTAGGTCTACCTAAAGTACATGCTCATGAAAATATTCATTATGCTGCTTGTTTAAAAAATAAAATGAATTCATCATTTGATAAGAGTAAGAAGGTTATCTCTACTCAAAGACCTTTGGAGTAATTACATTTAGATCTGTTTGGCCCTACGTATACTCTAAGTTTAGGAAGAACTAAATATGGACATGCGATAGTAGACGATTTCTCTAGATTTACTTGGAGCTTATTTTTGCATCATAAGAGTGATGCTTTTAAAAGTTTTGAAATCTTTTCAAAAAGAGTTGAAAATGAGAAAGTCCTCTTCATCATCAATTTACATATTGATCATGGCAAAGAATTTGAAAATTCTGATTTTCTTTTGTTTTGTGAAAACAAAGGCATCACTCATAATTTTTCTGTACCTTTTACTCCACAACCAAATGGAGTAGTTGAATGCAAAAACAAGAGTATCCAAGAAATGACGAGAAATCGGCTTGATGAAAGTAATATAGCTTATCATTTTTGGGCTAAAGTAGCTTCAACCTCTTGTTATATCATTAATCATGTATATGTAAGACCCTTTACAAATAAAACTGCTTACAAGATTTATAAAGGAAGGAAACCTATGGTTTCATATTTTCATACGTTTGGTTGTAAGTGTTTTATTAAGAAAACAGGAAAAGCCTTGGGAAAATTTGAAAAGAAGTAGATGAAGCCATCCTTTAAAGATACTCTCCGAACTCAAAAGCATACTAAGTATACAACAAAAAAACAAAAGTCGTAGAAGAGTCAACAAATGTTAAATTTATTGAAAAAACAATCCATAAAGAATCAGACGATGAAATTTCAATTGATAAGAAGAATACAATTCATCTTGATTCATAAGAAGGAAAAATAGAACCTCCTTCAAAAGGTAGTTCAAAAGCTTCTAGGATGCTTAATGGAACCAAAACTAAACCTATATCAAAAGGTACTTCAAAAACTAATACTAGGTTTGTTGAAAAACATTCAAAAGGTAAGTCAAAAGGTTCTGAACACCTTCAAACTCCTCCATCATCTTTAAAGTTTAAATCTGATCATCCTCCTAAACTTATAATTGGTAATGTTAGATTTGGAATAAGAACAACATCAAGCTTATAGAATTTTGAAAATTAGTTTGCTCTTATATCCAAAATTGAACCTCATTTAGTTTACGAAGCTTTAAATGATAGTAACTAGATCTTAGCTATGTAAGATGAACTTAGTCAATTTCAGAGAAATCAGATTTGGAGTCTAGTTCCAAGACCAAAAGACAAGTAAATCATTGGAACTAAGTGGGTATTTAAGAACAAACCGGATGAGCATGGAAAAATAGTCAGAAATAAAGCACGGTTAGTAGCTAAAGGTTATTCATGGGAAAAATGAATAGATTATGATGAAACCTATTCTCCTATTATTAGATTGGAAATTATAATGGCTACATTGGAAGCTATAAGATTGTTACTTGCTTTTGCTTGTTTGAAAAATTTTAAGTTGTATCACATGGATATAAAAAGTGCTTTTCTAAACGGATTAATAAAAGAAGAAATGTATGTTGATCAACCTCCTAGATTTGAAGATCCCTTCAAATCAAATCAAGTGTTTAAATTAAAAAGGGCCTTATATGGACTTAAATAGGCTCATCGTGCTTGGTATGATAGGTTAAGTCAATTCTTGATTAAAAATGACTTTCAAAGAGGAAAAGTAAATATTACACTTTTCATGAAACATTATGGAAAAGATATCCTAGTTGTACAAATCTATGTTGATAATATTGTTTTTGGTATAGCTAATAAAATATATTATCCAGAACTTTTAAGTTTAATGTAGGCAGAATTTGAGATGTCACTCATAGGTGAATTAAACTTCTTCTTAGGATTATGAATCGACCAATCAGAGAATGGAATTTTTGTTCACTAAGAGAAGTATAATAGAGAGATATTGAAGAAATTTGGTTTTGAGAATACTAAGGATTCTTCAATTCCTATGAGTACCTCAATAAAGCTTAACATCACAGGTAATGGGAAGAAGGTAAATGAAAAACTCTATTGCAACTTAATGGGATCTTTATTGTATTTAACTACTTCATAACTTGATATTTTATTCAGTACTTATGTGTACGCTAGATTTCAGAGGTCACTGACTGAAAAACACTTAACTGCAATTAAAAAGATTTTTAAATATATAAAAATTACTACAAAATTGGAAATTTGATATCCTAAAAGTAAAAATTTTGATCTTATAGGATATTCAGATGCTGAATATGCAGGTTGCAAAGTAGATAGAAAGAGTGCTTTAGGAACATGTTAGTTCTTAGAAGATAAGTTAGTTTCTTGGCCTTCCAGGAAACAAAATTTAGTTGCTCTTTCAACTGTAGAAGCTGAATATATATCTATTGGAAATTGTTGTGCTCAAATTCTTTGGTTAAAATAATAATGAAATGACTATGGAGTAAGCTATAAAAATATTCCCATAAAATGTGATAATATGAGTATTATTAATTTAACAAAAAATCCAATTCATCATTCAAGATCAAAATACATAGAAATAAGGCATCATTTCATTCGTAATCATATAGCGAATAATGATATAAGTATTGATTTTGTTTCAACCAAATATCAATTTGCTGATATTTTTACTAAACCTTTGGATAAATTGAGATTCGAGTTCATTCGCAATGAACTAGGCGTTTATAATCCCTTTTGTTAATTTAGTTTTTCTTTTTAAATTTTTCTTGGTTATATTTTCTAATTGTCATGTGTTAATCTCTTTTACATTTGCTGGACATGAAAATTTTGAAGGCTTTAGCATGTTCTTAGTGGGTCCACAAAATCCTCATTAGTGGGTCTATTAAGTCAGTTCATTTCCTTCGGATAACTGCCACTACATGAGCAATTTAATCACTCGTAAAAGCCTCATTTCTATTCTCTCTTTCTCCCTCTTCATCAACTCTAATGGCATCTAGAAAATCTAAACATTGCAACTAAAGGGATTAAATCAAAAATCTAAAATGATCCCAAGAATCCCATCGTTCTTGATGAACAAGAAACATAAACTACCAATCTTACAAATCCTCAACCAAATCTACTCTTCGAAACATACAAAGATTCTTCTGAGAAAACCCTAAACCTTGAACTTCAAGATGAACCATCGGAAGGGGCTGCCCAAGAAGTGAGTCAGAAGAACGCCTCTAAAGTACATTTTGAATAAGTTTAGGAAGTTAATTAGAAGGTTGTTCAGGATGATCAAGAATCCAGTTCATCCAAAGATGTTGCTGAGTTGAAAGAATCTAAACCCTTAGGCAAACCATCTGAAGAAGTTTCTAAAATAAATCCTTCAAAACTTGATCCTATTCCGAAGCCAAGGAAATCTCTTTGAAAATCTAAGTCAACTACCTTAGTTAAGAAGAATTCAAAGTCTCGCCAAAAGGTCAAAAAATTGCCTAAAGTTAAGACATCAATTCCCTCCTTCAAATCAAAGGATAAACCCAAGAAGTGGTACACTATAAAAGGTAAAAATCTATCCATCAAAGATTCATTTTATTTAGACCTTGAATACATTAAGAAGAACAGTTTTTACTAGAAAGATTATGTGAATAGATTGGGTTTAAATGGTCTGGTTGATTTGCATGGAGTGATATATGGAGAATTGATCGATGAATTTTATAGGAAGCTTAATAGTAAAAAATTAGGAAGTTTGGAAGTCAACTATATTAGGATAGAAGATAGAAATAACAAAGAAGGACATTTTGAAATGTTTTGGCATTAAAGAATAGAATGATGATGAGAGCTTAGGACAATTGATAAAGGAAAATTTAGTCACTGAATTGAATGATGGAATCGATTTCAGGACAGGAAGAGATATCTTTAGTACTGAGTTTAAACTGTTAGTAAGAATTCTTCACAAATTTGTTAACTCTTCTATACTGCTAAGGAAAGGTAATATAACCTTTGTGACTAGAAAGGATGCACTGGTAATCTTGTCAATGTTAGGCAAAAGATAGGTAGATGCTATGAAATTAATGTTGCGACACATGTAGCAGCATGTAGATGTTAAGCCGTATGGAATTATGTTGATGGCTCTTTATAGTTTCAAGAAGTTAAAACTTTTAAGAGAAACAAATTGTCCTTTTCTCTTATTAGACTTAGTGAAAGAATCTTTAAAATGATGAGAATTTATGTGAATGACAAGCTTTGGCATTTACATAATGGAGGAATCTTTATTCATGTCGCAAATTTAAAAAGAAAGGTCATTATCAATGAAGAAAAAGGAAATGGAAAGAAAAGAAAAAGAGGAAAGGAGCTAGCTGAGAAGGAACCAAAGAAGAAAGGGAAATTGATTAGAAGATTAGCTGGCATTGAATTTAAGGAACCAATTGGGACAGCTTCAGAAGGTGACTCAAATAGTTCAGAGATTCAGCCAATTCACAACAAACAAGGGGAAAGCTCCACGTTTGTAGAAAAATTTTCTAACTGAATCAAAGAAGTTGTAGGAAAAATTGTCATGGATCAAATTGTTGGAATGAAAGACTTATTCAAAGCTTGGGTTAAAGAGTCTATTATTGAATCAAATCCTACTCACCAAGCACATATTATTGTTGATCTTAGACCTCCTACACAGAACTAAACAACTAAACCCTCTAAACCTCATCTCATACCTACAGAACCATCTGTTCCTATTTCAGATACTACTTTCATGCCACCTCAACTTGATCCTTCTACTCAACCAAAGGATTAGACCATTATTAGTTTTATTCCAACTTCAGATAAGACTCCCGTCATTTCACCATAATCTTTTAACAAATCAACTCAAGTTGCTACTCCTATTCTTAATCTTGAAGAACAAACACCTCCTAAAGGCCATACTGAAACTTCATATGTGGCTTCCACCAAAGAAAATTCTCTACTTAATCCCATCCAAACTACACCATCATCTGACAAAAGCAAAGAACCCACTTTATCTATCACAACATCTTCTGAAGCCAGTGATTCTCCTAGTAAAGTTCTTCCATTGTATTCTGGTAGATTCAAACCGTATTCTAGGAAGACAACAAAGCAATCCAAAAAGTGACTATTCTATTCTGTTCTAGCAAAAATTTATGTTCTTGCATATTTTGTTTTTGTTTGCCTAAAGGATTGTTTCTTGTTATTTCTATTTTGTTTCTAAACTTGGTTATGACATTTCCTTAATCAATGCAATTTGATCCTTTCTATCTATTATATTTTATTCAAACTTGCACATTTTATAAAGATTAAGGGTAAGTTTATTAAGAATGATAACAAAAAAAGGGGAGAGAGAAAAACCAAAAGCAATCATATTGCATATTACCTATTGCATGTACATTACATGAATATGTGATTGTGAATATTTTTTTGCAATCTAGTTTTATAATAGTATTTTTGTTATCATCAAAAAGGGGGAGAATGTTAGCTATCTCTCATATATTTTTATGATAACAAAAACGGTTAAAAGCTAATGAATCTTTAAGAGTGTAAGCTTATAGAAGGATTTTTAGAAAGTTTAATTTTGCAAAACTAAGTTGTATTTAGAAGTTTTGAATTGATTGAATATAGATTAGTCTAAAAATCTTCAAAAAGTCTTTCAAAAGCTTTTATAAAAAGAATTGATACTACACTTCAGAAGCATATTCAGAAACAAAAGGATGATATTCTTCATAAGCTTGTTTAGAAAGTAAGTCTGGAAGTTTGACGTTGAAAATAGCTTTAAATCATAGTCAAATTAAGCAAGCTTTAGCTCCATTACATTTGGTGTATTAGGAAAATACACTTAATCCTATTTCACTCAAGATAGAGTTAAGATCCATGGGGATTATCTTTTGACCGAATTAATTTTTGAAAAATTAAGTTATACACAAGAATGGATAAGGATAAGGTTGAATCGGATTTTATGGAAATTCAAATATGAGTTTTATACAAAAGCATCTGATAAGGCCTATCTCCTTGTCAAGTTTACAACAGAAGCTTATCTGGTGGTTATTGATTGAAGGTTATCTAATTGAAGCAAGATACGAAGAGTTGCTTTTGAAATTTAAATAGCCGAGATCCTCTTAAAATATCCAAGGAGTATCTTGAATAACTAACGATTGGATAAATACGGAAGTGAAGATAATCTTTGTCTAATTAGTCATTGGAAGATTTATATGTAAAAGAGAAAGGATTCAAAATGTTTAAGTACCACTCTAAAAAATCTCTCGCAAAACAAAAAAAAAAAAATCATCATCAAAATATACCTTTTGAAAAGTAATAGAGAGTGCTTCAAAAAGTTTTACTGAAGCAAAGTATTCAACATTCATCATTTCTCTCTTTGAGCAAAATTAATTGAGATTTTTACTTTTATTCTCATTTGTAATCTATAATTCTTATTTGTTGTTTGAGTGTGGAGACAAATACATTTATACTCTATAGATCAGTATTAAACTAGATTGTAGAGAGGCTAGATAGGTAGAGTAGAGTGTTGTAAAGTCCATGTGTGATAAGTATTTGTAATTTTTGTGATTTGATTTAGTGGATTAAGTAGAATGGCACCGGTAAAGTAGACTGGGTCCCCAGTAGTAGAGCTGGAAGAGAGTAGTAGGTAGAAGGCAGAAGCTCTATAAAATCTCTGCTTAATTTTCTCTTTCCTTACTCTTTTACTTTGCTTTATTATTGTGTATTAAATTGTTAAATATCACTGTTCACCATTATAAGTTGTTAAGAAGGATAAATTTTATTTTTCTTATATCAAAATTTTTTTTAAAGTCTAAAGATATCAACTTATACCACGACCACCACCACCACCACTACTACCCCATAACCCCTTCTCATTATCTTATATGATAGCAACAAGCTATAATACTGTTAAGCCAGGTTTTGAGCATATAAAATTACATTGTTCAACTTATTCTAGCCACAATGCATGGTTTCAACTAAGCTAGCTAATTGCTAGGTTTCTAGACCACAACAAGTGGTCTCTATTTTATTGAGATTAGGGACCTTACTCCCAAGCAGCTCCTTATTGCCTTTAGGTTCCTGAATGTTGTATTTAGATGCTTGGGTTGTTCAACTAACCGAATGAGTAATTGAAAGAAAATAGGATATCAAAATTGATGCATGTCACATACATGAGCATGATATGAATTCCTTACATAAACAATTTATCTTGATAACTCGAATTATGAAATTAAATGTTTTATGGTACTAATGTTTTTGAATATGTATTACACTTGTTTTATCCACTCTTACTTAGCTCATAGAAAACTAAGAAGATACTTGTGTATCCTCAGGTTATGAAGAGAATTGACCATACATCAACATTAGTTGGGGGGAAAAGTCTTTTGAGAGCGCGTAGAACGGAGTCAGCTACTTTTGAAGAAGCATTGCTATATTTTGATCTTAGCTCCATGAAGGATTTATAGATACAAAAAAAAGAGTATTATGTTTTAGGTTTCATTAAGTTTGACGATTATACTCTTTTATATAAACAGGTGTAAGCTAAACACTATTGTAATACTCTTTTTTTATAAATAGAACTTTTGTTGAATATAAATAGGTATTCCTATGTGATGGTATTGTAAATCCTGCTACTTAAGGGACATGTAATAAAGAGTACTTTTTGATCAATAATCCTAATGATCAACTAAACTAACAACTAAAGTTCACACTTAGAAAATGAATCTAATTTTTCAATTAAAATTTTCATTATTGATAAAAACTCAAACATAAGAATAATGGACCTTAAGTCATCTGAAACCCTAAACCTTAGTATAGTTAAGGACTTGTGACACTAAATAATTAAAAATATAATTTGAACAATTTTATTCAACTCTAGAAAATTACAAAATTCCATCAAAAGCAAATCATAACTTACAAATTAATTTAAGAACTAAACCCTAAAAGAATTACATATAAGATAATTCTCTTATCTTCACTTATAAGCTACGTTATATATGAATAAGTAAGCCAACCAATCACATTTAATAACTTATCAATTGAGAGTTGGAATCAACTATCACTTAATAACTTCTTAAAACCTAGTGATAAGACCATTTCCTTATCTTACCATAACCTATACTACATGAAGATAAGTTATCTCTTCATCTTATCAATTTAATTTTTAAACAAATGACAAGACAAGACCATGCCTTAAAAGGACACCTTATGGCCGGTTGTAAGAAGAGGGTAGGGGGGCCATGCCTTGTCAATTATACATGAAACCAATTGTCTTTTATAAGTACTATTCACCTCATAATGCTTACATCATCAAATCATATCAAAGTATAACTTGTATACTTATTTAAAGACATAAAAAAGGAGCTTGTTGGACATACTACACATACATACCTAACCGGCTCTCTCTCTCTCATTTTCTCTCCTCTTTCACTTCCTTTTCTATAGTTTAAACTCACAAACCAAAAGAGAAAACCAAGCCCCACAAACTTATACTTGCTACCACATATTTACACCCATACACTCATGACACAAGCTTGTTTGTTTCCTTCATTTTGTCCCCTTCAAAAGCTATTTTTGGAAACCTTAGAATATCCCCAAAACCTACCTTAAATATCAAGACTTTGGTTACTAAAAGTGCTTGCAAAAAAGGGAAGGAAAACAAGGAGCAAAAGAAGACTCTTAGTGCATGACCACCCATATTTTTATCCATTTAGGAAGATTGAGTTCATTTCCTTCTTAAGTACTCTCATATGCCATGTTTCGAAGACTACATTTTCATGAAGATATTGGCATGAACATAAGGTGATAAAATAGCTAAACTACTTTAAGTAGTAAGCTTAGGAATCTCTTACATAAAGGATGGAAAATGACCATACTAAGTTGGTATTATAAAGGATACATGTTTAGTACTTAGAATAGAAGTTTGTAAATCAAGAAAATCAAGAAATATATGTATAGACAAAGGAGTGACATGCTGAACGTGAAGTGTATGTAGGGTATTTAGATGTTATTTTTAATTTCATTTGTTTACATATGCTAAAATTTGGCTTTAGGTAAAGGAAAATCCATTACATGATTTTTTTATGAGGAAATCAACTTTTTGATATGTAAACCAAGGTATAAAACTTATGATAAGTGCACGATTCATAACTTTTAGTTAGTACTTAAGCTAAATAATCACCTTATGGAAGAGAAGTTAAGTTAGAGTTGGAATATAAGTAGCATAGGTTCTTGATCTATCACCTAAACTTAAGGAAATAATAAACCAAGTTGGAAGCCATAACTCCAAACCATCCAAATCTAGAACCTCAAGAAAAATCACTTAAAAATATGATAAAACAAGTAAACAAAGTGAAAAGACCATCTAAAGCAAGTATAATAAGTATATAAAGCCTAAAACTCAAAATTAAGCATAAAACATTCAAAATAAGCTTAGGACTCCAAGTTAGGCCCTTAACAAATTTCTGACCAGCACTTAAATTAGTCAAAAAAAGTTGTTTTAAGACCCATAAAAAGCCCACATAAAACTCCTTAGGCCCAAAAAAATCACCAACTTTAGTTTAGACAAAAAACTAACCCATTTGACCACATAAGCCCATATAAAAGTCCAAGAAAATATTGATAGCACCAAAGTCATAAGATAAGGATAGATATTTGACTTTAAAGAGTGTTTTAAGCTTAGAATAAAGTCTTATGCCTAAGCCCAAAAGATTTCCTAAAATAACAAAAAGCCTAACAACCAAATTAAGCCCAAAAGAGCACTAAACCTTATGGACCGCTACTGTTCTGACCAGTGGATAGATTTATGTTCCATAACTCTAAAATCTAACCTTACCATGTTAAAATACACTCGAAAACAATGGAAATTGATTATAAAATCATAAAAATCATATTTAAAACCAAAAAGTTATAAGAAATTAAAGTTTTGAGTAAAACCAGAGAAACATACGAAATTAAGTTAAAAGTATAGCTTAAAGAGTTTTATGTTAGCCTTTCAATTTTATCTCAAATTGTCACATCCAGACATAACACGAGATGCACCATCATACAGGAATACCTGTTAAAAACTTAACTCAACCTAATCACTCATCAAGAGACAACTTTATTTACATAATAAAGGGGTTTCAACATCGAAATTCAGCTGGATATCCAGTTACAACTTATGTGTACAACACAATATTTACATCAAAATAGGAACCAACTTTTTCCTTTATTATCTTTACAGTAATAGGATCTATGACCTAATACAAGCTCATACGAAAGTCATTGACTCCGACTCATGCTCTTAGTATATATATCCTCCCTTAATGTTTGGCCCTTTACAATGCTATTAACCTGAGGATAAAACATTTTATCCGCTCAGCTACTAAAACTAAGTGAGAGTGGATAACATACGATATAATATAGATAATATAGCATATCATAATTGAAACATCTCAATCATAACTCGTAGGTTCAACTTCACATATGTATTTACCCAACCAGGCATTTATTGCTAAGAATGCAGCATGTTATGCTCATGCACATAGTATGCATCGATACTGATAATCTATGCCCTTCAAACTTCTTCCAGTTAGTCGACATAGCTAGGCATCTAGATACAACGTCAAGGAACCTAGAGCAATAAGGAGCTGCTTAGGAGTAGGGCCTCTACCAAATTGGACTACATACTGTACTCTATCATAATAAAAAAAGGGCAATAAAGAGCTGCCAAGGAGTAGGACCCCTAACTTTACAAAATTAGACTACACATTATAGTTCACCAAATCAAAGTGGCAACATTGCCAAATTAGACCACACATTGTAGTATACCAAATCAAAGTAGCAACACTGCTAAATTAGACCACACATAGTCTACCAAATTTAACTATCAAAATAATCACAATGTTCGAGCAATTCAATCTATATGCTTCCAAAAACTAAGCTCATAAAGCCATGCTTTTTCCATGATCACTTAGAAGCCTCATTTTGAAATTTCTGACCCGTAGGTCCCTTTTTGTGCCATACCATGCCATGATATGCATTAGCAAGTCAAGAATATCAATCAGTACAATCAATCTTCCAATTTTGTTCAAAATAATGATCTAATTCTAGTTTTCAAACTCTCCCTAGTAGAATTATAATATCTTACTTAGGGTTCACTTAGGTGAACACCCAAAAGATTGAGTTAGCAATCACTCAACTTCCTTAGTTAGTATAATCATTCGTAAGCACAAATTACCACCTAACATAGGAACATAATAGTTTAACCAAGACACAGTTACTGTCATTCAAAATCACCACATTAGCATCCACTATAGTAGCATATCAATTCACCTAAAATATACCCATATTCAATCAACGCAGCATCAAATAGCACACAATGTTATGAGTAGCAATATATTTACTCCAAGCATGGGTTAGATCCACTTACCTGGTCTTAGTAATAATGCAAAATCTCAAACTTCACAATGTAGTCCTTCCTTACATCTTACACCTATGAAAATATAACATAGTCTTTAAATCAAGTATGGGTCGAACCTGAACTATTCTAAGCTTTCATTTCCTCATTTTGAAATTTCATTTGATCGTATTTTACTCATTTCCTATTTGATTTTAGTAAAATTTATATCATTACGATCATTATTTTGAGTGCTAAGAATCAAGACTAATCAATATTGCCAAATATAAAAAAATACCCTTTCGTATTATGACTTGACCGTACACTACTCTAACTCCATAATTAACTCGAGTAAGATTTAGTATTAAACTAAAAACATTAAAAATTATACTTTCCAGACTTATCCAGTAACACTTATTATACCCCAAATGTTCATTTAACATAGATTTAATAAACTAGTTACTATATTACATATTAAGCTAATATATAAGTTTATACTAGAAAAATATATAATTAATAGTATACGAACCCAATTAATTTCACAAAAAATCCTATAGACTCATAAAAATATGTAGTTTAGTTACTGATCTTCAATTACACTAAATTGATTATTATCTATTTTTACGAAAATAGTGGTTTTAGCTCGAAATTATAGAAAATTAAGGAAAATTAAATATTCCAAATATCATTATAAACATCAAAAAATATAAACATGTAGAGCTCATTTATTAATTTCATTAAAAACTAATTATTTCAATAATTTAGTAAAATTGGTAGTTTTATTCAAAATAATTATAAAAAAAAAAGTAAACATAGAGATTTTCAAAAGTTCTTGTTACTGAAATTTAATACATTATAGAAGTGTGTTACACAAAAATTTTCAAGCTGAAGTAACATTATTTAATATTTTGAAAATTTTATTTAAAATTTATCTAAATTGGGCACGTTCTTAAGCAAGTACCATAAATCAATGTTATTTTAAGAAAATAAAATTGGCATATGAAATTGAATGTAAAATAACCTAGGACAACCAAATTTCATAATTTTCTAAGCTAATTTGATATTTTTAATGAATTAATGAAAATCAAGCAATAAAATTTTACTCATCAGCATACGATGCTCCGACCACCACCCTATGTTGGCCAACTTTCTCTCTCTAGCACAACTTTTGGCCAACTTAAAGTTAATTAACTTATCTCTATTATCTCGCTATATTTAAAAACTTGAATTTTATGATTATCGGCTTTATCGATGAATTAATGTTTCTCTTAAATTAATATTTTTATATAGCTTATTTTGAAAAATTGACTTTACTTGAATTACTTCATCTAACTTTTCTAACTTTACTATGACGTTTGAAATAAAACTAATAACTTAGCCCAATGCCCTAAATTTAGGGGCTCAAATCCTATAGTTATTGAACTAGGTTGAAATCTTAGGGTATTACACAAACTCTTAACATTATCATATTTATGATGTTCAGGGCACTCAACTGTTAGAGACGAACTACCTCCGGATTATTATGACTGATCCGTTATCACTGAGTGAGTGATTCTCGATGACTTTATGCTTGGTTTTGCTTGTAGTGTAGATGCACTTAAATTTATATAATAAACTTAATGCTTATGGGATATGGGAAATGCATGTATACGATATTATGATTGAATGCCATGACTTGCTAATTAAATAATAATGACAATTGCTTGTGATGATAGTTATGCATAGTTATATGAAATGAAATTTGTTTAATCACAATGGAAATTGAATTAATTAAGTATTCGATTATGAAATACAATGAGTCATGCATTTCTCATATTAGCATTACAATTACACCAACTGCTACCTCACGTAAGAGATGGGAAGGGGCTTACAGGACGGGGACCTCTTACAAGGATTAAGCTACGATATGCCATTTATATATTATTGAGTGTCTATCTTAGCTATCGAGCTTACTTGGTGTCAAGGGACATCAACCGTTAGTAAAGGGTCGTGTCTTATGACTTTTACTTAAGGTATGTGATGTAGACTGGGGAGGTTACTATACTGCTAGACTTAGGATTTTTTGCATAAATGTTGCTTCTTGAAAAAGGAAAGTATATTTTTGTATAAAAGGAAAGATTTGTATATATTACATATATATTTGAGTTGATTTAAGCAAAATAGTGCAATTGGAATAAAAACTCAACTGCTAGGACCTAGTTAATGGTTTGTATTGGTTAATTATCTCCAACCTCAACTACAAGGAGCATAATTCTGAGTTGCATGCAGTTCCTAGGTTGCTGCATGTATTGTTTGGCATTCTAAGTATTCATGCATTCATATGTTGTGCATTTAAATTATATTATTTATATGGCACAACGGTGGTACTAACTCACTAAGTATAAGATTACACCTCAATAGATTTCTTTTGTTGTAAGACCACCTCTTTGTCCATTCAAGCTGAGGAATGCCTAAGGTGATTCTTGCATCAAGACGAGATTGCAAGCTTTAGGAAGAGAAGAAAGAATGTTGTAATAATGACTTGTAGATATATATTTACCTTGTTTAGTTTAATTCCATAGTTAGACTTTCATAACATAAACTCTTATAGGATCTTAGTTGCATTATAATATTTTGTTGTAGAATTCTATGAACCCACACTTTAACATCAGTATTTTGCATTTAAATGGTAAATATTAGTTAATATGATTGATATTGCACATCTATGGGCTTGATGGTAATATAGAGTGGAAAGAGCCTTGTATATCATATGGAATGCCTATGATCAATGAGGGGTTAACTTTAGATCTTTGTATAGTGCACAGTGATCTACCACAACAATGATACTGTTGGGTCGTGATACATACATCCTATTCTATGCCAGGATGTAACATAGATGATGAGGGCCGTTGTACTATATTCAGGTATTGTGTATGATATAAGTCTCAATGGGATTACTAGTACAATGATGGAAAAAGAATTCAATGATTTGAAGTTTAGTTTCTATTCTGCCCCTTGAAGTTAGAGAATAAAGAGGCCTCAATCGTACGAGCATATGACTTCGCTTAGTGATCTCGAATTGTCTCTTTTTAAGAAGTACTTTGAGGTTATTTTAAGATTTCCTTTCTCCCTTTTTCAAAGATCTTACTTTGCATATACTACATCTATCCCATTATGTTGGCTCCCAACTCTTATAGATTGATGGTCGCTTTCAAACACATTTGTGGGGACTTACAGGATAAGGCTACTATAACTTTATTCGATATTTTTTCACCATAAAGAAGGGTAATGGATTGTTTTACATATGTACCCGACCCATAAGAAGATTTTAATAGGATTAGAATCCTTTATCCATGACTAAAAGGAAAAGTAGGTTATAGTTAGGTCTAAGACCAACATAGATTTCCCTACAATTTGGAGTCATCCAATCAGATAGTTTGATATCAAGAAATTACTACCCAATGACAAAAAAAGGCTTATGAAACCTTCATGGAAGCCTATGACATCAACTAGTTTCTTTAGGATGTTGACACCATTGTAGATAAGTATTCCTATGGTACGCTAATAATTCCTTAAAGTGAGAGCTCATGAAGGTGTTAGTGCTACTCAAGGTGAAGATATTGAGGGCACTAATGATGATATCATTGTTGAGCAAGGTATAAGCTATTTGAGGTTTTCCTATCTTAAGTGGGCTTATAAGAGGAAGGACCTTCACATTTACTTCAAGAGTTGAGTAGTCCTTGATGCATCTTTAAGGTTAAACACATGGAGGAACACCATAATGTAAGTGAATCAAAAGGAAACAAAAGAAAAGATAGCAAAGTCCAAGTGGCTACCAACTGGATATAGCACACTAATTGATCCTACTCAACTTGCTATTTACTTGATATGATTCCCTAGTCTGAGCTATAAGGTCACTCGTCACTACTCCTTGCTAAAGGGAATAGATAACAGTTGGAGGGTAATGAGAACACTAGAGTTGCTCAAGGGAAAACTTGAATAATATTATGATTAATGAAATGTGTTGTCTACATACAATTAAGCGAAGGTTTAGATACCCATCCACTAAGGTGACTTTACATGTATGAAATGACAAAAGGGTATTCTTACAATTAGGTTACATAATACATACTAAAAAGGGTAAAGGAGACAAAGAATATTCAGTATAGAAAAGTAAAGAATCCATTTGGAATGTTGTACCAGAAGACATGCATCATTTAGTGGCTGAACATCAAGAATATGGTATAAAGTGGACAAAAGAAGAAAATTGAGTTTCTAGTCAAGGGCTGACCTTATTTAGATTAGGTCGGAGCTTCGGTCAATCATTCGCTATTGAGTAATAAGCGTAAGTTAATGATCAGGCATAGGCGGTCAGCATGGTCAGTTTGGGAGCTTGGATAAAATAGTTTTGGGGCTATCTGCTTGGATGTTTTGTCATGGTATAGCTATTCAATAAGTCTAGTGTATGTAATAGCTTAGAAATCAAGTCGATAATAAAGGGAAACATAAAGGTTGGGATAGGAATTCTTGTCTAGGATAGGGCTTCAAGATAGTGTTCTCCAAGTGAGTCCCTAGAGTCTTCTAGTTGGTTACGTGTGATAAGTCTAGTAGGTTAATTCTTATCATCTACCTGAAGGTTGGAAAGATTTGTCCTCAAATCCGAAGTGGTCTCTAATTCCTGTTCTTTCGAAGTACTTGTAGGATCTTCTTCTTTTTATTGGAAGGGAGTTAAGTCGAACACAAAAGTAGAGGAGACACCATAGTTATTAGGTAACTTAATCTGGTAGACATTACAGTTGATCTTCTTCAAAGTCTTAAATGGACCATCAGCTTATGGAGATAACTTATTCTATCTCAAGTATGGAAATCGTTCTCGGTTAAGGTGAATCCATACTAAGTCTCTTAGCTTGAAATAAACAATTTGGCGACCTTAACTACCAATTTCTTATTGTCTCTAATTGAACTTAGCGATCTTCCTTATCACAGTCTAGTGTAGCTCTTATAATTCTTGGGCTCAATCGACTTCAAGTTGACTTTCTTCAACTGCTGCGAAGGTACTAATTAGGTCTAAGGGGATAGTAGGGTTGAAGTTATAGACAACTTTAAATGGGGTCTTTCCAGTAGTACTGTAAACGGTTCGATTGTATGTAAACTCCACAACTTATAGACATAGATCCTAATCCTCCAAGCTATTTCCTCCACTGGCTCTAAGTAAATTGCCTAACTCCTATTCACCACTTCAATTTGGCTATCAGTCTAAGGGTGACTATTGAAGCTGAATACTAACTTAGTTCCAAGTCTTCTCTAAAGTGTTTTCCAAAAATAGCTCAAAAATTTTATGTCTTAATTTGAAATAATAGTCTTCAGTATTCCATGTAGTCAGACAACTTCCAACAAAAACAAATCAATGATATTATAAAGTATCATTAGTTCGATGGCTTAGAATGAAATGTGCCATTTCACTAAAGCAATCTACTACAAAGAAGATAAAATCTTTTCCCCTAAATGTTCAGGGCAATCCTAGGACAAAGTCTATACTAAGGTTAGCCCAAGGTAAGGTTAGTGTTAGCAAAGGCACATGCTCTCCATGGGGCTCCCCTTTCCCCTTAGCTCGCTTGCACACTTTACAACTACCAACTACCTTATGGACATCCTTGGCAAAACTAAGCTAGTAAAAGTTTTCTTTCAATAGGTTGTTTGTCTTAGTCTCTCCAAAATGACTAATCTACCACTATGAGCTTCCCTAACCAATAGCTCACACATGGAATAGTTCAGTATGCATAGCCTTCAATCTTTAAATAGATAACCATCCCTGAGACAATATCCTCCAACAGCAACTTCTTCTCGACATTGCTCTAGAATAGGACCAAAAAGAGGATCATGAGCATATTGCTCAATTATAAGTGAGAATCCCAACAACTTTGTCTACAAAGTGGTCAGTAAGGTTTACCAACGTGATAGAGCATCAACAACTATGTTGGCACTTCCTTTCTTATGTCTGATCATGTAGAAGAAACCTTCCATAAACTCTAACCACTTGGCTTACCTCTTTGATAGTTTGTTCAGACTCCTAAGATGCTTCAATGACTCAAGGTTAATGTAAATAACAAACTCTTATGGTAGCAAATAATGATGCCAAACAGTAAGAGCTCAAAAAAGATAGTGCAACTCTTTCTTGTACACAGAATAGTTTAGGGCAGGCCCACTAAACTTCTCATTATGGTAAGCGACATCTTGTCGTTCTTACATTAGGATAGCACCAAATCAATGCCTGATGCATCACATTACAATGAAAATGACTTGTCAAAATCTGGTAATAATAAGACAAGAGCAAATGTGAGCTTCTCTTTGATCTCCCTAAAGCTCTATTCAGCTCAGTCACTCTATCTGAACCCATTACTCTTCTTTGTCAGCTTGGTTAAGGGGGTAGCTCTGGTACTAAAGTTTTTAATGAATTTCCTATAAATAGAAGTTAGGCTCTAAAAACTTCAAACTTCAATGACATTCTTAAGCGTTGGCCACTCCAAAACAATTCGGATTCCTTCCCTTGATACCATATACTGAAGAAAAACCACTTCACTTTAATAAAACATACACTTCTCCAGGATTGCAAATAACTTCTCGGCTCATAATATTTCAAAAATAGCTTGATGATGTTGAACATGATTGTTCAGGTTGGTACTATACACCAATATATCATTAAAGTACATGACCATGCATCATCCGATTAGAAGACTCATCACATGGTTCATAAGCCTCATAAATGTGCTCGATACATTTCTAAGTCCAAACGGCATAACCAACCATTCGTAGAGATTATGCCTAGTCTTGAAGGCTATCTTCTACTTATCTCCTAGTCTTATGTGAATTAGGTGATAGTCACTTCACAAATCAATCTTAGAAAATATTTTGGCACCATAAAGCTCATCCAACATGTCTTTGAGCCTTAGTATTGGGTATCTATACTTAATAGTGATATGATTGATTGCTCGACTATCAATGTGCTTGCACCATGAACCATCCTTCTTTAGAATGAGTAGAGCTAGTACAACACAAGGGCTTATGCTCTCCCTTACATATCCTTATTCTATAAGCTCATTCACCTATCTTTTCAACTCAACAACCTACTCAGGTTCATTATGTATGCAAGTTGGTTTGGTAAGGTAGTGCCTAGTTGCAAATCAATACAATGCTCTATACTTTAGACTGGAGGTAGTCCTTTAGGCAATTCTTTAAGAAACAGGTTAGAAAACTTATTAATCAGCCTTTGGATTTCACTTGGACCATCGTTCAGATGTCTCATCTCTAGTAATCTTCTAATCAATAGAAACATACACTCTTTGACCTTCTCAATAGCTTAGAGTTCTCTTTAACTCATCACTAGGGCTTTCTTCTTACTTACTTAGGTGAGCTGATTATGGGTCTCATTTACTTAGGTTGGGGTCACGAGTTGTAACATAATCATTCCATCCTTAACAAAGGCATGGGTATTCTTATACCCATCATGAGCAACACATTGGTCGAATAACTATGGTTGCCCAAGCAATAGATGTGAATCTCCTATAGTGATGACATTGCACACTACTTCATCCCTATACATACTCTTAACACTAAATGGTATAGTTACTTGTTTAATCACATGTAAAGCACCTTTATCGTAAAGCTAATGTAGCTTGTAAGGTCAAGGATGCTTAGAGCTCGTCAAACCTAACCTCTACACGAATGATTGTGCAACTACCTTAGTACAATGTCCTTCATCCCCTATGATAGTGCACAACTGTTCTTTGATGGTACACTTAGTATGGAATAAATTTTCCCCTTGGTCTTCCTTGAAGTTCCATAGGGAACTCAGTACAAGTCTTAGTACTAAGGTCATCACTTCTCCTTGGTCAGCATAGATGCAAGTCTCCTCTTCCTCCTCGGCTTTAGTTGTTTCTACATTCTTTTCCTCCCCAGGCTTACTCTCATCGATGCTATCTACTACATCTCTTCGGAGCACCATAACACATCGATTCGGACACTCAATAGCCATGTATCTGAAGCCTAAGCATTTAAAGTACTTCACCTCTTTGGTCTATCGTTCGAAGGTCTACCCTCTTTCATATATCCTTGAGGTCAATCTAACCTTAGTTCAACTCAATTAGCATGCTTAGCCCTACTGACCTATTCAGCTATCGTCAGATTAGTCATTCCTCTCCTTAGCTTGATATGGCCTCCTAGGCTCAGCTTGAATGAGTCGGCATAGAACAGGGGCTCAAAAGAATGTTGGTCTAGGTTAGCTCGGAGCACTTCTTCTCTATTTTTTAATCATTTGCTTTATCTTAATTACCTCTTTGAAGGTATAGAACCTCTACACCTCCACAATATTGTCAATCTCATATTTGAGTCCAAAAATGAACCTCGATACTATGCGAGCCTTTGGTTCTTCCACATCAACCTGAATCATAAGCCTCTAGAGCTCTCTTACGTAATCATAAAAAAATTAGCCTCCTTCGTAAAGTTCATGCAACTTTAGAAATGTATCTTACAAGTAAGTCTCGGGCACAAATCTACCCCTCAATAACCTCTTCATCTCATCTCAGGTTCCCACAACTCGTCTTCCACCACTTGCTCGAGCTGCATTAAGATTTTTCCACCGCATAGTAGCATACCCAGAGAACTCAAGTATAGTAAATCGGACCTTCATAGCTTCTATATATCTATAACAATCAAAAACCTTCTTCATCTTCTCTTCCTTCTCTATGTATTCATTGGCATCTCCACTTTTATTGAAGGGTAAAATTTGAACCTTAACATTATCAAGTCCTTGAAGAGCTTGACATCCCTGCTATTGTGTTGGATAGACTTAATGATGTGCCTCTGAGATCAAACACATGGAAAGGCACCATCACGAAGCAAGCGAAAAACAATAGAGAAAGTTAGCAAAGTCCAGGCAACTACCACATGGATGTGACATACCACTTGATCTTACTTGACCTACAATCTACTAAGTTATACACCGGTCCAAACTGAAGAATCACTCACTACTAATTCTTGCTAAAAGGAATAGATAATAGTTGAATGATAACAAAAACACTAAGGTTGCTCAAATGAATAATTCTATATTGAACAGATGATTATTTACATACAAGAAAGTAGGGGTTTATATACTCGTCCACTAAGGTTACTTTACATGTATGAAAATACAAAAGGGTATTTTACAATTACATTACATAAGACATACTAAAAAGGGTACAAGAGATAAAGAATATTCAATGTGAAAAAGAAAGAATCATTCTGGAATATTGTGTTAGAAGACACATGTTGCTTGGCATCTGAATGTGAGAAATATGGTATAAGGTAGGTAGAAACAGAGTAACGCTTGTAGTTAGGGGCCGAATTGATGTGGACTAGGTTGAAGACCAATTAGTTCTTCTAAAGAGAAGTCAGGTTGATTCACAGTTTGATGCTTGTGGTCAAATCGAGAGCTCGCTTCGGCTACTCTTAGGTTATCTCTTGGGATAAAGCATTGCTGCTGAGTAAGGCCGGATCTGACGCATGTAAGGATCTGAAATTCAAGTTGGTAGGAGATCATCTTGAGATGGGAATCCCTATTTCGTCTATGGCCTAAAGCTAGTATCCACTAAGTGAGTCCTTAGAGTCCTTTAACTCGGTTGTGTATGATCAATCTATTGGGTTAATTCCTATCATCTGCTTAGGGGTTAGAAAAATTTTTCCTCAAATCTGGAGTAGTCTTTGCTCTTTCTTCTAGGGCACTTACTAAGTCTTCTTTTATTGGTTGGGTAGGGATCAAATCGGATACATTGAAGGTAGAAGAGACTCTATAGTCATCAGGCAACTTAATGTGGTAAGCGTTGTGGTTGATTTTCCTTGGGACCTTGAACGGACCATCAATACAAGGAGATAGCTTGTTTTGTCTCAAGTATAGGAATTGTTCTTGGCTAAGATGTACCCATATCAAGTCTCTTGGGTAGAAAGAAATAGTTCGGAGGCCTTGGCTACCAATTTCTTACTATCTTTGATTAAACTTGGCAATCTTCCTAGTTACAGACTGGTATAGCTCATGCAACTCTTAGACTCGATCAACTCTAGATTAACCCTCTTTAGTAGCAATTAGGGTATTTATTATATCCCAAGGAATAGCAGGGTTAAGGCCATAGATGACCTTGAATGGAGTCTTCCCAATAGTGATATGGATAGTTTAGTTATATGTAAACTCCACAACTGAGAGGCATAGATCCCAATCTCTCAAGTTCTTTCCCATGACAGCTTTGAGCAAATTACCTAGCGCCCTATTTACTACTTTAGTTTAGCCATTAGTCTGAGAGCAACTATCGTATGGTGGTGATGGCCGTCCACTCCCAGCTGCCCGACGGGTTTGGGTTCTCCTTCATGGCCCTAACTGCACAATTTTCCTTTTCTTTTTTTTTTCTTTGGTTTTTCTCTCAATTTTTGCCTCTTCTTAATTTTCTTTAATTTCTAACTATCCAAATGAGCTTCTGAATTTTTCTTGCTATTAATAGAGCTTTAGTGTAATTATTGTGCATAAATTGGACAAAACAATTGCCTTATCCCTTAATTTTTGGCTTTTGTGTTCTCTTAATTTAATTGGCCGATTTTTTTCTTATTTTTTCCAGCTGTCACAACCTATATCTGGATCATTCCTTATTTTTCCTGATTTTTCTTTATTTTTCCTTAATTAATTATGAATTTTCTTTAATTATTTAGTATAATTTTAGCACATTATGCGTATTTCTACATACATGCAAATTCATATATAGTACAAATAAGTATTCCTAAATATTATTTAGGTTATTTTATGATTTTTAGTATACATATAATTTATCTTGAGTGATTCATCAATTATTGGAATGCATTTTATGCATTTTCGATAAATAACGAGTTATATACTTAAAATTTGGAATTTTTATATTCTTTTATTTTATTTCTTATTTTCTTAAATTTAAACTTATGGGATCATTTTTCCTAATATTTCTAGTTTTAATTTATAATTTAGGCTCGATCGGGTCTTTCAACCGATCAAAACCTCAAATTGCTAGTTTTAGGGCTTACACCTTCCCTAGTGGAGTCTCTAGAAAAATGTAGGGGTGTTGGGTTCAGATACAAGTGTTACGTGCGTGTCGCGTATGGAGTCGCGCTATAGTGACTAGGGAAGAGATTTGATTGACTCGCACAAGATGATCGAGAGAGAAGTGTAGGGAGGAGGAGTAGGCGATCTTTGTAAGGCTCTACTACGTATGGTGACAGATGAAGGAGCACAATGACATCGAACTCTAAGATTAATGAAGAACGGGGTGGTGTTCTTGAAGTATTTAAGTGCTTGATCCTTGAGGCAAAGTTTCGACAGAGTAATGGCATTAATGGAGGTTTTTCTCCTCTTCAAATGAGGATGTAAGTAGTGTATTTATAGGAAAAGGTAATTAATTACATCCATCAGATCATGACGGTCATCAATGGTTGAGATTGAAGCCCCTTATTAATGGATCTTAAGTGGGCTATTTTCATTGGTTAAGGCCCAAGTAAAGGTTTTATTTATTATTCTAGTGTGTTCCAAAACAAGAAAGTTTGAATCGAATGGACCAATCTAACAGACCCTACTCCGAGCCTATTATACTAAGTCTCCTTTGATTGTCCTAATAATTTATGGGCTTAGCTATTCGGGCCCTATCATCTTAACTCGAGGAGTCAAATCCATTTGATTAATGGGCTTGAAGCCCAATATTAAATTTGGCCTTCTACATTATGTATGTACTTGGGATATTGATGGTTGATTGGGAGTTGAACTCTAGGTGCTATTTTTTTGCTTGAACATATATCATATGTTACATGTGTAAACCCTACGAATTTGGCTTTCTAAGTATAGAAACAAACGTCCAAACTGTAAATGATTTCCTGAACTCAAAAGAGCCAGTGAGATTTAAAACCGATTAAAATCTCAATCCAAAACCTAAAGTGGACACGAAAAAACCTTAAATCATCAATTGAACCCCTAACCGCATACGAAGACCCTAAAACCTCGAACCTTATCAAATCCCTAAGATGACAATCAAAGATTTAATCACGTAAAAATATATGAAACCCTAAATGTGTAAAAACATTAGAGATTGTGCCCTAAAGTAATAAAAATCCAAAAACTATAACTTTAAGGATATAAAAGCACTAATTCTCCATGATATACCCTAAAACCTTAATTGATAATATAATGCTTATATTTTGCCAAATCATTAGTAAAAGGTTAGAGATGACCCTCATTCATGCTTATATGATTCGAATCCTCAAGTAATCCATTAGAAACTAAGATAATGAGTCATAGATTATATTTATCCCTTAAGTATGTGATTAAGATAATCTCACTTAGAGTTAGGGTTATAGTTGAAGATTAGGTTACATGCAGTAAACTTTAATACTCAAATTAGTACTTTTTGCACTTGTTATCCAAAGTAGTTTATTAAATGAGATATATAGACTATAAAGACCTAAAGTAAGACCTCATCAACCATCTTTACTAATCAATTCATCATATACCTCATTTCTTCTCATTTCCTTCATTTTTCCCCTAATTTCCCTTAATTACTACATTATATGCACAAAATTACACATACTGAAGGAATGTTGACTAAGACAACACATGTTGACCAAAGTCCACAAATTGACCAAGTCAACACATGTTGACTAAAGTCAACACTTTGAAAAGTCAACAAAAGACTAAAAGATAAGGAAAATATCTACTCCTTCAAGATAGCTTCTCTTATCTTTTCTTTTGATTTTTCTTTTCTCTTTCTCCTCAATTGTTGTCGTCTACTTATTCTTCAACTTGACCCCACCATTTATTCTCTTCCATTATGACAACTAAACAAAAGAAACAAACCAAAAATCCTCCTCCATTGTCGTGAGCTTCCATCTTACCTTCAACATCTTCCTTTTTGTCTCCTTAATTCCAACATAAGCAAAGGTATGTATCTAAGTTACTTTATCTTGTTTTATCTTCTTCATTAGTTAGTTAATTAGGTATATTAGATAAGTAGCTATGTGTTTAGTGTTGTCTTGAAGAAGAGGAAACAAAGTTCCCATCTTTAAGTGTAGGAATTAGGAATTATGAAGAAGAAGAAGGGAAGACATAAGTATATGCTCATAAGTATGTGCACATAAGGGAATACTAAATAAACACAAGTATGTGAACCTTTGTACATGAGTATTTATCATGTACATAACTTAAATTAAGACCATATTTAACTATACATACCTATACTATACTAAATACATACATAAAAACACAAAAGGATGAAATTAGGAAGCTTTTCTTAAGGAAAAAATTAGGCATACGAATTTGTGTATAAAAATATGTATCTAACCGTATAGGTATATGAGTATGTATACATGTATAAATACGGTATAAGTTTAAGTAGATGTATAAGTATATATATGTGTATAAGGTATATGTACATAAGTATAAAGGAAGAAGAAAATGTACATAAGACATGTACATATGACATAAGCATGAGGAGAGGCTTATGTAATCACATAATGAGGTAAGCACATGATGACATAAGCCATGACATAAGCAAGTAATGACATAAGTAAATTATAATGTAAGCGATGACATAAGCATAGGTTTAGAAAATGAGAAAATAAGAAGAGTGTATAATAATTAGATACTTAACTTAGTAAACCCTAAGACACTTTTTAAATTAGATTATACTTAATTAAGTACATGCATTAATAATAGCAAAGTAAAAGCTTCTAAGTATAAGAAGTTAAGGATTAACTAACTCATTAAGTATAAGCAAAAGACATAAATATAAGTAATAAGAGCAATTAAGTTTTCATAGTTAAAATTTCTCTAAATTTAGTTCATATCGTAAAATACGGTTCATAACGTCCAAAACGGACATCACCGTGTGAACGTGCGTCCAAAAACAATGAAAAACAACTATAAATTTGTAAATATTGAAAATAGAATGAAAAAGTTACGTACGATTAGCAATTAGGTTTAATCGAATAAGGGCTGATAGTAATCTAAGTAGAATTAGGTAGATAGATATCTAGAACCATTAGTTGAGTCAACTACTTATTATCCTTATTATCTCGTAATGATCAGGTGAGCCCGACGAGGGCGAGGATCTCCCGATTGGTTCTTATGGCTAGAGTGAGTTGTTATAGTCAAGTGAGTACTCCTGATGACTCCATACTTGTTTGTGCTTGTAGTTAGTGCACTTAAATTGAGTATCAATAACTTGATGCATGGGGTTTCGAGATATGCGTATGCTTGATATTGCTTGATTACTGTAAGAAATATTGTTAAATACGATAATTGATGATTTGATGGTATGATTGATTTTTATATGATTTAGATGGTTTGTTGATATTGATTGATTGCCTCATAATTTGACCTAATTATATTTGGCTTATCTTAAATTAAAAGGGTCATGCATTATCCATGCAGTACATTTACTTATTCCAGCCGTCACTTCACGTGGAGATAAAGAGAGGCCTTGTGGGGGTTGTTTATATACATTAAAGTGTTTCTATATGGTGCACTCGTACAACATGACCTTACCTGAACCTACGGGCTTACTAGGTGATGGAGACGCCAACCGTATGGCTGAGGGTCGAGTCTAGAGATCTCCACTGTAGGGTATGAGTGTAGACTACGGGGGCTACCTCACCGCTAGGCCTGGGACTTTGTGAACTACTAGATTTTTAGAAATGGAAAGGTAGTGTTTTTTGTGAAATACGGAATTCAAAGTTATGGGTAAAAATACAGGTACTAGAGCCCGGTCGTGATTGGTGCCAATGAATCTCCAATCCTTATCTCGGAGGGCGTTAAAATCCAATATTATATGCAGTACCGGTTAACTGCATATATTGTTTGGCATTCTATATGTGCATGCATTCATATGGTTGTAATAATTTGTTTGATAACTTGTTTGCCAGTATGGTATGAGGGATAGCTCACTAAGCTCTTGTAGCTTATTCCCCAATAGTCTTTCTTTTGCAGGTTTACATACGATGGGATTGGGATAAGTCTCGAGTGCTAAGTACGAGATGAAGATATGTACATTAGTGTTAGAATTAGTTGAGATCTTTATAAGTGATACATAAACACTCTTTGTAGAAAATATTCACATGTTAGAATTTAATATAATTTTATTCTACCTACAGTATTATAATGTTGGCATATCCTGTCTTATTATTTGGTAAGGAATACCGATTCTCTGCGGTTCTGAGGAACTATGGGATATCGGACATCCATAGTTATTTATAATTATATATTATGTCATGTTATAATAAATTAATCACTTAGAAATCATTAACCTTAGTGATTTATAATTTAGAGTCTTACAATCTCTGACTTACAAGACGGTTTTCATACCATGGGTGCACATATGTTATGGAAATTTTAAGTAATCTTACTAGGCCCCCTTTAGGGTCTTGATATCCTCCATCCATTATGATCTTGCATAGTTAGCCTTTAATGGTACACTTGGTACGGAATAGATTCTCCTTCTAGTCCTCCTTAAGGTTCAGCAAGGAACTCAGCACTTGTCTTGAAACTAGAGTCATCACTTCTCCCTGGTCGGCATAAACACAAGTCTCCTCTTCCTCTTCAACCTTGGGTTTTCCAACATCTTCTTTTTCAAGCCATTCTCATTGGTGCTATTCATTACATCTCTCCGGAGCACCATGATACATCGATTCGAACACTCGATGGCCATATGTTTGAAGCCTAAGCATTTAAAGCACTTTACTTTACTGGTCTTCCATCTGGTGGTCTACCATTTCTCATATACTCTCAGGGTTGGTCTAACCTCGACTCAGCTTAAATGACCAACTCTGCCCTGTGAATTTCCTTAGCTATTGTAAGGTCAGTCATTTTTATCCTCGACCCTATATGGCTTCTTCGACTAGACTTGAACAAGTCGGTACAGTACAGGGACTCGCAAGAATGTCGGCCTAGGTCGGTTCAGAATACTCTTCCTCTACCATTCGACCCTTTACTCTATCTTAATGGCCTCTTCCACATTATTAAACTCTATACTTCCATGATATTGTGAATCTCATTCTTGAGCCTAAAAATGAAGCTCAATACTGTATGGGCCTCTAGCTCTTCCACATTGGCTCAGATCATTAACATTTGAAACTCTTTCACGTAGTCATTAACAGATCAGCTTCTTTGGTGAAGCTCCTATAACTTTGTAAAGGTATCTTATAAGTATGCCTTGAGTACAAATCTACTTCTTGACAACCTTTGCATCTCATCCCAAGTTCTAAGACCTTATCTTCTATCTCTTCCTCTAGCTACATTCAAATTCTTCCACCACATGGTAGCATACCTAATAAACTCCAATGCAGCAAGTTAGACTTTGACAACATTCTCATACCCATAACATTCAAATACTTTCTCGACCTTCTCTTCCCACTCCAAGTACTCATCTGCATCTCCACTTCAACAGGTAGGATTTGCACCTTAGCATCCCTATCCTTACACTTAGTAATAATCAACTTCTTCTTCTTCACCAAACCCTTCAACACCCTAATCCTCATCATCTTCCCTAATCTTCTCTAACTCTAGTCTTCGACTAGTAGCTCGATCTACTACTCCTCCATCTTGTGGCAATCAAATTTGGCAATTGGTTCGATTTCCTTGGCCATAGTGTCTCTTAGGGCCATCTTCCTATGGGTTTTTCTACTATATGCCTTAGGGTTATTGTCTATTAACTTGTATTGCGATGACTAGACTCTCAATAAGGTTTGTGAGCCTATTAATTTGGTCCTCTACCAAGCCTGAGGTGTTACTACCATTATGACCATGACCAGGTTGAGCACCACTGCTCTGGTCACCAATACCACCTTCAACACTCAAATCAGACATGTTACAGTAATTCTCAAACGGATTAATAACTTGCTGACAACTTCAATACCGGATAGTCACCCAAATTAAATAGAAACAAACTTGCTTTGTTTTCATAATGAGAAATAGGATAAAAAATGAGTAATAATAAAACCACTCTTGTTATCACACCAATGCACTACAATAGCTTTGGAAGGAGCACAATAGCCATTAATAGTAAAGCAAACCAAAACTTCACTACAACTTTACACACTCCCTCGCAGAACTATTCTCTAATACTAGTGAAGCTGATGTGTCTCCAGGGTTGAACATACAAAGAGATACTACAACGAAGCAAGCGAAAACAATAGAAAAAGTTATCAAAGTCTAAGCAACTACCAAATGGATATGACGCACCACTCAATCTTACTCGACCTACAATCTGTTAAATATGATACACTGGCCTAAACTGAAGGGTTACTCGCCACTACTCCTTGCTAAAGGGAATAGATAAGAGTTGAATGATAACAAGAACACTAAGGTTACTCAAATGAATAATTCTGTATTGAAGAGATGATTGTTCACATACAAGAAAGTGGAGGCTTGTATACTCGTCCACTAAGGTTATTTTACATGTATGAAAAGACAAAAGGATATTCTATAACTAGGTTACATAAGACATACTAAAAAGGGTAAAGGAGACAAAGAATATTCAATGCGAAAAAGAAAGAATCATTCTAGAATACTGTGTTAGAAGACACACATCACTTGGCGTCTAGATGGGAGAAATATGGTATAAGGTAAGTGGAAACAGAATAACACTTATGGTCAAGGGCCAACCTGATGTGGACCAAGTCGGGGACCAATTAGTTTTTCTGAAAACAAGTCAACTTAATTAGGGGTTAGATGCTTGTGGTCAGATCGGGAGCTCACCTTAGTTACTCTTAGGCTGTCTCTTGAGATAAAGCGTTGCTGTTGAATAAAGGAGAATCTAGCACATGTAAGGATCTAGTAGTCAAGTCAGTAGGAGATCAGCTTGGGATAGGAATCCCCATCTCAGCCATAGCCTAGAGCTAGTATCCTTCGAGCAACTCCTTAGAGTCCTCTAGCTCGCTGAGGTCAAATTAGGCGGTCAGCTTGACTACCTTAGCCATAGCCTGTCTCTAGAACATTTTTTAGTAGGTTACATTATGGCATACCCTAGGCTTGTTACCTATTAGCTTGCATCGCAATGACCAGGCTCTTAACAAGGTTAATGAGTCTATCAAGTTTATAATTAACTAATCCAGGAGTGTTGCTACCATTTTAACCATGGCCAAGTTGAGTACCACTACTCTGGTCTCTAATAATACCTTAGATACTTGATTCCAAGATGGTATAATACTTTTTAAACAAATTAACAACACAATACACGAGAAAACAATGTTACTTTGCTACCTAAATCTTTAACTAACCTAAAAAATTTAACACTCAATAATCACTCAAACAGAATAGAAATTAACTTGCTTTGTTTTTGTAGTGAAAAACAGAGTAACAATGTAACCACACTTAACAACACACAAATCTTCACTATACAGATCATAACTTCGAATTTACTCCATAAGAAGATACTAATGCAACTACAGAAGGAATACAATAGCCACAAATAGCAAATACAAACCAAAACTTCACTGTAACTTTATACACACCCTCTTAGAACTATGCTCTGATACCATGGAATTCAATGCATCTTTGGGGTCAAACATATGGAGGAGCATCACAATGTAAGCGAACCAAAAGGAAACAAAAGAAAAGCTAGCAAAGTCTGGGCAGCTACCAACTAGACATGATGCACTAGTTGATTTTAGTCAGCCTACATCTATCAAATATAATTCACCGATCTAAACTAAGGTCACTTACTACTATTCCTTACTAAAGGGAATAGAGAAAAGATGAAGGGTAATGAGAACACTAAGATTACTTAAGGGAAAACTTAAATAATATTTTGATTAATGAAGTTTGCTATCTGTATACAATTAAGTGGGGGTTTATATACTCCTCTACTAGGGTTACTTTATATGTATGAAAAAACAAAGGGGTATTCTTACAACTAGGTTACATAATAAATATTAAAAAGGGTAAAAGACACAAAGAATATTCAGTATAGAAATGTAAAGAATCCTTCTAAAATGTTGTGCTAAAGGACATATGTCATTCAGTAGCTGGATATTTGGAATGTCGTACAAAGTAGATGAAAGAAGAAAAGAGAGTTTACAGTCAGTAGCCAACCTAATTTGAATCAAGTCAGAGCTTCGGTTAGTTATTCGCTATAGATTAATTAACCTGAGTTAGAGATTGGGTATAGGTGGTTGGAAAGCTCGACTCGAATATTCTTAAGGCTGTCTACTTAGATGTTTTGTCATGGAACAACTATTCAATAAGTATGGTATACATGATAACTTGGTAATCAAGTTGACGATGGAAGGAAACATAAAGGTCGGGATAGGAATGCTCATCCAGGATGGGGCTTTGAGATAGTTTTCTTTGAGTGAATCCCTAGAGTCCTCTAGCTCAGCTATATGTCATCAATCCAAGGGGTTGATTCCTATCAGTTTTCCTTACTCGTACTTAGCACGGTGCTTGTAAGTCACTTTGTTTGCATTATTATATTTCCTTAACCTAATTCTTCAATTTTTCCTTACCAATATGCCATTGAAATATCATAGTTCAAAAGATCTCTTTGTTTAGCTGAAAGTCAACAATGCAAGGAAAAAAGAAGATGTGAAGAAAGTTCTTACAAAGCAACCTATGAATTCTACCACCACTACTAAACCTAATAAGGAGACACAACCAATAGAAGTTATGTTGAAAAGGTAGCCTACGAAAGCTACTAAGCCAAGGAAGTGGCCTAATGTACATGATTGCTCACCTTTAAAAAGGGATCTAACCAAAGGAAAAGGTTATGATGATGGTCTAAAGAAAGATGAAAAACCTAAAGGAGGCTCTAAAGACCCGAAGAAACCCAAGGAAGTTCCTATAATTATTCTAAGACCAATGACTCCATTTAGGAAAGAATACAAGGAGGTTCTTCAGCTCTTTCCCTTTTAGAATGTAAATACTACCAACCATGCTCTTGGAAATGCAAAGGTTGCCTTAGAATTGGTGAGGGGTATCTGACCTTTCAAAGATGTCAATCCTCTTACAAATATCGTTAAATTCAACCAAAACTCTACTTTCAATAATTTGCTATAACTTACCACCTCGAATGTTTATGATGTAAGGATTTTCATCCTATTGATTTTGAGTAATGTTCTCGCCTTCTTCTATGACACTGCTTTTGCTTTATAGAGTTCCTAGCATTTGCTAATGATTGTTGAAACTTTAGTTGAGGCAAAGAAAGTGGTGTGACTTATCTTGTCAACTTGTATTACTCATCAATCTGCCTTTACTAATAATGTTTTATTCTTCCTTTTCAAATTGCCAAAGATTGTGAAAATCAGATTGCTAATCTTGAGGCCAAGCATTTAAAGCTCAAGCAAAAATGGGGGAGGAGAAAACAAAGTTAGAGGAGGAGGTAAAAATTTTGAAGGATAAAGCTAACTAACAAGCTAAGCTCAAAGAAGAAAAGGATGTTGCTCTAACTAAAGAGCAAAGTTGAATAAACATATAAGTTGATCAACCAACATTGACAATTTAACAACATAAAATAATCACCATTAATAGTTCACATAAACTCTAAACCTAAAATCACAAATCCACATATGTTCAACACGAAATTGGAAATTCACATATCTTCTTCAACAAATTAATTGCTCAAAGTAAGGCTTAAGATTGTCAACATTTCATCTCGAGGAATGGGTTATCCATCAAGTCTCTCCAATCTATAAGCTTATCCACTCCCTACTACCTCCTTTACCTCGATAGGGTCTTCCCATGTTAGAGTTAGCTTTCCTTTACATTCCTTAGCTCCTATAACCTCTAACTTCCTATAGACCAAATGGCTAAGACAAAAATACTTATGCCTAATGTACTCGTCATAATACCAAGTTGTTCGTTGCTAATAAGTAGTAAGGTAAGCTTTGGCTACTACTTGAGTCTCATGGATAGTGTCTAAATTCGCTCAAAGGCCAACATCATTATACTCATAGTCATAAGCTCGAACTCTTGCACTTTCCAATTGAAGTTCAATTGGTAACACTACTTCAAATCCAAAGGCCAACTGGTAAGGAGTGTTGCCTATTGAAGTTCTTTACATAGTCTTATAACATCACAAAAAATTTGGTAGCTCATCTACCTGCTTAATATCAACTTAGTTCACCTTCGTCTTTAAACTTTAAAGAATGACCTTATTTATGTCCTTTTCCTATCTAATGGTCTAAGGGTATATAACTAATGTATAGTATAGTCCAATTTGCTAAGCTTCATAGACCTCTCTAAGCTTGTTATTGTTAAACTATGGGCCATTATCTGTAACATAGCATAAGGTATCCTAAATCTGGTTCTGACCATGAAAACCTCAATGCTTCACTCTATGATACTCGCTACTGCTTCATTTTGTGAAGTAATCTACCACGACAATGATGTACTGTCTTTATTTGGTAGTCTTCGGGAATGGGCCTAAAATATCTAATCCCCATTAGGAAAATGGCTAGGGGTTAATGAGTGGAATCAAATACGTATTCGAGCCATAGAGCTCTCACATATATAACTCTGGCATTAATGTGATTACTGCACACTCTGGCATACAGGTTGGGAAGGACTTTCTTTACCTTAGATAGTTATAGACATCTTAAATAGGGTATACTTAATCCTCTCTTATATAGCTTTCAATTGACTATCGAAAAATTAGCAGCCTTATAGATGAGTCTTCGAGCCTCTCTACTATCTTAAGGTAAGATCCCATTCTTTAAGTAGTCAAGGATGGGATCCATCCAATAGTGTTCCATCTCCTACTGTTGGAGATTAAGGAGATGGTAGTTCATCGTAAAAGGAATTTTCTTCAATGATCCACTAATTCTATGTTTTCTCTCTAATTCTGGTCTCCGATTTTCCTTTTGTATTGAGTCGTCGTTTATTTAAGCATAGTAATTTAATTTCTTTTTAGTTTTCTTCATTTTTTTATGGAACATTATTAGATGGATTAAGGAGATAACAATCATTCTATAATGATTACTCATGTGGGGGCCATTTACTTGTTGCTGATGTTGGTTAGGGTTTGTCATCTAAATGGAGGCTCAAACTTAACCTTGTGTCTTTTAATTAATTTCCTACCACTTATTGCTAAATAAGGCCATTCCCTTAGCTAAGCATGATGCATGTGCACCTACGTAGGATTAAAATTGAATTATATGCACACTATACTACTTACTAACATGTTAAACCCTAATTAATTTTTTTTTTGTTCCTATTTAATTATATTAATTAGGATTATTGGATTCTTTTATCTATTTATTTTAGTATACCAAAGGTTTGGAATTTATTATTGTTATTTGATTACGAATCTAAAGGTAAATTAAGACTCTTAGCAATTAATTGATTTATGAGCAATTAGCAAATACTTTGACTATATAAGTGGAATTTATTAATAAATTCAAGGTTTTTTATATTAATTTAGAGTTTTAGAAATAATTTAGGGTCTTTCAGGTGTTTAGGTTCGATTAGGGTTTTAGGGTTTCAAGTGTGCATTTAAGGCTTTGGTTCTAGTTTTAGAGTCTCAAAAAAGTCTTAAGGGTTTTCTATTTTAGTATTCATTTTTAATTTAATTCATCCTTTACATAGTCTGAGGGACTCATTTGGGCTCTGACCACTTATCTCGGGTTCAAGTTAAAAATTTCGTAAGGCTTATAGTGGCATTCTAAACATTCAAAGAAGAAGATAGGTAGATGAGTGAAAAATAAGAACTAAGGTTTATTGTATTGCATTCATTCCCTTCAAAACGTGGGTGACTGACCCCTTTGGTAGGGGTAGCCACCATCAATGTTAAGTGGACAACAATGCATGGTTTTTTTTTCCCCAATTTTCTTCTTCTTTATTTTCTATGTTGTTTATTAATATCATTTATTTTAATTATCTAATAATAATTTTTTAGCTAATAGAATATTGCCATAAGTTCTTATACATAAATAATGAAAAACTATAAAACTCGGATCATATATTTGTCGAAAACGAAAACTTCGGTTACCTCTTTATAAATGTTTCAAAACACGGGTTATATATTTATAATTAACCCTAAAGAAATAGAAGAGATGGAGCTTTTTTTTTCTTTTCTTTTTTTCTTTTTAAATTCTTGTTACTCACTAATTAAGTCTTGATTAATAACCTAATAATCTTTTATGTGAATTAAAGAACTTAAAATAGCCTTATGGAATATGATTCACAAGACTAATGCAAGGATGATGGAATGTCTTTATTGGAATGTGTATAATTCTTACTGTCAATAATCCAAATGTAACTTGCTTTTAGCATCAAAATTGATGGCTTAAGATTTTAATTGCAAGTCTTTGATTGTTGGCAACCTTTGGAATTTGATTTCAATGGTCTTTAAGAAAAAATATTAATGACAGTAAAGCAATTATGGAAGTTGTGCAAGTTTCTATAGATGTGCTTTGAACAATATGAAGATGAAGAAAATAATATGATTATGGTTCTATAAAATATTGGAAGACAATGAAAAGGGATTGATGGCCTCACACTATCATTAAATTGTATGGCTTCACACTACACCATGAATTTTGATAGCTTTGAGAAGATGGAATCACTCTAATCTTGAAAAAAGTAAATTTCATTCAATCAATAATGTAACATGTCCAAAACCTAATTAAAAAAAAAAAGAGAGAGACTATTTATAGAGAGTAGTGTCAAATATAAACCCTATGATGAAACTATAATCTAACAGCCATTAATTAGCTACCTAAGATAATAATAGAATACAAAACTAAATAATATAATTATATGTTATCAAATCTAATAGATTAAAAATAATAATAACACTATATCTAACCTAAAACATATAAAATAAAATAATGGTCCAAAACAAATATAAAAGCCTTCATGGATTCATTCTAGATATATTTAGTAAGTATTATTTTATTAAATCAATTATTAGGGAACAATCATATGACAACACATGTTCGATTAAATAAGAATGACAAATTGTCATAAAATACATAAAAATGAAAATACAACTATCTATATTTATATTTATAATGTTAAAGCCAAAAACGTTACTTTGATGTCATTAGTGTTTATAAAAACTTTTTAAATACCAAATTACAATATTAACCTTATGTTTAAATTTTTCTTGTTCAAATAACAATTTACAAATGGGTAACATCGAAAACTCTACTATGTGTGGTAACTATACCTCAACTTTACTTTTTTGGAGTATTGTAGATTTTCATTGTAGTTATTATGAAACCACTTTAGATATTATCAGTATCACCTTCCAATAAAATGCTTTTGCCAAAAAAATAATCCATCTCGCTCGAAACTTTCTCTCTCGATTTCATTTTAATTCTATAATCTCATTTCTCGACGAAAGAATATGTGTCTTTTTTCTTTATTGCTTTAGAATTTGTGCTTTTATGGATATGCTCTTTTGTTGTTACATTTCTTTCATTTTTAGTGCTTTAAGATAGTTATATTATTTAATAAGTCAGTCATTTAATATGCAAGAGTATGTATTGAAATTGAAAACTAAATCGTGAATGAAGGTGTATATTAAGCAAAATTGTTAAATATGTACTTTGTTTATAGCCTTTTTCTAGTTACATTTGCATATATTGACTTCTTGATTGATATTTAAGTGTTTTTTCTTTATCTTACTTCAAAAATTATATTGAGAAATGCTATTCTAATCGTTGAAAGTATTGTTCAATAAGTCATTATCTTTGACTAATCAAAGAGTAACAAATAATTAAAATAATTATTTTTTATTTTAGAAGTCAAATAAGACAATTTATGATATAGTATAAAAGAAAAGCTGTAGAACTATCATTTTTTCAAACGAACCTTACTCCTTTATTATTACTTCTGTATTATCAATATTGTTTTTTTCTATTTGTTCCTTGAATTTCACTAATCATGTAATTAATAGATTTGATTTTTTACAAACTTGTAATTAATTACTTTTACATAATATTTTAATAATATTAAAGTTAATGGTCAAATTCAGTGTCATTAATGCTACTTTTATTTCCTTACCTTTCTATTTATTCATAGTAAACTTGTAATGTTATAAATTTGAAATACAAATTGATAATTAGCTTAAGGATATTAGAACAATTTTACTTTTAGAAAATAATTTGCATCCCATTAATTCATGGTCTTTACTTTTTCTCAACAAACTTTATTCACTACCCAAATAATAAAATCTTGCATACGGAGATACACAAAAGTTAAATAATGTGTTGTATATATTTTTTTCTTTTATTTTTAACTACTTTTATTAATCTGTAACTTTTAACATATTTATTTTTTTAAGTATAAGCATAGTGAGTGCATCATCCACTAGTATAAAGTAAAAAGGAATAAAAACACATAAATATGAAATGTAACTTACAAAATATCATCATGTAACACCTTGAACTCAAGAAGCCGTAGTCTTGCCACATGTGATGGATTGCCAACCTCAAACCTATCAACTGAGCCCAACTAAGAGGCTTACAAGGACTTTTTAAGAGGATTCAAGCATCTTAGTTCAATATCTGGACTATAGTCTACTAAACTCTTTATGTACCTATATTAGATATACTCTACTCCACTTAATCCACTATTTAGATGTCAACTTATTAAGCACCATGTATGCTAAGCTCTTTTATCTCACTTCACCGAGCTACAACCTTATTTGATCACTTCGACAGCCTTCAATATAGATCAGCAAGAGTAACCCAAACACCAGTACAACTTGGCCATAATGCCTTAAGATTCCAAAACAAGAACCTAATGATAGGCTACCACCTATCCCTTACTCTTCTAACATTTGTATTATATTCTTTTTTGTTTTTTGGTCATATTTACCCTTTTTGCTTGTACCAAGAATCTTCTTCTTACATTATCCTTTATATATTTTCCATTATTATATTGTTGGCTTAAAGGACTTACTACAAATAATCCTTTTTACTATAGCCACAATCATGTTACACAACATTATTAATGAATATTTTTATTCTTATGAAATAGCATTCTTCGAGTACATCTTTTTCACACTCTTATTTGATCTTGTTGGGTAACTCGAGATTAATGGCAAGTGCACCTTAGCATCAACTTGTACATCATATCAAGTAAAATACTAAGTCGCATGTTTTTTCTCTATTTTGAAAATAGAGCAAGTTATTGAAGTGTTGTGTTTCATACTAATGAGTAGTGTGAGCAGATTTTTGTATCGATGGAAGCATTCATTGAGCTTTACTATAAGAATGTCAAGCCTTGGTGTTCAAGGAGAGATTAATTATGTTGAGAGTGATGCTCATGGTCACAGCCGTGTCACCCAATAGACCCAGTAAGCTACTGATGAGCAATTACAAGACCTTACTATTATTGTAGCTAACCTAACTATATTTGTACATAGGGTAGTAGAGACTAGGCCTTAAGAGAGAGTTGATGAACGAGGCCAATATGTAAGAGATAGGCTAAGAAGATAAGTAGCTAAGCATAGAACATCAGAAGCTGTTAATGTGAACTTAGCTTAACCCCGATACATTGAGAGGTTTGCAAGGAAGAGACTTGAGTTAGATGAAGTTAAAGAGTATAGAGAGGAGGAAGAGCAGTATGACGGATTTGAAGAGCATGAGCTTCGTACTCCTAGAGGAGTTGAACATCTTAAAGTGAAGATTCAAAGTTTAATGGGTCTGATAGTGATGATGATTACCTGGATTGGGAAGCGAAGATTAAGAAGATATTTGACTTCTACAATTATGAAGACTCGATGTGTGTTCAAGTAGCCACTTTAAAATTTTTTAGATATACAACAATGTGGTGAAAAAAATTGCAAAATGTACATCAGCGAACCTAATGAAAAATTTGAACCTAGAATGTGATAAAGAGAGTTCTAAGGAGTAGATTTGTTCTAAAACATTACAAGCAAGACACCTTTTAACATCTTTAAGAACTTAAGTAAGGTAACCGATCTATGGATGAGTATGCTCGAGAGTTCCAACTGTTGATGATCCGTTGTGATGTTAATAAGTTGGAAGTGCAAATAGTAGCTAGGTTCATTTCTGGATTAAGATTCGAGATTAGTAATGTAATGGAGGCACAGAGGCTTAGAAATTTAGATGAGACCATTCGAGTGGTACAAACGGTTAAAAGGTAAAGGCAAAACCAACTCACTTGAGTATAGAGTAGTAGACTTAACTTACTAAGCACAACTGGTATATTGAGTTGACTTAGATATAGCCAAGCTTAGTACAGTTTCAAGGTCGGTTGTAGAGGTCAAAGGCCGAGCAAACTTAATGATAGCGAAGCAAGGTTAGGACTAAAGAGCTAGAGGTCAAGAAGGACTAAGGTCAGAGCTCAGGATGGAAGACTCGAGAAATCAAGTTCTTCAAGCGTCTTAGCTTCAGACATGTTGTTAGTTAATGCTCGAATAGACATGTGATGACTATCAAAGGTGAGACCCCATAGATCGAAGTGGAGGGTGCAAGTGAAGAAGAAGAAGAGGTTGGTGTTGATCATTTGCTAAATGAGTTTCAAGAAGATTCTAACGCCTTGACCCAACCTGAAATGGGTGAATACTATATGATTGTATGGAGATATCTCAGTACCTTTACCTTCAATGAGAATGAATAAAAAGAGAATCTTTTTCATACGAACTATTGAGTGAACGGTAACCTATGTACTTTGATCATTGACAGAGGGAGTTATGCCAGTGTCATAGCATTAGGACTAGTGAAGGCTTTGAAGTTGTTGACCTATCCTCACCTTAAGCCCTACAAGATTCACTAGCTTAATGAGAAGAGGGGTTTGCTTATTTCCAAGTAAGCCAGAGTGTCAATCACAATTAGTGATAGATACAAAGATGAGGTATTGTGCAACGTCCTTCTGCTTTACACATCCTATTTAGCCGACCCTAGTTATTTGATTTGAAAGTACTCTATGATGGATATAGGAACACTTCCATGTTCCAGAAGGATGGGAAGAAGGTTATACTGACTCCCATAAGCCTAAGAGAAGTTCAAGAATCTCAGGTTAAGGTTTCTAAATCCTTGCAGAAGAAGTTCTTGGTGATTTCCCGAGTGTAGTTTTCTAAGGATGTTAAAAAGGAGGAGTTTGCACTCTTGTTGATCAAAAGATTACTTGAGCTTAAAGAGGTCAGAACATTACCAACCGAGGTGTAAACCGTACTCTAAAACTATATTGACCCGTTTCCCATCGAATTGCCTGACTGAAAAAAAAGAGTATGTATAAACCGACAAGTGAATTGGATCGTGGAAATAATATGGTTAGCGAGTTAAGGTCGTATTCCATAGGGAACTAGATGCTAAGCACTAAACTAATCGAGTTTTTCCCTAAGCTAAGCTATTGATAATTAAATTAAAAAGTGATAAAAGCTGATTAATAAATTGAACACTAAACCTAATGTCCCAATTATACTATGAGGGTCTAGGTCTAAGAGATAAAAGAAGGATCAAATTGGGATTTACAAATCTATTCTCATTTGAATCAATACGAAGTCTTAAAATGATATTTGAAATTAACTAAATGGGATTTAACTAATTATAGTATAAATCGACCTGCTAAAGCGATTAATCTATAATCATCAGGTAAATAGTAATTCACTCACACTCGAATTACTATTCTAGTTTAAAATGTGGTTTGAGTATGTCCTTACGACTCAAACCATATTTCTAACCGCATGTGCATGAGTTCATGAATTTAATTAAAACTCACATATCCCCATAACAAGCTTTTTCCAAAATTCAAGCTATATTCAACACGAATTATCGAAATCCTCTCGAATATCCTCTAACTTTATCTAACTAAAAAGTGTTAATCAAGCTCCAACTAGATAGATGACAAATACAATAGAAAAATACCTAAATACTCAACATTGATATCAAAACAATACATAAAACACATCAAATCATCAAATTTATCAATGCAAAACCCAACGTATATAAACTCAATTTCATATCAAAATATAAATTTATCAAGATACAAGACCATAAAAACCACAAAGGAATAGAAAACACATATAATCAACTTCATGGGTATTTTCAATTCCATCTTTCAATGTTAAATTGACGTATCTTAAAATATCTCATAACCAAAGATGGTCCTCAAATGTGCTAGAACAAGTGTTTTAGTACCCTAAAATTAAACTAAACATACTTGAAATTAAGATGAAGAGTTTTTGTTCAATCCCCCAAAAATCAGTATCTAACAACTGTCTCTGTTAAGCTACTATATCATCGACTATATATATCTCAGAGAAAATCCTTTTGCTACTGTTTATATCCTTTGTAAGCTATCCTCCTGAATATCCTTTGAATCTAGTGATGTTTAATAATAGATGGGCCCTCCTAATATAGGCCAAAAAGTCCATTTCAGGATACCCTTTATCATGTGGCCAAAAACAACCTCAGCTTTCCAAATTTTCTGGCCCTCCACGTATGCAATTACACTAAGAAAAGTGACTGTTGCTTGCATCCAGGACTTGAAGTGGAGAATAAGAATTGAAGTACAAGGATCCTTGACGTAAGTGAGAATGGGCCTGAATGTTCACTTTTGTTACGAAATTTTCGAAACAGGGCCTCTAACATGTTTGGTTCTTTTTATCCAAAAATGCATGCTGCTGTACTTGGTCAATTTTCGGGTGCTCGACCAACAAATTCTGGTCTGCTGTCAAAGATTGAGGCTTGGTTGTAGCTGCTGCTGTTTTGGAGCACCAATTAGGAGTTAATTGGTGTTGGTCAAGGCTGCCTCTATTGCTCCATGGATACTACACTTGATGTTGTTTTGGTTACGTGAAATTGCTACAGGGGTATCGAAGAGGAGAGTAAGCTGCTGTTGCACTTGGAAGTTGTTCACGTGGATGCCGTGACCTGCTGCACTTGGTTTCTTGGAGCTTTCGGTTGATGCATTTAAATGGAGCTACTGTTGGTATGTTGAAGCACCAATCAAGCACTTGGCTTGGCATGCTCCTAGGCGTGTAGCTATTAGAAGGATCAGGATCAGCATCAGCATAGTTTCTTGGCTATCGTGTGCGGTTGCTTCTGCTGATTTGTTGTATGGAGTGTCCTGTTGTGAAGCTTTCATGACAGCTGTTATAATTTTCATTTGAAGGGCTACTTTGCATATGTGGATAGCAACTTGGCTCTCACAATTTATGCTCTTCTAACTTGTTAAACAACCAAGAATAGTTAAGTTGGTGCAAAGATCCCAAAATAAGATAGAACAACTTGATTCAAATGAATTCTAAGATCGAAAATAAATAAATAATTGGGCAATTGGGAAGAGTAATTGTGCAGCTTGGCATGCTTAGTTCTCAGTTGCAGCTGCTTTCCATTTTTGGCTTGAAAGTTTGCTGTCCAACTGCCGTGCATTCAGCTTAGTAACATCTAGTGCGTTCCTTGGATGAGTTTCCTAGTCGCTGCTTGGAGAAGAAGTTCAACTCGATTGTTGTATGGAGTCCATTCTTTTCAATTGATGGTTGGTGCTTAGAGCTCAGTTCTCGACCACAACTCTAGTTAAAGTTGCAACAAGTTTCTAATGTTGTCATTCTCTGTTTTGGGCAGAACTAGATACAAGTTAGGAGCTTTAGATAAAGTTTATCAATCGTATGTCAAGTCACCATGAAATAGTTAGGATATGTGACTAAAAAAATTCTATTTAATAAGGCTTTGTATGATTTTCAAATCAAAATTGGTGAGGGTATCTTTAGATTCACGTTGAAGTTGAGCAAGACTATGCGCATCTATCTAAAGCCTTTTCTAATCATAACTTAGTGCTTGTATCGGCCTATCAATGTTCACATTCAAAGGGCTGCTCCTCTTTTGGCAATTTAACTTAAGTTCAAGGAGCTGCTAATGACTTGTTGGTTGCATGAAATGCTCAACTGCAACTATTACTAACATGTAGAGCTCATGGCCCTTGCTTTGCTAGGGTAGATGGAGTGCTTGGAAGCTTGTAGCTACTCTATTATCTATAACGGCCTCCACAAAGTGTAGTGAGCTACTCAGTGAAGTGTGGAGCTTCTATTGTTCTCATCTGGCTACTAGTTGCCATCACATGGTGCTAAGATTGGATGCTGCTATTCCAAAGTTGCTTTGCTTAGATGTTCTTGATACTACAGTTTCTTCTAGGTCTAAAACAGTCCCTAGCTACCCTAATTAGTTGAAGCAAAACTTAAATCAACTAGAGTTCTATTAATCTGCTCAGTTTGATATTATCTACCATCAGTTACAACTCTTAAGTAGCTTTAACTTATAAACACTCATTAACATGCTTCAAATATCTTCAACCAATGACAATTGCTAAAGTAGGTATCAAGCTTAAATTCTAAGTATTCTTCTAAGAACAACATGCAACACTATATCACAGCTACAACTGCTGTTTTGAATAGGTTGCAATTGAATTTTTTTTAAGACATTGATTAGATTAGCTTTGATGCTTTAAATCTATTTGATCTAAATAATAACTGAAAAAGATACCAATCAATTTAAGTTTTGAAACTAAATAGTTAGCCTATATTTTAAACATATATCAAACTATTAAAGCCCATATAGTCAAGAACTTTCACCAAGATAGATAACATTCATAAGGTAGACCAAATACTATTTATTTACATATGAAAATGGTTTCAATTTAAGCACTTGAAAACACTTGAAGCACTATAGTGTTGATAACTCTAATTTTAAACATATTTCATAGGGTGATTTTATAGTATTTTCCGCACATTTTTTGTTTTCTTTAAAGAAATCTATACTTAATTGGGTAAAATGTTGATTTTAGGGTTTAAACGCGTTCTAGGCTCGAAAACAAAGAAAAAGAATCAAGTTTCACTCAATTCCGAGTTCAAACGAAGAAATTATGAATTTTTGAAGTTGTGCAGAAAATTTGCCTAAGTGCAGAAAGTTACACGACCTGGGGACACGGTCATGTCCCAAGCCGTGTCGGGTGACGAAAACAAAATCTTTTTGATACACTATAAAAAGACATATTAGGGTTTCAAAAGAAAGGAAAGACATTACAGAAACAAGAGACACAAGAGACTTAAGGAACGACATCAAGAAAGAGGCGGAACAACATCAAGAAAGAGACGGAACAACATCAAGAAAGAGGGAAACAACATCAACTTCAAGATTAGAGAGATTGTTCATCAATAAAAGGGGTTTCCATGTTTTATTTTATATTATTGATGAAACTCGTTTTTAAATTCATTATGATAGCTTAGAATTAGAGTATTTAGGATTATGGAACCTAGGGTTTCATGTAACCTTTGGATTGAATTATAATTTCAATAAAGTTTCTACCTTTTCTTGATTCAATTATATCGTTAATTATGGATTGATAATTCTAGAGTGTCAATATATGATATTATGCATGTTAATTGAGAAATTACATGTATAATTAGATCTAGGCATAATTGAACAGAATTACATGTATACTTAGAGATAAGATACATGTTTCTTCCGGAAAGTTGATTGTTTGCATGGGAATTCATTACACGCTAATGCAATTCTAAATTATATTACTAAGTGAAGAGATTCCGGTAAATAATTTAGGATTAGGGTTAATATGCTTGAGAAAGATATTAGCTTTAATTGTGAATCCCTCCGATCAAGAATAATAGAAATTGAATTGGATATATTTTATAAAGGTTACATGTTAAACACTAGGGGAAATAATTCCTAAATACATTATTACTTTCTTGAAGTCGTTCTTGATTTTATCGCTTTTTCAATTGCTTAATTAAGTCTTTTAATTAAAGTAGTTTGTTAATTTTAGTATTTTTAATTAATTCAAACTTTCATAATTTTCCGGTTATATAATAAAGCTAAAGTTAATATTAGTACTCAAAATCAATGAGGGATCGACTCGGACTCACATCCGCTATATTAAAACTGATAGGTGTGCTTGCCTCATATCAAGTGTAGAACAATGGAAACATGAATTTGCAATGTACTTTTCATGCTTTCATGTGGTTTATGATTGTAATGGAAACCAATAAGCACATATAAACCACTTAGATTTATTTTAGATCCTTTTGCTAAGATTTTTGACTAATTGATCCACAACATGTATTTGATCGATTTTTTTTAGCAAAATATACAATAAAGAAGCCAATACATGCATGAATGTATCCTATAAGTGAGGATAAATGTGTAGTTTTACACATTTATCACTGTTAAGAGGTCTACTCTCTATCAAAGATATAGAGCATTGCATTGATCTACAGCTTAGAGTTGCCCTACCTAATCGAACTACCTATAGGCTCAATCTTAAGCGAGAAACCAAGTTAAAGAAGTAAGTTGATGGGTTGATTGAGCATGGGTATGTTAGAGAAAGCATGAGCCCTTATTCCATATCAGTGATCTTAGTGTTGAAGAAGGATGGCTCATGAAGAATGTGCATTGATAACCGAACTATCAATAAGATCACTATTAAATACTAGTATCCAATCCTATGATTGGATGATATGCTAGATGAGTTACACGACGTATGGATATTTTCGAAGGTTAATTTGAAGAGTAGCTAGCACTAATTCAGAATGAGACCTGAAGATGAGTAGAAGACTACTTTCAAAACAAAGATGGTTTATTCAAGTGGTTGGTCATGCCATTTGGACTTACCAACACATCGAGCACCTTCAAACGATTAATGAACCATGTTCCGAAACCTTTGATTGGTAAATGTGTTATTGTTTACTTTGATGATATTTTAGTATATAGTGTCAACCTCATTTCTCATGTCATATACTTGAGGTCTGTATTTGATATCCTCTATATCAAGTAATTATTCGGCAATTTGAAGAAATGCATACTCCATCATAACAAGGTCATACTCGTTAGATACATTGCCTCTAGAGGAGGTATTAAGGTTGATGATGAGAAGGTCCAAGCCATTCTCGAATGGCCAATGTTGACTAGTGTTGCCAAAGTGAGGAGCTTTCATAGTCTAACTTCATTTTACTAAAGATTCATTTAAAACTTTAGTTCCATAGCAATCTCATTGATTGAGCTAACTAGGAAGAACTTTGAATTTAAGTGGTTTGAGAAGGCGTAGAGTAGTTTTGATGAGATCAAGTCTAAGTTGATTTATGCCCAAGTTGTATTACCATACTTCAAGAAAGTTTTTGAAATGGAGTGTGATGCTTCAAGAGTGGGTATTGGTGATTTCTTTATGCAAGAACACTAACCTATTGTATTTTTCAATGAGAAGCTCAAAGGTGCCCCTCTGGATTACTCAACATATATCAAGGAGTTCTATATACTTATCCAAGTTCTTCAAAACTGGCAACATTACTTACTATCGAGAGAGTTTATTATCCATACAAGCCATGAGTCCCTTAAACACCTTTGAAGCCAACAGAAACAATCCCGATGTCATGCTAAATAGGTTAAATTCTTAGAAACCTTTTACTATGTCATCAAGTATAAGAAGGGAAGTGCAAACACTGTAGCCAACACCCTTTCTTGTCGACATGTTCTTATTACATATCTTTAAGCTAGAGTACTTCGGTTTGGTACTTTACCTAATCAGTGTGAACACGATCTGTACTTCCGATCTATAGTGGCTAAGTACAATATTGGAGGAGTAGTGGATGATTTTTACTTGATTCAAGGATTTCTGATGAAAGGATGACAAATCTATATGCCAAGCAGCTCTACTAGGAAATTACTTATGTAGGAAGGTCATGCTAGAGGCTTAGCTAGTCATTTTGGTGAGAACAGAACTACCAAGCTATTGAAAGAATACTTCTATTGGCTTTGGATTATGAAGGATGTATGCAAAATTCATGAATTTTGTGAGGTGTGTAAGCAAGGTAAGGGAAGAAAGGAGCCATACGGAGAGTATACACCCCTGCCCATACTTAAGAAACTATGGACCGATATAAGCATGGATTTCATGCTTGGCTTACCTAGAACAACTTGAAAACATGATTTTATTATGGTAATGGTTGATAAGTTTAGCAAAATGAGCCACTTCATCCCTTGGCACAAAGCTAATGATATTTTATTTGTTGTTAACATCTTTTTGTAAGAAATTGTGTGGCTGTATAGTGTTCCAAGGAGTAATATCTTAAATCATGACTCGAAGTTCATGAGCTTCATTTGGCAAACACTATGGAAGAATATTGGCACTAAACTTATGTTCAGTACTTCTTGTTACCTACAAATAGATGGCTCAACCGAGGTTATGAATAATACTATAGGGAACCTCCTTTAAGCTATTGTTACGAAGAATCTACATGATTGGGATTTATGCCTACCTATCATTGAGTTTACTGACAACCACTCTACCTTATAGCTTTATAAGAAAGTGGTTTTTTAAGGTCGTCTATGGACATGATTCGAACTTGCCATTAGACATGATTGCCAGCTCAACCTCTTAAGGAGAAAGCCAATTAGGTTTATAGCATACTAAGGAATTTCAGAAATTGCATCAAAAAGTTACCAAGTAGCTAGTTAACATGGATGCTCAATAGCAAGAGTAAGGGAATAAAGGATGAAAGCATGCCATTTATAACCCCAAAAACCTTTTCTAGGTTCACCTCAATAAGGAATGATTCCTACGATGGAGGGTAGGCAAGTTATCCCTTAGATTAGATGGCCCCTTCAAAGTCCTATAGAAGATAAATGACAACGCTTATGAGCTAGAGTTACCTGAAGGCTATAGGGTATCCCCTACCTTCAATATGTCCAATCTAACACTCTATGTCTTAAAAGAAGAAGACAATTAAGATATGAGGGCAAATCTTCAACAACCCTAGGGAGCTTATAGATTGTCAACCTTAGGACCTATTGCTCGAGCCTGATTAAGAGGCTTATAAGGACTTGTTAAGAGGATTCAAGTATCTTAGCCTGCCCTTGAGGAGTTTCAATATCAGGATGGTAGTCTGCTAAACTCTTTGAACTCCTAGCTTAAACATACTTTGCTTCACTCAATCCACTATCTAGATGCTGACTTACCAGGATTGAAGTTGAAGTCTATGTACACTAAGCTCTCCTATCCCACCCAGTCGAGCTACAACCTTATTCGAGTACCTTAGTAGCCTTCAACACAAATTAGCAAGAGCAATACAAACACCAACACAGCTCAACCACAATGCCCTAATATTCCAAAACATAAACCCATTGACAAGCTATCACTTGTTCCTTACTTTTCTGATATTTATACTATATTCCTTTTTGTCCTTTGTTAAATTTACCCTTTTTTGTTGTACCAAGAATCTTCTTCTTACATTATTCTTTATATAATTTTCTATTATTGCATTGTTGCCCTAAAAGATTTACTATAAATAGTCTCTTTTACTATGGTCGCAATCATCTTCCACAACATTGTTAATGAATACTCTTGTTCTTGTGAGATACCATTCTTTAAGTATATCTTGTTTACACTTTTATCTAATCTTACCGGGTAACTCGAGATTAGTGGTAAGTAAACCTTAGTATCAGCTTGTGCGTCATATTAAGTGAAGTACTAAGTCATGTAATGTTCCTCTATGAGTCATATCTAGAGAACAACTTCACGGAAGCTACTATGTTTGCTAACCCACTTTCTCTTTCTTTGATATCTTAAAGGATCTACTTAGTTACTATCTCCTACAATAAGCTCTATTGATTAAATGAGCTCCTAGGCACATCAATCCCCGCTAAGAGTACCTCGTATTTTGACTCATTGTTGTTGACCAAGAACTTAAATTTTAAATCAAAAGAAATTCGAGCACCCATTAGGCCATCAAGATCAAGCCAACACCACTTCCTTCACATGTTGATGATCCATCAACATATAATTTATGGGTCAACTCTTCACTCTATGTAGCGGATCCTTCACTTCTAGTGAACTCGACTATAATGTTAGCCAAGATATGAGCCTTATAAGCCTCCCTAAGTCAGTACAAGAACCCTAAAGCACTAATCTTTATAACATACTTAATCATTTGCCTTTAGACATCAATCTTTTGTAGAGCATGTTTCCAAGGTTGATCGGTCAAGACTACGACTTAGTAAGCTTTAAAATAAGTTGGAGCTTGTTAAGTAGAATGACTACAACTAAGATGAACTTTAACTTTATGTATCATACTGACATAATAAAATGGTCTATATATTCACTCTTCTACTTGTACAAGCATAGATGAAGGAGTCTAGTCACTTATAAACAAATATAAATAATATGTCTTACCCTCAACTGGCTTTGACAAGATCAATAGCTTGGTCAAAAAGTCTTTTAGAGCCTTAAAGGTTAGCTCACATTCCACAGTTAACTTGAACTGATGCATCTCTAGGGTCAGATACATAGAGAAGCACCACAATAAAACGAACTGAAAAGAAATAAAAGAAAAGCTAGCAAAACCCAATTAGCTACTGAAGGGATATAACACACCACTTGATCTTACTCGACTTACAATACGTTGGATATGACACATTGGTCCAAATGAAAGGGTCACTTACCACTACTCCTTAGTAAAAAAAAATAGACAAGAGTTGAAGAGTAATGAGAACACTAAGATTGCTTAAAGAATACTTGAATAATCTGATGTTGATGATTCTACTACATATAAACAAATGGGGTTTTATATATTCATCCACTAGGGTTACTTTACATGTATGAAAAGACAAAAGGGGTATTGTCATGACCCTACAGGGGGCCTACTAGGATTACCTAAAATTTCCATAACATGTGTGCACCCATGATATGAAAACCACTTTGCAAGTCAGAGATTGCAAGACTCTAAATGATTAATTACTAAGGTTAGTGATTTTTAAGTAAATAATTTACTGTAAAATACAAATATAAATAACTATGGGTGTCCGATATCCCACAGTTCCTCAAAATCGCAGAGAATCGGTATCCCCTACGAAATAATAAGATAGGATATACCAATATTATAAAAGGAATACAAGAAAAATTAAATTATCAACAAAGGTTGCTTACGTATCATCTAAAGAGTACTAAGCTATTCCTAATACTAAGATACATGTCTTCATCTCACACTCAGCACTCGAGACTTATCCCAATCCTAATGTAAGTAAACCTACAAAAGAAACTATAAGGGAGTGAGCATATAATAGCTCAATGAGTTCGTTCCTCACCACTACCATTCAAGTAAGTTATCACACATTATTATCATACATACAAGCAAACTATCTACATATAAAATGAATGCAGGCACGATGAATGCAAGCAACACATCCATAGGAGTCCGGAACTATGGAAGATGTAGAATTACGTCGTCTACACTTCGATTATCCCCTGTACTTACCTACATAGGGTACCTTAGCTTACCCGCATAAAGCTACCTAGGAGCCTTACCCCCTAAGCTTCACTCAACTATTACCCTAGTCAAGAAAGAAAATTTCAATTCAAATAGGAGGATTCCATTCTAGGACTATCCACCCTCCAAGGCCTCTCGAGCACAACTTGCGAGTCCATCTCGTAAGCCAAAATTAACCATGGCCTTACCGGCACAATAAAGCGAGTCTTCTCGCTATTAAGTGGAGAACCCATGCTAACTTTGCCTTAACGATAAAATATCATTTCTGACACTGCGGCCCTTATCAAAATCGTACAAAATACGTTTAGGATTAGGAAATTTTTTTCCAAAAATACCCTTTTCAACATTTTGCAAAGCTAGCACTCTCCATCCATACATTTACTAAGTCATAGACATGTGACGAATAGAACCAGTTATTTAGGTAAGATATTTATATTTATCAATTTAAAAGAAAAAAGTGATAACACAAATGATGGCATATAAGCAGAACAGTCATTCAAATATACAAGCAATAGCAAGCAGCAAAACATCATACAAGTAGCAAAACATCATACAAGTAACACGCACAAGCAAGTAGCAGGTTATTAGAACTCCCTCACCTGAATTATTGCTCATTCTCCAAACCTTTTTGTTTTCCAAAACTTGATATTGAATACCTAAAATATAATAACACTTATAAGTATTCTGTAAAGTCAGACTTCTTAATTAACTAAAAGTCTATTATAGTTTATCTAGTTCCCCAATATACACTAAGTCTTATATTTATAGGGTTTATCATACTCAATGGGATTAATAGTAACTATTTTCTCATACTTGTAAGTTACGAGACTTCTTTTATGTATTTTGGAACTTTTTCGTTTTAGCTCAGATCATTATGAACTTATAATCCATTTTGATCGTTTTCGAGCATATTTTCTCGTAAGGAAGTCAGTTTTAGATGTTGTGACTCGTAATTTGAGTTGCGACATAAAAATATCGTAAAATTTATTATTTTAGTTTAAAAATTATAAAATACTAATTTTAGCTTTTTCTAAATATATTTATGATTTAATAATTACTTAAACCATATATATTTTCGGTATACTACATATCTAATATATGTTATATGCTATATGTATGTATATACTTATTTTATGAAAATAAATATATTCTTATGTACATATATATATATATTCATGTATTTGTGTTTATACTTATAAATATACTTATGTAATTTCGAATACTTAGATATATATAAATAATTTACAAATACCTATTCTTGTATTATATATTCGATACATATATATTTACATAGTATTTATTACATGTTATACATATATTTTATAATATATGTAGTTTACCTCAATATATATATATATATATATTCTATATTATATATATATGTCTTATATACATATTTATAAAAATACACCGCTACATATATACTATATGACTATACATATATATACTATAGTTTATTTAATGAAAATACTTAATACTAATTATATGTATTCTAAAAAAAATACATAATACATACTCTTTCCATATAATATACTTATGTACATACATGAATACATACATAGCCTAATACATGTATGTATTATTCAAGTGATGTATTTATGCAAATAAACATGTATTAGTAATGTTATATGTAGAAAAATAAATACTATATTTATACATGTACATACTACATATTATACATCTATACTACTAAAATAATTATTTACCTATTTATTTAATTTCTCTTCTATTTTTCCTTCTTCTTTCCTTCTTTCCTTCTTCTTTTTCTTCCTTCTTTCTCTCTCTGTTTTTTTTTCTCACGGTTTTGTTTCCAGCTTTTCTAGTTTGTGTAGAATTTTTTTTCCAGATTTTCTTCCTTTTATTCACATAAAGTTAGCTTAGAATTTAAGTTAAGATTTATCCAAATCTTTATTTTTATTTTTATTTTATTTTCCACTCAACATGTGGTATTTCTTTTCTCTCACGTGGGCGGCTAAATTTGGTTTTCATTTTGCTGATTTTTGTTTTGGTTTTGTGTAAGACGTGAGATGGAATTGAGGAAAGGAAGAAAGAAAAGAGATAAATTGGAAATAGAAGAGAAGGAAAATGAAAATTATTAACAAATATATGAAATTTTTCGAATCATATAAATTATAACGATTCTCCTTGTAAATTAATTTTCAAATTTTTGTGAAATTTTATCAATTTAATTGGTACCTGTTACAATTATAATTTTTACAAGTTATTGTGGTAATTTTGTTACAATTTCGTGCTAATAGGCCTTTTAGTCAAAAATTGCAATCGACTATAATTTTATCATTATTAAGTAATATTTAATTATTTTATAGGTTTATTTTTATAATTTTTAGAGTTTTGATCAAATTCGGGTTCAATTTTGGTTAATGATATGTAAGTCAGTTTTAGGGTTTTAGTATACGATTTAGGGTTTCAGTACATAATTTAGGGTTTCGATCAATTCCTAAGGTTTTTGCTACTTATAATATATTTAGATTTATGATTTATTAAATTTTTATCTTGCTCAGTTTTAATGACTCTTCAAGTCATTTCTAGTATTAGGGTTCACTTATACTCTTAAATAGCTAAATTTGCAGGGTTTATAGGTATTCTACAGTTAAATTACATGAAACATACTAAAAAGGGGTAATAAAGATAAAGAATATTCAGTATGGAAAAAGGAAGGAATCATTATGGAATGTCATGTCAGAAGACACGTGTTGCTTGGTGGTTGGATATTAAAAATCTGATACAAAGTAAGCGAAATAGAAAGTGTTGGAAGTTAGGAGTTGACCTAATTTAGACCAAGTTGAGGACCAATTAGTTTTGAAAAGAAGTTAACTTAACTAAAGGTTAGAAGCCTACAATCAAAATAGGAGCTTACCTCAGCTATTCTTAGGCTGTATTGGGATAGAGTATTACTACTGATTAGGAACGGTTCTGACACAAGTAAGGACCTGAGGCTTAGGTCGATAGGAGATCAGTTTGACATAAGAATCCCTGTCTTGACGTTTGTTTCGAGCTAATATTCTCCAACCGAGTCCCTAGAGTTCTTTAGCTCGGCTACATGTGATTGATCTAAGGGGTTGATTCCTATCATCTACTTAGGGGTTGGAGAGATTTGTCCTCAAATTTGAAGCAGTCTTTACTCTTTCTTCTAAGGCGCTCGCAAGGTCTTCTTCCGTTGGTTTATGAGGAATTAGGTCAAACATATTGATGGTGGAGGAGACACTATAGTCATTAGGCAACTCGATTTGGTAGGTGTTGCATTTGATCTTCTTTAGGACCTTAAATGGGCCATCAGCTCGAGGAGATAGTTTACTCTATCTTAAGTGTAGGAATCACTCTCGGTTGAGGTGAATCCATACTAAGTCTCCTAGTTAGAAAGAAATAATTCGGCAACCTTAACTACCAATCTTGTATTGTCTCTGATTGAATTTGGAGATTTTCCTGGTTACAAACTCATGTAGCACTTGCAATTCATTGGCTTGGTTAATTTCGAATTGACTCTCTTCAGTAGCTACTAGGGCACTAATCATATCTAAGGGAATTTTTAGATTAAGGCCACAAATAACCTCAAATGGGGTCCTCCCATAGGTATCGTAAACAGTCTGATTGTATGTGAATTCCACAACTAATAGGTACAAATCCCAACTCCTCAAGTTTTTTCCCATAATAGCTCTAAGTAGATTGCCTAACATTATGCTCACCACTTTAATCTGGCCATCAGTCTAAGGGTAACTACTAGAGCTGAATATAAGTTTAGTTCCAAGTTTTCTCTAAAGAGTCTTCCAAAAATAGCTAAAAAAGTTTGTGTCCCGATCTAAGACAATAGTCTTCAGTACTCAATGTAGTCGAACAACCTCCTATAAAAACAAATTAGCAATATATAAAGCATCATTAGTTCGATGGTATGGAATGAAGTGGGCCATCTAACTGAAACGGTCCACTACAATAAAGGTAGAATCTTTCCTTCTAGATGTCTAGGGTAACCTTAGGACAAAGTCCATGCTGACGTCAGCCCAAGGTAAGGTTGGCGTTGGTAGAGCCATTTACTCTCCATAAGGTTCTCTCTTTCCCTTAGCTCATTTACACACTTCACAGCTACCAACTACCTAATAGACATCCTTGGCCAAACCTAGCTAATAAAAGTTTTTCTTCAACAGATTAGCTATCTTAACTTCCCCAAAGTAGCCTAAAAGTTTACCATTACGAGCTTCCTTAACTAATTGCTCATGCATGGAGTAGGTTGGAATACATAGCTTGCAGTTCTTGAATAGATAACCATCTTTGAGATAATATCCTCTAAAAACTATTCCTTCTTGACGCTATTCATCAACGGGACCAAAGTGATGGTTAGTAGCATACTACTCAGTGATGAGTAAGAATCCTTATAATTTTGTCTACAAAGTGGTCAGCAAAGTTTGCCATCATGACAAAGCGTCCGTAACTACACTTATACTTCCCTTCTTATGTCGAATTACATACGAGAACCCTTCCATAAACTCCAACTACTTGGCTTGCCTCTTCGAAAGCTTGTTCTGACTCTCAAGATGCTTCAATGATTCATAGTCAATGTAAATAACAAACTCTTATGGTAGTAGATAGTGTTACCAAATAGTAAGGGTTCGAAAGAGGAAGTATAGCTCCTTCTCATACACAAAATAGTTTAAGGTAGGCCCATTGAGTTTCTCATTATGGTAAGCGATAGGCCATTGCTCTCGCATTAGGACAGCATCAATTCCAACTCTCGATCCATCACATTATAATTCGAAGGGCTTGTTGAAATCTAGCAGTGACAGGACAGGTGCCGATGTGAGTTTTCTATTGATCTCTCTAAAGCTTTATTCAGCTCAACTGTTCCACCTGAATCCTTTACTCTTCTTTGTCAACTTGATCAATGGGGTAGCTATTGTACTAAAGTCCTTAATAAATCACCTATAGAAAGAAGCTAGGTCATGAAAACTTCCGACTTCAGTGACATTCTTCAACATTGGCCATTCCAGAGCTCGAATCTTTTCTTCATTTGGTCGGATCCCTTTCCTTAGCACTACAAACCTTAGGAAAACCACCTCATCCTAGAAAAACAAACACTTCTTCATATTCCCATATAACTTCTCAGTTTGCAAAATGTCAAATACATCACAAAGATGTTGAACATGGTTGTTCAGGTCAATACTATATACCAATATGTCATTAAAATATACGACCACACATCTTCAGATTAGAAGGTGCATCACATGGTTCATTAACCTTATGAATGTGCTTAGCGTATTAGTAAGTCCAAATGGCATAACCAACCATTCGTAGAGTCAATGCCTAGTTTTGAAGGTAATCTTCCACTCATCTCCTAATCTCATATGAATTTGAAGGTAGCCACTTCGTAGATCAATCTTTGAAAATATCCTGGCACCTTAAAGCTCATCCAGTATATCATCAAGCCTCGGTATCGAGTATCTATACTTGATAGCAATCCAGTTGATTGCTCAACTATCGATATACATATGCCATGAACGGTCCTTCTTTGGAATGAACAATGCCGATAATACACAAAGGTTCATGCTCTCCCTCACATATCCTCACTCTATGAGCTTGTTTACCTGTTTCTCCAGTTCAGCAACTTGCTCAAGGTTCATCATGTATGCAGGTCGATACAATAGAGTGACACTAAGATGCAAATCAATACAGTGTTCTATGCCTCAAACTAAAGGTAGTCTTCTAGGTAGTTCTTCGAGAAATAAGTCAAAAAACTCATTTAGTAAGCGTCGAATCTCTTTAGGTGCATTCTCTAATTCCCTCATCTCCGATAATCTCCTAACCATTAGGAACATGGTTTCATCAGCCTTCTCAATAGATCGAAGCTCTCTTCAGCTCATCACTAAGGCCTTCTTCTTACTGGCTCAGGTAAGCTCATTATGAGTTTACTTAGGACTGGGTCAGGGGTTGTAACACAATCTTCTTTCCATCCTTAATAAAGGCATAAGTGCTCTTATACCTGTCGTGAGTAATACGCCTATTGAATAACCAAGGTTATCTAAGTAGTAGATGTGAAGCTCCCATAGGGACAACATCACAAACTACTTCGTTTGTGTACACATTCCTAATGTTGAATAGCACGGTCACTTGTTCGATCATGTACAAAGCACCCTTATCATGAAGCTAATGCAATTTGTAAGATCAAAGATGCTTTGAGATTGATAGACCCAACCTTTGCACAAAAGACTGTGCAACGATATTAGTACAACTTCCTCCATCTACAATGATCGTACACAATTGCCCTTTGATGGTGTACTTGGTATGGAACAGATTCTCCCTCTAGTCCTCCTCAAAGTTTAGCAAGGAACTCAGTACTCATCTCAAGACTAGGGTCATTACTTCTCCTTGGTTGGCATAGATACAAGTATCCTCATCATCTTCGACTTCAGGTTTTCTAACATCCCCTTCTTTCTCGAGCTCGCTTTCATCGATGCTATCTACCATACCTCTTTGGTGCACCATGACATGTCAGTTTGGACACTTAGTGATCATATGTTCTATAAACCCCGCAAATTTAGCTATTTAAAGTAGAATTGAACCCTAATACTATAAATGACTTGAAGAATCATTAAAGTCAAGCGAGATAAAAAATTTAATGAATCATAAATATAAATATATTATGAGTAAAAACCTTAGAAATTTATCAAAACCCTAGATCGCATACTAAAACCCTAAAAACTGACTTACACATCATTAACCAAAATTGAACCCGAATTTGATCGAAACTCTAAAATTATAAATATAAACCTATAAAATAATTAAATATTACTCAATAGTGATAAAATTATAGTCCATTTTAATTTTCGACTAAATAGCCTATTCGCATAAAATTATAAAGAAATCGCTATAATAACTTGTAAAAATTATAGTTATACCGGGTATCAATTAAATTGATAAAATTTCACAAAAATTTTAAAATTAATTTACGAGGAGATTTGTTATAATTTATATGTTTCGAAAAATTACATATAATTATTCTTAATTTTTATTTTCCTTTTCTTTCATTTTCAATTTATCTCTTTTCTCTCTTCTCTTCTTTTTCCCAATTGCAATATTCTGGAAGCAATTAACCGCCCACGTAAAGGAAAAAAAAATGCCAAGTGTTGAATGGAAAATAAAAGAAAAATGAAAATACAAATTGGATAATTATTTAGCTTAAATTTTAAGCTAACTCACATGTATGAAAGGAGGAAAAAACAAAAGAAAAAGAAAAATCTGCATACACCCAAAAATTCTGGACAACAAAACTGTAAGAGAAAAAGAGAGAAAGAAAGAAGAAAAAGAAGGAGAAAAGAAGAAGAAGAAGAAGGAAGAAAAGAAGAAGAAAAACTAAATAAATAGGTAAGTAATTATTTTAGTAGTATAGATGTATAATATGTATAAATATAGTATTTATTTTTCTACATATAACATTATTAATACATGTCTACGTGCATAAATATTTAGATTTAATTTTATATATGTATAAGGCTAGATATGTACATAGGTGTATAGAAAAGTATGTATTATGTATTTTTTTTAAGTATACACATGATTAGTATTAAGTATTTATATTAAATAATTATAGTATATATATGTATATATTTGTACCGTAAGCTATATATATATGTATCCATGTATAATTATTTTCATATATATGTATATATGTAATCGTATAGTATATATATGTAGCAGTATATTTCCATAAGTAAGAATATATATATATATAGAACATATATATATGTATAATATAGAGTATATTTTGTGGTACACCGCATATATTATAAAATATATCTATAATATATAGTATACATATTTTATAATAAATACTATGTAAATATATATATTGAATATATAATATAAGAATAGGTATTTGTAAATTATGTATATCTAAGTATTTGGAATTACATAAGTATATTTATAAGTATAAACACAAATACATGAATATATATATATGTACATAAGAGTATGTTTATTTTCATAAAATAAGTATATACATACATATAGCGTATAACCTATATTATGTATATGTAGTATATTGAAAATATATATAGATATATATATATGTATGTACATTCGTAAAGTACATAAATGATACGAAAATGAGAAATAATAAAAATAATAAAGCTAAAAATCTCAAAAATAGGAAAAATATGCTTAAAATAATAAAAATATCAATTATACGGTTTGAGTAATTATTAAATCATAAATATATTTAGAAAAAACTAAAATTAGTATTTTATAATTTTTAAACTAAAATAATAAATTTTGTCATATTTTTATGTCACAATTCAAATTGTTAGTCACAACGTCCAAAACATACCTCATTACGAGAAAACACGCTTGAAAACGATCAAAATGGACTATAAGTTCAATACAATTCGAGCTAAAATGAAAAAGTTCCAAAATACATAAAGGAAGTTTCATAACTTATAAATATGAGAAAATAGTTACCATTAACCCCATTGAGTATGATAAACCTTATATACATTATACTTGGGTTATACTAGGGGAAACTAGATAAACCACAATAGACTTTTAGTTGACTAAGAAGTCTGACTTCTCAGAATATTTATAAGTGTTACTATATTTTAGGTGTTCAATATCGAGTTCTAGAAACCCCAAAGCTTGGACAATGAGTAATAATCTAGGTGAGAGAGTTCTAATGACCTACTACTTGCTTGTGTGTGTTACTTGTATGATGTTTGGCTGCTTACTGCTTGCTGTTACTTGCATATTTGAATGACTATTCTGCTTGTATGTCATCATCTATGTGATCATTATTTTTTTAAAATTGATAAATATAAATATCTGACCCAAATAACTAGTTCTATTCATCGCATGTCTATGACTCAATAAATGTATAGATGGAGGGTGCTAGCTTTGCAAAATGTTGAAAAGGGTATTTTTGAAAAAAGTTTTCCTAATCTTAAACGTATTTTATATGATTTTGATAAGGGCCACAGTGCCAGAAATGATATTTTATCATTAAGGCGAAGTTAGCATAGGTTCTCTACTTGATAGCGAGAGGACTCGCTTTATTGTGCCTATAAGGCCTTGGTTAATTTTAGCTTGTGAGATGGACTCGCAAGTTTGTGCCCGAGAGGCCTAGGTTAATTTTAGCTTACGAGATGGACTTGCAAGTTTGTGCCCAAAGGGCCTTAGAGGGTGGATAGTCCTACTTTGGAATCCCCTTATATAAATTGAAATCTTTTCTCCGCTAGGGTAATAGTTGAGTGTCGCTTAGTAGGGTAAGGCTCCTAAGTAGCTTTATGCAGGTAAGCTAAGGTGCCTTGTGCGGGTAAGTACAGGGGATAATTAAAGTGTAGACAACGTAATTCTATACCTTCCATACTTCCGAACCCCTATGGCTGTGTTGCTTACATTCATTACGCTTGCATTCATTTTGTATGTAGACAACTTGCTTGCATGTGTGATAATAATGTGTGATAACTTGCTTGAATGGTGGTAGTGAAGAACAAACTCACTAAGCTGTTATATGCTTACTCCCTCATAGTTTCTTTTGTAGGTTTACTTACATTGGATTGAGATAAGTCTCAAGTACTGAGTGTGAGATGAAGATATGTATCTTAATATTAGAAATAGTTGAGTACTCTTTAGATGATACATAAGCAACCTTTGTTGATAATTTAATTTTTCTTGTATTTCTTTTATAATATTGGTATATCCTATCTTATTATTTGGTAGGGGATACCCAATCTTTACGGTTCTGAGGAACTGTAGGATATCGGGCACTCATAGTTATTTATATTTGTATTTCATATCATGAGTGCACAAATGTTATAGAAATTTTAGGTAATCCTAATAGGCTTCTGTAAGGTCATGACATGTTCAAAACCTAAACATTTAAAGCATTTTATCTTACTAGTCTTCAGTCTGGAGGCCTGCCCTTTCTCATATGTCTTTGAGGTTAGCATAACCTCGGCTTAGCTTGGTTAGCCTATTCGGCCTTATTGGCTTGCTCAGTTTTCATCAGATCGGTCATTCCTATCCTTGGCTCAACTTAAACAGGTTGATGTAGTATAAGGGCTCGGGATAATGTTAGCCTAAGTCAACTTAGAACATTTCTCCTTTGTTTTTCAACCCTTTATGCTATCTTAATTGCCTCTTCTAAGGTATAAAACCTCTACACTTCTACAATATTACGAATCTCATACTTGAGCCTAGAAATGAATCTTAATAATGTACTGGCCTTTAGTTCTTCCACGTCTACTTAATTCATTATTATTTGGAACTCTCTTACATAGTCATCAATAGCTTGGCTCCTTTTGCAAAGCTCTTGTAACTTTGCAAACATATCTTGTAAGTAAGTTTTGATTACAAACCTTCCTCTTGACAACCTTTTCATATCATCTTAAGTTCTAACATTCGGCCTTCCATCCCTTGTTCTAGCTGCATTCAGATTTTTCCACCACATTATGGCATACCCAATAAACTCTAGTACGGCAAGTTGGACGTTAACAGCATATGTATCCCTATAATAGTTAAACACCTTCTCAACCCTCTCTTCCCACTCCAAGTATTCATTGGCATCTCTACTTCTACTAAAGGGTAGGATTTAAACTTTGACATTATCTTATCCTCAAAGAGCTTAGTATCCTTGTCCCTGTACTCAGTAATAGTGAGCATCTTCTTCTTTCTCCCTAAACTCTTCAACATCCAACTCCTCGTCATCTTCCTCAATCTCCTCTAACTCTAGTCTTCATCTAGTAGCTCTTCCAACTCGAGGGGGTCGAACTAGGCAATGGGCTTGACTACCTTAGCCATAAACCCTCTCTTGAATATTTTTAGGTAGATTTTGCAGTGGTATACCCTTACGTTGTTGCCTGTTAACTTGCATTACTGTAACTCAACAAAGTTTGTGAGTATATTAAGTTTGTTGTCAAGAGACCTTAGGGTATAACTATCATTATAACCATAACTAAGTTGAGTATTACTACTCTGGTATTCAATAACACCCTAAACACTCGAATCTGACATAGTACAACACTTCTCGTATAGATTAACAACTTACTAACAATCTTAATACCCAATAGTCACTCAAATAGAATAGAAACAAACTTGCTCTATTTTTATAATGAAAAATAGAGTAAGAACAAAGTAATAATGAAACCATACTTACTATCACATAAACACACTATTGTAGCTACGGAAGGAATACAGTAGCCATTAATTGTAAAACAAATGAAAACTTCACTATAACTTCACACACTCCCTCTCAAAACCGCACTCTGATACCAATAAAGCTAATGCATCTCAAAGGTTGGATACATGGAGAAGCACCATAATGAAACAGACTAAAAAGAAATAGAAGAAAAGCTAACAAAACCTGAGCAGCTACTCACCACTTGATCCTACTCGGCCAATAATTCGCTAGACATAACATACCAATCCAAATAGAAGGGTCACTCACGACTCCTCCTTACTAAAGGGAATAGATAAGAGTTGAAGAGTAATGAGAACACTAAGATTGCTCAAAGGATACTTGAATAATCTAATATTGATGATTCTATTGTGTACAAACAAATGGGGTTTTATATACCTGTCTACTAGGGTTACTTTAAATGTATGAAAAGATAAAAGGGGTATTCTACAATTAGGTTACATGAAACATACTAAAAAGGGGTAAAAGAGACAAAGAATATTTAGTATGGAAAAAGGAAGGAATCATTCTAGAATGTCGTATTAGACGACATGTATCGCATAGTGACTAGATATTAGAAATATGATACAAAGTAAGCGAAACAAAAAGTGTTGGCAATCAGGGGTCGACTTGATTTAGACTAGGTCGGAGACTAATTCGTTATAAAAAGAAGCCAGCTTGATTCGAGGTTGGAAGCCTATGGTCAGAATGGGAGCTAGCCTCGGCTATTCTTAGGCTATGTTGGGATAAAGTATTACTGTTGATCAGGGATGGTTTTGACACAAGTAAGAACCTGAGGCTTAGGTCGATAAGAGATCAGTTTAGCATAAGAATCCCTGTCTTGGCTTTGGTTTCGAGCTAGTATTCTCTGACCGAATCCTTGGAGTTCTCTAGCTCGACTATGTCTAATTGGTCTAGAGGGTTGATTCCTGTCATAAACTCAAATGGATTTCTCAAGACATGAGAAAACTCTACACACCTTTCTACATTCTTCAACAAGAAGTAATTCAATGTTGCAAGTCTACTAGTCAACCTCTAGACCTCTTTGATAGACTTTAGCAACTCCATATCCAACACAGCTTGGATCTTCTTAAGGATAGCTTCAATTCCCCATTTTCTCACCATAAAGCTTAAAAACTTCCCTTATGATCCTCTAAACATACAATTCTAAGGATTATTTCATATTATGGTGTCCAAGTGTATTGAAGGTCTCTTATGGGTCAGAAAGGTGTTGTCATGGGTCTCACCCTTCACAATCATGTCATCTACATAAACCTCTATATTCTTATGTATTTGAGGCTTAAACATGTTTGTAACTAGCCTTTGATATGTGGCTTTCGTATTTTTCCAACCAGATGGCATAACTTTAAAATAATACAACCAGAAATTAGTGATGAAAGAAGTATGTATTTAATCGAAAGGGTACATATTAGTCTGGTTGCATACAAAAAAAAAAAAAAGAAGCATCCATGAAGCTTAGTAAAGCATGCCCTAAGGCTAAATCAACCATCTAATCAATATGAGGCAAAGGAAAGCAATCCTTCAAGCATGTCTTATTTAGATCGACAAAATCAATCTTCCATTTTCCATTTACCTTCTTAACCAACACATCTAACTCAGTAAGGTACGGCTCTTCTCTAATGAAATCTACCTTCAGTAGTTTCTAAACTTCTTCCTCTATAACAGCTTTTCATTCAATGGCACAGTACCTCTTTTTCTACTATACTACCTTAGCATTTGGGTCAACGTTCAGCTTATGGATAATTACCTTTATTGGGATTCCAAGCATATAGGATAGGGACCAATTAAAAATAGCCCTATTATCATAGCGGAAGTGTACTACATGTTCTTAAAGGTTGGTTGACATGTTAGTCCCAACCTTAGTACTATACTTAAGGTTGTCACTTAGTTATATGGTTAAAGTTTCCTTTTCTGGCTCTCCTCTCACTTACAAGCAATTACTTGCACCTTACTAAATGAGACAGACCTAATCCCTCTTCAAAGCTCTCAAGTATAGAGCTCTAGCTAATTATTGTTCTCGATGACACATAATGAGTTGTCAATACAACCATCTTAAAAATATTGATGGAAGGTTGGCCTGTGATCGCATTATAGGGCGAGGCACAATTGACTATGGCAAAATCGACTTCCTTTTCCAAAACATTCTCATCATTCTTGATCTAGAGAGTTAAGGTAACTATTCCTTGAACTTTCATCGATTGATTGTTAAACCCATACAAGTTGTACTTATATAGTTGCATATTATAATTCTTAAGCTTCAATTACATCTGGTCAAATGCATGTTTGAAAATGATGTCAATTGAGTTTCTAATGTCAACCATAACCTTTCTAACCTTAAACTCAACTACTCTGATCATAATGACCAAAGCATCATTGTAGGAAAATTGAATCCCCTACATATCCTTATCTAAGAATGTCATCTACCTTGTACTTTTTCCCTCTGATGTTCAATACATGATCTCCTTGTGAGTCAGCCAAAATTGATGTAGCCAAGGTACTTCCTCCTCTTAAGCCACCAAAAATCACATTAATTACTCCTTTCGGAGCTTAGTTGTCTGCTCTAGTATTACCCTAAGCTATTAATTCTTGATTATTAGGTTGGGCATCATTTTCTTGAAGGCTGTTGCTCAATCCTTCTTCTTTGAGTAAGTCATTCAATCCTTTCTTCTTTGTTACCTCTAGCATTACTCTAAGCTATTAATGCTTAATTATTAGGTCGGGCATCATTTTTTCGAAGGTTATTGCTTAATCCTTCTTCTTTGAGTAATTCATTCAATCATTTCTTCGTTTATTATAAACCTCTTCAAATAGCATCTTTTAGTGCAATCCTCATGTGAATGCACTCATCAATGATGTGGCTACGATCTTTGTAGAAATCATGATACTTGTTAAGGCTTTTCCTCATAGGGTTGTTCCTCATTTTTTCTAGCTAAGCCAAGAATCCTTGGTTGCATACCTCTATTAGAATGTCCGACATAGTATGATTCAAGGGGGTATATGTAGCAAAGGTTATAATTAGCCTTTTCCAATCTCTTGAAGGTTAGCTCAATCCTTCTCGCATATCAAATATCTTTCCAAGGTGGTCTTTCACTGATACTTTCTCTCTCTTCAGCCTTCCCTCAAACTTTTCTTTTTCAAGCTCCCTATGAGCTTACATCTAGTCTTTTTGACATATTTTTGACATATAAAATTTTTTGACCTCTTGATAAACTAGTCCAATGAGGTTGACGGATGTTTAGCAAGAGACTTGAAAAAGTTTGAATCTTCTCTAACACCTTCACAAATGGTATGCAATGCAATGCTCTTATCGCAATTAGTAATCCTGATCATCAACTAATTAAATTTGTGTAAATAATCCTTTATACTCTCCCCAAGCTTCTACCTAACTAAGTTTAGAAGTAAGGAATCTTTTATAGGAGGCTTACTAGCTAAGAAATATTGCTTGAACTCATTAGGTAATTGGTCAAACAAAGAAATAGACACTGCTTTCAACGAATCGAACCAATTGCTTGCTGATTTCCTTAAGGTATAGGGGAATACCTTGCAAGCAATTGCATTAAAAAGCCTATACAATTCTTTTAGAGTATGGAATGTATTCAAGTGATCATTTGGGTCTTTTTTCCCATCATGAGTGTCAAATTGAGGCAAACAAACACTTAGTGGGAGAACTTCCTCGATAATTTCTTGAACAAAGGAGATTGACTTCCTACCCCTTATATCTACTTCTTTTCTAGAGGTTCCTTCTATTGCCAACTTCCTAATGTATTCTTCCAAGTCTTGTAAACTCATGTCTAATACTGCTATTTGAGGAAAACAAGTAGCTAGATGCTTGATCTTCCCTTTATATGTGTTTGAGCATGCCTACTAGCTTGATCCTGTGTTGAAGTTTGTTGAAAATCCTTCTCTAGAAAGGTTTTTCATTGTGGTTACTGACCAATTTCATTTACCATGGGGCTTTTATCATGTAATTGTCACTATTCATCATTATGCACAATTGGATTGGCCCTTCCTTCAACTGACTCTAGTGAAGGAGTTGAAGAAGAGGTAGCATCATGTTCATTTAGTCTTTACCTTAATTCTTTATTATAAGCATAAACTTCTTCAAGCTCCTTAGCAAATTTGGTTCATAAGGCTTTCAATTATGCAATGCATGTAATTCATCATTTTGGACACGTACTTATCCAGGTTGATCATTAACCTCCACTTAACGTACTTCTGGAGTATGATACTATGGGGATCTTTCCTCCTAAGCCATGTGAAGGGCATTACTCTCCCCCAATCTCTAGAGTATTGTCTTCTCTTGATGTTGTAGTTACCATTAGGTATTATAGAATAGACGACACCAAATTGTTAAAGGTGAGAATTAGTCCTATGAGATCTTCAGACATTTGTTAAGCAAAGATTCTACAAAACAAAAGAAAGTTAGGCTAAGGGGGTCAGGTTGACTCCAGCATAATCACTCCAATGCTTAAGTAAGATTATTGTATAAAGAAAGAAAAGGTGAAAGGGAGTAAGCAATGTAAGAGTGTCTAGCAAAAGCTCACAATCGCCTACTAAGCATTATCTATAGCTGAAGATTGTCCCCTGCATAGTAATTGTTACCTCTAAAATATGTACATATATGCCTTTTTGAATTTTAGACCACTCCCCAATTTTAAGGAATGTGGGTGGCACTCTAGTGACTAATGGGTAGTTATTCTTACAACAAGCCTAATTGTTTATGTCCCTTATTCAAATTTGAACATCTCATAGTTAACTGGGTCTCAACAAGCTCTATGTAGTTTAACCAAGCTAATAGAGGCTAATCTAACCTATTCCCAACCGTACAAATGAGTGTCAAGCTCACTAGCTTCCTAAGTTAATCGATTCTTAAGAATTGAGTTGTTAGAGTTTTGAAATGTAGCATAGAAGGTGCTAAATGTAAATAAGTAGATTGGGTATATACACTTTAGGCCGGTCCAAATCCTAAGGAAAAATATCTATCAATACTACCCATGATCTTTCTCTATTCAAAAATTGCAAATAAGTCAAGTAGGAGGTTCACGCCTAAAGATCATGCCATAATCTTGACAACGATCTTCTCTGACCATCAATTCTTCCTTATTTTCTTGCTCTTTTGCTCATGATTTCAATCCATAAGTAATACTCTTAGGTATCATCATTTCTAAGGCTTCAACACTTAGCTAAATCCTCTTTAAATCATCCAAAACTTTGTCTAAAATCATCAAATCAATTAAAAAAAAAAGCTAAATCAAAATATAAGCCAAATAAGCATCAAATTCAATACAAACACCTAGAAAATCTTATAAAAGTCGTATATAATCAATCATAAAACATGTCTCTTTATATACTCATTAGAGTACAAGATGTGTTCAATGTGTCATTGTTAAGAAAATATAAAATGCCTAGCCAAAAGTAGGATGAGGAACCTTATGTGCAAGTGGCGGATTTAAAGCACCTATAGTTGCAACTTGACGTATCCGTAGAAGAGAAACCAGTTAAGATAATAGACACTAGGGTCTAGAAGCTAAGAAGAAGAAGTATTCCATATGTTAAAGTATACTGCTCGAATCAATGTGAGAGAAAAGCAACTTAAAAGCTAGAAGAGGAAATCAAATGGAAGTAATCAGAGTTATTCTAAGACCAAGGTAAGTAACTTTTGAGGTCAAAAGATTTGTTAAGGGGAGGAACGTTATAAAGAGTGAAAAGAATAATAAAAAGTATTAAATAAAAATACAATAATAGTAAAGACATTAAGGCTTAGTATTGCTTGTTATAGACTGAAGTCTATGGGGGAAATTTGGTCCACTAAAAGTTAGAAACCTTTACCCCTCTTAACACATTTCATTTAAGAAAAACCTTGCTCCTAATCTTTCACTTCTTCCTACTTAACCTTGATAATAGAAAACTCTCAACCCTCTTTTGAAAACCGAATTCAAAATTCGAATTATTACCATACAAGTTCTAGAAATTGAAAGAGATTGAAGGAAATGCACGAACATAAGGTTTTTTTGTAAGTTTTCTATCTATTATGTTGGCAAATTCATTTTTCTTCAAAGAAGGATGAAAAACCCTAAGGGATTCATGTTTTGCAACGTTTGTAGGATAGTGATTCGTTCTTTAGGTGTTATTCCATAAGGAAAACAAGTAAGTAATCATAAGCCTTTTTGTTTCAATTCGATTTTATGAAGAATTGTTAGAATTAGGATGAAGATAGTGAAAAAAGGGTTATGGATGATTGGATTTTGGTGTTTGAGAAGAGTTTTCATGATTAACAAATTGAATGTTGTTAAGGGAAAGGTGTTTAGAGGTAATGTATCATGGTAGAGATTAGAGTTAGTAATGAGGTTGCAAGGGATTACGAACTACAGTCTACAAATATCTATAAATTATAGCTAGCGTCTGGATGTCACCAAGGACAGCATTCAGATGCTAGGGCTCATACTTACAAAAGGTGAGTCCTCCTTTGGCATCTTGATGCCAATCGTGCTAGCAATTGGATGCCATGTCTACTGGTGTATATAGTTTGTTCCCAAGTCATTTTTCTTGAATTTCCTTACCTTATTTTTGAATCCTAAGCATCTTTAACACGTTTTTCATCAACCTTTCACATTGAAACAGTTTCCAAAACATCTACTTTCTCTTTAGCAATTCTTGTTCCTTGTAGTATTCTATGCTATAAGTGAAGAGTTAGGTTGTTACGAATAGGTAAGAGTGTTTATGGTCAAGTTTAAAGACTAAGTTAGTGTTTAATTTTATTCATCAAGTTGTAAAGAGATAATTTTAGTTTATGATGAGTCACTCAAGACAGGTATAGACACTTGCTTGCTCATTGTGCTTGTATAAGTGATAGTTGTATATGTATAATTGGAATTAATTCAAACTTAAACGTAATAATTTTATGCTACTTGTACTTAGCTTTAGCCTCCCTTTGGTAGCCTCCAATTGGGTTGGTGAGGTGCCTAGTGATCGTATGCAATGTGTCTTTATGGAAGTTCCATATTGAGACAATCCAACTAGATTCTAGGAAGGGTTATTAAGGTACTGGTAGGATCTACACCCATATATATGTACATATATATTGCTTGCATAGGGAGCATGAGTTACACAAAGTCTTGGGATGTTAAGACTGTGTTAGATGCTAATTTATAGTTTAATATAATAATTGGTGCTTACTAAATTAGCTATTAACATGTAGGCATGTGATTTGTGATAGTATGTATCACATACATATGTATTTGTGTTCCATATTAGGCATAGCTTACCTTCATGGAATTCTTGTTTTTCAATTGTAAGTATAAGTTCTATAGAGAATTCTAAGTTTTATGATGATGCTAGATATGATTACTACTATTATGATCATGATGAAGGTTATGATATTTTTATGACAGGTTAGGATACGCTTAGACATTACAATAGTTATTTAATGCTATTGGAGACTATCTTTTGGTTGATTTTAGTATGAAGAGTTATTTTGTAGACTTGTTTTAAGGTTTTATGCGTCTTATTTGCCTTATTAGACTTATAGTTAAGAGTTGTTAGATTTATTTTAAGTTTGAATAAGAGTTATTTAACCATGTTTTTAGTGACATATTAAGAGTTGATTCTATGAGTGGTTAATCTTCCCACTCTTATTGAATAAGTATTGACTTTATTTATTATGAGTTCATAAGTTGTATGTTAAATTGAGGATTATAGGCAACCGATAAGTTAAGATGCCATAGCATATTAGCTTCTAACGTTAACATGTTGATGTTCTTAAGAGCTTAGTTAATCACTAGGGCTTATCATAGGAGATAGCAACCAAGTGGATCCTTTGAGATATCGAAGAAAGATGAAGTAGGTCTAATGCGTCTCCAAGGTCGAACACATGGGAAGCACCACAACATAAGCTAACCGTAAGGAAACAAAAGAAAAGCTAGTAAAGTCTAGGTAGCTATCAATTAGATATGACGCACCAGTTGATCCTACTCAGCCTACAATCCGCCAAATATGACTCACTGGTCTGAACTATAAGGTCACTCGCCATTACTCCTTACTAAAGAGAACAAATAAGAGTTGAAGGGTAATGAGAACACTAAGGTTGCTCAAGGAAAAACTTGAATAATATTCTTATTAATGAATTTTGTTGTCTACATACAATTAAGCAGGGGTTTATATACCCCTCTATTAGGGTTATTTTACATGTGTGAAAAAACAAAAGGGTATTATTACAATTAAGTTATATAATACATACTAAAAAGGGTAAAAGAGACAAAGAATATTTAATATGGAAAAAGTAAAGAATCCTTCTAGAATATTATGCTAGAAGACATGTGTCATTTGATCTACCTTGACTACAAACTCTCTTGTACAGGATAGGGCTTCAAGATAGTATTCTCTAAGTAAATTCCTAGAGTCCTTTAGTTCGGCTATGTGTGATCAATCCAAGGGGTTGATTCCTATCATTTGCCTAGGGGTCAAAAAGATTTGTCCTCAAATCTAAAGTGGTCTCCAATTCTTGCTGTTCCCGAGCACTTGTCCTCAAATTCGAAGTGGATAATCACAACTAGGGACCAATTTTCTTTTTATGATTTTTGCCAATTGAGGTAATGATTTGTCTACTAAAGGTGAGTGGTCCCTTGTTTTTCCAACTAATTATCTTATCATATATAGTTAGTTGTGATCATCTTTAACTAATTATGATGCATGAATGCATATAGATTATTAGAATGCAATTTTGCTTACAACTCCAATTACTAGTGTAGATGACCATAGTTAGACATAGTTTAGGGTTTCTCATATTTAATAAAGTTTATCAAGCCTAGTGGATCATTTTATCTAATTAATTTAGGGTTTCTAAGGGTTAGAATCAATTATCACTAATCAATTATGATTTTAGAAGGAAAATCGAGGCTTTTCCAACAATTTAGTGAATTATTAGTAATTACTTAATAATGTAGCTATATAATTAGAGTTTATTAATTACATTACGGCTTTTGACACTAAATTAGAGTTTCTAATTCATTTTAAGGCTTCTCTTGTTTTACGGTTTTATGAGGGTTTGAGGGCTTTAAAGGTACGCTTACAATTTTAGTATTACTTTTAGAAAACTGTATTATTTGAGGTAAATTAGTAATTCCATTAATTTATTACCTTAATTAATTTAATTTGATTGATCGTTATTATTTGTAGATATATTCTAACATTCGTTATCAAGTTTATGCGATTTACATAATTCAAGTTAAAAGTTTTAATTTAAGATTTTCATTGCATTTGAAGTTTAATCTAAAGTTTTACGACTCTAAGGTTTAGGGTTTAGAGTTTTTATTCAATTCGGATTTTTAATTTATACTTAGGTTTAAAGTCTTTGTATGCTATTAGGGTTTATAAAACTTTATCTCCAGGGTTTTTCAAGTTCATTTTTAAGGTTCCAATTTAAAATTTCGTCAGTTTTAATTTCTTTGATCTGATTAAGCCTAGGGAATATCATTTGTTCTTCGAATTCGATTCTAAGTATAAAATGTAAAATTTATGGGGTTTACACTCTTCACTCATTATAGAAAGTTTCGTCCTTGAAGCTTAACCATAGGGGTTCTTTGTATTTAATTCCAATTTTTACAATGAATCCTAATTCACAGCCTAAGGATGAGCATATTACGAGGATCTTTTAGTAAACAAATCTTATGTTAATCAATAGATCTAATTGTAAATTTATATATAGATCTTTATCCTAAGGTTCCTTTATCACTTCCTTGTCAACAATCACAAGCAAAACCATAAACTTCCTTAACTATACTCAACACATGGTTTTTAATGATGATACTTCCTGTTCAACATCATAATAAGTAAATCTTCTTCTTAGAAATACATAGTCTTCTCATAATGATTACACTAATTCTTAAGGTTCCTTTAAGAGTCATTCGATTTCTCTTAAGCCTTTCACTTTTGGTAGCACTTGGAGATGCCATGACTATACTTCCCATAATTGTGACACACTACTACATTCTTCCTTTTAAAACATATTATTATTTTATAATCGGTCTTTCTGCAATATGAACACTTGCCCTTTAATTGTAGGCAATCTTTAGGGCAATGTTCTTGGCCACGTTTCCAACAATTTACTTAGTAGGTCTACTTTGAAACAAGTTCATCCACTTACAATTCAAACATCTCACTTGTTCTTGTACAACCTTCATCAATAGCTTCCACTAGCTACATATTTGATTTAGTGATTCTTTCCTCTTTGTTCTCCCACCATTCCAAGTACTCCTTTTTTTCATATTCTATTATTCTTGCAATCTTAACAACTTCATAAAAAATCATTAGTTAAAACTCTTTCAATTTGCATCAAGTTTCTAGATCTAGTCCTGCCATGAATACTCTTATGTGAAAACTATCAGTACCTCTCAATTCAATAGGAGTAAGGTGCATCAATCTTCTAAACTCATATTCATATTCGTTGATGCTCCATTCCTTCTCTATATGAGGAGCAAGTCTTCATGGAGTTTCTCTCATAGACTATCTGGGATGTACTCTTTCAAAAAATCCTCTCTAAATCCATCCCAAGTGATAGGTTAAGACATGGTCTTACGTTTGAAATCCCACCATATTCTTACATCCTTATATAGCATAAAAGTTTCATAAGTTACCTTTAAGTCCTCTAGAATTTCGTAGATCTTAAATGATTGCTCAATCCGAGCCAATCAGTCTTCTGTCTCAACTATATGATTGGGTTTACCTTCAAAGTACTTATTTACCTTGACAAACTCAAAAAGCATCACCCTAGGAGGTTCCATTATTCTAATGTATTTTCAAGTTAGTCCTTGCTCCCTTGATTATGCAATACTAGTAGAGAATAAAGATCTTGTTCAATAATCATAGCCTTGTCAAGATAATACTTTTCTAAGTTAGTGTCATTCAACCAAATCACCTATTCATATCATACAACATTTCATCCATATATCCTCAAATTATTACAATTTCCCATCTTACTAGATGTGGTAATCTTTTAGTCCACATTTGACTTCTACATGTTATGTCCACTATCATAGGCTACTTCCTGCTTTTGAATTCTTAAGCACCCAAACATCTATTAGTGTTAGGATTTGTCTAGTGTTATAACTTAATCATCCTTGCACATCAATTTTACTCTTCACAACCATTGGTAAATTATTCAATTAGGATCTTAACTAACTATTCTTTTGCTCTTCTATCATTCTTATGGTTATCCTAGGTGTAGAGTTTACAATTAGGCTAAATATTAGAATTCAAGGTCTTTGCCATGAGCTTCTCCAAACTTATATGAGACTTGAAATTCTTATTCATACCCCAATTCTTTATTCTCTCATTTCACATTTGATTGCAATTGGATTTTAACTAGAGGTTAATTCATCCTTATCTTGATGTGACTTCAAATATCTTAACTTAAATAGATCCTATAACTATTTCTTTGCATCAATTTGCATCTTACTTTGAGTCAATTCGACCATCTCTTCCTTTCTTCTCGATTTGCCGTCTATAGCTTCTACTTTTTTCTCATTATTGTTATCCATCCCTATAATTTATCTTGACCTATCCATCAAACTAAAGGTTATTCATACGTTAGTATCTTTTCAATTGTATTATATTCACTCCCAATTTCTTTCATAGCAATTCCTTAGCAAAACATTCATTAACCAATATCATTCTTCATCACAATTTTCCAAATTATCAAGACAAATTGCATTCTTATAACATCACCTCATGATCCTTACATTCCAAGCTATTTAATAGCCAAGTAGCAAATCAATTGTCACGATACTCTATTCAGTTTCCATTCTTAAGTTGAATTTCCTACTCAACACTGATGTTCTAATTACCAAGGTCAATACTTCTAGATTAGTATCCTCTTCTTCTGATGTTCAATTAAAATGCTTTTATACTCCTACCTACCGATGCACATACCTCCCCAATTTTTAACATCCCCTAACATGCTTGCTCTCATATAGCTTTTCACACTTTGCTCCTTACATATGATGGTTCATTGTCTAAAACATATAAGGTGTTACATATTTACATAAGGTACGTTCAACGAAGGTATCTTAATTAGGGGGGTTAACGGTTAATGGATGTAAATATTATAATACCTTAGATTTCGAGCCCATACGATTATCTTAGGATCCGAGCCCCTAAATTTAAGGCGTTAGGCCAAGATATCAGTTTAATTTCCAACTTCATAGTAAGGTTACAAAAGTTAGATAAAGTCATTCAAGTAAAGTCAATTTCTCAAAATAAGCTATATAAAAATATTAATTTAAGAAAACGTCAATTTATTGCTAAAATCAATAAATATCAAAAACATAAAATTTGAGCATTTAGATATAACAAGATATTAAAGATAAGTCATTTGATTTATAAAAATAATAAATGAAATTAAATTATACATGTATTAACATAGAACAAAATATAGGGTCGGAATGGGTTTAAGGCGATTTGTGTACCAAACCATAACCTAAATTAGAGCGACTTTGAGGTCCACCAGAGGGTGGCTAGAGGAGGCTTTCCGATTGTCGAGCCTAGTTTTTCACCTCCTAGTTTTTTAAAAATTAAGTTTTCTCTAAACTAATCAATACTAAACCCTATTCCTTTAATACCGATCCTTAACTATGGTTTAAAGAAAACCATTTTTTCAAATTGAAAGCAACTTTGGAGTCGTCACTTGACCGAAGTCAGGAAAAACAATTAAGTTATAACTAATTCGGTGGATTGGTTATAACTTAGCAACTACTTTACAAGAAAAAATCGATTTTTGAAACAGCTTTTTGAAAACCAGAGATTTGGGTTCAGGGGTTAAAAATTTAAAATCTTACGAGTACCATTAACTTTCTAAAATTAGAATTAAACTTAAAAATCATCTTTAATTTTGAAAGATAGAAATTAATTATTGATTACTCTAATTAGATAAATAAATAATCTAAACTAAAAAAAAAGGGAAATTAGATTTTTTTTTTATTTTTATTGTCACCTCATAGATGCTTACGTATTCGCTATTTGGAATCAGACAAATATAGTCCTTTTAATGAAAACTTTAGTGGGTTATGTGGTTTTAATTCTGAAAATACACCAAATTTACATTTTAATTCAATTCAATTTATTTAAGAAAAGTTCTCAAAAAGGAAGGTCCTAAATCAAAAACCTTATTTTTGAAAAGATCTAAAAGTAGTCATAATTTGTAAAGGGTCCAATTATTTTTTTATTTTTTGAAAACTTGATTTTTTTAAGGGTCTAAATCAATTTTTATTATTATATTTTTTTATATTAAACTAAATAAATAAACTATTTTTTTCTTTCCCTTTTTTTTTCCTTCTTTTCCTTCTTTTCTTTTTTTTTTATTATTACATTTACATTCACAAAAGAAAAAACAACAACTAATAAAAAATAAATAAGTAAATAAAAGAAATTGGACTTCGGATGTAGTAGGCGTACGAGTCAGACCTGGAGCGGACTTCGGGTCGGTCATGAATCAGATTAGGTCAATTGAAGCAGTCACCTAGAAGGGGTCATGTAAACCCTACTTTTAGTGGGCCTAAGACTCAATTAAGAATACTTTCCGAACGTTCCTAAAGATCAACTAAACTAAAAACTTAAGTTTATATTTAGAAACAAATTAAATTTTTACAATTCAAAAGCCAATTGTCGAGAAAACCTGAGCTTGAAGAACTACGAGCTCTAAAGCTACTTAAAACTGTAAACCTTAAAGCCATTAAGGAATTTTAACCCTAAATAATTAATCGATAATTTAATTTGAATAATTTCATCCAACTTTAGAAAATTTCACAATTCTACAAAAATCAAATCATAAATTACAAAACAATGTAAGATGAAAATCCTAAAACAATTTTCTATAAGGCTATGCCCTTATCTTCATGCATAAGCCTTACACCATAAATAAGTAGACCAACGAATCACCTTAGATAACTTAACAATTGAGAGTTGGAATCATTTATCAATTGATAACTTATCAAAATCTAGTGATAAGACAATTTCCTTATCACCTCTTCACTTATACTACATATGGACAAATTTTCATAAGAAATCATGAGCTTAACTTTAATAAAGGTGACAAGACCACTCCATGCCATTAAAAGACTTACCATGGCAGATCTAAAAAGGGGATAAAGGGGGGCCATGCATTTGTCATTCACCCATCAATCACTTTCTCTTACACATCACTATTCATCCCTTAATGCTTACATCATCAAGAGTTGCAATTGTTGACTTTATGTAAGCTACAAGACAACACATCCAAGACATTTAAACACTCCTTCTCTCTCCATTTCTAACCGGCCATACTCTTCCCCATTTCTTTCACTTTCAATTTCACTTTCACTTTATCATTCTCTCTTTTAAAACAAACATAAAAAGGGGAAACAACTTTACCCCACAAAGTCCATTTTCTTCCATTTTGAAGCTTCAACTCACGGCATTTTTTTTCTTTGTTCATGTGCCATTTTCTTTCATCATTTAAGATCATCTAAGACCATTAGAATCTTTCATAAACCCCTTTCCAAAAGGCAAAAGAATTCGGGTTTCAAAAGGTAAGCAAAAAGGAGGAAGCAAAGTTAAAGGCTTAAGAGGAACCTTAGTGCACAACCACCAAACTTTGCGTTAAGGACAAGTAAGTGATTCTTGTGATGTGTGGATTAATATTTATGTTAGAAGACTTGGATTTCTTGAAGATATGAGTAAGGTTTGAGTTGTTATAGCACAAAAATTCGTTTTAAGAAACAAACCCTAAAACCATTACATGAAGTTGAAATATGAGCATGTAAAGTTGGTGTTTTGTATGGACATTTGTTTAATGCTTTGAATGGAAGATTTTAAGCTAAGGAAATCTTGAAATGAGAACTTTGATGAAGGGTAAGCATGCTGGACGTGAAGGTTCCATGATCATTTGAATGTTGATTTTGTTTCCATTTAGTTAAACATGCTCAAAACTAGACTTAAGTTAAGGAAAAATCCATCACATGAAGTTTTATGAAGAAATCAACTTTGTATGGCATGAGCTATGATATGGAGGTTTTATGAAGTATAAGATCTTTTATTTCTTTATGTGGAGCATGAGTTAAAGGATCATTTGATGGAAGGGAACTTAAGTTAAGATTTATACACAAGTAGTTAAGTGCATAATCTATCACCTACACTTAAGGAAATGATGAAACAAGTTGAAAAACCAAGTAAGGACCCCTTAGGACCAACATGAACAGATCTGGAACATGGGTAAATGAGGCCTAAAAATATGATAAAAGTGAAAGAACAAAGTGAAAGGATTAACCAAAGCAAGTATGATTAGCATACAAAGCCTAAAACTCAAAACCGGGCCTAAAACTCTCAAAACAAGCTTAGAACTCTAAGATGGGCCTGCAACAAAAATCTGACCAGCAACTTAAAGAACCAAGAGAAGTTGTTTTGAAGCCCATAATAAATCCACCTAAGGCCCCATAAGCCCACCAAAGTCATTAACCTTAGTTGAACCAAAAACAAGCCCATTTGATAACTTAAGCTCACTAAAGGGCCCAAGAAGTGGTTGTTAGCCTTAGGAATATAAATCAAAATTGTAAATCTGATCTCAAGGAGTATTTTAAGCTTAGGATAAAATCTAAAGACCAAGCCCAAAGGATTCCTCAAGCTATCAAAAGCCCATTTACCAAACAAGGCCTAAAAACACTCCAACACATGAGGAACGCTACTGTTCTGACCCATGGATAGAATTGCATAACTCATTTCGAAAATCTAACCTTACCAAGTTAAAGTACACTTGAAAACGATGAAGATTGACTATAAGATCATAAAAATTGGATTTAAAATGAAAAAGTTATACGCGATTGAACTTTAGGTAAAAACCGGAAAAATTCCGAGAACTAGCTAAGAATATAACTTAAGAAAAATTTACATAGTTTCTTAAGTTTGCTTCAATTCCTTATAAAAATTATTTCAATGACCAGGGGACACTGTTTTCGGAGACGACTTGCCTCCGGACTACTTTGATTGAACCACATGGCAGAGTGAGTAAATTCCCGATGACTCTTTACTTGATTGTGCTTGTAAAGTAGATGCACCTAATCTTATATTTATAAATTTGGATGCTTGTGGGATATGGGAGATGTATGTGTATGAAATTATGGATGAGTGTGATGACTTGTTAATTATATATAATAATTGGGAATTATTTGCATGAATATATACTTGTGAATTGTATGGAATGAAATTGGTTGATCACCCTGAAAATCAAGTTAATCACTTATATGATTAAGAACTTAAAATGAATCATGCATTCCCCATATTGCATACGGATAACACCGACTGCCGCTTCACGCAGAAGATGGGAAGGGACTCACAGGAATATGAGTTTCCTGCAGGATTGGGCACTAGCTATGCCATCATATATATTGAGTCTCTATCTTAAGCTGATGGGCTTACTAGGCGCTAGGAGACGCCAACCGTCGGCGAGGGGCCGAGTCTTGTGGCTTCTGCTTAGGGTGTGTGTTTGTGGACTGTGGGGGCCACCACACCGCTAGACTTGGGATTTTTAAAGGATGCGATTTGATTTTGGTAAAGGAAGTATATATATATGTATATATGTAGAGTTTTGTTTTGGTATGAGCACGATAGTGCAAATGAAATAAAACCCAAGGTCTAGAACCCGGATTTTGGTTTGGGTCGGTTAATTATCTCCAAACCCCAACTTCAGGGGGCGAAATTCTGAGTCGTATGCAGTTCCTAGGTCACTGCATGCGTTGTATGGCATACTGTTTGTTCATGCATTCATATGATTGTGCATCTAATAAATTTCTGTCGTGTGGTACTGATGAGGGTATTTATCTCACTAAGCGTAAGCTTACTCCCCTATAGATTTCTGTTGATGCAGGAGAACCTCTTCGTCAATCCGGGCCGAGGCATGCCCATGGTAAGTCTCGGGTAAAGACGGGTTGGAGCGATCAGAGAGCGAAGAGGACATTTTGTAATAGATTATAGATATTTAGATACTTTAGATACTTTATATATATTTATGCATAACTTAGATTTTATGCAGTTCCGTTATGAATTGCATTCGTTTGTAATATTGTTTTGGTGTGGTTCTCACGAGCCCACACAATTAGTTAATTTATAACATAGAAGTAATTTTAGTTAAATTGCTCTATATTACTTGTCTATGGGCCTAGTGGTAACGTAGAGTGGAAGGAGCCTTGTGTGTCGTATGAAAGGCCTATGATCAGCAAGGGGGTTGATAATAGACCTTTATACGGTACACGGCGACCTATCACGACAACGATACTGTTGGGTCGTTATAGGTCACGAGCGTAACTAGGGGGTAGATGGTCACTGTCTTCAACTAATCATGGGCGTGATGATGGGGTAGATGGCCACCGTCTTCAACTGATCTCGAGCGTGATACGAGGTGCAATTGTTAGGGTTTAGATGTAGAGGAGCTTTGAGTTACAACTGTAGATGGGGGGAGCTAGGTTGAGGAGCTCACATCGTAGGGGAGTCACAACAGTAGTTAAAATTACTCGAATTCCTTCAAGTATGGCTATAGATTAGAGAGAGAGAAAGAGTGCACGATCATGGGTAGAGAAAGAAAGAGATTGCGAGAGAGAGAAAGGGCTTGGGAGTGTTCTTATGAGGTTGTGGATGGATGTATGTGTTCTGAAATAAGCCTAACACTTTTATTTATACACCAATTTGAACCTAGAAAATAAGGAAAGCTCGAATTGTATTAAATGACAATTTGGATGCGTTAATGTGACAATTTTAGAGCTTGATTTAAATTCATTTTTAACCGAATTTGGATGCGTTAATGTGTTTAATTCAAAGTAGGCCATGTGGAGGATGAATTTGTACCATTAATTAGTGTGTTTTGGCAAGGAACAAGCATAAAATCAAAGGCCAAAGTGAGGGGGTCGGGTTGTTCTTGAGAAAGAAAAAGGAGGAAAATTAGGAGGAAATAGAGGAAAACTGAGGGAAAGAAAGGGACAGTCGGTTGACATGGTGCCGTGTCAACTAACTTGACCAACCTTAACCTGCCATATATCAACACGTGACACGTAGTAGCTAACAAAAAATAAAAAAGGCCTCTCTACCTTTGCTAAGATTTGAACCTAAAGCCTCATACTCAATGCCCAAACTAAGTCCATATGTTAATTATTAGGCCGTTAACCTATACTTTGTTCATATGTATAACTAAATTGCATATATGGACTCGATCAGCCTATATTGGATTTAAATCTAAGCTTAGGTTCAACAACCTAATTTCTAAATCTAATTTAAAAATAAAAATGTTCCATAATGAAATGTTATTTTCAAAAATATTTTATTTTTTCAACTTTTCTAATTTTTTTGAAAATTTTCAATTTTCTAAACTTTTTATCTTTTAGGGTGTCTTTCTAAAATTTCTTTTTTTTTTTAGTGTGTTTTTTCTTAATTTTGAATTTTTTGTATTTTTCTATAATTCTTATATTTTCTAAATTTATTAATTTTTTATTTTTCTTTAATTTTTTCTATTTTTTTGTGTTTTTACCAATCTAGGGCCTATTGAGAAAAGAAAAATAATAAAAATAAAAATAAAATAAAGAGGGCAAAAATTAGGTATCTACACTAATAAGGTACGACGGCCAGGTGGTAGTTAGAGCCGATCGGTTCAAGTGAATTAATTTTTCGCTGATAATTTGTTAAATTTGCTATAAATATCAAATGCTATCAAATAATTGTGAAATTTGGTTGTCAAATATTATTTTAAGTGTATATTTATGTAGTAATTTTATTTTAATTAAATAATTAGTGGAAATATGTGTTCCTTAAGAAAATGTCTTGTTTGGGTGAAGATTGAATAAATTTTTATAAATATTAGATAATTTTGTTTCAAGTTAAATTTTTGTATGTAATACTCTAAATATATATATTTAATTTTGGTAATGATAATTTTCAAAATTAATCATGTTTACTATTTTTTATAATTATTTTGAATAAAACTGCTAGTTTTATCGAGTTATTGAAATAATTAGTTTTTGATGAAATTAATGAATAAGCCCTACATGTTTAGAATTTTGAATGTTTATGATTATATTTGTAATATTTAATTTTTATCTCACTAATAAATTTATTTATTTTCCTTACTTTTACGTAATTTAGAGCTGAAATTGCTATTTTCATGAAATTAATCGGGCTCATATACTATTTATTATGTATTTTCCTAGTATAAACCTATACATTAGCTTAATATGTAATATAATAACTAGTACTATTAGAATGTTTATTAAATCAATGCCAAATGAACACTTTGGGATATAATAAGGGTTGCTGGACAAGTTTGGAAAGTATAATTTTTAAAGTTTTTAGTTCAGTATTAAAGCTTAATCGAGTCAATTATGGAATTACGGTAGTGTATGGTCGAGTCATAATGAGAAAAGGGTATTTTTGGCTTTTAACAATATCGATTAGTTTTTATTCCTAAGATATATCAATAGTACTTGAAATAACGATCACGACGATATAAAGTTTACTGAAATTGGAAAAAAAATGAGTAAGATACATTCAAATGAAGTTTAAAAAAGTGAAAATGAAAGCCTATAACAGTTTAAGTTCAACCCATATTTGATTTGAAGATTGTATTATATTTTCATAGGTGTAAGATATAAGGAAGGATCATATGACAAAGTTTAGGATTTTGCGCTATTAGTAAGCCTAGGTAAGTGGATCTAACCCATGCTTGGAGTAGATATCTTGCTACTCATAACAATGTATACTGTTTGATGTTGTGTTGTTTGAATATGGGCAAATCCTGATTGAATTGGTATATTACTATAGTGAATGCTGATGTAGTGATTTTGAATGATAGTAACTGTATTTTGGTTAAACTGTTATGTTGCCATATTGGGCGATGATTTGTGTTACAAATGATTATGCTAACTAGGGAAGTTGAGTGATTGCTAACTCAATCTTCTAGGTGTTCACCTAAGTAAACCCCTAGTAAAATACTAGAATTCCACTAGGGAGAGTTCGAAAACTAGAATCTGATCACTAGGTTGAATAAAACTGGGAGATCAATTGTGTTGATTGATATTCTTGAGTTGCTATTGCATATCATGGCATGGCATGGCATGGCATAAAAAGGGACCTACGAGTCAAAACTTTCAAAATGAGGCTTCCAAGTGATCATGGAAAAAGCACAAATTTATGAACTCAATTTTTTAAAGCATATAGATTGTATTGCCCAAATATTGTGATTATTTTTATAGTCAAATTTGGTATACTACAGTATGTAGTTTAATTTGGCAGTGTTGCCACTTTGATTTGGTGAACTACAGTATATAATCTAATTTTGTAAAGCAAAGTTAGGGGTCTTACTCCTAGGTAGCTTCTTGTTGCCCTTTTTAAAAATGGTAGACTATAGTATGTAGTCCAATTTGGTGAAGGTCCTACCCCTATGTAGCTCCTTATTGCTCTAGGTTCTTGGACATTGTATCTAGATGCTCAGCTATGTCGATTAATAGGAAGAAGTTTGAAGGGCCTAGGATATTGGTACCAATGCATGCCACGTACATGAGCATAGCATGCTACATTACTAGCAATAAATGGCCAGTTAGGCGAATACATATGTGAAGTTGAATCTACGAGTTATGATTAAGATGTTTTAACTGTGATATGCTATATCATATTATATGTTATCCATTCTCACTCAGCTTCAGTAGCTAAAGGGATAAAATATTTTATCCTCTGGTTAATTGCATCGTGAAGGGCCTAATATAAAGGGGGATAGATATATACTGAAAGCGCGAGTTGAAGTCAACAACTTTTGTATGGAGCCTGTACTAAGTCAAGATTCCTATTATTATGAAGATGATAAAGGAAATAGTTGGTTCATTTTTTTATGTAAATATTATGTTGTTTACATAAGTCATAACAGAATATCCAATTGAACTTTGATGTAGAAACCCCTTTATTATGTAATTAACATTGTCTCTTGTTGAATGAGTAAGTTAAGTTAAGTTTTCAACAGGTATTCCTGTGTGATAGTGCATCTTGTGCTATGCCCAGATGTGACATCCTTTAGGTGGTATCAAAACATTAATTAGGGACTATAACCTTTAGGCACGTATGAGATATGTAAGGTAGTTAAGTAACAAAGAGCCATAGTTTAGTAAAACAATTATAGTAGTTATCCATAAAGTTTTATGTGATGTTTTATTTAGAAAGATGATTTGTAAGGAATATGGAATGACACTAATGAGCTGTGTATCTAAGGAGCAAAGATAGGATCTATTACAACAACCTCAACTTAACCCCGAGTAATCATGACATATGGAGGAATTAGCACAATAGTTTACAATTGCATTAGCAAGAGATGATGGAGATGGAGATAAGTTGGCTCAAGTACAACATATAGTGAAATCATTCGAGGGAAAGAATACTAATCCTTTGATGGCAGAAGAATGGATTGACTCATTGGAGAAAGCCTTTGAAGTACATGAAATTGAGGAAAATGAGAAAGTTGAGATAGCTACTATTTTGTTAAATGGAGATGCAAAATTGGAGGGAGGCGAAGATGTAGAATTTACTAAGACCAATTGGTTAGGCTATATTTAGAGATATATTTCTAGAATGATATTTTTCTAAGTACGTAAGAGAACAAATGTGTGAAGAATACTATAAACAAAGATAGCAAGGCAGGACAATTGAAGAATATGAGGGATTTCAATAAGTTATTAAAGTTTGCTCCTAAAGCTGTACGGAATGATGAGATTTCTAAAGTTAAGCGATTCAAGGCCGAACTTGATCTTTATTACCAAGTAGAGATGAAAAGGAGTAGGGCAAAAAGATATATTGATGTTGTTAATGAAACTCGTCTAATTGAACAAGTTTGTAATCTTCGACAAGTTGCAGATAAGATTGAGAATAAGAAAAGGAAGTTGGATGTTGGTTCTAACAGTAAAAGCCATATAGCTAAAGGAAAGAAGTTCATTTAATCTACGAAAGGAAATAGAAGGCCTTTATCGAAAATATAACCTTGTTGGAAGTGCCACAGTAAGCATCGAGCTTAGGAATGCCCATAACTAAGAGGAAAGTGTTATAGGTGTGGTGAAACTGGACATCTAGCTAAGGAGTTTCATAACCCTAATCCAAGAGGCATATATTGTTACCAATGCCATCAGCGAGGGCATACTGTTCGACATTATGTAGGATAGCAACAAGAGAGTCCAACTCAGCAACAAAACCAAGCTAATGAATTAGGACTAGGTAATAAGAATAAATGACCTACAAGGAAAGAACCTAAGCTTAAGGAGCAAGATAGAATGTATCGTTACGCCATTTAGCAAGACAAAGCTAGAGATCACTAGATTATGATAGGTATGACCTCTGAACTTGATAATTTAAATTATTTGTATACCTAGTAGCTGACCGTTGATAAATAAAAAATGTTTGAAAGTAATAATATAGTTATCATAATGATGTTTTAGGATTAGTATGTGTAGGAGATGGTTCTGCTTATGCATATACTCTGTTTAATATTAAGGCAATTCACTTGTATATATCAAGAGAATACGTTGATAGAAATAAACTATTTGTAGAAACTTTAGAGTAAATTGTTACAACCTCTATTGAAGGAGAACAAGTGGTGCAACATAAAGTGAATGATGGGAAGTGTGAATCTAGATACTCATGAAATGATTATAGAACCAGTTATCTTAGATATAAGAGGATAGAATGTAACACTAGAGTTAGGCATGGAGCAAATGTTGACTGTAAGGGAAGATAATAACATTTAAGTAGCCTCATGAGAAGGGAATCATAGAAGATTTATAGTAACTTAAGTGTTAAGAGAAGTTATGGAAAGAAAAAGAACTTATAACAAGGAGTAATGCAGATTCTGAAGATGATATGCATGTTGCAGTAAAGTAAGCAAAGGTTGTTATTGGAATGAATGGAATAGTAGGAAATATCAAAGGCAAATGATCATAAGTGAGCTTTGAGAATAAATCAAAATTTCATTTGAAGGATAATTGGAGACTAATTCAAGGATTGGTCTTTTATCGAATGAAATTATGATCCATAAGGTAATAACTAATGATAAAACCAAGGAGTCAAAAGATGATAAAGTATGTGAAGTTACTAGGATATATAACTATAAAACTTTGAGATATATACCTTACATATACCCTTGGCACATGTGATAAGTAAGAATAGTATGGAAAATCTATGACTTTCATGACTGTTTCATCAAGTCTCATGTCTTTCATGACAAAATTTCCTATCCGTATGAATCCTATCGTATCAATTGTTAGCCAGAAAAGTATCCAGTATCTTTGTAGGTCTTGTTTATCAAGAGTCATATCAATTCATGTTGAATCCATTTGAGTCCACTTGGTTGGAGTCATTCTTTATCTCCTTGATGTGCAAGTTAGTAGAAAGTTCATATTTGTAACCTTATTCTTGCTAATATATGTGTTGACTATAGGAAGTGCCTAAGATCTTAATTGTAACCATTAAGAGACAACTGCAATATGAAACCTGTAAACATAAGGAAATTGAATTTGTTATATATATCTTAAGTGGAAATTAGGACTTAGACAATGCATAAGTGATAGCGATGAAGCAAAAGGACATGTTAGCCAGTTGTGGGATAGATAAGGAAATAATTGAAGTAATGATTATGAATTCTATAAGACTAACTAATACAAGAGTCTGAACCAACTGAAGAGATGAAATGAGAATTAAGTGGAGATACTAGTTTGAGTAGTGACAAAGGAATTGTACAGGAACATGCTAGCTTAAAATGAACAGTGGTAAGGGATAAATTTATAGATAATATTATAATGATAGTAGTACTTAAGATAAGAACATGACAAAGTTACAGAATGGACTAGTTACTACGAAAAGACGACTTGAACAAAAAGGAGGAGTGAAACTAGACCAACTATATTAAGCTTACGTAGCAAAAGTTAGAAACACAAGATGAAGGAAGTAATGAGATAACTAAGTCAAACAGAAAGTTCACAAAGTGATAAACATAAGGTTAAGATACAGGAGTCAGTAGTAAAGGGTTTTACCTTTAACAATAGTTGATAATTGTGATATGATGTGGAAATAAGAGTTACGTAGTGGAAGCTTAGTATTGGTTCATGAGCATGAATGTCCTTAATTGTGAAAGTTTCGAGGACAAAACTTCTTGTAAGGAGGGTAGGATGTAATGCATCGGGTTTTTCAAGCTAGTTCAATAACTTTAGGATTTGAGTCCTTAAATTTAGGGCGCTGGACTAAATTATTAGTTTTATTTCAAATTTCACAGTAAAGTTAGAAAAATTAGATAAAGTAATTCAAGTAAAGTACATTTCACAAAATAAGCTATATAAAAATATTAATTTAAGACAAATGTCAATTTATTAATAAAGCCGATAATCATAACATTCAAGCTTTTAGATTTAGCGAGCTATTTGAGATAAGTTAATTAACTTTCAAAAATAATAAATGAAGTTAAATTATACATAATATACATGTATTACATGTGATATACATTATATGTATTAAATATATGCATATAATAATAATAAATTATCAAAATTAGGTAAAATAATGGAAAATTAATAAAAAAATTGCATGGATGAATCACTAAATGATATGTTAAGCTATGATTAATTGCAAATGATAAGTCAACACTTGGTTAATGAGGAAATGACACATGGTATATAGGGAAAAGTGAAAAATGACATGTGTATATTTACTTTTTCATGCAAAAAAAAAAAAGAAAATCCAAAAGCCAATAAATAGGACCTCAAACCTCATTTGCAATATTTTACAAACCCAAAAACACAAGAACATAATTTAAAAAAACCGGAAAAAATTATAAAAAAATAAAATAAAAATAGAAGAAGAAATAAGATCGAAATTAGGTTAAGGCAATTCATGTACCAAATCACAACTTAGTTTAGAGTAACTTGCAACTCCGATAGAAGGTAGCTAGAGAAGGTTTTCGACAAGGAGCGGTGGTTAGGTGGTAGCCGAAGGCAGCCAATTTAAGTGAACCAATTTTTCGCTCGTAATTTTTTTAATTTGCTAAAAATATCAAATATTATCCATTAATTATGAAATTTGGTTTTCTAGGATTATTTTAGGTGTTGATTAATGTAGTAATATTATTTGAATTAAATAATTAGTAGAAATATGAGTTCCTTAAGAAAATGCCCTATTTAATTTTTATAAATATTAGATGATGATGTTTCAAGCTCAATTTTTGTATGTAATATACCTAATATATATTTAATTTTACTAATAATAATTCTTGAAATTAAGTATGTTTACTATTTTTCATAATTATTTTGAATAAAACTGTTAGTTTTACGGAATTATTGAAATAATTAGTTTTTGATGAAATTAATGAATGAACTCTACGTATTTAGACTTCTAGATGTTTATGATTATATTTGGAAATTTTAATTTTTATCTCACTTGTAAATTTATTTATTTCCCTTAATTTTCCATAATTTCAAGCTAAAATCTCTATTTTCGTAAAAATATATAATAGCTAGTTTAGTATAATTCATGGTTAACAATTAAACTACACATTTTTTTGAGTCAATAGGATTTTTCATGAAATTGATTGGGCTTATATACTATTTATTACATATTTTCCTAGTATAAGCTTATATATTGGCTTAAATATAATATAGTTTTTAATACTAGTTAAATACTAGTTAAATACTCATCAAATTCACATAAAATGAACATTTTAGGGTATATTAAGGGTTACTGGATAAGTTTGGAACATATAATTTTTAAGGTTCTTAGTTCAGTACTAAAGCTTAATCGGGTCAATTATGAAGTAAGGGTAGCATACGATTGAGTTGTAATAAGAAAATGATATTTTTGGTTTTTTATAAATCTCCATTTATTTTTATTCTTAAGATATATCAATAGTACTTAGAATAACAATTGTGACAATATGAAATTTATTGAAATAAAAAAAGAAATGAGTAAGATATAATCAAATAAAGCTTAAAAACATAATAAAAGCTTATAACAGTTCAAGTTCAACCCATATTTGATTTGAAAACTGTGTTATATTTTCATAGGGGTTGTTGACACTTGATTTTTGCCCATAGTAGTTATAATTTTTGTTTTTAGGGTCGTAATTTAGAAAATAATAAAAAAAATTGAAAAATGATAAAAAAAGACAAAAAAATAGAAAATTATTGGGGAAAAAAATGAAAAAATTAATTTGATGGAATCTTGACTAAATAGTTGTCGAAATAAAAAAAGAAAATTTGATACGATGATATTAAATTTAATAAAATCAAGATTTGTAAAATTCGAATATATTTTGGATCTTTATCAATTTTGATTCAATTCGATTTGAAAGATTTGTTTTTGAGTTTTATCAATAGGAGTTGCATGGTGTGAGCCAAAAAGAGAACAACTACACATTTGTTAAAAACACGCTCGAACCTACGCCTTAGAACAATTCTATAGTTGTATGTATGATAGGATTGGGGATCCAATCTATTCCCTTTCATCAGCTTTGCATACTTTACCATGCAGGTATATAATAGTAGTTTTAATTATTATTTATAGCTTATTTTATTTATTTATTTTTATCTCACTTAGTATATGTACAGTTATTTTTAAGACTTATACTATTTCTTTTTTATTTTTATCATGTCTTTAATTGCTAGTAATTTGTTATAGCATTAGTGTCTAGTGAATATGTGTTAAGTTAAATTTTAGTTTTTTTTTTAGATTTCATATCTTCAAAATGACATTTTTATACAAAATCTCATTTTTTACATATTGTATTAATTTAGAAAAATTGCATTAGGCATGTTAGGGTTTTCTAGAAAAAAAAAATCATTTTGATGTTTATAAAATAAAAAAAAAATCTTTAATTGACTTCTCTTTTATTGTAAGACATCTTTTCCATAGTTTAGATTTATCTTCCATAGTTTAGATCTCTTTTCTATAGTTTAGTTTCCTTTTCTATGGTTTGAACATCTTTTTTATGGTTTAGACATATTTTCTATGATTAGATATCTTTTTCATAATTTAAGCTTCTTTTCTAAAATTTATGTATTTTTTCCATTATTTAGGCTTCTTTTCTATTATTCAGAAATATTTTCTATAATTTAGATTTTTTTTCTATGATTTAAACATCTTTTTCATAGTTTCTATGTTTTAGACATCTTTTCTATGATTTAGGTATCTTTTCTATGATTAGAAAAAAAAATTTCTTTTCTTTTTTTACGTTTTAAGCATCTTTTCTACATAAAAGATTCATCATGTAGAACATTGCATATTTCATACAATCTTTAGGGTTTTTTTTTAAAATAAAAAAAATTATCACTTAGTTATTTTTAAATAAAAATCTTAATTTGGGACTTTTCAAAAATTAGGTTTTTAGGTTTTCTTTAATAATTAGGAATAAAGTTTAGGCTTTTAAAGATTTTTCTTAATAAAAATTAAATGATTAATAAAAATGAAAATTCAACCAATTATTTTTTTTTATAAAAAGAACCAACACATTAAAGTTTTCGGAAAGAACTACAATCGTACGATCCCGACTAGCGGGTACATAAGCACCTTCGGGACGACGATAAAATATGTAGAAACTAGGTTCTTCTTTTCTTTTGATTATTTATTTATTTATTTTTAAAAAATATTATAACTAGAAGAATAATCTTAATTTCGGTAAATAGATAGTGGTACTTGTTAAGGTTTAATAGGTTAGCCCCTGAATTTAGAATCATCTGGTTCTTTATTCAAATTGAAATTAAAAACCGGTAGCCAAATCGTAATCAATCTTCCCAATTAGTTATGGTTTCTTTTTCTTTTCTTGACTTTGGTCGGGTGGTGACTCCAAAATTTTTTCTAAATAAGAAATCAAAATTTCCCGATTTCTTCAGTCGAGAATTAATATTAAATAGGTTAGGGTTTAATATTAATCAGAAATGGGGAATTCAATTTTAAATAAAAGAAACAAAAAATCAGGCTCAACAGTGTAAGATGTAAGGAAGGACCATATGGAAGAGTTTAGAATTTTGCGCTATTAGTAAGCCTATGTATGTGAGTCTAACCCATGCTTGGAGTAGATATATTGCTACCCATAACATTGCATGCTATTTAATATTGTGTTGATTGAATATGGGCATATCCTAAATGAATTGGTATTTTACTATAGTGAATGCTGATGTGGTGATTTTGAATAACAATAATTGTATTTTGGTTAAACTGTTACTTTGCCATGTTGGGCAATGATTTATATTACAAATGATTATATTAACTAGGGAAGTTGAGTGATTGCTAACTCAATCTCTTAGATATTTACCTAAGTGAACCCTAAGTAAGATACTAAAATTCTGCTAGGGAGAGTTCAAAAACTAGAATCAAATCACTAGGTTGAATAAAACTTGGAGATTAATTGTGTTGATTGATATTCTTAAGTTGCTATTACATATTATAACATGGCATGGAATGGCATAGCACAAAAAGGGACCTATGGGTCAAAACTTTCAGGGTTCCAAGTGATCATGGAAAAAGCATGACTTTATGAACTTAGTTTTTAGTAGCAATATTGTGACTATTTTGATAGTCAAATTTGGTAGACTACAGTATGTGGCCTAATTTGGCAGTATTGCCACTTTGATTTAGTAGACTATAGTATATAGTTTAATTTGGCAATGTTACCACTTTGATTTGGTGAACTATAATATGTAGTGTAGTCTAATCTTGTAAAGCAAAGTTAGGGGTCCTACTCCTAAGCAGCTCTTTGTTAACCTTTTTGAAAATGGTAGACTATAATGTGTAGTCCAATTTGGTAGGGGTATTACTCCTAGGTAGCTCCTTGTTACTCTAGGTTCCTAGACATTGTATCCAAATTCCCAGCTATGTTGACTAATTAAAAGAAGTTTGGAGCATAGTATATCGGTACCACTAAATGCCACGTGCATGAGCTTAGCATGTTGCATTGCTAGTTGTAAATGCATGGTTGGGCAAATGCATAAGTGAAGTTGAACCTACGGGTTATGATTGAGATGTTTCAATTGTGATATGCTATATTGTCTATCATATTGTCTATATTATATTATATGTTATCTACTCTTACTCAGTTTTAATAGTTGAGGGGATAAAATGTTTTATCCTTAGGTTAATTGTTCCATAAAGGGCTCAACACTAAGGGAGGATAGATATATATCGAAAGTACGAGTCAAAGTCAACGACTTTTGTATAGAGCCTATACTAATTCAAGAATCCTATTATTATGAAGATGATAAAGGAAAATTTGGTTCATATTTTGATGCAAAAGTTATGTTTTCTACATAAGTTGTAACAGAATATCCAATTAAACTCCGATGTAGAAACCCCTTTATTATGTAAATAATGTTATCTCTTGATGAATGAGTAGGTTAAGTTATGTTTTCAATAGGTATTCCTATGTGATGGTGTATCCCGTGCTATGCTAGATGTGACATCCTTTAACAAACCGGTCGGAACTCCTCCCACCGAATTATTATCCACTTTGGCATGAAACACGGCACAATTATGTCCTCTAGTGCAATAACTTCCTAGAAGATCACCTATCCTTAGATTGCTCCAGCTTAAGCATGCTTAACTCCAGAGCTTCAATGAACTCCGAGCCACTACACTAAAAGGCACCTCAATAATTAGAGTTCCTTCTCTACGCTTGTAAGGGGTATTGCAATCTACCCCCCTTTTAGAATTGATACCCTTATCAGTTTTTTTCTTACATAAGTCTAAGATAACCACTAAGTAGGGCTCCATCCTATGCCTTTTGGTGTAGCGGCTCAGAGTATATTAAAACTCTGGAGTTAAGCGTGCTCAAGTTAGAGCAATCCTAAGATGGGTGACCTTTTAGGAAGCTACGGCACTAGAGGATAAAATCATACAGTGTTCCATGCCAAAGCAGACAATACCTTGGTGGGAAGAGTTCTAGCCAGGTTGTTACAGGTAGTATCAAAGCAATCCACTAGCCGAAAGGGCAGAGCCTTGCCTAGTAGTTGTCCTAGACCTATGTAAGGAAACTGACGAAGGCATCAGTTCTATAAGGAGGATAGATTATAATACCCCTTACAAGCTTAGAGAAGGAACTCTAATCATCGAGTCACCTTTTGGTGTAGTAGCTCGGAGTACATTGAAACTCCGAAGTTAAGCATGCTCAAGCTAAAGTAATCTTAGGATGGGACTTTTTAAGAAGCTACTATAGCAAAGGAAAAAATCGTACAGTGTTCCACGCCAAAGTAGACAATACCTTGGTGGAAGGAGTTCCGATCGGTTATTACAACAGTTTATCAAAAAGCTATAGGTTTTATAGATAACTTACAAAAGTTAGGAAACTAGTGGGTGTCCTAGGGAATTCCCAATTAGTTTCATCAAAATTCAACAAAAAAGACAAAAAGAAAGGTCAAAAGCCTAAGTTCAGTTGATGCTCCATCCCTCACTTTCCCTATCATCAGCATACTAACCTAGGGTTGGCGGTACTGAAACATCTTGATCCTTACTCAGTACCTACAAGAGAGTCTATGGGGATGTGAGTACAACTAGCTTGAAAAGTAAGACAGAGTCAAAACAGTACCAAACAATCACAAGTAAGGTATTAATTATAATGAAATGAAATGCAATGCAATGCAATGCAATGCAATGCAATCAATCAAATGAAACATCGCACAATATTATTCGATCTACTGTGAGGTTAGAGAAATTACATCCACTCCAACTCAGATTAAGGAGTTTTATCATAACTCAAATTAGACCAAACCTAAGCTTGTGCAATGAAGAACACATTCCTCCCATGACCACCTTCGAACAATAGGCCCCAACCTTGCTGCGACTTCCTCGCCTGTCATTTAGTTCGATTAAGGATGAGGAAAGGACCATTTCAATTATCCTCATCAAAGGAAGTCAGCTTCTACATCAATATTTAGCCTAACACTCTTAATCGTTTTCCCTAATAGGTATTATGCATGTCTAACTTCGTTTTAGTCAGATAGACGTTAGTTTTAATCAGAGGTAGCCAAATAAGTTCATACAATATAGAAACAATGCAAACATGCAAAACAACACATTAAGGAGTTCAACTCGTGTTACAACTGAGTATCATACATACACACGACATGCGCACAGTCAACTAACTATAAATACAACCAAAAGTACTCTTGGGTCTCTAGATACTTTAATATAATATTTGATAACTCGGATTTTAAACCTATTTCATAGAATGATTTTATAGTATTTTCCTCACATTTTTGGTTTTTTTTTATAAAGAAATTGATAATTAATTGAGTAAAATTTTGATTTTTAGATTTGAACGTATTCTAGGATCGAAAACGAAGAAAAGGAATCAAATTTCACTCAAATCGGAGTTCAAATGAAGAAGTTATGAAGTTTTGAAGTTGTGTAGAAAATTTTGCCTTAGTGTAGAAAGTTACACGACTTGGGGACACGACCATGTCCCAAGCCGTATCTAGTGACGAAAACAGAATCTTTGTAATACACATATAAAAGGATATCTTAGGGTTTCAAAAGACATGAGAGACATTACAGAAACGGAGAGACACAAGAGAAGAGAAAGAAACTTAAAGAGAACATCAAGAAAGAAGCAGAACAACATTAAGAAAGAGGGAAACAACATCAACTTCAAGACTAGATAGATTGTTCATCAATCAAAAGGGGTTTCCATGTTTTATTTTATATTATTGATGAAACTCGTTTTTAGATTTATTATGATAGCTTAGAATTCGAGTATTTAGGATTATGGAACCTAGGGTTTCATGTGATTCTTGGATTGATTTAGAAATTTCAATAAAGTTTCTATTTTTACTTAATTCGATTATGTCGTTTAATTATTGATTGATATTTCTAGAATATCAATATATGATATTATGCATGTTGATTGAGAAATTACATGTAAAATTAGATCTTTACATAATTGAAAAGGATTACATGTATACTTAGAGATAAGATACATGTTTCTTCCAAAAAGTTAATTAATTGTGTGGGAATTCATTATACATTAATGCAATTCTAAATTATATTACTAAGTGAAGAGATTCCAGTAAATAATTTATGATTAGGGTTAATATGCTTAAGAAAGGTATTAACTTTAGTTGTAAATTCCTCCAATCAAGAAATATAGAAACCGAATTGAATATATTTTAAGTGATCACATGATTAACTCTAGGGAAAATAATTCCTAAATACGTTATTACTTTCTTGAAGTCGTTCTTGATTTTATCGTTTTTTCAATTACTTAATTAAGTCTTTTAATTAAAGTAGTTTGTTAATTTTAGTATTTTTTAATTAATTCAAACTTTCATAATTTTTCGGTTAAATAATAAAGCTAAGGTTAATATTAGTACTCGAAGTTTTTGAGGGATCGACTCGGACTCACATCCACTATATTAAAACTGATAGGTGCACTTGCCTCATATCAGTATCCCAACAAGCGGTGAAGCTACAATCCCAACTTACTTGTTCAAACACTCACTACAACAGACTTGAGCCGTCAACAACTTGTTCACTAGAAGATCCTATATACACGGAAAACCCAAATTCAATTTTTGTAATAATTACGAAAATATTAAGGTTTGATCTAAAATGGTCATAGATATATATATATATGTTATTTCCATAATATATAGTTGTATTATATTATATATTAAGTTAAGTTGTTAATTATCGATGATATATGTAATCTATACTATTACATATTATATATCGTTTCGATTGTATCAAAGCGTACTTTTAATTTATTAAATTACGTTTATTTCTGGTAAGGTTACTGAAATACACACATTCTAAAATATGATAGAGTTATAGGTTATATTGCCTAAGATTGTTCGATTTTAATAAAATTAGTATCGTTGGGTTCATATAGACCTAACGACACGTGTTACAGGTTCTTTTCCTAGAGATGACTTTTAATGGAAAGTTCGATTTTGTAATACAATTTTACGTATCTATATAAATATTATCATATTTTATGTAATTTACATTATTAAATTGTATTTTACCTAATTTGTCCATATAATACTATAATATGAGTATTATACCTCTAATGTATCTCAATAAAAAAATATCAATAAATATATTAAAATACTCTTTTTGTCTAATGTGATCAACAACCTCATACATAGTTTTTATTTAACTATTTAATTCATTTGATCTTATTATTACTAAAAATACATCCCATTTTGTAATTTAAGCCATTTTACTACAAAAATCCATAAGAAATAGTTTGAGTTACCAAAGAATTCCTTAAAAATTTTTATTGACTCCTAAAAATATAGGAAACTAAGTTATTATTTGGTTTCAAGTTTTCAACCTATCACCTATATATTCGTATTTACGATTTTGCCCTCGAATTATCTTAAATTATTCAATTATGATTATTTTTACACCAAATTAATTTTAATATGACCTAACATTGTTGTTATTCACCAAAGATCAATAAGTGTCCATTTCATCAATTAATTTCACAATGTCCTATTTATTTCACAATTTTAGCCTATTTTCAAGCTATTTTTAGGCCAAAAATGCAATAAATATTAAAAATATTCAAATCAAAATTTGGGCTACATAGCAATTATCTATATATCATATACATCTTACACAAAACTTTTAAGCTAGAAAAAAATCATTTAGTACATTTATTTTACAATTTCAATTTCAGATGAATAGTAGTTTTGTTAAGCAAGTGTACTAAATATTACAAATTTTTCAAAAATAAAAATATCACACTTAAGAATATTCAAAATAACCTAACTACAATTTTTTTTCATAATTGTCTAGGTGGTTGGGGTATTTTCTATAAATTAATAACAAACAAGGAAAAGAATCAACCTAGCTATTCTTGGATGCTAAGTGGCCAGCGGTGGTTAGGAGTGTGTCGGATGACTTACACTGTAGGTGGACTACCTAAGGATGGTTAGGTCTAACAGTAGATTTTAGGCAAGTTCGAGTTCCATCCTAGCACAAAATTTGCTCTATTTTTGTATATTTATTTCTAAAGTGTTTTGATTTCCCTAAATTTTTCCTCTAATATTTTTTAGATGTCTTAAGTCCTAAAGTGTTTAATTTCTATCCTAGGTCTAGTTTTATACTAGGTTAAGAAATTTCTAATAATTTTTTTTCCCATAAATACATGCTTATCCTCTTGAATTTGGTAGCATGTGGTGTCATTCTCTTAAGGATTCAACTTTTGATTCAACATAAATCCTTTCCTCCATAGTAGCCAAGGTGAATTCCATATTTCTAGCTACAATTTGAGTCATTTGGATGAGATTTGCTATTATTTATAGCATTTTAGGTATATTTTATTAAGATTTAATTATTTATTAATATACAGGTATTATTCCATATATATATCATGCGTAATATATGACTATACTCATATAATTAAGTTTCTAACATATCTTTTATTTTCAGAATATGTTCTCTTAATTAATTTCGTGAATTCAATGCAATACATATATATAATTACGTAATTCATGGTTAATTTACAAGTATAATTATTATTTATACCATATATACTTATAAAAATACAAGTATATTCATATAGTAAATTATACTATATTATCTTATTTTATAGTTTAGTTAACTTATCTCTAAGTTCTTATCACAATTCGAGCTCGATTTTTAGGGGTTCTGAACATTTTAGTGTTGTATTATATAATCTTAGTTCTAAGAGCAAAATTGTGATTTTGAGTCATTATTTCTAAAATCTAATTTCATTGCATCACTTCACCTAACTTTTTTATCTTAGTCATAACGTTTGGGCTCAATCGAATAACTTTCCCTAAAGGCCCTAAATCAAGGCTTGGTTTTGCTAGACACAATTTTAAGGGCTTACGTTTCCACCCCCCTTAAAAAAGTTATATCTTGAAAACTTCAAATCTAAACAAAATAACTACTTATCTATTGATAAAACTTATGACTTACCTTATTCTTTAAAGAGTGTCAGGTAACAATTCTACATTGCTGACTTCAATTCCCAAGTTAGTTCCATCATTGGTTCACTACCCCATTGAACTTTCACATATTCTACTTCTCAATTTTTTAACTTCTGAATTCGATTTTCTAAGATCTTGATCATCCTTTCCTCAATAGTATAGTTTTCTTATAAGTCCACTCATTTCAATTCCATGACGGTATCTGGATTCTTTACGAATTTTCGTAACATCGACACATGGAACACGTCGTGATATCTAACTAAACTTAAGGATAAAGTAATTCAATACGCAACATTTCCGATTCTTTATAAGATTTCAAAAGGTCTAAAATATCAGGGACTTAACTTTTCTATAGTACCAAAACACTTAAATCTCTTAAATAGACTTATCTTTACATACACATTGTTGGTGAGCATTTTTTGATAATTATTATGTGGGCTTATAGTAGTCAGTTCAATACTTAAACCCGGTCCAATAATCCAATCCAAGTACAATTCCCATTAACTCACTATAAATACCAAGCAAGACTCCTAAGTAAAGGACTTCTTCCATTCTCTCAAGACCATAACTACTTGATATCTCTCTCTCTACATGATGAAGGAACTAACTTAAGCATCGGAGTGGCCGCGTCGAAGCACCCTCCAGTGACCCTTGTAGCCATTTTCATTTTTTGTAGGTGTTCGCATACTAGGACAAAAATCAATTGTCATCACACATGATCTCCTATAGCAAATTCTATAGGTTTTCTTTTCAAATCAACCTAACTTTTGTATCGATCCTATGCTGCTTTCATCATTTGTTGTATTATCTTAACTTTATAATTCATTTGACCAATCATGTCAAGTCTTATCATTGTGTATTCATCATTTTCCCAATACAGTGGTGATCGACATTTTCTTCCATATAAATCTTCATATGGTACTATCTGAATCATTGCTTGATAACTATTGTTATAAGAAAATTCCACTAATAGCAAATACTGATCCTAATCGCTACTGAAATCCAAAATCCTAAGGTAATCGTATGGGCTCGAAATCTAGGGTATTACATCCTAGTGCTCTCAAAAGACCTTTTCCCCTAGATGATGCTACCCCATTAGTTCTCTTCATAACCTGAAGATATATAAGTATCCCCTTAGCTCTCTATGAGCTGTGTAATAGTGGATAAAACAAAACATAGAATACACATACATACATTTACACAGATTAGTACTATAAGACATTCAATCTCGTAACCCGAGTTATTAATACAAACTATTTATGCAGAAAATCTGTGCTATGCTCATATACGCCACATGCATCGGTACTGATATCCTATACTTTTCCAATTCCTCATCTGGTTACTCAACATACTTAAGCATCTAGATACAACGTCCAGGAACCTAAGCCAACAAGGAGCTGCTTGGGAGTAGGACCCCCAACAAAGACCACCTACTATGGTTTGAAAATCCAATACCTGGTCGGTCTACAATGTAGCCAGAATAAGTTGAGCAATGTAATCTATATGCTTAAAAGCCAACTCAACAATTTTCAAGCTTTTCAGAAACTCGACCTGTAAGTCCTTTCATGCCGTGCCATAAATGCAATAAATAGTACAGTAACCTAGTATCAGGCATAAATCTCAAGTTCTATGTTATAAACAATTCAACTATCTCATCTTTAGTTTTGTTTCTTAGCCTTATATTGCATTTCTTCACACAAGGTTCACTTAGGTGAACACCCTAACCAATAGTTCAGTTTCCTAGTTTTCCAAAGAAAATTATATATAAATAAATCATTCATACACAAGGAAACATTTCACCTTTTCAATACACAATTAACATAATCAAGTATCTAATCAATTTAGCATGTCATTATAATTCACAACACAACTGACTCTAAGTCAAGTCACTTGTACGAAAATAGAAATATCCACTTACCCAAGCTCAACAATAGCGTAAAACCCTAAGCTTCACGATGTAGTCATTCCTCACCTATCATACCTAAAAAAATACATATAGACCCCAAGTCAACTACCAGGTCAATTATGGAGTTAAGGTAGCATACGGTCGAGTCGTGATACAAAGGAGTATTTTTGGATATTTGGCAATATTAGTTAGTCTTGATTCTCAATATATATCAATAGCACCCGAAATAACGATTGTAATGATATAAAGTTTACAAAAATTAGATAATAAATGAGTAAGATATGGTCAAACGAAATTTAAAAACACAGAAATGAAAACTTATAACAGTTGGGGTTCAAACATTGTGACTATTTTGATAGTCAAATTTGGTAAACTATAATGTGTGGTCTAATTTGACAGTATTGCCACTTTGATTTGGTAGACTATAGTGTATGGTCTAATTTGGCAGTGTTGCTACTTTGATTTGATGAACTATAGTTTATAGTCTAATTTTACAAAGCAAAGTTAGAGGTCCTACTCCTAAGTAACTTCTTGTTGCCTTTCTTTGAAAATAGTAGACTACAGTGTATAGTCCAATTTGGTGGGAGTCCTTCTCCCATGTAGCACCTTATTGTTTTAGGTTCTTAAACATTATATTCAGATGGCCAGCTATATCGACTAATAAGAAGAAGTTTGGAGGGCATAGGATATTAGTACTGATGCATGCCACGCTCTATCTTCTTTATTTTAAGTCCATTTTTTGCATTCTTATAGTTGATTTCATCATTTTTTTAGTGTTCTTTCATTTGGTAAGGTCATTTTTAGGCTTTAGAGTTAGCAAGTTTTTGATTTAGATCTTATTAATTCGTGCAACTAAAAGATAAGTTTGGTCACTTTAGGGTTTGGGACTAATTTTGGGCTTTAGGCTTAGTTTTTTATCTTGTGTCTTGCATTTGATATTTTGGGCTTCTTTTTAAGTATTTTTACTGAACTTTTTCTACCTAACACTTTAAATTTTTATCTTAGGCCTTGGTATTGCTCTTATGGGCCTAAACAAGCTCTCTCTTTTCTTAAGTTTAAGACTTCAGCTCATTAAGAGGCTTAGAGTAGATGTCTTAGGATAGCCTTAGGGTATAGTGAGCCTTTTGAATATCTTCCTTTGAGTCTTTTTAAGTTAGGTTCAAATCTCGTCATGTATTATTTAGGCTTTTATTTTGGTTTTCTTAAGGCTTTTTAGGGTCATTTTGCAATTTAGGGCCTTAGACCCAATCCTACTTGTCTTACTAAACTTAAGCTTATCATTGGCCCTAAGTTTAGTTCACTTTTCACAAAGTTATAGATCTAGTTATGAGTGATTGAGTGAGCTCAAGGCTCAGTTTGTGGGCCTTTTAGTTAAATTTAGGCCTAATTCGTGTCCTAAGGCTCATATCTTGACTTTAAACTAATCTAATAGTCCTAGTAGCTTACTATTATTTCATTCCTTCTTGTGTTTTTTTTTTATTGTGTTTTTAGAGAGTGTTTCTAAGGTTTATTCTAGGGAAGAAGATGGAGTAAAATGCAGATGGAGGGGTAAAAAAAGGGGTTAATTATGAGTGGGTATGGGGGGGAACAAAGCCCTTCCATTGTTAGTTGTATGGTACAAGCACAAGTGGGGACCAATTTTCTTTTTATAATTTTTACCAATTGAGGCAATGATTTTTCTACTAAAGGTGAGTAGTCCCTTGTTTTTCTAAAGTTAATTATGATGATGAATGCATAGAGATGATTAGAATACAATTTAAGATTACGACTCTAATTATTAGTATAGATGACCATAGTTAGACATAGTTTTAAGGTTTTATGAGGGTTTGAGTGCTTTAAAGGTATGCTTACCATTTTAGCATTACTTTTAGAGAAAATGTATCATTTGAGGTGAATTAGTAATTTCATTAATTTATTACCTTAATTTGATTAATCATTATTATTTATAGATATCTTGTACCATTCGTTATCAAGTTTATGCAATTTACGTAATTCAAGTTAAGAGTTTTAATTTAGGATTTTCATTGCGTTTGAAGTTTAATCTAAGGTTTTACAACTCTAGGGTTTAGGGTTTAGAGTTTTTATTCAATTCAGATTTTTAATTTATGGTCACACGTACTTAGGTTTAGAGTCTATGTATGCTATTAAGGTTTATAGAACTTTATCTCTAGGGTTTTTCAAGTTCATTTTTAAGGTTCCGATTTAAAATTTTGTCAGTTTTCATTTCTTTAATCTAATTAAGCCTAGGGAATATCATTGGTTCTTCAAATTCAATTCTAAGTCTAAAACATAAAATTTGTGGGGTTTATAGAGAAAACACCATAGTCATCAAGCAACTCAATTTAGCAAGTGTTGCAGTTGATCTTCTTTAGAATCTTGAATGGACCATCAGCTCATAGAGATAACTTGTTCTATCTCAAGTGTGGAAATCATTTTTAGTTGAGGAGAATCCATACTAAGTCTCCTAGCTTAAAAGAAACAATTCAATAATCTCGACTACTAATCTCTTATTGTCTCTTATTGAACTTGGCGATCTTCCTTGTTCCTATAATTCTTAAGCTCGAATGACTCCAGATTAACTTTCTTCAATAACTAAGGGGGTACTAATTAGGTCTAAGGGGATAATGAGGTTGAGGCCTTAGACGACTTCAAAAGGGGTCTTTCTAGTAATTCTGTAAACAATTCGATTATATGCGAACTCGACAACTGGTAAATAGAGATCCCAAGTTCTATTCCACAAAAAATCTAAGTAAATTGCTTAGAGTCCTGTTCACCAATTCAGTTTGGCCATCAGTCTGAAGGTGACTACTAAAGCTGAACATAAGCTTAGTTCCCAGTCTTCTCTAAAGAGACTTCCAAAAACAACTTAAAAATTTTGTATCTCAATCTGAAACAATAGTATTTGACACTCCATGTAGTCGGATAACTTCTTGCAAAAACAAATCAACAATATATAAAGTATCGTTAGTTTAATGGCACGAAATGAAATGTGACATTTTGCTAGAGCAATCCACTATAACAAAGATATAATCTTTTCCCCTAGATATTCAGGGTAACCTTAGGGAATATACTCTACATGGGACTCCCTTTTTCCCTTAGCTAATTTGTACACTTTACAACTACTAACTACCTTATGGACATCCTTAGCCAAACTAGGCCAATAAAAGTTTTCCTTCAACAAATTGGCTATTTTAGTTCTCTAAAATGACCAGATAATCCACTGCTATGAGCTTCCCTAACCAATAACTTATGTGTGGAACAGTTTAGTATGCACAACCTTTAGTCCTTAAACAGATAGCCATCCCTAAGATAATATCCTCCAAGAGCAACTCCCTCTCGACAATGCTCTAAAATAGGACCAAAATGAGGATCATGAACATACTACTCAATGATAAGTGAGAATCCCAGCAACTTTGTTTGCAAAGTGGTTAGTAAGGTTTGCTAACGTAACAGAGCATCAACAACTACATTGGCACTTCCTTTCTTATGTTGGATTACATAGGAGAAACCTTCCATAAACTCTAACTACTTAGCTTGCCTCTTCAATAGTTTGTTTGGACTCCCATGATGCTTCAATGACTCATGGTCAGTATAAATAACAAACTCTTATGGTAGCAAATAGTGTTGCCAGACCATAAGAGCTCAATAAAAAAGAGTATAACTCTTTCTCATACATAAAATAGTTCAAGGCAACACTACTAAGCTTCTTACTGTGGTAGGTGATAAGTCGTCATTCTTACGTTAGGATAACGTTAATTCTAATGCCTGATGCATTACATTCCAATTCAAAGGGCTTGTAAAAATATGGTAATAATAAGATAGGGGCGAAGGTGAGCTTCTCTATAGTCTCCCTAAAGCTTTGGTCAACTCGGTTGCTCTATCTAAAGCCATCACTCTTCTTTATCAGCTCAGTCAAAGAGGCGGCTATGGTATTGAAGTTTTTAATGAATCACTTATAAAAGGAAGCTAAGTTATGAAAACTTTGAACTTCAATGACATTCTTCAGCATCGATTACTCTAAAACAACTCAGATCTTTTCCTTATCTACTTGAATTCCTTCCCCTGATACCACATGCCTAAGAAAAACCACTTCGCTTTAACAAAACACACACTTCTTCAGGTTCCCAAATAACTTCTCAACTTATAATATTTCAAAAACAACTTAGAGATGTTGAACATGATTATTTAAGTTAGTACTATACACCAGTATATCATCAAAGTACACAACCATGCATTGTCCTATCAGAAGGTGTATCACATAGTTTATAAGTCTCATAAATGTTCTCAGTGCATTTGTAAGTCCAAATGGCATAACTAACCTTTCATAGAGACCATACTTAGTCTTGAACACAATCTTCCACTCATCTCCTAGTCTCATGCGAATTTGGGGATAGCCACTTTGCAAATTAATCTTAGAAAATATTTTGGTGCCATGAAGCTCATCCAACATGTCATCGAACATCGGTATTGGGTATCTGTACTTGACAGTGATACGATTGATCGCTTGGTTATCCATACTCATACACCATGAACTATCCTTCTTTAGGATGAGCAAAGCTAATATAGCATAAGGGTTCATGCTCTCCTTCCTATGAGCTCATCCATCTATCTTTTCAGCTCAATAACCTACTCAAGGTTCATTTTATATGTAAGCCAGTTTAGTAAGGCAGTGCTTGGCTGCAGATCAATACAGTACTCTATGCCTCAGACTAGAGGTAGTCCTTTAGGCAGTTTCTTAGGAAATAAGTTAGAAAATTCATCAATCAACCTTTAGATTTCACCTGGAACATCGTTCAGATCTCTCATCTCTGGTAATCTTCTAATCGATATAAACATAGGCTCTTTAACCTTTTCAGTAGCTCGAAGTTCTCTTCGGCTCATCACTAAGGCCTTCCTCTTCTTACTCGAGTGATTTCATTATGGATCTCATTTACTTGGGTTAGGGTCATAGGTTACAACGCAATCTTCTTTCCATCCTTAACAAAGTCATAGGTACTCTTATACCAATCGTGAGTAATAGATGTGAAGCTCCCATAGGGATGACATCGCATACTACTTTATCCTTATACACACTCTCAATACTAAACGGTATAGTTACTTATTCAATTACATGCAAAGCACCTTTATTGTGAAGCCGATGAGCTTGTAAGGTTAGGGATGCTTAGAGGTCAGTAGACCTAGCCTCTATACAAAGGACTATGCAATTACATTAGAACTTCCTCCATCCACTATGATGGTGTATAATTTTCCTTTCATGGTATACTTAGTCTAGAATAAATTTTCCCTCTCATCTTTTGTAGAATTCGATAGGGAACTTAGTACTCATCTTAGTACTAAGGTTATCGCTTCTCCCTAGTCAACATAGACAGAGGTCTCCTCTTCCTCCTCGGCTTCAACTTTTTCTACATCCTTCTTCTCCTCTAACTCACTCATATTAGTGCTATGACTACATCTCCTTAGAGCACCATGACACATCGATTTAGACACTTAGTAGCCATGTGTTTGAAGCCCAAGCATTTAAAGTACTTTACCTCGCTGCTCTTCCATCTAGAAGTATGCCCTCTTTCATATGTCTTCGGGGTTCGTCTGGCCTTAGTTCGACTCAACTAGCCTACTCAGCCCTACTGGCCTATTCAGCTATCATTAGATCAATCATTCCTCTCCTTGGCTCAATACGGCCTCTTCAACCCAGCTTAAGTAGGTAAGCACGAAACGGGTGCTCAAGAGAATATTGGTCCAAGTTGGCTTAAAGCACTTCTTCTTTGTTTTTCGACCTTCTGCACTATCTTAATTGCCTCTTTCAAGGTATTAAACCGCTGCACCTCCATAATATAGCAAATCACATATTTGAGTCCAAAAATGAACCTCTATATTGTGTGAGCCTTTGGTTCTTCCACATCAACTCAAATCATAAGCATCTGCAACTTTCTCATGTAATCATGAACAGATTGACCTCCTTAGTGAAGTTCCTACAAGTTTGCAAATGTATCCTGCAAGTAAGTCTTAGGCACAAATTTACCTCTCAACAACCTCTTCATCACATCTAAGATTCTCATACTTCATCTTCCATCCCTTACTCAAGTTACATTCAAATTTTTCCACCACATAGTAGCATACCTAAAGAACTTAAGTGCAGTAAGTTAGACCTTCACAACTTCTATACATCCATAACAATTAAACACCTTCTTGACCTTCTCTTTCCACTCTAAGTATTCATCGACATCTCTACTTCCATTGAAGAGTAGAATTTGAATCTTAACATTATAAAGTCTTCGAGGAGATTGGCATCTTTGCTCTCATGTTGGATAATACTTAGCCTCTACTTCTTCCCCTTCATCAGCCTCTACATCTACTCCCTCATTATCTTCTTCTATCTCTTCCAACTCTAGCTTTTGTCTAGCAATTCGATCTACGACTCCTCTAGCTCACTAGGGTCGAATTAGGTAGTTGGTTCAGCTACCTTAGCTACAACCTTGCTCTAGAACATTTTCGGGTGAGTTATACTATGATATACCTTAGGGTTATTGCCTATTAACTTGCATCACGATGACTAAACTCTTAACAAGGTTAATGAGTCTATCTCACGATGACTAAACTCTTAACAAGGTCAGTGAGTCTATCAAGTTTATCATCAACTAACATAAGAGTGTTACTACCATTTTAACCATAACCAAGTCGAGCACTACTACTCTAGTCTCCAATAATACCTTGAGCACTTGATTCTAACATGATATAATACTTTTCAAATATAACAACATAATACATGGGAAAATAATGCTACCTTACTAGCCAAAACTTCGACTAGCACACTAACAACTTTAACACCCAATAACTACTCGAATCGAATAGAAATGAACATCTCTATTTTCAAAGTGGAAAATGGAGTAAAAACAGAGTACCAATAGAACCATACTTACCAATACATAAATCTTCCCTACATAGCTCACAACTTCAAACTTACTCTACATGAACATACTAAAGCAGTTATAGAAGGAACATAACAGCTACAAACAACAAATATGAACCAAAACTTCATTGTAACTTTACACACTCCTTCTCTAATCAATCTTTGATACTAGTGAAGCTGATGCATCTCCAAGGTCAAACACATGAAGGAGCACCACAACATAAGCAAACTAAAAGGAAACAAAAGAAACACTAACAAAATTCGGGTAATCACTAATTAGATGTAATGCACCAATTGACTCTACTTGACCTACAATCCGCTAGATATGACTTACCGGTTCGAACTATAGAGACACTTGCCACTGCTCCTTACTAAAAGGAATAGATAAGAGTTAAAGGGTAATGGGAACACTAGGGTTGCTCAAGGGAGAACTTGAATAATATTTTGATTAATAAAGTTTTGTGTCTACATACAATTAAGTGAGGGTTTATATACCCTTTACTGGGGTTACTTTACATGTATAAAAAGATAAAAGAGTATTCTTATAATGAGATTACATAATATATACTAAAAAGAGTAAAAGAGAAAAAGAATATTCAGTATGGAAAAGTAAAGAACCCTTCTGAAATGTTGTACCAAAAGATACATATCGTTCAATGGTTGGACATCAAGAATATGGTACAAAGTGAATGAAAGAAGAAAAGAAAGTTTACAGTCAAGGCAGATTAGGTCGAAGCTTCGGTCAGTCATTTGCTATAAAGTAATCATCTTAAATTGGGGATCTGGCATTGGTGGTCGACGTAGTCAGCTTGGGGGCTCGTCTCAAATTGTCTTGAGGCTATCTACTTTGATGTGCTGTCATGACACAATTGTTCGGCAAATCTGGTACACGTAATAGCTTAGTAATTAGGTCGATAATAGAGGGAAATATAAAGGTTAGGATAAGAATTCTTTTCTAGGATGAGGTTTTGAGATAGTATTCTCCGAGTGAGTCCTTGGAGTCCTCTAGCTTAGCTACGTATGATCGGTTAAGGGGTTGATTCCTATCAGGGTCGGCAAACACGGTAGCTTTCGTGAAGCTGTTCTCTAAATGTGACTTATTAAGGAACACTACACAACTTAGTATTTCACTTAATATGACATATAAGTTAATATTAAAATCTATTCGCTACTAATCTTGAACTACCTGACAAGATTAGATAAGAGTGTAAAAAAGAATGTACTTGAAAAATAATGTCTCGTAAGAACAAGTATATTCATTAACAATGTCATGTAAGATGATTGCGACTACAGTAAATAAAAAATAAAAAAAATTATTTATAATAAGTCCTTTAGAGCAACAATATTGTTAACAAGACTTTTTTTATAACTATTCTATGGGTTTATATTAGCCAACTCGGTACTTAAGCTTGATCCAATAATCCAATTCAGGCACAGCTTCCATTAGCTCACTATAAATACCAGAAAAGACCCCTAGGTAAGGAGACCCTCTTTTATGCTCTCACTTTGCCTTATCACTTTACAATTCTCTTTTCATCACAAGAGACCTGACTTAGATATCATAGTGAATATGTCGATACACCCTCCAATGCCCTCATAATCATTTTCTTGTTTTGCAAGTACTTACGTGTAGAAAAGAAAATCTACAATTGACAACTGGCACTATTTGTAGGAACGAGAAAAAGGAAAAAACAACATAAGCTAGTGTCATAATTTTAAATGATTTTCCAAGATTACATGGCGAAATAATATCCCTTTTATTGATTTATTAGAGTACTATTGTTATAGTTTGTCCCCTCTGTTCGTCCTCCATATTTGGAAAGACATTGGTAGTCTAATAGTTTGTCATGATTTCTTGGCTTTGTCTTTATTCTTCGGCCATGAATTTGTTTTTATTCTCCAACCATGAATCTACATGTGGATGTTACTTTCCCTCACATCTTTATGATTTTTGGTGATTTTGGTTTTTGAATGGACGGTTTCTGCATTTCTTGAGACTTGCAAGTACAAAGAGGGTTGAAAACTGTCTCATTAACCACCATTGCTCTTTCATCTGGCTTCCAATTTTTCCCGAAGGAAACATTCGCATGAAGTTTAATCGTTTAAATGATGAATTCAAGAAATATAGAGAGGGATACAACCCCATCAATAAGCATTATCGGGGTTCAACAATATTCATAGGAGTATATGTTTATGCCATTGGTACTCCAATCTTATTTGTGTATGGCTCCCTATTTACATGATAAATCAGGTTGAGGAAATCCCTTCATTGGTAGTCGCCCAGAAACACTAGAGGAGAGCACAAAACCAAGTGACCGATTTGTTGACTCCTGTTTGGCAAAGAGCGTCACGACTGGTTGCTGTTTCGAACTTTCCAGTTATATTGGGTTGTCCAGTTTGCATTGGGATATGCTGAATTCTATCATGTTTGGTGAAGCGAATTTGTTGATTTTGTTGATGTGCCTCATTATCCGAGTTGTGGCCAAAAGCTCTTTAAGCTCCTCAAATACAAAGCTCGACAACGCCAAGCTGAGCATGTTAAAGCTCCTCAATCGAGCCGCAACTCCATGGCAATGGTACCACCTGTATACACCATCCTTGACCAGTACTCGCAGTTTTCGAGTTCATTATTGAGCTCTTTTGGTCAAGACCTACGCATGCCAAGCTCTACGTCGTAGCAGTCAAGCCGAGAAACCACTGACAACAAATTTTGATCAAATTCCAAGCTACCCTAAGCTGATTCCCAAACTATGCCATTGACAGCAAAAAGGCGAGTTTTCATGGATGTCGAGCTTGTCAACATTTTCCGAGCAACATCTTGCCGACAATTTCTATCAACTCCAACGGTTCAGAGCTTTGTTGTACGCCAATTGCTTGGGGGTCTAGTCAAGGCAAAATACCACCAAGAGCAATGGTAGGGGACTTTCTCGAGCATATATTTCTATCATTCAATATATATTTATCAGTTCAAGCATGATCAAGTCACAGTAGAAGATTAGAGCCTTCTTGACCCTATCCAAGTTCATTCCTCAGTGATTGAACCTCCGAACGGTCCAGCAATAAGCAACATTCGAGCATTTCCAAGCTCATCTAAGTTACGAATCATAAAAGCTAAACTCACTAGAGCTGAGCTCTCAACTGTCAATGGTAAGTGCCGAGCTCTATCTATATGGAAAGCCATTGCTCGAGCTCCATAGCTGAACAACCGACCCACCATCGCTATTCGCCGAGCTTCCATGTTTCGAGCTTCTGTGCTCTTGAATATTTGGTCGGCTTTCGAAATATTTCAGCAGACTATGGCCGAGCAATTTACATGCCAAACAAAACTTGCTGAGTATCCATACTAGCAAAGCTAACCGAAGCAAAACTTCTAGATAATCAATAGTTGCCAAGTATCAAAGCAAGTGCTTCCATGGCCGAATACCGAGAGCAGTTTATCCAAACCATTTCTTAACTAAGCCGAGCTTCAATTTGTGCTGAACTCCAATTCATGCCGACCAGTTTAGTGCTTTTGCATGGAGATTTTACAGGAAGCTGTGTTGGAAAATTGCCAAAGTTTCTTCTGTCAACTTGTAGTGAGTGCGTAGAGAAAAAAGAAAGGAGAATAGTAGATAGCTCAGCATTTGCACTGCCGAGATGTACCTGGACAGGGTCGAGGAATTGTGAAGACCCTTGGCCGAGAGAAACAATGGTCGAGATGAACATCAGAGAGCACGAGTGAGCTGCTTCACTGTATCGATCCGGACTAAATAATTGTTGCTCCACCGTGCCAATCTAAACTCCCAAAATCCTAGTGTGTTCTTGGCCATGGTAGTTTAGCAACTCCAAACACTTGGGCAAGCAAAAGCCAAACTAAACTTTAATGATCGGTAGTCGCTGCAAACTAAAATTACCGAGTCGAAATTAGGGATCTGAGCTATTCGTTCAAAAGTCCATAGCCGTGCAATAACACCGGCGAAGCAACACTCAACCAACCAACTTCTTAATACAAGGCCGAGTGCACATCTGAAACGCCTTAATATGGCTAATGCTCCAACTCGAGCCACACTTTCAAATATCGTGTGTCAACAGGTTTTGAACAGTATCATATGTAAGCCGAGTGTCGATTGTAGTGCCGAGCTATTTGGCACGGTCTTGTGTGTGCACTGTCTCTCTGAGTGCATGCGTGTGAAAGCGAAAAATGGTCGGCAAGGTGTCAGTTGATTTCTATTGTATACACCAACCTCACAGCAACTCTGCGTGAAATAATTTCCTCCGTACAATTGTTAGCAATCCGCCGGATTGAATTATGGTCACGCTTTGTTATGCTGATCTGAATTCCTAAGGTTCGAACTCTGCTACTCGACCAACCTAGCTCAGCACGCAGCATTTCATACAGCTTTGGTCTTGCATTTGAATTAGTTCGGACACGTGCCGCAGTAACTTGTTTCGAGCGCAATAGCCACAGTCTAAGCTTCATCACGGAGCAAAACACAGAATAAGCCAAGTAGGTGGGAGCTTCGACCGAACCAAAACACCAAGCTTAGAGATACTCAAGCGCCACATCCATGCATCATTCCAACTCGAGTTGAACTTTACAGAACTCTAGCTCGACAAGTACATTCTGGGCTCAACACAGATGATTAAGCTCCAAGTGAATGTATCCCTAGTGGCTAGCAATAAAGACGAAGTGGTTTATTAAGTAACCAAAAGTTGATATACAAATCTATATCAAATAAATCTCCACGACTAACAACTAATGCATAGTAATTTTGAAAGTGCAATACTAAGGTAGTGGTTGTATCACAAACTGAGGACGGTCTGATCGTGTCAAATGTCGTATAGTATATAAATAACTCTTGATTAATTACCCTTTCAATCATGAACTTTTCATACAATATACAAGACTCTACAACTACTAGTTTCCTAAATACATACAGATCTATATGATATCATAACACAAACATATTTATATAAATTTTAAACTATAAAGTTTACAGTAAGCAGTAAATTAATACTTCTAGGTGTATATTACAAACAAAACAACAGTACATAAGTAAAAGCCTGCATTGTTAGTTCTCTCATCACACCGAATGGCCTGCTCTTGCCCAGTTCCCCAAGCTAACTTATGGCATTCCCCAACCAACCTTAACAAATAATTCATCCTACAACAAAAGTCTAAGGGAGTGTAAACCTAAACTTAGTGAGCAAAACTCTCAGCTACACTGCAAGCAAGTTATAAATACATTATATTTATGCATATGAATAAATGGTCAAATAAAATGCCAAACAATACGTATAGTTAGTAGTCCATATACGTAACTCAGATTTAACACCCTCCGAAATTAGGATTAGAGTATACACAATTATACTAGAACTTACTTTACTATAGAACTCCACATTTCGTACTTAAATCAAACAAATCTTTTATTTTCATAAAAACCAAGTTTTAATATAATCGTAAATGGACTCTCACAGTCTACACTCACCCCTAAACAGAAGTCTCTAAACTTGACCCTTAGCTAAGCGGTTGGCGCCTCCAACGCCTAGTATTCCCGCGGGCTAAGGTAAGGTCATTTTATACGAGTGCACCATACAGAACCAATAATTTCATAATAATAAGCCCTGAATGGCCTCTCTTTACCTCCGTGTGATGTGACAGCCGGAATCATGTCTATGCAATGCATGTACCAATTTTTTCTTATGAGTTGAGTAAAATTAAGTCTAATTATGATGTAACCATCCAATAGTATTGTTTTCTATACTTCCATACAACAAACAAAGTATTATTCGTACTTAAGGTAAATTCACAACTCAGCACATAATAACATATATAAGCATTTCTTGACCCCACACAACAATCAATTAACAATATCATTTAAGTTCACTAACTACAATCACATACAAGCATGGAATTATAACATAAATACTCACTCAGCCATGACAACTCGCTCTAATCGTAAGTAATCAATTGGGAGATCCTCACTTACCTCAAGATCACCTGATCGTTACAATATAATAATAATAGTAAGTAATTGAATAACTAGTAATTCTAGATATCTATTTATCTAATTCTATTTAGATTACTATTAATTTTTATCCGATTCGACTTAATCACTAATCGTATGTAACTTTTTCATTCTATTTCTGATATTTATGAATTTATAGTCGTTTTTCATCGTTTTCGGACGTACATTCACACAATGATATCTATTTTAGATGTTAAAACCCGTGTTTTATAATATGAGCTAAATTTATTGAAATTTTAATTATGAAAGCTTAATTATTTTTATTACTTATATTTATATCCTATTTTAGGTCTTAATGATTTAATTAGCTATTAAATTCTTACATTTAGGGTTTTTTATATTGGTATTACTAACTCATGTACTTAATTAAGTTTAATTCAATTTAGGAAGTATAGTAGAGTTTAAAAGATTTTCAGATCCTAAGTACATGTATATACTTATGTTCTTATTTTATAAGCTTATGCTTATATTATCGCTTATATCATCATTTGTTTATGTCATGACTTATGTCATTTTTTAATTGCATCATTGTTTACATTATTATTTGATCACATAAGCTATTACCTCATGCTTAAGTATCTTATATATATTTTACATATGTTAAATATATACTTATACCTTTGATATACTTATATATACACTAGTATACTCATACATATACCATATTTATAATTGTACATATATCCGTATACACAAACAGTAACATAAGTATTTTTATATGTATTTTTGTATACCTAAAACTCCTCTTAAGTAAACTTCTCAACTTTCATCTTGTTATATTTTAAGGGTGTATTTAGCATGATATATGTATATATGGTTGGTATATGCCTTATTTTGGGTTATATATATAATGAATTCTTACGTACAAAGGTGTTTATACATATATTTATCTAGTATACTCTTATATACATATACTTAGATACATGTATACATGCACTTCTTCCATTTATTAAGACTATCCTACAATTCTAAACGTAAAAATTGAATTTTTAAGCCTTCAACAACACATATGTACACAATACATAAACTTCTTAAACTAACCTACCTATTCATCTAACTATTAAATAATATGGAGTAATATATAATAACATACCTTTATTTTCTTCTTGAAATATGGTTGCAAAGTTTGAAAATTAGGAAAAGTGAAAGGGAAAGGGAGGTCACGCTTATGGAGGTAGGGAAAAAGACTTGGTTTTTATTTTGTTTTGTGTTTGAAAAGAAAAAGAAAGTGGGCTCTAGAAGGGGACAAAATTGGATGGCATAAGGGAAAATAAAAGGGAAGAAAAAGCTACAAAAAAAAAGAAAAGAAATCATTAGAAGGAAGAGATAAGTCTAGAATGAAAGTTATATTTTGTTGACTTTTCTATATGTTGACTTAGTCAACTTTCAAAAAAATACATGCCCTTTAGTGTACATAATATAGTAATTAAGGAAAATTAAGAGAAAAATTAAGGAAATAAGAAGTTTAGTGAATTGATTAATAAAAATAGATAATGAGATCTTTCATTAGGTATTTATATCTTACATACATCATTTGGTAAGTTACTTTGTATAATTAAGATAAAAAGTATCATTTAGGGTATTAATATTCATTACATGTAACCTAAGCATTAACTAAACCCTTAATTTTATGTAATACTAACCTAATTATATACTTAGAAGATGAATGTGATCTATGATGTAATATATTAGTTTCTAAAGGATTGCTTTAGTATTATATGTATTTATGAATAATTAAAAGTTATCTTTAATCGTTTACCAATGATTCGGTATAATACTAACGTTATATTATCAATTAGGGTTTAAGGGTAAATTATGATGATTTAGTACTTTTCTATTTTTAAAGTTATAGTTTTAAAGTTTTTATCACTTTCGAATAAAATCTTTAGTATTTACACAAATTTAGGGTATAAAAATTTTATATGCGATTGACTAGTTATTATAAAGTTTTTACTTTCATTAGCCTTATCAACTCCTAAATTATCTAATATACTTAAGTATACTTTAGATGCTAAATCGAAAATTTTAGGGGTTTACAATTTGGTTACACAATTTTTATGGTATTGAACTAAACAAAAAATTTATCTCATGTTTGATTTGTAAATTTGCTTAGTAACTAGACAAAAATTAGGCTGATAGAGTGGATAAAATATCTAAATTTTATCCTATCTATACCATAATACAAAAATAAAATTTACTAGACAAAAATAAAAAATATTTTCCATTCCCAAAAATATCCCTCCATATTATATTATTAAGTTAATAAATATTATTTTTATTAAATATTACAAAAATTATTTATTTTATAATATAAATAATTAATTTTTTTAATCAAACTTTTTTGTCTAGTATTATGTATACCAAACATAGTACAATAAGTTTGTACTGTCTAATCTTTCTTATACTCATTATGTTCAATTCTCTCTATCCATTCCAATCATTCCAACCAAACGTTATCTAAGTAACCAAACTTCATATACTCTCTCATGCATTGATTTATATTGATGAAAGATGAGTAAAATTTCACTACTACCACTTACAATTCATTCGTTATTTATCCTATGAGATGTACATTTTCTATTATGCTTCATACTAATTTATTATTAGTTCTCAAACTCGGTTCGCATGTTATATATTGTAGACACCTTATTTTTGCTCTCTTTTTTATTTTTAAAATAAGGTAAGGAGTCTTAATTTAGAAAAGTACCAAAAAAAAGTAGAAATTTTAGAAAAAAGTACCGAACAAATATAATATAAAAAAGAAAGAAAATAATAATATAGCTCTTTTTTTAGGAAAATAGAAGTTTTAGGTTATTTTTAGTGTCATTAAGTCACATGGAGCTGGCCATTTAATTTTTTGGTGTCAACTCTAAAGTACAAAAAATATTTTAAATTGGCTTAAGTAAAAATTATTTTAAGATTGGCCATTTAGGGTCTAAATTTAAATGGGAACTTGGTTTAGCGTAGTTTTCTTTTATTTTATTTATTTAAAAAAAAGAAAGGGGGGATCGGACCAAGTTTTAAACCTAGTCCATGTTGCTTGGAAACAGGGCCTAAAGCCATGATCGTTTGCTCAAAAGACCAAGGAAGGGAGTGCTAAAGCACACTTAATATTCTTGCAACGCGTACGTGCATCATACACGTGCGTGAGGACACGTAACCATGCCCTCTACTTTCTACTTCAGGAAAAATCACGAGTTGTAGAAAATGAAGGAAGAAAATCAGTGCAAACCCTACTCTTTTGAACCCAATTAAACACACTTTCATTCCATACCCAAATCATGTCCTAGTACAATCATTTAAAGGGTTAGAAAATTATTCGAAAATCAAAAGAACCTTTAAGACACAAATTTCACTCTAAGTAAATCAAGTTTGATTCTTTCCTTGTCATTGATTTTCAAAGCTCCATATTGAGTTTTTAGGAAAGCGTAAGACATGGGGAATACGTTTTAACAATTTTTTCATCCAAATCACATCAATTTCGAATCAATTTCATTAAAGACCCATTTATCTCGAATTCTTAAATTAATAACATTTTGTACTTCCTTAAGAAAATTGAGCATCAATAAGTATAAAAGGGGACTTAGAAACTTGTTTCTAACACACAAAAAAAAAAAACAGTCAAATCACTCCGACTCAAGCTTAAACACCATTTTCTCTCTCTAGAGTTTCAACTCATTTTCTCTCTCTAAAATCCACCACTTTCAATAGCTTTCAAAGCAAACTAATACCACTACGAGCTTGAACAACCTCAAAAACCCTTACCCACATCACTTATTCAACTCCAGTAACCACTCCATGCAATAAACATCACTACCCATCTAGGCTAAACTTTGACGACCGCTTGAACCACCACCAAACGAGGCGGCGTTGTCCTTAATCCCCCACTTCCCAATCCAAATCACACAAATAAGAAGTTTCTCGTTGGCTTTGGAGTCTAAAACTTGTTGAAGCAACTCCCCATCACCTTCTTCTTCCTCCCTTCCTCCCTTCCTCCCTCCCTCCTTCTATCTCTCTCTTTCTCTCCCTCCTCCAACTTGTACATGTGCAAGTCACGTAACCCGACCCAAAGACCCAACTAACTTAACCCAACCACTTTGTGCCTAGTCCGATCTATGCGCCCAAGCCCAAGTCTAGTCCTCCCTTGTATCTTAATTCGATTATTTTTTTTTTTTGTCAATTCTTGTAATTGTAAATAAAAAGATTTTTTTAAAAAAAAAGGAAAAAGAAGAAAGAAGAAAGAAAGAAAAAAAGAAAAAAAAAAAGAAGGGAGGGGGGGAAGCCTAGTTTTATTTATTTTTACGTTTTAGTCAAACTAAAAAGACAAAATATATAATAAAAAATTAAATAAATAAATAATAAATATATTTTGTTACGTAGAAAAAACTTTTTATAAACTAAAAAAAAAATCAATTCTTTTAAAATTAGGGCATTTTAAAATTTTCTAAAAATAAACAACAACAATTTAGGACCCTTCTTTAGAATTTTTCACCAGCAAAATGAAATGACTAAGAGACGTAAACCTGACCACTTTTCAAATTTAAAATCAACCAACCTACTAACATTTTTAGAAAAGAATTATGTAAATCTAATTCCAAATAGCAAGTATATAAGCACCTCTTTAACAACGTAAAATTTGAAAAAACTTAGTTTTCCATTTTTTAGCTTAATTTGTTTTGCTTGGTAAAATAAAATCTAATTTACTATTGATTAAACTTTGTTCTAAAAATCGTTTTTCTAAGTAGATTAGTGCTTAGGTTAAATTGATCCACCTAATCAATTTAACCTAACCTACTCTTTTTCGCAATTCCAGTCTAGTGGCGACTCTAAAGATTTTCAAAACACATTTAAGAAAACAAAGTTTTTTTTAACTCCTAGTTGAGGGCTAATATTAAATGTGTTATGATTTATTATTAATCGGGGTAAAAAAATAATAAAAACCAAGAAAAATCAGGCTCAACATATATTAAATCATATCTATTTATGTGTTGCTCCCTTATTAGAACGTTAACGGGTCTGATAATGAAAGGTGTTGACTATTTGGCACTTGTAATAACTTATTCAATCCTTTGCAAGCTTAGTCTCTCCTCTTATAGAAATGAGTACAAGAACTCAAAGACAAACCAGGGCTAAAGAAATGCGTTTCGCTTTAAGCCCATGCAAGTATAATTTGCTAATAGGCCACTTCTCATTTTAAACCTACATAACATGGGTGATGAGCAAATCACAAATGCAAGTCCCTAAGTCCTAATTAAATGGATAATAGGAAATGGATATTTGCAAATCTCTTAGCTTAGAGAAAAACTTAAATGACGAGATGTAGGACCCTACACTCTCTTAAGAATGATAGACAAAGATGCCTTAAGTTTAATAAGTAAACAATAAGCCACCTAGAAGCTCTAAGTCATTGATTGGCAATAAACACCATGCTCTAAGTCGAATAAATAGATAATAAGCTACTTAAAATCCCTAAGCCATTAAGTGATGATAAGTGAAATACTCTAAGTCCTACAACTTGCATGGATGATAAGCAAACAAGCCCAATCCTATACATTAACGAACTAGAGGCCATCTAGCTTATCTTATAGCTTTACTTAGCATAGGTCATGCCGAGCTTAAATGACCTACAAGTCATCCTACCCTTTTTAAGCATTCTAGCCTCGTCAAGCCTTTACCTCTTTAGGTATTCCAACCTCTTCAAGCCCTTACCTTTTCAAGCATACCAATATTAATAAGTACTCTAACTACACCAATCACTCCCGACTTTCGCCTCTTCAAGCATTTGCTTCTTCAAGCAATTTGGTCTCTCCAAATACTGGATTACAAACTTTTCCAATGCTCCAACAAAATCAACTTCCCTTAGGCACTCTCTTTGCCAACCTCCTCACCAAAGAGAGTAGGGTCAACAAAGAAAGTGGGGGGCAAGTATTGATAAGGCTTTTTTTTACAACTATTTTGTGAGCTTATATTAGCCGGTCCAATACTTAAACCTGATCCAATAATCCAATTCAAGCACAACTTCCACTTGTTCACTATAAATACTAGAGAAGACCCCTAAGTAAAGGGACCCTCTTTTATGCTCTCACTTTTCCTTATCACTTTACAATTTTGTTTTCATCATAAGAAACCTGACTTAAGCATCAGAGTAGCCACATCAGAGTACTCTTCGGCACCCTTATAGTTGTTTTCTTATTTTGCAAGTACTCGCGTACCAAAACAAAAATCTATAGTCAATAAATATAATAATGGAAAATTACATAAAAGATAATATAAGAAGAAAATTCCTAATACAAGCAAAAAGGGTAAATATGATAAAAGATAAAAAGGAATATAGTACAAATATTAGAAAAGTAAGGGACAAGTGGCAGCCTATCAATGGGTTCGTGTTTTGGAATCTTGGGGCATTGTGAATGAGTTGTGCTGGTGTTTGGTTTGCTCCTTTTGATTTGTATTGAAGGATGCTAAGGTCACCGAATAAGGTCGTAGTTGGCAGGGTGGAATAGGAGAGCTCGATATAAATGGACCTCAGCTTTGGTACTTGGTAGGTTGGCATCTAGATGGTAGACCAAGTAGAGTATAGTACGTCTAAGCTAAGTGCTCAAAGAGTTTAGTAGATTACCATCTTGATACTGAAACTCATCAAGTTTAGGATGAGATGCTTGAATCCTCTTACAAGTCCTTGTAAGCCTCTTAGTCAAGCTTGGATGATAGGTCCTAAGGTCAGCAATTCATCACATACGGCTTCTTGAGTTCAAGGCATTACATGATGATATCATGTAAGTTACATTTCATATTATGTGTTTTTATTCCTTTTACTTTAAACTAGTGGATGTGCACTCATCATGAGTGCACTTAAAAAAATAAATATGTTAAAAGTTAAAAATTAATAAAATTACTTAAAAATAAAAGAAAAATTATATACAACACATATTATTTAACTTTTATGTATCTCTATATGCAAGATTTTATTATTCGAGTAGTGAATAAAGTTTGTTGATAAAAAGTAAGAATCATGAATTAATGGGATGCAAATTAATTTCTAAAAGTAAAATTGTTATAATATCCTTAATCCTTAATCTAATTATTAATTCGTATTTCAAAATTATAACATAATAAGTTTACTATAAATAAATAGAAAGGTAAGGAAATAAAAGTAGCATTAATGACACCAAATTTGACCATTACCTTTAATATTATTAAAATATTATGTAAAAGTAATTACAAATTTGTAAAAATCAAATCTATTAATTACATGATTAGTGAAATTTAGGGAAAAGGTAAATGTAAAAGTAATTGCAAAAAGAAAAAACCATATTGACACTACAAAGTGATAATAAAGGAATAAGGTTCATTTGAAAAAATGATAGCTCTACAGCTTTTCTTTTATACTATGTAACAAATTGTTTTATTTGAATCCTAAAATAAAAATATAATTATGTTAATTATTTCTTACTCTTTGACTAGTCAAAGATAATGACTTAGTGAACAATACTTTCAAAAATTAGAATAACATTTCTCAATATAATTTTTTGAAGTTAAATAAAGAAAAAACACTTAAATATCGATAAAGAAGTCAATAGATGCAAATAAAGCTAGAAAAAGGACATTAACAAATTTGCTTTATATACACCTTCATTCACAATTTTGTTCTCAATTTCAAAACATAACATCACATATTAACTGACTAATTTATTAAATAATATAAGTATGTTAAAGCACCAAAAATGAAAAGAAATTTAACAACAAAAGTGCATATCTAAAAAAGCACAAATTCTAAAGCGATAAAGAAAAAAGACACATATTTTTCTTGTTGAGAACTGAGAATATAGAATAGAAACGAAATAGTGAGAGAAAGTTTTGAGCAAGACGAATTATTTTTTTGTCAAATGAATTTTATTAGAAGGTGATACTAATAATATCTAAAATGGTTCCATAATAACCATAATGAAAATCAATAATATTCCTAAAAGGTAAATTTGAGGTGTAGTTACCATACAAAGTGGAATTTTTTATATTACCCATTTGTAAGTTGTTATTTGAACAAGAAAAATTTTAACATAAGGTTTTTATTGTAATTTGGTATCAAAAAAGTTTTTATAAACACTAAAGACATCAAATTAGCATTTTTTTGGCTTTAATATTATAAATATAAATATAGATAATTGTGTTTTCATTCTTATGTATTTTGTAACGATTTGTCATTCTTATTTAATCAAACATATGTTGTCATATGATTATTCCATAATAATTGATTTAATAAAATAATACTTACTAAATATATCTAAATGATAGGAAAAATGAATCCATGAAAACTTTTATATTTGTTTTGGACTAGTAATTTATTTTATATGTTTCAAGTTAGATATAGCGTTATTATTATTTTTAATCTATTAGATTTGATAAGATATAATTATATTATTAGTTTCATATTCTATTATTATCTTAGGTGACTAATTAATAGCTATTAGATTACAATTTCATCATAGGGTTCATATTTAACACTACTCTTTATAAACATATATTTTTTTTATTAAGGTTTCGGATATGTTACATTATTGATTTAATAAAATTTACTTCTTTCAAGATTAGAGTGATTCCATCTTTTCAAAGCTATCAAAATTCATGGTGAAGTGTGAAGACATACAATTTAATGATAGTGTGAGGCTATCAACTTGATTACTCAAACACTTAATTAAACTAGGAAAGCAACTAAGTAAAAAGAGTAATAAATGAAATTCAAATCTGACCCCTATCCAAATGAATATTTATGAGTCCTATCTCTTAAAACGAATCCTACCATGCGAAAGTACGTTCGAAATTCTATGAAATAGATTATAAGAATGTGAAAATTAGACTTAAAACAAGAAAGATATTATGAAAACAAGTTTTAACCATAATGGGAAATAGTATAGCGAAATCAACTTACATAATTAAATATTTTCACAACAAATTATTGCTAAGCGACCTTGAAATTGATTTCAAGAACACCTAAACATTTTTATAGTTATAAGCGTTGTGATTAGGTGAATACTCCCAATAACTCTATATTTATTTGTGTATGTAGTTAGTTGCATGATTAATTAAAAATAACTAAATTGATTGCTTAGGGAATATGGGATCATGCATGTGTTTAATACTTGTTGAATGTTGTGCTAAGGTAGCCTAATTCTAAGAGAATGAAATGTATGCTATATTATTGTATGTTATCTACAACAAGTTTTAGTGAGTTACTTAATCACTCAATTGGATTGAACCTAATTATATTAGGTTAATTAATCTAAATGGACGTACATGATCACAACATTGCATCTGTTACTCTCAATGTCACGTCATGTGGAGATAAAGACGGGTTTTGTGGAGTTATGTCTATTATACTTGAAAGCTCATGTTGTAAAGTTATGTTAGTACGGTGCACTTATACGATAAGTATCCCACCTTAGCCTTTAGGTTTACTACGCACCTAGAGATGCTAATCGTATAGCTAAGGGTTGTGTCAAGAAACCTCCATTGTAAGACATAAGTGTGACTGCAAAGGCCATCTTACCAACAAACTTAGGGCTTCTAGATATTAAAAATGAAAAATTCATTTTACGAAATGTGGAATTTCAAATTAGTTAAGAGCTTAGGTGTAAAAACTCGATTGTAATTGGTGTTGATGAATCTCTAACCCTAACTTTAGAGGGCATAAATCTAAGTTATTTGCAGCATTGATCAACTACATGTATTGTTTTTCATAGTATTTGTTCATGCATTCATATGATTGTTAATACTAATTGCTTGATAACTTTCTTGCTAATATAGTAAAAGGGATATCTTACTATACTCATGAAACTCACTCTCTAAGAATTCATTTGCAGGTTCGCTTAAATTAAGATTGGGATAAGGTTTGAGTGTAGACTTAAATTTAAGAAATGTAAAAGAAACTTAAAATTAGGTAGGGAAATGTATAGTAAGTATAGAAATACTCTATGTAGGAAGTATTTACATATTATGGTTCTATATCATTAAGTAGTTGTTGTAATATATAAAGTTGGTTCACCCTTTCTTATTTTTTGGTAAATGATACCAATTCTCTATACCGTAGATTATTAGGTATCCATGGTTAATAATAAAACAGAATAGTTAAATGTGTCATCTTTAAATGTAAGTAGCAAATTGAATAGGTAAAGTGTTATAATATCTGAATTGTGAAGTGGTTTTCATACCATGGATACATACGTGATATAAAGATCTTAGGTAATTCTAATAGAACCCTCCTTTTAGGCATTACGGCTATGGAAATAACAATTAAAGCTCTTTGAAAACAAAGTCAAGGAAGGCTTCTAGTCTCTGACTTTACTTTACCAATAACCTCTACAATCAAATGTTTTTGTACAACAATGCTTTAACTCTCTTCTTTGATTACTATAAAGAACAATGAAGTGGCTTTTAGCAAAAGCTTTAAAGCCCAACATAGCTTGGCTCCTATCGAAGACTCTATAAATCCATAATCAAGTTGTGTGATTTCCTTTTTCCACCTTACACTTCTAGTCAACTCCATTTCCTATGAGTCATTTGTTGTTCCATCAAATCATTTCCATTCTTGTTTTTTGGCTGACTTTATTTTATTTTTCTTTCCAATCACTAGCTCTAATGGAATCCTGATCTTACGCCCTCTAATCCATCCACGTCAAAGATTCAATTCACTGAGTCACATGAATCACTTAGACTTATAGATTTAAGGAAAGCCCCTTCTAATTCACTGATTTTCACAATAAGTATTAATTGTTGAAGTTAAGTTGCATTAAAGCTCCTTTGGCATTTGAAAATAAAGACGATGATGATTGTTGATTCTCTTTTCAATTCCAATTTATTATGAAAGGGATATATCAATAGAAAAATGATAATTATGTATATGTGTATGTGTATATATATATATATATATATCTTAATTTTAATCTTTATGGTGCATTATGAAAAGATTATTTAAGCTTTAACATTTAAGAAGGAAATATTTATGCATTTGAAATAACTTCTAGTCTAAATGAATTAGAGATTTCAAAACTTATGTACAAATTTGGATGGTAGTTCATCATAGAAGGAATTTTCTTCAATGATCCTCTTATTCTACGCTTTCTTTATAATTCTAGTCTCCACTTTTCCTTTTCTATTGAGTCATTGTTTGTTTAAGTATAGTGTTTTTTTTTTCAATTTTCTTCATTTATCTTTTTTATTTTCTATTTTTTTATTAATATTATTTATATAAATTATCTAGTGATTAGTTTAAAGCCAATAGAATATTGCCATATGTCTTTATACATAAATAACAAAAAAAAACTACAAAACTCAAGTCATGTATTTGTTGAAAACAAAAACTTAGGTTACCTTTTTAGAAATGTACCAAAACATTTATCATGTATTTGCAATTAACCTATTTCTTTATTATTTATGAAGAATTTCTTGACATGCCTCATTATAATTCTTGTTTAATTTAATTTTTTTATTTATTTTTCACATCCCATACATTTTTTTTTGTTCCTTTAAATTAATCCACTTTTATTGTTCTACATTAATCTAATTAAATAATATAATGGAAAATAATTAATAAAATATAGAAAAATCTATATTAATTAATAACGTTGGAACCATGAAGTTTTAATAATTTAGAGAGCTAATAATTGATCGTTAAATTAATTTAAAAAGTTTTTTTTTAATTCAGCGGATATAAATTTGATTACATAAAAAATCATTGTATATCACTAATATACATATCATATTTCGTACATTCATTATATGTATGTATTTATGAAAATGAACACATAAATGGTATTCGTTATTTTTTATACTTAAACAATATTCATTTTATTGACTAAATAAATGAAGTTCAGTATAAGTCAGTTGTATATATAGGTTCATTATACTAGAATTAAATATATTCAACGCAATAAACAATATAGAAAAAATTCTTAAAAGCATACCTAATAATGGCTTCTCATCTAAAAGTTGTTCAAAAATCAACCATGGACAATCAAATAAATGTGGTAATGAGAAATGTTAGAAATGAAATTCACATAAATTTAAATTTCAAGAACAAACAAATAGCAGTAGATTCATATTTTATTAAATTTCTTAATTATGTTTATAATTTTAGAGAATTATTAATTTATGATATTGATGGGACTATAGATTTATATGAAGGTTTTTCTAAAAAATTATTATCTTATTAATTTATCGAAATTACTAATTTGTAAACTAACCCAAGTTCAGACCCTAAAAAATATTCTTTTCGAAAGATTATTAATTTATCGAGTATTAATTTATGGAAGTTTAACTGTATATAACTTTAAAAAAAAAAAAAATCATTGTTCCCCCATTCTTTAGAAAGGCTCAATATTACTTTCAATAACACAAAAAACCATCATCTCCACTAACCACTTCCACACAAACATCACTATCCCTATCCCTTTCCCCCATTAGTGAATTTTACGTTTGTGTTAATACATCTTTCTAAAAGCAATTACTTGTCCTACTTCCTAGTCAGCTATCAAGCCACATTAACTCAATTTTATAATCATCTCCATGTATTTTGTTTTTCTTGCTAATACCTTTTCTTGTTGATCTTCTTAATATTTCTCAAAGATATGACAAGTTAAATTTACATAATTTAGATGATGCATTTGCCAAACTAAATCTAAGAGAAAAGAATTTCTAACTAGTTGCTTAAAGCTAAAATCTATAATGGAAACAAACTTAATAAGTTTCATATAACTCTTTAAGGTCAATACCGTTCTCTTTAGTAAAAAAAAAGGTTAACTATTTTGAGGAAAATCATAAGTAGTACTTTTATGTGTAGAAATAAGGAATTCATGTCTCGAACATCCAAGAAAGCATTAAAGTAGCACTAGCTCTCAAAGGATGTGACAAGTTACAAATGAAATTTGTATAGAGAAATAAATATACTTAAAAAATAAATGAGAATTTTTTTATGAGCTTTTCCATTTTTAGATTAGACGCTGAAGAAGAGAGGAATTAAGATGTTAAGTTGAGGTTAGAGTGATCGATGGAGACATAGTGTTCCATAAGTAATGCTAAAGTGCAGGTTAGGATTTCTCTTTAAGTTAAAAGTAATGAATAACTAAACCAACAAACACTAATTGACCCATTTCAATTACTTGAACTAAAAGTTTCAAAATTATTTTAACAAGATATTCACCACTATAACCTTATAAATAAGTACTAAATCTCTTCCACAATCCACATAGGACTTTACTTAACTATGAGATATCACATAATCATGTAATGACACATCTTTAGCTAAATAAAAATGGCAAATAGCTTCTATCACACCCCACAAGGGACTCTAGTCATGGAAACCCACCACTAATGTTATCTCACCTGCAAAACACTCGCAACATGTCAACAACAACAACAATGGAAAAGAAATTATAGATAAATTAAAATGTTACTCTGTGTATTAGAATGTAAGTATATTATTCTGTACGATACGAAGGTAACTAATTTATAAAGATATTCACATAACTTCAAATTATTAGAAAAGACCTAAGTGTTTATCTGCAAAACAATACAAAAGACAGATCATATCAAGTGGCTTTACTATTTCTATTTATATATCACTATCATAGTTATCAAAATAGCGATTCCATCCACGTAATTCTATGAGTTTACGACTTCAAAAGGCTTTTACTAGTTAACTCGAGTGTAAAAATTGTTTTCTTATAGAAATTTACGTTTTTTAACTGATTTTATATGTCAAACTCAATAAAAACTTTCGTTTTTTACTAAATTTATCAATTTTACATATATAAGTTAAATAAGCCAAACTAAAAGAAAAATATAACTAGGTTTCTACTAGCCCATTGAATAGTAGGGCATCAAATTATCTTCCATGTCCTATTTCAATATTTTTCCTCTTTCTCTCTCTATTAATCCCTTATTTGATATTCATATTCTTCATTTAGGTCTTAACTCCAATAAAAAAGTTTATAAGGAAAACTATATGCTTAAGTTTATATTGTTAATAACACAAAATGAGTTAAAATATTTGGTTATCTTTAATTCATCTCTTTTTTTTCAGACAAAACAATGTAAAAAAAAAAAATTAGTTTCAACAACTCTACTTATCTTTCTTTTATGAATATTAGATTATAGATTAAAAAAATTTATTAAAAAGAACTCAATTTATTTATTTTCATCATGTATTTTAAGTATTTTATAACTATTGTAAATAAATCTATAGTTTCTTAAAAACTATTTTATATAAGTTGTAGAAAATTACGTTTCTACATTTTGATTTTATGTTTCGATCTACATTCCTTCTAGCGATTCCAAATAAAATTTCTAGTTTGATAACTTTACAGTTACTATCTTCATCCTAACCTAGTAGAGCTAAAATTTCACCTTAGTTCTCTTTGCAACTGTTGTATACAAAAAACCCTATAAGATAAATCACATTGTAGGGAAATGGGCAACCAATATTCAACATGATGGAAGCGCAATATTGTCATTACTATATATGGATAAATATGACCAAGCAAGTTTTCAATCATATGTTATGCATAAGGAACCACATGTGATGAGAATATTGTACTTCCATTCATTAAGTGGCTTTACTACTTCTATCTCCATCTCACTATCTTCATCTTAACCTAGTGAAGCCTAAAATTTTACCTTAAAGGATCTTTTGGCAACCATTGTAGATAAAAGGTCTTGTAAGATAAATCATATTATAGGGGAATGAGTGACCACTAATTAGTGAGATAAAAGGGCAATATCAATATAACTAAACATAGATAAATAACACTAAACAAGGTTTCATTCATATGCAATGCATAAGTAACCACATGTAATGTAATCATCACTTGTTATCTTTTGGTAACTCATGTGAAGTCTAGAGTACACATTGTTTCTTACCCCTTCTCCCCTACACCCTAACCATGGGTTGAGGATTCTTTCTTACCATCAATGCCTATGTGTCATACAAAGGTGTTTTCTAATCTTAACATTTTAAATTCATTTCATAGATCTTTCTTGGTTCAACTTCTTGGAAGAAGCCCATTAAACCCAAAACGAAAGGGAGACCTACTAAAGTTACATAAAATGCAGGGATAATCCTTGAGTGAATACTTGACAATTGACGTATGTAAGATTTCTTTGTTCTAAGTGAATCTTTCAATATATCGTATAGCAACCATGGTCTTTTATAATGTAGGTGAAATTGCCCAATGCATGACCAATTTTAATTTAGTTGGCTATCTTTGAATTATCTTTAAGTGACCAATCAGAATTATGCATTTCAACAATAACTCACATCATATAAAAAATATGGAAGAAATCAACATGTATTTCAAGTATAGCAACTAATATAAGAATATCTATCATTGTCCAAACCATATTTGTAACATCAATCACAAGGAATTTCTAGTGTAATGTATTGGGTCGATTAATGCTAACTTATGAGATAATGGTATTATGCTCTAAAAGTAATTTGGAGCTTTTTAGAGAAGTGATTAAGCATGAGTTTGATATTAATACATATATTAAGATGTCTATTTATGGTTGTTCATAGATGCTATGATTGTATTTTTATGAAATTGTATAAGTCATTAAATGAAAAAGAGTCAAAGAAAGAAGAAGAAGAAGAAGAAGATGATGATGAATGATGGGGGGAGATTTTACACCGACCAATTGGTGCAAGGTCGACATCTAGTTAGTAATGGGGTTAGAGACTAACTGGTCTAGGAGAGGATAACTAGATGATGGGTTAGGTTCAATGATGGATATATCAATTAGCTTACTCCAAGTCAAATGTTAAAATATAGTTCCTTCTTTAATTTGTTGTATCTTCAAGTAATCACATAAATAATCGAAACTCCTTCAATGGTAAAGTAAATACGACAACATGCTTAATACATCCAAATAACAACAATCAAGAGCTCATAATAATTCACTGCGTTTCCTACTCACTTTAACCTTATGTTTATGGCTTGAAATTATCCTCTAAAAGTTATAATAGATTAAGTTCTTCACTTATAGACAATGAATAGTATGATTACTAAAGCATCTAGTCGCTAAACTTATCAAAACTTCACCTGTATTAAGTTTTATGTAAAGTTTTCAATAGAAACTTCAAAAGTAAATGTTTTATGTTTGTTTCTAATTTAACTGAAAACCAACACTAAACTTTTGCCAACTAAGACTAATGTTATTATAAGTACTCTTTATAATGATTGTAGTACAACTTGCAGTTTTATATAGGATGATAAATGGAAGAGAAATAAAGAATTGAAATAGTGAGGGTCTTTAGTCTTACAATGAAGGTTTTGAAGGATGAGGATAATGATTGGTAAAAATTGAGGAGAGACAAAAGGTAACAACTAACAGTGATAATGAGGGAGTAGAAAATGACTTGTATCATTTAATAAGGGTTGAAGTATGTCTTTTTAAAGTCAGTTGAAATTATCCAATAACGAGTTGACTAAAATGCATAATGACCAAGTCCTTATCTATTTAAACTAAAACATTTTTGGATGAAATTTTACATATAGCCTTAATAAAATACTTTAAACATCAATATATACTTAAAATTTATGAATTATTACTTTAATTTATACTTGTAATTTCTTTCATCTTTATACAATAAATTATGGTCATAGGCTCATTTTTAGATGGTCAAAAGATGAAATATTCTAAATGTCTTGTTGATATTTTCAAATACACTTCAAGTATGTATATGTATCACAAATTTACCCTCCATGGATATGAAGTAGAGAAAGCTATGATCATATTGGAAATATTTTAAGAAATAGAAAATTAAGCGGCAATAATCTATTTATCCTAGTTCATACATTTGAAAAGTTATAATCACTAATTATGACATGCTTTTTATAATTATTAAACTAATTAAAGCCTCGGGTAATGTGTACTTTTTCTTTCAAAATATATTTATGTTAATGAAAACTATATATTTAAATAAAAGATTTACATAATTAATATGTTAAATATTCATATTTCAAAGGTTGAATAAGTATAATTATTTAATTATATAAATATATAATATATTTTATAATGCATGCAACTATTAATGGTTATATGAAATGTTATAATATTTGCAAAAAGCTATGATCCATTAGGCTATAAAAAAAAACATCATATAACAAGAGTTGCATCATTTTAAATCTAATCATATAAAGGTTGCAACTCTTTTACAAATATCATTCTATATGTTGTTAGAGAATTTTGGTATGAGGGAAAATCCTACAAAAGAAAGTGAAATGCTTAGTATTGGGGCCAGTCTGATGTAGCCACTCTGATAACTAAGTTAGTAGGGTGACTTTGTATGAAAAATATTTGAGTAAGTAAAAAGTGTCAAAGACCCTTACAGAGTTTCTTTCCAATACTTATAGGAGGTTATAGTATCTAAGGTAGTTGTTGGGATAACTGTTAAAACATGTGGAAACTTTTTGATTTGATATCTTCCCTAACATGTAAGGAGAGCAAGAGATTATGTAATATAATCGTACTTATGATAACCGTTCATACCATGGACTTGAATTCAAACTAGGAATAGATTTGTGCTACTCGACAGAAATGTCGTATGTCATCTATCTAATTGTATGCCGAGATTCAATTACTAGGCATATCAGCAGTTGAATGAACGAGTATATTAGATGAGCGAAAACCGACTATCAACATTTGCCCCTAACCCGCTTGTTCGAGTAGTCGATAAAGGGAGTTGCATATATATCTTACACTAAAGGCCAAGTGGGGGAGTGATTCTTTAGATTAATGTTGAGCAAGATGGGAAGTAAGACGGATCACATCTCAATCAAAAGGTTGCAATTTCTAAACTCCCACCTGTTTGAGAAACCAAGAAGTTGGAAACATGACATCTGTTGCTTAGGTTATCATTTTGTTGTAGGCCTAATAAATGTCAAAAAGTTATCAGTCATCAAATTCCTATCACTGAATGCGTATTAGCAACCGACGCCAATACTAGATTGGCGTATCATTACCATTAGAAACAAATTTGCAGTTACTAAGATGAATTGTCCATATATACTATTCACAATCAAAATTCATTTCTTTGGTTGTATCTTAAACTCTCATTCACTTTCTCATCTTTAACCTCACATTCTTCGAATTATGTTATATCATTCCATACAACCATTCAAGTATGGTTTGCAATGTTACTCGTCGACTTATCCTCTCTAATTTTGAGGTAATGGAAACTAAGGCCACTTTTCCCCTCCAATTAAGGAGCGAAGCGACATGTCATTCAAGCGGTTCGGCCAATAATATGGAGGTAAGGTAGGATAAAATTGCTCGGATTAATGAGCTTCCTATGGATAATTATCCTAAAGATAAGGAAGGGAGGTCCTTGGGAAGATATCTGTACAATACCATAGCATACTTTGACGACTCTCCAAATGGAACTGCTAGTTCTGCAAATAAAGTTCTCGTCACGAAATACAATAGGTATAGGCAATATCTTCCTGGAACATGGAATTTGAGGAGGCCAAGAGAGGAGGAGAAGGTTTGTTTCCCAAGGGAACATAAATTCCATATATATCTAAAGTATTTGGATTTCGAGATGCGCTTCCCTTTCTCAGCGTTTGTGAGGGGATTCTTCAACTATTTTAGAGTTACACTAAGTATGTTCTTATTGAATACATACCGGTTCCTAGCAACTTTCAAGATAGTTTGCGAAGAAGTCAAGGTTAGGGCTACACCTCAACTCCTTCGATATTTTTTCACAATTAGGAAGCAGTTAGATGGGTGGTACTTTGTTGCTACGAATGTCGAGCCTGGTTTTTCACCTTCCTAGTTTTTTTATAAAACTAGGTCTTCTCTAAACTGATCAGTACTAAACCTTACATATTTAATATTGATCTTCAACTAGGGTTTAAAGAAAACCATTTTTTTTTCAACTTAAAAAGATTTAGAGTCACCACCCGATTGGAGTCCGAAAAAGGAATTAAGTTATAACCAATTGGGTAAATTAGTTATAATTTAGCTATCAGTCTATCAATTAAAGAACTAAGTCATAAAATGGCTTTTTGAAAACTAAAGAATTTAGATCCAGAGGTTAAGACTTTTAAACCGTTACGAGTACCATTGACGTCCAAAATTAACTTTAATCTTTAAAAATCACCTTCTTATTTTATAAGATGAAACTCAATTTAACTATTCTAATTTGACAAATGAAATAATCTAAACTAAGGAAAAATAAAAATTAGGTTTTTTCATTTTTATCGTCATCCCGTAGGTACTTACGTACTCGCCATTTGGGAGCAAATGCACGTAGTTCTATTAATGAAAACCTTAGTAGGTTACATTGATTTTAATTTTTGGAAAAAGGTCGAATTTACATTTTTAGTTCAATTCAATTTATTTGAGGGAATTTAAAAAAAAAATGAAAGTCCTAAATTGAAATTTTGATTTTTTGAAAAATCTAAAAAGGGCTTTAATTTGAAAAATGGTTGATTTATTTTTATTTTCTTTATTTTTCTAGAAAATCAACTTTTCTAAGTAAGAAACAAAAAATTATTTATTCTTATTTTTTTTATTTTTCCTTTTTTATTTATTTTTCTTTATCTTATTTTATCACCTAATCTATTTTTTACTTATTATATATTAATAAAATAAAAAAATTTACCATTTTTCCCTTTTCTTTCTTTTCTTTTCTTCTTTTTCTTCTTTTTTTTTCTTTTCTTCCCCTTTTTTTATATTTGATTACATTTACATAAATAAGTAAAATAAATAAATAAAACAAAATAATAAAAAAGAGGAAAAAATAATATAATAATAAGCTTTGGATAAATTTAGACACTTGAGTCAGACCTGGGCGAGTCGGATCGGATTAGGTTGTTAGGTCAAGTTCAGGTTACTGTAGGGATCCGAGTCGGGTCGTCTTCAACTCCTCTTTAATAGCAGCAACAAGACGTGCTTTAGGCCTATCCGTATACTGAATTCAGTGGGGAAAGACGTTTTCATGGGTTTTTTTATTAGGTTTAAGGGTATTTGTTCAAAGCCATGGTTAATGGAGCTCATTTAGGTGGTTTTGGAAGTGATGGTTGGCAGTAACGTTCGCTCTTCCAGCATGGTGGTAGCTTTATACACAAATTCAACTTAACAACAAAGGAAAGCTTGGATTCAAATTACTTGAAAATGCTAGAAAATTTAGTTTTTTCTGATTTTTCAAACTTGAATTGAATTCGTTTTTTACCGAACTTGGACACGTTATTGTGTTTGATTCAAAGTAGGCCATGTGTTCAACAATATTAAGGGAAAAAACTACATAAATGTATGCAAAATCAATACGGAAATTGGAGCTGAAGTGAAGGGGTTGAGTGTTCTTGAGCCAAGAAAATCTAGGGAAAGTAAGGGAAAGAGTATAAAACAAAGGGAAAAGGAAAGAAGGGGAGGGAAAAAAGAGCTAACGTGGTGTTGATGTAGCAATACATCAACCGTGCCGGCCAACCTAAACATGCCATGTGTTGTTATGTAACACGTGGTGGCTGATGTAGCATGCCACGTAGCGTCATGCCAATAGGTTGTCCAATCCTGTCTTGCCATGTCTCAAGATATGTAGTGCAATCAGATCCTAACATGTGGTAATGTATTAGTTAACAAAAAATAAAAAAGGCCTCTTTGTCTTTGCTAAGATTCAAACCCAAGACCTCTCACTTAATGCTAATGTTATGTTCATGTGCTTATCCGATAGACCATTGGTCTGTGCTTTGTCCATATGTGCAACTAAATTGCACATATAGATTCGGTTAGCTTAGGATAGATTTAAATTTAAGCCCAAGTTCAACTGCCTAACTTCTAAACCAAAATTAAAATTAAAATTAAAAATTTGTCCTAATACATGTTATTTTCTAAAATCTTTTATTTATTTTTAATTTTTCTATTTTCTTGTAATTTTTCAAATTTCTAAATTTTTTAACTTCATTTTCTAATTTTTTTTTCTTTTTAGGGTTTCATTCTAAAATGTCTTATCTTTTTTATTCTTTTTCTTATTTTTGAAAATTTTCTGTATTTTTTTATGATCCTTATTTTTTCTAAATTTCTTAATTTTTTTGGGTTTTCTTTAATTCCTTATTTTTTGAATTTTTTTCTAATTTAGAACCTATTAAGGAAAGAAAGAAAAATAATAATAATAAAAATAAAAGAGGCAAAAATTAGGTGTCTACAATAAGGCATGGGCGTATGTTTATGGATGAGTTAGAATCCAAGATCCATAAGAGGCATGACAAATTTGTATCAACAATGATTAATGAGGACTTAAACTTCTGGACCCATTGGAATGAGTTGATCCATACAAAAGATATGGATCTAATCCAAATGATGCAACAATAGTGAGGAAAATTCAAGAAAGGAGGAGGAAAAAAATGTTCTTCAAGATGCCGAGAGAATTATACGACATTATGAAAATAAAGACCCATTCTTTTCTAAAAAAGAAGGTACGCTAATGAGTTACCGCCATGTCGAATATAGCCACAAGAGGAAAGTCATTCTCAAGACTAAGGGGAGAATTGTAGCCTTTGAGCCTTGCTCAACACGAAAAATGTAAGTTCATCTTTTTCCCGTATTTATATTAATTTATTTACTCATATCATAGATATAGGTGCTGGTGAGGTAAATCTTACCAAGCAACTAGCTTAGGCTAAGGCCAAGAAATCTAAGGTTAATAAGAAAGCAACTACCTCAACAACTACCACTCGGCCTGTTATCGCAAAGAAGGCAACAAAGGAGAATACAACGAAGCAGGCAGCCACATAGAAGACCGCCCGTCCTACTAAGAGGTGGAAGGAGAGTGAGAAGACACTATTGACTGAGGTTATTCATTTTGAGGAGCCTTTAGTCAAGATTATTTGAACTTCTATTAAGCTAAGAGATGATGAATGTCGAGAGACACATCCCAACGGGGAAGATGAAAATGCTACTGCCATAGAAGGGTCATCACTGGCGATTGCAGTGACACTGAGTGCCAATAAAAGATCAGGGCAGAAACTCGCCAGCCAACCACTTACTAAGAAATCCAAAGGCTTAGATGAAAGGGTGAAGGAGGCGATGTGGTCAAAAGCTTTCGACATTAGTAGTACCAAATTCATCCCTAACAATAAGGTCGATGAGTATTTCATCCCTTATTGGAGCCACCAAATTTTTTATACCAACTCGACCCTAGGAGATAGGACAAAATCTTTACCTTTAATGGAAGGGATTATTCTTCCGAAAGATAGAGATATCGCCAAGAAGGATGTCAACAAGGTTAGTGATTGCAATAATGCCCATATTACGATCAAGCTATATGATGTGAGTATCAATAACTAGTACTCTTAATTGTCAAATTCATTCGGGTTACTAATACATTTCCTTTTCCAAAGGAGTAGCTACATTTTGACAGCTTTAGACCTAGCCGATAAGGAGGCGAAGAAGGTAATATCCTTGGCTATGTCCATGTGTTATGCCTAATCATTCTTGATTGTATTAAACAAGTTTACTGGAGAGAGTTGATGATGCATACAATGCATCAAAAGCCCAGACTACTATTGCTGAGAATACGAGGATAAGGGCTAAGATAGAGGCAAGAAAGCTCCAGGAAGACCTTACTATCGAGAAGATGGCACATGACCTCGCTGTCGATGAAGTCTCGAATTTGAAGGCCAAAATGGAAGAGCAGTATAAAGAGTCTAAAGGCTTAAAAGAAGAGCTACAGAAGAGGAAAGAAGAGTGTTGGGGCCTTAGTCAAACTCTTTGCATGATGAGTGAGGAGAAAGATAAGCTCAGAATGCAGATTAAAGAGTTAGAGAACAACAACTTAAACTTAGATAGCCGTGTAGCTGAATTGGAGGAGATTGTAAGGAAAGGACCATCAGTTGAAGAAGCTCTTGATATAATCACTCCTAATAGGCAATATGAGACTCTTGAGAAAGAAATTGTTGGAAGGGCTTTAAGTAGTAAGAGAGGAGATCTTGAAGCTTCACCCTGATTACGATCTCTCCTACCTTCACTTTGCTGATGTCAACGACAAAGTCAAAGTGCCAATGAAGATGAAGGTGATGAGACAAGTGTCGAGACTATGAATCAAGATGACAATGAAGCTTATGTCGAGGAAATTGCCTCCTCTGAGACCCTAGTTTCCAAAGAAGCCCCAGCTACTGATCTAAAAATCACTTCTATCGAATCTGAGAGTAGGCCATAGGATTTCTATTGTATTGGCACATTGCTTTTTCATCTAATTATCAATTGAAATATCTTTAATATAGTACCAAGTGCTCGTAACCCTTGTTGAACAAAAATACTTTTCATATGGGTCTCCAATATGTTTTATTTTGCATATGGTACTTTCACAGCATGTATGGTATACATGTGTCATTTCATGCTATTATTCATCAACATGTTTTATTTAGCATACTAGTTGTTTCTTGGCATACTTTATTTTACACACTAATTATTTCTTAGTATGTTTTATTTCACACGCCTAACTATCTCTTGACATGTTTTATTTCACACGCTCATTTTTTATGTCTCTATAAACAATTCATTAGCCATTTGTGGTGTAGACTAGCTACATTACTCAGCCATAAGGTTAATTTGTATAGTTCGTTAACAATGTTAAGCTAGAACCTAGATCAGTTTGTTTGTTGTGCAGCCTATAACTAATTAGTTTAGTAATCATAATGAAAACAAACATAATAAAACTTCAAATATAATTCTCATAAAGAAGTACTGTAGTCTTACAAATAAGTTTGCTGTCGCCAAATGAGTGGTGATAAAAATCATCTGACAGATTAATTGAAATATAATTTTAGATTCTTAATGTTCCATACTCGAGGGATGATAAATCCATCTAACCTTCCTAGTCGATAGACTACTCACCAATGACTTCTCAAATACTAACAAGATCATCCCAATCCGCGCCAAGCTTTCCTTGACCCCTCCATATGCTAGTAGCTTCCATCTTACAACAAACCAGATCTCTAGGTTAGAAAACCTTGTGCTTCACTTTCTAGTTGTAATATCTTATCGCTCTATGTTGGTATGCTACGACCCTGGCTCTTGCAATATCTCAAATTTCATCAATGGTGTCTAGATTCACTATTAGTCCAACTTGATTAAGCCTAACATTAAAATTATGCATCCACAGATTAGGTAAACTTAATATTTATAAGTAATTATTTTTGTTGTATGAAACAATATTAAGTATTGGTTTTTCATAAAAGCTAAGGTATGAAAAAGTAATATCAAAGAAACACAATAATACTAAAACATTCCTAAAATATATATTATAATAAATTATTGGTTATCTAACTAAAATTATTTACTTGCAAAATATGTATGGTTTCATAAATTTAAAGTGCAAGTATACAATGTATTAGAAATGAAAACACTAGTGTGAAAAGTGAAAATGTTGAAAATATGCATATGTAAAATGCAATTTACCCAATCTATTATATTAATATATAATTTGAAAGCTTTTAACTTTTCATATTTATGTTCATCTTTCACCTTTTGTCATTATTAGGTTTCTATCATAATATTCATCATATTTATCTAAAACCTTTATAAGGTAATGATGATGGTTAAAGCAACACTAATGTTTCTTATTGAAATCTTCACTATCAATATTTTGGTATTGATTTCATTTTATTACCAAAAGTCTTAAATTTTATAAATCATTTTTGCATTCTTTTTTTATCTATTCTTTTTCCCTTAAATATTACCTTATTAACACTGTTAATCACCATCATTATATTCATTTTCATCTAAAATCTTTATAAGGTAATAATTATTTTTAAAAATTAATTAATATAAATTATTTTTACACTTAATTTTTTATGCCCCCCTCTCTCTATTTTTTTTTTATTTGCCAACTACATTACAATTTCGAGGGAAAAGACTCAAATCTAATCCGTCCTATTACGAGACCACTATTTATACCACTAGACTAAAACAGTTTTTACCCTCTACCTCTCATTTATTTCTTGTTAATTTCACTCTTAACTTTATTTAATTAATAAAAAAAGTGTTCTTTAAGGTCAAAGTTTCTTATACCCATTGTCTTTTGTATTTACTTTAATAGAACTAGTGTTTTATTACACACTTGAACCCATGTTGCCCTAAAAAGGTAAAGTGAAACCATATGAATGATATTTAAAGCAAAACAGCAATAGTTTAGAAATCAAACTTTTTTCATCAATAAAACTTACATTTGAATCACAAAAATGCAAAATGAAAAAAGAAAAATCTAGAATTTAAAGAAACAATGTCAAACCTAAGAGAAATATGATGGCAAGCTTAAGAGAGAAAGAGATGATGATGATGGCAACCTACAATTGGATAAACTTCTGTCATGAGAGAGAGAGATGGTGGTAGGAGACTGTCCACCACTATTAGTGTTGCAGAACCCACCTAAAATGGTGGGTTTGACCCATTTGCTTTATAGTCGTTTTCTAGTTAAGGTCATATGGCAACTGATGTCATCGTTGGGGTTTCATGCGACCACCCACCTCCCCTCCACCTTCCTCTATGCTTTCTTCTATTGGAAGCTAACTACCCTGCAACCTTAGGTTGGCCTACAAGTGGCTATGCAATTTTTCCACCCTTATTTTCCTCTTTTTAGTTTTTAAAATTTCTTTTTTTCAATAAAATTATATGAATATAAATATTGTTTTATTTAATTAATTTTTTATGGGCGAATAAAATGTTGAAATGTATCTAAATCTATCATTAACAAAAAATTATAGTTAAATCTCCATAAATTAATACTTGATAAATTAATAACCTCTCTAAAATAATGTTTTTTTTTTTATTTCCAACTTAGGCTAGTTTACAAAAGTAATAATGTTGATAAATTAATGAGATAATCATTTTTAGGAAAACTCTTGTATAAATTTATAGTCTCACTCAATATCTTAAATTAATAATTCTCTAATATTACAAATATAACTATGACAATTTAGTAAACTATAAATCTATTGTTGTTTGTTTTTTCTTAAAGTTTAAATTTGTGCAAATTTCATCTCTTACTTTTCTCATTACATTTAAAAGCTTTATTGTCATGTTCTCGAATTATAACAAAATTCTGTAAAGAGTGTTAGGCTTGCTTAGGAAGGCCAGCCCACTTTTCGCCTAAAAAAAAGAACACAAACCCTATTAAGGAAAATAGGTTCCTTCAAATGGTGAGGTATGTCTATTCTCTCTCTTTCTCTCTTTTCCTCTCTATCCTTTCTTACTTCTAAATCTAGGGTTTATAGATCTGCTCTCTTATCAAAATCAAAATGTAAATTGATGAAAGAAAGTATATGATATCTAATTCTTAACAAATCTTTTGTACTTTTATTGCAAAGTTATGTTGTGAAAAGGAAAGGGACAAGGAAGGTAACCCTATAATATTTGAGTCTTAGAGACTAACTCCTATACAACACTTTTGGTATAAGGATCTATGATTACTTCAGATATGTATGTCTCTATTTATATTATAGTGCTTTTAGTTGTTTAAGTTTGTTATTCTATTAGTCTAAGCTAACTACTTGTAACCATCAATTTTTAATGGTTGTAACATCTTATGAATATGACTCCTAATAGATGTAATCCCTTAAATATTAAGGTCTTCTTGTATTTCTCTTTGGTTGTTTCCTATTTTATTATGAGTCTCTTAGTTGATATTATCATTTCCCCCCCTCATCGAAACATAACCTTGTTCCCAAGGTGAAAATCTACATAGTCTTATAAGAACTTAGAAAGGTCTATCCATGTAATGTCTTCTAATTCCAATGACTCCTACTATACCAAGACTTATTTAACTAAGTATCTCTGTCTGCACATGGTTCTTTCATCTATAAGAGCTAGAGGCTTCACTATAACATGATTGGTGGAATGATAGCTCTTGAAGCATAACCTACTAATAAACCCACTTTCCAGACGACAACGTTTGACTATGTCCCTCTTTTGTCTAATAAAGATAGATATTTCTTTCTCTCTCCTCTTCTCGACCCTTCTAAGGTACATCTCCCTTTTCTCTCTCTCTTATCTCTTCTGTCTTATTGAAATAGGGTTTTAATTTCTTTGAAAACCCTTTATTAATCCGTCGATGAAAATTATAGATCTATAATCCATAAAGTCATATCTATCATTTTATGTAATTGATATGACTAACTATGAGTATTTATTGTATTTGCAAGGTAAAAGAATTAAGGTTTGAAAATCTATGAAGTTTGAGTCTCAAAGCAATCCAAAGAAGGAAGGAAGGAAAGAATGAATGTAAATTAGGTATTCAATACCCTTTTACTTCCATTAATTCTCTTTTTATATCTCTTCATAACAGTTGAAATTTGTTTCAGCAATTGTAATTATAATAGTTATAACTAATCCAACGTATGCTATTTGCTATCTATGATGATACTAATATACTTTTTGTATTAGGACCCTAAGGATGGCTTAGTAAAATTGTCTAAAATTTTCATATCACGTATGTACCTATAATACAAAAATCACCCTGTAAATCAGAGATTGCAAGACTTTAATTAGTTAGTCACTAGGTTTTTTTATTTTTAATTTATTAACTTATTGTATGGTATAGATAACTGTGGATATTCAATATTTCATAATTCATCAGAATAGTAGAGAATCAGTTCCTTACCAAATAATAAGACAACGTAAGAAAACTTTATAAATTATAAGAAATACTAAATTATACAAATTCCTAACCTATAAATATTTCCTACAGATGTTTCTATACTAACTATATACTTCTCAATTAACTTTAACATTTTCATACTTATCCTCAATTTTTATTCTACACTCAAGATTTATCCCAGTCCTAACTCAAATGAACCTACAAAAGAAGCTACGAGGAATGAGCAAGCCACAACTTAGTAAGTTTGTTCCTCACCACTACTATTCAAGCAAGTTATCAAACATTATTAGCATACATGCAAGTTTATCTGTACATGAAATGAATGCATGTGCGATTAATGCAAGTAACATATCCATAAGAGTCCAAAACTATATAAGATGTAGATTTATATCATCTATACGTCGATTATCTCCTGTACTTACCTGTATAAGGCACCTCACCTTAACCACATAAGGTTACTTGGGGGTACCATCCCTCCATATGAAACTCGAGTATTACTTTAGCCGAGAAAAAAATACTAATCCAAACAAGTGGACCTTAACCAATGCCATCCACCACTAACAAATCATATCTAAGGCCCCACAGGTACAACTATATAAGTCCTTTCACTATCAAAATATATCTAAGGCCTTAAGGGCACAACTATGCAAGTCAACTCACTACCAATCAATTGGAGATCCTGTGTTAGCTTTATGTAAACGATAAAAATATCATTAATGAGTGCTACAAACCCTCATGAAAATTATATAAGAATCTATTTAAGATTGGGAAAATGTTTCCAAAAAATACTTTTCTCAAAAATTTATAAAGCTAGTACTCTTTATAAGCATACTAGTTAAGTCATAGACATGTGACAAATATAACCAGTTATTTTGGTCAGATGTTTACATTTACGAGTTTAAGAAAGTGATCGCACGAATGATAGTACATAGGTAGAATAATCATTTAAACACACAAACAATAATAGCTAGCAAAACATTAAGTAAGTATCATACACAAACAAATAGCAAGTCATTAGAACTCCTTCACCTGGATTAATGCTTACTCTCCAAGTTTTTGAAATTTCCAAAACTTGACCATTGAGTATTTAAAAGATAATAAGACTTATAAGTATTCAGAAAAGCTAGGTTCCGTAGTTAATTAAATGTCTATTGTTATTTTGTTTGATTTCTCACTATAACCTAAGCATGGCATGAACATGGTTTAACTTATTTATTGGGGTAAATAAAAAACTATATGGGTATATTTGTAAATAATTATATTTTATGTATTTATTTATTTATTTACTTCAAGGGTTTATCCTCATTATTAGTTTATAGGGCCAATTAATTTACTTATCCTATTTATTTTTCTCGGTTTATCTTAATTCTTTAGTCATGTAAAACTTTTTTCATTTTAACTCCGATTTTTATGATCTTATAGGACATATTTTCAAGTAGTAGCATCTGTTTTGGACCTTAACTCTTGCAATTTTTATTATGGGTTGCAAATGTTATAAATTTATTTATTTTTAGCCTAAATATTCTTAATTATTATTTTAAGCTTTTCTTTATTGACTTTATGACTTAATTAATTTCTAATTTTACATTTTTTTAAAATATTTTTATTTTTGGTTCCATTTTATAATAATTTCTTTATTTCACCATTTTAAGCCTAAATTATTAATTATACTACTTTTGTTATAATTGTGATTTCCTAATTAATTTATTATTATTAACATTTTATTAGTTTTGTAAATCGTAGTTTAATTAAAATAAATTAAGGGAAACCTAACATTGCATTTTCCTATTGGTCTATGTAGCAATTTTCCTAATTCTTCTAAATTTTTATAATTTCTCCACTTTATAATATTAATATATACATATATTATTACTATAAATTATTAAATATTAACAAATAATTCTTATTTCTCCTTTGAAGTCCGTGTCCAATAGATGTACATATATGTATATATATTTATACTTATTAACTTATTTTTAAGATAATTAGATACTAATATACATAAGTATGTAATCTTAGGTATACGTATATATGTAAATACTTATATTATATGTATATTTATTTAAATCTTAGCAAAATAGAGTAATACATACATATACATGTAGATACATCCTATATATTTATACCATTCACTTATATATGTGTATTTACACTATTTAAGGACATATTCATACATATATATATTGAAATCTATATTGTTAGTAGTACATGTATTTACATGTACTAAACCATATGTATATATATATGATTAAGTACATATAACATATATGTGCATAAAGTTAAATATACTTAAATATATACATGTGTAAATACATAAATATAAAGGAAAAGGGTTGTTTATACAACCAAATACATATTCATCTAATTTCTATTAAAAGATGTTATAAATACATCAATCCTTTACTAAAATATTTCATAATACACAAAATGCTAAATTACATATCATCATAAAAAATATACAAACTAATATTACAAAGAAAAATTAGAATAATATAATAGAACTTTAATTACTTTGTCTTGAAATCCTTGAAGTTGAAGTTGAAGTTTCCTATTCCCTTTTGAAATTGATAATAAGATGTAGGTAGAATATAAAGTAAGTTGTGGAAGTTGTAATAGAATGGTAGTTGAAAAAAATAGAAGAAAAAATGGCAGAAAGAAAGTTGGAAAGAAGGATTGAGCTTGTCGATCCAAAAGGGAAGAGAAAGCACTAAATATTTGTATCAAATTGAGAAAAGAAAAAGAAAGTTTGGAGAGAATTCTAGAGAGGAAAGGTAGCTCACGATAAAGGAAAAAGTTAAGGAAAAGAAAAGAAAGAAAAGGAAATGTGAAAATGACATGTTGCTTTATCTTTATTCTTAATTTCTCACATGTAACAAAGTTTGGTGGGACAAATGGAAACCTAATTTTGGAACAAGAAAAAGAAGAAAAGAAGAGAAAAAGAAAAAGGGAAAGATAAAGAAATAAATAAAAGAAAAAAAACTTTTTGACTTTTATAAAAATGTTTCCAACTTTATAAGTAATATTTGGAATAATATATCATGTAATTATAGAAGAAAAGATAGGATGTAAATTAATGTATACTATTGAATTCATAAACATAAAATATGTAATAAAATTGAATCGAAATAATTAAATTAGTATAAAACTAACATACACATATATATACATATGTGAAGTAGCAAATAATCATAAAATAATATTGGTAATCTTATTAATTTAATTAATTTATTAATTTGTTACTCTATATATTTATTAATATTTAAAAGTTATCTCTATTTGTTCATTAGCGATTTTACTCAATAACGCGCATATGTTAATAATTATACTCAATGAGGGTTTTATCACCATTAGGGTAAATTTGTATGTTTTATATACTTACAGTTTTAGTTTTAGGTTTAGAGTTTTTATCAAGTTAAGTTCCATCTCTTACATTTATATGTATACAAGATTTAAGGTTTTCATACATGATTAGGGTTCTAAATAGTATATTAGTGTTTTTTGCATTCATTTTAGGTTTTGAGTTTAAGATTTAATTGGTTTTAATTTTACATTGTTTTATTGACCTAAAGGAATATCTTCAACATTTATGTTCGACTCTATATTCAAAAAACTAAATTTGTGAGGTTTACAATTTATATGCATAAATCTACTGTATATGATGTATTATGCCTAATTCTATAACAAGTATGCTTAAGTCTTATCATTATACAAATTCTTCCAAATATTTTGGTCTTTGACTCTTTCGTATAGGTCTAGTCATGACATTTTCCTCCTCTAATAAAGAGTTTACCTTATCTTTAAGGTAGAAAGAAGGATAGGCTCTTTGAAACTCCTCTAAATCCCTCCGTATATCATCCTTAAGCAATAAAGCTTTTGACTTAACCAATAATTGTGATACTAACTGATCATCTTGACTATCTATCAAACACCAATATGGATAAGGGCTTTACCATAAGATGATTGTCAAATGATTCTTATGGTAACTCTATCCCATCTGGCAACTCCCCTTCAGCCTTCTTCAATAGGGAAACATGAAACATTAGATGAATCTTTAAATTAGAAGGTAACTCCAAATGATAAGGCACTGGTCCCACCTAAGCCAATACCTTGAAGGGACGAAAATATCTTCTAGCTAATTTGTTAGACATTCTAGCAACTAGTGAAGTTTACTTATAAGATTTTAACTTGACGTAAGCATAATCTCCTACAAATTACTACTTGTTCGACTTATGCTTATTAGTCAAATTCTTCATTTGTAACTAAGCTTTCGACATATTAGACTTGAGAATTCTCAAAACTTCATCTCTGGTCTTAAGTTCAAAATCTATGGCCTCATTCAATGAAGTTCCAGTAGTATAATTTGGATTGCAACGTGGTGGCCTACCATATAGTACTTCAAAAGGAGTTAGTTTAGAAGATGTATTAAAGCTTATATTAAAGCAAAATTCTACCCAAGGTAGAAACTTAGGCCATTCGATAAGGTAATCAATCACATGTGCTCTTTAAGTAATGCTCCAAATACCTATTTAATACTTCAGATTGTCCATCCATTTGAGGGTGATATGAAGAGCTCATCTTCAATGTTATCTCGCCCAAATGAAAAAGCCAATAAAAAACGATTGCTTTAGGGATTCCATGCAACTTGACTACTAAATGAGTAAAAAGCTCAACAACTCTTACAGTAGTGTAATAAGATGGCAAAGCTCCAAAGCGACAATATTTCAAAAGTCGATCAATCACTACCAAAATCATAGAATTCCGTTTTACATAAGGTAACCTAGTAATAAAATCCATGGCTTATTCCTCGAAAAAATTTTGAGGTATATTTAATAGGTAAAGAAGCCCCATTGGGGATATAATCACAAATTTGATTTGCCGACACACATGACAATTTTTCACACATTTCTCAATGTCCTTTCTCATCCCTTCCTAATAAAAAGAACTACTTACTCACTTAAAAGTCTTAAGAACCCTCATGTATCCCCCTACTGGAGAGTCATGAAACTCTTTAATGAAAGAGTCACTCAAAGTTAGATGATAAGACACATACAATCTTTGACTATAAACAACAATCCTCCCTTCTCTATTGAACCCCTTATCTCCTCTACACTGTTAATCACTTTTTGATATATAGCCTTCCAATCACTATTGTGTTGGAACTCATGCTTAAATCTATCAAGCAAATCAAACTTAGGTTAAGATAAAGCCAAATTTGAGCCAAATCTTCAAATTTTTGTGAAAATTGCATCCACAAGTCTATTCTCTACCCCAAGTTTATACTAAACCTCATAGTCATAACCAAGAAGCTTGACTAAATACTGTTGTTGTTTAGGTGTTTGAATGGTTTGAGATTAAATCTCCTTTAAGCTCTTTTGAGTTGTCCTTATGATAAAATGGTAGCCCAACAAATAATGCCTCCATTTTTTTTATAGCCTCTACCACTACTACAAGCTCCTTAACATATGCCCCTACCTTTTTCATTTTCATACTCAACCTTTTTACTAAAAAATGCAATAGGTTGAGAATGTTGATGTAAGACAACCTTAATATCAACCCCAAAAGCATATGTATCAATGATAGAAGGAATGTCAAGATTAAGCAACGCGAGCACAAGTTTACTAATTAGAGTAGATTTTAAATGCTCAAAAGCTTGCTAAGGCTCTAAATTCCACTGAAATGCATCTTTTTTAAACAAATTAGTCGAGTGTGCAACAATTGTAGCTTAACCACATACAAACTTCCTATAAGATCCTATCAATCCCAAAAATCCTGATAATTATTTTTGCATTGATAGGAATAAGCCACTCTTTAATTGTAACTATCTTGTCCATATCAAGTCAAGCACCCTCCTTTGACATTACATGACCTAGATAGTTTATAGAACTCCGTCCAAAAGAACATTTGGACTTCTTAACATAAAATTGCTACTCCTTCAAAATCTGTAAAACTTTGCTCGGATGGTTCAGATAGTCATTCCACATCCTACTATACACCAATTTGTCGTTAAAAAAAAAATCCCAAATTTCCTTAAGTACGGTCAAAAAATTTTATTCATTATTTCTTAGAAAGTGGCAAGAGCATTTGATAACCCAAAAGGTCATTACCAAGAAATTTGTAATGACCTTCATTGTTCAAAATGTAGTTTTAAGAATATCTTTGGGACTCATTCGTATTTGATGATACCCTTCCCTTAAGTCAAGGTTCAAAAATACAACAACTCCATAAAGTTCATCTAAGAGCTCATCAATTGGTAGTAACAATAATTGATAGATTCTCGCATAACTCACTCATACGAACAAAAAAAATGCAGTCTTTAGTTCAAGTTAAAGACAACTTTCTAAAAATTTGAGAGAGAAGGAGAGAGAACTTTAGAATAATAATTCTTGAATTTGATTATGAATGAAATGATCCTCTAGCTTTTACAAATGTTACTTATAATATTTCATATAGTAACGAATTTCCTAACAAATTTTACTAATTATAAGTATCTACTATTTTCCTTGACTAATTAATCCTAATAGTTGCAACTATTCATTAAGTTGCTTAATTCATATCTAAACTCATAACAATTTCCCCCACCCTTAATGAAAACCTTGCCCTCAAGGTTTAAGGGAATAAGATAAGCAAATAAGCAAGAATTACCTAATCATATTTAATAAAAGTAAAAATTTATCAACAATACTTAAGAAACTTGAAGCACCTATTGTTGGTTTGTCCTTATATAATGACCTTCCCTATTTATGACTTAGCTCTTCAACACCCTTAAATATTGTCTTCAATGTTAAGTGCAACTTCTTTCAAAAAATATATTACTTATGAGAAATGCAAGCAACAACTTTAATCACTCCTACCATTGTACCAAAGTCAACATTAAGGATATTATCATTAACCACCATCATATTCTGATTCTTTGGAAATCTAAATAGATGAATTGCCAAAATATCTTGATCATAGTGGAGGTTATCTTTAATATTAATCTTGGAATCTTGTTGTTTTACAATAGCAACATTTTTTTATCATTGTTTTTAACTGTTTCTTAAAATTTGTCTTCATTTATAGCTTCTATGGTTGAAATAATATCTTCATCATACCTTTTCATCAATTTCTCTTCTTCAATATATTCAAGAATTAATTCTTCCAAATTCTTATTACTAACTGCAAATTTACTTAAATCTTTTTACACTTTGTCGAATGACACCATCATTTTATGTCTTAATGCTTCTATTTGCACCATAACTTGCTTCAATGAATTTTATATTTGTGCTAATGCAATAAGACCTTTCAAATTGATCATGACTAGAAAGGAAGAATGAAACTGAACAACAAACAAAAATGTAATGATAACAAAAGAAAAGAAGAGAAACAAATGGGATCGAATCAACAAGAACAAATAGGTGAGAATATATCAATGAATGGGTATGAGCAATTAAAGTACCATTAATAGAACCTCACATAGCCCACTCATACGAACAACAAAAATATAGTCTTTAGTTCAAGTCAAAGACTAAATCCTAGAATTTAAGAGAGAACTTTAGAACAATAGTTCTTAAATTTGATTATGAATGAAATGATCCTTTGGCATTTACAAATGCTATTGATAATATTTGTAATAGTAACTAATTTCCTAACCAACTTTACTAATTACAACAATTTACTATCTTTCCTAGCTAACTAATCCTACTAGTTGCAGCTATTCATTAAATTGTCTAACTAATATCTAAAATCATAACATAGAAGTCTCTACTAATAGTGATCTTGAAACATCCTTGCTATAAGTGAAACATGAAATACTAAATGTATTCGAGATCCTTTTAGTAAAGCCAACTTATAAGATACTAGTATTATCTTTTCAACAATCATAAAAGGACCATAATAATGTCCAAATAGCTTATAACAAATTTAATTGCTAACTAAGGATTATTTGTATGGTTGTAATTTCACATAGATAAAGTCCTCTATTTAAAATTCTTTGCCTGATGTGTATTGGTGTGCTAATGTCTCCATACGTTGTTGGGTCCTTTGCAAATTTTGCTCAATACCTTCAATATCTTATCTTTATTAAGTAGCTCCTGATTTACTACTTCCACTAGACTAGTATTGCGTATGTAATCTAGTGACTCTAGTAGGTCCCTGTTATGTAGTGCTAAAAAAGGTACCACATTAGTACTAGAATGATAGCTTGTATTGAAACAAAATTTAGCCTAAGCTAAGTACTTTGGCCACTCCTTAGGTTTATCATCACAAAGGATCTTAAGTAGTACTTAATGCATCTATTCATTTGATGAATCTCCAGGGTCGAACACATGAAGAGACACCACAACGAAGCGAACCAAAAAGAACAAAGAAAAAGCTAGCAAAGTCCAAGTAGCTACCAAATGGATATGATACACCAACCGATCCTACTCGGTTAACAATCCGCTGGATATGATACACCGGTCCGAATTAAAGGGTCACTTGCCACTACTCCTTATTAAAGAGAATAGATAAGTTTAATGATAACGAGAACATTAAGGTTGCTCAAGTAAATAATTCTGTATTGAAAGTTGGATGATTCAATATACAAGAAAGTAAGGGTTTATAAACCCATCTACTAAGGTTACTTTACATGTGTAAAAAGACAAAAAGGTATTCTACACTAGGTTACATAAGACATACTAAAAGGGGTAAAAGAGATAAAAATTATTCAATATGAAAAAGAAAGAATCATTCTAAAATATTGTGTCAAAATACATGTATTGCTTGGAGGCTGGACATCGGGAATATGATACAATGTAAGTGGAAACAGGAATACGTTACAGTCAGGAGCCAACTTGATCTAGATCAGGTTGAGAGCTCAACTCTACTAGTTCTAGGCTATCTTTTGGATTAGGACTTCATCGTTGGGCAAGAGTGTGTTAAACACACATGAGGATCTAGCAACAAGTCGTTCAGGGGTCGGATTGGGATAAGAGTCCCTATTTCGGTTATAGCTTGGAGTCAGTATTTTCAATGTAAGCCCTTGGAGTCCTCGAGCTCAACTTCTTGTGATCGACCTAAGAGGTTAATTCCTATCATCATTACTTCTATTTGTCCATCCATTTATGGATGGTAAGTAAAACTCATTTTGAGTTATGTGCCACTAAGTTTAAAGAACTCTTATCAAAAGTGACTCACAAAGATCTTATCCTTGTCACAAATAATAAACTTAGGTATTCCATGCAACTTAACCATGATATCTACAAATAAGATGGCTACTACTGTTGCTGTATATGTAGTTGGTAAAAGGCTCGAATGACAATATTTTGTCACTTGTCCACAATAACTAATATAACCGAGTAGCCTATAGAAACAGGTGGCCCAATTATATAATCCATAGATATATCCTTAAAGACTTTTTTAGGTATATGTTAGTTTTTAGGGTCAAATATTTAATTTGTTGACACACATAGCATTACTTCACAAACTTTTCCACATTAGACGTAAGAACATGATAGATTTATGATGGACTAAGATATTTCCATGAGTGTTAAGATCATATACTTAAATATATGAGACGTATAAAGGAGTATTTATTTAATAATATAGACTTTACCTCTCATTTATTTCTTATTAATTTCACCCTTAACCTTATGATGGGTTACTAACCACTGGCCCAATCACTCACGCACACCTTAGAGGTCTCTAGTCCTTACCCGAAGAATTCTCTCTCATCAACCCGTCGATGACAAGAAACAATATATAAAAGGAAGATAGTTGAATTCCCTAAGAGCGTTGGGTGGTTATACTATGCTCTATTTCACTATCATGTGTCGATGCTGACTATCTTCTGGCTGAGGACTCTATGCTAAGTGGTCTAACTTTCTACTACCAAGAGTCTCCTACCAAGTAAAGAAAGCTAGCCTCCTAGCTAAGTACTTCTTTCTCGGCCTCCTTCCAACTCTCATAGCATCCTTTCCGGTCTTAACCTCTTTGTCGTCACAACATCTTGATTCCTCTAGTTTGCTATGCTCAAAGAATCTTTGTATGAAACTAGTGTAGCACTGCTACCTGTCCTCTTTATCTGACATTATACTATTTTTCCCTTTTTGTCTTTTGTCCCTTTTACCCTTTTTTTTTTATGTATTAGGAATCCCCTTTTTATATATGCTTTTTTGTAATTTCTTTATTTGTAATGCTGCCCTAGGGACTTACTATAAATAGTCCCTTCTCCTTGGAAGCTAGAATCATCTTACTTGAATAGACATTGAATATATTGTTCTTGTGAGATACCCCTCTCCAAGTCCATTTTCATACACTCTTATCTACTCTTGCCGAGTAACTCAAGATTAGTAGCAAGTAGACCTTGACATTAGCTTGTGCATCATATCAAGTGAAGTGTCAATTCATGTTGTGTTCGTAGGTAGGTCATATCCTCTGAGCAATCTCACATAAGCTATTTTAGTCTATCATCAACCTACTCACTCACTTTTCTTCGATATTTCGAAGGACCCATCAGTTTCTCACTTCCTATAATAAGTCCTAATGATAACTAAGCTCCTAGACACATCATATAATCCTAATATCAAAGCTTAAGGTTATATCCGAGAGCTATATGGAGATAATCCCAACTAGTTTACTAACCAAGATACTCTATTTTCTTTTAGAAGAACATAGTAAGTTCATAGTTTACAATTTGTACAGTATTTATGTATGTGTAAGGATTCCTTATGTGAGGAGTATTTTCTGAAGCTTTATTTTGAGAATGTCAAATCCTAGTGTTCAGGGAGAGATTAATGATGTCGAGAATGATGCTCAAGGTCGTGATCGAGTTACCTAAGAAACACTACGTACTATTGAGGAATAGATTTAAGACCTTGCTACTGTTGTGGCCAATTTAGCTGTCTTAATATAGGGAGTCTTAAAGACTATGCCATGTGAGAGAGTTGTTGAACAGGTGATGAACCGCCGACCAACAGTCTCATTACTTGTGCATGGCTCCAAGGTCTCTAATCCCTCACCAAGCGAATTCTCTCTCGGTAACTTACTGATGATGAGAAAGTTTACGTTGAAAGAATGTGGCTAAACTCCTTGAGCTCCCTTAATTATCATACATTGATCTGTATACTTTATAGTGATGATGCCAACCATTCTCTTGCTGAGGATGCTGTGCTAAGTAATTTGACTACCACTATCGATAAGTTCATGCCAAGTGACGAAAGACTCACTTAGATGACCGAATAGTTTTCTTTCAGCATGACACCATCTCTCTCATCTTGGCCCCTTCATTGCCACATCATTTTGACCCCTTTCGCCTACTCTACTCAGAGAATATTCGTATGGGACCAATGTTGAACTATCACCTATCCACTTCGTCTAACATTGTACTACTTTTCCATTTTTTGTCTTTTGTCCTTTTTACCCTTTTTGGTATGTACTAGGAATCCCCTTTTTGTATATACTTTTTGTAATTTCATTATTGGTAATGCCACCCTAGGGACTTGCTATAAATAGTCCTTTTCTCTTATAAGTCAGAGATAACTTACATTTTAATACTGAATATTCTATTCGTGTGAGATAACCCTCTCCAAGTCCATATTTCATATACTGTTATCTAATCTTGCCAAGTAGCTCAGGATTAGTAGCGAGTGGACCTTAACATCAACTTATACATCATATCAAGTGTAGTGTCAAGTCGTGTTGTATTCGTTGGTGAGTCAAATCCTCCAAGCAGTTTCATGTCAGCTACTCTTGTTTGGTTATGGACCATTTCCCTCTAATTTTCTTCGATATCTCGAAGGATACATTTCAATTCAAATCCTCCTTAATAAGTCCTAATGATAACTAAGCTCCTAAGCACACCATATATTCCTAGTATCAAAGCTTGAGGTAACAGTCAGTTTGCTGTTCGAGATACTATGTATGATTATAGCCATCTGAGTGAAGTTAAATTACTGAAATTTTGAATTAGGAATGTCGAACCCTAGTGTATAGGGGAGATTTACGATGTCAAAAGTGATGCTCATGGTCATAGTCAAGTTACCTAACAAACACTACGTACTACTAATGAATAGATACAAGATCTTATTGCTATTATGACCAATTTAGCTATCTTAGTAAACAGGGTCTTAGAGAATGGACCATATAAGAGAGTTGCTAAGTAAGGCTAAGAAATGAGAGATAGGTTGAGGAGGCAGATGAACAAGTAAGCTCCGGAAGCCTTTCCTGTGAACCACGTACCATCGCGACGTGCCAATAAAGTCACGAAGAGAAGGTTAGAGTTGGATGAAGTAGAAGAGTATGAAGAGGAAGAAGATTAGTATATTGGGATTGATGAGCAAAAGTTCAAAGTGCTAAGAGGTGCCGAATAGGTACAAATCCTAAACTTCAACAAGTTTAGTACTGGTAATGACTACCTGGACTGGAAAGAGAAGATCAAAAGGATATTTGACTTTTGTGATTATGATGATGCTATCCACATTAAAGTGGCCACATTAGAATTTTTAGGGTATGTAGTAATGTGGTGGAAGAAGCTACAGAATGTGTACCTGAAGACCCGACGTGAGGTCTGAACATGGAACGAGATGAAGAGAGTTATGAGGAATAGGTTCGTTCCGAAATGCTATGAATAGGACATTTTCCAACAACTCTAAGACTTAAGGCAAGGTAACATGTCCGTAGACAACTATATTCAAGAGTTTTAGTTGCTCATGATACGATGTAATGTTAATAAGCTTGAGACCCGAACTATAATACGATTCATCTTAAGACTTCAAGTTAAGATTGGTCAGATCATGGAATTGCAAAGCCTCACAACTTTGGATGAAACCATCCATGTAGCCTAGAGAGTTGAAAGGCAACAGCAAAACCAGGCTAGCCGAATGTCGAGTAACCGAAACATGATGCTGAATAAGACTGGCCTACTAAGTAAACTAGGGAATGATAGGGCGCCAAACAGTTTTCAGATGGAACACCGAGGTTACATGCTGAGTCAATCAAATAAGAGCTAAGGTAAGAGCAAAACTGAGGAACATGAGATCTGAAGAGACTAGGGTCAGAGTTCAAGGAGGAAAACCTAAGAAATTAAATGTTTCAAATGCCTTAGCTATGGATACTTGGCTAGTCAAGTAGCAATCGATCGGATGCTGGAAGAATTTAAGGAAGATCAGGAGTTCGAGATACCTCCTAAGGGTAGAGTAGAGTATTGCTTTATTGTTCAATGATCTCTCAATACTTTTATGGCTAATGAAAATGAGCAAAGAGAGAACCTCTTTCATACGAATTATCGGGGTAAATAGTAAGTTATGTGTCGTGATCATTGATAGAAGAAGTTGTACCAATATTAGTACACAAGGGATAATTAAAGTCATGAAATTGCTTACTCTTTCATACCCCAAGCCATATAAGATTTACTGGTTGAATGAAAAAGGAGGATTACACGTTTCCGAGCAAATCAGAGTACAGTTTTCTATTGGTGTTAGGTACAAGGATGAGGTGATGTGTGATGTCCTCCCTATGTATGCATCTCACATATTACTCGGCCAACCATAGCTATTTAACTTGAGAGTGTTACACGATGGGTATAAAAACACCTACATATTTGAAAAGAATGGGAAGAAAGTTATATTGACAACTATGAGTTCTAAGGAAATATAAGAAGCTCAAGAAAAGGTTACTAGATCTCTACAGCGGAAGTCTTTGGTGATTTCCTAAGCTCTGTTTGTACGAGAGGTCAAGGCCAAGGACTATGTAATCTTCTTAGTCAGGAGACTCTTGGAGGTTAGAAAGGTCGAGAACTTACCTACCAAAGTACAGCAGCTACTTTAGGAATTTACTGACCTCTTCCCTATCGAGATGCTAAAAGGATTACCTCCCTTAAGAATAATTGAGCATTGCATCGATCTTCAACCTAGAGTAGCCCTACCTAATTGACCCGCCTATAGACTCAATCCTGAACAAGCGGCCGAGCTGAAAAAGCAAGTTAATGAGTTGGTAGATCACGTATATGTCCATGAGAGCATAAGCCCATGTGGCGTCCTAGCCATGCTAATATCAAAGAAAGATGGATCATGGAGGATGTGCATTGATAGTTATACCATCAATAAGATTACTGTTAAGTACCGATACCCGATCTCATAGTTAGATGACATGCTCATTGAGTTGCATGGTGCACGCATCTTTTTGAAGATAGTTCTAAAGAGTAGATATCATCAAATACAAATGAGATTGAGAGATGAATGGAAAACAACCTTTAAGACTCGGGATGGTCTATTTCAATGGATGGTTATGCCGTTTGGTTTAACTAACGCACCGAGTACACTCATGTGGCTCATGAATCATGTGCTCTAAACATTGATCGGCAAATGTGTTGTGGTTTATTTTGATGATATTTTGGTCTACAATGCCAACCTTCTTGCTCATGTCGAACATTTGAGATTAGTGTTTAACATACTCTACATTGAGAAATTATTCGGTAACCTGAGAAATGCGTATTCTATCAAAGCGAGGTTGTATTCCTCGAATATGTTGTTTTAGGGAGTAAAGTTCAAGTTAATGAGGAAAAGGTCAGAGCTATTAATAAGTAGCCTACGCCGACTAGTGTAGCCGAAATTAGGAGCTTCCATGGCCTAGCATCTTTCTCTCGAAGATTTATCCAAAACTTCAATTGCATAATTGTGCTATTGACTAAATTGACTAAGAAGAATGTTAAGTTTAAATGGATAGAAAAGGCTTAAAGGAGTTTTGAAGATGTGAAGTGTAAGTTGACGTCTGCTCTAGTACTTGCCCTACCAGATTTCAAGAAGGTTTTTGAGATTGAATATGATGCATCCGGAGTCAGTATTAGTGCTATCCTTATGTAGGAGCACCGACCTATTGCTTACTTCAACGAAAAACTCTAAGGTGCTGCCTTGAATTACTCAACCTACGATAAGGAGCTCTATGCAACCTATATCACGACCCAACAGTATCGTTGTCGTGGTAGGTCGCCGTGTACCGTATAAAGGTCTATTATCAACCCCCTTGCTGATCATAGGCCATTCATACGACACACAAGGCTCCTTCCACTCTACGTTACCACTAAGCCCATAGACAAGTAATATAGAGCAATTTAACTAAAATTACTTCTATGTTATAGATTAGCTAATTGTGTGGGCTCATCGGACCCACACCAAAAAATATTACAAACAAATGCAGTTTATAACGAAATTGCATTAAATCTATGTTATGAGGAAAAACACAAAAGTATTTAAACATTTATAATTCTATTACAAAAAGTCATCTTCACTCTCTGATCGCTCCAACTCGTCTCTACACGAAACTTACCACGGGCATGCCTCAGCCCGGATTAGTGAAAAAGTTCTCCTGTATCAACAAAAATCTATAGGGGTGTAAGCTTAGGCTTGGTGAGATAAACACCCTCATCAGTACCACATCATAGAAATTTATTAGATGCACAATTATATGAATGCATGAAAAATCAGTATGCCAAATAACACATGCAGTGACCTAGAAACTGCATACGACTCAGAATTACGCCCCCTAAAGTCGGGGTTTGGAGATAATTAACCAACCCAAACCAAAATCCGAGTTCTAAACCTTAGGTTTTATTTCATTTGCACTATCGTGCTTATGCCAAAACAAAACTCTCTCTCTCTCTCTCTCTCTCTCTATATATATATATATGTATACTTCCTTTACCAAAATCATATCATATCTTTTAAAATCTTAAGTCTAGCGGTATGGTCGCCCCTGCAGTCCATAAACATACACCCTAAGTAGAAGCCACAAGACTCGGCCCCTCGCCGACGGTTAGCATCTCCCAGTGCCTAGTAAGCCCATTAACTTAAGACAGAGACTCAATATATATGATGGCATAGCTAGTGCCCAATCCTGCAAGAAACTCGTATTCCTGTGAGTCCCTTCCCATCTTCTGCGTGAAGTGGAAGTCGGTGTTATCTGTATGCAATATGGGGAATGCATAATTCATTTTGAGTTCTTAATCATATAAGTGATTAACTTGATTTTTTAGGTGATCAAACAATTTCATTCCATACAATTCACATGTACATATTACTACAAACAATTCTCATTATTATATATATAATTAACAAGTCATCACATTCATCCATAAATTCATACACATGCATCTCCCATATCCCACAAGCATACAAATTTATATATATAAGTTTAGGTGCATCTATTCTACAAGCACAATCAAGTAAAGAGTCATCGGGAATTTACTCACTCTGCCACATGGGTCAATCAAAGTAATCCAGAGGCAAGTCGTCTTCGTAAGCAGTGTCCCCTGGTCATTGAAATAATTTTTATAAGGAATTGAAACAAACGTAAGAAACTAAGTAAATTTTCCTTAAGTTATATTCTTAACTAGTTTTCGTAATTTTTCCCGGTTTTTACCTAAAGTTCAATTGAGTATAACTTTTTTGTTTTAAATCCAATTTTTATGATCTTATAGTCAATCTTCATCGTTTTTTAGTGTACTTTAATGTGGTTAGGTTAGATTTTCGAAATGAGGTATACAATTCTATCCATGGGTCAAAACAGTAGCGTTCCTCATGTGTTGGAGTGCTTTTGGGCCTTGTTTAGTAAATGGGCTTTTTAATAACTTAAGAAATTCTTTGGGCTTGGTCTTAAGATTTTATCCTAAGCTTAAAATACTCCTTGACATCAAATTTACAACTTTGATTTATATTCCTAAGGCTAACAACCACTTCTGGGGCCCTTTAGTGGGCTTAAGTTGTCAAATGGGCTTGTTTTTTGTTCAAACTAAAGTTAGTGACTTTGGTGGGCTTATGGGGCCATAGGTGGATTTCTTATAGGCTTCAAAATAACCTCTCTTGATACTTTAAGGTGCTGGTCATAATTTCCTTGAAGGCCCATCTTAGAGTTCTAGGCTTATTTTGAGAGTTTTAGGCTCGGTTTTGAGTTTTAGGTTTTGTATGCTTACCATACTTGCTTTGGTTAATCTTTTCACTTTGTTCATTCACTTTTATCATATTTTTAAGCTTTTTTCTCCCACGTTCCAGATCTATTCATGATGGTTCCAAGGGGTCCTTACTTGGTTTTTCAACTTGTTTCATCATTTCCTTAAGTTTAGGTGGTAGATTATGCACTTAAACTACTTGTGTCCAAATCTTAACTTAACTTTTCTTCCATAAGATGATTCTTTAACTTATGTTCCACACAAAGAAATAGAAGATCTTATATTTAATACAACTCCCATGTCATAGCTCATGTCATACAAAGTTGGTTTCTTCATAAAACCTCATGTGATGGATTTTTCCTTACCTCAAGTCTAGATTTGAGCATGTTTAACTTACATGTCATAGCTCATGTCATACAAAGTTGGTCTCTTCATAAAACCTCATTTGATGGATTTTTCCTTACCTCAAGTCTAGATTTAAGCATGTTTAACTTAATGGAAACAAAATCAACATCCAAATGACTATGGAACCCTCACATCCAGCATGCTCATCCTCCATTAAAGTTCTTATTTCAAGATTTTCTTAGCTTAAAATCTTCCATTCAATGTATTAAACAAATGACTTTACAAAACACCAACTTTACATGCTCATGTTTCAACTTCATGTAAGGGTTTCATGGTTTGTTTCTTAAAACGATTTTTGGTGTTATAACAACTTAAACCTTACTCATATCTTCAAAAAATCAAAGTTTCCTAACATAAATACTAATCCACATATCACAAGAAACAATTACTCGTCCTTAAAGCAAAGTTTGGTGGTTGTGCACTAAGGTTCCACTTAAGCTCTTAACTTTGCCTCCTCCTTTTTGCCACCTTTTGGAACCCGAATCTTTTGGTCTTTTGGAATGGGATTTGTGGAAGATTCTAATGGTCTTAAAAGGTCTTAGATGGTGAAAGAAAATGACACAAAAACAAAAGAAAAAATTGCCATGAGTGAAGCTTCAAAAATGGAAGAAAAGTTGATTTTGTGGGGTAAGATTGTTTCTCCTTTTTATGTTTGTTTCAAAGGAGAGAAAAAAGATGTGAAAGTGAAATTGAAAGTGAGAGAAATGATGGAAAGAGTGGCCGGTTGGAATGGAGAGAGAATGAGGGTTTAAATGTCTTGAAAGTGTTGTCTTGTAGCTTACACAAAAGTCAACAATTGCAACTATTGATGATGTAAGCATTAAAGGGTAAATAGTGATGTGTAAGAAAAAGTGATTAATGGGTGAATGACAAGTGCATGCCCCCCCCCCCCCCCTTTTCTTTCTTGTTTAGATCTATCATTTAAAGTCTTTTTAGGCCATGGAGTGGTCTTGTCTCATTTATTAAAGTTAAGCTTATGAAATCTTGTGAAAAAATTGTCCATATGTAGTATAAGTGAAGAGGTGATAAGGAAATTGTCTTATCACTAGATTTTGATAAGTTATCAATTGATAAATGATTCCAACTCTCAATTGATAAGTTATCTAAGGTGTTTGGTTGGTCTACTTATTTATGTATAAGGCTTATATATGAAGATAAGGGCATAGCCTTATAGGAAATTGTTTTTAGGTTTTCATCTCACATTGTATTGTAATTTATGATTTGATTTTTATAAAATTGTGAAATTTTCTAAAGTTGAATGAAATTATTCAAATTAAATTATTGGTTAATTACTTAGGGTTAAAATTCCTTAATGGTTTTAAGGTTTAGGGTTTTAAGTAACTTTAGAGCTTGCAATTCTTCAAGCTCAGGTTTTATTGACAATTGGCTTTTGAATTGTAAAAATTTAATTTGTTTCTAAATATAAACTTAAGTTTTTTGTTTAGTTGATCTTTGGAAACGTTCAGAAGGTACTCTTAATCAAGTCTTAGGTGCACTAAAAGTAGGGTTTACAACCTACGACAAGGAGTTCTATGCCCTTGTCTGTACACTTCAGACTTGGCAACATTATCTGTTGTTGAGAGAATTCATCATCTATTCGGATCATGAATCTCTCAAGCATCTTCATAGGCAGCAAAAGTTTTCTCGGCATCACGCTAAGTGGGTTAAGTTCTTGAAGACCTTTTGCTGTGTCATCAGGTATAAGAAGGAAAGCACCAACACAGTAGCTCATGCGCTTTCACGTCGTATTACCTTCATTACGACATTATAAGCTAAAGTGCTTCGATTTGGCACTTTACCTGATCAATATGAGCATGACCCACATTTTAGGCCTTTAGCAGTTAAGTGCAATGATAGAGGAGCTGTGGATGGATTCTACTTGAGTGAGGGGTTCTTGATGAAGGGAAAGCAGATTTGTGTGCCGAGTGGTTCTATAAGGGAGCTACTGGTTTAAGAAGCTCATACCGGGGGTCTGGTTGGCCATTTTGGGAAAAAGAGGATAATTAAGATATTAAAGGAGCACTTTTACTAACCTAGGATGATGAAGGATGTGCACCGAATGCTTAAGAGGTGCAAGATGTGTAAGTATGCAAAAGGGAAGAGAAAATCCTATGGAGAATATATACCCCTACCAATTCCTGACTAGCTATGGACCAATCTAAGCATAAATTTCATGTTCGGCCTTCCCCACACGCTGAGAAGATACGATTCGATCAGTTAAGCAGATGGGCCACTTCATCCCTTACCACAGAACTAATGATGCTTTATTCATCGCTAACCTCTTTTTACAAGAAATTGTGCAACTGCACAGAGTGCCAAGGAGTATCATATTCGACCATGATTCCAAATTCATGAGCTTCTTTTAGAAGACCCTATGGAGGAATCTCGATACTAAGCTCCTATTCAATACCTCTTGTCACCTCTAGATAAATGACCAAACTAAAAATAGTTAACAAAACCGTCAGTAATCTCTTGTACGCTATTGTTGGAAAGAACTCTCGTGACTAGGATTTATGCTTGCCTATCATTGAATTTTCCTACAATCGCTCCACTCAAAACTCTATTGGAACATCAACATTTGAGGTTGTTTATGGACTTAACCTGAACCTACCCTTGGACTTAGTTAACAGTCCAACTACCCAAAGGAAGAGTCAATCCAGCCTGTAACGTACTAGGGAATTTCATAGGTTGCATCAAAGAATTGCTAATCAACTGGTTAAAACTGTAGCCCGACAGAAGGAATTAGGAAGCCGTAGAAGGAAATGAATCGTTTATGCCCCTAGGGACTTTGTTTGGATCCATCTTAACAAGGAACGCTTCCCTAACAAGAGGGCGAACAAACTATCTCCCTTAGTGGATGGCTCTTATAGGACCCTAAGGCGCATTAATGATAATGCTTACAAGATTAAGTTACCCGAAGGTCTCAGTGTATCTACCACATTCAACGTCATTGACTTAACTCCATAAGTGCCTAAAGATGATGAAGACCAAGATTTTAGGGCAAATCTTCAATAACCCCAGGGAACTGATGAACCGTCGTCCAACAGTCCCATTATTCACACATGGCTTCGAGGACATTAATCCCTCACTCGGCAAATTCTCTCTCAATAACCTATTGATGACAAGAAATTTTACGCTAAAAGAATGTGGTTGAACTCCTTAAGCTCTCCTAATTGTCATATATTTATCTATACACTCGGTAATGATGATGCCGACCATTCCCTTGCTGAGGACCCTATGTCGAGTAATTTGACTAACCACTACTAAGAAGTTCCTATCGAGTGATTAGAAACTCACTTAAATGAATGAATAGTTTTCTCTCAATATGCCACCATCTCTCTCATTTTGGCCCCTTTATTGCTGCAACATTTTGACCCCTCTCACCTAACATTCGTATGAGACCAATGTTACCTACCAGTTGTCTACCTCGTCTAACATTGTGCTACTTTTCCATTTTTGGTCTTTTGTCCTTTTTACCCTTCTTAGTTTGTATTAGGAATCCCCTTTTTGTATAGACTTTCTTGTAATTTAATTATTGGTGATGTTATCCTACAGACTTACTATAAATAGTCATTTTCTCTTGTAAGCTAAAGATAACTTACATTTTAATCCTAAATATTCTATTCTTGTGAGATAACCCCTTCCAAGTCCATATTTCATATACTTTTATCTAATCTTGCCGAGTAGCTCAAGATTAGTAACAGGTGGACCTTAACATCAACTTGTGCATCATATCAAGTGCAGTATCAAGTTGTATCGTATTCGTTGGTGAGTCACATCCTCCAAGCAGCTTCATGTCAGCTACTCTTGTTCAATTATGGACCATTTCCCTCTAATTTTCTTCGATATCTCAAAGGACCCATTTTAGTTCAAATCTGCCTCGAGAAATCCTAGTAATAACTAAGCACCTAAGCATAGTGAGTCACATCCTCCAAGCAGCTTCACGTCAGCTACTCTTGTTTAGTTATGGACCATTTCCTTCTAATTTTCTTCGATATCTCGAAAGACCCATTTCAGTTCAAATTTGCCTCGGTAAATCCTAGTGATAACTAAGCTCCTAAGCATACCAATAGGGCCGGGACATGTGAGATGGGCCAAGATGGCAAATGAATGAACGAACACCAAAAGCCTTTCCTTTAAACTAAGCACCAAAGGTTGGAGTTGGATGAGGTAGAAGAGTATGAAGAAAAAGAAGAGCAATATGTTGGAGTTAACGAGCGTGATCTTAGAGCATTTAGGGGAGTCGAACACCTCAAAGTACAAATTCCAAGCTTTAACGAATCTAGTAATGCTAACGAATACTCAGACTAGGAGGAGAAGATCGAAAAAATATTCAACTTTTATGATTATGAAGACGCTGTTCAAATTTGTGTGGCTGCATTGGAATTTTCTGGATATGTGGCAATATGGGGGAAGAAGCTACAAAATGTCTGCTTGAGAGCTAAACGAAAGATCTTAACATGGAATGAAATGGAGAGAAGTTGAGAGATTACTTGCCAAGGTACAGCAGCTACTTCAAGACTATGTCGACCTATTTCTTGCCGAGGTGCAGCAGCTACTCAACTCCAGTAGCTACCTTTAAACTGATAGCCAAACTAAAGTGATAAATAGGATGCTAGGTAATCCACTTAGAGTAGCCATGGGAAAGAACTTAAGAGACTAGGATCCGTACCTCTCAATTATAGAGCTTACAGACAACTGAACTGTTTATAGCACTATTAGGAAGACCTTATTCGAGGTCATCTATGGCCTTAACCTTACTATTCCTCTAGCTATGATCAGTACCTCAGCAGCTACAGAAAAGAGTCAATCCGAAGTCGACCAAGCCCAAAAATCATATGAGCTACACCAGTCTGTAACCAGAAAGATCGCCAAGTTTAATAAAAAACAGCAAGAAATTGGTAGCCAAGGCACCAAACTGTTTCTTTCCACCCAAGATACTTAGTATGGATACACCTCAGCCAAGAACGATTCCCATACTTAAGACAGAACAAGCTATCTCCTCATACTAATGGTCTGTTCAAGGTCCTAAGGAAAATCAACCACAATGCTTACCAAATCAAGTTGCCTAATGATTATGGAGTTTCTTCCACCTTCAATATGTCCGATCCAATCCCTCACCAACTAACAATAGAAGACTCAGCAAGCACCCCAAAAGAAAGAGCAAAAACTGCTCCAGATTTGAGGATAAATCTTCTAACCCCCAAGCAGATGATAGGAATCAACCCCTTAGACCAATCATATACAACCGAGTTAGAGGACTCCAAGGACTCACTCAAAGGATATTAGCTATAGGCCATAGCCAAGTCAATGATTCTTATTCTGAGTTGATCCCCTTTTGACTTGATTATCAAATCCTTACATACGTTAGATCTGCCCCTGCTCAACAGCAATGCTTTATCCTAAGAGACAACCTAAGAATAGTTGAGGCGAGCTCCCGACTTGACCATAAGCATCCGACCCCAAATCAAACTGACTTCTCTTCAGAAGAACTAATTGGTCTTTGACCTGATCTACATCGAGTTAGCCCTTAACCACAAGCATTACTCTATTTTCGCCTACCTTATACTATATTTATCCTAGCCAGATGCCAAGTAATACATATCTTCTAATACAATATTCCAAAATGATTCTTTCTTTTTCACACTGAATATTCTTTGTCACTTTTACCCTTTTTAGTATGTCTTATGTAACCTAGCTGTGGACGGGTATATAAATCCCTACTTTCTTGTATGCGAATAATCATCTCTTCAATACAGAATTATTCATTTGAGTAACCTTAGTGTTCTCGTTATCATTTAAATCTTATCTATTCCCTTTAGCAAGGAGTAGTGGCGAGTGACCCTTCAGTTAGGACCGGTATGTCATATTCAACGAATTGTAGGCCAAGTAGGATCAAGTGGTGTGTCATATCTATTCAGTAGTTGCCTAGACTTTGCTAACTTTTTCTATTGTTTTTTGGTTGCTTCGTTATGGTACCTCTCTATGTATTCGACCCCGGAGACACATCACCACTAAATACGAATGCGACTAAGAGATGAATGGAAGACGGCCTTCAAGACAAAAGATGGTCTATTCGAATGGATGGTGATGTCGTTTGGATTTACAAATGCACCGAATGCATTTTGCAACTAATGAATCATGTGCTTAGAAAGTTGATTGGAAATTGCGTTATGGTTTACTTCGATGACATTCTTATCTATAATACCAACCTCATCACCCATGTTGAGCATTTAAAATCGATGTTTAACATCCTCCGTGTTGAGAGATTATTTTGCAACCTAAAGAAATGTGTGTTCTATCAAAGTGAGATTGTATTCCTTAGATTTGTTGTTTTAGGGAAAGGAGTTTGAATGGATGATGTCAGGACCCTAAAGGGGGCTTAGTAGGATTACCTAAAATTTCCATAACATGTGTGCACCCATGATATTAAAACCGCCTTGCAAGTTAGAGATTACAAGATTCTAAATGATTAATCACTAAGGTTAATGATTTTTAAGTAATTAATTTACTACAGAATATAAATATAAATAACTATGGGTATCTGATATCCCATAATTCCTCAGAACCACAGAGAATCGGTATCCCCTACCAAATAATAAGACAGGATATACTAACATTATATACAAAAAAAATAGATACAAGAAAAATTATATTGTATAAGTTTTAAAATATAACTATTGTCTACAAAGAATGTCGATGTATCATCTAAGAGTACTTACTAATATACATATCTTCATCTTGCACTCAGCACTCGAGACATATCCCAATCCCATCGTAAGTAAACCTTGCAAAGGAAACTAAGGGAGAATGAGCATAAAACAGCTTAGTGAGTTCGTCCCTTACTACCACCGTTTAAGTAAGTTATCACACATTATTATCACACATGCAAGCAAGCTATCTACATACATAATGAATGCAAGCGCGATGAATGCAAGCAACACATCCATAGGAGTCTGGAACTATAGAAGATGTAGATTATGACGTCTACACTTTGATTATTCCCTGTACTTACCCATACAAGATACCTCAACTTACCCGCATGAGGCTACCTAAGGGTACCACCCTTCTAGGCAAAACTCGACTATTACCCTAGCCGAAAAAAGAGTTTCAATCCAAATAAGGACATTCCAAACTAAGACTATCCATCCTCTAAGGCCCCTCGGGTATAAACATGTGAATCCTCTTGTAACCAAAATTAACCAAGGCTTTACAGGCACAATAAAGCGAGTCCTCTCACTATCAAGTAGAGAACCTATGCTAGCTTTGTCTTAACGATAAAATATCATTTTTGACACTACAGCCCTTATCGAAATTGTACAAAATACATTTAATATTTGGAAAACCTTTTCCAGAAATACCCTTTTCAACATTTTTCAAAGCTAGCACTCTCTATCCATACATTTATTAGGTCATAGACATGCGACGAATAGAACCGGTTATTTAGGTCAAATATTGATATTTATCAAGTTAAAAAAAAAGTGATAATACAAATGATAGCATATAAGCAAAACAGTCATTCAAATATACAAGCAACAACAAGCAGCAAAACATCATACAAGTAACATGCACAAGCAAGTAATAGGTCATTAGAACTCCCTCACTTGAATTATTGCTCATTCTCCAAGCCTTTGGGGTTTCCAAAACTCAATATCGAACGTTTAAATCAAAAGGGTAAAACTTATAAGTGTTTTGAGAAGTTAGACTCCTTAGTCAATTAAAAGTCCATTGTAGTTTATCTAATTTTCCCCAATATAACCCGAGAATAATGTATATAGGTTTACCATACTCAATGAGACTATTAGTAACTATTTTCTTATATTTGTAAGTTATGAGACTTCCTTTATGTATTTTGTAATTTTTTCATTCTGATTCTGATATTTGCGAACTTGTAATCATTTTTCAACGTTTTCAAATGCACGTTCATACGATAATGTCCGTTTTGGACGTTAAGACCCGTGTTTTATGATATGGGCTAAATTTATTGAAATTTTATCTTATTGAAGTTTAATTATTCTTATTGCTTATATTTATGCCCTAGTTTAGGACTTAATGATTGAATTAGCTATTTGATTCTTATACTTAGGAAATTTTACATTAGTATTACTAAGTTATGTACTTAATTAAATTTCATTCAATTTAGGAAGTGTCTTAGGGTTTAAGAGATTTTCGACTTCTAAGTACATATGTATATACCTATGTTATATGCTTATGTAATCTTGTTATTTCTTCTTTTGTAAACCTATGCTTATATCATCACTTATATAATCACTTGATGATGTCATAGCTTATGCAATCATTTGATGATGTCATGGCTTATGTAATCCTTTAATGACATCATTGCTTACATCATTAGTCCATTATTATCCTTATATATTTGCACACTTTATACATATGTAATATACATACCTATACTTCTAATATACTAATATGTATACTTATATACTTATAAGTATTTATACATATACTAATACACATACCCATATATGCATACGATGACATATGTATTTTTATACGTATTTTCGTATGCCTTATCTACCCCCTTAAGAAAGCTTCACAATTTCATTCTTTTTGTATTTTAAGGGTATATTTGACATATTATATGTATGTCTAGGTAGTATATGTCTTAATTTAGGTTATGTACATAATGAATACTTACGTACAAAGGTATTTATACATGTATATCTCTAGCATACCCTTATGTACACATGCTCAAAGACATGTACACATACATCTTCTTCTATTGCCTAAAGAATTCTATACTTCCATATGTAACAATTGAAACTTTAAGCTTAAATCAACATATATGTACAAAACACATAACTACTTAACCTAACCTAACTCTTCATCTAACTAGTAAAGAATATGAAGCAAGGCTTAATAACATAAGAATATACCTCAATTTGCTCTTAAAAATGGATGCAAAGTTGAAAAGTAAAGAAAAGTGAAAGGGAAAGGGAAAGGTTATGATTATGGAGGAAGAGTAAGGGACTTAATTTTGTATTATTTTGTGTTGTTTAAAAGTGAAAGCAAGTGGGGTCCTAAGGAACAAGGAATGGATGGCAATTAAGGGGAAAAAAAAAAGGAGAAAGAAAAGCTAAAAGAAAAGAAATCATGAGAAGGAAGATATTTTTTTCAAATGAAAGAGACACTTTTGTTGACTTTTCTAAATGTTGACTTTAGTCAACATGTGTTGACTTGGTCAACTTTCAAAAAAATAAATACCCTTTTGTGTACATAATGAACTAATTAGAGAAAAATTTGGAGAAAGATTAAGGAAATTAAAGGAAATAAGAAGTTTAATGAATTGATTAGTAAAAATAGATAACAAAATCTTTCATTAGGTATTTATATCCTATAAACACTATTTGGTAAGCTACTTTATGTAATTGTCATGAAAAGTATCATTTAAGGTATTAAGGTTTACTACATTTAACCTAAGCATCAACTAAACCCTTAACTCTACGTAATACTAACCTAGTTATATACTTAAAAGATGAATGTGATCTAGAATGCAATATCTTAGTTTCTAAGGGATCACTTAAGTATTCTAAATATTTATGTATGATTGAGAGTTATCTTTAGTCGTTTACTAATGAAATGGCAAAATATGGAGGATATATTATCACTTAGGGTTTTAAGGTAAATTACGGTGAATTAGTGCTTTTATATCCTTAAAGTTATAGTTTTAGGGTTTTTATTACTTTAGGGCAAAATCTCTAATGTTTTTACACATTTAGGGTTTAATATATTCTTACGCGATTAAATCTTCGATTGTTATTTTAGGGTTTTATGAGATTCGAGATTAACTTTGCCAGTTACATATACTCGAACTTTTAGGGTCTTCGTATGTGGTTAGAGGTTCAATTGATGATTTAAGGTTTTTTGTATTCACTTTAGGTTTTGGATTGAGATTTTAATCGGTTTTAAACCTCACTAGATCTATTGACTTCAGGAAATCATCTATAGTTTAGATGTTTGTTTCTATACTTAGAAAGCTAAATTCGCAGGGTTTACAAATGACGAGAAAGTCAGAGCTATCCTTGAGTGGCCTATATCGACTCATGCTGCTGAAGTCAAGAGCTTCCATGATCTAGCTTTACTCTACCGAAGCTTCATTTGGAACTTCAGTTCCATAATAGCATCCTTAACTGAACTAACCCCGAAGAATTATGAGTTTAGGTAGTCGGAGAAAGCTTAGAAAAGTTTTGAAGATAAAAAATCTAAACTAAGTCTACCTTAGTACTCGCCCTACTAGATTTTAAGAAAGCTTTTGAGGTTGAATGTGATGTATCGGGAGTTGGCATTGGTGCTGTCCTCATGCAGGAATGCCGACCCATTGCCTACTTCAATGAGAAACACAAAGGAGTTACCCTAAACTACTTGACCTATGATAAAGAGTTCTATACCCTTGTCCACACTCTACAGAACTAGCAGCATTACCTATTACTGAGAGAATTCATCATCTACTCCAATCATGAGTCTCTCAAGTACCTCCGAGGACAACATAAGCTTTCTTGGCGTCATGCTAAATGGGTTAAGTTCTTGAAGACCTTTTGCTATGTTATCAGATATAAGAAGGGGAGCACCAACACTATCGTAGATGCCCTTTCTCGTCACCATGCCTTCATCACAACATTGCAAGCTAAGGTACTTGGATTTGGTACTTTACTTGATCCATATGAGCATGATCCACATTTTGGACCCTTAGTAGCCAAGTGCGGTATTGGAGGAGCTATAAAAGGGTTTACTTGAATCAGGGGTTCCTGATGAAGGGCAAGCAGGTTTATATGCTGAGTGGTTCAACAAGAGAGCTACTCATTCGAGAAGCTCATGCTAAGGGTTTGCCCAGCCACTTCGGGGAAAAGAGGACAACCAAGATATTGAAGGAGCATTTCTACTAGCTTAAGGTGATGAAGGACGTGCACCGAATACTTAAGAGGTGTGAAATGTGTAAACATGCAAAGGGGAGGAGAGAGCCTTATGGAGAGTATACACCCTTACCTATCCTAAAGCGATCATAGACCGATCTAAGCAAGGATTTCATGCTCGACCTTCCCTAAGCGCTAAGAAGACATGACTCAATCATAGTGGTGGTCAATCGGTTTAGCAAGATAGGCCTACATGGAGTACTGAGGAGTATTATGTTCAACCATAACTCAACGTTCACAAGCTTCTTTTAGAAGACCCTATGGAAGAAGCTCAACATTAAGCTTATGTTTAGTACTTCTTGTCATCCCCAGAAAGACGGCTAAACTAAAGTTATGAACAGAACCATCGACAGACTCCTATGAGCAGCTATTAGGAAGAATTCACATGATTGGGATTTATGCCTACTAGTTATTGAATTTGCCTATAACTGCTCAACTCACAGCTCGATTGGAACAACATTATTTGAGGTCGTTTATATACTTAACCCAAACTTACCTTTAGATTTAATTAGCAGTCCGACTACATAAGGGGAAATCCAATCTGACCCACAGTATGCCAAAGAATTCCAGAAGTTGCATCAGAAGGTTATCAAACAACTAGCCAAGATAGTAGACCAATAAAAGGAAACGGGAAGTAGAAGAAGGAAACGAGTCATTTATACCCCTAGAGACCTTGTCTAGATCTATCTTAGCAGGGAATGCTTCCCAGGCAAAAGGACTAATAAATTGTCTCTAAGAGCAAATGGAGCTTACAAGATCCTTAAGTACATTAGTGATAACACCTATGAGGTTGAGTTACTCGAAGGGTACGATGTATCTACTACATTTAGTGTCGCCAACCTGATTCCCTATGTACCAGATGATGAGGAAGGCTATGATTTGAGGGAAACAACCCTGAAGAGCTGATGGGTTACCGACCATTAGCCTAATCACTCATGTACGCCTCAAAAGCTTCTGATCTCTTACTCGAAGAATTCTCTCTTGTCAACCATCGATGATGAGAAACAATATACAGAAGGAAGATGGTTAAATTCCCTAAGAGCTCTAGGTGGTTATAATATTCTCTATTCGTTATTGTATGCTGATGCTGACTATCCTCTGGCTAAGGGTTCTATATTGAGTAGTCTGACTTTTAACTATTAAGAGTCTCCTGCTAAGTAAAGAAAGCTAGCCTCTTAACCAAGTTCTTCTCTCTCGTCTTCCTTCCAACTCTCATGGCATCCTTTCTTGTATCAACCTCTTTGTCGCTACAACATCTTGATTCCACTCACCTACTATGCTTAGAGAATCTTTGTAAGGAACCAGTATGGCACTACCACCTGTCCTCTTCATCTAATATTGTACTATTTGTCCATTTTATCTTTTTTCATATGTACTAGGAATCCCCTTTTTATGTATACCTTTTTTGTAATTGCTTTATTTGTAATGTTGCCTTAGGAACTTACTATAAATAGTCCTTTCTCCTTGTAAACCAGAATTATTTTACTTGACACATAGACATTGAATATACTGTTCTTATAAATAGTCCATTTTCAAATATTTTTATCTAATTTTGCCGAGTAGCTTAAGATTAGTGGCGAGTAGACCTTGACATTAGCTTATACGTCATATCAAGTGAAGTGTCAAGTCATGTGTTAGTAGGTGCAGCATATCCTTCAAGCAACCCCGCATCAACTCTTCTAGTTTGTTGTCGACCTACTCACTTACTTTTCTTTAATATTTCGAAGGACCCATTAGTTTCTTACTTCCTATGGTAAGTCTTAGTGATAATTGAGCTCCTAGGCACATCACCTTATTTAATTAATTAAAAAAAAATCTTTCTTTAAGGTCAAAGTTTCTTATACCCATTTTTTTTATCTCTTCTACTAAAACTAATATTTTATTATAGACTCAAACCCACGTTGCCCTAAGAAAGCAAAGCAAAACTACGGGAATGATATTTAAAGCAAAATGACAACAATGGAGAAATCAAACCTTTTTTCAAAAATAAAACTAACATTTAAACCATATAAACACAAAGAATCTCTAGAATTTAAAGCAATAATGTGAAACCTCATAGAGATATGATGGTAAATCTAAGAGAGTGATGATGATGACAATGGCAATCGATAAATGGCTAAACTTCTAGAGAGAGAGAGAAAGAGAGTGGTAGGCATGTAAATAGGGTAGATTTAGGATAGGTTATAAGAACTTATAACTTGCCTCTCTATGCTAACTGGGTTCCCATGCTTGTCCTAAAACCTTATCAAGTTTTTAACCCTATATCCAAATTTCTCCTAATACCCTAATAGGATACCCACTTCCTAACTTACTAAACCTATTTCTAATTTCTTTTAAACTAAATTGTTATTTTTATTTTATTAGTCATTAAATGAGAAATTAATTCGTATTATTTATAAAACACGAGTAACATAATAAGGATTAGGAATCCATTTGTTATAGCATCCTCATCCTATGAATCTTGTGACGGCATCAATAAAGCATCTAGCAGTTTTGTTATACATTAAGTGTAATGATATGTCCAAACTCCATCTTAGTTTTTTTCTATACCAATTTTAGGATATGGTCAATTTTACATTAAATTCCTTATCTACTCAACTATTTCTCTTTGCTATATAATAAACACACATAAATACTAATAGAAAATAGTAAACATGATCAAAGTTGTTATCATCCCTATTGCAATATATTTATCATTTCAGATATCAAAAATTTTAGTTACTACTATATAAATAATTTATTATTTTCTATCGAATAACAAGTTTCCCATAAGGTTTTTTTTTTTTTAGATCATAAAATTCATCTTAGAACCCTAACAAGTTTTTAGCCATATCCCAAAACCCTATCAAATAGTATCCTATATGCTTTTCAGTAGGTCAGGCAAATCAAGTACTTTACAATAACCTATCTAATTACATCTCTAGATAGTGATGGGTGTTTACTTACCATCACTTGTAAGAGTTGTGACCCATTTGCTTTTCAACCATTTTCCAGCTACCCTAAGGCCTAGGCATGGTCAACGGCCTCCTTAAGGGGTTTGTGTAACTAACCTCGAAGGAGGTTGGCTATTTGCTAGTAAGTGGCTATGCAATCCTTTTTTTACCTTTGTTTTTTATTTAGTTTTTGTAGTTTTTTATTTTTTTACTAAAATTGTATGAATAAAAATATTTACAAATATTATTTTACTTGATTATTTCTTTTTCAAGCAAATGTAATGTCAACACATGTCCAAATCTATAATTAATAAAAAAATAAATAAATAATATAGTCACCACTTTGTCAATAAACAAAATATAGGCAATGTCATTATAAAAGACTCAAAACACAAGTCAATTTATTTTCCATGAGGAATATTATTACCATATACTTAAATATGTGGAGATGCATAAAGGAGTATTTCTCTAATAATATAGAAGAAAACTTAATACATGTGTATGTATATATATATATAAGTATTATATATAATATATATCATTTTTGCATGTAATCTTACATATATTATTTTTTTTATTTTATTTAGACTCATAGTGTTTATGGAAATCATAACATAGATAATCATGTAATTATTACTTATATTACACATATAAGCAAAAGATTAAAAACATTCAGTTATAGAAGTTCCCATTTATAGTATACATTTCCTAGAGTTCATATTTTAATGTCTTAATATCTTTGAAATATTAAGTGCTAACTTTAAGTATACTTTTAACGTTATCCATGACTACAAACATACTTTGTTCCATGAAGCAACAAAACTTATAACCATCAAAGAGAACAAGAGCACTTCTCAATTATTGACTTTCTAGCCATACTTTAAAATCTTTCACATACCATACCAATACATCCTTTAAGAGAACATAATTATTTTCATTGTCCAAAATCAAATTCTCAATTTAAATTCTAAAGAAACTTATCATTGGATGAATAATCAAAAAGTAACTCCTAGGAGTTCCTTTTTTCTAAAAATCAAGGCAAAAAAATCCTTCTAATAGTTGAGAGCAAAGTCCTTTTGAAAAGAGAAAGGAATCGCATGTTATTTTTCTTCAAGAGGAAGGTAAGAGAGAAACTAACTTTTTATTTATTTAGATAATGTAGGCACTTCTGTGAAAGGGTCTAATGATGAGCTATCACACCCTAAGAGGTACCTTAGTCGTAGCAACTTACGACATACCTCCCCAATTGTATTAGAATAGCTCTTAGCCAGTCTAAAACCCTCAACACGATATACTAAGCATCTTCCAATATCAAGTAGCTAACTAATTGTATATCCTTTAATAATATCAAAACATTCAAATATATAAATTTATAAAGTAGATTTATTATAAATTGGGACATAATCCCACCAAAAGGATAGGTAACATAATAATAATAATAATAATGAGAGTCCTATAATAGTCTCTAGCTACTATCATCAAAACACAAGAATATCTAAGAGAGTCCCATAAATAGAAAATATTCTCCTAGTCTCTCTTCCTTCCCTCAAAATCACAGCTCCCATCGTTAACCTTGAGTAGAGTTCGCCTTCATACAAGCCAAAAGTCGCCCTACAATAAAAGACTAGAGGAGTGTAAGCTTCATTTAGCTTAGTAAGAGATTCCTCATACTATACCTTTACGCAATAGTAGAAAAGTTTAATTAAACAATAGTATGAATGTAACCAGCATATGCTCAAACAATTATGTACAATCAAACTAGTAGTTGTATATAGCTTGAGATTATGCTCACAAAACTAAGGTTAGAGTTACTACAACTGTTAGACCTAGGTTCTAAGCACCTTGGCTACTAATTGCACACATTTCTCACATTTCCTCTATTCTTTCTTCTCATACAATTCCTTTAACTAATATTAGTTTCAATTCTCAATTCCTAAGTTGAGAGTTTGGGTATGAGGAGTGCATATAGTCTATTTACCCATAAGTGGTAGACTTTAGGATAGGACTATTAGCTAAGTAGTTGGTGTCTCTAGTGCTGGTGATCCCATAGGCTAAGGTGAGGTCATGTTGCACTTATGCAGCATGAGAAAACTGAAATAATAATAATCTTAACCTTGCAAAACTACTGCATCCCACACGTGTGAAGTGGTAGCCAGCATTTATATGATACAAAACATGCTATGCATGCTTTGGTTTAATTATATAGTCAAATATTATTAATTAAGGTTTATTACGGTAACCAAACAATATCATTAAGTAATCATAATAGGAATACTATAGATATCTAAATAATAGGCAATTTTGTTATCATATATCATATCATAACACAACGAGCATGTAATTCCAATCACATGCACTTCTTGATCCCTAAGCACATAATTTATTATCCTCAATTTAGTGCAACTAAACCACAAGCAAATAACAAATACAGTAAATCATAGAATACTCACTCGGCCATTAAGTCTTATGGGTAGTAATTAGCATATAGGTTTGAATCAAGGTCAATATCACTTATGATCTAGCCTTTTTTAGCAAAAACTTAATTTTATCTTAACTTCTTCATTTTAATTCTAATTTTCATGGTCTTATAGTCATTTTCTATGATTTTCGGATGTACTTTCTTTCACTGTGGTTTATTTTTTAAGGTAGGACCTACAATTTTAGATACTAACCTAGACAATTTCAAATTTTCAAGTATTTTGGCTTTCTTTGTTTCGTTTTGCATTGTTTTGGTTTTCCCTTATATAAATTCAATTTTTTTGTCAAGTTTCAAAATCTTGTTCGGCTTTGGCTATGTGTGTAGGCTCGATATATTAAGGTTTGTATTTATTCTTTGACCCACTTTTAGTCTTTTATCTTATATGCCTAATTAGTAGGCTCTTGGGCCTTATATCTAATTGCCTTTTGCAATGGGCTTTCTTTTTGTTCTATTAGGCTTAGAAAAGTTTTAATAGGCTTTTACACCTTTGATTTCTGTGAAGTTGTTGTCAATGGTATGTTTTTGGGCCCATTTTGTCAATTTTTGTCTAGTTTCAGTCCTTTTGAGCTCTTTAGGGCCTAGTACTTTGGGCGACTTGTTTATTTGGACATAAAACTTAAATTAACATATTTCAATCAAGATTTTAAGATGGGTTTCAACTCTGGTCAATAAATGTTTTGGGCTCTTAAATCATGTATTCATGCCTAATTTGATGATTTTACACTTCCTTAACAATTTAAGGTAACCAAACTAAACATGCCTTAAACTTTTACTATCTCTTCTTAAACACAATTTCTTTGTGAAGAAAGTGATTGGGTTAGCTAGTTCCTTTCTTAACCATTGGTTTGGAGTAGCTTTCCAATGGTTTTTTCGCAACTTTTTTCTTAAAATGATCATATGTACTCACTAGTGGGTCATCTAGGAGTATTTTTCGGTTAAGATATCATGAAAAAAGTTAAAATAATTTGAGGGAAATCCTACGACATGCCACATCCAACTCATATCCTTTATATATCATGGAGTTTCCTTGGTTTCTTCAAAAATTACAAGCTTACAAGCACCAAAACCTTAGGCTATGTGCTAGCGTTTACATGGTATACGCTCCAAAACTTCTATTACTAATTTACACATAAGGATTTCCTTACAAGAAAAGTACTTTTACACGGGAACAATCTTCTAATTTACCACCTAATACATGAAAGTACTAAAGTGCATAATGAGAACTAAGAAAGAAAGGTTTACTATGAGAGGAGTGGTGGTTCTCCAAGGGTTCCTCTCTTGACTCCTCGTGCTCCTTCTTATGCCCTCTAAATGGTCCTCCTAGTTGCAGTTACGCCCTAAAGTAACAGAGTCATAACAATCCTATCTTATGAAACATTTTAAGATAAAAGCTAATCATTCAACTGCTATCTTAGAGCTAATTTACACAAAACATCCACAACTAACCTGCTTTGAAGAAAACAATTACAAATTAAGTGTGTTATTTGCATGTAGAAGTACAAAAACATACATTAGGATTCTAATATTCCAAATAATGTATACATAATTTAGTAATATATCCTTACTTAAGTTATACACAATTGAATATTAGATGATGCAAAAATAAGAGCTAAACCTTAGGAATGTATCTAATTATCAATTTTATTTCCTCATTCCTCAAGATCCATAGTATAGTAGGTAACTTTGGAATAATTATGTTGCCACTTTCTAACTAGCACCTACAATAGCATTTATAAGGATGTGAGTAACCAACTACTTAGTAAGTTGGGACAAAGATTTAAAATTATACATCAAGTACAAATAGGGTTATCAAGCAATTATTTTAATGCAACGCAACAAGTAAATACCATCGTACGACATTATCCAATCCATCGTAAGATTAGAGAAATTACACTTGCTCTAATCTGGGTTGAAGATGTTTAAAAAAATTTCAACAACTCATGGGCAAACCCAAGTTTGTGTATTAGAGACAATGCTCCTCTTATGACTACCTTTGAACCACTACCTTTACCCTTACTGTGATCTCCTTTTCATCACTTAGTTTGACTAAAGATGAAGAAGGGATCAATTATGCTATCCAATGCTATCCAACGCTATCCCTTTTGAAGGGGTTAGTATTTGGCTAAAGAACCTTAAATGTCTCCCCTAATGGGTTGGAATGCTTGACTGGTTAATTTTACAAGCCATATATTATTAAGTTTAGTTAAGGTGATCAGTCCATATCATATAATATAAAACAATTGCAAATCGGTACAATAAGTCGATAGTACACAGTACATTCAAGAACACTCACACATAAGCATGCATACTTTCAAACTACTTACAAGCACAAATAAATATGATCTTAAGCCTTCGAGTACAATGAAATAGTACTCTAAAACACAGTAACATTGATCCCAAACTTACCTAGATGTCTCACTTGCTCACTTAAGATGAGACTCATAACAAGCCTTCACCGATAATCCCTATATTTTAAAGGTCGTTTTAATATTCATATAACCACTTTATGTAGAATTTATTCTGTAAATCTTATTCTTATCCTCATCTTAGGGTTTTATTATATTTAATTATTCAAGTTTTAAGTCTTTTACAATTATTTCGGTTTTGAGCTAAGTTATAATTCAGTTTTTTATTTTGTTTCTAAATCAAGGTCTGACTTTACCTTTTGGTTATCCCTTTATTTATAATTCTCACAAATGTCTTCTAACCTTTTTCATATAGTTTATTCAAGTGAATATAACCTTTTGTTTAGATTTTTACTAACTCTCTAATATACTTCTATTAGCCCTAATTCTAGATTCTGCTTCTGAATCAAATTTTGATGCAAGAATGATCTACATTTTAATATGACCACTTATACACATGTGTATATATACATATAAGCTTTAAATAATTAATTCTTAGTTTAAAATTATAATTTTACTTAATTATTCAATTTCTATATTTCCTATGACGAAGCTAATTCCAAATTAGTTTCTAATTCAATTTCTAAATCAATTTCTGAATTAAGTTTCGTTTTAGTTTTTTATTATTGTTTTTATTTGTAACCCTAGGAATTCCTCTCAGGCTAATTTGTGAAATTCATCTGACTATACTTAGGTATCTTAAATCTCCATTTTAGCTCCTAACTTGTATTTTAGTTGGTACATTATACCATATTCTTAATTTAACTACCAAATTAGCTCTTAATGTAAGAATAACTTACATTTTTCATATAATTTCCTAAATTCACATTCCAAATCAAATTTATATAATATTCCTAATATTATAATATTATTAATTTTAACCAAATTTATTCTACTTATCTAATTTCCCTCTTCACATATTATCTACTATTTCCTAATTTACACATATTACACATATAACACATATCTAACCTCTCCAACATTACAAATACTAACCCACATCAATAACTGTCATATAAAGATATATAATTATATATTAAATCGGTATTTTCACTAAGTTAACATTAAATTACCAAATTAAGCCCATAAATTGCCTTTTATACATGATTTTAGGGCCTAAAAATGAAATTAATTTTTAGAAAAACTCTTCATTGCATTGTCATATATATCTTAAATAGTCTACACAAAAATTTTAAGGTCAAAACTACTTCATTAAGGTCATTTAAAACAAAATTGAAAACTAGCTTGAATTTAATCGTTTCTTAAGAATAATATATCCCGAGGCCTAAATTGACATTTTTCCCTAAATCTACACACTAAAATATCCCAAAATACTAAATTTCATAATTTTCCATTATTATTTGATATTTTCAATAAATTAAAAAATTTGGAAGGAAAATTGGAATTCACTGATTGAAGGGCTTCCAGCCACCAGCGGTAGCTCCACCATTGTCGATAGCCCCTAGTGGTGGATTTCCTATCAGGTAGTGGTGGCCATCCCTGTCCAAGTGGTCGTTAGGTATGGGTTTTCCTCTAATTCTCTAATTACACACTATTTTTGCTAATTTTCCTAAAAATATTCTTTTCTCTCTTCTCTCCTCTCCCTTTTTTTTTTTTTTTGAAGCTAACCAAATGAGATTTGGGTATGTTTTCTAAATTTATAGAAGTGTTCAAGGGTGTTCTTGCATTTCTTATTGGACAAGTGTCCCATTTCCTTTTTCTTTTTACTTTCTATTTGACTTATTCTCATTTGTAGATTTTTGCATCCTCATTCCTAGCTTACCATACCCCCTTTTTAAATAATTCTTTATTTTTTATGAACTTTCCTTAATTAATTAGTATTATTTTAGCATATTTAAAGTAATTTAAGTAACTTCGTGTACTTTTACCTACATGTAAATACATGTATGATATAAATAAATACTCCTAAATATTATTTTATTTATTTTGTGATTTTTAGTGTGCATATAATTTCATTAATTATCATAATTTGTTTTTTGCATTTCCAATAAATAATAGATAATATACATATAACTTAATATCATAATATTTAATTATTTATTTTCCTAAATCCAAATTCATAGGATCAATTTTACTAATATTCTTAACTTTGTCATAAAAGTTGGGCTTCATCAAACAACTTACCCAATCTCTCTAACTTTACATGTCAAGCCTCGAAAGTCTAGTTGTAAGGCTTACAATGCTCCCAAATGTGTGCAAAAGTAGTTGTTCGAAGTGATTTGCGTAGGGTTAAGTGGCAGCCGAATAGGATAGTAATTTAGTGGCTAGAATGAAAGGGTAATGTGGAATTCTTGGTGTAGTCTTGTTGCAAGACATTTGAAGTGTATTTTTGGGAGTTAAAACGAATGGTACATAAAGGAAAATGACGATTATTCTTGGAACAATAGTGCAGATACAATAGAAAGAGTCTTGGTGTGTTTCTTTGAAGTTATGACATAGAAATTTTAAATGTGAAATCGAGGATTTTTGTGCAAACATAAAAAGGCAATGTAAAGGGGGATGTTAGAGCATTTTGGGATTAAAAGTTAAGATGCATTATGTGGCCAATACTTGGGAAGGGAAAAAGGAGGGTATGTAAGTCTCAGGGCTATCCATTTTTAGGTGATGGATGTGGAGCTCACTTGACATGTTTCTAAAATATGAATGACATGCTTTGACCCTTGAAAAGTCTTATCTCCTAGAAACCACACAAAAGTTCTTAGTTAAAAGTGGACTAAGTTGATTGGTCTCTAATTAGTGATAACTAGATTGGTTCCAATAGTATAGTTGGTGAAAATTGTTAAGGCTAACATATGTACAAGGCATGGCTAGCATATGCTTGCACTCCAATAAGCAGAATTCCCCCATTTTCCATTTATTTATTTATTCATTCATTTATTGATTTATTTACTTGTTTATTTATTTAGTCTAATTAGGTATTACTTAGTTTAGCAAAATTATTCATTATAGTTTAGTATTCTACTTCAACTCCCTCAATATTAGATTATATATATATATATGTATATAGTGAAGGAATTTTTGGGGTTCCAAGTCAATTTGAGGTCTAGCAAAATTTTATGGTTTTGTATTTAGGGTTTAATGATTTAAGTTTAAGGTTAGGATTTTTTTATTTTTCACTTAAGATTTTAGGGTTCACTTGTCATTAAGAGTTTAAATTTTATCAGCTATAATCTTAATTTTAAGCCTATCAATTCTAAAGGATATTAATGGCCACTCGTGCTCAATTTTAAGCCCTTATAAAAATTTATGGGGTTTACATAAGCCAAGGGTTATGATGTTTAACTTAGAAAGGTAACATTCTCTCTTGTAAAAGGAACAATTGGTTATTAATTATAGAAAGAAAATCTTTCGAAAAGCTAAAATTATCCTTTAGAATAGATTTATTTTCCTATATTACTTCATCTCTATTATATAATTTTCAAGAGCTTTGTTGAAATTCGATATAAAATTCATGTTAAAAAACTCAAATTTTGTACACAAATAAAAAGCACAAACAATGAACCTCGAATCCCTCTCTTTTGTCCAATTTAAGTTTTCTTTGTCTAGGGTTTGAAATTGAAGAGAGGGATTTGATTATTCCATAATGGAGAAGAAAACAAGTTATCGCTTCATTTAAAGAACAGCATAAATTTAATGAATACAAAAGTGCCAAAGACATGTTATTTTTTTATTCTTTTCCCCTTAAAAATAATATACTCATGTTAAATTTATATATCTATTAGCTTAATATGTTCAAAGCCCTTTATCTTTATTCTCAATGCACATTGTCCTTAGCTCTTTAAAAATGTACATTAATCCCCTTAACATAAAAAAAAAAAATCACAATAACGTTTCATAGACATGTCCTTTATAATAATTTAATAATAAAAATAAGGGAAAAAAAAAAGAACCTTCAAACTCTAGTATTTTTAAGGAAGTTAGAGTCTACTTAGGTGGTGGTATGCTAAATACCTTTTAGTAAACTGGATTATGATATCCTTCAATATAGAAGTTCATATAAGCCACTTAGAGTGTCATGTTCCCACTTCTTAGGAAAATCATGTAGTTTTAAGGTCCTTTCTTTTTTTTTTTCCTTTTCAAAATTTCTAACTATTAGATATCTCTAATGAATTTTTATGATAATAAATAGAGAGAAATGCTAATATACTAATAAGTGTGCAGATATTTAGACAATTCTTCGAAAAGTTTAAAATTGTAAATTCATTGCATTCAGAGACTTATTTAGTAGGTCTTAGTCAATTGAAAAAAAAAAAACTCTAAAAAATATTTAAAGAATGTTTCATAAGCTCATATAAGAAGATTCAACACAACACTTTAAAAAATTGGTCAGAGACTTTAAAGATATATAAACTAAGATATCTCCAAAAGCTTATTCAGATAGTTATTATGAAAGAGTCACTCTAAATAATAAGACAACATCATATTCAAAGTAAATAAAACCTAGCTCCACTAGATTACATATATTAGGGAAATACACATAATTCCATTTTGCTTAAGTTGGAATTAAGATCCATAGGATTATTGCTAAGAGAATTAATTTTTGAAATAATTAAGAAAATATCTAAGTTTAGATAAGGATAAGGATGATTTCAAATTTTAAGGCATATCAAATTCAAATTTCAAGATTATCTAGAGTTGTTGATCAAGTATAGCTAATAAAGGAGATATGACCGAGATAAGATCAAGTAAAAATTTAAACTCCGAGATTTTCTCCAAATATGTACAAATTTTTTTTGTTTAACAATGGATTGGATAAATTTAAGTTAGAGACAATCATCAACAATATAGATGTTTGAAGACTCCAATATAAAAGGATAGACAATTAAAAAATATTAGAATGATTCTGAAAAAGAGAAACATATACTTTATACTCTAACTGTGATCATTTTTCTACCATCTAAAAGAGCATAGAACATTTCTCAAATACTGATTCAGAGAGCTAAAGCTAATTACTCATCAATCTTCATTTAAGTTTTCATTCTAAACTATTTGAGATTTATATTATTGTTCTAAATTATATTTTGTAAAGATTATTTATTGTTTCAGTATTAGTTGAGAGAAGTTTGATTATGCTCTATAGATTTGTAATTAGCCTAGATTGTAGAGAGCCTAGATAAGTATAGCAAAGTATAGAGAAAGCCAACAATAGCACATGCTTATAAACTTCTCTTGATTGGTTTTTATTATAGTGGATTAAGTAGAATGACATTAGTAAAGTAGACCGAATGTCCAACAGTGGAGTTGAAAGAGAGCAATAGGTAGAAGACCGAAGCTCTATAAATCCTAAACCCGATATTCTCTTCTCTATCTCTTTTAATTTGCGTTATTTAATTGTGTTATTCGTGTATTGAATTATAGAAATACCATTGTTCACCAATTTAAGTTATTTTGAGAGATAATTTCAATTTACATAAAAAAAAGTTCTAAAAATTTTTCTAAAGATATCAATTCCCCCCCCCCCCCCTATCTCTCTCTCTCTCTCAATATTTTGTACGAAACTAACAATTGGTATTAGGGCCTCACTCTACTATCATCTAGAGTTTAAGATCATGGGTAAACTATGTGATAGTTTAATTGTTCAGCCTGCCAAGGCACCATTTTTTTATGGAACTAACTTTCCTTATTGGAAATTCATGATGGAGAGTTATGTGAAGGCATTAGACTATCAGGCTTAATAGATCATCTCAACAAGAGTTCTTAAAGTCCCAACCACTATTACATCAAATGATGGTATTGCCAAAGCAAAGCTTAATTCAAAGGCTAAGAATTTACTTTTGAGTACTATTACACAATTAGAATTTTATCTAATTGCTTCTTAAGCTACAACTAAAGATATTTAGGACACTTCAGTACAAACTTCTGAAGGCATGGAGATAATCAAGGACACAAGAATCAACTCACTTGTTCAATAATATGAAACCTTTCAAATCCTCCCTGGTGAAGAAATCAAAGACTCTTTTAGTAGATTTACTACTATAACTAATGAATTGTCTTCTCTTGACAAAACAATTAATGATGCAGATATGGTACACAAGATACTAAGAATCCTTTACAAAATCTAGAATACAAAGAAAACTACCATAAAAGAAGGCTGTGATTTAAAGAGACTAATACTAAGTTAATTGCATAGCAAACTTATGGTGTATGAAATTTTCTTAAATTAGAGAGTGCTTCAAAGGATACAAAGAAGAAGGCCATAGCTTTCAAAGCCAATGAAACAAATACTGATTCTAAGGAAGAGGACAAGGATGTGATACTTCTAACTAGAAAACTCAACAAATGGTTAAAGAAGAAAGGTAAGAAAACCTTTACTAAAAATTTTTCTACTAATAAAAATCAATCTAATAATGCAGGCAAGGCAATCAAGGAAAAAGAAGAGAAAAAGTTCAAAAAGGAAATTCTATGCTACGAATGCAAGAAGCCAAGACATATCACGTATGAATGTTTGGTGTTAACCAAAAAGATGAAGAAATTTAAGAAGAAATGCAAATCTTTGATGGCTACATGAATTGATTTGGAAGATTCAAAAACTGAGTCAGAGAGTTTAGAAGAATGTAAAGAAGCAAATCTATATCTTATGGTACTCTTTGAGGTAGATTCTGAAATTAATTTTGACTCTGACATAAAAATACTTAATGATATATGTGCTGAAATCAACAAATTGCTTAAAGCTCTTTCTAAGTCAAATGACAAGATTTCTAAGTTCGAATCAAAAGTGAAGACATTGAAAAATGAAAAGCAAGCTCTTAATCGAACAAATCAATTATTAGTAGATGAGAATGATTTCTTGAAAAATGATTTTAAAGGATTGCATGTTGCTTATGAAGCTTTAGTCAATGAAAATCATATTCTAAAGGAAGAAACTAAAAATTTTAACAATTGTGTAGAAGATTTATCTAAATCAATCAAAAATACTTTTCAAAAGTTTGATAAAAGTGATAAGAAGTTACAAATGCTGATCTTTAGTAAAAGAATAGATAATTCAAAATCTGGTCTTGGTTTCGAATTTAGAGAAACATCTAAAATAAAAAGAGAAATAGGATTTGTTAAATCAAAAGGTGAAAATCAAGAAACAATCAAAGAAAAGGATAAAAGCAAAACAATTAAAGAAAAGGATAAAAGCAAAATAGTTGAACATGTTAGAAGTACTCTCAAAACAATTATAAGTATCCCTTCAAAGGGTACAATAGAATGTTAAATAGAGGGTATGTCAAAAAGAATTCAAGTCAAAAGAAAGTGGTAAGCAATAGGTATATTGAGAAAAAACCTTATGCTTGTTTCCTATGATATAAACTATGACACGTAGAGAAATACTGCTTTTTCAAAAAATACAAGCTTAGCAATAATCAAGGTTTAATTCAAAAGTTAGAATTTTCATGAACCCAAGCTTTGCAAGGTTCATAAATAGACTTGATTGTGCTTTGATGAGTGTAGGAACATGAAGCTAAGTTAAAAGGAACATGGTATCTAATAGTAGATGCTCAAGACACATGACAGGCAATGCTTCATTGTTCATAAACTTAGAATGGAAGGAAGACGGATATATGAAATTCAGTGACAATGGTAAAGGTAATATAGTTGCAATAAGTACAATTGGTTTGGCACCACATACAATTGAAAGTGTATTATTGGTTAAAGGACTTATACACAACTTGTTAAGCAAAAGTCAGTTGTGTGATAAAGGGTACAGAACAACGTTCAAGCATGATAAATGTACTGGTTTTAATAAGTATGGATTAAATTTTTTTAAAGGATTCAGAAAGAAGAATCTTTATTTAATTAAACCATCTAAAATGTCATCTAATTGCTTTATAACTATGAATGATAACACTATACTTTGGAATAAAAGGTTAAGACATATAAATTTTCAACAACTTAAGAAATTATCTAAAAAGAACTTAATTTAAGGCTTGCCAAAATTGCATGCTCATGAAAATATTTGTTATGCTGCTTGCCTTAAGAATAAGATGAGTTCTTCATCTCATAAGAGTAAGAAGATTATATCCACTCAAAGCCTTTAGAATTATTACATCTATATTTATTTGCTCTAACTCGCACTCTAAGTCTTAAAAGAAATAAGTATGGACTTATCATAGTAAATGACTTCTTAAGATTTACTTGGATCTTGTTCTTTCTTCATAAAAGTGATACTTTTAAAAGTTTTGAAATATTTTCCAAAAGAGTTCAAAGTGAAAAGGGCCTCTTCATCAGTAGTCTACAAACTGATCATAGAAAGGAATTTGAAAATTTTGATTTTATTTCCTTTTGTGAAGAAAAGGGTATCACTTGTAACTTTTTAGTACTCTATACTCCACAACAAAATGGAGTACTTGAACGCAAAAACAAGACTATCCAAGAAAGTATAAGAATACTATTAAATGAAAGTGGTATAGTAGATCATTTTTAGGCTGAAATAGCACCAACAACTTATTATATTATAAATCGAGTATATGTTAGGCCTTTAGAAAATAAAACTGCTTATGAGATTTATAAAGAAAGAAAACCTACTATTTCGTGTTTTCATACATTTAGTTATAAGTGCTTTGTAAAGAAAACAAGAAAAGTATTAGGAAAGTTTGAAGAGAGAGATAATAACACCCTCTTTTTAGGCTACTCTCTGAACTCGAAGACATATTGAGTATACAATAAAGAAACAAAAGTGGTAGAGAAATCAATAAATGTCAAGTTTATAGAAGAAATGGCTAATAAAGAATCAAATGATGAACTTCCCATTGCCTCTAATAAAAAGAGTTCTACAAGACATGATTCATAAGGTAAGTTAAAACCTCCTTCAAAAGGAACATCAAAAGCCTCAAGAATGCCTTATGCATCCAAAACAAAACTAGCATCAAAATGTTCTTTAAAAACTAATATCAGGTTTGTTGAAACATGTTCAAAAGGTAAGTTAGAAGGTTATGAACACTTTCATACACCACCCTTGACTTTTAATTTAAAACTAATCATCCTCTTAAACTTATAATTAGTGTTGTTAGATTTGGAAGAAGAACAAGATCGATCTTACAAAATTTTGAAAATCAGTTTGCTTTAAATTCTAAAATTGAACCTAATTCTAAAATTGAACCTCATTCAGTTGATGAAGCTTTAAATGATAATAATTGGATCTTAGCTATGCAAGAGGAACTTGGTCAATTTTAGAGAAATTAAGTATAGAACCCAATTCTACAACCTAAGGATAAGTCTATTATGGGTACTAAATGGGTTTTCAAGAGTAAGTTGGATGAACGTGAAAAAATAGTAAGAAATAAAGCTTATTTAGTTACTAAAGGATACTCTCAAGAAGAAGGAATAGATTATGATGAAATTTATGCTTCTATGGCTAGATTATAAGCTATAAGATTACTACTTGCATTTGCTTGTAAAAAAATTTTCAAATTGTATCAAATGAATGTAAAAAGTGCTTTTCTAAATGGTTTTATAAAAGAAGAGGTATATGTTAAGCAGCCCCCTGAATTTAAAGATCCCTTCAAATCAGATCATATATACAAGTTAAAAAAGGCCTTGTATGGTCTTAAATAAGCTCCCCATGGTTAGTGCAAGAGATTAAGTCAATTTTTTATTAAAAATGATTTTCAAAGGGGAAAAATTAACACTAGACTATTTATGAAGCATCATGGAGAAGATATGTTAGTTATATAGATTTATGTTGATGATATTGTTTTCAGTGCAACTAATGAAAAATATTGTCAAGAGTTTTCAAGCTTGATGCAGGCTAAATTTGAAATGTCACTTATGGCAAAATTAAACTTCTTCTTAAGATTACAAATCAAGAAAACAAAGAATGGAATTTTCATTCACCAAAAGAAGTACACTAGACAAATACTAAAGAAATTTAGTTTTGAGAACACTAAGGACTGTTCAATTCCTATGAGTACCTTAACAAAACTTGATATCATAGGTAATAGTTATAAGTTAAATGAAAACTTATATCAAAGCTTAATTGGAACTTTACTATATTTAACATCTTTGTGTCCTGATATTTTGTTTAATACTTGTGTTTGTGCTAAATTTCAAAGTTCGCCAATAGAAATACACTTAACTACAGTTAAAAAGATCTTTAAATATATAAAAAGCATTACAAAATTAGGAATTTGATATCTTGAAAGTCAAAATTTTGATCTCATAGGATATTTAGGTGCTAATTATGCAAGTTGCAAAGTGGATAGGAAGAGTAGTTCAAGTACTTACCAATTTTTAGGAGACAAGTTAATCTCTTAGTCTTTCAAGAAACAAAACTCTATTACCCTTTCAACTGTAGAAGCTGAATATGTTTCTATTGGGAATTGTTGTACACAAATTCTTTGGTTAAAACAAAAATTGGATAATTATGGGATAAATTATAAAAATAGTCCCATAAAATGTGACAATACCAATGTTATTAATTTGACAAAAAATCCAGCTTATCACTCAAGATGAAAACACATAGAAATAAAGCACCTTCTCATTCGTGACCATGTTGCAAATAATGATTTAAGTGTTGAATTTATACCAACTGAATATCAATTTGTAGATATATTTACAAAACCTTTAGATAAATTAAGGTTTGAATTTATGTACAAAGATATTGGTGTATGTAACCCTTTATGTTGACATGGAGAATATTTAATTAACTCCCCTTATGCTAAGATTTTGGATACATGTAGAAAAGGGATTTCTTTTTAATCATCATAGTCTAAACGTAAGTGTGTTTTCCTAATCGTGTGTCATACGTCTTTGAGGTCAAAGACACAAAGAAATACTACAACGAAGTGAACAAAAAAGAAACAAAAAGAAAGCTAACAAAGTCCAAGTAGCTATCAACTAGATATGACACACCAAACGATCTTACTCAGTTTACAATCTATCGGATATAACTCACCGATCCAAGCTGAAGGGTCACTCTCCACTACTTCTTGCTAAAGGGAATAGAGAAAAGTTGAAAGAAGATAAGAACACTAGGGTTGCTTAAAAGGGAACTTGTATAAATTATGATATTGAAGATGGCTATTTGTGTACAATTAAGTAGGGGTTTATATACCTACCAACTAAGGTTAGTTAATATGTATGAATAGATAAAAAAAAAGGGTATTCTTACAATTAAGTTACATAACATATACCTAAAAGGGTAAAAGAGACAAAGAATATTCAGTATGAAAAGCAAAAAATCATTTTAGAATGTTATGCTAAAAGACACGTATTGATCAGTGGTTCGATGCTAGAAATACAGTATAAGTAATGAGAAGAATTTGCAATCAAGGTTGACCTAATCTAGATTAGGTCGAGGCCTAGTCAATCCCACTATAGAGTAGTCAGCTTGGGTTAGGGACATACATTTGTAGTTAGCTCGAGAGCTCATCGCCGATAGTCTTAGGGCTATATGGTCGAATATCCTCTTATAATATAGTTATTCGGTAAGTCTAGTACCTATGAAAGTTAGGCAATCAAGTCAGTACAATAGGGAAACACATAGGTTAGGATAAGAATTTTTGTCTTAAATAAGGCTTCAAGTTAGTATTCTCCGAGTAAGTCTTTGGAGCTGTCTAGCTCAACTTCGTATACCAATCTAAGGGGTTGATTCCTACCATTTACTTGAGAGTTGGAAAGATTTGTCTTCCAATCTAAAATGGTCTCTGGCTCTTCTTATAGGATACTTGCAGGGTCTTCTATTGGTTGGTGAGGAATCAAGTCAGACATATTGAAAGTGAAGGATCCATAATAATCATCAAGTAACTTGATTTAGTAGGCGTTGCAATTGACCTTCTTCAGGACCTTGAACAAACCATCAACTTGAGGAGATAGCGTGCTTTGCTTAAGTACAGGAATCATTATCGGTTGAGGTGTATCCATACTAAGTCTCCTAGTTGGAAAGAAACAGCTTGATAACCTCAGCTACTAGTCTCTTGTTGTCTCTTATTAAACTTGGTGATCTTCCTAGTTACAAACTGGTCTAGCTCTTGCAATTATTAAGCTCGATCAACTCCAAATTGACTCTCTTCAGCAACTATATGGGCACCGATCATATTTAGGGGGATAGTAAGATTAAGGCCATAAACAACCCTAAATAGGGTCTTCCCAGTAGTGCTGTAGACAATTTGGTTGTATGTGAAATCCACAACTAGTAGACACAAATTCCAATCCTTCATGTTCTTTCCTACGATAGCACTGAGTAAGTTTCTTAGCATCCTATTCACCATTTTAATCTAGCCATCAATCTGAGGGTAGCTACTAGAGCTAAACATAGGTTTGGTTCCAAGTCTTTCTCCATAGAGTCTTCCAAAAATAACTTAAGAATTTTATATCCTGATCTGAAATGATGGTTTTCTGTACTCCATGTAGTTAGACAACTTCCTACAAAAATAAATCAACAATATATAAAGCATCGTTAGTTCGATGGCACAGGATGAAGTGTACCATTTTGCTAAAGCAGTCTACCACAACAAATATAGAATCTTTTCCTTTATATGTTCAAGGCAATCCTAAGAATAAGTTTATGCTAAGGTCAACCCAAGGTAAAGTTAGCATTGGCAGGGGCATGTATTCTTCATAGGGCTTTCTCTTCCCCTTGTCTTACTTGCATAATTCACAATTACCAACTACCTTATGGACATTCTTAGCCAAACCAGGTTAGTAAAAGTTTTCCTTCAACAAATTGGCTATCTTGGTCTCTCTAAAGTGACTAAATAATCCACTACTATGAGCTTCCCTAACCAACAGTTCATACGTGGAATAGTTTGGTATATATAGCCTTCTTTCCTTAAAGAGATAACCATCTCGGGCATAATAGCCTCCAATAGTAACTCCATCTCTACAGTACTCTACAATAAGATCGAAATGAAGATCATGAGCATACTACTCGGTGATAAGCAAAAATCTCAATAATTTTGTCTATAAAGTAGTAAGTAAGATTTGTCAATGTAATAGAGCATCAACAACTACATTTACACTTCCTTTCTTATATCGGATCATATATGAAAATCCTTCCATAAACTCTAACCACTTGGATTATCTCTTTGAGAGTTTGTTCTTACTCCTAAGATGCTTCAATGATTCATGGTTAGTGTAAATAACAAACTTTCGTAATAGCAAATAGTGTTATTAAACAGTAAGGGCCTAGAAAAGAGAATACAACTCTTTATCATACATAGAGTAGTTTAAGGCAATACCATTAAGTTTCTCATTGTAGTAGGTAACAGGTCATTGTTCTTGCATTAAGACGGCACTAATTCCAATGCTTGATGCATCACATTTCAATTCAAAGGGCTAGTCAAAATTTAGTAGTGATAAGACAAAAGCAGAGGTGAGTTTCTCCATAATCTTCCTAAAGCTTTATTTAGCTTGGTCGGATTATATGAACTATGATGACCCAACAGTATCGTTGTCATAGTAGGTCACCATGTACCGTATAAAGGTCTATTATTAATCCCCTTACTGATCATAGGCTTTTTATACGACACACAAGGCTTATTCCACTCTACGTCACCACTAGGCCAATAAACAAGTAATATAGAGCAATTTAACTAAAATTACTTCTATGGTATAAATTAGCTAATTGTATGGGTACATGAAACCTACACTAAAAGAATATTACAAATAAATGCAGTTCATAGTGGAACCGCATTAGAGATTTTAAATCTGTGTTATGAGCAAAAACATAAAAGGAACTAAATATCTATAAATCTATTACAAAATGTCCTCTTTGCTCTCTAATTGCTCTAACCCGTCCCTACACGAGACTTACTACGGGCATGCCTCGGTCCGGATTAGTGAAGAGGTTTTCTTGCAACAACAAAAATCTATAGGGTTGTACGCTTAAGCTTAGTGAGATAAATACCCTCGTCAGTACTACATGACAGAAATTTATTAAATGCACAATCATATGAATGCATGAACAATCATATACCAAACAACGCATGCAGTGACCTAGGAACTGCATACGTGATAACTCTGATTTTAAACATATTTGAAATGGTGATTTTATAGTATTTTCCTCACATTTTTTGTTTTCTTTAAAGAAATTGATACTTAATTGAGTAAAATTTTGATTTCTGGGTTTAAATGCATTTTAGGATTGAAAATAAAGAAAAGAAATCAAATTTCACTCAATTTAGAGTTCAAACGAAGAAGTTATGAAGATTTAAAGTTACACAGTCCATGTAGAAAAAATTGGCCAGGGGCAGAAAGTTACACGACCTGGGGACACGGTCATGTCCCAGGTCGTGTCTAGCAAAGAAAACAAAAACCTCTTGATACACTATAAAAGGACATATTAGGGTTTTAAAAGAGAGAAGAGACATTAGAGAAGACAAGATACTTAAGGAGAAGGAGAAGAAAAAGGCGAGAACAACACCGATGGAAGATTAGAAAGATGAACAACACCGATGGAAGATTAGAGAGATTGTTCATCAATTAAAGGGGTTTTCCATGTTTTATTTTACGTTTTTGATGGAACTCGTTTTTAGATTCATTATGATAGCTTAGAATTCGTATATTTAGGATTATGGAACCTAGGGTTTCATGTGATTGTTGGATTGATTTAGAATTCTCAATAAAGTTTCTATCTTTGCTTGATTCAATTATGTCGTTTAATTGTTAATTGATATTTCTAGAATATCAATATATGATATTATGCATGTTGATTGAGAAATTGCATGTGCAATTAGATCTTTACATAATTGGAGAGAATTACATGCATACTTAGAGATAAGATACATGTTTCTTCCGAAAAGTTAATTATTGGTATGGGAATTCATTATACATTAATGCGATTCTAAATTATATTACTAAGTGAAGAGATTCCGGTAAATAATTTAGGATTAGGGTTAATATGCTTAAGAAAGGTATTAACTTTAGTTGTGAATCCCTCCGGTCAAGAATAATAGAAACCGAATTGAATATATGTTAAGCGATCATATGTTAAACTCTAGGGGAAATAATTTCTAAATACGTTATTACTTTCTTGAAGTCGTTCTTAATTTTATCGCTTTTTTCAATTGCTTAATCAAGTCTTATAAATAAGTTAGTTTGTTAATTTTAGTATTTTTAATTAATTCAAACTTTCATAATTTTCCGGTTAGATAATAAAGCTAAGGTTAATATTAGTACTCGAAGTCTCTAAGGGATGGACTCGGACTCACATCTGCTATATTAAAATTGATAGGTGCACTTGCTTGATATCAATACGACTCAGAATTACGCCCCTTGTAGTCGAGGTTTGGAGATAATTAACCTACCCAAACCAAAATCCGGGTTCTAGACCTTGAGTTTTATTTCATTTACACTATTATGCTTAAGCCATAACAAAACTCTATATATATATATATATATGTATATGTATACTTTCTTTATCGAATAACAAATCATATTTTTAAAATCCCAAGTCTAACGGTGTGCTGGCCTCCACAATCCACAAACACATTCCCTAAGCAGAAGCCATAAGACTCGGCCCTTCGCCGACAGTTTGCGTCTCCCAGGGCTTAGTAAGCCATCAGCTTAGGATAGAGACTCAATATATATGATGACATAGCCAGTGCCCAATCCTGCAAGAGGTACATCCTCTTGTAAATCTCTTCTCATCTTCTGCATGAAGCGGCAATCGATGTTATCCATATGCAATATAAGGAATGCATGATTCATTTTGATTTCTTAATTGTATAATTGATTAACTCAATTTTCAAGGTGATCAAATAATTTCATTCCATACAGTTCGCATGTATATATTAGTACAAACAATTCCCATTATTATATATAATTAACAAGTCATCGCATTCATCCACAAATTCATACACATGTATTTCCCATATCCTACAAGCATCCAAATTTATATATATAAGTTTAGGTGCATCTATTCTATAAGCAAATCAAGTGAAGAGTCATCGGGAATTTACTCACTCTACCATGTGGAACAATCAAAGTAATTCAGAAGCAAGTCATCTCTGTACATGGTATCCCCTGGTCATTGAAATAATATTTGTAAGGGATTGAAATAAACTTAGGAAACTAAGTTAATTTTCCTTAAGTTTATACTCTTGACTAGTTTTCGTAACTTTTCCCGGTTTTTATTTAAAAGTCTAATTGCGTATAACTTTTTCATTTTAAATTCAATTTGTATGATCATATAGTCAATCTTCATCATTTTCAAGTGTACTTTAATGTGGTGAGGTTAGATTTTCAAAATGAGGCATGCAAATTTGTCCATGGGTCAGAACAGTAGCTTTCCTTATGTTTTGGAGTGCTTTTAGGCCTTGTATGGTAAATGGGTTTTTTGATAACTTGAGAAATTCATTGGGCTTGGTCTTAAGATTTTATCCTAAGCTTAAAATACTCCTTGAGATCAGATTTACAACTTTTATTCATATTCCAATAGCTAACAATCACTTCATAGGCCCTTTAGTGGGCTTAAGTTGTCAAATGAGCTTGTTTTTTGTTCAAACTAAAATTAGTGACTTTGTTAAGCTTGTGGAGTCTTAGGTAGATTTCTTATAGGCTTCAAAACAACCTCTCTTAATGTTTTAAAGTGCTGGTTAGAATTTTATTAAAGGCCTAACTTAGAGTTTTAGGCTCTTTTCGAGAGTTTTAGGCTCGATTTTGAGTTTTAGGCTTTGTATACTTACTATACTTGCTTTAGTTGATCTTTTCACTTTGTTCATTTACTTTTATCATATTTTTAAGTGTCTCTTACCCGTGTTCTAGATCTGGTCGTGATGATTCCAAGGGGGTTTCACTTGGTTTTTCAACTTGTTTCATCATTTTCTTAAGTTAAGGTGTCAAAGTATGAACTTAAACTACTTATATCCAAATCTTAACTTAACTTTTCTTCCATAAGATGATTCTTTAACTCATGCTTTACACAAAGAAATAGAAGATCTTACACTTAATACAACTTCCATATCATAGCTCATGTCATGCAAAGTTGGTTTCTTCATAAAACTTCATGTGATGAATTTTTCCTTAACTTAGTCTAGATTTGAGCATGTTTAACTTAATGAAAATAGAATCAACATTCAAAGTACTTTTGAATCCCATGTCCAGCATGTTCATCTTCCATTCAAGTTCTTGTTTCAAGATTTTCTCAACTTAAAATCTTCCATTCAAAGTGTTAAACAAGTATCTTTACAAAACACTAACTTTACATGCTTATGTTTCAACTTCATGTAAGGGTTTCATGAGTTCGTTTCTTAAAATGGTTTTTTTTTTTTTTGGTGTTATAACAACATAAACCTTACTTATATCTTCAAGAAATCAAAATCTCCTAACATAAAACTAATCTACTAATCACAAGAAACACTTACTCATCCTTAAAGCAAAATACGGTGGTTGTGCACTAAGGTTCCACTTAAGCTCTTAACTTTGCTTCCTCCTTTTGCCACCTTTTGGAAACCCGAGTTGTTTGATCCTTTGGAATGGGGTTTATGGAAGGTTTTAATAGTTCTAAAAGTGCTTAGATATTGGAAGAAAATAACACAAGAAAAGGAGAAGGAAATGCCGTGAGTGAAGTTTGGAAAAATGGTAGCAAAGTTGATTTTGTGAGGTAAGATTGTTTTCTCCTTTTATGTTTGTTTCAAATGAGAGAAAGAAGAAGTGAAAATGAAATTGAAAGTAAGAGAAATGAGGGGAAGAGTGGCTGATTGGGAATGAGAAAGAATGAGTGTTTAAAATGTCTTGAAAGTATTGTCTTGTAGCTTACACAAAAGTCAACAATTGCAATTATTGATGATGCAAGCATTAAGAAGTAAATAGTGGTGTGTAAAAGAAAGTGATTGATAGTTGAAAGACAAGAGTATAGCTTCCCTTTTCTTCTTGTCCAAATCTGCCATTTAGTGTCCTTTGGGTTCATGGAATGGTCTTATCTCATTTAATGAAGTTAAGCACGTGAAATTTTGTGAAAAATTGTCCATATATAGTATAAGTGAAGGGGTGATAAGGAAAATGTCTTATCACTATATTTTGATAAGTTATCAATTGATAAATGATTCCAACTCTCAATTGATAAGTTATCTAAAGTGATTAGTTGGTCTGCTTAATGATGTGTAAGGCTTAGACATGAAAATAAGGGCATGGTTTTATAAGAAATTATTTTAGGGTTTTCATCTTGCATTGTTTTGTAACTTATGATTTGATTTTTATAAAATTGTGAAATTTTCTAATGTTGAATGAAATTATTCAAATAAAATTATCGATTAATTGCTTAGGGTTAAAATTCCTTAATGGTTTTAGGGTTTAAGGTTTTAAATGACTTTAGAGCTCACAGTTCTTCAAGCTCAAATTTTATCGATAATTGGTTTTTTTTTTATATTTGGAAAAATTTAATTTGTTTCTAAATGTAAAATTAAGTTTTTAGTTTAGTTGATCCTTGGGAACGTTCGGAAAGTATTCTTAATCAAATCTTAAGCCCACTAAAAGTAGGGTTTACATGAACCCATCACTCTTCTTTGTCAACTCAATCAAGAGAGTGGCTATGGTATTAAAGTTTTTAATGAATCACTTATAGAAAGAAGCTAGGCCATGGAAACTTCAAACTTCAATAACATTCTTCAATGTCAGCCATTCCAAAATAGTTTAGATATTCTCCTTATCTACTCGGATTTCAACCCTTGACACTATAAACCTAAGAAAAACCACTTCATCTTGACCAAATCTACATTTCTTCAAATTCCCATATAACTTCTCGATTCACAAAATGTCAAAAACTACTCAAAGATGTTGAACATGGTTATTTAGGTTAGCACTGTATACCAATATGTCATCGAAGTACACGACTACACATCTTTAGATCAGAGGGCGCATCACATGGTTTATTAATCTCATGAACACTCTCGACGCATTAGTAAGTTTGAACAGCATAACCAACCCTTTGTAGAGACCATGCCTAGTCTTAAAGACAATCCGCCACTCATCACCTGGTTTCATACAAATTTAATGGTAGCCACTTCACAAATCAATCTTGAAAATATTTTGGCACTATGGAGCTCATTCAACATATCATCGAACCTTAATATTGGGTACCTTTATTTGGTAGTGATTTGATTAATTGCTTAGCTGTCGATGTACATGTGCCATAAACCATCCTTCTTAAGGATGAGTAGAGTTGGTATAGGATAAAGGCTCATGCTTTCCCTTACATATCCTCGCTCTATGAGCTTATCTACCTGTCTTTTCAGCTCGATAGCTTGCTCAAGATTCATTCTGTATGTAGGTCGGTTTAGTAGGGCGACACTTGGCTACAAGTCAATATAGTGCTTTATGCCTCGGACCAGGGTAATCCTATAGGTAGTTCTTCAAGGAACAGGTCAGAAAATTCATTTATCAGGCTTCAAATCTCATCAAGAATATCCACTAAATCTCTTATCTCCAACAATCTTCTAATCAATAGGAACATAGGTTCTTCAGCCTTCTTAGTAGCTCGGAGCTCTCTTCGACTCATCATTAAGGTCTTCTTCTTACTAGCTCAAGTGAGCTGGTTATGGGTCTCATTTACTTGAGATGGGGTTATGGGTTGCAATACAATCTTCTTTCCATCCTTAATAAAGGCATAGGTGTTCTTATATGGGTTGTAAGTAACATGTCTGTTAAACAACCAAAGTCTTCTTAGCAATAAAGGTAAAGTTCTCGTAGGGACGACATCGGAAACTACTTCATCCCTATACACATTTCCAACACTAAATGATACGACTACTTGTTCAGTCACGTGCAAAGCACCCCTATCATGAAACAAATGTAACTTATAAGGTTCGGGATGTTTGGAGGTTGGTAGTCTTAACCTCTATACAAAGGATTGTGTGATGACATTTGTGCAACTTCCTCCATCCACTATAATAGTGCATAACTATCGTTTGATGGTACATTTAATATGGAAAAAATTTTCTTTTTGATTTTCCTCGAAGTTCGGCAAGGAACTCAGTACTCATCTCAAGACTAGGGTCACTACTTCTCTCTAGTCGACATAGACACAGGTCTCCTCTTCCTTCTCAACTTCGACTTTTCCAACATCCTTCTCCTCCTCCAACTTGCTCTTGTTGGTGATATCCACCACATCTCCTCGGAGTACTATAACATGTCAATTCGAACACTTAACAGCCATATGTCCAAAGCCTAAGCATTTAAAATACTTCACCTCACTAGGCTTCCTTTTGGAAGTCTGTCCTCTCTCATATGTTCTTGAGGTAAGCTTAGCCTTGGTTTGGCTTAGCTGGCCTGCTCAGCCCTACTAACCTACTCAGCTATAGTCAGGTTAGTCATTTCTCTCCTCGACTCAGTATGGCCTCCCCGACTCATCTTGAATAAGTCAGTACGAAACAAGGATTCAAGAGAATGTTGGCCTAAGTCAGCTCGGAGCACTTCTCCTCTACTTTTCGACTCTTTGCATTATTTTAATTGTCTTTTCCAAAGTATAAAACCTCTGCACTTCTACAATGTTGCAAATCTCATATTTGAGCCCAAAAATAAACTTCGATACTGTACAAGCCACTAGTTCTTCCACATCCGCTCGGATCATAAGCATCTAGAACTCTCTCATATAGTCATCAACAAATCAGCCTCCTTAGTGAAGTTCCCACAACTTTGCAAATGTATCTTATAAGTAGGTCTCAAGTATGAATCTACCCCTTAATAATCTTTTAATCTCATCCCAAGTCCTTACTCCTCACCTTCTATCGCTTGCTTTGGTTGCATTCATATTTTTCCACCACATTATAGCATACCTAGTAAACTCTAATGCAATAAGTTAGACCTTGATAGCATTTGTATACCCATAACAGTTAAATATCTTCTTAACCTTCTCTTCCCACTCCAAGTATTTATCTGCATCTCCACTTCTACTGGAAGGTGGGATTTGGACCTTGACAATATCTAATCCTTGAGGACGTCCTCATTCCTAAGCTAGATAATAATCAACTTCTTCTTTTTTTCTCACCATACTTTTAGCATCTATCTCTTCCTCATCTTCTTTAATCTCCTCTAACTCTAATCTTCGTCTAGCAACTCTGTTTGTAACTCCTTTAGCTTAAGAAGGTTGAACTGGGTGATTAACTCGGTTACCTTGGCCATAATGTCTCTTAAGAGCACTTTCCAGTTGGTTATGGTAGTGTATTCCCTAAGGTTTTTGTCTATTAACTTGCATAGCAGTAACTAGGCTCTCAACAAGATTAGTGAGCCCATCAAGCTTATCATCAACTGACCCTGAAGTGTTTTACCATTTTGACCATGACTAATTTAAGCACCACTACTCTGGTCACCAATAACACCCTGAACACTTGAATCTAACATGGTATAATGCTTCTCAAACAAATTAACAATATAATACATGAAAAATATTACTATTATACTACCTAAAACTTTAGTTAACATACTCTAATAACTTCAATACTCAATAATCACTCAAACAAGACAGAAACAAAACTTGCTTTATTTTCATGGTGAAAAAGAAAGTAAGGACAAAGTAATAAAGAACTTCTCTTACTAACATAATAACCTCTACTATACAACTCACAACTCCAAGCTTACTCCACACAAACACACTAAAGGAACATAGTAAACACAAACAGCAAACATAAACCAAAACTTCACTACAACTTCGTACACTCCCTCTCAAAACCGTGCTCTGATAATAGTGACGTTCAATGCATCTTTAAGGTTAGACACACGAAGAAACACCATAACAAAGTGAATAGAAAAGAAACAAAAAGAAAGCTAGCAAAGTCTAGGCAATTACCAATTGGATGTGATACACCAATCAATCCTACTTAGCCTACAATCCACTAGATATGGCTCTGTCCAAACTAAAAGGTCACTCGCCACTACTCCTTGTTAAAAAGAATAGATAACAATTGAAAGAAGATGGGAACACTAGAGTTGCTCAAAAGGGAGCTTGTATAAATTCCGATATTGAAGATGGTTGTTTGTGTACAATTAAGTGAGAGTTTATATACCTATCCACTGGGATTACTTTACATGTATGAAAAGATTAAAAAAATGTATTCTTATAATTATGTTACATAATACATACCTAACAGGGTAAAGGAGACAAAAAATATTTAGTACAAAAAGTAAAGAATCCGTCTAGAATATTGTGCCAAAAGACACGTGTTGATCAGTGGATAGATGTCAAAAATATAATACAAGTAGATGAGAAGAATTTACAGTAAGGGTTGACCTAATCTGGATCAGGTCAAGGCCCGATTAGTCCCATTGTAGAATAGTCAGCTTAGGTTGGGGTTGAATGTTTTTGGTCGACTCGGGAGCTCAGCTTAGATAATCTTAGGGCAGTATGCTCGAATATCCTGTCATAGTACAATTGTTCGATAAGTCTAGCACATGTGAAAGTTAGGCAGTCAGATTAATATAAAAGGGAAACACAGAGGTTGCGATTGGAATTTTCGTCTCAAATAGGGCTTCGAGTTATTATTCTCCGAATGAGTCCTTGGAGTCCTCTAACTCAACTTTGTGTATTCGGTCTAAGGGGTTAATTCTTATCCATGTATAATGTAAGAGAAAAGTACGTATTAGGGCTTAAAAATATTTGGTGGGTCCTAAAGTTCCTTAAAGTGGGTCCAATATTTTAGCCTACATACATACAAGATAAGGACCACAAGATTTGTTAGTTTTTCTCTTTTTCTTACCGAGTATAATGCTTTTCTTATCTCTTCTTCTTCTCATTTCTTCATACCCTTCATCTCCTTACTTTCTTTCTCTCTTAAGAAACCATGTCTCCTAAAAAATCATCCCACATTGCTGCTAAAGGAACTAAAAAAAAATTCCCAAGCAATCCAGATAACCCTATAGATCTTTTTGGACAAGATACCAACCTATTAGAACACAACCCAATCCACCTACTAAACCTCAACAAGAAACATCTAAAATGACCTAAACCTTAGAACCACGACATGAACCCCCAGGTGAACCAATTCAAAAAGTGACCCGAAAGAATGGTTCTAAACCACATTCTGAACCCAACTAAGAAATAACTCAAAAGACTTCTCAAGATGAGCAAAAGTTTAGTTCATCTTCTTCATTTGAAGAAGTTGCTAAATTTGAAAACTCTGGTTCTTTAGAAAAGTCATCTAATGAAAAATCTAAAACTTAGATAGATCCCCCTGAATAACCTTTAAAACCTAAACCCAAGAAATCAATTTGCAAGACCAAGGCTTCACAATCTATAAAGAAAACTTCAAAGGCTACTCCTCAATTTATGCAAAAACCCTAGAAAACTATGATTACAAAGAAACTACCCTCCAAATAAAGAGATAAGCCAAAGAAGAGGTATACTATGAAAGGTAAGAGTATATCTATCAAAGAACCTTTTTTCTTAGATTTAAAGTTCTTTGAGAAAAATGGTTTTTACTGGAAGGAGTACCTTGGTGCTTTAGGACTAAGTATTTTAACAAACATGAGAGGTGTTATGCATGGTAAGCTAGTAGATTAATTTTATCAAAAGCTAGATAGTAAGCATTATGATGTATAGAAATCTATAGTGTTGAATTAGAAAATGAGATTTTTGAAAGGATATCTTGAAGTGTTTTGGAATTAAAGAAATCCAAGAAGATGAAATTTTGGTATGGTTAATTGAAGAAAATGTTTTTACTGAGTTAAATGATGGAATAGAATTAGGTGTTAGCAAAGATATTTTCAACACTGAGTTTGAATTATTAATTAGGATGTTACATAAGTTTGTTAAAACTTTTATGCTACCTAGGAGGGATAATGCAACTTTTATGACTAAGGAACATGCATTGGTTATGTTGGCTATGTTGGGCAAAAGGAAAGTAGATATAGTGAATTTGATGATGAGGCACTTATGGCAGCATTTAGATGTTAAGCCATATGGAAGTTCGTTATTAGCCCTATTCAAGTTTAAGAAACTGAAAATTCCAAGAGATGCAACCTATCCTCATTTTCCTACTAAGCTAAGACAGAAAATTTTTAAGCAAATGGGAATTTATGTGACTGACAAACTCTAGCATTCTTACAATGGAGGAATTTATGTTCGCCTTACCAAAATTAAGAAGAGGGTGATCATTGTTGAAAAGAAAGATGATGAGAAGAAAAGGAAAAGAGGAAAGGAACCTGTTATGGAAGGGCAAAAGAAGAAAGGGAAGATGGTGAAAAGAACTTATAGGATTAAATTCAAAGAAGTGATTGGATCACTTTTAGATAGTGATTTAGAAAGTACAAAATTATAAATTCCCTCCTCTAAACAAGGTGAAAGTTATGTATTTATTGAGCAAATTTCTAATGGAATCAAGGAAGTACTTGTGAAGGTTGTGAAGAATCAAGTTTCGGGAATGAAGGACTTTGTCGAGCTTAATTTTCTCTGGTTTTTATATATTTTCCTTAACCCATTTAATACTAACTCTTGATTGAGAATTAAGAAAAACTCGGTTCTTTATTTCAAAAATTGTTTTGGAGTTAGCACTTGACCGGAGTTTAAAAAAAAAAAGGTTAGATTAAATTGATCGTAGACTACTTGAAAAGCCAATTTAAGGTTTTAAAAACCAAAGATTGAGTCCATAAGCTAATCTTTTAAAGCTTTACGAATACCACTACTAACTTTCCTAATTTAGATTTACTTTTCAAAATTATCCTTTTTAAAACAAAATTTAATCACTGGTAAATGAATTAAATTAGACTTATTCAACAAAATTGGATAATTCAAGCTATAATTTACAGAAAACTAAGTTTTATAAATTTTACACCGTCCCAAAGGTGTCTATATATCCGCTAGTTAGGATTATACATTCGTAGTTCATTTATGAAAATTTTAGATGAGTTGGTTGATTTTAACCTCCAAAGAAAGTCGACTTTATGTTTTAAGTGGGTTTAAGTTTATTAGAAAAAATTTAAAAGGTCCTAAATCGCGGTTTTATTTTTAGAAAGTTCTAAAAATTTCCCAATTTTTGAAAGGGTCCATTTTATTTTGTTTCCATTTAAAAAAAAATTCTAAGTGGTAAAATCAATTTATTTGTTTATTTTATTTTATTTTTCCATTATTTATTTCCCCCCTTTTTTATTTTATTTTATTTTACTTCTAGTATTTATTTTTGCATATCATTTTTTTCTTTTTTGCTTTACATCCTAATTAAGAAAATAAAATAAAACCTAAACTCCCTACGTCACTCCTTCTTTCCTTTTTTTTCTTTTCTTCTTTTTTTTTCCCTTTTAATTACAATGGAATTTACAATAATAAATGAGAAAGTAACAAAATAAATAAATAAAATACAAAATAAAAAGAAGGTCAGACTATAACGTGCAAGTTTGGACTTAGGTAGCAATTCAGGTCGAATCAGGTCGAGTCAAGCATGGTTTGGATCCTAGGAATTGGGTCACAACAACAACAACAATGAGGGAGTAGTTTTAACCGTTTCGAGCATCCAATTGATCGGGGAAGAGTGTCGTAGCCCGAGGATAATCTAGTCGTAATAAGCGTTGTATACTTTATAAAACACCATATATTGGTTTCCCTTCCAATTATCAATCCTTTATACAACATAGAAAGCTATTACAACGACTAAATTCTTAAGAGTAAACAAACAAGAACGATATCACAACACATTTATATTAACATAAAGTTTACCATCAAAGTAATTATACCAAAGTAGTAGCTACAGTGAAGTCATAAATAAGAAGTACATAAGATTTTGTCCAAGAGTCTACATACGATCTCTCAACTCTTATATCTGTTACATTTGTCCCGAAACCCAAAACTGACCTCTAGTATTCTAAGACCAATGTCCATAAAAAGATAATCCTGCATCAAAAGTTTACAAGGGTGTAAGCTAAATAGCTCAGTGAGTTAATCCCTCAACCATACTAACAAACAAATTATACATACATTAGTTTCAAACATATGAATGTATAAACAAGAAGAATACCAAACAAATATATACAATTGACCAAGTACTGTATGTAACTCAGATTTAACATTCTCTTAAGTCAGGGTTGGAGCATTCACGGCATCAGTCAGATCCGGGTATTATACCTGAAATTATTTCATTACAAAACTTTACATTTCGTATTCAAATAAAAACAATCCATTTGTTTCAATCAAAAATCAAATTTCAGATATAATTGTGAATGGGCCCTCATAGTTCACACTCACCCCTAAACGGAGGCTTCTAAACTCAATCTTTAGCCAGATGGTTGGTGCTTTCAACGCTTAGTAATCCTGCAGGCCAAAGTAAGGTCATATCATCCATATGTACTATACTAAAACATTATATTCCTAAGTTATCAACCCTTGTATGGCCTCCTACTACCCTTATGTGATGTGATATTAGAAATTATTTTATGTAATGCATATTTTTGCATTAGTTTAACCAAGTATGATATAATTAGGTTCAATTATTGTAGACTAACTAAAATCACAAATAGATCGATTTCTATTGAATCTACTATGCAACAAATAATAAATTATCATATTTTAAAGTAGTTTTATAACTTGTTAAGAAATAACATTCACATGCATAACCTAATCCCTATACATCATCCAATTATTAATAATAGTTAATATTTACTAACTATAAGCACAAACATGTATAGAATCATAAAAAGTACTCACTCAACTATAGTATATCTCAAGGGTTATAGTAGTCCACAAGAAGATCCGAACCCTCATTAGGATCACCTGATTATTATAGAATAGAAAAGATAATAACTACACAAACTAGCTATTCTATGTAATCACTAACCTAGATCTACTTAGGTTTTCTACCAATTTTTCCCAATTCAAGCTTTTTTGTTAATAACGTATAATTTTTTTGTTCTAATTCTGATATTTATGAACTTGTAGTCAATTTTTATCATTTTCAAATGATATTCATGTGCAAGGTCTATTTTGAACGCTAAAACCCATATTTTTCTATATAAGCATAAATTGCTATAAATTTACTTATTTTGACTCAAATACTTTTATTTATTAATTTTTGAGCTTTTCTTTATTATTTTATTATTTTATTAATTTCCAAATTTCATATTATTATAATTTCTTATTTTTAATCTCAATTTATGTAGATTTCTATATTTTTCTAATTTTAGGCTTAATTTGCTATTTATTATAATTTTATTATTATTATTATAAATTTTCTTAAGTAATTATTTATTGTTATTTAGTAATTTGTGAGTAAAATAAATTGCTAATGTAGCATGATTCCATTGGTCTACACGGTAATTTGTTGAATTTTCTTAATTTTTACATTTCTTAAATTCTATTTTATTATTATATGTATTTATAAAATATTATAATTAATTAAATATTATTTATATGGGCTTTATACCTTCTTATGGGTTTTGGCCCACGTATATATATACATATATATATATCTATTTCCTTTATATTATGGGGAAATTGCAAAAAAAAAAAAACCCATAAACTTTGACTTAGGTACAAATCGACCTCTTAAACTTTCAAAATGAGGTTTTTGACCCCCTAAACTTTTATAAATTGGCAAAACAACCCTCATAACCTTTAAACTTTGATTTTGGTAGGTAAAAACCCCTTAAGTTTTGATTTTGGTATGTAAACATTCTTTAAACTTTGATTTTGGTACGTAATTACCCCCAAACACCTCATAGTTTAGGGAGATATTTGCATATCAAAATTAAAGTTAAAGGGGTTTTTATACACCAAAATCAAAGTTTAAAGGTTATACGAGTTGTTTTGCCAATTTATCAAAGTTTAAAGAGCCAAAAATCTCACTTTGAAAGTTTAGGAGTAAAATCTACATCTAAGTCAAAGTTTTGGGGGGAGAGTGTGTTTCATTTTCCTCTTACATTATTTTAGATAAAATATTATGAGTATGTATGTATTTATATTGTACATATACCTATACATCTTATGTGCATATATACTCTTAGCATATTAGTATATGTATTTGTACATATACTTATATATATAAAGTATTATTATACATATACCATACATATATACATATACATATTTACACTTGCATTATACTATTATTATACATATTTATATACATATACAGGTATTTACATTTAATCTTATACATACTTTCATATATGTAAATTTATACATATTTTTATATTTTCTCAATGTATTCTTAAGGATTTTTTTCAATATATTACACATATATATATATTCGATTTTTTGTAGGTATGTATAAATATATAATATTTGCATTATCATAGTTTATGTACATATGAAAATATGCATGTATAGTGGCGTATATATATATATATATATATATATTTCCTATCTTATTTACTTATATATATATATATCACATAAGTATGTGTTTAGGTAATTAAACATGTATATGTACTTATATATATTATAAGATATAATTATGTATATATATAAAAATAAAGAAGGAAGAACTTGTACATATCATATAATATACATATACATATATATATATATATAATACTTAATTGCAAATGACCCAAGGACATGGAATTCCTAATACATGGTACTCTAAAATACATAATTCATATCTATACATACAAATATATCAAGTGTAATATACATGAAACTACACAAAAGAAATACAAGTAACATAATTTACATAAAAGTATTAATACTAATAATAAATAAAGAATATATATATATTTACTTGTCTTGATGTGTTCTAGATGAATAATTCTCCTCTTTCTCCTCCTTTTTGTGTTGTTATGATATTGAAGGGTAGGTGAATTTGTGAGTAAAAAATTAGGTAGAAGAAAGTAGAAGAGAGTGAGAGGAAATAAGTGAAGAAGATATAAAATGAGAAAGTGAATTTCGGTAAAAAGAAAAAAAAACGAAGATAAGCATGTGTCATTTTCACACATTAATTAGGAAATTTTAAGAAGTTTAGAAGTGACTTTAGAATCCCACACTTAACTCATGGCAAGGAGGAGAAGGGAAGGAAAAAAAAAAGAAAAAGAAAAAGAAAAGGAAAAGAAAAAGAAAAATGCATTAAATGCATGAAAACAACACTTCGACTCTTTAGTCAAAATTATAATATTAATATATTAACTACATTATGTACATGTAGTAATTTGTAATTTGTAATTTAGAAAAGAAATTAAAATATAACAAGGAAAATTAAACAAGGTAAAATAAGAAAATAAGGAAATAATTGAATAAAATAAAATTTTGAATTTCTTCAAAATATTTTTAATAATAAAAATAATATTAATAATAATATATATTCCAATTATAAAGAAAGTTATAAGGTTTATAAGTTATATTAATTATATAACTCATAAATAACAAAATAATACTAAAATTGGATTTAAATAATTAAATTCATATAATAATAATTTATTTATTTAATTATTAATAATTATAAAATAATATTATCAATTTATAAATTAATATAGTACTTCCTCATTTATTAGCATTTGGAATTTATCTCTAATCGTTAATTAACGATTTGATGTAATTTGACGTATCGATCAATATTTATACTTAATTAGAGTTTTTATCGTAATTCTAGTAAATTGGTACATTTGTAAGCTTAAAATTGTGATTTTAAGATTGTTTTATTATAGTTGGGTACTATCTCTAGTATTTACTCACATCTAAGGTTTAGAATCTTTACATTCAATTAGGGTTTTGATTAGTATTTTAGGAGTTTTCTCATTAAGATAGTTTAAGGTTTATAATTTAAATAAAGTTTTTAGTTTATCTGATATTGTTGACTCATAGAATTATCTAAGACATCTAAGTTTGGTTTAATGTCCAGACTAATAACTTGCGGGGTTTAAAAAGAGCATTTTGATGAAGATTTTGTTGGGGAATAGGGGAATAAGGAAGATGCATCAGTGTTTAATGGTAGTTTTGAAGGTGGTGTAAGGTGGCCATAGGTTGGTGGTGGTGTTAGGATTGCATAATGGATAACTGAGCGTAAACAGGTGCCTAGGTTAGGCATTTTAGGGGGGCACGAACTTAGCCGTGGCCTTAGCTTCAACCAAAGAAAGGTGGTTGATGTATAGGACGTGTGATGGTTTGATGGTAGTAGCTTAGCCGTACCATTATGAGGTTATGATAGTGATTAGTTTTGGTCATATTGGGGCACTAGGGTCTAAGTGGGGTTAGCAATGGTGGTAGCGTAGCTTGAAAGTGGTTAGAGAGAGAGCTGTAGAGAGATAAAGAGAGAAAGAGAAAGAGAGAGAGACGATACGAAGAGAGAATGAGAGCTTTGAGATTCTTTTGAGAAGTTCAAGAGAGTATTCTTCGATCCTTAGCTGTTTTTTTTACTCCAATTTATAATGTTGGAGCTTGAATTAAGCATAGAAGGTGATGAAATGTAATTAATCTGGTCCATTAAGCTAATGGGTATAACTTAGCCTAAATTTTGAAATTAAAAAGAAAACTCATAATCTTTGGATAATTGATGGTCAAATTGTGCTAATAAATGCTCGGGATTTCTAGAAATGTCCATAAGAGTGTTAAGATTTCATTAATGTGCTTAAATCATGGGGAATGGATTTGGATAGAAAACGAGTTTCTTGAAAACTTTAGACTACAATTTGACTTGCTAAATAATTGCATCTAGATGAGATCAGGGGTTTGATTCAAAGTATCCAATGCCTAGTTTGAGATTTCACTATTAATTTGGTGAAATCATAAGGACAAATGGATAAAAAATAACCTTGAAGTGAGCTGAAAGCTTGTTATTGCACTAAAAAACAAAAGGAAGAGTAGGAATGGAGGAGAAAGAGAAGGAAAGGCATGCTGACATGGTGCTACGTTAGCCATGTGATTATGTGGAATTGTGTCATATGTCATGAAATGATATGTGGCTGATGATTTGATAGTTCAATTGATGTGTTTTTTATACGTGTCATGTAATGTGGCTAATGCGTGAATGACATAGTTAACGTAGCGGTATGTTTTGTGAAGAAAAAATAAAAGACACTTTTGTAACTTTGATGAGATTCGTGTGAACCCCATACCCGATGAATAGAAATCGAGTAGGTAGATTTAGGATGTCGATAAAACTAATCCAATTAACATAAAAACTTACATATAGTCTTACGACATCAATTGAGGAAATCCCATCAACTCGGAATTTAAAAATATAATAAAACATTAAAAATATAGCTAAAATAGTAAGAATTTACTATATCGTTAGTATATTATTGAGTACACACGACATAGGCTCAGAAAATTAACGAACACTTAAAGATATAATATAATTAATATTATAGAAATAATATAATTAATATTAGACATTAAGTAATATATAAAAGACATATATACATTGGGTATAATTATTATATAAATATATATATATATACTCACAATTATTATAAATACTTGAAATTAAGTATAAATCACTAAATAAATTAATAAAATTAGGAAAATAGTGAAAATTTTATAAATAACTAGAAAACAGTTGTAAGAGTTGTGGCATGAAGTTTGTGAATATATAGGATAAGAATTGAGAATTTTAACACCTAGCCATATGTCATTTATAAGTGTTAATAAGAAGAAAAAAAAATCAAAATCACTCAATTGGAGATATAAAATTACATCCCATAATCTGGAGCAAAGGTTGATCATTTGTTAGCTTGGAGAAATTCTAGAAGTGGAAAATATGAAGAAAGAAAGTGAAGAACAAAATTTAGAAAATTCCATTGCAAATTTGATGTTTTACGTGATCTTAGGGAAAATGAGTAGCTAGGAGTAAAACCAAGTGGTGGCTTGAAGGAGTAGTCAATTGTAAAGTCAACTGACACACCCTCCCTACCCTACGATGGCCGAAGCTTGGATTTTTGGTAAGTCGCTAAATTTTTCCAATTTTGTCAAAAATTAGGGAAAAATAACAAACGATCACAAAAAATTATGAAATTTGGTTTCCCTATGAATTTTTACACGAAAAATTCAAATATTTGATCATATTTTCAAAATTTTGAGTGTAGATATGGAGTCTTTAAGAAAAAATCTTGCTTATTGAATTTTAAACAAGTAATTGAAAGACTAATTGATATATTTTTAACTTGAAATTTTGTAGTTATACTCTTACGATGACAAATTTTGATATTATGTGGTTGTATTGCAAAAATCATCTTGTCGGATTTTGGAGAAAAATTCATTTTCATCAAAACAATGTGCTAAATAAATGTTTCCAAGAGTGCTTTGTGATTCTTTGTAAAAACTATAGTGTGATATACAATTATTACCCTACAGTAGCTTAAAGTAGATTACTATGATTTCTGAAATGATGATTTTTAAGTAAAAAGTTGGCATTTGATAAATTTGACATTTAATCTTTAGGTTACTATATAAGTGTAAACGAGTATTTAGTATATTGGAAGTTGATATATCTATATAATTGAAGTTCTTAATACATATTAGCTGAAGTTACAAAGTGTGAAAATTCTAGAAATGTAAGGTAAGCTTGTGTATGAGTTAAATAGTAAGTTATGGTAATAGTTGAAGAATAAAAAATTATGTCATAAAGAATATTAGAATGTACTTTAGGAGTGAATAACTTAATCATACTAGAAATGGGCTTTAGGCTAGAAAGTAATTGATATTGGAACTTTATAACTATAGTAGAGTCAGAATGTAAGTCGGAACTTCTTAAGTAAAAACCTATCTTACGGTAATGGGTAAGAACCTTAGTCAAAACCTATCTTTGGTAAACTAAAAGTTAGATAAATAACTAAAGAACCTACTTATGTCAGAATGTAAACCTACTTAATAACGAAAGTAACTTCTTACCTCATATGTGAATTTAAAACTAAAATTTTATATTACTTTCTAGGGATTATTAATGAAGATCACAAACGCAATGTATAGGAGCACATGACATTACATCTAGATAAGTTAGGATTGATACTTAATGGTATATTGAAGTATCATATCAGGATACTTAGAAGAGCAAGAGTGCTTGAAATTAGATTGTTTGTACGTATGCTATGTATGGAGGTATTAGGTACAGATACAAATGCCATGTGTATGCCGCGTATGGAGTCACGCTATATGTGACTAAGGAAGAGACTTAGTGACTCGCACGGGATGTTTAGGAGAAAAGTGTAGGGAGGAGGAGTAGGCAATCTTAGTAATGCTCTACCACGTATGGTGACAAGTGAAGGAGCACGATGGCATCAAACTTCAAGATTAATGAAGAACGAAGTAGTGTTCTTGAAGCATTTAAGTATTTGATCTTTGAAGCAAAGTTTCAGCAAAGTAACGGAGTCAATAGGGGTTTTTCTCCTCTTTAAATGAGGATATGAGTAGGGTATTTATAGGAAAGGATAATTGATCACATCCATTAGATCATGACGGTCATCAATGGTTGAGATTGAAGCCCCATATTAATAGATCTTAAGTAAGCTATTTTCATGGGTTTAGTCCTAAGTAAAGGTTTTATTTATTATTCTAGTGTGAGCCAAACCAAGAAAGATTGAATCGAATGGACCAATCCAACAGGCCCTACTCCGAGCTTATCATGCTAAGTCTCCTTTGATCGTCTCAATAATTTATGGGCTTGGCTCCTTGGGCCCTGTCACCTTAGCCCGAGGAGTCAAATCCATTTGATTAATGGGCTTGAAGCCCAATATTAAATTTGGCTCTCTACATTTTGCCCCTTAACCAAAGTCCTTTGGATGAAGTCGAAGGGGTTTGGGTATTGAGTGGGCCTTTTAGATGACTTAGGCACGTGCATACTATTAGATAACTATGTTCCTGCCAAATTAATTTGAGAATTGTCTTAGTGCGCGAGTCCGCAACATCTCTTAATCGTGTGTCAAGCCCCATTAGGTTACATTATATGTTGCCCCCAAGGGAACATTCTGAAATAAGTCTTCTTTAAGCTGTCTCTTCTTGAGCTAATTTGTCTCTTCAATTTGATCCATATGACTTATTGACTCCTTTTAAATTGAATTTGCATACTAGGTTCACATTAGCAATCTAATTGGGTCGACTTCATATATCATTATCGCCTTGATTTTTCTTTTAATATAAGAGAACTCTTCTTATATGGTCTTCATATATAAAAAGCTTTATGTAAACCAAATTTCATTTGCTACACTACAACTGGTAAGCATGGCGAACCCGCTAGCTGGTTAGCAGGCAAGGGTCAAGCGTCCCATGTGGAGTTTCAAGGATAGCACCCCAGAAGCTAAATGAAAATCCAAATCTCTATTTAGAGAAATTCTTCAAAAAGTATTTGAAGAAAGCATCCTTATCAACATCTAACCTTCATTTTTTTTTTTTTGTGTTAAACCTAGATCTTTTTTTAGCGTTATTTCTCCAACTTACTCAAAGTCATGCCCATTATTACTCCAACCTGCAACCCAAGCATTTCTTTTGGAGACATTAGCTAAAGAAATATTAAGAAAAATGTACCCTCTTATTTATCCTTGCTTTGGCTCAACTCAAAGGGGTTGAAAAACGTGTACATGATGGACTTCATACTTCCTTGTATGGGTTAAAGCTTAGAAATGATAAACATAATTTTCAATAATAAAAAGGAAGCCATTAGATCTTTATAAAAGCCCATATGCACCCACATTGGTTTGTCCCCTTTTTTATTTTTCTTTTTAGCCCCACCCCATTGTAAATTTGACAAGTATCCCTTCGCTTTTTTCTTTCGTGCTACCAAACAATAGCTTTTTTGTTTTTCTTCTACTAGCCATTTTCCAAGATTGGATATAATGGCCACCATGTATTTCTTCCTCCCATTTCGTCTGTTCTTAGGACAAGCTCATTAAAGGGAAGTAAGATTTGGAGTTCCATTAGCTTCATTCCTGGAGATGGTAACTTCATTCTTAGAGATGGTAACTTCGTTCTTAAGATGGAGGTGAAGAACAAAGACGAAAGGCTCCATTTGCTTGAATCTCAATGACGGAGACAAAAAGCAAGGATAAAAAAGGTTCCATCAGCTTCATTCTTGAAGATGGAGACAAAAAATAAGGGCAAAAGACTCCATTTGCTTGATTTTGATTAACAGAGACGAAGACAGAAACCTTAGAGATGGAAAACAAAGACAAAAGGTTCCAATGCAATGTTCGATGTAAGGCCATTTTATTGATAGGTGGTTTTGGCCAAGGACAGCAATTATGCTTATTCTCCTTTTCAGGTAAAGACTAAAAATTGATCACGATGAGTCTTACCCTTCTTCTTCTTTTTTTTTTTTCTCAGCTCTTCCTTTCTTATATTTCCCTCTTATCATTTCTTCGTAGAGTTCTTTTTCGGCATAGCTAGAGTTGATCTCATCCATTTCATTCATTGTGTTATTACTCAGTATGTGTTTCAATTGGAAGGAGTTGGTCTAAAGATCCAACAATGGTAAGCTTCTTAAACGATTGGCTTGTTAAGTACATATTTTACTTCAATCTTGATAGAAATTTTACTAGCTCACTATATGATACTTCACATGCCCAAACGCTTAGTAATAAATAATCAAAGCCCAATCCTCAACTCTTTTGTTTGCATCATTACCTCAGTTCACATAGAAGTAACTACGTAGCTTAACATGTTTATTTTTGTAGATTAAAACCAAAAGGTGTAGCCATTATATGCTCTAGACAAGGATAAAGTATATTCCTTATTCTCTTGTAAGACTAATACTCCTTAAGGTAGATTCTTAGTGTCCTTTCCTTATAGTAAATTAGAGGTAACATTACTCTTTATTTTTACGAAACTCAATACAACAAGAATCACATTTTTGGTTCTCCCTTAGAGCTGATGTAGGACCCACTTTTCCCCTTTACTTAGAATGAATTTGTAACTATGTATTTGCTTTTGTGAGTGATATACTTTCTATCATGTCAATAGCCCTAGTAGATTTGACCAATGTAAGCTCCAAACCTCAGCACGCAATACCACATATCTGGCATCAAATATGCTCCCTTTCTTATAAAACAAACATTTTCTCATTATCTATCCTTTGCAGGTGGCACGATTAATATTTAAAAGTCTCCAATCACATTTTGAGTGGCCACTATCTTAAACTCACCAAAGTCAACAAATCAGCTCAGTTTAAAGAGGATCTCTTTACCACCTAGATCACGACTGCTTGCAACCTAGGGGTTAAAAGTCTGCGATTGTAACTTGAGGACCACATCTCAAACTAGCAATAGTTAGCAAATTAGCATGGTTTAAAGAGGATAGACTCTTTACCACCCAGACTGTAACTATTTGCCAACCGAGGGTCAGGAGTTTGCAGTCGTAGCTTGAGTATCAATCTTCATTAACGAGTGATAGCAAAGAGGTATAACCCTTAGGTTATATGTGGCCTCCTTTTATAACCTCCATAAAACTAATTACAACTTGTAACATGAATTCAAGGTGAATTTCAAATCGTAGAGGCATGCACATATTAGTATACGAAGGTCGAGCATAAGCGAAGTACCTACGATTTGAACATGAGTCTAAGATGTAAGCATATGAGAGTAACACACTTAAGTTAGACATAACCTCCTTTTAACATAAGTACCCATGGAGTAATATATAAAACAAACTTCACTGGCCCCCAATACAAATACATGGAATAATCATGTAGAAGGACAATGAGGCCTCCAGGTAACCATAAAATGCGAATTTGAACATAAACCTTAAACATAAGTACATAAGACTAAAGCGTGAGTTCGCGAGCTTAGCGTAACATAAATCTTGCACTTGAACACATGAGGATTGAACACTTCAATTCAACATAGTCTCTTTAGCTCGAGCATATGTATACTTCCATCATGAGCACTTTTAAACTTTCTATATGAGTATGTGTGAGTTGAGTATGCAACTTGAGTACAACACTTTTGGTATTTAAGCTAAACGTGAGTCTCATCATATCCGTTGAACATAAGCCTTAATACATGAGCCTTGATCATGAGTGAATGTAAGGGTCGCATCTGAACCTTGAACATGATAGTGAATATGAGTCTTAAACATAAGGGTCGAACGTAAGTGAGTGTGAGCCATAGTCACGAGTCTTCAACTCAAAGTGAATCTTCAATACGGCATAATCTATGGATATAACATGAGGTTTAAATATGGAATGAATCTTAAACAAGTCACATGTGTTGAACATGATATTGCATGAGGCCTATACGTGACCTAAAGCTTGAACACAACTTAAGTTTTGAATATGACGCGAGGTTTGAGCATCACATGAGTCATGAAAACTACATAACTCTTGAACACAACGTTAGATACTATGTGAGCACTAAACGTAATGTGAGGTCCCATTACATGAGTTGAACATGAGGCATTGAACGTTACTCTTCTAATACAAACATGTGCTAGAAAACATCATCATAAGCATATGAGCTTAGCGTAATACTACTAATCTCATGTATGAATTGCGTATTGTCATTACGTATTGCAAGAATCCTTGTGCATATGTATCATCTCTAGTTTTCGTAATTGATGTCATACTTTTTGAATGCACCTTCCTTCTACTAACTCTCTTGCTCCCCTTCATTTACAGGTGCTCCCTTTCTTTCATATAAACGTCACTGCTGCTTTTAGGGATCATCAACATGGGCAAAGAATCTGGCAAGAGCCGCTCTCATAGTAACAATACTGATAAGAACAATGAAATTTTAGCATATTTTAAGGATCATATCCCGGCAGCCCCCCTAACCTCGAGATAAGTAGGTAGACCTAATTATTGAAAGTAACTTCTTTTTGTGAGATATAAAGAGGCGGGATACACATCTACATCTACATCCACATCCACCTAAGGATGGCAAGTTGCATTTCATAAGACAAGAACCTCCAATACATAAGAGGGTTGAGATAGAAGCAAATTCTATGCTGCGTTTTAGAAATGAGAAGAAAGAAATCCCTCTCTTAGATAGTAGTTTTGATGGCCCAAAGCACGTAGTGAATGGCTGGTTGTCTTGGGTGATGTACATTTTCAAGAATCCAGCATACACATCCATTTTGGAAGAAGCGAGGGTGTATTACCCCATATGGGTGTCTTCTCGTTTAACTTTGTACCGCTCGTAAGAAATAGAAACTTGGCAAGCTCGCAAGAAATAGAAACTTGGCGGGCTATCATGTCCCGTTGGAGCACTCACTCACATACCTTTGTGACAACATGGGGTGAGATCACTCCAACACTAGAGGATGTTGCAGTCCTTCAAAGCCTTCCTAATCTTAGACTGACTGACATCACTACAACTTTAATCTCAAAAGATGATCGAACATTAATTGAACTGTTAGAAGTAGATAAAAGAGAAGCTTTAGATACTCACAGGTATGGTACACTTAGTACATGGATCAAGCATTTCTTTAAGCCAGACAAAGGTGGTAAGATGGGGCCTCGATATTAGTGCAAGTAAGTTCCTATATTTTGATGTGGCATAGTCATTGTTTACTCTTTTTCCTATTGATGTTTACTTTATAACCTTAACCTAATATGTCCTATCTTATGTTTTAGGTATGAGTTGGAAGCTTTCATTACTTGTTGGTTGTCATTGTTTGTATTACCAGGGGGCCTTGAAAAAAGCGTTAGTCCTTGACTCTTCCACTTAGCTATTCATATTGTGTGAAGGGAACGTTTTGCTTTGGGGCCTTTCTACTTAGGTTCCTTGTATAGGCATTTAGACCTCTTTCATGAAGCTTTGATACGTTCGCAAGGAAAATACATTATGGTGTCGTACATAGACTTGGTGTTTCTTCATATGTTCTTCTATGAGTGTTATAGGAGATATTCTAGTCTCCCGCTTACACATTCTAATACCGTCAGGCCTTGAGCTTGGGGATAGGTCAATAGAAAATTCCTAAGTACTTTAAAGAATGTTACTGATACCTGTCATGAGTTCAACTTTCTTCCATATACAAAGGAATTACCTGAATGTGAAAGGTACTTAGAAATCTACCCTTCCAGTTCAAAGAACTTGGTAAACTTGATAGAGTTTCATGATGAGCTTTTTTATGTTGAGGTAGAGTTTATCTTATGGAGTACACCTGGGGGTCTTCCGTCACTTCATGATTGGACCGATGCTTCTAATTGCTTCCTTGAGTGTAGTGTCATGAAATATTCACCTCATTAGGTTGCTTGACAATTGGGGTTTGATCAAGGAGTACCTTATGATTTGGTCACCTCAAAAGGGAAAGGAGAAGGATGTTACTTCTACTAAAAAGAAAGTATCCCTAAAGGGACTTCTTCAAGTCAAAGTATCCCTCCTATCACTAGTCCTTTTCTAAGTCGCTATGGTATGGGAAAGGTACTTCAAGTTAAAGATCCACCTACTGTTACCGAGATTGTGGATAAAAGAGAAGATGACGTTAAGTTAATTTGATTATGGGGATTCTCTTGAACACACAGATGACGATAGAGAAAATTCCGTGACAGACATCAATGATAGAACAGACTCTACAAAACAAGTTGATGAAGACATCCATGGTAATATTAGAATCCTCGATGTGTTCAATATCATTGACGATTGTGAAGACAGTGAATTTTTACTCTTAGATGAAAGTGTGTTTAAGGCATTTATTGATGGTTTGATGGATGCAAGATTTTGTAATGAAGAGATACATGCTGCTCCCAATGCTTCCATGGATGCTATTGTAGTTAGCAATGTTCCTACCTTTTGTAGAGATACGACTTTACTTGTTCTAAGGGATCCCACATCATCACTTCCTATAGAGATTAGAACAATACAATAGGGAGATAAAGGATCAGCAACCAAGATGGTAGCGAGCTCGGAAGATACTTCCCCCTTTCATGGCTTTACGATATCTTCTAACCTCCTAGCACTATTGGAGTGCTTACATAGGATGGAGGGGGATTTTTTTGTAGGATCGATCTGTTTTGGTTCCAATGTAACTACTCATATCTTAAGCCTACTTGGGCAAACTATAGGGTGGTTTAATGAGGCTTGGCACTCGCTATCCATAGAAAATCTCAAACTTTTGATTAGTAGTGTCACTATAGCATGTACCTTCAGGTTCAAGCTCAACAAGATGGAAATCATTACAGTTGAAGCTCAAAAGGTGTTGGTTAGTCAAGACGTTGAAGAAGGATGTGAGCTACTCAAAGCTGAACTTACAAAGGTAGAACTTAAGAGAGAAGAGCGTCTAGCAGGTACAGATCTTAATTCTACTATAGCATCTAGTGTTGAATATTGATTGTATTACTTTTGTTCTCTTTGTACCCCACTTTTTTTTTAATGGAGTGTAAGGACTCGTTAAGCTTAGTATGATAGTTTTGCTTCTCACTTATTTGAGGTCCATGCCTTTACATGGAACATCGTGAATTGACGTGAGTTGTTTGTTGATTTAGTAAGTCCTTGAAAGTTCACATCATTATGCACTTAGAAAACATTACATTTCCTTAGCAGCACTTTACATGATGTTTACTTTATTGCTTAGTAAATTTTCAAGAAAACCTTGCGCAGTAGAAGTGTATTCCATTTGCAAGCAAGGATTCAAATATATGATCCAATAGTATGAAGATATTGATTAGAGCGAGGACTATTAGTTCCATTAGACAATTACATCATGAGTTAAGGGGGTATTACCCACTACTTAACTATTTTTACATGTTTCACTAACGTATACTCAAATAGTGCAAGTCATTATCTTATTTGATAGAGCATCATCTAGGAGTCAAAGCTTCAACCAGTCGACAACTCATATGATAGATGTATATTGCGCACTTGGGAGGCAAGTCTCTTACCAAGAAATAGCATTACAAACACCAATACTTCATTATTATTATTTTTTTTAACCTAAGGTGCACAAATGAGATAAGAGTAGGAATAGATATGCAAAACAAGCTCGTATAGCTCGAGCTATAAGTGTCATTCATTTAACTTTATCATGGTTTCCTTTTTACAAATGAAACTTTTTGATATATTGAAAATTGATAGGAGCAGTAATCGCATCCGTGCTAGGATTCTTGAGTTTGCAATATCCACTTTCGTATACTTCCTCAACTACGAAAGGTCTTTCTCATTTTGGTGTAAACTTAGGCACTATGATACCTCGGTGTACATGCTCGGTTATACAAAGTATGACGTCGCCTTGTTGGAACAATCTCTTTTTCATCAAATGGTTATATGCCACTCCAAGCCTATGTTGATAATTGATGAGATTATGTTTGGAGATATTATGCCTTCCATCAAATGCTTCTAGATCCATCACTTGCAATATGTCGGGTTTGAGCTCAACATTGATTGCCAACCTAGCAAATGAGATCAAGACTTCTATAGAAACTACTACCAAAATCCCATATACTAGAGAAAAAGGAGTTGCCTTCGTTTAGATGTCTTATGGGCCCAAAGCGCTAACGGTCGCTTATCATGCCATGCCTTATGATTATCATGAACCATGCTACTAAGTATCTTGAGCAAGCTCTTGTTAATGGCCTCAGCTTTTCCATTTCCTATTAGGTAATACAGCATAGATTTTACATGGTCAATATTATAGGAAACTAGTAGTTGGCGGACATGTGAATTGATAAAAGGAGTGCCATTGTCAGATAAAATACGCTTTAGGATCCCAAACCTACATATGATATTCTCCTTCATAAAACCCGTAACTGCTAGTCCTGTAGCCTCCCTTAAAGGAGTTGCCTCTACCCACTTCAAAAGCATTATGTTATTGCTAAAATCCAGATGCATCCTCTCAATGGTGGATGTATAGGTCCAATAAGGTCAAAAGCCTACGTGTGAAAAGGCCAAGGAGTTATGATGCTATGGAGTGTGACCGTAGGAACGTGAATGGCATCTCCATACTGTTAACAGACAACATACTTCTTAGTGAAGTTGAAAGTGTCCACTTCCATTGTTAGCCAATAGTATCTTCTATCGAGTAGATAATAATATAGTTTCCTTCCTCCTTGATGCTCTCCGCACTCTCTAGCATACATCTCAATCAAAACCGTTTCCATTTTAGGAGGAGTGATACACTTTAGGGGTTTTCCCAATAAACGATACTCTATAGAGCTCACCTTCATGCATAAGATACTTCCTGACCTTTCACTTTACAAGCTTGGCATCCGTACTATTTGTCTATAATACATTATTCCTCAAGTAATCACTGTACGGGTGCCTCTAGTCTCTAGCACTAGATATAAAATTACACTCACTTTGGTTGGGAAGCTCAGAACATTTAGGGCAATGTACTTATACTTAAAGTGCGTCTTTAGCCATCAATGGCCAATAATACTTTGCACGTTGAATACGACAATATAGTAGTGGCCCTTTCTCCCCACACTAGATCTGGTGATACTTGTCTAACTTAAGACGAGCTTCCTTAGAACCAATACATCGAGAAAAAACACCTTCTAAACTTATATAATATAACATTCCGTTGATTTTAACGAAATTCTTCAAAGCCAAAACAAAAGCTATATCAAGGTTCGCTAACTGTTCCATGAATAGACCGCGCTAATCGTTCTGCATGTCTTCATCCTCACTAACAAAATTTAAAGCCATACATGGGATAGATTTCTTGAATACTTGGATTTTCACATTACTATTAGCATCTTGAATCGACATTTTAGATGCTAGCATGGCCAATGCATCAGCATACCTACTTATCAATTGACTTGTGTGCTCGTACCGTACATAATTAAATTTTTTGACCATAACTTGCACTGCAGCCTTATAAGGCACAAGTGTAGGTTCCTTCAATCCAAACTTACCCGTAGCTTGTCTAATTATTAAATTTGAATCACCTCGAAAAAACAAATTATGCGCTCCAACTCCTTGCGCAAACAATGAACTAATTAATATTGCCTCGTACTTGGCTTCATTATTGGTGCATAAAAAATCAAGTTTAAATGCTAAGGGTATCTCTTAGCCCTCAAGTGATGTTAATACGATTCTTGCTCCCCAGCCTTAATTTCTCACAGAACCATCAAATTGAAGTGTCCATTTACCATTTGCCTCGACCATCAGAGTATCTTCATGAAATTCAGTTGGTATTACGCCTTCGATCGAGCCCTCTTGGGCATTTAGGAAGTGTGCTAATAAATTGGCTATGGCTTGTGACTTGATGGTCTTAAAGGATTTCACTAAGATATTGAATTCCTTAAGAAGGAGTAACCACTTAGCAACTTATCCTAATAAAATCAGTCATGACAATAAATACTTGAATGGATCTGAACGAGTTACCAGATTGATCTTATGCGTAAGGAAGTAATGTCGTAGCTTCTACATGGCAAATACTAGGGCGAAATAGTGTTTCTCATAAGCTGGGTATTTGACCTCACTGCCTTAAAGGCTTCGGCTCAGATAGTATATAAGTCGCTTTCAACCATCAACTTCTTGCACAAGTAGGGCTTCAATGGACTTGTCGGTAGACGTAAGATATAAAATCAATGGCAATTCTTTGATAGGTATGGTCATGGTTTACGGAGAAGTCAAGATCATCTTGATATTTTGAATTGCCTCATCATGGACCTGTTCCTATTCAAATGAAATTCCTTTCCTCAAAAGTTGGTGCAATGGGTATGAAATCTCAATAAGTGCTCATATAAACCTTTTGATATAAGAGACTTTTCCCATGAAAGTTTTTAGTTCCTTTAAAGTAGTAGGGGATGGCATCGCTCTTATAGCTTGTGCTTGCGTAGGATCAACATCAGATCCTTTTCAATGGACGACAAACCCTAAAAATTTCCTTGAGGACACTCCAAAAACACATTTGAGAGGATTCATGAGAAGCTTGTATAGCTGACATCGTTCAAAAACCTTTTGTAGATGAATTATGTGATCATGCGCCCTTTTAGACTTTATGACTATATCATCGACATAATCCTCCATAAAGTCATGCATCATATCATGGAATATAGCGGTCATTGCCCTTTGATATGTGGCGCATGCATTCTTAAGCCTAAATGGCATAACGGTATAATAAAAATTTCTAACTGGTGTCCGAAAGGTGGTATACTCCGCATCCCCAATTACCATCTTAATCTGATTATAACCACTAAATCCATCCATAAATGAGTCATGTCCCGTAGTTGCGTCTATCAAAGTATCGACGTTTGGTAAAGGAAATTCGTCTTTAGTACAAGCCTTGTTTAGATCTCGGAAGTCTACACATACTCTTATCTGTCCATTCTTCTGTCTTACAGGGATAATATTAGTAAGCTAAGTAGGATGTTAGATAGGCAATATAAATCCAGCTCGTAATAGCTTCTCAACTTCTTGCTTAATTTGGACTTCAATCTCAGGGTGAAAAACTTCTATCCTTGTTTTACAGGTATAACTCCCAAGGTAATGCTTAATCTATCTACTATGAGATTAGGGTTCAATCCTGGCATCTCTTCATAAGTCTATGCAAATATGTCTTGATATTCTCTTAGCAATTTGACAATATGAACTTTTATTTCTTGTAGTAGGCTCTTGCTTATGAAGATTAGTCATTGCGACTCTCCCGATCGCATTAGATCCAATTCTTCTATTTCCTCAACTTATAGTTGTTGCAGGGCGGGTTGGACCTCTTGCACTGGTATGGGATCTAAGGAGGAAAAATATACCTCCTCAGACCCCTAAGACCGTCATAAGCGGTATACCTTTCTTTCATCTTCTCGAATGAAGCTTTTGATTCCTTTAGGTTGCTTGTTCTTCTTCTTTCCCCCACGACACCTACACATCTTTCTTTTCTTCTGTTAACCATCTTAAATTTCTTCCCATGTAGGTAAAAGGATACCAATTAGCTTGGCTATTGTGGTCTCGCCTTCTTCAGCAAATTCATCAAAGTAGGCTAACTTAGTAAAATATGATTTGTGTTGCTCGAAAGGATTCTTGGTAGCTTGAATAAATACATCCTTCCCCTTACAATGCCCCTTAATACATTGATGTAGTATAGATGGGACCAAGTTGTGATCGTATAGCCATTTCTTACCTATGAGTAGATGGTATTGGACCGACGCATCAATCACATGAAAGGTAGTAGTACCATGGATAGGGCTAACCTTAAGATCAACATTAACATACCTAATGAAATATGAAGGGGCATGGCTAAATCCATTTATTGATATAGGCTATTTAACCAATCGTTGGATATCAATTCCAGTAGACTTGAAAGTACTCATTAGCATGATATTTAATGAAGAACCATTATCAATGAATGTTCTCTTGACTAAGGACCCATTAAGCACACCTTCCACATATAAAGGGCGATTATGATTGGAATTCTTCAGACATATGTCTGCATCAGTAAATAAAATAACATTTTCGTGTGCTGTGGCCATCCTCTTCACAGGTTATGCTGAACTACACTCTACGTATTGACTCTCAAATATTTGTGTGAGTGCAATTGTCGCCACAAGCCAAGCTTTCTCATTAAATCCTAAGAGATTAAAGAAATTCCTAAAGTTAGCTGCCTTCAACAATGCCGTAACAATAGGTGGGCATTTATCATCTTGAGATTCAATTGACTTTCCTTTATTTTCATCATTTTTAGTAGTTTAGGCATCAATTATTTTAGTGGTGATGGGATCATGGCTAATAGCGTTTACAGCACCCCTTCAGTTGTTGCGGGCGGGAAGTAGGTCGTTTCTAACATCATTGTTATCGATGATCAACTCACTACGTGCAACTCGATCATTGAATATTTTCTTTAAAGTGTAACAATCTTTAGTTGAGTTACCAATAATCCGATGAAATCTACAATACTTGGGATCACTCTTTTCTTCATTGTGGGGAGGCACTCGACCCTTGGAAGCTTAATGTTTCCATCATAGGGCCATTAGTCAAGCATTTGATGCACTTTGGCCATGGGACAAGGATATGTCAAAGATGACTTGGTGTTAGTAGGCCTATCATCTCTTTATTTCTTTGCTCCCCTTGGTGATTCACCTTGAGCTGCACTTACAGATGAAGTGCGCTTGTTGAATCTCCCAACTTCACTTCTTTATCGTGCCATTGAGCTGTTGGTCCTTCGTGCATTCTCAACTAGGGCAGCAAAGGAGGCCAACAAAAGGTTTTCAAGTTAGATAGCGTGCTAAAAAAAATCCCTTGGATACAAATCTTGACTAAAACTCTCTCATCACAAATGTCATATATATCTAGTAAACGCTCCCTAAAGCACTCGATATAATCCATCAAATCTTCTTTAGACTTTTGTCAAATCCTTCTCATGTTAGTAAGGGTGGCTCTCTCTTCTGTGGAGAAGAACTTCTCTAAAAACATCTTACACATACTACCCTACGAATCTACTGATCCTGGAGGGAGATTAACATACTAGGTATATGTCTTCTCAGTGAGTGACATAGAGAATTCTTTCAGTTTCAAATTGTCATCTAGGTCATATACTTCTAACGTCTCGATGAATTTCAGTAAATGTTCTTTAGCACTTCCCTTCTTGCCATTAAATAGCATGAACTTCGGACTGACATCTCCTTAGGGTATGACTTCGTGACAATGCGTTGGTGATACGAAAGCTTCAATTCTAGTATCCTAACCATAGATTTCACTTATATCTCTTTTAAATATATATCCAAATCTTCTTTAGTTACAAATGAACATCTCTAAGTAGATGCTTCAACCCTTAGTGACATCGTAAGAGCAGGATGCATGGGCGCTATATTTACAGGTGTAGATCTTGCAGACATAGGATTCATTAGTATTGGATACATAGAGTCAACAATCGTAATAAGTGGTATAGTACGTAAGGATGACAAGCCTCCAATCTAAACTCCTTAATTCCATACTTTAGGTAATGAATCTTGTATGGCTATAGGTTTTATAGTAAGAAGTTGTTCTCCAACATTAGGAGCAACATGCTCATTGATAACTAGAGGGTTGGGTAAGGTATATTGTTACACCACATTGGAAGGATTCGAGGAAGTTTCTCCTTGTTGCATAGTAACAAAGGTAGCTAAAGCAAGCACACATTGAGAAAACATCACCATAAGTTCACTTAAGTTCCGATTAGTCTCCTGCAGCTTACGCGTTAATTGCGCATTATTAAGGATACCTTCTTGTGTGCCGTCACCTCGATTAGTGTCTCAGTTGGAGGTGGATTTTGATCATTGGTCATAGTATTAAGATTTTGTTCTTGATTAGTTCCTTTAATAGGGTCAAGTTGTCTTCGCCTTGGAGGTACCATAATGTAAGTATCAAGTCTTCCTTCTGTCACGCCCTGAAACGGTAGAATCGTAACAGCCCCGCCGTGTAAACCATCATAAGATAGAAGTTGGCCTTACAACCGCTATCTTAGACCTAATCTACACAAGGCATCCACAATTAACCCGCTTTGAACTAAATAGTTTGTAATTTAAATAAATCATTTATCTAAGAAAGTAAGGAAATATATATATATATACTATAATTCAATTATTGAAATTAAAGTTTATAATAATTCTCCGTAACATATTTCCTAGTTATACATTATTCAGAAATGAAAGGTAATAAAATATGTGTTGATTCTTCGATGTTTTTCCTTACTCCCCAGGATCCAGTAGTTACTAATTTCAAAGTAGTTGTTGCCGCTCTTAGCCAGCACCTACACGACGTTTATAGGGATATGAGCAACCACAGCTCAGTAAGTTAGGATGGAGGACTTAAAACTATACCATAAACACAACAAGGTTTTCAATCAACTTATTAGGTGCAATACATGTTCAAGCAAATGCCATCGTACAGCGTTATCCAGTCCGTCATGAGATTAGAGAAATTACGCCCGCTCTAATCCGGGTTGAGGAGTTGCCATTAATGCAATAGCTCACGACCAAACCCAAGCTTGTGTAATGGAGACTTCGCTCCTCCCGCGACTACCTCCAAACCACTGATTTCACTCTCGCCGTGACCTCCTCTCCTGTTATTAGTTCGGCTAAGGATGAAGAAGGGACCAATTGCAATCCTGCGTTATCCCTTTTGAAGGGGTCGGTATTTGGCGGGAGAGTCCTAAGTCATACAATACATGCCAGAGCAACAAACAGAATCATAGCATCACCCATAATCAAGCACATGCACACATCCAACTATCTAACAAGCACAACTAAGCATAATCTTAAGCATCCAAAATACAGCATCGTATTAATCCTAACTTACCTCGACTCCTCGCTCACTTACTCGAGGTCCGACTTGCTCAGGCTATCGCCGATCATCCCTATAACACAAACGTGGTTTCAGTTTTTCATATAACTATTATAGGTTCATTTTATCCTATAACGCTTATTGTTATGTTTTGTTTAGGGTTTAATATGCCTAATTATCTAGGCCTTAAGTCTTTTACAATTATTCTAGGTTTGGGGTTAGGTTCGGGTTCGATTTTCGCATCGATTTCTAAATTATGTTTTAGTTAGATTTCTAAGTAGTGTTTTATACTCCAACCTTAAAAATTTGTTTCAACCTATAATATGAAATTAATCATATTACTTCCCCATCTCTTAAATATCATCATTACCCCTAGTCAGTATTTATTTTACCCGATACACTTAAATCCATATTAGTATACCAAATTCACTCCTAATGTGAGAAATTTTTACATTTTTCATATAAGTATGTAAATTCAAGTTTCATATCAGATTTATTGTACATTTTTATTATTATCAAAATATCAATTTTTATTATAATATTTTCTATTTATTATATTCTAATAATTACATATTATATATTATTACCTTTTATGTATATAATACACTTTTAATATTTCTATCACTCTAATTATCGTCTCTAAACACCAATTATCATTTTAAAATATTTAAATTCATCTTAAATCAGATTTTACTCCTAAATACCCTATTTTCCAAAATTAACTTAAAATTTACTATTTTTCCTTATTACTCATTTACTACATAATTAACCTAATAATTACATCTAACACCCTAAATGCTATAAGTATCATACTCCATCAGATTTCAACATCCTAAAACATGTACTTATTCACTAAATCAGTAATTAACCATCTAATTACTTTATTAACCCTAAATTACCCATTTTATGCCTTATTTTAAGGCTTAAAAATTATCTAAAAATTTTGAAAATTAATTTTTGAAAATGGGCTTCATAGCACTATTCAATATCAGCTAAGTGGTCTACACAAAAATTTTGGGCTCGAAACTACACTCCTAAGGTCATTTATTTCTAAACTGAAACATGCTTGGTTTTGCACGATTTCTTAAGGACCCTATATCACAAGACATATTTTCATCAAAATAATATTTTTTATAAAAAATAAATACAAAAATATTCTAGAATAACAAAATTCACAATTTTCTAATAATATTACTATTTTTACAAAATTACACAAAATCGAGCTGGAAATTGAACTCACCGATTTGGGTGGCTCCGGCCACCGTCGGTGGCCCTAAGTATGTCGGCCCACCTGGGCATTGCCACCATCGTGTGGTGGTGGTGGCCGTCCATTCCCAGCTGCCCGTCGGGTCTGGGTTCTCCTTTCTGGCCCTAGCTACATAGTTTTCTTTTTCTTTTTTTTTTCTTTGGTTTTTCTCTCAATTTTCGCCTCTTCCTAATTTTCTCTGATTTCTAACTGTCCAAATGAGATTCTGAATTTTTCTTGCTATTTATAGAGCTTTAGTGTAATTATTGTGTATTAAATTGGACAAGACAATTGCCTTATCCCTTAATTTTTGGCTTTTGTATTCTCTTAATTTAATTGACCGATTTTTTTCTTATTTTTTCTAGCTATCACGACCTATATCTAGATTATTCCTTATTTTTCCTGATTTTTCTTTATTTTTCCTTAATTAATTATGAATTTTCTTTAATTATTTAGTATGATTTTAGCACATTACGCGTATTTTAAGTAATTACTCGTATTTCTACATACATGTAACTTCATATATAGTACAAATAAATATTCCTAAATATTATTTAGGTTATTTTATGATTTTTAGTATACATATAATTTATCTCGAGCAATTCGTTAATTATCGGAATATATTTTACGCATTTTTGATAAATAACGAGTTATATACTTAAAATTTGGAATTTTTATATTCTTTTATTTTATTGCTTATTTTCTTAAATTTAAACTTACGAGATCATTTTCCTAATATTTCTAGCTTTACTTTATAATTTAGGCTCGATCGGGTCTTTCAACCGACCGAAACCTCAAATTGCTAATTTTGGGGCTTACACCTTCCCCAGTAGAGTCTTTAGAAAAATGTGGGGGTGTTGGGTACAGATACAAGTGTTACGTGCGTGTTGCGTGTGGAGTCACGCTACAGTGACTAGGGAAGAGATTTGAGTGACTCGCACAAGATGATCGAGAGAGAAGTATAGGGAGGAGGAGTAGGCGATCTTTGTAAGGCTCTACTACGTATGGTGACAGATGGAGGAGCACAATGACATCGAACTCTAAGATTAATGAAGAACGGGGTGGTGTTGTTGAAGTATTTAAGTGCTTAATCTTTGAGGCAAAGTTTCGACAGAGTAATGGCATTAATGGGGGTTTTTCTCCTCTTCAAATGAGGATGTAAGTAGTGTATTTATAGGAAAGGGTAATTGATTATATCTATCAGATCATGACGGTCATCAATGGCTGAGATTGAAGCCCCTTATTAATAGATCTTAAGTGGGCTATTTTCATTAGTTTAGGCCTAAGTAAAGGTTTTATATTATTTTAGTGTGAACCAAAACAAGAAAGTTTGAATCGAATGGACCAATCTAACAGACCCTACTCCGAGCCTACTATGCTAAGTCTCCTTTGATTGTCCTAATAATTTATGGGCTTGGCTCCTCGGGCCCTATCACCTTAATCCGAGGAGTCAAATCCATTTGATTAATAGGCTTGAAGCCCAATATTAAATTTGGCCTTCTACATTATGTATGTACTTGGGATATTGATTGTTGATTGGGAGTTGAACTCCAAGTGCTGTTTTTTTGCTTGAACATATATCATATGTTATATGTGTAAACCCCACAAATTTAGCTTTTTAAGTATAGAAACAAACGTCCAAACTGTAAATGATTTCCTGAACTCAAAAGAACCAGTGAGATTTAAAACCGATTAAAATCTCAATCCAAAACCTAAAGTGGACACGAAAAAACCTTAAATCATCAATTGAACCCCTAACCGCATACGAAGACCCTAAAACCTCGAACCTCATCAAAACCCTAAGATGACAATCGAAGATTTAATCGCGTAAGAATATATGAAACACTAAATGTGTAAAAACATTAGAGATTGTGCCCTAAAGTAATAAAATCCTAAAACTATAACTTTAAGGATATAAAAGCACTAATTCACCATGATATACCCTAAAACCTTAATTGATAATATAATGCTCATATTTTGCCAAATCATTAGTAAAAGGTTAGAGATGACCCTCATTCATGCTTATATGATTCGAATTCTCAAGTAATCCATTAGAAACTAAGATAATGAGTCATAGATTATATTTATCCCTTACATATGTGATTAAGATAGTCTCACTAGAGTTAGGGTTATAGTTGAAGATTAGGTTACATGTAGTAAACTTTAATACTCAAATTAGTACTTTTTGCACTTGTTATCCAAAGTAGTTTATTAAATGAGATATATAGACTATAAAGACCTAAAGTAAGACCTCATCAACCATCTTTACTAATCAATTCATCATATACCTCATTTTTTCTCATTTCCTTCATTTTTCCCCTAATTTCCCTTAATTACTACATTATATGCACAAAATTACACATACTTAAGGAATGTCGACTAAGACAACACATGTTGACCAAAGTCCAAAAGTTGACCAAGTCAATACATGTTGACTAAAGTCAATACTTTGAAAAGTCAACAAAAGACTAAAAGATAAGGAAAATATCTACTCCTTCATGATGGCTTCTCTTATCTTTTCTTTTGATTTTTCTTTTCTCTTTCTCCTCAATTGTTGCCGTCCACTTATTCTTCAACTTGACCCCACCATTTGTTTTCTTCTATTATGACAACAAAACAAAAGAAACAAACCAAAAATCCTCCTCCATTGCCGTGAGCTTCCATCTTCCATTTTACCTTCAACATCTTCCTTTTTGTCTCCTTAATTCCAACATAAGCAAAGGTATGTATCTAAGTTACTTTATCTTGTTTTATCTTCTTCTTTAGTTAGTTAATTAGGTAGATTAGATAAGTAGTTATGTATTTAGTGTTGTCTTGAAGAAGAGGAAACAAAGTTCCCATCTTTAAGTGTAGGAATTAGGAATTATGAAGAAGAAGAAGGGAAGACATGAGTATATGCTCATAAGTATGTGCACATAAGGGAATACTAAAAGAACAAAAGTATGTAAACCTTTGTACATGAGTATTTATCATGTACATAACTTAAATTAAGACCATATTTAACTATACATACCTATAGTATACTAAATACATACATAAAAACACAAAAGGATGAAATTGGAAAGTTTTTCTTAAGGAAAAGATTAGGCATACGAATTTGTGTATAAAAATACGTATCTAACCGTATAGGTATATGAGCATGTATACATGTATAAATACGGTATAAGTTTAAATAGATGTATAAGTATATATATGTGTATAGGTATATGTACATAAGTATAAGGGAAGAAGTAAAATGTACATGAGACATGTACATATGACATAAGCATGAGGAAAGGCTTATGTAATCACATAATGAGGTAAGTGATGAGGTAAGCACATGATGACATAAGCCATGACATAAGCAAGTAATGGCATAAGTAAATGATGATGTAAGCGATGACATAAGCGTAGGTTTAGAAAATGAGAAAATAAGAAGAGTGTATAATACTTAGGTACTTAACTTAGTAAACCTTAAGACACTTTCTAAATTAGATTATACTTAATTAAGTACATGCATTAATAATAGCAAAGTAAAAGCCTCTAAGTATAAGAAATTAAGGATTAACTAATTCATTAAGTATAAGCAAAAGATATAAATATAAGTAATAAGAGCAATTAAGTTTTCATAGTTAAAATTTCTCTAAATTTAGTTCATATGGTAAAACACGGGTCATAATGTCCAAAATGGACATCACCTGTGAACGTGCGTCCGAAAACGATGAAAAACGACTATAAATTTGTAAATATTGAAAATAGAATGAAAAAGTTACGTATGATTGGCAATTAGGTTTAATCGAATAAGGGCTGATGGTAATTTAAGTAGAATTAGGTAGGTAGATATCTAGAACCATTAGTTGAGTCAACTACTTATTATCTTTATTATCTCGTAATGATCAGGTGAGGCCGATAAGGGCGAGGATCTCCCGATCGGTTCTTACGACTAGAGCGAGTCATCATAGTCAAGTGAGTACTTTCAATGACTCCATACTTGTTTGTACTTGTAGTTAGTACACTTAAATTGAGTATCAATAACTTGATGCATGGGGTTTCGGGATATGCGTGTACTTGATATTGCTTGATTATTGTAAGAAATATTGTCAAATACGATAATTGATGATTTGATGGTATGATTGATTTTTATATGATTTGGATGGTTTATTGATATTGATTGATCGCCTCATAATTTGACCGAATTATATTTAGCTTATCTTAAATTAAAAGGGTCATGCATTATCCATGTAGTACATTTACTTATTCCGGCCGTCACCTCACGCGGAGATAAAGAGAGGCTTTGCGAGGGTTGTTTATATATATTAAAGTGTTTCTGTACAGTGCACTTGTACAACATGACCTTACCCGAACCTACGGGCTTACTAGGCGATGGAGACGCCAACAGTATGGCCGGAGGTCAAGTCTAGAGATCTCCGTTGTAGGGTGTGAGTATGGACTACGGGAGCCACCTCACCGCTAGGCTTGGGACTTTGTGAACTACTGGATTTTTAGAAATGGAAAGTTAGTTTTTTTTTTTGTGAAATACGGAATTCAAAGTTATGGGTAAAAACCCAGGTGCTAGAGCTTGGTCGTGATTGGTACCGATGAATCTCCAACCCTTATCTCGGAGGGCATTAAAATCCGATATTATATGCAGTACTAGTCAACTGCATATATTGTTTAGCATTCTGCGTGTACATGCATTCATATGGTTGTAATAATTTGTTTGATAACTTGTTTGCCAGTATGGTATGAGAGATAGCTTACTAAGCTCTTGTAGCTTATTCCCCAATAGTCTTTCTTTTGTAGGTTTACATACGATGGGATTGGGATAAGTCTCGAGTGCCGAGTGCGAGATGAAGATATGTACATTAGTGTTAAAATTAGTTGAGATCTTTATAAGTGATACATAAACACTCTTTATAGAAAATATTCACATGTCAGAATTTAATATAATTTAATTCTACCTGCAGTTTTATAATGTTGGCATATCCTATCCTATTATTTGGTAGGGGATACTGATTCTCTACAGTTCTGAGGAATTGTGGGTAATCGGACATCCATAGTTATTTATAATTATATATTGTGTCATGTTATAATAAATTAATCACTTGGAAATCATTAACCTTAGTGATTTATAATTTAGAGTCTTGCAATCTCTGACTTGCAAGACGGTTTTCATACCATGGGTGTACACATGTTATGGAAATTTTAAATAATCCTACTAGGCCCCCTTTAGGGTCTTGGTAGCATGTATGAACTTGATTGGTTACCTAATAATCTAGACTAATCTTAAGTTGAGTAAATGACTAACCCAACATTCACAATAACTTGATAGGGGCAACGATTAGGTTATTATACTAAATACCAATGCATTTATTAAGGATAGTGGAAATGGTTCTTTTCCTACCCTTAATCGAACTAAGTGACAAGAGAGGGGATCGTGGCAAGGTTGGGATCAGTGGTTTGAATATTGTTTAGGGAGGAGGGTACTTTCCATTGCATAAGCCCGAATTTAGTCTGATAGTATCACGTTGAAACTCCTCGGAATCCAAGTTAGAGTGGATGAAATTATTCTAACTTCATAATGAATTGGTTAAACATTGCGAGATGCTATATCATTTGTTTATTGCATTTGCATATAATTAATGATTGAATAACTTTGTTTGTTAATGTGTTCTTATGACTTCGTTCCTTCTTACTGAGTTAGTTGAGCTTACATCTGTATAGATTATTTTGCATATGCAGAGTAGTACTAGAATATGTCTTATTACTTGTCTACATGTTAGTTTCGACGGGTTGGGAGTAAAGCGAAGGAGTTTAATGAATGGAATGAAGCTCAAGTCTTTTTTGTTTTTTTTTTTTTTATGGGAGGATTATAAAGTCTTCCTAGGAAGCCTTATAGTATTCGCTTGTTCATTGTTATCATTAGATATGTAATATAGTTCTTTTGTGGAGATGTATAGTTTCTTTTGAAAACTTCAAACTCTTAATGTACCTAAGATTATGTAATGAACTAATCTATCTATAAATATGAGAAAATGTATTTTGTAAAATGTTACTCTATAGGTCTTATATACTACAAGTGCCCATCTAATTACTTCAAAGCTGGTTTAGTCGCTGTTTGCCTTATGTGGATTATACCTATATTAGTAGCTAAGGGGATAGTTTATAGTTTAGGTAGGTTTACACTGCGAGACTGTTACGACTCTTCGAGTTTGGGGTGTAACAATTTGAAACTAAGATCTCCAAGTTAAACCTAAGCGCAAGTCAGAGTGTGGAATTATTAGGCCGTTGGCTTGTGTCTTATCTATGTGTGTAATCAAATTGCATATATGGACTAGGCTTGACTGCACGTATGGATTAAGCCGACTTAGATTAGATTTAAATCTAAGCATAAACCTAACATTCCTCTTCTCTATTTAAGGCCCTAACAATACTAAAGGTAAATTAAAAATCCTATTATATTTAAATTATCTAAAAAAATTATTATTTCTTCTTCTTCTTCTTCTTCTTCTTATTATTATTATTATTTAACAAAAATGGGGATAAAAGCCAAAAACAATTAAGTACTGAACATAAGCAAGTAAACATAATATGACAGAATAACTTATAATTGTTTTTAAATAATGTTTCTTCTTTGTTGTTTATTAGATATTGATTTGTATTGTTATATGTTTTTGGACTTACAAGTTTTTTTTTAATCATCAAAAGAGGGGAAAATGTTAGAGATCTCTCATAAATTTTGATGATAACAAAAAAAGAAAAATACTAATGAATTGACAAGTATGTAGGTATTTAGACAATTCTTTAGAAAGTTTAAACTTATAAATTGAGTTGCATTTAAAGACTTATTTAGAAGGCTTGAGTCAATTGAAAAAGAGATAGGTTTGAAAAATATTCAGAGAATGTTTTAGAAGCTTATATAAAAGATTTAACACAACACTTCAGATAAATTGTTTAGAAACTTTGAAGATAAATAAACTAAGATATCCTTAGAAGGTTATTTAGATAATTGGTTTGGAAGAGTAATTTTGACTAATAACATAACATCAGATTCGAAATAAACAAGACATATCTCCACTAAATTAGATGTATTAAGGAGATATACTTAATCCCGTTTCACTTAAAGTTGGAATTAAGATTCATGTTGATTATTACTAAGTGGGTTAATTTTTGAAATAATTAAAGAAAATATCTAAGTTCGAATAAGAATAAGGATGATTTCAAATTTTATGAGATGTCAAATTCAAATTTCAAGATTATTTGGAGTTGCTGATCAAGTATGTCCAATAAAGGAGATTTGATTGAGAAAAGATTAAGTAAAAATTCAAACTTCAAAATTTTCTCTAAATATCTATGGATTTTTTTTTTGAATGTTGGATTGGATAAATTTAAGATAGAGAAAATTATCAACAATATAGACATTGGAAGACCCTAGTATAATAGGAGAGATGATTAAAAAATATCGAAACAATTTTGAAAAAGAAAAACATACACTTTATACTTTGACCGTAATCATTTTTCTACTATCTAAAAAGCACGGAACATTTCCTAGATATTGCTTCAGAGAGTTGGACCAAAGCTGATTATTTATCAATCTTCATTTATGTTTTCATGTTAAACTATTTAAGATTTATATTATTGTTTTTTATTCTGTTTTATAAACATTATTTATTGTTTAAATGTTGTTTGAGAGAAGTTTGATTATATTCTATAAATTTGTAATTAGCTTAGATTATAGAGATGTTAGATAAATAGAGTATAGTGTTGCGAAAGCTAACAGTGACAAATGTTTGTAAACTTCTTTTGATTGGTTTTTATTATAGTGGAACAAGTGAAATAATATTAGTAAAGTAAATCAAGTCTTAATCACTGGAGTTGAAAGAGAATAGTAGGTAGAAGGCCAAAACTCAATAAATCTTTAGCGTGATGTTTTTTTTTTTTTTATCTCTTTTAATTTGCATTATTTAATTGCATTATTCATGTATTGAATTATTAAAGTACCACTATTTATCAATTTAAGTTATTAAGAGGAATAATTTCAGTTTATATTGAAAAAGTTTTAAAAAATTTTCTAAAGATATCAATTCATTCCCTTTTCCTCCTTTTGATATCTTATACGGGATTGACACTAACTATAGTAGAAGAGTAATTTTACTAAGTAAAGATTAAGTGCAATATTTTTAAAATTTAGGAGAGTTTATACAAATTTTTAATGATCCAAAGTAATGTGCATTAGAACTAAAGACATTAGGATCATTACTTAATTTATTCAAATTAGAACATAGAAATGCTAAAAGTGATTCTAATCAAAGAATTTTCGTTTAATGTAAAACTTGATTTTAAAGTTGGCTTGAAGAGAGCTTAGGTAAGAGTTGTAAACAAGTTAGAGTCAAGAATATATGATATTTAACTCAAACATGATAAAAAATTTCAAAACTTGATTTGACTTGTAATTGATTTTAGAATTTCAAATTCCAGCTTGTTTTGGTTTGGGGAGCACTTAAAAGATTTAAACCCGATTCCATAAAGCTTATTTACACTCAATTTATAAGAAAAAAAAATTATCTTTTAATGATAACAATTTACATTCACTTCAAATTTTACTAACATTCAAGTACGGCTATTGTAGGTCATCCAGTTAAATTTTATCTATATTATTAAAATGGATGGAATTTTAAATAATAATCCAAATAATATCTTAATTATTTTTACTTATTTAACATTTTAAATAAAATTTTGATTTTTAACAAATAATTTTTTTAATATATTTAATTATAAATCTAGGATAATTTAGAAATCTTAAGAAAACATAACTCTTTTTCCTTTCTCTCTTTCTCCCTCCTCTAACATTTTTGCTATTTTTTATTCTTTTTTCTCTCTCCCGTCCAATATTCTCATCGTCTTCTATTCATCTCCGTACGATGCTTATTCTCTCTCTTTCTCATTTATTATTATCATCTATTAATATTATAATATATTTGATTATACTATATAATTTTATTTATTTTATATATATAATATATATGTATCAATAAAATATGAGTTTGATTCAATAAATTCAAATTATTTAGTAGTGTAAGCTGAAAATTCGTGTACCATCAAATTAAACGGATTATTTCTATCTCCATTGGCACAGTTGGATGAGAAGGCCATTCGACTCAAATCCTCCGAATCGTCAAAATATCGAAAAAGACCAAAAGCAGAATCCGGATCCACATCCACCCAACAACCGAACCGAAAAGAATTATATCTTTTATTTATTTTCCCTTTGCTTCAGTTCTTTCCTTTTCTTTCTCCTCTTGGAGTTGTGAATTTTCCCACGTCCGAAACAGCAACAGCAGAGGCTCGTCTTGTCTTCGTCGAGCTCTTTTCCATCCATCAATCTTTTTCCCCTTTAACATTTCAGTTCGCATAACGTATACACTAAATTAGGGTTTTTTTCCCTTCAATTCCGGAATAAGGTTGTCACTCTAACTCTCTCTCTCTCTCTTTTGAACGGTTATCATCTCCTCATTGCCTGTAACTCATTTTTCACTTATCGATCTGTTTGGATGATTAGAGTTAAGTTTTTCTTTGTATGCGATCTTGATTGCTCATGAAGGTTTGGATTTTGTTGTGTATTGATCCGATTGTAGTTTAGGTATCTTATTGTCGGAATCTGTAGCTTTTTCGTCGGTTTTGCTAGTAATTGATGAAGACAACGCAAACAATTTAGGGCTTTGATGCTAAAATTCGTGATTCATGTTCTGTTTACGTTCTATTGTGATTTTAGGGTTTGAGTGAAATAAAGAAGTGATTTTGATTTTAGGTTAGCGGTATTAACCTGTTAGTGGTTACTTTTTGTGATGTGTTAGTAGAATATTATGCCTTTGTTTGTTTATGATGTTGATTTCTTGGTTTTTGGTTTCATGGCTGTTTATATTTGGAGAAGTTGTTATAGTGGGTGGAGTAGATGTAAGTTTTGTTTGCCAGATTGAGGATTTTATTTGCAAGGATTATCTGGAACTATGTTTGAGTTTTGCTACTTCTGGTACCTTTTTCACGATAGCTTGTAGCATGTTTCAGATATGATGTTTGATATTTGATAATTCGGATCCTGTGGTTGCCTTTTGAAGTTGTAAAGTGATTGTGTGTGTTGAAATTAAGAGAAATTTTTGTTGCAGATTGAGGATTCTACTTTTGAGGATTAAGGTTTAGGTGTGGGCACATGACGATGAATGAGAGAAAAACGATTGACTTGGAACAGGGATGGGAGTTTATGCAAAAGGGTATCACAAAGCTCAAGAATATTCTTGAAGGGTTGCCGGAGCCACAGTTCAGTTCCGAGGATTACATGATGCTTTACACGTATGGAACAACCTATCATTCTTAGTTTTTCTGCTCTTTCTGGCTATTGTGATGTGTTTAGCATTAGTAACTGGTTTATGGATTGTTTGCTTGCTCACAATGGAATTGATTGGTCAATTGATTTTTTGCAGCACAATTTACAATATGTGTACTCAGAAGCCTCCTCATGATTATTCCCAGCAACTTTATGACAAGTACAGAGAATCATTTGAAGAGTACATAATTTCAACGGTAAGAGTAATTAATAATAAGATACGGAAATAAATAACTAGTCTGTTCTTTTTCCCTTATTCTGTATAATAAGTTCTTTTGTCATCTTAATTTGCCCTATTGTTCTTCATTTTGAAGGAAAATTCTTTTATCATCTTACTTACAAAAAAGAAATCTTTTGCCATGGCAACTTGGCTTTTCTTATTTATTCCCCAAAAAAATATAAAGGAACCTTGCATTTTTCATTTTTTCTGCATGAAGAGTTTTTTACCATGGAATTTGCATAACTAGATTTCCAGAAAAAGCAGATGTCAGCGTATGGAGTCTCTTAAAGGCTCAAGTAGATAACATGACTGCAATTATTGGTTAAGATAGGCCCATCCTTGAGTAGAGGGGGTGAAGTCATTGATTGGGAGTTTGAAGCTTGTCATCATGTAATGACAATGGGCACCTTGCTTACATGGAGGAAGCATATGAATGAATTATCACCAAAATATCAAGTCTATTCTACTTTTTACCACTGAGCCTTAGGTTGTAGATGGCGTCGGCTGATCTTTGCTTTCTCCTGTCTTATTACTTCTCTGGAGCCTTTCATTTGATGTTCTTTGTATAATTGGATTTCTAGAAGGAAAAGATATTCAGGAAGTGTACTTCCTCATGACTTTATTTTCTTCTGACAATAACATGACTTTAGCTTTAAGTTAAGCTTGGTTGCCTCACTTTGTTGGTTGTGGGGAGGGGGGGTCGGGGGTCGGGGTTTTACTGCTTGGTGGGGCTGTAGGGATGAGAAATGACCTGATCAGCGTCTGAAGCTCATCTTGAAGTGAAACTGATGACAGTGACCTCCATATTGTCCACCTCAGCCCATGAAGAAACTTATCACCAAGCGATCGAGCTTGTGTTAGTCTATGCTACTGAATATTGTTGGATGTGGTTGTGTGCAGTAGTTATTTTATGCTTTCTTGCTTGCTTTAAATCACTTCTTAAGATGGAAATCTTTATCTGATGGTCTCTCTTCTTAGTGAGCTTTTCTTTCATTACATTTCCAGCATTAATTCATTTTTCACCATACCTGTTACCAATGTCACTGTTAAGGTTTTTACCCAAAAAATTTTTACTTTTAAGGACATTGGAGAAGTGGTGATTGGAACCAGGCAGGGCTTCTGAAATGAAGTATCTCATTAGCAAATACTTTACCGTTTCAATAAAATGATTGTCTTGCACAATACTAGGGCTGGACCTTTATTGCTTTACTAACTTCCTTCTGGTTTTAGGTGTTGCCATCTTTGAGAGAGAAGCATGATGAGTTTATGCTAAGAGAGCTTGTCAAGAGGTGGGCAAACCATAAGGTTATGGTTAGGTGGCTTTCTCGTTTCTTCTATTATCTTGACCGCTACTTCATTGCTCGGAGATCACTTCCACCACTTAATGAAGTTGGGCTTACTTGCTTCCGTGATCTGGTATGCCTCAAAGAAATCCTTTATATATCGCAAATCTTCCCCTGCTGTTCATTGTGATTGGTGGATTCTTCTATAATCTGGTTGCCTTCAAATTGATTTTTATTTTGGAGTTTCAGATATGCTTTCCAGGATAGAAATTGGGGATTTGGTTATTCAGTAGTTTCATTAACTTATTGGTTCTTTTGGTTCGAAGGTTTTTGATGCAGGCCTTTATCTTTCCATTAGGCCTTTTAGATTGGTAACCACTCTTTTCAAAACATAGAAGAAAAAATGAGGACAAAGTTTTGAAAAGTGGATTTTTCTTTCTCCTTCAGCCACAATCTTTGCTTTTGGAGTCCACACTGTGTTTGCTTATCTACATGATCTAGTTTGATGAGTAGTATGTGGATTGTTCTTGGAACCTATTATCTCTTTTCTTATTTCAGGTCTATCTGGAAATAAATGCTAAGGTCAGGGATGCTGTCATATCTCTGGTATGCTTGTGTTTGCAGATCTCATTTCTCTTCTTCTTTAGAATGCTTTTAAAGTAATTTTAGTGATACAATGAGAGTGACAGATTTTGACTCACTTCTGTATCAGATTGATCAAGAGCGTGAAGGGGAGCAGATTGACCGAGCACTGCTGAAGAATGTTTTGGACATATTTGTTGAAATCGGGATGGGACAGATGGATCGGTATGAGAATGATTTTGAAGCAGCGATGCTCAAGGATACTGCTGCCTATTACTCACGGAAGGCTTCTAATTGGATCTTAGAGGACTCCTGTCCAGATTACATGCTGAAGGTTATGGCACATTCGCAATCTGCTTATGCTTTCATTAGGTACATAGATCATGTTTCAGAAGGATTGATGCATCTTCTGGTTGACAGGCTGAGGAATGTCTGAAAAGGGAGAGAGAGAGGGTTTCTCATTACTTGCATTCAAGTAGCGAGCCGAAGTTGCTTGAGGTTTGTTCTACTGTTAATATTTTCGCATATATAGGGATTTGCCTATCTAACTTTGAGTGCCAGTACATATCAGTGTCACATAGTAACTGCTGTTTTTCTAATTGGTACTATGAACTGTGCTAACAGAAAGTTCAACATGAATTGTTGTCTGTTTATGCAAATCAACTGCTTGAAAAGGAGCACTCTGGATGTCACGCATTGCTTAGAGATGACAAGGTGTGTGCCTAAGTTTTTTTTTTTTCTTTTTATTTGGAAGTTTCTTGCTTATTGTTATTTTTTAGGGGATAAAGTTTGCTTGTAGTTGTTAACGAGAAAAATAATCACTATTTTTGTGATTACCTCTTGTTATAGGTGGAAGACTTGTCAAGAATGTTTAGACTCTTCTCAAAGATACCTCGGGGGTTGGATCCGGTTGCCAATATTTTTAAGCAGGTTTCAACTGGTCTGATTGTTTTATTTTCATAATCACCTGCAGGTCCTTAAGTTGCATTTAACATTTCCTATGTTTTGCATGCAGCACGTTACTGCTGAAGGTACAGCACTGGTCAAGCAAGCTGAGGATGCAGCAAGCAACAAGAAAGTATGTTCCATATCATGTTTCTTTCCTCAAGTAAATATCAGCTTAATATGTTGGGATGATCTTTTAAGGACATTGTTTTTAAGTACACACTACACAAGATCATGACTATCACCTTGACTTATGGCTATGGTCTCTTTCAGCAACCTCTCTGTCTGGTGTCTATATACAGTTTTCTAGTTCATTGATTTAGCAGATTGTGCCATTCTTTCTGCAGTTTGAGTAAATTTGAATTGGATTGAATCTTTGGGCTCTTCATAATTTTTTATCCCTATCTAGTTATTACATTTTGATAATTGGAGTATAAGGAACTTAAAAAAGTTAACAAATAGTTTTCAAGGACTTATCATGGAATGTACCCAGCACTAATCAAATATGTAGTCAATCCTAGTGGAATGCCTTGGTCAAGGAAATGGCTCTTTTTCTTTGGAATATGGAGTAGGTTGCCAAAACCTTGTACCCTAATAGCCAATAAGAAAACCAGCTATGTCCAGCACACTTATTACTGGTTATTTAAAGTTCGTCATGTATAGCATAAAGCATATATCAGAAGATAGGTATGCATTCAAATAGAGGTAGAAGAAAATTGGATTGAATGAGAGCTCTCTATGAATATTTCATATCCTTGAGTTGTAATCACCGCCAAAATACTGCAAGGGCTTGACTATTGGTTAGAGACTTAAGAGCTATCTTGATAAGTCTGACTGTTTGAGGTCCTTGTTTTACAATCCTACACATGCCTTTTGTAGGAGCTAAATGATGGTGCAGCTTGAAAATAAACCAGTGTCTGCGTTTGATAAAGTGGATTATGTGCCTGAAGATAGCCAATAGAATGGCAACTATGCCCATTAAATTAGAGAGAGAAGAATATTATAACTTTACCCAAAGTAAATGTTTAATTTGCTAATTTAGTTGGGGTAAGGTCGTGTAACTAACTCTCAGGTTCTTTATGCCTAGCTGTATTAACAGTGTGGTTGTGTAACTATAAGATTGAGCACATCTTAATTTCCATTAGGTGGTTTAGCTACCTTCCTAATGGAAATACTGCTTAAAAGAAGCACAATTAACCCGGATATCATCATTTCTGAATAGAAGCCCTAAATTTCATGTTCTTGAACATAATCTGAACCTAAAAATTGAAAAGCCTCCATACATATTTGAACTTTGATTTTGTTGGTCATAATCATGCAAATTATAAAGGACTCATGTGAAGGATGGTAGCAACTTGGTTGTGACACTATTAGACATACAGAGGCATTTGGTGAATTTTGTCTCTTTTTCTTAATCATTCCTGCATGTGCTCTATTGCTTTGAAGCAGAAATGTGCATTCACTATTGTATTGCCTGCTTATTTCAAAGTAGTGATCCTATACTGCCTGTTTTGTTACAGGCGGACAAGAAGGATGTAGTGGGTTTGCAAGAGCAGGTAGTTATATCAGTCTTATATTGTTAGAGCCATTTTAGAACATTGTGTAGCTTCCATTTTATAGGAGCCTGATGGTATGTTGTGATTTGCAGGTTTTTGTCAGGAAAGTGATTGAGCTGCATGACAAGTACCTGGCATACGTTAATGATTGTTTTCAGAATCACACTCTTTTCCACAAGGTTTATTTTCACTTTCCCTTAAGATGCAGTGTTTCCAACTTTGCCAGTACTGAAATGATCTGTACTTCTGTAAAAGGCATTGAAGGAGGCCTTTGAGGTCTTCTGCAACAAGGGTGTTGCTGGCAGTTCTAGTGCTGAATTATTGGCAACCTTCTGTGACAACATACTTAAGAAGGGAGGTAGCGAGAAGCTGAGTGATGAAGCCATAGAGGAAATGCTTGAGAAGGTATTTGCAGACTTAGGGTTTGATATTGATGGGTAGAACTTGTTTCATTACCTTTTATTTTTCTTGAATTGTTGGGCAGGTTGTGAAGCTTCTTGCTTATATTAGTGACAAGGACTTGTTTGCTGAGTTCTATAGGTACAAATTCTTACCTTCTGATGCTAGAATTTGACTGCCTCTGAATTATTGTATTGACTAGACTGTAATACTTCATTTTTTAATGATGGCAGGAAAAAGCTGGCCAGGCGACTTCTTTTTGATAAGAGTGCCAATGATGATCATGAGAGAAGTATCTTGACAAAATTAAAGCAGCAGTGCGGTGGTCAGTTCACCTCAAAGATGGAGGGAATGGTATGATTGAACTGTTATTTTGACTTAATTTCCAAAAAATAAGATAGATAGTATCTGCTTTCTTCTTCTTCTTTTCATATCTTTTGCTGAATGGTGCTATCTTCTTTCAGGTCACAGACTTGACTTTGGCAAGAGAAAATCAAACCAGTTTTGAGGAGTATCTTTGCAACAACCCTAATGCAAATCCTGGGATCGACTTGACAGTTACTGTTCTTACAACTGGCTTCTGGCCAAGTTACAAGTCTTTTGACTTGAACCTTCCTGCAGAGATGGTGTGGCTGCATTCTGGTCTTTATTTGTTTTCCATGGCACAATCTGTGTTTGTAAGTAAAGTTATGATAATTTATCTTCTATTCCCTTGAAACAGGTGAAATGTGTAGAAGTTTTTAGGGAATTTTATCAGACAAAAACAAAACACAGAAAACTTACATGGATATACTCCCTTGGTACCTGCAACATTAATGGGAAATTTGATCCAAAACCCATGGAGCTGATTGTGACGACATATCAGGTCATACGTTTTTACTTTCATTAATTGTATTCCTCCATATAATGGCTAGGCATCAAATGGAAGTGCTGATGTTAGAACTTGAATTTTTTTTTTAACAGGCATCTGCTTTGCTGTTATTCAACTCCTCAGATAGGTTGAGCTATTCTGAGATCATGACTCAATTGAATTTGAGTGATGATGATGTCGTGAGACTTCTTCACTCCTTATCTTGTGCCAAGTACAAGATTCTTAGTAAAGAGCCAAACACAAAAATGATTTCTCCAACTGATCATTTCGAGTTTAATTCCAAATTTACTGATAAGATGAGGAGGATCAAGGTGAAGTACATTTTATCAATATTTTAGGCTCTCTCTCTCTCTCTCTCTCTCTGTGTGTTTTCGTGGTGTGTGTGTGTGTGTGGGTGCTGGGGGTATTCCGTCTCTCTTTGTATTTCTGTTTGAGCATTAAAGTTTCATCATGAGCAGATTCCTCTCCCACCGGTGGATGAAAAGAAGAAAGTAATTGAAGATGTGGACAAGGACAGACGGTATGCTATTGATGCCTCAATTGTTCGTATCATGAAAAGCCGTAAAGTTTTGGGCCATCAACAATTGGTTATGGAGTGTGTTGAGCAGTTAGGGCGAATGTTCAAGGTTCATGTCGAACTTCATTTACTCAAATATTTTTTTAATGTAATTTTTGAGTTTCTTCATTCATTCTTATTATCTTTGCAGCCTGACTTTAAGGCAATTAAGAAGCGGATTGAAGATTTAATTACTCGCGATTATCTGGAGAGAGATAAAGATAACCCTAATTTGTTCAGATATCTGGCGTGATACTGTCTTGGTTGTGGCCTGGATGAAGTGAGTACAGCAGATGGCACAGAGGAAGCACTCTAGTTTCTGGGGCACCTTCTAATCTTCTGTTACTGCATTGTGCCTCTTCCTTTGACTTGCTTGGAAGCTGGGGGCTGATAATGCTTGTACATTTTGCCTTGAGCTGATGTGTGAACTACTAAAAGTTTGTGCACCATGGTAGGGGATTTGTTAATGATTCCACTGTTGTCCGGTGCACGAATAGGACCATCCAGCATCTTCTCTTCATTGAGAGCACCTAGGATTACTGTATCACGCTTGCTTAATTATTTCCTTGCTCTTGCACAGAAGAAAATCTATGTAGTTGCACTGCTGATGCCTTTTTTGGGCTGCTGCCACCATAATGCCCTGGTCTGTAATCTGGAAATAGGTATTTTATGTTTTGTTTATAGTGATATTTGTGCGGACAACTTTTGTATCCTCCATGCAATGGATTCAGAGTAATCTCAGATCTGCATGAGAGCGTAAGCTTGTTAATGGCATTATATTTCATGCGACTATTTGGTACTTGGTTTCCCATTGCTTGTCATATAGATTATGATTGCTTTTGTTCCTTCTACTCACATTATGTGTTGGTGCGTTAAATTCATGACCACCACCTCATTGCCGGTTTCTGGTGTACAACCATGCGAGAGGACTTTTGTCAATAGCCCTCGATTCTGACATATATTCCTGGAATTCTCCGACTTTAGGCCCCTGCGTAGCATTCCAAATTCACGATAATTGTGTTGTGACACAAATTATTTAGCACTTCCAGCAATCCTGTGAACTCTTAGCTTGTCTGGGGACACAAGTAGTTGTCTTTTGTATGCCTTGCTAACATAGAAGATTCGGCTAGTATTATGATGAAGGTCTTCGACCTGCATTAAGGCTGCATGAGCTGGAGAAAATGGACATGTAGATGTGTTAGATGTGATTTCATCGGAAATATTCAGATGCTTGATGGTGCATTGGGAGTTGCTAGAAAATATATGTAAAGTTAGGCAAAATAAATGGGACCAATGTGCTTCGGATGAAAATTAGAAAGTGAGATCTAATGCCCGCTTCAATGCCCAAGCTAGCGGTAGCCTCCAATATGCATTATTTGTCGATGTGAGTAAGTTGATGTATTTCAAATATGGTTTTGTTTGGATTGTTTCTTCTTTCTTTCATTTTTTTTTTTAAATATTTGTATCTTCTCTGTTTTGTCTTAATTCATATCTGACTGAAATTTAGTATTTTGAAAGTTGTCTTTATTTATATTTTATATGTTTTTATAGTAGTGATTAGAGTGTTGGAATTAAGAAATAAAAATTTACGTGCTTTTAAGAAAAAATATTTAAAAAATATGTTTTATGTATTTAAGATGAATATTTACATCGATATTTTTATAAACATAGGTAAGATAAAAGGTAGATAAATTTAATTTTATTGGGGTTTATTGGATAATTTAATTTTAGAAGAGTGGAATATATAGAATTATATTTTTATTTATTTGGTCTATTATTTTTGTTAAAATGTAAGATTCAAGTAGACACTAAAATGACACTAACAAGATGGGAAAAAATAAACTAAACATAGCCTAATTTCTACGGATTTGCCTAGTCAATTTTGGCCTCAAGCACTCACCAGATGAATGGCAGCCATAAGTCATGTGACAATTAAAACAAGGGTCAACTCTACTCAAGTGAATGGAGGGAATTAGAAAAATTAGTTTAAAAATTTGGCTGGGAAATGACTTGATTGTAGCTTTTTTGTTCCTTTTTAGTAAGGGAAGGCCATAACTACTTTTGGTTTTGTTCCTTATGTCCTGCGATTATTTTATCCTCATCAAAATTGCACTAGCACGATGCTCCCATTGCTAAAACCGTCATTGCATTATAAATGCTATTGCTCCTATTGTTGTAGGTTCCACTGCCAATGCTACAAAAACCACTATTGCTGTTATGCTTATACCATTATAATAGTAAACACGCCACAATTAGAAGCACACCACCACCACCATTTCCTTTGTACCATCAACACACTCGTCATTGTGGCTCGTGTATCACTGTCGTAGCAACATCATCTTTATAAATCTCACTAGTATTGCCGCCAACACCCAGCAGTATCCATCAAAATTATTGTCACCCTTACACCCATTGATACTCCGATAACATCACAACCGTTGTCACCACTATATAATCATTGCTGTTGTTGCCTCATCAACACTAATGGCTGTTAATTTACCACCTCAATATCTTTATCGATACTACAACAATTATAGCATTATCACCGTTATTACTACTGCCTCTACCATTAGTGTTGATAGAAAATGAGAAAACTTTGAGTTGCTAATGATTTATACCTTATGAGTAATGCTAAGGGAAAAAAAAAAAAAACTCAAGGTAGAATTAATGTAACTCATTGATTAAACAACCCAAAGCTTAAGGCATAAATAGATGGTCATCGATTAGAATTAGGAGCCTTAGTATAAGTCTGGATCCTACAAGAAATAAATTCTTGAAATTTTCGAACGAATGAGGAGTTAATATCATTCATGTGATTTTATTCATAATTCATTTCTTCATTAACTTATTATGACCTCTGCTTGTAGTATATAGGATTAATTGTCCTACGCAAACCAGCAATTAAGTAAACGAAAGAAACCGATAATATAGGGAGCAAACAGACAAAAGAAACTAATATGCTAGTATCGAGCTCAAAATCTCATTTTTCTTTAATTTTTAATTCATTATAACCGTAGCCATTTAATATAAATTACTTAACTGGAAACTAAGAACACATGTTTTAAAAGAAATATTTGAAAATCTCAGAGTCGCCATCACTTAAAACGGGAAGAGTAGCATGGTTACCATTGCTTAAGAGGAACAAATTTTAACCTAAGACTAACCTTTGAAAACAAGAAAAATTTTTGGGTTCGAATGCATTAGAATTTAAAGTTCCATTAATAACTATAAATTAGAATATTGCAATGTAAAAGTTATTTTGTTGTTATTTTTTATTTTGTAACTGATAGATAAAATAGAGTTTGTTATTATTTTTATTCATTTTTTTTTTCAAAATAAAGAAAAGCTATGTTATTTATGTATTTATTTGGATTTTTTTAATAATTTTTTAGGACTGTCGATAGCTCCAAAGTATACGTACGTGTGCTATTTAGGACTAGAAGTTGTTGTTCACTTTATTTTAAAAAACTTCAGCGGAAAATATCTTAAAGTTTGAGTTTTACAATTTTTATTTCTACTTTTTTTTTTTTTTAATTTTTAAACTCTAAAAGCCCTGATCGAATGTTACAAGTGATAAAAAAAAAGGCCCTAAGTCCTAACTTTTAGAAAAACACATTTTATTATTTTATCTTTTGAATTTTTTTTTTTTTTTGGGTGGGGTGGGTGGGGGTTGGGGTGTGTGGTGGGATTGGGGAGGGAATCATTTGATCATAAAGAAATAAAGAGGAAGTCCTAACAATTTGGTTGAAAGGATACATAAATGAAAACAGAAAAGGGATAATGTCAAAATTACTTTTGAGCACATATTTTTTTAATTGCTAAATATTACAACTAATCAAATGTTTATTTTGTCAAATTTTATACTCAAACTTTGAAGTTGTTTGGTATAATACCTAATTAAATTTTACCTAGTCATGTTTACTATTTCCATCATTTAAAAAAAAATGACGTGGTAAATAATCATCGGTCGAATAATACAAAAGGTAAGGTAGTAAATTTGACAAATAAAAAGCTTGATTGAGTATGACATATTGTAACTTTAAGCTTTAGGTGTGAATTAAAAGGATATTCAAGTGATCTTAAAATTATCCAAAAAATAATTTTTATGAAAATCGTGCAAAAACTAAAATCTATTAGCCATACTCAAAGGTGTAGGAGGACGGGCTACGAAGGGAATCATTTGATTAGAAAGAAATAAAGAAGAAACCCTGCTACATCATTGAAAAAAGAAAAGGGATAATATCAAAATTACTCTTAAGCTTATATATTTTTTTTATTGCTAAATATTACACCTAATCAAATGTTTACTTATCAAATTTTACACTCAAACTTTGAAGTTGTTTAGTATAATACCCAATTAAATTTTCCCTAGTCATATTTACTTTTTCCATCATTTAAAAAAATGATGTGATAAATAATCATTGGTCGAATAATACAAAAGGTAAGGTAGTAAATTTGACGAGTAAAAAGCCTGATTAAGTATGACATAATGTAACTTTAAGCTTTAAGTGTGAATAAAAAAGATATTCAAGTGGTCTTAAAATTATCCAAAAAATAATTTTTATGAAGACCATGCAAAAACTAAAATCTATTAGCCATACTCATAGGACCATAAATATAAGGGAAAATCATTACTTAAATCTTGCATATTTTTCAATCTTATACATTAATTTTAAATTTTTGAATGCCATATCAAAATAAACTTTTTCTTATTAAATTTTATATTTAAAGTTTGAATTTGCTAACTATCATATCTATTTGAACTTCCACTTATCAAATTTATTGCCTTCATAACATGATGTGGTAAACACTCATTAGTTAAAGAGTTCAAATTACATGTGAGTTAATAAATCTGATAAGAAAAAAGTTAATTAGCTATTACATTTTTTAGCTTCAAACTTTTGGTTTGAAATTGAGTTGATTTCTTTCTTAAACATGTCCACCACCAAAGTTATCGGCTTCATCTTCATATACCCCTTCTTGGTTCCTTCGAATATCATGATCCTCTTCGTCCTTTCACCATTCCTAACTCCTCCTCTACCACTTAATTCTTCTCTTATAATCTAATGCATATCTTGGATGTGATCATTCATATTTTACATCATGTCTTGAATCATATTGTTTTGATGAGTTAACATTCCTTAAAACATCTTTGTCAAAACCATCCTCGAATAGCCATTAAATGGATCCCTCACATTCCTCATCCTACTATTATTATTCCCTCCATTCCCATTTCCTTTAATTTCAACATTAACACTTTCATCATTCACATCTTTACACTTCAAATATTGAACAATTTTTAAATAGGCAATTCATGAAGCACCTTCAATGCAACACAATAACAACCTCTAATACTTACAACAAGGCTACTCAATGATTCCTTAAGCAATTAAGAACAACTAGTAATCAAATTGTACAATAATTTATCATGCAAACACCCTTCAATCTCAATTATGCCTACATAAGAGAAATTCCACAATTCCTCTGACAACAATCACTACAAAAGATAATGACGAAGTCAAACTTACCACGTCTCGAACCTTCATCCTGATACTATGATGGTATACATGGCATAGGTGTTGTTGAAGTCCTTATCTTTACGTTGCTCATGGATGTTGGAAATTCAATATGTTAGCATGAGAACCTCGATAAATTCATGAGGTTAAAGGGCTAAGAATTGCCATAATCCAATAGAACAAGTAAAAGATTCATAAGATTCATAAGAAAACATCTAAAAGTAGCTAAATTTTCATTAGCTCTAATGAAGAATGATAATAGAGTGCTTAAGATGATAAAGGGTGATTACATCCAAAGAAAAGAGTTTATTTATGCTATCCTAGCCTTAGTGGTATCTAAGCAAATATTCACAAACTAAAAACATAGATAAATTAATAAAACTAAAAGAGTTGTGTTGTATTGAAGTACGATTGGTAGGCCAATCACAGATCAAGCTGTTAGGTTGGTTTATGGCAATAATTGGGATCGGTAAGCTAGTTTTGCTTATTCTCCTTTCTTCTTATAAAACTTTTTGCTTGATACCTAAATAATTTTTATTAAGCCCATTTTCTAGTCTACTATCAGGCTAGTTCTTTAGGCTCATTTCCCTTTGCTTTTTCTTGCAATTTTGGCTTGGCTTTACTCTCCTTAGTTGGTAGGACATGAAAGAATTCACTTGAGGGCTTATTATGGATTTTGCTTATGATTCCTATCAATTGTGGATGATGCTACCTTTCATTGTGTCATTGAGGGCAGAGTCAGCCTATTTGTTGTCGATGTTATATTCGATGTGATGTATTATTGTCCTTTATTATCTGATGTACTACCTTTGTTTACATAGATGCGCAACCCTTTGGTGGAGGAGCTTCTGTCAGGGTCGAGTACTTTGAGGAGAAGACCTAAGAAATTTGTCTAAAGAGGAGGGTTTCTCTAAGTGTAGTGATCGTAGTTTAGGTCAAGGGTTTTCTAGAATGTAAATAGTTGTTGTGATTGGTAAGGAAGGCTAAGATGTGTCGATGGTAGTTTCGATTGCACTTGTTATAGCTGCCTTAAGAGGCTATAAGGAAAGATTAGGGGGTTGGTTGATTAGAGGAGTGACTTAAGGTTGATCTATAATCGTAATCTATTGAACAGGTACCATTAGGGTGTTAGCATGAGGAATTGTAGAATGAGGCAGAGGGAACCTATAGGAATCCCAAGTAGCTCTTGAGGTTTGTTCTGCCCATTTTGAGATATTCTTGAAGAAGACTCTTTGATGGGTAAAGGAGTTCATTGCTACTTATCGAGATGTTTGAGATGTTAGCATGAAGGAGTTCATTATTGCTAAGTTGTATAACACTAGTATCTCCATTTAAACTTACTATTCAATCATTTGCCTACTTTTGTGAATTTTTATTGGACTTTTGTTTTTATAAATGCAAGTTCATTTTTTGAGGGTTATAGAGGTGGTGGTAGATGAGCTAAAGATGGTGAGACTGACTCCTATTTTGAGGGTCTTATTGCTAAATACAAGTAGCTTTATGTGGGCTGTAAGTATTCATTTGCTAGTATTAGCCTTTTTTGTTGAAGAGGTTGAGAGCTCTAAGAAGGGGTCAAAGATAAGGCTCAATAGAAGGTTTTGTAAACCCTTGAAAGTTTCGATTTAGTTTTTTTTAAGTAGACTCAACTATAGTAGACAATATAGGAGTCGACACAACTATAGTAGACAATATAGGAGTCGACAAGGTTAATTAAAGTGAAAACCCTAAAAGACTTAATTAATCGCGTAAAGAATTCTTCGACCCTAAATGTTTCTAAAAGCTAAAGATTCAATTCGAAAGTGATAAAAACCTTAAAAATGATTTCATTAAGGACATATATACACCAATTCATCATGATATATCCTAAAACCCTAATTGAAAATATAATGCTTATATTTTGCAAAATCGTTAGTAAATGGTTAGAGATAACCCTCATTTTTACTTATATGATTCAAATTCTCAAGTAATCCATTAGAAACTAAGATAATGGGTCATAGATTATATTTATTCCTTAAATATATGATTAAGATGGTCTTACTTAGGATTAGGGTTATAGTTGAAGATTAAGTTACATATAGTGAACTTTAAGACTCAAATTAGTACTTTTTACACTTGTTATCCAAAGTTATTTATCAAATGAGATATATGGACTCTAAAGACCTAAAGTAAGATCTCATCAACCACATTTATACATCAATGCATCATATACCTCAATTCTTCTCATTTTCTTCAATTTTCCCCTAATTTCCCTTAATTACTACATTATGTGCACAAAATTACACATACTTAAGGAATGTTGACCAAGATAATACATGTTGACCAAGATAATACATGTTGACCAAATTTCAAATGTTGACCAAGTCAACACATGTTGACTAAAGTCAACATTTTGAAAAGTCAACATATGTTAAAAGATAAGGAAAATATCTCTTATGTAATGATGCCATCCTTTTCTTTTTCTTTTTGATTTTTCTTTTTCTCTCCTTTCCTCTTGTTGCCGTCCACATATCTTCTTCTTAACCCCACCACATGTTACTTTACATTAAGAGAAACAAACAAAAGAAACAAAACAAAACAATCCCTCCTTCATGCCGTAAGCTCCTTTCCTTCTTTCCTTTTCATTTCTCCCCTTTTGTCTCCTCCATTTCAACATCATAAAAGGTATGTTTTTAAGTGCTTTATCTTACTTTTTATTAGTCATTAGTTAGTTAATTAGGTAGATTAGATAAGTAGTTATATGGTTAGGTTTGTCTTGAAGAAGAGGAAACAAAGTTTCCTTCTTTATGTGTAGAAGTTTGAAGTTTGAAAGAGAAGAAAGAAAGACATGAGGATATGCTTCTATGTATGCATACATAATGAAATACCAAGAGAGTATAAGTAGAGAAACCTTTTTACATGAGTATATAACATGTACATAACCTAATTTAAGATCAAATCTTACTAAACATACCTATACTACACTAAATATGTACATAAGAACACAAAAATATGGAATTAGAGGACTTTTCTTAAGGACAAATGTAGGCATACGAAATTTTAGTGTAAAATACTTATTCCACCGTATAGGTATACGAGTATGTATACATGTAGAAATACGGTATAAACCTTAGTATAGGTATAAGTATAAGTATGTATAAAGTATATGTACATAAGTATAAGAAAAAGGGATAATATGTACATAATACATATGTATATAACATAAGCATGATGGAAGGCTTATGTAAGCATATGATGAGGTAAAGGATGACATAATCACATGATGACATAAGCCATGACATAAGCAAGTGATGATGTAAGCGATGATGTAAGCGATGACATAAGCATAAAATTAGAAAATAAGAAAACTAGGAAAAATGTAAGTGATTAGGTAACTAAATTAGTAAAACCTAATACACTTACTAAATTAGATTATACCTAATTTACTATAAGGATTAATAATAACAAAGTAAAATTCTTTCATTAGAAGAATTTAAGGAATAAAAGATATAAACATAAGTAATAGAAGTACTTAGGTGGTCAAAACTAAAATTTTCTATAAATTTAGTTCATAACATAAATAGAGATCTTAATATCCAAAATAGATATTACCATGTGAAAATATGTTCAGAAACGATGAAAATCGATTATAAATTCATAAATATCAAAACTAAAACGGAAAAGTTACATACGATTGATTAAATCTTACCGGGTAAAAATTTAATAGTGATTTAAGTAGAACTAGGTACTTAGTTGTTTAGAATTAATAGTTAATTCAAACACTTATTAGTATTGTTACCACATAATGATCAAGTGACTCTGAGGTGAGCGAGGACCTCTCGATCGATTACTACGATTAAGACGAACCGCTATGGCCGAGTGAGTATTTACCCTGTGATTCCATGCTTGATTGTGATTGTAAATAGTGGACTTAAATATTATCGTTAATTAACTGCTGTGTGGGGTTCGGGATATGCTTGTGTATGTAATTGCTTGTTGAGTTGTGAATTTACCTTAAATTCAGATAATGCCTTGTTTGTTGCATAGTAGTATAGAAAATGATTGTGTGTATTAATGGTTGGTCACAGCATAATTGGAACTAATTTATCCTCGGCTATAAAAAGAAACTGGAACATGCATTAACATGCATAGCATGGATACTATTCCGGCCGTCACATCACACGGAGGTAAAGAGAGGCCATTCGGGGGTTGATATTATTGAGTTATTTGGTTATGTACGGTGCACTCGTACAAAATAACCTTACCTTGGCCCGCGGGAACACTAGGCGTTGGAGGCGCCAACCGCCTGGCTAAGGGTCGAGTCTAGAGACCTCCGTTTAGGGGTGAGTGTGGACTGCGGGGGCCCACTCACAATTATACTAGAACTTGTGTTTTCTGAAAATAAAAGAGTTATTTGATATAAGTACGGAACATGGAGTTCCGTAGTAAAGTAAGTTCTAGTGTAATACCCGGATCTGATTGGTGCCGTGTAAACTCCAGCCCTGACTTCGGAGGGCGTTAAATCCGAGTTGCATATATGAACTAGTTAAGTATACGTATTATTTGGCATTCTGTTTGATCATTCATTCATATGCGTGACTATAATGTGTTTGTAACTTGCTTGTTGTGTGGCTGAGGGTTTTGCTCACTAAGCTTAGGCTTATACCCCTTTAGACTTTTGTTGTAGGATAGCCTATTCGTAGAGATAGGACGAGGGATGCCACAGGTTAGACTGGGGACTTGGGCAAGAGCGAGGTGTTCTGTAGGATGAGAGGAAAACAGTTTATGTAGATTATTCCACATGTACTTATGTTTAACTTATGTTTACCTTATTAGTATGGACTTAGACATACTTAAATACTATGTAATGTAAACTTTTGAGCTTAACTTTTATATAAATATATTGTGTGATGATATCATGTGAATCTGGATGTACTTTGGAACTAGTAGTTGTAGAGCCTTGTATATTGTGTGAAGAGTTTTTGATTGGAAGGGTAACCAATCAAGGGTTCTTCATACAGTATACGGCATCTGCCACGACTAGGCTGTCCTCAGTTCGTGACAGGTTTCCAAGGTGGAAGAGCTTTGGAGGAAGGTTGAAGAGGAGCTTGTGTGATTGTAGGGTAAGGTGGATTATGAGAATGCAGTTAACTTTAAGTTAAGGGAGAAGCACCAAGATAAAGAGAGTCGAAATAGAATGTTGTCTAAGTAAGTGAATGCTGGTACAGTCAAGTTAGAGGAGGCTTAGGAACAAATGCAAGCTCAACATGAAAGGAGGAAGTTGATGGAGTTAGAGCTAGGTGAACTTCACATTCGGATCAAAGAGTTAGAAGTTTAGGAGAATACTACTTAAGCGGATAGGCAAAGGGAGTCTATGAAAGGTAAGGAATACCTTGATCTACTACAAGGGAAGGCCTTTAAGGGGATTGAGTATGCCCGTACAAAGGTTTTGGTAGTCAATCCGGGTGTTGGTTTGAGTTGTTTGCCTATTCTTGCTGCTATTGCTGTTGAAGAAAAAGAGGATGAGATCAAGGAAGGCATTGAGCATACTAAAGAGCATGACAAGTAGGTTGGGGACCAAGTAGAAAGTGCACTAGTTGATTAAGCTAGTGAAAATTGTGTTTAGGAGATGTTGGTTGGGGATGAGAGGGATCTCTCTAGTAGCTCTTACTTGATAACTTTTGTAATTTCTATTTTTTGCTGGTGTATCAACTTCTTTCTTTCCTTTTTTTTTTTGTTTTATTCATTCAATCTATGTTAATGGATTTTTCTTTATTTATCCTTAATCTTTCTTTTCCTTTTCCTTTTTGTGATTATTGAGTTGCCTCTCGAGAGAGCACTTGGATTCTTTTGTTTTTGAGTTTGGTTCTGTGGGGCGTATGCTTATATTGATAAGCTTACTTAGCAAGGTCAGACTAGTGGTGTTTTAGCTAACATGGTCTAGAAAGGTTGTTTGGATTTAGGGAGTTTCTTAGATGTATTGGTGGTAGCTCTATTAATGAGATTACCTGATAGGGTTGAATTGGTGGTGTTCTAGTTGATGTGGCTTGAAAAGGCTATTCAAATTTAGGGAGTTTCTCCAATGTATTGGGTATTATCCCTATAGATGAGATTATTTGGTAGGGTCAAACTAGTGGTATTCCAATTGACATGACTTGAAAAGATTATTTGAAGTCAGGGGGAGTTTCTCTAATGTATTAGGTAGTATCCCTATAGATGAGATTATTCGATAGGGTCAAACTAGTGGTATTACAACTGACATGACCTAAAAAGATTGTTTGAACTCAAGGGGTTTCTTGGAGTATCAGGTAGTAGCCTTGCCAATGAGATTTCTTGATAAGGTTAGACTTGTTTTGTTTTAGCTAACATAGCCTAAAAAAGGTTGTTTGTCTTGTTCATGTGTGAAAATGCAATAACATAGGATTTTAAGAAATTAACACTTTTCCTTAAGATTAGTCAAAATTCAATCCGAGGTTGTTAGCAATTCTAAGTTCTAGGGATTTCTTGGCCCTTTAGGCTTGCTAATCTATATGCTCCATGGCCTAGTGCCTCTTTGTCCCTAACTAGGTCTTCTTACTTTGAGACTAGCTTTCCTCTTCCTTCTATGGATCTTTTTGCCTCAAGCTTTTAGCAAACTAGATTGTTCGTTTTGAAGAGCTTATGCTTGACCTTTTCATCATAATATTTGGTTGGTATTTGCTTATACGTTGTTACTTAGGCTTGAACTTAGTTATGGACTTGATAGATGGCATCCAGATTCGCTTGGAGACTAATTTGGTAGACCATAACTTTAAAAGACTATATTCACATATTGGGTAGCTCTAGCTCTTAGTAGGAATATATGTGATGGGAATCAAGCTACGGGATCCTTGACCTACGCTGAGCTCGAGGACTAGAGAGGCTAGCATAACGGATCCTCGTATTCCAACCAACCCTTATCAAGGCTGAATACTTACTTGCCGAGTCATCTCTAATGTTGGACTGTATGACCGCCCTTTATTATGTAGCATGCCGAGTTGATGAATACCATCTATTGCCGAGCTACCCAATCACTCAGCATCATCCTTACTGAGAAGTCGAAAGAGAAAATCCGGACTGATTAAGCCATCTTTACTTGGACAAACCCATATGTCCGTACTTTTTGTCTGCATCTCCTAATGATCCCGCCAATGCCACATCGCCATGTGTATGATATCACATGTAGAATCTGTAACACTAATGATTATTTTCCTTATATATTCATTTTTGGCCCTTTGTAACATGTATATTGCCCCTTTAGGAAATGCCCCTTTAGGAAATGCCCTTTTTGTATTTTCCCTTTTGGGCAAGTTGCCCTAGTTTGTAGGTATAAATACCTTTGTACTTATAGTTGTAAGAATATTAAATTACCTTTAATACACTCGAGTAGTTTCTTCTTTGTATAAACACTGCTTGTTTACTCTCGGCTTCATTCTCATCCTTTCCCTTAAGTAAGGTTAGGTGGCGAGTAACCTCATTGGACCAATTTGTGCATCATATCGAATTGTGCCGTGAGTCCTTGGAAGTTCCATTGGTACATCATATCCTTTGGAGCTGTTTATAGGTTTGCTTACTATTTTCATTCTTCATTTCTTACCCTTTTTGTACCTTTCCCCATTAACCCTTTTTGAGCTTTTTCTAAGCTTGGACCCATCCAACAACCGGCCTTATTTGTTCTTGGTTACTATTCGCATCATCTTGGTATCAGAGTGAAGGTTTTGTGTGAACTATAGTTAGTTCTTCTTGAATTCTGTTATACTCTGGTTTGTGTACATGAAACAGAGCAAGTTATTATGTTCATTTAATTGTTGTGCTGTTAGTTGTTCACCTTCTGAAGTGTTTGTTTGAATTTGAATCTGTGAGGAAAAATGACAAATCCAATTATGAATATTAATACTAGTGATGATAGTGGAGTTGTCCACCATGGATGACAATCTTAAGGAACTCTTAGAAGTACTAATGAGAGACTTGATGAGGTAGCTAATCTCTTGGTCGATCTGACCTGAGTTGTTCATGCCCTGTCTTATTGACCCACTAAGGCCATGCAAAACACTCCACAAGCTGCTCAACTTGTTAGAGGTCAGAACCCAGCTTGACCAGTTTGAGGTAGAGGAGTTGATAGATGGGTAAGGCAAAGGATAGACTTAAGAGAGCTTGATGAGGAGGAAGAAGCGTACTTTGAAGAGGAGTATGTACAAGTCCCCAAAGCATCCAATCATGTGAAGCTTCAAATTCTGAGTTTCAATGGATCTAGGAATCCTGACGAGTATCTAGCTTGAGAAGAAAAGGTGAAGCATGTATTTGATTACTATCAATACGAGGATTATGAGAAAGTAAGGACTACTACTATTGAATTCTTCGAATATGCTGCCATGTGGTAGAAAAATTTTTAAGCCATAAGAATAAGAGAGGGGTACAAAGAGATTAACACCTAGCCTGAGATGAAGAGAGTGCTCAGAAACAAATTCGTGCCGGAAATATATCTCCAAGATACTTTCACTTGGCTTATAGAGTTGAGATAAGGAGGCCGAACTGTTGATGAATATGTTCAAGAATTCCAAATGCTTATGATAAGATGCAAAGTGAAGGAGCCACTTGTTCAAACAGTCTCAAGGTTTGTCACTGGGTTAAGAGGAGACATTTGAGAAATTGTAGAGCGTCAACGATTTGAAACAATCGATGAAGCTGTTAGGATTGCCCAACGAGTAGAGAGGCAAAGAAGGAGTCGAGTAACAACCAAAATGTCGACTAGCTGACTTGGATAGGCAAGTCACTAGATTCTGTCAAGTATTGAGCTGAGCAGAAGGGTTGATGTTCAAGCTAAACAAAAAAGCCAACCTGAAGATGTAGCACCAACCCGAACGTATGAGAAGGGGCAAGGGTCTGGTAGAAAGACCAGCTAGATCAAGTACTTCAAGTATCAAAGGTTCAGACATATGGCTACTCAGTGCCTGGACCGAAGGACAATGGTCATCAAGGGAGACATCTTAAAGTTAAACATAGAGAGTACGGATGAGGAACCCAAGGAGAAGGTTCCTGTAGAGAATGAGATTGTTGAAAAAGAGTTGATTGAGGAAGGCGTATATGCCGAGGACTTGGACTAGCTATTTATGGTTGTCCGACGCATTATGAGTATGGAACCCTCACCGGAGGAGGAGTAGAGAGAGAATTTATTTCATATCACCTGTAAGGTAAATGATCAGACGTACGACTTGATCGTGGATAATGGGAGTTGTACCAATGTAGTGTCAATTGACCTCGTTTCAAAATTGAGGTTACTGACTTTTGCATACCCGAAGCTGTATAAGTTGCACTGGTTAAGTGAGAAGGGAACCTAATACGTCACTCGACAAATACTACTTCCGATCACTATCGACAATTACTTTGACTAGATTCTTTGCAACATATTGCCTATGTGCGCGTCCTATGTGTTGTTAAGAAGATCGTGGTTGTTCAATAGGAGAGTCATCTATGACGGTTACAGGAATACCTACATGCTCGAGAAGGATGATTGGAAGATCACGCTAAATCCGATGCTGCTGAGAGAAGTTCATAAGTTACAGACAAAACTTGCTTATGGATCAAAGAAGGCTCTGGTGATAAGTAGAGCTGAGCTCCAAGAGGCTATTAATGCTAATGAGACAACCCTCTTGTTGGTCAGGTGACTACTAGAAATGAAAAAAATGGAATGATTTACCCCAAGAGATGAAGGAACTATTGGATAAATATGTTGACCTATTCCCAGAATAGTTGCCAGAAAGGTTGCCCTCAACTTCAGGCATAGAATACTGCATTGACTTAGTACCCAGTACTGCATTGCGGAACAAGCTAACTTATCAGATGAATTCTTAGTAGGCTTTTGAGCTTTAATGTTAAGTCAATGAGTTGTTGTAAAGAGGATACGTGAGAGAGAGTCTTAGCCCTTATGCTATGCCTGCAATTCTAGTGCCGAAGAAAGATGAAACCTGGCGGATATGTGTTGACAACCAAGCCATGAACAAAATCACGATCAAATACAGGTATTCGATCTCGAGGTTAGAAGACATGTTAGATGAACTGATGGAGCCAGGATTTTCAACAAGATTAATCTTAAGTCTGGCTACCATCAAATTCACATGAGGCTAGGAGACGAGTGGAAGGCTATGTTCAAGACTAGACATAGACTTTACGAGTGGATGGTCATGCCTTTTGGCTTGTCAAATGCCCTAAGCACCTTCATGAGACTTATGAACCATGTGCTGAGACATCTTATTGGAAAGTGTGTCATGGTGTACTTTGACGACATTCTAATCTACAGTGTCGACATGCCGAGACACTGTGAACACATAAGAAAAGTCCTGGATATCCTTTATGCCGAGAGACTATTTGACAATTTAAAGAAATGTTGCTTCTTCCAGGAGGAAGTGGTATTCTTGGGTTATGTAGTTAGTGGATGAGGCTTAGAGTTAATGATGAGAAGATCCGAGCAATTGTTGAGTAGTCGACCCCTACTACTTGTACCGATTTGAGAAGTTTCCACAAACCGGCTTCTTTTTATTGGAGGTTCATCAAGAACTTCAACACCCTCACTATGCTACTTACTGAATTAATGAAGAAAAACACAAATTTCGTTGGCGAGAAGGAGAAGAGAGGAGTTTTGCTGAGATTAAGAAGAGGTTGACCTTCACCCTGGTGTTAGTGTTACTTGACTTTGACAAAAATTTTGAGCTAGAATGCGATGTGTCAAGCATTAGAATAGGCGTAGTCTTGATGTAGGAAGGCCAATCAATTGCCCTCTATAGTGAGAAGCTCCAAGGACCTTAGTTAGATTACTTTGTGTATGATAAAGAGCTTTTGGCACTAATCTATGCACTGCAAGTATGGTAGTACTATTTATTGCCAAGAGAATTTGTCATATATATTAACCACAAGTTACTGTGGTATCTTCGAAGTCAGACCAAGCTATCCAAGCAACAGGCTAGATAGGTTGAATTCCTTGAAGGATTCAATTTTGTGATCAAATGCAGGTAAGGAAAGAGCAACGTAGTTGTGGATGCTCTTTCAAGGAGGAATGCGCTCTTGTCAGAACTGTAGACTAGACTGTTTGGTTTTACGAAGTATCAAAGAACAATACTTCAAAGATCCACACTTTGGACCAATAATTTCATTATGCATAGATGGAAGGATAGTGGATGAGTATTATGTAGAGGATAGCTATCTATTCTGAGGGGGAAAATTGTGTGTGTCGACTTGTTCCTTATGAGAATTATTAATTAAGGAAGCCTATAGCGGAGGACTCTCCAGATACTTTGGAGAGAGAAGGACCTGTGAACTATGGAATGGCCGATTATTTTGGCCAAGAATGTAAAGGGATGTGCACTGAGTGGTAGAAGCTGTGCTATATGCAAAAAGGCTAAGTACCGAGCTGAATAAGGGAAAGCAATGTACTTACCTATTTTGACAAGGCTGTGGATTGAACTAAGCATGGACTTTGTTTTCGGACTATTGAGAACTGCCTGAGAAAAGATTCTACAATGGTAATTGTGGATCGATTTAGTAAGATGGCATACTTCATGCCCTACACCAAAACTAATGATGCTTCATCTATTGCTTCTCTTTTCTTACAGGAGGTTGTCCAGATACACTACATGTCGAGAAGTGTAGTCTTCGACAGGGACTCGAAGTTCTTGAGCCATTTCTGGAGAACCCTGTGGTGTCAGTTAGGAACCAAATTACTCTTTAGCACCTTATGTCACCCCTAAACCCGACCGCCAAACAAAGGTGGTTAATCATACTTTAGGTTTACTGCTCTGAGCTGTAATAGGTAAGAACTTAGCTGATAAGGACATCTGCCTACAGTGGTTGAGTTTGCTTATAACCGAACCGTACATGACATAACTAAGCAGACCCCTTTCAAAGTGGTCTATGGATTTAATCCCGAGTTTTCCTTCGACCACGTCCCTATACCTGTACCCGTACAAGAGGACGCTGACGCCTCGACCAGAGTACAAACCCTTTAGTACATTTATGATAAGGTCACTTAGCATATCGACTAAGCTACCAAAAGAATGTGTAAAAAGACTAAGGGTCAGTTGGCTAAACAATTTCTACTAGGAGACTTGTTATGACTACACCTCAGCAAGGAGCAGTTCCCGAACAAAAGGAAGAACAAGTTATCTACAAGAGCAGATGGACCTTTTAGAGTCTTCCAGAAAATTAGTGACAACGCTTATAAGTTGGACCTACCTGAGGACTATGGGGTTTCTGATGCCTTTAACATTGCCAACCTCAGTCCATATTACCCTAACAGAAGACTGAACGAATACCATTCGGATTTGATCCCAAATTCAAAACAACCTAGAGGGAATGATGGGAATCAAGCTATGGGACACTTGACCTGCAGCCGAGCTCAAGGACTAGAGGGGTTGGCATGACGAATCCTCATGTTCTAGCCAACCCCTATCAAGGCTAAATACTTACTTGCCGAGTCACCTTTAATGCTATGCCGTATGACTACTCTTTATTCTATGGTATGCTGAGTTGATGACTACCCTTTATTGCTGAGTCGCCTAATCACTTGGCATCATCCTTGCCGAGAAGCCGAGAGAGAGAATCAAGATTAATTAAGCCATCTTTTTCGAACAAACTCATTTGTCCGTACTTTTTGTCTGCTTCTCCTAACAACCCTGCCAATGCCGCATTGCTACGTGTACAATATCATAGGTAGAATCTACAACAGTAATGATTATTTTCCTTGTATATTCATTTTGGTCCCTTTATAACATGTACATTGCCCCTTTAGGAAATGTCCTTTTTGTCTTTTCCCTTTTGGGTAGGTTGCCCTAGTTTGCGGGTATAAATACCCTTGTACTTGTAGTTGTAAAATCATTAGATTACCTTTAATATACTCAAGTACTTTCTTCCTTGCATAAACATTGCTTGTTTACTCTTGGCTTCACTCTCATCCTTTCCCTTAAGTAAGGTTATATGGCGAGTAACCTCATTGGACTAATTCGTGCATTATGTTGAATTATGTCGTGAGTCCTCAAAAGTTCCATTGGTGCGTCATATCCTTTCGAGCTGCTCATGGGTTTGCTTATTGTTTTCATTCTTCATTTCTTACCCTTTTCGTACCTTTCCCCATTAACCCTTTTTGAGCTTTTTGCAAGCTTGGATCTATCTAACGGCCGGTCTTATCTATTCTTGGTTATGGTTCACATTAGTATGCAAGCTAGAAGGGGGTCTCCTAGGTGGAGGTTCTATAGGTAGTACTATATTTCGAAAGGACATTGGGTGGCCTATCTTCCTTTGCCCTGGTTTACTCGTTTTTTGAGGTTTTTGAGGATGCTCTTATTTATTGCTTTAACATAGCTGTTGGATTGTAGGTAAGCCATATAAGGGGAGTAAAGGGAGGTCTGTAGCTCTCATAAAAGTTATGGAGTCTATCATTGTATAATTGTCGTCAATTGTTAGTGATTAGGGCGAAAGGAATGCTAAATCTAGTTAGGATGTGATTTAGGATGAAGGACTTGATGTTTTTCCAGGTAACTTTGGCTACTGCCTCCATTTGGTGAAGTAGTTTATAGCTATGATAATGTACTATCATTGGCTAGTTGCTCTAGGAAAGGGGTTGAGAATGTTAATGCCCCATTAGGTGAATGACTATAACTTGTTTACTAGGTAGAGGCAAGAGGTTAGTGACTTATTGATCGATGCATGCTTCTAACATTCAATGTACGTTAGAACTAGATTTTTTGCATCTTCATTCATTATCAGCTAGTAGTATTCGAATTGGAGAGCTAGGATATACATGGCTAGACTTTTGATATGGTTACTGCATACTCTTAAGTATATCTCGTGTAGGACATAGTATTCTTCTTTTAGTTAACAACATTTGAGTAATATGAGGCTATGGCCTCATTGATACAAGATTTTGCTAACAAGGGTATAATTAGTGGCTTTGTACATTAATTTTCTTGCCCCCTTTTGTTTGTAGGGATTCTTCCATCTATCAAGTATTATAGTTTGGTTTTATTAGGATCCTAAAGGGGGCCTAGTAGGATTACCTAAAATTTCCATAACATGTGTGCACCCATACTATGAAAATCGTCTTGCAAGTCAGAGATTGCAAGACTAAATGATTAATCACTAATGTTACTAATTTTTAAGTAAATAATTTACTATAGAATACAAATATAAATAACTATGGGTATCCGATATCTCATAGTTCCTCAGAACCATAGAGAATCGGTATCCCCTACCAAATAATAAGACAGGATATACTAACATTATATAAAAAAAAAATAGATATAAGAAAAATTATATTATAGTAAGTTTTAATAAATAAATATTTTCTACAAAGGATGTCTATGTATCATCTAAAAAGTACTCAGTTACTTCTAAAACTAATGTACATATCTTCATCTCGCACTCAGTATTCGAGACATATCCCAATCCCATTGTATGTAAACCTGCAAAGGAAACTAAGGCGGAATGAGCATAAAACAGCTCAGTGAGTTCGTTCCTCACCACTACTGGTCAAGCAAGTTTTCACATATTATTCTCACACATGCAAGCAAGCTAGCTAAATACATAATGAATGCAGGCGTGATGAATGCAAGCAACACATCCATAAGAGTCCGAAACTATGGAAGGTGTAGAATTACGTCGTCTACACTTTAATTATCCCCTGTATTTACCCGCATAGGGTACCTTAGCTTACCCACATGAGGCTACCTAGGGGCACTACCCTACTAGGAAAAACTCGACTATTAACCTAGCTAAGAAAATAGTTTCAATCCAAATAGGGAGAGTCCAAACTAGGACTATCCACCTTCCAAGGACCTTCGGGCACAAACATGCGAGTCATCTCGTAACCAAAATTAACCAAGGCCTTACAGGCACAATAAAGCGAGTCCTCTCGCTATCAAGTGGAGAACCCATGCTAGCTTTGCCTTAACGTTAAAAATACTATTTATGGCTCCATAAGCCCTTACAGCGATCATGCAAAAATTTGTTTAAGGATAGAAAAGCTTTTTCTAAAAATACTTTTCTTAAGATTTTTGGCAAGGCTAGTACTCTCCATTCATACCTTTACCAAGTCATAGACATGCGACAAGTAGAACTGGTTATTTGGGTAAGATATTTATATTTATCAATTTAAAAAGGTGATCACACAGATGATGGCATACAAACAGAACAGTCATTCAAACATACAAGCAATAGCAAACAGCAAAACATCATACAAGTAATACGCACAAGCAAGTAGCAGGTCATCATAACTCCCTCACTTGGATTATTGCTCATTCTCCAAGTCTTTAGGGTTTTCAGGACTTGATATCGAACGCCTAAATCAAAATGGTAAAACTTATAAGTGTTTTGAGACTTCAGACTCCTTAGTCAACTAAAAGTCTATTGTAATTTATCTAGTTTCCTCTAATATAACCCGAGTATAGTATGTATAGGGTTAACCCAAGTATAGTGTATATAGGGTTACCATACTCCTTGAGATTAATAGTAACTATTTTCTTATATTAGTAAGGTATGAGACTTCCTTTATATATTTTGTAATTTTTTCATTCTGATTCCGATATTTGCAAACTTATAGTCGTTTTTCATCGTTTTTAGACGCACGCTCACATTATGATGTCCGTTTTGGACGTTAAGACCTGTGTTTTACAATATGGGCTAAACTTATTGAAATTTTATCTTATTAAAGTTTAATTATTCTTATTGGCTAGTTTTATGTTCTATTTTAGTAGTTAATGATTTAATTAGCCATTTATTCTTATACTTAGGGAATTTACATTGGTATTAATAATTTATTTGCTTGATTAAGTTTGATTTGATTCAATTTAGGAAGGGTAGTAGGGTTTAAAGTTTTGGATCCTAAGTACATGTGCATACTTATGTTCTTCTTTTATAAGCTTATGCTTATATCATCACTTATGTCATCAATCGCTTGTGTCATTGCTTATATCATCATTTGCTAATGTCATGGCTTATGTAATCTTTTGATGATATCATGGCTTATGTAATTCCTTGATGACATCATTGCTTACATCATTCTTTGCTTACCTAAGCCTTTTCTCATGATTATGTGTTTTATGTACACTTATGTATACTTATACATAATGTACATATACTTATACCTTTCCTCTACTTAAGGTATACTAGCATACTTATACATATACTTATACGTATACCGTATTTATACTTGTATATATACCCATATACACATACGGTGTCATACATATTTTTATATATATTTTCATATACCTTATTTACTCTCTTAAGAAATCTTCACAATTTCATTCTTCTTATATTTTGAGGGTATATTTAACATGGTATATGTATGTATAGTTAGTAGATGTCCTAATTTAGATTATGTACATGATGAATACTTATGTACAAAGGTATTTATACATATATATCTCTAGCATACCCTTATGTACACCTACTACAAGACATGTACACATGCATCTTCTTCCATTACCTAAAGGATTCTACACTTTCATATGTAAAGATTGAAACTTTAAGCTTAAATCAATATATATATAAACACAACACATAACCTAACCTTTTCTCCTTCTAACTAGTATAGAGGATGAAGTAAGACATAAGAACATAATAGTATACCTTAAGTTGCCCTTGACTATGGATGAAATGGTTGAAAAGTTGAAAAGGAAAGAAGAGTGAAAGAGGAAGGAGAAGATACGGTTGGGAAGGAGAAGAAGAAAGGGATTTTGTTTTGTGTTATTTTGTTTTTGAAAAGGAAAAAAAGTGGGGTCTAGGAGGAGGGAGTAGTAGACGACATAAAAAGAAAAAGAAGGGAAAACCCAAAAGAAAAGAAAAGAAAAGAAATCATGAGAAGGAAGATATTTTTTTCCAAATGAAAGAAACACTTTTGTTGAATTTTCTAAATGTTGACTTTAGTCAACATGTGTTGACTTGGTCAACATTTTGAACTTGGTTAATTTTGTGTTGACTTGGTCAATTTTCAAAAAAATAAAGACCCTTTTGTGTACATAATGAACTAATTAGGAAAAATTTAGAGAAAGATTAAGAAAATGAAAGGAAACAAGAAATTTAGTGAATTGATTAGTAAAAATAGATAATGAGATCTTCCATTAGGTATTTATATCCTATACACACTATTTGGTGAGCTACTTGGCATAATTAAGATGAAAACTATCATTTAAGGTATTAAAGTTTACTACATTTAACCTAAGGCTCAACTAAACCTTTAACTCTATGTAATACTAACCTAGTTATATACTTAGAAGATGAATGTGATATAGAATGCAATTTCTTAGTTTCTAAGGGATCACTTAAGTATTCTAAATGTTTATGCATGATTAAGGGTTATCTTTAGTCGTTTACCGATGAAATGGCAGAATATGGAGGATACATTATCACTAGGGGTTTTAAGGTGAATTATAGTGAATTAGTGCTTTTATATTTTTAAAGTTATAGTTTTAGGGTTTTTATTACTTTAGGGCACAATCTCTAATGTTTTTCCACATTTAGGGTTTTATATATTCTTACGCGATTAAATCTTCGATTGTTATCTTAGGGTTTTGATGAGATTTGAGGTTATAGGGTCTTCGTATGCGGTTAGGGGTTCAATTGATGATTTAAGGTTTTTCGTATCCACTTTAGGTTTTAAATTGAGATTTTAATTGGTTTTAAATCTCATTAGCTCTTTTGAGTTCAGGAAATCATTTACAGTTTGGACGTTTCTTTTTATACTTACAAAGCTAAATTCGCGGGGTTTACAGGTTCCATCCAATATGGTTTGGTGGAGATTTTATGATATGCAAATTTCTTGATTTTAGGTGCTAACACTTTGTTTTGGTAGGTAAGTTGTAAAGATCTTTTGGTCTTTATTTTCTAGGTTTGGAGTGTTGGTGGTGGAAAACTTAAAGAGTTTGTCCGCTTTGGTACTATGTGCTCTTAGGATCTTGGTGATGTTCCAAGACAAGATGTCCAATGTTAGGGTTTAGATTTGGTTTAGGTACTTGGCCATATTTTGACGTTTAGCCTTGTACTTACCTTTGCATATTGTATGACTATCATGGAGTCTAAAAATATCTTGAGTTTTTTCTATGTCAATGTATTTAGCTATCTTGATGTCAGCAATGAGTACCTTGTATTCAATTTCATTGTTTCTTACAATGAAGCCAAATTTTAAGGCGTGCCATACTTTTGTTCCATATGGTCCTTTTAATGCCAATCTTGCACTTCTTTTGGATTAGTTGGACTATCCATCTACATAGAGGGTCTGGATTGGTTATTTGTAAGCTAAATGTGTCATGACCTTAACGGAGGCCTAGTAAGATTACCTCAAATTTTCATATCATGTATGTACCCATGATTTGAAAATCATCTTGTAAGTCAGAGATTGCAAGATTCTAAACAATTAGTCACTAAAGTTTTTATTTAATTAACTTACAACCACATATATGTGACTATGGATATTTGATAAGCCACAGTCCAACAGAACCGTAGAGAATTGGTATCCCCTACTAAACAACAAGATTAGGTAGTAAAGTTCTAAAACTCAAACTTACTAAAGTCACACAATTTAAATGTAGTATACAATAATTCCAATAAACCATATAGTCTGTCTTTAGAGTCTAACTTCTATGTATCTCGATGTTGGCATTCAACTCTCAATTCTTAATCGGTGCCCAATCATCTAGCAACCTATAAGAGAAAACTATTGGAGAGTAAGCTACAAAAGCTTAGTGAGTTAACCCTCATACTATACCAGCAATCAAGTTATCAAACAGTTTATTACTAAACATACGAATGTATGAACAAGCAGCATGCCAAACGGTATATATGCAGTTGACCGGTATTGCATATAACATCGGATTTAATGCTATCTGAAGTAAGGGTTGGAGATACATCGGCACCAATCACAACTGGGCTCTAGCACCTGGGTTTTTACCCTTATATCATTATACATATATATATATATATATATATCAATTCCATGTTTCACTAAACAGGTTTCTACTTCCATCAGTTAATAGTATACAAATATTCAGGTCTAGCGGTGAATGAGCTCCCGTAGTCCATGCTCACACCCCACAGCGGTGGTCTCTAGACGCGACCCCCAACCACCCACGGTTAGCATCTCTAACGCCAATAGAACTCGCGAGCTAAGGGTAGGGTCTTGTTGTACCAATGCTCCTACACTGTACTAATCAAATCATGTGGGAATCCATCCCTCCAAGGCCCTTTCATCACTAACCGCGTAAGGTGACGGCCGAAACATTATATGTAATGTTCTTGCTTTAGGCATGAACCGTTTAATTTTAGTTGAGTTGAATATGATTAAATCAATTTATGAGGTGGTCAAACATTATCAACAAATCATTCAAATAATGCAACAATCAATTATCTCACATTTAATGGTATTTTGTACAGTAATCAATCAATATCTGTCGCATGCATAACCCAAAACCCTATGCATCAAGTTATTAATATTTAATTCATGTGTACTAACTACAAGCACAAAACAAGTATAGAGTTATCGGGAGTACTCACTTGGACATAAATGATGTTAATGATTGTAATAGTCTAAAGGTAAGTCGGTCTCGATCTCAGGATCAACTAATATTAGGAGGATATGGAAAGTAATAAGTTTGGAGATTTAAATAACTAAACTAACATGCAAAATCATACTGTTTACTTAAATCGATTATTGATTTACGTGAAATAATTAATTCGAGCTTTTTATCGAATCACGTATAACTTTTTTGTTTTAGCTTGAATCGTTATAAGCTTATAGTCCATTTTGATAGTTTTCGAGCATATTTTCTTGTAGTGAGGTCTGTTTTGGATTTTGTGACTCGTAATTTGAATTGTGATATAAAAATATCATAAAAATTATTATTTAAGTTTAAAATAATAAAATATTAATTTTCGTTTTTTCTTAACATATTTATGATTTAATAATTATTTAAATCATATATTTGATATTTTTATTATTTTGAGCATATTTTCCTATTTTTGAGATTTTTACTTTATTATGATTATTATTATTATTATGACCTTTATTATTTTTATTATTTCTCATTTTCTTATTAATTATGTATTTCATGATTTATAGATACATATATATATATCTATATATATTTTTGGTATACTACTTATATCTAATATATGTTATACGCTATATGTATGTATATACTTATTTTATGAAAATAAACATACTTCTTATGTACATATATATATTTATATACCTATTTACATATTTATAAGTTTATTTTATTTAGTAACTATTATATTATATATATACCACTTAATATTCAGTATACTATATATCTACTATATGTTGTACATATACTATATATTATATATACTTTAACGCCACATACTTATATACCTATATATATATATATAATATAACTTACATGTATATATATGAAATATATATTGACAAAAATACTTATACATACTATTCGAATACATATTCATGTATATATATATATATATATACCTCACGTGTACAACTATATATATATGGCCATATTTATTTTGTAAAAATATTACTAAATACATATTATGTATATTCTTTTTACATACATACACATACCGTATATTATCCTTATATATGTACATGTCTACATACATATCTTTATACATACATATATATATATTAATTTAATTACTTATGCATACATAAATGTATTGGGAATGCAATATTTACTTAAATATAGTATAAATACTACATATATACATGTACATACCATATAATATGCAAATATAGTACTAAAATAATTATGTTTACCTAATTATTTTTGGTTTTCCTTCTTCTTCTTCCTTTCTTCTTCTTATTCTTCTCCTTGTTCTTCATGGTTTGGGTTTTGGCTTTGTTTTGCTCTTCTTTCTTTCTTTTTTTTTTCTTTCTTTTGTATTTTCAGTTTTGAAATTTCTAGGATTTGGGCATGATATGTTTCTGATTTTTTTGAGGTAAATAATATAAAAATAGAGAATCTTATCCCCTTTATTAATTAGGATTAGATAATATATGATTACTTTGTCCTTTCCCCCTTAATTGGTTGACACATGTACATGAATTTAAGTACATGGGCTGCTGAATTTTTCAGCTGCAATTCATGTGTAGGAGAAGGAAAATGGGAGAAAAGAAAGGAAAAGAGAAAAAGAAGGAAAGAAAAAGCAAGAAAATGGAAATTAAAAATAATTATATTTAATTTTTCTAAACTTAAAAATCATAAAAATAATCATCATAAATTAATTTTAGAATTTTGTGAAAATTTATCAATTTAATTGGTATCCGCTACAATTATAATTTTTACAAGTTATTATAGCGCTTTTGTTAAAATTTTACGCGATTACGTGATTTAGTCGATAATTGCAATCGACTACAATTATAATTTTTACAAGTTATTATAGCGCTTTTGTTAAAATTTTACGCGATTACGTGATTTAGTCGATAATTGCAATCGACTACAATTATATCACTATTGAGTGATATTTAATTATTTTATAGGCTTAAAGTTATAGTTTTAGAGTTTTGATCAAGTTTGAGTTCGATTTCGAGTATTTGCACGCACATTAGATTTAGCATTTTTTTTTACGCGATTTAGGTTTTGATAGATTTTTCTATAGTTTTTTATTACTTATAATATATTCACATTTAAAATATATTAAATTTTTACCTTGCTCGACTTTAATGACTTATCAAGTCATCTATAGTATTAGGGTTCAATTCTACTTTTAACTAGCTAAATTTGCGGAGTTTACAAAATGCATGTCCCCATTTGCTTTTTGTTAGCCTATGAAGTCGGTGATGACTTATGCTTTGATGGCTATTTGCAAGCTCAATGAATGTCTCGAGGTATTGAATTGGACATAATAGGTGCTGAGTTCCAATATGGACTTTATCATGCAGTTGAAAGTATCTAGTTGTAAATACTTCATTTTTAACCCCCCCCCCCCCCCCCCCCCCCCCCCCCCCCCCCCCCACCTTTATTTTCTTATTTTGTTTTAGGCCAATTTTACAAAAAAATTTAAAAATTGAAAAAAATACAAAGTATCAAAAGTGTTTAAGTTGAGTTAGTTAGTTATTTAGGGTTAGGTCATGTAATATTAGAAGATACATACAATTTAATAAATTTTAAGTTTTTGAAAAATTGGGCTTAATTGCAAAATATATTTTAGAAAAAGTCCATTAAAATTTGGACTCGTCTAAATGGATTTGGTTCAATTTAAAATTTGAATAATTTTAAGTGGACAAAAAAGTAAAACTTGGAATTTGTTAAATTAAAATTGGATTGAATTGGGTATAGAGTTTGAAGGTCTAATATAAATTTGGCCTAAGGATATAGAGCATTAATTAATATAGGTTGCAAATTATACTTAAGAAAGAAATTAGCTTAGTTGGTGGGGTGTATGCATGGGTCTTTGTTGGTTACAGGTTTAAATGTCACTTGTGTGATAATTTTTGCACTTGGTCTACGGTTACGTATTGTGCATGTGACCTTCTCCTTCACTCCTTTAGACTATGTGAGAGAAAGAGAGAGAAAGTTGGATTCGATTTTCTTTTCACCAAATTTGAATTTGATATCCATAAATCATTATTAGATGTTAATGTAAATCTATTTGTTTCTTCATCAAGATACATTTTATATTAAAGGATTTAGATTAACAAGATCAAATTAGGATTTGAAAAATACTAGGGGTTATCTTATGAAGCAGCTGGCTACAATTTGATAAAGATTAGATAACCTTATGTGTCTTTGTATATGATTGAACATACACACAAAGAATGAGGGGGGACTATTGAAACATTTGCATACAATAACTTCATCCTCGCATACATAGCAACACCCGACCCTCTTGACCCAACAATAAACTATGACCTAACTCTAGCCACTCTTTTAGGCGACCAATAGATTCCCATGACCATAGTAATGATAAGGATTGCACAGCAGTCCCAGCCCCATCACTTATCCTCTTTCTCATTAATTATGTGATCGAATACCTAACACACATAGCAGATCCCAACCTTGTTTGACCTACTCTTAAGTGAACATCTCCTACATCTGCTCATCATACACCCATCAACAATACACCCATAAATAGCCTTGACCACGCCTTCTCTCTTCATTGTGAAAGTAAAGCCCCCAACTCGACACAACAAGCAACAATACCCATCCATCTTCAATCCCCATTCAAGAAAGACATATAGCTACAAGCACATACCCTCCATTGTTGTAAACAACACATTTAGCCCCATCCTCATTCACTACAACAAGCACCACCATCTTGAACCTATGACTTGCGACCATCCAACACTAGCTATATGTACATTACAACTTGACAACCCAGCCAATCTACATATGTCTTGACATATACGTAAACCCTTAGCCATGCTCGACCTACTCTATGGCTCAACACAAACCCATTTTTAACCACCTCCAAATTACCACCACGTATCACGAAAACTACTACCGTTCATCAAGGCATCGTACTTGAACGCCCTTTTTGATATGTGGTAGGTTTCAGAACCCAAGGATGAGGTACTCGAGGTTTGAATGGGTATAAAGAGCAAGAAGAGAAATGGGGGTTTTGAAAATGAATGTATATGGAAACTACATACTATGACACAAACACAATCAAGGGCTTGAGCTTAAAATAGGGTTCGATACAACTTACGAACACTAAATGTCACTTGGGATTCAAATGAGGGTTAGATGCAACTCATTAATCAGTTCAAATGAGGGTTTACTACAATCTTAGGGCTAAGATTGATAAGAATGCAAGAAAGATTAAAGAGTTATTCAGCACTTAGTAATCTGGCAAATGCAGGCTTTAAGAGCTCAAGAGTATCTTTACTTTGATGAGGATGGCTATATATCTTTGTATTCATATATCTATATCTGTATATAAAAGGTTGTTGTTTATAGCAAGTCCTAAAATTTTAGTAACAAAACTATAAATAATGTACAAGGCCTTAAACCCTAGAAAATGGGCCCATAAATAAAATAAGGAAAACATGTACAAAATTATAAAACTGTACGTGTAATAGAAAAAGTTGGCATACAGTCATCGGCTTGAGCTGAAAGGAGTAGGAACTGAATTAGGTAGGGTCGGCAATTGGATATCCAGGTTCAAGAAGGAGTCCTTAAAGTCTCGCAGTGCTTGGCCGAGATACCCAAAAGGTTGGCCCATAATTGTTGAGTTCTAGAATTAGTTGGCATTGGTCTCTCTATGCCACGTCGAGTGATATTGGGCCTTCAACTCTTGGCAAAGTGATCTCTTGGCTTCTCAATAGATGATAGGCTTGATGCCAAGTATTTACCTTTCTAGCTCTTAGTTGTTTAGCAATTGCTAGGCCTCGACAAAAACTGTTCGACTTCGGTTTCGAGATAGTTGTAGGCTAATTCCTATCACTTTTACTAATAAAATTCTCATGGAAATCAAATTTCCCATTTGAAAAACCCTAAAGTCATTGATTGAAGCCCTCGAATTGTTGTCCATTTCTCCTTTGCGTACCGATTTGGATTCGACTGAAGCTCTGCAACCTAAAATTTGAACCAACCCATACAACTTGTATTGGTTTGATTTGTGCCTAAATAAGAGGAAAAATAGTACCGAAAAGGGTCCCTTGAAAAAAATATTCATCATGTGGTATAGTGATGTTAAAAATTTTCGAACTTTGGCCCATTAAAGGTACATGTACTAGGTGTGCCTTCAATACATTTTAAAGGCACATGTATTGAATGTGCCTTCTTTTGTTCCCACTTGCACATTACAAACAAAATGATAAATATAACCTAAAATACATTGTTTTGTACATATAATAATAGTAGATACAAAGCCTCAAACTATACAATCCTATTATTGTTCTCCTACATTAACTCCTAATGCAAATAGGTACAACAACAAAACTTAGTGCATGAAATGGTCATCCATTTACCATAGGAGTTAATTACAGTTAAAACTAATAAAAAATTGTAAACCCCAACAATAAAAGCCATCCATAAACTATTATGTTCGATGAAAGCTAAACTGAGATTTGAATAATAAGCATATATACAAAATATGTGCTTTCTTAATGTCGATACAATCGTTTAAGAGAATTAAAAAACGTATCTATTGTCTCTTATGCTAGGTGAAGGTTCTGATGGCACAGGACAGAAGGGAACACTTGGGGCCATTTGGTAACTGTGTAAATCCTTAAGATCCCTAGGAAGGACTGGGTCAATTGAGGGTAGGGGGCAATTGTAGTTGAGTGATGCCTTTACCCATGGAGACTACTTATAGGTCAAACGTTGCTTTTAAGGTGCTAGTAGAGTTGTGAGAACTAGTTGACGCTAGAACTTGGGTGTCATATAAGAGCTACATTTGGTCCTAGAGCTGGATTTGGCCCCTAAGTTGGAGTTAACTCCAAATCTTGGCTATGTATCGTATCTAAAGTTGATGTGCCTAAGGTTTATAGAATGCTGCCCGTGTAATGGCACGTTGTCATTGTGGTTACCCTGGCCAAGTCTAGATCAAGCCCTGCCTCCTTGAACTCGAGCTCTACTTCTAGGTAGTATACGAGGAGCCAGCATATCCTCATCTATAGGTGATCTCTACTCATCATTGTGGTGCCCATGGTGTGGTTACTACACCTCCTTGTGCTGTGGGTAGAGGATGCAACCACTATGCTACTTGATGAACTACAACACTTCATTTACATTATCGAGTGCTGTCGGATAGTCAACTGCTAATTGCACATCCCTAAGTGAGTCCACTTAAAACAACTAGACATGTATATGTCCAAATAGATAATAGTAGATATGTACAAGTATAGAAACAATTGGAAGATTGTATAGGCACTTACCAGTTGACTGATGACATTTCCTTAGTGTGTGATGTAATGGTAGGTGATTTGTCGGTATCATGACCAATAGCTAGGGTTGACTCTACGAAGACCCTTGATACGTACTAAGAATCTGTACCTCTATCCTTAATCTTGGATGTATGTAGCATACATGTTGGTCTAGTCAACATCTATCCTATAACAGAGGCCTAGCTGGTAGAGCTGCTTATCAGTGTCCACATCTTATAGAGGATACTGGTATCCACCAAACTACTAAACCATATGATCAGGGAAACACCACTTAACGATGTGGAAATATATGAGTGGTACCCGGGTAATCCAACTATGTCACCCAATAATGTAGAAATCTGGTAGCAACTATAGTAGCTACTCTGTGTACAGCTCTTAGACAACCTAGGAAAAAAAAAGGGAGTCAACGGATGTTGGTAGTTAGGTAATATAGTAGAAGTAAATAGGAAAAGAGTTATCATATCATTCCTATTGCACCATTTGTAGGTTAGATTATATGTAGTATGCATCAACTACATACATGGGATGTTGAATAGTATCCTGCATTACTCTTCATCTAGTTGCTAACGGCTTATCCCAGTCGATAGTGAAACTGTATCGACTAAGTGGGGTGATATGTGGGGATTTTTCCTAAGCCCATACCCATAGTAGAATCGCGACCCCTCTAAGCTCATGTGTGTCTGAAGAGGAAGTAGAGCATAACTATCTGTATAACCATACCAAGAAAGCGACCTCCTAGCTAAACTGCCCAACGACAGAGAAGTCTTATGGTAATAGCAAGAGCATGAGGTGTATTAGATTAGAGGATTTATTCATAAAGATAAATCCCCCCATCAAGCCGAGTATTTACATATGAATGTATTGTTGCATCATCTCATCATCTACCCTATAGGAGAGTATCTAAAACTGCTTTTGCTCCCATGTGAGAGACATATGAGCTCTCTTTAGCTTAGCAAGCCTAATGCCTAGCAACGTCTCCCCTACATTAGCTTAACTCTCGTCATCATCCATTTCGATCTGACCTGCCACTGCAAATCTCTCTATGAGAAGCATAAATTTGACCTCTCTACATCATATAGTGTAATAGTTGCCTCCCTAGTAGGTAGGTGGAATGTGTGTGTCTCTGGCCTTCATCTCTCTACTAAAACCGTGATAGGGTGAATGGAAGCTGTGCAACTCCCTAGAAACCGATCTCCCATCTATGCTACATGCCACCAATAACTTATGGCTATACTTGCTGTATAAGAAGGTATTGTTGATGTCACGCCTCAAAGCAACATAGTTGTAATAGTTTCGTTGTAAAAACCATTTTAGGATAGAAGTTAACCTTACAACCACTATCTTAGATCTAATTTACACAAGACATTCACGACTAACCCGCTTTGAAGTAAACAGTTCATAAATTTAATAAGTTATTTACTTAAGAAAGTATGAAATCATAAAATATATACTAAGATTTAAGTATTGCAATTAATGTTTACAGGGTTTTATTGCCCTATACTTCCTAAATAATACATTATTTGAAAATGAGAGATTCTAAATAAAGGTCAAGACCTTAAATGCATATCTATTCTTTAGATGTATTTCCTTACTCTCTAAGATCTCGCAGTTGCTAGCTTCAAGGTAATTATACTTCACTTCCTAGCTAGCACCTGCAACAAAGTCTATAGGGATGTGAGCAACCATAGCTTAGTAAGTTGGGATGAAGACTCAAAACCATACAGTAAACACAAATAGGGTTATCAATCAAATTATTAGGTGCAATGCGTACGTAAGCAAATTCCATCGCATAATGTATCACACAACGTTATCCAGCCTATTGTAAGATTAGAGAAATTGCTTTTGTTAATTAAATAGCTCATGACAAAACCTATACTTATGCAATGGAGATACTGCTCCTCTTGTGACTACCTTCAAACCATTGACTTCACCCTTACTACAACCTCCTCAGCTATCACTTAGTTCGATTATGGATGAAGAAAGGACCAATTATGCCATCCAGTGTTATCTCTTTTGAAGGGGTTGGTATTTGGTTAGAGAATACTAATGCTCTCCTAATGGGTTACTATGCATGTCCAGTGCAAAATTTCAAGTCATATATTTAATTAGATCTAATTTAAAGTATTTAATCATTTCAACAAATCACATAAATACAAGCTAGGATAGCAATCAGAATCCTATCTTTAAACTCGAAAACAAGCACATGTACACAGTTAACTATCTAACAAGTACAATTATGTACAATTTTAAGCCTCTAAGTACTTCAATTTAGTACTTCAAAATACATCAATGTATTAACTCCAACTTACCTGGTATCCTTAGTTGCTCACTCAACCAACCGCAGGTTAACTCGTCTTTGTATGTCCTATAATATATAATATAAATGTGTTTTTAGTATTTATATCTTAATGATATGTATATGTATATATGCTCTAGGTTATGATTTAACCTAATTCTTCCCATATACATAATAATTATTATTAATTCATCTTAGATTAGTTTAGGGTTTGGTTTCTAAATCTGGTTCTGATTTAGGTTCTAAAGCGATTCCAATTAATGATATTATACGTAAAGACTAAAAATGTGCAATACCTTAAGATTTCGAGCTAGTTTAATAATTTTAGGATCCGAGTCCTTAAATTTATGGTGTCAGGTTATAATATTTGTTTTATTTCAAACGTTACGGTAAAATTAGAAAAGTTAGAAAAAATAATTTAAGTAAAGTCAATTTCTCAAAATAAGCTATATAAAAATATTAATTTGAGAAAAATATCAATTTATCACTAAAAGCCGATAATTATCGAAAACGAGAAATTCAAGATAGCGAGATATTAGAGATAAGTTAATTAACTTACAAAAATAATAAATGAAGTTGAATTATATTTAATGGACATGTATTAACATAGAATATGCATGATTTGTACTAATAAAAAATTATTATTAAAATAAGGTAAATTAATATTAAAAAATTGGAAAATTAATAAAAAAATGTAAGGATGAGTCATCTCATGATATGGTAGCTAAGGATTAAATTGGATTGATGAGTCAAAAGGCAAATAATAAGAAAATAACACCTCATACTTTGGAAAAATAAGAAAATGACATGTGTAAGCCACATGTCCAATTTTTACAAATTCTTATCCAATTAGAAAATATAAATAGGCCTTGTACACTTCAAAAACAACATTTTGGAAGTCTAAAAAAAAAAAAAAAAGAAAATCAGTTAAAATTTTTTTGAAACAAATTAGAAAAAAAAAGAAAATTAGATAAAAAATAGGGCATGGAATCTGATTAGGCTAGTTTAGTAAGCTATTGGTGTCTATTTGTGGTGGTCTTTTGCAATCAAGGAAAGCACTACTAGAGGGGGTGTTCTAATAAGGTAGGGTGACTGGTTCAGGCGAACCAAATTTTCGGTTGAAACTTTGTAATTTTTCTAAAAATATCAAATGATGTTATTTAATTTTGAAACTTAGTTTTTTGGAGTTATTTCATGTGTATATTAATTTAGTAATTTTATTTTAGTAAAATAATTATTGGAAATATAAGTTCCTTAAGAAATGCCTCTATTTGGATGAAAATTGAATTAAATTTTAGAAATAGTAAATAATGTCCTTTCAAGTTGAAAATTTGTACATGACATACTAAATATATATATTTAATTTCAGTAATAAGAATTTTTTGAAAATAATTATGTTTACTATTTATTGTAATTATTTTGGATAAAATCAGCAATTTCGCTATTTTAGTAAATTAATTAGTTTTTAACAAAATCAAAGTATAATCCCTATGTATTATGATTTCTAGAAGTTCATAATGATGATTGGGAGACTTGAATTTTATCTTGCTATTAAATTCACTTGTTTGCTTAATTTTTGTTAATTTTGATTTAAAATCGCTATTTTCATAAAAATATATAATGACTATTTTAGTATAATCCATAGTCAATAATTAAACTAAATATTTTTGTGAAATTAATCGAGATCGTATACTATTTATTACATATTTTCCCAATATAAGCTTATATATTAGCTTAATATGTAATATAGTAACTAGTTCTATTAGAATATTTATTAAATCCATGTCAAATTAACACTTTGGGGTATAATAATTGTTGTTGAACAAGTTTAGAAAGTGTAATTTTTAGGGTTTTAGTTCAGTACTAAAGCTTACTCAGGTCAATTTCGAAGTTAGGGTATTGTATAGTCGAGTCGTAATGAGAAAAGGGTATTTTTAGGTTTTTGAAAAATATTGATTAGTTTTTATTCTTAATACATATTAATAGTACTCAATATAACAATCATGACGATATAAAGTTTACTGAAATTAGATGAGAAATGAGTAAGATATGATCAAATGAAGTTTAAAAATACAGAAATGAAAACTTATGATAGTTTGGGTTCAACATATACTTGATTTGAAAACTATGTCATATTTTCATAGGTGTGATAAGTAAAGAAGGACCATGTCACGAAGTATAGGATATTGTACTATTGCTAAGCTTAGGTAAGTGCATCTAACACATGCTTGGAGTAGATATATCACTACTCATAACATTGTGTGCTATTTGATGCTATGTTGATTGAATATGGGTATATCTTAGGTGAATTGATATGCTAATATAGTAGATGCTGATGTGTTGATTTTGAATGGCAGCAACTGTATTCTGGTTAAATTGTTATGATGCCATGTTGGGCGATAATTTGTGCTTACAAATAATTGTGCTAACTAGGGAAGTTGAGTAATTGCTAACCAAATCTTCTAGGTGTTCACTTAAGTGAACCTTAAGTAAGATACTAGAATTTCGCTAGGAAGAGTTCGAAAACTAGAATCAGATCACTAGGTTGAATAAAACTTAAAGATTGATTATGCTGATTGATATTCTTGAGTTGCTATTGCATATCATGGCATGACATAGCACAAAAATAGACTTATGGGTTAGAAATTTTAGAATGAGGCTTCCAAATGATCATGGAAAAAGCATGGCTTTATAAACTCAGTTTTTGGAAGTATATAGATTGCATTTCCTGAATATTGTGACTATTTTGATAGTCAAATTTGGTAAACTAAAGTGTGTGGTCTAATTTGGCAGCGTTGACACTTTAATCTAGTGAACTACAGTGTATAGTCAAATTTTGTAAAGTTAAGGGTCCTATACCCTGGTAGCTCCTTATTGCCCTTTTTGAAAATGGTAGACTATAGTATGTTGTGCAATTTGGTGAGGGTCCTACTTCTAAGCAGTTCCTTATTGCCTTAGGATCCTAGACGTTGTATCCAGATGCTTGACTATGTTGACTAATCAAAAGAAGTTTGGAGGGCATAGGGTATCAGTACCGATGCACGCTACGTGCATGAGCATAGCATGCTACATTGTTGGCAATAAGTGCCTAGTTAGGTGAATGCATATGTCAAGTTGAACTTATGAGCTATGATTGAAATGTTTTAGTTGTGATATGTAGTATTGTCTATATTATGTTGTTTGTTATCCACTCTCATTCAGCTTCAATAGTTGAGGGGATAAAATGTTTTGTCCTCAGGTTAACTATATCGTAAAGGGCCCAATACTCAGAGGGGGATATGTATACTAAGAGCATGAGTCGGAGTCAGCGACTGTTGTATGGAATCTATATTAGGTCCAAGATCTTATTACTGTGAAGACAATAAAGGAAAAAGTTGGTTCCTACTTTGATGTAAATATTATGTTGTATACATAAGTTGTAGCAGAATATCTAGCTAAACTCTAATGTAGAAATCCTTTATCATGTAAACAATGTTGTCTTTTGATGAATGAGTAGGTTGAGTTAAGTTTTCAACAGGTATTCCTGTGTGATGGTACATCTTGTGTTATGTCGGGACGTGACAAAATGCAATCCGAACACAAATGTAAAGTTCATCACATTAGGCTTGAGTATCCTAAGTATCACTTACGCTTGATGTGAAAATTTTTTACATTTTTCATATTACCTAAATTTAAGTCTATTACCAAATTTTATATATATTCCTATTATTAGTATAATATCAATTTTTATTCTAACATTTTCTATTTATTATATTTCCAATTTTTGTATACTATGTATTATTATCTATTATGTACATAATAGGTATCTAATATTTCTATCACTCCAAATATCATCTCCTAACATCAATTAACATCTCAAAATATCTAAATTCATCTTAAATTAGATTTTACACTTGATTATCCTAAATTACAAAATTAACTTAAAATTTACCATTTTTATCTATTACATATTTACTACATAATGCCTTAATAATTATATATAACACTCTAAATGCTATAATTAGCATACTCTATTAGATTTTAACATCCTAAAACATATAATTATGTATTAAATCAGTAATTAACCATTTAATTATTTAATTAACCCGAAATTACCCATTTTATGTATTATTTTAAAGCCTAAAAATTATTTAAAAATTTCGAAAAAGGGCTTCATAGCATTGTTTTAAATGTTCTAACTAGCCTACACAAAAATATTGGAACTAAAACTATACTCCTAAGGTCATTTATTTCTAAAAAGAAAAATGTTCAATTTTGCATGATTTCTTAAGTAATATATATTACAGGACATGTTTTTATCAAAATAATATTTTTCATAAAAAATGCATATAAAAATATTTGAAAATGAAAATTTCATAATTTTCTAAGTATATTTAATATTTTTAACAAAATATATAAAATTGGGAGAAAATTTAGACTCACTAGAATTGGTGGCTTCAGCTATCTCCGGCCACCAAGGCCTTGTCGGCCACCCTAAGCATTGCCACCACTGTGTAGTGGTGGTGGACGTCTACTCCTAGGTGCTCGTTTGGTTAGAGATCTCCTCTAAGGCCTTGATTGCACAAATTTTTGCTAAATTTTCTAAAACCCTAATTTTCTCTCAAATTTTCAACACTCTCAATTTTCTACCACTCTAAACATCCCAAATGAGATTTTGTAAAATTTTGTGTATTTATAGAGTTTTAGAGACTTTTTGTGAATTAAATTGATGTGACAATTGTCTTGTCTTATCTTATCTTTTTTTTTTTCACTTTCTATTTGTTACATTTTGATTAGTTAATTTTATTTCTCCATTTCCAACCTGTTACGACCACTTTCTAGAGATTTCCATATTTTTCCATAATTTTCTTGATTTTTCCTTAATTAGTCATGCATTTTCTTTAATTATTTAACATTATGTTAACCTATTTCGTATATTTTAAGTAATTATGCGTAATTCTACCTACATGTAAATAAATATATGGTATAAATAAATACTCTTAAATATTATTTAAATTATTTTATGATTTTTAGTGTGTATATAATTTATCTCTAGCAATTCGTTTGTTATCGGAATATATTTTACGCATTTTCGATAAATAATGGGTAATATATTTAAAATTTGGAAATTTTATATTCTCTTATTTTATTACCGATTTTCTTAAATTTAAGCTTATGAGATTACTTTTACTGATAATTCTAGCTTTATCATAAAATTCGGGTTAAATTAAATAATTTATTCGATCGCCCTAAATTTTACAAGCTAAACCCTAAATAGCTGATTGTAGGTCTTATAGTCGACATACATTAAAGGCCAACAATATCTAAAGGCTTCCACACATGGCTTGAATGTTTAGAAAACCTACTTAAACAAAGACTCACTTAGCCTTGATGAAGTACTTTACCCCTAATCCACTTGTGTCCTTAGATTGCTCACTTTTGTTGCATTCAATAGTCTTGGTAGCTCATTGCATGACTTCTCCAAATTACCATATACCATCTCAATTTTCATCCTCTTGGCCTCGAAAACCTTCTTATTGCTTACAATGTATCAATAAATATTTTGCACATTTGCTACTAGATCGGATATCTTCACATCTAGGCTATTTTATATATTATTGATGAATAGCCTTGTTATGATGTTGCTGTCAATTTGAGGGTGATCCTGGTTCATCATTGGGTACCCACAAGTGTGCAATCCATTTAGAATTGAGATTTTGAAAATTCCCTCCACCTTTTTCAAAGATGCTCGTAACCTCTACTTACAACCCTTTTCCTTTTTTCTACAATATATTGTATATATAGTAGGCTTTGATACCTTAACATAGAAATTGCAGTGGTTCCTTATGTGAAACAACTTCATTGAGTCTATGAGATCCTTCTAGGTGTTGAATTGCATGCCTACACTTAAGTCATTGGACGTGTTGATATTGTTGCACATTTCGTTAATGTCTCGCTTGAACGTTATGTATTCACTATTGTCGTATTGGCTATTGTAGAATGGAATAGCATCTCTCACAAGCTTGTGTGCCAGCTGATTTAATTGTATAAGCTCCTTAAATTGATTGTTAGGAATTAGTACATATGTAGGATGACAGGGCTTGTTTGGGTTGGCTTTACTAGGAAGTTGGACAAGCACATTACTAACAACAACATTTGGTCTCATTTGGGGTTCTCCTAATTCCTCATGACCCTTACCATTGTTGTCATGACCATAAAGGGGGCCTTGTAGGATTGTTTAAAATTTCAATATCACGTGTGCACCCCTGATATGAAAATGACTTTGTAAGTCAGAGATTATAAGACTCTAAATAATTATTCACTAGGGTTTTTGATTTTTTTATTAATTAACCTATTGTAAAATATAAATAGCTATGGACATCCGATATTCTATAGTCCCACAAAATCATAGAGAATCAGTATCCCCAACTAAATAATAAGACACGGTAAATCAACTTTGTAATTTTCAAGAAATACTAAATTATACAAATACTTAATATATAAATATTTTCTACAAAAGATACTTTTGTACCAGCTAATAATATTTTCTACAAAAGATACCCAGTCCCAGCTTAAATGAGTTGGTAAAAGAAACTGTAGAGGAACGAGCATATCACAGCTTAATGAGTTCGTTTTTCACCATTACTAGTCAAGGAAGTTATCAAACATTATTAGCATACATGTAAGTTTATTTACACACATAATAAATGTATGTACAATGAATGCAAGTAACACATTCATAGAAGTTCAGAACTATGAAAGGTGTAGATTTACATCATTTACATATCAATTTTTCTTCGTACTTATTCGCATAGAGCAACTCACCTTAACTACATGAGGCTGCTTGGGGGCACTGTCCTTTTAGATGGCACTTGACTATTAACTTAACCGAGAAAGAAATATCAATCTAAACAGGTAAAACCTAACTAAGGTCATCTACTGAACATATCTAAGGCCCTTTGGGCAAACAAAGCAAGTCCTCTCACTATCCAACATATCCAAAGTCCCATAGGCACAAATATCCGAGTCTTTTAGTAATCAAAATATATCTAAGGCTACATGGGCACAAATATGTGAGTCTTCCTACAATTAATTAGACATATCATACTAGCTTTGCCTCAATAATAAAAATATCATTCATGGGTGCTACAAGCCCTCACATAAATCACACAAAAATCACCAAAAATATATTTAAGATTGGGACAACATTTTCCAAAAATACTTTTCTAAAAAATTTGCAAAGTTAGCACTCTCCATCAGTATACTAGTTGAGTTATAGACATGCGACAAATATAATCGGTTGTTTTAGTTAGATACTTATATTTATTGCTTTAAAAAGGTGATCGTATAGATGATAGCACATAAGCAAAATAGTCATTTAACAAACAATCAATATCAACCAACAAGTAACATGCAAACATTAAATAGCAAGCAGATAGCAAATTGTTAGAACTTCTTCACTTAGATTAATGCTTATTCTCCAAGTCTTGGGGTTTCCAGAATTTGATAATTGAATACCTGAAAGGATAATAAGACTTATAAGTATTTTGAAAAACTAAACTCCTCAGTTAACTAATATCTATTGTGTAAACTTCATAAATTTATTCTTTTATGTATAGAGTTGAACCCGGTGCTATATAGAATTTCTTTATGTCAATAAAGTTAATAAATTTAAAAATGATTAAAATTTTAATTACAAAACCTAAAACGAATATAAAAAACCTTAATATACTGATTGAAACCTTAATCACGTATAAAAATTCTAAACCTTATATACCCATAACTACAAGAGATCGACTTTGAACTTGACAAAAACCTTAAAAACTAAAAATTTAAGCATATAAATTTACAAATTCATTCTTACGATGATAAATTCCTAAATTAGTAAAATTATCAATGGACATACTTAATCATGTAAAATTGTTAACAAATAACTAGAGATAACTTTTAAAAGCTAATAAATGTAATAGTACTGAATTAATTTACAAAAACTGATAATATTATTTATAATTATGAATAGCTTTGTAAATATGTAAATAAATTAATGTTATATAATTTAATTATTTGGTCTTGATTTTATTATTTATTTGTTGTTTATGTAGTATGTAATCAATCTAAAATTTATATCTTATAATTTTCTTTATAATCATAATATATATATTGTTATTAATATTATATATAGAATTAGAAATATTTAGAGAAAATTTCAAATTTTATTTTCTTTATTTATTTCCTTATTTTCCTTTCTTCCTTGTTTTTCCTTTTTATTTTCTTTTTCCCATTCTAAATTATAATTGTTACATGTACATAATATTATTGTTAAATTATTAATGAAATGTTGACTCCCTTTCATGCATTTAATTCCATCTTATCTCTTCCTTTTCTTTTCTTTTTTCTTTCTTTTCCCTCCCTATTACTATAAGCTATCTATTCACCTCTAGAACTCTCTCTAATTCTCTTGAATTGTCTTAACTTAACACACAAAATTAACTTATCTTCCTTCTCAAATTGAAACTCTCTCTTATTTCCTCATCTTCTTTTTTAGTTTTCTTCCCTTCTTTTTTAGTTTTCTTCCTTTCTTTCCACCTACCATTTTACTCCTATTTACACTAACTACTTCCCGCATTACCAACATCAAAAGGAGAATAAGGGGGAAATCTTCTCCAACTTTTATCAAGAACAAGTAAATATACTATCCTTGTATTTTACTAGTATTAATTTTCCTATGAAAATTATGTTTTACGTACCTTCTTTTATATTTTTGTGTATTTTTATACTTGATGTATTGGCATGTATTTTAGCATGTTGTATTAGAAATCTAATGTATAAGTAATAGATGTTATGTGTACAATCTTATTTTTTTAGAATTATGTTTACTTGTGCATATATATACTTAGACATATTGATATATACACATATGTATAGAAGTATTACATAAACTTAGTTATGTATATGTACATATATGTATATACATATACGATTATGGTATATATACATAGTGCATATACATATAAGTAAATAAATAAGAAAATAAGATAAGAATATATATATATATATAGATATATGCTTATATACATATATATCATAATATGTACCTAACCATGTACATAAGGTGAATTAAGTATATATATGTATATATATATACATATATGGGTAAACTGAAAGTATATAGGTATGTACATATGTATTAATCAAATTTCCTTAAAAATAAATTAAGAGAACATAAATATGTGTATACATACATGTATAACAATACATATAAAACTAGTTAGAAATCGGTATAAATATGTTTACATATGTATATGTACATGTATAATATATGTATAATATTAGTACAATATAAGTATAAATACATGTATATATATAAGAATACAAGCACATACATAACCATAATATAATTACTTAAAACAACACAACAAATAAATATACACATATGGATGTTAATATGGGCTGAAACCTATAAAGAGATATGGCAGTCCATAAATAATAATTGATAATTTATAATAACATAATTATGTCTATATATTGATATTACAAAATTAGAAGAATATAAAATTAGGAAAAATTAATAAATATGCCATGTGCACTTATAAGAAAGTGCCACATCAGCATCTTCCCCAAATCTTCCATTAAACCGTAAATTGGGACAATAATAAGAAAATAATAATAATTGAATAATTCATAAATTACAATAATGACAAAAAGTAATTTAATTAATACTTTAATCTTAAAGTGGATAAATAAAGAGTTTCTTATGAAATAGACCTAAAAATAAAATATTCTAAAAATATATAAAATTTGGAAATTAATTAAGTCATAAAATAATAAAGAAAAGCTTAACATTTATGGATAAAAATATTTAGGTCAAAATAACAAAATTCATAACAATTTAAGCTCATAATGAAAAAAATGGGTTTCAGCATCTAAAATGGACCCTATGACATGAAAGTGTATTAAAAAACCATAAAGATTAATTACAAGTTTATAAAAATTAAAGTTAAAATGAAAAGGTTATATATAACTGAAAATTTAAGATAAATCGAGAAAAATAAGTAATAAATTTAAGTTAAACTATTTTTATGCTGTATTTGGGTTATAGTGAGAAACTAGGCAAACAATAATAAGTATTTAGTTAACTGAGGAACATAGTTTTTCTAAATACTTATAATTTTTATTATATTTTAAGTACCCAATTATTGAGTTCTAAGAATCCCAAAAGTTTAAAAAGTAAGCATTAACTCAAGTGATGGAGTTTTGATGATCTGCCATTTGCTAGTTGTTTGATGTTTATATGTTGCTTGTTAGTTAATACTGATTGTCTATTGAATAATCGATTATTTTGTGTGCTATCATCTATATGGTTACCTTCTTAAATTGATAAATATAACTATTTGATAAAAATAACTTGCTATATTTGTTACATATTTATGATTTAACTAGTATATCGATGGAGAGTGCTAGTTTTATAGATTTTTGAGAAAAGTATTTTTGGAAAACATTTTTTCAATTTTAAATATATTTTTATATAATTTTTGTGAGGACTCATAGTACCCATGAATGCTATTTTTATCATTGAAGCAAAGCTAACACGATATCTTCGATTGATTGAAGAGGACTCACATATTTGTGCCCATTAGGCCTTGAATATATTTTGATAGCGAGAGGACTAGCTTTGTTATGCTCGAGGGGGCTTGGATATGGTGTATGGCTTTAGTTAGGATCCACCTATTTAGATTAATATTTCTTTCTCGGCTAGAGTAATTGTCAATTGTTGTTTAAAGGGACAATGTCCTTAAGCAGTCATATGCGGTTAAGATGAGGTGCTCTATATAGGCAAGTACAGAGGATAATTAATGTGTAGACGACGTAGATTTACACCTTTGGTAGTTCTGAACTTCTATAGTTGTGTTACTTGCATTTACTGCGTATGTATTCATTACATGTGTAGATATATTGTACGTGTGCTAATAATGTTTGAAAATTTGCTTGAATGGTAGTGGTGAGAAACTAATTTACTAAGCTGTAGTTTGTTCATACCCTTATAGGTTCTTTTTTTTTTTTTTCATTTTAGTTGGGATTGGGATGAATTTTAAGTATTAAGTGTAAATTGAAGATATGTTTGACAATGTTAAAATTAGTTGAAATGTGTATAGTTGGTATGTAAACATTTTATATAGAAAATATTTATATGTTAAGATTATGTATAATTTTGTAATTTTTAAAGTTGTTTTACCTTGTCTTATTATTTATTAGGAGATACTGATTCTCTATGGTTCTGATGGACTATGGAATATCGAATATTCATAGTTATTTATATGTTTCAATACGTTAGTAAATTAAAATCGAAAACCTTAGTAATTAATTATTTAAAGTCTTGCATTCTCTAACTTGCAAGGCGGTTTTCGTATTATGAGTGTACGCATGATATAAAAATTTTAGGCAATCTTATTAAATCTTCTCTTGGGGTCATGACATATTATAGTTTACTTAATTTCTTACTATAACCTGAGCATGGCATGAACATAGTTTAACTTACTTATTGGGGTAAATAGGAAATATATTTGTAATTTATAGTATTTTATGTATTTGATTATTTATTTCTCCTTATTATTTATTTATAGTTTTAATTAATTTAATTATTCTACTTATTCTTCTCCTTTTATATTAAATCTTTAGTTGTGTATAACTTTTTCATTATAACTCTTATTTTTATGATCTTATAATTGGTATTTATTGTTTTTGGAAGTACAAATTTTACTTTGTTAACAAAATTTTTATTTTACTTAATCCAACATCTATTAAATAGATAAAATTGAGACTTGGTGTAATTTGCTCGTAGTTGGATTTGTTTTAGATGTTAAAACTTGCAAATTTCAATATAGGTGTAAAGTGTTACGAATTTTATTATTTTGACTTGAATAATTTTATTTATTAATTTTGAGCTTTCTTTTATTATTTTATGATTTAATTAATTTTAAAATTTTATATTTTTATGATATTTTATTTTTAAGTCTAACTTATATTAATTTCTCTATTTCTTCATTTTTAAGCTTAATTTACTAATTATGTTTATTTTGTTCTTATTGAAATTTTTGTAATTAATTAATTATTATTATTTTCAAATTATTTTGCAAAATTTTCAATTCAATTATATATTTTAGGCAAATTGCTAACATAGCACTTTCCCATTTGTCCACGTGGAAATTTGTTAATTTTTTTTTTATTTTTATATTTCCTTAATTTTGTATTATTGTTAATATTTATATGTATATGTTATTATTATTTATTGATTAATAAGCATATGGGCTTTAATTTTCTTTTAGGGTTTTGACCTATTTTATGTATATATACATATATATCTATTTTATTATGTTATATTAAATAAACATATTGTAAGTGTGTATGTACTTGTATTTATATATATATACATATGTATCCTTAATTATGTATATATATAATTAGCATATTAGTATATATATTAGTATATATACATGTATGTATGATCATTCCATATTATTATCATACGTATATCTATACATGTATATATACATATATATACTTTTAGTATATTATTATTATACATATTTATCTACATGTACATGTACATATACATGTACATATACATGTACATATACATATACATATACATATACGAGTATTATACTCCATTTATATGTACTTTTGTGTACATATATATATGTATATTTATATTTTTTTAGTGTATTTTTAAGAAAATTCAATGTATGACACATATATACATATACATATACTCTTGGTTTTGTATATATATATTTACTTATTATATCCTATATGTAAGCTTACATACACATTATATTATATATATGTATGTATATACTATATATTTATATGTATAGCTACTACATCTATAACATATTCATATATATATATATATATAGTATTATCTATATGTATACTAGTATATATATACTTGTATAAATAATTTCTAAAAGAAATATGTTCATATACATAAGCTTAATACAAATACATATATTTTCATTTACAAATACTAAGGTACATGTATAGTACCTCAAACATGATAATATACATATACATAAGTATATAAAAAAAGACCTAAACTAAATTTACATAATGCAACAAATACACTTAAAAATACAAGAAATATACTTGAAATGCAAAGAGGATGTAGTTACTTGTTCTTGGTGACTAATTTCCCTTTCTTGTCTTCCTCTTAAAGTTAGTTGAAAATGGAGTTTGTAATATAAAAAAGAGTAGAATGGTAGATACGGACAAATAAAGGAAAATAAAAGAAAAATCTAAAAGAAAGAGAGAGGGAGTGTATTGGTTTTTGTAGTAGGGAAGAAGATAGATTTATTATGTGTGAAATTGAGAAAATTGAAGACAAATGGAGAGAGTTCTGGAGTTGGAGTGTGTCACGGCATCAGAGGGGGAAAAGGGAAGAAAAGATAAAAGAAAAATAAAAAGAAAAGAGCATTAATTACATTGAAAAAGTCATGTTGGCCTTTGGTCAAAATTTGAAATATTAATATAAAAATTATATTATGTACATGTATCAAATATAATTTAGTAAAAGTAAGGTTAATAAAAGAAAATAAGGAGAGTAAAGAAATTAAAGACATAAATAAATATAATAAAATTTTGAATTTCCTTTAAATATTTCTAATATTATAAATAATATTTATTATGATCCTAATGAAATTTATAAGACATAATAATAATATTGACTATATGACACATAAATAACAATTAAGTAATAATATAATTTCCAATATTTGAATTCATATAATACTAATTTATTTATATAATTATTAATGATCATAAAATAATATCATCAATTTTATAGATTAATTTACTACTCTCACATTTATTAACATTTAGAAGTTATTTCCAATCGTTAGTTAGCGATTTTATGCGATTAATCAGATCATTTAGTAATTGTACTTAATTAGGGTTTTATCACTATTAGGGTAAATTTATATGTCTGATAAGTTTAAAGTTTTTGGTTAAGGGTTTTGATTAGGTTCGAAGTCAATTTTTTGTAGTTACACATATTTAGGGTTTATGGTTTTATATACATTTAGGGTTTTGATTAATATATTAGGATTTTTTATACTTGTTTTAAGTTTAAAATTTTAATCAGTTTTAAATTTATCGATTCTATTGACTTAAGGAAATCATCTACAGTACGTGAGTTTGATTTTATGCTTAGAAGGCTAGATTTGCGGGATTTACAATTGTCATCCTTAAGTCCAACATGATCCCCATCATCATCTCCAGTTGCATCCTCCTGTCTCTCATCGTCGTCATTTATGTCCATGTACATTCTCTCCACATACGGATCATAAGACTTTTTGTGTTTGATAATAAAACCTAATGCTTTATCAAGTTGCTCCTCTATGATATCGACGTGCCCGTAGTTGGTGAAATCCATTAACAGTTCATTTAACTCATTTACATTTGCCTGCTCTACACCGGTCATTGTAGACTGCACATGGGGTGTCGGAAGGGTTGGATTGTCTGATTGTTGTATTTCATGCTCAACTTAGACACTCAACTCCCTACTATGCCTTATGTATATTTCTTGGATGTTTTGTTCTTCGAAAAACTTAGCTATCTTAATGAAATTTTCAACATTCTCATAATCTCTAATGGCTATCAACTTATAAGCAACTCTAGCATCATGAAAAAAAGGATACTTATGTATGATTTCAACTCCACTCGGGTCAACTTAGCACCTCCATACATTCTTCAAAAGAAATGAGAGAAGTTCTTATCCTTCCTAATCTTTAGCTTCTTAATGGACTCCCTATCTTATTCCGGCCTTGAGTTACCTATTACAATGTTTACATTTGCATACATAATAACTTTCATGTAATTTGCCATTTCTACCATAATAATGCCACTATGAACCGAAGATTTAGATGATATAAAACAATTCAATGACACACTAAGCGACAAATTAACAAATTGCATAATTTCATCTTGAAAATTGCATAGTATACTACCTAACTTCACTCATGAATTTTGCCGAACACAATGCAAGTGCCCAAAAAATATAACAATTTCAAAATGTACACTAACATTTTCTATGCCTACATTTGTACAACTTATCTATTGAACAACATAAATGCCTTAATCTATACAGAACATAACAAATTTCCATGAAATATAAATAAATTGGAAAACCTATGGTTCCTGCATAATTACTAAGAATACGTAATATATCATCAACTTTTTATAAAAAAAAAAAAATGCGATGTAAAGTATGGACTAATACCTGTTTTAGACATTTACTAGTGCAAAAAAATGGATAGGTACTTCAACCTTATGTTTCCTCTTGTTTCCTCCGTGTTTTTAATGTTTTAGATTGTGATAGTGGTGAAAATGAGACTAGGCTGTACAGAGATTTTTTTTATATCTGTTCAGTAGAAGGCATAAGCATTGCGTACATCTTCAATAAATTTCATGTGTCTTCACTATACCATATTACAGATATCTTTTCCCTAGGGCCTTTTTCTGTATTATTTTTTGGAAAAAGATTTATATTCGTATAATACTTGATAAGTGGGCTGCTTTGTTTCTTTTACTTATTTTAATTGCTTTTATTATTTTATTTTATTTTTGTATCTTCTAATTTGTTTAAGAATACTAACTTATTTTATTCTTGGTGCAGGTATTTAGTTTTTTTAATATCGTTAGTTTTATTAAGATTTTCTTTACTTTGAAAAAATCAGTTTATTGGTATTGAATAGGTATTAACATGAGTTCTTTTATAGGTCTTTATATTATTTATCCTGTATTAATAATTTTACATGTTTTGTGCATTCACCATAAAAAGCACTTTTTAAGCATGTTTAATAAAAATTGCCTTTCTTAAAAATTGTTTATGTTCACAAAATTTACATTTTCAATATTCTTGCATATTTTTATTAAAAATTTCATATTTTTTATCATTTCATTAGCATTGCATGATTTTCACTAAATTTGCATGATGTTCATAAATTTTAAGCATATATATATATATTTTTGGTCACTAAGTCGGTTTTCATAAAATAAGAAAATCTTAACTTAGTGTCTTTTCAAAAATTAGATATTCTTTAAGGTTTTTCAAAATTGGGAATATTATTTAGGTTTTTCTTAGGATTTTTTTAATAAAAATAAATTGCCTAAAAACGTAAACCTCACTTGTTTTCAATCAGTAAAATTGTCAACTCACTAAAGTTTTCTAAAAATTAGAACTACAGTTGAGCAACTGTAAAATTTATATAATATTTTCTTTTCTTTTCATTCTTTTAGGAAAATTCTTAATAAAAAGTAAAAAAAAAAACTCATTTTCATGCAATTTCACATTTTTGCATGTTTTCACATTTTTAAGAAAAATTATAAAAATAAAGCTCCATTAGTTTTTTTTTCTTAAATTTTTATATGGTGACTAATGTCTTAATAGGTTAGCCTCCAGACTTTACCATTTGGTTAAAGTTTTCTAAAAAGTATTGTTTTTTTTTTTTGGGAAAATTAGGAAATTAGTTACTGAATAGGTTTTTTCCACCCAAGAAACCTTAATTCATTTTTTTTTTCTAATTTAGCTAGTTGATGACTCGTAAATTTTTCAAAATATCTCTTTTTTAATATCTTTTAAAGAAAAATATTTTTTCTTAATTTAATGTCAAGTGTTTCATATTAAGTGGGCTGGACGTAATATAAAATAAATTAAGGAAAACTGAAATTGAGCTTGAAAGAATTGACAACTTCTTTAGGGATGCTTGTAGGTTAACCATGTAGAAATTTTAAGAAATTAATTAATGGGCTTTCATTTTTTTTCTTTTTTACTTTTCTTTGTATATTATTTTATATAGTTATACCGATTGGATTTTATTGATGCAGGCCTATTAGAAAGAAACCGACCTAAGGGGCTTGACTATTTGGGGATTTATCTTTTAGTTTTTTCTCTATGAATGTGTGTTTAGATATGGTTGGACTTAGGCCATCTTAAGAAACTAGGATGGATTGTTATTGTGTAACCCTTAGGTTACAAGGGTCTTTCCTCCCACCTGACGGTAATAGGAAAACTTACTCATGCTTTGATGTAGCCTGAGAATCATTTATTTGAGAATGTATGAGGTTACAAAGCTTGAGACCCATAGATCTTACCTTCCTGCATCATCTCTCTCTCTCTCTCTCTCTCTGTTTTTTTTTTTTTTTGAAGTGGATCAATAATTTTTAAATTATGGGAACATGTAAGGAATTATTATAACTCATAGCAAATTGTGCATCTATTTTGTAAAATTAAATTAATTAACACATACACACACATACATACATACATACATATATAAGTGTCCAAGAGCTTTATTTTAAAAAATTTAATTTTAGAAATCCATAAACTTATATATGTAAGTGCATAAGAATAGGAATTGCGGATTTGTAATAATTTCATTCCTATAATTTATTAATTACCAATCCCTATTGCATTGCTTGAATATGTCGTATTGCATTAGTTTTTGTTTTTATTTATATTTGTTGTTTTTATATGTATATATACTTCCATTTTTCCCTTTTGTTACGTTATCTTGTAATATATGTTTGGTGTATCATAGTTTTTTTTTTGTTTACGAGTAAAAGATTATGCAATGTAGGGTTGAGGTAAAATCCATTAAATCTTTTATGGGCTAGCGAATGAATATTGATATGACATTTTTCAAAAAAGTAAATTGAATAATCAAGGGTAAAGAGTTGCAACTCTATTATTTTCCTATGTAATATAATGGTTGTATAACATTTTCCTGTATTCCTTTATATGTATATAATATTTCCCTGTAGCTTATTATATAGTATTTGTTTTTGTAAATTTTTCCTTATATTTAATGCACCATTTGTACTCATAGGAAATTTGTAAACCCAACGAGCGTCTAGCCCATTGGTAATTTAATTGATGTAGGTATGAGATTTTAATAAGACTGCAACTCAAAAATTTTTTACAATAATTGTTGGACTATTATTGCTAGTTTCCACATTTGCATCCACATGCTTTCGTTTTGTTCATGATTTGTTCATTTTTTTTTACTATAATTATTTGATACACTCGAAGTTTATAACATGTACATACATGTCTAGTAATTAATGTCTCCTAAGTTATAAATTGTCATTGCTATGTTATCCTTAGTCCAATGTCACCCTATAAAATAATCATTTCTTTTATCCTCGATCATTATCTTTCTAATTAGTTTCTCATTATTTTCGTAGTAAAACCCTTTAGTTTGTCAAATCTTTAGGAAATAGTAATAGTTTAATTATTTTCTTAGGTTGGCCTTTTCCATGTTGTCATAATATTACCACCTTCCCATAGTCTACCATCTTCCTTATAGAATAATCACTTGGTCATATCATCTCAGTTTGACTCATTCCAATATAAAATAATCCTTCTTTCATAAGTTATCATTTTTGTAATGAATGTTGTCATTTATATTGTTTACATAGCTTTATTATCTTCATAATAAGTAGCAACCCGATCATTTGTAACATAAGTGTCTCTTTGACTTTCATTAACAAAACAACTTTTTTCAAAAAAAAAAAGAGAAAAAGAAACTTTTAAGTTTTGTAAATAATTATGTCCCTAGGTTCACTTTTTTCCTACATCACCTTTTGTAAAATAATTGCCTTATCCATTATTAGTTGTCATCAATTTCATTGTTCCTTTTATAGCTATAACTTTATGGTGAGTCTGCAATCTCCTCATTTGTAGCATAGGTTGAACTTTGGCTTTTACCAATTGACATTTTCCAATATTTATTTTTAAAAAGAAAAAAAGGACAATATTGACAAGTGAAGAATTTCATAAAGCTCTTGAAGGTTGTATTTAAGTAGGCTAACCCGGCCCAAAGTCTAGTGGTCACTCATTTTAAGCTTAGAGTCCTTGGTAGCCTACAAGCTAAGACCCAATATCGAAGGGCATTTCCTTAGAAATAGTAGAGACGAATCTTGTCTACCAATCCCTAAATTGAAAACTCAAGAAGCATACCACCAAACCTTTTCACAAGCCCAAGATAGGTAACCCCAAAAATATGGAGAGTGATTACCTTAGTGAGAGAGAGAGAGAGAGAGAGAGAGAGAGAGAGAGAGAGAGAGAGAGAGATGAAAGTGAGCAAGGTGATCATCTTTAGAGATGGACCCAAATTACCAATAAGCTTAAGGTTTAAATTTGTGATAGAATCTCAAGATGAAAACCCATAAGTTTCTAAGGGTATTTAAAGACTAAACACAATAAATTCTCAGGCCTAATGTAAATCCTAATTACATTGTTCCACCTACTACACCACCCCAACTGTAACCCTATTGGACAAAGAATTGGATTTATATGAAAAAATAATTGCTCATGAAATTAGGGTAAGCCTAAGTTTAGTCTTCTTTCTTAAGGTTATTGACTTGTAAATCAAGGGTTAAATGAATAAAATTTTTTTGTCATGATTGGCCGTAACACATTGATATCCCCTTGCTCAAAACATTAACCAAAAGCCCTAAAGTGCAAGCCTAGAAGAAGACTTAACTGATTAAACAGACTGTACTATTTGCAAGATGGACTATAATTTTTCAAATTGATGCCAAGAATGAAAACAAGCCTGTGAGAGTGACAAGAGGTCCACTTAGACTAAATATTTTAAGTAATGATACTTACTCCTTTGGTGAAAAATCAAAGGATAATTGAGTGTTTTTCAAGAACATGAATTGTTTCAAGAGATTACAAAAATCATAAAAGATGCTCCAAGAATCATGACTAGGACAAGAATGAGTGATCAATGGGCAAGGGGCAAGTTAACTCCTTGTTCATGATCTTTAAAGCCTATGAGATTCCTTTACTTGTTAGCAACGTAATTTTCCATCGAAAAAGTGCACTTTTTGAGTTTCTTTTTTTTGTAAAAACCTTTTTTTCTTTTTTGAAGAGAAATGAAGAGTTTTACAAAATTGTTAAAAGAGATTTCTTGAAAAATTTAAAATTTTCAAAGAGACATCTAATCACTCAAGCTCAAGTTTAGATCACTTTGTCAAAACTCATTGAAGTCCTTGAAATGCCTAGAACGCTTACCCTTTCGATGCTATCCATTTCCTAAAGCAACCTTAGATTATTTGCTCGTTAAAGGCTTCTCTCATCCTTTTTCAAATTGCTTGTTTATTAGAGTGCCATCCAGTCCTTTTTAGGATCATTTGCTCATAGGAGTGCTATCATATTCTTTCTTGGATGGTATGCTCATTGGAGCATCGTTTAGTCCTTTCTAGGATTGCCTACTCAAATAAATTCTATCCTATCCTATACTTTTTTGGATTACATGCTCATTAGAGCATCATCCAATTCTTTCAAGGGTCGCTTGCTCATTAAAGTGCTATCCTATCCTTTGTCAGATTACATGCTAATAAGAGTGCTATCTTATTTTGTCCTTGACTGGATTGCTTGCTCATAATAGCGCTATCCTATTTTGTCTCTAATGGATTGCATGCTTACTAAGAGCACCATATTATCTATCCTTTTGAGCAATTGATTCTTAAGGAGAGCTTTTTTACCTTGACCTCTCAAATTGGGACCCTATTTATTTGACATTTAAGTTAAAGCCTTTTACACTGACTTATCAAGTTGAGACCTTATCTCTTTTACCCCAACTCATTAAGTTAGGATCTTATCCCTTTTACCTCGACCTGTTAAGTTGGGACCTTACCCCTTTTACCTTAATTGATTAAGTTGAGACCCTATATGACAATTTTAGTAAGAATTCTTCTACCTCGCCCTTTTAACATAAGGTACTACTTAGTTGACCTTTTAAGTCATGATTCTTTTAGTTCAAGCTAGAACCCTTTTTGGTTGACCTTTTAAGTCAAGAATTTTGTTAACTAACCTTCTAAGTCAGGACCTTTCTTAACTGACTTTTCAAGTCAGAACCTTTCTTAATCGACCTTTCAATTCAAAATTTTTTTCCTTACCTTTTCAAGACGGGAACCTTCAATTTAATCTTTTGAGTCATAGTTTCCCTTAACTTGGCAATTTAAGTCAAGAGTTGGTAAAAATGGGTATGTTTTTTTGTCTTTATAGTGAAATTTTAATCAAACTTCACTATAAAAAGGAGTAGACGTAAACATCTCATTTTTACATCCCCCCCTCCCTCTTTGTTTTCTTATTTTATTTTAAGCTAGGATAACCAAAAAAAAAAAAAAAACACAAAGTGTCAAAATTGTCTAAGTCAAGTCAATTAGCCGTTTTAGGTTGGATTAGGTAATAGCAGAATATATGTGTAATTTAATAAATATAGAGTTTTTAAAAAATTGGGCTTCATTGCAATATATATTTTGAGAAATGTCCAGTAAAATTTGAACTCATGTAAATGGATTTGGATCAATTTAAAATTTGAATAATTTTAATTGGACAGAAAAATAAAACTCGAAATTTATTAAATTAAAATTGTATAGGCCATTTAAATGTATTTGGATCATTTTAAAATAAATTGGATTGAATTGGGTTTAGAGTTTGAAGGTCTAATATGAATTTGGCCTAGGGATATAGATCATTAATTAATGTAGGTTGCAAATTATACCTTAGAAAGAGATAAGCTCAGTTGGTAGGAGGTAGGATGTATGTATGGGCCCTTCTTACGGGTTCGAATTACACTTGTGTGATAATCTTTGTGCCTTGTCCATGGTCATGTGGTATGCATGTGACCTTCTCCTATACTCCTTTAGAAAATGTGAGGGAAAGAGAGAGAAAGTTGGATCTGATTTTCTCTTTACCTAATTCGATTCGATATCAATAAATCAGTATGAAATGCTAATGTAAATCTATTTGTTGAGTTATCAAAATACGTTTTATCTTAAATGATTTACATTAACAAGATCAAATTAAGATTTGAAAAAAACTCAGGTTCATCTTATAAAGTAGCTGGTTATGATTTGATCAAGATTAGATAACCTTATGTCTTTGTATATAATTGAACACACATACAGAAAATGAAAGGGGATTACTACAACATCTGCACATGACAACTTCATCCTTACATACATAGCAACACTCGACCTTCTTGATATCATGACCCAAATAGTACCTTCATTGTGGTAGATCGTCGTACACCATATAAAGGTCAACGATCAACTCTCTTGTTAATCGTTGCCCTTTCTTACGATGTATAAGGCTACTTTCGGTCCTACCTACTATCGGTCACATAGAAAATAGTATCACAGTAAGGTAGCTATTTTCACTAAATAATTAGATAAGCTATCAAATTTAAAGTACGGAACATGATGTTCCTAAAGTAATAGCAACAAAAATAAGTAGTCTAAATGGCTACTGAAGGTCTAACTATACAATATAAAGAAATTTAGAAATTCTTAACCAATACTAAGTAGTTCCCTCTTTTACTGTAAATAACTCATTGTTCTATCCTAGCTTGAGACTAACTTAGGCCATCTTGCGGCGCGGCTCAGTAAATAGATGGCCTTGTAATAAAAGGAATCTTAGGGGGTGTAAGCTTATGCTAGGTGAGTTAATCCCTCTAACATGCCTTATATGTAATATATTACAATCATATGAATGCATGTAATAAGTAGTATGCCAAACAATACATGTAGTGGCTTAGGAACTACATGTAATACATAAATTTTGCCCTTTGTAGTCAAGGTTAGAGATTATTGACTGACACAAACTAGCAACCAGGTTTTAGTACCTGGGTTTTATTTGAAACTGCACCTATTGTGCTCAACTCAACTTATATACATATACTCATATATGTATATATAATATACGCTACTTAATACGAAACATGATATTTTAAAAAATCCCAGGTTTAGTGGTGTGGTGGCCCCCATGGTCTACAATCACATGCTCTAAGTAGAAGCACAAGACGTAGCCCTTAGCTAAACGGTTAGTGTCCCTTGGTGCTTAGTAAGCTCATAGGTTAGGACAAGAACTCAATAACATGGCATAATGTGCCTAAATAATCCCTTTAGAAGCTCTAACTCTTGTGAGCCCCTTCTTACCTTCCACGTGAGATGGAAATCGCTATCGTTATAATGCAATGATGTGCCATGGATGACTTACTTTAATTCATAGCCAAATAATTACTTATGTCTAGTTACTTGGGTGATTAAGTAGTTTCATACCATAACAATGATATACGAATTAGTCATACAAGTACTCCTAGTTCATATATTACTATTATGTCGTGTAAACAATCAGGAGTGTATGTATAAACATTCCCCATACCCCTTATGCAACAAATTTAATCATATTATTATTAGTGCAATTAGGTTACAAACAAAAGCAAGCATGAAGTAATTGGAAATCACTCACTTTGCCATAACTACTAGCTGTAATAATTCGAAGGTAGGTTATCCCTGAGATCAAAGTCCCTTGAACAACGTAAAAGTAGTAACATAAGGATTTGATATATTATAGTGTCAACCTAAGGTTTTATTAACGTTATACTCTTGACTTAGCATTTAATTTTCTAGGTTAAGCTAAATTTTCAATTGCGTATAATTTTCTTATTTTAAATCCAATTTTCATGATCTTGTAGTTGATTTTCATTATTTTTTAGTGTACTTTCATGTGTTTTGATTAGATTTGAGAGATGGGGTCTAAAATTTTAGTTATAGGCCAGAATAGTAGCGTCTTTATGGATTAGGTTTCCCTTCGAGCTTGAATTTGTTATTGAGCCTTTTACTACTTAGTGAAATTATTAGGGCTTAGAACTTTTATTTGGGCTTAATTGCTTTCTTAAGATCAATTTTTCCATTGAATATTTGTGGTCTTATTACTATCTTGCACTTCTTAAAATTTTAAGTGGCTTTTATGATCAAAGATAAGCCCGATTCTTGCATTAGTAATACTTATCTCTTTAATGGGCTTAGGAAATTTAATGTGGGCTTTCTATGGGATTTATGCCATCTTTGTATTAACTTTAACTTGATGGTCAAAAAGTTTCATAAGTTCCAATTAAAAGTTTTAGGTTCGGTTTTGAGTTTTAGACTCTTAATACTTATCCTACTAGCCTTGGTTAATCTTTTTACTTTAGTTATTATTTTTAAGGGTGTTTAGTTGGATGAAATGTTAATTGTAGATCTAGTTAGGTTGGTTCTTTGGCTCCTAAACTCATTTTTCAAACCTAACTCCTTGTTTTATTAGCTTAGGTGCTTAGCTAAGGCTTTACACTACTTGCGCTTTAACTCATGCTTGTTTTACTCCTTGTAAGTAGATTATTTTAGCATAATATTAAGTGGAAAACATGGAACATGTACAACCCTTGGGTGCAATGCGTTAGGTTGGGCCTTTATATAATGATTTCTTCACTAAAGTTTCATAGAATGGTTTTTCTATCACCTAAGGTTAATTTGATGCATGTATGACCCAACATAATTGAAGATGACACTTAGGTAAGCTTCATAAATTACACATCCAGCACTTTAGGAAGCTTCACATGAGCTTATTTTTGTGGTTTTCTCTAGTTAAAAGGCTATAATATAAGTAACATACATGTACACTAAGAGGAAAACAAGCTTAAGCTACTTACGTTCTACCACTTGTGAGGAAATTTCAAGAAAGTTATCACTTAACCTAGCTAAGAGAACTTCTAAAGTACATGATATATTTATAAAAATATGAAATGGAACTCTACTCATTGTGTTCTAAAGACATTTGAAGATAGGGTATACTTTACTACACGAATGGGTAGTAGTTGCACCTTACTTTAGTCTCCCTTGGCTCCTTGTTTTTGTCTCTCTCCCTTAGTGACCCTTGCTCCTTGAATCCTATGATCTTAGGTACTTGTTAGTGCTCAAAAGTCTCCTCAAATGGTGAAGTGTAAGGTGGGTTTGGGGTGTCTTAGGTTTTAAATCTTTCATTTAGGGTTTTGATAAGCTTAAAGGTCCTCACTACAATTTAGGGTTTAGGGTTTTAGTAAGTTAGGGGTTGTTATTAAGTTTTAGGTTTTTGGGTAACTTCTAGGATCGATATTGACTTTAGAGTTCTTAAGCTGAATTATAATTATGAAATCAATTATTACGAGTATGATTTTTATATTAGGCTTGATTCTTGTTTGGTTGATCTATGAGAATATTTGAAGGGCATTTTCAACTACTTAGATTGTTACTCAAAAATTGTAGTGACGCTCGACTTAGCAACAAACCATAACTTGACTCTAACCACTCTTTCAAATAACCAACAGAACCCCATGACCACAGTGATGGCCAGGATTGCATAGCAATCCCATCCCCATCACCTATCCTCTTTCTCACTAATTGTGCGACCGAACACCCAACACACACTATAGATTCTAACTTTGTCTGATCTACTCTCAAGCAAACATCTCCTACATCTGCTCGCAACACAACCATCAACACCACACATATAAATAGCCTTAACCACGCCTTCTCTCTTCCTTGAGATAATAGAGCCCCTAACTTGATACAACATGCAACAACACCTTTCCATCTTTAATCCCCAATCAAGCAAGATACACAATCGTAAGAACATGCCTTCCATTATTGAAAACAACACATCTAGCCCCATCCTCATTCACTACATCAACACCACCATCTTGAACCCATGACCTACAACCATCTAACGCTAGCCACATACACACTACAACCCGATGACCCAGCTTGTAATATCTCAGCTTTTCGAGCCAATGTGATAACTCTAGGATTCGAAAATAAATCCGATAATTATCATAGTAAAGTCAATTTCATAAAGTAAGCTATATAAAAGAATTAATTTGATAAAACTGTTAGTTATCAATAAATCCGATAATTATAAAAAAATGTGAAATTCAAGCTTTGAAATATAGCAAGATATTACAGATAAGTTATTTAATTTATAAAAATAATAAATGAAGTTGACTTATATATAATATAAATGTATTTACATAGAATATCCATTATATGTATTAAATATACACATATAATAATAATAAATTTTTAAAAATAAGGTAAATTAATATAAAATAATGGAAAATTTCTAGAAAATAATTTGGTGAGTCACCAAATGAAGTGGTACCATAGGAATCAACGGGAAACATGACTCATCATCAAACTAAAAGGGAATCACACCTCGAGCTTATGATTCCTAGAAAAATGACATGTGTATGCTACATGTCAAATTTTTATCCAATTCAAACTAACCTTAAATATATAAATAGATCCTCCACACATCAGATAAAACATTTTGGAATTTGGAAGCATAAGAAAATTGCACAAGAAAAATTAGAAAAAAAAAAAAAGAAACATAAAGCAAAAATAGGTACACAATATGATTTAACTGGTTTAATAGGTTGTAGGTGTACTATAAGGGTGCTATTTAGGGTCAAAGAAAGGACTACTAATGGAGGTGTTTTGGCAAGGCTAGGTGATCAAAGGCGACCAGTTTAGGTGAACAAAATTTCTACTTGTAACTTTGTTAATTTTCTAAAATATCAAATGACCTTATTTAATTGTGAAATTTTGTTTCTTGGAATTATTTTAAGTATATTTTGATGAAGTAATTTTATTTTCATTAAATATTAAGTGGAAATATAGGGTCCTTAAGAAATTTCCTTATTTGGGTGAAAATTAAAGTAATTTTTATAATATTAAATATTGTTGTTTTGAGTTGAATTTTTTTTTTGTATAATATATTTAATATAGATATTTAATTCTAGTAACAAGAATTTTTGAAAATAATCATGTTTACTATTTATTATATTTATTTTGAATAAAATAGGAAATTTTGCTAAATTATTGAAATAAATAGTTTTTAAGAAAATCAATGAATGAGCCCTACAGATTCTGACTTTTGGAAGTTTATAAGGCTATTTGGAACACTTAGTTTTTATCTTACAAATAAATTTGTTTATTTTTCTATTTTTTTTTGTAATTTTGAGCTAAAAATAGTTATTTTTGTAAAAGTAGATAATAAGCTAGTTTAGTGTAATCGATGGTCATATTAAACTATAAATTTTTATGAGTTTATAGGATTTTTTGTAGAACTATTTGAGCCCATATACTATATATTGTGTATTTTCCTAATATAAGCTTATATATTAATCTAATATGTAAAATAGTAAATAATATTATTACAATATTTGTTAAGATAATGTAAGATAGGACTTTTGACATATAATAGATGCTAGACATGGTTAGAAAGTGTAATTTTTTTAGGACTTCTAGTTTATAATTAAAGCCTATTTAGGTTAATTACGAAGTTATGATAGTATATGATCAAGTTAGTAATGAGAAAGGTTATTTTTGGACCTATAACTATATTGATTAGTCTTATTTCTTAAGATATCTTAATAGTCCTTGAAATAACAATTATGACGATATATGTTTACTAAAATTGGATAAAAAATAAGTAAGATATGGTATAATGAAGTTTGAAAACATGATAGTAAAAGCTTATTAGAGTTGGTTTCTACTTGTAGTTGACTTTGAGACTGTTTATATTTTTTAGGTGTGATAGGTGAGGAAGGACTATGTCATGAAGCTTAGGACGTTACACTATTATCAAGCCTTAGTAAATGGATATTTTTGTGTGCTTAAGTAGACTTGCTTACTCCTAACTTTGCATGCTCGGTGTTGTTTGAGCTTAGCTGAGCTTAGTTGTGAACCATGTTGCTTAATGTATTATATGGAGTTTCCTTATTATAACAATTCTTGATTGAATAGAAATCTAATATTGAACTAAGTTGTTGTGATTACATTATGTGCTGTTGATGTGACATTTGTTAGGGTTTATGCTAACTTAAGAAGGTATTTAGGTACTTACCCTACCTCCTAAGGTGTTCACTTACGTGAACCCAATACTAAGATCTTGGAATGGATAAAGATATTAAGTTAAGGCTGTGCTAAAGTGTAATGAGTAAGGTTGCTTAAATTTGCTGGGTATTGCTTAGTGTACGATTTGCTGCATTCATAGCATAACATGAAAAAGGACTTAAGGTTAAGTCTGTCTAAAAACCGAGGTTTTGCTAGGTTGGTTTTCTAGGTGAAAGTGGGGTTTTGTTAAGTGAACTATTTGATTTATAAAAGCTGAGTTTTTGAGCCTATAGAAATTGTATCGTATTTATTGGGCCATCTATATGCTGGATTTGTAAACTATATCAAGTGGTTTCTATTTTACTGGGTTTTAGAAGTTCTACCCTAAGGCAGCTCCTTGTTACCTCTAGGTTCTTAGATGTTGTATTTAGATACCTGGGTATGTTGACTAATCGAATGTATAAATTGGAAGAGCATAGTATATCAGTACTGATAGATGCTATGTTCATGAGCATAGTATTTTGCATTACTAGCCATAAATACTTAGCTTGGCTAATGTATTTGCAAAGTTGAATTTACTGTTTAGGAATGAATTGTTTAATTTGTGATATCATCTATATTGTATTGTTTGTTATCCACTCTTAGTTAGCTTCCATAGTTAAGGGGATAAAATATTTTATCCTTAGGTTAATAAGATCTTGAAGGGCTTAACACTAGGGAGGATGCATTCTAAAAGCGTTGGTCGGAGTTAACAACTTTTGAATGGAACCTGTACTAAGTCAAAAGTCTTACATTTTGATGATGGAAGGAAAAAAAATGGTTCGTGTTTTGATGTAAATAGTAAACTGTACAAATAAGTTGTAACTAAAGATTTAGTTGAACTTCGTTGTAGCATTCACTTAAATAAAGTTGTCTTTTAATGAATGAGTAGGTTAAATTAAGTTTTTAATAGGTATTCGAGTGTAATGGTGCATCTTGTACTAAGTTAGGATGTGACATCCTTTAGGTTATATCAGTGCATTAATTAGGGACCATAACTTTTAGGCATGTATGAGATGTATGGGGTAGTTAGGTAGTAAAGAATCATAGTTTAGTAAAACAATCGTAGTAGTTATGAAAAGAATCTTATGTAGAATTTATTAAAAAAAAAATAATTCATAGGGAATGTGGAAGACCACCATTGATTCAGGTATCGGTAGAGCAAAGATGATATGCCGCGAGTCTCGAAAACCAAGGATGAGGCACTCAAGGTTCGAATGGGTATGAAGGGGAAGAAGTGAAATGGGGGTTTTGACGGTGAATATGTTAGGACCCTAAAAGGGGCCTAGTAGGATTACCTAAAATTTCCATAACATGTATGCACCCATGATATGAAAACCGCCTTGCAAGTCATAGATTACAAGACTCTAAATAATAAATCACTAAGATTATTGTTTTTCAAGTAATTAATTTATTGTAACATAACATAACATATAAGTATAATTAACTATAGATATCTGATATCCTATAGTTTCTCAGAACCGTAGAGAATCGATATCCCTTACCAAATAATAAGACAGGATATACTAACATTATATAAAGAAATAGATACAAGAAAAATTATATTATAGTAAGTTTTAATATATAAATATTTTCTACAAAGAATGTCTATGTATTATCTAAAAAGTACTCAACTACTTCTAATACTAGTATACATATCTTCATCACGCACTCAACACTCAAGACATATCTTAATCCCATTGTAAGTAAACCTGCAAAGTAAACTAAAGGGAAATGAGCATAAACAGCTCAGTGAGTTTGTCCCTCACCATTATTGTTAAAATAAGTTATCACACATTATTATCACACATGTAAGCAAGCTATCTACATACATAATGAATGCAGGAGTGATGAATATAAGCAACGCATCCATAGGAGTCCGGAACTATGGAAGGTGTAGAATTACATTGTTTACACTTCAATTATCCTTTGTACTTACTCGTACAGGGCACCTCAGCTTACTCGCATGAGGTTACCTAGGGGCACCACCCCTCCAAGCAAAACTTGACTATTATCCTAGTCGAGAAAAGAGTTTTAATCCAAATAGGGAGATTCCAAATTAGGACTATTCACCCTCCAAGGCCCCTTGGGCACAAACATGCGAGTCCTCTCGTAACCAAAATTATGTAAGGCCTTATAGGCATAATAGAGCGAGTCCTTTCACTATCAAATGGAGAACCTATGCTAGCTTTTCCTTAACGTTAAAATATTATTCATGGCTCTACGAGCCCTTATAGAAATCATACAAAAATATGTTTAAGAGTAGAAAAGCTTTTTTTTTTTAAAAACATTTTTCCCAAGATTTTTGTAAAGCTAGCTTTCTCTATTCAGACCTTTACCGAGTTATAGACATGCGACGAGTATAATTGGTTGTTTTAGTCTAATACTTATATTTATCAATTTAAAAAGGTGATCATACAAATGACAGTAAACAAGCAAAGCAATCATTCAAACATACAATCAACAACAAGCAGCAAAACCTCATTCACGTAACATGCATAAGCAAGTAGCGGGTCATTAGAACTCCCTCACCTAGATCATTGCTCATTCTCTAAGCCTTTAGGGTTTCTAGGACTCGATATCAAATGCCTAAATCAAAATGGTAAAATTTATAAGTGTTTTGAGAAGTCAGACTCCTTAATCAACTAAAAGTCTATTGTAGTTTATCTAATTTCCCCCAATATAACCTAAGTATAATGTGTATAGGGTTACCATACTCAATGAGATTAATAGTAACTATTTTCTTATATTATTAAGTTATGAAACTTCTTTTATATATTTTGTAACTTTTTCATTCTAATTCCGATATTTGCGAACTTATGGTCATTTTTCATCATTTTTGGATGCATGTTCATACGGCGATGTCCGTTTTAGATGTTAAGACCAGTGTTTTACGATATGGGCTAAATTTATTAAAATTTTATCTTATTGAAGTTTAATTATTCTTATTGCTTATGTGTATGCCCTAGTTTAGGACTTAATGATTGAATTAGCTATTTAATTCTTGCACTTAGGAAATTTTACATTGGTGTTACTAATTCACATACTTGATTAAGTTTAATTCAATTTAGGAAGTGTATTAGGGTTTACTAATTCATGTACCTAATTCTTATGTGCTCTTCTTATTTCTTATTTTAAAAACCTATACTTATGTCATCACTTACATCATCAATCGCTTGTGTCATCACTTATGTCATCATTTGCTTATGCCATGGCTTATGTAATCTTTTAATGATGTCATGGCTTATGTCATCTTTTAATTGCATCATTGCTTACTTCATCCTTTGCTTACATAAACCTTATCTCATGCCTAAGTATATTATGTACACTTATGTGCATTTATACCTATGTTAACTATATACCTACACCTTTGCTATACTTATATGTATACTAGTATACTTATACATGTACCTTATTTATACTTGTACATATGCCCATATACTTATACGGTCATATATGTATTTTTGTACAAATTTCGTATGCCAAATTTTCCTCTTAAGAAAACTTCCCTAATTTCATTCTTTTTGCGTTTTAAGAGTGTATTTAGCAGGGTATTGGTATGTATAGTTAGTATTTGTCTTAGTTTAGGTTATGTACATAGTAAATACTTATGTACAAAGATCTCTATACTTATATTCCTCTAGTATATCCTTATGTACATATACCTAAAAACATATATACATGCATCTCCTTCCATTTTGTAAAGATTCCTACTCTTCTACACATGTATATGGAGATTCCTACTCTTTCTCCTTGATTTATGTGAGTAGAAGTTGTGAAAATGAAGTGTTGAAAGAATATGACAATAAGGAGCAAAGGGGGTGGGTTTATGGTTTGAGAAGGGAAAGAAGAGAGTGTTTTGTTATCTTAATTTATGTTTCCAAAAAAGAAATGAGTAAGGTCTAAATGGGAAGGAATGTGGATGGCAAAGAAATGAGGAAAAAGAGAAGAAAATCCAAAAGAAAAGAGAAGAAATCATTAGAAAGGAGAAGAGAATTCTAGATGATCATGACATTTGTTGACTTTGTCAATATGTTAACTTAGTCAACTCTCTTAGGGTTGAATGTAATTTGAATGCTCATGATGAAGTAATTAAGAAAATTAGGAAGAAAATTAAGGAAATGTGGGGTTTGTTGAAATAATTAGTAAAAATAGGTAGTGAGATCTTTTTCCAAGTATTTATATCCTAGAAACATCATTTGGTATGCCACTTTATGTAATTGTCATAAAAAGTATCATTTAAGGTCTTAAGGTTTATTACATTTAACCTAAGGATCAACTAGACCCTTAACTCTATATAATACTAACCTAGTTATATACTTAGAAGATGAATGTGATCTAGGATACAATATCTTAGTTTCTAAGGGATCACTTAAGTATTCTAAATATTTATGCATGATTTAAAGTTATATTTAGTTGTTTATCGATGAATTGACATAATATAGAGGATATATTATCACTTAGGGTTTTAGGGTAAATTATGATGAATTAGTGCTTTTATATCCTTAAAGTTATAGTTTTAGCATTTTATTACTTTCAAGTATAATCTCTAGTGTTTTTACACATTTAGGGTTGAATATATTCATACACGATTAAATATTCAATTGTTATTTTAGGGTTTTGATAAGGTTTGAGGTTAACTTTTCCAGTTACATATACTTGAGGTTTTAGGGTCTTAATATGTGGTTAGAGGTTCAATTGATGATTTAAGGTTTTTCATATTCACTTTAGATTTTGGATTGAGATTTTAAATCTTACTGGCTCTATTGACTTTAGGAAATCATCTACAATTTGGACATTTGTTTCTATACTTAGAAAGCGAAATTTGCAGGGTTTACATAATATGTATGGATATCACGCACCAAAACATAAACACAATCAGTGGTGGAGCTCAAAATAGGGTTCAATACTACTCACGAACACTAAATGTCACTCGGTATTTAAATGAGGGTTAGATGCAACTTACTAATTGGCTTAAATGAGGGGTTTACCATAATCTTAAGATCAAGATTGATAATAACGCAAGAAAGATTAAGAGTTATTCAACACTCAATAATCCAACAAATGCAGGCTCTAAGAGCTAAAGAGTATCCTTACTTGAAAAAGGAATGTTTAAGTGTAAACACATTGTTGAATATTCTTCATTGATGATCCCCCCTCTTAATTACAAATGTTGCTATTTATAGCCAGTCTTAAACCTTAATGGTAGAACTATAAATAATGTACAAAGCATTAAGCCCTAAAGAATAAGCCCACAATTAAAATAAAGAAAATATTTTCAAGAATACAAAATTGTGTGCTTAATACAAGTCGGCATGTAGTCATTTGGCCTCTCTTAGAAGGAGTAGGATTTGAATTGGATGGGTTTAGCAGTTGGATGTCTAAGTTCGAAGAGGAGTCCTTGGAGTCTCGTGGTGCTTAGCTGAGATATCCAAAAGGTCAGCCCGTAATTGTCGAGTACTAGAATTAATCAACAATAATCTCTCCATGCCGTCTAAGTAGATCAATAGCCTTGAGGATTCAGTTGTATGATCTTTTGGATATTTGGTAGATGAAAAACTTGTTTTTGAATGGCTCTTTTTCTTCCTCTTGTCCTTCTAGCATTTGCTTGTCCTTGGCAAGAGTTGATCAGCCTTGGCAACAAATTGTTTAGCCTAAGCTTAGAGCATGTCGGTCTCAGTTTCTTATTAGTCGGTGTCGACTTGGAACAACTTAGCCTTGACTTAGAGATAGTCATAGGTTGAATCCTATCAAAAGAGAGGAGATGCCATAACAACCTTAACCTAATCTTGTTTAACCATAAGATATGATGGAGTTGACACAATAGTTTACGGTTGCATTGGTAAGAGTTGATGGAGGAGGTAATAAGTTAGCTTGAGTGCAGTAAATAGTAAACAATTTGATGGGAAGGACAATGATCCTCCAGTAGTAGAAGAATTGATTAGCTCATTAGAGAAAGCCTTTGAAGTGCATGAGGTGGAGGAAAATAAGAAAGTTGGGATGGCTAATGTTCTATTAGATGGAGGTGTAAATAATTAGTGGAAAAGAAAGAGACAAAATTTACTAGATCTTATTGATTTGGTTGTATTTTGAGATGCTTTTCTAGAAGACTATTTTCCTAAGTATGAGGTAGCGAGGCAGGAAAATTGAAGAATATGAGAGGGAATTCTATTGGTTATTGAAGTTTGCTCCTAAAGTTGTGTAGAATAATGAGGTTGCTAAAGTTAAGTGGTTTAAGGCCGATCTTGATCTCTATTACCAAGCAAAGTTGAAGAAGAGCAAATTGGTGAGATGCTAATATTGTCAATGAAACTTTTTTGATTAAGGAAGCTCGTGATCTCTAGTGAGTTGCCAATGAGATTGAGAATAAGAAAAGGAAGTTAGATGTTAGTTCTAGTAGCAAAGTAATCTAGCTAAAGGAAACAAGTCCATTTGGTCTGTAAGAGGAAACGAAAGGCCTTTACTAGATTTATAACCTTATTAGAAGTGTAATTGATAGGAATCAGCTTGTGATTGTCTCCAAGCTAAGGATGACTTATTCTAAGTTGATACTGACTTGTAAGAAATTGAGACTGACATGCTCTAAACCTAAGTTGAACAGTTTGTTGCCGAGGCCGATCAACTTTTGCTGAGGTTGAGTAGATGCCAAAAGGATGAGAGGAGGAAAAAGAGCTACTCGGTAACAAGTCTATCATTTGTTGAGTAGCCAAGAGATCATACAACCGAGGCCTTAAGGCCATAGATCCATTCAGTACGGCATGGAGAGATTATTGTTGATTAATTTTAGTATTCGGGAATTGTGGGCCAACCTTTGGATATCTCAAGTAAGCATTGCGAGACTCTAGCGACTCTTCTTTGGACCCAAACATCCTGTCATGAACTGAGGATGGCTTAGTCATAGCAAACGCCGTATACTGTACAAAGAACCCTTGATTGGTTACCCTTCCAATCAAGAACTCTTTGCATAATATACAAGGCTCTACAACGACTAGTTTCCTAAGAGCATACGGATTCACATGATATTTTCATACAAACATATTTATATAAAATTTGAACTACAAAGCTTACAATATACAGTAATTTAGTATATCTTAGTCTATAATAGTAATAAAAAAAAAGTATATGAGTAAGAGTCTACATAAACTATTCTCTCTCAATACATAAGATAACTCACTCTTGCCTAAATCCCCAAGTTAACATGTGGCATCCCTTGGCTAGCCTCTACGAATAGGCTATCCTAAAACAAAAGTCTAAAGGGGTATAAGCCTAAGCTAAGTGAGCAAAACCCTCAGCTACACCACAAGCAAGTTATAAGGACATTATATTCATGCATATGAATGAATGATCAAATAGAATGCTAAACAATATGTATAATTAACTAGTTCATATACGTAACTCAGATTTAATGCCCTCTGAAGTCAGGGTTGGAGTATACATGGCACTAATCAGATCTGGGTATTATACTAGAATTTACTTTACTACGGAATTCCACATTTTGTACTTAAATAAAATAATTCTTTTATTTCATAAAAACCAAGTTTTAGTATAATCATGAGTGGGCCCCCGCAGTTTACATTTACCCCCAAATGGAGGCCTCTAGACTTGACTCTTAGCTAGGCGGTTGGCACCTCCAATGCCTAGTGTTCCCGCTGGCCAGGGTAAGGTCATTTTGTAGGAGTACACTGTACATAAGCAATAAATTAATAATAATAACCCCCTAATGGCCTCTCTTTACCTCCATGTGATGTGATTGCCGGAAGTATGTCTATGCGATGCATGTTAATGTATGTTCCCGTTTCTTTTTTTTTTTAAGCCAAGTATAGTTAAATTTAAATTATGCTGTGATGATCCAATAGTACACACAATCATTTTCTATACTACCATGCAATAAACAAAGCATTATCTGTACTTAAGGTAAATTCACAACTCAACATACAATATCATACACAAGCGTTTCCCAAACCCCACACAGTAGTCAATTAACAATAATAATTAAGTCCATTATCTACAATTACAAACAAGCATGGAATCATACGGCAAATACTCACTCGGCCATGGTGACTCGCCCTAATCGTAGTAATTGATCGGGAGATCCTCGCTCACCTCAAGATCACCTGACCATTATGATATGATAACGCTAGTAAGTAATTGAATTAACTAATAATTCTAAAAATCTAGTTACCTAATTCTACTTAAATTACTATCAATTTTTATTCAGTTAGACCTTATTATTAATCATATGTAGCTTTTCATTCTATTTTTGAAATTTATGAATTTATAGTCATTTTTCATCGATTTCAAACATACGTTCACACGGTGATGTCCGTTTTGGACATTAAGACTCGTGTTTTACGATATGGATTGAATTTATACTTAGAGAATTTTACTTTACTATTACTAATTCATATATTTAATTAAATATAATACAATTTAGAAAGTGTATTAGGGTTTACTAATTTAGGCACCTAATTATTATACACTCTTCTTATTTTCTTATTTTATAAACCTATGTTTATATCATTGCTTACATCATCATTTGCTTATGTCATTGCTTATGTCATCACTTGCTTTTGTCATGGCTTATGTCATCTTTTGATTACCTCATTGCTTACTTCATCATTTGATTACATTTGCCTCACCTCATACTTATGTCATGTCTAAAAAGCTTATGTACACTTTACTTAACCTCATATATACATATACCTTTACTATACTTATATGTATACTAATATACTTATACATATACTTATACTTATACTGTATTTATACTTATATACATACTCATATACAAATACGGTCATATAAGTATTTTTGTACAAATTTCGTATGCCTAATATCACGACCCAATAGTATCGTTGTCGTAGTAGGTCACTGTATATCGTATAAAGGTCTATTATCAACCCCTTTGTTGATCATAGGCCTTTCATACGATACACAAGGCTCCTTCCACTCTACGTTACCACTAAGCCTATAGACAAGTAATATAGAGCAATTTAATTAAAATTACTTCTATGTTATAATTTAGCTAATTGTGTGGGCTCGTGAGACCTACACAAAAAAAAATATTACAAAGAAATGCAGTTCATAACAGAACTATATTAAATCTATGTTATGAGCACAAGCATAAAAGTATCTAAATATCTATAAATCTATTACAAAATATCCTCTTCGCTCTTTGATCGCTCCAACCCGTCCTACACGAGACTTACTACGGGCATGCTTCGACCTGAATTAGTGAAGAGGTTCTCCTACATCAACAAAAATCTACAGGGGTGTAAGCTTAAGCTTAGTGAGATAAACACCCTCATCAGTACCTATAAACCCTTAAAAGTTTTGATCAAGTTTTTGAAATAGACCCAACTATATTAGACAATTTAGGAGTCGACAAGGCTAATTAAAGTGAAAACCCTAAAAGAATTAATCAATTGCGTAAAGAATTTTTCTACCCTAAATGTTTCTAAAAGCTAAAGATTTCATTCGAAAGTGATAAAACCTTAGAAATGATTCCATTAAGGACATATGTACACCAATCCAACATGATATACCCTAAAACCTTAATTGAATATCTAATGCTTATATTTTGCTAAATCGTTAGTAAAAGGTTAAAGATAACCCTCATTCTTGCTTATATGATTCGAATTCTCAAGTAATCCATTAGGAACTAAGATAATGAGTCATAGATTATATTTATTCCTTAAATATATGATTAAGATAGTCTTACTTAGGGTTAGGGTTATAGTTGAAGATTAGGTTACATATAGTGAACTTTAATACTCAAATTAGCACTTTTTGCACTTGTTATCCAAAGTAGTTTATCAAATGAAATATATGGACTCTAAAGACCTAAAGTAAGATCTCATCAACCATATTTACACATCAATGCATCATATACCTCATTTCTTCTCATTTCCTTCATTTTCCCCTAATTTCCCTTAATTACTACATTATGTGCACAAAATTGCACATACTTAAGGAATGTTGACTAAGATAATATATGTTGACCAAAGTTCAAATGTTAACCAAGTCAACACATGTTGACTAAAGTCAACATTTTGAAAAGTCAACAAAAGCTAAGAGATAAGGAAAATATCTCTTCCTTCATGATGTCTTTCTTTTCTTTTCCTTTTGATTTTTCTTTCTCTCTCTTTCATTATTGTTGCCGTCCACAATTGTCTAAACCCCACCACATGTTTTCTTCCATTAAAAGAAACAAATCAAAACCCTTTTTCATGCCGTGACCTCTTTCTTCTTCTTTCCCTTTCATTCCTTCACTTTTGTCTCCATAACTTCAACATCATTAAAGGTATGTCTTTAAGTTGCTTTATGTTACTTTCTAGTATTCATTAGTTAGTTAATTAGGTAGATTAGATAAGTAGTTATGTGGTTAGTATTGTCTTGAAGAAGAGGAAATAAAGTTTCCATCTTTAAGTGTAGAAATTTGAACTTTTGAAGAAGAAGAAAGGAAGACATGAGTATATGCTTATAAGTATGTATACATAAGGAAATACCAAAAGAGTATAAGTATATGAACCTTTGTACATGAGTATTTATCATGTACATAACCTAATTTAAGATCAAATCTAACTATACATACCTATACTACACTAAATATATACATAAGAACACAAAAACATGGAATTAGAAAGCTTTTCTTAAGGAAAAGCTTAGGCATACGAATTTTAGTATAAAATACGTATCCAACCGTATAGGTATACGGGTATGTATACACGTATAAATACGGTATAAGTCTAAGTATAGGTATGAGTATAAGTATGTATAAAGTATATGTACATAAGTATAAGAGAAAGGGATAACATGTACATAATACATATACATATGACATAAGCATGAGGAAAGGCTTATGTAAGCATATGATGAGGTAAGTGATGACATAAGCACATGATGACATAAGCAAGTGATGACATAAGCAATAACATAAGCAAAGGATGATGTAAGCGATGACATAAGCATAAGTTTAGAAAATAAGAAAACTAAGAAAAGTGTAGGTAATTAGGTAACTAAATTACTAAATCCTAATACACCTTCTAAATTAGATTATATCTAATTCAGTACATAAATTAGTAATAGCAAAGTAAAAACCTTTCATTATAAGACTTTAAGGAATAAAAGATATAAACATAAGTGATAAAAGTACTTAAGTGTTCATAACTAAAAATTTCTATAAATTTAGCTTATAACGTAAAATAGAGGTCTTAATATCCAAAACAGATATTACCATGTGAATATATGTTCAGAAACAATGAAAAACGACTATAAATTCATAAATATCAAAAATAAAACAAAAAAGTTACATACGATTGAAATTAAAGTCTTACCGGATAAAAGTTGATAGTAATTTAAGTAGAATCAGGTAATTAGATGTTTAGAATTAGTAGTTAATTCAGGTACTTACTAGTGTTATTATCGCATAATGATCAGGTGACCCTGAGGTGAGCGAGGACCTCCCGATCGATTACTACGATTAGGGCGAACAGCTATGGCCGAGTGAGTATTTACCCTATGATTCCATGCTTGATTGTGATTGTAGATAGTGGACTTAAATATTATTGTTAATTAACTACTATGTAGGGTTCGGGAAATGCTTGTGTGTGTAATTGTATGTTGAGTTGTGAATTTGCCTTAAATGCAGAGAATGCCTTATTTGTTGCATGGTAGTATAAAAAATGATTGTGTGTATTAGTGGATGATCACAGCATAATTTGAACTAAATTATACTCGACCTATAAAAAGAAACTAGAACATGCATTAACATGCATAGCATGGATACTATTCTAGCCGTCACATCACACGGAGGTAAAGAGAGGCCATTCGGGGGTTGATATTATTGATTTATTTGGTTATGTACGGTGCACTCATACAAAATGACCTTACCCTGGCTCGCGGGAATACTAGGCGTTGGAGGCGCCAACCGCCTGGCTAAGGGTCGAGTCTAGAGGCCTCCGTTTAGGGGTGAGTGTGGACTACGGGGGCCTACTCACAATTATACTAGAACTTGGGTTTTTCTGAAAATAAAATAATTATTTGATATAAGTACGGAACATGGAGTTCCGTAGTAAAGTAAGTTCTAGTATAATACTCGGATCTGATTGGTGCCGTGTAAACTCCAACCCTGACTTCGGAGGGCGTTAAATCCGAGTTACGTATATGAACTAGTTAAGTATGCATATTGTTTGGCATTATGTTTGATCATTCATTCATATGCGTGACGCTAATGTACTTATAACTTTCTTGTTGTGTGGCTGAGGGTTTTACTTACTAAGCTTAGGCTTACACCCCTTTAGACTTTTGTTGCAGGATAGCCTGTTCGTAGAGATAGGATGAAGGATGCCACAGGTTAGCCTGGGGACTTGGGCAAGAGCGAGGTGTCCTGTGTGATGAGAGGAAGTAGTTATGTAGATTCCTTCTCATGTACTTACGTTTATCTTATTATTATGAACTTAGACATACTTAAATACTGTGTAATGTAAGCTTTATAACTTAACTTTTATATAAATATGTTATATGATGATATCATGTGAATCTGGATGTACTTTGGAAACTAGTGGTTGTAGAGCCTTGTATATTGTGTGAAGAGTTTTTGATTGGAAGGGTAACCAATCAGGGGTTCTTCATATAGTATACGACGTCTGCCACGACTAGGCCGTCCTCAGTTCGTGACAGTACCACATGACAGAAATTTATTAGATGCAAAATCATATGAATGCATGAATAATCATTATGCCAAACAATGCATGCATTGACCTAGGAACTACATATGACTCAGAATTGCGCCCCCTGAAGTCGGGGTTTGGAGATAATTAACTGACCTAAACCAAAATCCGGGTTCTAGACCTTGGGTTTTATTTCATTTGCACTATCATGCTATGTTAAAGGAAAACTCTCTCTCTCTCTCTCTATATATATGTATACTTCCTTTATCAAAATCAAATCATATCTTTTAAAATCCCAAGTCTAGTGATGTGGTGGCCCCTGTAGTCTATAAACACACGCCCTAAGTAGAAGCCACAAGACTCGGCCCCTCGCTGACGGTTGGTGTCTCCCAACGCCTAGTAAACCCATCATCTTAGGACAGGGACTCAATATATATGATGACATAGTTAGTGCCGAATTCTACAGGAAACTCGTATTCCTGTGAGTCCCTTCCCATCTTCTGCGTGATGTGGCAGTCCATGTTATCCATATGCAATATGGGAAATGCATGATTCATTTTGATTTCTTAATCGCATATGTGATTAACTCGATTTTTAGGGTGATTAAACAATTTCATTCCATATAATTCACATGTATATATTAATATAGACAATTCCTATTATTATATATATAATTAACAAGTCATCACATTCATCCATAAATCTATACACATGCATCTCCCATATCCTATGAGCATTCAAATTTATATATATAAGTTTAGGTGCATCTATTCTACAAGCACAATCAAGTAAAGAGTCATCGAAAATTTACTCACTCTGCCATATGGGCCAATCAAAGTAATCCAGAGGCAAGTCGTCTCTGTATACGGTATCCCCTGGCCATCGAAATAATATTTATAAGAGACTGAAATAAACTTAGGGAACTAAGTAAATTTTTCCTTTAGTTATACTTTTGTCTAGTTTTCGAAATTTTTCCCGGTTTTTGCCTAAAGTTCAATCGCGTATAACTTTTTCATTTTAAATCCAATTTTTATGATCTTATAGTCAATCTTCATCATTTTTTAGTGTACTTTAACATGGTGAGGTTATATTTTTGAAATGAGGTATACAATTCTACCCATGGGTTAGAACAGTAGCATTCCTCATGTGTTGGAGTGCTTTTGGGCCTTATATGGTAAATGGGCTTTTTGATAACTTGAGAAATCCTTTAGGCTTGGTCTTAAGATTTTATCCTAAGCTTAAAATACTCCTTGAGATCATATTTACAACTTTGATTTATATTCCTAAGGCTAACAACCACTTCATGAGCCCTTTAGTGGGCTTAAGTTGTCAAATGGGCTTATTTTTAGTTCAAACTAAAGTTAGTGACTTTGGTGGGCTTGTAGGGCCTCAGGTGGATTTCTTATGGGCTTCATAAAACCTCTTTTGTTACTTTAAGATGCTGGTCAAAATTTTCTTGAAGGCCCAACTTAGAATTCTAGACTTATTTTGAGAGTTTTAGGCTTTGTATGCTTACCATACTTGCTTTGGTTGATCTTTTCACTTTGTTCATTTACTTTTATCATATTTTTAAGATTCTTTTTCTCACGTTCCAGATCTGTTCATGATGATTCCAAGGGGTTCTTGCTTGGTTTTTCAACTTGTTTCATCATTTCCTTAAGTTTAGGTGGTAGATTATGCACTTAAACTACTTGTATCCAAATCTTAACTTAAGTTTTCTTCCATAAGATGATCCTTTAACTCATGCTCCACACAAAGAAATAAAAGATCTTATACTTAATATAACCTCCATATCATAGCTCATGTCATACAAAGTTGGTTTTGTCATAAAACTTCATGTGATGGATTTTTCCTTGACTTAAGTCTAAATTTGAGTATGTTTAACTTAATGGAAACAAAATCAACATCCAAATGACTATGAAACCCTCACGTCCAGCATGCTCATCCTCTATTTAAGTTTTTGTTTCAAGACTTTCTCAACTTAAAATGTTCCATTCAAAGTGTTGAACAATTGTCTTTACAAAATACCAACTTTATATGCTCATGCTTCAACTTCATGTAAAGGTTTTATGAGCTTGTTTCTTAAAATGGTCTTTGTCGTTATCACAACCTAAATCATACTTATATCTTCAAGAAATCAAAGTCTCTTAACATAAATACTAACCCACTAATCACAAGAAATACTTACTCGTTCTTAAAGCAAAATATGGTGGTTGTACACAAAGGTTTCACTTAAGCTCTTAATTTTGCTTCCTCTTTTTCAACCTTTTGGAACCTGAATCTTTTGGTCTTTTGGAATGGGGTTTATGGAAGGTTCTAATGGTTCTAAAAGATCTTAGATGGTGAAAGAAAATAACACAAGAACAAGTAGAGAAGTTGTCGTGAGTGAAGTTGGAAAAATGGAAGAAAAGTTGATTTTGTGGGGTAAGGTGGTTTCTCCCTTTTATGTTTGTTTCAAATGAGAGAAAGATGAAGTGAAAACGAAATTGAAAGTGAGAGAAAAAGTGAAGAAAGTGGCCGGTTTGAATGGAGAGAGAATGAGTGTTTAAATGCCTTGAAAGTGTTGTCTTGTAGCTTATAGAAAGTCAACAATTGCAACTTTTGATGATGTAAGCATTAAGGGGTGAATAGTGATGTGTAAGAGAAAATGATTGATGGTTAAAAGACAAGAGCATGGCCCCCCTTTCTCCCTTGTCCAAATCTTCCATTGAAAGTCTTTTTGGGCTATGGAGTGGTCTTGTCTCATTTATTAAAGTTAAGCTTATGAAATCTTGTGAAAAATTGTCCATATGTAGTATAAGTGAAGGGGTGATAAGGAAATTGTCTTGTCACTAGATTTGATAAGTTATCAATTGATAAATGATTCCAACTCTCAATTGATAAGTTATCCAAGGTGATTGGTTGGTTTACTTATTTATGTGTAAAGCTTATACTTGAAGATAAGGGCATGGCCTATATAGGAAATTGTTTTAGGGTTTTCATTTTGCATTGTTTCGTAATTTATGATTCGATTCCTATAAAATTGTGCAATTTTCTAAAGTTGAATGAAATTAATCAAATTGAATTATTGATTAATTACTTAGGGTTAAAATTCCTTAATTATTTTAGGGTTTAGGGTTTTAAGTGACTTTAGAGCTTGTAATTCCTCAAGCTCAGGTTTTATCGATAAATGGTTTTTGGATTGGAAAAATTTAATTCGTTTCTAAATATAAACTTAATTTTTTGGTTTAGTTGATCTTTAGGAATGTTCGGAAAGTACTTGTACTCAAATCTTAGTCCCGCTAAAAGTAGGGTTTACATCCTCCCCCCCTTAAAATAAGTTTTGTCTTCAAAACTTAAAGATATACCTGGGACTTCAAACAATTGGGGGTACTTTCGCTTTACCTCTTCCTCTGCCTCCTAAGTGGCCTCTTCCTTTTCATGGTTTCTCCAAAGTAGTTTAACATATCTTATTTCCTTGGTCCTTAACTTTTGAATTTTACTATCAGTGATCTGAACTGGGTGTTCTTCATAAGTCATATTTCCTTTAAGTTGTATCGACTCCAATTCAGTTACATTATCAGGGTCAAGTACATGTCTCCTTAGCACTGACACGTGAAACACATTATGTCGTTTAGCTAAGTTTGGTGGTAATGCTAAGCGGTACGCGAGGTTTCCTACTCGCTTAAGGATCTCAAAGGGTCTAATGTATCTGAGGCTTAATTTCCTTCAAGAACACATGATCTCCTATACTAAACTCCAATTCCCTTCTCTTTAAGTCCGCCTAACTCTTTTGTCTATCTTAGGCTTCTTTCATTTGCTTTTTAATGAATGCTACCTTTTCAACTGCCTCTTGCACTAAATCTGGCCCTAAGGCTGCCTTTTCCATATCTTCCCAAAATAATGGGGATCGACATCTCCTCCCATATAACGCTTCATATGGTGGTATTGGATGGATGAATGGTAACTATTGTTATATGCAAACTCCACTAGCGGTAAGTGAGAATCCCCATTTCCTTTAAAGTCCAAAACACAGGCTCGAAGCTTGTCTTCTAAAGTCTAAATTGTTTTCTCAGACTGTCCGTTTGTTTGGGGGTGATAAGCCGTACTGAACTTTAAGTTTGTCCCCAACATTATTTGTAAACTTCTCCAAAAATTAGACAAAAACCTTGGATCTCTATCAGAAACTATTCCAGAAGGCACTCCATGCAAATGTATTATCTCCCTTAGATATATTCGAGCTAACTTTTCTAGGGGATAAGTCATGTTGACGGGTAGAAAGTGTACTGACTTTGTGAGTTGATCCACTATCAACTATACAGCATCACGGCTTGCTGCCATTTTGGGCCAATTCTTTAGGGCTTAATGCTTTGTACATCATTTATAGTTATACTATTAGGGTTTAAGACTTGCTATAAATAGCAACATTTGTAATTAAGAGGGGGGATCATCAATAAAGAATATTCAGACAGTATATTTACACTTGAACATTGCTTTTTTGAGTAAGGATATTCTTGAGCTCTTAGAGCCTCTATTTGTTGTATTATTGGGTATTGATTAACTATTAATCTTTCTTGCATTCTTATCAATCTTAATCTTAAGATTTGGTAAACTTCTCATTTGAGCCAGTTAGTGAGTTGCATCTAACCCTCATTTGAATCCCGAGTGACATTTAGTGTTCATGAGTCATATTGAACCCTATTTTGAGCTCAATCTTTGATTGTGTTTATCTTTTAGTATGTGATATCCATATATATTCACCGTCATACCACCCATTTCACTTGTTGCCCTTCATACCCATTCAAACCTCGAGTGCCTTATCCTTGGTTTTCGAGACTCGCTAATATTGTTTATATTGTATTATTTGTTATCTACTCTTAGTTAGCTAATTATCTTTAGGTGAAAATGTTTTTATCTTTAGGTTAAAAGGACCTTGAAGGGCTTAACACCAGGGGGGATGCATTGTAAGAGTGTTAGTTGGAGTTAGCGACTTTTGGATGGAACTTATACTATGTTAGAAGTATTATTATTTTGAAGATGGAAGGAAAAAAAATGGTTTGTGTTTCGATGTAAATTTTAAATTGTACAAATAAGTTGTAACCAAAGATCTAATTGAACTTTGTTGTAGCATCTCCATTATCACATAAATAAAGTTCTCTTTTGATGAATGACCAGGTTGAATTAAGTTTTTAATAGGTATTCTTATGTGATGGTGCATCCCGTGCTAAGTAGGAATGTGATATAGATAACCCCACTATGCCATGACATTAGTAGCACCTATGCGTGAACCTCCAACTATGCTCAACCACTTCATGATGCAAACACAAACCTACCATTGGTTACCTCCAAATTACCACTAAAAACCATCGAAACCACTACTGTTCATTAAGGCATCGTATTTGAACACCCTTTTACTAATGACATTTTCATGGAAATCATGTTTCCCATTTGAAAAACCCCAATTGAAGTCATTGATTGAGGCCCTTCAATTGCTACTGTTCATTTCTCTTTTGCTCACCAACCTGGATCTGATTGAAACCTCATGTCTTGCAATTTCAACCAACCCATGCACCTTGTATTGGCCCAATTCGTACCTAAATGTGATAGGTAGGTTGCTGTTTTTCTTTTTCTTAGTTTATTTATTTTATTATTTTAGTTTTTTTCTTGTTTGTTTTAAATTATTTAAGAATACTAACTTATTTTATTTTTAGTATAGGTATTTAGTATTTTTAATATCATTAGTTTTATTGTGATTTTCTTTACTTTGAAAAAAATTAGTTTATTCGTATTGAATAGGTACCAACATTAATTCTTTTGTAAGCCTTTATATTATTCATTCTATATTAATAATTTTTACATGTTTTGTGAATTCACCATGAAAAGCACTTTCTTGGCAAGTTTAATAAAAATTGCATATTTTCACAAAATTTGCATTTTCAATATTCTTGCATATTTTTATTAAAAATTGCATATTTTGTATCCTTTCATCAAACCAATGAGGTATTTCAGTGGTTTTTCTAGAAATTTTTTTTTGTCATTTAGTTGGTTTTTGTGAAATAAGAAAATCTTAACTTGGTGTCTTTACAAAAATTTGATATTCTTTAGGGTTTTTCAAAATTGGGAATATTCCTTAAGTTTTCCATAGGATTTTTTCAATAAGAATAAAATTGTCTAAAAATGTTAACTTAGCTTGTCTTTACAAAAATTTGATATTCTTTAAGGTTTTTCAAAATTGGGAATATTCCTTAGGGTTTCCATAGGATTTTTTTAATAAAAATAAAATTGTCTAAAAATGTTAACTTAGCTCATTTTCAAAGAGTAAAATTGTCAACACACTAAAGTTTTCTAAAAATTGGAACTATAGTTGGTTTGATCCAATTAGTGGGTATATAGGTTTGTTCAGGGTAATTGTAAAATTTGTAAAATGTTTTATTTTCTTTCCATTTTTTTAGGAAATTTCTTAATAAAAAAAATAATTTTCATGTATTTTCCCATTAAATCCATTATAATATCCTTCTCTATCATCCATATTCACATTGACTCTTACACCAACATTGAGTTTGTTGATAGGGATTTTTTACCTTAATGCACTTAAGCCCAAAAATTGACCTGAAAGAGCTCGAATCTGACCTATTGCCTTATTTCAAACCTCTTAAGTCACACATTTGAACTTTCTTACCAATTTGGGTCTTTAAGGACCAAAGAGCTTGGGAAGCTAAAGAGTTTGGAACACATCTAATCAACTAGAAGTAGCTTGGGCTAGTTCAGTTAGCTTAGACAAGTGACATGGAGCTTTGGTAGACTTATTCAAACTTATAAGCAATTTAAATTCAAACAAGGGCACAGACAGTTAAGGATCCTTACAAGGATAACCACTAACTAGCCACAAAAATGCTATCCATGTTCTAGAATATTAGGATACCATCATAATTTAAATTCCTTCATGTGTGAATTCTTGAGGGAATAATTATGAAGTAGTTACTGGACCTTGGCTATAAGAATAGCTTAGCATACTACTGTAAGGATTTTTCTAACCACTTGCACTTTGCTTCCTTTTTATTTTCTTTACCCTTTCACCTACAAAACTTAACTTAAGCATCGGAGTGGTAACAATGAAATTGGCCCTGTATCCTCCATAGCCTAATTTGCTTTCTTTTGCAGAGTGTTCAACTAATAAGTGTGTAAAGTTCCTACGATCTAATTTTTGTCGTCAACAATTTGGTGTTGTTTGTTCTTTGAAACCTAACATGGTGACTAAGACAAGAATTAAAGATGACAATACTCTATGGGGCAATAATGCTCTTCGCATAGCTTAGGTAAAAAGGTCCATAATGATACACTTAGACAAGTTGGAGTTAAAATAGATATTGTCTCAGATATTTCACAATTAGAAGCCTTGTGTACCAAATTTGTCAAGGAGCTTGAAGAAGCTAGGGTGTACAAGTAAGAGTTAAGAAAGAAGCTTTAAGAGCACAACGCGATGTCTTTTTACGCCCCTTCCTTGGAAGCACTGGAAGAAGAAGTTAATTTGGCTTTTCAAGACGATGACTAGTATTGTACGTATGGTAAAGCCCCCAAGGTAACTGAGACCACTTGACAACCACGGCAAGATTTCTACATGGAGAAAGATTTCCTATGGACACCATCACAAGCTTAAGTTTATGGGTGTGCTTATGCATGTACAAAGGGTAATATTTAGCACTTGGTTGATCACTTTGCCCAAAAAGTAATTATGAACACGAGCTTACAAAATTTGGAGAAGTATACTAAGAAATTTGTAAGAAATTAGCTACTTAAAGAAGGAAACTAACTTGAAGGGCAAGTAGTTGAGCCCTTTTGTCTAAGAGATTATAGGAAATGTCCTTCCTTTAAGTCAATTCCACACATTGATAAGTATGTGAAACCATACACTTATCTAAAAGATTTTGCTAATAATTATATGTAATTTAATGGGTTTTTAAGCCTAAGTGTGTGAATTTTCATCAAAATCACGTACAATTTCTCGACATAAGTGTAATTAATATTTTTGTGCTTTAGAGTTAAAAACTTATATATCTTTAAAGAATTTAAGTCCTTTATGCTTGTTCTTATAGGTTTCGAGGCTACCATTCATTATAGCCCCTATTCAAGAAGCTAGAAGCAAGGAAAAGATGAAGAAATGAAACTAAGAAAATCATCATGATGGTTGAACTAGGCTTGACAATTGTTAGGATGGTGCACTTATTGGCATATAGAATAGAACTCGCAAAAGAGTAAAAAAGAGTGGACTATACCATATTGACAGTAGTTTCAACCACTGTCATGATAGTATATTGAACCCCTATAGCAAAAATGTACTGTTTTATTAAAGAAAGAAGAGGAGCTATGGATGACACTTGTCTACCATCCTAATGGTAGCAACATACTATAATGACGGTTGTGGCCTAACATAAAAGCTTATTCTTCTTCATTTTGTGCAGATTTTGTTTTGCTTTTTCTAGGGTTTAGTGTTTGTAGTTTCACCACACTCTTCCTTCTTAGGCTATCTTAGGGTAATTTTAGTATAGTTTTATGTTTTCCATGGCTTTTTCTTATGTTTTCATGGTTATAGCATAGACTTCTAGTAGATTTTAACTCTTTTCAAGGTTTGTGCTTGGGGATTTCTATTGCATTTGCAGAGATTAGTGGAGAAATCTTAAGGAACTCTATTATTGAGGTTGACGAGCTCGATTTTGTAATGTTCTCTTTGCTTTTTCCATGTTTAATGCAATTTTTATTTTCATATTTATGTGTATGATATGTTGAATGCTTATCTTACATGAATATGATGAATAGTGCTTATTGTTTTTATGGGTAGTATATGAACATGATAAAGTAGTTGTGGCTATTAATGTTCTTGTATTGTAATAGAGTAAACTTGAATTTTACTTAATTCTATGGAAGAATTGTGTGCAACTCAAGTTTTGGGTTGATGTCTAGCTAGATAGTGATTCTCGCACATTGCCCGCCCCCTCCCCCCCCGGTTATCCTAATAAGGTCTAGATACTATAGTAAGATTCAAAAACCTCAAGTAGAATCTAAGATTCCTAATTTGGATAGGTAATTAGTGCGAATTAGGGCTCAAATCCTTATAATTACATCGAGCTAAAATTGATTAGGGTGAGAAATCAATTTTAATACGGTTATTTAAGAAGTGATAGGACTTGAATAACTAGGTGATAGTATAGATGAGAGATTGGTAATACTTACTACATGGTAGAATTTATGAAAGGAAAGTATAATCCATGTTTAGATTATCATAGATACTCTAATGGCATGGTCACAATAAATTCATTGATTGTTTGCTTGCTATCCATATATCTTTTTATAATGAAATCCACATTCTAATACTGCGAAATTTGTTAAAATCTACACCTAATCCCATTGTAGTTTTTCCTTCTATTTTAGATAAATTGCATGTTCTTTCCTTTGAAATTGTTGAATTATTTACCAAGATTAGAGTGGAAATATAAGAGTTTAGTACTTAGCTATCTTTCTAAAGTCTATTCTTTCTTTCATTACAAAATATGACCTTAGTTATTCTCCTTATATTATCAATAGATCGGCATGCTTACCAAGATTTATGGTTTCCATTAAAATTTGTAGAGGGCTAAGATTTATTATAATATTTACTTGGGCTCCAAGGAGTTTGGTTCATATTTGGGATGATTAAAGGAGAATTGGAACAGGATCGTTGGATCGGTTGATCCACATCCAACCTTTCTGAAGTAAGCTCATGTACTTATGAGGAAGCCTACTAGTTTTAGGCCCATTAGTTAGCTCATTTAAGATAACCATGAATTAAGCAAGCATTATCTCATTAGTTGATTACCGAAATGATTCGATAAGTGCTATCTTACCGAAGTGCCTATAAATAACCAACCTTTCCTCTTCATTAGCAACTCTTAGAGATAATAGAGAAACAACATTGCTCTACAAGAACATAGCTTTCTAAGATCAAACAAGCAATGTAGGTATTGAATCAATCTTATTTGCTTAAGCTACAAGGTGAATACCTGAGGTCTTTTAACGCTACCTTATTTAGCACTTATGCATTTGAGAAATTGGGATTACCTATTCCTCCTCCTTACCTCATTCTCTCATAATCATCCCTTTAGGTGGCATTCTCACTTTGTTTTTTTGAAGCCATATGTAGTGTGTAACTCACGCAACATATATGTGACCACTCTAGTCGAACCCTTTCGTCTACAAAATCCAATTCTTTATTTGCAAGCAAGTCAATTGGTAGTACAGTATTCCACTATTTTTAAAAGGTAGCTAATCTTTCCAAATTAGTGCATGACATTAGTGGAAGTGAGAATTGCAACACCAAGTTATTGGCATCATTGTGAAGGAAGGAAAGGAAAGTGAAAGTTAGCTAATATTAGATTAGTATTTCTATCTGAGACTAGGTTTAGAGTAGAGTAGAATAAGTTGGAGTTAGAATTAGTTTTGAATGTTTATAGTAGAATTGCATCTTTATTTCATCAAGAACTTTTTCCTATGTTGTTTTTCTTACTTTGTAGGACTTGTGAAGAAGCTCTTGAAGGCTTAATTGGTTGTTTGGAGAAGTGATAAACCTCTTGCCACTGGATAGTGTTGCGTTGGGATTATTGAAACCTATTTGTATTTAGCCATCTAGGATTACTGTTGTATTGAAATTTCAAAGTCTCTATTATTTTATGCAAAGAAGAAGAGTTACTAATTTGAGTTGTTATTGATCTTAGGTTTGATAGAACATTTCATAAACAATTGTAGGAAAGAAGAAGATTTATTGAGATGGAGAATTTGAATGAAGGGAATAGATATGGTATTGGTGTAGAAATCAATGTAACTATGGATGATATGAATGGAGAAGGATATTTGAATGGATTTAATAGGCAAAATGGCAATGTCAATGGTAATGGATTGAATGGTTTGAATATGAATGGTAACGGGAATGGAAATCACAAAGCTATATGGGAGTATACAATACCAATGTGGCAGGTTTTTCACCAACAGTAGCATGGCTTGTTATCTAAGCGAATAATTTTGAGCTTAAACTCATATTGATATAAATGGTGCAAATGAATTAGTTTAGTGGAAGTGCTTTAGAAGATTTGAATGACCACCTACATATTTTCCTTCAATTGTATGCAACTTTGAAAAGTAATGGTGTTTCTGAAGATGCTATTCGATTGACGTTGCTCCCATTCTCCTTGAGAGATAAAGCCTAAAGCTAGTTCTAATCCTTACCACCTAATTCTATTACTACTTAGGAGCAATTAGCCTAGAAGTTCCTTTCAAGATTCTTTCCTCCATGTAAAACAATGAAGATGAGGAATGACATCACGATGTTTTTCTAATATGATGGAGAATCTTTATATGAAGCATGGTATGATACAAGGAGATGCTGAGAAGATGTTCGCACCATAGATTACCGATTTGGTTACAAGTATAGATTTTCTACAATGGTTTGTTTAAATACCTAAAGTCAATGATTAATGTTGTAAAAGGGGGTAATTTCATGAACAACAGTCTTGGAGAAGCGTCCCAATTGATTAAAGATATGGTAGTATGCTCATTTAGGTGGCATAGTGAAAAGAATGACTAGTAAAAGAATAAATTTGAGTTTATTGCCACTCAATTGGGGACACTTTCACAAAAGATAGACAAAGTCCTAGGATTGAGCCAAGATGTTAAAGAGAAATGATAAGATGATTAGTACAGTTACAGAAAGGATGCACAATTATGTTGAGAAAGTGAGCCTAAAATTATAATCGTGGATTCTTTGGGATCTCCTAGGATTAATAAAGTAGCTAAGATGCATGAGTACATGAAGATAAAGTCACTTAGGAATTCATTTTCCAGTAAGAGAAGTCAATCAATCAGTAAGCGTTCTAGTCTAACTTCCTATAGTAATAGAGGTTATGCAATTGCACTGGACTCACCATCATCTCCTAAGAACTGTAAGAAAATGGATAGTAATGACACCAATAGAAGGTTAGCTTGCTAATAGGAAGCCATGATCGATGTGTATAATTTATTGGAGCATATATCATAACTACTTTTGGGAAGAATGTTGGAGTTTATGACCCTTGAGAAAAACATTTTATTGATGCCGTTAGAAGTCGTGCAATTGAGAAGTGGGAAGCAGTTACTTGAATGGAAACAGACAAATTTAGCTCCTACTCAGGATTCAAATTCATCAGAGAAGCTAGAAAAATGTAAAGAAAAAGTAGATGAGAGACAAAACTCTAAGGTAAAATCATATGTGCCACTTGTGCCATTTCCAACAAAACTTAAACAGTAGCAATTGGATCATCAATTTTCAAAATTCCTAGAGCTTTTCAAGCAATTAGAGATAAATATTCCTCTTTTCAATGCATAGGAGCAAATGCCTCCTATGCTAAATTCATGAAGGGTATCTTCTCAAAGAGAAGGAAGGTAGCTAATTCTGAGGTAGTGATACTTATAGAAGAATGTTTAGCCATACTCTCAAACAACATTCTACTTAAACTTGAGGATATAAGAAGCTTTACGATTTTGTGTATGATTAGAGATTTATATGTTGACAAGGCCTTATGTGATTTAGGGCCTAGTATCAATCTTATGCCTTATGCAATTTTCAAAGGTTAAGATTAGGGGAATGTAAGCCCATTTCCATAGCATTGTAACTAGCTGACCAAAGTATCAAGCAACCAATAGGAGTGGTAGAAGATGTTTTGTTTAAAGTGGACAAATTCACATTTCCAATGAACTTTATCATCTTGGACATAGAAGTGGATAGAGAGATTCCTTTGATATTTAAAAGGCCTTTCTTAGCCATAGGAAATGAAATCATTAATGAGAAAGATGGGAAAATAAAACTTCAAGCCTTGAATGAACAAGTCACCTTTAATATCTATTAAGGAATGAAGTACCCAGAGGAAGAAAATACTTGTTTCAATATGGACTCAATCAACATGATAGTGTCAGAAAAGTGGAAAAGAGGGACAATGTCAACCGGATTTAATGTTAGAATTAGATGAAGAAGAGTAGTTCAGTCAAGTAAAAGAGATTCAATCATGGGAATGATACTTTGAAGAGCTGGGAGTTAGCGAAAGAAAGCCTCTTGCTTTAATCCAAAAAGTTGCAACTCTTGAGCTCAAGCAATTGTCATCACATTTGAAATATAGGTTCCTAGGAGAAAATGACACTTTACTAGTAATTATGGCTACAAAACTACCACTAGACAAGGAGAGGAAATTGATACAAGTTCTCTAAAAGAATAAAGAAGCCATAGGATGGAAAATTGTAGATATCCATAGTATTCAACATTCGGTATGTGCTCATATAATCCTAATGGAGGACAATAATAAGCTAATAGTTCAACCCCAAAGACAGCTTAACCTAACGCTAAAAGAGGTAGTTAAGAAGGAAGTTTTGAGACTCTTAGATGTAGGAATTATGTACTTGATTTTAGCTAGTAAATGGCTAAGTCTAGCTTAAGTTGTGACAAAGAAAGGGAATATGACCATGGTGAAGAATGAACTCATATCGACTCGGATTATAATAAGATGGAGAATGTGTATAGACTATCAAAAACTAAATGATGCAACTTAGAAAGACCATTTCCCTTTGCCATTCATTAATCAAATGCTAGAGAGAATGGATGGATGTAAATATTACTATTTTCTAGATGGCTACATGGGATATAATTAGATAAATATTGCTCTTGATGACCAAGAAAAGATTACCTTCACTTTCCCATATGGCACAATTGCATTTCAACACATGCCTTTTTGGTTATGCAATGCTTTAGCAACCTTTCAAAGATGTATGATGGCCATATTTTTAGGCATGATTAAAGAAAGTATTGAAGTATTTATAGATGGTTTCTCTGTTTTTGGACATTCATTTGACAGATGTCTTAACAATTAGACTAAAGTTCTCAAGAGGTGTAAAGAGATACATTTGACTTTGAATTAGGAGAAATGTCATCTTATGGTTGGGAATAGTCTTAAGGCATAGGATTTCAAGTTGACGCATTGAAGTAGATCCTGCTAAGGTAGAAGTGATAGCAAGGTCACCACCTCTAGTGAATGTGAAAGGAGTTCGAAGTTTTCTAGGACATGTGAGATTCTATTGGTGATTTATACATGATTTTTCTTAGATTTCTAGACCGTTGTGCAAGTTATTGGAAAAATATGTGCCATTTCATTTTCATGAGGCTTGTATGGAAGCTTTTGAGAACTTGAAAGCTAGATTGACCACAACATCGATTATAATAACACCAGATTGGAATCTTACCTTCGAATTGAGGTATGATGCGAGTGATATGGATGTAGGAGCTATATTAGGGTAGTGAAAAGGATGATTATTTTAAGCAATCTATTATGCCAGCAAACTACTCAACAATACTAAGAAGAATTATGTGACAATAGAAAAGGAAATGCTGGTAGTAGATTTGCTTGTGATAAATTTTGTTAATACCTCATTGGTTCAAAGTTAATAGTGTACATTGATCATGCAGCACTAAAATACCTCTTCTCTAAGAGTAATTCCAAACCAAGTCTTATCTAGTAGATCTTACTATTACAAGAGTTTGATTTAGAAATTAGAGATAAGAAGGGGATTTAAAATTTGGTGGTTAATCATTTGTCTAAAATTGTTAATAGCAGAGAGGAGCCACCTATTAATGAATTCTTCCTTGATGAACAATTGTAGTGCATCTCAGCCATGACCATCCCTTGGAATGTAGACATTGTCAATTACTTGGTGAATAAAAATTTGCCTTATAGGATCTCAGAAGACAAAAGAAGAAAGTTTTTAGTAGACATCAAGTCATGCTTCTAGGATGAATCGTATTTGTTCAAAAGTTGTTCCAACCAAGTAATAAGGAGATGTATAGCTGAAGATGAAACTACTGACATTATGGCTCATTGTCATAGTCACAAAGCAAGGGGATACTTTGGAGAAACAAGAACAATTGTGAAAGTGCTTCAGTATGGATTTTATTGGCCTATGTTATTTAAGGATTGTAGAGAGTTTATCAAAAGGTGTACACAATGTCAAATGATAGGAAATGTGACTGGGAAATATGATATGCCATAATAAGGAATTCTAGTGGTATAAGTATTTGATGTATGGGGAATTAATTTCATGGGGCCATTTTGCCCTTCTAACTCAAACAAGTATATTTTGGTTGTAGTAGATTACATTAGTAAATGGGAAGAAGTTGTAGCATTACCTACAAATGACTCGTGAAGTTGTTTGTCAGATATGACTCACTAAAAAGTACAATACGACTTAGCCTCTACTTAATGTGATGTACAAGTAAAGGACTAGGGTATACTTGCCACTAACCTTGAGCCATTAGCAAGATCGAATAAGAGTAAGGGGGTTGTAACTTAGAGAGGGTTTCTTTATAGAAATAAGGTAAGTGAATATTCATTAACAAGAAGTTGATGATGATTTCGGTTACAATGGATAAGGGACTATTTATAGTAAATTAGTAGGTTAATAAAGGAAAGAATGAAATTACAAAAAGGGTAATGCAACATGAAGATGCCTAGTAAAAGCTAAAAAGGGTAAGAATGGCAAACAAAACAAAGAGAATATAGTATAACGTTAGAAAAAGGCTAAGATAGGTGTTGCGCTGCCATTACATCTCTACTCTAGGGAAGTGAGGTATTGAGGTTAAGCTGTTTTGATGTGGTAATAGGTTGGTTGAGTAAGGTTTGGAGGTTAGAGTCAAGGATGTTGTCATTAGGTACGTTGGCCATGTTGGTTATGAGCTCGACATTTGTGCTTACAGTAAAGCAAAGTAGGGTGCATCCAAGCTAGGGGCATAAAAAGTTCAGTAGTAGGCCTTCATAATATTGGAGCTTGTCTTGGGTGAGCTGAGAAGACTAGATTCTTCTTATAAGTCCTTGCAAACCTTTGATGCAAGCTTGGGTTAAAGGTCTTAAGGTTAGCAGTCCATCAAGAACAATCCAATTTTGTCATTTTTGCAGTTGCCTTAAGGGAAGGATTAAGGCTATAGATGCATTGATTAATTTATAAATTGTAAGGACCTTTTTTTTAATTTGTGACAACTTACTTGATCTTAGGTTACCTAATCTTGAGTTAAATAAAAGGATAAACTTTATAACCCATAGATTAATCAATTAATTCCTTTGGCTATATAATTAGGCATACTCAACCGTTTACCTTAACTTTTATGGACCAATAATTGCTTGTTAAGGCTGTTTTGAAAAATGCACAACTCAATGCATGTAAACTAAAGTATAGATTGATGTGTCTCCAGGGTCGGACACATAGAGAAGCACCACAAGGAAGTGAACCGAAAAGAAACAAAGAAAGAGCTAGGCGAAGTCTGGGCATCTATCAAATGGATACGATACACCACTCGATCTTATTCAGTTAACAACCTATCGGATATGACATACTGATCTGAATAGAAGGGTCACTCGTGACTACTCCTTGCTAAAGGGAATAGAAAAAAGTTAAATGACAACAAGAACACTAAGGTTACTCAAGGTAAATAATTCTATTGAAAGTTGAATGATGCTCATATACATGAAAGTAGGGGTTTATATACCCATTCACTAGGATTACTTTACATGTATGAAAAGACAAAAGGGTATTCTACACTAGGTTACATAAGACATACTAAAAGTGGTAAAAGAGATAAATAATATTCGGTATGGAAAAAGAAAGGATCATTTTGGAACATTATGTCAGAAGACATGTGTCGCTTGATGGTTAGACATTGAGGATATGATACAACGTAGGTAGAAGCAGGATTATAGTTAGGGTCGACCTGATTTGGATCAGGTTGAGAGCTAATCAACTTAGCAAAAGGTTAGTTGTCTTGAAGTCAGATACTAGTGGATCAGGTTAGGAGCTTGGCTCGGTTAGTTGTAAGCTGTCTTTTGGATAAGGACTTTGCTATTGGGCAGGAGCATGTTGGACACACATAAGGATTTGATAGACAGATCGGATTAGGATAGGAGTATCAGGACCCTAAAGGAGGCCTAGTAGGATGATCTAAAATTTCCATAACATGTGTGCACCCATGATATTGAAATCGCCTTGCAAGTCAGAAATTGCAAGACTCTAAATAATAAATCACTAAGATTATTGATTTTCAAGTAATTAATTTAATGTAACATAACATAACATATAATTATAAGTAACTATAGATATCCGATATCCTACAGTTTCTTAGAATCGTAGAGAATCGATATCCCCTACCAAATAATAAGACAGGATATGCTAACATTATAAAAAAAATAGATACAAGAAAAATTATATTATAGTAAGTTTTAATATATAAATATTTTCTACAAAGGATGTCTATGTATTACCTAAAAAGTACTCAGTTACTTCTAATACTAGTATACATATCTTTATCTCGCACTCAGCACTCAAGACATATCCCAATCCCATTGTAAGTAAACCTGCAAAGTAAACTAAGGGGGAATGAGCATAAAACAGCTTAGTGAATTCATCTCTCACCACTACCGTTTAAGCAAGTTATCACGCATTATTATTACACATGCAAGCAAGCTATCTACATGCATAATGAATGCAGGCGTAATGAATGCAAGCAACACATCCATAGGAGTTCGGAATTATGGAAGGTGTAGAATTATTTTGTCTACACTTTGATTATCCCTTGTACTTACTCGCACAGGGCACCTCAGCTTATATGCATGAGACTACCTAGGGGCACCACCCCTCTAGGCAAAACTCGACTATTACCCTAGTTAAGAAAAGAGTTTTAATCTAAATAAGGGGATTCCAAACTAGGACTATCCACCCTCCAAGGATTCTCGGGTACAAACATGCAAGTCCTCTCGCAAGCAAAATTATCTAAGGCCTTTCAGGCATAATAAAGCGAGTCCTCTCACTATCAAGTGGAGAACCTATGCTAGCTTTTCCTTAACGTTAAAATATTATTTATGGCTCTACAAGCCTTTATAGAAATCATACAAAAATATGTTTAAGAGTAGAAAAGCTTTTTTCTAAAAACATTTTTCCTAAGATTTTTGCAAAGCTAGCACTCTCCATTCATACCTTTACTGGGTTATAGACATATGACGAATAGAACCGGTTATTTGGGGTCAGATATTTATTTTTATCAATTTAAAAAGGTGATCACACAGATGATAACATACAAGTAGAACAGTTATTCAAATATACAAGCAACAGCAAGCAGCAAAACATCATATAAGTAACATGCACAAACAAGTAGCAGGTCATTAGAACTCTCTCACTTAGATTATTGCTCATTCTCTAAGCCTTTAGGGTTTCTAAAACTAAATATTGAATGCCTAAATCAAAATAGTGAAACTTATAAGTATTCTAAGAAGTCAGACTCCTTAGTTAACTAAAAGTTTATTGTAGTTTGTCTAGTTTCCTCCACTATAACCTAAGTATAATGTGTATAGGGTTTATCATATTCAATGGGGTTAATAGTAACTATTTTCTTATATTTGTAAGTTATGAGACTTCCTTTATATATTTTATAAATTTTTCATTCTAATTCCAATATTTGTGAACTTATAATCATTTTCCATTGTTTTTAGACACACATTCACACGGTGATGTCCGTTTTGGATGTTAAGACCCGTATTTTACGATATGGGCTAAATTTATTGAAATTTTATCTTATTGAAGTTTAATTATTCCTATTGGTTAGTTTTATGTTCCATTTTAGTAGTTAATGATTTAATTAGCCATTTATTCTTATACTTAGGGAATTTTATATTGGTATTATTAATTTATGTCCTTGATTAAGTTTGATTCAATTTAGGAAGTGTATTAAGGTTTAAAGTTTTGGATCTTAATCGCTTGTGTTATTACTTATGTCATCATTTGCTTATGTTATGGCTTATGTAATCTTTTGATGATGTCATGACATATATAATTCTTTGATGACATCATTGCTTATATCATTCTTTGCTTACCTAAGCCTTATCTGATGATTATATGTTTTATGTGCACTTATACATAATGTCCATATACTTATACCTTTCTTCTACTTATATGTATACTAGCATACTTATACATATACTTATACTTATATCGTATTTATACTTGTACATATACCCATATACCTATACGGTCATATACGTATTTTTATATAATTTCGTATGTCTAATTTTCCTCTTAAGAAAACCTTCCTAATTTCATTCTTTTTGTGTTTTAAGAGTGTATTTAGCATGGTATATGTATGTATTGTTAGTATTTGTCCTAGTTTAGGTTATGTATATAGTAAATACTTATGTACAAAGATCTCCATACTTGTATTCCTCTAGTATATCGTTATGTACATATACCTAAAAACATATATACATGCATATCCTTCTTCTTCAACATGTTTTCTACACTTCCACATGTAAAGATTGCAACTTTAAGCCTAGATCAACACACAAACACACACACACACATATATATATATATATATGCACACAACACGTAACCTAACCTTCTCTCCTTTTAACTAGTAAAGAGGATGAAATAAGACATAAGAACATAATAACATACCTTAAGTTGCCCTTGACTATAGATGAAATGGTTGAAAAGTTGAAAAGGGAAGAAGAGAGAAAGGAAAAGGGAAGATACGGTTGGAAAAGGGAAGAAGAAAAGGACTTTGCTTTGCTTTTGTTTGTGTTTGAAAAAGTGAAGAAAAGTGGGGTCATAAAGGAGGAAGTAGTGGATGGCAATTAAGGAAAAAAAAAGAAGGAAAAGCTAAAAGAAAAGAAAAGGAAAGAAGTCATGAGAAGGAAGATATTTGTTTTCAAATTGAAGGGACATTTTTGTTGACTTTTTCTAAATGTTGACTTGGTCAATTTTAAAAAAATAAATACCCTTTTGTGTACATAATGAACTAATTAGGAAAAGTTTGGAGAAAGATTATGGAAATGAAAGGAAATGAAGCATTTGGTGAATTGACTAGTAAAAATAGATGATGAGATCTTACTTTAGGTATTTATATCCTATATACATCATTTGGTAAGCTACTTAGTATAATTAAGATGAAAAATATCATCTATGGTATTAAGGTTTACTACATTTAGCCTAAGCCTCAACTATGCCTTTAACTCTATGTAATACTAACCTAGTTATATACTTAGAAGATGAATGTGATCTAGAATACAATATCTTAGTTTCTAAGGGATTACTTAAGTATTCTAAATATTTATGCATGATTGAGAGTCATCTTTAGTCATTTACTAATGAAATGGTAACATATGGAGGGTATATTATCACTTAGGGTTTTAGGGTAAATTATGGTGAATTAGTGCTTTTATATCCTTAAAGTTATAGTTTTAGGGTTTTTATTACTTGAGGGCACAATCTCTAATGTTTTTACACATTTAGGGTTTAATATATTCATACGCGATTAAGTCTTCAATCGTTATTTTAAGGTTTTGATGAGGTTCGAGAGTAACTTTGCCAGTTACATATGCTCGAGGATTTAGGGTCTTCGTATGCGATTAGAGGTTCAATTGATGATTTAAGGTTTTTCGTATTCACTTTAGGTTTTAGATTGAGATTTTAATCAGTTTTAAATCTCACTAGCTCTATTAAGTTTAGGAAATCATCTATAGTTTGAACGTTTGTTTCTATACTTAGAAAGCTAAATTCGCGGGGTTTACAAGGAGTCCTCATCTTGGCTATGGTTTAGAGCTAGTGTTTTTTATATGAGCCCTTAGAGTCCTCTAGCATGGCTTTAGGTGATCGGTCTAGGGGGTTGATTCTTATCATTATCTTAGGGGTTAGAAAGATTTTCCTTCAAATTTGAAGTGGTTTCTTCCTCCTCTCTTGGGGTACAAGTGGGGTTATCTTCTGCTGATTGGTGAAGGATCAGATCAGACACATTAAAGGTGGAAGCAACTCCATAGTCATCAAGCAACTCGATTTCGTAAGTATTATAGTTGATTTTCTTCAAGACTTTGAACGGACTATCAACTCGAGGAGATAGTTTGTTCTGCCTCAAGTGTGGAATTATTTTCGGCTGAGATGTATCCATACTAAGCCTCCTACCTAGAAAGAAATAGTTTGGTGCCCTTGGCTACTAATCTCTTGTTGTCTTTAATTGAATTTGGTGATCTTCTTTGTCACGGATTGGTGCAGTTCATGTAATTCTCGAGCTTGATGAACTTTGGATTGACTTTCTTCAATAGCTATTGGGGTGCTGATCATATCTAGGGGAATGGTTGGGTTAAGGCCATAGATGACCTCAAATGGGGTCTTCCTTGTAGTACTGTGGATAGTTTGGTTGTATGCGAACTCTATGACTTGTAGGTACAGATCCCAATCCTTGAAGTTCTTCCTTACAATAGCTCTAAGCAGATTGCCTAGTATCGTATTCACCACTTCAGTCTGGCTATCAGTCTAAGGGTGGCTACTGAAGTTGAATACTAGTTTAGTCTTAAGTCTCCTCTAAAGAGTCTTCTAGAAATAGCTAAAAAATTTTGTGTCCTAATCTAAGACAACAGTCTTCGATACTCTATGTAGTCGGATAACCTCCTACAAAATAAATAAGCAATATATAAAGCATCATTAGTTCAATGGCATGGAATGAAGTGCACCATCTTGTTGAAACGGTCCACTACAACAAAAATAGAATCTTTCCCTCTAGATGTTTGGGGCAACCCTAGGGCAAAGTCTATGCTAAGGTCGGCCTATGGTAAGGTAGGCATTGGTGGAGGCATTTACTTGCTATGGTGTTCTCTCTTCCCCTTAGCATGCTTACTCACTTCACAACAACCATCTTATGGACATCCTTGGCCAATAAAAATTCTCTTTTAACAGATTGAGTATTTTGACCTCTCTAAAATGACCTGAAAGTGCATTGTTGTGAGTTTTCTGGACCAACAGTTTACGTGTGGAGCAGTTTAGAATACATAGCCTATGGTTGTTGAATAGATAGCCATCCTTAAGATAATATCCTCGAACAACTAGTCCTTTGCGACATTGTTCAACAATGGAACTGAAGTGAAGGTCATTAGCATACTACTGAGTGATGAATGACAATCCCATTAGTTTTGTCTACAAAGTGGTCAGCAAGGTTTACTGTCGGGACAGAGTGTCGGTGACCACATTTGGGCTCCCCTTCTTATGCCAAATGATGTACGAGAATCCTTCTATGAACTTTAACCACTTAGCTTGTCTCTTCAAAAGCTTGTTTTGACTCCTTAGATGCTTTAATAATTTGTGGTTAGTGTAAATAACAAACTTTCATGGTAACAAGTAATGTTGCCAAATGATAAGGGCTCGGAAAAGGGAGTACATCTCCTTCTTTTATACATAATAGTTCAAGGCTGGGCTACTCAGTTTCTCATTGTAGTAAGCGGTAGGTCATCATTCTTGCATCAGGACAACACTAATTCTAACTCTCGATGCATTGTACTCTAGTTCGAAGGGCTTGTCAAAGTCTGGTAGTAAAAGGACATGTGCCGAGGTGAGCTTCTCCTTAATCTCCTTGAAGCTTTGCTCAACTTGATCATTCCACCTAAACCCTTCATTCTTCTTTGTCAGTTTGGTCAATAGGGCAGCTATTGTGTTAAAGTCCTTAATAAATTGCCTATAGAAAGAAGCTAGGCCATGGAAACTTCAGACTTTAGTGACATTCTTCAGCTTTGACCAATCCAAAATAGCTCAGATCTTCTCCTCATCTACTTAGATTCCTTTCCTTGACACTATAAACCCTAGGAACATCACCTCTTTCTAGTAGAATATGCATTTCCTCACATTCTCATACAACTTCTCAGCTCGTAGAATGCCAAATACTTTGCGAAGATGTTGAACATAGTTGTTCAGGTTGGCAACATACACCAATATGTCATCAAAGTATACGACCACATATCTTCTAAGAAGAGAGCACATCACATGGTTCATTAACCTCATGAATGTGCTCGGTGCATTAGTAAGTTCGAATAGTATAACTAACCATTCGTAGAGCCCATGCCTAGTCTTAAAGGTAGTCTTCCATTCATCGCCTCGGCCTCATGCGAATTTGGTGGTAGCCACTTTGCAGATCTATCTTTGAAAATATCTTTGCACCACGAAGCTCATCCAACATGTCATCAAGCCTCGGTATTAGGTATCTATACTAGACAGTAGTTTGCTTGATTGCTTGGCTATCAATGTACATGCACTATGAACCATCCTTCTTCGAAGCAAGCAAAGCTGGTATAGCACATGAGCTCATGATCTCCTTTACATACCCTCACTTAATGAGTTCGTTCACTTGTCTTTTCAGCTTAATATCTTGGTTAAGGTTCATCCTATACGCAAGTTGGTTCGGCAAGGCAGCACCTGGTTGTAGATCAATATAGTGCTCTATGCTTCAGATTGGTGGCAGTCCTTTAGGCAGTTTTTCCGGAAACAGGTTGGAAAACTCATTTAGCAAGCGTTGGATCACTTTTGGAACATTTTGTAACTCCTTCATCTCCATCAGTATCTTAACCAACAAGAACATCAATTCATCAGCTTTCTCAATAGATCAAAGCTCTCTATGGCTCATCACCAAGGCTTTCTTCTTACTAGCTTGGGTGAGCTGATTATGGGTTTCATTTACCTAAGATGGGGTTAGGGGTTACAACGTTATCCTCCTTCCATCCTTTACTAGGGCATAGGTGTTCTTATACCTGTTGTGCATAACACGTCGGTTGAATAACCAAGGTTGTATAAGTAGTAGGTGTGAAGCTCCCATGGGGATGACAATGCATACTACTTCAACCCTGTATACATTTCCGACACTGAATGGTATGGTCACGTGTTCAATCACGTACATAGCACCCTTATCATGAAGTCAATGCAACTTATAAAGTTAGGGATGCCTTAAGGTAGGTAGACCCATCTTTTGTATAAAGGATTGTACAACCACATTAGTTCAACTTCCTTCATCTACTACAATCGTGCATAATTAGCCTTTGACGATACACTTAGTATGGAACAAATTCTCCCTCTAGTCCTCCTTATGGTTAGATTAGGAACTCAGGAATCGTCTTAAGACTAAGGTCATCACTTCTTCCTAGTCAGCATAGACATAAGTCTCATCTTCCTCTTTAGCTTCTACCTTTTAAATATCCTTCTCCTCTTTAGGCTCACTCTCATCGGTGCTATCCATTACATCTCCTTGGAGCATCATGACATGTCGGTTTGGACATTAAGCAGCAATGTATTTGAAGCCTACGCATTTAAAGTATTTCACTTTGCTAGACTTTCGTCCGGAGGTTTGTCCTTTCTCATATATTCTCGGTAAAGGCCTAACTTCGACTTAGCCTAGCTGTCTTGCTCAGTCCTGCTGACCTACTCAGCTATCATTAGGTTGGACATTCTTTTCCTTGGCCTGGTATGGTCTCCTAGGCTTGGCTTAAATAAGTCGGCGTGGTACCAAGCCTCGGGAGAATGTTGGCCCGGATGGCTTGAAACCTTTCTCCTTTGCTTTTCGACCGTCTACGCTATGTTGATGGCTTCTTCCAAATTATAAAACCTTTGTACTTCTACAATATTTCAAATCTCATACTTGAGCCCATAAATGAACCTCGATGTTGTACAGGCCCTCTGGCTCTTCTATGTCGACTTGGATCATTAATATTTGGAACTCCTTCATGTAGTCATCAACAGATCGACTTCCTTGGTGCAACTCCTGTAACTTTGCAAACGTATCTTTTAGATAAGTCTCGGGCATAAATTTGCCTCTTAACAACCTTTTCATCTCATCTTAAGTTCTAACACCTCGTTTTCCATCTCTTACCCTTGTTGCATTCAGATTCTTCTACCATATGGTGGCATGCCTAGCAAACTCTAATGCAGTAAGTTAGACTTTGACCATATCCTCATACTCATAACATTTAAATACTTTCATAACCTTCTTCCCCACTCTAAGTATTCATCTGCATCTCCACTTCTACTGAAAGGTGGGATTTGCACGTTGACATTGTCTAGCCCTCAAGGGACTCGGCATCCTTATCCTTGTGCTCAGTAATAATCAACTTCTTCTTCTTTACCAAACCCTTTACTACCTAGCTCCTTGTTATCTTCCCTAATCTCCTTTAACTCTATTCTTCATCTAGCAGCTCGATTTGCTTCTCCTCCAGCTTGTGGTGGTCGAATTGGGCGATTGGTTTGATTGCCTTGGCCATAGCATCTTTCAGGGGCATCTTCCTGTAGGTTTTGCCATTGTATACATTGGGGTTGTTTTTGTTAACTTACATTACGATGACTAGACTCTCAATAGGGTTTTTGAATCTATCAAGCTTGTCGTCAACCGACCTTTGGGTGTTACCACCATTAAGACTACAACCTAGTTAGGCACTACTGCTCTAGTCACCAATAACACCTTAAACACTTGAATCAGACATGTTATAGTACTTCTCAAACGAATTAACAACTTGCTAACAGCTTCAATACCTAATAGTCACCCAAATAAGATAGAAACAAACTTTCTCTATTTTCACAATGAAAAACAGAATAAAACTGTATAATAATAAAACCACTCTTATTGTCATCCCAATACACTGCAGTAACTATAGAAGGAACATAGCAACCACTAATAGTAAAGTGAACAAAAACTTCACTAAAACGTCATACAATCCTTTGTGGAACCATGCCTTGATACTAGTGAAGTTGATGTGTCTCCGGGGTCAGATATATGGAGAAGCACCACAACGAAGCAAACTAGAAAGAAACAAAGAAAAGGCTAGCAAAGTCTTGGCAGCTATCGAATAGATATGGTATACCACTTGTCACATCTCAGCATAGTATGGGATGTACCATTACATAGGAATACCTATTGAAAACTTAACTTAACCTACTCATTCATCAAAAGACAACATTGTTTACATAACAAAGGGGTTTTTACATCAGAGTTTAGCTGGATTCCTTATTATAACTTATGTGTACAACATAATATTTACATCAAAATATGAACCGGCTTTTTCTTTTATCGTCTCTACAATAATAGGATCTCTGATCTAGTACAAACTCCATACAAAAGTCACTAACTTTAACTCATGCTCTCAGTATATATATATCCCCCTTTAGTGTTTAGCACTTCATGATATAGTTAACTTGAAGATAAAACATTTTATCCCCTCAACTACTGAAGTTGAGTGAAAGTGGATAACAAACAACATAACATAGACAATATGATAGATAATACTGTATATCACAACTGAAATATTTCAATTATAACTCGTAGGTTCAACTTCACATATGCTTCTACCCAACTGAGCATTTATTGCTAGCAATGTATTATGTTATGCTCATGCATGTAGCATGCATTGGTACTGATATCTTATGCCCTTGAAACTTCTTTTGATTAGTTAACACAATCGGGCATTTAGATACAACGTTTAGAAACCTAGAGTAACAAGAAATGCTTAGGAGTAGGACACTTACCAAATTAGACTACATATTGTAGTCTACTATTTTTAAAATGAGCAACAAAGAGCTACTTAGAAATAGGGCCCCCAACTTTACAAAATTAGACTATACACTGTAGTTCACCAAGTCAAAGTAGCAACATTGCCAAATTAGACCACACACTATAGTCTACCAAATTTGACTATCAAAATAGTCATAATGTTTGGGCAATGCAATCTATATGCTTTCAAAAACTAAGTTCATAAAGCCGTGGTTTTTCCATGATCATTTAGAAGTTTTATTCTAAAATTTTTGACCCGTAGGTCCCTTTTTGTGCCATGACATGATATGCAATAGTAACTCACGAATATCAATTAGCACAATCAATCTCCTAGTTTATTCAATCCAGTGATCACATTCTAGTTTTCGAACTCTCCCCAATGGAATTTCAGTATCTTACTTAAGGTTCACTTAGGTGAATACCTAAAAGATTGATTTAGCAATCACTCAACTTCCCTAGTTAGCACAATCATTCATAAGCACAAATTACCACCTAACATAGCAGTATAGTAGTTTAACCAAGACACACTTACTGTCATTCAAAATCACCACATTATCATCTATTATAGTAGCATGTCAATTCACCTAAAATATACCCATATTCAATCAACATAACATCAAATTGCACACAGTGTTATGAGTAGCAATATATCTACTCCAAGCATGGTTAGATCCACTTACCTGGACTCAATTATAGGGTAGAATCCTAAACTCTGCCACGTAGTCCTTCCTTACTTAATAAACCTATGAAAATATAACACAGTCTTCAAATCAAGTGTAGGTTGAACTTGAACTGTTATAAGTTTTCATTTTCGTGTTTTTAATCTTCGTTTAATCGTATCTTACTCATTTCCTATCCAATTTTAGTAAACTTTATATTGTTATGATCATTATTTTGAGTACTATTAATATATATTAAGAATAAAAACTAATCAATATTGTATAAAAACCCAAAAATATCCTTTCGTATTATGATTCGACCGTACACTACCCTAACTCCATAATTAACTCGAGTACGCTTTAGTATTGAACTAAAACCCTAAATATTATACTTTTCAAACTTGTCTAATAACATTTATTATACCCCAAAGTGTTCATTGGACACAGATTTAATAAATATTCCAATAATACTAGTTACTACATTACATATTAAGCTAATATATAAGCTTATACTAGGAAAATATGTAATAAATAGTATATGAGCTCGATTAATTTCATGAAAAATCCTATGGACTCAAAAAAATATTTAGTTTATTATTGATCACCAATTACACTAAATTGGTTATTATCTATTTTTACAAAAATAGTAGTTTTAGCCCTAAATTATGAAAAATTAAGGAAAATAAATAAATTTATTTATGAGATAAAAACTAAATACTCCAAATATCATTATAAACATATATAAGTATAAAAATGTAGGGCTCATTCATTAATTTCATCAAAAACTAATTATTTCAATAATTTGGCAAAACTAGCATTTTATTCATAGTAAATATAAAAAATTGTAAACATGGATATATTCAAAAGTCATTGTTACTGAAATGTAATATATTATATAAATGTGTAATAAAAAAAATTTTGAGGTCAAAGTAACATTATTTAATATTTTGAAAAATTTATTTAAAATTCATCTAAATAGGATATGTTCTTAAGCAAGTATCCTAAATCAATGTTATTTGAAGAAAATAAAATTATCAAATGGAAGTGTGTGTAAAATAACCAAGGGAAACCAAATTTCATAAATTTCCAAGCTGATTTGATATTTTTAGTGAATTAATGAAAATTGGGCAATGAAATTTGACTCATCGGCGTACGAATGCTACGACCACCACCCTATGTCGGCCCATCTTCTCTCTCCATGATGAGCTTAAGTCCCAAGTGGCTCCTTTGCAGGTTGCTTGTAGTCTTAGGAACCGTAATTTATCATATTTCCCTACTATATTCCCATAATTTTGTTTTACTTTTTCTAATTTTATAAAGTTATTTTCTTGTGCTCTCAAGTTCCCGCAATATTGTAAATGATATTTGAACCTCTATTTATATGTTTTAGAATTTTTGCATGTAAAAAAGTAAAATTGTGCATATCAATTTCACGTTTTCCTAGATACCGTATGTCATTTTCTAGTGAATTAGGTGTTGACTCATCACTTCCAATTAATCCTACCTTGACACATCATTTGATGACTTATCCCTTCAATTTTTTATTAATTTTTCATTATTTTACCTTATTTTAATAATAATTTATTATTATATATATGTATTTAACACATATAATGCATATCACATTTAAATACATGTATATTATGTATAATTTAACTTCATTTATTATTTTTGAAAGTTAATTAACCTATCTCTAATGTCATGCTATATTTCAAAGCTTGAATTTCTTGTTTTCGATAATTATTGACTTTTATTGATAAATTGACATTTTTCTTAAATTGATATTTTTATATCGTTTATTTTGAGAAATTGACTTTACTTGAATCACTTCATCTAACTTTTCTAACTTTACTGTGAAGTTTTAAATAAAACTGATAACTTAGCCGGCGCCTTAAATTCAGGGGCTCGAATCTTAAGATTATTGAACTAACTCGAAATCTTAGGTATTACTTTGCTCGATCCTACTTGGCTAATAATCTACTAGATATGACACACTGGTCCAAATTGAAAAGTCACTTGCCACTACTTCTTGCTAAAAGAAATAGATAAGAGTTAAATCACAATAAGAATACTAAGGTTGCTCAAGGTGAATAATTCTTTGTTAAAAGTTAAAAGATTATTAGTGATAGGAATCAACTTGCGACTATCTCTAAGTTAAGGTCTGTTCCAAGCCGACACCAACCTATAAGAAATTGAGATCGACATGCTCTAACCCGAGGTCAAATAGTTCGTTGCCAAGGTTGATGAACTTTCGTTGAGGTCGAGTGGATGCCAAAAGGATGGGAGGAAGAAAAAGAGCTACTTAGCAACAAGTCTATTGTCTACTGAGTAACTAAGAGATCATACAATTGAGGCCTCAAGGCCATAGATCCACTAGGCATGGCTTGGAGAGCTTATTGCCAATTGATTCTAATACTCACTAATTGTGGGCCAACCTTTAAAGTATCTTAGCCAAGCTTTGCAAGACTCTAGGGACTCTTCCTAGGATCCAAATATTCAATGCTGACCCTATCCAGTTCGGATCTTACTCCTTTTAGGACAAGTCGAATGATTGCATGTTGACTTGTATTAAACGTATATTTTTGTATTCTTGAAAATATTTTCTTCATTTTACTTATAAGCCCATTCATTAAGGCTTAAGGCCTTGTACATTATTTATAGTTCTACGGGTTTAGTACTTGCTATAAATAATAACATTTGTAATTAAGAGTAGGGATTATCAGTGAAGAAGATTCGGATAGTGTGTTTACACTTGAACATTCCTTTTTAAAGTAAGGATACTCTTGAGCTCTTAAAGCCTGTATTTGCTTGATTATTAAGTGATGATTAACTCCTAATCTTTCTTACGTTCTTATCAATCTTGATCTTGAGAATGTAGTGATCCCTACATTTGAGCCAATTAGTGAGTTGCATCTAACCTTCATTTGAATCTCGAGTGACATTTAGTATTTGTAAGTTGTATCGAACCCTATTTCAAGCTTAACCCCTAATTGTGTTTGTGTTTTGGTGTGTGATATCCATACACATTCACCATCAAAACTGTTATTTTACTTCTTGCCCTTCATACCTATTCAAACCTTGAGTACCTCATCCTTGGTTTTCGAGACCTACTGCGTATCATTTGGTATCAAAGCTTTAGGGAAACATACGTCCAATGTTCTTCAAAGTTTGTTTTGTCACTTGAACATCTATCAATTGTCATTTTGTAGTGTAATATGTTGTTCATGTTTTTAGTAGTCGTAGTATTGTGCTGCTGATTGAGTCAAGTAACAGTATTTTTTTCAGCATTTGATTCTAGTTACTATGGAAGTGTTTGTCAGTCGTAGGAAATTACATAAGCTGAGTAGTAGTTGTTTCTGAGTTGTAGTGTTTTTGTTGTAAAACACGTTAGTTCAATTTTCTAGAAATTACTATATAGATAAGAATGTCGAAAGATAGTGTTAATAATAGTGGTGATAGTCTTCACAGAGGCTTGAGAAGATGTGTTGACAACTTGGAGTACTAGATCTAGAATCTCACTAACTCTATCTATGAGCTTACTGGTTTAGTTAGAGGCTACAGACATATTAGCTAAGGTAAAAGAAGGGAACAAACACCTACCAGTAGAAGTGGCTCCATTGAGCTTGGTAATGATGAGTGATAGCTGAGAAGAGCTACCGAGTCGAGCAGAAGAGAAAGCCAACTTGAGTTGAGAAGAAGCAAAGAAAGGAGTATTGATTCCAAGGCGAATCATGGAGCTTGAAGAAGAGAGCTGAGGCTGAGAAGAAATATGGTCGAGCAGAACTCTAACAGAAGTGGCCTACTTGAAGTGAATCAACTAGCTAGGAATGCAAGGGATGGACCTTGAGCACATAGCCGAAGACTTGACAACATTAAGCTTAAACTGCCAACCTTTAGTGGGAGTAGCTAACTTGAAGAGTTCATTATCTGGGTTCCCTAAGTAGAGAAGATGTTTGAGTGCCATGAGTATGATGATAGAACCAAGGTTAAGCTAGCTTCGTTAGCCCTTATTGAATATGAAAGTCTTTGGTGGGATAAATTGATTGCTAAGTGAGATGCTCAAGGAGAGGAGCTAATCAAAACTTCGAGGCATATGAAGTAGTTGATGAATCGGTACTTTATTTTGACTTACTTTAGGGAAGAGATGCTCCATGCTTTCCAACACTTGAGGTAAGGTCAAAATATTGTTGAAGAGTATCTACAAGAATTTGAGACCTTAATGATAACATGTGAGATTGCTGAGACGCATGACCAAACTATTGCTAAGTTCCTGAGTAGCCTCCAAGATGACATTGCCGATGTGGTCGAACTGCAGGCATTCAACTCTTAGGACAAATTGATCAATCTAGCCTTAGGGGAAGAGAAACAGAGGAGAAGAAGGCACCAGAGGCCGACTAACCAACCTGAACAAGTCAACCCTGAACTTGAGAATTATGTTGAGAGAAGGCTAGGGAAGAAGATAGAGAGTAGTGAGTTTAGTTGACTTGATCATGCCGAGACAAAGAAGGTAGAGAAAGAGAAAGTACTCGACACCAAGGCTCAAGAAGTTAAATGCTTCAAGTGCTTAGGCTATAGGTATATTGCTTCTCAATGTCTAAATAAAAGGATCATGGTTTTAAAGGGAAAAGGACCTAAAGCTCAAGTAGAAAGTCTAAGTGACAAGAGTTTAGAAAACAAGTTGTGATAGGAATTAATCTACATTGATCCTCAGGCCGAAGTCGACTCATCAAAAGCAAGTGTAGACTTGCCAAAAGCTGAAGCTGACCTATCCTAACCCAAGACTGACTTACTCTTGCCAAGGCCAGACTAATAATCGAATGACTAAAGGAGGGAAAGGATCCATTCAGCTTCAGGTTTATTTTTTACTGAGACAAAAAGAGACCAAGGGATTAGGGTCTCTAGACCAAAGAACAACATGAGAAAGCTAGTGTTAAGTAATCCATGAACGTAGCAACTATGGGCTGGCGTCATTGGGAGCTTAACCATGCATAATAAGACATCTAAACATCCTACCGTTGCTCAGACATCTGACTGCCAACTGACCCTTGCTCGAGTCTGATCCCATAGACAGCTCAAATGACTACAACCCAACTACTCTATTAAAGGTATGGTTTTGTATACTTTGTAAATGTTTTTCTTATTTCAATTGTAGGCCATTCTTTAGTGTTTAAGGCCTTGTATATTATTTGTAGTTTTGTTACTAGGGTTTTAGGACTTTCTATAAATGGAAATATTTGTAATTATTGGGAATAGGGAAGAATATTCATACAGAGAATTTACACTTGAATGTTCCTTCTTAAGTAAGGACATTCTTGAGGCCTTTGAGCTAGCATTTTGGATTATTGAGTGTTGAATAACTCTTTAATCTTTCTTGCATTTTTATCAATCTTATCCCTAAGATCGTGGCGAACCCATTCATTTGAGTGAGTTAGTGAGTCACATCTAACCTCTCATTTGAAACTTAAGTGACATTTAGTGTTTATGAGTTGCATTAAACTCTATTTCGAGCATAACCCTTGATTATGTTTGTGTCTTTAGTACATGATATCCATACACATTCACTATCAAACCCCCTTCTCACTCTTTGTTCTTTATGCTTCTCTTGAACCCTGAATACCTATTCTTGTTTAAACTTATTGCATGGATTCACATTAAGTTGATAGAAGAAAATGTCTATGTCGAAAATCTAGATGAACTCATAGCCATGATGATCAAGCGAGTTGACCTAAAAGCAAATCCTGGACAAAGGGAAAATTTATTTCATATGCAGTGTTTAGTGAATGGGAAGACCTGTTCCCTAGCTATTGATGGAGGAAGTTGCACTAATGTCATTTCTACTGAGCTAATAGAGAAGACGAAGATGCTAACCTACTTACATCCTCGACCTTAAGGATTGAAGTGGTTCAATGACAAGGGTATGGTCCATGTGCATAAGAGAGCTTGAATAGCATTCAAGGCTAAGAAATATGAGAATGAGATTGACCTCGATGTAATACTTATGAATGCTACGAATTTACATCTTGGATGACTATAAGAGTATGATTGGAAAGTGATCCATGATGGCTTCCTTAACACTTATACGATTCAAAAGGATGGGAAGAGCTATTGCTTGACCCCTATGAGTGTTGAGGAAATCCAAGGCAACTTGGCTCCTATGGTGAAGCGAAAAGGGAAGAGAAGTTTGTTTGGCATCCCGATCTGTACTTATTGTTTAACATCGAGGATGAATTCTTTGTGGACTTGTAGTAATGATATGAATTAGCCTGCAACTATCTCTAAGCTAAGGCCAACCTATTCCAATCCGACACGAACTTGTAAGAAACTGAGATCGACATGCTTTAACTTGAAGCCGAGCAGTTTTTTACCAAGGCCGATCAACTCTTGCTAAGGTCAAGTAGATGCCTGAAGGACGAGAGGAAGAAAAAGAGCTACTCGGCAATAAGTCTGTCATCTGCTGAGTAGCTGAGAGATTACACAATTGAGGCCTTAGGGCCATAGATCCACTCGATGTGGCATGGAGAGCTTATTGTCGATTAATTCTAGTACTTGACAATTGTGGGCCGACCTTTTGAGTATCTCAGCCAAGCATTGCAAGACTCCAAGGACTCTAGGAGCTTATTGCCAATTAATTCTAGTCCCGGACATCCAATTGCCAACCCCATCCAGTTTGGATCCTACTCCTTCTAGGATAGGTCCAATGACTGTATGTTAACTTGTATTAAACTCATAGTTTTGTATTCTTGAAAATATTTTCTTTATTTTAATTATAAGCCTATTCTTTAGGGCTTTAAGCCTTATACATTATTTATAATTCTGCAACTAAGGTTTAGGACTTGCTATAAATAGCACCATTTATAATTAAGAAGGGGGATCACTAGTGAAGAATATTCAGTTCGTGTGTTTACACTTGAACATTCCTTTTTTAAGTGAGGATACTCTTGAGCTCTTATAGTCTGCATTTGCTAGATTATTGAGTATTGATTAACTTTTTACTTTTCTTGTGTTCTTACCAATTTTGATCTTAAGATTGTGGTGAACCCCTCATTTGAGCCAATTAGTAAGTTGCATCTAACCTTCATTTGAATTTTCAATGACATTTAGTGTTCATGAGTTGTATCAAACCCTATTTCAAGCTCAACTCCTAATTATGTTTGTGTTTTGGTGTGTGATATCCATATACATTCATCGTCAAAACCCCCATTTCACTTCCTGCCCTCCATATACATTCGAACCTCGAGTACCTTATCCTTGGTTTAGGAGACCTACTGCATATCACTCTTTGTTTCTGACCTCAATTTGGTAGGATCCTGAAGAAGGTGTTATAAATGATATTCATAGATTCAATCAACTAATGATTGAAATCACTAACTACGATAAGAGTATTAAATTGCATGCCATTTGCCAAGTTGCTAGGGAAGACTCAAACTTCTTCAAATCTCTTGCCAAACATCGTTTGACCTCACTTGATGAGTTTACTATGAGGTTGGAAAAATTTATATGCTAGGAGGACCAAATGCAAGGTTGTAGAGAGTTGAAAAGAGAGAAATTTGAAATAATCCTAGAAAAAAGAAAGAGGATAGGTAAAAGATTGCTTAGGTAAGAAAGTTGACATGTGTGATAGATTGAGCCAACTTTCAAGAGATTAGAAATGATCGATGCTGACCTTTGCTACACATAAGCCCTTAAACTGACCTATGCCAAACATATAATCAAAGTACAGAATCAAGGATTTTTGGCATGGTTAGAAAAGATGAGGAATAATCCTTCAAGAAAAAAATGCTATAAATACTAAAATTTCCATAGTAACGGTAGTCACAACATAGATGAGTGCATTCATCTGAAAAATACACTAAAATATGAAATCTAGAGACAAAATCTAAGGAAGCTTGTGGCATGATAGGGAAGAAAAGATAAAATGCCTACTCAGAGAAGAAGAATCAACCGGTAGCCCTATAATAATGAGGTCTAGGCTAATGATCATGAATTGGTAGCTTGGGACAATGTTGGAGGTGATAATCGAGCTCCCAAAGGACTAAGAGGTGTATGTATCCTAGTAACCTTAAGTTTGATTGAATCTTAGGGAGATCATGTGCTGAATGTTTGAGGTAAGAGGAATGACGTAGATGATACTATAGTTTTCTTTGAGGAAGATATGCAGGGGATCTAATTTTCCTATGATGATGCTTTACTCGTTATGACTAGAGTAGCTGAATTTAAGGTTAGGAAAGTCATAGTTGGCATTGGGAGCTCAACCGATATTATTTTCAAGCATGCATTTGACCAAATGCGGCTAAAGTTAGAAGACTACAAGATGCAGCCTAATAAGTATAACCTATATGGGTTTAATAAAAAACTAATAAAGGTTTAGGGAGCGGTAACCCTAGCGTTTTAAATCGGGGTCAATGAGAATGTTGTGGAGAAAGAGGAAGATTTTGTCATAGTTGATTACGTATCTCCCTACAATAGGATCATAGGTTGAATATCCATCAACATTTTCAAGACAGTTGTATCTACAACTCATTAGAAGGAGAGTTCTTACCTTCGATAGGAACTGGAACATGTAATGGGGACCAACAATTAACTAGAGCTTTGTATTTGAAAACTCTAAAGAAGGATCAAGTATATCACATAGAACATGGCACAAGTAATCACTTGTAAGTTCGGGGTAAGCTCATGAAGGAAACTTTGACCATATAATTGAGTGACAATCCTGAACATATCACTAAGGTTAGGGCTAGCATGCTACCCAACCTCCACGAATGTGTACTACAATTTGTCCGAGTTAATAGAGGCATGCAACCATTAAAGAAGAAATTCAAAAATTGTTGAGAGTAGATTTCATTAGAGAAGAGCCATATCCAACCTGACTAGCCAATTGTATGTTGGTCCAAAAGACAAAGGGAAAGTGGAGGATGTATATTGATTTCATTAGTGTTAATACAATGTGTCCAAAAGATTGCTTTCATTTACCATACATTGATTAGATGGTTGATTTGACCTTAGGTTACATTTTGTTGAGGTTCACAGATGCCTTTTATGGATACAACTAAATCAAGATTTACCCTTCTGATTAGGTATACACTTCCTTCATCATAAACTTTGGAACATATTGTCATAAAGTCGTGCCATTTAGTCTAAAAAATGCGAGAGCCACGTATCAAAGATTTGTCACAAAATGTTTAAGCCCCAAATACATAGAAATATTAAAGTAAATGTAGATGACAAGATTATTAAGAGCAAGACCAATGATGAACATCTTTTTGACCTAAAGGAGACCTTCAACACACTTAGACCCCATAACATGAAACTAAACTCTCAGAAATGTATATTTGGGGCATCATTGGGAAAATTTGTAGGTTTCATGGTGATACAATAGGGAATAGAGGCTAAACCTGAAAAAATTTGAGCTATTTTGGATATGCAGTTACCAAAGTCTATAAAATAGGTCCAAAGGATAATAGGAATTTTGACAGCACTGAATTGTTTTGTATAAAAAAGTATAGAGAGGTGTGTTGAATCTTTTTGATTTTTGGAAATCCATAAAATTTAAGTGAACCAAAGAGTGTGAAAGAGCATTTCAAGCTTTAAAGGAGTTTCTGACAAGACCTTTGATCTTATCCAAACCCATCGAAGGTAAAGTTGTTGCTTATATCTGTCGGTGAATTATCGAGTGCTCTCATCTATGATTGAACGGCAGATGAAAGGATATATCAACTTGTTTACTATGTCAGCCAATCTTATAAGGACCTGAATTACATTGCATGAAGCTGGAGAAATTTGCATTGGCCTATGTTTAAAGAAAGCTCGAAAACGGTTAATGGGGAAAGGTTGAAAAGGGTAAGAAATGAAGAACGAAAACAATAAGCAAACCTACAAACAACCTTAGAGGATATGATACACCAATGGAACTTCCAAGGACTCATGGCATAATTTGATATGATGTACGAATTGGTTCAATGAGGTTACTCGCCACCTAACCTTGCTTAAGGGAAATGATAAGAGTGTTGTCGAGAGTAAACAATAGTGTTTACATAAGGAAGAAAGTACTTAAGTGTATTAAAGATAATCTAATCTTATAACTAAAAGTAAGGGGTATGTATACCCACAAACTAAGGCAACATAGCTAAAGGGAAAAAAGACAAAAAGGACATTTCCTAAAGAAGCAGTATACATGATACGAAAGGGTAAAAATAAATATATAAGAAGAAAAAAATCATTAGTGCTATAGATTTTATACACGATACTGTACATGTAACGATGCTACATTGATAAGGTTTTTAGGAGATATGGACAAAAAGTACGGACAAATGAGTTTGTTCGAGTAGGGATGGTCTAGCCAGTCTGGTCTCTCTTTCTTAGCTTCTCGGCAAGGGAGAAGCCGAGTGATTGGTCGATTCGGCAGGAGAGAGTAATCATCAACTCGGCATACCATAAATTAATGGGCAATCATATAGCATGGTAGTAGAGGTGACTTGGTAAGGAGGTACTCAACCTCAGCTAGGGTTGGTTGGAACATAAGGATTCATCGTGCCAAACTCTTTGGCCTTCGAGCTCGATTGTGGGTTAGGGGCCCTATAGCTTGATTCCTATAATTCCCTTCGGGTTGTTTTGGATTTGGGATCAAATCTGGATGGTGTTCACTCAGTTCTTTGTTAAGGTGATATGGACTGAGGTCAGCAATGTTAAAGGTGTTGAAAAGCCGAAAGTCTTCAGGCAATTTCAACCTGTAGGTGTTGTTGCTAATTTTTTGGAAGATTTTGAATGGTCAGGAACCGTTCCTTGTTGAGGTATAGCCATACCAAGTCTCTAGGCTGAAACTATTTAGCCGACCGACCCTGGTCAATGTGCTGAGTGACCTTGTCATAGATGTATTGAAGGGATTGTGCCCTGGCCGAGGTATCGGGGGTCCTCTTGTGCAAGTGTGGCTATAGGGGCGTCGTCGAAGGGTAACTTGGGATTGAACCCATAGACCACTTCAAAGGGGGTCTGCTTAGTGGTGTCATGTATGGGTTGGTTATAAGCAAACTTGACTACTAGCAGGCAGCCATCTTAATCAACTAAGTTCTTGCTAATTGTAGCTCGGAGCACTGAACCCTAAGTATGAGTAATTACCTTTGTTTGGTCATCAGTTTAGGGTAACAAGAAGTACTGAAGAGTAATTTGGTTCTCAGCCAATGCCATAGGGTTCTCCAGAAATGGCTTAAGAACTTCGGGTCTTTATCGAAGGCTACACTTCTTGGTACACCATGTATCCATACAATCTCCCGCAAGAAAAGCGAAGCAATAGTTGAAGTGTCGTTAGTTTTGGTTCAGGGCATGAAGTGTGCCATCTTATAGAACTGATCCATAATAACCATTATAGAATCTTTTCTTTGGGCAGTTCTCAGTAGTTTGAGAACAAAGTCTATGCTTAGTTTAGTCCATGGCCTTATTGAAATAGGTAAGGGCATTGCCTTCCCTTCTTCAGCTCGGTACTTAGCTTTTTTGTACATAGCATAGCTTTCAACTACTCGGCGCACATCTCTTTGTATTCTCGACCAAAAGATTTGACCATTCAATAGTTTACAGGTCCTTCTTTCTCTAAAGTTTCCCGAGAGTCCACTGTTATGGGCTTCCCTAATTAATAATTCTGGTAGGGAATAAGTTGACACGTATAGTTTTCCTCCTCAGAACAGATAACCATCCTACACATCATAATTGTCCATTGTTCTCCCATCCACGCATCTTGAAATTATTGGTCCAAAATGTGGATCTTCGGAGTACTATTCTTTGATACTTGCAAAACTAAACAGTTTGGTCTGCAATTCTGACAAGAGTGCATGCTTCCTCGAAAGAGAATCTACAGTTACATTACCCTTCCCTTGCTTGTATTTGATCACAAAATTGAATCCTTCAAGGAATTCAACCTATGTCGCCTGCCACTTGGATAGCTTGGTTTAACTTCGAAGGTATCGTAGTAACTTATGGTTAGTATATATGACAAATTCTCTTAGCAGTAGATAGTGCTACCATACTTGCAGTGCGTGGATTAGTGCCAAGAGCTCTTTATCATATACGGAGTAATTTAACTGGGGTCCTCAGAATTTCTCATTGTAGAAGGTAATTGATCGGCCTTCCTACATCAAGGTAGCGCCTATTCCAATGCCTGACATGTCTTACTCTAGCTCAAATATTTTGTTGAAGTCAAGTAGCACTAACACCAGAGCAGAGGTCAACCTCTTCTTAATCTCTATAAAACTCCTCTCCTTTCTTTCTCCCCATCAGAAGTCGGTGTTCTTCTTCATTAATTCTATAAGTAACATAGCTAGGGTGCTAAAGCTCCTGATGAACCTTTGCTAAAATGAAGCCAGTCTATGGAAACTTCTCACATCGGCACAAGTAATAGGTGTTAGCCACTTAACAATCCCTCGGATCTTCTCATCATCGACTTACAAGCCTCCTCTACTAATTATATAGCCCAAGAATACCACTTCCTCCTGGCAGAAGTAGCATTTCTTAAAATTGTCAAATAGTCGCTCGGTATGAAGGATACTTAGGACTGTTCTGATGTGTTCATAATAACTCGGCATGTTGGCACTGTAGATCAGGATATCATTGAAGTACCCCATGACACACTTTCCGATGGGATGTCTTAACACATGGTTCATAAGTCTCATGAAGATGCTCGGGGCATTCGACAATCTGAAGGGTATGACCATCCACTTGTATAGTCTTTGTCGAGTCTTGAATGCAGTCTTCCACTCGTCTCCTGACCTCATGCAGATTTGATGGTAGTCAGACTTGAGATTAATCTTGCTAAAAATTTTAGCTCCACTCAGTTTATCCAACATGTCTTCTAGCCTAGGATTAGATACTTGTATTTGATCGTGATTTTGTTCACGACTCGATTATCAACACACATTTGCCAAGTTCCATCCTTCTTCGGTACTAGTAGTGCAGGCATAACAAAAAGGCTAAGACTCTTTGTCACGTATCCTCTTTCTAGCAACTCATTAACTTGACGTTGAAGCTTAGAAGCTTGTTCGAGATTCATGAGATAAGCTGGCTTGTTCGGTAATATAACGTCGAGTACTAAGTCAATGTAATGCTCTATGCCTCGGGTTGGGGGCAACCTTACTGGCAACTGTTTTGGGAGTAGGTTAGCATATTCATCCAACAGTTCCTTTACCTCTTGAGGTAACTCATTCCTCTTCTTCATTTCTAGTAGTCGCCTGACCAACAGGAGGGTTGGCTCATTAGCATTAATGGCCACTTAAAGCTCGACTCTACTCATCACCAGAGCTTTCTTTGATCCGTGAGCAAGTTTTGTCTATAACTTGTGAACTTCTCTCGGTGGCATCGGATTTAGCTTAATCTTTCGGTCATCCTTCTCGAGCATGTAGGTATTCCTGTAACCATCATAGATGACTCTCCTATCGAATAGCTATGGTCTTCCTAATAGCATGTGGGATGCATACATGGGCAATACATCAGAAAGAATCTAGTCGGAGTAATTGTCGATAGTGATCGACAGTAGTATTTACCGATAGTGATCGACAGTAGTATTTACCGATAGTGATCAATAGTAGTATTTATCGAGTGACATATAAGGCTCCTTTCTCACTCAATTAGTGCAACTTGTACGTCTTCGGACGTACAATAGTCATTAACCTCAGTTTTGAAACAACATCAGTTGATGCCACATTGGTACAACTTCTACTATTTATGATGAGGGTGTTTCATCATTTACCTTGCAAGTGATATGAAATAAGTTCTCTCTCTACTCTTCCTCTCGTGAGGGTTCTATACTCATAGTACATTGAACAACTACGAGTAGCTAGTCTAAATCCTCGGGATACACGTCTTCCCCAATAAACACTTTCTTAGCATTCTCATTCTTGGTAAGAGCCTCCTCCTCGGGTGCCTCATCTATATTCTCTACATCTAATTTTAGGATGTCTCCCTTGATGACCATCGTCTTTTGGTTTGGGCATTAAGTAGCCATATGTCCAAATCCTTGACACTTGAAGCACTTGATTTGGCTGGTCTTCTTGCCAGACCCTTGCCCCTTTCTCATACGTTCGAGTCAGTGCTACATATTTAGGTAGGCTTTTCTGCTTAACTCGGACATTAACCCTTTTGCTTGGCTTAATGCTTGGCAAAGTCTGATGACTTGTTTATTCGAGTCGACTAGTTGGTATTTTGGTCATTACTTGGCTTCTTTTTTGCCTCTTTACTCGTTGGGCAATCCTAATAGCTTCATCCATTGTGTCAAATCATTGGAGCTCCACAATGTCTCGAATGTCTCTTCACAACCCAGTGATTAACCCTAAGACCGTTCGAGCAGGTGGTTCCTCCACTTCACATCTTATCATAAGCATTTAGAATTCTTGAACATATTCATCAATAGTTCGACCTTCTTATCTTAGCTCCTAAAGTCGAGTGAATGTATCTTGGAGATAAGTTTTTAGCATGAATCGATTTTTGAGCACTTTCTTCATCTTAGGTCAGGTGTTAATCTCTTGGTACCCCTCTCTTCTTCTCATGGACTAAAAATTCTTCCACCACATGGCAACATATTGAGTGAATTCAATGGCAGTAGTCTTAACTTTTTCATAATCCTCATATTGATAATAATCAAATAAACACTCTACTTTCTCTTCCCAATCCAGGTACTTGTCAGTATTTCCAAATCCATTAAAACTCAAAATCTAAAGCATCACATGGTTGGATGCTTTAGGGACTCGTACACACTCCTCTTCAAAATACTCTTCTTCTTCCTCATCTAGCTCTCTCAAGTTTATCCTTTGCCTTACTTATTTGCTAACTCCTCTACCTTGAACTAGTTCAGTTGGGTTCTGACCTCCAATAGGTTGAGTAGCTTGTGGAGTGTTTTACAAGGCCTTAATGGATCGGTAAGACAGGACATGAACAACTCGGGTCAAATTGACCAAGAGGTTAGCTACCTCATCAAGTCTCTCGTCAATACTTTAGGAAGTTCCTTGAGATTGTCGTCCATGATGAATAACTCCACTGTCATCACTAGCATTAATATTCAGATTTAGATCTATCATTTTTCTTTATAGATTCAAATTCAAACAAACACTTCAAAGAGTGAACAACTAATAACATAGCAGTTAAGTGAACACAGTAACTTGCTCTATTTCATACATATAAAATAGAGAATAATAGAATTCAAGAAGAACTAACTATAGCTAACACAAAACCTTCACTCTGATACTAAGATGATGTGAACCGTGACTAAGAATAGACAAGTCCAGTTGTTGGATGGGTTCAAGCTTGTAGAAAACTTGAAAAGGGTTTATAGGGAAAGGTACGAAAAGGGTAAGAAATGAAGAATGAAAACAGTAAGCACACCCATGAACAACCCCAAAGGATATGATGCACCAATGAAACTTTTGAGGATTCACGACATAATTCGATATGATGCACGAATTTGTCCAATGAGGTTACTCGCTACCTAACCTTGCTTAAAGGAAAGGATAAGAGTGTTGCTGAGAGTAAACAATAGTGTTTATGCAAGGAAGAAAGTACTCAAGTTTATTGAAGGTAATTTGATCTTGCAACTACTAGTACAGGGGTATTTATACCTATAAACTAGGGCAACTTGGCCAAACATTTCCTAAAGAAGCAATGTACATGATACAAAAGGATAAAAATGAATATATAAGGAAAAAAATCATTGGTGCTATAGATTCTACACATGATACTGTACATGTAGCGATGCTACATTGATAAGGTTGTTAGGAGATATGGACAAAAAGTATGGATGGATGGGTTTGTCTGAGCAGGGATGGTCTAGTCAGTTCGGTCTCTCTCTCTTGGCTTCTTAGCAAGGGAGATGCCGAGTAATTGGTCGATTCGGTAATAAAGAGTAATCGTCAACTTGGCATACCGCATAATAATGGGCGATCATGTGGCATGGCAGTAGAGGTGACTTGGTAAGGAGGTACTCGGCCTTAGCTAGGGTTGGTTGGAACATAAGGATTCATCGTGCCAACCTCTCTGGCCTTCGAGCTCGACTGTAGGTTAGGGGCCCTATAGCTTGATTCCCGTCAGCTATAGTTGTAGTAGCTAGGAAACTCCAACCTTATTTTTAGGCCCACCAAGTCATGGTTCTGATTGACCGACCTTTGAAGCAAGCATTACAATAGCTCGACACTTGTAGATAGATGGTCAAATATGCCTTAGAGCTTAGTGACCTTGATATCCAATACTTACCTAGAGAGGTATACAAAGCTCAAATTTTAGTCAACTTCATAGTTTAGTTGATAGGGAGAGAATGATCAACTATCTAAAATGAAGAGCCAACTTGGAATCTATATGTTGATGGCTCATCGACTTGTGAAGGTAGTAGTGCTGGCCTAATTTTGAAAGGTCTTATGAGAGCACATATGATACGTGGCGGGTCTCGAAAGCCAAGGATGAGGCACTCGGGGATCAAATGGGTATGAAGGGCAAGAAGTGAATGGGGGTTTTGATGATGAATGTGTATGGATATTATGCACCAAATGTAAACCCCACGAATTTAGCTTTCTAAGTATAGAAACAAATGTTCAAACTGTAGATGATTTCTTAAACTCAAAAGAGCCAATGAGATTTAAAACCAATTAAAATCTCAATCTAAAACCTAAAGTAGATATGAAAAACCTTCAATCATCAATTGAACTCCTAATCGCATATGAAGACCCTAAAACCTCGAACCTCATCAAAACTCTAAAATGACAATCGAAGATTTACTCCTGGAAGAGTATATGAAATCCTAAATGCATTTAAATGTTAAAGATTTCACTCAAACTAATAGAAACCCTAAAATGATCACTTTGAAGACATATGTACACTAATTCAACATAATAAATTCTAAAACTCTAATTGAAAATATAACCCTCACATTTTGCCAAATCATTAGTAAAAGGTTAGAGATGACTTTCAATCATGCATATATGTTTTGACTCTTCAAGTAGTCCTTTAGAAACTAAGATAATGAATCATAGATTTCATTTATTTCTTAAGTATATGATTAAGATAGTATTACATAGAGTTAGGGGTATAGTTGAAGATTAGGTTAAATGTAATGAACCTTAATACTCAAATTAGTACTCTTTGCACTTGTTATCTAAAGTAGTTTATCAAATGATGTATATAGGCTATAAAGACCTAAAATAAGACCTCACCAACTATGTTTATTAACAATTCACCAAATACCTCATTTCCTTCATTTTTCCCTTAATTTCCCTTAATTACTACATTATGTGCACAAAATTACATATGCTTAAGGAAAGTTGACCAAGTCAACACATATTGACCAAGGTCAAAGGGTTGATTAAGTCAACACATGTTGACTAAAGTCAATAATTTGAAAAGTCAACAAAAGGCACTAAAAGATAAAGAAAATATCTACTCCTTCATGATGGCTTTTCTTATCTTCTCTTTTGATTTTTCTCTTCTTCTCTTTCTCCTTAATTGTTGCCATCCACATCTTCTTCTTCTAGACCCCACCATTTGCCTTCTTTCATCATGAAAACAAAACAAAAAGAAACAAAACAAAAATCACCCTTCAATGCCGTGAGCTTCTTCGTCCTCTTTCACTTTCATAACTTCTCCTTTTGTCTCCTTAATTCCAACATAAGCAAAGGTATGTATCTAAGTTACTTATGTTGTTTTATCTTCTTCATTAGTTAGGTAATTAGGTAGATTAGAGAAGTAGGCTTGTGTTAATTGTGATTATGAAGAAGAGGGCATAAAGTCCTCATCTTTAAGTGTAGAAAGTGAGAAACCATGAAGGAGAGGGAAGAAATACATGTGTATGTACTCTTAGGTATGTGTACATAAGGAAATATCAAAGGAATACTTGGATGAGAACCTTAGTACATGAGTAGTAGTCGTGTACATAACCACAATTAAGACAATACCTAACCATACTTACTTATATTATACTAATTACACACTTGAAAACATAAAAGAATGGGATTAGGAAGCTTTTCTTAAGGAAAGGATGAGGCATGCGAATTTTTGTATAAAAATATGTATCTAACCGTATAGGTATATGAGTATGTATACACGTATAAATATGGTATAAGTCTAAGTATCTGTATAAATATATATATGAATAAGGTATATGTACATAAGCATAAGGGAAGAAGTGAAATGTACATAAGACATGTACATATGACATAAGCATGAGGTGAAATTTATCTAAGCAAATGATGAAGTAAGTGATGAGGTAAGCACATGATGACATAAGCCATGACATAAGCAAATGATGACATAAGCAATGACATAAGCGATTGATGACATAAGCGATGATATAATCATAAGCTTATAAAAGAAGAATATAAGTATGTACATGTACTTAGAATCCAAAACTTTAAACCCTAATACCCTTCCTAACTTGAATCAAACTTAATCAAGGACATAGATTAGTAATACCAATGTAAAAGTCCCTAAGTATAAGAATAAATGGCTAATTAAATCATTAACTACTAAAATGGAACATAAAACTAGCCAATAGGAATAATTAAACTTTAATATGATAAAATGTCAATAAAATTAGCCCATATCATAAAACACGGGTCTTAATGTCCAAAACGGACATCAACGTGTGAATGTGCGTCCTAAAAGGATGAAATACTACTATAAGTTCACAAATATCGGAATCAGAACGAAAAAGTTACAAAATACAGAAAGGAAGCCTCATACCTTACTAATATAAGAAAATAGTTACTATTAATCTTATGGAGTATGGTAACCCTATATACACTATACTCGGGTTAACCTTATACACACTATACTCGGGTTGTATTGGAGGAAACTACAATAGACTTTTAGTTGACTAAGGAATCTGAATTCTCAGAACACTTACAAGTTTTACCATTTTGTTTCGACCTTGCCTTAGGTACTAGAAAGCATCGAGCATCTATTGCTTGAAGTTGGTTGGCACAAATTGTTGATTCATCAACTTCTTCACAAGCCTCCAAGTTCTAATAAGCTTTTCTCCTTTGGCATCTTACTTTGCAATCAATTTATTCCAACAAAGACTTGCGTATTCAACAAGGGCTAATGAGGCTAGCTTGACCTTGGTTCTATCATCACATTCATAACACTCAAACATCTTCTTTACATTAGGAACCTAGTTATGGAACTATAACAACCCAATAGTATCGTTGTCATGATAGGTCGTCGTGTACCGTATAAAGGTCTATTATCAACCCCCTTACTGATCATAGGCCTTTCATACGATATACAAGGCTCCTTCCACTCTACGTTACCACTAGGCCCACAAACTAGTAATATAGAGCAATTTTTAACTAAAATTACTTCTATGTTATAAATTAACTAATTGTGTGGGCTCGTGAAACCTACACCAAAACAATATTACAAACAAATGCAGTTCATAACGGAACTGCATAAAATCTAAGTTATGCATAAATACATAAAAGTATCTAAATATCTATAATCTATTAGAAAATGTCCTCTTCGCTCTCTGATAGCTCCAACCCGTTTCTACCCGAGACTTACCACGGGCATGCCTTGGCCCGGATTAACGAAGAGGTTCTCTTGCGCCAACAAAAATCTATAGGGGAGTAAGCTTACGCTTAGTGAGATAAATGCCCTCATCAGTACCATATGACATAAATTTATTAGATGCATAATCATATGAATGTATGAACAAACAATATGCCAAACAATGCATGCAGTGACCTAAGAACTGCATACGACTCCGAATTTCGCCCCCTGAAGTCGGGGTTTGGAGATAATTAACCGACCTAAACCAAAATCCGGGTTCTAAACCTTGGCCCAGATTGACGAAGAGGTTCTCTTGCGCCAACAAAAATCTATAGGGGAGTAAGCTTACGCTTAGTGAGATAAATGCCCTCATCAGTACCACATGACATAAATTTATTAGATGCACAATCATATGAAGGCATGAACAAATAATATGCCAAACAATGCATGCAGTGACCTAGGAACTGCATACGACTCCAAATTTCACCCCCTGAAGTCGGGGTTTGGAGATAATTAACCAACCTAAACCAAAATCCGGATTCTAAACCTTGGGTTTTATTTCATTTGCACTATCGTGCTCATACCAAAACAAAACTCTACATATATATATATATATATACATATATATATATACTTCCTTTACCAAAATCAAATCGTATCCTTTAAAAATCCCAAGTCTAGCGGTGTGGTGGCCCCTGTAGTCCATAAACACACGCCCTAAGCAGAAGCCACAAGACTCGGCCCCTCGCCGACGGTTGGCGTCTTCCAGCGCCTAGTAAGCCCATCAGCTTAAGACAGAGACTCAATATATATGATGGCATAGCTAGTACCCAATCCTACAGGAAACTCGTATTCCTGTGAGTCCCTTCCCATCTTCTTCGTAAAGCGGTAGTCGGTGTTATTCATATACAATATGGGGAATGCATGATTCATTTTGAGTTCTTAATCATATAAGTGATTAACTTGATTTTTAGGGTGATCAACCAATTTCATTCCATACAATTCCCATTATTATATATATAATTAACAAGTCATCACATTCATCCACAAATTCATACACATGCATCTCCCATATCCCACAAGCATCCAAATTTATAAATATAAGATTAGGTGCATCTACTTTACAAGCACAATCAAGTAAAGAGTCATTGGGAATTTACTCACTCTGCCATGTGGTTCAATCAAAGTAGTCTGGAGGCAAGTCATCTCCGAAAACAGTATCCCCTGGTCATTGAAATAATTTTTATAAGGAATTGAAGCAAACTTAAGAAACTATGTAAATTTTCCTTAAGTTATATTCTTAGCTAGTTTTCGTAATTTTTCCGATTTTTACCTAAAGTTCAATCGTGTATAAATTTTTCTTTTTAAATCCAATTTTTATGATCTTATAGTCAATCTTCATCTTTTTTGAGTGTAATTTAACGTGGTAAGGTTAGATTTTTGAAATGAGGTATGCAATTCTATCCATGGGTCAGAACAGTAGTATTCCTCATGTGTTGGAGTGTTTTTGGGCCTTGTTTGGTAAATGGGCTTTTGATAGCTTGAGGAATCCCTTGGTCTTGGTCTTTAGATTTTATTATAAGCTTAAAATACTCCTTGAGATCAGATTTACAACTTTGATTTATATTCCTAAGGATAACAACCACTTCTTGGGCCCTTTAGTGAGCTTAAGTTGTCAAATAGGCTTATTTTTAGTTCAAACTAAGGTTAATGACTTTGGTGGGCTTATGGGGCCTTAGGTGGATTTATTATGGGCTTAAAAAAAACCTTTCTTGGTACTTTAAGGTGCTGATCAGATTTTTATTGAAGGCCCATCCTAGAGTTTTAGGCTTGTTTTGGGAGTTTTAAGCCCGGTTTTGAGTTTTAGGCTTTATATGCTCACTATACTTGCTTTAGTTAATCTTTTCACTTTGTTCTTTTACTTTTATCATATTTTTAGGCCTCATTTTCCCATATTCCAGATCTTTTCATGTTGGTCCTAAGGGGTCCTCACTTGGTTTTTCAACTTGTTTCATCATTTCCTTAAGTTTAGGGGGTAGATTATGCACTTAACTACTTGTGTACAAATCTTAACTTAAGTTTCCTTCCATCAAATGATCCTTTAACTCATGCTCCACATAAAGAAATAAAAGATCTCATACTTAATACAACTCCCATATCATGGCTCATGTCATACAATGTTGGTTTCTTCATAAAACTTTATGTGATGGATTTTTCCTTAACTTAAATCTAGATTTGAGCATGTTTAACTAAATGGAAACAAAATCAACATTCAAATGGCCATGGAACCCTCACGTCCAGCATGCATATCCTCCTTTAAAGTTCTCATTTCAAGGTTTCCTTAGCTTAAAATCTTCCATTCAAAGCATTAAACAAATGTCTTCACAAAACACCAACTTTACATGCTCATATTTCAACTCATGCAAGGGTTTTATGGTTTGTTTCTTAAAACGATTTTTGACGTTCTAACAACTTAAACCTTACTCACATCTTCAAGAAATCCAAGTTTCCTAATATAAATATTAATCCTCACATCACAAGAAACACTTACTCGTCCTTAACGCAAAGTTTGGTGGTTGTGCACTAAGGTTCCTCTTAAGCCTTTAACTTTGCTTCCTCCTTTTTGCTTACCCTTTGAAACCCAAATCTTTTGGTCTTTTAAAAAGGGGTTTATGGAGGATTCTAATGGTCTTAAATGATCTTAAATGATGAAAGAAAATGGCACAAGAGCAAAGGAAAAAAATGACGTGAGTTGAAGCTTCAAAATGGAAGAAAATTGATTTTGTGGGGTAAGGTTGTTTCCCCTTTTTATGTTTGTTTCAAAAGAGAGAAAGATGAAGTGAAAGTGAAATTGAAAGTAAGAGAAATGGGGAAGAGTATGACCGGTTGGAAATGGAGAGAGAAGAAGTGATTAAATGCCTTGGAAGTGTTGCCTTGTAGCTTACATAAAGTCAACAATTTCAACTATTGATAATGTAAACATTAATGGGTGAATAGTGATGCGTAAGAAAAAGTGATTGATGGGTGAATGACCAATGCATGGCCCCCCTTTCTCCCCTTTTTAGATCTGCCATTAAAGTCTTTGCATGCCATGGAGTAGTCTTGTCTCCTTTATTAAAGTTAAACTTATTAATTCTTGTGAAAAATTGTCCATATTTTGTATAAGTGAAGAGGTGATAAGAAAATTGTCTTATCACTAGATTTTGATAAGTTATCAATTGATAATTGATTCCAACTCTCAATTGATAAGTTATCTAAGGTGATTGGTTAGTCTACTTAGTTATGTGTAAGGCTTATACATGAAGATAAGGACATAGCCTTATAGAAAATTGTTTTAGGATTTTTATCCTATATTGTTTTGTAATTTATGATTTGATTTTTATAAAATCGTGAAATTTCTAAAGTTGGATGAAATTATTCAAATTAAATTATCAATTAATTATTTAGGGTTAAAATTCCTTAATGGCTTTAAGGTTTACGGTTTTAAGTAGCTTTAGAGCTCGTAATTCTTCAAGCTCGAGTTTTCTCGACAATCGGCTTTTGAATTGTAAAAATTAATTCGTTTCTAAATATAAACTTAAGTTTTTAGTTTAGTTGATCTTTAGGAATGTTCGGAAAGTACTCTTAATTGAGTCTTAGGCCCAGTAAAAGTAGGGTTTGCCAGAACTCTTCATGTCGCTACTCTCATTGAAGGTCAACAGTTTGAGCTTGATGTTGTTAAGTCCTTGGCTATGTGCTCGGGGTTCATCCCTTCCATTCCTAGTTAGTTGGTTTACCTTAGGTTGACCACTTCTATTAGAGCTCTGCTTGGCCATATTTCATCTCGACTTCGGTTCTCTTCTTTGGGCTCCTTGATTTGCCTCAGAGTCAATACTTTTATCATTACTTCTTCTCGGCTTAGGTTGGTTTTCTCTTCTTCTTGGCTTGGTAGCTCTTCTTGGTTGTTGCTCATCATTATCAAGCTCATTGTAGCCACTTCTACTGGTAGGTGTTCGTTCCCTTCTTTCACCTTAGCCAATACATCTGTGGCCTTTGACTAAACCAGTAAGCTCCAGGATAGAGTCAATGAGATTTTAGATTTGGTACTCCAAGTTATCAATGCATCTTCTCAAGCTTTTGCGAAGACTATCACCACTGTTATTTTTAATTAGTCAAAAAGCTTGGGACAAGTTTTGATCCTTGAAAATTGGCTAAGATCCTAAGAATACAGAATTATGTGGTTGGTAAGTTATGGAAGTTAGCTTCTACAAGTTTATTGAACAAATATGAGAGAATGTTTATTGAGTACTTACTTGAGAAGATCACGAACAAGCGACCTGTATAGTGTCTATAAGTATAGGAAAGAGAAGAAGAACCTTGTTGGATGGATCCTATTCTTGGTTATTTAGAGAATGGATTCCTTCCTTAAGATAGCAAAGAGGCTCAAAGACTTATCTATAAGTTTGCCAATTTCACAGCAATTGTAGGAAAGCTTTACAAGAGTAGGTTATTGCAAACCACAGCCAAGAATAGATAAGACTGGTCGCTAAATGGGTCTAAGCTTGCTGAAAGCTTAAAATAGAAATAATGGAGAATGTGTGAGAGAACAAATGTGAATGAAAAAATAAGCAAAAACCCATGAATAGCTCCAATGGATATGACACACCAATGGCACTTCTAAGGACTCACAGCATAACTTAACATGATGTACGAGAAGGTTTGGTGAGGTTACTCGCCACCTAGGCTTACTTAAGGATTAAGATAAGAGCGAGATCAATGTAAACAAAGTAGTGTTTACGAGAGAGAAATTTCAAGTGTATTAATGTTCAATCTTCCTTTACAACTACTAGTACAAGGGGTATATTATACTCGCGAATTTAGGATAACATGCTTAGAAAGGAAAAGACAAAAGGGTTATTTCTTAAGAAAGTAATATACAAGATACAAAAGGGTAAAAATAAATATTCAAGGAAAGCAATCATTGGTGTAACGGATTCTACACATGATTCTGTACATATGGTGATGTTGTATTGGTGATGCCATTGGAAGATGCAGATAAAAAGTACAGTTAGCTTACTTATCTGAGTAGGGGTGGCTTAATCAGTTTAGAGTCTCTCTATCTCAGCTTCTCGGCAAGAGAGATGCTAAGTCATTGGTTAGCTTGGGCGCGAGTGAGCAACCTATAATTTAGCGTACTATAGAGAGATGGGCAGTCATTTGGCTCGGCATAAAAAGTGACTCGATAAGGAAGTATTCGGCCTTGGTAAGAGTAAGAGAATCTACTTTGCTAGCCCCTTCCAGTCCTTCGGCTTGGCTATAGGTTAAAGGCCCCGTAACTTGATTCCTATAAGTTGAGCATGCCCTACTTAAGGTGTCTATGATCTATTGAGGTAGAATAGGTCCTTTTTGACCTATATGCTAAGGTTAAGAGTAACCATGTTAAGGCTGGAGATTTATAATCGAGAGCTTCAAGGCTCATTTATCTCATGATGAAAAAGGAGTCCTTCCAATTGGTTCAGACATGTGATCATTGTTAAAGGAATGCTCTAATTTTAAGAGCACTATGTACCTATCTCATTTCGTTTTCTAACCTATGGACCAATGGGGGTTAAATATTTTATACCCTTTTCTAAAGATCACCAAATAGAGAAAATACATGATTGTCATGGTGAATTACTTATGGTTAGAGGCAAAAGTAGTGGCGAGCATTACAGAGTGAAGCATTAAGGCTTATGTGGCTAGCAATATTCTGATCAGATTCGGGATACCTTATGTTGTCATCACATATAATGTGACAATGACAGGTTGAGAGAATTTTGTAAAGCATGGTAGATCAAGTTATGTTACACATTGGTTGCATACCCTCAAAGCAACGGGTAAGCAAAGGCAGTGAATAAGGTTATTCTTTATAGCTTAAGGAAGAGGGTGAACTAAGCTGGTAATAAGTGGGTAAACGGGTTATCTAATATTTTATAGGATCATAAGACTATGTAGAGAACTTCCATCAACTATACTGGCCTTTGGGTTTGAAGTAGTTTTACCTATGGAGCTCAAGGGAGAATGCACAAGAGTCCAAGCTGATAACCTTGAATATACTATTCATGAGACTTGAGCGTTTGCTAAAGCTTATTTGATTGCCTTCCAATAGTACAGCTTGGTATTATGACATGCATGTTAAGCATAAATGCTTTCGACCTAGTGATCCGATCTACAAAAAATTGGAGGCCTTAAGAGTTAGGGAGAGTTAAGGAAAGCTAACTTTAGCTTAGGAAGAACTTGTGAGGGTAAAGGAGGTTGTAGGGAATGGAAGAGCTTATAGATTGGAAAGGCTTGATGGATACCTATTCCTTGAGCATGGAATGCAAACAACCTTAGGTTATACTCTGTTCGTTTCAGTACGAAGATACGTACAAAATAAGAAATGGATAAAGGGAGGGGGTTGATGTGGACTACAGTTAAGAACAAATAATGCCAGTCGTAGGGATGAGTTTAAGCTTGTAGAAAGCTTGAAAGGAGTAGTGGGGAATGGCGTGAAAGGGACAAATGATAAATGAAAAGTAAGTAAAAACCTATGAACAGCTTTAAAGGATATGACGCATTAATAGAACTTTTGAAGACTTACGATACAATTCGATATGACAAACGAATTGATTCAATGAGGTTAGTTACTACCTAGCCTTACTTAAGGGTTAGGATAAGAGTGAAGCCGAGAGTAAACAAACAGTATTTACGTAAGGAAAAAAAATACTTAAGTGTATTGATGTTCAATCTGATGATCTTTATAGCTATTAGTATAAGGGGGTATTTATACCCAAGAATTTAGGGCAACATGTCTAAAAGGGAAAAGACAAAAAAGGTATTAACCTAAAGAAGTAATGTACAAGAATACAAAAGGTTAAACATGAATATTCCAAAAAAGCAATGATTAGTGTGACAGATTCTACACATGATTCTATACATGTAGCAAAGCTGTGTTAGTGATTCTATTGGAGGATGCAGATTAAAGAAGTACAGGCAGCTAGCTTATCTGAGCAAGAGTAGCTTAGTTAGTTCAAGGTCTCTCTTTCAGCATCTTGGCAAGGGTGATATTGAGTAAGTAATTGGTTAAGTATGAGTGAAAGTAAGGAGTAGCCATTGTCTTGGCCTTCCGCTTCTTGGTATACTATCTACTAGAAATAGGGAGTCATTTAGCTCATGCTTGGCAATAGTCAGTTGGAGTAAGAGAATCCATCGTACCAGGCCTTCCTATCCTTAGGCTTAGTTATGGGTCAATAGTCTAGTAGCTCGATTCCTATCATTCCTTACTGGTTGATTTGGATTTGGGATCAAATTTGAATGATCTTCGGTCAGCTCTTTGTCAGAGTGACATGGATTGAGGTCAGCAATATTAAAGGTGGCAGAAACCCCATAGTCCTCTAGCAGCTCCAATCTATAGCCATTATCATTGATCTTTTGGAGGATTCTAAAAGGTCCTTAAACCTTTGGGGATAGCTTATTCCTCCACTTGCTCATAGAACATTCCTTATTGAGGTGTAGCCATACCAAATCTCCTTGTTGGAATTGTTTAGTCATCCTACCCTTAGTCTTCTCTTACATTCTTTTAGTAGTTCAGTTGATGTGTTAAGTGACTTTGTCAAAGATGTACTGAAGGGATTGTGCTCTAACTTTTGCATTAGGGTCCTCTTGCGTGAGCTAAGGTATAGGGGTGTGATCGTGGGGTAACTCGAGATTGAAACCGTAGATAACCTTAAAGGGGGTCTGCTTAGTGGTGTCATGAACTATTCAGTTGTAAGCGAATTCGACCATTGGTAAGTAGACATCCTAATCAGCCAAGTTCTACCTACTATAGCTTGGAGCAGTGATCCCATAGTATAATTAACCACCTTTGTTTGGCCGTTAGTTTGAAGGTGACGAAAAGTATTGGATAGTAGTTTGGTCCCCATTTAACGCCACAAGGTTCTCTAGAAATGGCTCAGGAACTTTGGGTCTCTATTAGAGACTACACTTCTCGGTATGCTGTATATCCATACAATCTCCTTTAGGAAAAGTGAAGCAATAGCCAAAGCATCATTAGTTTTGGAGTAAGGCATGAAGTATGCCATTTTGTTAAATCGATCTACAACGGCCATTATAGAATTTTGTCTTAGGTAGTTCGTAGTAGTTTAAGAATAAAGTCCATGGCTTCGTCGGGATTGGCAAAGGCATTGCTTTCCCTTGCTAAGCTCTGCACTTAGCCTTCTTATACACGGCATAGCTTTCGACAATTCGGTGCACATCTCTCCTCATTCTTGGCCAAAAGAATCAATCATTCAATAGTTCACAGGTCCTCCTTACTCCAAAATGTCCACAGAGTCCTCCATTATGAGCTTCCCTGGTTAATAACTCCCTAAAGGAGCAAGTTAGCACACATAATTTTCCATTTTGGAACAAGTAGCCATTCTCCAAATGATACTTGTCCACTGTCCTTCCATTGATGCATTGCGCAATTATGGGTCTAAAGTGTGGATCCTCAAAATACTGCTTTTTGATACTGACAAACCCAAATAGTCTGGTCTACAGTTCATTTAGAAGTGCATGTCTTCTTGAAAGAGCACCTATAACTACGTTGCTTTTTCCTTGCTTGTATTTTATCATAAAATTGAATCTCTCAAAGAATTCAACCCATCTCGTCTGCTGCTTTGATAACTTAGTCTGACTTCGGAGGTACCTTAGGGACTTATGATTAGTATATATGACAAATTCTCTCAGTAGTAAATAGTGCTACCATACTTATAGTACTCAAATCAATACCAAGAGTTCTTTGTCATATACGGAGTAATTTAACTAAGGTCCTCTAAACTTTTCACTGTGGACAACGCCAATTCTAATGCTTGATACATCATACTCCAACTCAAATATTTTCTTGAAGTTAGGTAGAACCAACATTGAGGCAGAGGTTAATCTTTCTTTTATCTTGGCAAAAGTCGGTGTTTTTCTTTATTAGCTTCGTAAGTGGTGTCACGAACTGAGGACGGCCTAGTTGTGGTAGACGCCGTATACTGTATGAAGAACCCCTGATTGGTTACCCTTCCAACCAAGAACTCTTCGCACAATATATAAGGCTCTATGACCACTAGTTTCCAAAGAACACATAGATTCACATGATATCATCACATTAACATATTTATATAAAATTTGAACTAAACAGCTTACATCATATAGTAAGAGAGTACATCTAAGTCTACAATACTAAGAAACTAAAAGTGCACTAGTAAATATCTACATTAATTGTTCTCTTAATACACAGGATAGCTCGCTCTTACCCAAGTTCCCAAGCTAACCTGTGGCATCCCTCGTCCTGCTTCTACGAATAGGCTATCTTGCAACAAAAGTCTAAAGGGGTGTAAGCCTAAGCTTAGTGAGTAAAACCCTCAGCCACACCACAAGCAAGTTATAAGTACATTATAGTCACGCATATGAATGAATGATCAAACAGAATGCCAAACAATACGCATACTTAACTAGTTCATATACGTAACTCGGATTTAACGCCTTCCGAAGTCAGGGTTGGAGTTTACATGGCACCAATCAGATCCAAGTATCATACTAGAACTTACTTTACTACAGAACTCCATGTTCTGCACTTATATCAAATAATTCTTTTATTTTCAGAAAAACCCAAGTTCTAGTATAATTGTGAGTGGGCCCCTGCAGTCCACACTCACCCCTAAACGGAGGCCTTTAGACTCGACCCTTAACCAGGCGATTGGCGCCTCCAATGCCTAGTGTTCCCGCAGGCCAGGGAAAGGTCATTTTGTACAAGTGCACCGTACAGAACCAAATAAATCAATAATATCAACCCCCGAATGCCCTCTCTTTATCTCCGTGTGATGTGACGGCCAGAATAGTATCCATCCTATGCATGTTAATGCATGTCCCAGTTTCTTTTTATAGGCCGAGTATAATTTAGTTCAAATTATGTCGTGACCATTCAATAATACACACAATCATTTTCTATACTACCATGCAATAAACAAGGCATTTTCTGTATTTAAGGTAATTTCATAACTCAACATACAATTACATACACAAGCATTTCTCGAACCCCACATAATAATCAATTAACAATAATATTTAAGTCCATTATCTACAATCATAAAGAAGCATGGAATCATAGGGTAAATACTCACTCGGCCATATCGATTCACCCTAATCGTAGTAATCGAGATGGAGGTCCTCGCTCACCTCAGGGTCACCTAATCATTATGTGATAATAATGCTAGTAAGTACTTGAATTAACTACTAATTCTAAACATCTAATTACCTAATTCTACTTAAATTACTATCAACTTTTACTCGGTGAGACTTTATTAACAATCGTATGTAACTTTTTCGTTTTATTTCTGATATTTATGAATTTGTAGTCGTTTTCGAATGTATATTCAAATGGTAATATCTGTTTTGGGTGTTAAGACCTCTATTTTACGTTATGAACGGAATTTATAGAAATTTTTAACTATGAACACTTAAGTACTCTTATTAGTTATATTTATATCTTTTATTCCTTAAATTCTTATAATTAAAGGATTTTACTTTGCTATTACTAATTCATGTACTGAATTAGGTATAATCTAATTTAGAAGGTGTATTAGGATTTAAGTACCTAATTACCTACACTTTTCTTATTTTTCTTATTTTCTGAACCTATGCTTATGTCATCGCTTACATCATCTTTTACTTATGTCATTGCTTATGTCATCATGTGCTTATGTCATCACCTACCTCATCATATGATTACATAAGCCTTTCCTCATGCTTATGTCATATGTATATCTATTATGTACATGTTACCTCTTCTCTTATACTTATGTACATATATACCTTATACATACATATACTTATACCCATACTTAGACTTATACCATATTTATACTTGTATACATACTCATATACCTATACGGTTGGATACGTATTTTTATACTAAAATTTGTATGCTTAATCTTTTCCTTAAGAAAAGCTTCCTAATTCCATTCTTTTGTGTTTTTATGTATATATTTAGTGTAGTATAGGTAGGTATAGTTAAATATGGTCTTAATTTAGATTATGTACATGATAAATACTCATGTACAAAGGTTCACATACTTGTACTCTTTTAGTATTCCCTTATGTGCACATACTTATAAGCATATACTCATGTCTTTCTTTCTTCTTCTTCATAATTTCTAATTCCTACACTTAAAGATGATAACTTTGTTCCCTCTTCTTCAAGACAACACTAAACACATAACTACTTATCTAATCTACCTAATTAACTAACTAATGAATAATATAAAGCAACATAAAACAACTTAAGAAATACCTTTAATTGTTACATGATAAATACTCATGTACAAAGGTTCACATACTTGTACTCTTTTAGTATTCCCTTATGTGCACATACTTATAAGCATATACTCATGTCTTTCTTTCTTCTTCTTCATAATTTCTAATTCCTACACTTAAAGATGATAACTTTGTTCCCTCTTCTTCAAGACAACACTAAACACATAACTACTTATCTAATCTACCTAATTAACTAACTAATGAATAATATAAAGCAACATAAAACAACTTAAGAAATACCTTTAATTGTGTTGGAGTTATGGAGACAAAAGTGAAGTAATGAAAAGTGAAAGAGGAAGAACAAGTTCACGGCATGGAAAGAGAGGTTTTGGTTTGTTTCTTTTGTCTTGTTTTCATAATGAAAGGAAGAAAATGGTGGGGTCTAGAAGGGAGAAGATGTGGATGGCAATCGAGGAGAAAAGGAGAAGAGAAAAATCAAAAAGAAAGAAAAGAAAAGCCATCATTAAGGAAGAGATATTTTCTTTATCTCTTTAGTATATTTTGTTGACTTTTCAAAGTGTTGACTTTAGTCAACATGTGTTGACTTGGTCAACTCTTTGACCTTGATCAATATGTGTTGACTTGGTCAACTCTCCTTAAGCATATGTAATTTTGTGCACATAAGATAGTAATTAAAGGAAATTAGGGGAAAAATGACGGAAATGAGAAGAAATGAGGTATATGATGAATTGATTAGTAAATATGGTTGATGAGGTCTTACTTTAGGTCTTTATAGTCTATATATCTCATTTTATAAACTACTTTGGATAACAAGTGCAAAAAGTATTAATTTGAGTATTAAAGTTCACTACATGTAACCTAATCTTCAACTATAACCCTAACTCTAAGTGAAACTATCTTAGTCACATACTTAAGGGATAAATATAATCTATGACTCATTATCTTAGTTTCTAATAGGTTACTTGAGAATTCAAATCATATAAGCATGAATGAGGGTCATCTCTAATCTTTTACTAATGATTTGGCATAATATAAGCATTATATTATCAATTAGGATTTTAGGGTATATCATGTTGGATTAGTGCACATATGTCTTTAAGGTAATCATTTTTAGGGTTTTTATCACTTTTGAATGAAATCTTTAGCATTTAGAAACATTTAGGGTAGAAAATTTCTTTACGCGATTGATTAAGTCTTTTAGGGTTTTCACTTTCATTAGCCTTGTCAACTCCTAAATTGCCTAATATAGTTGAGTCTATTTCAAAAGCTAGGTTGCTAATTTTAGGGGTTTACAAGTGGTATATTGATGGTACTAAAATTCTTGATGAACCGTCTATAGAATGAAGCTAGTCTATGGAAACTTCTCACATTAGTATAAGTAGTAGGAGTCAGCTATTCGATAATTACTCGAATCTTCTCATCATCTACTCGTAAACCTCCTCTACTGACTACATAGCCCAAGAATACCACTTCTTCTTAGCAAAAGCAATACTTCTTAAGATTGCCAAATAATCTCTTGTTATGGAAGATATCCAGGATGTTGATACTTTAGACCATGATGCTGTCAAAGTATACTATGACATACTTCTCGATTAGATGTCTCAATACATGATTCATTAGTTTCATGAAAGTGTTCAAGGCATTCGATAGGCTGAAGGGCATGACCATCCATTCATATAATCTATGTCGAGTTTTAAATGTTGTTTTTTCCCCTTGTCTCCTAGCCTCATGTGAATTTGATGGTAGTTAGACTTAAAATCAATCTTGTTGAAAACCTTAGGCCCACTCATTTCATCCAACATATCTTCCAACCTTAGGATAGGATACTTAAACTTGATAGTAATCTTGTTCATGGCTTGGCTGTCTATACACATTCACTAGGGTCTATGATTTTTCGATACTAGAAGTACTGGCATAGCATAGGGGCTTAAACTTTCTCTAACATAACCTCTCTCTAGTAACTTATTGACTTGACATTGGAGCTTTGAAGCTTGCTCGAGATTCATAAGATAGGTTGACTTATTCGGTAGCGTGATGCCGGGTAACAAGTTAATGCAGTGCTCTATGCCTCGAGTTGGGGACAACCTTTAGGTAACTATTCCGAGAATAGGTTGGCATACTCATCCGGTAACTCTTTGGTTTCCTAGGGTAACCCACCTTGCTCCTTCATTTCTAACAGTTGCCTAACCAACATAAGGGTTGGCTCATCAACATTGATGGCCTCTTAAAGCTTAGCTCAACTCATCACTAGAGCCTTCTTCGACTCGCGTGTAAGTTCTTTCTATAATTTATTGACTTCTCTTAGTGGCATCGGGTTCAGTGTGATTTTCCAGCCATCCTTCTCAAACATGTATGTGTTCTTGTAGCCGTCATGGATAACTCTCCTATCAAATAGCTACAATTTACCTAAAAACATGTGGGAAGCACACATGGGCAGTACGTCATAGAGAATCTAGTCAGACTAATTCCCTATAGGGATTGGCAACAATATTTGCTAAATGACATGGCCTTTCTCACTCAACCAGTACAACTTGTATGGCTTTAGATGTGCAACAATCAGCAACTTCAATTTTGAAATAAGATCGGTCAATGCCATATTGGTGCAACTTCTACTATCTACAATGAGGGCATACACCTGATCATTTACATTATAGATAGTATGAAATAAATTATCTCTCTACTCCTCCTCTAGTGAGAGTTCTATGTTCATTGCATGTTGAAGGACCATGATCAACTAGTCTAAGTTTTCGACAAACACATCCTCTTTAATCAATTCTTTCTTGGCATCTGCTTTTTGGCAGGGATCCTCTCTTCGGGTTCCTCATCAATACTTTCGACCTAGTTTCGGAATGTTTCCCTTGATGACCATTGTCTATCAATTCGAACATTGAGTAGCGATATGTCTAAACCCTTGGTATTTAAATCACTTGATTTAGCTCGTCTTCCTGCCAGACCATTGCACCTTTTCATAAGTTTGGGTTGGCACTTCACTGCCAGGTTAGCCTTTCTATTCGACTAAGACATCTACGTTTCTAGTTAGCTCGGTACTTGATAGAGCTCAGTGACTTCCCTGTTCAAATTGGCTAGTTGACATTCTGGTTGGTACTCGGCTTCTTTTCTACCTCTCTACTCATTGAGCTATTTCGATGGCCTCATCATTATGGTAAATTGTTGGAGTTCCATAAAGTCTCGAATGTTACCTCTTAACCTAATAATGAACCTCAAAACTATTTAAGCTGGTGGTTTCTCTACTTCACAACGAATCATAAACATTTAAAACTCTTGAACATACCCATCAATAGTTTAGCCTCCTTGTCTTAGCTCCTAAAGTCAAGTGAAAGTACCTTGAAGATAAATTTCCAGCACGAACCTGTTTCTAAGTATTCTCTTCATCTTGGGCTAAGTATTAATCTTGCGATAGCCCTTTCATCTCCTTATGGCTTGGAATTTTTTCCACTACATGGCAACATATCCGAAGAACTCTACAGCAGCAGTTCTCACCCTCTCATAATCCTCATATTGATAATAATTAAAATCATGCTTCACTTACTCTTCCTACTCTAAATATTTATCAACATTCCTAAATCCATTGAAACTTGGAATCCGAAGTTTCACATGGTTAGATACTTTGGGGACTTTAGCTTGCTCTTCTTTAAAGTACTTTTTCTCGTCCTCTTCATCTAGTTCCCTTAAGTTTATCCTTCGTCTTACTCGTTCGCCTACTCCGTCACCTCGAACTTGTCGAGTTGGGTTCTACCCTTAAAAAAGTTGGGCAGCTTATAAGCTGTTTTGCATAGCCTTAGTCGGTTGGTAAGACAATGTATGAACAGTTCAGGTCAAATCCACTAAGAGGTTAGCTACTTCATCAAGTCTCTCATTAGTACTTCTAAGGGTTCCCTGAGATTGTCATCCATGGTGGAAAACTCCACTATCATCTCCAACACCAATGTTTACACTTGGGTCAATTATCTTCTCCATAGATTCAAAACTCAAATTCCTTCAATTAAGTGATATAGCAAACACTTGAAGAAATTAACAACTAGCAAACATAGCAGATGAGATGAATACAGTAACTTGTTCTATTTCACACATGCAAAATAAGGTGTAAACAGAACTTTAAACACAAACCACAACATAAACAAAACTTAGGCTCTAATACTAAGATGATGTAGACTGCAGCCAAGAACAAATAAGGCCAATCATAAGGTGGGTCTAAGCTTACAGAAAGCTCGAAAGGAGTAATGGGGAATGGTGTGAAAGTGACAAATGATGAATGAAAAGTAAGTAAAAACCCATGGATAGCTCTAGACGATATGGCACACTAATAGAATTTTTGAGGACTCATGGCATAATTTGATATGATATATAAATTGGTTTGATGAGGTTACTTGTCACCTAACCTTACTTAAGAGTTAGGATAAGAGTGATGTCGAGAGTAAACAAACAGTGTTTATGCAAGAAAAAAAAAATACTTAAGTGTATTGATATTTGATCTGATGATCTTTATAGTTGTTAGTACAAAGGGTATTTATACTCGAGAATTTAGGACAACATGTCTGAAAAAGAAAAGACAAAAATGGTATTATCTTAAGGAAATAATGTACAATAATACAAAAGGGTAAAAATGAATATTCTAGAAAAGTAATGATTAGTGTAACGGATTCTATACACAATTTTGTATACGTGGCAATGTTGTGTTGGTGAGGTCGTTAGAGGATGTAGACAAAAAAAAATATAGTCAGTTGGCTTGTCTAAGCAGGGGTGACTTAGTCAGTTTGGGGTCTCTCTCTCTGCATCTCGGTAAGGGTGATGACGAGTAAGTGATTGGTTATGTATGAGTGAGAGTGAGTATTAGCCATTGTCTTGGCGTTCCGCTTCTTAGCATATTATTTGCGAGAAATAGGGAGTCATTTGGCTTATGCATAATGAGTCGGCAAGGAGATACTTAGCAAGAGTCGGCTAGAGTAGGAGAATCTTTTGTACAAGGCCCTTCAGTCCTTGAGCTCGGTTGTAGGTCAATGGTCCAGTAGCTCGATTCCCATCAGGAGTAGAGCGAGGGTAGCATTGAAGGATACTCTGACGAGGCTACTTTATGCCAAAGTTAGCCTTCTTGTGATGAGAATAGCATTGTAAAGTCATTATGGGAGTGAGAGAATGAAAGAGATGATCACCTTACTTGGGGGCCTTGTTCAATATTTATAGTAGGTGACTAAACACGTATACCGAGATAGGCCCTAATGGCCTTTGGCCTATTTTACTAAAAAATGTTATCAACATTTGTCCCCTACACTCTTTGATGATGAGTTTGGCAAAGAGAGTATTCAAAGAGGTTAATTTTGTTGAAGCTATGTAAAAGTTTGTAATCTATAGCTTAAAGAGGCTAAGATACTTGAAGAAAGCTCGAAGAGACAAAAGTTTGGAGTGGTTAGAGCATTTATGGAGGTTGGTACACTTGAAATAGGTTGGCATACTCTACGAGGTGAGGGCTTAAAGAGGCGGTGTGCCAGAAAAAGTTGGAGAAGTATGTAGGTCATCCAAGCTGAGCATGACCTATACTAAGTAGAGCCATAAAATACACTAGTTAGCCTATAGTCCATTAAAGTATAGGATTTTGGCTTATCTATTCATCGTTTGGGCGAAGCATTGGATTAAGGTATTTAATCCATCACCATTTAATGGCTTAGGGTTCTTAAATAGTCCGTCATCAATTACTTAGACTTAGACTTTATGTCTCATTGTTTGAGTTCCTTTCTGAACATAGAGATTCATAAGTATCCCTTTCCCATCGTCTATCAAATATAAGACCTAGGGATCAGCACATTGTGATTAGCTTGTCACTCATACTTTGTAGGGCATAGAGCTTTTGAGGAGTATCCCGTTAGTGAATCATACTTTACGTAGGCTTAAAATAGAAGGCATTTGTTTAGCCTTAGTTTATTTTTGAATTCTTGTACTTGTCTCCAAAAGAATACGAATAAGCCCATCAAGAATTGAATCATTCATTTTATGTGGTGAATAGTCATTGCTTTCCATCATTAGGCTTATCGAACCTCAAATCATGGAGCAACATGTGATAGATAGCACATTTTCCATGAATTAAGTGTGAATATTGATAACTTACCGGCATGAGACACAATGTAAAGCACATGTTTTAAAAATGAATAATCGAACGAAGCAAAAGCAATGATGGAGAGGTTTTACTCATCTTTCATTGATGAAAACCAGCATGTGCGTAGATGTGTTCCTTGTTGGCCTATTCAGGAGCTTTTATAGGCTCTACAACTCTTGATGAGTTAACACTATCCAGAACTAGGACTTTGGAGATGTTTTCTATTTGAATAAGTTAGCTTGTTAGTTGTCAGTGGCTTGACCATATCGACTAAAAGGAGCTCGGTTTGAACTAGTCTAGCTCGGGTCCAAGTTTGTGAAGTCAGCTTAGAGACAACCTCAGTTTGTACACTGAAGAGCGATGTTTGGACAAGTATATTTGTTCTGTTGTTCGGGAGAAATGTGGCTCGTATTTTGACTTAATGAAAAGGAATTTGGGTTGTCTGTTTCACATTGACTCGAGCTTGGTCTAGCTGACCTATACTCCACCCTCTACACGTGTGCACAGTTAGTCGTTGCACGGTCTCTACTTTAGTATTTGGCTTGGCGGTTTTACTGCCATGAATACGTCAGCCATTGCACATAGGTCCAATTCTAACAAAGTTTTTTATTTATGCAGCAGAAAATGTATTACAGAACAAAAATAGGCCTTAGCCTTTTAACTTTTCCCCTACCGAATTCGTCAATCAAAAAACACTCCCACGAATAGGTAAACTGGGATGAAAGTGGACCCTCGATGTGTGCTATTTTCAAAAAATAGCAGCTGTCTTACTACTCTTATTGAGGCATCAGGTTTGCTTACAAGTAGCTGCTGCTTTTTCATCAAAGGACAGCCATGACGCTTTAGTTTTTAAGATTTCATCTACGTATGTGTTAGCTCTCGGGCTGTGTTTGTCAAGTTGGAGCTCGGCAAACCTCAACTCAGGTCGGCATGAATCTACATAATTCGGCATAGTTGCTCTGTGCATAAGAAGCTTTGGATTTCGTCAGCTTGGTGGGACGAGAAACTCGAGTCGGCACGACACATATTGTGTAGATCAACTCGGGTGTTTTGGACTTTCTCGGCATGGAGAAGTTCTTGGTTCTACTATGTAAAGAGCTTGGCATCGGCACGACATACATTGTGTAGATCAACTCGCGTGTTTTTGGACTTTGTTGGCAAGGAAAAGTTATTGGCAATTTAAAAAGTCGACATGTGTGCTAGAAGTGGCTCGGTATGTGAATTGCTCGGACTTGTTACTTAGTTTTGTTGTACTCTTTCAGTTACAGTGTGGCTCGATTAAGGAGCGCCGAATTGATCGGCTTTGCATTGCCGAGCCGCGCAGCCATGGAAAGTAAGTCGGCATTATAGATGTTAGCTTGATGAAGGTTGATACGGATCAACGGCAACAGATCTTGAAAACCTAGAATAGGTCAAATGGGTATGACAGATAGAAAGTGAGATGGGTGGGTTTCAATGGTAAATGTGAATGGATATTACGCACTATGACACAAACACTATTAGGGTTTGAGCTTGAAATAGGATTTGACACAACTCACGAACACTAAATATTGCTTGGTATTTAAAGGAAGGTTAGATGCAACTTATTAACTAGTTTAAATGAAGGGGTTCACTACAATCTTAAGGTTAAGATCGATAACAATGTGAGAGAGATTAAAGAGCTTAATATATATTCGATAATTCGCCAAGTGCTAGCTCAAGAGTAGTCTTGCTCAAAAATGAAAAGATTCCAAAACGTAGGGATGTATCTCTGTTTAATTTCATATATATATTTATATATATATTGTTGTCGTACCTGATGTTTATAAATATTGCTATTTATAACAAGTTTGTAAACTCTAGTGGCAAAATTGTAAATGATGTATAAGGTTTTAAACCCTAAAAAATTAGGCCCATAAATAAAATAAAGGAAAATATGTACAAGCATACAAAACTTTGCGTTTTACAAATGAGAGTCGGCATACAGTCACTTAGCATGTCCTAGAAGTAGTATCCGAATCAGATGGGGTCGACATGAGTCTCTTGGTGCAATGTCGAGTAGTTCTTTGGTTTTAAGTACTTGACCTTATGGTATCTTAGCATCCTAGCTAACAACAAAGTTGATGCCCAGTGTTTATCTTTCTCCCTCTTATCCTTCTGGTTTTAATTTAGTCTCGATAAGTATTGATAGGCCTCAGCTTCGAATAGGTCTACCTCGGCTTGAATATAGTTGAAGGCTGATTCTCATCAAAAATGCTACTCAACTTTGTGAATTCTGGGCTTGTTGTAATGTGGACTGCTTGGAGAAGCTTAGCACATTCAAGTTGATGCTAGAGGGCTTCTATAGAAGCAGCTTGCAGCAATGACTGCTCGGCATTATCCTTTTCCAGAGTAACTTGGAATGGTGATCCATAGTTGAACTTAGAAATTCATAATATGGACTTCGTTGTTTTGAAAGGAAATTAAAGCTCGGTTGTCGACTTGATGAAGCTCAGACACGTGGAGCTCAATCCATGTCTGGCACGGCGGATTCTATCGAAGCTTAGGTCGGAACTTCTGACCAAAAGGAATAGATCAGGTAGTCGCTACTCTCTAAGGATAGCTTGGTCTTGGTTGAGCTGTTCGGCACAAGTCACAAACGGATTGTTTGCCAACAGTTTAGTTCCAAACGTATTGAAGTTGCTTTTCATGGCTCGGCCTAGAAGAAGTAGTTTCTTTGTGGATCAAATACTTTAGTTGTCTAAATGCTTTGGCAATTATCAAATTTTGTCGGCAAGAAGGTACTCGACTTCTGTATTGAGCGGTAAAGTTCAGCCTTCAGTACAGCAATTTTGCTCGACATTTTAGCTCGGCATTGCTGCTCGACATTGCACAAGAGTACTGCAAGGAGAGTTGGTTTGGTCAAACTCATCAAAAGCTTGTTTCTCGGTGTTACTGTGTTGCTCGGCACGTAGACGGGTAATTGCTTGGCACATTTGGAGTAGCTCGAGTTGTAGTGGCTGTAATGAGAAATAGGAGTTGCTTTTCACCACTGCGACTTGAAGAAACTCGGCTTGGGTGAAAAGCAACTCCTATTCAGCACGTGGCACTCGGCATGGATGTACTGCAGATCGGAACTTGGAGCTCGCTAATAAGTCTCGGAGGAATAAGATCGGCTTAGCTTTTGCGAGCTCAGTTGTGTTTTGAAGAGTAAGCAGCTCGGCACGTACATGCAAAGCTAGGCATATTTCAACTATGTAACTCCGTATGTTAGTCAAACATATTCTCACTGTATGCTCGGTCTTGACCAGAAAATTAAGATATCATTTGCCTTGATGTCTGCTCTTTAAGCTCGTCCACTTCGAGTTGGAGTTCAATTGTGTTCTTGGTCTCAAGTTGCTGCCATATATAGCTCGGCAATTACTTACGGCCGCTCCCTATACATCTACTCAGCTGGAGCACTAAATTGCTTGGCATGAATTGGAGTTCGGCACCAAGCTGCTCAGCTTGGAGAGAGAGAGCTTGGATGCTCGGTGAGCGGAGACGATGAGCTGGTTCTTTGTTACTCGGAGATTGCTGCTGTCGATCGGATTGAAGAATCGAGTATAGCTGCTGTTATGTCGGTTTGGGTCAAAAGCGCAGCAAGAAGCTGCTGTTGACATTGTATTGCACAAGAATGCTGGAAGGAACCTTGGTTTGGGCCAAAGGTCCAGCGAAAAGAGACTGTTGAGCTCAGATTTTCAAAGAAAACTCGGCACTCGTGAATTAAACTTCAAGCTTGATGTGTACGAGCTTCGATTTGCCATTTGGATGCAGGTGAGGCTGATCGGCTCCACAATGGATAGCTCAATGCTCGGTTTATTGTAGAGCTTGGCGGTGAAATGTATAAGGGTGCTCGGCAGTTTCTGAGATAGGAGAGCTTGCTACAGATAGCCCGGAAAAAGAGCTCGGCAACCTTGTCTTCGCTACTCTAGGTTACAACGCAACAAACAGCTCGGTAATTTCCAAAAGAACATACACTTGGAATTGTTCGGCGCTCGTGAACACAATGATCGAATACAGCTATACTCCACACAAAGCAAACTGATTCCAAGTGATGACAATCAGGGGAACATAACACTTGTTATTAACATGCACAATTCATAATAGCGGATTTTCGTTACAATCGATATCCAAACTCTTTTCACGGTCTACACCTAATAGCTCGATCAATAAACCAAGTTCATTTGCTCAATAACAGGAGATAAATGCTTGGCATTGCCGGACGAATTTGAATAACATCGGCTACCAGAGTGATAACAAGGAGTTTAGTATATCGTTAAGGTATTTGTCAAAAAATAATATGAAAATAAATCCCGAAGGAAAATTATTATGAAATTTCCCATTTTTTTATACTTAGGTTGCATTAAAGTTGCATGCCTTCCATGTGATTTCAATGTAAATTTTTTTACACTTAACTCACATTTTTTTCCCTTTTGGTATAATTTAACTGAACTCGCATGAAAGTTGCATGCTCCCCATGCGACTTCAACATAAATTTTTTTACACTCAACTCACATTTTTTTATCCTTTGGTGTAACTTTTTTTTTCTAAATTTTTACTTAATTATAGTGTTTTATCATACTCATGAATATGTGATGGAAATCACATGGCCCAATGCAACTTCAATGCAATTTTGTTATATGGATATATTGGTTGTAAGCATGTGATTGTAGTGCAAAGTTAGCTAAATATAGATTTTGAAAATGTAGTGATTGTGCAAGTTTTTTTTCATTCTAATAGAAATGTGAAACACTTATGTTTTAAATAAAAAAAATGTATTCATATGTCAATACCATAGGTACGTGCGATAAGAACATAATAAAAATTAAAATTGAATCACTATCTGGATGCATCATTTGCTATTACAATAATAATATAAAAAAATAAAAGAAAACAAAATTTAATGCCGACCCTTATGCTAACTAATAAATGCTCCATATCTAGATAATAGTAATAGTTGTCTCTTAAAAGGACCCATAAAAGGCTCAGTTAGCGAGTTTGAGAAGTCTTTAGGCAGGAAAGGGCTAATATATGGAGGTGGAAGGTGTTGGGTAACCCCTTCACCCATGGTAAAGCTTTACGAGTGCGTAGTACATTTTTTGCAGCATGTACCATGGAATAGTTGATGAAAAGGTATGTGAAGCTCCTGAATTGGAACTAATCTAACCTAAGTCAATGAAATGTCGCCTTACAAATGGAACATCCGGATCCCCTCGACCCCTTCCTCGTTTAACGTTAGTACGACCTCCCTTAGTACGAACTCTATCATATTATGGTTAAGGTACAACTAGCTTTGGTTGCTTAGGTTGGGCGCCTTCATCAGGTAGTGGATTTTGTAGAAAAGGATGATACAAGACAATACCATCATGGTCCTCTAAGAACTGTAAGCCACCTCCAACGACTTGGCAAGCTAACTATATGTCATCAGTTAACTAAGTTGATCGTAGGGAGTTGACCTATATGGAAGAAACACAATTAGCAATCATAATACATGATAAATGGGGTTATGCATAGGTTGTTAAATTGACTTTACTTATTATATGACCCATCACCATACCGGGGTGTGTTATGTATCAAAAAGTATGCTATTGTACCATTACAAATGGTCGAGGGTCCATACCGAAAATCAAGTGTCGATAAACAATCCAATTGTACTGATTTGCCTACTGTCGGATGTAACCATCATGCACTACTCTCTAATCGACATCCCTACAACTTCTGAGATCTTACCAATGTAGTTGCTTACTAGTCTGCACTGACTAGGGCTCTATTTAGAAGCTACCAAACTGTCGGATGATTCAATCCAGAAAGTAGAACTCTACAATGTGGAAGCAGATGAGGGTTACCTCAACTGTCCAAAGACCACGATCGATCGTACATATAGGACGTAAAAATTAAAGTAAGTCTTTCGAGTAGGGTTGCCATATAACCTGATATGAAATGTATGTGAGTTAGTAGAGCAAAAAAATTAGCATGTGTGACATGAACTTTTAAAGCAAAAACAAACAGTGTATCTAGTGTACCTGATTACTCATCTACAAGTCAAATGCTTCACGATACGACTGTACTACATAAGTAGGTTCTTGTATAGTGTTCCTCTCAATCTGCTATCTATCTACTAAAGGAACACCCTCTATGATTATGAAGCTAGACCTACTAAGGGCTGCAATGTATGGGAAATGATTCCATGCCTAAACCTGTAGTAAAATCATCGGGCCCCCGATATTGGGTACACCGGTTCGTGTAGCATTGCATAGTTATCGGTATAGCCATACTAAATAGGCCGATCCTCAACTATATGTCCCTGCCATCCAGAAGTCATCCAATAAGGGAAGGTACATGAGATGTACGTAGTAGAAGATTTAACCATGAATAAGAACCCCCCTATTAGCTAGAGGATATATGCACGAGTGTGACGCTTCACCGTATTCTCGTCGGTTGTGCTTGGTATAATCCTAAATCTACTAGCTAGCTATGACAGTCGTACGTAGTCAACCTTCACATCATCATCTGGTGAAACATCACCTATTAGGTTTCTTCCCACATTTGCCCAATTCTTCTAGGTGTTGTTAGTGATAGCATCACCATCAATCCTAAGGCCTAGCTGAACCTCAATATCTTAGAATGTAATGGTCGTCTCACCATGTGCCATATGGAATGTATGTATCTTTGACCTCCACCTTTCTATAAGGGTAGTAATCTGGTGCTAGCTCATTTGGATAAATGGAAGTCGGCTAATAACCATGAATCTTACCTCCTTTAAGTACATCTCCTTGCGTAGATCTAACGGTATGAGATCTTCACTCTTCTTCATTACCAACTCACGCCGTCTAACTATAAGTGCACTTAGTGCCTGTATTAAGCTACATGGACATAAATATTAACATATCAGCACCTAACCTACATATTAGATGAATGGAAGAAATCGTTAAATAATGTACTTGTCCCTCCCACACATCCTGAGAGCAGTGGGATGACTACTCACCCAAAACTGAAGGGTTGAAGGGTCCCGAGTCCATCTAACTTACAATAGTGTTCAACATTCATCAATGACGATGTAAGTAATATAAAATGGATAGATATTACAAATTAATGGTAACTTCATGTGTATGCATATGCAAAAAATAATTATTCCAATTACTAGCCCTATTCGAATTTGGACATCTATGCTTGTTATGTTCTTCCCTTCAATAGTAACTACATCTATTCCTATCAAGTGCTATGTGTATATTTATCTCTACGTAGTAATGCTTTGTTCTAGGCTTCCCTTTGTCTCTCTTTAGCTTAAACCACGGCTTAAGCTTTGGAAATTTCACTGCTAGCCAATTAATCTCGTTACCTACTGGGAAAAAATGTCTTTGGTATACATCAAGTTGGTTTAGCCACTTGTCCCATTAACCAATACAATTTAGGGCATTTATCCTTATCTTTATTGTAGCTGCGAATGTATGGAAGCAAAGAATTCTATATATTTGCCATTTCTAGCACATGCAATATTGGTTATCCATGTCAATAGTGTGAACTCTACCACTACCTTTTATCACTCCATTTGGCTCTCTTCAGCTCAGTTCTTACCTCAAAGAGTCTACTGCACCTACTGTAACTAGTAACCTTATATGAACTTGCTCGCTTATGCCATTTCTCTATTAGCTGTTGTGCGTATGTAGTGTATACCTTAACCTTTGATATGGCTTCTGAAATTTTTTCATCCTTCTTCTCCTATAATGCGACAGTGTTATAGAATATCTTTTGTACTAAAGCTACAACTGGTAAGCCACAAGAACCTTTAAGAACTGCATTATAGCTTTCAATAATATTGGACGTCATGTATCTGAACCTATAATTAGCATTTGCATATAATGCCCATCTATTGATGTCAAGTTTTGCAAACCAATATGGAGTGTTCTCATTCATTATCGACATCTCTTCCATTAAAGTAGAAAATTTCTATTGTTGCACTTGCATGCCTACTGCAGTTGCTAAATTCGTACATGCTTGGTTTTTATGCTTACGATTGAAATCGTTACCTACGTGTCTTATGCAGTATCTCCATACTACAAATGGTGGTTGCCAACCATTGTTCACATTGTCAAAAGCCTTCTTAATACCGATATGCCTATTTGAGATCAAGCATATTGTCTCTTCCCATTCACCAACTACATACTTCTTCAAATGTTGAAGAAACCAAGACCACATCTTCTCAGATTCTGTGTTAACGAGTACGAAATCTAATGGTACAATGTTGTTATTTCCATCCATTGTGTATGTAATGAGCAACTTATGGTATACTTGCCATATAAAAAGGTGCCATCAACATAAACGATGGGATGACAATATCTAAATGCATGTACATAAGGTCCAAATGTCCAAAACACCCACTTCATCTCCAATACACCTAGCTTCGACGTACCTTTCCACCCCCACTTGACCTTTGATTCTAGGTTTCTTATCTTAATAGTGTTTAGAAGTTTTGGAAGATCATTATATGATTTCTCCCGATTACTATACACCATTTCTATTACTTTTCTCTTTCCTTTGAACACCCACCTTCTCGTCACTGTGTATCTAGACTTGTTCTGAATATTTTGAGTTAAGTTTGTAATAGTAACATCAAGGTTCATGCTAACATTTCCAATGAATCGTCTGACTATTAAATTATTATCTATCTGGGGATGATCTTGTCTTATTGTTGGGTTAACACATGTGTGTAGTCCCTTGATAATCATTATCACAAACATGTCATACACTTGCTTTTTACAGGCTCTTAGCCTCCACTTGTATCCATTTTTCCTTCCCGTACAGTGAATGTGCCATAACGTTAGGTCCGATTCATGTACTCAAAAGTTGTAGTGTTGCTTTATGTTGTAATTCTTCATAGCATTCTATAGCTCCTTCTTAGTGCTAAATCTCATGCCAACACTTAACTCATAACTATCAACTGTATTGCTGCATTGCCCATTCTATTCATCTTCAAATGTAACATATCCACTGTCACCACCCATATTCAGGAATGGGATTGGATCTCTTACAATAGGCCGGTTATGTTGTGTCATAGGAGTTTGAACAAAGGCTAGCGAAGGTGCAAATGGATTGGCCATGGATACATCACTTCCTAAGATATCAAAAGTCATCCTATCCCTACCTTTATCGTCTTCCTTATCATAGTGGGCTTCACCTTCCTCTTCACCCTTATCATCGTCCTCTTCACTGTCATCATCATCATTTTCATTGTCACTATCATTAAGGCCCATAGCAATCCTTTCTATGTAAAGATTGTAACTCAGAACTTCTTGCCAAATTTCCACATACTCTACATTAAGCTTCCTTGTTTACATTAACGTTGACAGCATCATCTTAAACCATGTCTTGTGCTGTAATATAAAGGTGACTATCATCAGCTATGGGAAAATCAATTCTAAATGACTATACTAGCTATGATGCAATGTTCATGGGGTTAATACTAGGGCCCACATTACTCTGCTTACTTAACCGAAAATAAATGTGCTAAAACCTCATTCACCCAACAATTCAGCCATCTCAATAAAGTTTTCAACATCGTCGTCATCCTTAATGGGCATCAACTCATACTAAACACCACCTTTGTAATATGTTGGATGCCTGTGAACAATTTCTACTCCAGTAATGTTAATCCCAATACTATTGCATATTTTGTTCAAAAAATGGACATAATTTGACCCCTTATTCATTTTTAGCTTCTTCATTAGCTCCCTATTATACTCCACTCCTAGGTTACTCCTCACAATATTTTCTTGTGCGTAAATAATGATTTTCACATAATCCACTATTTTGCCTTTAATTATTATACGAATGACCACTAAGTTAGCGAAAACTCCATATAGTAATCACATTCCACTTACTATAATTGACATTTCTAACCAACATAACATTATTACATGACTTCCATCTTCAAAAGGTCCTTAACTGACTACATTACTCGCATTAAGTAACTAATATTTCTATTACTATAGTCAACAAGTAAATATAATCTTTCTAAACTACTACAACAATACTAATGCAATTTATATAAAGTAAATCTACATTTTTCTACGAAACATAAATCACTATAAATACTAAAATTTCTTAACAAAAATTAATTACACAATAAAAGAAAAAAAATACTTAATTAAAAAGATAGGTCAAATAAAACTAACTAGTTCTTGCAAATACATCAATATATGGATAGCAATATGTTAGTGAGATAGAGAAACTCGTGCCTAGAAATATTTTTGAGACAAATTGTATGAGTGAAGAAATGGTTTGGGTGGGGAGGGGATTTAAAGTTGCATAAGGGGCATGCGAATTCAATGTAACTTCTAGGGTAAAAAAATTTGGGTAATGAAGCTGCATTCATGATAACTTCTCTTCGGAACTTGTTTTCGTGTTATTTTTTGGAAAATACACTAATGATGTACTAAACTAGATAACCAGAAATGCTTCTGGATTGATTTATAGTGACCACTATTTACCTTTTTGGTTAGTTATTCTATTGCAATGAATGTAAACCTTGCTACGACTGTTAGCACTTTATTGGAACTTAAGCTTAAGTGAGTTGTAGTTCAATTTTTAGATGCTTAGTAACTAAACAAGTCAGCACCGTAATAAATCCAATTGGTGCTTGAAGTGCTTCTATCACATTTTTCAACATTTATCCTTATATGCAATTTACGATCACAAAGTGCAAACAACTCACCATGGTTAGTTCTTTCAATTAGAGGTTGAAGTTGCACTTATGAACCATGTGATGATGGTTACATCTGCCAAAAGATGAGGTTATAGTTACTTGGACATGAAAACTTACATAGGGGTTATGAAACAAATGGTAGGCGAAGTAGTAGTGGCTGTGCTTGAAAATAGTAGTTATGAGCGATTTCGGACCAAACCAACATGAGGTTCTAGTAGTTGCACTCGAGAAAGGCAATTATGAACTAGACATGTTATCATTGGTAGACTTTTCGAAAAAGGAAATTGTCATGCGCAAGAGGAAAACTAGCATGCTTCCTTACTTCTAGTTTCATGTTTCTTCTAAGAATAAATATAACATAATGATTCCTCTTGTAAAGCTTATGTGAATAATCCAAATCCTAAGTAAAAGGCACTTGAGGCCATATTCCTTAGGCTAAAAAGTGAATGATACTTAAAACTATGGTTTCTCAGCAAAGTACAAATAGGTGCGAGTAGATGTGGAGAAAAAAGTTTGACTAGATAGAAGAATCAAACATGGAATGATAAAAAATACGACCAAATTCTACAATTTTGCGAATTCACTCGTATGTTCTGATGGTTAGTTACACATCTTCCTTTTTATTGTACCTACAAATGGTGCCAATTGTTGACTATAGATTTTCGTCTCAGTACGAAGATACCTACAAAAAAAGAAACGATTATAGGGGGGTTGGTTACACTAGAGAGTGTAGACTCTGTAAATTTAAACTTTTAAACATGGTGTCAAACTCGAGTATCGTAGATATTTCTTTAAGTCGACAAGACCACATAAAATGAAAACCGACTAAAATTTTAAACTCGGAACTTAAAATGAACTTGAAAGGCCCTATTATACGATTTGCAAACCTTATTCATGCAAGAAAACCTCAATCTCTAAACACGTGTAATTTTAAAAATGTAAACCTAAACTTAATAAAACCGTAAATATCAAATCATAAAGATTTTTAAAACTCTATGAAATTATTTTAATGCTTGAAAAGCCATAAATCAATAAAATTATCAATAATTTTGTAAAATCATATAAGATTGATAACAAATGAATCAGGGATAATTTCAAGTAATAATAAAGGAATAAATTAATAAATTTATAAAAATTATTTTATTTGTGTACATAAATAGCCCCACAATATGTATATATATATATATATATACAAATAAATTATTAAGCAGTTTTCTTCTCTTTTCTTAATCTATTATATGATACATATATATATATATATGTTACATAATAAAGCGATGTTTCTAAATAATTAAGCCAATTGAACCTTAAGCTCCTAAGTGTAAGTCAATTACCTTTGAGTTGGTGAAAAACCCTAAAACATACATAAATTCAGTCAAACCCTAAAACCTAGGATGAACAAGGACTTACGATCTTAAATAAATAATTAAAAATATAATTTGAATAAATTTTATTCAACTCTAGAAAATTTTAAAATTTCTTAAAAAGCAAATCATAACCTACAAATTAATTTGAGAATTAAGCCCTAAAAGAATTTTATATAAGAAAATTCCTTTATTTTCAATTATAAGTTATGTTACATATGGATAAATTGTAAACCTTACTTTTAGTGGACTTATGATTTAACTAAGAGTATTTCCCAAATGTTCCCAAGGATAAATTAGGCTAAGAATTCAAGTTTACATTTAAAAACAAATTTAATTTTCCAATTTGAAACCCTATTATCGATAAAACTTGAATACAAGAACCATAGACTCTAAACCCAAAACCTTAAAACAATTAATAACTTGTAACCCTAAGCGGCTAATTAAGAATTTAATTTGAATAATTTTATTCAGCTTTAGAAATTTTCATAACTTATAAGAATTAAATCATAACTTACAAGTCAATTTAAGAAACAAACTCCAAAAGAATTTCATATAAAACAATCTCCTTATCTTCATGCATAAGACTTGTGCATAAGAATAAGTAAACCAACCAATCATCCTAAATAAGTTATCAATTGAGAGTTGGAATTATTTATCAATTGATAACTTATCAAAAACTAGTGATAAGACATTTCCCTTATCATACAAAAACTTATATTACATATGAAAAAATTATCACATTTTTTTGTGTGTTCAACTTTTAATTAAGTGACGAGACAACACCATGCCCTATTTGCTCCCTACTTGGCCAGTTGGAAAAGAAGAAAAAGAGAGGCCATGCCTTATCATTTTTCCATCACTTAAATGTCTTACACATCTACTATTCACCCCTTAATGCTTACATCATTTAGTCTTGTCAAAAAGTTAGCATTTGTGCATACTAAAAGACAATCAATTAAAGCTTCTTGCACACACTTAATCTCCCAATCAAAAACCTGCCACTCTCTCTCTCTTTCACTCTCATTTTCATTTCCTTTTCTCTCACTTTAAACATAAACTAAAAAAAGAAATCCAACTCCACAAAATCCCAACAATTGTCGCCACTATTTTGTTTCCATACTCACAGCACCAAGCTTTATTTTATGCCCTCTATTTGTCAACTTCAAAAACCACTTTCAAGAACTTTAGAATATCCTCAAAGCCCCACTTCAAAGATCAAGACTTTAGTTTTAAAAGAACTTACAAGAAGAGGAAGGAAGATAATGAGCTAAGAGGATACTTAGTTGCATTACCACCTTATTTTCGCTTTGAGGAGGAGTAAGTTGTTTCTTTATGTTAGTGGTTTAGTGTTACATGTTAGTAGACCATATTTTCATGAAGATATTAGCATGGTCATAAGATGATAAAATAGCTAGACCACCTTAAGAAGTAAGCTTGTGAACCCCTTTACATGAAAGTCGAAATATGAGCATGCTAAGTTGGTATTATGTGAAGATATATGTTTAACACTTAGAATAAAAGATTTTAAGTTAAGAAAATCATGAAATGTGTACATGAATGAGGAGACATCATGCTGGACATGGAGTGTATGTGAGTCATTTAGATGTTATTTCCATTTTTATTAAGTTAAAGATGCTCAAACCTAGCTTTAGGTAAAGGAAAATTCATTACATGAAGCTTTTATGAAGAAACTAACCTTGTGAGATATGAACTATGATATGGGAGTTACGATAAGTATGAGATCTACTATTTTCATGTAAAGTATGAGCTAAGTAATCATCCCATGGAAGAGAATTTAAGTTAAGATTTGAATATAAGTAACCTAGGTTCATGATCTAACTCGTAAACTTAAGAAAATAATGAAACAAGTTGAAAAACTAAGTGAGAACCCCTTGGATTCATCATGACCAGATCTGGTACATAAGTAAAAGCCACTTAAAAATATGATAAAACCAAGTGAACAAAGTAAAAAGATTAACCAAAGCAAGTATAATAAGTATATAAAACCTAAAACTCAAAACCAAGTCTAAAACTCTCAAAACAAGCCTAGAACTCTAAGTTGGGCCTTTATTGAAATTATGACCAGCACTTTAAAATATTAAGAAAGGTTGTTTTGAAGCCCACAAGAAGTTTACCTAAGACTCTATAAGCCTAACAAAGTCACTAACTTTGATTTGAATAAAAAAACAAGCCCATTTGTTAACTTAAACCCACATAAAAGCCTAAGGAGTTGTTGCTAGCACCAAGATTGTAAACCACAGTTAAAAATCTTACCTTAAGGATTATTTTAAGTTTGGAATAAAGTCTTAAGCCTAAGTCTAAAGAATTTTCTAAGTTACCAAAAAGCCCATTAACTAAACAAAGCCCAAAAGCACTCCAAATCATGAGGATCGCTTCTATTCTAACCTATGGGAAGTTTTGCATGCATCATCATGAAAATATAACCTCACCACATTAAATTACACTAAAAAAAAGATGAAGATTAACTATAAGATCATAAAAATCAGATTAAAAATGAGAAAGTTATACACGATTAAACTTTAAGCAAAAATCGAGAAAAATATAAAACCAAGTCAAAAGTATAACTAAAAGGGTTTTAGTTTAGTCTTCCAAATCCTATTTCAAACCCTTATAGTATTATATTTACAATGTTTAAGGGGCCTAGCTTTTGGGAGATAACCTACCCTAGATTATTTTGATTGATCCGCATGGCTAAGTAAGTAAATTCATAATGACTCTTTACTTGATTTTGCTTGTAGAATTGATGCACCTAAACTTATAAATATAAATTTGGATGCTTGTGGGATATGGGAAATGTATGTGTATGGATTTGTGAACTGAATGCTATGACTTGTTAATTATATAATAATGGGAATTGTTGTGATAAATTTATACGTACAATTGTATGGGATGAAATTATCTGATCACCTTCAAAAATCGGATTAACTATCTATATGATTAAGAAATTAAAATGAATCTTGCATTCCCCATATTGCATATGGATAACACCGATTGCCGCTTTATGTAAAAGATGGGAAGGGACTCACAGAAAGACAAGCATCCTGCAGGATTAGGTACTTGCTATGTCATCATTTTTATTGAGCCTTTATCTTAAGTTGACGAGCTTACTAGGTGTCAGGAGATGCCAGCCGTCGATAAGGGGATACATCTTGTAGCTTCTACTTAGGCTATATGTTTATGGATTATGGAGGCCACTACATCGCTGGACTTAGGATTTTGAAAATATGATTTATTATTCGGAAATGAAAAAATATATATGTATATATAGATATACATAGTTTTGTTTTGATTGAAGCATAATAGTGCTAATGAATTAAAACCCAAAGTCTAGAACCCGGATTTTGGCTTGGGTCAGTTAATTATCCCCAAACCTCGACTACAAGGGGCATAATTCTAAGTCGTATGCAGTTCCTAGGTTACTGCATGCGTTGTTTGGTATACTGATTGTTCATGCATTCATATGATTATACATCTAATAAATCTTTGTCATGCGGTATTAATGAGGCTAATTATCTCACTAAGCGTAAGCTTACACCCTAATAGTTCTTTTTCTTACAGGTTGATCGATAGTTGAGACATGGATAGGAATTGAGTGCAGAGTGTTACCACTGAATCCATATGATGAAAAGCTTATGTAGTTACTTTAGAATACTCTGGAAAACGACTAATATTTCAATTAAGTTTAGTATCTTTAGTAAGTTTAGAATTTTCTAGAATTGTCTATTTTATTTTACTCTTTTGGTAAGGGATACTGATTCTCTATGATTATGAGGAATTGTGAAAAAATGAATATCCATAATTATTTGTATTATATAATGAGTCAATGAACTAAAATTGAAGATTTTAGCAAATAACTATTTAGAGTCTTGTAATCTTTGACTTGCAAAGTGATTTTCTTATCATGGATGCATACGTGATATGGAAATTGTAGGCAATAATACTAGGCCCCTCCTAGGGTCATTATAGAGGGTCTTCTTATGCAGCCATTTTGTTGCCTAAGTTAACCTTTTTGTGATGAGAATAACATTGTAAAGTCATTATGGGAGTAAGAATGAAAGAGAGGATCCACTTACTTAAGGGTTTTGTTTGGTATTTGTAGTAGGTGACCAAACACGTATACTTGCATGGGTTCTAAAAGTTAGGCTTAGGCCTTAATGTAATTGATTTAGGCCATTTTACTAAAAACCATTATCAATACTTTAAGCAATCAACTCCTTGAAAGATATATGTTGTTCAAGTTTTTAATTTGAAATTTGCTACTTATGAATTCCATGATTGTTGCTTCTTTTATGTTAGAATTGTAGATTATCACTGTTAGCACGTTGATCTATATGTTTGTGTTTTATGATGTGCATTTATTTCATGAGAATCTCTTTAATCAAGTATTCTATTGCATAATGTGTTATGTTCTCATTCTTTGCTCTATCTTTATTTTGGTATTTCTTTTGATATAGTAAAGATAATTTGAAACGTGGCTGACTTAAGGTCCTCTATTACCTTACACTAATGCATACAGTTAATGGGATATTCTTTGAACTCTATTGCGACATAAAGGTTGAAATATCTATAAACCTTACATAGCGCTATCGCTAAATCCTATATCTAATAGATGACAGGAAATGGATATAAAAAAATCTCTAAGTCTAGCCAAAAGCCTAGATGATGAGGCATAAAGCCTTAACTTTTTTAAGAGTGATAGGTCCAATTACTCTAAGTCCAAAGCAAGGATGACAAGCTATTCAAAAACCCTAATGTATTAATTGGTGATGGGTAAAATACTCTAAAGCCTAAAATAACTATGGATGGCTAGTTATTACAAACATAATTGCTTTTTGTCTAATATATAAATGACAAGCTATCTAAGAAACCTAAGCCATCAATTGGTGACGAGCACAATACTTTCAGTCCTACAATAAATAGGAATGATGAGTTATATAAAAGCCTTAAACTATTCAAAGATAGGTAAAAGACCTACAGACGTCCTAAAGTAAATATGGTCTAATGCAAATAAATGCCCTAAGTTAACAAATAACAAGAAGCTAAGACTAAAAGTTGGAGATAGAAATTAATACAACTTAAATACAAGAAAGATGCAAGTTCATATAATGACTTCAATAGTAAATGTAGGAAAGAAAAAATCTTTACAACCAGATTAAAGGTTAACATTCTAACCTAGAAAAAAAAAGTTTGAAAACAAGAAAATAAACAAAACACAAACAAAAAAGCAAAAGAGAAGCACGTTAATTCTCAACATTGGCTATCAAGAGCTAAGACTTGGTCAGTAGGAGAATTATTGAGAGTAGAAATCGGGTCAGATGGAGGATTTGAGGTAGGAAATTGAAGAACCTCAGGAGCATTGATAACAACTTGAACATTCTCAAAAACAGTAATAGGAGTATCATTTCCTTTAATAGGTTGGCCCTTCACTTCGAGTTTAGGAACATTCCCTTCATTTGTGGAGGCTTCCATCTGACTTGTTTAGAAAAATCTAAATAGCTTAAGTCGTAGTTTAGATGGTGGATTGGGATTTCATCTCAAGCTAAGATTACACCATCCTACATTTTGTTTGATAGAAGGTTTATATACTCCTTGCTGTTCTAGATATCTAGAAAAACCTTTTCATAGCTTACTCTTTAACTAAGTTCCTTCTCGACACTTGCAATTTTACTCTTCAGCTTGTTAGATGAGTTAATAAGAATTAGGTTACTAGGCCTTTGACTCGTAACCAAGCCTAAGGACTAGAGGGACTAATGAGGTGAATCCTTTTGCTCCAGCTATCTCTTGCTAAGGCCAAGTTACTCTGAATTGCCGATCAACTTTGTATGTCAAGTCGCATGACTTCCCATCTCTTGAAAGTTATTTGTCGAGTTGTTAAATGCCATGAGAGCTACCAAACCTTGCATATCTACTTAGCTATGTTTGAAACATCGAATTGCTTAACATCACCTATGCCGAGAGGCTTAGAGATAGACCCCAGACTAATTAATTACCCCTACTTAGATAAGCAATCTACTTATACTCTTTTGTCTACATCCTCCAATGGCATCGCCAATGTACATTTGATACGTATATAGGACATTGTGTAGAATCCGTTACATTAGTCATTGATTTCCTTAAATATTCATTTTTACCCTTTTGTATTCTTGTATATTACTTCTTTAGGATAATACTCTTTTTGCTTTTTCCCTTTTAGGAAAATTTCCTTAACTTATTGGGTATAAACACACTTGTATTTGTAGCCACAAGGATCAAACTTCCATTAATACAATTGAATATTTCTCCTTTATGTAAACACTATTGTTTACTTTCATTTTGCTCTTATCCTAACCCTTGAGCAAGATTAGGTGGTGAGTAACCTCACTGGGCTAATTTATGCATCGTATCAGATTATGCCATGAGTCCTTGAAAGTTTCATTGGTATGTCATATCCTTTGGAGTTATTTGTAGGTTTTGTTTACTTTTCATTTACTTTCCTGTTCCTTCATACATTTCCCCATCATCTCTTCAAGCTTTTGATAAGCTTGGACACATCCAGCAACCACCCTTATTTGTTCTTGGTCACGGTTCGTATCATCTTAGTATCGGAGCGGAGGTTTTCACTTGAGTCGTAGTTATGTCAAAGTTCTCACTGTACTCTATTTTGTGTGTATGAAACAGAGTAAGTTACTATGTTTGTTTAATTGTTGTGTTTACTAGCTATTAAATTTTTGGTTTGTAGAAGTGTTTGCTAAAACACCTAATTAAAGAGATTGAACTTTGAATCTGTAGAGAAAATGACTAACCCAAGTATGAAAATTGGTGTTAGAGATGAAAATAGTAGAGTTATCCACCATAGCCAACAATCTTAAGGAACCCCTAAGAGCACTGATGAGAGACTTGATGAGGTGGCTAATCTCTTGGTAGATCTAACTCGAGCTATTCATGTTTTGGCTTATTGACCGACTAAAGCGATACAAAATATACTACAAGCTGCTCAACCTACTAGAGATCATAGCCTAGCTCGACCAGTTTGAGGTAGAGGAGTAGGCGAACGAGTAAGATGAAGGATAAACTTGAGAGAACTAGATGAAGAGGATGAGGAAGAGTACTTTGAAGAAGAGTGAGCTTGAGTCCCTAGAGCATCTGACCATGTGAAGCTTTGGATTTCAAGCTTCATTAGATTTGGGAGTGCTAATGAATATTTATAATGGGAAGAGAAAGTAAAGCATGTTTTTTACTATTATCAGTATGAGGATTATGAGAAAGTGAGAACTACTGTTGCTGAGTTCTTCGGATATGCTGCTATGTGGTGGAAAAATTTCTAGGCTAATGAGAGACTAATATCTGGCCTGAAATGAAAAGAATATTGAGAAACATATTAAATGTTGGATACTTATCTGTAAGACACTTTTCCTTAGCTTCAAGAGTTGAGAAAAGGAGGTTGAACATTTGATGAGTATGTCTAGGAATTCCAAATGCTCATGATTTGATGTGACATGGAAAAACCCCTAGCACAAACAATCTCTAGGTTCATCACAGGATTAAGTGGTGATATTCGGGGCATTGTAGAACTTTAGCGATTTACAACAATGGACGAACCCATTTGAATAGGTTAACGAGTGGAGAGACAAAAGAGAGGTTGAGTACCGATTAGAATACCTACTAGCTGACCTGGACAGACAAGTCACCAAACTCAATCAAGTACCGAGCCAACTCGAAAGGTATATGCTTGAGTCGAGTAGAAGGGCCGACCTGATGGTGACGTATTGACTCGAACTTATGAGAGGGGGTAAGGGTTTAATAGGAAGATGAGCTAGATTAAGTACTTCAAGTGCTAAGGTTTTAGATATATGGCTGCTCAATGCCCAAACCAAAGGACTATGGTCATTAAAGGAGACATCCTAAAGCTAGAGGAAGAAGGTATTGATGAGGAACCTAAGGAGGAGGAGGGCACTGTCGAGAAAGAACTGATTGAAGAGGAAGTATTTATTAAGGAATTGGATTAGTTGGTCTTAGTTATCCAACATGCCATGAACTTAGAACCCCTACAAGAGGAAGAGTAGAGAGAGAACTTGTTTTATACCACCTGTAAGGTGAATGACCAGGTGTAAACATTAATTATAGCTAGTAAAAGTTGTACCAATGTGGCATAAATCGAAATGGTCATACAGTTGAAGTTACCAACCATTGTATACCCAAAGTCATATAAGTTGTATTAGCTGAGTGATAAGGGAGCACTACATGTCACCCGATAACTATTACTGCTCATCACGATTGGAAACTACTTTGACGAGATTCTTTATGATGTGCTACCTATGTGCACCTCGCACTTGTTGCTTAACCGACCATGGCTATTTGATAGGGGAGTTATCCATGACAGATATAGGAACATGTATGTGTTCAAGAAGGATGGCCAAAACATTACATTAAACTTGATGCTACCAAGAGAAGTTAATAAATTGCAGACAAAACTTGATCACGAATTGAAGAAGACATTGATGATGAGTAGAGCTAAGCTCCAAGAGGCCATCAATGCTAACGAGCTGACCCTTATGTTGGTCAAGCAGCTATTAGAGATGAAGAAGCGTAGTGAACTACCCTAAGAAGTGCGAGTGCTGCTGGATGAATATGTTAACCTATTCCCCAAATAGTTACCTAAGGAATTGCCCCTACTCCGAACATTAAACATTACATTGACTTAATACCCAATGCTACCTTGTTGAGTAAGCTAACCTACTAGATGAGCCTTGAACAGGCATTTGAACTCCAACATTGAGTTAATGAATTATTGGAGAGAGGGTATGTTAAGGAGAGTCTCAGCCCTTATGCTATATTGGCACTTCTAGGGCTAAAAAAGGATGGAATCTGGCAAATGTGTATTGATAGTTGAGCCTTGAATAAGCTCACAATCAAATATAAGTATCTAATCCTAAGGTTAGAAGATATGCTAGATGACTTGAGTAGAGACAAGATCTTCAGGGAAATTGATCTCAAGTAAGGCTATCATCAAGTTTGCATAAGTCCAGGAGATGAGTGGAAAGCAGCGTTTAAAACTTAACATGGACTTTATGAATGGATGATCATGCCCTTCGGCTTGTTGAATGACCTGAGTACTTTTATGAGAGTGATGAACTATGTATTGAGGCATCTGATAAGGAAGTGTGTTACAATGTACTTTGATGGCATCCTTGTTTATAATACTAACATGCTGAGTTACTATGAACATCTCTAAGCTATATTAAATATCTTTCATGCCGAGAAATCATTCGGTAACCTTATGAAGTGTTGTTTTTGCCAAGAGGAAGTTGTATTCTTAGGCTTTATAGTAAGTAAAGGAGGCTTGCGAATGGAAGATGAGAAGATCCGAGCGATTGTTGAGTGGCTGACTCCTACTACCTATGCTAAAGTGAGAAGTTTCTATGGATTGCCTTCCTTTTATAGAAGATTCATCAGAAATTTCAACACCTTTGTCACACCCTTTACTGAGCTAACAAAGAAGAATATTGACTTCCAATGGAGAGAAAAGGAAGAGACGAGTTTTGTTGAGGTGAAGGAAAGATTGACCTTCGCCCCTGTGTTAATCTTACCTGACTTTGAGAAAATATTTGAGCTAGAGTATGATGCATTAGGCATTGGGATGGGTATTGTCCTTATGTAGGAAGGCTAACTAATTACCTACCATAGTAAGAAGCTCAGGGGACCTCAACTAAACTACTCAGTATACGACAAAGAGCTCTTGGCATTGATTTAAGCACTGTAAGTAAGGCAACATCACCTATTACCAAGAGAATTTGTCGTCTACATTAACTATGAGTCTTTGAGGTATCTTTGAAGTTAGACGAAATTGTTGAAGCGACAGGTGAAGTGGGTCAAATTCCTTAGAGGGTTCAATTTTGTGATAAGATACAAGCAGGAAAAGAGCAACATAGTTATAGATGCTCTTTCAAGGAGACATGAACTTTTAAATGAACTGTAGACTAGATTGTTTGGGTTTGTAAGATCAAAGAGAAGCACTTTGGGGATCTACACTTTCGACTCGTATTTGCATGATGTATTGATGAAAGAATAGTAGACGAGTACCATGTGGAATATGGCTACTTGTTTCAAGGGGGAAAATTATCCATGCCGACTTGTTCATTACAGGAGCTGCTAATTAGGGAAGCCTTACAATAGAAGACTATGAGGACATTTTAGGGGGGAAAGAACATATGAATTGCTGGGTGGTTGATTCTTTTGGCTAATAATGAGGCGAGATGTATGCTGATTTGTTGAAAGCTATGCCCTATGCAAGAGGGCTAAGTACCGATTTGAACAAGGGAAAGTAATGGCTTTACCTATCTTGACAAAACCTTGGACTAAATTGAGCATAGACTGAGTTCTCATATTACTATGGATTACTTGAGGCAAAGATTTTGTAATGGTTGTTGTGGATTGGTTTAGTATGATAGCCCACTTTGTGCCTTGCGCTAAACTAACGATGCTTTGGCTATTACTTCTCTTTTCTTGGTATGCTGAGAAGTGTAGTCTCCAATAGTGACCTAAAATTCTTAAGCCATTTCTAGAGGACTTTGTGGCGTCGAATGGGAACCAAACTACTATTTAATACCTCTTATCACCCCTAAACTGATGGCCAAACAGAGGTGGTTAATCATACTTTAGGAACATTGCTACCAACTACAGTGGACAAGAACTTGGCCAATGAGGATGGCTGCTTGCCAGTGGTTGAATTTGCTTACAACCAGACAATACATGATACCACTAAACAAACTCCCTTTGAAGTTGTCTATGGTTTTAACCCTAACCTGCCCCTTGATCACACCCTTATGTTAGAATTGGTGCAAGAATACCTAGATGCGAGAGCCCGAGCATGGTCCCTTTAACACATCTACAACAAAGTCACTCAACAGCTTGACCAAGCTGCCATAAGAATATGAGAGAGGACCAAGCGTAGGATAGCTAAATAATTCTAGCCAGGAGACTTGGTGTAGCTTAATCTCAGTAAGGAAAGGTTCCTGAATAAGAGGAGGAACAAACTAATTATAAGGACTGAAGGACCTTTCAAAATCCTCCAAAAGATCAATGACAATATGTACAGGTTAAGGCTACCCGAAGATTATGGAGTTTCTGACAACTTCAACATTGCCGACCTTAGTCCATATCACCTTAACGGAGAACTAATTGAATACCATTTGGATTTGATCCCAAATCCAAATCTACACAGAGGGAATGATAGCAATTGAGATATTGGGTCTTTGACTTGCAACCAAGCCCGAGGACTAGAGGGTTTGACAAGGCGGATCCTCTTGCTCTAGTCGACTCCTGTTGAGGCCAAGTTACTTCGAACTGCCGATCAACTTTATATGTCGAGTTGCATGACTTCCCATCTCTTGAAAGTTATGTGCCGTGTTGTTGAGTGCCAAGAGAGCTATTAAACCTTGCATATCTGCTTAGCTATGTTTGAATTGTTGAATTGCTTGACATCACCTATGCTAAGAGGCTAAGAGATAAACCTTGGACTAATCAATCACCCCTACTCTAACAAACAATCTACTCATACTCTTTTGTCTACATCCTCCAATGGCATCACCAATGTACCTTTGATACATATATAGGACCATGTATAGAATTTGCTACACTAATCACTACTTTTCTTAAATGTTTATTTTTACCCTTTCGTATTCTTGTATATTATTTTTTTAGGATAATACCCTTTTTGTCTTTTTCCTTTTAGGTAAATTGCCCTAACTTATTGGCTATAAACACCCTTGTATTTGTAGCCACAAGGATCAGACTTTCATCAATACAACTGAATATTACTCCTTTATGTAAACACTATTGTTTACTCTTATTTCACTCTTATCTTAACCCTTAAGTAAGGCTAGGTAGTGAATAACCTTATCGGGCCAATTTGTGCATCATATTGGATTGTACTGTGAGTCCTCAAAAGTTTTATTGGTATGTCATATCCTTTAGAGTTACTTACGAGTTTTGCTTACTTTTCATTCACTTTTTCATTCCTTTACACATTTCCCCATCATCTCTTTAAGCTTTCGGTAAACTTAGACCCATCCAACAACCGGCCTTATCTGTTCTTGGTCACGATTCACGTCATGAGCTCTATAATTTGATAATCTCCTTAGTATGCTTACTCTTGAGGCTTTCCACGTCATTTTATTACCCCTATAGGTCAAAGAAGAGTTGGTAGTTCTTCTTTTGCTCCTTAATCATGGTAGTCTCTTTTTCTTCTCTAAGCTTAGCCTCCTTGTCAGTTTAATCCTTTAAATTCTACATCTCTTCCCCTATCATTGCCTTTTCTTCTACCATTTTTTCCTAAGCTTCAAACACTTAGCTTCAACTTAGGCCAATTAGTTTTTAGCTTCCTCAACAATTTTGAAAAGAGGATATAAAATGTATTAAATAAGAACAAAGCAATGAAAATAAGACTCAATAGGGTGGGCATTTAATTATCTTCTTCTCTTCGACTAATGCCTCAATGATCATCATCAAGTGTTAGGAGCTCTACAAAATAAAAGTAAGGTTAAAAGAATGCATTAGAACATCATTTCATGTAATCAACAACCTTAACCTTTATGTCATATGTCTTTTGTCGTAGCCAATTGTAGTAAACTCTCAAAGCCTGAACTTTTACAGAATTTGACATTGTTGGTAAAAGGGCCAACATCTTTTGGAAGATGAATTCATTGCACTAAATCTAAAGATATTTAGCCATTTCCAAGAGCATAGTCAGTTGTGTTGGCATTCTAAAAAGGAAAAAATTGAAGGACCTCTTTATCCTCCTTCCTAGAAGGAGTCATAAGTTCGAGAAGCACTATAGGAGTTTCTTTGGGTTTTGGATCTGTGAAACCCCCATTAGGTTGGTCATCCTTCTTGCAACCTTCATTAGCATCCTTTCTTTTGACCATATCATGAACTAAAGGTAGAATTTTAGATTCGGCATTAGGCTGCTTCCTCGCTTGATTAACCTCCATGGCCTTTCTCTTCAATGTGCCTTTGGAGCTTTTGTCTCTTAAGGCTTTTTTATGGTGGTGGTGGTAGCTTTCACTAAGGCTTTCTTGGTACCCCTATCCTTCTTTCCTATAAGGATGGCTTTCAGTTGGGCAAAGAGGTTCTTTGAATCATTATCTTTTAGTGGCATATTTGTATAGAAAAATTGAGTAGTTAGCTTGAAAAAGTACCAAAACAAGGATAAGAAACATATAGATGCTATGCTAAGCACTGACAAGAAAGAGCACTCATCTTTTGAAGTAGACATAAAGGTCCCGCCTCTTGCAAGTCTACTTAACATGGAGAAATCTCAAGCAGCCTGTACCTTATTCCTCAGTAGTACCTCCATTAGTGCCTTCGATGTCCTCACCTTAAACTGCATTAGCACCGTTTTGGGCCTTAACTTCATCTTTAGGGAAGATTGAAGCTCTACAAGAGTATTTATCTATGATGTTATAAGCATCCTAAAGAAACCAACTATTGTTGTAGATCTTCATGATGGTATCATAGATCACTTGGTCATTAGGGGTCAAACTTTTAATATCCATTTGTCTGATGGGTTCGCTTTAGATTGTGGGAAAGTCTAGGTCATTTTTTGACCTAATCATGACCCATTTCTTTTTTCTAATCGTGGATAAAAGACTCTAGTCGAATCAAAATTTTTCTCTAAGGTTAGGCATAGATGTAAAACCAACCATCACTTATTTTGATAGTGAAGAAATATCAAAATAAGGTTACAGTAGCTCTAACTTTCAAATCCTTACAAATACACTCGAAGGAAACCATCAATATGTATGAGTTAGAGGTCAAAATGGATGGGCATATACGGTAGTATGTAAAAAACTATCTTTCAAAAAGGGAAAAGAGAAATCTCAAATAAACTTAGAAATACTTCTCAAAAAGGGAAAATTTGTAGTCATCCAATGAAGTGATGTGCTCATGAGGTTAGGGCCTCTCAATTCTCCAACCTCAGGAGGTAGATCAAAAGTTGAGCTTCAGTACATTGAACTCCTTTTCAGTGATTGTACTTGTGATATCATTAGGGCTCAAATTGACCCAAGTATAGTGGAATAACATGAGAACTTCATTATTGTACGGGTATTCATCAACAGGAAGCTTCTTGATCCTCTAAGCTCTAGGGGTATGAATTCTTACTAAACTAGTAATACCTAATAAATCCCAAGGGTAGTGTTATCTATGATTGCCATACTAGTGGGTTGCTTATTAGGAGGTGAACGGTCTATTCCTTGCATATTAGCCAATTCCTTGCTTTGTTACTGGACATTACTTGAGTTGTTTGATTATGATCTAGACATGATTACCTTAACAAAATACTTGAGATAAACAAAGGATGAAAGGAAAAGAGAGAACTAGGAATTTGGGTGAAGAAGAAAAGGAAAATCGTTGAAGTGAGAGAATAAGAAGAAATTGCCAGTTAAGAGTGATGAAAATACGACTAATTGAAGATGGAAATTGCAAAAAGGGAAGAAAGGGAAAGAGAGTAAGGCATGGGAAATAAAAAGGATAAGAAGTAGAGTATAGATTTCGAGATCAATGTAAAATATGGTTATGACCAATATTTGACCACATGTTTGCTTTGTGTAATAACTTAGATTTCGAGCCCATATGGTTACCTTAAGATCTGAGCCTTTAAATTTAGGGCACCAAGCTCAGATATCGGTTTAATTTTCAACATCATAGTAAGGTTAGAAAAGTTAGGTGAAGTCATTCAAATAAAGTCAATTTCTCAAAATAAGCTATATAAAAATATTATTTTAAGAAAACGTTAATTTGTTGTTAAGGTCGATAAAAATCGAAAATGTAAAATTCGAGCATTTAAATATAACGGGATATTAGAGATAAGTTATTTAACTTATAAAAATAATAAATGAAGTAAAATTAAACATGTATTATCACAGAACATGCATTATTTGTATTAAATACACATATATAATAAGAAATTATTATTTAAATAAGGTAAATTAATATAAAAAAATTGGAAAATTAATAAAAAATGCAAGGATGAGTCATCATACCTATGTGATAGCCTAGGATTAATTTGGATGACGAGTCAAAAGCAAAGAAATAAGGAAATGACACCTCATGCATTGAAAATAAAAAAAAGATGACATGTGTAAGCCATATGTCCAATTTTTATAAATTCTTATCCATTTGGAAAATATAAATAGAGCTTGTAAACTTCAAAAACAACATTTTGAAAGTCTGAAAATATAATAAAAACGCTCTAGAAATTTTTTAAACAAATTAGAAAAAATAAGAAAATTAGAGTAAAAACAAGGTGTGGAATCTAATCAAGTTGATTCAATAAGCTGTTGGTGTCCAGTTGTGGTGGCCATTTAGGGATAGGGAAAGCATCACCAGAGGAGGTGTTTGACGAGGTTGGGTAACCAAAGGGTGGTCGAAGGTGGCCAGTTCAAGTGAACCAAATATCCGGCCAAAACTTTGTAATTTTTCTAAAAATTGTAAATGATATTATTTAATTATGGAACTTGGTTTTCTAGAGTTATTTTATGTGTAGAATAATGTAATAATTTTGTTTTAGTGAAATAATTATTTCAAATATAAGAATCTTAAGAAATGGCTTTGTTTGGAAAATTGAATTAAATTTTTGAAATAGTAAATAATGTCTTTTCAAGTTAAAAATTTGTACGTGATATGCTCAATATATGTATTCAATTGCAGTAACAAAATTTTTTGAAAATAATTATGTTTACTATTTATTATAATTATCTTGGATAAAATTGGTAATTTAGCTATTTTAGTGAATTAATTAGTTTTTAATAAATTCAAAGTATGAGCCTTATGTATTATGTTTAGGACACTTGAATTTTATCTTATGATTAAATTCACTTGTTCGCTTAATTTTTACTAATTTTGAGTTAAAATCGCTATTTTCATAAAAATATTGAATAGCTATTTTAGTATTATTCATGGTAAATAATTAAACTATGTATTTTTATGAGTTTATAAGATTTTTTGTGGAATGAATTTGGCTTGTATACTATTTATTATGTTTTTTTTTTCATAATATAAACCTATATATTAGCTTAATATATGATATAGTAATTAATACTAATGTGTTATTTATTAAATATACAAAGGATTCATACTTTGGAGTACATAATGAATGTTGACTAGCATGGGAAAAGAAGAATTTTATGACTTTTAATTTAGATTTAGGATTTAATTGAGTTAATTACAAGGTTATAATAGCAAATAGTCGAATCGGTAACACAAAAGGGTATTTTTGGATATTTGAAAAGATTAGTCAGTTATGATTCTTAAAATATCTTTATAGTACCTAGAATAACAATCATGATGATTTAAAGTTTACTAAAATTGGATAAGAAATAAATAAGATATCTTTAGAAATGCAATAGCAAAAACGCATAAGAACTTACTATTAACCCGGTAGTTGACTTGGGGTCTATGTGTATTTTTCTAGGTGTGATAGGTGAGGAACGACTACATCATGAAGCTTAGGATTTTACGCTACAGTTGAGCTTGGGTAAGTGGATATTTCTATTTTTATGCAAGTAGACCTATATCTACTTGACTTAGAATCAATTGTGTTATGAATTGTAATGATGTATTGGATTGATTGGATACTTGATGTTGTTGAATGTGTGTTGAAAAATTGAAATGTTTCCTTGTGTATGATCGATTCATCAATATGTATTTCTATTTGGAAAACTTAGAAACTGAACTATTCTTTAGGGTATTCACCCAAGCAAGCCCTACGCAAAGGAATGTAATATAAAGCTGAGAAACAAAGCTGAAGTTGAGATAATCGAATTGGTCATAACGTAAAACTTGAGATTCGTGCCTAATACTGGACTAATGTACTATTTACTACATTCATGGCATGGTATGAAAGGACCTATGGGTTGAGTTTCTAAAAGTTTGAAAATTGCTATGTTAGCTTTTGAGCATATAGACTGCATTGCTCAACTTATTTAGGTCGCATTGTGTGATCAACTATGTATTAGATTGTCAAACCATAGTAGGTGGTTTTTGGTGGGGGGTTCTACTCCTCAGTAGCTCCTTGTTGCTTTAGGGTCCTGGATGTTGTATCCAAATGCTCGGGTATGTCAACTAACCGGATGAGGAATTGGAAAAGTACAGGATATTGGTATTGATGCATATTATATGCGTGAGCATAGCATGGATTTTCTACATAAATAGTTTGTATTGTAACTCAAGTTATGAGATTGAAATTCCTGTAATATTGATCCTTGTGAATGTACGTTATGTATGTCCTATGTTTTGTTTTAGTGATTCTTACTTAACTCACAAAGAGATGAAGGGATACTTATGTATCCTTAGGTTATGAATAGAACTAACGGGGTAGCATCAGCTGGGGTAAAAAGTCTTTTGAGAGTGCATAAGACGGAGTTAGCTGCTTTTAAAGAAGTTTTGTTGTATTTTGTTTTAGTTCCATAAAGGATCTATATGAAAAAGAAGTAAAAAAAAAAAGTATTGTATTTTTAGTTTAGTTAAGTTTGTTAGATGTAATCTTTTGTATAAACAAGTGTTAAGCTAAACTTGATTGTAGTATTCTTTTGTTATAAATAGAACTTATGTTAAGTATAAATAGGTATTCCTATTTGATGATACATCCTATGCTATGTTGAGATGTAACACATTGCCTGACAGAAATCAAATGGATGTGATTAAATTTTGTTACCAAGAATGCATGTGGTATCTGACACAATCATACATTTTCCAAAATCTGAGAAGCTTCTCCAACAAGCAAGCAAAAATAGATTGGCTTCGGAGAAAATTACTACGACCTAACAAGTGAAATTAAGATAATAAGATCAGATTGAAAGAAGAGCAAATATTCAAACTCCTTTTGTAGTGAAATAAGGATTCCCAATATGAGATCACCCTAATGTAGTATTTTCATCTCCTTGAAGTTCCCACCAAGGAGAGTCAAAGGGAAAATCTTGCTAGGGATTTCTAATCTTAAGGCACTTGAGCCTAAAAACGTACCTAAAGGGGCTCATATCTAACCTACTTCCTTTTTTGAACCTCTTAACTCATGCATCTAAACTTTCTTACTAATTTCGATCTTTAAGGGCCAAAGAGCTTAGGAAGCTAAAGAGTTCAAAATACATCTAATCACCTAGAGTTAGCTCAAGCTAGTCTCAATTAGCTTAGACAGGTGTCATTGAGATTGAGTAGACTTATTCGAACTCATAGGCAATTTGAATTAAAATAAGGTGTGAGCAATTAGGGATCCTTACAATGATAACCACCTATTAGTCACCAAAATGCCACCCATGTTCTAGATTATTAGGACATGATGAATTCCCTTATGTGTGAATTTTAAAAGGAACAATTATGGAGTAATTGCCAAAGCTTGGTTATAAGTATAGTTTCACATACTATTGTAAGGCTTCTTTTAGCCACTCACTCTCTACTTCCTTTTATTTCTTTAATCATTCACCTTAAAGAACTTGACTTAGGTATTAGAGTGGCTACGTCGGAGTCGCCTTAGCATCGTCTTTAGTCTAATTTTCTTTCTTTTGCAGAGAATTCAACTGACAAGTGTCCAGAGTTCCTACGATCTAATTTCTACTATCAACAGTGTCGATTCCCTTCATTTAAATCCTCCATCTCAATAAACCTTCTTCTTTCCCTTAGGTGTCTATGACATGTTCTATGAACCTTAGGATCAAATGATAACTTGAAATCAACAACACCTCTCCCTCTTTACATAAAATATCTTAACCAAATCCAAAAGGCTCTTAAGGTGGCAAAATACAACAATTCCAACAATTCCTAACCCAAACATGTGGCAAGAGGTCATATATTTAGCCCAACATGACTTCAAATTTTCACAATAGCTCAAACCCAAATTCTCAACAACCAATCTAACTTCATGTAACTTGACAACTTCTTCAAAACATCTACAAAATAAGAAACACAAAGCATAGTAGAGTCTACTAAGATGAAACTGATGTAGCTTGAACATTAAAATAACGAAAATGTAAGTGACTATAACTATACTATCCTAAACTAAACTTAGTCTTAGAAAGAGCCAAAAGTATAATATTAGCAACTTTCATCATCTTTGCTTCCTTGGCAACGACATTAGAAAAAGTTGATCATTACTTTACCTTCTACTCTCATGCACAAACTTGTAAAATTGGCCTCCTTTTAAAATAATGTGAAATGAATAATCAAATTAGAAAGATGCTTACAAGAATTTTCAAAAGATCAATAGAGACTACAATAAAATGGCAAGCATACCAATCATTTTGAATATAGTGTAAGGATCCTAAGATTGTATTTATAGTAAGTAAGAAAAGAAAATATTGCAAAGTTGCTAAGTAGTAGACTATACTAGCTCCACTCTAATCTAGGCAAATAAGATTTAGCAATTGTTGTTATAAACATGAGAATAATAGAATTCTAAGGGAATGCAATAATACTAAAACTGTGGATCTTACTGAATTCTCGAGATTGAGATAGGTTTCAATCACAATTTATAAAAAAAATGATGAGTTTTCCATAATCAATCCTTTGAGTAATTTGTTGCAATGCTAATGATGTATTTATAATATTCTAAACTCAATTTTTACTCATGCTTACTAAGTTTACTTGTCTCTTGACTAATAAAACCTAAAATTAGTAAACATCAATCCACACTATAAGCTAATTAACTAATTACCATCACTACTCAAATAACCATGTTAGAATTAATTTCTCTATCTTACCAATTTTAACATAACATGAGTATTAGAATTTAAACCCTAATCATCATTCTTATATCGAACAAATTAGGAATCCTAGGTTCTATAGGATTTTGTTATCTCTTATGATTTCTACATCCAAATTAGATTAACATGGGGTTAAAATCTTAGCGAGAGAATCGATAAGTTCATTAGACATTACCCTATACCATGTTAATACTAATCATTCCTACAACTAAGTAAAATGTTAAATTTACACTACTATAGTACAATAAAATCATAAGCTACAATGAACTTATCAAGCTATACAATACTCGTTTTCATTGTCAGTTATAGCATATATCAGTATCAATTGAAACATTTTATCGAACACATAAAGAGCACATGAATACTAACATTGAACTTACATAAATTCATAGAGACATGTTGGGTAACATACAAAAATTACTCCACAATTTGTAGAACATGCCTTAACATCAAAATCCAAGGTGTTCTCATCAAACCCATAACTCATTTCCATGAAATACACAATAAAATCCAAAACCCAAGCTTAAAATCCACCAAAATCCACTGGTTTCCTAAGCTACTATACTCATAATAATAAGATAATTCACTAAAACCACTAATCTACTTTAAAACTACCCTAAAGAAGCTAAGCACTAGAGAGAGTTTCATAAAATAGAAGCTCAAACCCTAAAGAATATGTCTACCTACGACTGGAAAGAAGAAACTTGAGCTTTTATAGCAGGGGCATAGCATTCAGATGCTATAAGGGAGGGCATCTAGATGCTAGACACGTATCAATATCTATTGTCATTCCTTTAGGAAATGCTATGTTTTGAAAATTTGGGGCAAACTTGTAAGCCTTGCAATTGGACGATCCAAATTTGTTACGTAAAATTTTAAGTGATCGTGAAAGTTGTTTGATTGAGCCTAAATTTTATGAGAAGCTATAAATATTAGTAGAAGTATCCTTGTGAGTTTGGAATTAAGAAAATAAAACATCAAAATAATTAAAAATTATATTAATAAGGTATATGTATTTTATTCGTTATTTATTGAAAACATATAAAATGAGTTCCAATAATTAATGAACTACTAAAGATAAAATACATGCATGTTAAAAACAATAAAATAACATGAAAAATATTTAACAGTATTTCATTGCATTTAATATTTATTTATGTGTAGACAAAAATACTTGAAATTACCTAAAATATCTAATATATAGTAAAATATACCAAAAAAATTCAAGGAAACTAATAAAAAATCTACCAAAAATAAGTTGCAATCTATGTCAACACATATTAGGCATGGCACATCTAAGAATGTTGCTGGGATTACTTTTACTAGACTTTAGGACATCTAAGCTAAGGAATTAGCAAAAATATACTACACTTAGCCATTAAAATTATCTCAATAGACAAACACCTCCCTTTATAAATTCAAGTTAGCATTTTTGAACTTAGTTTAGTGTCATTAGTGATTGGGAAAATTATGGAGAGCAACCAAAAGGTTGAGAGGAATTTTTAGAAAAATTTACAAAAAAAAAAAAAAGGAGAGGTGCAATCAGAGTTAAATTTGAACGCAGGTACTAAACTAAGACTTGAGATCAAACGGCTACCACCACTTGATAGCAAAACTAGTGTTAGGGTTGTTGATAAGGGTAGGATCATCGTTGGGGAATGGAACCAAGCAACTAGTGAGTCTAAATTTCACTCCGATTTTTACAAATATTAATAATAATATCACATCTTTATGGAAAATTTGAAAAATTGTATTTTAGGCCATTTTTTATGTTATTTTGTTGAAATTAAGTCTTTGAATATATTGCCGCTAAGAAATTGCTAAACTCGAGCAAATTTTGCTTTTGTTTTCAAAAATCACATTAATATTGTTTTGGCTATAATTTTTTTTTTTTAAAACTCTTATAATATGTATTAAATTACTATGAAGAGTTTTTTGTGAAAACTATTTTGTAAATTTCTATCTAATTTTTACACTCTAAAATCTTATTAAATAGCCATTTATCAAAATATATCTAATAATTTTTCAAGAAATTGACCTAGATTATGATTTGAGTATTCTGACATATTATGAGGTTAGACGAAGTTGATGAATTAAATGTATAGTGTTAGAAGAGTTAGATTTGAAAGTTGAAGACTTGGTCATGGTATGTGTGTTATATGTGAGGTGTTAAAGTGATGATATTAGGTAGGGCTGATTTAAACTGAAGTGGTATTGGGCTATTTAATGTACTTTGATTTTGGTTATGGATAAAAAGTGTAGGAAATTATGTTAAGATATAGAGTATGTCCTAATTAGAGGCTAATTTAGAAGCCAAATTAAAGATAGGGCATATAAAGTGAACTATGAAGTTGATTGGAAACTAAATTAAAGACCTTATATACTTAAAATGTAGTTGGTTAAACTTTAGAGATTGGATCAAAAGGAATTTCTAAGACTTATGAGTAAATTGTAATCAGGAGCTAGATTAGAGATGGAATTAGAAACTTAATCAGAAGCTAAATTAAAGACTAGTTAAAATATGAAACTAATAACAAGGAACCTAAAACTTAGATAATTAAGTGTCGTAGAGCCCCAAATTAAAGATAATAATGTGAGTTATAGAATAAAACCTATATATAGCAAATGTATGAGTACTAAAATGATATTTATATTATAGGGACTAGCGGTGAAGGCATATCACAAGTCACATCTCGGTGAGCAAATAGAAGGTCTTGATAAGGTTGGGATTAACACGTTATTATATTTCGAAGTACTATTTTATAGTACTCAGAGGCTTAAGGTTATACATAGTTGTGCTTATAGGTAGCTTATTTGTGTGCATGCTTATGTGTCTCTAAGCTTGACTATATATTACTAGCTTATTGTTGTAGATTGCAATTATTTGTATTATGTAAAATTGATTGGTCACCTTAAATTGGATTTAGCTATGTTAGACTTAAAATTTTAAACTAGACATGCATTGCAACTCATTAGGTGATAATTAGGATTATTCAACCAAATACCATCCCCTTCGAAAGGGATAGCTAAATGGTTTTTTCTTTATCCTTAGTCGAAATAAGTTACATAAGAGAAGGTAGCGACAAAGGTGAAGTGGTGGTTCGAAGGTGGTTGTAGGAGGAGGGATGTCCCCTTTAGACAGGCCTAAATTTAGTAGTGAGTTGTTGTGTATGTGTTGAAACTCCTTAATTAGAGTGGGTGTAATTTCTATGATCTTATGATGGACCAAACAATGTCATGTAATGGTATTTGTTTGTTGCATTGCATTTAACTAACTATCGGATAGCCTTGCTTGTGTTTGTTGTATAGTCTTATGTTTCCATCCCTACTTATTAAGTGGCCGGTTGCTCATATCCCTATATATCTTTTTGCAGGTACTAACTAGGATGCTGCATAACTACCTTAAGGTTAGTCACTGTTGGATTCTAGGAAGTAAGGATACTAATATAAAGAATTACTAAAATTTTTGAAGCTTTAGTTCTCATCTTTTGTCTTTTGGAACTGAGCTATGTGAATATTTTCTAAGCATAAGTTGCTAAGTTATGTAAATATTTCTTAGATTATCATAATTATGATATATGTTCTAAGACTTCTACATATAAGTTAATGGCATTTTTATATGAATTGTTTACTTCAAAGCAGGTTAGTTGTGGATGCTTTACGTAAATCAGGTCTACGCTAGCAGTTATGAGGTTAACTTTTATTTTAGGTTAGTTTACATGATAGGACTATTATGATTTTACTACTCTAGAGCGTAATAAGACCCTAGCTTATTAGGAACTTGGGTGCTATGCATGCACCTTTTTTTCATACATTTTAAGCACCATTGACGTTTGAACACTATGAATAGTGGTATTCGAATGTTGTGCCCTACACTAACATCCATCCTTTAGCTTCCTTCCTTAAATGTTTTAAACAAGATGGGATTAACATGAATGTGATACCTTATGGGCCTACCATTTGCATAAAATCAACTAAGTATAGTTTAAAATTAATCAAATCACATGTTCAAGAAAAACTCAGTTGAATGCTCACAAACTTCAATTACATGTAATTCCTTTATTAATTAACAAAACTAAGCTCAATTTCATGCTAAACTACATGCAATTGTGTGAAATTGACCTCTAATAAGTGTAGGAAAATATACACTTATTGGATTTGCATCTAAAGTGGGAGGCCATAGCTTAGGCACCTTCTTTGTAGGACTTAAAGTGCTCCTACCTATCAAAAAGGGTCTCACTCTCATCTTCTAATTGAGTGTAAGATGATATATCATTTCTTTGCTTAGCAGTTTTAGTAGGTGCGAAGTACTTTTCTATAAACTTCTCCATCAGTTCATTCCATGTCATGATTGAATTTCTTAGAAGAGGATTCAACCTTTATTTAGCTCTGCCTCACAAAGAAAATGAAAAAGATGTAGACTCTTGGCATCATCGATTACCCTATTGATTTTGAATGTGTCACAAATTTCCAAGAAGTTGAAAATGTGAGCATTAGGGTCTTCATCTTGCAAGCCATCAAATTGCATAAGCTATTCCACCATTTGAATGATATTGACTTGATCTCAAAATTATAACTACAATAGTCAACCTATTGATACAGGAATCAACTCTAGCTAGTGAAGGCCTAGAATAATCAAACATGGTTTTAGGTTGGTTCCTATTATTGACCATGGTTTTTTATGGCATATCTCTTTGATTGTCTACTTGCTTGTCAACCTCCTCATCCTTGAATTTGAAAAGGAATCCTTGATTTATCGCTTCCACTATTTGTCTCATAGTCTATTGTCTTAAGTTTCAAAGGGTAGTTGTCTCAATCTAAGGATTAATCATAATTAAATCACCTGAACTCTAGTCATAGTTTACGCAAGAAAAATGAGGAGTTAGTCTAAATTCACACCAAAAAGAGAAAAGAAAATAAGAACAAGAAAAAAAAAATCAATGGATAGATTAATAAAGTGACAAGCTTTCTTAATATCACAATCATCGATAATGATGCCAAAAACTTAATACTAAGCAAGTATACCCTTTAAGTTTATGGTATAGTGTAATAAATACAAATATAATTCAAGAATGTAAAGGGGTATTTAGGCGTAACTCCCTAGAGCTTGGAAAGTTACAGCCTGCTACGTATCCCTAGCTTCTACTGACACATTAGGTGTCTCAAACAGGTTACTAACCTCTCTACGTACATAACAATCCTTAAAACCTATAGTATTTCTGTAAAATATCATAGATGTCTAAAACATCCCTTATCCACAAATAGTACTGAATGATCATTATTCTCAACTTCTTTTATTCAAATAAAGATAAGCTTAAATATATTTCAATAACTTTTGTCTCAATAAACTGAAATAATAAAACTCAATATCTTATACCAGCCAAACTCAATAACTAATGTACTTCTAACAACACTAACAAGAGAAATCTCAAGTGACTTCTCATGACCTAAGGTACATAAAGAGTGTAGCATGTTCTCATAATATTATTATTTTATTTCATATTTACTTCATACACTTTATCATCATCTGACTCCTTAATCTTATTAGTAATGATTTCCTTACGAGTCACAATCCCATTCTATACAAAGTCAGCTTTTGAATTTGACTTTGATTATGCCTTTAATATAGGTTCTAATTCATTCTCTAAATTTGCTCCTAATTATCTACCATCAATATCTCTTGCTATTTTATCAATTTCAATAGCAACTATAGCTTACCTTACAATGACATATAGAACCTTTTTGGAATCTACTCACAATAACTACTTTTAGTCCTTCTCCTTAGATTCCTTTTCCCTTACCTCTACGTTACTCCTTCATTCACTTTCTGCTAACTCCTGATTACTTTGCATATTAGGTTAAGCATCATCTTGAGATTCTATAGGGTGCTAATCGTCATATGGTTTATGTTTTTAAGTTGGTTTTCCACCGACTAACCTAGTCATCCCGCTCAATCATATAAATGTTTTTGTCATATAGCCTTTCATATGCACAATTTCCATATCTCAATACATACTTCAATCCTTGTCTCCTTGGTTCCAACATATATACACACCCAAATCCTTAGACAATCTCTTTTGTCACATGTATTTTTATGAATTTTCAGTGACTTCTTTCTCAATGAAAGCTTAAATTCTCTATGTTTTCAAACATTCCTCCAACACTTCTCGGCAAGTTCACTTTAATCTATGTTTCTTCATATCACATCTAATTCTTTCCTTCAAGACAACCTAATTCGTAGGCCTAATTATGTCTTACATCTCATCTTCATCCTTACTTCAATCCTGTAAGTCAACATAAAAGTCTTAGTACTTCCATTAAACATACTTTAAATCCTTGCTCTTAGATAAGCTGTGATACTCTAAGGCTCAATCTAAATAATAATACTTTGGTACTACCTTGTAATGCCCCGCCTAATAAGATAAGGATCGAAATGAGAAATGATAGTGGATCTAGAAATGAAGAGGAATGGGTATTTAAAGAAAAATAGATATGAAGAACAGGAAGGGTTTTGATAATGAATATAGATAGATATAACTTACTAAGACACAAGCACAATTAGGGGGTTTGAGCTCGAAATAGAGTTCAATGCAACTCACGAATACTAAATGTTGCTCAAGGTTCCTAATGAAGGTTAGATGCGACTCACTAACCAGTTAGAATTAAAGGGTTCACCACAATCTTAAGAATAAGATTAATAGGAACATGAGAGAGATTAAAGAGAATAAACAACACTCAATAATCTAGTAAACGTAAGCTCTACTAGCTCAAGAACAACCTTGCTCGAAAGAGGAAAATTTTACTCTCTCTATATCCTTTGCTATATGACTATATCTATCTCTACAACAGTTACTATTTATAGCAAGTTCTAAACCCTAGTGGCAAAATTGTAAATAATATACAAGGCCTTAAACCTTAAAAAATCAGGCCTACAAATAAAATAAGGGAAAACATATACAAGAATACAAAACTGTACATTTTACAAAAGTCGGCATGCAGTCACTCAGCATGTCCTGGGAGTATTAGTATCCAAATTAGACAGCATCGACAATTTTATGTATAGGTTTAGGTAGGAGTCCCTGAACTCCTACTTAGCTTGGTTGAGACACAAGAGAGGTTAGCCTATTGTTGCCTAATCCTAGAATTAGTTGGCACGAATCTCTCAATGTTGTACTGAGTGGTTCTTAGGTCTCCAGTACTTGACCTTATGGTATCTTGTCTTCTCGACAGACAATAGGCTTACTGCTGAATGGCTCCATTTCTTCCCGTTAGCCTTCTATCATTTGCTTGGCTTCAGGTTGGAACATGTCGACATCATCTTTTGGACGGTTAGTGCCAACTTTGGACAGGTTGGCCTTGGTATGGACATAGCTAGAGGTTGATTCCCATCATCACTATGGGTTTGAAAAGAAGTTGTCCTCGGCTTTAAGTGTTGAGCATAGGCCAGGATGCCGAATAAACTTCTTTTCCCTTTTCTCTTCACTATGGGTACTGAGTGTCTTTGGGTTTCCTTAACGCTCATGGGGGTCAAGTAATAGCTCTTCCCATCCTTCCGAACGATATAAGTGTTAAGGAAGCCGTCATAGATCACTTTTCGATCATACTTCCAAGGTCGACTAAGAAGTAAATTTGCGGCATTCATAGGGACCACATTGAACTCAATCTTATCTTCGTGTTGTCCCGCCTTGAATGAAAATTGAGTGTACTTTTGTACATGGACCATACCCTTCTCATTAACCTACTTCAATCCATAGGGTCAAGGATGTAGGTAAGTTAGCAACTTCATCTTTTTTACTAGATTGACAAAGACGATGTTGGTGCAGTTACCTCCATCAATAATTAAGGAACAAGCCTTCTCATGCACCAGCATCACATATGAAACAAATCTTCCCTTTGTCTAGGATCTGCTCTCAGGTTAGCTCGTGCCACCATAACCAAGAGTTTATCAAGGTCCTTAGGATAGATATCTTCTTCTATCAATTGGTCGTCCAAGCTCTTGTCATTCTGACTCTTGATTGGAGACTCGAGCCCTTTTCCCTTCAAGACAATGACCCTCTTGTTCGGGCATTCAAATGCAATATGTCTGTAGCCTAAGCACTTCATTTCTTGGACCTTGTTGCTGGGTGCCTCCTCTTTCTTGGCAATCTTTTTCTTAGCATGGGTTGGTCGGCTAGACTCTCCTTTCTCCATCTTCTTTTCTAACCTTCTCTTGGCATACCTCTTAGGCTTAAGGCTACCTTATTGAGGTCAGTTACTCAGCTTCTGATGCCTTCTTCTCTTCTGCCTCTCTACTCTTAATGCCAAATTAATTAGCTTGTTTAGAGAGTTGAACGATTGTAATTTATCTATTTCGGCAATGTTATCTTAGAGTCCACTCAAGAATCTGACAATGGTGTGGTCCAGTGGCTTAGCAATTTCAGATCTTGTTATCAGGGTCTTAAACTCCTACAAGTATTCTTCAACAGTGTTTCGACCCCATCTCAGGTGATAGAAGGCATGGAGCATCTCTTACTTGAATTAGGTCGACACAGAGCGCTAATTCATCAATCGCTTCATAAGTTTCCATGTTTTGATCGGCTCTTCTCCTTTAATATCTCGCTTGGCAACCAGCTTATCCCACCAATGACTTGTATATTCAACAAGGGATAAGGAAGCCAACTTAACCTTTGCTCGATCATCGCACTTGTAGCACTTGCATAACTTCTTGACTTGGGGAACCCAATTAAGGAATTCTTCAGGTCGGCTACTTCTACAGAAGGTCAACAACTTAAGATTTATATTATCAAGTCCTCAATTAGGCACTCAAGGTTCATCCCTTGCATTCTTAGCAGGTCGGTTTACCATGGATCAACTACTTCTATTAGAGCTCTGCTCGGATACACCTCTTATCGGCCTTAGCTCTCTTCTGTAGGCTTCTTGATTTGTTTCGGAGTCAACATTCTTTCATTCTTCCTTCTTAGCACTAGATGGTTTTCTCTTCTCCTTGGCTTGGTAGCTCTTCTCGACCGTTTCGCATCATTACAAAGTTAATTGGAACCACTCTTACTAGTAGGTGTCTGTTCGCTCCTTTCTTCTCTATCATCACGTCTACAGCCTTTAACTAACTTAGTAAGCTCCTGAATATAGTCAGTGAGATTCAAAATCCAGTATTCCAGGTTATTAATACGTCTCCTCAAGCTTCCATGAGGACTATCTCCAATGTTGTTGACACTATCCTCCAACATTCTTGTTTATATAGTAATTGACTAGAGAATTGAACAAACAAATAATAGTAACCTAGAAACATCCACTACTTGACTTCTTCAACTACCACTACTAACAAATAGCTACTACGAACATCATACTACACTACAGAATAATGATGAACAGAAATGTTAGAACCATAAATCTACTTTGAAGAGCACTAGCATGCATGTGTCCCCAAACTCTGATTCCAATATGATAAGGATTGAAATGAGAAATGGCAGTGGATTTGGAAACGAAGAGGAATGGGTATTTAAAGAAAAATGGGTATGAAGAATGGGACAAGTTTTGATAGTGAATGGGATGGATATAGCTCACCAAGACACAAACATGATCAGGGGGTTTGAGCTTGAAATAGAGTTTGATGCGACTCATGAGCACTAAATATTGCTTGGGGTTCCAAATGAAGATTAGATGTGACTTACTAATTGGTTCAAATGAAATGGTTTGCTACAATCTTAAGAATAAGACTGATAAGAACACGGGAGAGATTAAAGAGAGTAAACAACACTCAATAATCTAGTAAACGTAAGCTTTACTAGCTCAAGTACAATCTTGCTCGAAAGCGGAAAGTTTTACTCTCTATATATCCTTTTGTATATGACTATAGCTATCTATATGTGTATCTACCTCTACAATAGTTGCAATTTATAGCAAGTCTTAAACCTTAGTGGAAAAAACTATAAATAATATATAAGGCCTTAAACCCTAAAGAATTGAGCCTATAAATAAAATAAGGGAAAACATTTACAAAAATACAAAACTGTACATTTTATAGAAGTTGCCATGCAGTCACTCAACATGTCCTAGGAGTAGCAGTATTCGAACTAGACGGGTTTGGCAATTTGATGTATAGGTTTAGGTCGGATTACCTAAACTTTTCATAATATGTGTGCACCCATGATATGAAAACCGTTTTGCAAGTCAGAGATTGTAAAACTTTAAATAATAAATCACTAAGATTAATGATGTTCAAGACATAATATATAATTATAAATAACTATGGATGTTCGATATCCCACAGTTCCTCAGAACTACAGAGAATCGGTATCCCCTACCAAATAATAAGACAAATATATCAACATTATAAAATTGTAGAAAAAATTAAATTATATTAAATTCTAACATGTGAATATTTTCTACAAAGAGTGTGTATGTATCACTTATAAAGATCTCAACTAATTCTAATACTAATGTACATATTTTCAGCTCGCACTCAGCACTCGAGACTTATCCCAATCCCATCATATGTAAACCAGTAAAAGAAAGACTATTGGGGAATAAGCTATAAGAGTTTAGTGAGCTATCCTTTGTACCATATTGATAAACAAGTTATCAAACAAATTGTTACAACCATATGAATGCATGCACATGCAGTACACCAAACAATATATGCAGTTGACCGGTACTGCATATAATATCGGATTTTAACGCCCTCCAAGATAAGGGTTGGAGATTCATCGGCACCAATCACAACCGGGCTCTAGCACCTAGGTTTTTACCCATAACTTTGAATTCCGTATTTCACAAAAAACTACATTTCCATTTTTAAAAATCCAGTCGTTCACAATGTCCCAGGCCTAACGGTGAGGTGGCACCCACAGTCCATACTCACACCCTACAACAAAGATCTCTAGACTCGACCCTCAGCCATACGATTGGCGTCTCCATCACCTAGTAAGCCCGTAGGTTCGGGTAAGGTCATGTTGTACGAGTGCACCGTACAGAAACATTTTAATATGTATAAACAACCTCTGTAAGGCCTCTCTTTATCTCCGTGTGAAGTGACAGCCGGAATAAGTAAATGTAATGCATGACCTTTTTAATTTAAGATAAGCCATATATAATTAGGTCAAATTATGAGGCGATCAATCAATATCAACAAACCATCCTAATCATATAAAAATCAATCATACCATCAAATCATCAATTATTGTATTTAACAATATTTCTTACAACAATCAATCAATATCAAGCACACACATATCCCAAAACCCCATGCATTAAGTTATTGATATTCAATTTAAGTGCACTAACTACAAGCACAAACAAGTATGGAGTCATCGGGAGTACTCACTTGACTATGATGACTCACTCTAGTCGGAATAACTGATCGGGAGATCCTCGCCTTCGTCGGGATCACTTGATTATTACGAGATAACAAGGATAATAAGTAGTTAACTCAACTAATGGTTATGGATATCTATCTACCTAATTCTATTTAGATTACTATTAGCCCTTATTCAATTAAACCTAATTGTTAATCGTACGTAGCTTTTTCATTCTATTTTCAATATTTATGAATTTATAGTCGTTTTTCATCATTTTCGGACGTACGTTCACACGGTGATGTCCGTTTTGGATGTATGACCCGTGTTTTACGATGTGAACTAAATTTAGAGAAATTTTAACTATGAAAACTTAATTGCTCTTATTACTTATAGTTATATCTTTTGCTTATACTTAATGAGTTAGTTAATCCTTAACTTCTTATACTTAGAGGCTTTTACTTTGCTATTATTAATTCATGTACTTAATTAAGTATAATCTAATTTAGAAAGTGTATTAGGGTTTACTAATTTAGGTTCCTAATTATGATACACTTTTCTTGGTTTATAATCTATGCTCATGTTATTGCTTACATCATCATTTGGTTAGGTCATTGCTTATATCATGGCTTATGTCATAGCTTATGTCATCATGTACTTAACTCATCACTTACTTCATTATGTGATTACATAAGCCTCTCCTCATGCTTATGTCATATGTACATATCTTATGTACATTTTACTTCTTCCCTTATACTTATGTACATTACCTTATACATATATATACTTATACATCTTCTTAAACTTATATCGTATTTATACGTGTATACATACTCATATACCTATACGGTTGGATACGTATTTTCATACACAAATTCATATGCCTAGTCTTTTCCTTAAGAAAAGCTTCCTAATTCCATTCTTTTGTGTTTTTAAGTGTGTAATTAGTGTAGTATAAGTAGGTATAGTTAGGTATTGTCTTAATTTAGTTATGTACATGGTTAATACTCATGTACAAAGGCTCTCATACAAGTATTCCTTTGGTATTTCTTTATGTACACATACCTAAGAGCACATAGACATGTATTTCTTCCCTCTCCTTCATGGTTCCTCACTTTCTACACTTAAAGATAAGGACTTTATGCCCTCTTCTTCATGATCATAATTAACATAAGCCTACTTCTCTAGTCCACCTAATTACCTAACTAATGAAGAAGATAAAACAACATAAAGTAACTTAGATACATACCTTTGCTTATGTTGGAATTAAGGAGACAAAAGGAGAAGTTGTGAAAGTAAAAGAGGAAGAAGAAGCTTACGGCATTGAAGGGTGATTTTTGTCTTGTTTCTTTTGTTTTGTTTTTATAATGAAAGACAACAAATGGTGGGGTCAAGATGAAGAATAAGTGGACTGCAACAATTGAGGAGAAAGAGAAGAAGAGAAAAATCATAAGAAAAGATAAGAAAAGCCATCATGAAATCCTAGATATTTTCTTTGTCTCTTAGTGTCTTTTGTTGACTTTAGTCAACATGTGTTGACTTGGTCAACTCTTTGACCTTGGTCAACTCTTTGACCTTGGTCAATATGTGTTGACTTGGTCAACTCTCCTTAAGCATTTGTAATTTTGTGCACATAATGTAGTAATTAAGGGAAATTAAGGGAAAAAATGAAGGAAATGAGAGGAAATGAGGTATTTGGTGAATTGATTAGTAAACATAGTTGATGAGGTCTTCCTTTAGGTCTTTATAGCCTATATATCTCATTTGATAAACTACTTTGGATAACAAGTGCAAAAAGTACTAATTCTAGTATTAAAGTTCACTATATGTAACCTAATATTCAACTATACTCCTAACTCTAAGTAAGACTATCTTAATCATATTCTTAAGAAATAACTGTAAGCTATGATTCATTATCTTAGTTTCTAAAGGACTACTTGAGGATTCAACACATATATGCATGATTGGAAGTCATCTCTAATCTTTTTCTAATGATTTGGCAAAATATGAGGGTTATATTATCAATTTAGGGTTTATTATGTGGAATTAGTGCACATATGTCTTTAAAGTGATCATTTTAGGGTGCCTATCACTTTTGAATGGAATCTTTAGCATTTAGATGCATTTAGGGTAGAAAAGTTTTTTACGCGATTAATTAATTCTTTTAGGGTTTTTTCTTTCATTAGTCTTGTCGACTCCTAAATTGTCTAACATACTCGAGTTTATTTCAAAAGTTAGATCGAAAATTTTAGGGGTTCACATGAACTCTCGCATAGCTTGGCTAAGATACAAGAGAGGTTAGCCTACAATTGCCTAGTCCTAAAATCAGTTGGTATGAATCTCTCAATGTTGTGCCAAGTGGTTCTTAGGTCTCAAGTACTTGACCTTATGGTATCTTTTCTTCTCGACAGACGATAGGCTTATTGCTGAGTGGCTCCCTTTCTTCCCCTCGGCCTTCTATCATTTCCTCGACCTTAGTAAAGGCTATTCGGCCTTGGCCTTGAATTGTTTGTCTTCGGGTTGGAATAGGTTAGCCTCTTCTTCTAGAGGGCTAGCATCTGCTTCGAACAGGTTGCCCTCGGCATGGACATAGTTAGAGGTTAATTCCCATCATAATAGGTATCTACTTAAAAATTTTCATCAAACCCTTGGTACCTAAAGATGATTTGTTACTACCATTCTTGAGTTAAAGATAAGGTAGAACTTGTATCCAACTTGCTCTTTTATTCCATAAACACCTACTTTCGAATAATTTTCCAATCAATATGACAAACAACAGTGAAAGCTTCTACATTAGTGAGCCATACTCAAAGAATCACAGTTACATGCTTCTATACAACATTGTAACTCTTTTACAAATATAAGTATTTAGACTACCACAACTATACTAAGCTTTTGGCGAAGTAACAATCATTGCTTTTCTAAAAAGCTATCTTCATGTACTTAGCCATATCGTATACTCAACAACTTCTCTTAGGTGCCCATCTTTAGCTAGAGTTTTGAAGTCTCCTTATTACCCTAATTCTTCTTTTTATTCATTCCATAACCTAAGGATAAGAGAAACTAATCCCCTCAATTATTGCAAGCTAAGTGAGAGTGGATAGACATACAACAACAATCATAACAAAATAGGCACATCATTTAAGTAGTTAGTCCAATTATGTTAACTTAATGTTTCCTAGCCAAACTATGCACATGTGACATTTACATGCCATGCTTATGCATGTGACAAGAATTTGTACTGATATCTTAGCTCAGTATAGCGACTCATTCAGTTTGGTTGACCCAAACTAGTCATCTATATAACATATCTAGAATTAAGCAAAACATTTCAGCCTAGTAAAACCACATACAGTGGTTGGAAATCTAACATATAGTTGGCCTAGAAAATACAATGTAGGCTCTATATGCTCGAAAACCTAGCCTTTATAAATCAAGTAATTCATTTGATAAACCTAATTTTTTCATATGGAAATTGACCTAACAATGTCTCCATTTTTAGAAAACTTGAACCGTAGGTCTTTTTAGTACCATGCCATTAATGCATTAGAGTACTCACCAAGCAAAGCCTAAGAAATCCAAGCAAACTTATTTATCACTTGTTACCTAACCTTTACTGTGTAGTTTTTTTAGTTATAAGAACTTAGTATCGGGTTCACTGAGGTGAACACCTTAGGAGATAGAGTTAGTCATTAGATTTTTTTCCAAGATAACACAAGCCTTTGTAAATGTCACATATGCATTTGTCAGCACCAACATAACAACTAAGTTTAATATCATGTCACTATTTAATCAGTAAAAATTATAACAAGTAGCTCCATATTGTTCATCGAAAGTACATCAACTTAAAATCAAATTTATCTAAGTTAAAATATCATAGATAACATAAAGTTAAGAGTAGACATAAGTTTACTCAATCACAAATAAATATCTACTACCAAGCTAATGATATGATCCCAATTTGCTCATTAGCATGAACTTGCTCCTCCATGACTTCACCTAGCAAGAATAAGTACTTCTAAGGTCAATTACATTTCTTGTGTATATATATATAGATATACTAGTTAAATACTTGCTTTTTGGTAGTTAGTTTGTTGTAAGCTGGTTTTGATTCAGTCTTTGAGTTTGAATCTAAGTTAGCTTCTAAAATAGCTTCTTCTTACACTATCCTCTTTTACAAATCATAATTTCTTGACTAGTTTATGATTTTTATAAGTTACTTGAAACCGCCAAATTCTCAAAGTTAGGTTTTGAGTGATTTTATAGTAGTTTTTTTTAGTCAGAAATCCTCTAAGTTACTATTTGAGCTACATAAGGGTTATTCATAATATAAATTTTATCATCTGACATAGTTTTTGAGTTTCTTTAAGTTAAGCTCCTTACTAAACTATCTTCTAAGCTACCTTTTGACTCTGTTATTTCTAAGCCTTTTAGGAAAAACAACCTCTGACGAAGCTTCTAAGTCCCTAGTTTTTATATTAACTCATAAATTTTGCTTCTGACTTACTTTTTGAGTATTAATTTAGTGCAAAAATTCATTCATAGAACATTTGAGTTACCCTCTACCTTTAACTAATATCCCCCAATGAGTTAATTTACTCAATTTTCTTCCAACTTACAATTATGAGATCAATTTAAAACAACAATTAACACTTCAAATAAACTTCCTCAACTTTATTACTTCCAAACTCCTTATTTATTATATCATAGTTCATCAAATTTTCATTTCCAACAAAATAGTCAAGTTATCAACTTCACTTTTTAAGGTTAACATGCAATTTTTCCATAATTCCTAACTTTATTACTATCTTAGAACAAGATAAATACTTCATTAATTGATCCAACTTAGAATCTAAGTGAGATTATTAGAAGAAATATGCTATTTATCATTAAAAATACCATTTAATACCTAATTTAGGGCTAAAAAATCACAAAAAATTTAGAAAATAGTTTTACAAGACATCTCTTCATAGCAATTCGATATTAATATAAGGTAGTTTACAAAAAAAATTTCAAAGGTGAAACTACGTCATTAGGCATATTTATTTTAATATCGAAAATTGTTCGATTTCTTAGATTTCTTAAGGATATATACAATAGCTACTGAATTTATATAAAATGATATTTTTCCTAGATTCTATACATATATAAGAATAATTTTTTCATAATTTTTTGGGTATATTTAGTATTTTTACAAAATTAATTAAAATTAGTCTAGAATAGACACCTATTGTGATAAGAATCAAGCTACTAGGCCTCTAACCTACAACCAAACTTGAGGACTAAAAAGACTAACAAGATAAATCCTCTTTCTCTGGCCAACTTCTACCAAGTCCGAGTTACTCCAAATTGTTGATTAACTCTTTATGATAAGCCGTATGATTGCCCATCTCTTGAAAGTTATGTGCTGAGTTGTTGAATGTTGAAAAACTTACTAACCCTCACCTATCTACTCTGCTATATTCGATTTGTCTAATATATCAGCATCACCTTTCTGAGATGATGAGAGATCAACCTTAGACTAATCAGCTACCCTTGCATGAATAAGCAACACGACCGTATACTTTTGTTCACATACTCTAATGGCCCTATCAATGTATTAATTCCATACGTACATGAGCACGTATAGAATATGCTCCACTAATCATTGCTTCTCTTGAATATTCATTTTTACCCTTTTGTATTATTATACATTACTTATTTAAGGTAATACCCTTTTTGTTTTTTCCCTTTCTAGGTAAGTTGCCCTAACTTATTGGGTATAAACACTCTTGTATTTGTAGCCGCAAGGATCACTTGATCATCATTAATACAAATGAATATTCCTTCTTTATGTATACATTGTTGTTTACTCTCATTTCACTCTTATCATAACTCTTGAGTAATGCTAGGTGGCAAGTAACCTCACCAGACCAATTCATACGTCGTATATAGTTGTGCCATAAGTTTTCGGAAGTTCCATTGGTAAGTCATATCCATTGGAATTGTTCTTGAGTTTGCTTACCTTTTCCATTCGTTTTTGTTCTCTAACACCTTCGCACTACCTCCTTTTCAAACTTTCAGTAAGCTTAGACCTATCCCTATGACTAGCCTTGTCTATTCTTGGCTGCAATTCACATCATCTTAGTATCAGAGTAGAGGTTTTCACTTAAGTTGTAGTTATTTCAAAGTTCTGAGTATACTTTGTTTTCTATGTGTAAGACAAAGTAAGTTATTGTATTTGTTTAATTGTTACATTTATTGGTTGTTAGATTTCTGGTTTGTGGAAGTGTTTGTTAAAACACCTAGTTGAAGAGTTTGAGCTTTGAAGCTATGGAGAAAATGATTGACCTAAGTATGAACATTGGTGTTGATGACAATAGTAGAGTTGTTTACCATGGCTAACAATCTTAGGGAACCCCTAAGAGCACTAAAAATAGACTTGATGAGATGGCCAACCTCTTGGTAGATTTAACTTGAGTTGTTCATGCGCTAGCTTACTGATCTACTAAAGTAATGCAAAACAGCTTACAGGCTGCTCAACCTACTAAAGGTTATAACCAAACTCTACCAGTTTGAGGTAGAGTAGGCGAACGAGTAAGATGAAAAATAGACTTGAGAGAACTAGATAAAGAGGACAAAGGAGAGTACTCTGAAGAAGAGCGAGCTTGAGCCCCTAGAGCATCTGACCATGTGAAGCTTCTGATTTCTAGCTTCAATGTATCTAAGAATGCTGATGAATATTTAGAATGGGAAGAGAAAGTGGAGCATGTTTTTAACTATTATTAGTATGAGGATTATGAGGAAGTGAGAACTGTTGCTGTTGAGTTCTCCGGATATGTTGCCATGTGGTCAAAGAATTTCTAGGCTATGAAGAGGTGAGAAGGCTAACAAGAGATTAATACTTAGCTTAAGATGAAGAGAATATTGAGAAATAAATTTGTACTAAATACTTATCTACAAAACACTTTTACTTGGCTTTAAGAGCTAAGATAAGGAGGCCAAACAATTGACAAGTATGTTCAGGAATTCTAAATGCTCATGATTCTATGTAAAGTGGAGGAACCCTTAACATGAACAATCTCTAGATTCATCATGGGGTTGAGAGGTGATATTTAGGACATTATGGAACTTTAACGATTTACCATAATGGATGAAGTGATCAAAATAGCCTAACGAGTAGAGAGGCAGAGAAGAAGCCAAGTATAGGCAAGATAGCTGACTAATTGACCAGTACAGGGAAGTTACCAAGCTCAGTCAAGTATCAAGTCAATCCAAAGGGTAAACGTTAGAGTTAAATAGAAGGGCCGACCTGATAATGACATACTGACCCAAACTTATGAGAAAGGGCAAGGATCTGGATGGAAGACGAGTACGATCAATACTATAAATGCCAAGGTTTCAAACATATGATTACTCAGTACCCAAACCAAACAACTATGATGAACAAAGGAGACGTCCTAATGCTAGAGGTACAAAGTGCTAACGAGGAACTTGAGGAGGAAGAAAGCATGACTAAGAAAGAAGCTGTTGAGAAAGAGCTTATTGAAGAGGATATGTTTAGTGAGGACTTGGATCAACTAATCATGGTTATCCAATGTGTAATGAACATGGAACCCATACATGAGGAGGAGTAGAGAGAGAACTTGTTTCATACCACCTATAAGGTGAATGATCAGATGTGTACCCTCATTTTGGATAGTAGTTGTTGCACAAATGTAGCATCGATCGATCTCTTCACAAAATTAAAGTTGACAACTACTGAACATCTAAGGTCATACAAGTTGCACTAATCGAGAAAGAAAGGAGCCATACATGTGACTCAATAAGTTTGACTGCTGATCACTATTGGAAATTACTCTGACCAGATTCTCTACGATGTACTACCAATGTGTGCTTCCCACATGTTGCTAGGTAGATCATAGCTGTTTGATAGGAGAGTTATCCATAATGGATATTGAAATACATATACATTTGAGAAGGATGGCTAGAAGATCATGTTGAACCTAATGTCGTCGAGTGAAGTTAACAAATTTTAGGCCAAACTCATTCGCAGATAGAAGAAGGCTCCAATGATGAGTAGAGCTAAACTCCGAGAGGTTGTCAATGCTGATGAGTTAACCCTTATGTTAGTTAGGCACTTATTACAAAGGTGAACTATCTTAGGAAGTACGAGCATTGTTAGATGAATATGCCAATCAATTCCTAAAATGGTTACTTGAGAGATTGCCACCACTTCAAGACATTGAACATTACATTGACTTAATACTCGATACTACCCTATCGAATAAGCCAGCCTACTGGATGAGTCCTAAACAAGCATCTGAACTCTAACATCACGTTAATAAATTACTAGAGAGAGGGTATGTTAAGATAGTCTTAGCCCTTGTGTTGTTCTAATGCTTCTAGTGCTAAAGAAGGATGGAACCTGGCGAATATGTATCGATAGCCGAGCCATGAACAAGATCATGATCAAATACAAGTACCCAATCCTAAGGTTGGAAGATATGCCAGACAAATTTAGTGGAGCCATGGTCTTCAATAAGATTGATTTGAAATCTAGCTACTATCAAAATCTGAATAAGGTCAGGAGATGAGTAGAAAACAGCATTGAAAACTTGACATTGACTTTATGAGTAGATGGTCATGTCATTTGGCTTGTTAAATGCCTTGAGGACTTTTATGAGGCTAATGAACTATTTATTGAGACATTTGATAGGGAAATATGTCATGGTGTACTTTGATGATATCATAGTCTATAATGTCGACACGTCGAGTCACTGCGAACATCTTCGAGTTGTACTGAATATCCTCCATACTAAAAGATTATTTTACAATTTGAAGAAATGTTGCTTTCCCCAGGAGAAAGTGGTATTCTTGGGTTATGTAATTAATGGGGAAGGCTTTCAAGTAGATGACAAGAAGGTCAGAGTAATCATCAAGTGGCTGACTCCTACTACTTGTGCTGACATAAGAAGTTTTCACTTACTAGCTTCATTTTATAGAAGAGTCATTAGGAATTTTATTACGCTCATTGCACTACTTACTGAACTAATGAAGAAGAATACCGACTTCTAATAGGGAGAAAAGGAGGAGAGAAGTTTTTCCAAGATTAGGGAAAAGTTGATGTTTGCCCCTATACTTGTTCTTCTAGACTAAGAAGATATTTGAGCTAGAATGTGATACGTCAAGTATTGGAATAAGCGTTTTCCTAATGTAGGAAGGTCAACCAATTGCCTACTATAGAGAGAAGTTTAGAGGACCTCAATTAAATTACTCTGTATATGACAAAGACCTCTTAATGTTGATCCTAGAATAGTAAGTATGAAAGCATTATTTACAGCTAAGAGAATTTTTCATCTATATTAACCATAAGTCCCTAAGGTACCTCTAAAGTCAAACCAAGTTATCAAAACGACAGGCGAAATAGGTTAAATTCCTTGAAGGATTTAATTTTATGATAAAGTACAAGCAGGGAAAGACTAATGTGGTTGCAAATGCTCTTTCATGGAGACAAGCACTTCTAATTAAATTGTAAACAAGTTGTTTGGGTTTGCAAGTATCAAAGAGCAGTATTCTAAAGATCCACACTTTGCACCCATACTTGTAAGTTGTGTCAATGGGAAGACAGCAGATGAGTATCATATAGAAGAGGGATACTTGTTTTGAGGAGGAAAATTATGCGTGTTGACTTGTTCACTTCAGGAGTTGTTGATCAGGGAATTCTATAGTAGGGACCATCTAGGCATTTTGGGGAGAAAAGAACATATGAATTGTTGAGTGGTCAATTCTTTTAGCCGAAAATGAGGCGAGATGTACACCGAATGGTTGAAAGCTGTGTTGTGTACAAGAGGGCTAAGTGTCGAGTAGAAAAAGGAAAAGCATTGTCAATGCTTGTTCCAGCAAAGCCTTAGACTGAATTGAACATGGACTTTGTTCTTGGATTACCGTATACGACCTGAGGTAAAGATTCTATAATGGTTATCATGGATAGGTTTAACAAGATGGTACACTTTTTGCCCTACTCTGAAACTAACAATACTTTGGCTATTGTTTCTCTTTTCTTATAAGAGATTTTGCAGTTACATGGTGTATCGAGAAGTATAGTCTCTGACAAAGACTCGAAGTTCTTAAGCCATTTCTAGAGGACCTTGTGGCATTAGATGGGGATCAAACTACTATTCAGTACCTCTTGTTAGCCCCAAACCGACGGCCAAACAAAGATGGTCAATCGTACTTGAGGATTACTACTTCGAGTTGTAGTAGGTAAGAACTTGGCTAATTAGGATGTCTGCTTGCCAATACTTGAATTCACTTACAGTCAGATAGTACATGACATTACTAAGGAGATACCCTTTGAAGTTATCTATAGACTTAATCTTCAGTAACCCCTTGATCACACCCCCATGCCAGAATCTGAGCAAGAAGAACCAGATGTAAGAGCCCGAGTAGAGTCCCTTCAGTATATCTATAGCAAAGTTACTTAGCAAATTGACCAAGCCACTTGAAGAACGCAAGGGAAGACTAAGGGTTGGATAGCTAAACAATTCCTGCTAGGAGACTTTGTATGGCTTCATCTTAGTAAGGAAGGGTTCTTGAGTATAAGGAGGAACAAACTATTTACAAGGGTTGAAAGACCTTTCAAAATCCTCCAGAAGATCAATGACAATGCGTATAGGTTGGAACTACTCGAAGATTATAGAGTTTCTAATACCTTCAACATTGGTAACCTCAGTCCATATCACCTTAATGGAGAACTGATTGAAGACTATTCGGATTTGACCTCAAATCCAAATTAACCTAGAAGGAATGATAGGAATTGAGCCTTAGACTTTTAGCCTATAGTCGAGCCTGAGAACTAAAAGGACTAACAAGACGAATCTTCTTGCTCGAGCCAACTCCTATTAAGTCTGAGTTATTCCATATTGCCAATCAACTCTTTATGATGAGTCATATGACTGCCTATCTCTCGAAAGTTGTGTGCCGAGTTGTTGAATGCCAAGAAAACTGCAAACCTTTACCCATCTACTTAGCCATGTCCAATATATCAGCATCACCTTACTAAGAGGATGAGAGATAGACCCCAAACTAATCAGCTGCCCTTGTTCGAACAAGCAACCTGACCGTATAATTTTATCTGCATCCTCCAACGGCCTCACTAGTGTATCAATGCCACCTATACAGGACCATATGTGGAATCTGCTCCACTAATCATTGCTTGTCTTTTATATTCATTTTTTCTCTTTTGTATTATTGTATATTACTTCTTTAAGGTAATACCCTTTTTGTCTTTTCCCTATTAAGGCAAGTTTCCTTAACTTATTAGGTGTAAATACCTTTATATTTGTAGCCACAAGGATTATTTGATCATCATTAATATAATTGAATATTCCTTCTTTACAGCTGTTTACTCTCATTTCACTCCTATCCTAACCCTTGAGTAAGACTAGGTAGCGACTAACCTCAACGGACTAATTCGTGTAACATATCTAGTTATGTCGTAAGTCCTCAAAAGTTCCATTGGTCATATCCATTGAAATTAGTCATGGGTTTTCTTACCTTTTTCCATCCATTTTTGTTCTCTCACACCTTCCTACTACCTCCTTTTCAAGCTTTCGGCATGCTTGGATCCATCCCTACAATCAGCCTTATCTATTCTTAGCTGTGATCTACATCATACCTGAAAACCTAACTTCAGCCACTCTTGTATCAGTAGCTCTAGTCGTTGGTTACTCCTTGTGGTGGGGTGGTCAGTTGACTTTTAGCTCCTTCTTACTCTCATGAATTGCTAAACTACCTAAATCGTACACCAATTTTCATATTTTTACTAATTTTAGCTCTTTGATTCTTTCTAAATCACCACTTACATGAACAAAATGTTGGAGAGTGTTTCTGTATTTTTCCAAATTGGTAAGTGTTGTTGGTGAATTTTGGTGATTGGTAATGTCTTGAAAAGAAAAGAAAGTTACTTGGTACTAAACCCAATTCAGTGCAACAACTCCGATGCCTAAGTCAATAAGTAGGAATTAGGAAAGTAAAAGAGAGTGGTCAAGAATTATTAGATGTCTCTTATAAAGTTTCTTTCTGTATTTATAGCAGATTGTCGTGTCTAAAGTAGAAGTTACTGAAATAACTATTAGGATACGTGGAAATTTCTCGATTAGACACCTTCCTACGAATGTAGGAAAAGTAGCAGTAATGTAATATAACTGTACTTATGATAACTATTCACGCTATGAACTTGAATTCAAGTTAGGATTAGATCTATATTCTCAATGAGATGCCGAGAATGTCTATTACTCGTCTTATTGGTAGCTAAATGGATAAGTAAATGAAACTTTAATTGTTAACTCTTGTCAAGCTGAATGGATAAAAACTGATTATTGACATTTGCCTCCCAACTCTCGTATTCAAGAATTTGATAAAGGGAGTAACATATAGTACAGTAGAGGCCAAGTGAGGTAGAAAGTAAGATGGATCACATCCCAATCAAAAGGTTATGATTTTCAATTTTTGACCCATTGAAGAGACCAAAAGTTTAGAGGTATGACACCTGTCACCTCAGTCATCATTACATTGTAGGCCTAATAAATGTTAGAAAGTTGTCAACTATCGGATTTTAGTCTTGAAACATGCGTCAACAATCTATCCTACTATCAAACCAGAGAATCATTACTATTATAAGCACATTTACAACTACAAGGGTAAATTGTCCATATTTAAGGGGCTGTTCAAAATCAAATGTACATTTCTCTAGTTGTGTCTTCAAACTTTCGTTTGCTTTTGATATCTCATCTTTACTCTCAAATTCTTCAACTTTAGTGACATCATTCCTTATAACCATTTAGGTATGTTTCGTAACGTGGTTCATCGACTCATCCTTTTCAGATTTAGAAGTGACCGAATCTAAGGCTACTTCTCCTCCCCAAAAGAGGAGCGAAGTGGCATGTTCTTTTAGTAGCTTGGCTAACAGTATTAAGGAAAGGTTATATAAACGCATTAGGATTAATGAGCTTATAGTAGATAATTATCTCAAAGACAAAGAAGGGAGGTCCCCTACAAATTATCTATACAATAATATAGTTTACTTCCGCAACTCTCTAAATGGAACCACTAATGCTACTGGTATGGTCCTTATCATAAAATATAACCAGTACTGGCAAGACCTTCCTAGATCTTGGAATCTTAGGAGGTTGAGAGAGGAGGAAAGGGTATGTTTCCAAAGGGAGTGCAAATTCTACATATACCTGAAATATTTAGATTTTGAGTTACGCTTCTCTTTCTTGACATTTGTAAAGGGCTTCTTCAACTACTTCCGATTTGCGCTAAATATGTTCTCACCAAACACATATCGATTTCTAGAGGCTTTCGAGATAGTCTATGAAGAAGTAGAAGTTAAGGCTACGCCTCAACTATTATAGTATTTCTTTATGATTAGGGGGCAACCTGACGGCTTGTACTTTGTCGTTGCGAGGCATAGGCGTAAGTTTATGGATGGATTAGAGTTTAAGATCTATAAGTGGCATGGCAAATTCGTATCAATAGTATCTACGAGGAGTTAGATTTTTGGACTTAATGGATTGAACCAATCTAGATAAAGGATATAGAACTGATGCTATAGTAGCGAAGAAAATTCAGGAGAGGATGATGAACAAAATGTTCTTCTAAGATACTGAGAGAATTATAAGGCGTTATGAAAGTGGAGAGCCAATCTTTTCTAGAAAGGAAGGTACGATAAAGGGTAACCACCATGCTAAGTATAGCTACAAGAGGAAATCTACTCTCATGACTTAGGTAGGGAGGTAGGAGGGTGGGGGTGGTGGAATTGTTGCCTTCAAGCATTGCTTGGCACAGAGAATGTAAGTTCATTCTTTTTCCTTACGTTAATATTAGCGTGTTTGCTTCATATTGTAGATATAGGTGCTGGCGAAGTGAACCTTACTAAGTTGTAGACCCAGGTTAAGGCTAAAAAGTCAAAGGCGAGTAATTGGGTTGCTACCGTAGCTACTACAACTTATCCTATTGTGGTGAAAAAAGCATAAATGGACATAACAAAGCAAGCAGCAGCATAGAAGAAAGCCTCCTAACTAGTCGAGAAGTGGTAGGAGGGTGATAAGACTGTGTTGACTAAGGTTGCTTATTTTGGGGAGCCTCCTATTAAGAATATTCTACTTGCTACTGAGCTAAATAGTTAAGAGACCTAACCCCACAGTGGGGTTAAAGCTACTACAACCTCTAAAGGGTCATCGTTGATGGGAGAGGCAGCATTAAGTGCTAATAAGAGATCGAGGAAAGATCTTCTTAGCTAACTGCTTGCTAGAAGGTCTAAGGATTTAGACGAGAGGATGAAGGAGGCAATGCGCAGTAAAGCTCTCAGCATCAAAAGTGTCGAATTTGTCCCTAACATGGAGGTCGATGAGTACTTTGTCCTGTGTTAGAGCCATACCATCTTGGATGATGACTTGGCCTTAAGAGACAGGATAAAATCTTTAGCCTTAATGGAAGGAGTTATTCTTCCAAAGGACAAAGATTTTTCTAAGAAGGACGTTGATAGGGTCGATGGTTGCAATAAGGCCTATATCTTAGCCAAGTTGTATGATGTGATTATCCATGACCATCCTTTTAACTATTGAATTTGTTTAGTTGCTAACACTCTTTTTTGTTTTTAGATAAGTAACCACATTTTGATGGCTTTGGATAAGCCTGACAAAGAAATGAAGGAGGTAATATCCATAGTAGTCTTCATGTATTTTGCTAAGTCACTTCTAATACTCATCACATTAAATGAAATTGTTGTAGAAAATCGAGAATGTGTATAATGCCTCTAAAGCCTAGACCACAGCTGTCGAGAATGTAAGGATAAGGGCCGAGATGGAGGTAGGAAAGCTCTAAGAAGACTTGGGTAATGAAAAGTTGGCACGTGACTTAGCTACTGATGAAGTCTCGAGCTTAAAGGCCAAGGTTAAAGAGAAACACATGGAGTTTGAAAGCCTTAAGGAGGAGCCATAGAAAAAGAAGGAAGAGTGTTAGAGGTTAGGCTGAACTCTTTGCATGGTGAGCGATGAAGAAGATAAGCATAGAATGCAAATTAAAGAGTTAGGGACCAACAACATAGAGTTACAAATCCATATTACCAAGTTGGTAAAGAAAGGACCCTTTGTTGAAGAGACACTCGTTATAGTCACTCCTAGTTAGTAGTATGAGAGATTATTATGGAAGAAGTTATTGGAGGGGGTTCAAGTGGCAAGAGAGGAGATCCTGAATTTTCACCCTAATTACGATATCTCCTACCTTGACTTTGCTAATGTCAACGAAAAATTCAGCAATTGCAATGAAGATGACGACAATAATACAGGTGTTGAGATTGTTTCAAAGGGTGATAACAGAGCTCATGGTGAGGATCTAAGGAAAGATGAAGAACATCTATCAAAGTTAATCCCCTATGAGTGTATCTATTGGCTCTAAGACCCCAAGCGCTAAGAAAGAAGTTTACTCAGAAAAAGCCCTAACCTCAAATCCAAAAATTACTTTTGCTTAACCTGAGAATAGGCTGTAGGGTTGTACTTACATTAAAAATAGGTCGAATATTTATGACATCACATTGATGAATGAATAGTACCTTCCATATAACTTCATGTTTTGAGCGCATTTTATTTCTTGCACTAAGTTTTTCTAGCATGTATATGTACTTTGTTTTACACGCTCTTATTTGTGAGCATGTTTTATTTTATACGCTAAATATTTTTCGGTATGTTTTACTTCACATGCCTAATTATTTTGGCATGTTTTATTTCACATACCTTGCGTCTTTTATAGACATTATCCATTAGCTATTTAAGACATAGTTTAGCTGCATTACTTAGCTGTAGGATTAGTTGCTATAATTCGTTAATTGTGATAGGCTAAAACTTACGTCAATTTGTTCGTCGTGCAGTCTAGAACTCATTAACTCAACAATCATAAACAAGTAGACTGTCATCTTACAAGCAAGTAGGTTATTGCTTTTCAAACAAGTGGAGATGAGAATCATTTGAACAATCAATTGAAATATAATTTCAAATTCTTGGCATTCCAAACTCGAGGGATGATTAATCCATCAAAGCTCTCTAGTCAATAAGCTCCCTCACCATCGACTTCTTAGGCCTTGACAAGATCCTCCCAATTCCCACTGAGCTTTCCTTGACTTACTTATCCACTAGTTGCTTCCATCTTTTAGCAAACCAAATCTTTAGGCTGAAAAACCTTGTATTTTACTTTTTGATTATAATGTCTAGCTGCTCTATGCTAGTAAGCTACGACTCTAGGTCTTACATATCTATAATTTCATCAACTAACTTGATTAATCATTACATCAAAGTTCTATGTCCATAGATTAGGTAGATCCAACTTAATCAGCAAGACAACTTCTATACCTTATGCTAATCTAAAGGGAGTCTCCCCTATTGAAGTTTTGTAGGTGGTTCGATACCCCCATAAGACATTCAATAGTTCATCGACTCATCTCCTGTTGAAGTCCTTAGGCCGTGTAAGATGATCTTGTTTATAGCTTCAACTTGTCCATTCGTCTAACGGTGTTCTATAGATATATAGTTCAAGCAAAGACCATACTTCTTATAAAATGCTCGGAACTTCTTATTGTCAAACTAGAGACCATTATCCATGATTATCATGTAAGGACCTTCGAATCTTGATGTTATGGAATTAAACACAAAAGCTTCCACTTTTTGCTCAATGATTTTTGCTATTGCCTCAGCCTCTACCCATTTGGTAAAGTAATCCATGGAAACAATGACAAATTGTTGCTTGGCAGTAGACTTTTGGAAAGGGTTTGAGAATATCCAAACCCCACTGGACAAAAGGCCAAGGACTAGATGGGCTACATAGTTCAATTACAAGCATATGACTTGGCGCTTTGTACTTCTAGCACTGTAGATAGTGTCGAATAGCTTCCATTGCATATTCTCTCATAGTCGACCAATAATAGTCGAGTCGTAATGCTCAAATATATAGTGTCTGTGTTTTGATGTAATTACTGCATATGCCACCATATAGTTCGGATAACACCCACTGAGCCTCTCTTAGAGGGAGGCATCAAAGATAAGGTTGTGATATGCCACATTTGTACAACTAACTATCAATCAGCGTATAATTCGTAGCTTAGTAAACTAATATTTATGCTCCTTTCTTGTCATCAGGGAGAGTCCTATCTCTTAAATAATCAAGTAGGGGATCCATCTAACTTTCCTCTTTTGTGCAAGGAGCTAACTCACAACTCAGTGAAAAAGTAGATAAACTTTTCTATAAAAGAAATTCAATAAATAGTTTATTGCTCAAGTCGGGGAAAGCCATACTAACCAATTTCGACAACTTATTGGCTGTAATATTCTTACTTCTAGAAACCTTGTGAATTGAAAAAGATTGAAATTCTTTTGTGAGCATTCGTACCATCAATAGGTACTTGTTCATTTCTTCTTCCCTGATTGTGTAACTTTCGATGACCTAATTCACCACTAATTGTGAATCAAAGAACACTTTAAGTTTCTTGGTGCCAATCTCTTTTGCTAGTCTTAGTCCGACAATCAAAGCTTCATATTCTACTTCATTGTTGCTAGTTGGGAATCCAAATTTTAAAGCAGAGTTAACCGTCACATTGTGGGCGCCTTAGAGAAGAAGACCTACACCACTTCCTTCTCTTGTGGAAGAACCATCCACATAAAGGTACTAAATGGGCTTCTTCATAACCTCTACACTATTTTCCTTACCAGTGAATTTGGCCACAAAATTTGCTAATACCTAAGCTTTTAGTACCGTTTTGGGTTTGTACTATACACCATAGACACTTAGATCTAAGGCATACTCCATCCTCTTTCTAGAGGAGTCTAGCCATTATAATACCTACCATAATGGTTGATCAGTGAGCACTATAATCTAGTGAACTTCAAAATATGGCTTCAACTTTCTTACCAAGAGAACCATTGCTAGAATGAATTTATCAATTTTCATGTACTGAAGTTTTGGCCCTTGCAAAACATTACTCACATAATAAACAAGTTGATGCTCTTTGCCGTCAATTGGAACCAACATAGAAGAAAGAGCTCGGTAGCTAATCGATAAGTACAAATATAGATTCTCTCCAAAGATAGGTGTTGAGAGAATTGGTAATGATGCAAGGAATTCTTTAAGATCATTGAAAGCTCTTTGGCAATTGTTGGACCATCTGAATTCTTTTGGATTCTTTAAGATTTTAAATAATTTTACATACCTATCTGCACTTCTCAACACAAACCTATTGAGTGTGGTTATTTGCCCAATAAGTTCTTGTACTTCCTTTGCCATATGAAGGGATTTCATGTTTATTATTGCCTCAATCTTTCTCAAGTTAGCTTCAATGCTACACTTAGTAACCATGTATCTTAGGAACCTTCCTAAAGTTGCACCAAAGATGCACTTTTTTAGATTAAGCTTCATATTGTATCTCCTTAAAGTGGAAAATGTTTCCTCAAGATTGGTTGGATGTCAATTCTCCTTTACACTCTTTACGACCATGTCGTTGACATATACTTCGATGTTTCTGTGGATTTGCGATTTGAATATCTTAGTAACAAGTCTTTGGTAGGTTTTACCAGTGTTTTTCAACCCAAAGAGCATCATTGTGTAACAATATGTTTCAAAATTGGTAACAAATGATGTATGGATTTCATCCTTCTTATCCATCTTAATTTGGTTGTAACTAGAGAAAGCAACCATAAAAGAAAGTAATGTGTGTTAAGTGTTGAATCTACCATCTAATCAATTTTCATCAGCAGGAAACAATATTTAGGACAGGCCTTGTTGAGTTCCATGAAGTCTATGCACATTTGCTACTTGCTGTTAGTCATCTTGAATAGCATACAATTAGCTAACCAAGTCGAATAAGGCTTTTCCCGAGTAAATCTTACCTTCAATAACTTTTGGACTTCTTCTTCTATTGCTGCTTGTCTCTCTAGTGCAAAATGCCTTGTCTTTTGTTGGATCACCTTCGTACTTAGATTAATCTAGAGCTTTTATACCAAGACTTCTCTTAGGATAACCAGCATGTTTGAAGGGGACCATGCAAACACATCAATGTTGACTTGTAAGAAGTTGATCAAACTTTGCTGAATATTTGCTGATAAGGGTTTCCTAATCCTCATTGTTTTTCTAAAGTCATCTTCCAAAGAAATTTCCATAGTATCAGTCTTGGCATTTTCTTTGCTAACTGACTTGCATTTAGTATAGGTTTCTACTTGAAATACCTCTTCTCGTCTTAAGGCCCTCATGTGTAAGGATGTAATACTCTAAGATTTTTAACTAGTTTAATAACCCTAGGATCAGAGCTCCTAAATTTAGGGCTTCGGGCTAAATTATCAGTTTTATTTTAAACTTTACAATAAAGTTAGAAAAGTTAGATGAAGTAATTTAAGTAATGTCAATTTTTCAAAATAAGCTATATAAAAATATTAATTTAAGAATAACGTCAATTTATCGATAAAGTCAATAATTGTAAAATTCGAGCTTTTAGATTTAGTGAGATATATTAACTTTCAAAAATAATAAATGAAGTTGAATTGTACATAATATACATGTATTATGTGTGATATATATTATATGTATTAAATATATACAAATAATAATAATAATAAATTATCAAAATTAGATAAAATAATGTAAGATAATGGAAAATTAATAAAAAAATTGCACGGATGAGTCACTAAATGATGTGTTAAGCTAAGATTAGTTGCAAATGATGAGTCAACACTTAGTTAAGGAGAGAACAACACATTGCACATAGGAAAATGTGAAATTGACATATGGAATTTTACTTTTTTAAATGCAAAAATCCTAAAACCTATAAAAAGGGTTCCAAACATCATTTATAATATTTTAGGAACCTGAAAAATACAAGAACATAATTTTAGAAAATTAAAAAATTTAGAAAAAATAAAAGAAAATAGTGGAAAAATATAGTGAATTACGGTTCTTAAGGTTATAGGCAACCTAACAAGGGGCCACTTAGGAATTAAAGTTGTGGTGGATAGAGAAAGTGGGCTTACATAGGGTGGTAGCTGAACGATAGCTGAAGCATTGTACACTGGTGAGTCAAATTTTACTACCCGATTTTCATTAATTCATTAAAAATATCAAATTACCCTATAAAATTATGAAATTTGGTACTTTCTTAAGAACGTATCCTGTTTAGATGAATTTTAAATAAAATTTTCAAAATATTAAATAATGTTACTTCGACTTGAAATTTTTTTTATAACACACTAACATAATTTATTAAATTTCAGTAATAATAAATTTTAAAAATATTCATGTTTACTATTATTTATAATTATTTTGAATAAAAATGCAAATTTTACCAAATTATTGAAATAATTAGTTTTTTATGAAATTAATGAATGAGCCCTACATGTATAGACTTCTGGGTATTTATAATGATATTTGGAATATTTAACTTTTATTACACTGAAAACTTTATTTATTTTCTTTAATTTCAAGCTAAAACCACTATTTTTGTAAAAATGGATAATAGCCAATTTAGTGTAATTGATGATCAATAACTAAATTGCATGTTTTTATGAGTCTATAGGATTTTTCTTGATATTAATCGGGCTTGTATACTATTTATTATGTATTTTCCTAGTATAAACTTATAAATTAGGTTAATGTGTAATATAGTAACTAGTATTATTAGATTGTTTATTAAATCCGTGTCAAATGAAAACTTTAGAGATATAATAAGAGTTACTGGACAAGTTTGGAAAGTATAATTTTTATGGTTTTTAGTTCAATACTAAAGCTTACCTAGGTCAATTATGGAGTTAGGATAACATATGGTCGAGTTATAATACGAAAGGGCATTTTTGGATATTTGGCAATATTGATTAGTCTTGATTCTTAATATATATCAATAGGACTCTAAATAACGATTGTGACGATATAAAGTTTACTATAATCGGATAATAAATGAGTAAGATATGGTCAAATGAAGTTTATAAATGCAGAAATGAAAACTTATAACAGTTTAGGTTCGACTTATATTTGATTTGAAGATTATGTTATATTTTCATAGGTTTGATAAGTAAAGAAGGACCATGTGGCGGAGTTTAGAATTCTACACCATTATTGAGTCTGGCTAAGTGGATCTAACCTATGCTTAGAGTAGATATATTGCTAATCATAACATTGCAAGTTGTTTGATGTTGTGTTGATTAAATATGGGTATATTTTGGGTGAATTGATATGCTACTACAATAGATGCTGATGTGTAAATTTTGAATGACAGTAACTGTATCTTAGTTAAACTATTATGCTACTATGTTAGGTGGTAATTTGTGCTTATGAATGATTGTGCTAACTAGGGAAATTGAGTGATTACTAACTTAATTTTCTAGGTGTTCACCTAAGTGAACCCTAAGTAAGTTACTCGAATTTTATTAGGGAGAGTTTGAAAACTAGAATCAGATCATTAGGTTGAATAAAACTGGAAGATTGATTGTATTGATTGATATTCTTGAGTTGTTAATGCATATCATGGCATAGCGTGGCACAAAAAGGGACTTACGGGTCAGAACTTTTTGAATGAGGCTTCTAAATTATCAAGGAAAAACATGGCTTTAAGAACTTAGTTTTTGGAACCATATAGATTGCACTGCCCAAACATTATGACTATTTTGATAGTTAAATTTGGTAGACTACAGTGTATGGTCTCATTTGGTAGTGTTGTCACTTTGATTTAGTGAACTACAGTATGCAGTCTAATTTTGTAAAGTTGGGGGTACTACTCCTAAGCAGCTCCTTGTTTCCCTTTTTGATAATGGTAGACTATAGTATGTAGTCTAATTTGGTAGGCGTTCTACTCCCAGGCAGCTTCTTGTTGCTTTAGGTTCCTAGATGTTGTATCCAGATACCCGGTTATGTCAATTAACTAGAAGAAATTTGGAGGGCATAGGATATCAGTACCGATGCATACCACATGCATGAGCATAGCATGCTGCATTGCTAGTAGTAAATAACCGATTAAGCGAATGCATATCTGAAGTTGAACATGTAGGTTATGATTGAAATGTTTTAGTTGTGATATGTAATATTGTCTATATTGCAATATATGTTATCTAGTCTCACTCAGCTTTAGTAGCTGAAGGGATAAAATATTTTACTCTTAAGTTAATAGTATCGTGAAAGGCTTAACGCTAAAAGGAGATATATATACTGAGAGCGTGAGTTAAAGTCAGCGAATTTTGTATGGAGCTTATATTAAGTCAAAGATCCTATTGCTGTAAGATGATAAAGGAAATAGTTGGTTCATGTTTTGACATAAATATTATGTTGTACACATAAGTTATAACAGGGAATCTAATGTAGAAACCCCTTTATTATGTAAACAATGTTAACTTTTGATGAATGAGTAAGTTGAGTTAAGTTTTCAATAAGTATTCCTATCTGATGGTACATTCCATGCTATGCCAGGATGTGACAAAGGATCTTACCATTTGTTGATCCCCTTTGCATACACCGACTCTCGTGGGTGTAGGAAACTTAGCTTTAAGATGTGCAATTGAAGGTATAATGCTAAATAGATTCTAACACAGCTGTCCCATGATCATGTTATATTGGGGGACTAACATTTGATGACAAGAAAGTCCACTTTATCCTCTACAACATACTCATCATCACTGATCTATAGTGGCAAAAAAAAATTACTCCGACTACTTGGATAAGTTGGTTGTTGAAGGTGTACAAATCATACTTATATGATCTTAGCTATGCTTTAATCTTGGGTCTTATTTGGTCGAAAGCATGCTGAAAGATGATATCTTTCAAACTTCCTATGTCAACAAGAATTTTATGACCTCAAAGTTGGTAACTCTTGTATTGATAATGAATGCATAGTGATGTGGCCTTTAAATGCCCTCGAAGTCTTCCTCTAAAAAAGAGATTGTGTTGTTAATCCTAACCTTCTTCCCTTAGATGTTCCAAACATACTTTTTGGCATTGACCACTGCATTAAGTTCATCGACAATGGTGTTGATCACTCCATTGGGTGCTTACTGGAAATCACATCCATTGCATCTCTCTCGGCAACAGCTGGCTGAGTGTCGTTCTCCAGTTCCTCACGTCTTCTTTGAGATGGTCTCTCAATATTCTAGGTATCATGCACTAAAAACTTCCGTAAATGCCTACGTTGAATTGCATATAATCAAGTTCTTGAGTTAGATACATTCATCTATGTTGTAACCTTTATAGCAATGGAAATCGCAGTACTGATTGTAAGTTCCCCTTGAGGAATTTCCTTTCATTCTTTCTGACCACTACAAAATGCCTCTTTGCCTACGTACCTCCATTAATATGTCCGAAATTGGACAATTAATGGGTATATAAGATGAATATGTCAAAATCCTTTGTCTTTTTCTCTTGGCATTCAAACTTAGATTATCATTTGTTTTAAGTCTGTCCTTTGCAATTGTCTACAGTCATTTTTCCTATCTCCTCTATTCTGATCGGCTTCTCGCTGGACCTTCATGTTGTCCTCCTAACGAATATATGAGGTGGCCTTAGCCTTAAATTCAATAAATGTTCTCGGTTTATTCTTTGAGAGACTTAGAAAAGTTTCCATGGGGCTTAACTCCACTGATTACGACGTTAAGGGCTATACTCATATCTAATTCTAAGATTTAGACCATCTCAGCCATAAACCTAGCCATGTAGTCTTTAATTGACTCATCTAATCTTTGTTTGATTATGTTAAGGATTGAGGAATCTTTAACAGGAAGTTTAGTTGCAAGGAAGTGTAGAAGAAACACTTTTGCTAGTTCATCAATACAGGAAATGGTGTTTGGTTTTAGGTGTTTGAACTATGTTCTGGCCGTATTCCTCAAGGTTGAAGGAAAAGCTTAACAGACCATTACATCACTTAAACTACGCAACTTGGCCAACGTACGATAGTACTCCATATGGTCATTAGGGTCTTTCATCCCGTCATAAATTTCAAACCATAACGGCTTGATTTGCTAAGGTATCACTTCCTCAAAAATCTCAAGAATGAAGGAACTCTTCTTAATTTGGAATTGCTTGCTCATTGTAGCAACGGTGCTAACATGTGAGGGGCCTGCATGTTATACCTATTTTGGTAGCTTACCTTTGTCATTCTTTTTTAATGCAGGAGTCAAAGGTCCCATCGTAAACTTAGCTTGCTTTTTCGGCAACTCAAGTGAATAAATTGAGTCATCATTATTCTCATCGATGTGATTTCCATGCTCTTTGTTTTGATTTAGGTGAACACTATTATGAAGGAGATTAAGGATCTCTTCATGTTTTTTATTTAGTTCTTAGTTTTATTTAGCCAAATTAAGGCAAAGTTACCCGAGTCTAACTAGACGTTGGTCATCAGTTTGCTTACTCCCCCTCTCAAGGTGTTAGGAGGAAGTGCTAGCACCTGCACTTTAGGTCATCTTAGTTTTTGCCATATGGGTGTGTTTAAGGAAAAAATATACAGTGTCAAATGTTGTTGGTGGATTTTGGTGATTGGGAATGTCCTGCAAAGAAAAGAAAGTTACTTAGTATTGGGGTTAGTTTGGTGCGGTAAGTTATTAGATGTCTCTTATAGGGTTTTTTTCCCTTATTTACAGGAGATTATCATGTCTGAAGCAGTAGTTATCAAAATAATTGTCAAGACATGTAGAAGCTTTTTTATTAGACACCTTCCCTAAAATGTACGGAGAGTAAGCAATTATGTAATATAACTGTACTTGTAATAACTATTTGCGCTATGAACTTGAATTCAAATTGGGATTGGATTTGTATTCTTAATGAGATACTGAGAATGTCCATTACTCATCCTATCGGCAACCGAATGGATAAGTAAATAAAGCTTTAACTACTAATGCTTGTCAAGCCGTATGGACAAAAATTGACTATCTACAATAAAGTATAGAAATGGATTTCTTTCTCTTTAAATCATAAGCTTTATTTTGGATGTAACTTTATCCCCCACTCCAACAATTGTCCTTCTCAATTCTACATGCCTATTAGGATGAATAGTTGCCTAAATGTCCTTAGTATTTTTTTTTTATTAATTTTCATGAATTTAATTAACTTGTTTAGGCCTAAAAGTGCTATTTTTAGGTATTTGATTAGTTTTGATTATAAGTATATATATATATATACATATATATATATATATATATCTCACATAATATATGTATATATTCCATATGTTATTACATGTATACTTTATCTCCAATAGCTTATTACATTTCAGGGCTTAAATGTCAAGTTCCTAGTAATTACTAAATGTACCTAGTAAAAATATACTTTATTGAAATTAAATATTATATATATATTATTTTGAGAAATTGATCTAACTAGCACTCTTTGTTTAACTTTTATGACTTTTATTAAAATTTGGCTCAATTTGAGCAAAATCATCTAAAGGCCCTAAATTGTTCCGAAGGCCTTAAGTCACGTCGATATCAAATATTTTGGGTATGATAATTTGACTTAACTTATTTCTCAAGCTTCTCTAATGACTTTACTTTATTGCTTGCTTCTGTTCTACTTCTTAAGGGGTCCACTACTCCAAGTCTCGCATAGAAGGTTGAAGATCTAGTCTCATAAATAATTAAAAGCCTAATAATATTTTTAGTGAATTCCTTAATCCTACTCAAACTATATGGAGCCATTCCTAACATTATAATGATATTCGCAATAATTTGTTGCATTACCATAATATTAAAAGCAATTGTACTAAACATCATAATTGCCATGACCTACTCATACACCTAAAAATTTTAAGGCGATATAAGTTGAAGTCCAATACGGAATATACAAATAAATGTGCATGAGTAAATAATAATGATCACATCTTATAGGCATAACAAGTACATATATGCAACAAATACCCATTTATTATCTTTTATTTTAGGCTTGATTCATATGCATCTAACTTTAAACTTAGAGTAACTCATGACTTTGATCAAGCAATATATATATATATATATATATATATATAAGTATCACATAGTATTGGTATTGGTCCTCCTCAACACCTAAATCTACCCAAATCATTTCTAAGTGAGACTCTAATCCGGATATTGTCATGCAAGGATCATTAGGGCTCCACCCTAAGGTCTGGTCCTTCTAGTCCTTTGGGTTAAGCTAAGCATATGCAACATACATTCATTTAATGTCCAATAATTATTTAATAGGATTCAGGGTATCGACCCTACAAAATGTTGAAGCCTAGCTGGTCTACTTCTCACAGGGATATCTCATTTGATCACTTATTTTGACTTGTGTTATTTAGACTTGCTATTTCTTGTATTTTTCTTAAATTACCCTCATGTTTATTTTGTATTTACAAGAATGCCACTAGGGCATCCTTTTAGTTATTTTTATTTACAAGTTTTCCACTATGTATAAATAGAACACACGTATAAGGTTTTAGCTGGACTTTGACATATTAATGAAAAATCCTTGAGACTTTTCTATTGGACAACTCTACTCTACCTACTGTTATCAATCTCTTCAGTAAGAATTGTGGTGAGTAGCCCTATCACTTGGACTAAAATGTTACATCCAACGAGTCTTATGCCATGTAGGATCTTGTTGGTACATCATATCTAACTAGATAGCTCATAAATTTGCTAAAACCCCCATTTTATTTTCTTGTATTTGTTCATTGTGGTACTTCTTCATATGTATGACCTTAGAGACACATTAGCTTCATTGGTATCAAAGCATGGTTCCGACGAGGGAGCATGTTAAGTTTTGTAAAGTTTTTGTTCATATACTATAGGCAGCTATTGTGTTCCTCCTATGGTTACTATAGTAAGTGTATTGAAATTACTACTTTGTATTTAGTACTGGTACATTGGTTGGTGTTGTGTCATCAAAGATTTTTTTTACTGGAAAATTAGTTTTGTTTCAATTCTATATGTGGGGAACTATCTTGATTGGTTTGTTTGTGACACTTCTTTTGGTGTAGAGGTCAACGAGAGTTTAGAATTGAAATTCATTTGCATCATAAGTTCAATATTAGGATTTTGTGACTTGTGTTACTTGGAGTGCTAAGTGTGGTGATGTACTAAGAGAATACTATCTTGTTGTTAAAGCTACCAAACTGGCTACTATTCAATCTTAAAGACCAAGTTGCTACAAGAAGACAAAACTCTTACAAGAAGTTAATCTAACTTAGTTGGAGAAGAAGTAGACCGAGCTAACCCATCGTATTGCTTTTAAATTAACGATCAAGTGTTTAAGTTGCTATACTGAGATTTCTTCACTTACTTAAGTTTTAAGCTAATCAATGTTGTCGAGAAGCCTAAATTATCGAGTTGTGTTTGTGTAACTAAGTTGCTACTCATGTTAATATCAAGCTAAGACCCAAGTGCAATATTGTATGTGAAGTATTAAGTGTTCTTCCATTACCGAGCTAAACAACTCTCATTAATCTTGAAATTGTTGTTTTAATTATGCCAAACTGATGCTTTGTGTGAGCCAAACTGTAGCCTTGTGATCTAAATTGTTGAAGTGCGGACTACTTGGTAAATTGCTAGGCATATTTTATTACAGGACAGAGTCGAACTATTCTAAATTCCAATCGTCGCATTGTTTAGAACTAATGGGTCTAATTATTAGGACTTACCTTAATAGATTAGAACCAATGGGTCATTCAAAATATCAAAGAAACTTATAGTGAGTAGGTCAATGTACTAACTAAAATGGCTGACATGAAGGTGCTTGGAGGATATGACCCACTTATAAGTACGACACGACGTAATGCTTCACTTGATATGGCATATAAGTGAATGTAAAGGTTTACCCGCCACTAATCTTGAGCTACTTAGCAAGATTAGATAATAGTGTATGAAAAATGGAGTTAGAGAAGACTGTCTTGCAAGCACAGTATATTCAATGTCTATTTGTCAAGTAAGATGATTCCGACTACAAAGAGAAGGGACTATTTATAGTAAGTCCCTAGGGCAATATTACAAATAGAGAAATTACAAAAAGGCTTACACAAAAAGGGGATCCTAGTACATACGAAAAAGGGTAAAAAGGACAAAAGACAAAAAAGGAAAAGTTGTATAGTGTCAGATGAAATGGATAGGTAGCAACGCAAAATTGGTTTTGTATAAAGATTCTCAAGGCGTAGTAAGCGAGGCGAATCAAGATATCGCAGTGACAAAGAGGTCGAGACAAGAAAGGATGCTGTGAGAATTGGAAAGAGGTTGAGAGAGAAGTACTTGGCCAAAAGGAGGCTAGCTATCATTACTCGGAAGGAAACTCTCGGTAGTTAAAGGTTAGATCACTCAGCATAGAGCCCTCAGTTAGAGGATAGTTAGCATTGGCACAAGAGAGAGAATAAAGCATAGTATAACAACTCGAAGCTCATACGGAATTCATCCATCCTCCTTTTGTGTATTGTTTCTCATCATTGATGAGTTGATGAGAGAGAATCTTTCAAATGAGGGATTAGAGGCCTCTAAGGTATGCAAGTAATTAGACCAATAGTTAGTAACCCATTAGCTCCCCGAGGTTGTTTGAGATTTGCCCTCAAATCATGATCTTCATTGTCATATGGCACATAGGAAGTCAGGTCGGTGACATTGAATGTAGTAAACAGGCCGTACCCCTCGAGTAGCTCAACTTCAGAGGCGTTACCATTAATGTGCCTAAGGATCTTGTAAGTTCTATTTGCTTTGGGAGATAGTTTGTTCGTCCTCTTGCTAGGGAAGCGTTCCTTGCTAAGATGGATTTAGATAAGGTCTTTAGGGGTATAAACAACTCATCTACTTCCTCAATTTCCTTGTTTCTTCTATCGGGTTACAGTCTTAGCCAGTTGTTTGGCAACCCTTTGATGCAACTTCTGGAATTCCTTAATATGTTAAAGGGCAGATTGGCTTTCTTTTTATGTAGTCATGTTCATAATTAAATCTAAAGGTAAGTTTGGGTCAAGCCCATAAACGACCTCAAACGGTGATTTCCTATTCGAGCTATAAGCCAAGCAGCTATAGGCAAATTCAATGACAGGAAGGCATAAAATCCCAATCATACAAATTCTTCCCAACCGCTATTCGTAGGAGCTTATCGATTGTTTTATTCACAACTTCAATTTGGCCATCTATCTAGGGGTGACAATAAGTACTGATCATGAGCTTAATACCAAGCTTCTTCTACAAGGTCCTCTAAAAGAAGCTCGTGAACTTTGAGTAATGGTTGGATACAATACTTCTCAACACACCATGTAGTTGCACAATTTCCTACAAAAAGAGTTCAGCGACTAATAAAGCATTATTAGTTTTGTAATAAAGAATGAAGTGGCTTATCTTACTAAATCAATCAACCAACACTTTAATTAAGTCATGTCTTCTCGGTGTTTAGGGAAGGCCGAGCATGAAATCCATGCTTAAGTCGGTCCACAGTCTCTTTAGTATAGGTAAGGGTATGTACTCTCTATATGGCTTTCTTTTTCCCTTTGCATGTTTACATACCTCATACCTTTAAAGAATTCGATGTATATCTTTCATCATCCTAGGCCAGTAGAAATGTTATTTCAATATGTCAACCATCTTTTTTTCCCCAAAATGGCCTGCTAAACCTCCAACATGAGCTTCTCAAATAAGTAGCTCTCTTACCGAACCACTTAATACACTTGGCTACTTGCCCTTCATCAGGAACCCTAGATTCAAGAATAACCCTTCTACAATTCCTCTAATACTACACTTGGCCACTAAGGTTCCAAAATGTAAACCATGCTCATATTAATCAGCTAAGATGCCAAATCTAGGAACCTTAGCTTGCAATGTTGTGATGAGGGCATGATGACGAGAAAGGGTGTTAGCTATGGTGTTGGTGTTCCCCTTCTTATATCTGATGACATAGCAAAAGGTCTCCAAGAATTTAACCCATTTGGTATGATGTTAAGAAATCTTCTATTGTCCTCGAAGATGCTTAAGAGACTCATGATTGGAGTAGATGGTGAATTCTCTCGGTAATAGGTAATGTTACCAATTCTGTAGTGTTCAGACAAGGGCATAGAACTCCTTGTCATAGGCTAAGTAATATAGGGTAACTTTTTGAGTTTCTCATTGAAGTAAGCAATGGGTCGGCGTTCCTACATGAGGACAACGTCAATGCTAACTCCAAACACGTCACATTCAACCTCATAAATCTTCTCAAAATTTGGTAAGGTGAGTATTGAGGCAACTGTTAGTTTAGATTTTATATCTTCAAAACTTTTTTAAGCTTTCTCCAACTACCTAAACTTAGAATTCTTCTGGGTCAGTTCAGTTAAATGAATCTTTGGTAAAACGAAGCTAAACCATGGAAGCTCCTAACTTTAGCAGCATTAGTTAGCATAGGCCACTCAAGAATAGCTCAAACTTTCTTGTCATCAACTTTAACTCCTTCCTCTGAAACAACATACCTAAGGAATACAACCTCGTTTTGGTAAAATACACAATTCTTCATATTATCAAATAATCTCTCACTACCAAAAATATTAAAGACTAATCTTAAATGTTCCACATAGGCAATGAGGTTAGGACTATAAACTAAAATGTCATCAAAATAAACTACAATACATTTGCCAATCAGTTCCCTCAGTACATAATTCATGAGCCACATAAAAGTATTTGGTGCATTTGTCAAGCTAAACGGTATCACCATCCATTTGAATAGACTATCCCTCGTCTTTAACATCAATTTTGTTGATGGTAACTACTCTTTAGATCCATCTTGAAAAGATGTAAGCACCATGCAACTCATTAAGCATATCATCTAACCGTAGGATAGAATATTAGTATTTAACATCAATTTTATTGATGGCATAGCTATTAATACATATTCTGCATGACCCATCTTTCTTTGGTACTAGCACAGCTAGGATGGCACATTAACTCATGCTTTCTTGGACATATCTATGATCCACTAACTCATCAACTTGCTTCTTTAGCTCTGTTGCCTACTTAAGATTGAGTTTATAAGCAAGTTAGTTTTGTAGGGCTACTCCAGGTTGAAGATTAATGCAATGTTCATTGCCTCTCAAGGGTAGTAAACCTTTCGGCATCTCAGTAGGAAATAGGTTGGCATACTTTTCTAGTAGAGCTCTTCCCTCAGCAGGTAAGTTCTCGGCTTTTCTCAACTCCAAGAGTTTTCTTTTTAAAATAAGTACACATGCTTCCTCTTCAGTTTCTCGATAAAATTAAGTGTAGGAAATCACTACGGATTTTTACTGCATAGATCGGGCAATCTTCTCTTTAAACTCTTGTACTTCCTTGGGGCTCATAGGAGTTAAAATAACTCTCCTTCCATCTTTTTTGGAACATGTAAGTGCTCTAATACCCATCGTGTAATACCCTTAAGTCAAACAGCTAGGGTTAGATAAGTAAGATGTGTAATACGTACATGGGTAGGACTTTACACAAAACCTCGTCCTTGTACCTATAGCTAATGGTGATTGGTACCCTAACTTACTCGACGATGAGTAAAACTCTCTCATTCAGCTAGTGAATCTTATACAACTTAAGATGCAAAAGGGTCGGCAACTTCATGGCCTTCACTACGCCCTAGGCTATAACATTGAAATAACTTCCTCCATTAATGATCAAGGTGTATAGCTTCACTCAATAATTTGTTTGGAAGAGATTCTCCCTTTGTACGTTCTTGTTGGCAACAAAAGTGTGGAGAGATCGCTCCACAACAAAATAGTATTCGGCTCCTACTTCGGGAAGTACAAGGGCATTGGGGTCTTCATCAAACTCCTCTAGTATTGGGCTAATGCCTACCTCCTTCTCTCCTTTACTATCACTTTCCACTTCAAACTAAGGCTTGTCTCCTTTGATCATCATGATACGCCTATTCGGACATTGATTAGCCATGTGTCTATAGCCAAGACATTTAAAACATTTGATCTCTTAGGTCATTCTTTTAGAGTTCTGACCTTGGTCTCTTCGGACCTTAATTTCCTCAGCCTTACCCTTACCTTAGCCTTTATAAACCCCTAAATTTTTTGATCTAGTATTTAAAGTAGACTTAAGTATGTTATATATTCTAGGAGTTGACAAGGCTAGTGAAAGTGAAAACCCTAAAATAACTAGTCAATCGTATATAAAATTTTTCTACCCTAAATGTATGTAAACACTAAAGATTTTATCCAAAAGTGAAAAAAAAAACCCTAAAACTATAACTTTAAGGATAGAAAAGCACTAAATTACAATAATTTACCCTCAAACCCTAATTGATAATATAACCTTAGTATTATACCAAATCATTGGTAAAAGATTAAAGATAACTTTCAATCATTCATAAATATATATAATATTAAAGTAATCCTATAGAAACTAAGATATTGCATCATAGATCACATTCATCTTCTTAATATATTACTAGGTTAGTATTACATATAGTTAAGAGTTTAGTTGATGCTTAAGTTGCATGTAATAAATATTAATTCCCTAAATGACACTTTTCATAATAATTATACTAAGTAGCTTACCAAATGATGTATATAGGATATAAATACCGAAAGGAAGATCTCATTATCTATTTTTACTAATCAATTCACTAAACTTCTTATTTTCATTCTTTTCCTTAATTTTTCTCCTAATTTTCCCTAATTACTTCATTCTGTACACTAAATGGCATGTAATTTTGGAAAGTTGATCAAGGTCAAAAGGTTGACTAAGTCAACATATGGAGAAGTCAACAAAATATCATTTTCACTCTAGAATCATCTCTTCTTTTCTAATGATTTCTTTCCTTTTCTTTTAGATTTTTTTCCCTTTTCTTTTCATTTGTGCCGTCGACTTCCCCATCCTTTAGGACCCCACTTGTTTTCATTTTCAAAGCACAAAATCAAATCCCTTTCTTCTTCTTCCCAAACCATGATTCCCTTTCCCTTTCACTTTTCTTAATTTTCAGACTTTGCAACCATATTTCAAGAAGAAAACAAAGGTATGTTATTATGTATTACTCCATATTATTTAATAGTTAGACGAATAGGTAAGTTAGTATAAGAAGTTTATGTGTTGTGTACATATATGTTGCTAAAGGCTCAAACTTTCAATTTTTATATTTAGAAGTGTAGGATAGCCTTAGTAAATGGAAGAAGAGCATGTGTACATGTATCTAAGTATATGTAATAGTATACTAGATAAATACATGTATAAAGACCTTTGTATATAATAATCCATTATGTACATAGCCCAAAATAAGGCATATACCAACTTTACATACATATACCATGCCAAATACACCCTTAAAGTACAAAGATATGAAAATTGTGAAGCTTTCTTAAGAGGGGATTTTAGGCATACAAAAATATGTATAAAAATACATATGTTACCATCTTTGTCTATAGGTATATGTACTAGTATATGTATAAGTACATAAGTATACATACTAATATGTTAGGAGTATAAGTATGTATATAACATATGTATAAAATATATGAATACATAAAGATAATAATGGATGATGATGTAAGCAATGATGCAATTAAATGATGACATAAGTGATAATATAAGTATAAACTTATAAAATGTTAACTTATAAGATTACATAAGAATATAATATATGTATGTACATGTACTTAGGATTCAAAAATCTTTTAAACGCTAATACACTTCCTAAATTGAATTAAACTTAATTAAATACATGAATAAAAAATACCAATGTAAAATTCCCTAAGTGTAAGAATCTAATAGCTAATTAAATCATTAAGTCCTAAAATAGGATATAAATATAAGTGATAAGAATAATTAAGCTTCAATAGTTAAAATTTCAATAAATTTAGCCCATATCATAAAACATGAGTTTTAACATCCAAAATGGACATCACCATGTGAATGTATGTTCGAAAATGATGAAAAATGACTATAAATTCATAAATATCATAAATAGATTGAAAAAGCTACATACGATTAGTGATAAAGTCTAATCGGATCAAAATTGATAGTAATCTAAGTTGAATTAGGTAAATAGATATCTAGAGTTACTAGTTAATTCAATTGCTTACTATCATTATTATATCATAATGATCAGGTGATCCTTAGTTGGGCGAGGATCTCCCAATTGATTACTACGACTAGAGTGAGTTATCATGGTTGAGTGACTATTTACCCTATGATTCTATGCTTATATGTGATTGTAGATAGTGGACTTAAATCATATTGTTAATTGATTGTTGTTTGGGGGTTGGGGAAATGCTTATGTATGTTATTATATGCTAAGTCATGAATTTACCTTAAGTACAAATAATACTTTGTTTGCTGTATGGTAGTAGAGAAAATGATTGTGTATACTATTGGATGGTTACATCATAATTGGACTTAATTATACTTGGCTCATAAGAAGAAACTGGTACATGCATCAACATGCATTGCATAGACATAATTCTAGCCGTCATATCACATGGAGGTAAAGAGAGGCCATTTGGGAGTTGTTATTATAAATGTATTCATTCTGTATGATATACTCATGCAAAATGACCTTACATTGGCCCGCAGGAATACTAGGCATTGGAGGCACTAATCACTTAGCTAAGGGTTAAGTTTAGAAGCCTTTATTTAGGAGTGAGTGTGGATTATGAGGGTCCACTCACAATTATACTAGAACTTGGTTTTTATGAAAATAAAAGACTTATTCGATTTAAGTACGAAACATGGAGTTCTATAGTAAAGTAAGTTATAGTATAATACTTAAATCCGATTGGTGCCATGTATACTACAACCCTAACTTCGAAGGGCGTTAAATCTAAGTAACATACATAGACTAGTTAACTATACATATTGTTTGGCATTCTATTTGATCATTCATTCATATGTATGAATATAATGTATTTATAACTTGCTTGTCGTATGGTTGAGGGTTTTGCTAACTAAGCTTAGGCTTATACCCTCTTAGACTTTTGCTATAAGATAGCTTATTCGTTAAGGCTAACTGGGGGATATCACAGGTTAGTTTGGGGACTTAGGAAAGAGCAAGCCATCCAATGTATTGAGAGAATGGATTATGTAGACTTTTACCTATGTACTTTTGTTTTATTAGTAATATAGACTTAAATGTACTAAATTACTATATACTGTAAACTTTGTAGCTTAAATTTTATATAAATATGCTTGTGTGATGATATCATATGGATCTGTATGTTCATGGGAAACTGGTGGTTGTAAAGCCTTGTATATTGTGTGAAGAGTTTATGATTGGAAAGGTAACTAATTAGGAGGGTAACTAATTAGGGGTTCTTCATACAGTATACGGCCTTATTCTAGTTGACTCAACATTTGCCCTTGTTGTTCCACCTCAAAATTATTTTATGCTTGGTCATTCACTGGTTGGCTCAACATGTCACTCCTATTCAACGGCATAGGTTAGCTACTCAACATTCGACTAACTTAGTTTTGCCTCTACCTTTCGACTCTTTGTGTCACCTTGATGGCTTCATCTAGTCTCGCAAGACTTTGCAGCTCTACTATGTTACCAATGTTAGTCCTTAGCTTAGAAATGAATCATGCTATAGTTCATGTCTTGTGTTCGTCAACATCACATAGGATCATGAGCAACTAAAACTCTTGGATATAGTTATCCATTGATTTGCTACCTTATCACAAGTTTTAGAGACATCTGAAAGTGTCTTACTTGTAGCATTAGAGAATGAACCCACTCCTCAGGACTCTCTTCATTTCATTCCATGTTTGGACTTCTCATTGGGCTCTTAAGTAGACATTCTACAACTTCTTCCACCATATTGCTGTAAATCTAGAAGAATCCAATACAACCACTCGACTATGAATAGTGTCTTCATAATCATAAAAGTCGAATATCTTTTCGATCTTTCTTAGTATAAGCAATCGTCAACACTACTAAACCTATTGAAGCTCCAAATCTATACTTTGAGTTTTACGACGTGTCAGGACCCTAAAGGGGGCCTAGTAGGATTACCTAAAATTTCTATAACATGTGTGCACCCATGCTATGAAAACCGTCTTGCAAGTCAGAGATTGCAAGACTCTAAATGATTAATCACTAAGGTTACTAATTTTTAAGTAATCAATTTACTGTAGAATACAAATATAAATAACTATGGGTATCCGATATCCTACAGTTCCTCAGAACCGTAGAGAATTGGTATCCCCTACCAAATAATAAGACAGGATATACTAACATTATAGTAAGGTTTAATAAATAAATATTTTCTACAAAGGATGTCTATATATCATCTAAAAAGTACTCAAAATACTAATGTACATATCTTCATCTCATACTCAACACTCAAGACATATCCAATCCCATCGTATGTAAAGCTGCAAATGAAACTAAGGGGGAATGAGCATAAAACAGCTCAATGAGTTCATTCCTCACCACTACTGGTCAAGCAAGTTTTCACACATTATTATCACACATGCAAGCAAGCTATCCACATACATAATGAATGCAGGCGTAATGAATGCAAGCAACACATCCACAGGAGTCCAAAACTATGAAAGGTGTAGAATTACGTCGTCTACACTTTGATTATCCCCTATACTTACCCGTACAGGACACCTCAGCTTACCAGCATGAGACTACCTAGGGGTACCACCCCACTAGGCAAAACTCGACTATTACCCTAGACAAGAAAAGAGTTTTAATCCAAATGGGGGGAGTCCAAACTAGGACTATCCACCCTCCAAAGCCCCTCGGGCACAAACATGCGAGTCCTCTCGCAACCAAAATTTAACCAAGGTCTTATAGGCACAATAAAGCGAGTCCTCTCGCTATCAAGTGGAGAACCTATTCTAGCTTTGCCTTAACGTTAAAAATACTCTTTATGGCTCCTCAAGCCCTTACAACGATCATGTAAAAATTTTTTTACGGATAGAAAAGCTTTTTCCAAAAATACTTTTCTTAAGATTTTTGCAAGGCTAGCACTCTCCATTCATACCTTTACTAAGTCATAGACATGCGACGAGTAGAACCGGTTGTTTAGGCAGATATTTATATTTATCAATTTAAAAAGGTGATCACACGGATGATAGCATACAAGCAGAACAGTCATTCAAACATATAAGCAATAGCAAATAGCAAAACATTAAAACACCATACAAGTAACATGCACAAGCAAGTAACAGGTCATTAGAACTCTCTCACATGGATTATTGCTCATTCTCCAAGCCTTTAGGGTTTCCAGGACTTGATATCGAACACCTAAATCAAAATGGTAAAAATTATAAGTGTTATGAGAATTCAGACTCCTTAACTAAAAGTCTATTGTAGTTTATCTAGTTTCCTCTAATATAACCCGAGTATAGTGTATATAAGGTTAACCCGAGTATAATGTGTATAGGGTTACCATACCCTATGAGATTCATAGTAACTATTTTCTTATATTAATAAGGTATGAGACTTCCTTTATGTACTTTGTAACTTTTTCGTTACGATTCCGATATTTGCAAACTTATAGTCGCTTTTCATCCTTTTTGGACACACGTTCACACGGTGATGTCCGTTTTGGACGTTAAGACTCGTGTTTTACGATGTAGGTTAAATTTATTGACATTTTATCTTATTAAAGTTTAATTATTCCTATTGGTTAGTTTTACGTTCCGTTTTAGTAGTTAATGATTTAATTAGCCATTTATTCTTATACTTAGGGACTTTTACATTGGTATTAATAATCTATGTCCTTGATTAAGTTTGATTCAATTTAGGAAGGGTATTAAGGTTTAAGGTTTTGGATCCTAAGTACATGTACATACTTATATTCTTCTTTTATAAGCTTATGCTTATATCATTGCTTATGTCATCAATCACTTGTGTTATTGCTTATGTCATCATTTGCTTATGTCATGGCTTATGTCATCATGTGCTTACCTCATCACTTACTTCATCATTTGCTTACATAAACCTCACCTCATGCTTATGTCATATGTACATGTCTTATGTACACTTCACTTCTTCCCTTATACTTATGTACATATACCTTATACATACATATACTTATACCTATACTTAGACTTATACCGTATTTATACGTGTATACATACTCATATACCTATATGGTTAGATATGTATTTTTATACAAAAATTCGTATGCCTAATCTTTTCCTTAAGAAAAGCTTCCTAATTCCATTATGTTCTTTTAAGTGTGTAAGTAGTGTAGGATAAGTATGTATGGTTAGGTTTTGTTTTAATTTAGGTTATGTACATGAAAAATACTCATGTACCATGCTTCTCATGCTTCCCTTCTTTTCGGTTTACCTCATGTACACATTCTTTAAGCACATATTCATGTTCTCCTTTCTTCTTCTTCATGATTGCTAGAATTCTACACTTAAAGATGGAAACTTTGTGCCCTCTTCTTCAAGATCATACTTTTCACATGCCTAATTGTCTAATCTACCTAATTAACTAACTAATGAAGAATAGAAAGCAACATAAAGTAACTTAATTACATACCTTTAGTTGTGTTGAAATTATGGAAGCAAAAGGAGAAGTTGTGAAAGTGAAAGAGGAAGAAGAAGCTCACGGCAAGAGGAAGTTGTTTTTGTTTTGTTTCTTTTGATTTGTTTTGTTTCTTTTTTATTTGTTTTGCTTATGGAAGAAGAAGAATGGTGGGGTCTAGAAGGGGAGATGAATGGACGGCAATTTAGGAGGAGAAGGAAAAAGAAATGCTAAAGGAAAAGAAAAGAAAGGAAATCATGAGAAGAAGATATTTTCTTCAAATGAAAAGGACACTTTTGTTGACTTTTCAATTGTTGAATTTAGTCAACATTTTGACCTTGGTCAGCATGTGTTGACTTGGTCAACTTTCAAAAAAATAAAGACCCTTTTGTGTACATAATGAACTAATTAGGAAAAATTTAGAGAAATATTAAGGAAATGAAAGGAAATAAGAAATTTAGTGAATTGATTAATAAAAATAGATAATGAGATCTTCCATTAGGTATTTATATCCTATATATACCATTTGGTAAGCTACTAAGTATAATTAAATTGGAAACTATCATTTAGGGTATTAAGGTTTACTACATTTAACCTAAGCCTCAACTAAACCTTTAACTCTATATAATACTAACCTAGTTATATACTTAGAAGATGAATGTGATCTAGAATACAATATCTTAGTTTCTAAGGGGTCACTTAAGTATTCTAAATGTTTATGCATGATTAAAAGTTATCTTTAGTCGTTTACCGATGAAATGGCAAAATATGGAGGATATATTATCACTTAGGGTTTTAAGGTAGATTATAGTGAATTAGTGCTTTTGTATCCTTAAAGTTATAATTTCAGGGTTTTTATTACTTTAGGACACAATCTCTAATGTTTTTCCACATTTAGGGTTTCATATATTCTTACGCGATTAAATCTTCGATTGTTATCTTAAGGTTTTGATGTGGTTCGAGGTTTTAGGGTCTTCGTATGTGGTTAGGGGTTCATTTGATGATTTAAGGTTTTTCGTATCCACTTTAGGTTTTAGATTGAGATTTTAATTGGTTTTAAATCTCATTGGCTCTTTTGAGTTTAGGAAATCATCTACAGTTTGGACGTTTGTTTCTATACTTAGAAAGCTAAATTCGCGGGGTTTTCACGACGTCCTTAGGAGCCCTAAGTTTACACTTGTCAACTTCAACATACTATTCTTCCTCTTCATACTCCTCCACTTCATCCAATTCAAAACTCCTTCTTGTCATTCTTTCTGCACATTGAGGTGGTGCTAGGTTCATAGGATTGGGCTCTAGTGCACAATGTTCATTCATCTGTCTTCTTAACCTATCTCTCACTCTTGACCCTGTTCAACAACTCTCTCACGTGGCCTAGTTTCTAGGACACTTTGTATTGAGACAGCTAAATTGGCCACAATTGTAATATGGTCATGTATTTACTCATTAGTATTGTGTGGTGTTAGGTGGGTAACTTAACCATAACCATGAGCATCACTCTTAGTATCATTAATCTCTCCTTGAACACTTAGATTCGACTTTCTCAAATGAAGCTTTAGAAAATACTCTTCGCATAAGAAATCTTTACACACATAGAAATACCACGTGACTTGTGAACTATGAACTTGCTTTGTTCTTCCAAATGAAAACAGAGTATCTTAAACTACAAACTAGTAGGGACTGTCACTACACAGCTCTCGGCCTCAACCTCAAGTTTTGATATTAGGATTATTGATATGAGGCAAGTGTACCTATCAGTTTTAATATAGCGGATGTAAGTCCGAGTCGATCCCTCAGAGACTTCGAGTACTAATATTAACCTTAGCTTTATTATCTAACCAAAAAATTATGAAAGTTTGAATTAATTAAAAATATTAAAATTAACAAACTACTTTAATTAAAAGTCTTAATTAAGCAATTGAAAAAGCGATAAAATCAAGAACGACTTCAAGAAAGTAATAACGTATTTAGGAATTATTTCCCCTAGAGTTAATCATGTGATCGCTTAAAATATATTCAATTCGGTTTCTATTTTTCTTGATCGGAGGGATTCATAACTAAAGTTAATACCTTTCTCAAGCATATTAACTCTAATCCTAAATTATTTATCGGAATCTCTTCACTTAGTAATATAATTTAGAATTGCATTAATGTATAATGAATTCCCATACAAATAATTAACTTTCCGGAAGAAACATGTATCTTATCTCTAAGTATACATGTAATCCTCTTTAATTATGTAAAGATCTAATTGCACATGCAATTTCTCAATGAACATGCATAATATCATATATTGATATTCTAGAAATATCAATCAATAATTAACAACATAATTGAATCAAGTAAAGATAGAAACTTTATTGAGAATTCTAAATCAATCCAAGAATCACATTAAACCCTAGGTTCCATAATCCTAAATACTCGAATTCTAAGATATCATAATGAATCTAAAAACAAGTTTCATCAATAATATAAAATGAAACATGGAAACCCCTTTTGATTGATGAACAATCTCTCTAATCTTGAAGTTGATGTTGTTCCGCCTCTTTCTTGATGTTGTTCCTTAAGTCTCTCCGTTTCTGTAATGTCTCTCCTCCCTTTTGAAACCCTAATATGTCTTTTTATAGTGTATCAAAAAGATTCTGTTTTCGTCACTAGACACGACCTGAGACATGACCGTATCTCTAGGTCGTGTAACTTTCTGCACTTAGGCAAATATTCTGCACAACTTAAAAATTTCATAACTTCTTCATTTGAACTCTGATTTGAGTGAAATTTGATTCATTTTCTTCGTTTTCGATCCTATAACGTGTTTAAACCCTGAAATCAACATTTTACTCAATTAAGTATCAATTTTTTTAAAGAAAACCAAAAATGTGTGGGAAATACTATAAAATCACCCTGTGAAATATGTTTAAAATTAGAGTTATCAAATTTCCCCACACTTGAGCATTTGCTTGTCCTCAAGCAAATAAATCGAAACAAAACTTTCAGGACAAGAAACGCTAAACAAAATTTATCACTATTTAAGAAACCGGTGAACAAATGCACTTAATCCGAAGAAAAGTAAGAAAATCATTCTCAACTAACTTGCAATAATAAAGTCAACCAATTTCATCTGACCATATTCAAATGCTCTAACAATACTTAATACTAGAGTTCACTGGTTAATTTATGAAAATCAAAGTTTACTCGAGTGATTTAACCAAGGATTCTTAAACTAAAAATTGGATTTAACATCTCGCCAACCGAGAAAGAGTCATAAAAATTTTGTCCATTTGACTAAAGTGTATACAATTCTCTCTTCCTTCTCACTAAGCACCATAATCTAAAACAAACACATTTTACATCCACTCTTCCTCTGATCAACCCCCTAGTTTATGCTTTTGTTGAGAGGTCTTTTTAAATTTACCTTATTTAAGCACAATTGTATTGGTAGCGGGAAAGAATCTCGCTCTTCTGACGGACCAAGGCCGATCCATATCAATTTTTTCTTTTTTATTTTTTTTTCATTTGAATTGGCATTGGGACTCAATCTCGCTCTTCTGACGAACTAAGACGAATCCTTATCAATTTTTTCTATTCTTACACTTGTTACTACTTTTGACCTCCAATCATTGTGATTTTTCAAGGGTTTCTCAAAAGAAGAATTTCATTTGTTTGTTTGCTAAAAATTATAGGACTCTTAAAAATTTCTAAGAGAAAGGTATACATAAGAGTAAATTTAAAAATAGCCATGACTAACTCTCAACTAGTGATGTTGCTCCAATCTCAAGTCTTAAAATCCTAAGCTAAATAACTCGTAACTTTGCCTTCCATAAATTTGACTAATCAATTCTAGTAAAGTATAATAAGATCAATAATAATCAAGATGAAACAGTTAATTTAGCTTAATACTAGTTAATCACCTATTGCAAGTTAACTTAAAAATTAATTGGGTCAAATGTGAATAATTGGTCTCCTAAACAGTAATAAATTCATATATAACCCTTCCCCACACTTAGTAATGGACATTGTCCTCAATGTACCACAAAAAATCAGAGCAGCACGAAAAAAAGCATAGGGAAAAAGAAAACATATGTACTAAAAAAAAAACTAATACTTCCCTGCTAGTCGAACAGAAGCGCAAAATGAAGAAGCATCATCATTATATAGCAGAGTTCACAAGCCTTGAAAAACAAAAGTCAACACAAAAAATGAAGAACTAAGAAGAGGGATAGAAATCCGTCTCTTCATGTAACTCATCAAACGATGCCTCAGCCATCGTAACATCATCATCGTCATCACTGGCCTCGACATCCTCATCACATTCGCTAACTTAATCATGAGGAAGAGAGAGCAAAATTAAGTAGGAAACTTACTTGGATCAAAATGTGGAATGCAAGAATTGTGGAGAGAAGAGGGAGAATAAGAGAGAATATGAGATACATATGTTTGATTGTGAGTGTATAAAAGGGTATGTTTAATTTAAATAAAACAGGCGTGTGCAAAATCATGCGAGTTTGGGTCGACACGGGCTAAGACATGACCGTGTCCCTTGCCTGTGTAAAATTTTGTGTGTCGTGTGGAGTCTGGACGGACATAGGCTAGGACACGACCGTGTCCCATGCCCATGTAACTTACTATACCCGTGTGTGAAAACTGGATGGACATGGGCTGGGACACGACCGTGTCCTATGCCCGTATAACATTCAGTGGTCCACTGTGAAATCTGGATGTATACGGGATGGGACACGACCATGTCCCACGCCCGTATAACTCTCTGTGCACAGGTGAAAAATTCTGGGCGCACACAGGTTGGGGACACGATCGTGTCCCACGCCAATGTAACTTTCTATTTGCTCGGAGGATAACTGGGTGGACACGGGTTGGGACACGACCGTGTCTTACGCCCGTGCAACTTTCTGTGGGTGTGGTAGATTAAAGGGGCCTGGATGGAGACGGGCTGGGACACGACCGTGTCCCTTGCCAATGTAACCTTTTTTTTTTTTCTAAAGCAAAAGGAAACTTAAAGAAATAAAAGTAATTAAACTAAAAAAAATAAGAAAAAAAAAACTAAAGAAAAGAATAAAAATGAAATTAAAAGGGAAAAGCCTATGATTAAAATTGAAACAAATAAAAGAAGCAAAGCAAAGTTAGATAAAAGAAAAATAAAATGAAATAAACTTAAAGAATTAAAGTGTAAGCAAAGTTAGACATGGGTTGCCTCCTAAGAAGCGCTATAGTTAACATCAATAGCTCGACGAGATACGTCTTGTAATTCATGATTCTTCATCCAGGTGGAAATAGAACTCCTCATGTATCTCGCTTTCGAACTCTCCATACAAGTGTAGATTTACCCTTCGGCCATCGACCTTGCCAATTCCATTTCATTGATGCATAACTTCCATAGTTTCTCTCCTTATCATGCCACTTATCAAATTCATGTAGCCTAAACTTCTTCGTTTTGTTTGCATTTAACTTAGATGCGATTGTCATTGGGGGTTTTGAACTTTTCACTGCAAAGACATGTTCCAAATGATTTCCTGACAGTTTTGGTTCCAAAATTGGTGGCTTCTCTTTGAAAGATTTTAACCTAAGATCCCTTGGCTTGTGGAGTGGATCAATCCCTTTCTTATCCACAATGGATTCATGAACTTCTATTTGAGCTGCCACTTCTGTACAATTGGGCCTAATCACCAAATTTTCATCTCCCTTTTTCAAGTAATAGCTTGAGGAATCTTTGGCAAGCGTTCCCTGCATACATGTAGATGTAATGACATTAGTGGCATTAACATTGTAACTTATGTCCTTTGAGTCAAGAAATTTGTTCGTTGCCTCTGGAGTTTTAAAAACTATTTCATCATCCCCGACCCGTAATATCAACTTATGCTCACTAACATCAAAAACAGCCTTAGCAGTGGCTAGGAAGGGTCGACCTAAAATTATTGGCATCTCAATATCTTCATCTATATCAAGTATAACAAAATCCATCGGAAAGATGAATTTGTCTACTTGCACTAAAACATCCTTTATGATGCTTCTAGGGTATGTGATAAACCTATCGGCTAATTGAAGGCTCATGCACGTTAATTTAGGTTCTCCTAACCCTAGCTTTTTGAACAATTTATACGGCATCAAATTTATACTGGTTCCTAAGTCTACCAAAGCATTATCTACTAACAAATTGCCAAGCATACAAGGAATAGTAAAACTCCCTAGATCATTTAATTTTTGTGGCAGCTTTTTTCTGGAGAAGTGCCGAGCATTCCTCGTTCAATGTGACGATTGTCAGCTCCTCCAACTTCCTCTTGTTCAATAGAAGATCTTTTAGAAATTTCGCATACTTTGGCATCTACAAGATGACATCAATAAGAGGTAAGTTAATGTGTAATTGTTTGAAAACATCAAGCAATTTACCGAATTCCTTATTTTGATTAGTGTAACTTTGCTTAAGGCGCTGCAGGTAAGGGATGGGAGGCTTGTACTCCTTTACTTTTGGTGATTCCATACTTTCTTTTGATTTTAGTGGCTTTGCATCTTCCTTACGGTTGACTTCCACTTCTTTCTTAACTACTTCCTCACCATCCTTCTTCTCTACTTACAGTTTTCTACCACTTCTCAAGGTCACAGTATTAACATGTTCCTTAGGATTGACCTCGGAATTCCCTAGGAACGTCCCTTGTTGCCTCTTAGAGATCATTTTTGCAAGTTGACCAATTTGATTTTCAAGGTTGCGATTTGAAGCCTCTTGATTCCTCAGCGAGGATTCAATGTTGGATAAGCGAGCCTCATTACCTTGAATATATTTTGTGAGAAGTTCTTCTACATTGGCCTTCTTTTCTTGAGGAAGAGGAGGTGGGAATGGTCTTTGAAATCCAGGTGGGCTAAAGTTAGTCTTCTGCTGGCCTTGGTTTTGGTTTCCCCATGAGAAATTGGGGTGATTCCTCCATCCTAGATTATTAGTGTTGCTGTAGGGGATATTTTGTTACTTGGGTCGATTTCCTAGATAATTTACCTGTTCCAATTGTTTAGGTACTCCATACCCCTGCATACCAAAATCACTTACATCCGATTGCACTTGTTGAGGGCCAACTGAGAGTGCATCAATTTTCTTACTCAATAGGTCTACCTTGCCTGCCAAAGCAGTAGTCAAGTCCACATCATAAATTCCCATAGCCTTTTGTTTGGCTCTTGTGCTTTCCCACTGATAATTGTTCATCGTTATTCCTTCAATCAGGTTTTGTGCTTGCTCAGGTGTCTTTGTGTTCAAAGTACCTCCTGCGGATGCATCAATCATCTGTCTAGCAGATAAATTGAGACCATTGTAGAAGGTCTGAATCTACATCCATAATGGAAGGCCATGATGTAGGTACCTCCTGACCAAGTCCTTGAATCGCTCCCAAGTATCATATAAAGTCTTCGCTTCCAATTGAGCAAAACAAGAAATATCATTCTAAAGTTTAGCGGTCTTTGCAGGTTGGAAATACTTCTCCAAAAATTTCTCTATCAATTCATTCCAAGTTGTGATTGAATTTCGTGGTAGAGAGTTCAACCACTGTTTTGCTCTACCCCTCAAGGAGAAAGGGAATAGCTGCAGTCGGATGTCATCATCCATGGCTCCATTGATTTTAAAAGTATCACAAATCTCTAAAAAGCTAGAGATGTGGGCAGTGGGATCTTCATCTTAGAGACCGTCAAACTGAACATATTGTTGCACCATTTGTACAATGTTAGGTGCAATTTGGAAGTTGTTAGCTGCGACGGTTGGCCTTGCGATGCTAGAGTCAGCTCCAATAAGTGTAGGCCTTAAATAATCGGACATGGTCCGATTTGCTTCATTCCCGTTGTTAGCTATGTGTGGTGGATCTTCCTGCTCGATGAATTGAATGTTGGTCTCTTCACCTTCTTCCTTGATTTCAACGATTGACTCGTCGCCAATGGTCGCCACACTTTGTCTAGGTTGTGATTTCAAATTTTGAAGGGCAGTTCTCTCAATTTCAGGATCAAGTTCTACCAAATCTTCCGGGTTATTTCGAGTCATGCACTGCAAGGGTAAGAAATATAGAATCAATTGCAGCTCTAACTAATGAAAATAAACAATGAAAACAAAAGAAAAAATGGTTAAAGTAATAAAGCAACTAGTGTTCTTAATATCGAAAGTCCCCGGCAGCGGCGCTAAAAACTTGATATGAGGCAAGTGTACCTATCAGTTTTAATATAGCGGATGTAAGTCCGAGTCGATCCCTCAGAGACTTCGAATACTAATATTAACCTAAGCTTTATTATCTAGCCGAAAAATTATGAAAGTTTGAATTAATTAAAAATACTAAAATTAACAAACTACTTTAATTAAAAGTCTTAATTAAGCAATTGAAAGAGCGATAAAATCAAGAACGACTTCAAAAAAGTAATAACGTATTTAGGAATTATTTCCCCTAGAGTTAATCATGTGATCGCTTAAAATATATTCAATTCGGTTTCTATTTTTCTTGACCGGAGGGATTCACAACTAAAGTTAATACCTTTCTCAAGCATATTAACCCTAATCCTAAATTATTTACCGGAATCTCTTCACTTAGTAATATAATTTAAAATTGCATTAATGTATAATGAATTCCCATACAAATAATTAACTTTCCGGAAGAAACATGTATCTTATCTCTAAGTATACATGTAATCCTCTTTAATTATGTAAAGATCTAATTGCACATGCAATTTCTCAATGAACATGCATAATATCATATATTGATATTCTAGAAATATCAATCAATAATTAACAACATAATTGAATCAAGTAAAGATAGAAACTTTATTGAGAATTCTAAATCAATCCAAGAATCACATTAAACCCTAGGTTCCATAATCCTAAATACTCGAATTCTAAGATATCATAATGAATCTAAAAACAAGTTTCATCAATAATATAAAATGAAACATGGAAACCCCTTTTGATTGATGAACAATCTCTCTAATCTTGAAGTTGATGTTGTTCCGCCTCTTTCTTGATGTTGTTCCTTAAGTCTCTCCGTTTCTGTAATGTCTCTCCTCCCTTTTGAAACCCTAATATGTCTTTTTATAGTGTATCAAAAAGATTCTGTTTTCGTCACTAGACACGACCTGAGACATGACCGTATCTCCAGGTCGTGTAACTTTCTGCACTTAGGCAAATATTCTGCACAACTTAAAAATTTCATAACTTCTTCATTTGAACTCTGATTTGAGTGAAATTTGATTCATTTTCTTCGTTTTCGATCCTATAACGTGTTTAAACCCTGAAATCAACATTTTACTCAATTAAGTATCAATTTTTTTAAAGAAAACCAAAAATGTGCGGGAAATACTATAAAATTACCCTATGAAATATGTTTAAAATTAGAGTTATCAATTATATGATATGCTTAGGAGCTCGGTTATCATTATAACTTACCAAAGTAAATTAAAACCAAAGGTTCCTTCGAAATATCAAAGAAATTTAGATTAAGTAAGTCGATAAACTTACTAGAGTAGCTGACATAAAGCTGCTCGGAGGCTATGACCCACCTATGAGGACAACACGACTTGACACTTCATTTAATATGATGCTCAGGTGAATGTAAAGGCCTACCTGACACTATTCTTGAGCTACTTAGTAAGATTAGATTAGAGTGTATGAAAAATAGACTTGGAGAGGGTTGTCTTGCAAAAATAGTATATTCAATGTCTATCTATTAAGTATGATGATTCTAGCTACAAGGAGAAGGGAGTATTTATAATAACTCCCTAGGGCAATATTACAAATAAAAAAATTACAAAAAGGACATGCCTAGTACATACGAAAAAGGGTAAAAAGGATAAAGAACGAAAAGGAAAAAGTAGTACAATACCAGATGAAATTGATAGGTAGCAGTGTAACATTGGTTCCATATAGAGATTCTCTGGGCATAGTAAGCAAGGCGAATCAAGATGTTGTGGCGACAAAGAGGTTAGGACGAGAAGGGATGTTGTAAGAATTGGAAGGAAGGTGAGAGAGAAGTACTTATCTAAAAGGAGGCTCCCTCTCATTACTCAGAAGAAAACTCTCAACGATTGAAGGTCAGATCACTTAGCATAAAGCCCTAGGTTAGAAGATAGTTAGCATCGGCACAAGAGAGAGAATAGAGTATAGTATAACAACGTAGAGCTCTTAGGGAATTTAGCCATCCTCCTTTTATGTGTCATCGGCGAGTTGATGAGAGAGAATCCTTCGGGTGAGAGATTAAAAGCCTCTAAGGCATGTACAAGTGATTGGACTAATAGTCGGTAACCCATTAGTTGAGTTGTCAATTTCTAAGCTTGGCTAACGGACGATTATAGGTCTACTATTGAGTATGTGAAGGTGTAGTAGAGATAAACTGGTCATTGTATGAACATTCCTCTTTTTTATTTGTTTCGTATATATTGCTGTTATGAAGATGCATGTAAAGAATGAATGTTGTCCACTTCCAAGAATTACATTGTCTTACTTATATAATTATTATTGCATTACTATACTTTAAAGCTATCAAAATTATGGATACGTGTGCTTGTATACCTTTACGTAGTCGTTAGCATGGCAAAATTGGCTAGTGGTTCTAATTGCTAAGTTGATTTGCATCAAGAATTCAGGTGCTCTTTTGATCAAACCAAAATATTGGAATGTAAGAAATATTTAGGTATCAGTTATATTGGTGACGTATGCGACATTGAGCCATTAACTTAATTGAAATTTGAAATTTCAATTTATGCAATATGGCATCAAATAAGTTTTACATCAAGAGAAGACTTGAATAGGGTATGATATTAATCTAGGTTAGTCACTATCCTATGAAATTTATCTCTGAAATTGTTGTTAGAAGATTAAGCTACGAAACTATAGACCATTCAAATCCATATGAGATTGTTTATAATGACAAAGTGATTCGAGTGATGAAGCAAGCAAGAATAGCCTTCTCCATTAGCAAATTTCAAGATGAAGTTTTATTTGATGTTGTTGACATTAGAGATTGGTACATACATTTATGTTCTCCATGGAGACAAGTCATAACATGAGCTATGTACCCTTGAAGAATACTTATTCCTTCTGTGACAAAGAACAAGGTGTGCTCCATCCTCTATCCCCAGCTAGCCTTAAAGATGATTTAAGGATTGTTAGGATTTCAATAGAGAGATGTAGGGCTGAAAAGAAAATTCCCAAAGAAGCCATGAAGGAGGAAGAAGAAGTTGATGAAGGATTTATTACACCATCCATAGTAACTAAAGAAGAAACTAGTTGTGAAGAAGTGAATGAGGTAATAATTACTAAAAATGAAGTACTTGAGGTTGAGCAAGAATTTGAAATCTTACAAGTTCAGGTCCCTTGAGCTCATGACATGCTTGAGCCTAAAGTTAAGTTATTGCCTATGATTAATAACTGTTTAAACTACTTAAGCGTAGTTGATAGGATACATGATGAGTGGAAAGAAAGGTGTTTGATGAAGAGCTTGGTTGATCATGCCCATGATGAGTGGAAAAAGTGTTGGATTGTATTTTTTTTAATCATTGAGTTGAGCTATTGTAGTTTATTTTTGTTTTGCTTTTGAACATTTGTCTTTGATCCAAGTAGAAGTTGGAGTAGTCACTCATCAAGTTTCAAGTTGAAACTTTTTCAAAAGGGGGATGATGATTGGATTCGAGGTACCGACACACGAATATCTCATTTGAACAGTTATTTTAAATTATGTTATTTAAACTTCCTATTTCTTGTACTTTTTTCTAAATTATCCTTATGTTTATTTTTTATTTATAGGAATGTCACTAGAGCATCTTTTTAGTCATTTTTATTTACAAGTTTGCCACTATATATAAATAGAACACATATATAGGGCTTTAGCTAGACTTTAACATATTATTTAAAAACCTTTAAGACTTTTCTCTTGAAAACCCCTCTTCTACTTGCTCTTATCAACCCTTTTAGTAAGGATTGTGGCGAGCAACCTTATTACTTGGACCGGTACGTTACATTCGGCAAGTCTTAAGTTATGTAAGATTTTGTTGTTGCATCTTCGGCTTTAGCAGTTGAAGCTAAGGTCTTCTACTTGCCGACTCATTCTATCTACCAAGCTGAATAACACTATTTTTTTGTAGATAGAGTGCTATAAAGCATAAGGTCGAGACAATAATCGATCCTCACCTATGCCTGAGCAATCACTTACTCGGCATCATGCTTGCCGATAGACCGAGGTATCATGTTACCGAGAGTTACATTCACTCTGTTAAAGTCTGTCGTCAACTTAACGGTTAAGAGATCACTTTGAGTGTTGGATCCACTTGGCATACCCTGGAGAACTATTGCTGATTGACTTTAGAACTTGGTAATTATGGGCTGACCCCTCTAGTATTGCGGCCAAGTACTACAAGACTGCCTCCAAGGCATGCCAAATGACCACATGCCGACTTGTCCCTGTAAAACGCATAGTTTTATATGTTTTGTACTTGTTTGTCTTTATTTTATTTATAGGACTAATTCTTTCGGATTTAAGGCCTTATACATTATTTACAGTCTTTTCACTAGGGTTTAGGACATACGATAAATAGCAACATTTATAACAATACAAATATATATAACATAATTAATGAAAAACCCCTTTTGATTCTTTTCTCTCAGAAAGTTCTCTCCCTTACCAGCTCTTATCAATCCTTTTAAGGATTGTGATGGGCAACCTTATTCCTCGAATCGGTACGTCTCACTCGGTGAGTCTTAGGTCTGTGTGTAGTTCTACGGTGCATCATATCTGTAGAGTTTATGCTCAGGATTTGCTAAACCATCAACTCCCATTAACTTTTCATTCCTTCCACAGGATCAGACCCACTACCCCCACTATTAGCCTTATCTGTCCTTGGTTTCAATTCGTATCAATATTTGACAACCTAGGAAGATAAAAGAAATAAAAGAAAAACAACCCAAAAGAAGGTATAATCAAACTAAGTAAATAGATAGTTATTTAAATACATATGTAGAATATAGTAAACAAGCAAATCAAATACGAAAGAAAGATATAAAAATGAAATCGAGTGTATAAGGAAAAATAGCCAAGGTAATGATCTACTTTAGCTTTAAACAAACCCCTTATTTTACCTAATCATGCCATCTTACCATCCTACAGATTAACTATCATAACCTTAAAGGAGGCCTAGTATAATTTCCTAAAGTTTCAATATCATGTGTGTACCCATGATACATAAACCACCTTGCAAGTAAGAGATTAAAAGACACTAATTAATTCATTACTATGGTTTTTGATTATTAGTTTATAAGTTTATCATAAAATACAAATAATTATAAATATCTAATGTTTCACAATTCTTTAGAAATGTAACGAATCGATATCCCCTACCAAACAATAAGTTCAAATAGTAAAGATTAAAAAGTTATACTTATGAAAGTTATAAAATCTAAATATAATATTAATAATTATATATAATAATTCAAACTAACTATATAATCTATCTTCAAATTCTAACTTCTATGCATCTCAATGCGAGTACTTATCACTCAACTCTTAACCCATATCTAATTATCTAGTAACCTATAAGAGAAAACTGTTAGGGAGTAAACTACACAACCTTAGCGAGATATCCCTTATACTATACTATCAAGCGAGTTATCAAACAATTAATTAACAAACATATAAATGCATAAACAAGTAGTATGTTAAACAATATATGCAGTTGACCGGTGCTACATACAACATCGGATTTAATGCCCTCCAAAATAAGGATTGGAGATACATCAACACCAATCATAATCGGGTTTTAGCACTCGGGTTTTTAACCATATATAGAAATTCCATATTTTACAAAATATGTGTCTATGTTCAAAATTTAAAAATATACAAAAACCTAGGTCTAGGGATGAGGTAGCCTTTACAGTCCACTTTTACGCCCTATAGCGATGGTCTTCTAACTTAATCCCTAGCCACCCATGGTTAACACCTCTGAGACCAAGTAAACCCGCGAGCCAAGGGTAGAGTCTTGTTGTACTAATGCTTATGTACTGTGCTAATCAAATCATATTAGAGTTTCATTCCTATAAGGCCTTTCATTACTAACCGTGTAAGGTAATAGCTGAAACAGTATATGCAATGTTCATGTTTATGTATGATCCATTTAATTTAAGTTAAGTCATACATAATTAAGTTAATTTATTAGATGATCAACCAATGTCAACAAACTATTCAATTATGCAGCAATAAGTCAAGCAACTAGTTATTCAACTATTATATTTTACAACATTTTACATAACACACAACTAATATTTATGCACATACATAACCCAAACCCTTGTGCACCAACTTATTAATATTTAATTTAGGTGTACTAACTATAAGCACAAAACAAGTATAGAGTTATTAGGAGTACTCATTTGGTCATAGGGTTTATTACCGGTCATAATAATCCATTTAGTAAGTTAGTATCTATATCGAGATTACCTGACATTTAGGGGATATAAAATGTAATGAATATTTAAGTAAAATGACTAATCTATACACTTAGTAATAACTACCTAGAATAGCTATTTATTCATATGAAATCTCCAATTTTAGTTTTTTCATTGATCGCATATAACTTTATTATTCTAGTTTCGATTTTTATAAACTTATAATCAATTTTTATCATTTTCAAACATACTTTCACATAATGGGGTCCATTTTGGACATTATAACTTGTCCTTTTCATGATGGTCTAAAAATATTACGAATTTCATTATTTTAACTTAAATATTTATAAATTATTATTTTTAACTTTTCTTTATAGTTTATGATTTAATAAATATCGATTTTTTTTTATTTTATTATTTTTAAGTCTATTTTACAACAATTTACTTACTATACTATTTTTAAGGTTAAGTACTTATTTAATTCACTTTTTGATACTTTAGTAATTCCTTAATTAGTTAATTATTTTATTATTATTATTAATTATGAATCTAATTACAAATACAAAGTGTGGACATGGTAGCTCATGAGTGTTCCACATGTCCTTTTATGGATTTTTCATATTTTTCCAATATTTTTCCTATTTTATAAATTTACTTAATATTTATACATATATATCTATTATTATATTTTACAAAATTTTGAAAATTTATCTATTTCTCTCTCTAAATCTCACGACATAAATATATATATTATTTATTTAATGATTTAGTATTTAGTATATTTGTACATATACTATTTAGGCATATACATGTACTTATATTATACTATACTACTAGTATAGGTATTTTTATACTTATATATATACTTGTATACTTATGTTTTCTTATCTTATTTATACATATGTACATATGTAAATTCACAATATAAACCTAAATGTACTATATACTATATGTATGTAAACGTGCTATACATATTTATATTTGAACGCATATATATGTATGTGTGTATATATATATATATATATCTAAAGATAGTGAAAATAAATAAACACACTTACTATATATGCATATAGATATATATACATATATTTTTATATACCATGTATTTAGATAATCAACTATAACATATATGTACATATAATTATATACCTAATAGTTAAATACATAAATGAACACATATATACGTAAGAAAATACTAACTTCACACATCTTTCAATACATGTACAAATAATTTCACTACAAATATAAGAAATACATAAAAACCATAATACATACTACTAAGGTACATAAAATTCTATGGAATACATGTATAAAAAAATATACACATATCCCATATTTACAAAGGAAATAACTAAATGCACTTAATATATTACTTAGCTATATTTTGTCTTCTTGGAATCAAATACCCTCCTTGATCTTCTTGTCCTTGATATGAAGATAATATGATATAGATAATGAGATATGAATTGAGAAATAGTGGATTATGTGTAAAAGTTTCAAGAAAATGAAAGGGAAAGAAGAAGGAGAAGTTTCAGTAGAATATGGAGAATATGTGTTTGTGTTATTTTGAGTTGGATTTGGTAGAAAAAAAGAATGAAACAACTTAAGTAACTTAAGATGTGTAGCTAGCCAAAAAGATAAAAAAAAAATAAAAGAAGTAAAAGAGAAAGAACAAGAAGATAAGATAGTAATTAATTGATTTGACTATTGGCTTATCTAATGCTTTTGTTTTATCTTTTTTTTTAGCACATGTGTGAAAAGAAAATGCAAGTGGCAACTGAAAACCTTTCTAGAAGAGCAACGTGGAAGGAGGAACAAGTAAAGGAAGAAAAAGGAAAAAGGAAAAAGGAAAAACTAAAAGTTATTAGGTTGACTTTTCTAAATGTAAGATTATGGAATTATCAAAAATTACAAAATAATATTTGTAATTTTATAAATTTTATTAATTAAATTGGTACTCTTTACATTTATAAATATTTCAAAGTTATCTATATTCATTCATTAACGATTTTACGCGATTAAGCATGTTAGTCGATAATCATATTCTATTAGGGTTTTAATAATTTTTGGGTACATTTACACATTTTATAAGTTTAGGTTTATGGTTTTAAGATTTTTATTAAGTTTGAGTTCAATTTCTGGTATTTACGTATATATAGGGTTTAGAGTTTTTGTATGCAATTAAGGTTTCGATTAATAAATTATGATTTTTCAATTTCAAATTTAAAATTTTAATCGGCTGTAATTTTATCAGCTTTGTTGATTTAGTAAAGTTATTTATAGTATTTGAGTTCAATTCTACACTCAAATAGCTAAATTTGTAAAGGTTACATTAACTTCTAAAAATTCATAACCTATACTCTTTTATGATTTATCGGCTTAAGTTGTTGTACAATTTACTGGCCCTAGCTTTTCTATGATCCATATCCTAGTCTTTGATACTATTTTAACCATAATATGCCAAAACTTGAAACATTATAGCCTATCGCATGTCCCTTGCTTCTACTGATACGTTAGGCGTATCAAATAGCCTACTAACCTCTCCACATGCATAACAATCCTCAAAACTTATAGTTTTTTGCAATATAACATAGACGTCTATAACATCCTTTATCCACAAATAGTACTAAATAATCAATATTCTTAACTTCTTTTATTCAAATAAAGATAAACTCAAACATATTTCAATAACTTTTGTCTTAATAAACCCAAATAACAAAACTCAACATTTTATACGAGCTAAACTTGATAACTAACATATTTCCAACAACATTAACAAGAGAAGCCTCGAGTGACCTTGTCACATCCCGACATAGCACAAGATGTACCATCACATAGGAATATCTGTTGAAAACTTAACTTAACCTGCTCATTCATCAAAAGACAACTTTGTTTACATAATAAAGGGGTTGCTACATCGGAGTTCAGCTAGATATTTTATTACAAGTTATGTGTATAACATAATATTTACATTAAAATACGAACCAACTTTTTCCTTTATTGTCTTCACAATAATAGAATCTTTGACCTAATACATGTTCCATACAACAGTCACTGACTTTGACTCACGCCTTCAGTATACATATCCCCCCTAAGTGTTGGGCCCTTCACGATATAGTTAACCTGAAGATAAAACATTTTATCCTCTCAATTACTGAAGCCGAGTGAGAGTGGATAACAAACAACATAATATAGACAATATGATAAACAATATTACATATCACAACTAAAATATTTCAATCATAACTCATAAGTTCAACTTCACATATGCATTTGTCCAACCGAGCCCTTACTGCCAACAATGTAACATGCTATGTCATGCACGTGGCATACATCAGTACCGATATCTTATGCCCTCCAATTCCTCATTCGGTTAGTCGACATAGCTAGGCATTTGGACATAATGTCTAGGACCCTAGACCAACAAGGAGCTACTTGGGAGTAGGACTCCCACAAAATTGGACTACACACTGTAGTCTACCATTTCCAGAAGAGGCAACAACGAGCTACCTGGAAGTAGGACCCTCAACTTTACAAAATTAGACTACATACAGTAGTTCACCAAATCAAAATGGCAACACTGCCAAATTAGACCACATATTGTAGTCTATCAGATTTGACTATCAAAATAATGACAATGATTGGGCAATGCAATCTATATGCTTCCAAAAACTGAGTTCATAAAGCCATGCTTTTTTCAATGATCATTTGGAAGCCTCATTTTGAAACTTCTAACCCATAGGTCCTTTTTTGTGCCATGCCATGATGTGCAATAGCAACTCAAGAATATCAATCAATACAATCAATCTTTAAGTTTTATTAAACCTAGTAATTTGATTTTAGTTTTTGAACTCTCCCTCGTGGAATTCTAGTATTTTACTTAAGGTTCACTTAGGTGAATACCCAAAAAATTGGGTTAGATCACTCAACTTCCCTAGTTAACATAATCAATTGTAAGCACAAATCATCACCCAACATAGCCATGTAATAGTTTAACCAAAATACAGTTATTGTCATTTAAAATCACCAGACCAGCACCCATTACAGTAGCATATCAATTCACCCAAGATATATCCATATTCAACCAATACAGCATCAAACGACACACAGTGTTATGAGTAGTGATATATCTACTTCAAGCATGGGTTAGATCCACTTACCTAAGCTTAACAATAGTGCAATATCCTATACATCGTGATGTGGACCTTTCTTACGTATCATACCTATGAAAATATGATGCAATCTTCAAATTAAGAGTAGGTTAAACTTGAACTATTATAAAATTTAATTTCCGTGTTTTTAAACTTCATTTGATCATATCTTACTTATTTATTATTTGATTTCAGTAAAATTTCTAACGTCACAATTTTTATTTCGAGTGCTATTGATATATATTAAGAATCAAGACTAATTAATATTGCCAAAAATCTAAAAATACCCTTTTGTATTACGACTCGACCGTACACTACCCTAACTCCATAATTGACTCGAGTAAACTTTAGTATTAAACTAAAAACCTAAAAAATTATACTTTCCAAACTTGTCCAGCAAAACTTATCCCCAAAGTGTTCAATTGTCACAAATTTAATAAACTAGTTACTATATTACATATTAAGCTAATATATAAGTTTATACTAGGGAAATACATAATAAATACTATACGAGCCCAATTAATTTCACAAAAAAATTCTATAAACTTAGAAAAAAATGCTATTTAGTTATTTATCATCAATTACACTAAATTGGCTATTAGCCATTTTTCCAAAAATAGTGGTTTTTGCTCAAAATTACAGAAAATTAAGGAAAATAAATAAATTTTTGAGTGAGAAAAAAATTAAATATTCCAAATATCATTATAAACATCCAAAATTTTAAACATGCATGGCTCATTCATTAATTTCATAAAAAAGTAATTATTTCAATAATTCGGTAAAATTAGTAGTTTTATTCAAAATAATTATAAAAATAGTAAATATGGAGATTTTCAAAATTTATTATTACTAAAATTTAATACATTATATAATTATGTTATAAAAAATTTTTCAGGCCGAAGTAACATTATTTAATATTTTGAAAAATTTATTTAAAATTCGTCCAAATAGGGCATGTTCTTAATCAAGTACCATAAATAATTCATATTTTAATAAAATAAAATTATCACATGAAATTACATGTAAAATAACCTAAGGAAAAAAAATTTCATAATTTTTTAAGCTAGTTTGATATTTTTAATGAATTAATAAAAATCAGGTAGTAAAACTTGACTCACTAACGAACGGTGCGCTAGCCACCCTCCGTCCACCAACCTATGTTGGCCCTCCTTCTCTCTCCACCATAACTTTAAGTCCTAAGTGGCTCCTTGTCAGGTTTCCTATAGCCTGAAGAACCGTAATTCACCATATTTTCCCAATATTTTCTTTTATTTTTTTTGAATTTTTTATAATTTTTTTCGAATTTTCTAAACCTATGTTCTTGTGTTTTCAGGTTCACAAAATATTGTAAATATTTTTTGGAGCCCTAATTATAGGTTTTAGGATTTTTGCATGTAAAAAAGTAAAATTACACATGTCAATTTCACGTTTTCCTAGGTACCATATGTCATTTTCTAGTTAATTAGGTATTAACTCATTTCTAATTAATACCAACTTGACACATCATTTGATGACTCATCCATACAATTTTTTATTAATTTTCCATTATTTTAGCTTATTCTAATAATAATTTATTATTATATATATGTAATTAATACATATAATGCATATCACTGGTAGATGGTAATAACTTATCTCTAATATCTCGCTATATTTAAAAACTTGAATTTCTCGTTTTCGATAATTGTCAACTTTTAGCGATAAATTGATTTTTTTTAAATTAATATATTTTTATATAGTTTATTTTGAGAAATTGACTTTACTTGAATTATTTTATTTAACTTTTCTAACTTTACTTTGAAATTTAAAATAAAACAAATATTATAGCCCAGCGCCCTAAATTTAGAGGGTTGGATCCTAGAGTTATTGAACTAGTTGGAAAAACTTAAGGTATTACATACTTCTTATGACCGAAGATACAAATTAGTAATAAATAATTAAAAGCCTAATAATATTTTTAGCAAATTCCTCAATCTTACTCAAACTACATGGAGGCATTCCCAACATCATAATGACATTCAAAATAATCTATTGCATCACTTTAATATTAAAAGCCACCATACTAAACTTCATAATCTTCATGACCTATTCTTACACTTAAAAATTTTCAGATGGGACTAGCTAAAGCGCAAACTAGAATACACAAACACATGTGTATGAGCAAATAATAATGTTTACATAACCTATATGAAATAAGTACAAATATGCAACAAGCACCCATTTATTATCTTTTATTTTAAGCTTATATACAACACAGTTGGAGTCATATCCATCTAACTCTAAACTTAGAGTAACTCATGACTTCGATTAAATAATATCTAAATAAAAGCACCGTATAATATTGGTATAGGTCCTCCCCAGCAACTTAGGAACCAAGTAATTGAGAAACAAACTAAATATAACTAGATCATTTTTAAGTGAGACTTCAAGGACACCATTGCATAAGAATCATCAGAGTATTGCCTTCAGGTCTGGTCTTTCCAATCCCTCAGGCCTAACCAAGTACACGCAACGCATGTTCATTTAATTTCCAAAAATTATTTAATCTGGTTATACCACTATCCTAACAACATAACTATCAAGAAAGTATAATGTAGTTAGTTTAGCTACAGCTTTGCAATCCAACTCTATCACCCTCTTAGAACATGACATAACATAAATACCAAAACTCAATTAATGACCTATACTTATACTAGAACAACACCTATACTTGGTCTCTAGACTTAATTAACAATGCTCCTTAACTTAATTACTTAACCATCTCACACTTGCAACTTAAGTTTGTTGGGGTACCTAGGCATGAATTGGTTTGTAAAGCATTTTTAATGAAGAATTGTGCTTAGAATAACTTTGAAAAGGATTGAAAAACACTTTCAGAAAACTCAAAAAGACCCAAAGAAACATCATTAAGGAATAGGTATCATGGCATCTAGAGGTCAGTTCAATAGGCATCTAGACGCCATGGTCAAAGGGGTATAAAATGACCCTACCGTCTGAACACTAGGCTATAGTTTGTAGATTTTTGTAAACCATAGCGATGTTTCATCTGATGCATACCATAAGCAAGAATAGATAAGGTTAGTTGCTGGATGGGTCTAAGCTTGCCGAAAGCTTGAAAAAGGGGTGATGGGGAATGTACAAAAGAATGAAAAGTAAGCAAAACTTATGAACAATTCCAAAGGATATGATGCACTAATAAAACTTCCAAGGACTTAAAGCACAACTCGATATAATGTACGAATTGGTGTGGTGAGGTTACTTACTACCTACTTACTTAAGGGTTAAGATAAAAGTAAAATGAAAGTAAACAACTAGTGTTTACGAGAGGAAAAATATTTAGTGTATTGACAGTAATCTAATTTTGACTAGAAGTACAAGGGTATTTATACTTGATAAGTTAGGGCAACTTGCTTAAAAGGGGAAAAGACAAAAAAGAGTATTTCTAAAAGAAGTAATATACAAAGAATACAAAGGGTAAAATATTCAAGAAAATAATAATTAGTGTAATAGATTCTTTACGTAGTCTTATACACGATGCGTAGATGTATTGGTGATGCTGTTGGAGGATGTAAATAAAAGAGTATGAGCAGTTTTCTTATTCAAGTAGGGGCGACTAAGGATTAGTTTAGTGTCATTCTCTCAACCTCTTGGTAAGAGTAATGCTAAGTAAGTGGTTGGCTCAAGCATGAGTGAGTAAGTACATGAGATTTGGTAGATATCTCGACATTCTGATATTTAGTACACAATCTTTGAAAGATGGACAATCATTCAACTCGGCATGCAAAGTGGCTCAACAAAGAGATACTAGGTTTTAGTAAGAGTCTACTAGAGTAGGAAGATTTACCTTACCAACCCTGCTAATCCTCGAGCTCGACTATGAGTCAAAAGCCAAGTAACTTGATTCTATCATTCCCTTAGGGTTGATTTAGATTAGGGATCAAATCCAAATGGTATTCGATTAGTTCTCCATCAAGGTGATATAGACTAAGGTTCGCAATGTTGAAGGTGTCAAAAACTCCATAGTCTTTGGGTAGCTCTAATCTATAGACATTGCCATTGATCTTCTAGAAGATCCTCAACTCTTGCAGATAGCTTGTTCCTCCTCTTATTAGGAAACCTTTCCTTACTAAGGTATAACCACACCAAGTCTCCTAGTTGGAATTGTTTAGCCATCTTACCCTTGGCCTTCACTTACATTCTTCTGGTGGTTTAGTCGATCTATTGAGTGACTTTGTTGTTGATGTGTTGAAGGGATTATACTTGGGTTTTCAATTCGAGGTCTTCTTGCTCGGATATAGGGACATAGGTGTGATCAAGAGATAACTCCACATTAAAACCATAGACAACTTCAAAGGGGGTCTATTTGGTGGTGTCATTTATTATCTAATTGTAAGTGAATTCCACCACTAGCAAGCAGACATCCCAATTAGCAAAATTCTTTCTTATTAGAGCTCAGAGCAACAATCCTAAGATACGGTTGACTACCACCATTTGGCCATCGGTTTAGGATGATAGGAAGTGTTCAATAGTAGTCTGGTTCCCATCCATTGCCATAAGGTTCTCTAAAAATGGCTCAAGAACTTTCGGTCTCTATTTGATACTACACTTCTCAATACATTGTGTAGCGAAACAAATTCCTATAAGAAAAGAGAAGCAATAGCAGAAGCATCATTAATCTTGGAACAAGGTACAAAGTGTACCATCTTGCTGAAACTATCCACGATGACCATTACAGAATCTTTGCCTCGAGTAGTTTGTGGTAATTCGAGGACAAAGTCCATGCTTAATTTAGTCCATGGTTTTGTTAGAACAAGCAAAGGCATTGCTTTCCCTTGCCTTCTATAACTTGATGCACGTCTCACCTCATTTATGGCCAGAAGAAATGACCATTTAATAGTTCATAGGTTCTTCTCTTACTAAAATATTTAGAGAGTCCTCCACTGTGAGCTTCCCTAATCAGTAATTCCTTAATGAACAGGTCAGTATGCTTAATTTCCCTCATCATAACAAGTATCCATCCTTTATATGATACTCCGCCACTATCCTTCCATCGACATAATGCATAAGTATGGGTCCAAAGTATGGATCCTTAGGGTACTCTTCCTTAATGATTGCAAACTAAACAATCTTGTTTGCAGTTCAGTAAGAAGCACATGCCTTCTCAAAAGAACATCTGCAACAACATCACTCTTTCCTTATCTGTACTTTTATTATGAAATTAAATCCTTCAAGGAATTCTAACCCATCTTGCCTGCCGCTTTGACAACTTTGTCTGATTTTAGAGGTATCTCAAGGACTTAAGGTCAGTATAGATAACAAATTCTCTCAACAATAGATAATGCTGCCATACTTGTATTGCTTGGATCAACACCAAGAGTTCTTTATCATACATAAAGCAGTTTAACTAAGGTCCCTTGAGCTTCTCACTATGGTAGGCAATTAGTCGACCTTCCTACATTAGGATAGCACCTATTCCAATGCTCGATACATCACATTTTAGCTCAAATACTTTCATAAAGTCATGCAATGATAACATAGGTGCAGAGGTCAATCTTTCCTTCACCTTAGCAAAGCTTCTCTCCTCCTTTTCTCCCCATTTAAAGTTGGTGTTCTTCTTTGTCAGCTAAGTAAGGGGTATAGCGAAGGTGTTGAAATTCCTTATGAATCTTCAATGAAATGAAGCCAGTCCATGGAAACTTCTTACTTCGATACAAGTAGTTAGAGTCAGCCACTTGGCGATTGCTTGAATCTTCTCATCATCCACTCGTAAGCCTCCTCTACTTACGACATAGCCTAACAATACCACTTCATCTTGGAAAAAACAACATTTCTTAAGGTTGCTAAATAATCTCTTATCATAAAGGACACTTAACATGACATGGAGATGTTTACAGTGACTTGACATGTCAACATTGTACATAAGGATGTCATCAAAGTATACTACGATACACTTACCCATTAGATTTATTAACATGTGGTTCATTAGTCTCATAAAAGTACTCAGAGCATTTGATAAGCCAAATGGCATGACCTTCTACTTATAGAGTCTATGCCAAGTTTTGAATGCAGTTTTCCACTCATTTCCCAGCCTCATGTGAATTTGTTGGTAACCAAAATTCAACTCAATCTTGCTAAAGATCTTATCTCCACTTAATTCATCCAACATATCTTCTAATCTTGGGATAGGATACTTGTATTTAATCATAAGCTTATTCACAACTCGGCTATCAACACACGTTAGCCAGGTTCCATCCTTTTTCGATACTAAAAGCATTAAAACAGCATAAGCATTGAGGCTTTCCCTAACATAACCTCTCTCCAGTAGTTCCTTCACTTGTCATTAAAGCTCAAAAGTCTATTTAGGACTTATATAATAGGTTGGCTTATTCGATAAGGTAGTACTAGGTATTAAGTCGATGCAGTGCTCTATGCCTCGGATTAGGGACAATCTCTTGGGTAACTGCTCTAAGAACAAATAGGCATATTCAACCAACAACGTTTTTACTTCTAAGGGTAGTTTACCCCACTCCTTTAATTCTAACAAACGATTGACCAACATAAGGGTCAGCTTGTTGGCATTGATGGCCTCTTAAAGCTTAGTTCTACTCATTATCAGAGTCTTCTTCAATCTTTAAGCAAGTTTTGCTTGCAATTTGTTAACTTCACTTGATAGCATTAGGTTCAATGTAATCTTCTGGCTATCCTTCTCAAACACACACGTGTTCTTGTATTCGTCAGGGATAACTCTTCTATTGAACAGCTATGGTCAACCAAGCAAGACGTGTGAGACATACATAGGCAAGACATTACATTAAATAATGTCAGAATAATTTCCAATTGTGATCGGCAATAATACTTACTGAGTAACGTAGAGTGTTCCCCTCTCACTTAGCCAAAGCAACTTATACAACGTTGGATGCATAGTAGTCAGCAACTTTAACTTTGTGATTAGATTAGCTGATGCCATATTGGTGTAACTTCCACTTTCCACAATTAGTACACACACCTGATCATTCACCTTGTAGGTGATATAAAATAAGTTATCCCTTTGCTCCTCCTCATGTGAAGGTTCCATGTTCATTGCGCATTAGACAATCGAGATCAGCTAATCTGAGTCCATGGCAAACACATCCTCCTCAATTAGTTCATTGTCATAAGAAACTTCTTTCTTAGTAAGGCTCTCCTCTTCAGGTTCCTCATCAATACTCTCCACTTCCATCTTCAGGATGTCTCCCTTAATGACCATAGTTCTTCAATTTGGGTACTAAGTAGCCATATGTCTAAACCCTTGATTTGGCTCATCTTCATACTAGATCCTTACTCTTTATCATAGGCTTGTTTCTACACTTTACTATCAGGTTAGCTCTTCTATTTGGCTGAACATCTATCTTTTGGATCAACTCACACTTAATTGAGCTTGGTAACTTCCTTGTCCTTGTTGGTTAGTCGGCAGTTTGGTTGGTACTCGACTTCTTTTCTACTTCTCTAATCATTGAGCTATTCGAATGGCTTCATCTATTGTGGTGACTAGTTAAAGTTCCATAATGTCTTGGATGTTACATCTCAATCCAATAAGGAAACTAGAGATCATTTAAGCTGATGGTTCCTCCACTTAATAGTAGATCATAAGCATTTGAAATTCTTGGATATACTCATCATCAGTCTGGCCTCCTTATCTCAACTCCTAAAGCCGAGTAAAAGTATCTTGTAAATAAGTATCCGACATAAATCTATTTCTGAGTATTTTCTTCATCTCAAGCTAAGTATTAATCTCTCTATACCCTTCTTGTCTCTACATGGCCTAGAAATTCTTCCACCACATGGCGGCATATTTGATGAACTTAACAGCAACAATTCTTACTTTCTTGTAGTGCTCATATTGGTAATAGTCAAACACATGCTCGACCTTCTCTTCCCACTCTAATTATTCATCCACACTTCTAATCCCTTTAAAGCTTGGAATTCGAAGCTTCACATGGTCAAAAGCTCTAGGTGCTCGAGCTCACTCTTCTTCTTCGTAATACTCTTCCTTATCCTGTTCTCCTAGATCTCCTAAGATAATCCTTCTCCTTATTTATTCGCCTACTCCTTTACCTTAAAATTATAGAATTGGGTTTTGACGTCTCTTAGGTTAGGTAGCCTATGGGGTTTTATGCATAACTTTAGCAGGTCAATAAGCTAATGCATGAACAGCTTAGGTTAAGTCCACTAAGAGGTCATCCACCTCATCAAATCTTTCTTCAATGCTCCTAGGAGTATCCGGAGATTGTTAGCCGTGATAGACAACTTCACTGTTGCCATCCCTAACACCAATGTTAACACTTGGTTCCATCATTTTCTCTAATAGATTTTAGTTTTCAAACTCTTCGATTAGGTGTTTCAACAAACACTTCTACAAACTAGAAATTTAACGGCCAGTAAACATAGCAATTAAATGAACATAGTAATTTGCCCTATTTCACACACGTAAAAACAGAGTATAGACAGAACTTCAAAACAGTCTACTACAACTCAACGAACCTTCGCTTTGATACTAAGATGATGCGTACTATGACTAAGAATAGACAAAGTCGATTGCTAGATGGGTCTAAGCTTGCCAAAGCTTTAAAAGGGGTGATGGGGAATGCACAAAAAAAATGAAAAATTCAATGAAAAGTGAGCAAAACATATGAATAGTTCCAAAGGATATGATGTAATAATGAAACTTTCGGAGACTCACGACATAACTTGATATAACATGCGAATTGGTCTGGTGAGGTTACTCGCCACCTAGCCTTACTGAAAAGTTAGGATAAGAGTAAAATGAAAGTAAACAATCAATGTTTGTGAGAGGCAGAATATTCAATGTATTAATGGTAATCTAATTCCAACTATAAGTATAAAGGCATTTATACTTGATAAGTTAGGACAACTTACCTTAAAGGGGAAAAGACAAAAAAGGGTATTTCCCAAAGAAGTAATATATAGAGAATACAAAGGATAAAAATGAATATTAAAAAAAAATAATTAATCTAATAGATTCTATACATAGTCCTATACATATGGCGGAGATGTATTGGTAATGCTGTTAGAGGATCTAGACAAAAGAGTATGAATAGTTTGCTTCTCTAAGCAAGGGTGACTGAAGATTAGTCTGGTGTCATTCTCTTAGCCTCTTAGCAAGAGTGATGTTGAGCAAATGGTTGACTTAAACATGAGTGAGTAAGCACATGAGATTTGGTAGATATCTCGGCATTCTATTATTCGACACATGGTGTACTTAGGAGTTCAGTTTCACTATGACTTACCAAGATGGAATTAAACTGAATGGGTCCTTCAAGATATTGAAGAAAATTAGAGGGAAAGGGTCTGTAACCAAACAAGAATAATAGACAAGAAGATGTTCGAAGGATGTAACTCACCAACGAACATAACATGACTTGACACCTCACTTAATATGATATATAAGTTGATGTCAAGGTCTACCCGTCGCTAATCTTGAGCTACTTAGTAAGATTAGATAAAAGTGTAAGGGGTATAGACTTGGAGAGGATTGTCTTATAAGAACAAAGTATTCAGTATTAAGATCTAAGTTATCTCCAACTTACAAGAGAAAAGGATTATTTATAGTAAGTCCCTAAGGTACCATTACAAATAAATAAATTACAAGAAAGCATTTATAAAAAGGGGATTCCTTGTACTTACGAAAAGGATAAAAAGGACAACAAACCAAAAATGGAAAAGTACTTAAATGTTAGATGAGGTAGACAGCTGGTAGTATGGCATTGGTCTCATATGAATATTCTCTAGGTATAGCAGGTGTAAAGGGTCAAAATGTTGTGACACTAAAGGGGCTGGGATGAGAGAGATGATGATATACCGAAAGAAAACTACTTAGCTGTTTAAGTGAGTCTCTCGTCACTAAGCAAGAGATTCTTGGCAATAGTTGGTCAGAGTACTTGGCATAGGGTCTTCAGCAAGGGAATGGTCAACATCATCATTACCGAGTATATATATCAACATATGAGAATGTAGGGAGCTCATGGAGTTCAACCACCTTTCTTCAATGTATAGTTTTTATCATTAGCAGGTTATCAAGAAGGAATTCTTTAGGAAATTGATTAGAGGCCTCAGAGGCGCATTCGAGTAATGGGACCACTAGTCGGCAGTACATCAATTCCCCAGGGTTGTTGAAGATTTGCCCTCAAATCTTGGCCTTAGTCATCATTGGACACATATGGAGCTTAGTCGGTGACGTTAAATGTGGTAGATACGCCGAAACCTTCAGGTAATTTAACTCATAAGCATTATCATTAAGGTGCCTCAAGATCCTGTAGGGTCTATCTGTTCTAAGTGATAGTTTGTTCGTACTCTTACTAAGGAAGTGTTCTTTACTAAGATGGATCTAAACAAGGTCCCTAAGAGCATGAATGATTTATTTCTTACTACGGCTTCACATTTCTTGCTATCAGGCCACATTTTTGGTCAATTTCTCGACAATTCTTTAGTATAACTTCTGAAATTCCTCAGCACGTTGCAGGTTGGATTGACTCTCCCTTTATATAGACAGACTATTAACTAAGTCCAAGGGTAGGTTCAGGTTAAGTCCATAAGCAACCTCAAATGGTAATGTTCTAATGGAGCTATGAGTTAAGCGATTTTAGGCAAAATCAATGATGGGCAGGTATAAATCCCAATTACAAGAGTTCTTTCCAACAATAGTATATAGGAGACTACCAATAGTTTTGTTAACTACTTCAGTTTGGCCATCTGCTTAAGAGTGGCAAGAGTTACTAAATAAGAGCTTAATATCAAGTTTCCTCCATAGGGTTTTCGAAAAGAAGCCATAAGAATCATGGTCAGACACAATACTTCTTGGAACTCCATGTAGTTACATAATTTCCTATAAAAAGAGGTTAGTGATGAATAAAGCATCATTAGTCCTTTGGTAGGGAATGAAGAGGCCCATCTTGCTAAATCAATCAGCTACCACCATGATCGAATCATGTCTTCTCAGCGTATGGGGAAAGCTAAGCATGAAATCCATGCTTATATCAATCTACAGCTACTCAGGAATTAGTAAGGGCATGTATTCTCCATAGGGTTCTCTCCTCCCTTTTGCATACTTACACACCTTGCACCCCTTAAATATTTGGTGCACATCTCTCATCATCCCAAGCTAGTAACAATGCTCCTTCAATATCTCAATCGTCTTCTTTTCCCTAAAATGGCCAGCTAGACCCTCGGTATGAGCTTCTCAAACCAGTAGCTCCCTTGTAGAACCACTCGGCACGCACATCTGCTTACCCTTCATCAAGAACCCCTCACTCAAGTAGAATCCGTCCATAGCTCTTCTATCATCATACTTGGCTACTAAAGGCCAAAAATGTAGGTCATGCTCATATCGATCAAGTAAAGTGCTAAATCCATGCACTTTAGCTTACAACATCGTAATGAGGGTATGATGACAAGAAAGTACATCAGCCACTATATTGGTGCTTCCCTTCTTATTCCTAATGACATAGCAAAAGGTCTCTAGGAACTTGACCCCCTTAGTGTGACGTTAAGAAAGCTTCTGTTGCCCGCAAAGATGCTTGAGAGATACATGATCATAATAGATGATGAATTCCCTGCGCAACAAGTAATACTGCTAGTATTGGAGTGTACGGAAAAGGGCATAGAACTCCTTGTCATAGGCTAAGTAATTCAAGGTAGCACTTTAAAGTTTTTCATTGAAGTAGGCAATGGGTAGGTACTCCTACATAAGTACAACACCAATGAAGACACTTGACACATCACATTCGGCCTCAAAAACCTTCTCAAAATCTGGTAGGGCAAGTACTAGAATAGACTTCAGCTTACACTTCACATCTTCAAAACTCCTTTGAGCCTTTTCTATCCAATTAAACTCAATATTCTTTTTGGTCAACTCAGTCAATGGTACAGTTATGAAGCTAAAGTTCTGGATAAATCTTCGATAGAATAAGGTTAGGCCATGAAAGCTCCTAACTTTGACTACACTTGTCGGCATAGGCCACTCATTAATAGCCTTAACCTTTTGCTCATCAATGCAAACTCCACTCCCTAAAATAACATATTGGAGGAATACAACCTCACTTTGATAGAAAGCACACTTCTTTAGGTTGCCAAATAATTTCTCAACGTAAAGTATGTTAAACACCAATCTCAAATGTTCGATATGAATGAGAAGGTCGACACTATAAACTAGAATATCATTAAAATAAACCATAATGCATGCCGATCAATGTTCTAAGTACATGATTCATGAGCCTCATGAATGTACTTGGTGCGTTAGTTAAACCAAACAGCATAACCATCCACTTAAATAAACCAACCTAAGTCTTAAAGGTTATTTTCCATTTATCTCCCTATCTCATTTATATTTGATGATAGCCACTCTTTAGATCTATCTTTGAGAAAATACATGCACCATGCAACTCATTGAGCATTTTATCCAACCGCGAGATCAGGTATCCATACTTAACAGTAATCTTATTGATGGCATAGCTGTTAATGCACATCCTCTGTGATCCATCTTTTTTTGGTACTAGCACAGCTGGGACGACACATGGGCTCATGCCCTCACAAACATATCCATGATCTACCAACTCATAAACTTGCTTTTTTAACTCGACTGCCTATTTAGGATTGAGTCTATAGGCAAGTCAATTTGGTAGGGTTGCTTTAGGATAAAGATAGAAGCAATGCTCAATTCCTCTCAAAGGAAGTAATCCTTTCAGCATCTCAAATGGGAAGATGTCAGCAAATTCCTGAAGTAATTACAGCACTTCGGTAGGTAAGTTCTCCGCCTCTCTAACCTCTAGGAGTCTCCTAACTAAGAGGAGTAGATAATCCTTAGGTTTGACCTCTTGTGCAAACTGAGCTCATGAAATCACTAAGGACTTCCACTGTAGAGATCTCGTAACCTTTTCCTAGGCTTCTTGCACTTCCCTAGGACTCATCGATGTCAATATAAATTTCTTCCCTTCTTTTTAAAACATTAGTTGTTTCTATACCCATTGTATAACACCCTTAAGTCAAATAGCTATGGTCGGTCGAGTAATATGTAGGATGCATACATGGGTAGGACATCATACAACACCTCATCCTTATACTTATCACCAATATTAATCGACACTCTGACTTGCTCAGAAATGTGTAATTCCTCTCTCGTTTAACCAGTGAATCATATATGGCTTGGGGTGTGGAAGAGTTGGCAATTTCATAGTCTTAACTATCCCTTACGTAATGACGTTGGTACAGCTCCCTCCATCAGGGATCACAGCGCATTGCTTGCCATTCACTTGGTAATTCATATAAAAGAGGTTCTCTCTCTACTCATTCTCATTAGCTACAAAAGTACCGAGAGATCGTCGAACAATAAAGCAATACTTGGTATCGCCCTTAGGGGGTTTCTCGACTCCCGGATCTTCCTCAAATTCTTCCAACATCTGATCGGTTGCTACTTATTCCTCTCCTTCACTCACACTTTTTACTTCAAACTGGGGCTTATCTCCCTTGATGGTCGTGATTCGGTGGTTCATACATTGATTAGCCATGTGTCCATAGCTAAGATACTTAAAACATTTTATTTCTTAGGTTTTTTGTCTTAAGCTTTGACTTTAATCTCTTTGAATCTCAGGTTACTTAATGTTGCTCTTACCTTAGCCCTCATCTGGTTAGCTCGGCATGTGACCTCGACATTCAACCTTAGATCTGTTTGATGCCCTGTCACTCCTTGCTCTACTCAGTAGGCCATTCTTACTCAGCATCATTGTTTTGTTACTCGGCATTCAGCTAACCTGGTTTCATCGTTGCCTTTCAACTCTCTAAGCTACACGGATGGTTTCATCTAGAGTTGTAAGGCTCTGTACGTCCATGATGTAACCAATCTCAGCTCACAGTCCTAAGATAAACCATGCTATAGTTCAAGTCTTAGGTTCGTCAACATTACACCATATTATGAGCAACTGAAACTCTCAAACATAGTTGTCTACGGACCTATTACCTTGCCTCAAGTTTTAAAGTCATTAGAAAGTATCTTGCTTGTAGTGTTCGAGAACGAACCTACTTCTCAAAACTCTCTTCATTTCGTTCCATGCACAGACTTCATGTCGAGCCCTCAAATGAACATTTTGTAGCTTCTTCTACCACATTGCCTCATACTTGGAAAATTCTAATGCGACCACCCTAACGTAGACAACATCTTCATAACTGTAGAAGTCAAATATCATTTTGATCTTCTCTTCCTAATTGAGGTAATCATCAGCACTCTTAGACCTGTTGAACTTGGAAATCTATACTTTAAGATGCTCGACGCCTCTTGACACTCTAAACTCATGCTCATCCATCCCATCATAGTAGTCTTCTTCCTCTTCGTACCCTTCCACTTCATCTAACTCTAACCTTCTTCTCCCAGCTCTATCGATAAGTTGCGATGGTATTTGGTTTACAAGAAAGGCTTCCGGAGCTCACTCGTTCATCTACCTCCTCGACCTATCTCTTGTTTCTCGGCCCTATTTAGCAACTCCTTTGTGCGATTTACCCTTCAAGACCTTGTTTACTGAGATAACTAAGTTGGCCACAATAGCAATAAGATCTTTTATCTGCTCATTAGTTATATGAGGTGTTTGTTGGCTAACTTGACCACAACCATGAGCATCACTCTCGACATCATGAACCTCTCCCTATATACTAAGGTTTGACATTCTCAATACAAGCTTTAGCAAAGATACTTCACTCAAATGCTTTTTACACACAAATATCTTGAACAACAGATACAATAGACTTAAACTACATAACTCTCATTCTCAACTTCAACCTCAAGCTTAAGCTCAACCTCAAGCTTTGATACCAAGAATATATGGTGTGCCTAGGAGCTCGGTTATCACTAATACTTGCTAAGATGGAATTAAACTAAATAGGTCTTTCAAGATATCGAAAAAAATTAGAGGGAAAGGGTCCACAATCGAACAAGAGTAGCTGATGTAAAGATCCTCAAAGGATGTAACTCACCGACAAAAACAATATGACTTGATAGGAATATATGGTGTGTTTAGGAGTTCAGTTATCATTAGGACTTACCAAGATGGAATTGAATTGAATGGGTCCTTCGAGATATCAAAAAAAATTAAAGGGAAAGGGTCCACAACCAAACAAGAGTAGCTAACGTGAAGCTGCTTGGAGGATGTAACTCACCAACGAACACAACAGGACTTGACACCTCACTTAATATGATGCACAAGTTGATTTCAAGGTCCACCCGCTACTAATCTTGAGTTACTTAGCAAGATTAGATAAGAGTGTAAGGGGTATAGACTTGGAGAGGTTTGTCTCACAAGAACAAAGTATCCAATATTAAAATATAAGTTATCTCCGGCTTATAAGAGAAAAGGATTGTTTATAGTAAGTCTTTAAGGCAGCATTACAAATAAAGAAATTACAAGAAAGTATTTATAAAAAGGGGATTCCCAGTACATATGAAAAGGGTAAAAAGGACAACAAAACAAAAATGGAAAATTAGTTTAATGTCAAATAAGGTGGATAGCTGGTAGTATAGCATTGGTCCCGTACGAATATTCTCTAAGCACAACAAGCAGGAAGGGTGAAAATGTCGCAGCATTAAAGGGGCCAAGACGAGAGAGATGGTGGTATGTGAGAGAAAATTACTCGACCGTTTAAGTCAGTCTCCTATCACTCAGCAAGAGACTCTCGGTAGCAGTTAGTCAAAGCACTAAGCACAGGGCCCTTAGTAAGGGAATGGTTGGCATCATCACTATCGAGTGTGTAGATCAATGTATGACAACGTGAGGAGCTCAAGGATTTTAACCACCTTTCTTTAATGTACAGTTTTTTGTCATCAACAGGTTACCAAGAGAGAGTTCTTTAGGAGAGGGATTGGAGGCCATAGAGGCGTGCACGTGAGTAATGGGACCACGGGCCAGTAGTGCATCAACACACAATCTCTGAGAGATGTGTAGTCATTCTGCTTAGCATGTAGAGTGGCTTTTAAAAAGATATTCGACTTTTGTAGGATTCGGCTAGAGTAGGAGGATTCGCCTTGCCAACGTCTCTAGTCCTCGAGCTTAGCTATGAGTCAAAGGGCTCAGTAGCCTGATTCCTATCATTATCCCTCAACAACAACACTACCTTCCCCCGTTTTCAAAAACCACCATTCCCAAAATGAAAACCTATCAATGATACACTTTTACCCCACTCCAAACAACCGTTAAACATGCTTCCACCACTAAAACTCAGATCAACCAACACAAATCATCTAAAGAGTACTTAAAAACCAAAGTTCTTCATGTAACAAACATATCTTACCTTTAAAAATCTATAGGCTTCACTTCTACCATCCAAGATGTACCGTAAGAATCCCTAAAAGTCTCCTCAAATTCGTTTCTCTTATTACCCTAGCCAGAAAAACGAACTTTCAATAGAATTCTATTGAAATTCATTGATAAAAAGACGCATTAATCACTTACCTTGATTCTCCTTAACTTGATCTCACTAGAACTTGATGTTTTCCCTTCCTTGCTTAATGGTTGCACGAAACCTTAAGCTATAGAGTTGCACATGTAGAAAAGGGAGCGAGAAAAGGTTTTAGTAAGTGTGGAATAACCTTATATACTTAGGTTTTGTGAACAACTCTTATGCCCAAAATGCCCTTGCTTGTTTTTACAAATGCTAACCAAGTCCTTAGCTTAAAATACCATTTATTACCCTTTTTCTTTTTCTTTTTATACTTTATTCTTTCTTTATTTGCGGTTTTACACTAGATCTTATTTCCCTTAGAATCAAACATGTGACTTCAATGAAGATTACCTAATTCCATCTTTAAATTTATTGACTAGGAGAATTATCTAATAAAGTTAATAACTTTCTCAAGTTTACTAACCCTAATCTTATATTACCTATTAAAATCTCTTCTCAATAGTATAACTCAAGATCGCATTAAAGAACAATAAAGTCTCACAAAGAAAACAATTAAGATTCGAAAGAATCATGTAACTTATCTCTAAGATTATATAGATTCTCATCAATTATGCCAAGCTCTAATTATACAATCAATCTCTCAATTAGTTTGCATAATGGCAAATATTTAGATCAATACCCAACAAAAATTAATTTAAAAGAAAAAAAGAACATATAATTAAATCAATAAATTTAAAGACTTCATTAGACTTAAAAGAATAAAATATGTTACATGATAATTCAAAATTTCACAAAATCTGGACAAAAGAATCTATGCTCTAAATCATGGAAAAGGCAAAGTCTTGAATCAAAACAAAAGAATTCATGAAGAACAAACCTTCAAATTGATTGAATTTTCCAATTCTTAAAGCTTAGAATAATGTACCCCCTTGTGCTCTTCTAGCCATTTGAATCTCATAAAATTTATGCCAAAAAGTGTTACTCAAAACCCTTAGGTGGTCTTTTACAATAAAACAAGAAAAATACTATTTTGATAGCCAATAAGATATATGATACTGTTGTGTTCTAGGTGATATCACTTTAGTCTTGTCAAATACTATGATTTAGCCTCTTCAGCTCTTAAATGCACTCTTGTTTTGATATGGTCATGTCACAACCTATATTAATTTTCTAAACTCTATAATTTCTTTATTTTACTCCAAATTGAGTAAAATTTGATTCTTTTTCTTTTCAAGAATACATCAAAATCCTAAAATAAAAATATTACTCAATTAAGTATCATATTGTTACACCCCGAAGTCTTAGATTCACAATAGTCCCGCCATATAAACCATTATATGATAGTAACTAGCCTCACAGTACCTACCATAGACATGATCTACACAAGGTATCAACGACTCTTCACTTTAAAGAAAACAGTCCAATTAAATGTTTAACTACAATTATGGTCATATATAATTATATGTAAAGTCCATAGAACTTCCTAAGAAATTCTACATATACACAATAGTTCACTAATTTATATAATAACTATCAATCTTTCATCATCAAATTACAAAGGACATTCTCGCTACACATCACTACTAAGAAAATTGATCCTCACACCCCTAGCTTCCAAAGAACTAACCTCTAGATAATTGTAAGGCGGCATAATATTTGAAGTATTCAGAAATCAGGACCTGCAAAAGAATCTATAGGGGTATGAGCAACTATATCTCAGTAAGTTGAATTGGAAACTCATGAATATATACAAACACAAACAAGATTATCAAGCAATTATTTTCATGTAATGTAACAATCAGGTGTCATCACACAACGTAGTCCAATCCATTGTGAAATCAAAGAAATTTTACTCGCTCTAATCCGGGTTGAGGAGTTTCCATGTTATGCAGCAGCTCACAACCAAACCTAGGCTTGTGCAATGGAGACCTCGCTCCTCCCGCGACTACCTTCGAACCATTGACTTCATCCTCGCCGCGACATCCTCTCCTGTCACTTAGTTCGACTAAGGATGAAGAAGGGACCATTATGCAATCTTGTGCTATCCCTTTCGAAGAGGTCGGTATTTGGTTGGAGAATCCTAATGATCCCCTAACGGGTTGTAATGCATGACATTTTAGGTCATTAGAGTTGAATAAGATTAAATTTCATTAGGGTTTTCAAACAATTCACACCAATTCAATCATAACACAAAATCAATCATACCACAAATTTCAGCACGAATTCAAATACATCAAACACATGCGTAAACTACTTACAATCACAACCATATACAATCCTAAGTCTCCGAATACCATAAAAATAGTACTCTAATATAGTAAATAATAACCCAACTTACTTGAAGTTTCTTAGTCACCCGATCACTCAATTACAAGCCGGTTCATCTCTAGATATCCTATAATACAAATAGGTCTTTTTAGTTCTTATACTTTAATGATTCACATTTTAAGTTATAATTTAGCTTGTTTTTTTCCATATATTCCTATTATTTACTAATGATTCATTCTACCCTATTGTAGGGTTCGGTTCCTAAATTAGATTCAAATTTTGATTCTAGAATCTTAAATATACTTGAAACCTAATGTGAAATTAATCACATTAAGCTCGAGTATTCTAATTTCTTATTGGGTCTTAATTTAGTATTCTAAACTATTCAATAACGCTAATCCTAATTGGGATACCGAATTTATTCTCGATGTGAGAAAATCTTACATTTTTTTATATAATTACCTAAAATGAATTTTTATTTTAGATTTATTATATTCTGATTTCTATTATTATATTATTAATTAAAGCTAATTTTTTTAAATATTCCTAGTTTTCTACAATTACTACCAAATTCCTAAATTAATTACACTTAATACTCCGAAGGCTAGGATTAGGTTTCCACATCAAAGATTAACATCCCTAAACATCTAATTACTATCTAAATCAGTAATTAGTGTCTTAATAACCTAATTAACCCAAAATTACCTAATTTTTTCATCATTTTAGGGCTAAAAATTAACTTAAAAATTTCAAAAATTAATTTTAATAAAATGGCTTCATAGCTTTGTTCTATATCACTTAAGCATTCTATAGAAAAAATTTGAGCTCCAAACTACACTCCTAAGCCTATTTATTTCTAGTTCTAATCATGCTTTGTTTTGCTTAATTTGTTAAGAACCCTATATTTTTAGATGTAATTAAACTAAATCACTATTTTTCCCTAAATCTACATACCATAAAACCTTTAAATAACAAGTTTCATAATTTTCAAGGCAAAATAACTAATTTTAAGAAGTTATACAAAACCAGAGCAGATAAGGAACTCACCTAGTTCGATGCCTTTTGGCCATCCAACTCCAATCCAAGTGTGTTAGCCAGCCTAGACGGTGGGTCTGGAGTAGGGTAGTGGTGGTGGCTCAGTCTCAAGTGGTGGTGGCTCGGTCTCAAGTGGTGGTGGTGGTATGTGGGTTTGGCTCACTAGCCCTAACTACTTAGTTTTCCTTTTCTTTTTTTTTTTCCTCTGGTTTTTCTCTTAAATTTTCAAAGCTCTCAATTTTTCTCTAATTCCTAACTGTCCAAAGGAGTTCTGTAAATTTTTTCCCTATTTATAGAGCTTGGTAATAATTAATATGCATTAAATTAGATATGACTTTGTCCAATTCTCTTGATTTTTTGCCTTTATATTGCTTGATTTTAATTAGCTAATTTGTCTTCTTCAACTCCTAACTTGCCACGACCAAATCTACATCATTCCAATTTTCTCTGATTTTTTTCTAATTTTTCCTTAATTAATTAATAATTTTCTTTAATTATTTAATAAGTTTTTAGCCATTTTAAGAAATTTTGCGTATTTTTATCTACACGTAAATACATGTAAGGTACATGTAAACATTCCTAATTATTATTTAGGTCGTTCTATGATTTTTAATATACATATAATTTATCTATAGTAATTTATTAGTTATTAGATTACACTTTTCGTCTTTTCGATAATTAATTATTATTAGACTTAAAATTTGAAAATTTTATAATTTCCTATTTTATTACTTATTTTCTTAAATTCAAGTTTATGGGGTCATTTTTACTAATATTTTTATCCATAGTTTATAATTTGAGTTTGATCGGATCCTTTAACCGATCACCCTAAACTTTGTATTCTAAGTTCAATTTTACAGTCACTTAACTTAACTTTAGGAATTACACATATGATCACAAAACTTGTAAAAAGCCATAAGTACTATGAAATTGCTATACTAGATATATATAATTGAAGACTTATCAATTTATCATAGGTTTGATGAAAAAGAGAGTACTCAGAGCTTTGATAGAAAAAAGTCAAGTGTTTTTCTTTTTCCCTACCATGGACAATTCTTTTCCATATGTCTTTTTCTTTTTTCTTTTCAAACATATGATTCTACCTATACATATTCCTACTTGGCTTTTAATTGTTAAATTAATGATATTTGACATATGTAATTGGTGAAAATTCCAAGTATACTGACCATAGGAACGCAGTTAATCAAGGTAATAAAGATGATTTGAAATGCTAGATTAAATGGTAAATTCACATTTTAAATTTTCATATAGTTAATTGAAAAAAAAAATACACGTCAAAATTAACACTTTCCCCTTCTTCAATAGCATTTGACTTGGCATGTCCTATCTAGTTAGGTATGTAGAACTATAAGTATAACAATTAGTCGAATATGCATAGTGATTTCTTCTCCAACTCCAAACACTACGAATTGGGCATACTTGCAAAATTAACAAGTGTCAACCACAATCTCACATCTGGATGGAGGTGTATGTTGTTGAGAGTCAGCTTTCATTCACTTGGCTTGTTAAACTTTGATAGTCAAAGTTTCACTCACTTGCTCATTCGACTACTAATAGGCCAAGTTACCTACATTCTCGGCATCTTGTCGAGGAACAAAGATCTGTTCTTAATTTGAATTCAAGAGAAGTGGCACAAATAGTTATCACTAGCATGGTTATATTACATAACTACTTGCCCTCCATACATTTTTGGGAATGTGTCTAGTCAAGAGGCTTCTACGTATCTAGATAATTGTTCTAATAACTGTTACTTCAAATAAGAAATTCGCTAATAAATATGAGAAAGAAACATTGTAATAGCATCTGATAACTCTTTACTACTTTCAACTTTCCCTATTCATATTTGCTAACTTAGGTATCGGAGTGATCACACTAGACTAGCTTTGATACCAAAAGTTTTTCATTTCTTTACAGGAGAATTCCAATTACGAAAATCCACCAACAACATTTAACGCCGTATGTTTTTTCTGAAACACACCCATATGGTAAGAACTAGAATAACTAAGAGTACAAGTGCTGGTACTTCCTCCCAACACCTCTAAAGGGGAAGTAGGTATGCTGATGGACAATGCTTAGCTAAGTTAAGGTAACTTTGCCTCGACTTAGCTAAAGAAAACTAAGGACTAAACAAAAAAATGAAGAGATCCTTAATCTCTTTCATAACAGTGTTTACCCAAATAAAAAAAGAGCATGGTGATAATAACGCTGAGAATAATGATGATTAAATCTATTCACTTGAATTGCCGAAAAAGCAAGCTAAGGTTACTATAGGACCTTCGATTCCTACTCTTATGAAAACTGATAAGGGTAAGCAACCACAGCAAGTGCATCATGTTAGGCTCTCACATGTTGGCACCTTTGTTGCAACGAGTAAGTAGTTTCAAATTAAGAAGAGCCCCTTCAAACCTGAGATTTTCGAGGAAGTGATACCACCATACATTAAGTTGTTGTAGATTAAAACTTATGATGTGATGAAAGATCCTAAAGATCATTTGGAGTACTACCATATGTTAGCCAAGTTGCAGGGTTTGAGTAAAGAGGATAAGGATCAATGGCAACGAATCTTGAAAACTCAAAATGGGTCAAATGGGTGTGATGAATAAGAAGTGGAATGGTTAATTTTGACTGTGAATATGAATAGATATCACGCACTAAGATACAAGCACTATCAGGGGTTTGAGCTTGAAGTAGGGTTCGATACAACTCACAAATACTAAATTTCTCTCGAGATTCAAATGAAGGTTAAATGTAACTTACTAACCGGTTCAAATGAGAGGTTCACCACAATCTTAGGCTCAAGATTAATAAGAACGTAGGAGAGATTAAAGAGTTTGATGTACACTCGATAATATGGAAATACTAGCTCAAGAGTAGCCTTGCTCATAAAAAAAAAAAGGAAAGACTCTAAAACACAATAATATACTTTTATGTCTATTAACATCCTCCTCTAATGTTTACAAATGTTGCTATTTATAGCAATTCGTAAACCTTAGTGGCAAAACTATAAATAATGTACAAAGCCTCAAACCCAAAATAATTGGGCCAATAAATAAAATAAAGGAAAATATGTATAAGAATACAAAACTATACATTTTATAGGGGAAGTCAACATGCAGTCACTTGGCATGTCCTAAAAGGAGTAGTATTCGAACTAGACAAGGTTGGTAATTCGATGTATGGCTTTGGGAAGGAGTCCTTGAAGTCTCATGTGGCTTGGCTGAGACACGTGAGAGGTTAGCCCACAATTTTTGAATTCTAGAGTTAGTTGGTACTAATCTCTCCGTGCTGTACCAAGTAGATCTCACTTTCAACAATGTGATCTCTTGGCTACTAGTTGGACGATAGACTTGTTGCCGAATGGTTATTTTTCTTCCTATCGTCCTTTTAGCTTTAGCTCGACCTCGATTTGAACCTCGAGCCCTTCGCCCTTCAAGACTATGACCCTCTTATTCGGGCATTAGGATGTAATGTGTCCATAGCCTAAACATTTAAAGCATTTCACATCTCTAGCCTTGTTACCAAGTGCCTTTTCTTTCTCGACAATCTTCTTTTAGGCATGGACTGGTTGGCTAGGCTCTCCTCTCTCCATCTTCCACTTTAACCCTTTTCTCTCAGCATAACTCTCAAGCTCAAGGCTGCCTTGTTGAGGTTGGTTACTAAACCTCTGATGCCTTCTCTTCCTTTGCCTCTCTACTCTTAATGCCATATTGATTAGCTCATCCAGAAAGTTGAATGGCTACAACTCAACTTTGTCGGCAATATCATCTCGGAGTTCATTTAGGAACCTAGTAATGGTATGGTCCTATGGCTCAGCAATCTCACACCTCATCATCAAGGTCTCAAACTCTTAGAATATTCTTCAACAGTATTTCAATCTTATCTCAGGTGCTAGAATGCATGGAGCATTTCTTGCTTGAAGTAGGTCGGCACAAAGCGCTGATTCATCAATTGTTTCATAAGCCTTTAAGTTCTAATCAGCTTCTCTCCTTTAGTATCTCACTGAGCAACCAGCTTATCCCACCAAAGGCCTATATACTAAATAAGGGATAATGAAGCTAGCTTGACCTTTGTTTAATCATCACACTCGTAACACTCAAACAACTTCTCAACTTGGGGAACCTAATTAAGGAACTCTTCAAGTCAGCTTCTTCTATTGAAGGTCGGCAACTTAAGCTTTATATTATCAAGTCCTTAACCAAGTGCTCGGGGTTCATCCCTTATATTCCTAATAGGTTAGTTCACCTTGGATTGGTTACTTCTGTTGGAACTTTACTCATCCATGCCCCTTTTCAGCTTCGACTCCCTTCTTTAAGCTTCTTGATTTGCTTTAGAGTCAATACTCCTTTCATTTCTTCTTTTAAGAATAGGTTGGTTTTCTCTCTTTCTCGGCTCGGTAGCTCTTCTTGACTGTTGCTCGTCATGTCAAGTTCATTAAAGCCACTCCTACTATTGGGTGTTCATTCCCTTCTTTCTTCTTGACCATCACGTTTGCAGCCCCTAACTAAACCAATGAGTTTTTTTATAGAGTTAGTGAAATTCTGAATCTGATACTCCAAGTTGTTCGCATGTCTCCTTAAGCTTCTATGGGGACTATCACCACTGTGTTGACACTATCTTCTAACATTCTTATACGTACAGTAATTTTCCAGAAAATTGAACAAACATGTTTTAAAAAAAAAAACACTACAACAACTAGAATCAACTACTAAAATTACTATTATTAGACTTAATCAGTATAAAACTTATAACTACTAAAACAAGAACACACTATACTATAGAATGACAACAAACAGAATTGTCTAAACTACAAATCAAAATTTGAAGAATCATTAGCACGCGTGTCTCCCTAAAGCTATGATACCAAAAGATGATAAGGATCAATGGCAGTAGATCTTTAAAACCCAGATTAGGTTGAATAAGTATGAAAAACAGGAAGTGAAATGGTTAATTTTGACATTGAATGTGAATGGATATCACGCACTAAGACACAAAAACTATTAGGGGTTTGAGCCTAAAGTAAGGTTTAATACAACTCACAAACACTAAATTTCACTCAAGATTCAATTAAAGGTTAGATGCAACTTACTAACCGGTTCAAATGAAAGGTTTAGAGAGATTAAAGAGTTTAATCTATACTTGATAATCCGGAAACACTAGCTCAAGAGTAGCCTTGTTAAAAAAAAAAAAAGATTCTAAAAAGTGGGAATATACTTTTCTATCAATTAACGTCCTCCTTTAATGTTTACAAATGGTGCTATTTATAGCAAGTCCTAAAACCTAGTTGCAAAACTATAAATAATGTACAAAGCCTTAATCCCTAAAGAATTGGTCCCATAAATAAAATAAAGAAAAACATGTACAAGAATATAAAACTGTATGTTTTATAGGGGAAGTCAGCATGCAATCACTTATCATGTCCTAAAAGGAATAGTATCTAAAGTGGACAAGGTCGGCAATTGGATGTACGAGTTCGGGAAGGAGTCCCTAAAGTCTTACATGGCTTAGCTGAGACACTATAGAGGTCAGCCCACAATTGCCAAGTTCTAAAGTTAGTTGGCACTAGTCTTTCCATATCGTACCGAGTGGATCCCATTCTCGGCAATGTAGTTTATTAGTAAATCAATGGACGACAAACTTGTTGTTGAGTGGTTATTTTTCTTCCTCTCATCATTATGGCTTCAACTTTGCCTCGACTTTAGACAGCTTTACATCGGCTTAGATGTAGTCAGAGGTTGATTCCCATCAGATGCAATAGCTTATCAAGCTTTTCCCTTGACCTGGAGGAATGCAACTAGTATATGCTTTAACCATTTGAAACCAAACATCGTTTCTTGTTTCAAAGAATTAGCATAAGTGTTTTTTTAGTACTTCCTTGCAAGTAAGCTTCTTGTTAAGGATTCTTTAATCATTAACACAATCAAATAGAGATCAGATGAGTTAATTAGAGATTACTTGGCCAGGTTTAAGGTTAAGTTGGTCTAAATCCCAAAATTGGACATAAGTGTAGCCCTCAACCCCATCATTGACGGAGTCAAGCTACACGGAGACTTTTTCAAGTCTCTCACAAATAATAAGTTGAGAACTTTTTCTAAGGTCAAGGCTAAGGCCACTTCATACATTCAATAAGAAGATAAAATAAACGCTCGGTGAGAAGCTCATTAGAATAGAGGAGATATGAAAAATGATAAGAGGAGGAGTGTATAATATAGAATTGGGATAGATGACAATCAAAGTTCGAATGCCAAGAGAAAGAAACCAAGGATTCCAATATATTCATCCTACACACTTATCAATCATCCAATTTTGGATATATTGATGGAAGTATGTAGGCAATGAGGTATTTCGTCGTAGCTAGAAAGAATGAAAGGAAATTGTTCAAGGAGAAATTCTAATAAGTACTAACACAGATGAATGCATCCAACTCAAGAATGCAATCAAGGATGCAATTCAAAGTAGGAATTTATGCAAGTTCCTAGCCTATAATGCTAAGAATATTAAGAGACCATCTCTAAAGAGACATGAAGAACAGGAGAATGATACTTGGCTAGTTGTTGCCAAGAGAGATGTAAGGGATGAGAGTTCTAATAGAGCACCCAATTGAGTAATCAACACTATTGTCGGTAGACCTGCTATAAGCCAATGAAGCTCTTTCAGTCTAACTAATGCTGAAAATTATGTTTACAACATCTAAGGTAAAAAGGTCAAGATCAATAATACAATCTCTTTTGTAGAGGAAGACTTTGAGGGCATCCAGAAGCCGCATAATGATGCACTTGTTATTAGTGTGAAAATTGCCAACTTTAAGGTCAAGAAAATTTTTATTGACATTAGATTCAGCAAACATCATTTTCCAACACACTTTTGACCAGATGAGACTAAAGATCAAAGCACAACTAAGATCTTATAAATATGATTTGTATGCCCTCAATAATCAACTTTTTTGGGTAACCGAAGCAATCTCTTTACTAATCCAGAGTGGAGATTATGAGAATGTCATAGAAAATAAAGTGGACTTCTTCATCATCAAATGTTAGTCCCCATACAAAATGATCATGGGACAACCATATCAACATCTGTTTGGCATTATTCCTCTTACTGCTCATCTTAAAGCTAAATTCCCTACTCCTACAGGAGTCGACATGTGCAAAGGGGATCAATAGTTGGTAAGGTCTTTGTATATGAGGGCCTTAAGATGCGAAGAAGTTATTGAAGTAGAAACCAATCTAGAAGGAAAACTAGTTGGCATAGAAAATGTTGAGAATGATACGAAGGAAATATCTTTGGGAAATAAACTTAGGAAAACAACAAAGATAGGGAAACCCTTGTTGGTAGACATTTGTCAAAGTTTTATTAACTTCTTGCAGGCCAATTCGAACATGCCGAGTATCCTTACAAATGTTATGGTACATAAGCTACAAATTGATTTAAGTGCAAAGGTGATCCAACAAAAGAAAAGGCATTATGCCTCTAAGAGACAAGTAGCCATAGAAGAAGAAGTCCAAAAGCTATTGAAGGTATGATTCATTCGGGAAGAGCCTTATCCGACTTGGTTAGCCAATTGTGTGCTAGTTAAGAAGTCTAACGGCAAGTGGCATATGTGCATAGACTTTATGAATCTCAACAAGGCTTATCCCAAGGATTGTTTCCCACTACCAAAAAATTGATCAGATAGTAGATTCAACCGCTAGACATGCATTACTTTCTTTTATGGATGCTTTCTCAAGTTATAACCAAATTAAGATGGATAAGGAGGATGAATTCCACATGCTATTTGTTACCAATTTCGGAATGTATTATTTTACTGTAATGCCCTTTGGGCTGAAAAATGCCAGTGCAACTTGCCAAAAACTTGTTACCAAAATGTTATAACCCTAGATCTACTGAAACGTTGAAGTATATGTCGACGACATAATAGTAAAAAGTATGATAGAAGATCGGCATCTTACTGATTTTGAGGAGACATTTGCTACTTTCAAGAGATACAACATGAAGCTCAATTCATAGAAGTACGTCTTTAGTACAACTTCAGGAGAGTTTTGAAGATACATGGTGACTCGGCATAGCATTGAAGCCAACCCAAGAAAGATTGAGGTGATAATAAATATGAAATCTCCTCTAATGGTCAAGAAACTATGGGAACTCATCGGGTGAATAGTCGCCCTTAATCAGTTTGTGTCAAGAAGTACAAATAGGTGCATAGAATTCTTTAAAATCTTAAAAAGTTCGAAAGAATTCAAATGCTCTGATGATTGCAAAAGGGCTCTTAATGATCTCAAAAAATTCCTTGTGTTATCCCCGATTCTCTCGACACCCATCTCTAGAGAGAATTTATAGTTGCACTTATCAGTTAGCTATCGAGCTTTTTCTTCTATATTAGTCCAAATTAACAACAAGGAGCATCGACCCATTTATTACATTAGTCATGTCTTATAAAGGCTAGAGCATTGGTATACGAAAATTGAGAAGTTTGTCCTAACTATGGTGTTCACAACTAATTTTTGCTCCCTTTTTATTTTTCAGATTAGCTTATAGGCTCCTAAATTAGAAAAAATTCAAAAAAAAAAAGAAAATTAAAGAAAATTCCAAAAAATGAAGAAATTTAGAAGAAAAAAAAGTATAAAAAAATAGGAAAATACGGAAAAGCACAAAATAATACAAAATTTAGAAAAACAAATGAATGGAAAAATTTAGGAAAATATATAAGAAATTTGAAAAGTCATAGAAAAATTAAAAAAAAAAATAATAAACTTTGAAGTTGCTTAGATAGAGTAGATTTTTAATTTAATTAGACTCAAAATAAAGGATCGTTAAACTTGGACTTAGATTTAAATTTAGCCTAAGTTAACCTAGCCCATATATACAATTTAATTATACATATGGACAAGGCACAGGCCAATGACCTAATGATAAAGGCATTAGGTTTAGTTTGAGGTTAGGGGTTTAAAACTTATTGGAGCTATAAAAGTTGTTTTTATCTTTTTCTGTTAAACTCTATGCGTGGCCACATGTCAAATCGTCATTGGGCTACGTGTCTAATTACAATACGTGGCACATTATGATTAGTTGCATTAGAAAATTTTCTTTTCCCCCATTTTCCTTCCCTTTTCCTTATTCTTTCTCTTTCTTTTCTTTCTTTTTTTTTATGAATCATACACACGAACATGAGGTAAGGGGGGATTTTTCATCGAAAATACACACCACACATAAGGGGGAGGGGGGATTGTTTTTCGTTTTTTATTTTTTAAACACATGCATAGCAAGAGAGAGGGGGGGGGGAGGGGGGGGTGGACATACTTTGGACACTAACGGATCCTTCTTTCTCAGTCGATCTCTCTCTCTCTCCATTGCCTCTCTCTCTATTGTCTCTCCCCTATAAAGATCACTTCCCCTTGATACCCTCTCTTCATTAAACCACCAAGTCTACCCCCACACATCAGCTCCGAACCCTCTTCCATAATTCACTACACTTAGCCATGGTCACCTTCACTACCATACATAGCCCAATACCCTACTCTCCCTTAATCGGTCCCCCCTCTCTCTCCATCGTCTCTCTCCTTCTTTCCATTGCACTCTCTCTCATTCTCGAATCTCTGCCGTCTCCCCCTCTTAAACCACTGTGTCTCTCGAATCAAACCTTTTCCCCCTTCACTAGCTGTTTAGCTCACAAGCAATACCGAACCCCAACATTAGCCCTTATCACGGCTACATACCCAAGACCAACCTACCAAACATCCAAACTAACAGTAGCCACTCCCCATTGCTGTAACCACCAAAGACCGACTGAACCACAAATACCATACCCACCATCGTACAAGCCACCCTCCACTCTAGCACACATGCCCATTCACCACCATCGCTAACTCCCTTGCGCAACTAACTCCCTAGCTACATACGAACCATACGCTAACTAAACCTGACTCTCTCTCCTTCATCCATTTATGACTGTCCACTACACATATCAATAACTGCACAAACCATCCCCATTGCTACGATTGTCGCCTTAACCACCACCCAAACTACCTCCATTGGCAATGGCATTGAACCAAACCCCCAATCCACAATAGAATTATCACAAAAGTGGTTTTTCCCACTCAATTCAATGGCTATATCAAACAAAAACAACCACTCCAACTACTGTGCATGACCTAGTGACCCAACCCGATACACAACCACTCTAACTCGAAGATTCGATCAAACCCAAACCAATGACTAACCTAACACCCACTCTAGAACCGACTTGCATCCTTTCCCAATTTAGTCCAAGCGGTTTTCTTTATTTATTTATTTTATGTATTTTGTTTTATTATTTATTGTAATTTGTAAATAAAAAAAGTGAAAAAAAGGAAAAAGAAAAAGAGAAAGAGAAAGAGAAAGAGAAAAAAAAACCAAAAAAAAAGAAAAATAAAGAAATAGTTTAGTTTTTGTTTATTTATTCATTTTATGCATAATAGAAATAGATAAAATAATAATAAAAAAATAATGAAAATCAATTTTACCACTTAGAAAATTGGATTTTCAAAAATTAATGAAAATAAATGAATCCTTTCAAAATTAAGACCATTTAGAATTTCCAAAAAAAAAAAACTCAATTCAAAACCCTTAGAAAATTTCTTTAAATGAACTACAAAAGTCTAATCCCAAATAACGGGTACGTAAGTACCCATACATAAGTTCGGGGTGACTTAAAATATGAAAACTTTTATTTTTTTCCCTCTTTGTAGAGATTTGTGTAAATCGATTAATTTAGTCGTATATATCATAATTAGCTATTTTAGAAATTAAAAAGAGTATATTTGAAAAGCAAAGTTGAATTTGAGAAGTTAAAAAGTAGTACCCATTTAAGGTTTAATAAATTAGCCCCTGGATTTAGAACTCTGGTTTTCAAAACGTTGCTTTACAAATTTGTTTTTTAATTGATAGATTGGTAGCTAAGTTATAACCAATCCACCTAATTGGTTATGACTTAACTATTTTTCCTAATCTCTATTGGGTGGCGACTCCAAATAGCTTTCTAAATTGAAAAACGGTTTTCTTTAAACCCTATTCAAGGATTAGTATTGAACGGGTAAGGTTTGGTATTGATCGATTTAAAGCAAGCTTAATTTTATAAAAGAATCAAGAGGGTAAAAAACCAGGCTCGATAGTTTGGTGACTCTACCGAGAACATCAAGAGGGTTAACTACTTAAAAACATTCTGAAATTAAAATCTCTTTTCAAAATACTCATGTTGTTTAGTTATTAGTTTATTTATTTATCTATCATTGACTTCGTGTATATATTTGTTTTAATTAGCATAATCATTTTGTAAATAGCATACTCCGAGGCATGGGGGGTTGCATTTGTTGCATCAAAGATGCAGGGTAGATGCAATCAAACCTAAGCTGTCTTAAGACCTTAAGTTAGGGAGCCATTGTGTAAGTTCTAAGTATAGTAGGGCAACCACCGTTCGGGGCCGATTAAGCTACCCCACTTAAACTTTGATGTGACCAAGGAACCATTTTGTAAGAAATACGTAAGGTCATAGAGTTTAAGAACCTCTAGAACCCTCATTTCTTACATAGATTCTTCTAGGCTTGGAAAATGGCTAATAGGACAACATTGTTAAAAAATAAAAAAAGAAAAGACAAACCTAAAGCTTTTGTATTTTCTCTACTTCTGTTTATTTGTCTGTACTATTATCTTACATATCACACACATTGGGATATGGGTGGTCATTTGTTGTAGTAAAGATGCAAGGTAGATATGGTCAAACTTAGGCCGTCTTAAGATCTTATAAGAGGGGCCATTGTGTATGCTTTAGGTACTGTAGTACAACTACCGCTTGTGGTTGATTAGGCTACCTCACTTAAGCTTGATATGACTAATGAAAATGTTTTCTAAAAACAAGGGAGGTCATAAAGCTTAAGGACCTTTTAGAACCTACCCTGTTTGCATGTACTTTTCTCCAAACTTGAGTTAATACACTACCCTTAAGAAATTGCAACCCTATTGATCATTCAAGAGTTTTTGCAAACAAGTTTTTGAAAATTACAGTAGGGTTGCAACTTAAGGAGTAATATATTAACCCAAAATGGCCCTAATATCCACACATTTCTACGTTCTTGTTTTTCTTTTATTGCATTGATAATTGACTCTTGTCCATAAAATGTGTAGACTTAGAATGTCAAACAACTAAATAAATGATCAAGCGAGTAATGGGCCACTAAACACCTCTAGGTTTCTCAAGCAGGTGCTAAGAGATGAAATTGCCTACTTGAAGGAAAAGCTTGAGTGTTCTAAAGCTTACAACCGAACCTTAAGGTCTCTTTTAGCACAAGTCATTAGGGATACTTATGAGATGATAGAGGACCTTAAGGCTTGTATACAGGACTTAATGTACGGTCTTTCTTGTTCAAATCTAAAGAGCCTAGAATAAAGTTCTAAAATCAATGCTAGGTTCTCTACCTTTGTTTTTGTATTCTAATCTTCCTTTTTCAAAATAATAAAGCTCTCTTTAGTTCATCGTTCATCATTCTTGAACATTCTCGTCTTTGTAAATAGTCTTTCAATCAATAGTTATCTAACCACTATTCGACCTCATTTAAGGAAATGTAAATAAAATCCATAGACTTGTAAATTGAAACCCAAAAATCACCATCCTTTTTTGCAATATATTATTTCAAAATAAATCTTTACCTTTCTCTCTCCAAAAAAAAAAATTGAAAAAAAAATGAAAAGAAAAGTTGCCAACGGCTGTAAATCCTTATGGGCCTAAGGAACCAACACAAGCTCAAGCCTTTGGCCTACTCAAGTAACTAACCCAAATACTTGGTTTCCAAACTACATGAGGTCCTTTAACCTATTAAGGGAGCCAAACACGAGCCCCTTTACCCATTCAATCCCAGCACGAGCCTTTAGCTCATTCAACAAGCACGAGCCCTTTAGCTCACTCAAGTAGCTAGCCCAAACACTTAGCTTTCAACCCTCACTAGATCATTCGATCTATTAAAAAAGCCAACATAAGCCATTTGTCTCATCTAATCTAAACACAAGCCACTTGGCCAACACCAACATTAGGCCCATTCGAGTAACCTACCTAAATACAAGCCACTTGGCTAGGCATTCAACCTAAACACAAACTTTGGGCTCATCCAATCGACTTACCCAAACACAAGCCAATAGGCTAGGCATCTAATCTGAACATGAACCATAGCCCATCAAGGTAGCCGACTTGAGCACAATCCTCGACCCTTAAAAGTAACCAAGCCAAGCCAAAACCCTTAATTTGTTTAGAAAGCCAAGCTCAATCATGAACTAAACCAAAATACAAAGTCAAATACTGAGGCATGATTTGAGAAATTGGGGGGCAAATCCTAATCCTGGGCAAATAAAAAATGGACTCCTCCTTAAGAAACCGGTAACTCACTTTTTGAAAGTTTAGGAAGAGAAAAGGAAAGCTATATACTATACACCAACCTAAAACACTTTGAGAGTTGAGCGACATATTGGTGAGAATACTTTGAACTTATTCCTTAACAGAGGTTCACTTTGAATGTGATACATTGATTAAAGTGAAGTTAGGCATTCATTTCTAAATCTTAAACACAGTCATTTGTTGTTCACCCCATTGGACCTATTTGGAGAATTTCTAAATTCAAACCTTATCAAGAACCACCCTACAATGGGGCAATTAGAAGGTTAGGGTCATTGATTAGATGGTAAGGGTAAGATTAGTTTATGCTTGCTTTTGTAACACTAATTCAAGATAAGATTAGTTTATGCTTCTTTAAGTAACACGAATTCAAAAACAACTTTTATTTCTGATAAATTATTTTTCTTTGAAATAAAGAAGAGCCAATTTCCTTTTTCAACCACCTCAAGCCCATACACTTGAAATCCAAGGAATTAGGGCCTTGAATCATTCAAAAAGAAAAAAAAAATCAACAATGGAAACAATCACCCTTGGGGCCAAAAGAAGAGAGAGAATAGAAAGAGATAATAGGGCAAAGCAATTAAAAAAAAGGAGAGAAAAAAAGAGGCCAAAGAATTGGGCCTAGAAGTGTAGGACGAAAAGCCCTAAGAAATATTTCACATCCTAACAAGGGTAACCAAACCAAACCAAATCAAAGGGTCAAAAGTCAATGCCCAAATAGCCTTAGAAAACACAAGGTCCTATATCACAATCTTAAGCCCGGAAACCTAAAATTCCATATCCACACAAACACTCTAAAGCCTCTTTTATCTAGAGAGAATCACGTAAGGCCTCCCCATCCACAATATCACCCTTATACATGTAAAAGCTCTTCCGATCTTGAAAGATAATTTACCTTTAATAAAATTTGTTTTTGAAACTAAGACAAGCATACTCTTAATTTTTCCCCAAGGTTCTTAATTTGTACACTTGAGATTAATTAAAGTATTCCTATCAAAATAAGCCTTTTTGTTAATCCTTTTTGAAACCCTTGGACGAAAAACCTAGATTCATAACGTTAAATAAAAAAAGACATAACAAATTGATCAAGGCATATCATTTGCAAAATGGATTGTAACTTTTGGAACTGAAGTCGAGAACAGGATTTAGACTGAGAGCTAGTAAGGAAGACCTATTGGATAAAGTAATTGTAAGTTACCTTCTCCTTAAGAAAGGAATGTCTTGAAATTACAAAAGCCTTAAGAGAAGCCTTAGGGTTAGGGGCATTAAGAACTTTCACATGATTACTAAGGATCGGAGTGGTTATAAGATTGTTCCTTAATAAGAATTTATACCTGTTGACAAAACTTTCAAAAACAAAAAAAAAAAAGAAAAGAAAAAGAAGAGAGAAACTAAAGGCTTGTCACAAATTTTTTTTTCTAAATCCATGTTAGCTCAAATAGCCAAGTTTTTAATCTATGTCATCTAGTTCCTTTCCAAGGTTGTCATTCTTCCCTAATTGTGCTTTTTAAACACCCTTCAAACTCTTTTTTCAAACCAAGGGGCCTATCCCTACTCTTTTCCTTATTCATAAATGGTTTTTCAACAATCTCTCTATAAATACTTTTCCAAGTCAAAGAGTTTTTTGAAACCGGTTGCTCACCTTACTTTACTTTTCTGATCCTTCATCATTTTCCTCTTAAGGGTCAAGCTAGCTCTTAGAGCTATGTCCCCTTTTCTTTTCCTTTTAGGGTTTTAGCTAGCCCTTAGGGTGTTGTTCCATCTTTTTAAGGTGTTAGCAAACTCTTAGAGTGCTAACCTCTCTATTATTCTTTTTTGGTTCTAACTAGCCTTTAGGGCACTAATCCATCTTTCTAGGGTATTAGTAAGCTCTTAGAGCCTAGACTCCTCTTTTATTCTTCTTAGGGATTTAGTTAGCCTTTAGGGTGCTATCCCTTTTTTCATTTTAAGGATCCCGCTATCCTTTAGAGCATCGTCTTATCTTTTCTAAGCTGTTAGCCAGCTTTCAACCCCTCTTTCATCATCTTCCTTAGGGTTTTTAGTAAGCCCGTAGGGTATTTCCCTTGCCAACTTTCTCTTAGAAAGCCCATAGGGTACGTCTCCACATCAATTATCTCTTAGTAAGTCCATTGGGCACATTCTTTCAATTGTCTCTTAGTGAGCCCATAAGGTGTTTCTCTCATCAAATCCTCTCAAGAAAGCCCATATTGCGCATCTTTTCTTAATTCTCTTAGCGAGCTCGTGAGGCCCTTCTGTTCCTTTAGTAAGCCCATAAGGTTCTTTCTTTTACTAGGTTCTCTTAAGCGAGCCTATTAGGTGCTCCTCTTTCACTAATCCCGTAGCAAGCCCATGGAGCACTTCTCTTCATCAAATTCTCTTAGTGAGATCATGAGGTGCATCTCTTCATCAAGTTTCAATTTAAGGTCTTAGCTGGCTCTAGGAGTACTTTGCCCATCCCACTTATGTTGGTGAGCCTAGTGAGGCACAACCAAGTTTTAGATCGATCCCAATTTAGGGTTGCTAATCCCTGAGAGATCCTCCCGCTTAGGTTAGTCAGCTTAAAGGAGCACTACTAAGTTTTCCAGATTGATTAAATTATAAGGTTGTTAGTCCCTAAGAAACGCTCCTACCTAGGTTAGTCATCTCAAAGGAGCACTACTAGGTTCTCCAAATCGATCCAATTTTAGCGTTGCTAGTCCTCGAGAGATGTTCTCGCTTAGGTTAGTCAGCTCAAAAGAACACTAACAGGTCTTCCAGATTGTTTAAATTCTAGGGTGCTAGTCCTCAAGAGATACTCCCGCCTAGGTTAGTCAACTTAAAGGAGCACTACCAGGTTTCAGATTGATTAAATTTTAAGGCTGCTAGTCCTTAGGAGATGCTCCTGCCTAAGATAGTCAGATTAAAGGAGCACTACCAGGTTTTCCAGATTGATCAAATTTTAGGATAGCTAGTCCTTGAGAGATACTCTCGCCTAAGTTAGTCAGCTCAAAGGAACACTACCAGGTTTTAGATCGATCAAATTTTAAGGTTTTTTGTCCTTAAGAGATACTCTTGCCCATGATAGTCAGCTTAAAGGAACACTACTAGGTTTTCCAAATCAATCAAATTTTAACATAGCTTATCCTCAAGAGTTGGTCCCACCTATGTTAGTCAGCTCAAAGAAGTACTACTAGGTTTCAGATCGATCAAATTTTAGGGTTGCTAGTCCTTAAGAGATGCTACTACCTAGGATAGTCAGCTCAAAGGAGCACTACCAGGTTTTCTAGATTGATCAAATCCTAAGGTTGCTAGTCCCCAAGAGATACACCCACCTAACTTAGTTAGTATAGTAGAGCACTACTAAGTTTCAGTTTAAGCTCTTTGCCAACTCTAGAAGCGCTTTGTTTTCCTTGGTTAGTCAGCTCATTATGATATGAATAAGTTTTCTCACCTCAGTTTAGGGTCTTAGCTAGCTCTAAGAGTGCTTTGCCCGCCTTGATAAGTCAGCTCATTAGGGCAGGACTAAGTTTTCTTACCTCAATTTAGGGTCTTAACCAACTCTAAGAGCACTTTGCTTACCTTGGTTAGTCAGCTCATTGGGGCACGATCAAGTTTCCTCATTTCTAGTTTAGTGTCTTAGCCAGTTCTAGGAGCGCTTTACATACCTTAGTTAGTCAGCTCATTAAGATACGACTAAGTTTTCTCACCTCAGTTTAAGGTCTTAGCTAGCTTTAGGAGTACTTTGCCTACCTTAGTTAGTTAGTTTATTAGAGCATGACTAAATTTTCTCACCTTAGTTTAGGGTCTTAGCTAACTCTAGGAACGCTTTGCTTACCTTAGTTAGTCAACTCTTTAGGGCATGAATAAGTTTCCTCTATCAGTTTAAGGTCTTAGCAAACTCTAAGAGTGCTTTGCTACCTTGGTTAGCCAGCTCATTAAGGCACGACCAAGTTTTCCACCTTCTTAGGGATTTAGCCAGCTCAAAGAGCGCTTTACATGCTTCACTTAGCTCCATCAACTCATAAGAGCATAACCTTCTTTCTACCTTTCAGCTTAAAGTGCTATACTTCTCTTCTCTAAATCCCTAATAGATTAGACCTAAGATAGCTAGCTAATTGTAGCGGTTCTTTGCATAAAATCTACTCCTAAGGCAAAAAAAGTGTCTATTTTTTCTTTGTGGCAAAGTTTTGCTCAAACTTTACCACAAAGAGAGCACAAAGAGAGGCAGCTATAGACACCTAATTTTTACCTTCTATTTATTTTTCAAAATAGGTTATAAGGTCTTAAATTAGAAAAAATTCAAAAAAATATAAAATTGAAGAAAACTTGAATAAAATGATGAAATTTAGAAAAAATAGGAATTTTAGAAAAATACAAAAAAATAGGAAAAAGAAAAAAAAGGAAATCTAGAAAAAATACAAAAAATGGAAAAATTTAGGAAAATACATAAGAAATTTGAAAAGTTATAGAAAAATTAAAAAAATAATATAGAAAATAATAAATTTTTAAGTTGCTTAGATAGAGTAGATTTTTAATTTAATTAGACTCAAAATAAAGAACTATTGGACTTGGGCTTAGATTTAAATTTAGCCCAAGTTGACTTGGTCCACATATGGATAAAGGCACATGCCAACGGTCTAATGGTAAAGCAATTGGACTAAGGCATTAGGTTTGGTTTGAAGTCGAGGGTTCGAAAATTACTGGAGCTATAAAAGTCTTTTTTTATCTTTTTCTCTTAAACTCTATACATGGCTACATGTCAGACCGTCATTAGGCCACACGTCTATTTACAACATATGGTGCTTTATGATTGGTCGTGATAGCAAATTTTATTTTCCCTCCATTTTTCCTCCCCTTTCCTTATTCTTCCTCTTTCTTTCTTTTTTTTTTTTTCATTTTATGAATCATACACACGCACATATGGTGGGGTGGGATTTTTCATCGCAAATACATACAACACATAAGGGAGAGGGGGAATTGTTTTATTCTTTCGAAAACACACGCACAGCAATGGGGGGTGGAGGGGCATACTTTGGACACTGACGGATCCTCTCTCCCAGTTGGCATCTCTCTCTCTCTCTCTCCATTGCCTCTCTCTCTCTATTGTCTCTCCCTTATAAAGATAACTCCCTCTCAATACCTTCTCTTTACTAAACCACCAAGTCCATACCTACATAGTAGCTTTGAACCTTCGTCCCTAACTCATTGTACCTAGCCACAATCACTTCCACTACCACACATGACCCAACACCTCACTCTCCTTCGATTAATTCCCCTCCTCTCTCTACTCTCTCTCTCCCTCTCTCCATTACACTCTCTCTCATTCTCGAATCTGTACCGTCTCTCCCTCTTGGACCACTCTCTCTCTCTCTCTCTATAAAACTTCTCTCTCTCGGATTGAACCTTTTCTACCTTTACTGGTCGTGTAGCCCATAAGCAAAACAAAACCCCAACGTCAGCCCTTATCATGGCTACCATACCTAAGACCAACCTACCAAACATCCAAACCAACAATAGCTACTCCCCATTGCTGCAACCCCCATAAACTAACCAAACTACGAATCCCATACCTACTATTGTATAAGCCACCCTCTACTCCAACACACTTACCCATTCACTACCGTTGCAAATCCCTCATACAATTGACTCCTTAGCCACACACAAACCATATGCCAACTAAACCCAATACCCCTTCCTTTATTAATCTCTAACTGTCTACTACATAGATCAACAATAGCACAAACCATCCCCATTGCTGCGGCCGCTGCCTCAACCACTACTTAGACCACCTCCATTGGTAGTGGCATTGAACCAAACCCCTAATCCTCAATAGAATTGCCACAAAAGTGGTTTTTCCCACTCATTCAATGGCTAGATCAAACGGAAACACCCACTCCAGCTGTTGTGCGCAACCTACTGACTTGACTTGATCCATAACCACTCTAACCCAAAGGTCTAATTAAACCGGAACCGATAACCAGCCCTATGCCCGCTCCAGAACCAATCCACGCCCTTTCCCATTTTGGTCCAAGCCGTTGTATTTTTTTATTTATTTATTTTATGTATTTCATTTTATTATTTGTTGTTGTATTTGTAAATTGAAAAAACAAAAGAGAAAAAAAGATAAAGATAAAGATAAAAAAAAAACAAAGAAGAAAAGGAAAATAAAGAAATAGTGTAGTTTTAATTAATTTATTTACTTTAATCATAATAAGAATAGATAAAATAATCAGTAAATAACAATAAACAAATAAAAATAATAATAATAAAATCTGTTTTTATCACTTAGAAAATTGGCTTTTCAAAAATAAATAAAAATAAATGAATCCCTTCAAAATTAGGATCATTTAGAATTTCCAAAAAAAATATAATTCAATTTAGGTCCCTTAGAAAATTTCTTTAAATGAACTACGGAAGTTTGATTTGAAATAGTAAGTACATAGGCACCTGTACGCAAGTACGGGGCGATTTAAAATATGGAAATTTTTGTTTTTTTTCCCTTTTTGTAGATATTTGTGTAAATTAATTAATTTAGTCGCATGTATCCTAATTAGCTACTTTAGAAATTAAAAAGGGTATATTTGAAAAGCGAAGTTGAATTTGAGAAGTTAAAAAGTTGTACCCATTTAGGGTTTAATAAATTAACCCTTGGATCTAGAACTCTGGTTTTAAAAAAACCATTTTATAAATTGGTTTCTTAATTGATAGACTGGTATCTAAGTTATAACCAATCTATCCAATTAGTTATAACTTAATTCTTTTTCCTAACTTCGATCGGGTGACGACTCCAATACCTTTCCAAATTGAAAAAACGATTTTCTTTAAACTTTACTCAAGTATTGGTATTAAACAGATAGGGTTTAGTACTGCTCGGTTTAAAGAAGACTTAATTTTATAAAAGAACCAAGATGGTGAAAAACCAGGTTCGACAAGTAAAGCTCTTGGTAAGGAAATTGAAACCGTATTTCAAGACTCACCAAATTGTAATCCTCATTGATCAACCATTGTAGCAGGCATTGCAACGACTAAATTCCTTCGGGAAGATGATGAAATGTGCTCTAAAGCTAAGTGCTTATGGTGTATAATACAAACCCAAAATGGCATTAAAAGCCCAAGTGCTGGCAGGTTTTTTGGCTAAGTTCACTAATGAGGAAGATAGTACACAGGTTGCCAAGAAACCCGTGTGGTACCTTTATGCGGATGGTTCTTCCACAAAAGAAGGAAGTGGTACGTACCTTGTTCTTTAAGGCCCCTATAATGTTAAAGTTAATTATGTTTTAAAGTTTGGATTCCCAACTAACAACAACGAAGCGAAATATGAAGCTTTGATTGCCAGACTTAAATTGGCCAAAGAGATTGGCGCTAAGAAACTCTAAGTACTCTCTAATTCACAACTGGTGGTGAATTAGGTCATAGAAAGTTATGTGACAAAAGAAGAAGAAATGAGCAAGTACCTATTGGTAGTACAAATGCTTGTAGAAGAATTTCAACCTTTCTTAATCTACAAAGTTTCGAGAAGTAAGAATATTTTCACCGATAAGTTGTCTAAGTTAGCTAGAATGGCATTCCCAAACCTAAGCAGCAAACTTTCTGTAGAATTTCTCTCATAAAAAAGTTTATCCACTTTCTCTCAGAGCTACAAATTGGCTCATTGCTTAAGAGAGGAGTCTTGGATAGATCTTGATGTGTCTAAGAGCTTAGTTTTCACTAGAACTCATTGTAACATATTTGAACTAATGGTCCTTTGAAATATCAAAGAAAGTAGAGTGAGTAGACCTACGAATTGATTAAAATAGCTGACGTAAAGCTATTCGAAGGATATGACACACCAATGAATACAACACAGCTTGACACTTCACTTGATATGATATACAAGTTGATGTCAAGGTCTAGCCGCCATTAATCTTGAGCTACTCGGTAAGATTAGATAAAAGTGTATGGAAAATGGACTTAGAGAGGGTTGTCTCACAAGAATAGTATATTCAACGTATATCTATAAGGTAAGATTATTCCAACTTACAAGGAAAAAGGAATATTTATAGTAAGTTTTTAAGGCAACCATACAAATAAAGAAATTACAAAAAGGCATATGAAAGGGGAATTCCCAGTATATATGAAAAAGGGTAAAAAAGACAAATGACAAAAAGGGAAAGACAGTATAATGTTAGGTGAAATGAATAGGTGGTAGTGTAACATTGGTTCCATACATAGATTCTCTTATTACAACAAGCGAGGGTAATCAAGATGTTACCGCATTAGGGACTACTAAGATGAAGAAGGGGTGCAATAAGTGTTGATAAGGAGTTAGAAGAAAGTGCTTGGCTTGAAGAACAGTGTCACCTTACTTGGTAGGAGTCTCTCAGCAAGATTATCACGTTACTCAACAAGTCTGAAGAAAGTTCGATCATTTGGTATAGAGCCTTCCACAAGCAAATAGTTTCCATCGGCATAAAAGAGAGAATAGAGTAGGATGTAACCTCTCGAATTTGACAAGGAATTCAGCCATTCTTCTTTCATGTAGGGTCTCTCATCATTTGTTGCCAGGAGAGAATTCTTTGAGTAAAGGATTGGAGGCTTCGGAGTTGTACGCAAGTAAGAGGACCGATGGTTGGTAGCTCATCAAATCTCCTCATAGATTATTTGAAAGATGGCACCATCCTTGATGATAAGAAAGATGCATCAAGACCAGTTTATCAAGCTGGGAATTATACGCTGATAGATGGTTACTTGTGCAAATATGGCATATCACAACCTTATCTTTGATGCCTTCCTCTGAGAGATGCCTAACAGGTATTATCTAAACTATACGGTGGCATATGCAATAATCAAATAAAAGTATAGACATTGTATGTCTATGTATTGCTACTCGGCTATTATTGGCTGACCAAGAAAGAAGTTGCAAAGATAGCTATTCAACATTGTTTACAATGTTAGAAGCATGATGTACCGAGTTATGTACCTTCAACTGAACTATGTTCCCTATCTAGTCCTTAGCATTTTACTTAATGGGGGTTGGATATTCTCGAACCCTTCTAAAAGTCAACTACTTAGTGATAATTTGTCATTGTTGTTGTGAATTATTTTATGAAATGGGTAAGGGCTGAAGTAGTGGTAAGGATCACTAAATAGAAAGTAAAGGCGTTTATTTTCAACTCTAAAATATCAAGATTCGAAGTTCCTTCTATGATGATCACAAATAATGGCCCATTGTTTGACAACAACAAGCTCGAAGCATTTTGTGAGAAATATGGCATTTACCTAAACTACACATTTGTAGCACACCCTCAAATGAATGGACAAGTTGAAGTAGTCAACAAGATCATCTTGCATAGCTTAAGGAAAAAGTTAATCAAGTTAAGGGGAAATGAGCTAATGAATTGTTAGATGTCTTATGGGGGTACCGAACAACTAAAAGAACCATAACAGGGGAAATCCCCTTTAGGTTAGCATATTGCATGGAAGCAATGTTGCCGATTATGTTAGATTTGCTTAATTGATGAACGTAAAATTTTGATGTGATGGTTAATTACGTGGGATTGATAGGAAATTTGGATACAATCGAAGAAACAAGAGATGTAGCAAGAGCATGGGTTGCAACATACCAGCATAGAGCAATTAGGTATTATAATAAAAAAGTAAAGCATAAGGTCTTTCAACCTGGAGAATTAGTTTGCCGAAAGCTGGAAGTAACTAGCGTAACATGGGAGGATCTTATTAGGGTTTGGGAAATCGTTGGCAATGGGGCCTATCAATTAGAAAAGTTAGATGGATCAATCATCCCTCATGCATAGAACGTCGAGAATTTAAAACTCTATTTCAATTGATTCCTTCGATGATGTTTATTTCCATTTGTTTGTAAGGCGATAGCTTACTTGTTTATAAGGCAATAACCTACTTGTTTGTGAAACAATTATATTTAAGGTTTTATTTATTTATTTATTTGCATCTATTCATGATTAACAAGTTAATAAGTTGAAATTGTATGGTAAATGAACTGACGTAAGTCCAAGCCTACCACTGTTAACGAACTTCATAAATCAATCCTACAGTTGAGTAAAATAGCTAGTCTACGTCTCAAATGGCCAATGGACAATGTCTATAGAAGATGCAAGAAAGGCATGTGAAATAAAACATGTCGAAAAAATTAAGCATGTGAAATAAAATATGCTAAGAAGTCTCAACATATGAAATAAAACATTCTAATAAATAAGAGCACATGAAACAAAACATGCCATAAAATGAAGAAAAATTATACCTGCCGAGAAAACACAGCGTGTGAAATAAACTATGTTTGAGAACGATAGAGTGCATGAAATAAAACGTATTGGAAATACTAAGTTATATGAAAAGTGTTTCTCATTCATCATAATATTATTACAATTACTCAGCCACTCAGCCTAAAGCACTACGTACAAAGAATAAAATGACAAGACAATCTTATAGGCTATTTTCAAAGTGAGCAAAAGCAATTTTTGGGTAAGAAGCTGGGGCCTTCTCGGAGCATATTTCTTTTTGGATGCTTAGGGTCCTAAAACAAGTGGATTTTTCTTTTCACTCATAGGAAATTTCCTTTAAGAGACGTTCTTTGTCTTCTTCTAGATCCTCAACATGAGTTTTGTTATCACCCCTCATATCAATCTTGGTGCCCAATTCTTTGTCATTGCCCTTGTTATAATTGCTAACTTTGTCATCAACGTTAACGAAATCTAGGCATGAGAGATCATAATCAAGGTAAAGCTTAAGGATTTCCTCTCTTGTTGCTTGAACCCCCTCTAACAACTTTTTCTACAATAATCTCTCGTATTGCCGACTGGGAGTGACGATGTCTAATGCCTCTTCAACAAAGGGTCCCCTCTTTACAGCCTCTTCAACAAAGGGTCCCCTCTTTACAGCCTCCTCTAACTCGACAACACGGCTTTGCAACCTTGTATTGTTAGTCTCTAACTCCTTGATTTGTACTTTAAGCCTGTCTTCTTCGTCACTCATCGTAGAGAGAGTTCAACCCAGACCCCAACACTCTTCTTTCTTCTTTTATAGTTCCTCTTTCAAGCCCTCAACTTCCTTATACTGCTCCTTAACCTTGGCCTTAAGGCTCAAGACTTCATTAGCAATTGAAGAGTATGCCAACTTCTTGGTAGCTGGCTCTTCGTAATACTTTCTAGCCTCCATCTCAACCCTTATTCTTGCATCCTCAGTTATAGTAATTTGGGCTTTGGAGGAATTGTATGCATTTTCAATTTTCTGCAACAAGCTAATATTGAATGATGAATATTCTAGATGACCTGGCAAAATACATGAAGATTATTATTGTCATTACCTTTTTAATTTCTTTATCAACCTTGTCCAAAATTGTTAGAACGTGGTTACTTATCTAAAAACAAATAGAAGTATTAGTAACTAAGCAAACCTAACAATTAAAAGGATGTTATAGATACTTATATTATACAACTTGGCCGCGATATGAGCCTTATTACAATTGTTGACCCTATCAACGTCTTTCTTCATGATCTCTTTGTCCTTTAGAAGAATAACGCCTTCCATCAAGGCTAGAGATTTCGTCCTATCGCCTAGCACCAAGTTGATATGTAAGACGATGTGGCTTCAATATTGGATAAAGTACTTGCCGACCTTTATGTTGAGGACAAATTCGGCATTACTATTGCCTAAAGCTTTGTTATGCATTGCCACCTTCATCCTTTAATTGGACCTCTTGGTAGGAGGTTAGCTGATAAGTTTCTTCTCACTCCTCTTGTTAATACTCAACACTGCCTCCATCATCATTGATGACCCCTTAGCGGTAGTAGAGGTTTTAGCCTCATTGTGTGGTTGGGTTGCTTAGCTACCCTTTCTTAACTCTATAGTAGATGGAACATTCTCAACTAGAGGTACCTCAGTTTGTTCAGCCTTAGCCAACCTAGACTTCTCGCTCCCTTTCCACTTCTTAGCTGATTGGGAGGTCTTTTTTTGAGCCACCACTTACTTCACTGCACCCTCCTTTGCCACTTTTTAGTAGCAGCTAGCCGAACAATAGTGACAATAGTGGTTGCACACTTATTAGCCTTTCACTTCTTGGCCTCGACTTAGGCTAATAACTTGGTAGGATTCACTTCACTAATGCCTATGTTTGTAATATGAAGTAAACATATTAATATTAATGCGAGGAATAAGAAAGAACTTACATTCTCTATGCCGGGCAAGGCTTAAAGGCAATAATTCCTCTCCCAAGTCATGAGAACAGCTTTCCTCTTATAGCTATACTTAGTATGGCAGTTACTCATTAGCGTGCCTTTCTTCTCAAAAAAGATTGAATTTCCACTCTCATAAGGCCTTATTATTCTTTCAGCATCCTAGAAGAACATTTTGTTCTTCCTCCTTTCTTCAATCTTCTTTGCCACAATGTCATCATTTAGTATCAACTGTTTGTCTTTAGTATAGATTAGCTCGGTCCATTGAGTCCAGAAATATAACTCTTCATCTAAAACAATAGATATGAATTTGTCGTGCTACTTATGGCTCTTAGACTCCAACACATCCATGAACTTCCACCCATGCCTCGTAGCGGCGAAGTACCGGCTATCAAGTTGCCCCTTAATTGTAAAGAAGTACTAGAATAATTGAGGCATAACCTTGACTTCAACCTTTTCACAAATTACTTCAAAAGCAGCTAGAAGCCAATATGTATTTGGTGAAAACATACTTGGCACAACTCGAAAATAATTGAAGAACTACCTGATAAATGATGAGAAAGGGAAACACAGTCCAAAATCAAGATACTTAAGATAAATGTAGAACTCATACTCCCTCAAAAAATATACTCTTTCCTCTTCTCTCGAACTCTTAAGATTCCATGCCCTTGCAAGGTCTTGCCAGTACTTATTATATTTTGAAACAAGGACCTTATCAACGACACTAATTGCTCTATCTAGCGAGTCATAGAAGTAGACAATATTATTGTATAGATACCTAGCCACACAAATCTTGCCTCCTTATCATTTGGGTAGGTATTTACTATGATAGAATTGATTTAGGCGAGTTTATCCCACCACTTCTCTACACTATAGGCCAAACTACTCAAGGAACATACTGTTTCACTCATTTTTTTAGGGCGGGGGGAGGAGGAAAAGTGGCCTCAATCTCCATTGCTTTCGAATCCGAAAGGATAAGTCAAAAAATTACATTGCAAACCATACCTGATTGATTATAAATTTATAAAGTTTAAAGAGTTTGAAGATAAAGACCAAATATCAAAAGTAAGAGAAAGCTTATGAATGTGATTGTAAAGTTTGATTCTGCTATCTCTTAAATACTTTGTTGGAAATGACATGCTGTTTTGAAGATGGCATGGATTACTAATACGTGTTTTGAGATAGAAATCTAGCAGTTATGAAGTCTCTGACAGTTATTAGGCCTACCCCATAATGATGATTGAGGTGACAAATGTCATACCCTCTACTTTTTGGTTTATTAATAAGCTGGAAAATGAAAATTGTAACTTTTCAATTAAGATGCAATCCGTTTTTCTTCCTACCTTACTTAGCATCTAAGGAACTACTTCCCACTCGACCTCCAATATATTAAATGTTACTTCCTTTATCGAATCCTCGAACACAAGAGTTAGGAGGCAAATGTTGATAGTCAGTTTTTGTTTACTCATCTTGGCAAACATTGATATTCAAAGTTTTACTCACTCATTCATTTGGCTACCAACAAGCTGAGTTACCTATATTCTCAACATCTCGCCGAGTAACATAGATCCGTTCCTAATTTGAATTCAAGGGAAGTAGCAAGAATAGTTATCATTGCTACGATTATATTACATAACTGCCTACCCTACCTACATTTCAAGGTATATGTCTAATCAAGAAACTTCCACGTGTCCCAATAGTTATTTCGATAACTGTTACTTCAGATAAGATATTCGCCTATAAATATGAAAAAGAAACACTGTAATCTGATAACTTTTTACTATTCTCAATTTTCCTATTCATAATTACTAATTTAAGTATCGGAATGGTCATACTAGACTAAAATCGGTATCAAAAGTTTTTCCTTTTTTTTTTCAGGAGAATTCCAATTACCAAAATCTATCAACAACATGTGTCATATGTTAGGTCAAGGTAATAGTTTTGTGGCTGTCTCACCTTTTAATTTGTTAGAAGTAGTTGCTTAATGAAGAAAGCCACTAGGCACTTTGGACGATCAATAAAATTGTCATTCCTGTACATTCTCATTGACCAAAGCCGCAATTTTCTCGACAGTCTGTGCTTTTCCATCACCTGTCTTACTTGAAGGAAAAAAAGAAAATTCAATAATTGTAGCGTGGTATAGGATATGTTATGGCAATATAGCATGGTAGATTGTTATAAAAGCCACTAAAATTTCTAGTATATTTGGAGGATGATGAAACTTATACCAAATCCTAAGTTAAAAGAGAGTAACATTAAACATTCAAAGTGCTTGCATAATAGATGGAGAAAAAAAAAAAAGTGCACCTATAATAGGTGTACACACAAAAAGAATCCATGACCAATTAAAGAAAAATGTCAATATAGATTTTACGGGAACATTTTGAAGTTTTGAGGGTAAAGATCCGAAATGAAAAGCCAATAAACTTATTCAGTTCTTGAAATCCGAATGACTAGTGGACGAGATGAATCTAATTTCAAAGAATTGGAACCTACGGAATAATCTTGGGAGAATGCTTTAAAGAGGAAAAGAAAAACACTAAAGAGCAAAAGGAAAAAAATTGTTATTCAACATGTTTTTCAATACACGGGATTAAAAACCACAATGATACATTCGCCAATTAGTTACCTTTTTTCTTCACTTGTATCGTGCTTCTTTCTTTATGATTTGAGGAAAAAGAAGATGATTCTTCATTTTTATGTTTCACTTATTATAATTTTTACTACTAACGATATGTTTAATTAAATTACCAATTACGTGGATTTTTTTTTTCTTGAACAAAAAAAGAAGAGGAAGTTTACACATATCATTTATACCACTTAAAATGATACATCAATATTCTTTTAATGGAAACTCAATGGATTTGGCAGAAAAACTTCTTTTTCTATATCAAAAAGTTCGATGACTTGAATGTAATGGAAAAGCAGAAAAAGATTGAGGACTTCTCTTTCGTTCTTTCATCTTCTTCTTTAATTTTTATAAATAACTTTTCCCTTAAAAATTGAAGTGGTTTTGTACTCTCAAAATTTTCAAAAACTGTCAATGTAACACAAATTTTTTATAATCTCCACTTCACCCTTCAAATATACATACTGTTCTCCAAAGGATTTTTCCATCTTTATCTACCTTCAATAAATTTTTAAATAATACGTTCGTGATGCTAAAATGAGATATGTTGCAAGATATAGCCGAACTAATTTCTCGGTGCTATTGTCTATTCTATGCACCACAAGTTATAAAGCATGCAATGCGTGAATCCAAATAAGAGTAGTCGGTCTAATTTGGTCATACCTTTTATCATTAAGAATAAGAAAACCCTCCTGAAACTTAAAATTCCGCCTATTGTGAGAGGGGCTGTACGTGATGCAATGTATGTGCATGAACAAAATGACAAATCGTGGTCATAATGCAATGCAAATTATTGTAGTGAAATGAAGCAAAATAGACGGTTCTCTTCGCATCTCCGGCTTACAAAGAAAGTATTAATTAAGTAACACTTAGCTTCTATGAAATTGCAATCTAAAAGTATTATTCCCCTAAACAGATTTCCTCTCTCTATTTGGCACCTTCATTTTATCTTTTACTAAACGTAAAAGTTATCACGTGAATTCTATCTTTTTTATTTTCCAATTTTATGCATAAACTCTAAGGTAAAGTATTATATTTTAGTCAAATTTTTACTTATCTAACTTACTATTATATCAATCATTGTTTGCATTTGTACGTTACGATTAACTAGATTTTGATGCAACATTATCTTAAAAATGGTGAAGGTATGGTAAAAACATTTTAATGTAATAGTATGAATATTGATTTCTTCACATAATGGATTGAGTTTGATTTTTCTTCCTTTCATTTTGTTTTGATGCACTTGATGATAAAAGAAAAGAATGAAAAGAAAAGAAAAGCATGATGAAGGTGGTAAAAGTTTGTTAAGTATGATATTTACTAAATTGAAATTATAGATATAAAATTTTTTATAAGTAAAATTCTAACTAGATATAATATTCAATAACTTTAAATTTCAAACGTGAAATTCCGATAGTGATATTCACATTATCCTCTCGTTTTTCAATCATTTGACAACTCAATATTTAATTTCACATGTTAATGCATTGGCAACTGGTAAAGCATGGAAAATTTTGGGCCCACGTGATGACGCCATTTTGCAAAGTCCAAAGGAAATAAGAGAATGTGATTCATTGGGAAAGTGAACTTTCCACAATTACTAGTTGAGTTTACCACACTGTTCATATGCCAGGTTTCGAACGGCAGAAACTTGCGTGCGCATTCTGTTATTTTTGAGTGGCCGTCAGGGTCAAGAGTTTAAAATTTTCGAGACCCATGTATTGCGACGAGATTTGTGTTGATGACGTTAATTGTTAATTTAAATATGGTATCATTATTCTCTTTACATGTACCTGAAGTCGTCAAAAACCCTGCATTTGGAATAATTTTAACATTGAAAATGGAGAAGCTAGATTTTATGTAAGGTTTGCATTAGTATCTCAACACAATGAATGTAGTGTGGCCCAGTTCCAATACACTATGCGGCATAGTTAAGCCAATATGTGACAAATGATTCATTTTATTCACTCGATCGGAAAACTTGTAAATAGTCTAAATTTAGATACTACTGTTTTATTCTGATCCCTTTATGATGAAGATTTGAGTTTGATTCCATGTATGAGTATTTAGAAGAAATTTTACATTTTAAAAGGTTCTTGTTTCCATACTTTGAATTGGTCTTTGAGACTACATCATTGCTTAAGAATATGTATATGGTGTAGTCTGTTGCATAAAGCATAAACGATATTGGTTGTATTCATCATAGTTTATTTTGATAATAAGCAGTTTTCTAGTTTGTATATATGTGTGTGTTATGTTTTTTTGGAAGAAAGGGAATGTAAATAACCTCTTAAATTTTGATTTTAATGTAAATTGACCTTATAAATTATTAGATATTATAAATCGCTACCTTAAATTTTAACAAATTAGTAAACAACTCATATAGTTAAAAAATAACATTAGTACTTTGATTCTCGTGTAAAAATATCTCGTCAACTTTTTCAAGATTTCATAAATTTTAAATATAATTTGATTTTTTTTTTAATTTCATAAGAAAATTTTATTTATATTACCAATTTATCAAAATTTAAAAGAATAATTTATAATATTTAAAAATATAAAAGATAAATACACATGTAAATCAATGGTTAAAGACTGATTTACCATTTCCCCTATATATTTATATATACATGATGAAGTGTCTCTCACCATGCTCCCCACTTCAAGCATTTCTCTCTCTCTCTCTCCCTTTCCTTTTCCTGCTATGTGCTGATTATATATATTGTATGGTTTCATATTATAAAATGACCGAACATGATTGTAGTGTGGAATGTTTACAAGGATATGATGGGAATAGATTCTTATTTCTGTGGCCGACGATACAATATGTAGAGGAAGTAATCCTTTGGAGCCGTTCCACATGTGGGTGCAGCAAATATATATTAATATCTGCCACTTTGCTAATTCCATCATCATCATGCTCTCGGAGTAACTGTTCTTGGAACCCCACTAGAGGACAAATAATCGTTGCATGTTCCAAATGTCCAAGATCCATCAACTATTTTTATTTTCATGCTTTCACATGAAGAGGGCACGAGAACTCTTAAGACTTTTTTCCTTGTAACAATTCAATGTTAAACCTTTCTAAACGAGACTTACGTCTTATATCTTTTGAGGTTTTGCTGATTGAGTCCAAAATATTTTTAAAGCTATATTTAAATTTTAGACGTTTTTGAAATAAAAAATCGAGTTATAAAATCTTTTCTAGAGAATTGTTAAACATCTCTTTTATGAAAAAATACTTAGGATTCAAATACTCATTAGCAAGGTATCATACTTAGTTGTCAAAACAAAAAGTGACTAAAAACTTACACTTTTTGAAACAATTTATTATTTATTTAACAAAACCTAAAAGGTGTTGAAGACTTTTGATAACGTTTTTACATATACATGTTTTGATGGATTGAATGGCTCCTAAGCAAGGATTCTCTAGGTGAAAAACTTCAATGGATAGAAAATACTGAAAACAAGGGCATTTTGCATGTTTGGAAGTATCAATACCTTAAATTCTAAACATGAACTGTATCTTTTTCACCTTCTTTTTGCTCTTTTCTCTCTTTCATTTTATTTTCTTTCCACACATATTCTATCTTGTAGTAAAATTGTCTAAAACAAAGAATAAATATTAAAAATACCAGGCTTTAACACTCTCTAAGCCAACCAACTCCATTCCCTTTTCATCACTTTAATGATTGTTACATTAACAATTCTGTTCGTTGGATTTCAACTTTATGAATTAAGGTGAATACCATGTTTGGTACTTGAACTCTATCCATTTTACGAATCACTACCTAAAATTTTAAACGTATTAATTCAATGTCACTAATAGTACTTGAATTAGGTAATTAATTGTAAAAACAAATAAAGTTTAGGTAGCTAATTGCAAAATTAGCAAAATTTAGGTAATTAATTGTAAAAATAAGTAAAATTATATACTAAATTGATGTTTTTAAACTTTAGATAGTACATTATAAAAATGTGTAAATTTCAAGTATCAAATATGATATTTACTCTATGAATTATTTAGCTATTGTTTAAGCGGGAGGGCGTTTCCATCCATTGAAGGTTTCTTTGCTATACTCTACTCTTCTCATGTGCTTACCATATTAAGTCGTAAATCTTTGGTCGAATATGCTTATGTTTGTTTATTCATTCACGCTTCTTTTCAGCTTAGGATTATTGAAGGCCAAATTGCAAGTTAAATGGTTAGTGCTTTCTTTAGCACTAATAATATGAACAAATAAGTCTGTAATGTGATTTGTTGGAGCTTTTTCCTTGCATCTACTGAGGAAAAGGTATTCCCTCAAACAACGGAACTACTATGGTATTTGGTGTGGTCAAAGATACCAAGCATTGCCAAAGATGCCAAACTTTCGATAGTATGGAAAAATGAATTCAAGTGCTATTTTTCTTTTTCTAAGTTTTCAATAATTATCACAATAGTTCTAGGGACTTTAAACATTTCCATCGATAAAATTGTCTAGTTCATCATGTGACCATTGGAATGGTTATAGGAGTCAACGTTATGAGGTATTCAATTGTGAGATGATGGGCTAAAGGATCCCAATCAATAAGACTGCAAAAGAATCCACTTCTAATTTTAGATATTAGTGACTTTTAATGACATATGTTAATGGAATACAAGAGGACGATAAAAACCATTGATGAGGAAAATGATTTTTCCTTTGAAAATGGACCTATTATCCTCATTTCCTATAGTAATTATTTATGATAGTTAACCTATACTACCGAACGTAGCTATGAGACTACAACCTTTGCCTCTACGTCATGTGCTACAAAAAGCTACTAGTAATTGCAACCAATTGAAAACACTATAATAATATTTGGAAATTGTAAAACTTAAAGAAAGAAAAGGGAAAGTGATCGATAGCTAAAAAACAATTAAAAAAAAAGAAGAAAATCATAAAACCTAAAATATAACAAATATATAAATAAATCTAGAAAAGAGTTTTTCTTAGAAAAATAAATCCTAAGGGTGTACATGTTTTATGGTAGACACATTTTAGAAAAGTATTGATAGGCCTTTTTGGCCTATCGCTCTAGAGGCCTAGGCTTAAGTAATAGGCCTAGTTCGATGCCCCCTAAGTACCTCTTGGGCCATAAATGGCTTGGAGGGATCTTTAGAGGCTTATGAATTGTAGTTGAATAAAAGGACTATAGAAAAAATTAAGCAAGCCTTGAAAGTTCAGGTAGATATTAACTATAAGAAAGATAAACAAACAAATTAGTGTGGTGTATTAATTAGAGAAAAGGTAGAGGTAGTAGGAATTTTTAGTCTAATCAATGGCAAAGGGGAAAAGGTACATTATTTAAAATCACAATAACTCATCTATTCATTGTTACAGTTGAAAGAAGTATAGGTAAACATAGGTAGAGTGCAAGAGTCATATTCGGTGTTGTAACTCAATCAATATGGCCATGCTAATAAAGACTGTCCTACCAAGATAAGGAATGATAAGAAATTTCATGTAAAAGTTATAAAGAATGGAATAGATAATATTGAAACCTTGTTGATTGCCAATCATGATAATGTTATAGAAGATAGTTAATGGTTGTTAGATACAGGATTTAGTAACCATCTTAGTGGTAAGGGCTTGTTTACTAATTTTGACAACACTTTTCATACTTTAGTAAAGCTTTGCAATGATTGTAGCATTCTTGTTTGTGGAAAAGGTAAGTTTGGCATTAGGTTGAAAGATGGGTCCTTAGATTATATTTTAGAAGTATTTTACTCCTATAATGTTAATTAGAATCTTTTAGGTGTAGGATAACTAGTAGAGAAAAAATATGACTTGCAGTTTAGCAAACATCATTATACAATTCTCAATACTGATAAACAAGTGATAGCAAAGGTAAACATATCCAAAAAATTGCTTGTTTCCTCTCAAGCACAATTATGACGAACTTTATTGTTATGCTTCCATAATTATTGATGATAATAAGTTATGACACATGAGATTCGAGCACTTAAATTTTAGTAGCTTCAATTTTCTTATGCGTAAACAATGGGTTTCTTGCTTGCCTATTATTAGCGTACCCAATAAAGTATGTGAATGATGTAATTTGGGTAAGAAGCATAGGCATGCCTTTTTTAAAGAGAAAGCTTGGAGAGCTGGTAGGCCACTTGAGCTTAAGCAGATTTATACTCTATAGAAGTTTCTTTCATTGGTGGTAGTAGGTACTTTATTACTTTCATTGATGATTTTAGGCGTAAAATTGAAGCATGTTATAATTTGAAATCATTCATGACTTATGTTGAAAGGCAAAGTGGATATTAAGTTAAAATTTTAAACTAATAATGATAAGAATTAACTCTTTGGACCAATTACATGCAGTTGAACTAGAGAGCTATAAGGACCTATACAAAGACTACTAGCTAAAAACCCTATTTATGATGAGGATTCCTATCCCAACCTTAATCTTTTGCACTTTTGTTGACCTGAGTACTAAGCTCTCATTAGGGTAAACACAATTTTTAAGCTACCAACTAGATATGTCAACCTACTAAGTAATCATACCCATTACCTAACTCATGCCATGCTCTAGGTAACTCCTGTGCTAACCGGCATTAAACCTCTATTCAAGCTGGGTTGTTGAGATACCTGACTTAGAGAGGACTAGAATACCCATCAGTACCCAAGCTCTAACATGAACTAGATTAAGTTAGCCTTGACTGCCGACTCTTCCTAACAGGATCTTGCAACTGCTTAATGACCTCTAAATTCATTTTAGCTTAGCCAACTGTATTATAAGCCTCCAATTGCCTCTTGACAAGTGTCTTCTAGCACAACATTTTAAAATAATTCTTTACTTTTTGGTACAGAATATTCTTTATTATTTTTACCTTTTTTTATTATGTCTTATGTATTCCATTTATAAATTACCCTTTCTATCTTTTCCATGTATGTATTGTAACCTTAGTTAGGTATATATGTAAACCCCCATTTGCTTATACGCAGATATCATTACTCCTCATTATTGAATACAAATATTACCTTTTTTAGAGCACTTAGCCATGTCTTCTCTCTTATCTTTTAACTCTTATCTAGCTCCTTTAGCAAAATTTAGTAGTGAGCAGCCTTAATACTACATTCTTGTTCATATCAAGTATTAGGATTAGGTTGAGTGAGATCTGCTGGTGTGTCATATCTAGTTGGTAATCATTCGGATTTACTAAATCCCTTTTTATTTTCTTATTTCTATTCATTATGGTGCGACCTCTATGTGTATGACTTTGGAGACGCATCAGATAGCGGTATAGATATACTATGTGTAATGAATTTTTTGAAAAGCATGGTATTTAGCATTAATTAACTACAAGATACACACCTAAGCAATATGGTGTGGTTGAGAGGAAGAATAGAATTATTACGGATATGGTGAGATGCATGTTGCAAAGTAAACATTTGCTTAAGCAATTTTAGGCAAAGTAGTTGAATGTACTATTCATGTTTTGAATAGGTGTCTTACTAGAAGTATTTGTCATAAGACTCTGTAGGAAGCATGGAATGGTAAGAAGCCCAACATTAGGCATCTAAGGTGTTTGGTTATGTTGCTTATGCCTACATGCCTATGAGTTAAAAAAGAATCTCGATGACAAAGCATAAAAATATATCTTTATTAGGTATAGTCATGAGATAAAGAGTTATAAGTTGCACATTCCCAAAAATAAAAAGGTGATTGTCAATAGGGATATCACTTTGATGAAGATGGTGTTTGGGATTGGTATAGTAAGAGAAAATTTCACAATCAATTCCTATTATTAGTATTGGAGACAATGTTGATGTAGATGCTAACATATAACCTACACTTGGAGATTCGTCTAGTCGACCATAAAGACAAGGTATGATGCATTCTTATTTAGCAGATTATATAGTTAGTAATGTTAACAATTCTTTTGATGATATAATGCACCATGCCTTGTTTGAAAATTGTGATCATTTGTCTTTAGAAGAAGTTGTTAGTAATGATTATTGGGTGAAAGCAATAGATGATGAAATTCTTTATAATGAAAAGAATAGAACTTGAGAGCTTACTATACTTTCGAAAGGATAAGAAGCCAATTGGTGTTAAATAGGTGTACAAGACTAAATACAGGTTTAATGGAGAGGTGGATCGTTTCAAAGCACATTTAATTGCAAAAGGTTATGAGCAAAAACTAGATATTGACTATTTTGAGGGTTTTACTCTTATTGCGAAACTTCATATTGTTAGAATACCTATTTCACTAGCTGCTCAGAATAGTTAAAAAAAATTACATATGGAATGTTAAATCTACATTTTTGAAGGTGTATTTGAGGAGGAAGTGTATGTTAAACAACCCACTGTATGTGAAGAAAGGGGAGGAAGATAAGGTTTACAAATTGAAAAAGGCCTTGTATGGCTTCAAATAGGTTGCTAAAGCTTGGCACACTAAAGTTGATTCTTATTTTATTAATCATGGTTTTTAGAGATATTTGTATGAGAATACTTTGTATACTAAATCAAACTTATTGAGTGATATTATCATTGTGTACTTATATGTTGATGATCTAATTTTCACTAGCAATAATTGTGATTCAATAGTAAAGTTTAGGGAGGCCATGATTAGTGAGTTTAAGATGAGAGATATGGGTTTGATGTTTTACTTCCCTAGTATTGATGTCGAATAGATAGATTCTAGGATATTTATTTCTTAGAAATAGTATGTGAGTAATGTATTGAGGAGTTTTAGGATGAATTTATGTAAACCAATCTTGACTCTAACTGAAAAGATATTGAAACTAGTCAAAAATGGTGGTGGTACTCGGTTGACGCAACTAATTACAAAATGTTGGTTAGAAGACTGCGTTATTTGATAGTTACTAAAGCAAATATTATGTTTAGTGTTGGCATTATTAGTAGATTTATGGAGACTCCATGTCAATCTCATTAGTAGGTAGTTAAATGTATCTTGAGAAACATAAAAGATATACTTAGTAATGTAATTTCTTATTCTTGTACTAATAATGTGGAGCTTCTAAGCCATATAGATAGTGATTAAGCTGGTGATGTTGAGATGTAAAAAAGTTGCTAAATCTGAAGAAGATGCTTGGCATGGTTAAGAGTAAAGACTTAGTTTAAAGGAGACAATGTTAGATTATTAAACCAAGTAATATTATATTTTTATTAATTGTTTAGATACCATATTTTTACTAGTTATTAAAGTATCTACGGTATATTGTATTGAGTGTTATTATTTCTATATTTTAACTTAACTATATAAGTCTTGTTTTAAGGTGTGGATAAGAGAGACAATTGAGAAACCCTAGATATTATAAGTATGGCTTTCTTCTTTTGAGTAATTGATTTGTTTGATTGAGTGAATTTTATTTCTCCAAAGGTTTAATTAACTTTTTGTTCAAATACAAAGAACTTTCAATGTACTTTTACGTTTACCATTTCTATTGGCATGTTACTTTCCATATAGGGAATTTGGAGCGGAAAAGGAAAACTAATGGGAATAACTTGTTTGTTTATCTTCTATGAGAGAAGTTGATAAAAGGCATGATCTCACATGATGGAACTCAAAAAGTTTTGTAATATAACCACAAGCAGATTACCCCACATGTTTCCATTAATTATACTTTTTATAGGCTTTATACAGGCAGCCAAATACTCAATAATAGCACCATCGAGGGATGGCTACATCTACTTTTAGCTAGGAAAAGCTCCTATCCATTGTTTACTCTAGTATGGTATATAGAGGGTGTAATAGGTGAGGAGGTTCCTTAACGGAGCATTAAATTGCGAAAGGACATTTAAAGTGAGGTCACATGCTATATCTTGGCAAACTCCAAGGTCCTCTTGCCTTGTAACTTGTTAGTCACATAGTGTTTACTGTACTCTCCATGGTTGTATCTTTTGTACTTGGATGGATTTGTCTCATCCACCAGATCTGGCATTGGTCCAAGCTCTACTTCGTAGCTAGGAGCATAGAATGTGACTATTGAAAGACGGTCTTTTTCCTTGTGAGTTATTGCTCTATGCTCCACACTCTTGTACCTTCCATTTGTAAGAACCTGCCCAATTGCGGAAAGAAAAAAGAAACATTAAACACAATCGCCAACGTCACGTCATGTCACCTCGACTCGACTACTATTTTAATTAAGTTCCGTAATTACACAATCACCTTAAAGTTTATAAATGTGACCGGCTATTTAAATAGAATGTCCTGTTACAACTAAAAGTTAAAGATACGCAAAACTTATTCTCAGAGAATTTTTCCTTACTTCTATGGTGTCACCAACGTTGATTACAAATGCATTTGGACGTGGTTGAACCGGCAGCCATTGATTATCTTTAAGGATTTGGAGCCCCACCGAATTTCCTTTTCCTTGTTGCAACACAGTAAGGGCACTTCCATCTGAATGTGGACTTAGTCCCAAGACAAGGTCAGGTCTTGGACAGGGCGGATAATAATTCATCCTAATAGCCTGTACTGCAACTCCAAACATCTCTTCAAATATATCTTGCCTCAATCCAAGGCTCATTGCTATGTATTTCAACAGGTTGTTGCATAATTTCCTTACTTCTCTTGAATATGTCTCTACCATTTCACTGCGAAAATTATAGAATCATAGCATTGGTAAATCAACTGAAAATCACAGTATGAAGCTATGAGCCACCGGAAATAGAAATACCGATGTTACCTGAACTGGTAGGGATTTTTCGGCCACAATTTTGGATTCCTTATGAAGCGAGGTTCGATGCCAAGGGCAAACATATTGCACCAGTCCAATTTCTGATCCTCTGAGAAAACAAAGGCTTGACCATATCCTTGTACTGTCCCTGGAGCCATCGGGTACTTTTGCTTCTCCTCTAGAGGCAGCATGAAAAAGTCTCTTGCTACTTTCTCAATGCTATCTAGGAAATGCAAGTCAATCCCATGATTCACCACCTGATAAACAAAAATGAATGTCAATTTCCATCTATGATCATGCTTAAGTCAGGAAAATATCCACTTTGTACCTGAAAAAAGCCCCATTCTTGGCAAGCTGATTCAAGCAATGACAATTCATTATTCCTTGTTTCTGTATCACCAAACGCAAGCTTATTAAAATCAATTGCAGGAACTTCAGGGGATGAAGACATAGGGATATTTACTTCTGATGGCCGCTCAGCCATGGCCCGAACAAATCTTTCGGGTATGGTAGTCGGCTTAGTCTTTCTTAGCTCTTGTACGTCATCTATGTGACCAACTTTGATTGGAAAAATAGGTGCTGGAGACATTGAAACAAAAGTTGGGATGTCACGCTAGTGTGTTCAGACTTTCATATGGTATGGAAGCTCTGTTTTTTTCAAGGTGCGACCCTGAGAAGCATTAATTTATAGACGAAAGAAATGAACATCTTTGCACTTTATTCGATTGTTTATTTGTAGTGCTGCGGGTCCATGTCTTAGCACTTTCTGAATTCCAGTCATATATGAATAATTCCCCTGTGGCTATTATGTCATATGTGTGAAGCACTAATCAATTGAATTTACATGTTAAATTTTACTCGAGGTTCTGGTACTACTTTTGACATTGTTCGAAAATGCACAAAAACTTGTCCGTTCCTTGTAGGATTTCCATACCTGTGTAATGACAAATGAGAACGGTGCATGAGGGGTGACAATGAAAATGGAATCTAATGATACAACAGTACATTCATTTGTCTCCTGTTGCAGACCTTACTACACAAGTGGTGATGTTTTATTGTACTGGTAGGGGCGATTGCAATAACTAGCAAATGTCTCCACTTGTGAAGGCCATGTCTAGTGTAATTGTCATCATGCCCTTGTCCAACCTTCCTTTATTATTCTCCTCTCTTCCAAAGTTGCTTACTTTAACAACCCTTTTCCAAGTTGGCTATAAAAATAACACTCCTTTCCCAGGGCCCTCATTTGTCATGACACTACATTCATTAATAGTGGTTGAGCCTTCCTTTTGCCTGCATAAACCTTAGGGAAAATTCTCTTACCCCGTCTTTATGACTGAAATACTTAGTTCTTATAAACTTGATACTGATTATGCAATAATTTTAAGTCTTCAGCTCCATAAATACGATACTATCAAGAATATCATTTTTTGAGTTACAAGACATCATAACTTATGTTTTTATTGTCAATCTATTAAAAGAAACAGATACATGCCAACACTTAAATGGATTTTTCAATCAAGTTGACATAAAGATTCAAATAGAAAAAGGAAAAAAAAAAAAAGAAAGAAAAAAAAAAGTTTACATCCCGATTGGAAATATTGTGGTATTTTTGCGCTAACGGATTCCGGTGCCTAAATGACATTTCAAGATATGAAAATAGTTCTCTTTTATTTACAGGCAGAGCTAGCTGCTTGTATTTACATGAGGCTAAAATACTTGAAACCCCTTGTCCATACTCGGATGCATGTACTCGGATCTCTAAAGCGGATAGATCAATGCTACCTATTGACAAATGAATCAACTATATCATGCATCGAGTTTACACGAGGGTACATGATCTCAAAGGTCACACAAACCTTCTTCGGTTAATTCATGGAGCGAGATTCTAAACAATCCAGCTTTCTATTAGTTTTCAAGTGAGCTTGGTGAGAACGTTACCATGATCAAGAAATACGACTATTGTCCACGAGTCCTGGGAATTAAGGGCTATATGATGGTATATTCTACCATATTATGTTATAATCTTCTTATGGGTTACTCTTTTGAAATAATAAAAATTTTGGATTTTCTAAAATTCTATTTTGTTTTAAATTATAGAGGTTTTCCTTTTTTTTTATTTTTATTTTTTCTTTTAACGTTTAAGAATAAATTAAACGAAAAGTTGAAGAAAAATATTTATGTTGCAAGTGGAATAATGTGCATTGTGGGACTTACTATCCCATTTTTCTTGTATGTTCAAAGAAGAGTAACATTAAAAATTACCAACCTGCATTATTGATACAGGGCATGAAATATTTATGGGATGATGACATCCTGCAAAATCACATCGCCAAAGAATATTGGTCGTAGAAGCTCCCTTTCACCTTCTAAAACTTAATCTTCTTCATGATTTCTCTCATTTTCAATCACTAGCTTTCGTCCGTCTGGAATGCCTTACTGCATATTGCAATCGTGAAAATTGCATCAGCTTGATGATAAGTACTCTGTGAATGTGAATGTTAGTTCGAGATTTCTATTTCATTTCTTTATAGTTGTTCCCTACTAAATTTATGGAAATAATTATTTCAGATTACTAAAAAACCATAGCATTTGAATTGAATGCAACCAAACATCAATAGGGAAAATATAATTTTCATTGATATTTAAGGGAAAAATACACTAGAAGTGATGTAACATGTTTAAAAGTTTAAGAAATGTGATCAACATCTTCCGCGATTTTCTTTTTCAGCAGTCAAGTCCTTAAGTGCTGAAATGTTATGCAACGAAGTCCAAGTTAATAACACAACACTTAGCTCATATACGTTTAATATTTTCTTAACACACAAATATGCATGTCGACAAAATTTTTTTAATAATAAAATTAAACAAAATAAAAGTTAAAAATCAAAGAACATAAATTGAAATAGTTCTCTCTCTCTTTTTTCTTCTTTAAGGAAAAAGGAAATGCTATCATTAACCAATCTTGGCCAACCATCCACTATGTGTTGGATTCTTGACTGCCTTAAGTAAAGGTAGATCACACCCTAGCCTAATGGATGAATGATGCAATTCACATTCTAGGGTGTGGCTACTCATCTATCTACTTGGTAATGGGTACTCATTATTTAAAATGGTACATTCTCTTTTAGATAAATTAAAAAAAATAAAAATTAAATAATTTTTTTTTTAAAAGAAAAAAAGAAAGAGAGAAAACCAAAGAAAGAAAATTTTTCATGTGAGCCGATTTCAACTTGTATTGAAAAAAATCATATTTTACATTTTGAGGTAATGGTTCGTGATCACCATCTCAAGGGCATGTGATTACAAATAGATAGGAGGCCAAACCAACCAAATGAAGTGACATGAAAACTAATTCAAATAGAGTGATAATAAGTGACTCGGTAGGTAATACATACCATATGTTATATATATATATATGTGATGTGTAGTATAAATATCAATAAAACGTTAATATATATATGATGTATTCAAATCATTGGTAGTAATTGATTGAAAACTACCAATTCTATTATTATTCATGTTAATATTTTATTAGTACTTGCACTTCACGTGTATATGATGCATAACGTATAATACTTAATGAATCTTTTTTTTTTATGCAATAGATGAAAACCTATCAAATTTAACTTTTTGGATATCAAATCAATTTTAGTATTATAGATAATTACCTTAAGTCAACGAAATAGATAAATTTAAAAACGATTAAAATTTTAAACTTAAATATAATATGAATGAGAAAAACCCTAAAATCTTGATCGAAATCTTAATTGCACATATAAAAACCCTAAACCCTATATATGCATAAATATCCGATATTGAACCCAAACTTCATAAAAATCCTAAAACCATAAACCTAGGCTTATAAAATGAATAAAGTTACCCTAATAATAATAAAATCCTAAACGAATATAATTATCGACCAATATGCGTAATTGCATAAAATTATTAATGAACGGGCTAAAATAACTCCCAAATATTATAAACATAACGAATAACAATTTAATTAATAAATTTTATAAAAATTCAAATATTATTTCATAATTATTATTAAATATATAATTTTGTAATTTACATTTGCAATTTTGATTTTTAATTTCTTCTTTTTCCTCTTTCCTTTTCCTTTTTCTTCTCTAATTTTTTTCCTTGCCACGTCTAGCTTCCAAAATTGTGTATTTCGGTGGACACTTGCATGATTAATTCACCATGTATTAGTCATGTAGACAAAACATGATATTTGATAAACCGTGGATCACATCAATTTAATGCCTCCATTATCTTCTTTTCTTTCTCTTTTACTTTATTATTTTTTTCTTTTCTTTTGGCCAGCTAAACTCTAGAACAATTAACTTGTTTTGTTATCTTTTCAAGATCAAACATAACATAAACATACACATCTCTTGTCTTCTACTGAAAAGCTCTTTCCCTTTCCCATTTCTATTTCTTTTGTTACTCCATTTTTCTTTTACTTCCCAACAATTTTAAGAAGAAGGAAATAGAGTACTTGGATCAACAATACATCAAGATACTAAAGAAAGTAGTTAAGTAGCCTTTTAGTGTATTTATTTTACTAAGTTATATGTACTCTTTCATATATATGTATTTTGTATAATCTTATCTATCTTAGGAGTATGTAGTGAATTTACATGTATCCTATTGTTATTGTAAGAAGAGTCATGTACATAAACTGTAATTTGTGAAAAATTAGTAATATATCATGTACATGTGTTCTTATATGTATTAATACTTAGGTATACATATATGTACTTACATATACTATAATAGATTATACAAGTATTTGGTATAAAAGGATTTATGTGTGTGTGTGTGTGTATATATATATATATATGCGTATATAGCATGTTCATTATTTTCTTGATAGTTACGTATATATGTAGTTATGGCTAAAAACATATATGTAAGTATAAATTACAAAAATACAAGTATAATATATGTATAAGTATCGAATATGTATGTATGTATGTATGTATGTATGTATGTATGTATGTATGGATAATATATCTAGATTTATATTATTAAATTACATATGTATATATGTATAATTAAATTGAGGGAATTTAATTACATAAATACATATATTAATAGTATAATATATAAATATACTAGTATATTTAAATAGTAGATGTATGATATGCTATAATACTAAATTAATAAATAAAGTAAGATAGTATATATATAAATAAGTGTGCTATGATTCTCAAAGAAATAGGAAAATGATTAAGTTACAAAACTTAATAAAATCTAATAATAAAGATAATTATATACATATTAAGTAAAAATAAAAAATAGGAAAAAAAATTGAAAATATGTAAAAATTACGAAAATGTCATGTGGAATCTTCCCATGTGACTACATCAGCATTTAATCGATTTTAATTAAATTCGTAAGTAAAAATACTAATAAAATAATTAATTAACTAGAAAATTATTAAAATAGAAAAAAATAATTAAATAAGTTTTAAAACTTAAAAATAGAAAATAAATAAATTTTGATAAAATAGAGTTAAAAATAAGACAATTATAAAATATAAAATTTAGATATTTATCAAATCATAAATATATAAAGAGAAGCTCAAAATAATAATTTATAATTATTTAAGTCAAAATAATAAAATTCATAATATTTTTAAGCCATAATGAAAAATGCGAGTTATAACGTTCAAAACGAACCTCGCTACGAGAAATTACATCTGAAAAAGATGAAAATGGTTTATAAGTTCATAAAAATTGAAATTAAAACGAAAAAATTATACACGATTGAAAGTTTAAGATAAACCAAGAAAAATAGATAAAAGATTTAAGTTAAAATTTATTTATATTATATTTGGGTTATAGTTGGAAACTAAGCAAATAATGATAAATATTTAGTTAACCGAAGAACCTAGGGTTTTAGAATACTTATATACTTTATTATCTTTTAGGTACCTAATTATCGAAATTTTGAAATCCCAAAGGTTTGAAGAGTGGGCATTAAGTCAGGTGAGGAAGTTCTTATGATCTGCTATTTACTTGCTATTTGCTATTTGTATGCTTTTTATTGTTTGATATTGATTGTTTGTATGTTATCATTTATATGTATGCTTTCTTAAAACGAAAAATATAAATATTTGACTAAAATAATCTGTCATATTTGTCGTATGTCTATGACCTAATTGGTATACTGATGGAGAGTACTAACTTTGCAAATTTTTGAAAAAAATATTTTTGGAAAATGTTTTTCCAATCTTAAATATATTTTGTATGATTTCTGTGAGGCCTCATAGTACCTATGAATAATATTTTTATCCTTAAAGCAAAGCTAACATAATATCTTCAATTGATTGTAAGAGGACTCACATATTTGTACCCATTAGGCATTGGATATATTTTGATAGCAAGAAGACTCGCTTTATGTGCCCAAGAGGCCTTGGATATGTTTGGTAGATGACCCTAGTTAGGGCCTACCTATATTATTTGTTGTTTCTCAACTAAGGTAATAGTCAAGTGTCGTTTAGAGAAATAGTGCCTCTAGGTAACCTAGTGCAATTAAGGTAAGGTGCTCCTACGAGTAAGTACAAAGGATAATCAACATATAAATGACGTAAATTTATAGTTCCTGTCACGAACTGAGAATGGCCTAGTTATGGTAGATGCCATATATTGTACAAAGAACCCATGATTGGTTATCCTTCCAATCAAGAACTCTTTACATAATATATAAGGCTCTACAACCACTAGTTTCCCAAGAACATACAGATTCACATGATATCTTCACATAAACATAGTTATATAAAATTTGAAATACAAAGCTTACAGTACATAATAATTAAGTACATTTAAGTCTATGATACTAATAAAACAAAAATACATGAGTAACAGTCTACATAAATTGTTCTCTCTCAATACACAAGACATCTCGCTCTTGCCTAAGTCCCCAAGCTAACCTGTGGCATTCCTTGGCTAGCCTCTATGAACAGGCTATCCTGTAACAAAATTCTACAGGGGTGTAAGCCTAAGCTTAGTGAGCAAAACCCTCAGCCACACTATGAGCAAGTTATAAGTACATTATATTCACGCATATGAATGAATGATCAAACATAATACTAAACAATATGTATAATTAACTAGTTCATATAGGTAACTCAAATTTAACACCCTCTAAAGTCAGAGTTAGAGTATATACGGCACCAATCAAATCCGGGTATTATACTAGAACTTTACTATGAAACTTCACGTTCCTACTTAAATCAAATAATTCTTTTATTTTCATAAAAACCAAGTTCTAGTATAATCATGAGTAGGCCTCCACAGTCTACACTCACCCCTAAACGGAGGCCTTTAGACTCGACCCTTAGCTAGGCGGTTAGCGCCTCGAACACCTAGTGTTCCCATAGGTTAGGGTAAGGTCATTTTGTATGAGTGCACCATACAGAACCAATAAATTAATAATAACAATCCTCGAATGGCCTCTCTTTATCTCCATGTGATGTGACGGCTAGAATTGTATCTATTCAATGCATGTTAATGCATATTCCAATTTCTTTTTTTTTTTATAAGCTGAGTATTATTAAGTTCAAATTATGCTATAACCATCCAATAGTATATACAATCATTTTCTATATTACCATGCAACAAACAAAACATTATCTGTACTTAAGATAATTTCACAATTCAACGCATAATATCATACATGAGCGTTTCCCAAACCCCATACAGTAGTTAATCAACAATAATAATTAAGTCCACTATCTACAATCACAAACAAGCATGGAATCATAGGGTAAATACTGACTCGGCCATAGCGACTCACCCTAATCGTAGTAATTGATCGGGAGATCTTCGCTCACCTCGGAATCACCTGATCATTATGATATGATAACGCTAGTAAGTAGTTGAATTAACTATTAATTCTAAATATCTAATTACCTAATTCTACTTAAATTACTATCAACTTTTATCCGCTTAGATTTTATTATTAATCGTATGTAACTTTTCATTTTATTTCTGATATTTTTGAATTTATAGTTGTTTTTTATCGATTTCGGACGTACGTTCATACGGTGATGTCCATTTTTGACGTTAAGACCTGTGTTTTATGATATGGACTAAATTTATAGAAATTTTAACCATGGAAACTTAATTACTCTTATTGCTTATATTTATATCTTTTGTTTATACTTAATGATTTAGTTAACTCTTAAATTCTTATACTTAGAAAATTTTACTTTGCTATTACTAATTCATATACTTAATTAAGTATAATCCAATTTAGAAAGTGTATTAGAATTTACTAATTTAGGTACCTACTTATTATACACTCTTCTTATTTTCTTATTTTATAAACCTATACTTATGTCATCGCTTACATCATCATTCGCTTATGTCATCACTTGCTTATGTCATCATGTGATTACATCATTACTTGCATCATCCTTTACTTACCTAAGCCTTATCCCATGGTTATGTGTTTTATGTACACTTATGTATACTTATACATAATGTATATATACTTATACTTTTCCTCTACTTATATGTATACTAGCATACTTATATATATACTTATACCGTATTTATACTTGTATATATACTCATATACCCATACGGTCATATACGTATTTTGTATAATTTTCGTATGCCTAATTTTCCTCTTATGAAAACCTTCCTAATTTCATTCTTTTGAGTTTTTAAGTGTGTATTTAGTAGAGTATAGGTATGTATAGTTAGGATTTATCTTAATTTTGGTTATGTACATGATAAATACCCATATACAAAGATCTCCATACATGTATTATTTTAGTATATCCTTATGTACACATACTTAAGGGCATATACACATGTATTACTTTCCTCGTTTTCATGATTCCTAACTTCCTACACTTAAAGATGGGAACTTTATGTCCTCTTCTTCAAGATCACACATCACATATGTCTACTTATCTAATCTACCCAATTACTTAACTAATAAGTAATATAAAGCAACATAAAGTAACATGATCACATACCTTAATTTGTATTAGAATTATGGAGACAAAGAGGAAAGTATTAAAAGTGAAAAGGAAGAAGAAGGGTCACGGCAATGGAGAGGGCTTTTGCTTTGTTTCTTTTTGTTTTACTTTGATTATGGAAGAAAGGAAATGGTGGGGTTTAGAAGGGGAAATGAATGGATGGCAATTAAGAGGAGGGAGGAAAAGAAAAACCAAAAGAAAAGAAAAGAAAAGAAATCATTAGATGCTAAGATATTTTTCTTATGCATTAGTGTCTTTTGTTGACTTTTCTAATTGCTGACTTTAGTCAACATGTATTGACTTAGTCAACCCTTTGACCTTGGTTAACATGTGTTGACTTGGTCAACTTTCCTTAAGTATATGCCATTTTGTACACATAATGTAGTAATTAAGGAAAATGAAGGGAAAAATTAAGGAAATGAGGTATTTGGTGAATTGATTAGTAAAAATAGATGATAAGGTTTTACTTTAGGTATTTATAGCCTATATACATCATTTGGTAAACTACTTAGTATAACTAGTATGAAAAGTACTAATTAAGGTATTAAGGTTCATTACATTTAACCTAATCTTCAACTATACCCCTAACTCTATGTAATACTATCATAATCATATACTTAAGAGATAAATATAATCTATGATTCATTATTTTAGTTTCTAAAGGACTACTTGAGGATTCAAAATATATATACATGATTAAAAGTCATCTCTAACCTTTTACTAATGATTTGGTAAAATATGAGGGTTATATTATTAATTAGGGTTTTAGGGTATCTTATGATGAATTAGTGCACATATATCTTTAAGGTAATCATTTTAGGGTTTCTATCACTTTTGAATGAAATCTTTAGCATTTACATACATTTAGGGTAGAAAAGTTTCTTACATGATTAATTAATTCTTTTAGGGTTTTCACTTTCATTAACCTTGTTAACTTCTAAATTGTATAATATAATTGAGTCTATTTCAAAAGCTAGATCGAAAATTTTAGGGGTTTACAGTTCCAGACTCCTATAGATGTATTGCCTGCATTCACTACGCATGCATTCATCTCGCTTGTAAATAGATTGCATGTATGCTAATAATATTTGATAATTTGCTTGAATGGTAATAGCGAAGAACAAACTTACTAAGTTGTGGTTTGCTCATTCCCTTATAGTTTCTTTTGTAGGTTCCTTTAAGTAGGGATTAAGATAATCTTGAGAGCAAAGTACAAACCAAAGATAGGTTTGATAATGTTAGAGCTAATTGGTAGTTTAATAGCTTGATTGGTTTAAAGCATGAAGTGACAATATTAAGATTGGAGTTTTTCCTATTATATTAGCTGATTATAACATGAAGAGAATGATTGCATGAAGTCTTAAGGGATAATTATCTTAGAATTGTAACGCATAAGAATTTTGTGAAAGATGTGTGATTAATGTAAGAAGTAACTTATTAAGATGATATGAAAATAAGTATCCTTAAATGGGTAACTAAAGACAACTGTGTATTGAAGACCAGGTGTATTAGAATGTTTCAACTATAGAACTAGAAGTTTTAATCCCCAAAGATGGTAATAATAGTTCAAATGAGGAAATCCAAGTATGATTGGAGGTTTAGAGAAATATTATAATAATAGGATTATGAATCCAAATTGTTGACTTAATAGATTATTAAGAATAAATCCTCATTGATATTACTCAGATTTTAAACATAGTATAATAAGAAGGAAATATGTAAGAATCAACTAGTGGCTAAAAGGAGATCACACCTAATTTATTATTATAACGGAAATATAATTGAATCAAATGTTTGATAATTTAAGTAAACGAGCTTGTTAAATCATATTGACTTGGGGAAATATTATGTTGACTGGGTTATTACTGTTGATCTAATCATAATCCCTTCCATGCAGTACATTAAGAAAGCAAGGATCAATCTGAAAATAATTTAGGGACAATGGAATCACAAAAGATGAAGCTATCTGAGTTTGTTAAGGTTAATAGATACTTTAAGGGTAAACCTAATGACTTAGTTGAAACAAAAGATTGGTTAGATAAAATTGAACAAACCTTTAAAATCTGTAAGGTTCCAAAGGATTTAAAAGTGACTTATGGGAATTTTATGCTACCTAAGGATGCAACATGGGTTTAAGGAGGAGTTCTTAAGGGAATATATTTCGAAAAGTCTATGAAAGAAACTTCAGGAAGACTTACTCCTTTATGCGAAGAGGAAATTGGGGTATTTGTGAATATGAATGTGAGCTCTGAAGACTAATGCATCTTACTTGCCTAGAATTGAGATTTAGTTATCAATTTCGCATACAAGTGTTCCTAGTGGGGCTAGATCAAGAGACTCGAGTCAAGTTGAAAGAATTTCAGTTAAAGACTTACAGTGAAGTTGTTGAAAGAGAAAAAGCGATAGAATGTTGAGGAAAAGGATCCTTAGAAGAGCAAAATGGGGAAAACAAGGAAATCTTTAAATTGGATAAGGAGTCAATGGATAATTCTAATAAGAGTTGCAAGTAATCCATTGAAGCATTAGGAAAAAAGTGAGAAAACCAATTGCAAAGAAGCCACACCAAATAAGCTACCTCAGAGGATTGCCTATGACTAAAAGGAAAGTCTTCTTACTGTGGAAAAATTGGACATAAGGCGAAATGGTGTTTTAAAAGGATGAATGTTTTGATGTGCAGTAACTGTGGAAGGTGTGGTCATGATATTTCTGAATGCTATTGGAAATGAGCAGTCTAAGAAGGAATCTAGTGATTAATTAAGGAACTCAAAGGATTTGATGTAATCAATATGAGAAGATTATATATATAAAACATGTCGTATGGATCTGTTATGATATTTATGGTTATGTATTAGGTACTGATAAGAAGCTTGCTGATTACATGTAAACATACTACTTATGAATGATGAAAATATTTTTAGTAAGGAACTATCTAGGTTAAGTTTCGAAGATGAAACTTTTTATAAGTGAGGAAGAATGTAAACTTAGCAAATTTAACTTTTTGTGTATTGAATCGATTTAAGTATTATAGGTAATTATCCTAAGTCAATGAATGGAGCTGACAAATTTAAAATTGATTAAAATTTTAAACTTGAATATAATATGAATAAAAAAAAAACCTTAAAAGCTTTATGTACTCATCCATTCAGCTATCAATAGGCTGAGTAATTGACATTCTTGGCCTCTCATTGAGAATACGAATTCGATCCCAATTTGAATTCATGTATATGGCACGAACAATTATATAAGCACAGATATATTTTATAATTGCCTACTCTCCCTATATTTTAGGAAAGGTGTTTAATCAAGAAATTTCCATATCTCTCTATGGTTATTCCGATAATTGCTACTTCAAACATAAAACTCTCCTATAAATACGAGAAAGAAATTCTGTAAGGACATCTAATAACTCTTGACCACTCCCTTTTACTTTTCATATTCTTACTTATTGACTTAGGTATCGGAGTAACCACACTGAACTAGCCTTAGTACTAAGTAACTTTCTTTTCTTTGCAAGACATTCCTAATCACCAAAATCCACAAACAACATTTGGTGCTGTCTATTTTTTCCTCAAACGCACCTATATGGTGAAAACTAGGATGACCAAAAGTGTAAGTACTTCTTCCTAACACCTTGAAGGGGGGTAAGGGTGTGGAGAATAGTTATACTGATGAGCAATGTTTGGCTAAACTTAAGCAACTTTGCCTTGATATAGCCGAAGAAAACCAAGAACTAAATAAAAAACATGAAAAGATCCTTAATTTCCTTCATAGCAGTATTCACCCAAATTAAAACAAAGATCATGGCGATCATGACGACGAGAATAGAGATTACTTAATTTATTCACTTGAGTTGCCAAAAAAGTAAGCCGAGGTTGCAATGGGACCTTTGGCTTCTACATTAAAAAAGAATGATAAAGGTAAGCAACTGTAGCAGGTGCACCATGTAGGCCCCTCTCATGTTAGTATCCTTACTGCAATGAGCAAGCAACATCAAATCAAGAAGAGTCCTTTTATTCTTGAGATTTTGGAAGAAGTGATACTATGGCGCATCAAGCGGCCACAATTTGAAACTTATAACATGACAAAAGACCCCGAAGAACACTTGGAGTACTACCGCATGTTGGCCAAGTTGCATGATTTGAGTGATGCAGTGGTTTGTTAAGCTTTTCCCTCAACTTTGAGGAATGTAACTAGTACATGGTTCAAATACTTGAAACCAAACACCATTTCTTGTTTTATTGAACTAGCATAAGTGTTTCTTAAACACTTCCTTGGAAGTAAACTTCCTATTAAGGATTCTTCAATCCTTAACACAATTAAACAAAGATCAAATGAGTTAATTAGAGACTATTTTGCCAGGATTATGGTTGAGATGATTCAAGTCCTAGAATTGGATATGAGTATGGCCCTCAGCGCCGTAATCGTTGGAGTTAAGCCCCATGAATACTTTTTCAAGTCTCTCGTTAAGAATAAGCTAAGAACTTTCACCGAGAACTTTCACCGAATTCAAGACTAAGGTCACCTCATACATTCGTTAGGAGGATAACATAAAGGTCCAACAAAAGGTCAATCAGAATAGAGGAAATAGAAAAAATGACAAGAGGTAAAGTGTAATGGATAGACTTAGTACAGATGATGACCAAAGGTCGACTGTCGAGAGAAAGAGACCGAGGATTCCGACATTTTCCTCCCATATACTAGTCAATTGTCTAATTTCATACATATTAATGGAGGTACATAGGCAAAGAGGCATTCTACAGGAGCTAGAAAGAATAAGAAGAAATCCCTTAAGGAGAAATTCCAACAAGTACTGTAACTTTCACTACAACAAAGGTCACAACACAGATGAGTGGATCCAACTTAAGAATGTGATTGAGAATGCAATTCAACATGGGCATTTGTGAAAGTTCCTAACGAATGATACCGAAAATATAAAGTGATCGTCCCAGAGGAGACATAAGGAACAAGAGAATGACACTTGGCTAGCTGTGGTTAGGAGAGATATAAGAGATGCAAATTTTAGCAAAGTACCTAATAGAGTGATTAATACCATTGTCGGCGAACCTACTATAGGCTAGTCAAGCTCCTCCAGCCTAACAAATACCATAAATTATGTTTGCAACATCTAAGGTAAGAAGGTTAGGATTGACAACACAATCCCTTTTACTGAGGAAGACTTTAAGGCAATCTAGAGGTTGCATGACGATGCACTCGTTATCAGTACAAGAGTCACTAACTTCAAGGTCAAGAAAATTCTTGTTGATATAAGAAGTTCGACAGATGTCATCTTTCAGCATGCTTTTGACTAGATGAGACCTAAGATTAAAGCACAACTAAGATCATATAAGTATGATCTGTGTACCTTCAATAACCAACTTATCCAAGTAGATAAAGTAATTCCTTTGCTAATACAAATCAATGATGACGAGCACATCGTAGAGGATAAAGTAGACTTCCTCCTCGTCAAATGTTGGTCCTCAAACAACATGATCATGGGACGACCATGTCAGCATCTATTTTGCATTGTCCCTTTAACTATACATCTTAAAGCCAAGTTCCTTACTCTTACAAGAGTTGGCATGTGCAAAGGGGATCAACAACTGGTATGGTCCTTATACATGAAGGCCTTAAGAAGAGAAGAGGTATTTTAGGTAAAAACCTGTTCAGAAGGTAAGTTGATTGGCATAGAAAATGCCAAGAGTAATATTGAGAAAATTTCATTGGGAGATGACTTGGGGAAGACAATAAGGATAAAGAAACCCTTATCGGTAGATATTCGGTAAAGTTTGATTAACTTCTTGCAACTTAATGTTAACGTATTTATATGGTCCCATTTAGACATGTCAAGTATCCCGAGAGAAGTCATGGTACATATGCTCTAATTTGATTCAAGTGTGAACGTGGTCCAACAAAATAAAAGGCATTTTGCACTAAAGAAACTAACAATAATAGAAGAAGAAGCCTAGAAGCTATTGAATGCGGGATTTATTCAAGAAGAGCCTTATCCAACTTAGCTAGCCAATTATGTGCTAGTCAAGAAGTTTAACAACAAGGGGCAAATGTGCATAGACTTCATGGATCTCAACAAGGCTTATCCTAAGAATTGTTTCCCATTGCTGAAAATTGATCAAATGGTACGTTCAATCACTGGATACAAGTTACATTCTTTTATGGATGTTTTCTCTAGTTATAACCAAATCAAGATGGATAAGGAGGATGAATTCCATATGTCCTTTGTTATTAACTTTAGAACATATTGTTACATGGTGATGCCCTTTGGGCTGAAAAACACTGGTCCAACCTACCAAAGACTTGTTACCAAGAGTTCCAACCCCAAATCTATGGAAGCGTTGAAGTTTATGTTGATGACATAATCATGAAGAGAGTGAAGGAGGATCAGCATCTTACCGATCTTGTGGAAACATTTGCTACTCTAAGGAGATACAATATGAAGCTTAACACACAGAAGTACGTCTTTGGTGTAACTTTAGGAAAATTTTTAAGATACATGGCTACTCGACATAACATTGAAGCTAAGCTAAGAAAGATTGAGGTGATAATAAACATGAGATCCCTTCATACGATCAAAGAAGTGCAAGAACTCACAGGGTAAGTAGCCACCTACAATAGGTTTGTGTTGATAAGTGCGAATAGGTGTATAGAATTCTTTAAAATCTTAACTAATCCAAAAGAATAAAAATGGTCTGATGATTGCGAAAGAGCTTCCAATAATCTCAAAGGATTCCTTACATCACTCCCAATACTCTCGACACCTATCTTTGGAGAGAATTTATATTTGTACCTATTGGTCAGTTGTTGAGCTCTTTCTTCTATGTTGGTCTGAATCAATGGCAAAAAGCATTAACCTGTTTATTACGTGAGTTATGTTTTGCAAGGGCTAGAGCTTCAATACATGAAAATTGAGAAATTCATTCTATCAATGGTTCTCTTAGCAAGGAAGTTGAAGCCGTATTTTTAAGCTCACCAGATCACTAGATCATTTTAGCCGTATTTTTAATGCTTACTAATTAGCCATTGCGGTAGGCATTATAATAGCTAAACTCTTCTAAGAAGATGATGAAGAATGCCTTAAAGCTAAGTGCCTATGGCATATAGGATAAACTTAGAATGACATTAACAGCTCAAGTATTAGCAGATTTTGTATCCGAATTCACTATTGAGCAAGATAGTGTAGAGGTTATTAAGAAACCTATTTAGTGCCTGTATGTAGACAATTCTTTGACAAGAGAAAGAAGTGGTGTCAGCCTTATTCTTCAAGGTCCCTATAATGTCAAAGTTAATGATGCCTTAAAATTTGAATTCTCAACCAACAACAATGAAGCAGAGTATAAAGCTTTGATTACTGGATTGAAATTGGCAAAAAAGATTGGCATCAAGAAACTTGAAGTGTTCCTTGATTCACCATTGGTGGTGAATCAGGTCACGAGTAGTTATGCGGTAAGGGAAGAAGAAATGAGTAAATACCTGTTGGTGGTACGAATACTCGTAAAATAATTTCAATCTTTTTCAATCCATAAGGTTTCGAGAAGCAAGAACATTACTGCCGATAAGCTATCAAAATTGGCCAGTATGCCGTTCCCCAACTTGAGCGGCAAACTTTTTGTCAAATTTCTCCTATAAAAAGTTTATCCACTCTTTCGTAGAGCTGTGAGTTGGCTCCTTACTTGAAAGAAAAATCTTGGATGGATCCCTTAATTCATTATTTGAGAGACAGAAGTCTCCTTGATGACAACTAAGGAGTACGAAGATTGGTTTACCAAGTCACGAATTATAAGTTGATTGATGGTTAGCTATATAAATGCGGTACATCATAACCCTATCTTCAATGCCTTCCTCTAAGAGAGGCTTAGAGGTTGTTATTTGAACTGCATGGTAGCATATGCAGCAACCACGTCAAAGTGAAAACACTATATATTTGAGCATTGTGACTCAGCTACTATTGGCCGATTATGGGAGAAGATGCAAAGGAAGCTGTTTGGTACTTTCCACAGTACTAGAAGCATGAAGCGCCAAGTCATGTGCTTGCAATTGAACTATGTAGCCTATCTAGTCCTTGGCCTTTTGCTCAGTATGGGTTGGATACTTTCGGACCCTTTCTAGAATCTACTACCCAACGACAATTTTTCATTATTGTCGTAGATTACTTCATTAAATGGGAAAATGCTATGGTAATAGGGAAAATCACTAAGCGGAAAGTAGAAGCATTTGTGTTTAATTCCATAATATCAAGATTTAGAGTTTCTTACATGATAATCACGGATAATGGCTTGCAATTCGACAACAATAAGTTTCGAGCATTTTGTAAGTATGCATTTGCCTAAACTATACGTTTATAGCATATACTCAAACGAATGGATAAGTCGAAGCTGTAAACAAGATCATCTTACATGGCTTGAGAAGGAAAGTTGATCAATTTAGAGGAAGATGGACCGACAAACTATCAATGTCCTATGGGGGTATTGAAATACCCACAAAACTGCAACAGGGGAGACTCCCTTCAGGTTAGCATACTGTGTGGAAACTACTTACTGATTGAGTTAGATTTTTCTAATCTGTAGAGGGAAAACTTTGATATGATGCTTAATCAAGTTGGATTAATGGAAAATCTGGATGCTATTGATGAAATTAAAGATATTACAAGAACTAAAGTTGCGACTTACTAGCATAGAGTGGTTAGGTATTACAATAAAAAAGTAAAACACAAGGTTTTTTAGCTTGAAGATCTAGTTTGCCGAAAGATGGAAGCAATTGACACGTAAGTGAGTCAAAGAAAGCTCGGTATAAATTGGGAGGATTCTGTTAGGGTTTGAGAAGTCGTTGGCGAGGGGGCCTATTGGCTAGAGAGATTGGATGGATCAATCATCCCTCAAGCATGGAATGTCGACAATTTGAAATTATATTTCAATTGATTATTTGGATGATGTTCATCTCCATTTGCTTGTAAGGTGACAGCCTACTTACTTGTAAGATGATAGTCTACTTGTTTATGAAAATTGCATTTGAAGTCGCATTATGTTTCATGATCTTTTGTGATTGCTGAGTTAATGAGTTCTAAACTATACGGCGAACGAACTAACGTAAGTTATAGCCTATTGCAGTTAGTGAACTAAAGAAACTAATCCTACAACCGAGTAATGTAGCTAGTCCATGTCTCAAATGGCTAGTGGATAATGTTTATAAAAGATTCAAGGCGTGTGAAGTAAAACATGCTGAGAAATATTTAGCATGTGAAATAAAACATGCTCATAAATAAGAATGTGTGAAATAAAACGCATATATTATACCTGCCAGATGAACATAGTGCGTGAAACAAAATGTATTGGAGATAGTTATATGAAAGATAGTTTTCATTCAACAATGCATTGTTACAAATACTCGGCCCTATGTTTAGAATGCAACGTATGAGGAATACAAGGACAATCTTATGGCCTATTCTCAGGTTGAGCAGAAGTATTTTTTGGATTAAAGCTTAAGGCTTTTTTAGCAAACATCTTTCTTGGCGCTTAGGGTCTCATAGCTGATAGATTTCTCTTCTGCTGGATCCTTACCATGAGCTTCATTACTACCCTTCAAAATAATCTTGGCACCTACATTATCATCTTTGTCCTTATTGTAACTGCTGACTTGTTATTGACGTCGGTAAAGTTAAGGCAGGAGAGATCATAATCAAGGTAAAACTTCAAGATCTCCTCTCTCGCTGCTCGGACCCCTTCTAACTATTTCTTCTATAGAAGTCTCTCATATTGCCGACTAGGAGTGACTGTATTAAGTGCCTCTTCAATAGAGGGTCTTCTCTTTACAGTCTCCTCCAGCTTAGCAATACAGCTTTGTAAATCCGTATTGTTGATCTCCAACTCTTTACTTTACATTCTAAGCTTATCCTCATCGTTGCTCATCATGCAAAGAGTTCAGTCTACCCCTAGTACTCTTCTTTCTTCTTCTATAGCTCCTCCTTTAGGCCTTCATACTCGTTGTATTACTCTTTAATCTTAGCCTTTAGGCTTAAGACTTCATCGGTAGTTAATGTATGTAGTAACTTTTCGGTAGCAAGGTCCTCTTAGAGTTTTCTTACCTCAATCTCAACCCTTATCCCTGCATTTTCGGTAATAGAAGTTTGCGCTTTCGAGGCATTATATGCATCCTCGATTTTCTGCAACAATTTCATTTAATATAATGAGTATTAAAAGTGACTCGACAAAATACATAAAGACCACTATGGATATTAACTTCTTTATTTCTTTATCAGCCTCATCCAAAGTTGTCAAAATGTGACTACTTATCTAAAAAAGAAAAGGACTGTTGGCAACTGAACAAATTGAATACTTAAAAGATGGTTATGGGTACTTACATCATACAACTTAATTGTAATATAGGCCCTATTGCAACTGTACCCTATCGACGTCCTTCTTGGCAATCTCTTTATCCTTTGGAATTTTCCTTCCATTAAGGCTAAAGATTTTGTCTTGTCTTTGAAACCCGAGTCGGTATCCAAAACGTTGTAGCTCCAACATGGGACGAAGTATTTGTTAACCTCCTTATTGGCAATGAATTCAGTATTGCTAATGCTGAGAGCTTTGGACCACATTCCTTCTTTTGTCCTTTTGTCCAAACCTTTGGACCTTTTGGCAGGTGGTTGGCTGGCAAGTTCCTTCCCCAATCTCTTATTAGCATCAGTGTTGCCTCAACCACCAGCGACTACCCTTCGATAGCAGTAGTATCTTCGGCTTCATAGCAAGGTTGTGTCTCTCAATCGCCCTTTCTCGGCTTAGCAACAAGTTGAATATTTTCAATTAGAGGCTCCCCAGAATGAGCGACCTATACTAGCATAGTCTTCTCACCCACCTTTCGCTTCTCAGCCGATTGGGAGGCTTTCTTTTGTAATGTCGCTTGCTTTGCTGCAACTTCCTTTACTGTTTTCCTTAAGGTAGTAAGCCGAGTAGTAATGGCTATAGTAGCTGCCCTTTTATCAACTTTTGATGTTTTGGCTTTGGCCTAAGCTAATAATTTGGCAGGATTTACCTCACCAGCACCCATATCTACAATATGAGCAAACACGTTAATATTAACACAAGGGAAAAGAATAAACTTACATTTTTCGTATCAAACAATGCTCAAAGGCAACAATTCTCCCCCCTAGGTCATGAGAATGAATTTCCTCTTATAGCTATACTCGGCATGGTCGTCACTCATTAGTGTACCTTATCTTTCAAAAAAGATCGCCTCTTTGCTTTCATAACGCCTTATAATTCTCTTGACATCCTAGAAGAACATTTTGTTCCTCCTCGCTTGAATTTTCTTTGCTATTATAGCATCATTTGGCATCAGTTCTATATCCTTTGTATAGATTGGTTCAATCCATTGAGTTTGAAAGTCCAACTCCTCATTAGATGACATGAATTTGTCATGCTACTTATGGATCTTGGACTCTAACCCATCTATGAACTTATGCCTATGCTTCGTATTGGCAAAATACCACCCGTTAGGTTACCTCCTAATTGTGAAGAAATACTAGAATAGTTGAGGCATAGCCTCGACTTCGACTTCTTCATAGACTATCTTGAAAGCCACTAGAAGTCAGTATGTATTTGGTTAGAACATACTCGATGCAACTCGAAAGTAATTGAAGAAGCCCTTCACCAATGTTGAGAAAGGTAAGCGCAACCTAAAATCCAAATATTTCAAGTATATGTGGAATTCGCACTCCCTTAGGAAACATACCCTTTCCTCTTCTCTTAGCTTCCTAAGATTCTACGATCTGGGAAGGTCTTGCCAGTACTTGTTGTAGTTTGTAACAAGAACTCTGTTGGTAACATTAGTAGTTCCATCTAAAGCATCGCAGAAGTAAGCTATTTTGTTGTACATATATTTTGCCGAAAATCTCTCTTCTTTGTCCTCGGGATAATTATCCACTACAAAAGCGTTCATCCGAGTGAGTTTATCATGCCTTTCCTCAACGCTGTCGGCTGAGCTACTAGAGGAGCACTGTCATGAACCAAGGACGGCTTAGTTGTAGCAAACGTCGTATACTATATGAAGAACCCATGATTGGTTACCCTTCCAATCAAAAACTCTTCACACAATATATAAGGCTCTACAACTACTAGTTTCCCAAGAACATACAGATTCATATGATATCTTCACAAAAACATATTTATGTAAAATTTGAACTACAAAGCTTACAATACACAGTAATTTAGTAAATCTAAGTCTATAATACTAGTAAAAACAAAAGTACATTAGTAAGAGTCTATATAAACTGTTCTCTTTCAATACACAGAACAGCTTACTCTTGCCCAAGTCCCCAAGCTAACCTGTAGTATCCCTCGGCCAGCCTCTACGAATAAGCTATCCTGTAGCAAAAATCTAAAGGGGTGTAAGCCTAAGCTTAGTGAGCAAAACCCTTAGCTACACCACAAGAAAGTTATAAATACATTATATTCACGCATATAAATGAATGATCAAGCAAAATGCCAAACAATACATATAATTAACTAGTTCATATACGTAACTCAGATTTAACGCCCTCCGAAGTCAGGGTTGGAATATACACGGCACCAATCAGATTCGGGTATTATACTAGAACTTACTTTACTACGAAACTCCATGTTCCATACTCAAATCAAATATTTCTTTTATTTTCATAAAAACCAAGTTCTAGTATAATCATGAGTGGGCCCTCGCAGTCCACACTCACCCCTAAATAGAGGCCTCTAGACTCAACCCTTAACCAAGCGATTGGCGCCTCCAATACCTAGTGTTCCCACGGGCCAAGGTAAGATCATTTTATATGAGGGCACCTTACAAAACCAATAATTTAATAATAACAACCCCCCGAATGGCCTCTCTTTACCTTCGTATAATGTGACAGCCAGAATTGTGTCTATGCAATACATGTTAGTGTATGTTCTAGCTTCTTTTTATAAGCCGGGTATAGTTAAGTTCAAATTATGATGTGACCATCTAATTGTACACACAATCATTTTCTATACTAGCATACAACAAACAAAGCATTATCTATACTTAAGGTAATTTCACAATTCAATACACAATATCATACAAAAGCGTTTCCTAAACCCCACACAGTAATCAATTAACAATAATATTTAAGTCCACTATCTACAATCACAAACAAGTATGGAATCATAAGGTAAATACTCAGTTGACCATGGCGACTCGCCCTAATCGTAATAATCGATCGGGAGATCTTTGCTCACCTCAGGATCACCTGATCATTACGATATGATAACACTAGTAAGTGATTGAATTAACTAGTAATTCTAAATATCTATTTATCTAATTTTACTTAAATTACTATCAACTTCTATCCGATTAGACTTTATTATTAATCATATATAACTTTTTCGTTCTATTTCTGATATTCATGAATTTATAGTCGTTTTTCATCATTTTCGGATGTATGTTTACACGGTGATGTCCATTTTGGACGTTAAGACTTGTATTTTATGATATGGACTAAATTTATAGAAATTTTAGCTATGGAAACTTAATTACTCTTATTACTTATATTAATATCTTTTGTTTATACTTAATGATTTAGTTAACCCTTAAATTCTTATACTTAGATAATTTTACTTTACTATTACTAATTCATGTACTTAATTAAGTATAATCCAATTTAGGAAGTATATTAGGGTTTACTAATTTATGTACCTAATTATTATGCACTCTTCTTATTTCTTATTTTATAAACCTATGCTTATGCCATCGCTTACATTATCTTTTGCTTATATCATTTTTTAATTATCTCATTACTTCATCATTTGATTACATATGCCTTATCTCATTATTATGTAATATCTAAAAAGCTTATGTACACTTCACTTAAACTATTATGTACATACACCTTTACTATACTTATATGTATACTAGTATACTTATACATATACTTATACTTATACCGTATTTATACTTGTATACATACTCTTATACCTATACGGTCATATACATATTTTTGTACAATTTCGTATGCCTAATTTTCCTCTTAAGAAAACCTTCTTAATTTCATTCTTTTGTGTTTTTAAGTGTATATTTAGTATAGTATAGGTATGTATAGTTTGGATTTGTCATAGTTTAGGTTATGTACATAGTAAATACTCATGTACAAAGATCCCCATACTTGTATTCTTCTAGTATATCCTTATGTACACATACTTAAGAACATATACATATGTATTCCTTTCCTCTTCATCATGATTCCTATTCTTCTACACTTAAAGATGGAAACTTTATGTCATATTTTACAAGATCACACGTAACATATATCTACTTATCTAATCTACCTAATTACCTAACTAATGAATAATATAAACCAACATAAAGTAACATGATCACATACATTAATTTGTGTTTGAATTATGGAGACAAAGAGGAAAGTTTTGAAAGTGAAAGGGGAGAGGAAGTATCATGGCAATGGAGGTGGGATTGGCTTTATTTCATTTTGTTTTGTTTTGATTATGGAAGGAAGAAAATGGTGGGGTTTAAAAGGAAAATGGGTGGACGGCAATTAAGGAGGAGAAGGGAAGAGAAAAACTAAAAGAAAAGAAAAGAAAAGAAATCATTAATGGTTAGATATTTTCTTATGCATTAGTGTCTTTTGTTGACTTTTCTAATTATTGACTTTAGTTAACATGTGTTGACTTAGTTAACCTTTTGACCTTAGTCAATATGTATTAATTAAGGAAAATTAAGGGAAAAATTAAGGAAATGAGATATTTGGTGAATTGATTAGTAAAAATAGATGATAAGGTCTTACTTTAGGTATTTATAGCCTATATACATCATTTGGTAAATTACTTAGTATAACTAATATGATTAGTATGAAAAGTACTAATTAAGATATTAAGATTCACTACATTTAGCCTAATCTTCAACTATACCCCTAACTCTATGTAATACTATCTTAATCATATACTTAAGAGATAAATGTAATCTATGATTCACTATCTTAGTTTCTAAAGGACTACTTAAGGATTCTAAATATATATGCATGATTGAAAGTCATCTTTAACCTTTCACTAATGATTGAGCAAAATATGAGGGTTATATTATCAATTAGGGTTTTAGGATATATTATGATGAATTAGTGCCCATATGTCTTTAAGGTGATCATTTTAGGGTTTCTATCATTTTTTAATGAAATCTTTAGCATTTAGATACATTTAGTGTAGAAAAGTTTCTTACGTGATTGATTAATTCTTTTTGGGTTTTCACTTTCATTAGCCTTATCAACTCCTAAATTATCTAACATAGTTGAGTTTATTTCAAAAGCTAGATCGAAAATTTTAGGGGTTTACAAGCACACCGTTGATCGAGTTGCTACAAGAACACACTGTCTTGCTCCTTATTTGAGGGGGAGATGTAGCTTTATTTTTCGTCGCTTCAGAATCAAAGAGGACAAGTTGAAGGACTATGTTACGAAACTTACATAAATGATTATAGAGAATAATATCACAAAAGTTGAAGAATTTGAAAGTGAAGATAAGATATTGAAAGCAAACAAAAGTTTAAAGGTGCAATTGGAGAAATCTACATTTGAATTTGACTAGTCTCTTAAAAATGGACAATTCACCTTCATAACTGCAAATGTGCTTCTAATGGTAATGATGCGCTAGCTTAATAGTGGCATGAATTATTGATGCGCGTTTCAAGACTAAAATCCGATAGTTGACAACTTTCTAACAGTTATTAAGTCTACAACATAATGATAACCAAGGTAACAAGTATCATACCTCTAACATTTTGGTCTTTTCAATAGGTAGAAAATTGAAAATTGCAACCTTTCGATTAGGATGTGATTCGTCTTCCTTCCTACCTCACTCAACCTCCAGTATACTACATGTTACTCCCTTTGCCGAATTCTCGAACATGGGAGTTGGGTGCTAAATGTTGATAGTCAGTTTTTGTCTACTTAGCCTAGCAAGGATTAACAGCTAAAAGCTTCATATACTTATCCATTCTATTATCGATAGGTCAAGTAATTGACATTCTCAGTCTCTCACCGAGAATACAGATCCAATCCCAATTTGAATTCATGTGCATAGCACGAACAGTTATCATAAGTACGGTCATATAACATAACTGCCTACTTTCCCTATATTTCAAGGAAGGTGTCTAATCAAGAAATTTCCATGTGTCTTGATGGTTATTTTGATAACTGCTACTTTAGACACAATAATCTCCTATAAATAGGGGAAAGAAACTATGCAAGGATATTTAATAACTCTTGACCACTCTCATTTCCTTTCCATATTCTTACTTACTAAGTTAGGCATCAGAGTGGCAGCATTGAATTGGCCCCGATATTAAGTAACTTTCTTTTCTTTGCAAGACGTTCCCAATCACCAAAATCCACAAACAACAAATATGAATGAAAAAAATCCTAAAATCTTAATCGAGACTTTAATTGCATATAAAAAAACCCTAAACCCTATATATGTGTAAATACCCAATATTGAACCCAAACTTGACAAAAATCTTAAAATCATAAATCTATGCTTATAAAATGAATAAAGTTACCTTAATAATAATAAAATCCTAAATGAATATAATTATCGACCAATATTCGTAATTGTCTAAAATTATTAACTAATGGGATGAGATAACTCCCAAATATTATAAACCTAACGAGTAACAATTTAATTAATAAATTTTATAAAAATTCAACTATTATTTCATAATTATTATTAAATATCTAATTTTGTAATTTTACATTTGCAATTTTGATTTTTAATTTCTTCTTTTTCCTTTTTCCTTTTCCTTTTTCTTCTCCAATTTTTTTTTTCCTTGCCACGTCTAGCTTCCAAAATTGTGTATTTAAATGGACACTTGCATGATTAATTCACATGTGTTAGTTATGTAGACAAAACACGCTATTTGATATACCGTGGATCACATCAATTTAATGCCTCCATTATCTTCTTTTGTTTCTCTTTTACTTTATTTTTTCATTTCTTTTCTTTTGGCTAGCTAAACTCTAGAACAATTGACTTGTTTTGTCATCTTTTTCAAAATCAAACAAACATAAATATACACATCTCTTGTCTTACATTGAAAAGCTCTTTCCCTTTCCCATTTCTATTTCTTTTGTTACTCCAGTTTTCTTCTACTTCCTAATAATTTTAAGAAGGAAATAGAGTACTTGGATCAACAACACATCAAGATACTAAAGAAAGTAGTTAAGTAGCCTTTTAATGTATTTATTTTACTAAGTTATATGTACTCTTTCATATACATGTATTTTGTATAATCTTGTGTATCTTAGGAGTATGTAGTGAATTTACATGTATCCTATTGCTATTGTAAGAAGAGTTATGTCCATGTATTGTAATTTATGAAATATTAGTAGTATATCATGTACATGTGTTCTTATATGTATAAATACTTAGGTATACATATATGTACATAAATATATTATAATAGATTATACAAGAATTTGGTATAAAAGGATTTTTGTATGTTTATATATATATATATATATATATATGCGTATATAGCATGTTCATTATTTTCTTGATAGTTATCTATATATGTAGTTATGGTGGAAAACATATATGTATGTATAAATTACAAAAATACAAGTATAATATATGTATAAGTTTCGTATATGTATGTATGTATGTATGTATGTATGTATGTATAGTATATCTAAATTTGTGTTATTAAATTACATATGCATATATGTATAATTAAGTTGAGGGAATTTGATTACATAAGTACATATATACGTATATTAATAGTATAATATATAAATATACCGGTATATTTAAATAGTGCATGTATAATATGCTATAATACTAAATTAATAAATAAAGTAAGATATTATATATATAAATAAGTGTGTTGTGATTCTCGAAGAAATAGGAAGATGATTAATTTGCAAAATTTAATGAAATCTAATAATAAAGATAATTATATGCATATTAAGTAAAAATACAAAATAGAAAAAAAAAATTTAAAATGGAGAAATTATGGAAATGACATGTGGAATCTTCCCATGTGACCATGTTAGCATTTAATCAATTTTAATTAAATCCATAAGTAAAAATACTAATAAAATAATTAATTAACTAGAAAATTATTAAAATAGCAGAAAAGAATTAAATAAGTTTTAAAACTTAAAAATAGCAAAATAAGTAAATTGTGATAAAATAGAGTTAAAAATAAGACAATTACAAAATATAAAATTTAGATATTTATTAAATCATAAATATATAAAGAAAAACTAAAAATCATAATTTATAATTATTTAAGTCAAAATAATAAAATTCATAATATTTTTAAGCCATAATGGAAAGTGCGAGTTATAACGTTCAAAATGGACCCCGCTACAAGAAATTACATTTGTAAATGATGAAAATGAACTATAAGTTCATATAAAACAAAATTAAAATGAAAAAGTTATATAAGACTAAAAGTTTAAGATAAACCGAGAAAAATAGGTAGAAGATTTAAGTTAAAATATGTTTATAATATATTTGGGTTCTAATGGGAACCTAAGCAAATAATAATAGATATTTAGTTAACCAAAGAACCTAGTTTTTTATAATAGTTATATGCTTTATTATCTTTTAAGTATTCGATTATCAAAATCTAGAAATCGCAAAGGATTGACAAATGAGCATTAACCCAAGTAAGGAAGTTCTTAAGATTCGTTAATTTTTGCTATTCGTTATTTTTATACTGCTTGTTGGTTGATATTGATTGTTTGTAGAATGACTGATTGCTTTGGGTGATATCATTTGTATGCTTGCTTTCTTAAAATGGAAAATATAAATATTTAACCAAAATAATATATCATATTTGTTGCATATCTATAACCTAATTGGTATACTATTAGAGAGTGCTTGCTTTGCAAATTTTTGAAAAAAGTACTTTTGGAAAATGTTTTTCCAATCTTAAATATATTTTGTATGATTTCTATGAGGATTCATAGTGTCTGTAAATAATCTTTTTATCATTAAGGCAAAGTTAGCGTAATATCTCCAATTGATTGGGAGAGGACTTGCTTATTTATGCGTGTAGGGACTTAGATATATTTTGATAGCAAGAGGACTCATTTTGTGTGCTCGAAGGGCATTGGATATGTTTGGTGGATGACCCTAGTTAGGGTCTATATATATTGATTACTATTTTTCGACTAAGGTAATAGTTGAATGTCATTTGGAGGGATGGTCCCACTAGCTAGCCTTATGCGATTAAGGTGAGGTGTTCTGTGCGAGTAAGTGCGAAGGATAATTGACTTGTAAATGATGTAAATTTACACCTTCTACAATTTTAGACTCCTATGTATGTGTGGCTTGCATTCACTACGCATGCGTTCATTTCACTTGCAGATAAATTGTATATGTGCTAATAATGTTTAGCTTACTTGAACAGTAATGGTGAAGAACTAACGCACTAAACCATGGTTTGCACATTCTCCAATAATTTCTTTTGTAGGTTTCTTTAAGTAAGGATTAGGATAATTTTAAGAGTAGAGTACAAACCAGATATAGGTTTGATAATGTTAAAGCTAATTGAAATGTATATAGTTGGACAAAAACAATTTATGTAGAAAACATTTATATGATAGGATTATGTATAATAGTATTTCTTATAAATTCTCAAGTTATCTTACCTTGTCTTAGTATTTAGTAGAGTTCTCTATGGTTCTCCTAGACTGTAGAATATTAGATGTTCATAGTCATTTATACTTTACAGTAAGTTAATTAATTAGAATTGAAAACTTTAGTGACTAATCGTTTAGAGTCTTGTAATCTCTAAGTTGCAAGGTGGTTTTTATATCATGGATGTACATATGAAATGAAAATTTTAGATAATTTTACTAGTCTCTCCCTTAAGGTCATGACAATTGTCACCTTTTAGTTCAATGCTACAAGGCATGCCCCCCTTGATGGTCAGTTAGCCACCATTAAAATTAAGGGAAAGATTTCTCACTTTTTTTTTTCTATTTATTATTTTTGGCAAACCTATGTTTTCTTAACTTCAATGATTTTTAATGTTAGAATCATGATGTTGCTCAGATGTGACAAGAAAATGTTGAAGTTCATTTTGGTAATTGGGCCTTTAACCCAATTTAATGCCATGGACCAATATCTTGAGGTAGTGATAGAGCTTAGGAAATTAGCCAGTTTAGGGATGTTTAAGGGAGATTTAACTTGATAGGCTCAAAACGAGGATTGCCAGATTGGATATTCCATTCTTTCCCATACTAGGTTATCTCACACATGAAAAGTAGACATGGAAACGATTCTTTTGGGCCTATTTAAGCTTCATTAGGTCTTATTGGGCCTCGAAGAGGCTTAGATGGTCTTTAAGCAAAATATTAACAATAATGGGCTTTCTTTTACTAACAAAATCCTTAGACATACTTGGCCTATATCCAAGCCCATGAAGGCTAAAGGAGAGGATAAGCTTCAACAAAGAAACTCAATCTCAACTGTCCATCTTAAAGTCATTTGATGGACAAGATTAACCTCCAAACTCTATAAATAGAAGCCTTCTCTTCTCATTTGATTCATTTAGAACATTAGCAAACTTGAGACAAATACCAAAGCTCTATTGAAATCATTTCAGAGAAGATCAAATAGATAATTCACCAAAAACAATTCAAGAATGATCAAGAACAATGAGTTTAATTAATTGTCACATACGTGCATTCAGGATACCTAATTTGTCTGTTCTTTCTCCCATGCATTTTCTTAATGATATCTCTTCATGTGTTATCAGCTCATGACATCTCTTAGGTTGACTGATACGCCTGTTGTATGTGATCAATCAGCTATAGTAACCCCACCACACATTATTTGGCAACTTCACTAGGGAGAGAGAGACTTGATGGAATGGTAGCACACAAGAAGAGTGGAAATGATGTGTACGTTTTGGAATACAAGAAGCAATATGAGAGGGTTGAGTAAACCTAAGTGACATAAGATACCAATTTGCCGATGACTGTATAAGCATTGGGAATTGTGCACGCACCTGGAATTGTGTAAGTGCCTATAATTATGCAAGGATTAGTATTGCTTAAGTACTTGAGGCTATGCAAGTACTTAAAACCATGCAATCACATACTATTGATGATTTACTTATATTTAATGCAATACGAGAAATACTCATGTGATGAACTAACTTTTTACCACTTTCATGTAGTTCTTACCAAACATGGTAGCTACAGTAGTTGCGAATACTAATACATTACCTAGTATGGCTTTACTAGCATCGTCTATGGCAACTACCTCATCAACAAATGTTGCTGTATTACTTAGGGTGAGCTTACAGGCACCTACTGCTACCATCGTATTTGTTGGTGTATACTTCGAGATGGTTCTACTTGCAGTAAGCTTGTAAGTCTCAGGATCCATTCCTATTAATACCCTAGAAGACGCCCCACAACATTAACAAATTGACTTATCCCCCATAAAAGATGAAGGAGGGCAATAAGACGACCTTGCGAACCCACTGCAACACTCAACTCCAATGCATTAGATACCTATGGTTGAGGAAATAAGGGTCCATCTTAGAAGGTCCTCCTCTTTGAGGTGTAACCTAGAGTTGCTAACAACTAGCATGGTTACACCTCGCAACTTTATACCAACGCTCTTAGTGGTAGCTAATCCCGTACCTACTGCTTTGTCTTAAGTGGCAAAGGAAGACATGGAGAAGTTTATGAGGCAGATGTAAGTAGCACCTTTTACTAACATGCTCAATTTGAAATTTCCATGCCCATAGAAGGTTGTGGATAAGTGTAATCCGAAGGACTATATTAGTACTAAGTTCATCAAATTTAATAGGAAACAAGGAAGTGTAAAGGAGCATCTCCTTACATTTGTTGAGATGCTCGATGTCTATAATCTTAATGATGGTTTGAAGTTGGAAGAATTCTTAAAGTCACTCACTAAAAAGGCATATACATGGTATGTTAACCTACCCCTAGGCTCTATAGATTTGTAGGGAATAATGTGCATAATGTTCCTTAAAAAATTCTTTAAAACTTAGGAACAAGTCACAATTACGGATATGGGACTCGTTAGGTAGCATTTAAAGGAAGATCTTATGGATTTCATTGAGCTTTTCAAGAAACGCTCCTTAGGCATCCAAGATATATGTGACAAGAAATAGCTAGTTAAGATTTGTATTCAAGGGATATTTATGGAATATGTTGTATGCCTAGAGAATTTATCCCTTAAGTCTTTCTTTGTACTGGTAGAAAATGCATAGAGAACTAATAACTCTGTCACTAAGTAGAGAGGTAACCTTAACAAGAAGAGGTAGCCATCTATGAGTGCCATGCAAGAATGAAGTTATAACGGAAACAAAAAGACAAGGAGGGTCAATGCTACCAAAGTCCTACCTTTTCTATGTCTATGAACAAAGTGCATGCTATCCTTAATTGATGGCTCATGGATGGAGTGATTAGATTGCTAAGGGTTGAAAGGGAACCTACGGCATAAGAAAAGAATGATGCAAATTTTTGTCACTTTTATAGATCTATCAGCCACCCGATAAGAGAATGTTGGACTTTGAGAAGGATCTTTAATAAGAAGGTCTAAAATGGTGAGCTCGAATTAGATAACAACAGCTACATAGATGGAACCTACTTCCGGTACACAACAATAAGGGGACTGCTAATGTGATATCCTATGTCCGACAACCTCCTAAGAAGATAATCAACTCTAGGATAAGGTGCAAAGGAAAGTATTGCAAGAAAATACTCTTGCTAATAAAGAGAAGGATCATGAAATGATCTTAAGTAATCCTACCACAATGGCCCTACTCAAGATAGCCAATGTCCGGAGCTTCTTTGATCTTCTTGGATTTGACAAAAAATCTAAGGTCGCAGTTGCTTTGCTAGAGCTTTACGAACAACAATATGAGCAATGTAATGTACTGTAGCCGATTTGTAAGATGGCAAAAGTAGGTGAGAATGAGATTATTTTCACCAGTGATGACGTGTATGTGAGTAACCCAAATCATAATCGCCCATTATATGCAGAAAGTGAGCTCAATGGCCATCATATTAGGCAAACTTTCATTGACAATGGGTCTTCACTAAACATCATACCATTGGTAACTTTTAAAGTTGCTAAGCTTGACATGAGAAGATCGATAAAGCAACAAAATAAATATCTATGCCTTCAATGATGTCCTTACTAAGATGTTAGGGATCATTAACAAGGATTTCAAGGTGGGACCTATTCAAGGAGAAACTAAATTTCATATCCTCAATGCTCTAGTTTCTTATCATTTATTGATAAGAAGGAAATGGCTCCATGAGCACAATCTTGTTCATTTGACATTGCATTGGTGCATTAAGGGAAATTGAAAGGGGAAAGATATATTTACTCTCGTTGTAAGGAGCCCCTTTGAATATTGGGAATCCTACCTCATTGAAGCAAATCATTTTGATGAATACACATGTATAAGGGAAACGATGATAGGAAGGCCACCTCTTTGCCAAATTAGGAAGATGTGCAAGAGTAGGACGATAAGAAAAGGAAGGCATCACCCACTTATAGGGATCGATAGAGGAAATTAGCTATAATAAATTTGTAAAGATCAAAAGTTACACTTAATCAGATAAGCATACGGTATACCATTTATGATGGTTTACGGAGTCTAAGGAAGCGTTTGTATCCTCTCTTGACCCCATTAATCTACAGAAGCCTAACTTGCCCTTTTACAACTACAAGATTAGGAGAAACCACAAGAAAAAGAGATCAAGGAGTTGAACCTAGTAGCTTTAGGAGATACCTCAAGGCCCATTTTTATTAGTAAGGACCTATTGAAAGAAATTAAAGATCCCTTGGTGGATCTCATTATAGAGTTTAAAGATGCATTTACATAGACAAACAACGAAATGTTAGGTTTAGACCCTAGTTTAGTGATGCATTAACTAAACATCACATTAGGAGCTAAGCTCATAAAACAACGCCAGCATGTATTCTGCCTAGAGGTTAAGGTGAAAATTAAGGTTTAAATTAAGAAACTTCTATAAGCTAGCTTTATTAATCTAATTAAGCACCCAATTTGGCTAGCCAACATTGTATTGGTGAAGAAGAAGAATAGCCAAATACGTGTTTGTGTAAAGTTTTGTGACTTGAATAAGGCTTGCTCTAAGGATGAATTCCCACTTTCGAACATCAATATGTTGGTTGATGTGATGGCTAGGTATAAACTCTTCTCTTTCATGGATGGATTTAGTGGATATAATCAGATCAAGATGGAACTAGGGAACACCAAATGTATAGCCTTTTAGATGCGCTTTGGTAACTTCTACTATAGTGCAATGCTGTTTGGATTAAAGAATGTAGGAGCCACTTACCAAAATGCAATAACTGCAATCTTTTAAGAATGAATTACAATGGGCATTCAATCATTTACACCATTTGACGAGAGTTTTTGAACGATGTCATATATATAAGCTAAGAATGAACTCTTTGAAGTGCGTTTTGAGGTCTTATCTAGGAAGTTCCTAGTATTTGTAGTATATCGAAAAGGAATTGATGTCGATCTATCCAAAGTTCAAGTAATCCAATCCATGTCATCCCTTAATAATTAGAGGGAGTTAAAGGGATTCATAGGCTAAGTCTCCTATATATGGAGATTTATCCCTACACTTGCTAAAATTTCTTTCCCACTACACCAGACAATGAAGAAGGGAGCATCATTTGAATGGGGTGTAGTGTAAGAGGAGGTATTCCAAAGAATTAAGGCAACACTAAGTTCTCCATAGACCGATGATTCTATGGTTAACATTGATGGACAGGTTCATTAGGGCTTTATTAGTACAAGAAGTAGAGAATGTTGAACACCTAGTATATTATCTAAGTCAAACACTACAAGGTGGTGAAGTTAAGTACTTGCCACATGAGAAACACTATCTCTTATTAGTCTTCGTCACTCAGAAGTTACAACACTACTTCTTAGTACATAAAATCATATTGAAGACAAGATGTGACCCAATCAAATATTTGTTGTCTCACTAGTGTTGTTAGGTAGAATCGCTAAGTGGATACTACTTCTTAAAGAACTCAATATCATTGCATCACCTCTAAAAGGAATCAAATTGCAACCACTAGTTTAACTCCTGGTACAATTCCCTAACATTGATAATGAGGAAATTTTGGAAAACATCCCTAGAGATTTCCATGAGGACTCTCTTATGGTAGAAGTGAGTGGAGAATGGTCACTACAGTTTGATGGATCATCTAGTAATAATAGATAGGGAGCTAGAGTTGTGTTGACATCTCCATATGGCCAAGAGATCTTATTAACTTACAAATTTAACTTTCATTGCACGAATAATGAGGTTAAATATGAGGCCCTACTACTTGGACTCCTTTCTACTCAACAAGTAGGCATATCCTACATATATGTCATGAGAACCTCATTATTAAATAAGCTAATGGGGAGTTCGATTTAGAGAAACCACACTAACCCCCAATATAGTAGCAATACTGATGTGTATGATTTCTTTTAAAAATAATTTTTCAATAAAAACACTTCGGCAAGTGAACTAAGTCGTATACTGTAGTAGAAATAACTGGTGAAACTAGGTTGTTCCTAAGGACTGGAAACTAAATATTAAATTATTTCAATTCTTTTCTTAGGTAGGTGATCAAAATAGAAGGATAAAACAAATTAAAATAAATGGAACTAATTGACTATGACTGTAAATAAACTAAAAATAAAACATTAACGTTAGAAAGAAAGAATTCACTAATAATAGCATAGGATCTCAACAAAGCCATCATTTGACAAATCAACGCATATCCATAAAATATGATAAAATTAATTAATTGATCTTTAATTAGATTCACAAAATCTCACTTCCCTTTCTAGCAGTTTATCTATAATCCTTTATTATGTAGTAAATTTTCTCTCACAAAATTTACTACCTTAATTAATATCAAGATTCATGTATATTTTTATGTCATAAAAATTAATACTAATCGCATTACAAATGTGAATCCTAAAACTAATTTCTAGTGCATGTTTCTATGTCAACAATTGAATCAATTTCATTCTGATTTCATATAAATTATTCATTTCCCTTTGAGTTTTTCAAGCATTATTCATGAAAACACTGTTGGCTAGACAATAGAACCATGAACCTCGAACCATGAAATTGAATAATTAAAAATTCAATTAATTAAATAATAACATATAATAAAGTTATACATCGATTAAATCATCAAGCCATGTCAAAATCTCATTAAATCTAATTTAGTTCATAGCAAAGATAAAGATCACACAAAAGAATTCAAGAAACACAATAAATCCTGAAGACAAAAAGAACTAGAAAATGTAATTGTGATTCTTGAGTACAAATCTAATTTCCAATTCAGTCTTTCTTAAATCTTTTATGTCCTTATGATGAACCCTAAAGTTCTTCTATGTCTTTTATCCTCTAGCTACAAAATTAGGATTTTTCCCTTTCTTCTTCCTTGCGTAGCTACGAAAATCAGAAAGGATATATATTTCCTCCTTCAGTGTGCGGCTTGGGAAATTAACAAAAGACTCTCAAGCTCCTTTGTTCTTTTTTCTTTTTGCTTGCCGTCCTAATTTTATTTATTTATTATTATTTTTTTTTTGGTAAAGAAGATTCTCCTTGCGGCTACGGAAAATTGGAGAATATAATAACTATCAATATCTCTTTCTTTTGCGTCGACTTTCCTTCAATTTTTTTCCTCAAAACATAACCCCATTCGGCACGTAGACCATGGCATATTTCAATTTGTGCTGGAATGTTGGCTTCAATGGGCTTGTGGCTTTTTAAAAATTTGGACTCCAATTTGCAATTGGAGTGAATTGGAATATATGGGGCCTTCTTTGGTTCACTTAGAATTTTGGACTTCGGGTATGGAATGTGATCCAATTGTCCCTATTTTCCATATAATCTTTCCACTTAAATCGTCTTCATGTGTATTTGTCAAATACATACATTTTTTTCTAAAAATATAAAAATAAATATATTAGTGTAATATAAAGTTGAGATAAAATATATAAAATTTACACTTATCAACTTTCCTCAACTTTAAGATTTACTTGCTCTCAAGCAAAACATGTATCAATAAAAACAATTAAGGATAATTACTACACTAATTAGGATGTTACATGAAAACTAACCATAGATTGCACATCAATTATACTCGATGCTTTAAAAGATACGGCTCTTTATTAATTCGCATTCAATTTAATTAATTCAAGTTCTTGCAACTTTTAATCACATGCATTCGTTTGATCACATTCTAAATGTACTAAGAACATTAAAATACTAGAGTTCAATAGTTAATCTATGTGAGATAAAGTTCTACCATATCATTTAAACAAAGATTTAGAAAATTGAAATCAAATATAATATCAATTAATTAAGAGAGAGTCACCTATACTTTGTACACTCAATTAAAATGTATACACTCCCTTCTTCCATCTCTCCAAGCATCATAATTCAAAGTAAACACATTTACATCTACCTATCTCCTGATCATCCCTTTAATATTGATTTTCATTAGATCGTTTTTTTTTTTTAGTTGAAGTAGTTTCATTAGTCAGTAAGTCTCAAGTTAGACAGCTTTAGGCTACTAAGTATTAAAACTCCCTTTCGAACCATTCACTTACTCCATTATTTATTTGAGAACAATTATTATAATAGAGTCCATTGGCAACAAAATTCAAACCTTGCTCTTTTGAGGGACCAAGGCGAATTCATACCAACTTCTCCTTACATAGGCAATAGGAAAAAACCTTACTTTTCTAAGGGACTAAGGTCAATCCTTACTGACGTATCTAATTTATTTACCACTTTTTTTTTCAACTATTTTGATTTTTTAAGGGATTTTCAAGAAACAAGTTTTATTTGTTCATTTACTATGAATTATAAGGCTCTAAAAACTTCTAAGGGATGAGTATACAGTAAAGTAAGCTTAAAATTATAAGCATCTAACTCCTAATTAGTGACATTACCCTAATTCCTAGTCTTAAATCAAAGTTTAAATAACACGTAACTAAACGTAACATAGATTTCACAATTCAACTTTAGTCAAGTGCTAAATGTTCATAAATGATCAAATAAAATTAAGTGCAAAAATTGAAATAAAAAAATTGAAAAAAATTTAACAAAAAAGTTTCTTTTTTATTAAAATTGCAAATAAGATGTCTATGTGCAATGAAATGGTATTTTATGTAGCAATGTAAATTCAAGTGCAAGATTTTCCAAAAACCACTTATAAGGACAAAAAATATAATGGCTAACCAGCATCAAGATATAACACTTCAATTCATCTCTATTGCGTCAACTTCAAAATAAATATCTTACCCTCAACTTTAGGACAAACAATGTTCTCATTGTTAAACAAAATAAAAACATAAAGAGAGGTAAGAAATGGGACTCTTATAGGGTAATGAGCAACTTGCTAGTTAAATTGCCCTATCTATAGTAAACATCATCTTGCCATCCATAACTAAACAAAATCCTATAGCCTGTACACTTAATAGAAAGATCAAAGACACCAAAGATAAAAGAAAATAAAAAGAAAATGCAAAATAAGCATGAAAATTAAAGAGATAGTGGGTTGCCTCCCACAGAAAGCTTGCTTTGAAGTCCTTAGCTTGATTTTCTTTCCTACTTAAGCTAGGTCACTCAAACCTACCCCTACTTACTGCTCACCAAAATTCTCCCCCTTATAATAATGTTTCAACAAGTGTCCATTGACTTGAAAAGGGGCCTTGAATCTCCCTTAATCTCAATAGCTCCAAAAGAGAAAACTTTAGTTACCTTAAATGGTCCTAACTACTTAGACCTTAATTTATTAGGAAACAACTTCAATCGAGTCATATAGCAACACCTTCTATCCAACCCTAAACTCCCTGTGAAGAATATTCATATCATACTACCTTTTTGTTTTTTCCTTATAGATCCTGGAATTCTCAAAAGCCTCATTTTGAAACTCCTCCAACTCATTGAGTTAGAGTAACCAGTAGCTAGTTGCAGCATCTCTATCAAAGTTTTGAAATTTTATGGCCTAATAAGTCTGGTGCTCCAACCCCATAATGAGAAGACACACTTCGCTGAATGCCATCCTGTATGGGGACATTGTAATTGCATTTTTGTAAGAAGTCGGTATCCCTAAAGAGCATCATCAAGCTTAAGAGACCAATCTTTGCATGATACACTGTCTGTTTTTTTTCTAAAATCCGCTTTAGCTCCCTATTGAAAAGCTCAACCTAACTACTTGTTTGAGGGTGATAAGGTGTTGCCACCTTATGCTTCACTCTATATTTAGTAAGCAAATTATCAAATTGCTTATTACATTAATGAGTCTCTCCATCACTAATGATAGAACATGGTGTCCCAAACCGAGTGAAGATATTCTTTTTTAAAATCTTAAGTATACCTTAGTGATCATTGGTAGGGAGAGCAACAACTTCAACGCATTTTGACACATAGTCAATTGCGACCAAGATGTATTTATTTGAAAAAGAATTAGGGAATGGTCCTATGAAGTCAATCCCCTACACATTAGATAATTCAATTACTAGGATTCGACTTTACAAAATTTCATGTCTTTTGGGAATATATCTAAATCATTGACATTGAGTACAAGCTAATACAAATACCCTATAATCCTTAAATAGGGTAGGCTAATAAAAACCATACTATAAAACCTTAGCTGCAGTCCTCGTAACACCAAAATGACTACTAGCCTCTCTAAAATGATAATGGTGAAGAATGTTAGCATGCTCACACTTAGGAACACATCACCTAATCACTTGGTTTGCACAACTCTGGAAAATGTACGGCTTGCCCAGAAGTAATATCGGACAAGAATTTCTTTTTCTGGTGATAAGAAATTTGATAGGGCAATATGCCACTAACCAAGTAATTGACAATGTCGACATACCAAGGTAGATCTATCAAAGACACTGTGTACATGTGCTAAACAAGGAGCACTTCAATGATAGGTAACTCATCTTCCTCATTCACAATCCTTGAAAGATGGTTTGTTACTAAATTTTCAGTATCTTTCTTATCTTGAATCTTAAGATCGAACTCCCATAATAGCAAAATCCACCTAATTAATCTTGGTTTTTCATCCTCCTTTACCAATAAATACTTCAATGCTAAGTCGTTAGTATACACTATCACCCTAGACCCTATGAGATGGGATCTAAATTTATCACAAGCAAATATTATTGCAAGAAGCTCCTTCTCTGTGGTGTCATAATTTCGTTGTGCGTTGTTGTGCATCATTGAGCATCTTACTAGTGTAGTATATCTTAGAACACTCGATCCCTCCTCTAACTTAATATAGCAACCATTACCACATCACTAGCATCACACATGACCTCAAAAGGAAACTCCCAGTCAAGTGCCACAATTACTAGTGTGATGGTTAATTTTTCCTTTAGTAGCTCGAATTCTTGAAGGTACTCCTCATCAGACACAAATGGAATCTCCTTTTCCAACAAATTATACAGAGGTTTTGTGATCTTTGAAAAATCATGAATGAACCTCTGGTAGAACCCTACATGTTCTAGGAAACTCTATACCCCTTTCACATTCATTGTTGGAGGCAACTTTGCAATCACCTCAACTTTTGCCTTATCCACCTCAGTCCCTCTATGAGAAACCTTATGTCCTAACACAATCCCTTCTTGCACCATGAAGTGACACTTCTCCTAATTAAGGGTCAAGTGAGTGTCTCTACATTTCTAAAGCACTGATGATAAATTCTCTATACATTATTCAAATGAAGAGCCGAATACCAAAAAGTCATCCATGAAGACCTCAATGTATTTCTCGATCATGTTTGAGAAAATCGCCATCATACAACTTTGAAAGGTGGCTGGTACATTCTATAGACCAAAAGGCATACACCTAAATGTAAAGATTCCATAGGGACAGGTGAAGGTGGTCTTCTCTTGATCCTCAAGAGCAATATGTATCTAGTTATATCCAGAATAACCATCTAGAAAAAAATAATACACATGCCTTACTTACCTCTCAAGCATTTGGTCAATGAAGGGTAAGGGGAAATGATCCTTATGGGTTACATCATTTAGCTTTCAATGATTGATGCAAACCTTCCATCTTATCATGGTTCGAGTAGGTATCAACTCATTCCTCTCATTTTCTACAATAGGTATACCTCCCTTCTTTAGTACTACTTGTATTAGACTCACCCACTTATTATCTGAGATTGGGTAAATAATCCTAGAATCGAGGAGTTTTAAAACCTCTTTCTTCACTACTTCCTTTAAAGTTGGATTAAGTCCATGTTGTAGTTGAACCAATGGCTTACATTCAACTTCTAAGAGAATTCAATGCATGCAAATTGATAGATAGATCCCCTAGATGTTAGCAATCATCCATCTAATAGCATCCATGTGTTCCTTGAGGACTTTTTATCAACCCGTCCTCCTTCTCTAGTGATAACTCCATTAAAATGATAATAGGGAGTATCTTATTCTCACCTAAGATCACATACTTTATATGAGTAGGAAGCAACCTCAACTCAAGTTTTAAAGGCTCTTCTATGGATGGAACCAATTTTGTCGCACTAATTCCTAAATTTTTGAACTTTGGTAAGCTTTACCAAACCTTTGCCACTTACTCCACTTATGCATCACTCTTTCTCCTCATCTCTAACTTCCTCATCACTACTCCAATCCTCAAATAGAACCAGATGCTCATAACCATTCAATCCAATCTCCTCCTCTTTCGTCTCCTATATTAACTAGTCGACCACATCAATGGTATAGCAAGAACTGCTATCACTCGGGTGCTTCATTGCCTTGAACACATTAAAGGTCACCTGCTCATCCACTGCTTGGAGTGTCAACTTTCCCTCTTCAACATCAATCAAAGCCTTGCTAATAGCTAAGAATAGCCTACCCAAGATTAGTAGAAGTTCCTTATCTTCCTACATCTCTAAAAGGATAAAGTCTGTAGGGAAGTTAAATTTGTCTACCTTAGCTAGCACATCTTTTATGATCCCCTTAGTGTACTTAATACTCCTATCGGCTAGCTACAATGATACTGTTGTTTGGTTATGCTCTCCTAACCCTAATTTCTTAAAGATAGATAGGGGCATCAGATTAATGCTGGCACCAAGGTCCTCAATTAGCATCATAGTCTTATGGTTAGCCAGTTTCCTCTTTTTCAAGAGGATCTCCTCCATGAACTTTGCATAGGAAGGCATCTGCTACATCCATAAATGAGATGTTGATATGCAACTTTTTGAAAACAACCAAAATTTTGGAAAACTAGTGATTGAGCTTTTGCTACTTCAACCTCCTTATAAAAGGAATAAGAGGAACATAAGGCTTCACATCTACCTTTTTCTGGCTTGATCCTACCTCATCCTCCTTTCTTTTCTTATTTTTGGTGGATGGCTCCTTATTCTTCTCAACATGCTCCAAGTCCTTCTATGTAACCTCCTCTAATTGTCTTTCATTCTTAAGAGTTTTGGCATTCACTTCTTTTGGGTTCTTTTCAATACTACTAAGTAGTGAACCCTAAGGGCGATTACTAAGCATCTCCGAGATTTGACCCATTTGTATCTCCAAATTATGAATAGTTACATCTTGGTTTTGAAACTTCATGTCAGCCTTCTAGATAAAACTAGTCATGACCTCCTCCATACTTAGTTTCTTCTCCTTTAGTAGCTGAGAGGGCTATGAAAAGCTAGGTGGTGCTTTATAAGCATTTTGATTCTTTCGCTAGGCAAAGTTTGGATTATTCCTCCAATCAGGGTTGTAGGTGTTCGAGTATGGATTATGATTGTAATGGTTGTGCTATGGGTGAAGAGGTGAGGCTTATATGCATATAAAAAATGGTTAGGTGTTGTTCATGTGGCTCCTTCTCAGCGTTGCCGTTTCACAGTAGCAAACCTGCCCAATTCCCCTTCCTGGTTACTACAGACCCGCGAACACCATTGCTAATACGGTGTGAGGGATTGTCCCACATGGGTTTGGCTCAACCCTTTTTTACATGCATATAAGCCTCACCTCTTCACCCATAGCACAACCATTACACTTATCATGTAATTCCAAGTTCGCACTTCTAGTCCTATGCAAAAAGAGGTGTGAGAAGCTTACAAAAATATAAGGTAAATGCAACTATCCTAATCTACTAGGAAACAATTATATAATTAAATCTATGATGAATTGATGGTACATAAATCAACAAGAAAATAATTAAGCATGCTCAAGGGAAACATTAATGCAACTGAAAATAAAATAAAATAAAATAAAACTGTAGTCAAGTGCATGGGACGTGCTAAATGAATCTTGCCTAATTGACTAACGAGAACGAAAATATGGACTAATTCCTTTTTTTTAATTTTTTCACTTCACTTCAAACTAAGACAATACGTAAAGAAGCTAAAAATCTAAACAAATGCAAATAGACATTCTACTGGCTATCAACTAAAAAAATGATGATAACAGTTTGTTGAATAAAGTGAACTTGCTCCACATGATGGTGACCGTGCTCCTGCTAAGTAAAGACAAGAATGGACGATGACGAATTGAGAATTCTCAGCAACACAACCTAAAACTGTTAACGAGATGAAACTAAACAAATGAATCCGATAAAGAAAAATTACTAGATAAATAACTAACAATGGAATTAATTAAAACTAATCGAGATGCATTAAAACTGAAAATTTAATAATGTGGTGAATTAAAATCACCAACATAAAAAAAAAAAAGTCTAGTCTAAAAATAGAATTGAGAATCTATTATTAGTTTAATGTAATCCCCGGCAATATCGCCAAAAACTTGATATATACAATTTCTTTTAAAAATAGTTTTTCAATAAAAATATTTCGACAAGTGAATCGGATCATACACTGTAGTAGAAATAATAGTGACACCAAGTTGTTCTCAATGACTAGAAACTAGGTATTAAATTATTTCAATTCTTGTCTTAGGTAGGCGATTGAATCAAAATGATAAAACAAATTTAAATAGAAAGAACTAATTAACTACGACTGCAAATAAATTAAAAATAAAATAATGTAATAAAGAAAGAATTCACTAATAATAGCATAGGATCTTAATAAAGCCATCATCTGACAAATTAACACATATCTGTAAAATATGATAGAATTAATTAATTAATCTTTAATTAGATTCACAAGAGCTCATCTAACATTATATTACTTTTCCATTTTTGTTGTTTGTCCTTTTTGCTCTTTTTTGTATGTACTAGGAATCCCTTTGGTTTTAGTTTCTTATGAAGAACACTAGGCTAAACTCAGGAGATGGGGGGGAGGGGGTGTTGAATTGAGTTTAAGGACAAATTGCAATTCTTTTTCGATATAAACAACTAAATACAATAATAAGAGTAATCAAAGCAACAATAGAATAATAATAAGTACAGAAATTAAAAAAGATAGGGATAAAGAAGATTAAGCCTGGATATAACGTGGAGTTCGGATTGCTCCCTAGTTTTTACAAACACACAATGACTCTAACCGAGGACTTCACACCACTTTATTGATTTCTCAATCCAAGCTCCAAGAGCTATACAAACACAAACTTGATTACACAAGTTTTACACTCGTAACTCTCAACACAAATCACAATCTCAACTCTCTACACAAAACTCAATCTCAACTCACAATACAAAAACTCAATCTCAAGAATTATTGGTGTAGTGCTTTTAACTCTCAATGCTTGCAACTAATAGCTCACAAGCACTACACTTCAAATCTCTTTAAATATTAGCAATTTATGGTATAAGAGATAATGAGAATTATAGACAATAAGAATAGAGGAGAATGTTGAAATATTATACCAAAAGATCAGTTCTCTACTGTCTTTGGTCAAGTTGTTGAGCATTTATATTATCCCATTCATTTCTTCCCGTTACAATGCATTCAATGCTCTAGCGACTAGTTGAATTTGACTTATCGGCATGCCAGTACTTTGAACTACCAGCAAGCAGGTAAAAATTACTCTACTAGTAAGTGCACCGGCAAGTCAATTCCTTCAGGTCAATGAGCTTTTCTTTGTGTTTTCCAGGGCTTTATACCATCGGCCTAGTTCTTCCTTAAGTTGTCAACTCAGTAGGCTAAAAATTACTTGAAAATTCTTTTAACATACAACAAATGAATACTCTTTGCAATATAACTTTAAGATCATTTGATCACCACTTCAAAACATTAAATTTCTTGTAGAGATAATTGTATGTTCAATCATTAAGCAAGCTAATTGAACTTATTCAATTATCTCAAAAATAATCAAGTAATACTTAGTTTAATCAGCCACTTGTTTTGTTCTCTTCAAAAACATGTTTAGATATATACTTTTTGTTTTGTTCTCATCAAAATCAAATAATAAACCCTAAGTTCAACATCTTGTAATTTCTTTAATTATAATGTTGTCCTAGGGACTTACTATAAATAGTCTCTTTCCCTTATAAGCCATAGATAACTTCACAATTAAACATTGAATATTATGTTCTTGAGAGACAACCTTCTCTAACTTCATTTTTTTTCATATACTCTTATCTAATCTTGCTGAGTAGCTCAAGATTAGTAGTAGGTGGACCTTAACATCAACTTGTGCATCATATCAAGTAAAGTGTCAAGTCATGTTGTGTTCATTGGTGAGTCATATCCTCCGAGCAGCTTCATGTCAGCTACTCCAGTTTGCCTGCTTTGGACCATTTCCCTTTACTTTTGTCGACATTTCAGAGGACTCAATTAGTTCAAATTTGCTACGGTAAGTCCTAGTGATGACTAAGCTCCTAAGCACACCATATAATCTTGCTATCAAAGCTTAAGGTTAAGACTAAGAGTTGTGTAGTGATAATCAGTCTATTGTTTGAAATACTTGTATGTTTGTTGAAGGTATCCATGTAAAGTGTATTTACTGAAGCTTTGTGTTGAGAATGTTGAATCCTAGCATACAAGGAGAGATTAACAAAGTCAAGAGTGACACTCATGGTCATGGTCGAGTTACCAAACAAATACCACATACTACTAATGAGTAGATACAAAATCTTACCTCTATTATGGCCATCCTAGCTATCTCAACAAATAATATCTTAGAGATTAGACCATATGAGAGAGTTGCTGAGCCTGGCCAAGAGATGAGAGATAGGCTAAGAAGACGAATGAATGAGTGAGCTCCAAAAGCCTTTCCAGTGAACTAAGCATTACCTCAACGTGTTGATAAAGTCAGGAGAAGAAGGTTAGAGATAGACGAAGTGGAAGAGTACGAAGAAGAGGAAGATTAGTATGTTAGGATTGATGAATGCAAGTTTAGGGTTCCAAAAGGTGCCAAACATCTTAAGTTATAGATTTTGAGCTTCAATGGGTTTAGTAGTGCTAATGACTACTTAGATTACAAAGAGAAGATAAAAAAGATATTTGACTTCTATGATTATGAAGATGCTATCTGCATTTGAGTGGCTACATTAGAATTTTTTGGGTATGTAGCAATGTAGTAGAAGAAACTATGGAATGTTCGCTTGAAGGCCCGGCATGAAGTTCGAACATGGAATGAGATGAAGAGAGTTTTGAGAAGAAGGTTCATTCCCAAACACTACAAACAAGACACTTTTCAATGACTCCAAGACTTAAGGTAAGGTAATAGATCTGTAGATGACTACGTTCAAAAGTTTCAATTACTCATGATACGATGTGATGTTGATGAACCTGAGACCCGAACTATAGCATGGTTCATCTTTAGAGTAAGGTTGAGATTAGTAACATCGTAGAACAATAGAACCTCACAACTCTAGATGAAACCATCCGTATGGCTTAGAGAGTTGAAAGGCAATGGCAAAACCAGGCTAGTCAAATATTGAGTAGCTGAACATTAATGCTGAATAGGAGTAGCTTACAAAGCTATCCAGGGGATGATGGATCATCAAACAGTTCTAAGGTAGAATGCTGAGGTCAGATGTCGAGCTGACTAGTAAAAGGTCAAGGTAAGAGCAAGACTGAGGAGCTTAAAATCCGAAGAGATCTAGGTCAGAGTTCAGGTAGAAAAATCCAAGAAATCAAATGTTTTAAATGCCTTAGCTATGGATACGTGGCTAGTCAATGTCCAAACTACCGAGTCATGACCATAAAGGGAGATAAGCCTCAATTTGAAGTAGAAAGTGCAAGTAAAGGAGAAGAAGAAGTGGCAACCAATCAGATGTTGGAGAATTTCAAGAAGACCCCAATTAGTTCAAATTTGCTACGGTAAATCATAGTGATAACTAAGTTTCTAGACACACTACAATAGAATCATGACCCATGAACCATGAACCATAAACCATGAAATCAACTAATAAAAAATTTAATCAATTAAATAATAACATATAATAAAGTTATGCATAAATTAAATCATCAAGCCATGTCAAAATCTCATTAAATCTAATTTAGTTCATAGCAAAGATAAAGATCACACAAAAGAATTCAAGAAACATAACAAATCCTAAAGGCAAAAAGGACTAGAAAACCCAGTTATGAATCTTGAAGTGCAAATCTAATTTCCAATCTAGTCTTTCTTAAACCTTTTACTCCCTTATGATAAACCCTAGAATTCTTCTACGTCTTCTATCTTGTAGCTACAAAATTAGGATTTTTCCCTTTCGTCTTCTTCGTGTGGCTACAAAAATTGGCAAGGATATATATTTCCTCCTTAACAAAAAACTGCCAGGCTCCTTTTTTTTTTTTTTTTTACTTTTTCTTGCCATCCCTATCTTTTTGTTTTATTTGTAAAAAAGATTCTCCTTGCGGGCATGGAAAATTGGAGAATATAATAATTATCAATATCTCTTTCTTTTGCACTAACTTTCCTTCAATTTCTTTTCTCAAAAACATAACCCTCTTCAGTAAGTAGACCATGACATATATCAATTTATGCTGGAATGTTGGCTTCAATAGACATGTAGCTTTTAAAAAATTTGGACTACAATGTACAATTGGAGTGAATTGGAATGTATGGGCCTTCTTTGGTTTGCATAGAATAATGGGCTTCAGGTATGGAATGTTGTCCAACTATCCCTATTTTCCATATAATCTTCCACTTAAATTGTCTTCATGTGTATTTCTCAAATCCATACATTTTTTCTATAAATATAAAAATAGATATATTAGTATAGTATAAAGTTAAGAAAAAATATATAAAATTTACACTTATCAAGTACAATCCTTAGTTGCCAAATTCTATTTAGTAAGTTATGAGCATGCCAAATGATTCACAAATAGATATGCTAAGGTACTAGCAACGTTGGCATCCAAAGTCGCATGTGAGATATAAACGTTGAATTGAATGTCCAAATCATTAAAAGGATCATTCCCTGCATCACCTCGCAATTGATGAAGGAAGATATGGAGTCACAAGATGATTGGCGCATTCCTTTAAGATGCAATTGGATAGCCTTGAAGTAGCCCCATGACTACATTGAAAATTTTCATTTGCATCCATGGCTTGTTATATTATAAGAGCTTCAAAGGTATTTTGGCACATTGTATTTTTATGGAAGAGGCATAGTCAAAGCTCCAATAGTTTCATGATACATGGTATGGTGAGGAGGATCCAACCCTGTGTCACCGAATACAGCATGTAAGGTATTATTGGCCTTCAATGTCTAAAGACACATCGCAGTTATAGATTTAATGCCTGAAATGTTACTTAATTCTCGATGAGGTAGAATGCAAGTTTGTAATGATCGCTAGGGACTGGTGATGCTTATATATCAACTTCTTGAATAATAATATCCTCTCCATTAATAATGGAGATGCTAGAATGGTCAAACAAAAAGCAAAGAAATATGTGTTACAAGGTAATGAATTATACCGAATCTCTTATTAAGGATAACCTCTCAAATGTATAGCACCACTTTAGACAAAAATAATTTGGAATGACTCCAATATAGAGCCTATGGTGAATAATAAGTTGGAAGGAAGTTATATTACCAACTCTTTGATAAAGGGTATTATTAGCCAACCATAGAGACTAATGCCTTCAATTTTATGAAAAGGTATTTTCCATGTCCACTTCATGGTAATGCTATCCATGCCCTAATAGTAGATCTTCATAGTCTGCCAACCCCCTAACCATTTCATACTTAGGCATTTAACCTAATTAGGCCTATGCATCCACCATCGAAGGGATGTATATGGATATTGGTAGGCACCGAGTGTCTTACAAAGTGGGTTAAAGCCATCCCTTTGAAGAAGGCAACTGGATTAGCAATATTTGCTTTCATAAAGGAAAATATAATTTGTAGATTTGGAATATCAAAGCACATATTAACAGATAATGGGACATTCATCAATGCACACATTTAACAGCTACTGGAATCCTATAACATCAATCACATTATGACTATGTCGTATTACCCAAAAGGAAATGGCCAATTGGAAGCCAGAAACAAAACATTGATTAAAGTCCTCAGTTGAATGGTACATGACAATAAGAAAGAGTGGCACGATAAGCTACCCTTTGTACTATAGGCTTATCGGACATCTAAAAGAACACCTATGAGAGCAACGCCTTTCTCATTAGTATATGGAATGGAAGCTATAGTGCCAATTGAAGTCCTTATACCATCAACATGGTTGGCTCTAAATACTAAATTAGAGATTGACACACTTTGTGTATTGGACTTGTAGGCACTAAACCAAAAGTGAGACATGACCAAGCATAATCTAGCTAATTATTTCTAGAGGCTTAGCATCGCCTAGTAAGAAAGTACTCCTTCAAGCAAGGTGATGTTGTTCTCCGTACAACAAAATACAAAAGGAAAGGCACTCTATCTCCGAAATTTACACCAAAATGAGAAGGTCCTTTCATAGTGGAAGAAGGCCATAAAAGAGAATACTGTAAGTTATAAAACCTTAGAACTAATGTGATCACTACTCCCATTAATTTTTGATACATTAAGAAATTCCACTTATAATCTTCCTTCATAACTTAATAAAAATCTCACAATCTCCCATATGTTGTTCTTACTCCCTTATTTTCTTTACTCTTTCTTTTTTGTTGTTGTTGTTGTTGTTAAGCATAAGATCAAAGTGATCTCAACTGTGTAGATCAAAGCAATCCTATAGTAGGCTTAGCAGTCGTAATGCCTTATTGCAAACTCAAGGGTTAAAGCAACATTCTCACAGTAACTGTAGTTGCTTAGAAGGGACACATCCTTAAGTAGGCAACGGCTACAATGCCCTTTTATATCACCTAATTAGGAGATCAAAGCAGTCTCAACTATGTAGATTGAAGTAATCCCATGGTAGGCTTGGTAGCCATAATGCCTTAATCTAAAACCTAACGTTGAAGCAACCTTCTCATAATAGTTGCAACTGCCTAAGTAGAGAAGTTTCATCTCTTAAGCTTGTAACAGGTTCATTGCCCTCTCTACTCTACACAAATCATGAGATTAAAGTGTCTTGGCTATGATAAGTCGAAGTGATTCCATAACAGGCCTAGCAGTTGTAACACCTTTCACTAATATTATAATTAAAGTAACACTATTACAAGGTACAAATTATTCATATGTAATAAACACCATGACTCATAAGATGTGTTACTTAACAATAATGACGTTTTCCATCATTTTGTATAAATAATAAACAAATAGATTTAATTAGCAAGAGGGTGATAAAAGCTAAGGTAATTAATCAAATAAATCATCAAACATTATCACTCGTCATTTGCCTTATGAACTACCAAAATAAAATAAAATAAAATAAAATAAAGTAAAAGAAGAATAGTGTAAAAATAACAAAATTCAAGGGCCAAAATCACACTCTACAATGGATTCAACATTCATCTTACCAATTATATACTCTATGCCAATATCAAGGGTTTTAGCTACCTTTTCAAGTGCTATTACCTCATCCTTCAAAGCGATGATTTTTCGTTCAATCTTGCTCAATCCTACAAAAGTAGAAAGTAATCCTCTAACTTACGAGCCTTCTCTGCTACAAGTGTTAGGCTCAATACATGGAAAGACAATTGTCATACACCTTCATACGCATCCAAAATTAACATTAAGTCCACTCCAAACTAGTCCTTCCGTGGACGACTTACATGTATCATTACCTCGCCTAACGTCTTCAAAATAGTATGACACAAACACGACTAAGCAAATGCAAAATCTACCTAGAACTCTCCATCCAAAGTATACAAGTGCTCTAGGGGTGGAATAAGGTGTGGCACTACTTCAAACCTATGAAAAAGTGTATTCTCATTTGACTTTACATTGAGCAACAAAGTTGCCTCCCCATCCTAATGAGATAGGTCAGCAATTGGGGGAGAAGATTGATAAGTGGAAGCAACAAAAGGAGGAACATAGGGAGAAGTCATCACCTAATTTGAAAAACCCTCGTCATAGGTAACTACAAGCAATAAAGCATCGGCATGAGTTTGAACACCTATGTTCAATTTTGGAACTTGAGCCTTAGCAACTATATTAGTGTTAGTCTCATTGACTACATTTATTTCCTTAGTAGCCTTCTCCATCTCATAGCAATCTACTGTATCTTCTAAATTTGCATCATCATTTGCACAATTGTAAGCCTTAGGAGTGCCATCATAATCAATTAACTACTAGTCATCATCTTCTTCACCTCGAAGGATCAGCTACAAGTAGCCCTAGATAGTATCTTAATAATAAAAATAAAAACAATGAGTAAGAACAAGAAGGAAAAGTCCTAAAGAAACAAATTCTTAGAGGAATAATCATTACTTACTAGTTACATGTCTTTTTCACATCACTATGGTCAGGCGGTGATGGAAAAGGGCACTTTGATAGAGTTAGTCAAACTTAGAAGCTAAAGATTGAACTCGTCTTTATAAACATTTACCTTTACAATTGGATCGACGTTGGAAGCAAAAGCATAAGCCTCAAAACCCTTCAAACAAGTTGCTTAGTACGATGACCAACTAGGACAGATAACCCTACGACAACTATAGGAAGGAAAGTAAAACTAATCAACCTCAGGATAAAGAGTCTTGATGTCTATGGGAGACACCCACTAATAATAAGACTCAAAATCTATGGCTAGAACTATCCCATGAGGAATGCCTTGGTCAAATTTAAATTTTCGTGCTACCTTATGTAGAGAATATACTGTGACACCCAACTCATAGAAGATATGGCTTGAGCCCTTCACATTAAGCAATGAAGGAAGACTACTTAAGATACTCCATAAGAGAAAACCAATCTCTGAGTGTCACAATGATTCACGATTCTTTAAGGAAATATAGCCTTGCAAGCTAGGTGGGTAATATCTACTACATGACTAGTAACCATTAATTTTCTCTACATATAGATAAATTGTGAACTCATTGGCAGAATCAATAAGGTTGAATAAGGGGGATTCATAATGCCTAGCAACCTAAGCCTATGATTGTGGCTAAACTGAGTTGGGCTTGGTATTCACATTAGGAGTCATAAAATGACTCCTAAACCTTTCACAAAAGAAAAGCTGAAGGAAGTTGGCGTCCATGTAGCATAGTACAATATAACGACCCAAAGAGTGGATAGAGGCATGGTGATATAAATCCAAGTGACAGTATAAGGAACCCAGATAAACGGTTCTAAGGCAAAACACTTTCCTTAAGACATACAAATCACTAATGGAAACAAATGAGGGATAACCCTATCCTTAAGACCTCTTAGAAAGATGTATACGGACAACCATAAAGCAATAAATGTTGCAAGCTCATGCCTATCAAAGAAACATGTGTAATTAAATAAAGGTATTCTTTGACATGAAGTAAACATTACCCTAAACAAATGAATGATCAATACTTACTTAGTTTTGTGACAAGGGCCTTGGAAAGTAGACCCTTCGAAGAAGTACTTGATTTAAGAAATAAATGTAGATCTTTTGGAAGGAGTCTTGCTTGACTTTATAGCTACTAATAAAGTTGAATGCATATTCTGATCGGTAGGAGTAGTCAAAGCAATCACAACATTCATCTTCCTAAAGTCACAAAGCTTTAATAAGAAAAAGACATCCTCTAGGGTTAGTGTGAATTCTTTGCATGAAGTTATGAATGTATGAGTTTGCGTACACCATCTAGCAATTATAGCTCGCCAAATTTTCACGTCTTCCATTTTTGTGAAATTAAAGTGTTAAGTTGTAGCAATGGCATCAAAAATCCTAACCTCGTGTAGTAAGGGAATATAGTACTTATATCTCTTGTGATATACTATACCCATGCAAACTATCCATCGGGTATTTACTTTGAGCTAGTGGTTTAAGTATGAGGGAGAGGCAACTCTCTCCTTTCATTCCAAAAATGAAGTATAGACTCGCCCCTTACTAATAGTTCAAGTTGCAACCGTACTTTTGGAGAGATGAACTTAAGGAAGCCATCCTTAGGCATGGTCGAACACTTCTCTAGAGAAGTAGTTCAAATCCAAAAAGAGTTTCTTGTGATCATGTCATTAGTCCAGTTGTTACAAGGAGATGGAACCTTCAGTATTTAACCTTTATTGTAGGCCAATAACCCCCTCTGATGAGCACCTCCAATGGCTTGGGTTAGCTACCCTTTGACTTGGCTATAGTTAGTGAAACAAGAATCCGAGAAAATGCTTAAAGTCAACCATGGGCCCATTAAAGGTCAAGAATTTACAGTAATGCCTAAGGTTAATTGAGGGCTTGAATAAATGAGTAAGTCTTGACAATCTGGATTGATACTTAAAGTTGCTTGGGTGTATATGTGTAGCAAGGCCTAATCTTGAGATGAGATAGCAAAAAGGGCTTTCCTAAGAAAAATGATAACATAAGATACATGAAAATAAAATAAAAAATAAAAGGCTACATCAAATAGATGAGTAATCTACAACATAACCCATCATATACTAAAAAAATATAATTGAACAGTTCTAAAAAGTAGATCATTACATCAAGTGATTACAAATATCTTCTGAGTCCATGTCATGAAGCCATAAATCAATGTGAGGGAGAATCATCATATGGAAGAATATAGTGTGATACAACATGACAAGAGTTGGAGCACTAGACATAGAAATTAATAAATAGTAGAAGCAAACAACAATTATTGATAAGAGAAAGGGATAAATCATCTAGCATGATGACATGAGAAGCCTGTATTATTAGTTATTCGAAAGGAGAAGTTTCATCTACTTTGACAAGCACAATAGAAGAGGACTGAAATATATCTCTATCAATGGTCACATCTCATAATCATATTGTTTCCTATTTGCCACACATTGGATTTAATATGGCAAGTGGCTTCTTTCATCTTATTATGTGAGAACATAGGAAAGGCATCGACAAAAGAGTAAAAGAAATAAAGAATATACAACATATAATCTTAGAGAAACAAAAGAAAAGATTGAGCTCAATTTTATACTTTATTTGACATATCTATCTGAAGCATGAAAAACAAAGTAGGCATTATCTATATGTGACAATTCAAGCTAAGTAAGAACATAGGTGGTTTTGGGAGCTCCTTCAATGTGGTTACTTTAATATTCTTCTTTTATATGACAAAGTATTAATTTGACCAAAAAAATGTATATATCTAAAGAGAGAAAGCAAGAAGTGGCATGGTTTGTAGACATGACATAACAGTAAGAACGACTAAAAGACAATGTCTATACCAACAATTAAATGGGATGATTGATCTCTATGTATTTAAAATCAATCAAGAAAGGATCCTAACTCTACTAGGAATGTCCTAGTTCTCTTTGCTGATTGATTAAGGATCAGCAAGACCGTGTCTCTACTAATGACCCACTATACTTAAGGCTTTGTTTTTTCCTTATTGAGAGCAAGTACAAAAGTTTTACATTAAGCATTAGAATAAGAAATGGATTGAAGAAAAAAAAATGAAAGGGTAAATTGAGAGCCTTACCCATTATTGATGATGTTACTAATGCAAAAAGCTTGCAAGCGTACAATAATATCTATATATATATATATATATATATATAGCATGGCATAAAGCCGATGATATGGAGTCATGGATAAACACATAAGCCTAATATCACGTGTAACCAAAGTGGGTAGATTCAGACTAGGAGATGGTTCGAAAGATAAATGGTAGTCAAAAGGTGAGTAGGAGTTCCCGTGCATCAACGATGGATATGATGCACCAATACCTTATACAAGCTCAGGTCACACTTCATATGATACATAACTATGGCTAGAGGGCACTCGCTACTAGTCCACACTCAATGGGCCAGATAAGAGTAGCTCATGAATAAGTAGAAAGGATGCTTAGCTTGATAAAGTTCAATATACTCTCAGTATCTTGATCATTATGGCTATTGCAATTTGCAAGTATTTATAATACCTAATTAGGGTAAGTTATAAGTTATAGGAAATTATAGAAAAGGATTTCTACTAGCTAAGAAAAGGGGAATAATTTACAAGGGTATCAATGTAATTATGCAAAAAGAATATCCTTTGTCAGAAAGGATAGTGTGGATGTTAGAAAGGATAGTACATAAGTAATTTTGGTCATTCTACGGTCCCAATAACACTACAAGCCTAGCAGGGGTAAGCCTTGATTAAGTCTACTCAACGTTAGTAGTTCGGTAGCTCTTATTGCTAAGACTGGACAAGGGTTGGCTTAAGGACAACTCACATTTAGGGCGGCCTCGAATGGTCGGCTCTTGACCATTGTTAGTTCAACCTTGGCACTATAGGGTTGGCTGTACCCTAATTTAGTACTTAGACCAATGTGTTGTAAAGGGGTCAGCTCAGCATATCGGTCGATCACCTTGGTAGTTCCCTAGATAGTATAAAGAGTGAAGTAGCTCAATAGGTTAGGCTGAGGTAAGCATTGCTCCTCGACACTTAACTTACCTCAAACAACTTAGCAAACCATCCGAGCTAACCCTCGGGTTCAACAGTACATAATCGGTCTTTGATCCCTATCATCCCCTTCGAGTTGTTTGAGATTTGGGATCAAATTTGGTTTGGCTCTAAGTTGCTCATTCTTAGGAATGTAAGGTTAGAGATTAGCAACATTGAAGGAATCTAAGACTCCATTTCCTTTAGGTATTTCAATCCTATAAACATTAGGATTGATCTTTTCAAGTACTTTGAAAGGTCCGTCGGCTTTAAGAGACAACTTGCTCTTCCTCAAGTTTAGGAATCCTTCTTTGCTGAGATGTATCCAGACCAAATCACTTGGTTAAAATTCTCTCTTCTTTTGGCCTTAGCCTTGCTTCTCAAGCTTAGTAGTAGCTCAACTCAATTGCTCTATAACCTTTTGGTACATGGTTCTAATGGCCTTAACTCTTTCTATGGCTGGTTAGTCATCATCAAGTCTCGGCTAGGGTGCTTAGTCCATCAAGAGCTCAGGGTTAAACCCATAGGTGACCTCGAATGAAGACATGTTTGTTACATTATGGGTAATCCTATTGTATGCGAACTCAATGATTGGTAGACATAGATCCCAATCGGTCATGTTTCGTCCGATAGCAACCTACAGCAAAATTCCTACAATTCTACTAATGACCTCAATCTATCCATCAGTTTATGGATGGGAAGATGTACTGTACAATAGCTTGGTTCCCATTTGCTTTCATATCGTCCTCTAAAATTAGCTCATGAACTTTGGGTCTTAGTCTGAAACAATGTTTTTAGGTATTCCGTGAAGCTTGATAATTTCCTTTAAGAAAAGAAAAGAGATGGCTGAAGTGTCATTAGTTTTGGAACAGAGCATGAAATGTGCCATCTTGCTAAATTAATCAATGACCACCAAGATAGAGTCCTTCCCTCGGGACATCCTCAACAATCCTAACATGAAATCCATACTTATTCCAAATCATGGTTTAGTCAAGATAGGCAAGGGTAAATAGTATCCTTACTCTACTTGGCTCTTCCCTTTTCGGTAAGTTGCACACCTTTCTAGTACAAATTAGACATCTCTCTTTATCCTTGGCCAAAGAAATCTAAAGGATAGTACCTCATAGGTTTGGCGCTAGCCAAAGTGTCCCGTCAATCTTCTTCCATGCGCCTCACACACTAGTAATTCTCTCATGGAACAAGTTGAGATACATAGCCTCCCCTTCCTGAATAAGCATCCGTCTTCCTCATAATAGTTATCTAGTGTCCATCTTTCCTCACATTGGGCATGGATAAGACCAAAGTATATATCCTCAACATACAAGTTCTTTATGGTTTAAAAACCAAGTAGCCTCGTTTGCAATTTGGTGAGGAAGATATGTCATCTTGATAGGGCCTTAGCCACTACATTGTTCTTTCGATTCTTATATTTTATGACATAAGAAAAATCATCCATGAACTCAACCCATTTGGCTTACCTCTGAGACAACTTGTGTTGACTCTTTAAATATCTCAATGATTTATGATTGGTGTAGATCACAAATTCCTTATGCAGTAGATAATGTTGCCATACAGTTGGGGCTCGGATTAAGGAGTAGAACTCTTTGTCATAGATAAAATAGTTGAGTGTAGCTCCTTGAAGTTTCTTACTAAAGTAGGTAATAGGTTGTCCCTCTTGCATCAGCATGGTACTTAGGCTTAATTCGGACACATCACACTCTACTTCAAACATTTTGTCAAAGCTCAATAAAGTTAAGACAAGGGTTATGGTCAGCCTATCCTTCACTTCCTCAAAACTTCTCTGCTTCCTCTCTCCCCATCTGAATTCAATGAGTGGGGTCACAATCATACTGAAATTCTTTATAAATCTATGATAGAATGAAGCCAGTCCATAGGAACTTCTAACATTAGCCGAAGTACTCAGTACTAGCCATTCAGTGATTGCTCTAACCTTCTCTGCGTCGACTTATATGCTACCACTACTTACAATAAATCATAAGAATATCAACTTGGATTGGCAAAAGTCATACTTCCTCAAATTGGTGTAGAGTTATTCAACTTGAAGTTTAGCAAAGATGTTTCAAAGATGTTGTTGTTCAGTTTTTGGGTCAAAACTGTACACCAAGATGTCGTCAAAATAAACTACAACAAACTTCCCTAATAAGTTTCAAAGCACATGATTCATTAGGTACATAAATGTGCTCGGCACGTTGGGCAGTCCAAATGTCATTATAAGCCATTCATATAATCCATGGCGCCTTTTGAATGCGGTTTTCCACTCGTCACCTTTACACATTCAGATCTTATGGTATCTAGATTTGAGGTCGATCTTGGAGAGCACTCTTACTTTGTTTAATTCGTCTAGCATGTCATTAAGCTTAAGTATCGAATACCTATACTTGATGGTGATTCAATTGATCACTTGGCTATTTATACACATACCCCAAGAACTATCTTTCTTTGGCACTAACAAGGTCAATACTATACAAAGACTAAGGGACTTTCATACATACCCCTTCTTTATTAGCTCATCTACTTACTTCTATAGTTTAGCAGTCTATTCAAGATTCAGCTTATAGGAAAGCTTGTTTAGCAGTGTGGTTCCTTGTTGTAGGTCAATTGCATGCTCAACCCCTTAAATTGGGGGTAGACCTTTTGGTTTGGAAATAGGTCAACAAATTCCTTTAGTAAGGTTTTTACCTTTGCAAGTAGCTCCTCTTCAGAACAACAGATAAGTTAGTCCTTTGGGCTCCATCTTTCTTTTCAGTTTGGCTTAGGTCAATACTAAAGCCTCTTTCTTCAAGGTTCGACTTAGTTGGAACTGCATGACCCTTACTTGCTCAGTAGGCATAGGACTCAATTTCACCCTCTTACCTTCATACTCTAGGGAACAAGTATTTTTAGGGTTCGACTTAGTTAGGACTGCATGACCCTTACTTGTTCGGTAGGCATAGGACTCTATTTCACCCTCTTACCTTCATACTCTAGGGAACAAGTATTCCTCCTTCCATCATATATCATTTCTCAGTTAAACATCTACAGTCATCCAAGTAAAATGTAGGACGCATTCATGTGGTCACTAATGCTCTGTCACGACGGCAAACTCTACTAACCACTTTGTAGACAAAGTTATTAAGATTCTCACTAATCATTGAGCAGTATACTACTAACTTTTACTTTGGTCCCACTGTTGAACATTGCCAAGAAGGTGTAGTTATTAGAGGATATTATCTTAATGATGACTATCTATACAAAGACTACAAGCCATGTGTTCTAAATTACTTCATGTGTGAGCTATTGATTAGGAAAGCTTATAGCGGAGGATTATTTGGTCATTTTGGGGAGACTAAGAGAACCAATCTATTAAAGGAAAACTTTTGGTAACTTGGTTTGGCTAAGGATTTCCATAAGGTAGTGGGGTCTTATGAGGTATACAAGCAAGCAAAGGGGAAGAGAGAACCCTAGGGAGAGTATATGTCGTCACTGATACCAACCTTACCTTTGGACGACCTCAACATGGACTTTGTCCTGGGATTGCCTTAGACATCTAAAGGGAAAGATTCTATTTTTGCTGTAGTGGATCACTTCAGCAAGATGGTGCACTTCATTTCATTCCATCAGACTAACGATACTCTATATATTGCTAATTTGTTTTTGCAAGAGATTGTCCAACTACATAGGGTACCAAAGACTATTGTCTTAGATTAGGACACAAAATTCCTAAGCTATTTTTGGAAGAATCTTTAGAGAAAACTTAAGAGTAAACTTATATTCAGCTCTAGTAGCCACCTTTAGATTGATGGCCAAACTGAAGTGGTAAATAGGATGCTTAGCAATCTGGTCAGAGCTATCATAAGGAAGAACTTGAGGGATTGGGACCTAAGCCTACTAGTTGTGAAGTTCACATACAACCGAACTATTCATAGCACTGTTGGGAAGACTGCATTCGAGGTCGTCTATAGCCTTAATCCTACTATTCCCTTAGATATGATTGGTGCCCTAGCAGCTATTGAAGAAAGTCAATTTGGAGTTGACCAAACCTAAAATTTGCATCAACTATACCAATTTGTAACCAAGAAGATCACCAAGTTTAATTAGAGATAGCGCGAAATTGGTAGTAGAGGCCGCCTAACTGTTTCTTTCCAAGTAGGAGACTTAGTATAGATATACCTCAATCAAGAAAGATTCCTACACTTAAGACAAAACAAGCTATCTCCTCTTGCTAATGGTCCATTTAAGGTCTTAAAGAAGACCAACAACAATGCCTACTAGATCGAGTTACCTGGTGACTATGGTGTTTCTTCCACCCTTAATGTGTTTGACCTGATTCCTCACCAACCAACAAAAGAAGACCGTACGAATGCCTTAAAAGAAAGAGTAGAGACCACTCCAAATTTGAGGATAAATCTTTCCAACCTCTAAGTAGATGATGAGAATCAACCCCCTGGACTGATCACGCATAACTAAGCTAGATGACTCCAAGGGCTCACTTGGAGGATACCAACTCTAAGCCATAGCTAAAGCAGGGATTCTTATCCCGAGCTAATCTCTTACAGACTTGACTATCGGATCCTTACTTGTGTAAGATTCACCCTGATTAACAACGATACTTTATCCTAGAAGACTACCCAAAAAGAGCCAAGGTGAGCTCTTAATCTAACTGCAGGCATCCAACCTCGAATCAAGCTGACTTTTCTTTAGAAGAAATTATTGGACCCCAACCTGTTCCAAAATAGGGTAGCCCCTAACTGTAAGCATTACTATATTTTCGCCTACCTTGTATCATATTTCTCCTATCTATCCATAAGTGACATGTGCCTTCTGACACAATATTCCAGAATGATTCTTTCTTTTTTGTATTGAATATTCTTTGTCCCTTTTACCCCTTTTAGCATGTTTTATGTAACCTAATTGTAAAATACCCTTTAGTCTTTTCATATATGTAAAGTAACCCTAGTGGATGAGTATATAAACCTTGACTTTCTTAAATGTAGACAATCAACTAATCGATATAGAATTATTCACATTAAGCAACCCTATTGTTCTCATTATCTTTCAACTCTTATCTATTCCCTTTAGTAAGGAGTAGTGGCAAGTGACCCTTTAGTTCGGACTAATGTATGATATCCGACAAATTATAGGCTGAGTAGGATTAAGTAGTACGTCATATCCATTCGGTAGCTACCTGGACTTTACTAGCTTTTTCCCTATTTGTTTTTGGTCCACTTCGTTGTGGTTGTTCTTCGTATGTTCGACCCTAAAGGTGCATTAGGGGTGAATTACCCCTAGAAGTTAAGGATCTATTGATTGAATATGCCAAACTATTTCTTGAATCGTTACCGAGGGGACTACTTGCTCTCCAAAGCATTGAACACTACATTCACTTGATACCTAATGCTGCCCTATCGAACAAGCCATCTTATCGGATGAATCTTAAGCAAGCTTCTAAGCTCCAAAGACAAGTCAATGAACTTCTCAAAAAAGGGTTATGTAAAGGAGAATCTCAACCCTTGTGCTGTACCAGCTCTCTTAGTGTCGAAGAAGAATAGAACTTAGCGTATGTATATAGATAATAAAGACGTCAATAAGATTACGATGAAGTATAGATACCCCATCCCTAGGCTAGATAATATGATGGATGAACTAAGTAGTGTAAGAGTATTTAGCAAGATAAATCTGAGGTTAGGGTACTACTAAATCTAAGTGAGACAAGGGAATGAGTAGAAGGCTACTTTTAAGACTCGACATGGCTTGTACAAGTGGATGGTCATGCCTTTCAAGCTACTAAACACCCCAAGAACTTTCATGAGGATAATGAATCAAGTTTTAGGAGATCTGATCAATAAATTCGTTGTCATTTACTTTGACGACATCCTTGTCTACAGTGCCAACTTGGCAATGCATATTGATCAGTTTCGCACTGTTTTTAATGTCCTCCAAGTAAAGAGATTGTTCATAAACTTGAAGAAATGTTGTTTCTATCAAGAAGAAGTGATTTTCCTTGGATATGTAGTTGGTAAGAGAGGATTGAGTGTGAATGAAGAGAAGATATAAGCTATTTTCAAGTGGCCAACCCTAACCTCTTGTGCAGAGGTAAGAAGTTTTCATCGATTGGCATCATTCTACCAATGCTTTTTCCAAGGATTCAGTACCTTTGTAGCGCCTTTGACTGAACTTATGAAGAAGAATGTAGAGTTCAAGTAAGGAAAGAAAGAGGAGAGAAGCTTTGCGAAGTAAAAACGAGGTTAACCTCTGCTTCAGTCTTAGCTCTACCAAACTTTGACAAAGTATTTAAGCTTGAATGCAATGCGATAGGTGTCAACATCAAAGCTGTGCTGATGTAAGAAGGCTAACTTATTGCTTATAATAATGCGAAGCTCAAGGGAGCAAAATTGAACTATTCTATATATGACAAAGAGCTTTTAGCCAAGATTCAAGCTCTTCACGTATGGCAACATTATCTTCTAGAAAAAGAGTTTCTCATATACATAGATTATGAGACCTTGAGATATTTATAAAGCTAATTCAAACTTTCCAAATGCTAAGCCCGATGGATTGAGTTCCCGAAGGGATTTAACTTTGTCATTAAGTATAGGCAAGGTAAGAACAACATACTTGTTGTCGCTCTGTTAAGAAGATATGTTCTTTTCACTAAGCTATAGACTAGATTATTAGGGTTTGCAAGCATAAAAGGGTAATATCATAATGTTCCTCATTTTAGCCCTATTTATAAGAACTATAGAGAGGGAAGAATGGTAGGTCAGTACCATGTAGAGGATGGTTATTTGTTCAGAGGTAGCAAGTTATGTGTGTTGACTTGTTTGATGAGAAAGCTGCTGGTGAAAGAAGCCCATAGTGGAGGACTCTCTAGACACTTTGGAGAGTAGAGAGTATATGAGCTATTGAATGATAGATTCTTTTGGCCTAGAATGAAGTGTGACATGCATCATGTGATTGAGAGGTGTAGCATCTGTAAACCCCATAAATCTAACCTTCTAAGTATAGAATCAAACCCCTAAAATTATAGGAGATTTCCTGAAGTCAATAAAGCCAGTGAGATTTAAAACCGATTAAAATCCCGATTCAAAACCTAAAGCTAATATGAAAAACCTTAAATTATCAATTGAACCTCTAATTGCATACGAAGACCTTGAAACCTTAAGTATATGTTATTACAAAAGTTAACCTCAAACCTTATCAAAACCCTAAGATAACAATCGAAGATTTAATCGCATAGAAAACTTTTATATCCTAAATGTATATAAACCTTAGAGATTGCACCCGAAAGTGATAAAACCCTAAAACTATAACTTTAAAGATATAAAAATACTAATTCACTATACTTTACTCTAAAATCCTAATTGACAATATATCCTCAATATCTTATCAAATCATTAGTAAAAGATCAAAAATAACTTTTAATCATTTACAAATACATATAATACTAAAGTAATCCGTTAGAAATTAGTATATTGCATTATAGATCATATCCATCTTCCAATTATATAACTAGGTTACTATTATATAGAGTTAAGAGCTTAGTTGATGATTATACTACATATAGTAAGTATTAGTACCCTAAATGACACTTTCCATAATAATTACATTAAGTAGCTTACCAAATGATTTATATACGATATAAACACCTAGAAGAAGATCTCATTACCTATTCTTACTAATCATTTCAATAAACTCTTTATTTCCTTTCATTTCCTTAGTTTTTCTCCTAATTTTTCTTAATTACCTCATTATGTACACACAAATTATATTTAATTTCAAAAAGTTGACTAAGTCAATATTTGACAAAGTCAAAAGGTTGACCAAATCGACATGTTGAAAAGTAAACACATATGTCATTGTTATCTAGAGTTTTCTTCTCTTTTCTTTTGATTTTTTTTTTCCTTTCTTTTCCCTCTTCTTGCCATCCAACACATAGAGACCTTCTAGACCCCACTTGTCCCACTTATGAACCACAAATTAATACAAAATAAACCCCCTTTCCCCCTCTATTTACAAACCATAACCTCCTCTTCTTCTTCCCCTTTTCTAAACTTCCATTTTTTTCTTTTACCTTTACCTTAATACATATCTTATATCCTAACATCTAAGTAAACTCTTCACCCTTATCTAGAAGGAAAAGAGGTATGTTTTCATATAATCTTTCATCTTAAATTAGTAATTAGTTGTTTATGTTATTTTAGTTTTGGAATTATTATGTAATATGTACATGTATGTAGACACAAATAGGATTCTTATATACATGTACATAAGTGTGGGAACACTTAGGTATAAGAATAGAATACATAGTATAATGTACATATACATAGGTCAGAATAGGAAAACTACTTGTACATAAATTTGGCAAGCCATATACATGAATAACCTTTATGTACAAAACCAAAAAGGAAGAGTGTTCTAACTATACATACATATACCTTGCTAAATAAGTCCTTAAAGTGCAAAAATATGAAATTTATGAAGCTTTCTTAAGAGGGAACATTAGGCATACGAAAATACATATAAAATATGTATTTAACCATATGTATATACGGCTATATGTACAAGTATAAATATGGTATATGTATAAGTATACTACTATACATACAGGTATAGTAAAAGTATAAGTGTGTACTTAGAAAATGTATTAATGTACATAAGACACTTAAGCATGAAGTAAGGACTTATATAAGCAAATGACGACATAAGCGACGACATAAGCCTCTAAAATAATAAACCATAAGATCATCTAAGTGTAAAAATTAATAGTTATGAAATCATTAACTACTAAAATAAAACAAAAAACTAGCCAATAGGAATAATTAAGCTTCAATAGTTAGAATTTCAATAAATTTAATCCATATCATAAAACACGGGTCTTAACGTCCAAAATGGACATCACTATATGAATATGCATCTGAAAATGATGAAAAATGACTATAAGTTTGTAAATATTGGAAATAGAATGAAAAAGTTACATATGATTAGCAATTAAGTTTAATAGAATAAAAACTTATAGTAATCTAAGTAGAATTAGGTAGATAAATATCTAGAACAGTTAGTTAATTCAATTACTTATTATCACTATTATCTCGTAATGATCAGATGATCCCGACGAGGGCAAGCATCTTCTAATCGATTATTACAACTAGAGCGAGTCGTCATAGTCAAGTGAGTACTCCCGATGACTCTATACTTGTTTGTACTTGTAGTTAGTGCACTTAAATTGAATATTAATAACTTGATGCATGGGGTTTTGGGATATGCATGTGCTTGATATTGATTGATTACTATGAGAAATATTGTTAAATATGATAATTGATGATTTGATTGTATGATTGATTGTTACGTAATTTAGATGACTTGTTGATATTGATTAATTGTCTCATAATTTGACTTAATTATATTTGGCTTATCTTAAATTAAAAGGGTCATGAGTTATCCATGCATTACTTTACTTATTCCGGTTGTCACTTCATACGAAGATAAAGAGAGGCCTTACAAGTGTTATTTATATATATTAAAGTGTTTCTATACGATGCACTTATACAATATGACCTTACCTGAACCTACGGGCTTACTAAGCGATGGAGACGCTAACTGTATAGCTGAGGGTCGAGTCTAAAGATCTTTGCTATACGGTGTGAGTGTAGAATACGAGGGTCGCCTCATCACTAGGCTTAGGATTTTGTATACTACTGGATTTTCAAAAATGAGAATGTATTTTGTGAAATTCGGAATTCAAAGTTATGGGTAAAAACCTAGGTACTAAAGCCCAGTTGTGATTACTGTCGATGTATCTCCAATCCTTATCTCGGAAGGTGTTAAAATCCGATATTATATGCTGCACCGATCAACTGTATATATTATTTGCCATACTGCGTATGCATGCATTGATATGGTTGTAACAATTTATTTAGTAACTTGTTTGCCAGTATAATATGAGGGATAGCTCACTAAGCTCTTATAGCTTACCCTCCAATAGTTTTTCTTTTGCAGGTACCAGATATTTGGGCATGGGTTAAGAGCCAAGCATTGAGTGCATGTATTGATATGTTTTGGCGGTTAAAACTAGAGAAAGATTGTATTGTTTATTTGAGACTTTAAATGCAACTACTACTTATATATTTAGATTTAGTAATTTCATTAAGTTTGAATTTTAAGTTTATTCTCTTTGATCTTATCATTTGGTAGGGGATACCAATTCTTTGGGTTCTGAGGAACTATGGACTATTAAATATCCATAGTTATTTATATCCTATAATATGTTAATTAATTAATAATTCAACATCCTTAGTAATTAATTATTTAAAGTCTTGCAATCTCTAACTCATAAGGCAGTTTTCATACCATGGGTGCACACATATTATGAAAATTTTAGGTAATCCTACTAGGCTTCCTTTAGGGTTCTAACAGCATCTGTAAAAGAGGAAAGAAGAGTAAAGGAAAGTAATGCCTCTGCCTATTCCAACCAAACCATAGGTTAACCTAAGTATGAACTTTGTCCTCGGATTATCTTGAATTGCCTAAGGTAAAGATTTTTTCATGGCTATCATTGATAAGTTTAGCAGAATGGCACATTTTGTGCCTTACACTAAAACTAATGATGCTTCGGCTATTGCTTCTTTGTATTTGCAAGAAGTAGTTTGCTTGCATAAAGTATCGAAGAGTGTGGTGTCAAACTAAGATCTAAAATTTCTTAGCCATTTCTAGAGAACCTTCTAGTGTCAGATGGGAACAAAACTGCTATTCAACAACTCTTACCATCCCCAAACCGACGGCCAAACAAATGTGGTCAACTATACCCTAGGATCATTACTCCAAGTTGTAGTAGGGAAAAACTTAACTAACTAGGATTTTTACCTACCCATAGTTAAATTTGCTTACAATAAGATAGTACATGCCATCATTAGGCATAGCCCATTTGAAGTCGTTAATGGTTTTAACCCCTAACTACCCTTCGATCATACCCGCATGTTGTCCATTAACTAAGAAGATGTAGTGGATAGCACCAACGAGAGCAAGCTTAAGAAAGAAGAGGATGTTGGAAAATCCAAAGCTAAAGACAAAGTGGGCACCTATGTCTATGCCAACCAGGGAGAAGTAATGACCTTAGTCTTGAGATGAGTACTGAGTTCCTTGCCAAGCTCTAAGAAAAACTAGAGGGAGAATCTATCCCATACCAAGTGTACCGTCAAAGGCCAATTGTGCATGATCATTGTGGATGAGGAAAGTTATACATGTTGTTACGTAATCCTTTATGTAGAGCTTGAGTATGCCGACATCAAAGCATCACCAACCTTATAAGTTGCATTTACTTCATGATAAGGGTGCTTTACATGTAACTGAACAAGTGATCATACCATTCAATGTTCGGAACGTGTATAAGGACGAAATAGTTTTTAATATCGTCCCCATAGGAGCTTCACATCTATTGCTTAGAAAACCTTGGTTATTCAACAGATGTGTTACTCACTATGGGTATAAGAACACCTATTCCTTTGTTAAGGATGGAAGGAAGATTGTGTTACAACCCCTGACTTAGTCCTAAGTAAATGAAACCCATAACCAGTTCACCTAAGCCAGTAAGAAGAAGGCCTTAATGATTAGCTGAAGAGAGCTCCAAGCCACTGAAGAAGCTGAAGAACCTATGTTCCTATTAGTTAGGAGATCTTTGGAGATGAAGGAATTACATAATGTCCCAGAAGAGATTCGAAGCTTACTAAATGAGTTTTCTAACCTGTTTTCGAAAGAACTACCTAAAGGACTACCACCAGTCCAAGACATAGAGCACTATATTGATCAGCAGCCAGGTGCCGCCTTACCAAACCAACCTGCATACAGGATAAACCTTGAGTAAGTTACCAAGCTAAAGAAACAAGCTGACGAGCTCATAGAGTAAAGCTATGTGAGAGAGAGCATAAGCCCATTTGCGATACAAACTCTACCCGTTCCGAAGAAGGATGGTTCATGGTGTATGTGCATCAACAGTCGAGCAATCAACTGGATTACTATTGATTACAGATATCCAATATCGAGGCTTAATGATCTATTGGATGAGCTTCATGTTGCTAAGATATTTTCAAAGATTGATTTGCGAAATGGTTACCACTAGATTCATATGAGACTAGGAGATGAGTAGAAGACTACCTTCAAGACTAGGCACAGACTCTACAAATGGTTGATTATGCCATTTGAGCTTACTAATGCATCGAGCACATTCATGAGATTAATGAGCCATGTGGTGTGCTCTCTGATTGGAAGGTATGTGGTCATGTATTTTGATGACATATTGGTATATGGTGTCAACCTAAACAGCTATGTCCAATAGCTCTATGACATATTTGACATTTTGTGAACTGAGAAGTTGTTTGGGAATGTGAAGAAGTGTACATTCTGCTAGAATGAGGTGGTTTTCCTAGGATTTATAGTGTTAGGGGAAGGGATCCGAGTATTCTAAAATGGCTAATGTCGAAGAATGTCACTATTGTCCAATGTTTTCATAGCCTAGCTTCTTTCTATAGGCGATTTATTAAGGACTTCAGTACAATAACCACCCCATTGACCAAGTTGACAAAGAAGAGTGAAGGATTCAGGTAAAACGACTGAGTTGAATAGAGCTTTAGAGAGAATAAGGAAAAACTCACCTTGGCACCTATCTTGTCATTATTAGATTTTGACAAGCCCTTCAAATTAGAATGTGATGCATCAAGAGTTAGAACTGGTGTTGTCCTAATGTAGGAGCGACAACTCGTCACCTACCATAGTAAGAAACTTAATAGTCCTTCCCTAAAGTATTTTGTATACAAGAAGAGCTGTACTCACTTTTTCAAGCCCATACTGTTTGGCAACACTATCTGCTGCCACGATAGTTTGTTATTTACACTAACCATAAATCATTGAAACATCTTAGGAGTCAAAATAAGCTTTTGAAGAGGCAATCCAATTTGTTGGAGTTTATAGAAGCATTTTCGTACGTAATCTAGCACAAGAAGGGATGCACAAATGTGATCACTGATGCTTTGTCACGACAGCAAACTCTGCTGACCACTTATAGAAAAAAATATTAGGATTCTCACTAATCACTGAGCAATACACTACTAACCCTCACTTTAATCCTATTGTTGAACATTGCCAATAAGGGGTAGTTATTGGAGGGTATTATCTTAAGGACAGTTATCTGTTTAAGGACCATAGGCTATGTATTCCAAATTGCTCCATACATGAGATATTAATCAAGGAATCTCATAGTGGTGGATTATCTAGTCATTTCAAGGAGACCAAAATAGCCAATCTATTGAAGGAAAACTTTTACTGGTCTAGTTTGGCAAAGGATGTCCATGAGGTAATAGGATGTTGTAAGGTATGCATAAACTTTGTCCTAAGGTTGGCCTAAACATCTAGAAGGAAAGATTCGATTTTTGTTGTAGTGAACCGCTTCAATAAGATAGCGCACTTTATTCTGTGCCATCGAACTAATGATGCTCTATATATTGTTGATTTATTTTTGTATGAGATTGTCCGACTACATGGGGTACCGAAGACTATTATCTTAGATCGGGACACAAATTTTTTTAGCTATTTTTGGAAGACTATTTGGAGAAAACTTAGAACTAAACTTATATTCAGCTCCAATAGCTACCTTCAGACTAATGACCAAACTAAAGTGGTGAACAAGACGCTAGGCAATCTGCTCAAAGCTATTGTAGGGAAGAACTTAAAAGATTAGGATGTATGCCTAACAATTGTGGAGTTTGCATACAATTGAACTGTCTATAGCACTAATGGGAAGACCCCATTCAAGGTTGTTTATAGCCTTAATCTCATTATTTCCCTAGATATGATCAGCACACCAGTAACTACTGAAGAAAGTCAATCCAAAGTTGACCAAGCCTAAGAATTGTAAGAGCTACACCATTTTATATCCATGAAGATGGCTAAGTTCAATCAAAGACAAGGAAAAATTGGTAGTTAAGGCCATCAAACTGTTTCTTTCCACACAAGAGACTTAATATGAATTTACCTCAGCCGAGAACGATTCCCACACTTGAGACAAAATAACCTATCTCCTTGTGCTGATGGTCTATTCATGGTCCTTGAGAAGATCAACTGCAATGCCTACTAGATTGAGTTGCTTGATGACTATGGTGTTTCTTCCACCTTTAATGTGTCCGACCCGATTCCACATTAACTGATAAGAGAAGACCTTATGAGTAACTCAGAAGGAAGAGTAGAGACCGGTCCAGATTTGAGGACAAATCTTTCTACATATGATAGGAATTAACCCCCTGGACCGATTACGTGTAGCTGAGCTAAAGGACTCTAAGGACTCGCTTAGTGGATACTAGCTCTAAGACATAACCAAGACAAGGATTCCTATCTCGAGTTAGTCCCCTATTGACCTAACTATTAGATCCTTACTTATGTTAGATCTGCTCCTGTTAAGTAGCAATACTTTATCCTAGAAGACAGCTTAAGAATATTCTAGGCAAGCTCCCAATCAGACTACAAGCATCCAACCTCAAATCGAGCTAACTTATTTTCAAAAGAACTAATTAGTCCTCAACTTAATCCAAATCAGGTCGGCCCCTAACTACCAGCACTTTCTGTTTCACCTACTTTATATCATACTCTTAACTCCCATCTACCATGTAACGCATGTCTTCTGGTACGATCTTTTTGGAAGGATTCTTCACTTCCTCGCATGGAATATTCGTTGTCTCTTTTACCATTTTTAGTATGTCTTTTTTAACCTACTAGTGGATAGGTATATAGATCCCCACTTTCTTACACGTAGGACTTAACTAATCAATACATAATTATTCACATTGAGTAACCTTATTGTCCTCATTATCTTTCAACTCTTATCTATTTTCTTTAGCAAGGAGTAATGGTGAGTGACCCTTCAGTTTGGATCGATGTATTATATCCAGTGGATTGTAAGCCGAGTAGGATTAAGTGGTATGTTATATCCATTCGATAGCTTCCCAAACTTTGCTAGTTTTTTTCTTTATTTTTTTTTTATCTACTTCGTTGTGGTGCTTCTCCGTGTGTTTAACCCTAGAGGTACATGACCAAGAAAGAAGAGGATGTTGGAAAACCCAAAGCCAAAGAGAATAGAAGACCTAAGTTTATGCTGACCAGGGAGAAGTGATGACGTTAGTCTTAAGACAAGTATTGAGTTCCTTACCGAACTTTGAGGAGGACTAGAAGGAGAATTTATTCCATATAAAGTATACCCTCAAAGGCCAATTGTAGATGATCATTGTGGATGGGAGAAGTTGTACTAATGTTATTTCATTATCCTCTGTGTAGAGTTTAGGTCTGCCAACCTTAAAGAATCCCTGACCTTACAAGTTGCATTGGCTTCATAATAAGGGTGCATTATACGTAACTGAACAAGTGACCATACCATTCAGTGTTGGGAGAGTGGATAGGGATGAAGTAGTGTATGATGTCATCCCTATAGGAGCTTCACATCTACTACTTAGACGAACTTGGTTATTTAACCGACTTTTTGCTCACAATGGGTATAAGAACACCTATGCCTTTATTAAGGATAGAAGGAAGATTATGTTGCAACCCATGACCCCATCCCAAGTAAATGAAACCCATAATTAGCTCACCCAAGCTAGTAAGAAGAGTGCCTTAATAATGAGTAGAAAAGAGCTTTGAGCTGCTAAAAAGGCTAAGGAACTTATGTTCCTATTGATCAGAAGATTGTTGGAAATGAGAGATTGGGAGGATATCCCTAATGAAATCTAAAGCCTACCAAGTGATTTTTCCGATCTATTCCCTAAAGAACTACCTAAAGGACTGTCTCCAGTTTGACGCATTAAACACTGTATTGATCTACAGCCAAGCGCCACCCTCTTAAATCAACCTGCATACAGAATGAACCTTGAGCAGGCTGTTAAGTTGAAAAGATAGGTGGACGAACTCATAGAGCAAGGATATGTAAGAGAGAGCATGAGCCTTTATGTTGTACCAGCGCTGCTCATTCCGAAGAAGCATGGAACATGGCGCATGTGCATCGACAACCGAACAATCAATCAAATTACTATCAAGTATAGATATCCGATACTAAAGCTCGATGACATGTTAGATAAGCTTCATGGCGCCAAGATATTTTCAAATATTGATATGCAAAGTAGCTACCATCAATTTCATATTAAGCTAGGCGATGAATGGAAGACTGCCTTCAAGACTAGGCATGGACTCTACAAATGGTAAGTTATGTTGTTCAAACTTACTAATGCGTTGAGTACATTTATGAGGTTAATGAACCATGTAATGTAGCCTCTAATTAAAAGATGTGTAGTCGTGTACTTTAATGACATATTAGTATATAGTGCCGACTTGAATGACCATGTTCAACATCTTAGTGAAGTATTTGACATTTTGTGAACAGAGAAGTTGTATGGGAATCTGAAGAAGTATACGTTCTACTAGAATGAGGTAATTTTCCTAGGGTTTATGGTGTTAGGGGAAGGAATCTAGGTGGATAAGGATAAAATCCAAACTATTCTAAAGTGGCCGATGCCAAAAAATGTCACTAAGGTTCGAAGCTTTCATGGCCTATCTTCTTTCTATAGGCGATTTATCAAAAACTTTGGTACCAAAGCCGCCCACTTGACCAACTTGACAAAGAAGACTAAAGGATTTAGGTGGAATGATTGAGGTAAGTAAAACTTTAGGGAGATCAAGGAGAAGCTCACCTCGATACTTGTCCTTTTACTACCAGATTTTGACAAACCCTTCAAATTGGAATGTAATGCATTAAGAGTAGGAATTGATGTTGTCTTGATGTAAGATTGACGACCTATTGCCTACCATAATAAGAATTTTAGTGGTTCTACCCTGAACTATTCTGTATACGAGAAAGAGTTGTACTCTCTTTACGCCCTTATTATTTGGCAACACTATTTACTACCATGGAGTTTTTATTTATACAAACCATGAGTCTCTAAAGCATCTAAGAAATCAGAACAAGCTTTCGAAGAGGCAAGCCAAGTGGTTAGAGTTTATGGAAGGGTTCTTGTACATCATTCAACATAAGAAAGGAAGCGCAAATGTAGTCATCGATGCTTTGTTACAATGGCAAACCTTATTGACCGCTTTGCAAAAAAAACTATTGGGATTCTTGCTTATTACTAAGCAATACATTCATGCCCGCATTTTGGCCCTATCATAGAATGGTGTAAGGATGAATTGCTATTAATGGGGTATTATCTTAGGAAAGGCTATCCGTGAACCGAAGGCTGTGCATACCAAACTATTCCACGCATGAGCTATTGATAAAGGAAACTCATAACGGTAGATTATCAAGTCACTTTATGGAGACCAAGATAGCTAATTTGTTGAAGGAAAACTTTTATTGGCTAGGTTTAGCCAAGGATGTCTATAAGGTAGTTAGTAGTTGTAAAGCATGTAAGCGAGCTAAGGGTAAGAGAGAACTCCATGGAGAATACTTACCGCTGCCAATACTAACCTTACCTTAGGTCAACCTCAACATGGGCTTTGTCTTAGGGTTACCCCAAACTTCTAAAGGGAAAGATTCTATCTTTGTTGTAGTAGACCGCTTTAGCAAGATTGTGCACTTCATTCAGTGCCATCGGACTAACGATATTTTATATATTGCTATTTTTTTTTTTTGTAGGAGGCTATCCGACTACATTGGGTACAGAAGACTATTGTCTCAGATCGAGACACAAAATTTTTGAGCTATTTTTAGAAGACTATTTGGAGTAGACTTGGAATTAAGCTTATATTCAATTAAGAAGATCAACCACAATGCCTACCAAATAGAGTTACTGATGACTGTTATTTTTTCCACCTTCAATGTATCCAATCTAATCCCTCACCAACCAACAGAAGAAGACCCTGCATGTGCCCTAAAAGAAAAAGGAGAAACCACTCTAAATTTGAGGATAAATCTTTTCGACCGCCAAGCATATGATAGGAATTAACCCCCTGGATCAATCACTTATAGCTGAGCTAAAGGACTCTAAGGACTTGTACGGAGAATACTAGCTCGAAACCTAAGCCAAGATAGGGATCCCTATTTTGAACTGATCTCTTGCTAACCTACCTATAAAATCTTTACATGTATCAGACCTGCCCTTACCTCGTAGTGACGTTTTATTCTAGAAGACAGCTAAGGACTAACCGAGTTGAGTGCCCTAACCGATCATAGGCGTCTAACTCTAATTCAACTGACTTCTTTACCAAACTGATTGGCTCTCAACCTAATCCTGATCAGGTCAGCCCCTGATTGCAATGTTTTTTCTGCTATACCTACTTTGTATCATATTTCTAATGACTAGCCACCAAGTGACATGTGTTCCCCAAACACAGCATTCTAAAATGATTCCTTTTTTTCATACTGAATATTTTTTGTCTCTTTTACCCCTTTTAGTATGTTTCATGTAACCTGATTGTAGAATATCCTTTTTTTTTTAAACATGTAAAGTAACCATAGTGGATAGGTATATAAACCCCTACTTTTTGTACATAGACAATCATCTAGTCAATACAGAATTATTCACATTAAGTAACGTTACTGTTCTCATTATCATTTAACTCTTATCTATTCCCTTTAGTAAGGAGTAGTAGCGAGTAACCCTTTAGTTCAGATTGGTATGTTATATCCGACGGATTATAGGCCAAGTAGGATTAAGTGATGTATCATATCCACTAAGTTGCTGCCCGGACTTTGCTAACTTTTTCCCTATTTGTTTTTGGTTTACTTTGTTATGGTAGATGCATTAACCAATCTATTCCCACAGTAACATCATACCCCTTAATTGGTAATACTATGAGTTTTATTAGGAATTCTTATCCTTGGATTTGCAATTGTCTATTATCTACTATTTCTCATGTTAATACTTGCTCTCCTGTAGGTGTTCTTATTGTCATGACCCTATAGGGGGGCTAGTAGGATTGCCTAAAATTTCCATAACATGTCTGTACCCATGATATGAAAATCACCTTGCAAGTCAGAGATTGCAAGACTCTAAATGATTAATCACTAAGGTTACTAATTTTTAAGTAAATAATTTACTGTAAAATACAAATATAAATAACTATGGGTGTTCGATATCCCACAGTTCCTTAGAACTGCAGAGAATCAGTATCCCCTACCAAATAATAAGATAGGATATACCAATATTACAAAAGAAATACAAGAAAAATTAAATTATCAACAAAGGTTGTTTATGTATCATCTAAAGGGTACTCTGCTAATCCTGATACTAAGATACATATCTTCATCTCATATTCGGTACTCTGGACTTATCCCAATCCCAATGTAAGTAAACCTGCAAGAGAAACTATGAAGGAGTGAGCATATAACATCTCAGTGAGTTCATTCCTCACCACCACCGTTCAAGCAAGTTATCACACATTATTATCATACATGCATGCAAGCAAGCTATCTACATACAAAATAAATGCAAGCGTGATGAATGCAAGCACGATGAATGTAAGCAACACATCTATAGGAGTTCGGAACTATGGAAGGTGTAGAATTATGTCATCTACACTTCGATTATCCCCTATACTTACCCGCACAGGGCACCTCAGCTTACCCGCATAAGGCTACCTAGGGGCCTCACCCTCTAGACTGCACTCGACTATTACCCTAGCCGAGAAAAGATTTCAATTCAAATAAGGGGATCACACAGATGATGGCATACAAGCAGAACAATCATTCAAACATACAAGCAACAATAAGCAGCAAAACATCATACAAGTAACATGCACAAGCAAGTAGCAGGTCATTAGAACTCCCTCACCTGGATTATTGCTCATTCTCCAAACTTTGAGGTTTCCAGAACTCGATATTGAATGCCTAAATCAAAATAGTAAAACTTATAAGTATTCTGAGAAGTCAGACTCTTTAATTAACTAAAAGTCTATTGTAGTTTATCTAGTTTCCCAATATACCCCAAGTCTAATATTTATGGGGTTTATCATACTCAATGGGGTTAATATTAACTATTTTTTTATATTCGTACGTTAGGAGATTTCCTTTATGTATTTTGTAACTTTTCGTTCCAATTCCGATACTTGTGAACTTATAGTCGTTTTTTATCATTTTCAGACATATGTTCACACGGTGATATCCGTTTTGGACATTGTGACTCGTAATTTAAATTGTAATATAAAAATATTACCAAAATTATTATTTAATTTTAAAAATTATAAAATATTAATTTTCGCTTTTTCCTAACTTGTTTATGATTTAATAATTATTGAAATCATATATTCAATCTTTTTATTCTTTTGAGCATATTTTCCTATTTTTTTTTAGATCTTTACTTTATTATGATTATTATTATTATTATAACCTTTATTATTTTTATTATTTCTCATTTTCTTATTATTTATGTACTTCATGATTTATACATATATGTATATATCTATATATATTTTCGGTATATAATATATGTTATACGCTATATGTATGTATATACCTATTTTATGAAATTAGACATACTCTTATGTACATACATATATATTCATATATTTTTATTTATACACAATAATATACATATATAATTTCAGAATACTTCAATATAAATAATTTACAAATACCTATTCTTATAATATATATTCGGTATATATATTTACATAATATTTGTTATAAAATATGTATTATTATATATTATGCCGTATACCCCAAAGCATATATATCTGCCTTATATACATACTTATAAAAATACCTCACTACATATATACTATACGACTATACATATGTATATATACAAAAATAATTATACATGTATACACATAAATATAGTTACGGTACATACATATATATTTATACGATAGTTATGTAATGAAATTAGTTAATACTAATTATATGTATTCTAAAACAAAATACATAATACGTACTCTTTCTATATAATATACTTATGTTCATACATGTATACATACATAGCCTAATACATGCATATATAATTTAATTTATGTATTTGTGCACATATATACATGTAATAGTAGTGTTTTATTAAAAATATACTATACAAATATTATAATTATACATGTATATACTATATAACATACATCTAAAATAATTTACTTACTTTTTTTTTCTTCTAATTCTTTCTTCTTCTTTTCCTTCTTCTTTTCTTTCTTTCTTTTTCTTCTTTCTTTCTCTTTTTCTCTCCTCACGATTTTAGTTTGTGCAAGACGTTCTTTCTCTCTCTTTTTTTCCAAATTTTGTTGTTTTGTTTCGTTTCTTTCTTTTTCCAGCTTTATATATATATATATATATATTTTGTTCACATGATGAGTAGCTTAAAATTTAAGCTAAGAGTTACACATGGCAAATTTTTTTTTTTTCCTCACGTGGGCAGCTAATTGGAGTTCCAGAATGTGCAATTGAAGAAAAAGAAGGAAAGGAAGAAAAGAGAGAAAAGAGATAAATTGAAAATGAAAGAAAAGGAAAATAAAAATTAATAATAAATATATATAATTTTTCGTAACATATAAATTATAAACCCCACGAATTTAGCTTTCTAAGTATAGAAACAAACGTCCAAACTGTAAATGATTTTTCCTGAATTCAAAAGAGCCAGTAAGATTTAAAACCGATTAAAATCTCAATCCAAAACCTAAAGTGGACACGAAAAACCTTAAATCATCAATTGAACCCCTAACAGCATACGAAGACCCTAAAACCTTGAACCTCATCAAAACCCTAAGATGACAATCGAATATTTAATCGCGTAAGAATCTATGAAACCCTAAATGTGTAAAAACATTAGAGATTGTGCCCTAAAGTAATAAAAAATCCTAAAACTATAACTTTAAGGACATAAAAGTACTAATTCACCATGATATACCCTAAAACCCTAATTGAAAATATAATGCTCATATTTTGCCAAATCATTAGTAAAAAGTTAGAGATGACCCTCATTCATACTTATATGATTCAAATCCTCAAGTAATCCATTAGAAACTAAGATAATGAGTCACATATTATAATTATCTCTTAAATATATGATTAAGATAGTCTTACTTAGGGTTAGGGTTAGGGTTAGAATTAAAGATTAGGTTACATGTAGTGAACTTTAATACTCAAATTAGTACTTTTTGCACTTGTTATCCAAAGTAGTTAATCAAATGAGATATATAAGCTATAAAGACTTAAAGTAAGACTTCATCAACCATACTTACTAATCAATTCATCATATACCTCATTTCTTCTCATTTCCTTCATTTTTCCCCTAATTTCCCTTAATTACTACTTTATGTGCACAAAATTACACATACTTAAGGAATGTTGACTAAGATAATGCATGTTGACCAAAGTCCAAAGGTTGACCAAGTCAACACATGTTGACTAAAGTCAACATTTTGAAAAATCAACAAAAGATTAAGAGATAAAAAAAATATCTTAACTTCATGATGGCTTTTCTTTTCTTTTCTTTTTCTTTTGATTTTTCTTTTTCCCTTTCCCCTCAATTGTTACCGTCCACTTATTCCTCATTTTGGTCCCACCATTTGTTGTCTTCCATAATCAAAAACAAAGAAAAAGAAAAAAAAAATTCGCCATTGCCGTGAGCTTCTTCTTCCCATTTCACTCTCATCACTCTTCCTTTTGTCTTCTTATTTCCAACAAAATTAAAGGTATGTCTTTAAGTTGTTTTATGTTACTTTATATTATTCATTGTTAGTTAATTAAGTAGATTAGATAAGTAGTTATGTGTTTAGTGTTGTCTTGAAGAAAAGAGCACAAAGTTCTCCTCTTTAAGTATAGAAATCTAGGAATCATGAAGAAGAAGAAGGATATGCATGTGCATATGTCCTTAAGTATATGTATAAAAGGATATGCTAGAAGAATACATGTGTAAATACCTTTGTACATAAGTATACAATATGTACATAACCTAAAATAAGGTATATACTAACTATACATACATATATCATGTCAAATATACTCTTAAAATACAAAAACAATGAAATTGTGAAGCTTTCTTAAGGGGCTAGATAAGGCATACGAAAATACGTATGAAAAATATGTATGTCACCGTATGCATATGTGGGTATATGTATTAGTATATATATTAGTACATGAGTACACATATTAGTATATTATGAGTATAGGTAGGTATATAACATATGTATATGTATAAGTACTTAATGACATATATATTTACATGTAATAAATGGATTACATAAGCCATGATATCATCTAAACATTACATAAGCCATGACATCATCAAAAGACTACATAAGCCATGACATCATCAAAAGACTACATAAGCAATGACATAAGCAAATGATGATGTAAGCGATAACATAAGCATAGATTATAAACTAAGAAAAGAAGAAAAGTGTATCATAATTAGGAACCTAAATTAGTAAACGCTAATACACTTTCTAAAATGGATTACTCTTAATTAAGTACATGAATTAGTAATAGCAAAGTAAAATCCTCTAAGTATAAAGATTTAAGGGTTAACTAACTCATTAAGTCTCATTAAGTATAAACAAAACAAAAGATATAAATATAAGTAATAAGGGTAATTAAGTTTTCATGGTTAAAATTTCTCTAAATTTAGTTCATATCGTAAAACACGGGTCATAACGTCCAAAATGGACATCACCGTGTGAACGTGCATTCGAAAACGATGAAAAACGACTATAAATTCGTAAATATTGAAAATAGAATAAAAAAGTTACGTACGATTAGCAATTAGGTTTAATCGAATAAGGGCTGATAGTAATCTAAGTAGAATTAGGTAAATAGATATCTAGAACTATTAGTTGAGTCAACTACTTATTATCCTTATTATCTCATAATGATCAGGTGATCCCGACGAGGGCGAGGATCTCCCGATCGGTTATTACGACTAGAGCGAGTCGTCATAGTCAAGTGAGTACTCCCGATGACTCCATATTTGTTTGTGCTTGTAGTTAGTACACTTAAATTGAATATCAATAACTTGATGTATGGGGTTTCGGGATATGCGTGTGCTTGATATTACTTGATTATTGTAAGAAATATTATTAAATACGATAATTGATGATTTGATGGTATGATTGATTTTTATATGATTTGGATGGTTTGCTGATATTGATTGATCACCTCATAATTTGACCTAATTATATTTGGCTTTTCTTAAATTAAAAGGGTCATGCATTATCCATGCATCGCACTACTTGTTCCTGTCGTCACTTCACGCGATTGGTAATGAAGGGCCTTGGAGGGATGGATTCCCACATGATTTGATTAGTACCGTGCAAGAGCATGGGTACAACAAGACCCTACCCTTGGCTCACGGGTTCTATTGGCGCCGGAGACGCTAACCATGGGTGGCTGGGGGTCGTGTCTAGAGACCACCGCTGTAAGGTATGAGTGTGGACTGCGGGGGCCACCTCACCGCTAGGCTTGGGACTTTGTGAACTATTGGATTTTTAGAAATGGAAATGTAGTTTTTGTGAAATATGGAATTCAAAGTTATGGGTAAAAAACCAGGTGCTAGAGCGCAGTCGTGATTGGTGCCGATGAATCTCCAACCCTTATCTTGGAGGGCGTTAAAATCCGATATTATATACAGTATCGGTCAACTGCATATATTGTTTAGCATTCTGCGTGTACATGCATTCATATGGTTGTAATAATTTATTTGATAACTTGTTTGCCAGTATGATGAGGGATAGCTCACTAAGCTCTTGTAGCTTATTCCCCAATAGTCTTTCTTTTGCAGGTTTGCCTACGATGGGATTGGGATGAGTCTCGAGTGTTGAGTAAGAGATGAAGATATGTACATTAGTGTTAGGATTAGTTAAGATCTTTATAGGTGATACATAACACTCTTTATAGAAAATATTCACATGTTAGAATTCAATATAATTTAATTCTACCTACAGTTTTACAATGTTGGCATATCCTGTCCTATTATTTGGTAGGAGATACCGATTCTCTACTGTTCTGAGGAACTGTGGGCTATCGGACATCCATAGGTATTTATAATTCTATATTATGTCATGTTACAATAAATTAATTACTTAAAAATCATTAACCTTAGTGATTTACAATTTAGAGTCTTGCAATCTCTGACTTGCAAGACGGTTTTCATATCATGGGTGCACACATGTTATGGAAATTTTAGGTAATCCTACTAGGCCCCTTTAGGGTCCTGACATAAATTATAACAAATCTCCTTGTAAATTAATTTTTAAATTTTTGTGAAATTTTATCAATATAATTGGTACCCGGTACAACTATAATTTTTACAAGTTATTATAATGATTTCATTATAATTTTATGCGAATAGGCTATTTAGTCGAAAATTGCAATTGAGTAATATTTAATTATTTTATAGGTTTATATTTATAATTTTAGGGTTTTGATCAAATTTGGATTCAATTTTAATTAATGGTATTTAAGTCAGTTTTAGAGTTTTAGTATGCGATGTAGGATTTTGATCAATTTCTAAGGTTTTTACTACTTATAATATATTTAGATTTATGATTTATTAAATGTTTATTTTGCTCGGCTTTAATGACTCTTCAAGTCATCTATAGTATTAGGGTTCACTTCTACAATTAAACAACTAAATTTGTGGGGTTTACACTTATTCTATAGGTAGATTTAACTTCATTCATCTTAATTTTGTTTCTCGAGACAAACTCTTGACTACTAAAAGAATGTGACACTCCTATGTCAAACAATGCATAAGCAATTCGTCCATTTACAAGTATGTTTCCTGAAACATATACAAAATTTACAACCAACTCATGGGTAAGTAAAAGTCACGAGTTAGTGTATACACCTATTACTAAGCCTTGGTCAATTCCATCGATATCCATTTTGTCATCTGAGCCATCAAGAAAGCATTCTTTCGTCTACTCATCAAAATCCTTAATGTCCTCTTTTATACCCTCAATTGCAAATACTTGAGTTACTATAGCAATTGTCTTTACTCCTCCAGATTTCTTACTCCTTTATCTAACTTAACTACAATATCTTAAGAAGTGTCCTATCATTTGACACTTGTAACACTTCATTATTTTCATCTTTGGATACTCTCTAGACATATGATTCGGATCACCACACAGAAAACATTTGCCCCTTAATCGAAGACATTACCTAGGGAAATGCTACACTCCACACTACCAACATCTCACATTTCCCACCTCATCATGGAAACTAAATCTACTCCTATTTGAAATAGGACCACTAATCACATCAACTAACTTCTTTCCTTTCTGACCCGAGTTATTATTTGAACTTAGAAATGTCTTGAAAACAAGCCTATATTGATTAACTCTCCTTAGTTTCTTACTCCACACATTTTGCATAGCCAATCAATTACTCTCTAGTGGATGTGCCTTATCTACAATTTGATGATAAGTGGTGAATGCATAATCCATCAACTTACATCCATCAACTTACATCTCCTTCTTCAATATCTGATTATCTCTGTATGACTTAAACGCATATTGTAACAACCTATTAAATTCATTCTCATACTGAACCACATTGATGGTGCCCTTTTTTATTTCCATCAACTACTGAGTCATCTAATTTTGCACACTTATAGGGAAGTATTCTCCTTTAAATGCCTCCCAAAATACTTATCAAGCAATGGGGCTAGTAATTGTTTGTGGTACAAAGTCCCATTAGATTCATGCCCCCATCTTTAGTAAGAAAGTACCATAAGAGACTTTCTAATTTTCAAGAATCTTAAATGCCTCAAAACCGTACTCTATCTAAGCTAACCAATCATCAACCAAGGTAAGCTTACCCATTTCACCTTCGAAATACTAGTTCAATTTCATACACTCAGTAAGTCAACTTGCATCTTGGGGTTGAATTCCTTTAAGTTCAACCTTTGGTGGCATTTGGTTTACCGCATTTCCACTTATGATCAAATGCTGAATTAAAGCACCATATTATTGGATCATGGTATTCATATTAGTCAACATTTTTCCAAACTGAGCTAGGTCCATCATATTATCAATAGGAGGTGGTATATCATTTTTAGGTGGTTTTAGTGGATTAGGGGGGTTAGGAGGTGGTACTACTCCTTTAGGTTTGTTGTTTCTATTTCCATTTCTATTGCATCATCTGCTATATTTAGATTCATAAGTCACTAACTATCAACCCTGCACTTACAATATGCATACCGAAAGTTAATACTTATTCTAAGAGACTAGTGTTCATATATAGATTAATTATCCTCTATACATGTAATGCACATCTATAAATTCTTCAACAAGGATTTCAATCACATAAATTTGTAATATTTTATCCCTATATATAAAACAATGATTGTAAGCCTTACAAAATTTCAATAACCCAAAAATGAAATCGGATAAAGGAGTCCTTGGATAGTCCCTAATACTACCCAAACATAATAATAAAGCCTAGCTATAGGAATCGATCCTTAAGTGTTCAACCAAAAATTGTAATTGAAGTAAGCCATGAAAACCTAACTAAACGAGCAAGAACCCTGATACTTGAAAAATCCTAAATAATAGCGAAACCCTAAAATGATTATCTAACCCTAATTAAGTGATTAAATGCCTCGATACCATAAATAATTACAAATAATAATGTTAAATCGATCAATATAAGTGATCAATAGTACGAAACGATTGAAAACCCTAACTTTCAAGCTCATTTGTGAATCAAATTACTATAAACGAACACCAAACCCTAAGGAAACCCTAAATACATGTGTAGGGCATTTAGATTAGCTAAAGTATAGTATCAAAGTTCAATAAAACCCTAAACATATCCTAAGTACACTTAATTAGCCTAATCATGCTTAATTACCATCAATTACCCTAATCAAATCCTAATCCTTAACCAACCCCGTTACATCTTAATTAGCTACAAGTTAAACATGATTAAGGACCAAAAGACAAACCTTTAATCACCTTAAAATATCTTGTACCATCATACCCAATTTGGCAAAAAGCATAATAATATATGGTCCCCATTTTTGTCCCTTGTCCTTAATTTCCCTAAATAACTAAAGCTTATCCCCATCACTCCCTCTCCCTTCCACAACCAGCTATCCCACTCCCCTCCCTCATTTTTGTTTTCTCAAACCATAAAAACTCCCAAACCCTCACAAAAATCCAAACACACAAACTTTCCTTCTTCTTCTTTTCCTTCGGCCACTACCAACTACCTTAGTGCCGACTACCATAACTTCCCCACCACTACTCCAAATCATTACACACTAAGTCTCACACCTCACACATACTCCACCCTAACCCTTTGACATGGACATACCCTCATATACCCATAAAAGCTCACGGTACATACTCATCTAAAGAAGACCTCTTACTCCTTGCTTCTGTAAGAACTTAAGCTAGGTTCTCCTTAGTTTTCCAATAAGATAATGTTAGATACTAATGCTTTTCTTTGTTGAAATTTATTTTACAGCAAATCCCTAGAAGTTCTAAGGTGTTTCAAGAAGGGCCAACAAAGGTTAGTAAAAGTAAAGCCACTTTTACATGAAGATACATCACAAATAGGTTAAGTGGCGTAAAGTAGTGTCAGTTTAAGTAGTAAATCATCAAGTAGGTTGATAGAATCCCTATGTCCCATGCATGTCATCCCTTAATTATGCTCTCATAACATTTCCATATACTTTTATGAAGTGATTATTGTTACAAATCATGACCAAGAATTGACAAAGGCTAGTTACTAGGTGAGTCCAAGCTTGTAGAAAGCTCAAAAAGGATTAATAAGGAAAGTGCGAAAAGGAAAAAATGACGAATGAAACAATAAGCAAAATTGACGAATAGCTCTAGAGTATATGACACACCAATGGAACTTCCAATGACTCACAACATAATTCAATGTAAAGCACAAATTGGTCTAGTGAGGTTACTAGCCACCTAACCTTGCTTAAGAGAAAGGATAAGAGTGATATCGAGAGTAAACAAACATAAGGAAGAAAAGTACTCAAAAGTGTATTAAGAATGATATGATGTCCGTTACAACTATAAGTACAATGGTATTTATACCCATAAGTTAAGGCAACTTACCTAAAAAGAAAAAGACTAAAAGGGCATTTCCTAAGGAAGTAAAGATTAGGATACAAAAGAGTAAAAATGAATATACAAGAAAAATAATCATTGGTGCAACGAATTCTACACATGATATTATACACGTGGCGATGCTACATTAGTAAGGTTGTTAGAAAATGCGGACAAAAAGTACGAATAGCTGGCTTGTTCGAGTAGGGATGGCATTATCAATTCGAACTCTCTCTTACTCGACTTCTCAACAAAGAAGGTGCCGAGTAATTAGTCGGCATGGGCATGAGAGAGTAATCTTCTATTTGGCACACTATAGAAAGATGAGTGGTCATATGGCTCAGTATGAACGGTGACTCGACAAGGAGGTACTTAGCCTTAGTAGAGGTTGGCTGGAATAGAAGGATTTGTCGGGCTAATCTCTTTAGTCTTTAGGCTTGGCTACAAGTAAGGGGTTCAATAGCTTGATTCCCATCAAATTATGGTTTTAAATTAGTAACAACATAGGTTACTTAAGTAAAAACGCCATCAAAATCAAGTATTACATTAAAATGGAAGATTTAACCCTTGAAACAACTCATGGCTGCCACTTCATGAACCACTAGATCTAGAAATTCTTATCTATTAACTTAATGACATGTTTATTTATTGTTAAGTATGGTTTAGGACTTAATTAATCAAGTGAAGTAGGTTAAAGTATGGTTAGGGCCCTAAACTAGCTTAATTGGTCTTAAGAATGGTGTGAATAACTCCTAAGACCTTAATGTCCAAATCTATAAACATATTAAAAGTAGGCTAAACTTAAGTCTAGTGTTAGGCTTAAGTCTAAAATGATAAGTGGTCTTGAGCCCAAGGCCCTAAATAGTGATTTAGACATAAAAAGCCAAAAGAAGTAACTTTAGTGTCCATGTAGCTAGGTGACTAAATCAAAACCCTAGATTAAAAGGCTTAGGAAGAGTTATTTAAGATGATCACTAAACCCAAAGGCCCCATTCCTTAGTTTTCCCTTTTTATAAATAATCCTTCAATAGTATTCGTTAAACACTCAAGGAACTATAAATAAATTCAATAGGATTGTAAATAGAACCCTAAAATCACCATCTTTATTTATAACTAGATCACTTGGTTTCCAAAAAATAAAGCCCTATTTTTCTCTCTCACAAAAAAAAGGGAAAAAGAAGGAAAAAAATACATTAAAAAAAAAAGAAGAAGAAGAAAGTTGCTAATGATTACATATTGTTATAGGCTTGACTTAAACATTAACCCTTGGCCTGTTAAGGCAACTAACCCAAAACCCTTGGCCCGTTAAGATGACCAACCCAGACATGAACATTTGGATCACTAAGGTAGCTAACCTAAAGGACAAACACTTAACTTGTTCAAGTAGCCAACCTAAGCACTAACCCTTAGCCCATTAAGGTAACCAACCCAGACATGAACACTTGGTCCACTAAGGTAACCAACCCAAAACATAAACACTCAGCCTGTTTAGGTAACCAACCTAAACACTAACCCTCAACCCATCAAGGTAGCTAACCCAAACCCATCAAAGTAATTGAACCATGAGAAAACCAAGCCTAATCATGAATCAAGTTAAAACATAAAGCTAAATACAGCTTAAATCTGAAACTCAAATCAAATGAAAAGTATCATTTCACATTAAGGATATTTTAAGATGTCACGAACTGAGGATGGCTTAGTCGTGGTAGACGTCATATACTGTACGAAGAACCCTTGATTGGTTACCTTCATAATCATGGACTGTTCACACAATATACAAGGATCTATAACCTCTAGTTTCTCAAAAACATACAGATTCACATGATATCATCACACAAACATATTTATATAAAATTTGAACTACAAGGCTTACAATACAAAGTAACTTAGTATATATAATTCTATAATACTAGTAAAACAAAAACACATGAGTAAAAGTCTACATAAACTATTCTCTATCAATACACATGACAGCTAGCTCTTACCCAAGTCCCCAAGCTAATCTGTGGCATCCCCCGGACATCCTCTACAAACAAGTTATCCCATAGCAAAAGTCTAAGGGGGTATAAATGTAAGATTAGTGAGCAAAACCCTCACTATACCATAGGCAAGTTATAAATGCATTATATTCACGCATATGAATGAATGATCAAATAGAATGCCAAACAATACATATAGTTAACTAGTTCATATACGTAACTCAGATTTAACGCCCTCCAAAGTCAGGGTTAGAGTATACATGGCACTAATCAAATCCAGGTATTATATTAGAACTTACTTTATTACGGAACTTCACGCTCCGTATTTAAATCAAGTAATTATTTTATTTTCATAAAAGCCAAGTTTTAGTATAATCGTGAGTGGCCCCCACAGTCTACACTCACCCCTAAACGGAGGTCTCTAGACTCAACCCTTAGCTAGGTGGTTAGCACCTCTAATGCCTAGTGTTCCCGCAAGCCAAGGTAAGGTCATTTTGTACGAGTTCATCATATAGAACCAATAAATTAATAATAACAACACCCGAATGGCCTCTCTTTACCTCCATGTGATGTGACGGCCAGAATTGTATCTATGCAATGCATGTTAATGCATGTTCCAGTTTCTTTTTATAAGCCGAGTATAATTAAGTTCAAATTATACTGTGATCATCCAATAATACATACAATCATTTTCTATACTACCATGCAACAAACAAAACATTATATATACTTAAGGTAAGTTCACAACTTAACACACAATAACATACACAAGAGTTTCCTAACCCCGCATAGTAGTCAATTAAGAATAACATTTAGGTCCACTATCTATAATCACATACAAGCATAGAATCATAGGGTAAATATTCACTTGGCCATGACGACTTGCTCTAGTCATAGTAATCAATCGGAAGATCTTCGCCCACTTCGGGATCACTTAATCATTACGATATAATAACACTAGTAAGTAATTGAATTAACTAGCAATTTTAGATATCTATTTACTTAATTCTATTTAGATTACTATCAACTTTTATCCGGTTAGACTTTATTATTAATTGTATGTAACTTTTTCGTTCTATTTCTGATATTTATGAATTTATAGTCGTTTTTCATCATTTTCAGACATACGTTCACACAATGATGTCTGTTTTGAATATTAAGACCCCTGTTTTACGATACGAACTAAATTTATAGAAATTTTAACTATGGAAACTTAATTATTCTTATTGCTTATATTTATATCCTCTGTTTTTACTTAATGATTTAGTTAACCCTTAAATTCTTATACTTAGAGAATTTTACTTTGCTATTACTAATTCATTTACTTAATTAAGTGTAATCCAATTTAGGAAGTATATTAGGGTTTACTAATTTATGTACCTAATTATTATGCACTCTTCTTATTTCTTATTTTATAAACCTATGCTTATGTCATAGCTTACATCATCAATCGTTTATGTCATTACTTATGTCATCATTTGCTTGTGTTATAGCTTATGTCATCTTTTAAGTACATCATTGCTTATCTCATCATTTAATTACATATGCCTTACCTTATACTTATGTCATACCTAAATGTCTTATGTACACTTTACATAAACTACTATATACTTATACCCTTACTATACTTATATGTATACTAGTATACTTATACATATACTTATACTCTATTTATACTTGTACATATACCCATATACCTATACGGTAATATACATATTTTTGTACAAATTTCATATGCCAAATTTTTCTCTTAAGAAAACTTCCCTAATTACATTTTTTTGTGTTTTTAAGTGTGTATTTAGTATGGTATAGGTATTTATAGTTAGGATTTGTCTTAGTTTTGGTTATGTACATAGTAAATACTTATTTACCAAGATCTCTATACTTGTATTCTTCTAGTATATCCTTATGTACATATACTTAAGGGCATATACACATGTATTTCTTTCCTCTTCATCATGATTTCTATCCTTCTACACTTAAAGGTGGAAACTTTATGTCTTCTTCTACATGATCACACATAACACATATTTACTTATCTAATCTACCTCATCACCTAACTAATAAGTAATATAAAGCAATACATAATAACAAAATGACATACCTTAATTTGTGTTTGAATTATGGAGGTAAAGTTGGAAATATTTTGAAAGTGAAAGGGAAAGGGGTGTCACGGCAATGGTGGTGGGGTTTTGCTTTGTTTCTTTTTGTCTTGTGTTGCTTTTGGAATGAAGAAGATGGCAGGGTCTAGAAGAAAAGAAGTGGACGGCAATTAAGGAGGAAAAGAGAAAAGAAAAGCTAAAAGAAAAGAAAAGAAAAGAAAAGAAATCATGGGATGGATTAGATATTTTCTAATGCATTAGTGTCTTTTGTTGACTTTTCTAAATGTTGACTATAGTCAACATGTGTTGACTTGGTCAACTTTCCATAAGCATATGCCATTTTGTATACATAATGTAGTAATTAAGGAAAATTAAGGGAAAAATTAAGGAAATGAAAGGAAATGAGGCATTTGGTGAATTGATTAGTAAAAATAGATGATGAGGTCTTACTTTCGGTATTTATATCCTATATACATTATTTGGTAAGCTACTTAGTATAACCAGTATGAAAAGTACCAATTAAGGTATTAAGGTTCACTACATTTAACCTAAGCTTCAAATATACCCTTAACTCTATGTAATACTATCTTAATCATATACTTAGAAGATAAATGTGATCTATGGTTCCTTATCTTATTTTCTAAAGGATTACTTAAGGATTCTAAATATATATGCATGATTGAAAGTCATCTCTAATCTTTCACTAATGATTTGGCAAAGTATGAAGGTTATATTATTAATTAGGGTTTTAAGGTATATTATGATGAATTAATGCTCATATGTCTTTAAGGTTATCATTTTAAGGTTTTTATCACTTTTGAATGAAATCTTTAGTGTTTACATACATTTAAGATAGAAAAGTTTCATATACAATTGATTAGTTCTTTTAGGGTTTTCACTTTTGTTAGCCTTGTCAACTCCTAAATTATCTAACATACTCGAGTCTATTTCAAAAGCTAGATCGAAAATTTTAGAGGCTTACATAAGAAATTAGGGGCAAAGTTAATTTCCACTTGTTGGTCCTATATAAGTTATCAAGAGGGGGTTGAATTGATATCTTTAAACTTTTGAAAACTTTTCGATATAACAAAAATATATTTACCCCTCTTAACAACTAATAATGGTGAACAATGATAATTTAACAATTCAACACACAATAATTAATAAAGCAAATTAAAGAGTAAGGAAGAAGAATATAAGGTAGAGATTTTATAGAGCTTTTGTCTTTTGCCTATTGCTCTCTTCCAACTCCACTATTGGGGACCCAGTTTACTTTACCGATACTATTTCACTTGATCCCATAAATCAAATCATAAAAATTACAAGAACTTGTCATATATAGACTTTACAACACTTTACTTTACCTATCTAGCCTCTTTATAATCTAAGCTAATACAGATCTATAGAGTACAATTGTACTTGTCTCAACACTTAAACAACAAATAATAATTACAAATTACAAGTGAGAACAAAATTATAAATCTCAATTAGTTTCACTCACTTTATTGTTTTCTCTACCTTTAACCATTTCTTGTTTTTCACCTTTTGATTTAACAAAAACTATTTCTTTCTTTGTTTTAGATGATTCTCTAAATTTGAAACCTAGTCCAGATTTTGAATTATCCATCATCTAATTAGAAATCAACATTTGTAGTTTCCTATCACCTTCATTAAACTTGCGAAAGGTAATCTTTATTAACTTAGATAGATTTTCCACATGATTTTTCAAATTCTTAATTTCTTCTTTTAGAATTAATTTTTCATTAACTAAAGCTTTACAGGCATTATGCAATCTTTGGAAGTCATTTTTCAAAAAAATCATTTTCATATACTAGCAACTTATTAGCTTGACTAAGTGCATGTTTCTCAATTTTCAACTGTTTAACCTCAGATTCAAGCTTAGATATTTTATTACTCGACTTGGAAAGAGCCTTGAGGAGTTTGTTAATTTCAGTACATATATCATTAGGTCTTTCTAGATCAGAATCAAAATCAGTTTCATAATCTACCTCAAAAAGTGTAATAAGACATAGATTAGCTTCCTCGCATTCTTCAAAACCTTCTGATTCAGTTTCTAAATCTTCCAAATCAATCTACGTTGCCATCAAAGATTAGCGTTTCTTCTTGAATTTCTTCATTTTCTTAATTAACAAGGGACATTCATATTCGATATGTCTAGGTTTCTTGCATTCATAGACAATAATCTCCATTTTGAGCTTTTTCTTCACTTTTTCTTTGATTGTCTTTCCTATATCATTAAATCAATTCTTATTAGTGGTAAATCTTTTAGTAAACGTTTTCTTACCCTTTTTCTTAAGCCATTTGTTGAGTTTTCTAGCTAGAAGTATCATGTCCTCATCTTCTTCTTTAGATGAATCTTCTCCTTCTAAATCAGTATCTGTTTCTTTGGCTTTCAAGGCTACGATCCTCTTCCTTATGTCTTTTGAAGTATTTTCTAATTTGAGAAAATCAATTTCATATGCTATGAGCTTGCTATAGTTGACTTAGGGTCAATGTCTTTAGATCATAAGCTTCTTCTAAGGCAGTTTTCTTTGCATTCCAAATTTTGGGAAGAATCCTCAACATCTTACTTACCATATCTACATCACTAATAATTTTGCCAAGAGAAGACAATTCATTAGTTATAGTAATGAATCTACTAAAAGAGTCCTCGATTTCTTCACCAAGGAGAATTCAAAATGTTTCATATTGTTGAACTAACGAGTTGATTCTTATATCCTTGATTATCTCCATTCCTTCATAGTTTTGCACCAAAGTATCCCAAATATATTTAGCTGTAGCATAAGAAGTAATTAGCTAAAATGTTGATCTTGCAATAGTACTTAATAATAAATTCTTAGCCTTTGAATTGAGTTCAGCTTTGGTGATATCATCATTTGTTATGATAACAATTAGAACTTTGAGATCTCCTGTAGAAATGATTTACTAAGCCTGATAATCCAATGCCTTCACATAAGTCTCTATCCTGAATTTCCAATAAGGAAAGTTAGTTCCATTTGAAAATGGTGCATTGTCAGACTAAACTGTTAAACTACCACTTGGTACACCTATGATCTTGAATTATAGAAAATATTAAAGCGAGGCACTGATACCAATTGTTGGTCCCGTATAAGATATCAAGAGGGGAGGTAAATTGATATCTTTAAACTTTTGAAAACTTTTTTTATATAAGAAAAATATAAATACCCCTTAACAACTTATAATGATGAATAGTGATAATTTAATAATTCAACACAAAACAATTAATAAAGCAAATTAAAGAGCAAGGAAAGAGAATATTAGGCAGAGATTTTACAAAGCTTCAGTCTTTTGCCTACTGCTCTCTTCCAGCTCCACTACTGGCGGTGCCATTTCACTTGATCTAGTAAATCAAATCATAAAAATTATAAGCACTTGTCATTTATGGACTTTACAACACTTTACTTTACCTATCTATCCTCTCTAGAATCTAGGCTAATATAGATCTACAGAGTACAAATGTACTTGTCTCAACACTTAAACAACAAAAAATAATTACAAAGTACAAGTGAGAACAAAAGTATAAATCTCAATTAGTTTCGCTCAAGACAAAAATGATGAATGTTGAATAATTTGCTTCAATGAAACTTTTTGAAGAAGTATTTAAAGAAATTTCTATGACTTTTCAAAAGGAATAATCTAATCACAATTTTTTTGTGCAACAAAAATTTTTTCTGTAGAGTTGCGTCTGACACTTTGAATCCTTTCCCTTTTATATTGAAATCTTCTAACAGCTAAAAATCTAAAGATTAACTTTTATCCAACGGTTAGTTATTTAAGATAATTCCTTATATATTTTTGAGAGGATCTCAATTATTTGATTTTCAAAAACAATTGTCCTTATCTTGCTTCAATCGGATAACCTTCAATTAATAACCACCGGATTTGCTTCTGATTTGAAATTGTCGAGATAATATGCCTTATCAAAAATTTCTAGATAAAACTCATATTCAACATTTGAATTTCCATAAGATAGATTAAACCTTATCCTTATCCTTATCCATACTTGTGCATATCTTAATTTTTCAAAAATTAATTCGCTCAAAGATAATCCCCATGGATCTTAATTCTATCTTGAGTAAAATGGGATTAAGTGTATTTTCCTAATACCCTCAATCTAGTGGAGCTAGGGCATGATTAATTCGAATCAGATTTAAAGCTATTTTCAACATCATACTTCCAAACTTACTTTCTAAACAAGCTTTTGAAGAATATCAACCTTTTATTTCTGAAGTTTCTGAATAAACTTTTGAAGTGTTGTACCAATTCTTCTTATGAAAGCTTTTGAAATATTCTCTAAAGATTTTCAGACTAATCTATATTCAATCAATTCAAGGCTTCTGAATAATCTTCTAAATATAACTTAGTTTTGCAAAATTAAACTTTCTGAAAAACCTTCTGTAAGCATGCATTCTTAATGATTCATTAGCATTTAACCCTTTTTGTTATCATTAAAATATATGAGAGATATCTAACACCACTCTAGGGTAAATCAATAAGAACTCTTTTACAAGGACATGGTAACTCACTTTTAAAAGCTTTGGAATGAAAATAGGCAAACTATATCCCATACACTAACCCTTAAACATTTTGAGAGTTGAGTGACATAATGGTGAGGATATTTTGGACTCATTCCTTGAAGAAAGTCCATTTTTAACGAAATACGTAGATCAAAATGAAGTTAGGAATTCATTTTCCAGTCTTAAACATGATTATCCTTTGTCAACCTCATTGAACCAATTTGCAGTGTTTTCAAATTTAAACCTAGTCAAAAACTACCCTATCATGTGGCAATTTGGAGGTCAAGGTTATCACATTAGGAGAAAAGGTTAAAATCAGTTTCTTCTTTCTTTAGTAACATTAATTCAAAGACATTTTTTATTTTTGATAAGCTATTTTCTTTGAAATGAAGACGGGCCAATGCTTTTTCAGACACCTCAAGCTTACACCCAAGCACATACACTCAAAATCCTTGGTTTAGGACCTTGAATCTCTTAAAGAAAAAGACTCAACATAATTACATTTGGAAAAAGAAAAAGCAGCAAAATGATGGAGAAAAATAATAAAAAGAAAGCAAAAGAAAGAAAAAGGGAAGAAGAACCAAAAGAGGTTTGAAAATCAAGCTTGTAAGAAAAAAAAAACACAAACTTGAAAATAATTGCCACAACTAAAGAAGGCCCAGACTTGAAGCCTAAATAACTCCATAACGCAATGCCTTGAATCACATTTCCAGCCTCCCCAAAGAAAAAAAAAACACAAGGCCTCCCCACCTATAATACCTTCCACACTCAATAAAATCTCTTCTAATCTTAAAGGGTAATTTATCTTTGATTAAAATTGTTTTGGATAAAAGTGTTTCTTTCAAAATAGTCTCTCTCATTAATCCTCTCTTGAAACGATTTAACAAAAGACCTAAATTCACAATATTGAACCAAAAAAGACCTAATAGTTTGATCAAAGCATATCACTTACAAAATAGACTATAATTTTTGGAATAAAAGTCAAGAGTGAAATCTAGATTGAGAGTGTGCAAAGAAGTCCTCTTCAACTTGATTAATCATAAGTTACCTTTTTCTTAGAAAATGAATGTTTAAAATTATAAGGCCTTACTAAAAAGCTCAGCATCAAGGTTAAGAGACATTTTTAAGGACTAAGAAGAATATGAGATACCCCATATGGTTACTAAGGAAGGGTACTGATGCAAAATCGTAGCAAAGAACAGACAAGGTCGATTGCTAAGGTGGGTTTGAACTTGCAGAAAGCTCAAAAAAGGTGATGGAAAGGTACCAACACAACAGGAAAAGTAAAATATAAGCAAATCAATGAACATCTCCATAGGATATGATGCACTAATGAAACATCTGATGACTCACAATACAACTCAATATGACAAACAAGGTGGTCTAGTGAGGTTACTCGCCACATAGCCTTGCTTAAGGATTACGGTAAGAGTGAAGTGAATAAATAAGCTAATTAGAGCAATATTCATAAAGAAGTATATTCAGTATATTGATGATGAGAATGAGATCCCTGTAGCAGTAGGTATTTATACCTAAAAAACTTAGGCAACCTACCTAAAATGGAAAAGACTAAAAAGGGTATTATATAAAAGAAGTAATGTACAAGGAATAATAAGGGTACAATTGAAAATATAGTAAAATGAATTTCTTGTATAGAGGATTCTATCACATGGTTTCTTGAACACGTAGCTTATTTTGGGCTGATGGCTTTTAGTAGAAAAGATAATTCTATATGATGAGTTTGGTTTCTACTAAACCGAGGTGTAAAGTAGCGGTGGTAAATTAACTATGCTGAGCCAAGTAGATAATTCTTCTAAGGTAAATTTACCTTAGACACTTTTAGTATCGTTTGGATTCAGGTCGGGTAAGTTGATGATTGGATGAGCCAAGCTGATGTTTAAGTGTAGTTTAGGTTAGTAGTTGGAGACAAATGATGAATGTGAGAAGGTTCAGCTCGGCCAAGGCATCAAGTTGATAGATTGCAATAGCTCAGACTCCTTAATGGTAGGTCTTAAGGAAAGAATTCACCTAGCCTTGCTTTCTAGCAATTAGGCTTAGGTATGAGTCAATGGTCTAATTTCTATCATCTCCATCAAGCTTATTGGGATTTAGGATCAAACCCGACTAGTCCTCATCTAAGGTCACCTCAAGTTGGTAAGGGCTAAGGTAGGCAACATTAAACACGTTTGACACTTCGAAGTCTTCTAGAAGCACAAGTCAATAAGCATTGTCATTGATTTTCTGGATATTATAGAATCTTTCCTTACTCAAGTGCAATCACGCTTAGTCTCCAGGCTTGAAACTGCTTAGTCTTCCTTCCCTTACCTCTCCTTGAGTTTTTTAGTGGCTCAATCAATCTACTAGGTAACTTATTGATAGATCTACTGGATGGACTGGATTTAGGGTTCTTGATTTTGGATCTTCTTAGTTAATGGACAACATGGGGGTATGATCAAGGAGTAGTTCGAGGTTAAAACCGTAGATGACTTCAAATGGGGCATGCCTAATGGTGGTATGTACTATAATATTGTAAGCAAATTTGATCATGGTTAGGCAAACATCTTAATCAGTTAAGTTTTTCCTACTATAGCTTAGAGCAATGATCCTAGGGTATAGTTGACCACATCTATTTGGCCATCGGTTTGGGGATGGTAGGAGGTTATGAATAATAGTTTTTTTCCCATCTGACACTAAAGGGTTCTCTAGAAATGGCTAAGAAATTTTAGATCTCAGTCCGACACAAGACTCCTCGATACTCCATGCAAGCAAAATACTTCCTACAAAAACAAAGAAGCAATAGCTAAAGCTTTGTTTTGTTCTCGTCAAAATTAACACGTTTAATCATATACTTTTTATTTTTTTCTCATCAAAATCAAATAATGAACCCTATGTTCAACATCTCCCGCGTAGGTTAGATAACTCAAAGGAGTACAGCTAAGTTTTCTAAATTGATTGTTCTTTAGGGTTGCTAATCCCTTAAAGATGCTCCTACCTAGGTTAGTTAGCTCAAAAGAGCACAATCAAGTTTTCTAAAATCGATTATCATTTAGGGTTGGTAGTCCCTTAGAGATGCCCCCTCCTAGGTTAGTTAACTCAAAGGAGCACGGCTAAGTTTTCTAAACTCAATTATCATTTTGGGTTACTAGTCCTCTAGTGATGCTCTCGCCTAGGTTAGTTAACTCAAAGGAGCATAGCTAGGTTTTCAAAAATCAACTATCATTTATAGTTGCTAATCCCCTAAAGATGCTCTTACCTAAATTAGACAGCTCAAAGGAGCATGGCTAAGTATTCTAAATCGATTAACATTTAGGGTTGCTAGCTCTCTCCAAGGTTAGTTAGCTCAAAGGAACATGTACAAGTTTTCTAAGTCTATTATCATTTAAGGTTATTAGTCCCCTAAAGGTGCTCCCACTTAGGTTAGTCAGCTCAAAGGAGCACGACCATATTTTCTAAGTCAATTATCATCTAAGGTTGCTAGTCTCCTAGAGACACCCCTACCTAGGTAAGTCAACTTAAAGGAGCATGGTTAGGTTTTCTAAAATTGATTCTCATTTAGGATTGCTAGTCTTCTAATGATGCTTCCACCTAGGTTAGTCTACTTGGAGGAGCATAGCTAGGTTTTCTAATTCGATTCAGATTTCCAATTCAACTTTCATTTAAGGTTTTAGCTAGCTTAAGTCATACCTTACCCATTTACCTAAGTTAGTCAACTTAGAAGACCACTACTAGCTTTCAAATTGACTTCTCTAGCCAGCTCATAGGGCTCTACTGCTATTCACCATCATTTCAGGGTTCCTGCTAGCTTACAGGACACTACTCACCTTTTTGTATCTTTTAGGGTTATTACCAGCTTTTAGGGGCGCTACTCTCCTCTTAGTATCTTTTAGTGTTCTTTCCAACCCAAAGGGGTGCTACCCTCCTTCTAGTCACTCTTATGATTCTTGGTAACCCACAAGGGTGTTGCCCTCCTCTTAGTATCATTTTAGGGTTCTTCTTAGCCTATAAGGGCACTACCCTCCATTTCAATACCTTTTAAAGTTCTTGCCAACACTTAGGGCACTACCCTTCATCAATGTCACTTTTATGGTCTTATTGACTTTGAAAGTGCTTCCTTTTATTCAAAACTTTCTAAGGTTATAGTTAGCTTGTAAGATGCAATAACCCACTCTTATGTCTTGGCTAGCTCTTAAAGCAACTTCTCTCTCCTTCATCTTTCACCATTCGCTAAATCCCTAATAAATCAGACCTAAGATAGCTAGCTTTTATGAAGCACTCCCTAGGGAAAGTATATCCCTAGGGGACAAAAATGTTGTCTTTTTTTTTTCTTTGTGACAAAGTTTTACTCAAACTTCACCATAAAGAGAAGTAGATGTAGACACCCCATTTTTACTACTTTGTAGTTTTAGAAAATTTTCTTTTAATAGAAAAAAAATCCTAATTCAAAAACGAAAAATAAATGAAAATAAAAAAAGATACAAAAAATAACTTAAAAATTAGAAAATTTAGAAAAATACATTTTTTATATTTTAGGAAAATTGGATTTTTAGGTCTTAGGTCACTTTTAGAATCACATGGATAGGGTCATTTATTTTTTCTTGGGTTGAATAAAATCAAAGTGCACATATGTGATGTTAAGCTATATTACTCGAAAATTTAATGTTCCAACTATAATTGATGGTTCGTAAAAATGAAATCAATTTAAGTTAGTCATAACTTTCAATGATACTTCAATTAAACTCTAATTGGTAGATTTATGAGTAAAATTAATTTTTGAAATACCTACATTTTCAATTAATCGAAGCTTATAAAACCATTAAAATTGAAAATTGATTCTAACATATGTACACTAGATTGGCTCATGAAGGATTGCCTTTTTAATTTGTAGAAGACTGGTCATTGATTGTTAAGTCAGTTCAAAATGAATTTATTAATTAAATAAAATTAATTTACACTAAGTGAACGAGAAAAGGGCCAGCTCAGTTGGCTGTAGCTAGGATTGATCCATGCTGAAGGCTTACACCTTTTAATTTTTTATAGAGGGCGAGTTGGATACATGTCATCCCCTAGTTAGCTAATTGTATCCAACTTCATTCACTTTCCATTATTTTCCCATGATTTCTAAAGTGTATCATGCTCACATAGTCCATTTCACATTCTTTTTTTATCCTTTTTACTTCAGAATTTCACCAAATTAATGGTGGAATTGTGAAGTAACAATAGAGTACTTTGCATTGAACCCATTTTTATGTCCAAATTCAAACCCTTTGTGGGTCAAAAATGCATTTAAAGATTTGAAAAATATGAAGTTCTTCTTTTTCCTCCAAGTTCATTTTGCATGATTCTAGCCCTTAAATTTAATTTTGAAGCTCTTGATTATGTTTTTTCAATTAGAAATCACATCAATAAACTCCTTTTGACCACTAAACTCCCTAGATTTGCAACCAAATCTATTGAAATCCAAATTCAATTTTGTCAAATCACATTATTGTAAAATCTCAAATTAAACTTCATTGTTGCCCTTCCATGCTTGTTCGATCTTAGAGGGGTATAAATAGGAGCTTGCCTATCCCCCTTTGATCATGAACTCTCATCTAAATCACTTAAGAACACGTACACATAACCCTTTTGTCGAGCCTGATTTTTCCCATTTTTTATAAGTTCTCCTCAACATGATTAATATTAAACCCTAACTATCTAATATTGACCCTCAACTAAGATTTAAGGAAAACTAAAGAATTTTAAAAGAATTTTATAAACACTTAGGAGTCATAACTTGATTGGGCTCAAGAAATGGTTTAGGTTAAAATCAAATTGGTAGATTTAGTTTTGATCTAGACATTGGTTCACATGAGGAAAAACCGATTTCTAAAAAAGGGTTTTTAAGAAACTAGAGATTAAGTCTAGGGACTAGTTTTTTAAACCCTTACGGGTACAACCAACATTCCAAATCTAGGGTTAATTTTTAAAACAACCTTTTAGAACAACAATTTAATCAATATTAATTTTATTTTACTAAATTGAACAATTAAAGCTAAAATGGAAAAATTAATTTTTTTCATTTTTTATATCGCTTCGGAGATACATACGTACCTGTTTATCGAGATCAGATAAATGTAGTTCGTTTACAAAAATTTTAGGTAAGTTGGTTGATTTTAATCTTAAAAAAAGTCGGGTTTATATCTTATGTAGGTTCGAGTTTATTAAAAAAAAAAACTCTAAAAGGACCTAAATTACTTTATTTTTGTTTTTGAAGTTCTAAAAATCCTAATTCTAGAAAAGGGTCCATTTTATTTTATTTTCAAAAATGATTTTCTAAGTGGTGAATCATTTTTTTTAATATTTTATTTTTATTTATTTTATTTTATCTTATTTTTATTATTATTTTTTGTTTTTACATTCTAACCAAGAAAATCCTATGTTTTATTTTTCATTTGGTAAGGACTAATTTCCTTATGTTCATTATCCTTCTTTTTTTCTTCTTCTTCTTTCTTTTTTATTTATTATTTTTTTTGTCACAATTACAATTTGAATTTGTAGAAAAATAAATAAATAAATGAAAAAAAGAAAAGAAAAATACAAAACGAAACCCAAAAGGAGAACAAGCTGGACCAAGAATACTTGTACGCGAGTCATAAAGGAGGTAGGAGACTGAATCACATATCAAGTTTGCAACTTGAATGGGTTGTAATTTGGTTGCAAATCACCTTCAACAGCAACAATGTATGTGAATGTCTAGCTTCGTTCTAACCACCAAATTGAGTGGGAAGGAAGATTTTTATGCGTTTTAAATTGGAATTAAGGGGTAAGATAAACGCCACCAAGTTTGGTGCATATTTAAGTGTTTTTCAGAAAGTATAGGTAATAGTAATGGTTTCATGGCCGCAGTCGGGGTTGCTGGGACTTAAAGAGAGGTCGGTTTTATAGTTTTAGAGGGCTACAATTGTAGTCGTAATGGTGGATTGGGTCAAAATGCGACAGAGCTAAGGTTTTTAAGTAGTAGTCAATAGATTTGAAACCCTAGGGTAATGGTTCTAGAACTAAGGGATGCAGTTGAGGAAAGAAAGGGTAGCAACCAAAAGCTTAGAATGTGGGGAGATCTGTGGTAGTGATGGTTTTTTTTTTTTTTTGGAAGTGATCAGAGAAAGAGAAATGTAGAGAGAGAGAGAGGGGCACACAAGGATGTAAAGGGAGAGAGTGTTTGAAAAAATTGTAGACAAAGTTCAAGAGTGGGTTTTTTTATGCTTATCCTACTTGGAAGCTTTCCTCAACCTCCTTATTAGCTGAAATTCAAGAAGGAGGGCCATGAATGGCCTTAAATACGAAAATAAAACCCCTCTTTAACTACATTCGATTCGCAATTTGAGGAATGAATTGGTGTTAATTACTCGGTCAAAACCATGTACTTAAGCTTCATTCTTACTAGATTTATTGAATGGAAGCTTTGAAATTCAATAATCAACTTGAATCAAGGAAGTTCAAAGAGAAGGAAAATCCTAGCATTTTTTTTCTTTTCGATTTTCAATAGCCTATTTGAGTGCCTAAATGTATGAATCTAGTCACATTTTTTGGCACAATACAAAGTACTTCAAGTGGTCTTCATGATTTCACCATTAGTTTGGTGAAATCATGAAATAAAAGAGGTCAAAAATTGATTAAATTAGAATTCCCTAAGGAAAGAAAGGAAAGTGAGGAAAAGGATGCTAACATGGTACTAACATGGCACTACACCAACCATGGGGTCGAATGGCATCATGCTACGTATCTTAAATGATACGTGGTTAATGATGTAGCAGGGATGGCCTACATATATATGATGCATGTCATGCCATGTAGGTTAAATTACAAAGCACCACATATTACAACCAAACATGTGGCCAAATATTTTTCTGTTACATGGCAGGTGTGTTTTGTGAGGAAAAATAAAAGGCACATTGTGCTTGTGGTGAGATTTGAACCCAAGACCTTCGTGTTAAACCCAGGTGCAAGTCAAAGTATGGAATCGTCAAGTTGTTAGCCTCTACCTTATCCATATAGATAATCAAATTAAATCTTTAAACTAGGTTGGCCTACGCTAAATTTAAATCTAAGCTTAGGCCCAAAAATCCCTCTTCTCTTTTAATCATTTAAGACCTAAAAAATCAAAGCTAAATTAAAAAAAAAAAAAACCCCATTCTATTTAAACTATCTACCCTTTTCTTTTTCTTTTTGTATTTTTCCAAATTTTCTATTTTTTTTTTTTGTACTTTTATCCTAAATTCGAATCCCTTACCATACTCTAAAAAATTTTTAAATCAAAAAGGGGCAAAAATGAGGTGTCTTTACCTTTCTCTCTCTAACCATAACCTAGCTTTCTCTCTCTAGAACTTATTCCAACTCGAATCATTGAGCTAATTTCATGTTATCACTAAGTTTCCTAAGGTAAGAGTATTCTAACCTAGTCTCTCCCTTCAACTGTCATACCTCCTAAGCAACTTAACAACTAAGCCTTAAATTCCCCAATGGCCATTATGCAAAACACCCAATACCACTGCCATATAATGCGAACCAACTACCATAGGATGACTCACTACATCTAATAACTTGAAACCGACATCCATATTCATCTTGAGCATCGCCCCTTATGGCTATGTGTGAATTTCTCTCTCCCAAACCACCCAACTTACTTCACCATCAAAACCATCACCAAACATTAAAACACCACCACTAATCACCCTATTGTTAATAACTTTAACAAGAAAATCAACTTACCTGCACAAAATTCTCACCAAAACCACTTTAATCGACCCAACTAAGCCACTCATGCCTCCTCCCTAGAGAACACATGCGCTATACATGAGGATCCAATTCGAATCCATGATCTGACTAGCTAACTCGTGCCCCTTTGGCCTTAACCCATGTATTAATTTCCTTGATTCAGTTCTGTCTTTTTATTATTATTATTATAATTTTACAAATTGTAAATAAAAAAAAAAGGAAAGGAAAGATTTGTTTATTTTTATGCTTTAGTAAAAAAAAAGAATAAACAATATATAAAAGAAAAAGGTTTTATCGCCTAGAAATTTTACTTTCCAAAAATAAAAAATGAATAAACACTTTTGCAAGATTAGGATTTATTTAGAGTTTTTCCAAAGAAACACTTGAAGAAAGATTAGAAGCTTTTTAGAAAATTTTCTCAACATGAGAGAAGAAAATGGCTAAGATACATAAACTTAGTCAATTTTTTTTAAAACTAAAATGAATCCACAAATTAAAGTTTTTATTAAACGAACTATGGAAAGTCTAATCCCTATTGAAGAGTATGTAAGCACCTACCAGCAACTTAAAATAGGGAAATTTTTTTTATTTTCCCTTTTTTGTAAATAAATTTTCTTTTTAAATTAATTTTCTTTAATTGTGAATGTAGAATTTGTATGGGTAATTGAAAATAAAATTAATCTCAAAAGGTTAAAGTAGTATCTACTAGGGTATAATAAGTTAGCCTACAAATCCAAAACTTTAATTTTCTAAAAACCATTTTTAAAGTTGGTCTTTTACGTAGACTAGTGGCTAAATTATAGCTAATCTACCAATTAGTTATAACTTAACACTTTTCTCGACTTCACTTAGGTAGTGATTCCTAAATTTTAAGAAAAAAAAAAGATTAAAAAGAACCAAGTTTTTCTTAATCATTAGTTGATGAATGATCTATACTGAATAGGTATGGGGTTCAATATGGGCTAGTTAAGAAAAATAATAAAAACCAGAAAAATCAATGTAGTGAAAGGAAGACCCCTAATAAGCAAATCTCCCATTATAGAGAGGGACCTAATATATATCACAACAATTAATTCCTAGCAATTATTGAATGAATAGGATACACCAATCAAGAAACTTAATGTGGCAAGTACATCTTCACTTCAATAGTAGATTTTGACCTTATCTTTCTTTTTGATAGATTATGATAATGAATGCACATGAAACATAAGTTAAAATTTGTGACATCTACTCCATAGTGGGAAATCTAATGGTCTATAGACTATGTTTCAAGGAGTTAAAGGGGTAACAAATAAATACAGTAAGGGATATTCTTGTCAAGCAAGGAAATATGATTTGTATTATAACATTTACAATCATAGATAAAGAGATCACCGTCATTAAAGTTATAAAAGGAATAAGCAAGTAACAAAACCATTGACTCGCCAACAAAAATAAGTAGCATCCTTTGTTAGTTAAGATATGCCTCTAGAATATATTATTAACAATGTCCTGCTATTAACATTCACCACTTTCAATAACACACCATAAAAGTATTAAAACTTGAAAAATCAAGTGAATCAATTGGCTACAGTTGTGCAACAATCGAAAAGTCAAGGTCAAGTTAGTTATGGCTACAAACTACATTAAACCCAAGGAAAATGCTAGGACCATGAGAAGTTGAAAGAAGCCAATCGCTAGGAAATTAACTACTATAGCAATTAAGGAAGAAATTAAGAAAGAGGTTGAAACTTTTTACCCCAATGTAGTTCCTTACACTTTTTGTTCAATTATATCTAATCTTCTTCATTTCCCAATCAAATCTTTAGTAACCTCAAAGAAAAAGGAGCTATAGAAAGAGATTTATAAAGGTAGGAGCAAATATACCCTTACTAGAGGTGATCGAGTAAGTGTCACTACATGCAAATTTTCTTAAGATCTTGTACACTAATAAACAAAGATTGAGAAATGATGAAAATGTAAGTAAAATGATAATGGGTCAACAATTTTATATAGGAAGCTTCCCCTAAAAGTGAAAGGATTAAGATATATCCACCATTCCATGAAGAATCAACAATACTAAGTTTAGAGGTCACATTCTATTTAAGCTTTGTCAATTCTAGAACCTTTAAATAACACTAGTGCTATTATACAATTAGTTGATTGTACTAATGTTGACCTTGAAGATATTTCAAAGTAAGTGAGCAAGTAAGTGTTTCCACTGATTTGTATACTATGGATATGGACAATGACATCTCCCAAATTAGGCATCTATCTTATTAGGGAGACGATTCTTAATGACCATTCATTTGATGACAAATTTATGAAGGTAAGCTAACCATAGAGATTGATGGTGAAGATATTTGATTTAATATCTATGAGAATGTCTAATTTCCTAGTGATCATCATTTTGCTATAGTTGTTAATGTGATAAGTTCTTTACTATAAAAGGATTTTAAGTTGATAAAAAAAATATAGTTAATGGTGGCAACAGTCAAACATTTAGGTTTAGGCAGGGGAGTCAACTTTTGAGCATAGTGATGAATTATGAGATACCAAAGTTGAATTGCATTCACTAATAATGATACCAAAGAGGTATATGGTTTCTTCTCTTTGGTTACCTATTTCTTATAATGCTTTTACCTTATGTTATCAAGCCCTTGCTTTTAGAGAACCAAACCATTATCCTACTAATTTGAATTACATATACTTGGGCCAAGAGGAGACTTCACTTTTAATAATTGAAAAGAGTTTAACCAATTTAAAAGAAGATAGAATGATACTAGTGAAAAGGGATGATAAAACAATAATTAGCTAAACTATTGTAGTCATTAAGGGCATAAGCACTTATATTTGCAAGCACCAAATTTTGTTAATGAGGGAGCTAAACCATCTAGAGAAACTCAGCATTTAAACTCTCCTATAATGGAAGTTGTGAAGAAAGTGATTCCAAAACTGATAGATGTGAGTGTTACACACCTAATTTTACATAACAAATGGTTGGATCTAATGTGGCTAGTTTAGAGAAGGTTGTTGTAACTATGCTGTAAAATGAGAACATGGATTTGTTGCTCACATGTGTTTCTACCAAATTGAGAATCAACAACAATTATAGATAGCTTAATACTACAACTCATAAATCCAGTCACCAAATTTTTGTTATACAAAAAAGTTGTAGAAGCAAAACATTTGCAAGGCTATTCACCCAATTTAATTACAATGCTTCAAATGCAACTTAAATTAAATACTTAACCATCAAAATGAGCTTTTATTTGTTGTTTTATCTCCATAGAAATTTATCTCTTGTTTTCAATCAATTTAGTGACCAACTAAACCATAGTCAAGTAGTACTTTATGGTTATTCAGATTGTGAATCAAACCAAAAATTGCTCGCCAAAATATCGAATTAAGTTATGAATTAAACCCAATCCTACATTCTTATTTTCTTTCTTAATAGAATGATATCGAGATAAGTTTCTAAATTGAATCCGAGCACTTGTGATAAATTAAACCATACTTTTTAGTTTAATTCTATCCTAATCCCAAACCAAGCTAAATAATGTTACCCCCTACTATATGCATGTGATATTATTATTATGAGATTTAAGTTAGTAACTCATCGTGATTGATCTCCATTCATCAAGAGCCAATTCTTACACAACCATACGCCCTATGATCATTATCCCCTTTTCCCTTATTCCTTACCCTTATTATATATGCACATCATTTTATGATGGTATGTTTGATTTAGGGAATATAATAAGGTAAAAATAAAAGTATAATTTCTAAGGAATAGAATTGAGAAGTGATAGCTATTATTTTATTTGATTGCAGTTAAAATGATATTAGTAAATATATCTTGAAATATTGACATACCTTTACTACAATCCATGGCTTAGCTGTTGGGTTCATGTTACATGAGTAGATATGGAAATATGTTGGGAAAGACTAAGGTATTACTATTCCTTTACTTTTGTGAAGGAATTCAATTTCCTCATTTTGTAGTAGTAGTAATTTTATGGAGTAGCTATTCCATCAACCAAACATAATGAATAGGTCTATGGGGGAGGAATAGCTATTATATTCCATTCTTAAGAAGTCAATTAGAGATATTGTAAGTGCCACAATTGCCTTCAATCTTACCTTATGCATTTAGTTAGAGCAATTACTAAGTTATTTGCATAGTTTTTGTGCCATATAAGCATATTTAGCTATTAATATCCGTTACCCAAATTAAATTATTTTTCTACTTTAGGTCATGGTAATTATGATTATTCTAGTCTGTCTAACATGATGTTATGTTATAGAGGGTATGCATCTACATTTGTATAATTCGAAGATAATTTAAATAAATATTGTGATCAAAGTGTTTTTAAGACAATGATTGGGTTTTAGTTGTAGATTTAATGTTGATTAGAAATACTATTATATTTATAAAGTTAACTTCATTAATGCATATCTGCATGCCACATAATTCTTAGCAATTTTGTTTTGTAAACCCTACAGGTTTTTAACCCAGTTAAAAGTCAAACAAGAGAGAGAATCAATGGATAATCCTTAGACCCTACAGAAATATAAGAATCAAAACCCTAAATAAGATAACATAACACTAAATATTAAGTCAAAAACCCTAAATAAGAAGCTAGAAAACCCTAGAATAAGTTCAACCTTAAAACCCTAATTGTACACGTAAAATCCTAGAAGCCCAAATACATAGGAAACCTTAAAACAATAAAGGAGCCCTAACTATTTCTTGGAAACCCTAAAGCATTGAAAACAACTAATTCAAATAGTGAAAATCATTCATTAAGTATAAATAAGTACTTTAGTTTTCTAAAACCATAAGTACTAAATGTATATGTGAACAGATAACTACAAACGAACCGAAAACCTTAAGGAAATCCTAGGAGTACACATAGAACATTGAAACTAATTAAATTAAAATAAGAAAATGTAACAAAGCTTTAGAATTTCCTTAATTATCTTAATATACCTAATTAGACTTAATTGTACTTAATCACCCTAATTGCACCCTAAACCTTAACCAACCTCTATTACATCTTAATTAACAACAAGATAAGTTTAATTAAGAAGAAAAGAGAATATATTAGTTAAAGCAACAAAAAGATAATGTCTTCTTGGGAGACATAACAATACCAAAAATGGCAAAAACCAAGCATAATATAAGGATACAATTTGGGACCATATATACCAACTATCCCATTTGGCCCCAAATTGTCCCCTCTCCCTTTCCAAATGGCACCAGCTAGCACCTCATCCCATACCCTCTAATTTTCTTTCATTCATCCTATACAATCACTCTTAATATCTCTCTCAAAAACCACTTCAATACCTCACTTAAATCCACTTTGTCGGTTGCCACCACCACTTCATCATCAGCCACCATCACTCTACGACCACTCCACCAAATCACTAGCCGCCAAGCTCCATGCCTCCCTCATACACTACCCCAATAGGTCAACACACACAAACATACAAAATCTCAAGCACACACTCTCAAAGGAGGACCAACGTTCTCAACTTCGATAAGTTAATCAACCTTATTCTTCATTGGTTTTTCACCTTATACCATGTAAGTTTTCCACATTTTAGACACACACACATATACACACTTGTAAGCACGCTTGTTTTAAAGATTTAGAGTACTGACATGAAAGGTTAATCAAGATAATGCACATATTAAGCATTATAGTTCAAGTATCATTATCAATATGTAGTAAAGATTAGTAGTTAGTAGGTTTTAGAGATAAATTGTCAAGAAGAGCCTAATTACCCTTGTTCCTTAAGCATGCCGCCACTTCATTGGAGAGTGTTCAACTTATTTTCATCACATTTAGTAGAAAAATCAACCCACATAAAGTAAAAGCATGTCTTAGATTAAGGAAATGCACTAAAATGAGAAATAGGTGCAAATGTGTAATGGAGACCCTAAACCACCTTCTTGGTCGGCACTTGTAACTTAAGTTAAGGTCTGCAAACTTTTTATTTATCAACTTAATCACATGATTATTTAGTGTTAAATATAATTTAGGTTGTAATTAATCAAGTTGAGTAAGGTAATAATGACTTAGGTTGTGATTAATCAAGTTACATAGCTTAGTTACTAATTAGTGACTTAAGAAAAGTGTTAAAAGCCTTATTAACAACAACGACGAGATCTAGAACTTATGGTAAATTGGACTAAAACTTAGTATGTAAAGTGGGTTAGGTCTAAAAAGATGAATAGAGTTAGGCTTAAGTCTCTAAAGTGCAAACTAACCCAAAAAGCCCTAATAAATTTAAAATGTAAGCCCTAAATAGATGTGACCAAGTCTAATTAAAAATGAAAAGCTCATTATTTAAAATATAAAAAGCCCATTAAATCTTTAGCCTACATAAGACACCCTCTAGAGGCCCCTTAACTAACTAAGGCCTTAAATTAGTGAAAAGAGACTATTTAAGCCTACAAGAGTAATAACAAGGCCTAAATTAAAAGCTATTGAATTTGAGAAGAAAATTTAACTTTAAAATACTTAAATAAAAGCCCAAGAGGTCACATGTAAGGCCTAAGGCCCAAACCCTAAGATAGTAGATATAGCCATTTAACCAACAAACTTAATTGACCCAAACCAAGACCTTACAAGCAAGCGAAAGTTTTAAGACGGGAAGAGCTAACTAAGTAAACTATGATACAAACTTACATACTTAATTATAATCTTTAGGTGACGTAGACCCAGAGATTGACTTAACTAAGGATTACTAGGATTGTTAAATGCTATGGCTAAGTGAGTAAACTGACCCCTATCTTATCTTGTTTCTACTTATAGTATAGAGTACCGTTTAATTATATATATATAATGATTATTCTTAGGGTTAGGTTGCATGCATGTCCTTGGATTGATTGTACTTTCTTGCTAAAGACATAGTAATATCTCTAAACTGAGATTTGATTGCTTCATTAGTAAGTAGGGCATCAGAGTGTCTATCATATATATTTAGTTAGTCACCTGTGAATCGGAATAATAATTATTCAACTTTAATAAAAACCAGTCATGCATTATATGTTTATGCACTAAATATAAAGGATGTCAACACTACATAAGGGAGCGAGAGATCATGCATATTGGATCCGTATTTATATTATGTTATTGTTGTATTGTCCAACTTATTTATACAACATATTCTTACCTCTACCATTAGGATCTACATAGCTTTAGGGAGCACCGCCCTTTACTTAAGGTCGAGCCATGTCCTTTGCTTTAGGTCTACCTAGAGAAGATGATATACGATCAAACGATAGATGTGGAGACCTGAGTCTTGACGTACCTAAATACTCTCCAACTTAGGTAACAATAGGCACAAAACTGTACTTTACATAGTCACCGACAGACTATGTACGATGTGAGCATTTCATATACTTACTTGCATTGCATATGCATGTTTAAATAACTTGAAATATGCTTATTGGTAGGATAAGAAGGTTACTCACTAACTCGTTGTTGCTTACACCCTTATAGTTTATTGTTGCAACTTAACCTATAGCTAAAGTTGGGTCGAGCTCAAGGTTAGTACTAGAAGCTTTGGGATAGCTAAAGGGAAGATGAGAGCACAAGTAGACATTTATGATATGTTTGGACTCTCTAGTATTATCTTATATTTTTCTTAAGGGTTTACAATAGCATAGACTACTAGTACTCTATAAGAATTAATTAAGGGGAAACTCTTTACCCCATTCCTTATGATATTTGATATTATGTAGTAATCCTATATTTATTTGCTTTGTTATTACTTTATGCTAGTCTCTCCATTAGATGCTAGAGTTGTGATGATGCTTTGTGTAATACGAAAAAGGTTCCTAACTAGTAGAAGTGCTAGCCTTGGATCTTCTCATGGTACACAACAATACTGCCACAACTTAGCCACCTCTCAATTGTGACATGTTCTCTTACATATGACATTTTGAAAAAATCCCCTATATTATTACTTTTTTATAAGGTTATTGAGATAGCAAGTAAAAGAAAGGACTTGAAAATAATGTAGGCAAACCTTATTTCAATCCACATAAATATATATACTTTCAAGAATTAGCATCTAAATTTTTATCTTTTGTGATTTAGTATTTTTACTTTCGATTTGGTTGCTATTTAATCAAAATTTTATACATTAAGTTTTCTATTAGATTGAAAATTCAAATACTAAATTGTAAAATACAAAAGTTCAAATACTAAATTGTCAAAATTTAAAATTATGGACACTCATGACACATTTATCCCTCTTAATAAACATATACATTCTAAGCACCACATTTTTTCCTACCTAATCACCTCTAAATAAAGCTATCTAGTCTTAAAATTTAAAATCCTATATTCTATCCTTAACTGGGTTCGATAAGCAAGTGTACCTATCATTAGTTAGTACAAATGAGTATAGGATCGTCTCCACTAGGAACGAATACAAGCACTAGTATTGATTGACCTTCCTATTATCTAGCAATCCAATTTATCAAGTGATTAAGTGCTAAAACATCTAATCTACTAACTAACTTATGCTAACCTACAAACAAATTTCACATATCACAATGACTAGAGAAAACGATTAACAATTTCATGCTTAAAATGCAAATTGGTTTCATCACATAACATGATGTCACCCTTAATTTAATCCTAAAGATTGTTATATGTAGGGATTTATTAGTTTGTAAGCATCATTCTGAGAAATACTTACTCCTAACCCTGATTGTATCTATTAGAATCTCTTTTGAATCAATAGCGAATTAGAATCACATTAACATCATGATAACTTATCAATTTCCCTAAGGATGCAGCAACTTTCCTAATAATATCTCTACTATCAAGAGTACATTGTTCCAATGAATTATATCTATTCAATAGAATTGTCTCTCAACATATTCTATCAAAATATGTCTTAAGTTAGTGTCATGCACTACATTATACTTAGATTTATTATGTTCAATTCACCAGAAATAATACAAATCAGGGAATTACTAAGCTAAACACTTGTTCATGCTAAAATGATATAGCAAGTCCTAAATTACTACTCATGCATCATAAAATGATAATGCATATCAACAAAACTTAGAAATAATAAGAAATACAACATAAGATAAGTAGAAAAACTAAAACCCTTTTTTTAGATTGATTATAGACATTTTTACAATACACAAATGATGAATTCTAGTCGTCTCTCTTGAGTAATTCCAAGAAAAGTACGATACAACACTAAGAAAATGTATTGGAAAAAGTGAAAAGATGATGGGTATAACTTTGGTGAATAAATGTGTTTGTGGTTAAATGTCTAGAACAAAAGGTTTGGATTTTCTAACAAAATGAATCTAATTGTCTTGTGATATGTTGTGTTTGAAAAGACAATTCGTTTTTTAAGAAGGTTACTCACTAAGCCATTTTTTAAACTTGTTAAACGCACCATTTCGTGTGAAAAAATTAAAGAAGAATAGTTATGTCCACTCCCATCATGCTTATAACTCAAGATGTGATCCACTTGGATAAGAATCATCTTTACCCACTACAACTATGATGATGATCATGATTTCCTCGTCACAATTATTTCATATCATCATACCTATGATAAAGGGAGTGATCACCTTTTTTATGTGCAATCACGATTGTGACTAACAAGGGGATAACAACTTCACCCTTAGTCACTCATGCCCATTATGGAAGGAGTGACGGGTACTGAGTATTCAAAACTTCTTTAATCATGCCCATGATGGAATGCATGTTGATCTTCCTTCAAAATATTCCTTCATCACGAGCGTAATTGCTCCAAATCTCCTTATTTTTGTATAATTTCATCTCCTCTTCACTTTATCTTGAATAAATATTATCTCGTTGCTCTTAAATCATCTAAAATTGATATATTACACAATTAAGTAACAAAAACTTGAGAAATAAACACAATTATGACCAATTTATTATTAGATTAGCTTATAAAGTGTAGAATAATTTATGCCTATCAAACTTTCCCACACTTAAGATTTACTTGTCGTCAAGCAAACACTTAAAAACAACTAACTGAAACTCAATGACCTTTTGACTACATTTTCATTGAGCATTCATAGTGACTTAACTTCATGCTTGCCACTTAGCCTACTATATTGTGTTCCTATAATACAACAATCAATATTCTAAGACTAATCCAAGTAAAACAAACTATACCCTTATTATTTAATGATAACTTCTAAAGGTACAAAGTGAACTCAAAATCAATTAGAATAAAAGAAATCTAGTTGTACTTCATTTACTTACGTAACTATATCAAAACCCTTTAATTATTTCTTTAACCACAATAATCTAGAAGAAAAGTATTTTGCATTCATTTTTCTCTTATATTTCTACTTCTTTATCTCTCTAAGGACAACTTTACACATTGTATCTTCATTTTTTTTTCTTTTTTTTTGTAGAAAAAAATAAAGACCAAAGATTAGTAGTAGGGCCAGACTTCATTCTTCTAAGGGACCAAAGCTACCCTTACTAACTTAGTTATAAGGATAAAGATTAGTAAAAGGGCTAGACTTTGCTCTTCTAAGGGACCAATGCCTGCCCTTACCAACTGAGTCCTTAAACACTTCAATTTACTTTATATTGAAGAGATTCTCAAGAAGCAACAACAAGTGAATTATTTATTTTCCCTTTCGATTCAAGATTAAATGAGCTTCAAAAGCAATTGAAAGCTTATGAGAGTTTGGGTTCCACCCGTAGTTGATTTGGAGATTGTTTTTATATTTTCCTAGGTGTAATAAGTAAGGAAGGACCACATCACAAAGTTTAGGATTTTGCATTACTATTAAGACCAAGTAAGCGAATCTAACCCATACTTAGAGTAAATATATTACTCTGTATTGATTGAATATGACTATATCTTAAGTAAACTAATATGCTACTATAGTGGATGCTAGTATAGTGATTTTGAATGACGGTAACTATATCTTAGTTAAACTTTGTGCTACTATGTTAAGTAGAATCAGATAAATAGGTTGAATAAAACTTAAAGACTAATTATATTAAATGATATACTTGAGTTATTATTGCATAGCATGGCATGACGTAAAAAGGGACCTATAGGTTAGAATTTTCAAAATGATGCTTCTAAGTGATTAAGAAAAATCATGGTTTTATAAACTTAGTTTTTGGAAGCATATAGATTCTCACTACCCGAGTAACCTAATTATTTTGATAATCTAATTTGGTAGATTATAGTGTTTGGTCTAATTTGGTAAAACAAAGTAGGGGATCTTACTCCCAAGCAACTCTTTGTTGCCTCTTTAATTTGGTAGGCTATAGTATATAATCTAATTTGGTAAAACAAAGTTAGGGGTCCTACTCTCATGTAGCTCCTTATTATTTCAAGGTTCTTAGACGTTGTATCCAAATGCCCGGCTATGTTGACTAACCAGATGAGTATATTAGAAGGGTATAAGATATCGGTACCAATGCATACCACATGCATGAGTATAGCATACTATATTATTAGCAATAAATGCTTGGTTAGGGTAATATATGTGTGGAGTTGAATCTACTGGTTATGATTGAAATGTTTCAATTTTGATATTGCTTATATTGTATTGTCTATTGTCCACTCTCACTCAGCTTTAATAGCTAAGGGGATAAAATGTTTTATCCTTAGGTTAGTAACATCATAAATGGCCCAACACTAAGGGAGATGTATACTAAGAACGTTAGTTGGAGTTAGTGACTTTTGGATGGAACCTACATTAAGTCAAGAGTCATATTATTTTGAAGATGAAAAAAAAAAAAGAGAGAGAGAGAGAGAGATAGTTCATGTTTTGATGTAAATATTAGGTTGTACATATAAGTTGTAACCAAATGTCCAGCTGAACTCCGAAGTAGCAACCCTATTATCATATAAATAACATTTTCTTTTGATTTGGACTAAATGGGTGAAACTTATCAATGTCACCTATCACTTTGTAGCCTAATGATGCTGAGGTGGCGAATGCCATCAAAGAAGCAATTCGAACTTATAGTCTATGGGATGCCAAGGGGGTAGTTTGAAGCAATTTAAGTTGGTAAAGTTCTAACCACGGACATAATAGAGGAGAATAAGGAAGCCATTCCCCTTATACTATCACCATGTCGAGGTAAGTTAGCCATAGGGGAGCTATTCGTTTGCTTGGTGTAGGAGAAAGTGATCCCCTAAAGGCTCATGCTCCATATGGTGCCATTTTCATTATTACATAGTCATCCTTTATCTAATTCGATTATTCTCATGCAAGAATAAAGAGATTTGATAAGTCCATTCTCAAGGAGGTAGTTGCAGAGAAGGGGAAGGAAGTTATGTAGGGAAGGTAATCCTTTCAGTGAAAATTAACAAGATGCCTATAGTTAAGGTCCTTACTATAAAGCTAATCATTACTGCTAAACCAATAATGATCTAGTTAAACTAGAAGAAATGATTCAGGATGAGAATATTGTTGAATCAAAGAAGGTGGCTCAAAAGGAGTACTAAATGTAATCATTTGATGAGAAAGATTAGGAAATTGAGCCTTCTATGTAATAAGTCTTGTAGGAGTATAACAAAGGGATAGGAAGAAGAGACCAAGTGCCTGTTGCCTTTAGGAGCTCATCCCAATAAATTACATTAACCAAGTCAGGGGATCATGAGATAAGATTCGCTCCTAGCTAAGGTGTGCACAATAATGACAAAGCATCCAATCACAGTAAGTGGAGTCACGAACTAGTGAGTGGTATATTACTTCCATTAGATATGAAGTCCATATAGGACTTCATCGATCCTAAGAAGTATGGCTCACTAAATGAATTCATTAGTAGAAGATTTTATATGTATGTCTCACTCATGTCCTTACTCATTGTAATATATACTATTTATGCTGCTAATAGCCTTCTACCTCATTATAGTTAAATGCTCTTCTTCAAGCCTAAAGAGTAGAAAGAAAGGAGGTAACTCGACTTAGCACTGATTATAAGGGCCTATTAGATGATAACACGAAACTTTCTTACAACAATTCATGTTTGTTACAAAAGGCTTGAGAGGTGAATGCTAAGGTCAAGCAAGCCAAAGTTAAATCTCAAGAAAAAATTGCCATGGTAGAGGTAGAGGCAAAGGTAGCCCTTGGATAAGTAGTATAGGTGAAGTAGGAAGTACAATAGCAAAGTGTAAAGACTAAATACTAAGTTGGCTACTACAAAACACAAGAAGACCTAGCTAAACTCTTAGCTATCCTTAGCCTAACTATACTAGAGAAGCCACGGGCTCTTTAAGACTCCTTGCAAGCAAAGGCGGAAGAGCATGAAAAGAGGTTGATCCAACTAAATGTATGTGGAGAAACCTTCAAAAAAAAGGTTCATGCAGATCTTTGGAATAATTAGGAGTGGCTACAGATCTAAGCCAATGTCTTTGTCGATAAAATGAGAGAAATGAGGAAATATGTAAGGAAATACTATGCTAACCTTGATCTTGGTTTCTTGGACTTCTTAGGTGAAGAAGATAATCAAGATGGCCCTAAGGCTTCTCATTAGGAAGGTGATACTAGAGTGCTCAAAGCCATGGCTACGGAGAGGGTAAGCTACTTCCAAGTTAGTCAAAATGAAGAGTTTCTCCTACGTCCTAACTCAGATCCTCCAAAGATGCTCAAGCTTCTAGTGAAGCTACTCCTCATGTAGGATCTTATCATCAAATCTTCCAGTGAATGACTTTCTTATTGTATATTTTTCATGTTTTGGTTGTCAAGTATGTTGACCCAATTATTGTTGTGACTTTGTTGAAGTTTTAATGGAAATTTATGTAATTTATTGTATAAGCTGATGGAAAATTTTACATTCCCTACCTACCTGCCTCCCCCACCTAATCTTTTTTGTTATTTATTTTATAGTTTTGTCTTCGTGCTTTATGGAAACATTATATTATAGGGGTTCTACCCCACAAGGTTAAGGTACCTACACATTATGAGCTTAGAAAATTGATAAGGATCATTGATCAATCACTTGCTCTTAAGCTTGAAGACTTGCTAATATGGTTCGTTAAACTATCTTAGGGGAGTTAAACTCTGAAAAACAATGCATTCTCTACCCCAACCTATCGAGATACTTTATTTCAATCTCTCCCTATCTCATTTCAAAGATCCCTAAGGTGGCTAACCTATTATTGAGCTAACTTCTTATTGCCACACCAATCTAAAGCTAAGCATTAAATCTGCCTATTGCCAAGTTGATACACATCCGAGGCCAAACTACCCCATTTCTAAGCCGACCAATCAAGGTCGATCAAAAGAATGGTCACACACTAAACCAACCCTTCCCAAGCCTTGAATAGCCGAGTTGTCATATAGCTGACCTAACTTACTTTGTGTAAAATCAGCTCTTATTAGCATACAACATAATTTGGATTATAGAATGGATAGTAAACATACGTCCCATTTTTCTAACATTCGTACTATCCTTTTTGTAACTGAATATTTTTTTTGTAACCGAATATCCCTTTTTTCCTGTTTACAACTTTACCCTTGTAATCTATTCCCCTTTCCTTTTCCAGTAGGAATTTTTTTTTTAATTTACGTATACCTAAGACTTGCCTTAATTAGGCCATATAAATACTTCTAAATGTAATAGCCATAAGGAAGTAATATTAAACTTTAGACATATTTTGCCTTGTAAGCTAAGTACTCTTACTTGCTCTCGTTTACTCTTATCTAGTCCATCATGAGAGTAGATTATTGGTGAGTGCCCTTTAGCTATACTTGTGTGTAATATCAAGTACAACCTAAGCTTATATGAGGTGTTAGTGTATCATATCCACAGTCGATGCACAAAAACCTCTGCTTAACCTCGACTTCCACTTAACTTTCGAACCGTCCTAAGGTTCGAACCCACCCCTGGTTCATGTGATATCAGTAGTCGTATGTCACCCCTTCTCGGCTATCCCTATCACAAATTGTAGCTATCTTTTGTATTATTGTCTCAAAATTTGTTGAAAGGAGCATCTAGGATTTGAGGATGGGACCTCGCTGTAAAGTGATGTTGTAATTCATTTGAAGTGATTAGGGAAGTCAGATACCTATAGTGCCCAATATCTTAGGGTAGGGCTTCATTCCATAATGGCATCCCTCTTTATGTCAAGATGGTCAAGAAACCCAAGCCCGTATCACAAATTTGTGGTCAAGGCCTCATTCAACAAAAGTGTTCCTTTTTGAAGAATATTATGTTTACCCAAAAGGTAGTCTTAAAATGCAAGACCTAAATAGGTTAGATGCTCTTATCAGCTATAAATGGTCTTAAAGTGGGGAACTTGAATAAGTTAGATGCTTTAGTCATTTGGAGGTGGTTTTCAAGTGTAGGACTTTAATAAGTCAAATGCTTTATTCATCAAGATGTAGTCTTAGAGTACGAGACCTTAATAGCAAACATAAGCTAAGAATGAGCACCAAAGATGGCTCCTACATGATCATTTCAATACTCAAGTTGGTAAAAGTGTTTAGAAATGGTATAAAGAATGTAAGGAAGTTTAGGTTCTCGGATGTCAAACCTAAGGCCTTTACCTTGTATTTATAGGCATGTAATGCATATTGATAACAAATTTTGAACCATTTATAATACTCAACACCTCAGCTCTTGAGCTTCCAAACTTTCAATTAAGCCCTATTTATTTGACTTCTCTTAGCTGATTATTAAGTTGGGCCCACCCCATCAAGAGACCTTAGGGGCTTAGCCTGCCCACTCACACTTTCTTTGAATTTAGAAAAGTGGTGTGGACAGTTAAAACTATGCCTAATCTTGCAATGCAACTACTTACTACTCCAATTCTTTAGGCATGTGCTTAATTCAGGAGCCATTACGTAGTCCATGAACAATGACTGTCCATTATAGTAGTGTTCTTACAAACATCTATAAATAAGGAAGGGCTAACATCATAAGGACTCTTTTATACACTTTTCTACATTTCTAGATCCTTAAACTTTGTTACTTTTAGCTTACACATGCTTACTTAAGCATCAAAGTGGATACGCCAAACTAGCCCTAGCACTCCTTAGGTTTTTTCCCTTTTGAAGGATTAAGATTCTTTACAAAATCCATCGATAGCATTTGGTGCTGTCTGTTTCCAAATAACCACCCACATGGCAAAAACAAGAATGACCAAAAGTGCAAGTGTTGGTACTTCTCCCTAACACCTCCATGGGAAGAGTAAGCATACTAACAAGCAACACTTAGCTAGATTGGAGCAACTTTGTGCTGATCTAGCCAAAGAGAATTAAGAACTCAATAAGAAAAATTACAAAATTTTGAATCTTCTCTATAAAGGTTGCCAACCAAACCAGAATCAAGGGTACAATGATACCATTGCCAATAATTCCAACAACTCGATTTATTCTCCTAAATTGCCAAAAAAGCAGGTCGATATGACCCTTGGACCTTCAACCCCTACTCTTATGAAGGGTGACAAAGGAAAATAATCATCACAGGTACACCATGCATGACCATCGTATGTCGGTACCCCATCTTTAACCAATGGATAATTTCAAATAAAGAGGAGTGTTTTTGTCCTTGAAATATTAGAGGAAGCTATACTATGACATATTAAATTTCTACAGTTCGAGACACATGATGGGATAAAGGACCTAGAAGATCATCTTAAGTGCTACAGCACCTTAGCTAAGTTGCACGACTTAAGTGATGTTATGGCTTGCTAAGCACTCCCCTCAACTCTGAGGAATGTAGTCAGTGTGTGGTTTAAACATTTGAAGCCGAACACAATTTCATGTTTCGAAGACTTAGCAAAAGTGTCCTTACAACAATTCCTTGCAAGTTAACTACCTATGAAGGATCTGTTAGTCCTTAATACTATAAAGCAAAGGTTTGACGAGTTTATTAGAGATTATGGCTTAGTTCATGGCCAAGATGGTGTAGATTCCAAAATTGGATGTGAATGTTGCCAACAATGTAGTAACTGATGAAGTTAAACCTCATAGAGATTTTTTAAAGTCATTAGCGAAGAAAAAGCTAAAAACAATTGCCAAATTCCAGGTTAAGGCCACTTCTTACATTTGGCAGGAGGATAACATCAAGACCCAGCAAGAGGCCAATCAAAGTAGAGAAGATAGGAAAAATGACAAGAAAAAGAATGCAAGGGATCAACTTGGTGTGCATAACGATTAGTTTTTGGGAAGAGGCAGTAGAGAAAGGAAAAGGTCATACTTTCCTACTTATTCTGTCCACACCCTAGTCAACAATCGAATTTCTAATATATTCATGGAGGTATGTAGCTAGAGGGGTATATTACAATGGCCGGAGTGGATGAGAGGACACCCATCACAAAGAAATTTGAACAAATATTGTGATTTCTATCATAATAGAAGCCACAACACTTATGAGTGTATTCAACTCAAAGCCACAATTAAGGATGTAATCCAAAGATGGTATTTGGGCAAGTTCCTTACCTATGACCTTAAGAACATTGAGCAGCCTACCTAGAGACAATAGACGAGCAAGACAATGTAGAGCACCATCCTCAACCTAGGAGGAAGGTAAGGGATAGAGGCAATAATAGAGCCCCAAATGGTATGATAAGCACCATTTTTAGTAGACCTCCTATAATAGGCTAATCTAGCTCTTTGAGCTCGACTAACGCTATGCAATATGTTTATAATATGTAGGGCAAGAACGTCAAGGTCAACAATTCCATCTACTTCATGAAAGAAGATTTTGAAGGCATATAGAGGCCTCATGGTAACGCACTGGTGATTTGCATGAGAATTCCTAACTTTAAGGTCAAGAAAATTTTGGTCGACACCGAAAGTTTGGCAAATATTATTTTTCAACACGCCTTCAAACAAATGAAGCCAAAGATTAAGGTACAATTGAGGTCTTACAACTATGATATGTATGCTTTCGATAACCAACCCTTGTGGGTTGCAAGAGTTATTTCCCTTCCAATTCAAATTGGAGATGATGAGAATATTGTGAAGGACATGGTAGACTTCCTAGTTGTCAAGTGCTAGTCCCTTTACAATATGATTATGGGTCAACCTTATCAACATTTATTCAATAGTGTCCCTTCTACAACACATCTCAAGGTGAAGTTCCTTACTCCTACTAGAGTCAAAGTATGTAAAGGAGACTAACAACTAGCTAAGTCATTATATTTGAGAGCACTTCAACATGAAGATATTACAACCTAAACAGTATCATTGTCATGGTAAATTGCCATGTACCGCATAAAGGTCTACGATCAATCCCCTGGTTGATCATAAGCCTTTTATACGACATATAAGGCTCTTTCCACTCTATGTTATCATCAGGCCCATAGAAAAGTAATATCAAGCATAATGACTAAAATTAACATTTAATTAAAAAAGCACTAAAGTTAAAGTGTGGATTTGTAAAATCCCACAACAAAAATATATTACAATGTATTCGAAGTCCTAAGAAAGTCTAACTATGGAATTAACTAAATAAGTAAACATATTTACAAATCACTATTACAAAATGCCCATTTCACTTCCTGAACACACAATCCCGTCTCGATATGAGACTTACCTTAAGCATTCCTCAACTCGAATGAACGAAGAGGTGATCTTATAAGAAAAGAAATCTATTGGGGTGTAAGCTTATGCTTAGTGAGTAAGTCTCTCCTCCATGCCATATAAACAATATCATTTAAATACACAACATATGAATACATGAATAATCAAAATGCCAGCCAATATATGCAGTGACCTAGGAACTGCATGCAACTCAAAATTTTGCCCCCTGTAGTTGGGGTTAGAGATAATTAACTGACATAAACCATCAATCGAGTCCAAGCACTTAGATTTTCATTCCACTTGCACCAACGTGCTCAAATCAACTCAAGCAAATATGTAATATCTACAAACTTCACTTTTATGTGGAAAATATACTTTCCTTTTCAAAATTCAAATTTTTAAGCCAAAATTACCAAATCTAGCGATGCGATGGCCTATGCAATCCACATCACATGCCCTAAGCGGAAGCCACAAGACATGACCCTTCGCTAACAGTTAGCATCCCCTAGCACCTAGTAAGCCCCAAAGCTCAAGACAGAGACTTAATAATATAAATGACACATTTACCTAATCCCAACAGGAGGCCCCGCTCCTATAAGCCCCTTCTCATATTCTGTATGAGGTAACAGTCAGTATAGTTATAACGAAAATATGAGAAATGCATGACTCATTGATTTTCTTAATTAATACTTAATTAATCCAATTTCCATTGTGATCAAGCAAATTTCATTCCATACAATCCATGCATACTATTATCACAACACTTCCCATTATTATATCATTAGCAAGTCATGACATTCAATCATAATACAATACACATGCATTTCCCATATCCCATAAGCATTCAAGTTCATTACATAAATTTAAGAGCATCTACACTATAAGCAAAACCATGCATAAAGTCATTGAGAATCACTCACTTAGCCACAGTGGATCAATTGTAATAGTTTGGAGGTAGGTCATCTCCCACGGTCGGGTCCCCTGAACATCACAAATATAATAAAGTTAAGAGCTTGAGATAAAGTTGAAAGGCTAACCTAAAATTCTTTAAGTTATACTTTTTAACATAGTTTTGTATTTTTCCCAATTTTACTTAAAACTTCAATTGCATATAACTTTCTCATTTTAAATCCGATTCTTATGATCTTATAGTTGATTTTCATCATTTTCGAGTGTACTTTAACATGGCGTGGTTAGATTTTCAAGATGAGGCATGAAAATCTATCCACTGATCAAAATAGTAGTGGTCTTCATGGTTTGGTCCTCTTTTGGGCTTAGGTTTAAGACTTTATTCTAAGCTTAAAACATTCTTTAAGGCCAGATTTCCATCCTTATCTTATGGCCTTAAGGTTATCAACATTTTCTTCATCTCTCATTTGGGCTTATATGGTCAAATGGGCTTGATTTTTGTCTAAACTAAGGTTAGTCATTTTGGTAGGCTTAAGGGGTATTATTGATGCACCTCTGGGATTAGACACACGAAGAGGCACCACAACAAACCAAAACAATAAAATAAAATGGGGTTTTTAGGAAATTTGTGAGTTATCTAGTTGGATATGACACATCAACAAGATTGAACAGATGTTAAGATTTGCCAGATGTGATGCACCGGTTCGAATGATAGGGTTGCTCACCATAATCCTTGCTAAACGGATTGATAAGAGTGGGTAGAGAAGTCTTTTCCAAGAGAAAAGTCTTGAGGGTTTTTCATTAAAATGTTAAGTCTCCCTAAAACCCTATACAAGTGTTCTATTTATACAAAATGGGTAAAGTTATAAATAAAATGACTAAAGGATGCCCTAGTAACATTCCAATAATTACAAATGAAACATGAATGACAACTAAGGGAACATATAAGAAATGGGAAATCCAAATAACATAAGAAAAATAGATAGTTGAATAAGATTTTTGGGTGAAGGGTTGATGTTTGATTCCGAAGGGTTGTTAGAGACTCTAAAGCTTTTATCTAAGCAAACTTAAGATTCTAGATGACCTATCTTGTCTGAGGCTAATCTTATATGACCAAGGCCGGCATGATATTGCCATGGCCGACCTCAAATAACCAAACCAACCTATTATGATAGTAGCCGACCTGACATGACAGTAGCCAACCTCACCGAAACATCCAATCTAACATGGATGTAGCCGACCTATTTAAAGCTGACCAACTACACCAAGTACAACTGGCTGAGCAAACTTGGAAGGGTAGGATAGACCTAGTATAGTGAGGAAGGCCTAGCAGAATAGAGCAAAACTAGTAGTCCAAGACAAAACTAACAAAGCAAGGTAGGTCTTCCTATATGCATGGAGTTCATAGACAGATCTATTTGAGAGCTCAATCAAGGTAGAATAAGATGTACTCAACATAATAAGGCCGATCTAACAAAGTAAGGCAGGTTGTCCAATACTAATAGAGCACATAAACAAATCATCCATTAGCGAGGAGCTTGTAAGCAAGCCTGCCATGTAGTTCGAAACCTAGCATGTCATCGAGTTAGTACCTGGAATCCTATCAATTATGTGAACTTCTTATGGGCTTCAAAACAACCTTCATTGATAAAATAAGGTGCTGGTGTGAAATTTGGTGAAGGCCCAACTTGACATTCTAAGCTCGATCTGAGTATTTTATGCTCGATTTTGAATTTTAGGCTTTATACACTTATGATACTTGCTTTAGTTAGTCTCTTTACTTTGTTTACTTGGTTTTATCATATTTTTAAGTGAATTTTCTTATAGTTCCAGGGTTCAAGGGTCACCAACTTGGTTTTTCAACTTGTTTTATCATTTCCTTAAGTTTAAGTATTAGATCATGAACTTATGCTACTCATATTCCATCTCCAACTTAACATTTCTTCCATGAGGTGATTATAGCGCTTATGTACTACATAAAAATGATAGATCACATACTTATTATATACTCTATGTCATAGTTCACATCTCAAAAAATTGGTTTCTTTATAAAAACTTCATATATTGGATTTTCCTTTACCTAATGCTAAATTTGAGCATATATGACCACTTGAAGTAAAAAATAACATCTAAATACTATACTTATTGTACACGTCCAACATGTTATCTCCTCTTCCATACACATTTTTCATGATTTTCTCAACTTACAAACTTCTATTCTAGGTACTAGACGTGTATCCTATAAAATACCAACTTAGCTTGCCCATATTCTAACTTTTATGTGAGAGATTCATAAGCTCATTTCTTAAGGTAGTCTAGCTATTTTATCACCTTATGTTCATGCCAATGTCTTCATGAAAATATAGTCTCCTGACATAGTATACTAGAGTACTCTAACAAGAAAATAAACTTACTCGTCCTTAAAACATGAAAATAGGTCGTTATGCAACAAAGAGTCTACCTTTGCTCCTTGTTTTCTTTCCTTTTCTTGCAACCTCTTTTAATAGCCAAGATCTTGATGTTTAAGGTAGGTTTTGGGGATGTTTTGAAGTTTCTAAATATGGCTTTTGAAGTGGATAATGGAATGGCAATAAAACAAGTTTGTGCCATAAGTTATGGAAGTAAAAGAATGGCAGCAAGTGTAGATTTTGTAGGGTTAGGTTTCCTCTTTTAGTTTGTGTGTTTAAAGTGAGAAAAAGGGAGTGAAAGATGAGGGAAAAGGGAGAGAGTGTGCCAGTTCAAAGAGTGAGAAAATGCATCCATAAAGCTCCTTTTTAATGCTTCTAAACTTGTCACAAAAGTCTTACTTTCTAATGATTTGATGATGTAAACAATATGGGGGTGAATAGTAGATGTGAAAGATGATTGGATTAATAGATAAATGACAAGGCATAGCCCCCCCTCCCCTCTTCTTTCTTTCCAACCGACCATTGTAGGGGACAAACAGGGCATTATGTTGTCTTGTCACTTGTTTAAAAATTGAATTAATAAAATAATGTGATAACTTGTCCATATGAAGTATAGGTTATGGTGATATATGCAAATTGTCTTATCACTAGCTTTTGATAGGTTATCAAGTGATAGTTGATTCCAACTCTCATTTGATAAGTTACTTAATGTGATTGGTTAGCTTACTTATCCATATGTAATACGACTTATAAAAGGATTGTCTTATATGTAATTCTTTTAAAGTTTAGTTCTTAAATTAACTTATAAGTTATGATTTATTTCTCATAAAATGATGAAATTTTCTATAGTTGAATAAAATTATTCAAATTAAATTCTTAATTAGTTGCTTAGGGTTATAAGTTCTCAATTATCTTAGGGTTTAAGGTTTTAGGTGACTTATGGTCCATTATTCTCATATTCGAGTTTTAATCAATAATGAACTTTTGAATTGAAAAACTAAGTTCATTTTTAAATATAAACTTAAATTCTTAATTTAGTTGATCTTTGGGAATGATCAAGAAGTCTCTTAGTTGATTCACATGCCAATTAAATAATAGGGTTTATAGAATAAGTTTTTTGAATTGAGACTAATCTAGAGAAGAAGTTTAACAGCATTGAGAATGCTAAGGAAGAAACAAAGGAAATTCAACTTGGCAATAAAACAAAAAAAAAACGATAAAGATAAGGAAACCATTACTGGTAAAAATCCAACAAGACTTAATCAAATTTCTTCAAAATAATGCCGATGTCTTCGCTTGGACTCCCTCAGATATGTCAAGTATCCTTAGAGAAGTGATGACGTACAAACTAAATATCGATCTAAATGCGAAGATAGTGTAGCAAAAGAAGAGGCATTCTACTCCTAAGTAGTAAGCAGCCATAAAAGAGGAAGTTCAAAAGTTACTCAAGGCAAGATTCATCAAGGAAGAGTCTTTTCCAACTTGGTTAGCTAATTGTATGCTAGTAGAAGTCAAACAGTAAGTAGCATATGTGCATAGACTTTACAAATCTTAATAAAGCCTATCCTAAAGATTGTTTCCCCTTGTTGAAGATCGATTATATGGTTGACTCAACTGTTAAGCATGCTCTACTATCTTTCATGGATGCATTTTTCAGATACAACCAAATTAAGATGGAGAAAGATGATGAAGTTTACACGTCATTTGTTATAAATTTCTAGATGTACTACTATACAGTGATGCCCTTTAGGCTTAAAAATGTCGGTGCAACCTCTCAAAGGCTTGTAACCAAGATGTTTGAGCCCCAAATCCACTTAAATGTCGAGGTTTATGTCAATAATATGATAGTGAAGAATAAGGGAGAAGGTCAATACCTTGCCGATCTTAAGGTGACATTCGGCACATTGAGGAGTTACAACATGAAGCTTAACCCATAGAAACGTATTTTTTAGGACCACTTCGAGCAACTTTTAGGGGCATGTAGTCATTTAACACAACATTGAAGCAAATTCTAGGAAGATTAATGCAATTCGAAACATGAAGTCCCCTATCATCATTAAAGAAGTTCAAAAATTGACTGGGTGAATTGCCACCCTGAATAGATTTGTATTGAAAAGTGTAGATAGGTGCGTAGAACTTTTCAAAGTGTTCAAGAATCTAAGGGAATTTCAATGGACTAATGAGTATGAGGCAGCATTCAAAGAGTTGAAAGAATTTCTTGGATCACCGCCAATACTCTCAACATCTGTCCTCTAAGAAGACTTATTTTTATATGTATCAATCAGTGGTCAAACTCCTTCATCTCTCCCAATTCAAATAGAAGGTGATATCAGGTAAGTACACTTATCAGTTTTAATACAGCGGATGTGAGTCCGAGTCGATCCCTCAGAGACTTCGAGTACTAATATTAACCTTAGCTTTATTATCTAACCGGAAAATTGTGAAAGTTTGAAGTAATTAAAAATACTAAAATTAACAAACTAACGACTTAATTAAGCAATTGAAAAAACGATAAAATTAAGAACGACTTCAAGAAAGTAATAACGTATTTAGGAATTATTTCCCTTAGAGTTAATCATATGATGGTTTAAAATATATTCAATCCGGTTTCTATTATTCTTGACCAGAGGGATTCACAACTAAAGTTAATACCTTTCTCAAGCATATTAACCCTAATCCTAAATTATTTATCGGAATCTCTTCACTTAGTAATATAATTTAGAATTGCATTAATGTATGATGAATTCCCTAACCCTAATCCTAACAATCCGGAAGAAACATGTATCTTATCTCTAAGTATACATGTAATCCCCTTCAATTATGTAAAGATCTAATTACACATGCAACTTCTCAATCAACATGCATAATATCATATATTGATACTCCAGAATTATCAATCAATAATTAAACAACATAATTGAATCAAGAAAAGATAGAAACTTTATTAAAATTTATAATTCAATCCAAGAATCACATGAAACCCTAGGTTCCATAATCCTAAATACTCGAATTCTAAGCTATCATAATGAATCTAAAAACAAGTTTCATCAAAAACGTAAAATAAAACATGAAAACTCCTTTGATTGATGAAAAATCTCTTTAATTTTGAAGTTGATGTTGTTTTCGCCTCTTTCTTGATGTTCTCCTTAAGTCTCTTTCTCTTCTCTTGTATCTCTCCGTTTCTGTAATGTCTCCCCTCCTTTTAAACCCTAAGATATCCTTTTATATATGTATTATAAGGATTCTGTTTTCGTCATCAGACGCGGCCTGGGACATGGCCGTGTCCCCAGGTCGTGTAACTTTCTGCACTAAGGCAAAATTTTCTACACAACTTCATAACTTCTTCATTTGAACTCCGATTTGAATGAAATTTGATTCCTTTTCTTCGTTTTCGATCCTAGAACGCGTTCAAACCTAGAAATCAAAATTTTACTCAATTAAGTATCAATTTCTTTAAAGAAAACCAAAAATGTAAGGGAAATACTATAAAATCACCATATGAAATATGTTTAAAATCAAAGTTATCAGAAGGCATGGAGTATAGGCCGATCTGTTACTTGAGTCATGTCTTATAAGGCCCAGAATATAGGTATATAAAAATTGAAAAGTTGGTTTGGTTGTAATTCTTTCTACAACGAAATTAAAGCCATACTCTGATGCTCATCAAATAATTGTTCTTATCAACTTCTACATCAAGCCTTGCAATGACCAAACTCCTTAGGGAGGATGATGAAGTATGCTTTGGAGCTAAGCGCCTACAGTTTATAATATAAACCTAAAACAATACTAAAGGTACAAGTTTTGGTAGATTTTTTCGCGAAGCTCACTAAAGATGAGGATAACATAGAAATGGTCCAAAAACCCACATGGAATTTATATGTGGATGGTTCCTCTACAAAAGAAGGATGTAATGTGAGCCTTATTCTATAAGGGCTTCACAACTTAAAAATTCAGTATGCACTAAAGTTTAGATTTCCAGCTAGCAATAATGAAGATGAATATAAAGCCCTGATTGTTGGGCTAAAGGCAAGGGAAGTTAGAGCTAAAAAGGTTGAGGTTCTCTTTGATTCATAGTTGATAGTAAATCTAGTGAAAGGAAGCTATGAAGTGAAGGATCACATGATGAGCAAGTACTTAATGATAGTACGAACGCTCATAGAATGTTTCCAGTCTTTCACAATTGAGAGGATACCAAGGGTTAAGAACATTTTTGCCAATAAGTTCTGAAATTGGCCAATATGGCGCTTCCCAATATGAGTGACAAACTATTTATTAAATACCCTCCTACCAAGAGTTTAGAGGCAATAGGATAGAGTTATGAAGTAACTCCTTGCTCAAGGGAGAAATCTTAGATGGATTTTATTATCGACTATCTAAAGGATAGTGTCCTACCCAAAGATAAGAAAGAAGCTTAAATATTGATATATTAGGCTCCAAATTACGTTGATTGACGATCGGTTATAAAAGTGTGGCCTCCCTAAGCTTACCTTCAATGTCTTCTACCAATAGTCACTCAACAAGTTCTTTCTAAATTATACAAAGGAATTTATGGTAATCATGTGAAAGGCTAGATTTTGTATATTTTTGCATTGAGACTTGACTATTATTTGTTGTCATGCCGCAAACTCAAGGAGTTATAACAGTCCCATCGTATAAACCAACATAGGCTAAAAGTTACTCTCCTTAGCTACTAATATAGGTATTGTCTACACAAGGTGAAAGATGACTCAACTAGCTTTGAAGTAGTTAGATGGATATATGTAGTATATAAACCTATGGAGTATCACATTACATTATATATTTTCTTATACTTATAGATAGATCAATTCATTACATAATCTTAGATACATTAAGAGTCCAAAGTTTTTAAAAGAAACTTTACATCACCATAGTAGATCCACATTACATATGTATATAACAATTAGCCAACGAAGACTATAAAGCCTCCTAGGAAGACCTTATAATCTTCCCATAAAAAAAATAAAAAAAAAGAGACTTAAGCTTCATTCCACTCATTAGACTTCTTCACTTCACTCCCCAATCCATTGAAACTAACCTGTAGACAAGTGTAACAAGTCATCTTTTGGTACTACTCTTCACCTACAAAACAATCTATAGGGATATGAGCTCAACTTACTTAATAAGAAGGGATGGAGTCATAAGAATACATTACAAACATGGTTGTTCAATCATTAATTAAATGCAAATGCAACAGATAAATGATGTAGCACCTCATAATATTTAATCGGTTCATTGTGAAATTACAGTAATTTCATCCACTCTAACTTAGATTCCAAGGAGTTTCAACACAACACTATCAAACTAAATCTGGGCTTGTGCAATGGAGAGCACTCTCCTCCCTAGATAGCACTCAAACCACGGATCCTAACCTTACCTAACCCCCTCTCTTGTCACCTAGCTCGACTAAAGGTAGGATAAGGACCATTTCTACTATCCTTAATAAATGCATCAGTATTTAATCTAACAATCAAATTGTTAACCCTATTAGGTTATTATGAATGTCAATTTAGATGTTTAGTCAACCTAAGATTAATCTAGATTATTAAGTAACCAACCAAGTTCATACACGCAAGACATGATATATGTTCAAGCAGAAAACAGCACTTGGAGTTCAACTCCTAATCAATAATCAGTATCCCAAGCATACACATAGCACACGCATAAACAATTTAGCTAAAACCACAAACAAGCACTCTTACTCCTCCAAGTATCTTAATATGATACTTTAATATGCTATTAAGCATCGATCCCAACTTACCTGGACGTAATATCTATGCTCTTATACATCATGTTCATAATTTTCAATAATAATCCCTAAAAGGTAATACACAACTTTAGTTTTAAATTCATATATAAAGTAAGAACTTATTTTCATTATTAAGTAGGTTTACATTCTAATATAAGTAGGTTCTTTAGTTATTTATCTAATTTTTAGTCGACTTTAGATAAGTTCTAACTAAGTTTCTAACTAATGTTCAAACTAAGGTTCGAAGCTAGTTTCTGATAAAGGTTCTAACCCAACTTCTGATTAAAGTTTTGATTCACTACCTTAAATTAGGTTTTTACTTAAGAAGTTCCTGACTTACATTTTGACTTCAATATAGTTATAAAATTCTAATATCAACTACTTTCTAACCTAAAACCTATTTTTAGCATAATCAAGTTATTCACTGCTAAAATACATTTTAATTTTCTTTCTAACATAATTTTTTACTCTTTAACCATTACCACAACTTACAATTTAACTCATATACAAACTTACCCTACATTTCCAAAATTTTGCACACTCTGTAATGTCAACAATTATCAACCAAAAACCTTAATTACATACACCATTTCCCATTACACTAACTATTCACTTATACCAATATTTTAACTTAGAAAATTAACTTTAAATTCACTAAATACCAACTTTTCACTTAGAAATCATCATTTTTTAACTCATACTAATCCACTTCAAGTTGTTATAATGTAATAATCATAAGTCCTATTATAATTTTATAAAGAATAATAAGACTCTTTTGGCAACTCATCCAATGCACTATTTCAATGAAAACGAATTTTTTCCCAAAATCAGACAATATGATTGTTACAATCCAACCACATAACATCAAAATTCAATATCTTAAAAGTACAACCACAAAATTTTAAGTCAAAACTACATCAAGTGGTCTTTTAATTATTCACTTAAAATTCGGTGTACAGGAAGTTTTTCTTAAGGACACCATATCTATACTCAAAATTTTGAAAATGTAATTCAATATTTGAATTCCTCGTGCAAAAACACATGAGAAAACCAAGTTTAATAATTTTTGGTGATTTTTTACTATTTTTCCCTAATTTTTCTGTCAAAATTAGAGAAACTAGCAACATACCAAAAACATGATCTCTGGCTACTAAAGGAAGGGGAGGGTATGTCAGCCTGCTATTCTACTAGCCACTCCTTCAAACCACCACTTAGTTTCATTCCTAGCTAGTCGTTTTCCCTATGATCACGTAAAACCTTAAATTTTACTACTAATTTTCCTAGTTTTTTTTTTCCCCACCTCCTCTCTTTATTTTCCTCACCTCAGAATTTTCGTAGACTAACAAATGACTTAACTTGTTCCAGATTTTAGGGGATGATTTTTATCACTCAATTTGTGATGCTTTGTATTTTTCTTAACCTAATTAACATGTGTAAATAACATACTTCGATGTCAAAAGGGCTAATATCCTATCCTATGCATTTCCTAATGTCATTCCACGTAGCAAGCATGTTTTCTAGCTATTTAAGAAAATTTTTTATCATTTTTCCCAATTTTTATTAATTTATTTAATGAATTATACCTAATTTCGGGTATTTATGACAATTACGAGTCTATATATTTAAATAATAATTATGCCCAATGTATATATATGTCTTTTATATATTATTTAATGTCTAATATTAATTATATTACTCCTATAATATATCTCTAAGTATTCATTAATTTTCAGAACCTACGTCACGCAAACCAATAATATAACAATAATATAGTAAATTTCTACTATTTTGACTATGTTCTTAATATTTTATTATATTTTTTAAATCCAAGCTTATAGAATTTCCTTAATTAATGTCTCGAGCTATACATAAGTTTTAAAGTTAATTGGGTTAGTTTCACCAACACCATAATTTTACCCACTCGATCCTTATTCGTTAAATACAGAGCTCACATTTGCCAAATATGAAGAACAATGCAAAAACTACTATTTGACAATGTCCACAATGTCGAAAACATGAGGCTCTGAGCCATATGCCTGCCACTGAATTACATACCCTAACTAACCCTTTGCCTAGTGAGGGTTAGACATACTTAGACCATTTTTGAGGTCTACGGCACCATGTCAACTTATAATAGTTATAGTTGACTATTTCACCAAATAGGTAGAGGCCGAAGCAATGCCAAAGATCACTATGCAAAACATTAAATATTTTTTCTTCAACTTTATTATATCTAAGTTTAGAGCTCCTTTTATGATAGTGGTTGATAACGAGCCATAGTTTGATGATTATAAATTCTGAGCTTTTCTATGTGAAGCATAACATTTGACTAAATTACACCTCAATGGCTCAACCCCAAACCAATAGGCAAGTGGAAGTTGTCAACAAACTATCTTCTACAGTTTGAAGAGAAGAGTTGATCAAGCTAAAGTTAAATGGGCTAATGAATTGCCCGATTTTTTGTAGGGGTATAGGACCACCCACAAAACTTCAATAGGTAAGATGCCTTTCAGGGTTGCTTTTGGATTAGAAGCAGTTCTACTAGTTGAGATGGAGTTGCCTAACATATGAATACAAAAGTTTGACATCATGGCAAATTAGGTCAGCTTAATAGCTAATTTGGACACAATCAAGGAAATCAGGGACATCGTAGGAGCAAGAATTGTTGCCTACTAACATAAAGTGGCAAGGTACTAAAATTAGATGGTGAAGCACGTAATACTTCAACTTGGAGACCTGGTTTGTAGGAAATTAGAGGCAACCGGCATGCAAGACAACCAAGGAAAGGTCGGCACAAATTGGGAGGAACCAGTAAGGGTCCAGGAAGTTGTAGGTGATGGGGCCTACAAAATAGAAAGGTTGGATGGATAAGTCACACCTCATGCATAGAGCATTGAGAAACTCAAGTTATATTTTGAATATTTACTACTATATTGTCAACACTCTTTATGTTTGCATTCACTTTTTCATTACGGACAATGTAAGGCAATGGCCTATACTATGTTCAAAGTATCTATTTCAAGTTTATGAGTATTTCTCCTTGCCATTACTTTTATTCTTGATCTAGCCACAATTAATGGACTAATATGGTTCAAGTTATGTAACAAACGAATCGATGCATAAAAAGTTCTAACAAACGTTGGCTAATGAGCTTAATATTAATTGATGAATAATTCAAAACATCTTGAAAAGAGTTCCAACTTATTAGGGTGAATGAACTTAAAATGGCCTCTAACAGCCAACTAAGCGGTTCAAAAAGTAGACCCCAAAATTAAAGTTCAAGTCTCATGACATTAACAAATTGACATTGATCATTGTCTAAGTCTAAATTTTTCAATTTCTTTGTTTTAATTTTTTTTTTCTCATTTTCCAACTAATACTAAACCCTAACTCATTCGGTATTAATCCTCAACTAGAGAAATTGGAAAATTCTAGTTCTTCTAAAAAAAAACTTTTGGAGTCGTCACCCAACTGAAGTTGGGAAAAAAATAATAATTAATCGAATGGATTGATTATAATTTAACTACTAATCTTCGATTTCAATTTGATAAAAAACCAGAGAGTTCCGAATTCAAGGGCTACCTATTAAACCCTAATGGATACCACTATCAATTATTTCAAAATTAGGCTTTATTTTTCTAAATTATCCTTTTTAATGTTTTTAAGAAAATAAAAGATAAAAAAAAAAAAAAAACTAAATTTTTACAATTTTTTATGTCACCCCGAAGGTGCCTATATACGCACTAGTTAAGATTAGACATTTATAGTTCTTTTCCACCTATAAAAATAAGCTAAGCCATGGAAACTCTAGGCCTCAAAACTTTAGTGTGTTAGTTTATTTTAATTTTTGAAATCCAACCATGTTTACATTTTAATCAATTCATTTATTTTATTTAAAGAAAATTCTAAGAGAGCCCTAATTCTCAAGTATTCTTATTTAGAAAAATTCTTTAAAATGTCCTAATTTAAAAAAAAAAAGTTTTTATTAATTTTTATTCCTAAAAAACAATTTTTCTAAATGAGAAATCCTAAAAAAACTAATGATAAAAAAAATTTTCCTAGCTGTATATATTTTTTTTCTTTTTATAATTTAAAAAACTACTGAAACAAATCAAGACAAATAAATAAATATAATAAATAATAAGAAGAAGAAGATGAAGAAAAAAAAATGTACAGAACCGAACATAAATTAGCTGTGCACAGTATTGGTTCGTTGGAAGTGTTCTGCTATTCACAGGGTGTTGCTAGAGCGTTGAGTGTGGCTTGGTCGTCGATGTCGTTGCTACGTCAAGTAGATAGTAGCTTACGTGACTGAGCAGCGCTCGGTGTTGGTCGGATGTTGGAGCTGCAGTGAAGCGTCAATTGTTGTGTTGTTGCGTGCGAGTGGCATCTGGAGTGCTCGTGATTGCTATCGAGTGTATGAGTGAACCATGTGTACAATGGACAGCGTGATGCGATGAATTGTGAGTAAGTCAGGCGTAAGCATGAGTGGCAGTGTGTGAGTGAATTTGTGTGTGCGTGGACTGTATGAGTGAATTGTGTGTGTTGAAGTGGGACAGTGCATGCAGTGAAGGCTATGTAGGTTGATATGTGGATGTGTTTGGCTGGACAGTGGAGCGACATGATGGACAGTGCAGCAGCGTGATGTGACTTTGCGTAAGTGTGTGTGTAAGTCGGAGCTGATGACCGGAGTTAGCATGCTCTGGTCGATTTTTCCGTGTGTGCAGCAGTGAAGTTTGGTGTGGTGTTTACTTGCTTGTTAATCACTGTGCGTGGTTCTTTCGCGTTTGTGAGTCATGATCGCTGGGGTTATTTCGAATGTACTTGGTTACGGCCGTGATTGAGGTTATGGTGGCTGCTACAGACTTAGGCTATTGTTGGTTGCTGCGTGTAATTCAGCGTAGGGCGACTATGGCTGGCTGTATAATGTCAATCAACGTGGAGTTGCTGAAGCGTGGATGGAGTTGTTTGGTTCTTGGCTGCTGTGTGGTACTTTAGATGCGGTAAGTTGCGATGCTCTGGCTTGGAGCGGACTGGCTGAAGATTTGTTGTTCAGGTTATGAGTAATGGACAAGGACTTATAGCTACAACTAGGTGTGTATGAACAGTTATGCGAGGACTATTTCCTATTGAGCGAGAGTTTAATTGTCCCAGTTTTATGCTGCGTAATCATTATATAAAACTCTTATCCAAATCTTCTATATCGATCCAAATTTAATTTTATAAAAATCAAAATCTAATTTGAATCTTACAAATCTTTATAATATCAAATTTAAATATAATTCTATTAGATTCAAAAGATTTGATGAAATTTAAAATTAAATTTGAATTTCATATACTCAACCAATTTTCACAATAAAAGAAAAAAAAATAAAAGACACATATATGTTTGTTGAGATTCAAACCCATGACCTCAAAACCAAAACCAAACCCAAACGCAAGTCTAAGTACTTTACTAAATAGGTAATTGGTTTTTCTCTATATTTAGTACAATTAAATTATACTTCAACTATATAACCCTCTAAAATAAAATTACTTGAAATAAGCTAGACCAAATCCATTGACCTTAGAAAATTTACTTTCCTAAAAAGTCTTTATACTGTTTCTTTTTCAGAAAATTTTCATTCTTTTTTATATTTTGATCATTTTTCAATTTTTTTACTTTTTTTGAATTAAGACCCTTGAAAAAACAAAAATTAAAACTATCGGGAGCAAAAATTGGGGTGTCTATAATTACGTCTACAAAATGATAGATTCTAACTTTGCATGAAATAAAACATTCAATGAATTTGAAACAAACATAAAATAAAAGTTCAATTACAACCAAATGGTCAGCATCCCGACCACCATACAAGTTCATAAAGGATCTATTGAAATAGACAGAATTGAATCAATTGACTCCATAGGAGTCCAATGTATCCTTTCTTTTGGACTAAATAGAATTGTTAGAGCTGATTTCTTTATCAGCACTAAGAGTTTTATTAGAAGAATTGGAGGTTGCTTTACATTCGTAGGAGGTTTCCTTCAAGGATAGCTGGACAGCTCCTTGGCATTTATATGGGCTTCAACACTAACTTGTAAATTTTAATCCTATTCCTAATGTTCAACCTCTTCTCCCTTACCAACAACCTCATCATCATCACTACTGACATTGTCATCATTATCTACGTCAGCAAAGTCGAGGCATGACAACTCATAATGAGGGTGAACTTTCAAAATCTCTATCTTAGTCGAACATACCCCTTACAAGAATTTCTTCTGAAGTAGTTTTTCATATTGCTAGCTAAGAGTCACAATTGATAAAGCTTCCTCAATGGAAGGCTTCATTTTCGTAATCTCCTCCAACACGGCAATGCATGCTTATGGCTTAGAGTTCTTAATCTCCAAATTCTTAATTTGGACCCTCAATTTGTCATCCTCCTCCTCACTCATGGTGGAGAACGTATTTTCAAGACCCTAGCACTCCTCCTTCTTATGAAGCTACTACTTTAAATCTTCGGCCTCTTTATAAAGTTCATTATTCTTAGCCTTCAAGCTCATGACTTCCTCGACTGCTAGTGTACACACCAACTTTTTAGCCAAGGGCTTGTCTCTCAAATGTTAGGCCTCCATCTTAGCCTTACTTCTAGCATTCTCAACCTCAATAGTTTATGCCTTAGAGGAGTTATAAGCCTCCTTTATTTTCTACAATAAAATTCCATGCCATGAATAACCAACTTCTAAACATGTTAAATGAAACATCGTACATACCTTTCTCTTTTCATCTTCGACATCATCCATGGCCGTCAAGATATGGCTTGTGATCTGCAAAGCCGTAAAGGTTTAACAATGAAATTAATATCATAAGCTAAAGCAAATCAAAATTACAAGAAAACTCACATCATATAATTTAGCAGTAATGTGAGCTTTAATGTTGCCCTCAACCCTATCCATGTTCCTTTTCATTACCCTCTTATCTTATGGAAAGATGATCACTTCTAGCAAGGCTAAGGATTTGAACCTATCACCCAACACTAAATCATTGTCCAAAACCATTTAGTTCCAATATGGCATAAAGTATTTGCCTTGCATAGGTTGGGAAATAACTTAGCAAACCTAATGTCAAGAGCCTTGTTCCCTGAAGCTTCCTTAATGCTCTCCTTCATCTCTTTTGTTCTCTTAGCTAGAGGTGCATCCACGTGTTCTTCCCTACTCCTTTTCTTACGGCTCCACATTGAAGTTGGTTGGTTAACCGAGCTATTCACAACCTCTACATTAGCATTAGTGCCAATAACCTAGTTAAGCTCCTCTGGAAGCTCCTTCTTAGTGTCGTTCTTCACTTGAGGAAGCACCTCAAGCTAAGCAATTATAATAGCCTCCATCTATTCTACCTATCGTTCTCCACTTAGGTAAGTAGTTTCGTTTTTCTTCTTTTAGATGGAAGGTTCCTTGATGACATGTTCCCTAGCCGCCTTCTTCAATACCAGTGGTTGAGTAACAAGAACCTTGGTGTCCTACTCATCTAATTTTTGTTTCTTGGCCTTAGCTTGGGCTAGTAACTTCTTAGGTTCTATATCTCCTACATTCATGTTTGCATAGAAAAGAAAGAGTTGTAAAAAGAGAGAAACAATGAAACATTACAAATTCACACTAAGCAAAGCTCAAAAGCAACAAGTCTCTCCCTATGATTTATGAAGATTTGCTTTCCTCTTATAGCTCAACTTGGCACGATGAGGAATACGAACCTTACCTTCATCATTAGAAAATATGGGCTCCTCTTTTTCATATCTAGAGATAATCTTCTTGGAATCCCAAAAAAATAAATAAATAACATTTTATTTCGTCGCCTGTCTTTAACCTTCTTGGTAGTAGTAGCATCATTTGGTAACAACTAAATGTCCTTAGTTCGAATGGGTTTGGTCCATTTACTCTAAAATTCCAACTCCACATCCAATTTAATTAAGACATAATTATCATGCCATTTGTGAATTTTAGACTCTAATGCATCCATGAACTTGCAACTATGTCAAGCTACCGTGTAAAACCAACCATCCAATTGCCTCCTTATTAAGAAAAAATACCTAAATAATTGAGGTGTAGCCTTAACCTCAAGTTCCTTGCATATTATCTTGAACACAATGAGGAGTCTATAAGTACTAGGAGAGAACATACTTGAACCAACACGAAAGTAGTTGAAGAATTGTTTTTGAAAGGAAGAAAATGGAAAATGCAACCCAAAATCAAGATATTTCAAGTATAAATGGAACTCACGATCAATAAAAAACGGACTCTCTTATCTTCTCTTGGCCTATACAAATGCCACTTGATAGGAAGATCTTGCCAATATTTGTTATATTTCAACACTAGTTACCTAACAGCACCACTCACAACTCCTTCCAGAGAGTTAATGCTATAAATGACTTTGTTATATAAATACCCGACAGTCAATCTATCTTCCCTATCATTAGGATAATTGTCCTTAAATAGAGCTTCAATGTAAGCAACTTTCTTCCATCTTTCCATTGTGTTGTCTGCCAAATAACTAAACAAGGAAACCAAACCAATTCTTTTTTGGGGAGTTATAGGAGTGGCTTAAAGAGAGTTGTCTTGGAGTTTATAGAAAGAAGAGGACGAATAATGCTTTGAACCATATTGTGGAAATGTCAAGAATCAACCATGTAAGGAAGTTGCTCAAAGGTTAAATAAGAATTTGCAAAAGAAAATTTCGAGAGAGAGAAGTGCAAAGAATGAAGACTAGAAAATAAGAATCAAAATGAAGAAGAAAAAGACTTTTATACATGCGTACTGATAATTCTTCCCCTTGAGGGTCTAAAGCAACCCTAATAGGGATTCAAATACTTATTAGATGGCTTAGCATGGATGGTTGCCACACATCTTAGGCCAAAAATCCAAGGGACATCATGCTACCTATAGTTAATCAATGCTGCGATGAAATGATAATAGACGTAACAGCTATCCCACATGCCTACACAGAAAAGGAATAAGTGGGGAAACCCAAAAGGTTGTGACCTATTGCCTGAAAGTCAACATGACTTTTTTTGAGTAACAGAAATAAGGATGCCAACAATAACACGACAAATCAGTTCGAAAAGCATATTATGATTTCTCGATTTCTTTCAAATCAATCAAGTTGAATATAACTCTTATTATTAACTCCCATAGTCAAGCTCTCTATTATGGGAGTTAGGGAGCAGAATTTCGATCATTGATTTTACTCATCACCTTAGCTCCTAAGCTACCAAACTTTCAATTTAGTCCATTTATTCAGCTTCTCTTAGCTAATTATTGAGCTGGGCCTACCCCATCAAGATGCACTAAGGGCCTAGCCTATCCATTCACGGTTGCTTTGAATTTTGAAAAGTGGCACAAACAGTTAAAGCTATGCCTAATCTCATTACACAACCGCCTATTACTCTAAATTTTTAAGCATATGCTTAATTTATGAGCCGCTAAGTGGTTTATGAACAATGATTGCTCATCACAACAGTGTTCTTACAATGCCTATAAATAAGGAAGGGCTAACACCATAAGGACTCTCTTAAAGACTTTTCCACATTTCTAGCTCCTTATACTTTCTTACTTTCCACTTATATACGCTTACTTAAGCATCAGAGTAACTATCATGAACCTAAGGGGAGCTTAGTAAGGTTGTCTAAATTTTTCATATCATGTGTACACCAATGATATGAAAATTATCTTATAAGTCAGAGATTGTAAGACTCTAATTATCCACTAGGGTTTCTGATTTTTAACTTATTAACTTATTGTACAATATAAATAATTATGGATATTCGATATTTACAATCTCTCAAACGTGTAAAGAATTGGTATCCCCTATCAAATAACAAGATAAGGTAAGAAAACTTTTTAAATTATAAGAAATACTAAATTATATAAAACTTTAACATATAAATACTTCTACAAATTATATTTATGTACCAACTATTCAGTTCTTAACTAACTCTAACATTATCATACATATCTTTAGTTTATACTCTACACTCAAGACTTATCCTAGCTCAATTTAAATAAACTTGCACAAGAAATTATAGGAGAATAAGCATACCACAACTCAATAAGTCTATTCCTCACCACTAAGATTCAAACAAGTTATCAAATATTATTGGCACCATAGTTGATACGGACCAGTAGATGAATATACAAATCCAGTATCATGCGTAACCAAGAGATAGGTCCGAACTGCGAGATGGCCTAAAAAATAAATAGAAGTCGATGGTTTAGCAATCCCAGTCACTAATTCTACTGATATGATGCACCATAGAATCATACATGGACCTAACCTAATACCCGATATAACACATGAACATAGGCCTAGGATTGCTTGCCACAATCTTTACCAAAAGGATTAATAAGAGCGAGTAAAGAAAAGACTCAAGAGTTTTTCATTAATGTTGTAATCTCTCTAAAACCCTATAAATGTACTCTTTTTATACATAGTGGCAAAATTATAAATTAAAAGGGCTAAAAAGGATGCCCTAGTAACATTCCAGTAAATACAAAAACAAACATAAGGGTAATTTGGAAATAATACTAGAAATAAGAAGTTTAAATAACATGTACAAAAATAAGTAACTAAATGAGATATCCAAGGCGAAGAGCTGATGAGTTAGGCTAAACAAACATGACTGGGCTGAGCATGCCATGCTGAGTTGAGCATATCTATCTGAGGAAAGCTCACAAACAAGTCTTCTACACATAGGGAATGTATGAGCAAGTAGCCAACATAGCCCGAAGCTTGGAAATTAATTAGCCCAGTCTCTTATACCGTATCATTCCTTTCCCCTTAGAGAAGTTTTGGCTTGAAACTTAGTAAGTGGTAGCTTCAAATCCCACCTAGATTAAATACCAACCTACTGAAATAAAATATAAATTCAAAAATGTACTCCAGCTCCTCCACTAACGTGAACATCAACAAGTGCCCTTTCCATTCGTCATGAGCTCAATCAACTTCACTGAGGTAGCCCCATCAACGATTAATCAAGGGGAATAACACTTTTGGCCTAAACTTCATGTCATGACCTCGAGGAATTTGAACATGTAATGTCACATACTCCTTTTCTACCTCAAGAATCCTTAAAGCATCATGCTTTCTCAATATTGGCCTCACAACATCATGCTCAACAACTTTCACCTCTTCGACTTCCCTACAACTTAATTCTTTCTACTCTCATCTATGCACTTCAAATTTTTCTAATGTGAGAACACTAAGTATAAGAACACAATAACCTATATACAAATATCCATCACCATGACCTCGAAAAACACCAATATATAACCTATAGCATCTCACAAGTATGATACTACTGCAATACATATCGCCTCTAGACAACCACATCAATGGGTCGAAATTAAAGAATCTAACATGTGGATGGTTAATATAGTAACACCTATGATCATCAATAGCACTAAGTTTCAATGGCAATGGAATTATGTTAGGAACATGTGTGCTAAGTTGTTACTCATCTTGCTCTTCTTCATCAACCTTCTTCTCATCCTCAACTCTTACTTCCTCTCTCGGTCTCTCCTTTTCAATATTCTCCAGTTCAGTGTTCTTTTGCTATCTTACTTCATCCGTAATCTCCTTGAGCTTGGTGAATATATTCTCTAATTGTTCCAATACATAAGGAGAAATAGGATTTGCGACTTGGTAAAAAGATTTAATCCTCAAGCCTCTTACATTACGGTGCTGATGTGGAGCTCTAGTTGCCATACTGAATAGATTTACACTCAATAATGTGGAAACAGACCCCACACACTCTTCAGACCATGATACGAGTATAATAAGTATGCAATGGCTTACACAACGGCTCGATAAGCTTCGGATCCGACCAATATTTGTAGTTCAGGTTCGGCTCTCCCTCCACGAGCACACTCCAAATCCAGCTGCATGCTCGTCTAGTGGCTTGGTAATATTGAAGAAAAAGAACAGCTCGGTAGTTGAGCTTAGGCTTAGCAGCACAGAGATTTAGGAGTTTCAAACTTGTTAAATCAGCTCGGCAACTTGAAGATAAGTCAGCTCAGTCAAACAAGTGCGACAGTTCAAACATAAGCCAGCTCGGCGATGAGAACAGCAAATATATGTACGCTTCTGCCTTTCCAATTTAGTTCGGACAAAGCAAGGGAAACAGTAGCTTAGTACGGCACACTGTTTGGCAATGCGGCACTATAGCACAACCCACTCTGTTCACCTCGGGAACAGCACTTTGACACTTCAGCACGGTGATGGTTTTTCCTTGACAGCTCGACACTTCATCAATAGCTCGGACGTTGTCAACTGGAGAGTTCGGCAATTGACAACAGCTTGGCAAGACGATCGCTTCGGCTCGGACACAACTGTGGCTTAGTTCACACTCCCAGTCGTCCATACGCTCACTATAGCTGAATGAAACTAGTTAAGAGTTCGGTACAACTAGCAGCTCGGCACCTGAATTGTGACAACTCGGAATTCAGGTCACTTCTTCTCGGGATCGGCAAAGTGCACTTAGCTCGGATGCAGAATTCACTTCGGCAGTTCATACTGAAATAGCTCGGATTCACACTTCGTCAGATCAGTTTCAGACGCGCACAACAAACAGTAATCCATTGTTGATCGGCAGAGCAGCAACTTGCTCGGTCAAAAACAGCACGACCGCAAGCTGGCACCTCGGATCACTACTCAATTCAATTCTGCACTCTAAAGCTCGGCAATTTAGAGTTAGTTCAGGCCAAGTTACGATAGCTCGGACACACGCTAGCTTGGTAATTCAAATGACAACAGCAAATACACGTCTGCCACTCTACTTCAGATGGGCAGAACAAAGGAGAGTGGCTTGGTTTAGCCTACTGTTCAGCAACGCGACACCGGCACAACCAATTCTGTTCGCTTCGGAAACAGCACTTCGACAACTCGGTTTCAGTTCTGAAGGCAGGATAAGACCACCTCGACCGAATTTCACCTTGGCAGTTTGTTAACTACAGCAGCTCGGAAATGCATTCAGCTCGGCAAAACTTACTCCTATACATAATTGGACAAACGTAGCTAGACATTCACAAGAAACTCGGGTAGAGTACTTGGACAGCTCGGCAGTTTGGCAATGTGGCTCTTCAGTTCGTCGCTTACGTAATTAGCAGTTGGTTCGGCTCTACTCCTTGCTTAAATCAGTTCGGTTAATATGCAGTAGTACAGTTCGGTTCCTTCGGCACCAATACAGCTTGGATTTGTATGTTGAAATCAGCTCGGAAATTTGAAGAGAGCTTCATAGCTTAGTTCGGCTCGGCGATGGAATAAAATCGCAGTACTTCTGGTCGGCTATTGTGCTTTTCATCGTAGATCTCTATCAACCAAGAAGTAGCTCAGCACGTCGGATGGCAGTAGCTAGGAATCACTAGTTCACCTTGGAGAGGTACGGCAGCAGCTCAACTCAACTTAAATACACTCCAACTCAGTACCAAGCAAATATCCGAGAGCTTGGAATCTGTACTTAGTTTTACGCTACTTATAATTCTTCTCGGACCAATAGCTGCACAACTTACACTGACTACTCACGCCAGTTCCAGTACAGCAGTTTAACTAGGAATTACCTGAAGCTCGACAGCCCCTGAGTTACAGTAGCTCGATACTTGGATTAAAACAGTTCGGCAAGCTTGAAGTAATTCAGCTTGGCAATTCTTCTGTGTAAAAGGACAGCTCGGTCGACTCCAAATAGAACCTCCGATCACTATCAATTGGCGAAGCAATTGGAAGGCAATCTAGTCCGTCTTCTCGCGCAACATGCTTGGACTGCAGTGTTGGCAGCTCAGTACACTACTTCACTTCGGCACTTCTATCGGCAGCTCACAGATACAATACAGCTCGGTACCCAGTGAGCACAACAGTACAAGTCACAGCTCTATTTGGGGCTACAACTGTTCAGCGCACAGTCCACGCCCACGCACCAACACAATCATGCACTGTACGTTACACTGTCTCCACTTCGGGTTAAGGCAGAACAGCTTCAAACACTGTTGCAGAGCACATTCCTTCTTCAAGCACTAACCACTTGCTCCTCCTCTGCTCGTGCTTAATGCTTTGCCTACAAACCACAATGGCAGTAGCTTCGGCAACAACGAACTGACAACATACTCCACGTTCTTAATTACACTGCAATCTACACATACCAAATCAAAACTACTACAACCAACAATTTCCTCCGATATAAGCTACACACGGTACGAAACCATTCCATAGTAACCACTGTTATTCCTCACTTGCACTGTTGCTACACAAGATTGCAGTATACCCATGATAGCAGCAGGCACCAGCCACCTATTTGTAGCACAACATCCACTCGCCACCCACTCATAAGCCACGACAATCACTGTTACCACTGCGTACTATAACTTCGCACGAGCACAGTAAAACACTTACTTGCAATTTGGTTAGAGAGCACCCAATCTACACTAGACAAACCCTAATTTGCCCACAATTGTCTTGAACAGAAAACCCTCTTATGACTCCATTCACACCCTAGATTGGAGTATTCGTCAAAATTTAGGAATACAATCTACACTAATGGAGCCAAATTAAAATCGCTAAATGTTTTGCTGACAATGTTTCTGTGTTAAGGGGCAACTCTTTTTTTTTTTTTTTAATAAGAGTACATAGAAAAGAGCTTTTCAAGAAAAAAGACTTAAAGATTTTTCATTAATATTGTAATCTCTCTAAAACCCTATACATATGCTCTATTTATATATAGTAGCAAAATTGAAAATAAAATGGCTAAAAAGGATGGTCTAATAGCATTCTCGTAAATACAAAAATAAACATAAGAGTAATTTCGAAATAATACAAGAAATAAGAAGTATAAATAACATGGACAAAGATAATTAACCAAATGAGATATTCGAGGCGAAGCGTTGATGAGTTAAGCCGAACAAACATAGCCAAGCCAAGCATGCCATGCTAAGTCCAGCGTATCTATCCAAGGGGAGCTCACAAACAAGTCTTCGGCACATAGGGAATGCATGAGCAAGTTGCCAATATAGCCTAAAGCTTGGAAATTGATTAGCCCAATCTCCTGTACCGTTATCCATGCGATTATGTCACGAACTGAGAATGACCTAATAGTGGTAGATGTCGTATACTGTACAAAAAACCCTTGATTAGTTATCCTTCCAATCATAAACTCTTCACACAATATACATGGCTCTACAACCACTAGTTTCTCAAGAATATACAAATTCACATGATATCATCACACAAATATATTTATATAAAATTTGAATTACAAAGTTTACAATACACAGTAATTTAGTATATCTAAGTCTATAATACTAGTAAAACAAAAATATATAAGTAAAAGTCTACATAAACTGTTCTCTCTCAATACACAGGACAGCTTGTTCTTGCCCAAATCCCTAAGCTAACCTGTAGCATCCCCGACCAACCTCTATGAACAAGTTATCTTGCAACAAAAGTCTAAGAAAGGGTATAAGCCTAAGCTTAGTAAGCAAAACCCTCAATTATACCATAAACAAGTTATAAATACATTATATTCATGCATATGAATGAATAATCAAACAGAATGTCAAACAATACGTATAATTAACTAGTTCATATACGTAACTCAAATTTAATGCCCTTCGAAGTCAAGGTTGGAGTATACATCCGGGTATTATACTAGAACTTACTTTACTACGAAACTTCACGTTTCGTACTTAAATCAAATAATTCTTTTATTTTCATAAAAACCAAGTTCTAGTATAATTATGAATAGGCCTTCGCAGTCCATACTTATCCTTAAACGGAGGCCTCTAAACTAGACTCTTAACTAGGCGATTAGTGCTTCTAACACCTAGTGTTTCCACGGGTCAGGATAAGGTCATTATATACGAGTGCACCATACAGATCAATAAATTAATAATAACAACCCCGAATGGCTTCTCTTTACCTCTGTGTAATGTGACGGTCGGAATTATACCTATGCAATGCATATTAATGCATACTTTAGTTTCTTTTTATAAGCCCAATATAATTAAGTTCAAATTATGCTGTGACCATCCAATAATACATACAATCTTTTTCTATACTACCATGCAACAAACAAAGCATTATCTGTACTTAAGGTAAGTTCACAACTTAATACACAATAACATACACAAGCGTTTCCCGAACGCCACACAATAGTCAATTAACAATAATATTTAAGTTCACTATCTACAATCACATATATGCATGGAATCGTAGGGTAAATACTCACTTGACCATAATAACTCGCTCTAGTCATAGTAATCAATCAAGAGATCCTTGCTCACCTCGAGATCACTTGATCATTACGATATGATAACGCTAATAATTATAAATATCTATTTACCTAATTCTACTTAAATTACTATGAACTTTTATCTGATTAGACCTTATTATTAATCGTATGTAATCTTTTCGTTTTGTTTCTGATATTTACGAATTTATAGTTGTTTTTCATCATTTTCGGACGTATGTTCACACGATGATGTTCGTTTTGGACGTTAAGACCCGTGTTTTATGATATAGACTAAATTTATAAAAAATTTAACTATAGAAATTTAATTATTCTTATTGCTTATATTTATATCATTTGTTTATACTTAATAATTTAATTAACCCTTAAATTCTTATACTTAAAGAATTTTACTTTACTATCACTAATTCATGTACTTAATTAATGTGATCCAATTTAAGAAGTATATTAGAGTTTACTAATTTATGTACCTAATTATTATGCACTCTTCTTATTTCTTATTTTATAAACCTATACTTATGTCATTGCTTACATCATCAATCGCTTATGTTACCATTCGCTTATGTCATAGCTTATGTCATTTTTTTATTACATCATTGCTTACTTCATCATTTAATTACATATGACTTATCTCATGATTATGTAATATCTAAAAGTCTTATGTACACTTCACTTAAACTACTATGTACATATACCTTTACTATACTTGTATGTATACTAGTATATTTATACATATACTTATACAGTATTTACACTTGTATACATACTCATATACCTTTATGGTCATATACGTATTTTTGTACAAATTTCGTATGTAAAATTTTTCTCTTAAGAAAACCTTCCTCATTTCATTCTTTTGTGTTTTTAAGTGTATATTTAGTATAGTATAATATAGGTATGTATAGTTAGGATTTGTCTTAGTTTAGGTTATGTATATAGTAAATACTTATGTACAAAAATCCCCATACTTATATTCTTCTAGCATATACTTATATACGCATACTTAAGGGTATATACACATATATTCATTTCCTCTTCATCATGATTCATATTCTTCTACACTTAAAGGTGGAAACTTTATATCTTATTCTACAAGATCATACATAACATATATTTACTTATCTAATCTACCTAATTACCTAACTAATGAGTAATATAAAGCAACATGATCACATACCTTAATTAGAGTTTAAATTATGGAGGCAAAGAGAAAAGTTTTGAAAGTGAAAGGGGAAGGGGATGTCATGGCAATGGACATGGGTTTTGCTTTACTTCTTTTTTTGTTTTGTTTTTGTAAGCCCTAAAGTTAAGCCAAGAGACCGTAAAATTAAACTTAGAGCACAAGGTTTAGGGTAATCGGTTAAAGGATCCGATCAAACCCGAATTATAAATTATGGAGAGACATATTAGTAAAAATTACTCCGTAAACTTGAATTTAAGAAAATAAGTAATAAAATAGGAAACTACAAAATTTTCAAATTTTAAGTATAATAATTGTTAATTATCGAAAAGGCAAAAAGTGTAATTTAATAACTAATAAATTACTAAAGATAGATTATAAAATCATAGAATGACCTAGATAATAATTAAGAATATTCACATGTACCCCACATGTATTTATGTGTAGGTAAAAATACGCGAAATTTCTTAAATTGGCTAAAAACTTAATAAATAATTAAAGAAAATTATTAAATTAATTAAGAAAAATCAAAAAAAAAATCAAAAGGGTGTGGAATGATGCAAATCTGGTTGTGGCAAGTCAGGAACAAAGAAGAAAAATTATCCAATTAAAATTAAGCAACACAAAAGCCAAAAATAAAGGAAATGGAGTAATGTCACGTCTAATTAATGCATATTGATTACCAAAAATGTCTATAAATAGGAAAAAAATTCAAAGAACTCCTTTGAACAATTAGGGATTAGAGAAAAATAGAAAGACCTGAAAATTCAAGAGAAAAACTAGAAAAAAAAGAAAAGAAAAGAAAAGTTGTACAGTTAAGGTTAGTGAACTAAACCTACACACCATAACCATATGGGACCGAGCCACCACCACCATCACCCTACACAAGACCTACCGCCTGGACTGGCCGACATACCTGGACCGGTGTTGGAAGGCCAAAAGCTATCGGACCGGGTGAGTCTTTAATTTGTTCTGATTTTGTATAATTTGTTAAAATTAGTTATTTTGCTTAGAAAATTATGAAACTTGTTATTCTAAGATTTTATTATGTGTAGATTTAGGAAAAAATAGTAATTTAGTTTAATCATATCTGAAAATATAGGGTTCTTAACAAATTAAGCAAAACCTAGCATGATTAGAATTAGAAATAAATAAGCTTAGGAGTGTAATTTAGAGCTCAAAATTTTTTTGTAGAATGCCTAAGGGATATAGAACAATGCTATGAAGCCATTTTTTAAAATTAATTTTCGAAAATTTTAAGTTAATTTTTAGCCCTAAAATGATGGAAAAATTGGGTAATTTTGGGTTAATTAAGTGATTAAGACACTAATTACTGATTTAGATGGTAATTAGATGTTTAGGGATGTTAATTTCTGATGTGGAAACATAATCTTAGCCTTTGGAGTGTTAAGTATAAGTAATAAAGGCATTAGGTGCTAATTATAGAAAATAAAGAATATTATAAAAAAATTAGGTTTAATTAAATAATATAATAATAGAAATTAGAATATAATAAATCTAAAATAAAATTTAATTTTAAGTAATTGTATAAAAAAGTGTAAGATTTTCTCACATCGGGAATAAATCCGATATCCCAATTAAGATTAACATATACCAAATAGTTTAAAATCCTAAATTTTGACCTAATGGGATATTAATATTAGAATACCCGAGCTTAATGTGATTAATTTCACATTAGGATTCGAACATATTTAAAATTTCAGAATCAAAACTAGAATCTGATTTAGGAACCGAACCTCGAAATAGGGTAGAATAAATCATTAGTAAATAAAAGCTAAATCATAACATAGAATGTGAATCATTAAAGTATAAGAACTAAAAAGACCTATTTGTATTATAGGATATTCAGAAACGGATTGACTTATAATCGAGTGATCGGGCAATTGAGAAACTCTAAGTAAGTTGGGTTATTACTTATTGTATTAGAATGCTATTTTATAGTACTCGGAGACTTAGGATTGTATATGGTTGTGATTGTAAGTAGTCTACGCATGTGTTCGATGTATCTGAATGCGTGCTGAATTTGTAATGTGAGTGATTTTGTGAATGATTAAATTAGTGTAAAATTGTTTGAACACCCTAAATGAAATTTAATCTTATTCAACTCTAATAACCAAAAATGTCATGCATTACAACCTGTTAGGGGATCATAGGATTCTCCAACCAAATACTGACCCCTTCGAAAGGGATAGCGCAGGATTGCAAAATAGTTCCTTCTTCATCCTTAGTCGAACTAAGTGATAGGAGAGGAGGTCGTAGCGAGACTGAAATCAATGGTTCGAAGGTAGTCGCAGGAGGAGCGAGGTCTCCATTACACAAGCCTAGGTTTGGTTGTGAGCTGCTACATAACATGGAAACTCCTCAACGCGGATTGGAGCGGGTGAAATTTCTTTGATTTTACAATGAATCCGATTACGTTGTACGATGACACTTGCTTGTTGCATTGCATTGCATGAAAATAATTGCTTAATAATCTTATTTGTGTATATATGCATTCATGAGTCTCCAATTCAACTTACTGAGCTGTAGTTTCTCATACCCCTATAGATCCTTTTGTAGGTCCTGATCTTTGAACACTTCAAGTGTCTTATAATATTCCAATTTTTTACCTCTTCATTTCTTTCCCAATCTTATACTTTATGTTCATAGTTTTTATCTAAATTACAACTCGAATAACTAAGTTTATGAGGAAAACTATATACTTTATTTTATACTGTCAATAACTTAAAATATGTTAAAATGTTTAGTTATTTTTAATGTATAACTTTTTTTTTAAAATAAATGAGAAAACATTTAGTTTCAACTCTATTTGTCATTCTTCTATACATATTAGATTATATATTAAGAATTTTTATGAACACTTAATTTCTTCTTTTTTTTTTTAATTTTCATTATGTATTTTAAGTAATTACTATAAGTATATTCATAATTTTTTAAAGCTATTTTACATAAGTTATACAAACTTACATTTTTACGTTTCGATTTTATAGATCATCTAATGATTATAGGTAAAATCACGAGTTTGATAACCTTGATCAGCACACATGCAAGTCTATCTACAAACGAAATGAATATATATGTAGTGAATGCAAGTAACACATCCATAAGAGTTCAAAACTGTAGAAGGTATAGATTTACATCATTTACACGTCGATTATCCTCTGTACTTACTCACGCTGAGTATCTCAACTTAATCACATGAAGCTACTTGGGGTACCGTCCCTTCAGATGACACTCAATTTTATCTTAGCCGAGAAAGAAATATTAATCCAAACAGGTAAACCCTAACTAGGGCCATCCACCGAACATATCCAAGACTTCTCGAGCATACAAATCAAGTTCTTTTACTATTAAATATATCCAAGACCCTATGGATATAAATATGCGAGTCTTCTCGCAATCAATTGGAGATATCATGTTAGCTTTACCTTAACAATAAAATATCATTCACGGCATTGTGAGGCCTCACAAAAATCATATCAAAAACATGTTTAAGATTGGAAAAATGCTTCCTAAAAGAATACTTTTAAAAAAAAATCTACAAAGTTAGCACTCTCCAACAATATGCCAATTAAGTCATGAACATGTGAAATATATAACCGATTACTTTAGTAAAATATTTATATTTTCCAATTTAAGAAAGTGATCATACGGATGATGACATACAAAGCAATCATTCATTCAACAGAAAATAAGTATCAACTAATAAGCAACATACCAATATCAAGCAGATAGCAGATCATTAGAATTCCCTTACCTAAATTAATGCTCGCTCTCCAAGTCTTTGAGATTTCCAAAACTTAATAATAAAGTACTTAAAAGATAATAAAACTTAATTTATATTTGGAAAACCTAAATTCCTTAGTTAACTAAATATCTATTATTATTTGCTTAGTTTTTCACTATAACTTAAGTATGGCATAAATATAGTTTAACTTAAATCTTTTACTTATTTTTCTCAATTTATCTTAAATTTTCAGTTGGGTATAACTTTTTTGTTCTAACTTCAATTCTTATGATTTTATAGTCAATTTTTATTATTTTTGAATGTATTTTCAAGTAACAAGGTCCATTTTAGACATTGTAACTTGTATTTTTTATCGTGAGTTAGAAATGTCACAAATTTTATTATTTTGGCTTAAATATTTTTAAATTATTATTTTAATCTTTTCTTTATGAATTTATGATTTAATTAATTTTTAAAATTTTCTTATTTTTTTAGTCTATTTTATAATAATTTATTTATTTCACTATTTTAAGTTTAAATTCCTAATTATATCATTTTTATCATAATTGTAATTTTATAATTAATTTATTGTTATTATTTTCTTTTTATTTTTATAATTTTTAGATTTAATTAAATAATTAGGAGTGCTAACATAACAACTTCCTTTTGACCTACATGTCAACTGTTGAAATTCTTTTAATTTTTTGCATTTTCCCAATTTGTAATATTAATATATATGTGCATATATATTACTATAATTTATTAAATGTTGAAATTTTTTTCTCTTAATGCTTCCCTTAAAGCTCACGACACACATATACCTATATTTATATATATACTTATTATCTTATTTTAAGGAATTAGTGCTTTAGTAATACTTACATCATTTAGATATGTACATATACACATATGTGTTTATGTTTTCTTACTTATTCATGTATATGTATTTATACTCTTTTTCACTATAGTTCATATATGTATAATTCTTATATGTACATGTACTATACATATATATATATATACACACACACACCATACTTATACATAACTAAATAAATATAACTTATGTGTACATATAGTTATATATAGAAATAGACATATACATATACAAGTACATAACTATGAAGATGAACAACTTTATATATAATTCCATACATGTACATAAAATTCCATTACAAAAATAGTAAAATACATATAAACTTCATGATATGCTCCTATAATACATGAAATTCTATATAATACATAAATAACAAAATATACACATAATTTGATATTACATAACAAATAAATTTAAAAAATAAATACTAATTCCATTACTCTTTTGTCTTGACACTTAGTGGATCAAGAGCCCCTCTTCTCCTTCTTAAGAGTTGATAAAAAAAAAATGGTAATGAAGATGGATTCAAACGCTATATATTATGAATCTTAGATAGTGATACAAAGGAGATGAAAATGAAAAGCAAATGGAGGAGTCTGGGAGTAAATTCACGTTGGCCAAGGGAATATAAAAGGTGTTTTGTGATGAAAATTGAAAAGGATGCAAAGTTAGAAAAAGTGGCTTTGGGGGAGTTTCTTACAAATGTGAGAAAAGAAAAAAGAAAAGGAGTTGACTTTGTCTTTATCTTGTAAAGTTATCTCATAAGTGAGGCTTATCATGATGTCATCTCTCAAATTAATCACATGGGATAATCTTCACAACACTTGGCAGCTGAGAATTGTAAGAGAAAAAGTACAGAGAAAAAGTACAGAGAAAAAAGAGAAAGAGAGAAAAGGAAAAGAAAAATTATATAATATTAAATTAACTTTTTCTAAAGTATACTCCACATTTACATGATATTCGAAATAGTTTATAATGTAATTATGAAAAAAATTATGGAATATAAAATTAATGTATATTATTTAATACATATACATGAAATATATAGCTAAATTATATCAAAATAATTAAATCGACACAAAATTAACACATATATGTACAAATATAAAATTATAAATAATCACCAAAATAACATTCATAATGTTATTAATTTTGATAATTAAATTATTACTTTTTATGTTTATGAGTTTTTAAGAGTTATCTCTACCATCCTCTAGCAAGTTTACGTGATTACGTGCATTAATTGATAATTGTGTCAATCAGAGTTTTATTATTATTAGGATAAATTTAAATATTTTATAAGTTTAGAGTTTTAGTTTTAAGGTATTTCTCATGTTGGGTTCAATCTCTTATGTTTATACATATATAGGATTTATGATTTTTATTAGGGTTTTTTATATTCGTTTTAGGTTTTCAATTTAAAATCTTAATTAGTTTTGAATTTATCAACTCTATTGACTTAGAGAAATTATCTATAGTATTCAAGTTCAATTCTATACTTAGAATGTTAAATTTGTGGATTTTAAAAACCATGTCGAACTGGCCCTAATACTCCTTAGCTTCTTTCCCTTACTTTTGTAGGATTCTTTACTAAAATCCACTAACAATAATGCATATCACATAAGGAAGGCAAATCTCGACCTAAAATATGCTTTATATTTACAAAGAGATTTGTTGGACGAAGTCTCAAGAATTTTCCTTAACTACTTGAAGAGCTTATGTAAGCTTTCCATGTAGTTGTCCGAACTTTAAGAGTAATGTTTGAAGCCTAAAAGAGTCATTCATCATAATAAAAGCATTAGAGATTACTAAGGCTAAACAAGTTAGATGAGGCTTAACTTTGGCTCACAAGGGATTGGTTCGAGCATGAGAAGCTTTATCAATGGTCTAAGAAGATTGACCTTGACTTGAAAAACTCACATCTAAAATAACCTATCAAAATATACATGTATATAATATTTTAGTGATTTTCAAAGATTATAAAAATATAGAGTTATACTTTCCATAATTGGAAATTTATTAGACTTCATGAATAGTTTCACATGTAATTATCTCTTTATCTTCTAGATCAAACGAAGATGTGGATGTTGTGGGTTTGGGATTTTCACAATTACTTTTAGTTGTCAAAAAACTTCGCTTTGGTGAGACTCTAATTATTTATTTTCTTCTCTTCCATCCACGGCTACAATTTTTCTAGTTCCATCTTTTCTTTTTACTTTATTACGTGGTATATTTATTAAAAAAAAAAGAAAGAGTTTAAAAAATCCCAGAGAGAGAATATTTGTTCATACTTTGCACATAATGCATAGACACTTAAGAACGAATACATTTTCTACCCCCACGAAGCAGCTCCCTTGGCGCCAAACTAATCGCTCAAATTACCACACTAAAGCCTTCTTCATTCAAACCCTAAAAAATTGCTTCGATTCAATCTCTACAACTTCAACTCACACCCCGATTCTAAAGTTAGGGCTCATGAATGACACTTTCATAACCAACCATCTTTTGAATTCATATGTCAGAGCTCGTACAATGGACTATGCACAGCGACTGTTCGACGAAATTCCCAAGAAAAATGTTGTGTCGTGGACTTCCCTCATGGCTGGATATGTCGATACAGGCAGACCTGACATGGCGGTTCAAATGTATTTCAAAATGGGGTGGTGTTCAGTATGGCCAAATGAGTTCACCATGGCTACTGCGGTCAATGCTTGCTCTGTTATGGCGGATGTTAAGAACGGGAAAATGACACATGCTCACGTGGAAGTTTTGGGGTTGAAAGACAACCTTGTGGTTTGTTCTTCACTTGTCAATATGTATGGAAAGTGCAATGAGATTGATGATGCTAGACGTGTTTTTGACTCAATGGTATGTAAGAATGTTGTTTCTTGGACATCGATGGTGACAGTATATGTGCAAAATGCACGGGGTTATGAGGCGCTGGAGCTTTTTAGGGAATTCAGTGGTACAATGTTTTGTTCCCTGAATCATTTTATGTTGGCTAGCGTAATCAATGCTTGTGCTATCTTGGGAAAGTTAGGTTCGGGTAAAGCTGCTCATGGAGCAGCTATTCGCCGTGTGCATGATTCAAATGACGTAATTGCAAGTGCTTTAGTGGACATGTATGCCAAGAGTGGGTCATTCGGTTATTGCGAGAAGGTTTTCGCGAAGATTCAAAGTCCTTCTGTTATTTCCTACACCTCGATGATTGTTGGGGCAGCAAAATTCGGACTTGGGATGTTGTCTGCGAAACTATTCGAGGAAATGATTGGTAGAGGAATTAAACCAAATGATGTCACTTTTCTTGGGTTACTGTATGCATGTAGCCATTCGGGACTTGTAGAGGAAGGTCTTAGGTACTTGGACTCAATGCATCCGAAACATGAAATAGTCCCTGGTGCAAAGCACTATAGTTGTGTTGTTGATATGCTCAGTCGAATAGGTCGCCTTGATGAGGCTTTACATTTGGCAAAATCCGTACAAGTTAGACTAGATGAAGGAGCCGTTTTATGGGGAACATTATTGTCAGCAAGTAGACTTCAAGGAAGGGTAGACATTGCAACAGAAGCAAGCAAATGGTTGATCGAATCAAACCAACAACTCGCTGGTGCCTATGTTACAATGTCCAACGCTTATGCTTTGGCTGGAGATTGGGAGAATGTTCATAATCTAAGGGTTCAGATGAAGAAGAACCGAATTCACAAGGAACCTGGTTGCAGCTGGATTGATGTTAAGGATATAACATATGTGTTCCATGCCGGAGACTTGCTTTGTTATAAGCATACTGAGGTGGTCTCTCTGTTGAGAGAATTGGAGAAGAAAATGAAGGAAAAAGGGTACACGGGGAAGAGTATAGTCTCTCTTGATGTTGAAGAGGAGGCTAAAGAGGAAATTATAGGTCTGCACAGTGAAAGATTGGCTCTTGGTTTTGCTCTCATGACTATAAAAGAAGGATTAACCATTAGAATCATGAAGAACTTGCGTATGTGCCAGGACTGTCATGAGGCTTTCAAGCTGATTAGCGAAATCGTGGATAGAGAATTCGTAGTTAGAGATGTTAATAGATTTCATCATTTCAAAAATGGATGTTGCACCTGCAGGGACTTTTGGTAATAAAACATTTTTAAGTCCATATCCATTTTTATGTGACTCTTGCCTAAAAATTTTATACCATATCTTTTATGATATGAACCATATTTTTCATACATAATACAAAATAGATATATGATATATCTATAAAATTCAAAAAATAACATCACAGTAAATTCTTATATAACAATATTGAATTTTCTTGTATTTATATTATGACCGGTTAAAATTTTATTTTTTATGTAATTTTTTAATTATAAAAATCTTTATCTACTACTACACATATCTAACATGGTACAAGATTGTACTATCCTGGTACTCACACTACTCTGTACAATTCTTGTTATCTCGTTCAATTCTAGCAACCAAATACTTCCTAACAATAACTATCAAGCAGAAACCACGAGGGATATTGCTGACCAAAAGATGGATTTTCACTGTGTACTTATAAAAAAACAATCACGGATATATCCAGAACGCCCAAAAATGTACATGTTTCAATACAAATAAAAAATGTGAAAATAATTACAAGGTGCAAAATAAGCAAAGAAGGACATCGCTACAACATCAGGAAAAAGCTCGAGCTTGCGTAAGGCTTCAATGAAATCAAAAAGATAAGGGGCATGTCTGTAGCCTCACTTGCATCATTTTTGCGACGCTGAAGCTGGAAAACAGCCACCAACATACTCATCCAAGCAATATACGTTGAGTGCTAGATTCCCTGTTGTCACCAGGAGAAACTAGCATCAATATACTCAACCCTAATTAATCTGATGAATATAGGAGGAAGAGGTTGAAAGCAGAAAATAACGCATGAGATATAACAGCAGATCCTTACTTCTACCCTTTGATAAATAACTTGGAATTCTACAAAGAACGATTGGCTGCACAAACCAACCTACAAAGATGAAAGAGAACGTATTAGATGCAGAAGATTGAGAGGGATGTATAGAGAGAGATTCAATCATTAAACCTAAGGCACACCTGCTCACAGCTTGAGTACTTGAATCGACATGATTGAACCAGTTGAAGATCAAGCTAACCATGTCATATTTACAAGAAATTCAGTTTCAAGAATCTTAAATTCTATAACTATTTTCAAATTAGCTGTCATCTTGCGTAACCAGAAAAACAGATCCATATAACATTTATTAGTCCTCCCTCTCAGTCTAATGGTCAAAACTTCACCAACTAGTCAACCTCCTCTAAATGGTTGGCTGAGGCTTTCCAATCTAATAACCCTGCTCCCAGTCACCAGAGCAAAAAATTGTGTACTGGAACATGAACATTCAAATTCTACCTCCAAAAGAGAGAGTCACTCCCTACCCCAACTCTATTAACTTCAGTGCAAATATGGTATACTTTATCCATGTAACACCAATCTAACACTGAAAAATAGATGACAATTTTTTAATTAATCTTGCTTTATACACATGTACAGGTTGGTAGCTCTAGGTGTAGGTGACCTGCCTCTATGTAAGGTTTGCTGATGCATATAAGCTCTTCCCTCAAATATCATCCTTGCAGATGCATATAAGCTCTTCCCTCAAATCTCATCCTTGCTCCATAGGGGAAATAAACCAGGGAAAAAAACACATGATATGTACATGGATGACTTAATCTCTAGCACCACTGAAACCTGATCGGCCAATGGCCTCCCTTGCAAGCTGAACCAAACGTATTAATCCCTCTATATCTTGGAAGCTGAAGTCTATTACTTTTTTAACAGATACTACGTGCTCCTTATTCTGTGCCTCCTCCATGATTGCATTAGCCACTGAGAAAGAACTATGGGATTTTTCAGAGGCATCCATTGCAAATTCAACATCCTTTGTCTGCAACAAGAAGGAAATGAAATGAAACTCCACATCCACCAAAACAGACCAGAGTGCATGACCAATGATTTCTAAAGATGAAGCTCAACCAGGCTTAAGAAAACATGCCTAAGAGAAACCATATGGGAATTGTGCCTAAAAGACCTGCAAAGATGAAACATGTGGATCTACCAAATGCATCACCAAGATGTCCAGACAATTCAAGTGAGAACATGAATGCAATGCACAATTCCAGTAGTACATCACAGCCCTCATTTTACATAAAATATCCTACGATGTTGTTATGTAGTGATATATATACAGAACTTTAACATATTGTAATGTTTTTCATGTCCTTTGACCGAAATGCATAGCCCCTGAGCATACATGGGGCAGGAGCTGTATGAAGTTTTGCCATGAGCAGACTGCATTTATATCCATTGGGCAAAAACAGGTATTTTCGAGATTAATTTCTCCACATTATTAAAAGCAAGCATGACATAATTATGAAAGTAAGAGATGCAACAAAACCCTAATCTCTTATGCATAATTGAAGTATTCAACTCTAGGAGAAAAACTTCCCCCAGAAAGAAGGAAAAAGAAAACACAGAAATGTGTGAAGGAGAAATTCAAAATTGAACCATGAGGGAACAAGAGGACAAACAAAATATAAGAGAAATTCAGAAACTTCTCATACTTACAAAGTCAAGCAATCGAGTGACACTAGGACGGTTCTGGGCAATGGAAATATGATTTCCCACAGCATGAGAAGCAGTGCTCTTTGATAAAATATGTTTATCTGCCACTCCTTGGTTATTTAAATTATCAACATCGGATGCAGAAGATGATGGCGAATCTCCTGAGAAACGTTGCACAGTTTTTGTGTAAAGAAATGCAGATAACATTACACAATGCCCTGCTAAGTTAAGGACAATCATGCAACTACACACGCATGCATGCACATTGGAAGAGAGGTTGAGATAATTAAGTTCTTTGAAATTATGGAAAATTGGAAGATAATAAATGATAAATGAGATATTTTTTCTGATGGGCCAACGTTACCTTGAGTAACAATCTGCAGAGTTGCTTGCAACTCATGCCGATCTCTACTCAAACTAGAATGTTTGCAATAAACTACTCTCATATAGGCCACTTCAACACACTTGTAAGCCAATGCAGCAGCAGCCATCTCTTGACGTCCCTCAAATTCAACTGCACATGACCTATAAATTGAATGGTTCAGCAACATGGCCATAGCATCACTAAGCTGCTTTCAGCAGACCCAGAAATTATCATTTCATTTAGAATGCATGACAAACAGCCAATCAGTCCTCAAGGCTTCAATAAATTTGTCAAAATGCTGATGCTAAAAGAATTTTGAGAATGGACACAAAAAAAATGAATGCTACATATTTAAATCACAAAAAAAAGAAAAGGAAAGAAAGAATGAATGCCACATAGCTAAGCTGCAACAGAAAGTTGACCTCACAAGGGTAGCAAATAAGGAACTTAGAGCAGGAGTTAGCTAAACTAAACAATCCTGGAATCGTAGTGGGATGCTGGGAGCACAAGCTGAACAGAAAGAGCAAATTCCATAGCTATGCATTGAGAGCCAGGTAAACATCAACAGTTATTTCACTATGAATAACTAAAACTGAAGAAAGGAAAAGGCAAACTCTAAAGGCACAGCTCAATAAGAATAAGCACAAAGAACTTACTCGCAAAGTCTTGCAGCAATATAATACACCTGCGACAGAGTCATTTCACCATGTCTTCCACCCTCACCACTGCACGTTTCAAGAAGTGAGGCTCCAAGAAGAAACTTAAGGGCAGCATTAAAGCGTTCCTCGTTACTCTCAAAACGAAACCCAGAACTCTGCACATATTACACATTTAAGAAACATCGATTAGTACGCAAATGAAAAGGTATTTACATTCAAAACCTGTAACCAAGTCATCAGATGATTTAACAGGACAACCTTAAAACGATCTGCATCATCCCTGAGGCGTTTAGCTTCTTTCAGAACATCACTAGCATTCTGGACAGAAGCAATTTTTCGTAGTGGGCTAGATGGAACATTAGCTCTGACTTCATAGTCCTCAGCAGTGCAGAGCGCAGAACCATTACAATCTTGATTCATTTTAGAACCACCGTAATTTAATGGTTTCCTTGTTACATCATTGCCACCAAAACTGTCAACTGGGTCATTAGATACTCCATTCTGCAGCCCTGCTTGTACAGGATTCTGAGGTGTTCCTCTTGTCTGTCCATCTTCAGAAAGTGAAGACAATCTTGACTTTCCACTCCTTAGAAAGTCACCTTTTTTTCCACTCATAGAATCCTGACTCTGGTGCTGTAGAGATGCAATTGTGCCAGATTGGATGCCTGATCTCCCATTTGAAAGGTCTTGCTTCTTTTGCTTTGATTGTTCAACCATTCTATTGTCATCTGACAAGTGCCCTACAAATCCAATAGCAGTAATATGCTGCCTCTCATTCTTGCTAGCAGAAGTGTCTCTAACATCCACGGTTGCTTCACAAGATTTAATATGGTTACCTTTGTCTATAGATAAATGCTTTTGTCCCTGACTTGAATACACCACTTTCTTCTTACTTGATAGATCAGTAGCCTTAACCCTGTCTTTGTCAAAATCAGGACCGGCATTTCTGCCCCTCTCTTTAGCAAGTGAGGCAGAAACATTACCGTGACTTTGAGTAGAGTTAGCACCAGTAAGAGGCTTCTTCCGTGATTTTTTCTTATCTGAACTGTGAACCCCAAATCGATTGCCACTGAGGTTGTCACCCTTCTCAGGACGATCACCATTGACATTGGCCAGATGCATTCTGGTGTCTACTGTAGCATCATGGCTTGATTTGTAATCATTGCATCCATCTTGATGATCTGGAGTTGCAGATTTATGGGATTGAGAATGAGATCCATGCAAAACTTTCTCCCCCCTAATTGCAATTGAAGGATTATTGCTGGAATTCACTTTCACATCACAACCTTTTCTTGCATAGCTTTTCAATGGGAAGCCACCATTGACAGCACCACCACTACCACTGATGTCATCTCCTTTAAAAGAAAATTTTGCCAACTTGGATGTTCTAAAGGGAGATGATGAAACAGATTCTACAGGAGAGCTTCTCCCTTCTTCGTAGTTGGTTCCAGTTTGCTGTGATCCAGAAACCTTTGAAGAGCTTGACGTAGCTGCTAATGGAATCTGTCCATGTCCTGCATCTCCTTTCAACAAATCCACATGCCCCAAAGAATGTTGAGGTGAAAACACTTTTTGATGTTTGCTGAGTGGCTGATCCATTCCCCTACTGCCCTTTTTGATATCATTAGCCAAATGATTTCCAGGGGTGGACAAGAACTTTGTGGACACTTCATTATCTTTCTTGGATCGCTTGTTGCCATTGCTCTCACTAGAGTATTTTCCTACAGTAACTGATTCCTTTGGTTTCTTTTCTACTGTAGATAAATGCTCATCACTCTCCTCCTTAAATGCCATGATATCCTTTGCTGAATGATGATATCCGCCATTGCTCCGGTCATCCATCCAATCCTGTGATTTCCTTTTCTTTGTGGGATTGCTGCCTTTGCTGCAGGTTCTAGAATCTAAGGATGCACTATCTGCTGAAAACTGAGCTTGATCACTGTATTTCTTTGACAAAACACTTGAAGACTCATGCTTCACCTCCTTTGAAGAAAGACACCCATTTCTTTTATGCTTCTCGCTTGCCTTATTGGATGAAGATGGCCCTGAACCAACACCTACTTTTGTGGGTTTGTCATCAGAAATTTCATAGTTAGTGGCAATGTTTACTTTATCTGCCTTGATCCTTTTGGGAGTTTCATCCTCAAACTCAAATGGATCAGTCTTTCTCTTGCCCTTTAGCTTTAGAAGCTTGGAATCATTGGCTGGAATATAAGAGGAAATGGAGCTGATTACATACATTAAAAGAAAATCCAACAGACAAAACAGAAAATGCGGTGCTTTTAGATTGATACCTCCATTCACATTCTCCCTTTTATGTTCAGACATGTCTCTTCCTGCAGGTGTGTTTTGCTTGCTTAACTGAGGACCCTCCCTCTTCAAAATATGCAAGTGTGGAAGATGTTGATTCATGTCATTTAAGCTTCTGTGTTTCACAGCATCTGACATCTTCTTTTTAGAGTTTGAAACCTGGAACAATGCATTACTTAAACATGGATTTGGTGTATCCTTAAGGGCATGTTTGAGCTTCATCGAGGCTTGAGTGCTTTGATATAAATCAGGAGTTGCTCCAGGAGCAGGAGTGGCACTGAAAGCAGACCCATTGACATTGATTTGATTATCATGAATTGGTATCTGACACATAGCTTGAAGGGCCTTTGTCGTCTCCTCCTCAGTCACGTCACAACGGTTCATATTCGGACTGCAGATGGAAAAAAATATTGAAAAAGGATCAAAATCAAAAGGCAAGACTTTCAAAATCTAATAAAAAGACAAGTCAAGTATAGTTTTATGTCTTTGCTGAGCCAAAAAATAAAATAAAATAAAATAATTGACACTTACAGCCAGTCCAACATGCTACAAGTCCATTTTTCTGGGAGCTCTGCTGCTTTTTTACCATAAGGTAGAAGTCTCCAGGTCTGACACAGATCACAAGCAACCCACTCATCTATAGCAGGAGGTACTGTGTCAGTGATTCCAGTAGTCATAGTAAAACCAGCAGTTGGAACTTCTTTCCCAGGCATCTCAGATGTTAGGCTATTAATACCCCTTTTTCCACTTGCACTTTCTTTTGAAAGCATATCCTGTCTGATCTCAACATCAGCAGATTTAGCTTCTTTATGCTTATGGACAGAAGGTACCCGGAAGCTGTCGATCGTACTTTCTGCAGGATCCACACTAAATCTCACAGATGTATCTATGGGAGAGCCTATACCGATATGCTTTTCTGGCTTTTTGTGCTTCTTTGTTTTAAACCAAGAGCTGATGCCCTTATCTTTTGTTTTGGTACTCACAGTGACCTTCAACTTTTCAGCTGATAGAAGAGTGGGTGAATTACCATTCGCCTGGATATCCTTTGGCTTCTTGCCCTCCATCAAAGTCTTCTCCTTTTGAGACATACCACTCTGCTTCTGCTCAAGTAATGCAGCATCCTGAGGTTCACCCCATCCAATAGGATTCATCAGTCGACCATCAGAATCTTCCTCTCCCATCATTTTGGACGCACGAGCACTGCCTTTTGAAAGCTCTACATCTGTTCCTAGTAGAGAAGCTGCTTTACCATTCGTTAGAGCATCTCCAGTCTTCATGCCCTCCATCAAAAGGTTCTCCTTCTGATAAGGTACATGCTTTTCTTTCTTTTCAAGAAATGCAGCGTCCTGGCCTACACTAAATTCCAACGAATTCATTACGCCACCTTCAAAATCCCCATCCTTAACTTTGGATACGCGAGAACCTCCTCTTGAATGCAGGGGGTAATCTTCTCCCTTCCTTTTTCCAATCTCCTTCAAGGGACGAGAGCTCAAGGCTCCATTTTCTTCAGGTTTTGAAACAGAACTTCTCCTACTGTTCTGGCTTGCAATGTTACCATTTTGTGTGAACACTGGCTTCAGCACAGATTCCTTCATTAAGTGGGTAGGTTCAGTTTTAATATCTCCACTGGCTTCCTTCACTCCATTGACCTTACTAGCTTCTTTCCCAAGGTAACCCACATTAGATGTGTTAAGAGAAGGCACCTCTGTATTGTTAGTAGGTAACCTATCGTTCCTGTCTAAGATCTCACTCTTTACTGGTTTCACTTTAATCTTTACTTCATCATCATTATCAAAACTATTTTCATGCTTCAGCGCCATTATCCCATGATTTCTACCTTTAATTTTTACTTTCTTCAGCTTTGACATCTCCATATTTCCCCTGAAAGGGATTGACTTACCAACAGACTGAGAATCCTCTTCTTCACGATCCATAAGTTTCGGTAATCTATCATTCCTCAAACAAAGCAAACTCTCGTGAAGAGGGGATATGAGAGAAGCACCAGGTACCAGGAATGAAGTCATGACCTGTTCAAATGCATTTACAAAAAATAAATAAATAAAACAAAATATAAACCAACCATATCCAAGCATCAGATTAACCAACTAGAATAATAGCTAGTAAGTGCAAGAAAAACTACACCTGAAGAATTCTGGTTGGAGAGACATCTATGGTTTTCTTAGACAAGAGTGGTGAATCTCCAATTTCCTCAGAACTGCTTCCAGAAGAGGTTGATGGAGAGTTATCAAGCCCAAGACCACTGTAGATTTCAGCATTTTTTGGTGCATTTTTATCAGGACCCACTCTGAGTCGAAACTTCAAGGATCTCTGATCAGTTTGGTTGCCTGATCTATTTGAATTAACATTATTAGAAGGTAAGTCAGATACTGGAGCAGCAGATGCAGTAACTTCTTGTCTGACATTAACATCCCTAGATAGAACATTGGAACGATGCAGAGCATTCCCAATGCAGGATCTAGCTCCAGTACTTATTGAAGTGGGTGCAGTTTCAGAAGCTACTAGATTTTGACTAGGACCCTGTAGGGTAGCACATGAGGAGTACTCAACAATCTTCAAGCTAGCAAAAGTATATATTATACATCTTCCTACAATATGATCATGAAACTAAAACAGTCCAGATACCTCTGTGGATGTAACTTGAGGAGATCTAATAGCAACATGATTTCTTTGTGGAGATCTCGGATGAGTCCATTTGGAGGGAGATCGTTCATATGCAGGTAAAAATGAACCATAACCCCCATATATTGCTCCTGCCAAACAAATTGTAAGTCCTGTGCAATAAGTTTTAGTCACAGGATCTCATCAAATGATTCTCTTTTGCAATACTCCCATCATGATAACTTACCCAGACCCTCTGGCATAAGTCCACCTTCAAAATCTTTTTGAAAATGGCCTAGCACATTTTGTATTTTCTCATCCTTTCACCATAGATGTAATTTTGATCAGTTATCTGACAAGTGTAAAGCCCAGAATAACAAAGGCAAACATGATAACCAAACCAAATCATTTTTCAAAAAAATGACATAAAAGCTTATGAGTCATAGCCACAGAGCTTACAATTCTTCTAAAAAACATGGCAAACACCCCAAATAATGTCCATGCAATTTAGTTTTACATCAACCAGCAATCCTCCTGGGTGAATTTTGTCCATATTCCCTTGTGAGTTAAGCCAATTCTTCCCTCGTATATTATGGGTGGGGATGGAGGTAGGGAATTAAGTGCCTTGGAGACCTCCATGGAGATTATCTAAGGTCTACAATTCGTTAATCCAATGCTAAACATAATATGAACGCATATCTAGGAATGGACTACTCACATCTCAAAATCTTTCCCACTTACTCTCAGTCTAAAACCAGGATATTTATCTAAATTCCTCTCCATGTTAGAGACCAAGTAGAAACATGTTACCTATTAAAAGGGACTAATGCATCAAAGCTTCTAGAGACATATAAAGACATAACACAAACAATGGCACTAAAGCAACTTTGAATGCCCACTCCTGGGGACTAATTGTTATTATTATTTTTTTCCTACTTGTATGTCAAAGAGACAAAATCAGAAATTTACCAAAATAGAAAAGGGACAATTTCAAAATATATACCAGAACTTTGAGTGCTTTTCAATTTCACTCCTAGGGTTGAAATTTCTCAATGTCATATTCAATCAAATCTTTAGAAAGATGCTAAGACAAATGTTTAATTGACAATGATAGTAACAACTTTAAATTTCAGTATAAAATTGAAAAACAACCTCAATTAAAGCAATGATTTCAACATCATCCTAAATAAAAACAATCGTATCAATTATTTAGTCATACAACTTGAAACCTTGCCCAAAAAATTGCCCCTGGAAACAACAAGTGCAATCCAGGAACAATAGTTGGCTTAGTCTGTTAAACATAAACATTGCCATTGAAAATGTTCAGAACAATTGTTAAGTAAGCCTACTAAATTTAAATGCTACCATTGAAAAAATGTCCAGAAGTACACTACCGGTCAATCCCAATCCTTGGATAACATGGTTTCTATTTTTTATTTTACAGGTCAGTTACCTTATGGTTATTGAGAATTCCAACTCCAGCAAAAACAACAGCAGTTATCCGATTTTGAATAACTATTTTCAAGTGAATGTTGCATCATCGCATACTCAGATAAAAGCCAAATCCTAACCTTTATTTGCCCACACATCTTTGCTACCCAAATACGCAGAATTTAGTTTAACATTTCAACTGCAAGAACTTTCACATAATCAAACAATTAAAATTACAATAACAACCCATTAACGCATAAAATATCAATCACCACCCACATTAAAACCAAAACTTGATATCAGTAAGAAAAAAGTTACAAGCCCTTACAATGTAAGAGAGAGCAATATCAGGATCAATGTCGTTGTCATCATCATCCTTGTAATAACATGCCTCACCCTCTTCAACCTCGGTATTAATATTATTAGTATTATTGTGGTTACTATATACCTCCATTACTAAAACCCCAAACCCTAACCCTAACCCTAATCCTAAATCCTAGCCCCTAAACCCTAACCCTAATTTATTTTCCCTAAAATCCAGCATCACTCCTAACACCGCTCAAAATTATATCGAACACCGAATTTACTACTCAAAAGAACCCCACAAAACCCAGAATTTACGTCACCTAAAAACCATTTTGATCGTGTAAAGTCGACAACTTTCATCAAATTTTCGCAAATGACTCAATTTAAGTAATATAAATTTTCAGTCTCTCTCAGTACAAAAACATTGGGCAGTCACGATCGTCAGATTTACGATCGGACGGCGTGTAATCAACAACTGATCACTGATGGGTCGGACTATCTTCGAGTGGGGTTTTGATTGCCGGTGGGAATTTGTTCGAATTTGTCTGGTTTCACTTCTCTCTCTCTCCGGTTTTTGATGTGAACAGCAGAGAAGGAGCTGTGTTTTTTCGGTCTATGCCTCTTGTTTATGTTTTGTATTATTAGTGTTTTTCATTTTTACTTCGCACTTTTTTGGAAGGTAAGTTAGAGGTAATAATTAGTAATTACCAACTTTATTATAAATATATATTTTATTTTCTCGATTAAAAAAATTGTATATATACATATGTTTATATAAGGCATCATTCTAAGGTAAAAAAAAAAAAAAAACAAAGAGCATAAGCGCTTGTGATAAAAAGAATATTTTAATATAAAAAATATAATCAAAATTATTATAATCTAATTATATGAATACATAACTTTTAAATGAAATAAATTTATTTTAATTTCTTCCTCCTCGAAATTATATATGTAACAATTAAAAATATATATTATAATATATTTATCATTCCAAGATCTTTTAGCTTAAAAAATAAATAAATATAAAAATTAAACACATGTAAATTAAGAAAATTGTCTGAGTTTCTATTATTTTCTTCTTTTTTTTTACACCACTTTTAATATGTATATATAACCTATTAAGGAAAAAAATTTTGCCACTAAAATGGAATAATTTCAATAAATTGAATTTACGCTGCTTATTTATTATCTTTTTCATTATTAGTTATTATAATAATATTTAAAATTAGAATTGCTATTATAAAGAATTGAAATATAAAATTATTGTAATTATTAATATGATGATAATTTTAGCATAATTATACAAACAAAATATAATTTAAAGATTATACCATCAAATTATTTGTATATATGCAAATGTGTACATTTTTAGTGTTTGGGTACAAGCTATTGTAAATGTTAGTAATTTTTAAAATTTGTATTTATGAAAAATATATATAAATTGTAAAATGTTACTTAAAATACAACGAAATGTGTTATTTTAGGAAATATTATGGTTTTTACTGCACGTGATGCTTGTGCATGAGAATGGAGGGCGGGACGTCTTTTTGTTTCTGGTGCGACAGACTGCGAATGGTGGAGATTGCTTTCGGAATATGACAGCACGTGAAGGATAAGACGCGTGACGGAAGACTCGATTTTGCTTTGTCGGGTTGAAACTGTGAAACGCCGTCGTTGTGTTTGGAAGTAAAGAACTTTCTGAGTTTTGGACGGATGACAACCTGGCAACTAGTAGTTCTCAAGTGATCTTGTCGTTTGGAAGCATATGCAATTTGTTGTTTTTATTAACCTAATTTTGGTAACTTACCATTACAATATTACTATTTAAAAATAACTTAGCATTGTCTGGCAAAATAAAAAAAAAATACGTAGCATTAAAAGTACTTTTTCTTTCATTTATCAATTGTATATTTTATAAATAGCAAAGCTAACTATTAATATGGTCTTCTTATCACACAAACCGTTAGTCTACTATAATTTTGGTAAAACATCCATTATTTCTTTTGAAAATGTGCATGTAAACCCTAGAAAATCAATAATTTGAATCCTAATTTAAGTCCAAGTATCATAAACTGTGTAATTAGTTAATAAGACTAGTAATAATAAAAGATTATAAAACTTAATAAATTAAATATAACACCGATAATAAAAATTCTAAAAATTGATCAAAACCTTAAATCACGTACTAAAACCTTAAATTTGATTTATGCACAATTAACTGAAATTGAACTCGAATTTGATCGAAATCCTAAAACTATAACTTTAAACTTATAAAATAATTAAACATCACTCAATAATGATATAATTGTAATCGATTGCAATTATCGAATAAATCACGTAATCGTGTAAATTTTTTAACAAAATCATTACAATATCTTGTAAAAATTATAATTGTAACGTATATTAATTAAATTGATAAATTTTTATAAAATTCCAAAATTAATTTATGATGATTATTTTTATGATTTTTAGGTTTAAAAAAATTACATATATTTATTTTTAATTTCTATTTTCTTCCTTTTTCTTTCTTTCTTTCTTTTTCTCCTTATTACTTTGCTACCACATCCTAGAAATAAAAAAGAAAACTGAAAATTCAAGAAGAAATAATAGGCTATGTGGCCAATTAGTTAAGAGGAAAAGATAAGGAATTTGATTACTTTGTCGCATCAAATTTAATGCAACACTTATCTTATCGATTGATCTTTAATTTTCTTATTTTTTTTTAAAAAAAAACTACTTAAGGTGACGTCTAGAAAAGTGGGAACAAAACAGAAAAAACAAAACAAAAAAAGAAGAACAAAAATCTAGAAGTTAAAAATGTGAAGAAGAAGAATAGGAAAAAGAAGAAGGAAAAAATTAAGACTAATACAAATATAATAAGATAAGTATATTTATTTTAGTTGTATATATGTATATTATATGGTATGTACATGTATATACTAAGTATTTTTGTTGTATTTTACTGAATAATTCATTACATATACATGGATAGATAACTTAAGAAATATATATGTATCTCTTATGTATGTATAAAGATATGTATGTAGACATGTATATATATATATATATATACTAATAAGTAGAATATACAATATATGTATGTACATGTATGTATAAATAGGAATATATAGTAAATATTTGGAAATCTTATTATTTGAGTATGATATACATGAACACAATAAATAAATAAATAAATGAATAAAGTAAAATAAATAAATACCTACGTGTATATATAAATAAGAGTACATATAGTATGTATTTAGTATTTTCACAAAATAAATATGAATATATACATATATGTATACACGTGAAAATGATTATTTATGTATATATGTGTACAATCTTTATTTTCTTATGTATATATATATATAAGGATAATTATTCATACATTATACACATGTATTTTGTATTTATATATTCATATATACATGTAAGCTATATATGTATACATAGACATGTGGCGTAAATATATGTATAACATATAGTATATAAAGTATACCATATATTACGTAGTATATATGATACAATAATATTTGCTAAATAAAATAAATTCATAAATATGTAAGAAGTAGGTATATATATATATATATATATTACCGTAAATTAGGAATTACTAATTAAGTAAATTATAAAAATTAATCAAATATAGTAATAAGTATATATATATATATATATGTATGTGTGTGTATCGTAAAATACAAAAAAAAATAATAAATAATAAAAATAACAGTAATAATAATAATTGTAATTGTAATAAGTCTAAAATCTCAAAAATAGGTAAAAATGAGTAACTAAGGTAAAATATGCTTAAAATAATAAAATTATCGATTATATTATTTAAATAATTATTAAATCATAAATATATTAAGAAAAAACTAAAATTAATATTTTATAATTTTTTAAATTAAAATAATAAATTTTATGATATTTTTATATCACAACTCAAACTACGAGTCACAACATCCAAAATGGACCTTACTATGAGAAAATATACTCGAAAATGATCAAAGTGGATTATAAGTTTATAACGATCCGAGCTAAAACGAAAAAGTTATACGCGATTCGATAAAAAGCTCGAATTGACAATTTCACACAATTAGGTGAAGTAAATCTTATAAATCACGATACTAGTTTAGCCTTAAATTCCCAAACTTACAAATTTTTATTATTCTTAGGTGATCTTGACCTTGACCTTGAGCTACTACCAGATTATTACGACCCCTAAGTCGACTATGGCTCAGTAAATTTTCCTAGTGATTCCATACTTATTTGTGTTTGTAACTAATGATGATTAATAATTGAATATTATATGAGGCTGGGTTATGCTTGTATATAATAATTGTTTGTTAACGGTGAATTTACTTTAAATTACAATAATATATTGATTGTTGCGTAGTAGATTCACTAAGAACTAATTGTTTGTGACCTTGATTGATCACTAAATAATAAGACCTAATTTTACTCGATTAGAAAAAGTTATCTTGAAACACGCATAATCATACACGCATAACTAATTCCAGTAATCACATTATACGAAGGTAGCAAGAGGTCATATGTGGGTTGATTATTTGATTGTTATAGATTTCGTACAGTATACACATGTGATATGACCTTACTTTAACCCGTTGGATTACTAGGTATTGGAGGCGCCAACTAATTGGTTAAGGGTTGAATCTAGAGGCCTCCGTTTAGAGATGAGCGAAGACTGCATGAACCTACTCACAATCATATGTAGAACTCCTTTTTGATAAAACTAATAAGGGATATACCATTACATTTTAAATACAAAATACGGAGTTTCGTTATGAGATAAGTTCTAATATGATACCCAAATCTGATTATGTCGATGTATCGCCAACCCTAATTTCGGAGGGTGTTAAATCTGAGTTGCATGTAGTACTTGGTCACCTGTATGTATTTGTTTGGCATACTGATTAACATGCATTCATTTGATTAAACTTAATTGTTGTATAACTTGATTGCTATATGGTTAAGGGAATTATCTCACTAAGCTAATTAGCTTATACCTTTGTAGTCTTCTTTCGCAAGTCGAGTTGTTTGTGGAGTTGGGCCATCGCATGCTCGAGGTTAGTGGTTCATCAGGATGTCAATATGGGAGCAGGACGTGTTCAAAGTGTTCACATGACTATTTATCTAAATTATAGATCTGAACATATGATAAACTGATATTAGTTTGAGTTAAAAGTCTTAAAGACTTTATATTTGTAAATTTTTATATAAATAGATTATGTATTATGTTTCTATATTTTATTATTGTTATCATGAAATGATATTAGTTATGTTTGCGCAACTCTTTGTTGTTAGTTGTAGCTGTAGCCTTATATATCGTATAAAGGGTCATCAATTATAAGGAAATTCAATCTACAATCCTTTGTACGGTATACGGCGACTGCCATGACTAGCTCCCTTAAGTCGTGATAGTGTATGCTACATGTAGAGCCATACTACACATGATTGAGGGGAATGATTTGAAATGCATGAATGAGATGATCAAGTGAAGAATGATAGGAAGGAAAGTAAGTAATCTCAAAAGCTCAAATACGAGTTATGATAGGTAGAGGAGCCCAATTGCAAACTCTACCATAAATGATGACCTGAGTGATGTTCTTAAGATAATTGGGTATCTGATAGAATTCAGTGGAGTAATAGCATTTATGTCAAAATTCTTTGTTACCCAACTAAAGGAGGGAGTGAGATATTTATAAGAATTGGTCATTAATTTCATCTATTAGATCGTAATAATAATGAATAACCAGAATTAATCCCTCCTCTTCAATGGACCTTGAATGAACCTTCTTTGTGAGCTTAAACTCTAAGGCATTATTTAATGTATAAGACAAATTGATAAAAGCTAGTATTAAATAAGCCAATCTAATGGCCCTTATTCCAGGCTTACTGTACCAAATCTCTATTGGTCATCACAAATATATAATATATGTGGGCTTGATTCTTTGGGGCTTGTCATGTTAACCCATAAAGTCAAATCCATTTAATTACAGGGTTTAAAGCACAATTTCGATTTTGGCCCTCTATATTTTGCCCCTTAACTAATGTTCTTTAGATAAAGTCGATCGCTAAGTCGATATATGGCATACGCGTGCTATAGCAAAGTTGCATTATTGCCAGCACGTCTACATAGTTAAAGAACTTATTTCCTTAGTGGTTCATGGCATCTATATCTAACTCCATGAGTGTTGAATAATTTGAGAGACATCTTAGTGAACAAGTTCACAACAATTCTTAATTATGTGTCTTATGTTAGTTGAATAAATGAAGTCTTATTGCCCCCAAGACTATAGTAGGGTTGCACTATTTATAAGGCATAATTGAAGCCTTAAATCTTCTTTAATTGGTGACTTTCTCTTTGTAAACCGATTTCCCTCTTTAGTTCAATCTATACGAGTTATTTTTCCTATTGAGTTGAATTTTGTGTGTTAACTATGCATTAATAATCTCATTGGGTTGATTCTTATGTATCAATATTGCCTTGATTTTTTTTACAAATATAGGAGAAAATTTCTTGTGAAATCTTCATGTATACGCAATCATTGAATGCCTTGAATTATGGTTACATGACTTAAAATTGTAATTTGGCACAATATTTTGGGAGATCAACTTAAAAGCGAATTTTTCTAGAAGTTTATTGTAAGATGCGAAAGCAAGGGTTGAGAGGCTTGAGCCTAAAGCTTACCTTTAACCTTATTTGGGGGTACGAAGGGTGAAGCCCCCTACAATACAAACCAACTTCACTTCTTTTTTTTTTTTTTTTCTAAGGCTACAATAAGAATCTTACATCATAACCAATAACAAATATATTATATTCTGGCCTTAGAAGATTATGCAAACGAACTGCAGACCCATTTCACCAATTTACAGGTTGTTATAGCATAGGCCCTTTGCTCTTAGCTTTAGGTTGAAACTATGCCCATAAGCCACAATGTTAACCTTTGTGGATTTTTAATGCTCAATGTATTGCTCTATAGGAAACATGATATTCACCTTGTATCATTTAGGAAGACCTAGTTCAACTTATCCACATAAGAGAAAGCATAATTCTTTTTAGGTTTTAGATTCAAGATTTCTAATTTTCTCAAGCTTTAGGATTTCAAATTTTCTTTAGCTTTAGGTTTTCACTTATCTATCTCTCTCATACTATTATACACCCTTTGAACTTCAAACTTTGAACTTCAAACTCTTTGTTCTACAACCTAAAACTCATAAGTTTTCTCTTCTCTTTTCGTTTCTCGAGTCTATTGCTGTTCACATGACATGACTGTACTTCTTGATTGCTACCTTGCTATTATTTGATTTATGTTCACCATCAGTCATTCTTGGTTACTCTACCTTTGTGTTGAACTATTAAAACTTGAACTGCTATCAATAATGAGCAAGTTGGGTTAAAGTCATGTGGTTGTTGTTTAGGTGAGCTTTTTTAGGCACTATTCTAGTTATGCCTCATTACTGTCATGTTCTCAAAGAAGCATTCTTAGTGAATCATGGAGGTCAAGTCTTGTTTCATTGGAGTTTGAACAGCACCATTTAAGCACTAATTTTGCATTCCCCAAATTTCTTTAGCTATCATAGATGCTATATGGAATCTTGGGGCATTAACTACTAGAGGTATGTGCTCTTAGTAATCTTGTTTGGGTGGTGATAGTTGTTTATTCTCTTGAACATTTTTGTGTATGGAACCTCTAAGTCTATGGCCTAAGAAATTGTTAAATGGCCACTTTGTAGAAGTATTTGATGGTTTCAACTTCTAGGTCACCTATTACATAATTTCATTTAATCATGTTCAGTCATTATGATTTTCTTCTCCTCTTTCTCCTTTCTCACGTGCTGCTAATGCTCTATCATTTATATATATGTAGTGATTTCTTGAATTGTCTTATTCTTTTATTCTTTTATAACATCTTGTTCAAATGAGTAGTGGGGCAAAAAAAAAATGATAGATTCCCTATTCACTACACTATTTTAAAATATTATTACTTTTAAAGTTTTTGCCATGATCAGGTCAAAGGCTAGTTATTCTAAATCCTTTCTCATTATGAACTCTTTTTGTGACTTTTTTAAAAGAGTTAAAAGGCTTACGTTTGTTTTATGAAAAGAAGATCGTGAGGTATCTTTAAAATCCTTTATTTAATACTTTAGTTTTTTTTTTAATAGCTAAACTTAGGGCCTTCAAGAAATGATCTCAGATTTCGATCAAACTTCATAAGGAAACCCTTAAAATTAGATGATGTAACCCCATAAAATTAGTTTCTCAAAATGTTAAGTATGAAAATTTTTATTTAAAGAAATAGATAATTTTAATAAGTTAGAGCTTATTGCTATAGTTGGGAACTTAAAGTTCAATTTCTACAACTTAAACGAATAGTGAAAGGTAGGCTAAGATGACCTTATAACTTATATATTGAGACGTAAAAGAATATGGGCTCAAGAGTAGTGAAAAGTTTAATTAAAACAACTCAATGCTCTTAATGGAATAAGGGGGCCCTTAAATTAACTTTTTATTTGAACTAGTGATGGTTTGATTAGGAGGAAGGAATGATTGGTGGTCCAATAGCTGCATGTGGTAATAGAACTATAAGAAATCCCCCTTATGGTTAAGCCAGTAAGGGCCCTTTGATGCTTAAGTTACCAAAGTAAGGAAAAAGAGGAAAGGGTGTGTCTCAAAGAGTGAAGCAAGTGCTTTCAATTTATGATCCTTTATATCTTTGGCTCCATGACCTATTTATAGGACATAGAGATCACCTGCTTAGGATAAGTGGTAAGCTAGGATTGGCTCATACATAGTTGGTGCAAGAGATGTATACACAGTATGAGATAGGATAAGGCTACCTTATTACAAGTAACTATCACATCTGAAGTATAGGCAATTGTTACATCTAGGGTTACTAAGTATACAAGCCATACTACGGAGGTCAAATAACATTTATGAAGAGAGAGAGAGAGAGGCATCGAAGGCTTTGAGGCATTCCCTGAACACCTAGTATGTGCTTGGGGTTTGGGTTAGCACTGGATAGTAAGCTTAAATTAGAGCGGCTCGAAGACTTAAGCTCATAGAAGGCACTGAATAAAGTCTTTAAGGGTCTTAAGGAGGTTGTGGTGGAAAGGTACTTTGGGTAAGCCTACGTAGGCTGCACTTACTCGTAGATATCATCTAGACTAGACGTTCCATTGAGCTAGCTGTTAGGGCATGTTTAAGGGACCCTAGCAGGCTATTGGACTTTGTATTGGAGTGAGCTAGTGAGATGGGGGGGGGGGGGGTAGAGGGGGGGGGGGGTTGTACAAGCAAATTGAACTGCTAAAGGGAGCTAAGCTCATCGATTTGAAGATGTGCTCGGGGATACCTAAGAAGGTAGAGACACTTGAACCTAATCCTTTAGAGCTTGGGCCTAAAATGGCCTATCAATACGTGTACCCTTTGGTTGGTGTCAACATGTCCAGGAAAGTATACCATCTTGAGCTCTAAAGGCTTAGGCTTAAATTGTAATGGAGTGATTTCATAAAGGTAAGTAATGAACCTAAGTTCCATCAAGTACTTGTGCATGTAATGTGAAGGTTGATTTGATTGACACTACTTTTGAGTTGTTGGAGGCCTAATGATGATAAGTTTTATGATGTGATGGTTGATTTGATCAATGCGACCTTTAGGTTGCTTGAAGCTTAATGATGATGCTTGGAACCACTACTTTGAGAACGTACATAGGGACAATGTCAGCAATTCTCATGCTGCACAAATTTGGGCCATTAGAGCTAGGTGAGGACATGTGGATGGCTAAGATTGAAATTCCCATTTAGGTGGGAAAAGACAATCCATGTACCCCTTTCTTTGCCTCCATAAAGGCCTTGAGGGGCTTATTTCTTCACTTTCTTACTGAAACTCTACCCATATTTCTCTAAAACCTCTCAACCTTCAATTTTCAAAATCCAACACATGAGGCAAGATAACAATGGCTAACAAAAGTAGCTCAACATTCCAAACTAAGCTTTCAACTTCTAGTAAGGTCTCTACCATGGTCTAGGAGACTTATAGGGTGATGACAAATCTCACCCCACCTATACCCCCCCAGAGGCCCAAAGAGCAGTGGCAGTAGTGATATGTATCCTTAGAAGATAAGGAAGAGGATTATAGTAGAGAGGCATTAAGAGAGGTACATTGATGATAGGAAAGAAGAGAGCAAGTGGAGTTATTGTGCCTAAAAAGAAAAAAACGTAAATGTAGTTGACTGTATATCTTATAGGTACAACGTTGAGATGTTTGATACTGTGTATATGGCTATATGGGACAAAGTTGACAATTAAATTGTAGAGAGGCCTAGGATAGAGGAGAGGGCATATGATCTCAAGTGTGAGAGATCATTTTGTCTATACTCAAAACCATTTGAGCTTGAGCTTGAGCTTCAACTGCTGGTAACCAAATTCCAACATAAAGTGTTCAGATACTCTAAGGTTTATTTGGGCTCTCTAAACTTGAACGCATGGCTGCAGTTGATTAGTTTCCAAGCAATCTTCATATATTACTTTTGGAGACCTATGGCTCGACTCTTCAAGCACTTTTTTTTTTAATAAAGCTAAGCCTTGTTGGGTGAATTTATACTTAGCCTAGAACAAGCATGTTAAGATATTTTAAGGTTTGAATTCTAAGGTAGAGGGTTAGAAGGATAAGTTCATCCAAGTGAGGTCTTATGGAGACTTGGCCTTCCCTATTGAGTAAGCCCAGTGTTATGCCCTAAACTAGAAAGTCGCAATAGCCCTATCGTGTAAACTAACTTATGCTAGAAGCTAACCACCTTAGCTACTAACATAGGCATAGCCTATATAAGGCGTTCATTACTCCATTGCTTAGAAGCACCCCTTTTAGTACCTAGTATAAGTTAACTTGTAGTGTAACTTCTAAAAATAGATTTTAAAAAATAATTTTTACAACTAAAATTTCACTAAAATCCAGAGGCTTGTAGAGTAGAAAATAAATTTCATTGACTGAAAACTATGGGTCACTTGAAGAGACCCTATTAATTTTCTTACAAGTTAGTACAATCGATAAACTGAATAGAAATCTAATTAGGTAAATCTTAAATCTCTAATAAGAATTAACTCCTTAGATCGATCACAAGAAGCCAAGCAAGAAAACTTCAAAGGCTCGCATGGAAAATACTAACTCTAAGCAATAGTTAAAAGGGGACTCTTATGTTGATCTAACCTCCTGTCGACCTGTTTCTTAGATCCTCATATGTATCCAACATGCTCCTACCTAACAGTGAAGTCTTAATCCAAAAGACAGCCTCGAACTAGCCAAATTGAGCTACTGACTTGACCTATTGGCATCTAACTTCCAAACAGCTAACCTTTTTGCTAGGCTAAGCCCCTGACTCGATTTAGATCAAGTCGGCCCCTGACTCGATCTAGATTAAGTCGGCCCTTGACTCGATCTAGATCAGGTCCCTGACGCCCAACACTTCCTACTTTTGCCTGTGTATCATACTCCTGACGTACAGCTATCAAGTGACACGTACCTTTTGACACAATGTTCCAGAATAATTTTTTCTTTTCCGTACTGGATATTCTTTGTCCATTTTGCCCCTTTTTAGTATGATTAATATAACGTAATTGTAAAATACCCTTTTGTCTTTTAATACATGTAAAATAACCCTAGTAGGCAGGTATATAAACCCTTACTTTCCTTGTACGTAGACAATCATCCAACTTTCAATACAGAATTATTCTCTTTGAGCAACCTTAGTGTTCTCATTATTGTTTAACTCTTATTTATTCCCTTTAGCAAAGAGTAGTGGTGAGTGACCCTTCAGTTCAGACTGGTGTGTCACATCCGGCAAATTGTTGGCTAAGTAGGATCGAATGGTGTGTCATATCCTTTTGGTAGCTGCCTTGACTTTGCTAACCTTTTTCCTGTCTATTTTGGTTCGTTCATTGTGGTGATCCACCAAGTGTCCGACCCTAGAGACACAAAAGATTTACTGGTATCAAAGCATGGTTTTGCGAGGGAGTGTGTGAAGTTACAATAAAGTTTCGATTTGCTTTATTATTGGTGGCTGTTATGTTCCTTTTGTAGCTACTACAATGTGTTTGTGTTTATAAGTGCGGTTTCATTGATACTTTATTTTACTCTATTTTCCATTGCAACAACATAGCAAGCTTGTTAGTAGTTTGTTAATCTGTTTGAAAGAGTATTACATTACGTCAAATTCAAGTGTTTAAGGAGTTATTAGTGACTAAGGTAGTGGTGCTCAACTTGGTTATGGTCAATGGTATTAATACTCTAAGGTCTGTTAGTGACAAACTTGACAAACTCACAAAACTTATTGAGAGTCTAATCACTGTAATGCAAGTTAATAGGCAACAACCTCAAGGTATTCAGTAACAAAACCCATAGGACAGCACCCTTGAGAGATACTATGGCTAAGTTAATCGAACCAATCACTCAGTTCAACCTCCTTAAGCTGGAGGAGATGCTAGATGAATATTGGAGTTAGAGTAGATTGGGGAGTATAATGAGGAGGTAGATGTTGAAGAGTTTGGCGAAGAAGAAGTTGATCATTACCAAACACAGGGATGAGGACATCGAGTTTTTCAAGGGCTAGACAATGTTAAGGTGAAAATCCCATCCTTCGGCAGAGGTGGAGACACAGATGAATACTTGGATTGGGAAGAGAAAGTTGAGAAGGTGTTTGAATGTTACGGGTATGAGGATGCAGTCAAGGTCCAACTCGCTGCTTTAGAATTTACTGGGTATGCTACCATGTAGTGGAAGAATTTGAATGCTGCTAGAGCTAGGGATGGGAGACGAGGTGTTAGAACTTAGGATGAGATGAAAAGGTTATTAAAAAGGTAGATTTGTGCTTGATCTACTGATGACTATATTAGGCAATTTCAGATCTTATGATTTGAGCCAATATGGAAGAGCCAGAAGCACGCACCGTATCAAGGTTTATTTCTAGACTTAGATTTGAAATTTACAATATTGTAGAAGTATAGAGATTTTATACCTTGGATGAGGCCATCAAGATAGCATAAAGGGTCAAAAAGTAGAGGAGAAATGTTTCGAATCAACCTAGACAAACATTCTCCTAAGCTCCTTTATTGCACTGACTTGTTCAAGCTAACCCAAGGAGGCCATATCGAACTGAGGAAAGGAACAAACAAAATAAGGAACGTTGAGCAGACTAGTAGGACCGAACAGGACAATCGAGTCGACCCAAGGCTAAGTTGACCCCGAGACCCTATAAGAAGGGCCAACCATCTAAATGGAAGACTAGTGAGGTGAAGTGTATTAAATGCTTAGGCTTTAGATACATGGCCACTGAATGTCTAAACCGGTGTGTCATAGTACTCTAAGGAGACATAGTGGATAGTACCAACGAGAGTGACCCCCAGGAAGAAGAGAATGTTGGAGAACCCAAGATGGAAGAGGAAGAGGAAATCTGTGTCTATGCTGACTAGGGAGAAGTAATGGCCCTAGTCTTAAAGCGAGTCATGAGTTCTACGGCAAACTCTGAGGAGGACTAAAGAGAGAACATATTCCATACCAAGTGTACCATTAGAGGCCAATTGTACACAATCATCGTAGATGGAGGAAGTTGTACTAATGTAGTTGTACATTCCTTTGTACAGAGGTTAGGTTTGCTGACTTCAAAGCATCTTTAACCCTATCAGCTACACTGGCTTCATGATAAGGGTGCTTTGCATGTAACTAAATGAGTAACCATACCATTTAGTGTTGGGAACATGTACTAGGATGAAGTAGTATGCGATGTCATTCTTATGGGAGCTTCACATCGGTTACTTAGATGACCTTGGTTGTTCGACCAACATATCACTTACGATGGGTATAAGAACACTTATGCTTTATCAAGGATGGAATGAAGATTATGTTGTAACCCTAACCCCATCATAAGTGAATGAGGCTCATAACCAACTCACTCGAGCTAGTAAGAAAAAGGCTTTAGTGATAAGCCGAAGAGAGCTCTGATCTATTGAGAAAGCTGATGAACCGATGTTCCTGTTGATTAGGAGACTCATAGAGATGAGGGAGTTACAAAATGTTTCAGAAGAGATCTAAAAATTGCTAAATGAGTTTTTCGACCTGTTTTTGGAAGAACTGCCCAAAAGATTGCCATCAATCTAAGGCATAAAGCATTGTATCGACCTATAGCCAGGCGTTGCCTTAACAAATTGACTTGCATACAAGATGAACCCTGAGCAAGCTGTCAAGTGAAAAGACAGGTGGATAAAATCATTAAGCGAGGATATGTGAAGGAGAGCATAAGCCCTTGTACTGTACCAGCTCTGCTCGTTTCAAAGAAGGATGGATCATGGCGAGCGTGCATCGATAATCAAGAAATCAATAGAATTACGGTCAAGTATAGATATTCGATACTAAATCTTGATGACATGTTAAATGAACTTCATGGTGTAAGGATATTTTCAAAGATTAATCTGCGAAGTGGCTACCATCATATTAATATGAAACTGGGGGATGAGTGGAAGACTGCCTTCAAGACCAGGCACGGACTTTATGAATGGCTGGTTATGTCATTCGGATTTACTAACGTGCCGAGTACATTCATGAGGTTAATGAACCATGTAATGCGCCTTCTGATTTGAAGATGTGTGGTCATATATTTTGGTGACATACTAATATATAATGTTGACCTGAATGACCATGTTCAGCATCTTCATGAAGTATTTGATATTTAGTGAGCTGAGAAGTTGTATGGGAATGCAAAGAAATGCTTGTTTTGCTAGAGAGAAGTGATATTCCTAAGGTTTTTAATGTCAAGGGAAGGAATCCGAGCAAATAAGGAAAAGATCTGAACTGTTTTAGAATGGTCAATGTCGAAGAATGTCATTGAGGTCCAAAGTTTCCATGGCTTAGCTTCTTTCTATAGGTGATTTATTAAGGACTTTAGTATAATGGCCGCCCTATTGATCGAGCTAACAAAGAAGAATGAAGGTCTAAGTGGAATGATTAAGTTGAGCGAAGCTTCAGGGAGATCAAGGAAAAGCTCACCTCGACCCCTATCTTACCACTACCAGATTTTGACAAGCCTTTCAAATTAAAGTGTGACGCATCAGGAGTTGGAATTGGTGCTATCCTGATGTAAGAATGATGGCCTGTTACTTACTACAGTGAGAAACTGAGTAGCCTAGCCTTGAACTATTTTGTGTACGGGAAGGAGTTATACTCCCTTTTTCGGGCCTTCATTGTTTGGTAATACTACCTACTGCTACGGGAGTTTGTTATTTAACTGACTACGAATCATTGAAGCAAGCTTTCGAAGAGGTAAGCCAAATAATTGGAATTCATAGAAAGGTTTTCGTATGTCATTTTAGCACAAGAAGGGGAGTGCAAATGTGGTCATTGATGCTCTGTCACGATGGCAAACTTTATTAATTACTTTGCAGACAAAATTATTGGGATTCTTACTCATCGTGGAGTGTAATGGTTGTGCTATGGGTGATATGGGGAGGCTTATATGCATGTAAAAAGGGTTGAGCCAAACCCATGTGGGACAATCCCTCATACCGTACTAGCAGTGGTGCTCGCGGGTCTGTAGTACCCAGGAAGGGGAATTGGGCAGGTGCACTACTGTGAAACGGCAACGCTGAGAAGGAGCCACATGAACAACACCCAACCCTTTTTAGAAGCCTCCCTATTGACCAGTAGAAGACCCTATGAGTGCCTTAGAAGAATGAGTAGAAATTGCTTCAGATTTGAGGACAAATCTCTTCGACCTCCAAGCAGATGATAGGAATTAACCTCCTGGATTGATCACAAGAAGCTGAGCTAGAGGACTTTAAGGGCTCGTACGGAAAATACTAACTCTAAGCCATAGTTGAGATGGAGACTCCTATCTCTATTCGAGCTCCTGCTGACTTGTCCCTCAGATCTTCACGTGTGTCCAATATTCTCTTGCCTAATAATGAAGTCCTAATCTAGAAGACAACCTCCAATTGGCCAAGCTGAGCTACTGACCTGACCCACTGGTGTTTGACTTCCAGACAGCAGACCTTTTTGCTAGGCTGATTGACTTTCGACTTGATCTAGATTAAGTTGGCCCCTGACTCTCAGCACTTCATACTTTTGCCTGTGTATCATACTCATAACGTATAACCATCAAGTAATATGTACATTTTGACATAACGTTCTAGAATAATTCTTTCTTTTCCATATTGGATATTCTTTGTCCTTTTTACTTCTTTTTAGTATGGTAATTGTAAAATACCCTTTTATCTTTTCATATGTATAAAATAACCTTAGTGGGCAACTATATAAACTCCCACTTTCCTTGTATGCAGATAATCATCCAACTTTTAATATAGAATTATTTTCTTTAAGTAACCTTAGTGTTCTCGTTATTGTTCAACTCTTATCTATTCCCTTTAGCAAGGAGTAGTGGTGACTAACCCTTCAGTTTAAACTGATGTGTCACAGTCGACGGATTGTTGGCCCAGTAGGATCGAGTGGTGTGTCATATTTATTCGGTAGCTGCCCAACCTTTGCTAACCTTTTTCCTGTTTATTTTGGTTTGTTCATTGTGGTGCTCCTTCATATGTCCGAACCTAGAGACGCATTAATCTCACTCCTTGATCTCGTTCTCTAGCCTTTTAGTGAGCTTATTAGGGAAACCTACAAAACAACTATAAGGGAATGAGCAACAACTTACTCAGTAAGTGAAATAGAGATGGTAGCACATATCTAACAATAAGTAACTAGGGTTTTCAAGCAGTTTTAGTTAGATGTAATGCATGATCAAGCAAATGCCATTGCATGACGTTGATTGATTGTTGGGAGATTAGAAAAATTGCATCTACTCTAATTTGGGTTCTAAGGAGTTTAACACTACGCACTTGTGAATTTGGTTACCAAACCGAAGCTTGTGCAATGAAAGACACACTCCTCCCGAGACTACCTTTGAACCACTGACTCTAACATGGCCGCGACCTCTTTTCTTGTCAGTTAGTTCGACTCAGGATAAGGAGATGACCATTTCTGCTATCCTTAATGAAGGCGTTTGTGTTTGGTCTACACTTTCTATTCGTTTCCTTTAATAGGTTATGATGCAAATCCGATTAGCGGTTAAGCCAAGTTTGTGTTAGATTACTTTTGGGGTGATCAAGAAAATTCAAATAATTCAAAGCATGTAATATCATGAAGTAATCAATATACCAATTCAGCAATTAAATAGCACCACAATATTTAAGTACATACGTTGCATGCGCACAAGCAACTAATACAACTACAAATAAGGCATATACTAAGGTCTCCAAATATTCTTAAATAATACTTCAAAGTGTGACAAAACACTGATCCCGTTTACTTAGATACTGATGTTCATTCTTCTCATGTATCATTCTTGTCTCGTTTTTCTTTATTATCCCTATAATTTAACATGTTAGCTTTAGTTTATTTCTAATATATATATCATATGTGTTCATTATGGACATTTAAGTACATTTTCAATTGTATTATGTAAGTTTTTCTAAGGTGTTTATTAAATATTAGTTAAATAGGATATCTTTTGACCAAGGTTGTAACTTAGTATAGATTGATGCTCTGTAGTTTCTGATCTAGGTTTCGACTTCAATAATTCTTAGAAGGTATAATCATATGACTTTTTAATCTATTCTCCGACTTCCAATGATCCGATATTTGGTACCAATCATCTTCAAACTTCTAATTATTCTTATATTTTGCATCTTCTATCAAATTACTTTTTGACTGAGGCTCTGACTTAGGTTCTAATCTAGTCTTATGGTATGGCCTATTGTCCAAGTGACTTTTAACTCATGTTTTGACTCTAATAAAGGAATGGAATTCATATATAAATTACTAACTGATTTATTATTGAACTTTTGGTGTGGTCAAGGATATCTAATACCAAACAATATTTTGACCCAATTTTTAACAAAGTTTCTAACCCTCAGTCTAAAGTTAGATTCTTATTTAAGAAGTTCCTAACTTATAGCCTGTCTCAAGAAATAGGGTAGAGTCCAAATATAAGCCACTTTTTGGTATAAATTCCATTTTCTTAGTATATTCAACATATTAACATTAGATTACATTCTGACTTATTTTCTAACATAGTTTTTGACTTTACTACTATTAGTACATCTAACTCTTTCACATATACTCCACTTACCCTATATTTCCAAAAGTGTACACTCTACATGAGTAGTAAGTATCAACTAAAACTCCAATCATCCACTTTCTTTCTTTGTCATACTATCCATTAGTTTACAAGTATACCAAATACTTGAAAAATCTAACCTTAAATCACCAAATACCCACTTTTACTTATAGATTATCCTTCCTAAAGTCATATTAAACCACTTTAACTACTGTTTATGAAGAAATTTAGGGTATACCATAGTTTTAGAAAATTTCACAATCTCTTTTAACAAAATATCCTGTCCAGCTCACTATTTACATAAAAATGAAATTTGCACAAAAATCTGACAACTTAATTTTAGAAATCTATCCACTTAACATCGAAATATAACATTTTAGGAGTATGTTAATAAAATTTCAAGTCAAAACTATATGAATTAATCTTTCAAAAACCCGATTGAATATTGTTGTATGGGAAGTTTTTCTTAATGACCCCATATCTACACTCAAAATTTTGAAAATATGATTAGATAATTGAACTCCTCATGCAAAAATACAAAGTGAAACCAAATTTCATAATTTTTTTTGATTATTTGTTATTTTTCCCTAATTTTTTACAAAATCAAAAGAGTTTAGCAACTTACTAGAAACCCGAGCTCCAACTACTGTAGGGAGGGGAGGGGAGGGTGTATTGGCCCAAACCACCACCGGTCACCACCACTTGGTTTCACTTTCAGCTATTTTTCTTCGCTAGGATCACATGAAACCTTAAATTTGGGACTAAATTTCCTAAATTTTGTTCTTTACTTTCTCTCTCTATATTTTCCACTCCTAAATTTTTTTCTTAGCTTTGTAATTGCCTAAACTTGTTCTAGATGGCAGGATGTAATTTTATATCTCCAATTAAGTTGCTTTTATATTTTTCTTAACCTTAATACAAGTGTAAATTGATATGCTTAGGTGGCAAGAGGGTAAAATCTTTTCCTGTGCATTTCCTACTCTCAATCCATGCAGCAAACATGTTTTCTAGTTGTTAAGGAAATTTTTTTTTTATCATTTTCCCCAATTTTATTAATTAATTTAGTGAATTATGCTTAATTTCAGTTATTTATAATAATTATGTATACATATATTTATATAATAATTACACTTAATGTATATACATGTCTTTTATATATTATTTTATGTACAATATTAATTACATTTGTAAACCCTACTTTTAGATGGCTTATAATTTGACTAAGATTACTTCTTGAACGTTTTCAAGGATCAACTAAACTAAGAATACAAGTTTACATTTAAAAATGAATTCAACTTTCCAATTTGAAAGTCTATTATTGATAGAACCTAAACATGAAAAATTGAGAACTCTAAAGTTACCCAAGACCCTAAATCCTAAAACAATTAAAGACTTATAACCCTAAGCGAGTAGAAAATTTTACAATTTTATAAGAATTAAATCATAATTTGCAAAACAATTTAAGAAGCAAACTTTAAAAGAATTTCCTATAAAATAATTTCCTTAGCTTTATGCCTAAGCCTTATACATGTGACTAAGTGAACCAACTAATCACCTTAAATGACTTATCAATTGAGAGTTGGAATCATTTATTAATTGATAACTTATCAAAAACTAGTGATAAGACACTTTTCTTATCACACCTTAACTTATACTACATATGGACAAGATATCACAAGATTTTATGTGTTCAACTTTAATAAAGAAGACAAGATAATTCTATGCCCAAAAGGAGGCCTATATGGCTGGTTCTTATAAGGCTAGAAAGGGAGGCCATGCCTTGTCTTTCAACCATCAATCACTTTGTCTTACACTCCACTATTCACCCCTTAATGCTTACATCATATAGTCTTATCAAATGTTAGCAATTGTGCATGCAATAAGACAACAAAATCAAGCTTCTTAAACACACTTCTTACCCCCGTACAACTGGCCACTCTCTCTCTCATATCCCTTACTTTCACTTTTTTTTTTACTTCCATTTCTCTTACTTAAAAATCAACTCAAAAGAGGAAACATAAAAACCCCCACAAAATCAAGATTGCTGCCACTGTCAGGACCCTAAAAGGGGCCTAGTAGGATTACTTAAAATTTTCATAACATGTGTGTACCCATGATATGAAAACCGTCTTGCAAGTTAGAGATTGTAAGACTCTAAATTATAAATCACTAAGGTTAATGATTTTTATGTAATTAATTTATTGTAACATGACATAATATAGAATTATAAATACCTATGGATGTCCGATAGCCCACAGTTCCTCAGAACCACAGAGAATCGGTATCCCCTACCAAATAATAGGACAGGATATGCCAACATTATAAAACTACAGGTAGAATTGAATTATATTGAATTCTAACATGTGAATATTTTCTACAAAGAGTGTTATGTATCACCTATAAAGATCTCAACTAATCCTAACACTAATGTACGTATCTTCATCTCGCACTCAGCACTCGAGACTCATCCCAATCCCATCGTAAGCAAACCTGCAAAAGAAAGACTATTGGGGAATAAGCTACAAGAGCTTAGTGAGCTATCTCTCATACCATACTGACAAACAAGTTATCAAACAAATTATTACAACCATATGAATGCATGCATACGCAGAATGCCAAACAATATATGCAATTGACTGGTACTGCATATAATATCGGATTTTAACGCCCTCCGAGATAAGGGTTGGAGATTTATTGGCACCAATCACGACCGGGCTCTAGCACCTAGGTTATTACCCATAACTTTGAATTCCGTATTTCACAAAACTACATTTCTATTTCTAAAAATCCAGTAGTTCATAAAGTCCCAGGCCTAGCAGTGAGGTGACCCCCGCAGTCCACACTCACACCCTATAGCGATGGTCTTTAGACGCGACCCCCAGCCACCCACGGTTAGTGTCTCCGGCGCCAATAGAACCCGCGAGCCAAGGGTAGGGTCTTGTTGTACCTATGCTCCTACACGGTACTAATCAAATCATGTGGGAATCCATCCCTCCAAGGCCCTTCATTACCAACCGTGTGAAGTAACGGCCGGAACAAGTAATGCGATGCATGGATAATGCATGACCCTTTTGATTCAAGATAAGCCAAATATAATTAGGTCAAATTATGAGGTGATCAATCAATATCAGCAAACCATCTAAATCATATAAAAATCAATCATACCATCAAATCATCAATTATCGTATTTAACAATATTTCTTACAATAATCAAGCAATATCAAGCATACGCATATTCCGAAACCCCATGCATCAAGTTATTGATATTCAATTTAAGTGCACTAACTACAAGCACAAACAAATATGGAATCATCGGGAGTATTCACTTGACTATGACGACTTGTTCTGGTCGTAATAACCGATCGGGAGATCCTCACCCTCGTCGAGATCACTTGATCATTACGAGATAACAGGGATAATAAGTAGTTGACTCAACTAAGGGTTTTCTAGATATCTATCTACCTAATTCTACTTAGATTACTATCAGCCCTTATTCGATTAAACCTAATTGCTAATCGTACGTAACTTTTTCATTCTATTTTCAATATTTATGAATTTATAGTCTTTTTTCATCGTTTTCGAATGCACGTTCACACGGTGATGTCCGTTTAGGACGTTATGACTCTTGTTTTACGATATGAACTAAATTTAGAGAAATTTTAACCATAAAAACTTAATTACCCTTATTACTTATATTTATATCTTTTGTTTTGTTTATACTTAATGAGACTTAATGAGTTAGTTAACCCTTAAATCTTTATACTTAGAAGATTTTACTTTGCTATTACTAACTCATGTACTTAATTAAGTATAATTGTCACGAACTGAGGAAAGCCTAGTCGTGGCAGACGCCGTATACTGTATGAAGAACCCCTGATTGGTTACCCTTCCAATCAAAAACTCTTCACACAATATACAAGCCTCTACAACTACTAGTTCCAAAGTACATCCAGATTCACATGATATCATCACACAATATATTTATATAAAAGTTAAGCTCAAAAGTTTACATTACATAGTATTTAAGTATGTCTAAGTCCATACTAATAAGGTAAACATAAGTACATGTGGAATAATCTACATAAACTTTTTTCCTCTCATCCCACAGAACACCTCGCTCTTGCCCAAGTCCCCAGTCTAACCTGTGGCATCCCTCGTCCTGTCTCTACGAACAGGCTATCCTGCAACAAAAGTCTAAAGGGGTATAAGCCTAAGCTTAGTGAGCAAAACCCTCAGCCACACAACAAGCAAGTTATAAACACATTATAGTCACGCATATGAATGAATGATCAAATAGAATGCCAAATAATACGTATACTTAACTAGTTCATATACGCAACTCGGATTTAACGCCCTCCGAAGTCAGGGTTGGAGTTTACACGGCACCAATCAGATCCCGGTATTACACTAGAACTTACTTTACTACAGAATTCCATGTTCCGTACTTATATCAAATAACTCTTTATTTTCAGAAAAACACAAGTTCTAGTATAATTGTGAGTGGGCCCCCGCAGTCCACACTCACCCCTAAACGGAGGTCTCTAGACTCGACCCTTAGCCAGGCGGTTGGCGCCTCCAACGCCTAGTGTTCCCGCGGGCCAGGGTAAGGTCATTTTGTACGAGTACACCGTACATAACCAAATAACTCAATAATATCAACCTCTGAATGGCCTCTCTTTACCTCCGTGTGATGTGACGGCCGGAATAGTATCCATGCTATGCATGTTAATACATGTTCCAGTTTCTTTTTATAGCCGAGTATAAATTAGTTCCAATTATGCTGTGACCAACCATTAATACACACAATCATTTTCTATACTACTATGCAGCAAACAAGGCATTATCTGAATTTAAGGTAAATTCACAACTCAACAAGCAATTACATACACAAGCATATCCCGAACCCCACACAGCAGTTAATTAACGATAATATTTAAGTCTACTATCTACAATCACAATCAAGCATGGAATCACAGGGTAAATACTCACTCGGCCATAGCGGTTCGTCCTAATCGCAGTAATCGATCGGGAGGTCCTCGCTCACCTCAGAGTCACCTGATCATTATGTGATAACAATACTAATAAGTGTTTGAATTAACTATTAATTCTAAACAACTAAGTACCTAGTTCTACTTAAATCACTATTAAATTTTTACCCGGTAAGATTTAATTCAATCGTATGTAACTTTTCCGTTTTAGTTTTGATATTTATGAATTTATAATCGATTTTCATCGTTTCTGAACATATTTTCACATGGTAATATCTATTTTGAATATTAAGATCTCTGTTTATGTTATGAACTAAATTTATAGAAAATTTTAGTTATGACCACCTAAGTACTTCTATTACTTACGTTTATATCTTTTATTCCTTAAATTCTTCTAATGAAAGAATTTTACTTTGTTATTATTAATCCTTATAGTAAATTAGGTATAATCTAATTTAGTAAGTGTATTAGGTTTTACTAATTTAGTTACCTAATCACTTACATTTTTCCTAGTTTTCTTATTTTCTAATTTTATGCTTATGTCATCGCTTACATCATCACTTGCTTATGTCATTGCTTACGTCATCACTTGCTTATGTCATCATGTGATTATGTCATCCTTTACCTCATCATATGCTTACATAAGCCTTCCATCATGCTTATGTTATATACATATGTATTATGTACATATTATCCCTTTTTCTTATACTTATGTACATATACTTTATACATACTTATACTTATACCTATACTAAGGTTTATACCGTATTTCTACATGTATACATACTCGTATACCTATACGGTGGAATAAGTATTTTACACTAAAATTTCGTATGCCTACATTTGTCCTTAAGAAAAGTCCTCTAATTCCATATTTTTGTGTTGTTATGTACATATTTAGTGTAGTATAGGTATGTTTAGTAAGATTTGATCTTAAATTAGGTTATGTACATGTTATATACTCATGTACAAAGGTTTCTCTACTTATACTCTCTTGGTATTTCATTATGTATGCATACATAGAAGCATATCCTCATGTCTTTCTTTCTTCTCTTTCAAACTTCAAACTTCTACACATAAAGAAGGAAACTTTGTTTCCTCTTCTTCAAGACAAACCTAACCATATAACTACTTATCTAATCTACCTAATTAACTAACTAATGACTAATAAAAAGTAAGATAAAGCACTTAAAAACATACCTTTTATGATGTTGAAATGGAGGAGACAAAAGGGGAGAAATGAAAGGGAAAGAAGGAAGGGGAACTCACGGCAAAGAAGGAAGGGGAACTCACGGCATGGAAGGGGACCTTTTTGTTTTGTTTCTTTTGTTTGTTTCTCTTAATGTAAAGTAACATGTGGTGGGGTTAAGAAGAAGATATGTGGACGGCAACAAAAGGAAAGGAGAGAAAAAGAAAAATCAAAAAGAAAAGAAAAGGAAGACATCATTACATAAGAGATATTTTTCTTATCTCTTAACATATGTTGACTTTTCAAAATGTTGACTTTAGTCAACATGTGTTGACTTGGTCAACATTTGAAATTTGGTCAACATGTGTTATCTTAGTCAACATTTCTTAAGTATGTGTAATTTTGTGCACATAATGTAGTAATTAAGGGAAATTAGGGGAGAAATGAAAGAAATGAGATAAATTGAGGTATATGATGCATTGATGAGTAAATGTGGTTGATGAGATCTTACTTTAGGTCTTTAGAGTCCATATATCTCATGTGATAAATAACTTTGGATAACAAGTATAAAAAGTGCTAATTTGGGCATTGAAGTTCACTATATGTAACTTAATCTTCAACTATAACCCTAATCCTAAGTAAGACCATCTTAATCATATATTTAAGGGATAAATATAATCTATGACCCATTATCTTAGTTCCTAATGGATTACTTGACAATTTGAATCATATAAGTAAAAATGAGGGTTATCTCTAACCATTTACTAACGATTTTGCAAAATATAAGCATTATATTTTCAATTAGGGTTTTAGGATATATCATGATGAATTGGTGTATATATGTCCTTAATGAAATCATTTTTAAGGTTTTTATCACTTTCGAATTGAATCTTTAGCTTTTAGAAACATTTAGGGTCGAAAAATTCTTTACGTGATTAATTAAGTCTTTTAGGGTTTTCACTTTAATTAGTCTTGTCGATTCCTAAATTGTCTACTATAGTTGAGTCTATTTCAAAACCTAGATCGAAACTTTCAAGTGTTTACAGTAATCCATTTTAGAAAGTGTATTAGGGTTTACTAATTTAGGTTCCTAATTATGATACACTTTTCTTCTTTTCTTAGTTTATAATCTATGCTTATGTCATCGCTTACATCATCATTTGCTTATGTCATTGCTTATGTAGTCTTTTGATGATGTCATGGCTTATGTAATGTTTAGATGATGTCATGGCTTGTGTAATCCATTTATTACATGTGTATATATATGTCATTAAGTACTTATACATATACATTTGTTATATACCTACCTATACTCATAATATACTAATATGTGTACTTATGTACTAATTTATGTACTAATACATATACCCATATACGCGTACGGTGACATACATATTTTTATACGTATTTTCGTATGCCTTATCTAGCCCCTTAAGAAAGCTTCACAATTTCATTCTTTTTGTATTTTAAGAGTATATTTGACATGATATATGTATGTATAGTTAGTATATACCTTATTTTAGGTTATGTACATATGTATACTTATGAACAAAGGTATTTATACATGTATTCTTCTAGCATATCCTTTTATACATATACTTAAGGACATATGCACATGCATATCCTTCTTCTTCTTCATGATTCCTGGATTTCTACACTTAAAGAGGAGAACTTTATGCTCTTTTCTTCAAGACAACACTAAACACATAACTACTTATCTAATCTACCCGATTAACTAACTAATGAATAATATAAAGTAACATAAAACAACTTAAAGACATACCTTTAATTGTGTTGGAATTAAGAAGACAAAAGGAGGAGTGATGAGAGTGAAATGGGAAAAAGAAGCTCACGGCAATGGGGAGTGTTTTTGTTTTGTTTCTTTGTCTTTGTTTTTGATTATGGAATACAACAAATAGTGGGACCAAAATGAGGAATAAGTGGACGGTAACAATTGAGGGGAAAGGGAAAAAGAAAAATCAAAAGAAAAAGAAAAGAAAAGCCATCATGAAGTTAAGATATTTTCTTTCTCTCTTAGTCTTTTGTTGGCTTTTCAAAATGTTGACTTGGTCAACCTTTGGACTTTGGTCAAGATGCATTATCTTAGTCAACATTCCTTAAGTATGTGTAATTTTGTGCACATAATGTAGTAATTAAGGGAAATTAGGGGAAAAATGAAGGAAATGAGAAGAAATGAGGTATATGATGAATTGATTAGTAAGTATGGTTGATGAGGTCTTACTTTAGGTCTTTATAGCTTATATATCTCATTTGATAAACTACTTTGGATAACAAGTGCAAAAAGTACTAATTTGAGTATTAAAGTTCACTACATGTAACCTAATCTTCAACTCTAACCCTAACCCTAAGTAAGACTATCTTAATCATATATTTAAGGGATAATTATAATCTATGACTCATTATCTTAGTTTCTAATGGATTACTTCAGAATTCAAATCATATAAGCATGAATGAGGGTCATCTCTAACCTTTTACTAATGATTTGGCAAAATATGAGCATTTTATTATCAATTAGGGTTTTAGGGTATATCATGATGAATTAGTGCTTTTATATCCTTAAAGTTATAGTTTTAGGATTTTTATTACTTTAGGGCACAATCTCTAATGTTTTTACACATTTAAGGTTTCACAAATTCTTATGCGATAAAATCTTCGATTGCCATCTTAGGGTTTTGATGAGGTTCGAGGTTTTAGGGTCTTCGTATGCGGTTAGGGGTTCAATTGATGATTTAAGGTTTTTCGTGTCCACTTTAGGTTTTGGATTGAGATTTTAATCGATTTTAAATCTTACTGGCTCTTTTGAATTCAGGAAAAATCATTTATAGTTTGGACGTTTGTTTCTATACTTAGAAAGCTGAATTCGTGGGGTTTACAGCCACTTTTAAAGATCCTAAACTCACGGCATCAAACTCTACTTTGTGTCTTCCATTTGTCAACCTTCAAAGCCACTTTTAGGATCCTTAGAACACCTTCTAAACCCCACTTCAAAGGACCAAAGCTCAAGATTCCGAAAAGGTGACAAGAAGGAGAAAGTAAGACAAGAAGCTTAAGTAGAAACTTAGTACATAACCACCATACTTTTGCTTTGTGGACAAGTAAGTGTTTCTTTGTGTTAGCGGCTTAGTATTCCATGTTAAGAGACCATGTTTTCTTGAGGATATTAGTATGATCATAAGTTGATGAAATAGGTAAGACCACCCTAAGAAGCAAATTCATGAAACCTTTACATAAGGAGGTTTACAAGAGGAGGCTCCAGAAGTAGGTTGTGAAGAAGAAGGCCTGGGTCCAAGAGATTAGGACCTCGACTGCTATTAGAGAGGATGAGGATACCCCTCTGAAGAAGAAGAGTAAGAAGGGTACTGTTGGCTCCTTAGAAGGAAAGAAAAGTAAGAGGGGCTTGGAGGGCCCATTGGTCCCTAAAGTTGTTGACGACATGCTGATAGGGGTTCCTTTAGCTACCCTTGTAACATAGACTCTGTCAGGACCCTAAAAGGGGCCTAGTAGAATTACCTAAAATTTCCACAACATGTGTGCACCCATGCTATGAAAACCACCTTGCAAGTCAAAGATTGCAAGACTCTAAATGATTAATCACTAAGGTTACTGATTTTTAAATAATCAATTTACTGTAGAATACAAATATAAATAACTATGGGTATTCGATATCCCACAGTTCCTTAGAACCGTAGAGAATCGGTATCCCTTACCAAATAATAAGACAGGATATACTAGCATTAGAGTAAGGTTTAGTAAATAAATATTTTTTGCAAATGATGTCTATGTATTATCTAAAAAGTACTCAGCTACTTCTAATACTAATGTACATATCTTCATCTCACACTCAGCACTCGAGACATATCTCAATCCCATTGTATGTAAACCTGCAAATGAAACTAAGGGGGAATGAGCATAAAACAGCTCAGTGAGTTCATTCCTCACCACTACCGGTCAAGCAAGTTTTCACACATTATTATCATACATGCAAGCAAGCTATCCACATACATAACGAATGCAGGCGTGATGAATGCAAGCGACAAATCCATAGGAGTGGAACTATGGAAGGTGTAGAATTACGTCATCTACACTTCGATTATCCCTTGTACTTACCTGCACAGGTCACCTCAGCTTACCCGCATGAGGTTACCTAGGGGCACCACCCCACTAGACAAAACTCGACTATTACCTTAGCCGAGAAAAGAGTTTCAATCCAAATAAGGGGAGTCTAAACTAGGACTATCTACCCTCCAACGCCTTTCGGGCACAAACATGCGAGTCCTCTCATAACCAAAATTTAACCAAGGGCTTATAGGCACAATAAAGCGAGTCCTCTCGCTATCAAGTAGAGAACCCATGCTAGCTTTGCCTTAACATTAAAAATACTCTTTATGGCTCCTCAAGCCCTTACAGTGATCATGTAAAAATTTGTTTACGGATACAAAAGCTTTTTCCAAAAATACTTTTCTTAAGATTTTTGTAAGGCTAGCACTCTCTATTCATACCTTTACCAAGTCATAGACATGCGATGAGTAAAACCGGTTATTTAGGTAGATATTTATATTTATCAATTTAAAAAGGTGATCACACAGATGATAACATACAAGCAGAGCAGTCATTCGAATATACAAGCAATAGCAAATAGCAAAACATCTACAAGTAACACGCACAAGCAAGTAGCAGGTCATCAGAACTCCTTCACCTGGATTATTGCTCATTCTCTAAGCCTTTAGGGTTTCCAGGACTCGATATCGAACGCCTAAATCAAAATGGTAAAACTTATAAATATTCTAAGAATTCAGACTCCTTAGTTAATTAAAAGTCTATTACAGTTTATCTAGTTTCCTCCAATATAACCCGAGTATAGTGTATATAAGGTTAACCCGAGTATAGTATGTATGGGGTTACCATACCCCATGAGATTAATAGTAACTATTTTCTTATATTAATAAGGTATGAGGCTTCCTTTATGTATTTTGTAACTTTTTCATTCTGATTCCGATATTTGCGAACTTATATTCGTTTTTCATCCTTTTCGGACGCACGTTCAGACGGTGATGTCCGTTTTAGACGTTAGGACCCGCGTTTTACGATATGGGCTAAATTTATTGACATTTTATCTTATTAAAGTTTAATTATTCCTATTGGCTAGTTTTATGTTCCATTTTAGTAGTTAATGATTTAATTAGCCATTTATTCTTATACTTAGGGACTTTTACATTGGTATTACTAATCTATGTCCTTGATTAAGTTCGATTCAATTTAGGAAGGGTATTAGGGTTTAAGGTTTTGGATCCTAAGTACATGTACATACTTATTTTCTTCTTTTATAAGCTTATGCTTATATCATTGCTTATGTCATCAATCACTTGTGTCATTGCTTATGTCATCATTTGCTTACCTCATCACTTACTTCATCATTTGCTTACATAAACCTCACCTCATGCTTATGTCATATGTACATGTCTTATGCACATTTCATTTCTTCCCTTATACTTATGTACATATACCTTATACATACATATACTTATACCTATACTTAGACTTATACCATATTTATATGTGTATACATACTCATATACCTATACGGTTAGATACGTATTTTTATACAAAAATTCGTATGCCTAATCTTTTCCTTAAGAAAAGCTTCCTAATTTCATCCTTTTGTGTTTTTATGTATATATTTAGTGTAGTATAGGTATGTATAGTTAGATATGATCTTAAGTTAGGTTATGTACATGATAAATACTCATGTACAAAGGTTCACATACTTGTACTCTTTTGGTATTTTCTTATGTGCACACACTTATAAGCATATACTCATGTCTTCCTTTCTTCTTCTTCAAAAGTTCTAATTTCTACACTTAAAGATGGAAACTTTGTTTCCTCTTCTTCAAGACAATACTAAACACATAACTACTTATCTAATATACTTAATTAACTAACTAATGAAGAAGATAAAACAAGATAAAGTAGCTTAGATACATACCTTTGCTTATGTTGGAATTAAGAAGACAAAAAGGAAGGTGTTGAAGGTAAAATGGAGATGGAAGCTCACGGCAATGGAGGAGGATTTTTGGTTTGTTTCTTTTGATTTGTTTTGCTTATGGAAGAAGGAGAATGGTGGGGTCTAGAAGGGAGAAGATGTGGACGGCAATTGAGAAGAAAAAAATCAAACAGAAAGAAAAGAAAAGCCATCATTAAGGAAGATATATTTTCTTTATCTCTTTAGTTTTTTGTTGACTTTTCAAATTGTTGATTTTAGTCAACATGTGCTGACTTGGTCAACTTTTGGACTTTGGTCAACATGTGTTATCTTAGTCAACATTCTTTAAGTATGTGTAATTTTGTGCACATAATGTAATAATTAAGGGAAATTAGGGGAAAAATGAAGGAAATGAGAAGAAATGAGGTATATGATGAATTGATTAGTTAGTATGGTTGATGAGGTCTTACTTTAGGTCTTTATAGCTTATAATCTCATTTGGTAAACTACTTTGGGTAACAAAAGCAAAAAGTACTAATTTAAGCTTTAAAGTTCACTACATGTAACCTAATCTTCAACTATAACCCTAACTCTAAGTGAGACTACCTTGATCACATACTTAAGGGATAAATATAATCTATGACTCATTATCTTAGTTTCTAATGGATTACTTAAGGATTCAAATCATATAATCATGAATGAGGGTCATCTCTAACCTTTTACTAATGATTTGGCAAAATATGAGCATTACATTATCAATTAGGGTTTTAAGGTAAATTAGGGTGAATTAGTGCTTTTGTATCCTTAAAGTTATAATTTTAGGGTTTTTATTACTTTAGGGCACAATCTCTAATGTTTTTCCACATTTAGGGTTTCATATATTCTTACACGATTAAATCTTTGATTGTTATCTTAGGGTTTTGATGTGGTTTGAGGTTTTAGGGTCTTCGTATGCGGTTAGGGGTTTAATTGATGATTTAAGGTTTTTCGTATCCACTTTAGGTTTTGGATTGAGATTTTAATCGGTTTTAAATCTCATTGGCTCTTTTGAGTTTAAGAAATCATCTATAGTTTGGACATTTGTTTCTATACTTAGGATTCTAAATTTGCGGGGTTTACAAACTCCTAAGGAGAGCTCAAGCAAGCCATCCCCAATATTTAGTGGCAACTCTGGTAGGGTTGTTGTGAATTTCTTCACTAGAAGCCTAGCAGTGCTTAAGTTGTGGATTAGGGACGAGCCCTCTAATGATAAGGCGGGGGGCCAGCAGCAGCAACAACAATGATAGTAAGCTTTGAAGGATACTCTACTAGGCTATAGTATAGAGGCATTTGAGATTAACGACTAGTTGTAGTATTTTCCTTGTCACATGAAGGAGTTGATCTTAATACCTGTGAACTTCATGTTAGACATCTCCAGGCTCTTCAATAGCAAGATAAATTTTGAGGCCGTAGTGGTAGCCCTAGGCAAGCTACCTACAGTAAGGTTAAAATGTTGTAAATTTGGGGTTATGAATTATTTTGTATACTTACTAGTTTGTTTACTCGTATAAAGGCCATCGTAATCATAAGTGATCTATGAGGATCTCATCTCGACCTATGGCAACATGAAGGAAGGGAACAAGAAGCTTACTGATGAGGTAACTTGGATAAGGACTAGAGCCAAAGTTGTAAAGAAAAGGATTAAGGAGCTTATGGCTTTGATAGATGCTCATAAGCTCGAGCTAAATGAGGAGGGGGAAGGCAAAGAGAAAGGAAAATGAGCTTAATGAGGCTAAGGCTAGGTTATAGGGTCAAGAGGTTGAGCTAAGCGATGGTTGAGGAATGACCTTAGAGGCCATTTAGTAGATCTTCATGAAGATTACTGTGGTGTCCCAATGCTAAAGCTAGCATGTAGGGAGGAAGAGTAGTAGGAGTTGAAGTTTTTCAAAATTACCTGAGTCCGCTTCCTTCATTAATTGGTTAGGATGCGTTAGAATCCATGGAAGGTTCCAAAGAGGAGTTTATTACGGAAGGTAGCCATGAAGATCCAGCTAGGAGTAATAAAGGCTCTCTATGGCTATTTTTTCTTTCTTTCCATTCCATATGTTTTGTATATTTTTCTTTTTTCCTTGTCTATTTTCCTATACTTGGGGTTGGGATGCTAACCCTTAAGCTTTAAAAATATAATGTTGATCAATGAAAGTACTTATCCCCATTTGTGTTCTCTCCTCGTATTACATATGACATTGCATGTTTATCCCCTTTGTTATTTATTTTGCTAAGTAATGGTGTAGACTTATGTGTTCGAATGCTTATTGAATTGTAAGGGGTTGGATGACCTATGGTTTAAGCTTAGGTGAGTCGCTCAAGGCACCAAGTCATGTTTAGTGTTCGGTGTAGTAGTACCTCAACTAGGTTGTTTCTAGCTCTTTATGTTGGTCTAGCCTTGTGCATTTTGATTGATGTTTTACTTATAAGTGTTTGAATGTCCTTGGGAGAGTTATTTTATCGAGGAATGCCACATGTAAGGTCATGGGCTTTCTGTCCAACTCATACCTAGTTCTGACCATAAACCCTTCGTAAGTTACCAAAGAGTCATAAACTAGTATGTTGACTAAGTTGGGGTAGTTGGTCTAAGATATTAACCCTTCAGGTGCAAGTACTACTAGGGTGCTCGAGGTTGGGGATGTAAATTAACCTATTATGCTAGTGACTTGGGGCTTTCAAGTGTTTAGATTGGCGAGAGTGCCTGAGCATTGAAGATGTGCATTGATTTGATTATGCCAAGGCCTTTCTTCCTTCAGATGTCAGTACTGATAGGGGCTTAGGTATGAAGATGAAGATCCCCTAAAGATGAGAGTGCCTGGCATAAACTAGTAAAAAGAAAAGTAGATAAGTGTATGGGAACTCATGTTTCATTGATTCTTAAATAGTTAAAACTTAAGCTCATTATAATATTTCAAATAAAATAAGGCCTTAGGTTATTTGCATTCCATGTCTCCGGGATGAGTTGCTTATCTAAGGTCTTTAGTTTGTAGGCTCTGTTGCCCGTATCTTCCTTCATTCGACGTGGGCTTTCCTTGCCCTTTGTTGGAACCCATTGCCTTTAGCTTACAGTATACTGATAACTCTGGTTTTAAACATATTTCATATGGTGATTTTATAGTATTTCCCTTACATTTTTGGTTTTCTTTAAAGAAATTGATACTTAATTGAGTAAAATGTTGATTTCAGGGTTTAAACGCATTCTAGGCTCGAAAACGAAGAAAAGGAATCAAGTTTCACTCAATTCCGAGTTCAAACGAAGAAGTTATGAAGTTGTGCAGAAAATTTGCCTAAGTACAGAAAGTTACACGACCTGGGGACACGGCCATGTCCCAGGCTGTGTCGGGTGACGAAAACAGAATCTTTGTAATACACATATAAAAGGATATCTTAGGGTTTCAAAAGGAGGAGAGATATTATAGAAACAAGAGACACAAGAGACGAGAGGAGATTACGTTTTTGATGAAACTCGTTTTTAGATTCGTTATGATAGCTTAGAATTCGAGTATTTAGGATTATGGAATCTAGGGTTTCATGTAACCCTTGGATTGGATTATAATTTCAATAAAGTTTCTATTTTTTTTCTTGATTCAATTATGTTGTTTAATTGTGGATTGATAATTCTAGAGTGTCAATATATGATATTATGCATGTTGATTGAGAAATTGTATGTGTAATTAGATCTAGGCATAATTGAAGAGAATTACATGTATACTTAGAGATAAGATACATGTTTCTTCCGGAAAGTTGATTATTTGTGTGGGAATTTATTATACGTTAATGCGATTCTAAATTATATTACTAAGTGAAGAGATTTCGGTAAATAATTTAGGATTAGGGTTAATATGCTTGAGAAAGATATTAGCTTTAATTGTGAATCCCTCCGGTCAAGAATAATAGAAATTGAATTGGATATATTTAAAAAAGGTTACATGTTAAACACTAGGGGAAATAATTCCTAAATACATTATTGCATACTTGAAGTCGTTCGTAGTTTATTGCTTCCTAATTTGCGTAATTAAGTCTCATAAGTAGTTTAGTTGTTAATTTCAATATTTTTAATTCATTCAATTTATCACAATTTTTCGGTTAGATAATAAAGCTAAAGTTAATATTAGTACTCAAAATCTCTGAGGGATCGACTCGGACTCACATCTGCTATATTAAAACTGATAGGTGCACTTGCCTCATATCATATACTAACTCTTCGAGATCGAACACCTTGTACTTGACCTTTTTATTGTAGTACCAAGTTACCTGCTATTGACAAGTAGTTACCTAAGCATTGGCAATGTCATATACCTCGTCAATTGTATCATGGTTGGCTTCCAAAGCCATGTGATTAGCGTTGCCATTGAAGTTTTGAACCCTACTTATCAAGAGTTTAAGCTCAAAAAGTAAGACGGCTTTGGAACCAAAGGTAAGGTGTAAGGATATCTCTTTAGTTGAAGTTTTGTGAGCAGTTCAATACCCCCATAGGATGTTGGGGAGCTCATTGGCTTACTTCCCCTATACTTGTTCCACTTTCTTCTTCAAATTGTTAAGAATGATCTTAATGATTGCTTTGACTTGGTTGTTAGACTAAGGGTAAGTTACTAAAGTGAATTAGGGACTTATGTGATGCTCCTCATAGAATTCCCTAAACTTGGCACTATCAAAATGCTAGCTATTATTCATGATCATAGTGTAGGGTACACTAAACTAGTTCAGGATGTGGGTAAGGATAAAGTCTTTGGCTACCTTGGCTATAGTATTAGTAATAGCCTGAGTATTGACTTACTTATTAAAGTACTCAATAGTCACTAAGAAGAACTACAACCATGGATGCTTTAGGGAAGGGCCTAAGGATGTTAAGTCTCCACTAGGCAAATGGCATTGGACTCATCATAGGGTAGAGGTCAGTGGTTAGGGCATAGATGATGGATGCGTGTTTTCGATACTTATGACATTCTATACCATAGCCTTTGCATCTTCTTTAAATTGGCGGCCAGTAATAGCTAAGTTTAACGGCTTAGATGTAGAGTGCCTAGGCTTGGATATAATTATTATAGGCCCCAATGTACAACTCTTTGAGGGCATGGATTCCTTCCTCAAGTTTGAAGCACTAAAGGAGTGGGACGTTATACTTATAATGATAGAGGATATCGTCGATGATGGTATAGTTTGTTATATTGTAGGTTAACCTTTTAGCTTTGCCTTTATTCTCAGGTAGCATCCTGATCTTTGGATAATTAATGATTGAATTCATCTAGCAAGGCTCAATGGGGGAAGGTAGATCTTAAGTACTTCTTACTATTGCTCTTTGATTGTGCACTCAAGAAGATATTGTAGGAAGATCTACTTATCATTCCTGTAGGGTGCTTGGAATACGAGCTATGATAGTCTATCTACTTTGCGTTCTCTAATTAAGGAATCTTGTTTATGTTCCATGAAGTGAACCCCGAGGTAAGATATTACACTACTCGAAGATCCTTTGTTATGGTTTCTCCAATTGCCTTGTATTCCCCTTTCACTTGCTGCACTACGAGCGAAGCGTCTGAGTAGATCTTTACTCTCTTAATCTCGATGTCTTTTGCAATCTTCAAGCCAATGATAAGTGCTTTGTACTCGACCTCATTATTGCTTTTTAGGAATCTGAACTTGAGCGCATATAGGACCTTATACCATAATGGCTATGCAAAATAATGCTTACTCTATACCCCCTCCTCCAAGTAGAAGATCCTTGGACATAGAGAGTCCATACTAGTATGTCAATCTCTTTCAGTGCTTCCTCTTCTCTAGTATGTTCGGCAATGAAGTTCACAAGGACCTATGCCTTGATATTTCGCCTCAGTTAGAATTGGATTCCATATGTGTTGAGCTTTAATGAGTACATGACCATGCAATTAGAGGCATTAGGCTTCTACAAGATGGTCCATAGTATTTGGTTGATGAGGATGACAATAGAATGAGCTTAAAAGTATGGTCTCATCTTCTTTGTAGTGATGACTACAACTAAGGAAAATTTCTCTACCTATGTGTACTCGATCTCCAAGCCCTGTAGTATATAGCTAACATAGTAGACCAACTTTTGCTATCTTCCATCTACTTGGATGAGGATAAAGGATAGTGCTCAGTTACTGATTGCTAGATATAAGTAGAGTTCTTCCCCTAAGACTAGTTTGGAGAGCATAGGTAGGGTAGTGAGGAATCGCATGAGCTTATCAAAGGAGGTTTGACACTCTTTGGTTTAGGTAAACTTCGATGGGTTATTCGATAGCTTAAAGAACTTAGAGCACTTGGTTGCACTTTGGGATACAAAGTAATTGAGCACGATAGTCTTACTTGTGAGTTTTTTTTGCTTCCTTAATAATTTTAGGGGGTTTCAAGTTGTAAATGGCTTTGATCTTGTCTAGGTTAGCCTTAATACCATGCTCTATGACCATGAAACCGAGGAACTTACTTGAGGCTACTCTAAAGATGCACTTTTGAGGATTTAACTTCATGGTTATTTTACTAGTATATTAAAGATCTTATGCAAATCCTCAATGTGGTCAGCCTTACCTCTGCTCTTAACGATCATGTCATCAATGTAGACCTTATCATTTCATTTAAGCTGTAACTTGAAGATTGTTATCACCAATTATTGATTTGTTACCCCAGTGTTCTTGAGGTTGAAGGGCATAACTTTATAGCGATAAGTATTGAAGTTGGTGAAAAATGAAGTGTGAACTTTATCTTCAAGGGTCATGCATATTTGGATGTAGCCTAAATAGACATCCATGAAGTTAACCATTGCATGCCTTAGCATCAAGTTGAAAAGATAGTTGATTTTAAGGAGAGGGAAGTAGTAGTTTAGGTAGGCCTTATTGAGATCTACATAGTGTATACACGTACAACACTTCCTGTTAAACTTCTTGACTAACATTGTAAAGTCAAGTAATGCTCCTCCCTCATGAGTCCAATATGGAGCAGCTTTTGGATCTCCTGATCAATGGCAGTCTACCATTCGGGTGCAAACTAACTTTTCTTCAACTTGACAAGCTGCACATTGGTGTCCAGTTGGAGGTGGTACGTTGCTTTGGGGATGTTAATGATGCCTGGCATGTCTTTAGGGGACAGAGCAAAAGCATCGACATTAGATTGGAGGAAGTTGATAAGTTGGTCTCTATGCTTTGCAAAAAGCGACATCCTTATCCGCATTGTTTGCTTGAAGCTACTCCTAAGCTGAATTTCTTTAATCTTCTTGGATGGCTCTCTTTGTGAGTTATGTGTTTCCTTTGATTGTAACTCAATGTATATTACCTCATCATGAAATAGGGCCTTAAGGTAAAGTGATTAAGAAAGCTTTTGGTTACTTCAAGCTATGGCAAGTCTTGTAGGCATTGGGAATTTTACCTTAAAGTATTGGTAGCCAATACACAAGTTGAACTTGGTGACTCGATCTTCCTAATATGGTGCTGTATGGGGAACAATGGTCGATGACCATGAAATTGATTAGCTATGAGGCAACATGCTTGTCATCATGTAACCAAACAAGTAGAGTGATCAGGCTTATGGTTAGTATAGGTTTACCGCCGAAGCTTATTAAGCTATGCCTATAGTATTATAGGTACCCCTCAAGTTAATCCTTCATCTAAATATAAGCATGGTAGAAGAGAATGTCTCTTGAGTTGTTGTTGTCAATTAATGTCTTAGGGACATTGAAGTACCCTATCTTTACATTGATGAGCAGTGGATCGATGTGCAGGTGCTTGATACCCTCTCTGTCTTCGATAGAGAATAAGATGGTGTTGATATTTGGTTTCTTGCCTCAAATTGGGAGTACTTTATGCTCCATTGTAGAGGAAGAGCTAGCACCCCCCATCCTTAGGCTTCTAATGATTGTTTGGACCTAGCTTCACTTGTTAAGACATTGTTGGTCATTGAAGATATCTTGTTACTGTTGTTGCTTGTCAGTTTGACATCGTTGGAATGGCCATTGGACCTAGTTCCTATCATTAATGATGAGGTGGTCGATGCGACCTTAATGCACGAGGCCTTCAATTGCATTCTTCAAGTGCCTAGACTCTTTTATAGTATGCTTGTGTATGTTGTGGTAATGACAAAACTTGTTTGATTTTGTAGCTTTTGGTGTTTCTTGAACTTAAAGAGGTTTTGGAAGTTTTCTTTAGACCTCATAGAGGATCTCATTGAAATAGCAGTTTAATGGGGTATAGTTGGTTTAGTTAGTGAATTTCTACTTCTACCTCTCTCGGTAATGCTTCCTTGAGAAGGACAGTCCATTTTCTTTAGGATCGAGCTGATCCTTGATTGAGCTACTTTTATCATGGTTATCGATCTTGAGCTTGGCCTTAATGGTGTCCTCTTGGGGAATATATTTCTCTGCTATCCTCATGAACTCATCTCAAGTCTTGAGGTGGTTAAGGGTGATGGCCTTGAAGAGTTTGTAGAGTAGTCAACTTCTTTGATTATAACCTAGAGCAAAAACCCTATGTCAAGCTTTAGGACCTAAAGGTTGGCCTGATTGAAACATTCCAAGTAGGCCCTAAGTGTTTCATTGGGCCTTTACTTAATGTTGTATAGAGTGGATAAGTCCCTGTATAGTACTTTGCTATTGAGGAAGTGCTATTGGAACCTTATAGCAAGCTTATTGAAGGATTGGATTGAACCATCCTAAAGGGTATTAAAACCATAATAGTGCTACCTTTGTTAGGGTGCTTAGGAAAGCTTTGTACATGATGGTGCATGAGAAGTTGTCAAGGCTCATCATAGAGCAAAAGTACACAAGATGGTCATTGGGTTCACTTGTGCCATTATAGCTATTGAGGTAAGGGAGCTAAACACTTGTAGGAGAGTTTCCTCTAAGATGATGGGTAAGAATAGGCTTTGGCTCATCCTAATCTTGATAGCTGAGCTAAGGATTTGGCTCTATTTTGCTTGTGCTTGTTAGAGATGTAGCAAATGTACTTGTCTAGCTCTTGGCCATTCATGTCCTCGAGTGATTTTTGAGAGCGGCCTAGGAAAAATGTCAAATCCAAAATTTACATAGTTACTTCAAGTAGATAATTTCAAGCGTTTGTGAAACTAACTTAATTGAGTTAGAAATTTACAAGTGAGCTCGAGACATTAGTTAACGAGACTTCTTGGACTTAGATTTCAAAAATAATAAAATAATAATATAGCTAAAATAGTATAATTATATTATACTACTTAATATTTAACATAATCACATATGATAGATTCTAATAATTACTGAATTTGTAAAGATAAATTATGTATGTAATAAAAATATTATATGACATAAAATAATATATAGAGTATGCATACATACCTCATATGTAATTACTATGTGTAACTATATAGCCTTAGTTATCTAAAATACCCGATTAACTACCGTTTAAGTTAAAATAAATTAAGAAAAATAAAAAAATCCTTAAAATTAGTGAGGTACATGTGGAAGCCTTAAGAATAGGTATGGGCTTAAGAGTTAAGCTAAATGACATGTTGGGCATCTAGTATATAAGCTAATCTTCAAGAGGAGAGAGAAAAACAATTCATTTGGTAATTCCCTAAGCTCTAGAAAATCTAGAAACCTCTCCATATATCTTGCATAGAAATAGGAAACTAGGAAAAATAAGTGGGGGTTACAAAAATCAAAGGGGAAAATTTGTAAATTATAGAGTAAATTGGTGCTAATATGGGCTTTAGGGTGTTTGATGGATTAGGCAGTTGTTGGAACCAGCCACTACCACTAGACGACAAAGGAGCCCATGTTTGGATTGATTGATATAGTGGTCCCCACCATTGATGGTCGAAAAGTCTATTTTCCGGTGAGTATTCATTTTGCATCGATTTTCATTAAATTATTAAAAAAATAAAAATTACCTAGAAAATTATACAAAATTTTATTCCGAAATATTTTCATGTGTAGAATTCAAGAAAAATATTAATTTGCATAAGTTTAGTAGTTATACTATATATCCTTAAGAAATTGATAAAACCAAACTATTTTAGATATTGTTAGCTTAAAGATGTAGTTTCGACGTTAAAATTTTTCTATAAACTTCTCTATACTTATATTAAATTGTTATAAAAGTATTTTTTACAAAACTATTTTTTATATTTTTATTTAATTTTTGAGCTTTATACTGTGCTTAAAATAGTGTTTTTAGCAAAAATTTCTATATTCTCCTAAAGGATCTCCTTTGGATTCTAAGCTCAATCATTTAGTAGAGTATTTATATCATGTTGGAACTATTGAATTGAGTTTTATAGTAAGAAGCTATGGTAAGTGAAGATTTTGCCTTTATATGATTGCTTTAATAGTTTGTCTACTTAAGAAATATGAAGAATCGATAAATTATGATGTGTTTTTGTGAAAAGTTAGGAAGTAGTGAAGTTGAGTATTGATGAAAGAAGTGTTACTTAGAGTTGTTCCTAGCAAGAGTTAGAGGAAAAGTGAACAAATTCATTAGTTATAGAGAGTTAGCTAAATATAGAGGATTTTGCATGAATACTATATTCATGAATCTATTTAGAAGCATAATCAAAGGTAAATGTAAAAGTGAAATGTGAACATATGGGAGCTTAGAAGCTAAATCAGAGGATAATTTCCTAGAAACCTTAAGATTAGCTAAAATTAAAAGGAAATTTAGAGGATTTTGCAGCCTAAAATGATACATGAAAACTAATGAACTACTTAAGAAATCTTAACTTGTAAGTGAATACAGCTTAAAACTCATGTCAAAACAACTAAAATCATGTAAAATGAACTAATTACTAATAATTCAAGAATCAAATATGAATTTAATCTAATCTATTATGTATGTATTGGGATAGTCCAAGACCATCAGGGTGACGGTCAATATTAGTAAACTAGTGAGTATAGGTAAGTTGGGATCTATGCATCATAGTATGTTGGAGTATTTTGTTAGAGTACTTGGAGACTTAAGAGTGTATTGGTTTTGCTTGTAACTTAGCTAAATGTGTACATGTCTCATGTGTGATTGTTTACTCGAATCGTGGACTTGGAGTGCTACTTTATTCAAATATACCCAACTTGCTTTATCTTGTGAATTTGTTGATCACCCCTAATTGGAATTAACCAAAGACTGACCTTTAAACTAACTGGACATGCATAACAATCTACTAGGGGAATAATTAGGTGTATTAGAACAAATCTAACCCCTTTGATAATGATAGTTGAAATGGTCCTTTTCTTATCCTTGGTTGAACTAAGTGACAAGAGAGGAGGTCGTAGCAAAGTTGGGGGTTATGATTTAAAGGTGGACTCGAGAAGAGTGTGTTCTCCATTGCACAAGCCTGAGTTTGGTATAGTTTAAGTTACGTTGAAACTCCTCAATCCAGATTAGAGCGAATGCAATTTCTTTAACCTCATAATGGATTGGTTAACATTATACGATGTCTCATTTGGTTACTTGCATTGCATTTAGTTAAAATATAATGTTTGAAACCATGTTTGTGTTTGAGGTACTCTTTTGTCTCCATCTTGCTTACTGAGCTAGTTATACTTACATCCCTAAAGACCCTTCTGTAGGTGTTGACTAAAAGTTTTGAAGTAGTACTATAATCATTCTTAGGTTAGTACACATTAGGTTAAGAAAGTGAGGAGACCTAAAAACTTACCTAAACCTAATCTTTTGATTTAGCTTTTCTTGGTCTTTTATGGAAACTAACTAGGATCCCCTAGGTTGCCCATTAGTTTCTTACTTTAATGTGCATAGACTTCAAAACCTGTAGCTTTTAGTAAACTTTTAATGAAAACTAGAACTTTTGATGTATAAATACTTATGTAAATATTACTCTATTATAAAGATGTGTATTATAAGTTATATTGAACAAGTATTTTGAAAAACTATACCACAAGTCTTATTAGTAATAGGTATTAAATTGGATGCTTCAAAGTGGTTAGTCGGCTACACTTTGGTGTGAATTAAGTCCATGATAGAGGTTGTAAGGCCATTTTCTATCTTAGGATAGTTCATACGGTAGGACTGTTATGACTTCATCACTTCAGTGCATAATAGAAAGTTCCTTAAGTACTATGCCAATGCCTGATTGCTCATATAGCTTGGGTGCCTTATTGTGGTTTATGTTCAGTTGATTTCCTAAGGTCCTTGGGTTAGTAGCTATTAGGCTAAACATGATCATATAGGCTCACTACGTTCAATAGAGGTGGTGTAAAGCATCTATTCTATCTGCTTGGCCTATTGGATGAGCTGATAGAGTAGTCTTCATAGGAGACTTTGCTTTAAACCTTTTGCAAGGCAGTAACCTCCCTTTGAAGAGTAGTGTTTATTTCATAGGTTTTGCAATTTTCCTCCATCATCTTGTAGAACATCACCTTGAGCTCCTTGAACTTGGATGTTAGAGTAAGTGGTGGTGGTGATGGCTGACCACTTGTCCTCATGGTGGGATGCTTGTAGGTTAGTATTTTTGCTCTTAGCCATATACTGGATATGTGATAGAGGTTGGTGCCAAATGGTAATGGTTTGATCATGAGGAGTGGATGACTAGTGGTTTGATAATAGCATACGATGATAAACCTATAAGAAAGCCCCTTTATAGCTAAGCCAACAAGAGTCTTTTGATACTTAAGTTAGCAAAGGTAGGAAAGAGAGGAAAGTGTATGTATAAAAGAGTGAAGCAAAAGCTTTCAGGTTGTGATCTTTTGTACTTTTAGCTCCATGACCTTCTTAGGACATGTGGTAGGCCAGTTTTGGCTCATATGTAGTTGGTGCAAGAGATACATGCATGGTATGGGAGAGGATAGGGTTGCCTTGTCGGTTAGTAAACCTTAGGAAGGGTAGTTGTTACGGTTAAAGTGTGGTCACCATCACATGTAGGGTGGCTAAGTACTTAGGCCATATTATGGATGTTAGATAGCATTTAATTAGGAGAGAGAGAGGAACCAAAGGCTTCAAGCCATTCCCTAATCACCTGGCATGTGCTTGAGGGTCGAGACTGGCATTGCATCGTAAGCATGGATTGGGTAGCCTAAGGGATGAGGGGTCCTTAGGTGGGGACCCAAGGAGTTGGGCTCATAGAAGGTGCGACCTCTAAAGCCCAAATAGTCAGGCTTATAGAAGGTACGACCCCCAAGATCGAGGGGTGAGGCTCATAGAAGGCGCTAAGTAAAGTCTCTAGGATCTCTTGGAGGTTGAGGTGAAAAGGTACTTAGGTTAAGCTTAAGCAGGTTGTATTGGCATTAGGTAGATTTTTTGAATCTCTCGAGGAGGTCAAGGTGGAAGGGTTTTCAAGGTAGGTTCAAAGAGGTTGCACTTACTCATAGGTAAACCAAATAGTATGGTCCATCAGTTAGGCTACGAGGATGTGCCTAAGGGACCCAAGTAAGTTACTTAACTTATGTTGGAGTGAGCTTGTGAGGAGGGTGATAAAGCTTAATTGTGCCTATTTTAAAGGTAGATTTTATCGTGCTTTTATAGGCTTTTTGGTATAATTATAGTGTAATGATACTTTACTTGTAATATTTTATTTTAGCACTTTATTACACTAATTTGTATATTTTTATATTTTTGATGGGAAAAATGTGTGACATTAGAAAGTATACACTAGCTGATGGAAGTATGCAAAATTCCAAGAAAAAGAAATTGGCCTGTGAGCTCTACGAGTAAGGACCACATCATGGTCTTGGGCCATGGTCATTGCACAGATAGAGGATATGTGTTACTTATTGAATGAAGTCGAGTTCCCAATTCTAGGTATGCCATGTATCTCTTATTCCATGCAAGAATTAACGCATGTGGTCTATGGCCATGGTTTTAGGGTATAGTCATTCTAAGTTATTATTACAAAGAGTTGAAATCATTTAAGAGAGATACACTTATATCTTTTGCGGCCACTCTAGATGTGATTCCTTGTACTAAAAATAGAAGGGCTTGAAAAAGAAAAGTGAAAAAAGGAAAAAAAAAACAAAGATGTAGATAGAAGAGAGAAGATACATTAGATTAGGGTTTTAGAATAGTTATATCTTTTTTTTTTTTTTTCAGTTTTCAACATAAAAAATAATAGAAGACAATATTTGATCTTAAATCAATGATTGGAACTTTTTGTAGGTTGTTTCACTCTTCTTATTATATTTTTGATTTAGATGTTGCTTTCCTTATTTTTTGTTTCATGCTTTATTGATATTGGTTATTAGATACTTTAGATTATTAGTTAATGAATTGTGCTTATTGTTTAAAGTTTATGATTCCTTACTCACGACAACATGTATTTTGATTATCTTAGAATACGTGTCAATTAGGATTGAGTTACATAGACCTTTTTTAATTGATTAATGTGAACTGGATGATTTCGATTAAGCATAACAACGCTCTTTAATTCAATTAAAGTTTAGGAACAAAAAAGGGTTAATTTAGTTTATCTTTTGTCTAGGAATAGAAATGATAAATTGATTAATCTTGAGTATTTGCTTTACGAGAAGGAATTTCTAGTACTCAGTTGCTTTAAAACTAAACATATTAAAGACACCTTATTGACATTAATTGATATTTCTAGTTTTCTTTAGAATTTGATTATTTCATAACTTTATTTTAATTGCCTAAATTTAAACGGGATTAATATTATTAATAATTAGATGTCATTCTTTATAGGCTTGACTTGGTTCTCACTATTAATATTATCGCATACACGACATAGTACACATGTTATTAAAAATATGATTTTGTATTTGTTATAAAAAGTAAAGTTAGGTTAAGCGTATTAAGTTTTTAGCATTATTGCCGATGAATGTTTTACACTAATTTCAGTATTTAGGGCTATCTAGAACTAAGTGCTTCGATTTGTTTATTTTCATTTTCTTTATTTATTTTCTTTTAGTTTCTTTGTAGTGTCAAATTTCTACTTATTATTTTATCTTTTAGATACTTTTTTTCGGAAAATTGTTTGAGCTTCATCAATAAGAAAATTGCCATGCACCATAAATATGAGTGATAGTCATTTGGTTTTGACTATGAATATGAATCTCTAGCAATTAGAAAAAGGGATTATTAATAAAAGGTGCCTTAAGGATTTGAACCGCCATATGAAAATTAGAACTCTGAGAAGACTATGAGCAAGAATCATGCCCATGATTTAAGTTGTGTTGCTTTTGTAGCATAGCAAAGACATGACGTGTTGACTACTTAAACACCATGCAATAGCCCCTTTCCCCACTTTATTTCCACACATTCTTATGCACTACACATCGTCTTCTACACTTTATGCTTTGTATTCTCATTTCATCACAAAAAACTCACACTCTCACATACACATCCGTAACTTAGTAAGAAATCATCAAGTTAAGGTTTGTTCCTTAACTCTCTCTCTTTATCTTATGAGTAAATGTACATTGATTTCCTTAGTTGTCTCCTTTTCTTTTTTAGTTCCATGTTTAGGGTTTTAAATCCATAATCTTAAAGAGATTTTGGAACTTTATAACTGTTAGATCTCTATTTCTATTTGTTAATTATTGCCATTATTACAAGTAGTTGATTTTCCCATAGATATAGTTGAAATTCATGGACAAAATATAGCATATATTTGTGGATTTTCATAGTCTCTATTATTGATGTGAATTTTTTTTCACTCTTTTAGGTGTTCCTTCACATGAAAACTATTGTATCTTTTTGCAATATGAGGCTAATTAATGTATGGATTTATTAGATATGTTAAGTTAGTGTAATTTGCTATTTAGTAAATCAATTTAACTAAACTTATATTGTTTTGATATTATGCTATGGAAATAGGAACTAGATGAAATTTATTTTTGAGCTAAATTACATTAGTTTGTAAATATGCTTGAAAGTCGTTATGTTTAATGTCTATGTTAATTTTCTACACTTGTTAAATTTCTGGCATAAGTGTGAGGAAATTTATCTATGGATATGACCTCTTGTTTTGATAGATTTTTAGAAAAATACAACAAGAAGAAGGCAATAAGAAGCAACTGTAGAGATTGAAATCCTCAATTAAACCATCTTGTGCTTCAATTTCATGAATATGATCAATTGGAGAGATTTGCTAGACTTTAGAATGGGAAATTTGTAGACACATGTTATAGAGATAGGGAAGGGCTGATGAAAGTTGGTATGGAAGTTCATGTGAGAGATTTAATTTCTCTTGGTGGTTGGAATAATAGATTTGTGTTTGGAGCTTTCTGCAGCACAGTTGAATCTTCACTTGCCCCTAGCATCATCCAAGGTAGAGGATGAAACATCTGAAGAGAAGAATTAGCAGGATGCACATTTATAGGAAAATTTGATAACTTGTGTACTTTCTCTTTTATTTTATTTCTTTTATAGTTAGTAAGAGATTAGCCTTACTATTTCCAATGCTTATTTTTTATGGACTCTAAGGTTTGTAGGAGGAGTACTTGTAATTTTGGTTTTCTTAGATGTTTTTGTTTGCTTTTTCTTTTGTTTTTCTTTCTCTTTTACAAAGCCTGTATGAACTTCATTAGTATAAGGAACCCACAACTCAACAATTTTGGAATTTAATGTTAAAGCTAAAATCGGGGAAGTCTCAGTTTCTCTTTTATCTTTTCTATTATTTTTTCCCTATTTATTTTTATGCTTTTTATTGACTAACTGTACATTAAAGACAATGTACAATTTAAGTATGAGAGCAAAAATAGAGTAATTAGACATTGATAAAAAAATCTATAAAAGCATGTGAGTTGAATTGATTACATTTTTACACTTAGAATTTTTACAAATAAAATTTTAGGCATATAGAGTCAATTTGGTTATATTGCACATTTATTTACCATTAATTTTTCATTTAAGAAAAAAACAACTTTTTAGGATAAATTTTTTCGATTTTAGTATGAAATTTTGCTTGATCATAATGGCCTTTCTATATAATGCTAAAATTGAGTAATGAAATCTGTGTGAAGTGTAAAGTTTCCCCATTATTTATTCTTAGATTTAGACTTAGAATTGAGATGAACATTGATGATTAGGAGCTAGTTATCTATGTTTTACTTTAATGTCTACTCACTCCTTAGAAGCCTCGAGAGCCCTTTTATTTTTATAAAATGAACAAAAGATGCCTTTCTTTTAAAAGTTTATTGAAAAATCAAAATAGTTGGAGATAATTGAGAAAAATAATAAAAATAATATAACAATAAAAATAATACAAGTTGGAAAGGATTAAACTTGGTCCATAAAAAGAATAAGGTTCTTTCCCATTGCCAACCAAGGAATTTGGTTTAAAAAATTGGTAAGGATTAGCTTTGGTCCATTAGAAGAATGAGGTACTTTTTCTCTACTAATATGAACATTAAAATTGTAAGGACTGGCGTTGGTTCCTCAAAAGAGCGAGCTTTTTTCCCATTGCCAAAATATTTGTGCTTAAATAAAGGAATCAAATCGAATTGAATTGAAAGGTATTCCAAAGAAAAATTGAAAGAAGTAAGGAACAAATTAGGGGACTGGCTAATGTAAAATGCATTTGTTTTCAATTATTATGTTTAGAGAGGTGAAAAAGGGTAGTATATACTCTTTAGTTTTTAAAATGTGGATAACTTTTTCTTGATTAAGTTTTATGTTTATCTTGATTTCCAGTTTAATCTTTGTTTAAATGATGTAATTTAACTCCATTATATATATATATTATTTATGTTTATCTTGATTTCCAGTTTAATCTTTGTTTAAATGATGTGATTTAACTCCATTTTACATATATTAAGTATTGAATTCTAGTATGGTTTCTATAGCCAATATATGTATTATGTAATTGTGTTTTAAGAGTATGTAAATATGATTGAGTGAAACTTTATAGAATAAAAATTTGTTGGAATTGTGAATTTTGATATTTTAAAGAATGAAATTTGATAGAAGAGTATATACTCTTGTTCTCGAGTAAGATTGTGTATAGTATTTATATTTAAGTTTTCAATGAATTTTTGTTCTTAAGAGTTTTTCATTGCTTTTAATTATTTTGTTTAAGGACAAGTAAATGTTTAAGTATGGGGGAATTTGATGAAGCTTAATTATGCCTATTTTATAGGTGTATTTTATAGTGCTTTTATAGGATTTTCAGAATAATTTTAGCATACTTAGTACTTTATTATTTAATATTTTATTTTAAGACTTTATTATACTAATTTGTATATTTTATATTTTTTATAGGAAAAATATGCAACATTGGATATGCACATGACGATGGAAGCATGTGAAATTCCAAGAAAAAGAAATTAAGCTGAGAACTTTACTGTCATGGACCTTGTCCATGGTCCTAGGCCATGGTCATTGCATGCATGTGATTCCTTATACTATAAATAGAGAGATATACTTATGTCTTGTAGGCCTACTTTTAGATGTGATTCCTTATACTATAAATAGAAGGCCTTAAAAGAAAAGGAGAAAAAAAAAGAAAAAAATAATAGAGATATAGACAAAAGAGAGAAGGCATATTAGATTAGGGTTTTAGAGTAGTTTTATTATTATTATTATTATTATTATTATTATTTTGGATTTTAACATTGAAAATAATAGGAGATGATATTTAATCTTGAATCAAGGATTAGAACTCCTTATAGGTTGTTTCAATTTTCTTATTATATTCTTGATTTGAATATTGTTTTCCTATCCTTCTTTTCCATGCTTTATTGATATTACTTATTGGATACTTTTAATTATCAGTTAATAAATTATGCATATTGTTTAAAGTCTTTAATTCCTTAATCATAATAACATGTATTTTGATTGTATTGGAATACATGTTAATTAAGATTCAGTTGGGAGACCTTTTTTAATTATTTACTGTGAATTGGGTTGAAGAAGGTGTAACATAACGTATGCTATTTAATTCAAATAAGGTTTGGGAATAAGACATGATTAATTTAGTTTATTTCTTATTTAACGATAGAGGGGATAAATAAATTAATCTTGGGTATTTGCGTTGCATGAAGGAATTTCTAGTGCTTAGTTGCTTTAAAACTAAACCTATTGAAGACATCTTTATTGATATGAACTGATATTTCTAATTATTTAGTTGAAATTAAATCATTAAAGATGTTAAATATCTCAATTTATTTATATTTTTAATTTAGTTTTCTTTAGAATAAAATTACTTCATAAACCTTTTATTTCAATTGCTTAGATTTTAACGTGGCTACTACTATTAATAATTAGATGTCATTCCCTATGGGTTCAACTTGGTTTTCACGAGTAATATTACTGTATATGCGACCTAGTGCATTTATTAGTAAAAATATGCTGTGAAACCTTAATTGCTTAATTGCTTGAAATTTGTGCAATTTAAGGCTTTTGGAAAATATTCTAGGAATTGAATAAAACTTTAATATAAGGTCATAAAAGTTAAAAGAAGAGTTTTGGTAAAGTTTATTTATCAAAATAAAGTATATAAAATATTTAATTTAATAAAAGTATAATTTTACTGGTATCGAAAATTTAAGTTGTAAACTCAGAATATGAGCTTTGAAACATAGCTAGATGTTAGAGATAAATTATTCACCTTATAAAAATAATAATTTTGAGTTAATGGGAGTGAGATAACTAATATAAGTGTCATGTATAAATATACACACATGTGTAGATACCAAAATAAGGAAATATTAATATTTAGTATAAAAATTCTTATAAATTAAATTGAATAGAAATTTATAAAAGGTAGATAGGAATGTGGCTTTTGATGTGGAATAGTCATGACAAGGCTGCATAGAGTTAGTGTAATACATTCCCCAAGTGTTTGACGCATATTTACTTAACAAAAAGGGGGAAAAAGAACATTTGGCATCTAATATAATCCCTAATTGACTAAGAAGTGCCATAAATTCATAAGAGCATTTTTATTCATAAGTTTGGACATTTCGAGACTTTAGAAAATTCAGAGTGGTGCAAGAAAAGCTTAGAAGAAGTTATAGTAAAGATTTGGATGAATTTTTTTAGTTGCCTAGTTCAAGTGTAATCTAGGAGTGAACCACCACTGTGACTAGAAGGAAAAGATGGTTTTAAAGTGGGTTGATATACCCTCTACCCTGCACAATGCTTGGAGTTCCTTGTATTGGTGAGTGTAAAAACTTGCCTTATTTTTCAAAATTTTGTTAAAAATATCATTCAATTTCCCAAAATTATGGAACTTAGTTTTCCTTAGTATTTTTGCATGTAGAATTCAAACATGAAATCAGATTTTTAAAATTTTGAGTGCTAGTATAGGGTCCTTAAGAAAAATGTTTCATCGATCGATTTCTCGTCGCATTTTCATGAGTCTAAATGATGTAGTTTCAGTCTAAATTTTTCTGAGTAAGTTTCTTAAAGATTATAATTTTCTGCTATATAATTTATTTTTCAAGATTTTAAAGTTAGATTTTTGATAAATTTTGATTATTTACAAAATAGTGGTTGAAAGTGTATTTTCTTATTTGTCTTTAATAAACTTAGTATAATTTTTCCTATAAGGTGTAAGAATGATAGTTTTCAATGATATATCAAATGGGTTAAGTTTAATTTTTGAAGAAAAATTTGTTATCAAGTCGGATATGGAAGTTACAAGGCCGAACCTACATGTTTTCCACTAAAATTGTATGTAATTTTACTCAAAACATATATTTTGGCAACTTAAAGAATTCGCATGCATGTTGGAAATTAGTTTTAGGTGATATTATATTCTACTTAAATATGTGGAGGGTGGATTAGAGTTGTGTTGGAGTGGTTTTATAAGCTACAAATGCAAAACAGGGGAATTAGAAAGTCGGATGAGTTGAGCTAAGTGGTTTAGAAAATAAGTCAAAAGGTTGGTTGTAATGAAACATATAATTTGAAGTTAGTTAAAAGGTTGGCAAAAAACTATGCAGTATATAAGAAGTGACTTTTTAGTATCTTTGGATTAAACTATGAGGTAGAAAGTTAGTTAAAACATTGGTTAGAAAGTATATTGGAGAAAACCCTTATGTAGTCAAAGTGAATTAAACCCTTGGTTAGAACCTCGATGAGTGATTGCATCGGAAGGGGATTTATGTAAAAGAAATATCTTGAATCGTAAACTTTATACTCAAGTAAGTTCTTATTTTAGTTCATATTCAATACGTAATTAATTAGTGTATTTTGTACTTTATCTTTAGGTGAGATACTGGAGGAGCAGCAACAGTGTAACATTTAAGTGTTTAAAGAAAGTTACTAAGTTATGTCCTTCGGAGCTTAGTTAATTACTAAGGCTTATTGTTGGAAGTAATAAGAGTAGGTCCTTTAAGATATCGAAGAAAGAGGAAATGGATGGGTTGGTGAACATAGTAGCTTCCATGAAGCTGCTCTTTGGATATGACTCACTAAGGAACATTACATGACTTAGTACTTATCTTGATATAACACACAAGATAATACTAAGGTCCATTAACCACTAAACTTGAGCTACTCAGCAAGATTAGATAAGAGAGTGAAAATGATGTATTTAGATAATGGTTTCTTATAAGAATATAAGAGAAATGTTCATTAACTATATTGTGTAAGATGATTGTCGCTATAAGAAAAATGACTATTTATAGTAAGTCCTTTAGGGCAATAATACAATAATGAAAAATTACATAAAGGATAATGTAAGAAGAAGATTCCTAGTATAAGCAAAAATGGTAAATATGATAAAGGACAAAAAGGAATATAGTACAAATGTTAGAAAAGTAAGGGATAGGTGGTAGCTTATTGGTAGGTTCATGTTTTGGAATCTTGGGGCATTGTAGCTGAGCTAAGCTAATGTTAGCATCATTGTTGCTTAGTTGTATTGGGAGTTGCTGAGGTGATTGAATAAGGTTGTAACTGGGTAAGATGGGAAATGAAAGCATGGTGTACAAGGGCCTTAGCCTTGGCACTTAGTTGGTCGACATTTGGGTGGTTAGTACTTAATAGGTTGGCAATTGGGCAAGAGTTTGAACAGAGTAAAGTATGGGTATAGTAGATTAAGACAGATTAAGTCCATAGATGACCTCAAAAGGTGACCTTCCTATCAAGCTATGGGTAGAGCGGTTGTAAGTAAACTCGATGATAGGTAGGTATGGATTCTAATCATGTAGATTCTTCTTAATCGTAGCTTAAAGGAGGTTACCTACTGTTTTGTTCATAACCTTTGTCTAGCCATTTGTTTATAGGTGGGAAGAAGTACTGAACAAGAGCTTAATACTAAGCTTCGTCTATAGTGTTTGTTAGAAGAAGCTCGCAAACTTCAAATCATGATCCGATATAATAATCCTTGTGACACCATGTAGCCATATGATCTCCTGTAAAAAGAGATTAGCAACAAATAAAGCATCATTGGTTTTATGGCAAGAGATGAGGTGGCTCATTTTATTAAATTGATCAACCACCACCATAATAGAATTGTGTTTCCAAGGTGTTCTGGGTAAGTCAGCTATGAAATCCATGCTTAGATTGGCCCATAGCCATTCAAGTGTGGGTAAAGGTATATATTCTTCATATGTTTCCTTTCTTCCCTTAGCTCGCTTGCACACCTCACAACATTCAAGAACCTTCCATACGTCTTTCATTATCCTAGGCTAATAGAAATGTTCTTTGAATAGGTTAATGGTTCTCTTTTTGCAAAAATGGCTCACTAAGCCTTCTGCATAGGCTTCCCAAACAAGTAATTCCTTAACAGAACTACTAAGCATACAAACTTACTTCCCCTTCATAAAAAATCCTTCGCTTGGATAAAACCCATCTATTACTCCTCCAATGTTACACTTGGTTACTAAGGGTCTATAGTACGGATCATGTTCATATTGATTAGGTAAGGTACTAAACCTAAGTATTCTAGATTGTAATGTCGTGATAAGAACATGCTGACGAGAAAGGGCGTCAACCATAGTGTTAGCATAATGAGTCGAACAGTACCTACTTTGTAGTAGACTATCATACACTATATGAAGATCAATGATTGACCTTTTTATCAGTCATCACCCTTCCATACAATGCATTAGGCTACTTCCACTCTTAGCTACTGTTGATCATATAGACAAATAGTATCATAGCAAACAATTATCTCAACTAAATATCATATGCATTGTCAAATAACAATAATAATGGAACATTGAGTTCCTAAAAGAGTAGTAGTAACATTAGTCTAAGTAGTTACTAAAGGTCTAACAACATTACAAAAGGAAGAGATTCATTAAGCTTAGTAAAAAACTAAGTAATTCCCTCCTTTACTCCAACGATTCAAAGCCTTGTCTCAAGTTAAGACTAACTTCGGGCATCACATGGCCTAGCTCAATGAGTAAGTCACACTGCAACAAAAGGAATCTAAGAAGGTGTAAGTCTATGCTTAGTGAGTTAATCCCTCCAACATACCTTAACAATATGTATATTAACAGCTATATAAGTGCATGATATAAATAGGATGCCAAACAATACATGCAATCGCTTAGGAGCTGCATGCAACTAAAAAATTTTGCCCCTTATAGTTAGGGTTAGAGATTATTAATTGACACAAACCAACAACTAAGTTCTAGTATCTAGGTTTTTGTATAAATTTGCACCTATGTGCTCAAATCAACTTTTTTGCATATATTGTATATACATAAATATACTTTAGCTTAATGAGAAATATGATCATTTCACTAAACAAAATTTCTAAGTTTAGCAATGTTATGGCCCTCATAGTTCACATCACATATCCTAAGTAGAAGTCATAAGATATAACCCTTAGCCAAATGGTTAGTGTCTCTTGATGCCTAGTAAGCCCATAAGCTAGGACAAGAACTCAATAACATGGCATATCACTACTAAACTAATCCCTTTAAGAGCCCCTACTGTAGTAAGTCCTTTCTTACCTTTACGTAAGGTAGTAGTCAGTGTGGTTATAATACAAAGACGTGCCATGCATGACTCATTTTAAATTCATAATAAGATAAATACTTATGTTGAGTTATTTAAGTGGTCAAGCAATTTAATACCATAATAATAGTATATAATCCATTCACATAAGTAGTTCTAGTTGATATCTCATTACCATGTTATGAAATCAATCATAAGAACATACACATGCATTTCCTTTTGTCCCTTATACAATTGGTTTATTCATAATAATATTTTAGTGTAACTAGCTTACAAACAAAAGTAAGCATGAAGTCATTGGAAGTCACTTACTTTGCCATAACTAGTAGTTGTAATAATTCGGAGGTAGATAGTCTCCAAGAGTAAAGTCCCCTAAACAACGTAAATATGGTATCGTAAGAATTTGATATATCATAATGCTAACCTAATGTTTTATCAAAGTTATGTTCTTAATTTGATATTAAATCTTTCCTAATTATGAAAAATCTTCAATTATGTGTAATTTTCTCGTTTCAAATCCAATTTTTACTATCTTATAGTCGATTTCCATCATTTTTGTGTATACTTTCATTGGTATAGTTATATTTGGGAGATAGGGCCTACAATTTTGTTCATTGGTCAGAACAATAGCATCCCTAAGGTTTAGGTCTTCCTTTAGGCTTGAACTTATTATTGGGCTTTTTATTACTTTGTGAAATCTTTAAGGCTTGGGCTTATGAATTCATTTTGGGCTTAAGTTCTTTCTTAAGGTTAGTTTTGTCATTTATTATTTTTGGTCTTAATACTACCTTTCACTTCTTGAACCTTTGAGTAGCTTTTTAGGACCAAAGATGGGTCCAATTTTTTACTTTAACATTACTCATTATTTTGGTAGGTTTGTAAAATTATATGTAAGATTTCTATGAACTTTATAACATCTTTTTCTAGGCTTAGTTTGCTGGTAAAAAATTCTTGCAAGGCTTAGATGAGAGTTTTGGGCTTAGTTTTGAGTTTTAGGTCTCTAACCAGATCTAGTCCAATTGGATTGATAGCTCCTAGCTTCATTTTCCAACTCAACTCTTTGTTTTTTTAAGCTTAAGTACTAAATCAAGGCCTTACATTACTTGTACTTCGACCTTTGCTCAATTTATTCTTTGTGAGTAGATTATTTTGGCATAACATCAAGTGGAAGTCATAGAACATATATATCTTGTAGGCAGTATGTTATGGGTTAGGTCCTTAAGTGATGATTTCTTCACTAAAACTTCATATGATTGTTTTTCCCTTACCTAAGGCTAATTTAAGGCATGTAAAACTTAATATAAGTAAAAATAACACTTAGGCAAGATTTATGCATCCTACGTCTAGCATCTTAGGAGACCTTAAAAGAGTTTAATTCCCTTAGTTTTCTTAAATACAAGGCGATACTACAAGTAATATACAAATATACTAAAAGGAAACCGATATTCTACTACTTATGAAGAAACTTTAAGAAGCTATCATTTGACTTAGGTAAATGAACTTCTAAAGTACATGATATATTTATATAAACATGAAATGAAACTTTACAAATGGTGTTCTAAACACATCTAAAAGTAAGGTACACTTTATTAGATGTTGAGGTAGTAGTTTGAGTCTTCTTAAGCTTCCTTTGGTTCCTTACTTTTCGCCCTCTTTACTTTAGTGATCCTTAGCTCGTTTGACTCCTATGATTGTGGTTGCTTTTTAGTGTCAAAGTGTCTCTTCAACTAGTTTAGTGTAGAGTGAACTTGTGAAAATTCTTTTGGTGACCAAAATAGGGTGAAAATGGTAAAGAATGGCGTGTGGTTTGCGTGTATGTTGGGTAGTTAGGGTAAAGTGTTTGGAGAGATTTTTCTTATTGTCTTTAGGGTTCAATTGTCCTAAGAAAATGAGGAGTAAATGAGGGTGTGGGGCGGGACTCTTTATGGTCGGTTGCTTAAGGGTTTTCTTGCCCATACTTAAGTCCTTAAATCAAGGGATGTGATAGTTATACATCCCTTCTTAAATTACCTTTAGATGTGACATATTAACCATTAAAAGGGATTGAAAACATAGAAGAAAGGTAAGCTATAAACCCCTACCCTCCCTTCTCCCAGCACCCCTCCCCTCCCTCCCCTCCTTTCTCCCAACTGATGTGTAGCTTATCCTTGGGACATAATGGCTTGTCCCATCAATATTGATTTTTGAATTAATAAAATAGATTAGTTAAATCACCCATCTATAAGTAGTACAACTTATATAGAGAAATGGAGATTGTCTTATCTAAACTTATGGAAGTTACTAAGTTAAAAGTCAATAAAGTCTACACTATTGACTTTAGTTTAATTAAATTCAAATTTGGAGGGAAATTGGATGGAAGTGGCCAACCCTAACCCTCACACATATAGTTCTTAAATTCTATTGTTGCATGTGTTACATGATTATCTTATTCAAGTAGTTCATTTAAGGTTTATTTCTTTAAATATTTCCTCTCTTTAAAAAAAAAAAATTGCTTCTCATAATAAGTTATAGTAATTTATTGTCGAATCAAACTTAGTTAGGTTCAAGTTTTTGATCGTTTGTTTAGAGTTCCAATAATCTTGAGTGTTTCTAGTTCCTCCTAGGGTTTGGGGTTTTTTATGTAAGTTAAGGCTCGTTATTACACCTTAGGGTTTTCAACTATTTGAGTCATGATTCTACTTTACTTAGGGGTTAAGATAATTTTAGGATTGATGTTGACTTTAGAATTCTCAAGTTGAATTATAGTTATGATGTCAATTGTTACAAATATAACTTTTATATTAAGCTTGATTCTTAGTTTGGTTGATTCTTGGGAATAATTGGAGAGTACTCTCAACTACTTCGGATGTCACCCAAAAGTTGTAGGATTTACATCATCTTTTCCTTAAAATAAGTTTTGTCCTTAAAACTTAGGGATGTACTTGATTCTTTAAACAATTAGGGGTATTTACATCTTACTTCCTCTTCAACTTCCTAGGTAGCCTCTTCTCTCTCATGGTTCCTCCAAAGTAACCTTATGTACCTTATCTCTTTATTCCTTAACTTCTAAATTTTACTATCTATGATTCAGTTTAGATGTTCTTCATATGTCAAGTTTTCCTTGAGTTGTACTAATTTTAACTCAATGATGTTGTCTGGGTTAAGGATGTGTTTCCTTACCATTGACATATGAAACACATTATGTATTTCGATCATGTTTGGAGGCAATGCCAATTGGTACGCAAGATTTCTTACTTTCTCAAGAATTTTGAATGGTTTGACATATTTTGGATTTAGTTTTCCTTGGTTGCTTAGTTCACATCTCAGCTTAGTATGGAATGCACCATAATATAGGAATACTTATTGAAAACTTAACTCAATCAGCTCATTCATTAAAAGACAACTTTGTTTACATGATAAAGGGGTTGATACAATGGAGTTCAACTAGATATTCAGTTACAACTTATGTGTACAGTGTAATATTTACATCAGAACATGAACCAGCGTTTTTTGGTTATCTTCACAGTAGTAGGATTCCCAACTTAGTACAGGTTTCATACAAAAGTTGTTGACTTCGACTTGCGCTCTCAATATATATCTCCCTTAGTATTAGGCACTTCACGACATGTTAACTTGAGGATAAAACATTTTATACCTTCAGCTATCGATGTTAAGTGAGAGTGGAAAATAAACAATACAATATAAACAATATTAAATATCATAACTAAAACATTTTAATCATAATTCGTAGGTTCAACTTTACATATGCATTTGCCCAACCAAGCATTTATTGCTAGCAATGTAGTATGCTATGTTCATGCGCATGGTATGCATTGGTATTGATATTCTATGCCCTTCTAATTTTCATCCAGTTAGTTGACATAGCCAGGCATCTAGATATAATATCTAAGAACTTAAGGGTAATAAAGAGCTTCTTGGGAGTAAGCTCCTAACTTTACAAAATTAGACTATACACTATAGTTCACCAAATCAAAAATGCAACAAGGCCAACTTAGACTACATACTGTAGTCTACGAAATTTGACTATCAAAATAGTTAAGATGTTTAAGCAATGCAAATCTATATGCTTCCAAAAACTGAGTTCATAAACTTATGATTTTTCCTTAGTCACTTAGTAGCCTCATTTTGAAAATTTTAACCTGTAGGTCCCTTTTTATGCCATCAGTACAATCAATTTGTAAGTTTTATTCAACCTAGTTATTTGATTCTAGTTTTCAAACTCTCCCTAGTAGAAATCTAACATCTCACTTAAGGTTCACTTAGGTGAATACCCAAAAGATTATGTTAGTGATAGGAATTAACCCCCTAAATTGATCATACGAAGTCGAGCTAGAGGACTCTAAGGACTTACTCGAAGAGTATTAGCTTGAAGCCCTATCTAAGATGGAAATTCCTATCTTAACCTTTGTATTTCCCTTTTTTGCTGACTTGACTACCAAGCTTTAACATGCATTGACCTATCAAACAGTTATACTATGATAGAATATTCGACTAGATAGCCTTAAGACTATTTGAGCTGAGCTCTCGAATGGATAACAGATGTTCAACCTTAACCTTAGCTAACTACTTTATAGTGAAACTGACTGGGCCCTAACCTGATTTAGATCAGGTCAGCCCTTGATTGCAAATTCTTTTTTGTCATCTACTTTGTACCATATTTCTAATGTCTAGTTATTGAGTGACATGTGTCTTTTGGTATGTCATTTGAGAAGGATCATTTACTTTATGTATTGAATATTCTTTGTCTGTTTTACCCTTTTTAGTATGTATTACATAACCTAATTATAAGAATGCCCTTTTGTCTTTTCATACATGTAAATTAACCATAGTGGATGGGAATATAAACCCTACTTAATTGTACACAAACAATGAATCATCAACATCAAAATATTATTCTAGGTTCCTTTGAGCAACACTAGTATTCACACTACCCTTAAACTCTTATTTATTCCCTTTAGCAAGGAATAGTAGCGAGTGACCCTTCAGTTTGGAACGGTATGTCATATCTGGTGGATTGTAGGCCGTTGCTCGGACTTTTGCTAGCTTTTCTTTGTTTTCTTTTCTTCGTGATTCGTTATGGTGTTTCTTCATATGTTTGATCTTAGAGACGCATTGACTTCATCACTATCAGAGCACGGTTTTAAGAAGGAGTATGTGAAGTTATAGTGAAGTTTGGTTTGCTTTGCTGTTAGTGGCTTCTATGCCCCTATCGTAGTTGCTACAATATGTTATTATATAGTAAGTATGGTCCATTGATACTTTGTTCTTACTCTGTTTTTCAGGACAAAAATAGAGTAAGCTCAATTTCTATCTTGTTTGAGCGATTATTTAGTGTTAAAGTTATTAAAGTGTGTTAACTAAAGTTCTAAGTAGTATGGTAGTAGTATTTTTTGTATAGTATGTTGCTAATCTATTTGAGAAGCATTGTATTAATGTGCCTAGGAGCTCAGTTATCATTAGGGCTTACTGTAAGAGGTGAGAAACTAATAGGTCCTTTGAAATATTGAAGAAAATAGGGTAAGTAGGTTGATGAATGGAATATAGTAGTTGAAGTGAAGTTGCTTGAAGGATATGACCTACCAACGAATACAACTCGACTTGAAACTTTAATTGATATGACATATAAGTTAATGTTAAGGTTTACCCACCTCTAATCTTGAGCTATTTGGCAAGGTTAGATAAGATTGTAAGAAAATGGACTTAGAGAGGGTTGTCTCGTAACAACAAGTATATTCAATGTCTGTAAGGAATGTAAGATATTTCAGCTACAAAGAGAAGGGATTATTTTTAGTAAGTCTTTAGGGTAACATTACAATTAAAGAAAATTACAAAAAGACATACGTAAAAGGGATACCTAGTAGATACAAAAAAGGGATAAATAAGACAAATGACAAAAATGGAAAATAGTATAGTATTAGGTGAAAAGGATAGGTGGCAACTTGTCAATGGTCCCTTATTAAGGAATCTTTGGACGTAATAGCTGAATGGGATCAAGATGTGGTGGCATAAGGGAATGTCAAGACAAGAAAGGGTATAGAAGTATTAGTAGGAGGTCGAAAGAGAAGTACTTGGCTAGAAGGAGTATATGTCCTATCACTCAATAGGGATCTCTTGGCAATTGGAGTTCTAATCCTTTGGTATAGAACACTTAGCAAGAGGATAGTAGCCATTGGTACAAAAGAGAGAATAGAGTAAGGTGTAACCATTTGGGGTTCCCAAGGAGTTCAGTTACCTTTCTTTTGTGTATAACTTCTCATCATTTGTAAGTTGACAAGAGATAACTTTTTAAGTGATGGATTGGAGGCTTTTAAAGTGTGTGTGAGTAAGTAGGCCGGAAGTTGGTAAACCATTAGCTTCCTAAGGTTGTTGAAGATTTACCCTCAAATCATGATCTTCGTTAAAGTCTAGCACATAGGGAGTCAAGTTGACGATGTAGAATGTGATATATATGTTGTGCCCCTCGGGTAGCTCAACTTCATAGGTATTTTCATTAATGTACCTAAGGATCCTGTAAGATCTATCTGCTCCAGGAGATAGTTTGTTTGTCATCCTACTAAGGAAGCGTTCCTTGCTAAGATAGATCTAGACAAGGTCTTTGGAGATATAAATGACTCACCTCCTCCCTCGGCTTCCTTGCTTCTTTTGTCGAGCCATAGTCTTAGCCAGTTGTTTGGCAACCCTCTAATGCAACCTTTGGAATCCCTCTGTACATTGTAGGCCGGATTGGCTTTCCTCTTGTGTAGTTGGGCTGATAATTAAATCTATGGGTAAGTTCAGGTTAAGTCCATAAATGACCTCAAATGGTGATTTTCTTGTCAAGTTATAAGTTGAGCGGTTGTAGGCGAACTTAATGATAGGTAGGCATAAATTCCAATCATGTAAATTCTTCCCAACAGCTGCTCATCGGAGGTTACTGATTGTCTTGTTCACAACTTCAGTTTGGTCATCTATTTAGGGGTAGCATGATGTATTGAACATGAGATTAGTGTCGAGCTTCTTTTACAAGGTCCGTTAGAAGAAACTTATGAACTTTAAGTTATGGTTTAACACAATACTTCTCATCACTTTGCGTAATCGCATAACTTCCTATAGAAAGAGGTTTGCGACAAATAAAGCATCATTAGTTCAGTGGTAAGGAATGAAGTGGGCCATCTTGCTGAATCGATCGACTATAACCATAATTAAGTTATGTCTTCTTGGTGTTTGGGAAAGGCTAAGCATGAAATCCATGCTTAGGTAGGTCCATGGGTACCCAAGTATGGGTAGGGATGTATACTCTTCATACGACTCTTTCCTTCCTTTCACATGTTTATACATCTTGCACCTTTGAATAATTTAGCATACATCCTTCATTATCCTAGGTTAGTAGAAGTATTCCTTCAATATTTTAGTCATCCTCTTTTCTCGAAAATGGTCTGCTAAGCCCTCAGCATGAGCTTCTTGGATGAGTAGCTCTCTTTCCGACTCGACACACAAACCTGCTTGCTCTTTATTAGGAACCCTTGATTTAAGTAAAACCCATTTGTAACTCCTCCAACATTGCACTTAGCCATTAAAGGCCTAAAATATGTATCATTATTATATTGATTAGGTAAAGTTCCAAATCCAAGTAGCTTACATTGTTGTAATGAGGGTATAATGATAAGAAAGAGTGTCTACCATAGTGTTCATGCTCCCCTTGTTATATTGGATGACATAGTAGAAACACTCCAAGAATTCAACCTATTTGGCATGACGTCGAGAAAGTTTTTGCTGCCCATGGAGATGCCTGAGAGAGTCATAATTTGAGTAGATGATGAATTCTCTTAGCAACAAATAATGCTACCAATTCTGTAGTGTTCGGACAAGGGCGTAAAAATCCTTTGTCATATGCTAAGTAATTCAGGATAGCTCTTTGGAGTTTCTTGCTAAAATAGGTGATTGGTCAATGCTCCTACATAAGGACATCACCAATGCTGACTCTAGATGTGTAATACTTTACCTTAAAAACTTTCTTGAAATCTGGTAGGGCGAGTACTGGAGTAGATGTCAACTTAGACTTCACATCATCAAAACTCTTCCGAGCTCTCTTCGATTACCCAAACTGTCACGAACTGAGGACGGCCTAGTCGTGGCAGACGCCGTATACTGTATGAAGAACCCTTGATTGGTTACCCTTCTAATAAAAAACTCTTCACACAATATACAAGGCTCTACAACCACTAGTTCCAAAGTACATCCAGATTCACATGATATCATCACACAATATATTTATATAAAAGTTAAGCTCAAAAGTTTACATTACGTAGTATTTAAGTATGTCTAAGTCCATACTAATAAGGTAAACATAAGATAAACATAAGTACATGTGGAATAATCTACATAAACTGTTTTCCTCTCATCCCACAAAATACCTCGCTCTTGCCCAAGTCCCTAGTCTAACCTGTGGCATCCCTCGTCCTGTCTCTACGAACAGGCTATCCTGCAACAAAAGTCTAAAGGGGTATAAGCCTAAGCTTAGTGAGCAAAACCCTCAGCCACACAACAAGCAAGTTACAAACACATTATAGTCACGCATATGAATGAATGATCAAACAGAATGCCAAATAATACGTATACTTAACTAGTTCATATACGCAACTCGGATTTAACGCCCTCCGAAGTCAGGGTTAGAGTTTACATGGCACCAATCAGATCCGGGTATTACACTAGAACTTACTTTACTACGGAACTCCATGTTCCGTACTTATATCAAATAACTCTTTTATTTTCAGAAAAACACAAGTTCTAGTATAATTGTGAGTGGGCCCCCGCAGTCCACACTCACCCCTAAACGGAGGTCTCTAGACTCGACCCTTAGCCAGGCGGTTGGCGCCTCCAACGCCTAGTGTTCCCGCGGGCCAGGGTAAGGTCATTTTGTACGAGTGCACCGTACATAACCAAATAACTCAATAATATCAACCCCCGAATGGCCTCTCTTTACCTCCGTGTGATGTGACGGCCGGAATAGTATCCATGCTATGCATGTTAATGCATGTTCCAGTTTCTTTTTATAGCCGAGTATAAATTAGTTCCAATTATGCTGTGACCAACCATTAATACACACAATCATTTTCTATACTACTATGCAACAAACAAGGCATTATCTGAATTTAAGGTAAATTCACAACTCAACAAGCAATTACATACACAAGCATATCCCGAACCCCACACAGCAGTTAATTAACGATAATATTTAAGTCCACTATCTACAATCACAATCAAGCATGGAATCACAGGGTAAATACTCACTCAGCCATAGCGGTTCGTCCTAATCGTAGTAATCGATCGGGAGGTCCTCGCTCACCTCAGAGTCACCTGATCATTATGTGGTAACAATACTAATAAGTGTTTGAATTAACTATTAATTCTAAACAACTAAGTACCTAGTTCTACTTAAATCACTATTAAATTTTTACCCGGTAAGATTTAATTCAATCGTATGTAACTTTTCCGTTTTAGTTTTGATATTTATGAATTTATAATCGATTTTCATCGTTTCTGAACATATTTTCACATGGTAATATCTATTTTGAATATTAAGATCTCTGTTTATGTTATGAACTAAATTTATAGAAAATTTTAGTTATGACCACCTAAGTACTTCTATTACTTACGTTTATATCTTTTATTCCTTAAATTCTTCTAATGAAAGAATTTTACTTTGTTATTATTAATCCTTATAGTAAATTAGGTATAATCTAATTTAGTAAGTGTATTAGGTTTTACTAATTTAGTTACCTAATCACTTACATTTTTCCTAGTTTTCTTATTTTCTAATTTTATGCTTATGTCATCGCTTACATCATCACTTGCTTATGTCATTGCTTACGTCATCACTTGCTTATGTCATGGCTTATGTCATCATGTGATTATGTCATCCTTTACCTCATCATATGCTTACATAAGCCTTCCATCATGCTTATGTTATATACATATGTATTATGTACATATTATCCCTTTTTCTTATACTTATGTACATATACTTTATACATACTTATACTTATACCTATACTAAGGTTTATACCGTATTTCTACATGTATACATACTCGTATACCTATACGGTGGAATAAGTATTTTACACTAAAATTTCGTATGCCTACATTTGTCCTTAAGAAAAGTCCTCTAATTCCATATTTTTGTGTTGTTATGTACATATTTAGTGTAGTATAGGTATGTTTAGTAAGATTTGATCTTAAATTAGGTTATGTACATGTTATATACTCATGTACAAAGGTTTCTCTACTTATACTCTCTTGGTATTTCATTATGTATGCATACATAGAAGCATATCCTCATGTCTTTCTTTCTTCTCTTTCAAACTTCAAACTTCTACACATAAAGAAGGAAACTTTGTTTCCTCTTCTTCAAGACAAACCTAACCATATAACTACTTATCTAATCTACCTAATTAACTAACTAATGACTAATAAAAAGTAAGATAAAGCACTTAAAAACATACCTTTTATGATGTTGAAATGGAGGAGACAAAAGGGGAGAAATGAAAGGGAAAGAAGGAAAGGAGCTTACGGCATGAAGGAGGGATTGTTTTGTTTTGTTTCTTTTGTTTGTTTCTCTTAATGTAAAGTAACATGTGGTGGGGTTAAGAAGAAGATATGTGGACGGCAACAAGAGGAAAGGAGAGAAAAAGAAAAATAAAAAAGAAAAAGAAAAGGATGGCATCATTACATAAGAGATATTTTCCTTATCTCTTAACATATGTTGACTTTTCAAAATGTTGACTTTAGTCAACATGTGTTGACTTGGTCAACATTTGAAATTTGGTCAACATGTATTATCTTGGTCAACAGTCCTTAAGTATGTGTAATTTCGTGCACATAATGTAGTAATTAAGGGAAATTAGGGGAGAATTGAAGAAAATGAGAAGAATTGAGGTATATGATGCATTGATGTATAAATGTGGTTGATGAGATCTTACTTTAGGTCTTTAGAGTCCATATATCTCATTTGATAAATAACTTTGGATAACAAGTGTAAAAAGTACTAATTTGAGTCTTAAAGTTCACTATATGTAACTTAATCTTCAACTATAACCCTAATCCTAAGTAAGACCATCTTAATCATATATTTAAGAAATAAATATAATCTATGACCCATTATCTTAGTTCCTAATGGATTACTTGAGAATTTGAATCATATAAGTAAAAATGAGGGTTATCTCTAACCATTTACTAACGATTTTGCAAAATATAAGCATTATATTTTCAATTAGGGTTTTAGGATATATCATGATGAATTGGTGTATATATGTCCTTAATGAAATCATTTTTAAGGTTTTTATCACTTTCGAATTGAATCTTTAGCTTTTAGAAACATTTAGGGTCGAAAAATTCTTTACGCGATTAATTAAGTCTTTTAGGGTTTTCACTTTAATTAACCTTGTCGACTCCTATATTGTCTACTATAGTTGAGTCTACTTAAAAAAACTAAATCGAAACTTTCAGGGGTTTACACAAACTTAATGTTCTTCTTAGTCAATTCAGTTAATGGCGTAGTTATGGAGCCGAAGTTCTGAATGAATCTCCAATAGAACGAAGCTAGACCATGCAAGCTCGTGACTTTAGTAGCATTAGTTGGTGTAGGCCACTTAAGAATAGCTCTGACTTTTTTATCATCAACCTGAGTTCCTTCCCCTAAAACAACATACCTAAAGAATACAACATCTCTTTGATAGAAAAGGCATTTCTTTGGGTTGCCCAATAATCTCTTGGTATGGAGGATGTTAAATACCGATCTTAAATGCTTAATGTGGGTGATGAGGTTAGTATTGTAAATGAGAATATCATTAAAATAAATGACAACACATTGCTGATTAGTGCTCTTAGTACATGATTCATGAGTCTCATAAACGTACTTGGCACATTAGTTAGACCAAATAGCATCACCATTCATTTGAACAGACCATCCCTTGTCTTGAAGGCCATCTTTTATTCATCTCTAGGTCTCATTTATATTTGGTGGTAACCACTCTTTAAGTTAATCTTCGAGAAGATGAGGGCACCATGCAACTCATCGAGCATATCATCCAATCATAGAATTGGATATCGGTACTCAATAGTAATTTTGTTGATGGCACAGCTATCAATACACATTCTCTACAACCCATCTTTCTTAGGTACTAGTATAGTAGTACAACACATGGGCTAATATTCTTTCAAACATATCTGCAGTCTACTAACTCATTCACTTATTTCTTTAGCTCCGTTGCCTACTTGGGATTGAGCCTATATAAGCAAGTCAGTTTAGTACGGTAGGTCTAAGATAGAGGTCAATGCAATGCTCAATGCTTCTTAAGGGAGGTAAACCTTCCGACATCTTAGTAAGGAATATGTTGGCATACTCTTGTGGTAGCCGATGTACCTAGGCGAGTAAGCTCTCAGCTTCTCCCAACTCTAAGAGTCTCTAGACTAAAAGGAGTACACATTCCTTGGCCTTGACTTATCAGGCAAATTGTGCTTTGGAAATCACTAAGGACTTCCACTTTAGTGATCTAGCAACCATCTCTTGTACCTCCTGCACTTCTTTAGGACTTATAGGAGTTAGTATAATCTTCTTCTCATCCTTCTAGAACATGTAGGTGTTTCTATACCTATCATGTAATACCCTTAAGTCAAACAGCCAGGTTTAATTGAGTAAGATGTGAGAAGCATACATTGGCAAGACATCATACAACACTTCGTCCTTGTACCTATCACCAATGGTAATTGGTAAGCCTCCTTTCTCATTCAGTTAGTGAATCTTGTACAACTTAGGGTATGGAATGGTTAGTAATTTCATAGCCTTAATTACCCATTATGTTATGACATTAGTACAACTTCCTCTGTTAATGATTAAGGCGTATAGCTTGCCATTCACTTGGTAATTTGTGTGGAAGAGATTCTCCCTTTGTACATTTACGATGGCCATAAAGGTGCTAAGAGATCGATGCACAACAAAATAATACTCAGTACCACCCTCAGGTGGTGCCTCGACATTGGGGTCTTCCTAAAACTCTTCCTGCATCTATTTAACTCCCATCTCTTCCTCTCCTTCGCTGGCACTCTTTACTTTAAACTAGGGCTTATCTCCTTTGATTGTCATGACACGTTGATTTGGACTTTGACTAGCTACGTGTCCATAACCAAGACATTTAAAGCATTTGATCTCTTAGGTCTTCTTTCCTGAGCTTTGACCTTAGTCTATTTGGACCTTAGTCTCCGCAGCCTTTCCTTTACCTCGGCTCTCTTTAGGTTAGCTTGCCACTTGTCCTCGACGGTTTACCTTAGTACTATTTGGTGCTCAGTCATTTCCAGGTTTGCTTAGCATGCTACTTCTGTTTGGTAACCCTGGTTGGATATTTAGCTAATCTGATTTCGCCTCTACCTTTTAACTCTCTGTGTTACTCTAATGGTTTCATTTAGGGTTGCAAGACTCTGTAGCTCCACTATGTTACCAATCTCAGTTCTTAGGCTAGAAATAAATCGTACTATAGTTTGTGTCTTGGGCACATCAACATCACATTGGATCATGAGCAATTTAAACTCTCAAACATAGTCGTTTACTGATTTGCTACCTTGCCTCAAGTTTTGGAGATGTTGGAAAGTGTCTTGCTTGTAGTTTTCAGGAACTAAGCTACTTCTTAGGATTCTTTTCATCTCATTCTAAGTTCTGACTTCTTGTCTCGCTCTTTGGCGAACTATCTGCAACTTCTTTTACCATATTACTGCATATCCAAAAAATTCTAATGTAACCACTCGAATACGAACATCATCTTCATAATTGTAAAAGTTAAAGATTTTTTCAATCTTCTCTTCCTAATCTAGGTAGTTATCAACACTACCAGACCCATTAAAGCTCAGAATTTGTACTTTGAGATGCTCGGCTCCCCTAGGAGCTTTAAGCTTACATTCGTCTATCCCAACATATTGCTCCTCCTCCTCATACTCCTTGACTTCATCTAACTGGAGTCTCTTCCTCCCAACTCTGTTAGTACGACTAGGTGGTACTTAGTTCATAGGAATGGGTTTGGGAGCTTGCTGCTAATTTATTTGTCATTTCGACCTATATCCCATTTCTCGACCATGTTCAATGACAACTCTCTCTCACGACCCAGTTTCTAAGACTCTTTGCACCAAGATAACTAAATTAGCCACAACAGCAGCAAGGTCTTGTATCTGCTCATCGATAGTACATGGTATTTGTTAGGTTACACGACCATGACCATAAGCAATACTCTCGGCATTGTTAATCTCTCCTTGGACACTAGGATTCGACATTCTCACAACAAAGCTTTAGAAAAACACTCTTCATATAAGGAATTACCATATATAGAAAATACTAATCGAATAGGAAACTAGGAACATGCTCTGTTCTTCTATATGAAAACATGATATAACAAACAATAGATCATAGGAACTATTAGAGCATAGCTTTCGATCACAACCTCAAACTCTGATACTAGGATTATATGATATACTTAAGAGCTCAGTTATCACTAAGGCTTACTGTAGGATGTGAGAAACCAATGGGTCCTTTGAAATATCGAAGAAAATAGGGTAAATAGGTTGATGAATGGCATATAGTAGTTGATGTGAAGCTATTAGAAGGATATGATGTAAACCCTTGAAAGTTTCGATCTAGGTTTTGAAATAGACTCAACTATAGTAGACAATTTAGGAATTGACAAGGCTAATTAAAGTGAAAACCCTAAAAGACTTAATTAATCGCATAAAGAATTTTTCGACCCTAAATGTTTCTAAAAGCTAAAGATTCAATTCGAAAGTGATAAAAACCTTAAAAATGATTTCATTAAGGACATATGTACACCAATTCATCATGATATATCCTAAAACCGTAATTGAAAATGTAATGCTTATATTTTGCAAAATCGTTAGTAAATGGTTAGAGATAACCCTCATTCTTGTTTATATGATTCAAATTCTTAAATAATCCATTAGGAACTAAGATAATGGGTTATAGATTATATTTATCCCTTAAATATATGATTAAGATGGTCTTACTTAGGATTAGGGTTATAGTTGAAGATTAGGTTACATATAGTGAACTTTAATGCTCAAATTAGCACTTTTCACACTTGTTATCCAAAGTTATTTATCAAATGGGATATATGGACTCTAAAGACCTAAAGTAAGATCTCATCAACCACATTTACACATCAATGCATCATATACCTCAATTCTTCTCATTTTCTTCATTTTTCCTCTAATTTCCCTTAATTACCACATTATGTTCACAAAATTAAACATACTTAACAAATGTTGACTAAGGTAATGCATGTTGACCAAAGTCAAAGGGTTGACCAAGTCAACAAATGTTGACTAAAGTCAACATTTTGGAAAAGTCAAAAGTCTTAAGAGATAAGGAAAATATCTTAGTTCTTAATGATGATTTTCTTTTCTTTTCCTTTTGATTTTTCTTTTCTCCTCTTTGCAATTGTTGCCGTCCACAATTTTCCATCTTGGCCCCACCATTTGGTTGTCTTCCATAATTGAAACAAAACAAAAGAAACAAAAACAAAACTCCCCATTTCATGCCGTGAACTCCCCCTTCACTTTCACTTTCATTCCTTTCCCTTTTGTCTCCTTAAACTTCAACAAATTAAAGGTATGTTCTTAAGTTGTTTTATGTTACTTTATGTTATTCATTAGTTAGTTAATTAAGTAGATTAGGTAAGTAGTTAGGTGTTTAGTGAAGTCTTGAAGAGAAGAAAACAAAGTTTCCATCTTTAAGTGTAGAAAGTGATGGATCATGAAGGAAATGGAAGGAATACATGTATATGTACTCTTAGATGTGTATACATAAAGAAATACCAAAGGAATACAAGTATATGGACCTTTGTACATAAGCATGTATCATGTACATAACCTAATTTAAGACCATATCTAACTATATATACATATACTATACTAAATACATACATAGAAATGCAAAAGGATGAAAATTGAGAGGATTTTCTTAAGGGAAAATTTGGCATACGAAATTTAGTATAAAAATACATATTCAACCGTATAGGTGTATGAGTAGAAATACATGTATAAATATGGTATAAGTATATGTAGATGTATAAGTATATGTATGTATAAGGTATATGTACATAAGTATAAGTATAAGGTATATATACATAAGTATAAGTGTAAGACATAAGTATAAAGTAAGAAATAAATGTACATAAGACATGTACATGTGACATAAGCATGATGTAATGCTTATGTAATCAAATGATGAGGTAGATAATGACATAGGCATATGAGGACATAAAGAAAAGATGACATAAGCATATGAAGGCATAAAGGAAAGATGATGTAAGCAATGACATAAGCATAAGTTTAGAAAATAAGAAAAATAAGAAAATGTAGATAATTAGATACTAAAATTAGTAAATCATAATATACTTTGTAAACTAGATTATACCTAAATCAATACATGAATTAGTAATGACAAAGTAAATCCCTTAATTATAAGAATTTAGGGAATAAAGGTTATAAATATAAGTAATAGCAATACTTAAGTATTATAGCTAAAAATTTCTATAAAATTAGTTCATAATATAAAATAGGGGTCTTAACGTCCAAAACAAACATTACCGTATGAATATACGTCCGAAAACGATGAAAAATGACTATAAATTCATAAATATCAGAAATGAAACGAAAAAGTTACATACGATTAATAATAAAGTCTAACCGGGTAAAAGTTGATAATAGTCTAAGTAGATTAGGTAATTAAATGTTTAGAAGTATTAGTTAAATTAGTTACTTACTAGTCTTATCAAATCATAATGATCAGGTGACTCTGAGGAGCGTGAGGACCTCCCAATCGACTACTACGATTAGGGCAAATCACCATGGCCGAGTGAGTATTTACCCAATGATTCCATGCTTGTCTTGTGATTGTAGATAGTGGACCTAAATATTATTGATAATTGATGATTGTGTGGGGATTGGGGAAAATGCCTGTGTATGTTGGTATGTCTTGAATTGTGAACTTATCTTAAATAATGATAATGCTATGTTTGTTGCATGGTAGTATAGAAAATGATTGTGTGCACAATTGGATGGTCATAGCATAATTTGAACCTAATTATGCTCGGCCTATAAAAAGAAATTGAGACATGCATTAACATGCATAGCATGGATACTATTCCGGCCGTCACATCACACGGAGGTAAAGAGAGGCCATTCGGGGGTTGATATTATTCATTTATTTGGTTATGTACGGTGCACTCGTACAAAATGACCTTACCCTGGCCCGCGGGAACACTAGGCGTTGGAGGCGCCAACCGCCTGGCTAAGGGTCGAGTCTAGAGACCTCCGTTTAGGGGTGAGTGTGGACTGCGGGGGCCCACTCACAATTATACTAGAACTTGGGTTTTCTGAAATTAAAAGAATTATTTGATATAAGTACGGAACGTGGGGTTCCGTAGTAAAGTAAGTTCTAGTATAATACCCGGATCTGATTGGTGCCGTGTATACTCCAACCCTGACTTCGGAGGGCGTTAAATCTGAGTTACGTATATGAACTAGTTAATTATACGTATTGTTTGGAATTCTAGTTGATCATTCATTCATATGCTTGAATATAATGTATTTATAACTTGCTTGTGGTGTGGCTGAGGGTTTTGCTCACTAAGCTTAGGCTTACACCCCTTTAGACTTCTGTTGCAGGATAGCCTGTTCGTAGAGACAGGACGAGGGATGCCACAGGTTAGCCTGGGGATTTGGGCAAGAGCGAGCAGCTATGTGTACTGAGAGAACAGTTTATGTAGACTTCTACTTATGTACTTTTGTTTATCTTATTATATTAGACCTAGACATACTTAAATGCTACGTAATGTAAGCTTTGTAACTTAAATTTTTATATAAATATGTTTGTGTAATGATATCATGTGAGTCTGGATGTTCTTTGGAAACTAGTGGTTGTAGAGCCTTGTATATTGTGTGAAGAGTTCTTGATTGGAAGGTAACCAATCAGGGGTTCTTTATACAGTATACGGCGTCTGCCACGACTAGGCCGTCCTCAGTTCGTGACATATGACCCACTAATGAATACAATACGACTTAACCATTTACTTGATATGATACATAAGTTAATGTTAAGGTCCACCCGCTACTAATCTTGAGCTATTCTGTAAGATTAGATAAGAGTGTAAAAAAATGGACTTAGAGAGGGTTTTCTCGCAAGAACAATTATATTCAATGTCTATGAAGGATGTAAGATGTTCTGGCTACAAAGAAAAGGGACTATTTTTAGTAAGTTTCTAGGGCAACATTATAATTAAAGAAAATTATAAAAAGACATACATAAATAAGATACCTAATACATGCGAAAAAGCGGTAAATAGGATAAATTACAGAAAGGGAAAATAATATAGTGTCAGGTGAAAAGGACATGTGGTAGCTTGTTAATGGTCCCTTATTAAGGAATCTCTAGATGTAACAGTTGAGTGGGATCAAGATGTGGCAACATTAAGGACTGTTGAGATAAGAAATGGGTGCAGAAGTACTGGTAGGAGGCTAGAAGAGTAGTACTTGGCCAAAAGGAGTATATGTCCCATCACTTGGTAGGGATCTCTCGATAGTTAGAGTCCGATCATTTGGTACAGAGCCCTTAGCAAGAGGATAGTCGGCCTCAATATAAGAGAGAGAACATAGTAGGGTGTAACCATCTAGGGTTCCTAAGGAGTTTAGCTACCCCTCTACTATGTATCGCTTCTCATTATCTGCAGGTTGATGAGAGAGAATTGTTTAAGTGAGGGATTGGAGGCCTTCGAGGCATATGTGAGTAAGTGGGTCAGAAGTTAGTAAACCATCATGTATCATGTCAAATTCGAGTGTTCAGGTTGTTATTGGAGACCAAAGTAGTAGTGCTTAGCTGTGTTGTGTTCATAATGGTAGTAATAGTCTAGGGTCAGTTGATGACAAACTTGACAGACTTACTAACCTTATTGAGATTCTAATACTAGCAATGTAAGTTAATAGACAACAACCCTATGGTGTACATCACCATAACCCACTAGAAAATGCCCCTGAGAGATACTATGACCAAGGTACTTGAGCTAATTACCTAATTTGACTGTAGCGAGTTGGAAGAGTAACAAATCGAGCTACTAGATAAAGATTAGAGTTAGAGGAGAGTGAAGAAGATGATGACGAGATAGATGTCAAGGAGTATGGAGAGGAAGAACAAGAGGTTGATTATTACCAAACACAAGAATGAGGAAGTCGATCCCTTTGAGGACTAGAAAATGTTAAGGTCTAAATCGCACCCTTCAGTAGAAATGGAGATGCAGATGAATACTTGGAATGGGAAGAGAAGGTTGAAAAGGTATTTGACTGCTATGGTTATACGGATGTTGTCAAGGCCCGACTTGTTGCACTTGAGTTCTTTGGGTATATTACTATGTGGTAAAAGAATCCAAATGTAGCTAAAGTAAGGGATGAAAGACAAGGAGTAAGGACTTGAGATGAGATGAAAAGGCTATCAAGGTCTGACTTATTGCCCAAGACTTACTTGCAAGATAACTTTGCAAAGTTACAGGAACTTCGCCAAGGAGGCTGATTTGTTAATGAATATGTGAGAGAATTCTAGATGCTTATGATCCAAGCCGATGTAGACGAGCTAGAAGCTCGTATAGTATTGAGGTTCATTTCTAGGCTAAAATATGAGATTCATAACATTATGGAAGTTCAAAGGTTTTATACCTTAGAAGAAACAATTAAGATAGCATAGAGGGTCGAAAAATAGAGGAGAAGTGCTTCGATCCTACCTAAGCGAACATTTTCCTAAGCCCTTATTCCATGCTAACTGTTTAAGTTGAGTTAAGGAAAGGAATGACCAACTTGACGATAGCCGAGTACGACAATCAAGCCAGACAGTTGAGCTGATCAAAGGCTCTGCTAACTCGAGAACATATGAGAGAGGACAGACCTTTGGATGGAAGACCAGTAAGGTTAAGTGCTTTAAATGCTTAGGCTTTGGACATATGGTTGCTGAGTGTCCAAACCAATGTGTCATGGTGCTTTGAGGAGATGTAGTGGATAGCATCGATGAGAGCGAGCTTGAGGAGGAGAAGTATGTTGGAAAAGTTGAAGCTAAGGATGAAGAGGAGACTTGTATCTATGTTGACCAGGGAGAAGTAATGACTTTAGTACTAAGACAAGCACTAACTTCTCTACTGAACTTCGAAGAAGATTAGAGAGAAAATTTGTTCTATACTAAATGTACCATCAAAGGACAGTTGTGCACCGTCATAGTGGATGGAGAAATTTGTACTAACATGGTTATACAGTCCTTCATGTAGACTTAGGTTTGCTGACCTCTAAGCATCCTCGACCTTACAAGCTACATTGGCTGCATGATAAGGGTGCTTTCTATGTAATGGAATGAGTGACAATACTGTATAGTGTTAGAAATGTGTATAGGGATGAGGTAGTATGCGATGTTGTTCCCACGAGAGCTTTACATTTATTACTTTGAAGAACTTAGTTGTTCGACCAACGTGTTACCCATGATGGATATAAGAATACCTATGCCTTTGTTAAGGATGAAAAAAAGATTATGTTGCAACCTATGACCCTCTTTTAAGTAAGAGACCCATAATCAGCTCACCCGAGCTAGTAAGAAGAAGGCCTTAATAATGAGCCGAAGAGAGCTCTAAGCTACTGAGAAGGTTGAAGAACCTATGTTTTTGTGGATTAGAAGATTGCTAGAGATGAGAGGTCGAAAGGATGCTTTAGACGAAATCTAAAGCCAACTAAATGAGTTTTCTGCTCTGTGTCTTGAGTAATTACCTAGAGGATTGCCTCCAGTTTGAAGCATAGACCACTGTATTGATATACAGCTAGGCACTACCCTACCAAATTGACTTGCATACATAATAAACCTTAAGTAAGCTATTGAGCTAAGAAGACAGGTGTAGGAACTCATAGAGAGAGGATACGTGAGGGAGAGCATGAACCCTTATGCTATACTAGCTTTGCTTGTCCTTAAGAACGATGGTTTATGGCACATGTACATTGATAGTTGAGCAATTAATTGAATTACCATCAAATATTGGTACCTAATATTGAGGCTCAATGACATGTTAGATGAACTCCATGGTGCTAGAATATTTTCAAAGATTGATTAATGAAGTGGTTGCCACTAAATTTGCATGAGACTGGGTGATGAGTGGAAAACTATCTTCAAAACTAGGCATGGTCTCTATGAATGATTAGTTATGCTGTTTGGAATTACTAATGCACCGAGTACGTTCATGAGATTGATGAACCATGTGACGCACCCTCTATTAGAAGATGTGTAGTTGTGTAGTTCGATGACATATTGATATACAATACCAACCTAAATAACCATATCCAACATCCTTGAGAAGTTTTTGACATTTTGTGAACTAAGAAGTTATATAGAAATTTGAAGAAATATACATTCTGCCAAGATGAAGTGATTTTTCTTAGGTTATAGTGTTAAGGAAAGGAATCTGAGCAGATGAGGAAAAGATTCGAGCTTTTTAGAGTAGCCAATGGTAAAACAATGTTACTGAAGTTCAAAGTTTTCGTGGCCTAACTTTTTTCTATAGCTGATTTATTAAAAACTTCAATACCATAGCCATCCCCTTGACCAAGTGGACAAAGAAGAGTGAAGGGTTCAAATGGAACGATTGAGTTGAACAGAGCTTTAGGGAAATCAAGGAGAAGCTCACCTCTGCCCCTGTCCTATCACTATCAGATTTTGACAAACACTTTGAATTGGAATGTGATACGTTGGGAATTGGAATTGGCACTGTCTTGATGCAAGAATGACGACTTGTAACCTATCACAATAAGGAACTTAATGATGTTGCCTTAAACTACTCTATGTACAAGAAAGAGTTATACTCTCTTTTTTGAGCCCTTACTATTTGGCAACACTATTTGCTACTACGAAAGTTTGTTATTTACACAAACCATGAGTCTCTAAAGCATCTTAAACTTTAAAATAAACTTTTGAAGAGGTAAGAGTAGTGGTTGGAGTTCATGGAAGGATTTTAGTATTTGATCTGACATAAGAAGGGAAGTGTAAATGTGGTCACTGATGCTCTATCACGTCAGTAAACCTTATTAACTACTTTCAAATAGAATGATTGGGATTCTCCTTCATCACTAAGCAGTATACCCATGATCCTCATTTCAGCCCTATCTTAGAGTGATGTAGATGAAGTTGTTGTTAGAGGATACTATGTTAAGGATGGCTATCTCTTTAAGAAAAGAAAGCTGTACATTCTGAACTATTTTACATGTGAGTTGTTGGTCAAGGAAGCTCATAGTGGTGAATTATCCGGTCACTTTGGGGAGACTAAGATAGTCAATCTATTGAAGAAAAACTTTTAGTCTCTTAGTTTGGCCAAGGATGTCCATAAGGTAGTTTGTAGTTGTGAAGTATGCAAGCGAGCTAAGGGGAAAAGAGAGCCTTATGGAGAGTATATACCTCTGCTAAAGTGATACCTGTAAACCCTACTTTTAGTGGGACTAAGATTTGATTAAGAGTACTTTCCAAACATTTCCAAGGATTAACTAAACTAAAAACTGAAGTTTACATTTAGAAACGAATTAAATTTTTCCAATTCAAAAACCAATTATCGATAAAACCTGAGCTTGAAGAACTGGGAGCTCTAAAGTCACTTAAAAAACTTAAACGCTAAAACCATTGAGGAATTTTAACCCTAAGTAATTAATCGATAATTTAATTTCAATAATTTCATTCAACTTTATAAAATTTCATAATTTTATAAAAATCAAATCATAAATTATTAAACAATGCAAGATGAAAACCCTAAAACAATTTCCTATAAGACCATGCCCTTATCTTCATGTCTAAGCCTTATACATCAATAAGTAGACCAACCAATCATTTTAGATAACTTATCAATTGAGAGTTGGAATCATTTATCAATTGATAACTTATCAAAATCTAGTGATAAGACATTTTCCTTATCACCCCTTCACTTATACTACATATGGACAATTCTTCACAAGATTTCACATGCTTAACTTTATTAAATAATACAAGACCATTCCATGACCCCAAAAGACACTAAATGGCATATTTGGACAAGGAGAAAAGAGAGGCCATACTCTTGTCTTTCAACCATCAATCACTTTCTCTTACACACCACTATTTACTCCTTAATACTTACATCATCAATAGTTGCAATTATTGACTTTTGTGTAAGCTACAAGACAACACTTTCAAGACATTTTAAACACTTATTCTCTTTCATTTCCAACCGGCCACTCTTCCCCTCATTTGTCTCACTTTCAATTTCATTTTCACTTCTTCTTTCTCTCATTTGCAACAAACATAAGAGGATAAACAACCTTACCCCACAAAATCAACTTTGCTACCATTTTCTACACTTCACTCACGGCATTTCCTTCTCCTTTTCTTGTGCACTTTCTTCCAACATTTAAGCTTTTTTAGAACCATTAGAACCTTCCACAAACCCCATTCCAAAGGATCAAACAACTTGGGTTTCCAAAAGGTGGCAAAAGGAGGAAGCAAAGTTAAGAGCTTAAGTGGAACCTTAGTGTACAACCACCGTATTTTGCTTTAAGGGTGAGTAAGTGTTTCTTGTGATTAGTGGGTTAGTGTTTATGTTAGGAGACTTTGATTTCTTGAAGATATAAGTAAGGTTTAAGTTGTTATAACACAAAAAACTATTCTAAGAAACAAACTCATGAAACCCTTACATGAACTTGAGACATAAGCATGTAAAGTTGGTGTTTTGTAAAGATACTTGTTTAACACTGAATAGAAGATTTTAAGTTGAGAAAATCTTGAAACAAGAACTTGAATGGAAGATGAACATGTTAGACGTGAAGATTCAAAAGTCCTTTGAATGTTGATTTTATTTCCGTTAAGTTAAACATGCTCAAATCTAGACTTAAGTTAAGGAAAAATTCATCACATGAAGTTTTATGAAGAAACCAACTTTATATGACATGAGCTATGATATGGAAGTTGTATTAAGTGTAAGATCTTCTATTTCTTTGTGTAGAGCATGAGTTAAAGAATCATCTTATGGAAGAAAATTTAAGTTAAGATTTGGATACAAGTAGTTTAATTGCATAATCTAACACCTAAACTTAAGGAAATGATGAAACAAGTTGAAAAACCAAGTGAGAACCCCTCAGAATCATTACGACCAGATCTGGAACATGGGTAAGAAACACTTAAAAATATGATAAAAGTAAATGAACAAAGTGAAAAGATCAACTAAAGTAAGTATAAAAAGTATATGAAGCCTAAAACTCTCAAAACAAGCCTAAAAATCTAAGTTGGGTCTTTAATAAAATTCTGAGCAGCACTTTAAAATATTAAGAGAGGTTTTTTTGAAGCCCATAAGAAGTCCACCTAAGACTTCATAGGCCCAACAAAGTCATTAACTTTAATTTGAACAAAAAACAAGCCCATTTGACAACTGAAGCTCACTAAAGGGCTCATGAAGTTGTTGTTAGCCTTAGGAGTATAAATTAAAGTTGTAAATTTGATCTCAAGGAGTATTTTGAGCTTAGGATAAAATCTCAAGACCAAGCTCAAAGGATTTCTCAAGTTATCAAAAAGGCCATTTACTATACAAGGCCCAAAAGTAGTCCAAAACATAAGGAATGCTATTGTTCTGACCCATAGATAGATTTGCATGCCTCATTTTGAAAATATAACCTCACCATGTTAAAGTACACTTGAAAACGATGAAGATTGATTATAAGATCATAAAAATTGGATTTAAAATGAAAAAGTTATACACAATTGAAATTTTAAGTAAAACTGGGAAAAATTACAAAAACTAGTCAAGAGTATAACTTAAGGAAATTTAACTTAGTTTCGTAAGTTTATTTCAATCCCTTATAAATATTATTTCCATGACTAGGGGACACCTTCTATGGAGATGACTTGCCTCTAAATTACTTTGATTGATCCATATGGCAGAGTGAGTAAATTCCCAATGACTCTTTACTTGATTTTGCTTGTAGATTAGACACACCTAAACATACATATACATATATATACACACACACATACACACACACACACACACACACACACACACACACACACATATATATATATTTGAACGCTTGTGGGTTATGGGAAATGCATGTGTATGAAATTGTGGATAAATGTAATGACTCGTTAATTTTATATAATAATGGGAATTGTTTGTACTAATATATATATATATATATATATATATATGCAAATTGTATGGAATGAAATTGTTTGATCACCTTGAAAATTGAGTTAATCACTTATATGATTAAGATGTAGATGGATAACATCGACTGTCGCTTTACGTAGAAGATGGGAAAGGACTCACAAGAGGACGAACCTCCTGCAGGATTGGGTATTAGCTATGTTATCATATATATTGAGTCTATCTTAAGCTGATGGGCTTATTAGGCGATTGGAGAGGCTAACCATCGGCGAGGGGCCAAGTCTTGTAGCTTCTGCTTAGGGCGTATGTTTGTAGATTGCGGAGGCCATTACACAAGTAGACTTGGGCTTTTAAAAATATGATTTGTTATTCGATAAAGAAAGTATACATATACATATATATATATATATATATAGTTTTGGCTTAAGCACAATAGTGCAAATGAAATAAAACCTAAGATCTAGAACCTGGATTTTGGTTTAGGTCGGTTAATTATCTCCAAACCCTGACTAGAGGGGGCATAATTCTGAGTTGTATGCAGTTCTTAGGTCACTGCATGCGTTGCTTGGCATACTGATTGTTCATGCATTCATATGATTATGCTTCTAATAAATTTCTGCTATGTGATACTGACGAGGGTATTTATCTCACTAAGTTTAAGCTTATACCCCTATAGATTTTTGTTATTGCAAGAAAACCTCTTCACTAATCCAGGTCGAGGCATGCCCGTAGTAAGTCTCGTAAAGGGACGGGTTGGAGAATCAGAGAGTGAAGAGGACATTTTGTAATAGATTTATAGATATTTAGTTACTTTTATATTTTTGCTCATAACATAGAATAAAATCTCTAATGCAGTTCCATTATGAATTGCATTTGTTTTTAATATTCTTTTGGTGTGGGTCTCACCAGCCCACATAATTAGCTAATTTATACTATAAAAGTAATTTTAGTTAAATTTCTCTATATTACTTGTCTATGGGCCTAGTGGTAACGTAGAGTGGAAGAAGCCTTGTGTGTCGTATGAAAGGCCTATGATCAATAAGGGGGTTGATAGTAGACCTTTATACGGTACACGACGATCTATTACGACAACGATACTATTGGGTCGTGATAATGTGTCTTTTGGCATGCCATTACAAAAGGATTCTTTACTTTCCGTAATGAATATTCTTTATCTCTTTTACGTTTTTTAGTATATATTACATAACCTAAATGTAAGAATACCCTTTTGTTTTTTCAAATATCTAAAGTAACCCTAGTAGATGGGTATATAAATCTTACATAATTGTACGCAGACAATAAATCATCAACATTAGAATATTATTCTTGTTTCCTTTAAGTAACCCTAATGTTCTCATTACCCTCCAACTTTTATATATTTCCTTTAGCAAAGAGTAATGGCGAGTAACCCTTTAGGTTGAACCAATAAGTCATATTTAGCATATTGTAAGCCGATTAAGATTGATTGGGGTATTATATCTAGTTGGTAGTTGCTTGGAATTTTGCGAGCTTTTCTTTATTGCTTGATTTGTTGTAGTGTTTCTCTATATGTCCGACCCTAGAGATGCATTAGTTAGCAATCCCTCAACTCTCTAAGTTAGTACAATCATTCGTAAACACCACATCAACACCTAACATAGTAGCATAACAGTTTAACTAAGATGCAACTACTATTATTCAAAATCACCACATTAGCATCCATTATAATAGTATATTAGTTCACCCAAGATATAGCCATATCCAATCAACATAGCATCAAACAACACACAGTGTTATGAGTAGCAATATATCTACTTCAATAATAAGTTAAATCTACTTACTTAGACTTAGTAATAGTACAAAATCCTAAACTTTGCGATATGATCCTTCCTTACTTATTCCACATAAGAAAATATAAACACAGTTTCAAAGTCAAGTACCGATCAAATCCAAATTCTTGTAAACTTTCCTTACTGTGTCTTTAAACTTCATTTGGCCATATCTTGCTTATTTCTTATCCAATTTCAATAAAATTTATAATGTCACAATCATTATTTCGAGTACTGCTAATATATCTTAAGAAATAAGTTTATCAATATTGTTAAAGTCCAAAAATACCCTTTCTCACTACCAACTCAATCGTATGTCATCATAACATCGCAATTGACTCGAATAAGCTTTGATTCTAAACTAGAAGTCCTAGAAATCCCACTTTCCAAACTTGACCAATAACCCTTAACATATCCAAAAGTGTTCATTTTACAAGAATTTGATAAACATTTTATTAGTACTAATTACTATATTACATATTAAGATAATATATAGGTTTTTATTAGGAGAATACATAATAAATAGTATACAAGCCCAATTAATTTCACAAAAAATCGTAGACTTACAAAAATATGTAGTTTAATTATTCACCATGAATTATACCAAACTAATTATTATCTATTTTTATGAAAATAGCGATTTTAGCTTGAAATTACAAAAAATTAGGAAAATAAATAAATTTATGTGAGAGACAAAAAATAAGTGTTCCAAATATCTTTATAAATCTCTAGAAGTCAAAACATGTAGGCTCATTCATTAATTTCGTTAGAAATTAATTATTTTAACAATTTGGTAAAACTGATAGTTTTATTCAAAATAATTATTAAAAATGATAAACATGCTTAATTTTGAAAATTATTGTCATCACAATTATATATATATATATATATATATATATATTAGGTGTATTATATACAAAAATTAAGCTTAGAACAACAACATCTAATATTTATAAAAATTAATTCAATTTTTGTCCAAATAGGGTATTTTCTTAAGGACCCTATATTTTCACTGATTATTTAATTACAATAAAATTACTAGATTAATATAAAATTAAAATAACCTCATAAAATCAAATTTCATAATTAATTAATAGCATTTGATATTTTTAGAAATTACATGAACTTATGGGTAGAAAATGGGTTCACCTAAACTAGCCGCCTCCAACTACCCTATGGCTATGGTACCTTATTGTAAAAGCTCCTTCGACCACCCTCGATTGGACCTCAAAAGGCCACCACAACAGGACATCAACACTTTATTGAATTGGCATAGACCAATTGTAACCCTATTTCTTGTTCTATTTTTATTTTATTTTTTCTATATTTCTAAAATTATGTTCTTGTGTTTTCAAGTTCTTAAAATATTGCAAATGAGATTTGGAGTCCTATTTATAGGGTTTAGGATTTTTGCATGTCCAAAAGTGAATTGACATATGTCATTTCCTCATTTTCCTATATGTTGACTGGGCATCATAAGTCACTTCCTTGTTAATCTTGTGATGAATCGTGTTTTCAAGTCATCCCATATTTCCTCATCATTTGATGACTCATCCATTAATTTTTTTAATTAATTTTCCATTATTTTAATAATTTAATATTATATGTATATATTTAATACATATAATACATATTACATGTAAATACATGTATATTACGTATAATTCAACTTCATTTACTATTTTTGAAAGTTAATTAACTTATCTCTAATGTCTCGCTATATTTAAGAACTTGAATTTCTCATTTTAGATAGTTTATCAACTTTATCGATAAATTGACGTTTTTCTCAAATTAATCCTTTTATATAGCTTATGTCAAGAAATTAGCTTTACTTGAATTACTTTGCCTAACTTTTCTAACTTTACTGTAAAGTTTGAATTAGAATGGTTAACAAAGCCCGATATCTTAAATTTAGAGGCTCGAATCATAGGGTTATTGAACTGGTTCGAAAACCCAAGGTATTACATCTTACTCCTCTTATAAAAAGTTGTCTTTGAAACTTCTACAATTAAGGACATTTGTGTTTGTAACCTAATACTGTGCTTTCGTTACGTAACTTTAATTTCTACATAACATCACAATCATTAACTATTGTTAAAGGGTGAAATCCTTCAATGTTGACTCTTGTATCTTAACCTCAAATTTATCAACTTATGGACTTTTTGTTTTGATTACTTGTCTCATTACTTCCTTCGTCTTATGTTTCTAACTTTTTCTACATAAGTTTAGTATAGTTGGTCCTGTTTTACTCTTCCTTTTTATTCAAGTAATCTTTTAAAAGTATTTAGTCCATTTGTTGGGTTCTTATTTAAGTACTACAATCATCATATTACCATCTATAATTTTTACCCCTCATAACTACTCATTTCAAACTAGCATGTTCCTATACCATTCCTTTGTCACCATTTAAACTAGTTTCTCCACTCAATCCTTAATTTATCCCTTTAGTTAGTTCAGACTCTTATAATAGTTAATCCTATAGATCTCGTAGTTATTTCTTCCATTATTTCCTTATTTCTCGCACAACTAGCCAACATATCCTTTTACCTCATCACTATCACTTATGCATTGTCTAAGTCCTAATTTCCACTTTGAGCAAATATAACAAATTCAATTTCTTTACATCTATAGGTTTTATACTGTGGCCATCACTTAATGGTCATGGTTAAGATCTTGAGCACTTCCCATAGTTAACACATATATTAGCAAAATTGAGTTTGGTAAATCTGAACTTTCTACTAACTTGTACATCAAAGAGATAGAGAATGACTCAGACCTAGTGGACGTGACTAGATTCAACATGAATTGATACGACTCTTGACAAAGAAGATTCATAAAGACATTGGAGACTTTTATGGCTGACAATTGACACAATAGGATTCATAAGGACAGGAAATTTTATCATGAAAGACATAAGAGTTGTAACAAACATGAGTCTTGATAAAAGAGTCACAAAAGTTATAGATTTGTCATACTATTCTTGCTTAGCACATATACCAAGGGTACATAAAATCCCTATATTTCATAGTGTTGTAGTTATATATCACATACATTATCATCTTTTTGACTCCTCAATCTCATCATTAGCTATTATCCCATGAAATATATGCCTTCCATCTAGAGGTAGGTAATGGCAAATCTCCTTGTATACCATCTTCTAGGTTCAAGAACTGGTCTCCTAATGGCAGCTTGACATTTTAATTTGGATTATTCATTTTGGATCTTAACGGTTCTCGTGCTCTTACTTCCTTACTAGTAGATACTTGCTTCTCAAAATGCTCTCGGATTTTCTTTAAGTTACTACTAAGTGTTCTCTTTGGTTTAGGATCAAAGTTAGCTAGATTAGTTATGCTACTTTAGGTCATAAACTGCAAATTAGCAAAATAAACCAATATAGCACAAATATTTCTACTAAACTAATAACAAATATAAAAGAAAAACAAATGCTAGAAGAACAGGAATCCTAATTTTCCTAATAATGATGCTTTTTCCCCGGTTATGGTACCAAAAACTTGATTGCCTCTAAATAGAGCTTCCAAGTATTATAAATTAAATTCCTATATTCTGTCCTTAACTTGATTCAAAAGGCAAGTGTACCTATCGTTTTATAGCATGGATGAGCATAGAGTTGTCTCTACTAGGAAAAAGATTCGAACACTAGTACTTATTATTCTTCTTATTATCTAGCAATCAAATTTATGAAATGATTAATTATTAAGACTCTAAATTATTGAATAAACTACACTAATTCACAAACTAATGCCACTGATACAATGGTTACAAAAACAATTACTAACAACATACTTAACATGTAAACTTGCTTTAGAACTTAGCATGATATTACCAAAATATGTTTTTCCTAATACTTGTTATCTGCGGGTAATTATTGTATGTAAGCATTCTTCTCAAAACTACTTACTTCTAATCTTAATTGTGTCTATTGGAATCTCTTCCTAATTAACAATTAACTTGGATCGCATTAATGTCATGTTAATGTATCGATTCCCCTAAGGATGCAGCAAATTTACTAATAATATCTCTATTATTAAGAGTAAGTTGTTCCAATAAACTAGATATATTCAATTGAAATGTCTCTTGACATATTCTATTGAAATTTAGTCTAAGTCAATGTTGTGTACTACACCATACTTAGATTAATTAAGCGTAATTCATCGGAATCAACATGTATCAAGAAGCTACTATTCCATTCATTTGATCATACGAAGTGATATAGCAAGTCCTAGTGTATTACTCATACATGATGAAATAACAACGTATATTAATACAATGCAAAGACAACAATGAAATTAACATGGGATAAGTAAGAAATACAACTTCGTTTGAAATTTACTGTAGAAATCTTTCAAATGTATAATAATGAATCCTGTCATCCCTTTCAAGTCGTTCGGGGAAACGTATGATACAATACTTAAACAAAAATACTATAAATGGGAACACTATGGTACATATGCAGATGATTAGGTGTTCATTTGTGAATTGATGTTCTCAATTGATATCTAATCTCTTTTCCTCCAAAAGTTGTGGTATATTTATATTCTTTTCATCAAAGGACTTGAATCTATTTCTTTAAGGCACCACCTGATGTCTTCTATGTATTGGTTCGCGTGAAAAGGTTGAAAAGAACAGTTGTACCACTTCCATTACGCTCGTGACTCGGGGAGTGATAGTCTTGGAAAACAATACTCTCCACTAATCATAGTAGTCATGCATGCCGTGAACTCCTCATCGTTTAATTACCTCTCATCACGCTCATGATTGATGGCATGATTACCCTCCTGGTATGCAATCATGGCCATGATTAATAGGGGGATTGTCAATACTTCCTCAATCACGCCCATGATTGAGGGCATGATCAGTGATAATCTTTTCATTCTTTCTTTATCATGCCTATGATTGAGTAAATCTTGATACTACTTTAATGTTTTCTTCTTCTCAAGACCGTGATTGTCCTAAAAGTTATTGTTCTCGTGTAGATTTCATCCCCTTGATCGTGATTTACTTGAAATCAATATTTTATACAATTAATTACCAAAACTTAAGAATTAAATCACAATTATGGTCAATTCTATGCTTAAACATACCTTAAAAGTGTAAATTAATTTACACTTCTCAACCATCACACATGAATATTTGTTAAAAACTTAACTCAACTTGCTCATTCATTAAAAGACAACTTTGTTTACATGATAAAGGGGTTGTACATTGAAGTTTGATAAGATATTTAGTTACAACTTTTATGTACAGCCAAATATTACTTCAAAATGTTAATTGGTTTTTTCTTTTGTCATCTTCACAATAGTAGGATTCCCATCTTAGTATAGGTTCCATACAAAAGTCGTCGACTTTAACTTGCACTCTTATTATGCATGCCCCCTAGTATTTTCCCCTTTACGATGGTGTTAACTTGAGGTTAAAACATTTTATCCCTTCAAGAACTGAAGCTGAGTGAGAGTAGATAACAAACAATATAATATAGACAATATCCCATATCATAACTAAAACATTTCAATCATAATCCTTAAGCTTAACTTCACATATGCATTCGCCTAACTAGGCATTTATTGTTAATAATGTATCATGTTATGCTCATATACTTAGCATGCATCGGTACTGATATCTTTTTCCTTTCTAATTTTCATCCGGTTAATTGAAATAGCCAAGCATCTAGATATAATATCTAGGAACTTATAGGCAATAAGTAGTTGCTTAGGAATAAGACCCCTACCAAATTAGACTTGTAGTAGTCTATCAATATCAAAAAGGGCAATAAGGAGCTACTCGGGAATAGGACCTCGACTTTGTTTTAAAAAATTAGACTATACACTATAGTTCACCAAATCAAAGAGGTAACAAGGCTAATTTAAACTACATACTGTAGTCTATCAAATATGACTATCAAAATAGTTAAGATGTTTGGGTAATGTAAATCTATATGCTTCTAAAAACTGAGTTTATAAAGCCACGATTTTTCCTTGATCACTTGGAAGCCTCACTCTGAAAATTCTAACTCATAGGTCACTTTTTATGCCATGCCATGCCATAATATGGAATAACAACTCAAGAATATCAATCATCACAATCAATCTTTCAGTTTTATTCAACCTAGTTATCAGATTCTAGTTTTCGAACTCTCCTTAGTGGGAATCTAGCACCTTACTTAGGTGAACTCCTAGAAGATTGAGTTAGTAATCCCTTAACTCTTCAAGTTAGTACAATCATTTGTAAACACCACATCAATACCCAACATAGCTGCATAATAGTTTAATCAAGATATAGCTACCGTCATTCAAAATCACTACATTAGCATCCACTATAATAGTATATCAATTCAGCCAAGGTATAATCATATTCAATCAATACAGTATTAAACAACATACAGTGTTATGAGTTGCAATATATCAACTCTAAGTATGGATTAGATCTACTTACCTAAACTTAGTAATAGCGCAAAATCCTAAACTTTGTGACCCTTTCCTTACTTATTACACCTAAGAAAATATAAACACAACTTCTAAGTCTAGTATTGGTTGAATCTAAATTCTCATAAGCTTTTCCTACTGTCTTTAAACTTCATTTAACCAAGTCTTACTTATTTCTTATTCGATTTTAGTAAACATTATATCATCACAATTGTTATTTTGAATACTACTAATATATCTTAAGAAACAAGTTTATCAATATTGTCAAAGTCCAAAAATACCCTTTCTCACTACTGACTCAACCGTATTTTTTTGTAACTTTGTCATTGACTTGAATAAGCTTTGATTCTAAACTAGAAGTCCTCAAAATCCCACTTTCCAAACTTGACCAACAAATTTTATAATACACCTAGAAAATTAAATTAATTAAATATTTAGTGGAAATATAGCATCCTTAATTAATTAACTATTAACATTTGGCATTTTTAGAAATTAGATGAACTTACAAGTGAAAAATAGGTTTACCTAAACTAGCCACTGCACCTTGTTGAAAAAGCTCCTATGGCTACCTTCAATTAGACCTTAGAAGGCCATCACAAGAGGACATCAACACCTTATTGAATCGGCCTAGACCAATTCTGACCCTATTTCTTATTTTATTTTTACTTAATTTTTTTCTATTATTTTCTAATTTTATAAAATTATATTCTTGTGTTTTCAGGTTCCTAAAATATTGCAAATGAGGTTTCGAGTCTAATTTATAGGGTTTAGAATTTTTGAATGGCCAAAAGTGAATTGATACATGTCACTTCCTCATTTTCCTACATGTTGACTAGGTGCCATGTGTCACTTCCTTATTAATCTTGTGATGACTCATGTTTTCAAGTCATCTCCATGTTGCCACATCATTTGGTGACTCATCCATTCTTTGTTTAAATTAATTTTCCATTATTTTATATTAATTTTTCCTTATTTTGATAATTTATTATTATTATATGTATATATTTCATACATATAATGAATATCACATGTAAATACATGTATATTACGTATAATTCAACTTCATTTATTATTTTTGAAAGTTAATTAACTTATCTCTAATATCTTGCTATATCCATAAGTTCAAATTTCTCATTTTTGATAGTTTATTAGCTTTATCAATAAATTGACTTTTTTTTTCCAAATTAATCCTTTTATATAGCTTATTTCAAGAAATTGACTTTACTTGAATTACTTTGTATAACTTTTATTACTTTGTATAACTTTTCTAACCTTATTATGAAATTTAAATTAGAACAGTTAACATAGCTTGGTACACTATATTTAGGGGCTCGAATCCTACGGTTATTGAATTGGTTGGAAAACCCAAGGTATTACACTTTACTCAATGTATGCTCTTAATCAAACTCACCGTTAGATATACGTATTCTCTTACAGTAAACTCTAACTCCCTTCTCTTTAGAGCGACCCAACTCTTTTGTTTTTCCCATGCTTCTTTCATCCTTTGTTTAATGACAGCTACTTTTTCGGTTGCTTCTTTTATCAAGTCCAGCCTTAAGGCTGCTCTCTCTACACCATCCTAAAATAACAGAGATTGGCACTTTCTTCCATATAGGGCTTCATGTGGTAGCATTTGCATAGAGGAATGATAGTTGTTGTTGTATGTGAACTTAACCAAAGTTAAGTGGGAGTCTTAATTTTCTTTTAAATTCAATGACACAAGCCCGAAGCATGTCTTCCAAGGTTTAAATTGTCCTTTCTAATTGTCCATCTGTTTGGGGGTGGTATACTGTACTAAACTTTAAATTCATCCCTAACACTTTTTTTTAAGCTTCCTTAAAACTTAGATACAAATCTAGGGTCTCTATTTGACACCATCCCAGTCAGTACTCCATGCAAGCATACTATTTCTCTCAAATATATGCAAGCTAGCTTCTTAAGGGAATATGTCATATTGATGGGTAGGAAATGCATTGACTTAGTGGACCAATCTACTACTACCCTTATAGCATCATGAGTTGTTGCTGTTTTAGGCAATTCGCATACCAAGTCCATAGTGATTTGGTGCTATTTCCATTGAGGTATGAACAAAGGTTGCAACAATCCTCCTAGTTGCTGGTGTTTTTCCTTGACCTTTTGACATGTGTCACACTTAAGTACGTAGTTTGCTACATCTTGTTTCATTCCACTCCACCAAAAATTCTCCTTAAGGTCTTAGTACATCTTAATCTCTCCAAGATGCATGTATATCTATAATAGTGGGCTTCCTTTAGAATCTCTTTTCGAAGTTTAGGTTTATTTGATATACATGCTTACCCTTTCATTTGGATCATATCATTCTCACTTGAGTTGAAATTAGTATACTTTCTGAGTACTTTACTCCTTCACATGTAGTAGAATAAGATCAGTCAACTGTACTTCTTTAATCCTTTCTTGTTAAGTTGGCTCTAGGACTAAGTTTGATAATTCGACATCTACCTCATGCCATGAAAATTCTAAATTCATCCTCTTAATTTCCCTAATTAACTCTTTTTGTCTTATGAGAAGAGATGCGACCTCAACATGATTCTTTTGACTCAAGGCATCAGTAACAACATTCACTCTTTTAAGGTAATAATTGATGCCAAGATCATAATCTTTTATCAGTTCTAGCCATTGTTGTTGTCTCCTACTCAGCTCCTTTTGAGTGAACAGATATTTTAAGCTCTTATGGTCGGTGTAGATCTCATACCTAACACCATATAGGTAATGCCTCCACAACTTTAGTGCAAATACTAAAATTGCTAATTCCAGGTCATGGACAGGATAACTCTACTCATGTAGTCTCAATTGCTGTAATGCATAAGTGATTACCTTCCCATTTTACATTAGTATACATATAAGACCATTCTTCGAAGCATCACTATATATTGAAAAGGGTTCTTCATCATTGGGTAAGACCAAAACTGATGTTGTGACTAATCTCTTCTTTAGCTCCTGAAAACTTTTCTCCCTTTTTCTATTTGCATTCAAACTTTTTGCTTTTCTATATTAGTTGAGTGAGTGGTCTAGTGATTTTTGAAAAGTCTCTTACAAACTTCTTATAATACCTAACTAGACTAAGAAAGCTTTGTACTTTAATAACATTTTCAGGTCTCTTCCAATTGATGATAGCCTTTATCTTCTTAAGGTCTACTATTATCCCTTCTCTTGAAACTACATGCTTAAGGAAAGATATCTCCTTTTGCCAAAAGTTACACTTTGATAACTTGACATATAACTTGTTTTACCTTAAAGTCTGTAACTCTTACCTCAAATGCTCTTGATGTTAGGCTGGAGTTGCTGAGTACACCAAAATATTGTCAATAGATATGATTATGCATTTATCCAAATATAACCTGAATACTCTACTAATTGAATCCTTAAACATTACAGGTGCATTTGTCAATCTGAATGGCATCATAAGAAACTTATAATGTCCATACCTTATCCTAAATGATATTTTAGGAACATCCTCTGACTTAATCCCTTAGTAGTAATATCTCGACCTTAGGCCAATGCGGGAAAACATACTCATACCTTACAGTTGATCGACTAAGTCATTAATACGGGATAAAGGGTATTGTTCTTTATCGTAAACTTGTTTAGTTCTCTATAGTTGATACAAAGCCTAAGAGAACCATCCTTCTTCTTTATGAACAATACAGGTGCCCCCTAAGGTAAAACACTTTGTCTAACAAACCCTTAGTCCAACAATTCTTGTAGTTGCTTCCTCAATTGCTTCAACTTTATTGGGGCCATCCTGTAGGGTACCTTAGAAATTGGTCCAGTCCTTAGTATTAGATCAATAGAAAAGTTTATCTCTCTCTTTGGTGGCAATCCTGGTAGTTATTCTAGGAATACATTAGAAAATTCACTCACTAGTTAAATTTCTTCTATCTTTAGCATTTTTGACTCAACTTCCACGGTGTCTAACTAACTTATCTCTTGCATTAGCTCAAAGGAGCTTAATTCATGTGTTCTAACTATTGATAAATCACCTTGGAAATTCATGCTAGATCCATTTATATTCTTGAAATGTACCTTCTTTTTCTTACAATTGATTATAGCTCAAAAAGTTGTCATCTAACTCATCCCTAAAATCATTTCATATTTACCTAACTCAATGATAATATGATCTACCATGCTATTATGGCCTTACATGTTGAGTAGGCACTTCTTCAAATCTCTTTGGTCGTAATTACACTTCTTGTAGTGATTTTCACACTAAAACTTGATTCAGTGATAACTATGGGCAATTTTGCTCTTCATTCTATGAGTAACAAAGGAATGAGTTACTCTAGTGTTGAATAAGGTATATATTGAATGCCCTTTTATGTCAACATTCCTTGGATCGATTTTAAGTTAAGTCTTATAGGCTATAAGTATTGGATCTTGGAATTTTCATTTTTGAGTTAAACATTCTAGCTTCTTGTCACTAAAACTTAACAACAAAAGTCCACCTTAAAGGGGATTAAGGATACATAACTGTGATAAGCTTTGTGTCTGTAATGTCCTTTACTTCTTCATAGGAAATCACATCTTCCTCTAGGTACTACTTAAAGTCCCATCCTCACTTTAAATTGCAGATTTGGGTGGCATTATAGTTCTTAGATGCTAACCTAATCCTCCAACCATCTTCCCTATCCCGAGGCATCCCTATAGTTTATACTGCTGTACCTTGGCAATGAGGGCATGTGATAGAAAAGTATCTAACTTGTTTGCAAATGTAGTAAGTAGTGGTAGCCTTCTTTGGACAATCCACCACTAAATGACTACCTTTTCCATAGAAGTAACACTTGTTTTAAATTGAATGTAGTCTTTAGGGTAGTGATTTCCCTAACACTTCCAATAAGTAGGCTTTCCATTTTTATTTTTCTTACGAATCACCTTATGTGGCTTCCAAATTTTCTGTATCTTGGTGCCTAAACTTCTGGCCCCTTGAATGGCCTTTTCTTAAAAATAGAGGCTTTAGGTTTTAATGTTTCCTCTCCTTGTCTTTTTTTAGTATCCAAAACTTTAGCCTTTTCTGACAACTCACTATAGGTCCTTGATTGAAATTCTAAAACCTTCCTCTTTGTTTCAGGGTCCATTCCTCTCACAAAGATTTGCCTCTTCATCCAATCGCTGCTGTGATACTCAGGTGGGGCAAACTGAAGTAAGAGAGTAAACTTTGCCTCATACTGCTTAAGAGTATAGGTCCCTTTTTTAATCTCGAATAACTCATCACTATACTTAACTCGCAAGTTCTCTACAAATTAATGTCCAAAGAATTCTCTTTTGAAAACTTCCTAAGTGATGGGATGTCTCAAATTTCCTCTCTTAGTCTCCTTCCAAGTCCTTGCTCTTAACTAGAGTAGGTAAGTACCATAGGTCAGCCTTAGATGATGTAGTACCCCAAAATCTTCAAAGGATCTCTCCACTTGTAACAACTAATCCTTAGCCTCATTAGGCCAACTTGAATTTCCATCAAAGTATTTGTTAGACTTTGGAAATTTTGGTAGCAAATTTTGTTATAGCCAAGGCTCATGAGGAATTAGGTAAGGATCTTTAGCTGGCCCTATTGGTGGTAGAGGTGGTGGCGATGGAAGAGGTGGTAGAGGTGTTGCTAATGGTTTGGTTACTACTACTAGTGGTTGAGTAGGCATATTTGACATGTTCTCAAGTAGCATTGGGGGTAGAGGTGCCTGGTTTCCTTCTAGGAAGGTCTATAGCAACTCATTATTTGCTCATATAGCCATAAGTATCTCCTCAGTACGATCAGTAGGTGCATTCCAACCTAGAATCTATAGTGGTGGTGCTCTATTTACTAAGGGTAGTCCCCTATGCTTTAGTTTACTGAAAAACAAGTTTTAGGATTAGGCTCAATTCAGTTGTTTCATATTACAGTTTCCCAATTTTAATCCTTTACCAAGGTAAATTGACTTTGCCATTTAAATATTTACAATGCCATCATTTTAACCCATAAGCCATAGGGTATATTCCTTAGTTTAACTACTTTAAGTGAGCTTACAACACATAAAATATACAAACAATTCTACATACCATAAGTTCTTCAAAAGTACATTGAATGTCGAAGAACAAGGTTTTCTACTAATATACATAGATCTTCTAATTAGTACATCATTTTTCACTAGAAGTTCTACTCAAAATACATCAAATAGCTGAAATACAAGGAACCCTCACCATAAGGTTTTCTCTTAACAAAAAGGTAACAGTAGAAAAGATACATCAATTGAAAGTAGCATCTAGAATCAGGAATAACACATCTAGCGGTGCTTGGTAGAAGGTCTTGCCGCATCATGACCTAACCACCCTACTTGTTGAGGCCTCCGCATCGAAAGTGTAGAAGAGGATCCCATACTTGAGTTGGATGAGGAATCTGGGCTAGAAGCCCATTGGAACCACTTGCTATCGAGGGGGTCAAGTTGGATGGTTAACTCCTCTCTTCGATCTCCTCTAACTAAAACAATAGGCAAAAGTCTGGGATCTACCTACAGTCACTCTAAATCCTTAGCCGAAGGTAGTGGTGGTAGCATCTCAACATCATCATGCTTGCGGGCGTCCGTAGATATCTTAATCATATATGGCTCTATAGGTAGAAAGATGACGGCTAGAATAAATGGTGGAGAAATATCGAGCCCGCTTGTTTTGTTGAATAACTCTAGGGTAGTTAGCTTGCATGTCTTAGGCAAAGGCAAACCCTTATCCAACCTTGTGCCAATGCATGAAGTCAGGGGCATCCAATCTTTAGCCATCCTAGATCAGCAATACCACCTTAACCTCATTCTTGGCCCCTTCCTCTTACTTTATGAAATACATGAGCTCTATATTTATAAATTAATACATCTTTATAGCGGCTCCTCCAATGGAGGCTCAAGGTTACCCTCTACGCAATCCATACGTCTTGAATCCTATATGGCCTCTCAACTAACACCATGTCTTAGTAGAGGATCTGTAGTCTATGATGAAAGGTGATGAGAGTCTTACCCTCATGCATCTGAAATGGCTCCTAGTTGTAGCAAATTGCAAGCGCATCCCCTTAATCAACATAAAATTTTTTTAAGTGTTTTACTTAACATCTCTCAATTAAGATTCTTTTGCTAACCTATAGTAATTAAAACTCCTGTCCCGACTCTACCCTTCTCAACAGTACTAGTTAGGCTATTCTAAGGTCTAAGATCAGGTTTTACTTTGTTTCATTTTTATTTTAAACCTAATGCTCTAGTACTAATTAAATCTATCATGACTCGGATAGTACCTATGTCGTAGTAAACTACCATATACTATATGAAGATCGATGATTGACCCCTTTATCAATCATCGCTCTTTCATACAATGTACTAGGCTACTTTTACTCCTAACTACTATCGGTCATATAGACAAATAATATCATAGCAAACAATTATCTTAACTAAATATCAAATGCATTATCAAATAATAATAATAATGGAACATTGCATTCCCAAAAGAATAGTAGTAACAGTAGTCCAAGTAGCTACTGAAGGTCTAACAACACTATCAAAAGGTAGAGATTCATAAGGCTTAGTAAAAAACTAAGTAGTTCCCTCCTTCGCTCCAATGGCTCACAGCCTCACCTAAGTAGAGACTAACCTTGGGCATCTTATCACCTGCCTTAGTAAATAAGTAGCCTTGCAACAAAAGGAATCTAATAAGGTGTAAGCTTATGGTTAATGAGTTAATCTCTCCAACATGCCTTAACAATATGTATATTAACAACCATATGAATGCATGATACAAATAGTATGCCAAACAATACATGTAGTATGTCAAATGACATCACCATCCACTTCAATAGACCATCCTTTGCTTTGAAAGTAGTTTTTCACTTATCTCTCGATCTCATGTAGATATGGTGGTAGCTACTCTTTACATCAACCTTCAAAAATATTCATACACCATGCAACTAATTGAGCATATCATCTAATTGTAGGATTAGATATCGGTACTTGATAGTGATCTTATTGATAGCTCGACCATCAATGCATATTCTCCATGAGCTATCCTTCTTCGATACTAGGACAACCGTTACAGTACAAGGGCTTATGCTCTCTCAGACATACCCAGGCTTAATCAACTCATTTACTTATTTCTTTAGCTTAGTTACCTACCTAGGATTGAGCTTATAGGCAAGTGGGTTAGGTAGGGTAGCTTCAGGTTAGAGGTCAATGCAATTATATATACTTTTAACAGGGGGTAAGCCTTTCAGCAACTCGGTAGGAAACAAGTTGGCATATTCTTAGAGCAATGTCTATAGCTCGATAGGTAATGCTCCAACTTCCTTCAATTCTAGAAGTCTTCTAACCAATAAGAGTACATACTTTTCCTTCTTTACATCTTTGGAAAATTAGGCTTGGGAAATCATTAAGGACTTCCTTTGTAGTGATATGAAAATCTTCTCTTATAACTCCTGGACCTCTTTAAGGCTCATTGGGGTAAGTATAATCTTCTTCTCATCCTTTTAGAACATATAAGTGCTCTTATACCCATCATAGAGTTCCTTAAGATCAAAGAGCCATGATCAACCTAGTAGTTATGTGAGGCATACATAGGTAGGATGTTGTACAATACTTCATCCTTATATTTGTCACCAATAATGATTAGTACTCTGACTCACTCGAAAATAGACAGACCTGTCTTCTCATTAAGCTAGTGGATCTTATAGGGCTTAGGGTGAGATTGGTATAACTCCCTCTATTGATGATCAAAGCACATAGATTGCCATTTATTTGGAAATTTGTATGGAAGAGATTCTCTCTTTGTTCATTCTCATCAGAGGTAAAGGTATTGAGAGATCTTTGTACATCCATATAGTATTCTCTTATTTTAGGTTAGATCTAAGCCTAAGAATCTTCCTAAAACTCATTTAACAAGTGATTAATATCTACCTCTTCTTCTCTTTCACTAGCACGCTCCACTTCAAATTGGGGTTTATCTCCCTTAATGGTCATGATATGTCGGTTCAAGTATTGATTAGCCATGTATCCAAAACCAAGGCACTTAAAACACTTTATCTCTTTAATCTTCCTACTAGAGCTTTGACCTTAGTCCTTTTTAACCTCAAGCTCCTTAGCCATCATTAGTTCTTCTCGACATTTCACATTGGTGTTTGAACTTGAAACTATATTGAGCTCAGTCATATCTAAGTTGGCTTGGTATACCATTTTGGCTCAATAAGCTAGGTTAGCGGCTTTGTTCTCAATTGAGCTGATTTCACCTTTACCTTTTGACCCTTTGTACCGTTCGGATGGTCTCATCCAAATTTTCTAGCTTTTGCACTTCTACTACATTACCAATCTCAGATCATAGTCCAGAAATGAACTTGGCTACTATTTGCGTTTTTGGCTCATTTACATCATAACAGATCATCAACAGTTGGAACTCTTGAACATACTCAACCATAAATCTACTGCTTTGCTTGAGTTCTTAAAGAGATTAGAAGTTGTCTTGCTTATAATGTTCTAGCATAAGTCTACTCTTGAGGATTTTCTTCATCTAATTCTAGGTTTGGATTTCTTGTCGGGCTCATTGTTGTGTATTCTGCAATTTCTTTCACCATATTGTTGTGTAACTAGAAAATTCTAAAGTAGCTACTCAAATACGTATCAAGTCTTCGCAATTTTAGAAGTAAAATATCTTTTCAATCTTCTCCTTACAATCCAAGTAGTTATTAGCACTATTGGATCCATTAAAGCTCAAAATCTGTACTTTAAGATGTTTGGCTCCTTTGGGAGTGTAGACCTCATGCACTTTTAATCCATCATACTGATCTTCCTCCTGCCCATACTCTTCAACTTCATCTAGCTTAAATTTCCTCCTTGCAAACCTCTTAACATGTCGAGGTGGAGTTGGGTTCACATTAATAGCTTCTGGTGCTCGATGCCCAGCTACTTGTTTTCTTAGCTTGTCTCTCATATCATGGTCTTATTCATCAACTCTCTTTGAGGCCTAGTCTCTACTACCTTCTATATAGATATAGCTAGGTTGGCTATAATAGTAACAAGGTCTTGCAGTTGCTCATCAGTAGTTTGTTGGGTAATATGGTCATGACCAAAAGCATCACTCTCAACATTAATAATCTCTCTTTAAACATTGGGATTTGACATTCTCAATACAAGACTTCAAGAAGTCCACTACTTAACAAAAGATTTCACATAACTTTGATAATATGATTTATATAGTAACTTTAGAACTTGCTCTATTTTTCTACTAGAGAAATAGAGTATAACATGATGCACATTATAACAAGATGCAACTACAACAATACTTAGCTTTCGATTGTAACCTCAAGCTCTAGTACTAAGATTTTATGATGTGTTTAAGAGCTTAGTTAATCATTAGGTCTTACTATAGGAAGTAGTAACAATGGATCCTTCGAGGTATCAAAGAAAGAGGAATTGGATAGGTCGGTGAAAACAATGGTTTCCGTGAAGTTACTCTCTAGATATGACTCACTGAGGAACATTACACAATTAGTAATTCGCTTGATATGATAGACGGGCTAATACTAAGGTTAACCCGCTACTAATCTTAAGCTACATGATGATATTAGATAAGAGTGTGAAAAGGATGTACTTGGAGAATGGTATCTTGCAAGAACACAAGAGAAATGTTCATTAATTATATTGTTTAAGATGATTACAACTATAGTAAAAAGGATTACGTATAGTAAGTCTTTTAAAGCAATAATACAGTAATGAAAAATTACATAAATGATAATATAAGAAGAAGATTCCTAATATAAGTGAAAAGGGTAAATATGAAAAAGGATAAAAAGGAATATAGTACAAATGTTAGAAAAGTAAGGGACAGGTGGTAGCCTATCAGTAGGTTTCTATTTTGGAATCTTTGGGCATTGTAGCTAAATTGAGCTAATGTTGGGGTTGCTGTTGCTGAGTTGTGTTGGGAGCTACTAAGGTGATTGAGTGAGGCTATAGCTTAGTAAGATGGGAAAAGAAAGCTTAGTGTATAGGGACCTTAGCTTTGGCATTAGATAGCTCGACAATTGGGTAAGAGTCCGAATAAGGTAGGGTGTGCTTGAGTTAGGGCCTTAAGGTGTTCTTCCATTGCTCTTCCATGTATTGGAACTCATCCTTAGTAGGTTAAGAAGATAGGATCCTTCTCGCAAGATATTGTAGGCCTCAAAGGCAAGCTCAAGTAAGGGGTCTAGCATGACACTCTATCTCTAAGAGTCGACATTCCAATAGTAACCTGAGTATGTAGATATTTATGTTCTAAAGTAGATTATATCTACTCTTTGTCTAGTATTCTTCTAATATGCTTGGCTGGATGACTTGGTTATCTTGGATGTTAGTATGATGTGATTAACTTAATAAATTGCAAGATGAATTGTGATTGCTATCCTGCACATGTTTATGATCTATTGAACTATGTTGTGATGATGAGCTTTGTACTTGCTACTATATCAAATGTTTGGTTATATATGTTGAACTAACTTAACAAAGAATTAGGTACTAACCTTACTTGATAAGGTGTTCACTTAAGTGAACTTGGCATCGAAGCTTTAGAGTTAAAGTCAAAAGTAAAAAAAAAAAATAAAGTAAAATTAATATGTAACTTACAAACGTTTGTTGTTCTTGCTTGGTGTTTGATTGATGCATTTTAAGGTATGGTACAAAATGACCTAATAGTCATGTTTTACTTGAAAACGTGATTTTTACTAAACAAAGAACTTAGATTATTAATTTGAATTTTTAGGCATATCGATTTGCATAGCTTAACTTAGGTATTTTTATTAATAACTTTTTCCTAGGTTCTTGAATAATTAATTTAGATAGCCGACTATGGCAACTACTTAGAAGTTTAAGGTGAGGGCTAGGCTAGGATATCTATGCTAATGCATGTCACTTACATGAGCATGGCATCTTCTTATTGTATATGATGGTTATTGAAATGTTTAAGGTTGTTATAACTAATATAATAACTTGTTATATGCTTGAAAAATGTGCTTGCTTATATTGTTGTTGGTATCCATGCTCACTTAGCAAGGGGATAAATTTGTTTTATGCTTAGGTTAGAAGACTGTAGTAGGCTTAAGCTGTTTGGGGGAAGGCTTTTGAGTGCATTAGAAGAGTTAACCATTTTGAAGAATTTTAACAACAACAATGTTTAGTTTTATTGAAACATAGTAATTATGAAATGAAAAAAAAAAAATTATACTTTTAGACTTTTAGCTTGTACATATTGTATATAGTTTATAAAGTTTGAAATCAAGGTTGAACTCAGGTGGAAGTATGTTTTATGTTAAATGAAATACTGTAAGTTTCTGAGCAATGTAAGCAAGTTTTTATCTATGGTGTCTTTGTTTATTGGGATGTAACATATGCTTTTGTATTTATTATAAAAAGAAAAGTTAAGTTAAGTATATCAAGTTTTTGGTGCTGTTGTCAGGGAATATTTTGCAATAGTTTAGATACTTAGGATTATCTAAAATTGGGGACTTCATTTCATTTATTTTTGTTTTCTTTATTTATTTTCTATTAATTTCTTTATAGTGATAGATTTTTGCTTCTTATTATTTTAATTTATAGATACTTTTTGTAGAAGATTGTTTGAGCTTCATCAATAAGAAAATCGCAGTGCAACACAAGTATGGTTGATAGTCATTTGGCTTTGATGATGAGCATGAGGCTTTAGTAACTAGAAAAGGGATTTCTAAAACAATGTGCCTCAAGGATTTGAACCACCTTACGAAAAGAAGCAAAAAGCATCAAGCTAATGTCATTAAATAAAAGCGCTTATTGGGAGGAAATCCAATTTTTACTTCCCATGTCCTTTATTTTATTTTGTTTCATTTTATTTAGATACTCCACTTGTAATTGTTTTTGTTTAGCAACTTATAGAAAATTTGTGGAAATTTTAATTATTTTGTCTCGGTAGAATTTGGTTGGTGTTTTATATTTGAACTTGTAGGCATTAAGTAGGAGAAATTTAGCTAAGGAAAGGTCAGAAAAATGAAAGATGAGTTAAGAATTCGAAAGGATCATGGGTGAAAAATATGCCCTCATGGGTGAAAAACACACTTGTGATTTGGGGTGTAATCCTTTCAAATCACAAGTAAGGAATTTGTAAGTAATTAGAACTCTAAGAAGACTAAGGGAAAGAATTACGCTCATGATCTAGGGTGTATTCCTCTCATCAGCAACAAAAAAAAAAAGAAAAGAAAAATTTGCCAAAGGGATCAAGGGTAAGAAACACATTTATGATCCAAGGTGTGTTGCTCTTGTGGCATAGCAAAAATGCGACGTGTTGACTACTTACATACTGTATAAGAGGCCCATTCCCTACTTTAATTTCCATACATTCCTATATGCTACATACATCCTCTTCTATAATTTACACTTTATATTCTTGTCAGTTTCCTAAAGGAGGCCTAATAGGATTGCCTAAAATCTTCATATCACGTATGCACCTATGATATGGAAACTACCTTACTAGTTAGAAGTTAAAAAACTCTATCAAATAAATCTCCATGGCTACAATTTTCACATTTATTAATTTAGCATAAAATATAAATAACTATAGATAACTAACAAACCACAATTCACTAAAACTGTAGAGAGTCGATATCCCTTACCAAATAATAAGATTAGGTTGTAAGATTCTAAAATTTTATACAATTTACCAAAGTCATAGCAGCTAAATAAAAGAATGGTCATTATATTTAAGTTTCCAAGCCAATCATATATTCCACCTTCTAATTCTTTCTTTCTAGTACCCATCTCAACACTAGTACTTTGCACTTGATTCTTATCTTGGTCACATCTTAGAGGTTACTTGCAAAAGAAGTTATAGGGGAATGAGCAAACCACAGTTCAACAAGTTCATCCCTCACTAATATTGTTCAAGCAAGTTCTTAACCATTATTATCACATATGCAAATCTATCTACGCATGAAATATAAGGATACATAATGAAGCAACACATCCATAGGAGTATGAAACTATGGAAGGTATAGATTTACATTGTCTACACATCTGTTGTCACAAGGCACCTTACCTTACTCACATAAGGTTGCTTAGAGGTACTATCCCTTTAGACAACACTTGACAATTATCTTAGTCAAGAAACAAATATTAATCAAAACAAGTGGATCCTAACTAAGGCTATCCACTATCAACATATCAGATTTAAGGCCCCCATGGGCTCAACATTAGGAAATGAGATCAAAGGCCTAACGGGCTCAACCGTATGAGTTCTCTTGCTATTGATTAGTTGGAGATACTCTATAAGCTTTGTCTCAATGACAAAAGCATTGTCAATGGTGTATGAGTGTGTGTCAAATTTGTATAAAATCTTTTCAAGCTTTGAAAAAAACAAAATATTTCCAAGAATACTTTTCTCAATTTATTTTGAAAGTTAGCAAAGTTAGTACTCTCCATAAGTACACTAGTTGAGTCATTGACATGCGATAAATGTAATCGAATATTTTGGTCAAATATTTAGATTTACCATTCCATAAGGAAGTTATGTAGATGATAGTGTACAAAACAAACATTCATTCAACAAACAATCAATAATAACCAACAATCAACAAGCAATTTCAAGCATAAGCAGATAACAGATCATTAGAATTCCCTCACTTAAGCCTGCTTACCTACTTGTCTTGGTCTTCGAGGTCCTTAAATAAAAAATTAGGCATCCTAAAATAATAATAATAAAATCTTTATAAGTATTTGGAAAAGGGTTTCTTCAAGATCCTTAATCTTTAGTCAATTACCTAGATCTACTATACATTTTTTGTTTTGATTAAAGCTTTAGTTGCATATGTAGTTGATTTTTATCAATTTTGGATGTACTTTTTGGTAGAGAGGTCTGTTTTAGGAGGTGGGATGCTTATTTTATATTTGTTTGAATCAAATTATTTTAGTTTCCCTTCGGATTGGCCTCTTTCATGTTTTATTCTAATCGTGAATAGTATAAACTATTATTAGGCCCTACTTTTATTTGGGCCTAATATTTTATGGATTTGGTTATCATTAGGCCCAGCAATTAATATGTTTATTCTAAGGTTCTCTAAATGAACCTACTCATGCCTATTTCGAACTAAATTCTAAACTGCCTTTTCTAAATGATAATAAACCTCCTTAAATTATTAAGCGGCCTTAAAGTAATTTCATTAATTGATGTTTCAATTGATCTTTATTCTATTTGAGCCATGACTATCAATTTATAGCCCTAAATGGGCCTTTTCACCAATTTTCCCAATTCGACACATATAAGGCTTAGTTAACTTACACATTTTAACCTATATTTCAATTAAATAAAAAATTTTAAGTAAGCTCTCCTAACTTTTGGACCAGGCCTATTCTTCTAGTAGGTTAGTTGGTTCATTTTCAATCTCGGTTTTATTGATTTTTGACTTAACCATCCTTTTATGGCCTTATGCTCCTTGAATAAACTAAAAGTCTATTGAATTTTTACCTAATTCATAGTTATATTGGCTTTTTATTTTAGCCATAACTTTCTTGACTTTAGTTCGTAATAGGGGAATCATTGTACTCCCCTTAACGAACTTTCTAATTTGGTGTTTTTAAAATCCTTATGTACTTATTCTTCTTAACTAATCTAAGTCGATAATGTCCTCTTCTTGTATATAGGGCTTCTTCCTTTACTTGCTATCTAGTCCAATTTATTATGTGTCCAACTCTTATTTTGCTTCCTATTTTATTTATTATTTATTTATTTATGACTCTAATTCTTCATAACTCTTATTTATTAGGTCTCATAAAACATGTATGAATCTAGGAGAATAAGTGAAGTGCTTAAGAGCTCAGTTATCACTAGGGTTTATGGTAGCAAATTTGAACCAATGGGTCCTTTAAGATATCGAAAAAAGATAGGGTAAACTAGTTTGAGAATTGATTAGAGTAGCTGACGTAAAGTTGTTCGGAGAATATAACACATCAACGACCATAATATGAATTGACATATCACTTGATATGATGCACAAGTTGATGTTAAGGTTCACCCATCACTAATCCTGAGCTATTCGACTAGATTAGATAAGAGTGTATACGAAAATAGACTTGGAGAGGGTTATCTCACAAGAACAATATATTTAATGTATAAGTCTAAGATAAGATGATTTTGGCTTATAAGGAGAAGGGACTATTTATAGTAAGTTCCTAGGGTAACATTTATAAGAATATATATACAAAAAGGGAAATCTTAGTACATACGAAAAGGGGTAAAAGGGATAAAAGATAAAAAGGGAAAAGTAGTACAATGACAAATGAAATGGATAAGTGGCAATGCAACATTAGTTCTATGTCGGGATTCTCTAAGCATAACAGGCGGAAGGAGTCAAAATATGTAGAGATAGAGGCTAAGACGTGAAGGAGATGCCATGAGAGTTGGTAGGAGGCTGAGAGAGAAATACTTAGCCAAGGAAGTAGATTTCTTTACTCGGTAGTAGACTCTTGACAGGTGAACATCCAATCACTCGGCATAGAGCTTTTGGTCATAGGATAGTCGGCATTAGGATAGGATAATGAATAGAGCATGTAACAACTACCTGAAGCTCTTAGAGAGTGCAGGCATCCTTCTTCCATATACCGTTTCTTGTCATTGGTAGGTTGACAAGAGATAATTCGTCTGATGAGAGATTGGAGGCCTTTAAGACGTGCTCGACTGATTTGGCTAGTGGTCAGCAACCCACAGCTCCTTGAGGTTGCTAGAGATTTTCCCTCAAATCATGGTCCTTATCATCATCTAGCATATAAGACGTCAGATCAGCAACATTGAATGTGGTTAATATGCTGTACCCCTCGGGCGGTTCAACCTCATAAGCGTTATCATTAATACGCCTAAGGATCTTGTAAGGCCCATTTGCTTTGGGAGATAGTTATTCGTCCTTCTACTAGGAAAGCATTCTTTGCTAAGATGGATCCAAATAAGGTCTCTAGGGGTATAAACGAATCGTCTCCTTCTTCAGCTTCTCACTTCATTCTATCAAATTATTCATCAATTTTTTGATGCAACTTTTGGAATTCCTTGGTGTGTTATAGGTTGGATTGACTTTCCCCTTATGTGGTCTAATCGCCAATTAAATCTAAAGGTAAGTTTAGGTTAAGTCTATAAACAACCTCAAAAGGTGATGTTCCAATCGAGCTGTAAGCCAAGTGGTTGTAAGCAAATTCAATGATAGGTAGGCATAAATCCCAGTTATGTGAGTTCTTCCTAACAGCTACTCGCAGGAGGCTGCCGATGGTTTTATTCATAACTTCAGTTTAATAGTCTGTCTGGGGGTAACAAGAAGTACTGAACATGAGCTTAGTTACGAGCTTCTTTTATAGGTTCTTCTAAAAGAAGCTTGTGAACTTCGAGTTACGATCGGACACAATGCTCCTCAGCACTCCATATAACTACATAATTTCCTACAAAAAGAGGTTAGGGACAAATAAAGCATTATTAATTCTATGGCAGGGGATGAAGTAGCCCATCTTTTTGAATTGATCGACTACCACCATCCCTTATCTTGAAGGCTATCTTCCATTCATCCCTAAGTCTCATTTGTATCTGATGGTAACTACTCCTTAAGTCAATCTTAGAAAAAGATGTAGGCACCATGTAACTCGTCAAGCATATCATCAAGTCATGGGATTGGGTGTTGGTATTTAATAATGATCTTGTTGATGGTTCGGCTATCAATGTACATCACTATGTTCCATCCTTTTTCGGCATGAGCATAGCTAGTATAACACAAGGGCTTATGCTCTCATGGACATATCTGTGATCTACCAATTCATCCACCTATTTCTTTAGTTTAGCTGCTTGCTTTAGATTGAGCTTATAAGCAGGTGGTGTACCGAGTCGATTAGGTAAGGTAGCTTTTGGTTGGAGGTTGATGCAATGCTCAATACCTTTCAAAGGAGGTAAACCTTTTGGCATCTCGGTAGGTAATAGGTTAGCAAAGTCCTAAAGTAGCTGCTGTACTTCGGCAGGTAAGTTCTTAACTTTTCTAACCTTTAAGAGTCTCTAGGCTAAGAGGAGTAGAAAGTCGTCGGCCCTGACTTCTTAGGCGAATTGAGCTTGGGAAATCATTAAGGACTTCCACTATAGTGATTTAGCAACCTTCTCTTGTGCTTCTTGCACTTCCTTAGGACTCATGGGTGTTACTATAATATTCTTCCCGTCTTTCTAGAATATGTAGGTGTTCCTATACCCATCATGTAACACTCTTAAATCAAATAGCTATGGTCGGCCAAGTAATATTTGAGAAGCGCTTATGGGAATGACATCACATAGCACCTTATCCCTATACCTATTGTACACTCTGTAAATTTAACCTTCTAAACATAGTGTTGGACTCAAGTATTGTAAATATTTTCCTAAGTCGATAAGACCACATAAAATGAAAACTGACTAAAATTTTAAAACTCGGAACTTAAAATGAACTTGAAAGACACTATTATACGATTTGGAAACCCTAATCATACAAGAAAACTCCAATCTCTATATGTATGTACTTTTAAAAATGTAAACCTAAACTTAGCAAAAACCATAAATATCAAATCATAAAAATTTTTAAAACTCTATAAAATTATCTTATTGCTCGAAAAGCCATAAATCAATAAAATTATCAATAATATTGTGAAATCATATAAAACTGATAACAAACGAATCAAGGATTATTTCAAGTAATAATAAACAACAAAACTAAGCTAGTTAAAGGAATAAATTAATAAATTTATAAAAAAAATTATTTTACTTGTGTACATAAGTAGCCCTATAATATGTATATATAGAAATATATTATTAAGCAATTTCCTTCTCTTTTCTTAATCTATCATATGATATATATATATATATGTTGCATAATAAAGCGGTATTCCTAAATAATTAAGCCAATTGATCCTTAAGCTCTTAAGTGTAAGTAAGTTATCCTCGAGTTGGTGAAAAACCCTAAAACATACACAATCTCACTTGAACTCCAAAACATACATAAACTCACTTGAACCCCAAACCTTGGGATAATCAGGGACTTATAGCCCTAAATAAATAATTAAAAATATAATTTCAATAAATTGTATTTAACTCTAGAAAACTCTAAAATTTCTTAAGAGGCAAATCACAACCTACAAATTAATTTGAGAACCAAACCCTAAAAGAATTTCATATAAGACAATTTCTTTATTTTCACTTATCCATGTTATATATAGATAAGTTGTAAACCTTATTTTTTAGCAGACTTATGATTCAACTAAGAACACTTCTTAAATATTACCAAGGATAAACTAAGCTAATAATTCAAGTTTACATGTAAAAACGAATTTAATTTTCTAATTCAAAACCTTAAAACAATTACGGACTTGTAACCCTAAGCGGCTAATTAAGAATTTAATTTGAATAACTTTATTCAACTCTAGAAATTTTCATAATTTTATAAGAATTAAATTATAACTTACAAATCAATTTAAGAGACAAACTCCAAAAGAATTTCATATAAGACAATCTCCTTATCTTCATGCATAAGATTTGTGCACATGAATGAGTAAATCAACCAATCATCCTAAATAACTTATCAATTGATAAATATAAACCTTACTTTTAGTGGGCCCATGATTCAATTAAAAGTACTGTCTGAACGTTCCTAAGGATTAACAAAACTGATAACTTAAGCTTACATTTAGAAACAAATTAAAACTTTCTAATTTAAAAACCAATTATCGAGAAAACCTGAGCTTGAAGAACTATGAGCTCTAAACTCACCTAAGACCCTAAACCATAAAACAATTAGGGAATTTTGACCTTAAGTGACTAATCGATAATTTAATTTGAATAATTTCATTCAACTTTAGAAAATTTCACAATTTTAAAGGAATCGAATCATAAAGTACAAAACAATGCAATATAAAAATCCTAAAACAATTTCCTATAAGACCATGCCCTTATCTTCATATCTAAGCCTTATACATAAATAAGTAGACTAACCAATCACCTTAGATGACTTATAAATTGAGAGTTGGAATCATTTATCAATTTATAACTTATCAAAATCTAGTGATAAGACATTTTCCTTATTACCCCTTTACTTATACTACATATGGACAATTTTTCACAAGATTTTACATGCTTAACTTTATTAAATGAGACAAGACCATTCCATGGCTCTAAATGACACTAAATGGCAGATTTGAACAAGGAGAAAAGGGAGGACATGCTCTTGTCTTTCAACCATCAATCACTTTCTCTTACACACCACTATTCACTCCTTAATGCTTACATCATCAATGTTGCAATTGTTGACTTTTGTGTAAGCTACAAGATAATCAATTAAAGCTTCTTGTACATACTTTTTCTCCCATTCAAAAATCTGCCACTCTCTCCCTCTTTCACTCTCATTTTCACTTCCTTTTCTCTTACTTTAAACACAAATCAAAAGAAGAAATTCAACCCTACAAAAATCCTTCATTTGCCTGCTACTTTTAAGTCCCACTTACGGCACTCCCATTTGTTTTTCTTATGTCATTTTCTACCAACATCTAAACTCTTTCAGAACCATTAGAACCTTCCACAAGCCCCACTTCAAAGGATCAAACAACTTGGGTTTCCAAAAGGTTGCAAAAGGAGGAAGTAAAGTTAAGAGCTTAAGTGGAACCATTATGCACAACCATCATATTTTGCTTTAAGGACGAGTAAGTGTTTCTTGTGATTAGTGGGTTGGTGTTTATGTTAGGAGATTTTGATTTCTTGAAGACATGAGTATGATTTTAAGTTGTTATAACACCAAAGACCATTCTAAGAAACAAACTCATGAAACCCTTACATGAAGTTGAAAAATGAACATGTAAAGTTGGTGTTTTGTAAAAATACTTGTTTAGCACATTGAATAGAAGATTTTACGTTGAGAAAATCTTGAAACAAGAACTTGAATGAACGATGTGCATGCTGGACATAGGGATTCAAAAGTTATTTGGATGTTGATTTTATTTCCATTAAGTTAAACATGATCAAATCTAGACTTAAGTTCAGGAAAAATTCATCACATGAAGTTTTATGAAGAAACCAACTTTGTATGACATGAGCTATGATATGAAAGTTGTAATAAGTGTAAGATCTTCTATTTCTTTTTGTGAAGTATGAGTTAAGATTTGGATACAAGTAGTTTAAGTGCATGATCTAATACTGAAACTCAAGGAAATAATGAAACAAGTTCAAAAACTAAGTGAGAAGCCCTTGGAATCATCACGACCAGATCTGGAACATGGGTAAAAGATACTTCAAAATATGATAAAAGTAAGTGAACAAAGTAAAAAGATTAACTAAAACAAGTATAGTATGTATACAAAGCCTAAAACTCAACACCAAGCCTAAAACTCTCAAAACAAGCCTAGAACTCTAAGTTAGGCTTTCGATAAAATTCTGACCAGCATTTTAAAACATTAAGAGAGGTTGTTTTGAAGCCCCATAAGAAATCTACCTAAGACTTCATAGGCTCAACAAAGTCACTAACTTTAGTTTGAACAAAAAACAAGCCTATTTGACAACTTAAGCCTACTAAAGGGCTCATGAAGTGGTTTTTAGCCTTAGGAGTATAAATCAAAGTTGTAAATCTAATCTCAAGGAGTATTTTGAGCTTAGGATAAAACCTTAAGACCAAGCCCAAAGGATTTGTCAAGTTATCAAAAAACCCATTTACCATACAAGGCCCAAAAGCAGTCTAAAACATAAGGAGCGTTACTAATCTAACCTATGGACAGATTTGCATGCCTCATTTCAAAAATATAACCTCATCATATTAAAGTACACTAAAAAATGATGAAGATTGACTATAAGATCATAAAAATTGGATTTAAAATGAAAAATTTATACGTAATTGAACTTTTAAGTAAAATCGGGAAAAATTATGAAAACTAGTCAAGAGTATAACTTAAGGAAATTTAACTTAGTTTCCTAAGTTTATTTCAATCCCTTATAAATATTATTTCGATGACTAGGGGATACTGTATATGGAGATGACTTGCCTCTGGATTACTTTGATTGAACCACATGGTAGAGTAGGTAAATTCCTAATGACTCTTAATGCACCTAAACTTATATATATAAATTTGGATGCTTGTGGGATATGGGAAATGCATGTGTATGAATTTGTGAATGAATGCGATGACTTGTTTATTATATATAATAATGGGAATTGTTTGTACTAATATATACATGCGAATTGTATGGAATGAAATTGTTTGATCACCTTAAAAATTGAGTTAATCACTTATATGATTAAGAAATCAAAATGAATCATGCATTTCCCATATTGTATACGGAAAACACTGACTGCCGCTTTACGCAGAGATGGGAAGGGACTTACAAAAGGACGTGCCTCCTGTAGGATTGGGCACTAGCTATGTCATCATCTATATTGAGCCTCTATTCTAAGCTGATGGGCTTACTAGGTGCCGGGAGATGCCAACTGTTGGCAAGGGGTCGAGTCTTGTGGCTTCTGCTTAGGGCATATGTTTGTGGATTGCGGAGGCTACCACACTTTTAGACTTGGGATTTTAAAAATATGATTTGTTATTCGGTAAAGAAAGTATACACACACATATACACACACACATATATATATAGTTTTGTTTTGGCTTAAGTACACTAGTGCAAATGAAATAAAAACCAAGGTTTAGAACCCAAATTTTGGTTTGGGTCGGTTAATTATCTCCAAACCCCGACTATAGGGGGTGTAATTTTGAGTCGTATGCAGTTCTTAGGCCATTGCATGCGTTGTTTAGTATTTGATTGTTCATGCATTCATATGATTGTACATCTAATAAATTTCTATCATGCAGTATTGATGAGGGTAATTATCTCACTAAGCGTAAGCTTACACCCCAACAGTTGTTTTCCTTACAGGTTGATCGATAGTTGGGATTGGGATAGGAATTAAATGCAGAGTGCAACCATTGAATCAGTATGATGAAAAGGCTTGTGTAGTTAATTCGAAATGCTCCGAAAAATGACTAATATCTCAATTAAGTTAAGTTTAGAATTTTCTGGAATTGTCTATCTTATTTCACTATTTTGGCAGGGGATACCGATTCCCTATGGTTCTGAGGAATTATGGAAAAGAAAAATGGTTATCTATAATTATTTATATTATATAATGAGTCAATAAACTAAAATTGAAGACCCTAGTGAATAACTATTTAGAGTCTTGCAATCTCTGACTTACAAGGCGATTTTCTTATCATGGGTGCACACGTGATATGGAAATTCTAGGCAATACTACTAGGCCCCTCTTAGGTCGCTATACCTATCACTAATGGTAATCGGCACTCTAACTTGCTCGGCAATATGTAGTCCTCCTTTCTCATTTAGCCAGTGAATCTTGTACGGCATGGGGTGTGGAAGGGCTGGCAATTTCATAGCCTTAACTACCTTTTGAGCTATGATGTTGGTATAGCTCCCTCTGTCAATAATCAAGGTACATAGCTTGCTATCACTTGGCATCGTACAGAAGAGGTTCTCCCTTTGCTCATTCTCATTAGCTACAAAAGTACTAAGAGATTGACGAATGAAAAAAAAATACTCAGCATTACCCTCAGGTTGTATCTTAGCATCGAGATTCTCCTGAAACTCTTCTAGCATTTGATCAACTTCTATTTCTTGCTCTCCTTCGCTCATGCTCTCTACTTCAAACTAGGGCTTATCTCCCTTTATAGTCATGATTCAACGATTTGACATTGACTAGCCACATGTCCATAATCAAGACATTTAAAGCATTTGATTTCTCGAGTCTTTCTTCCTAAGCTCTAACCTTAGTCTTTTCAGGCCTCAAGTTCTTCGGTCTTGCTTTTACCTTAGCCTTCTTCTAGTCGGCTTAGTATAGGCCCTTGACGTTCCACCTCAAAACTGCTTGATGTTCGGTCATTTCCTAATCGACTCGGTACACTACCCTTATTCGGTAGCATGGGTCAGCCACTCGGTACTCCACTAATTTGGTTATGCCTTAGTCATTCAACTCTCTAGGCTACTTGGATGGTTTCATCTAAAGTTATAAGGTTCTACAGCTCCATGATGTTAACAATCTCAACCCGTACCCAAAAGATGAACCATGCTATAATTCTTGTCTCAGGTTCGTTGACATCACATCAAATCATGAGCAACTGAAACTCTCGGACATAGTCATCTACTAATCTATTACCTTACCTTGAGTCTTAGAGCCATCTAAAAGTGTCTTATCGTAGTGTTCAGAAATGAACCTACTTCTCAGGACTCTCTTCATTTCGTTCCATGTATGGACTTTACATGAAGCCTTCAGACAAACATTTTGCAGTTTTTTCTACCACATTGCTACATATCCAAAAAATTCCAATGCGACCCTTCTTATATGGATAACATCTTCATAATTATAAAAGTTGAATATCTTTTGATCTTCTCTTCCTAATTAAGGTAGTCACTAGCATTACCAGTCCCATTGATGATTGGAATATGTACCTTGAGGTTAAGATACCTCTTGGTGCTCTAAACTAACATTCATCAATCCCAACGTATTGGTCTTCTTCTTCTTCATACTCTTCCATTTAGTCTAACTCCAATCTTCTTCTCGTGGCTCTATTGGCATGCCGTGATAGTGCTTGGTTCACTTGAAAGGCTTTTGGTACTGGTTTATTCATCTGCCTTCTCAACTTATCTCTTATTTCGTGGCCTTGCTCAGCAACTCTCTTACGCAATCCAGTCTCTAAGACTATGTTTATTGAGATAGCTAAGTTGGCTACAATAGCAGTAAGATCTTCTATCTGTTCATTAGTAGTACGTAGTGTTTGTTGGGTAACTCGACCATGACTATGAGCATCACTCTCGGCACCATTAATCTCCCCTTGAACACTAGGATTTGACATTCTCAAAACAAAGCTTCAAAAAATAATCTTCACATGGGAAACCTTTACACATACACACATACAAGTACTACTCGAATTTAAACTGTGACTTGCTCTATTCTTCTAAACAAAAATAGAGTATCTTAACTAGCAAACAAGTAGAGACTATCGCCACACAACTTTAGGTCATAACCTCAAGCTCTAATACCAGGATTATATGATGTGCTTAAGAGCTTAGTTATCACTAGGGCTTATGGTAGTGAATTCAAACCGATGGGTCCTTCAAGATATCAAAGAAAGATAGGGCAAATTGGTTTGAGAACTGATTAGAATAGCTGACGTTAAGTGGCTCGAAGGATATAACACACCAATGACCACAATACGACTTAATATTTCACTTGATATGATACACAAGTTGATGTCAAGGTTCATCCACCACTAATCCAGACGTACTTGGCAAGATTAGATAAGAGTGTTTGGGAAAATGGACCTAGAGAGGGTTGTTTTACAAGAACAGTATATTCAATGTATAAGTCTAAGATAAGATGATTTTGACTTAAAGGGAGAAGGGACTATTTATAGTAAGTCCTTAAGGTAATATTACAAATAAAGAAATTACAAGAATGTATATACAAAAAGGGAAATCTTAGTACATATGAAAAGGGGTAAAAGGGACAAAAGACAAAAAGGGAAAAATAGTACAATGTTAGATGAAACGGATAGATGGCATTGCGACATTGGTTCTGTAGTAGGATTCTTTGAGCATAGCAGGCGAGAGGTGTTAAGACGTGTAGAGATAGAGGTTGAGACGTGAAGAAGATGCCGTGAGGGTTAGTAGGAGGTCGAGAGGGAAATACTCGGCTAAGGAGGTAGATCTCTTTACTTGGTAGTAGACTCTCGGTAGGTGAACATCCGATCACTTGGCATAAAGCTTTCAGCTAAAGGATAGTTGGCATTGGCACAGGATAATGAACAAAGCATGGAACAACTACCTAAAGCTCTTAGGGAGTTTATGTAAACCCCGCAAATTTAACTAGTTAAGAGTAGGATTGAACCCTAATACTATAGATGACTTGATAAGTCATTAAAGCCGAGTAAGATAAAAATTTAATAAATCATAAATATAAATATATTATAAGGAGTAAAAACCTTAGAAATTGATCAAATCCCTAAGTTTATACTAAAACCCTAAAACTACTTTAAGCACCATTAATCAAAATTGAACCTGAATTTGATCGAGACCCTAAAATTATAAATATAAACCTATAAAAGAATTAAATATTACTTAATAGTGATAAAATCATAGTCGAATGTAATTTTCGACTAAATCGCCTATTCGCACGAAATTTTAACGAAATCGTTACAATAACTTGTAAAAATTATAATTGTAATAGGTACCAATTAAATTGATAAAGTTTCACAAAAATTTGAAAATTAATTTACGAAGATAATCGTTATAATTTATATGATTCGAAAAATTACATATATTTGTTAATAATTTTTATTTTCCTTTTATTCTATTTCCAATTTATCTCTTTTTCTTCGTTCCATTTCCACTTCAATGCTCACATCCTGCACAAATCGTGGAAAAAAAAATCAGTAATAAAATATCAAACAACAGCCCACGTAAAGGAAAAAAAATTGCTAAGTGGAAAATAAAAAAAAATAAAAATAAAAATTAGATAAACACTTAGCTTAAATTTTAAGCTAACTCACATGTATGAAAGGAAAAAAAAAAGAAAAAGAGAAAGCAAAACCGTAAGAACAAAATAGAAAAAGAAAAGAGGGAAAAAAAAATCCTGGAAGCAAACTGTGAGGAGAGAAAAAGAGAAAGAAAGAAGAAAAAGAAAGAAAGAAAAGAAGAAGGAAAAAAAGGAAGAAGGAAGAATTACAAGGAAAAGAGAAAAAAGGTAAGTAAATTACTTTAGATGTATGTTATATAGTATATACATGTATAAATGAAGTAGTTGTATAGTATTTTTTTTAATATAACATTAGTAATACATGTATATTTGCATAAATACATAAATTGAATAATATATGTATGTATAAGGCTAAGTATGTATACATGTATAAATATAGATATATTATATGAAAAGAGTATGTATTATGTATTATGTATTTTTTTAAAAATACGTATAATTAGTATTAAGTATTTATATTAAATAAATATAGTATATATATATATATTTGTACTGTGAACTTTATATATATATATATATATATATATACCCATGTATAATTATTTTTGTGTATGTATATATGTACTCGTATAGTATATATGTAGTGGGGTATTTTTATAAGTATTTATATAAGACATATATATATATAATATACAGTATATGCTTTGGAGTATACGGCATAATATATGTATTATATATAGTATACATATTTTATAATAAATATTATATAAATATATATATCGAATATATATAATATAAGAATGGGTATCGGTCAATTATCTATATATATATTTAGGTCTTTGGAAATTATATGGGTATATTATTATATATAAATACATATACATATATAATACGTATAATGTAGAGTATATATAAATATATATAAGTACTATACCGAATATGTATTAGCATATATAATATATTTACTAAATTTGTAAATATGTAAGGTGTATATGTATATATATCTATATATATATATATATGATATCGTAATTAAAGATTTTTCAATAAAATATATTATAAAATATATATATTAAAAGTATATATACATAGGTATAATCGTGAGGTACATAAGAGAAATAATAAATAAGAAAATGAGAATAGTAAAAATAATAAAGGTAATAATAATAACAATCATAATAAAGTTAAAATCTCAAAAATAGAAAAATACAATCACAATAATAAAAATATTGAATATATGATTTAAATAATTATTAAATCATAAATATGTTAAGAAAAAGCAAAAATTAATATTTTATAATTTTTAAGATATTTTTATATCACAATTTAAATTACGAGTCACAACGTCTAAAACGGACATTATCGCTTGAACGTACTTTCGAAAATGATAAAAAACCGACTATAAGTTCACAAGTATCGGAATTAGTATATTGTTTCTTGTCACTGGTGGGTTGATGAGAGTGAATCCATTAAGTAAGAGACTGGGGGCCTTTGAGACATGCTTGAGTGATTGGGCCGATGGTTAGCAATCCATCAATATGTTTGTATCAATAATGTAGGTTTCAAATGTTTAACTATCCTTATAATTGTTATTTGACACTTCATTGCTTTCACATAGGTAATTATGTAGCATTTCTTCAAAAATATATGTTATCCTTATTATTATTTTATATGTACATTTATATATATATATATATATATATTATACATGTTTATATATTTACATACAAAATAATTTCCTTTAAGGCTATTCTTATATATTTATATTATTAAAGCCCTAAGGTGCTTAAGTAACCATTACTTATATCTCACCTTAAAAGTTACCTATTTGCCCTTTGTCTAATACTATTAAATAGAAAAACCAATACTTAAGTAGCATTTTAAATTTATTATAACTTATATCATGGATAAATTTGTTAACTTATTTAATTTTTCTTTTTCTAACAATCTCTCTCTCTCCCTTCCTTTTTTTTTCTTATCTCTCTTTTCCACATGAATCCCTTTACCCTGTAAATCTCTTTATCCTTTCACCCATGTTTATGGAAGTTACTTTCATAATATCATATCATATCATATCACTGATGCAACTTTTTCTTTATGCATATTTAAAGCCATTCCTACAATTTTTTTCACAAAATCATCTATTTGTAACATAGTTTATTTCAATATTTATCTTATGTTTCAAATTTGATTATAAAGTTAAATTTAATTTTGGCACATGCAATATGAGTGTTGCATCCACTTTTGTATACATATATGCAAAAATACGTATCTTTCTTTAAGAAATTTTGCAATTCAGAATTTAATATATATGAATACATATATATGCATAGATGTAGACATGTTTTTCTTTGGGAAATTTAATAAATATAAACATATATTTATGCATACAGATGCAAAAGTTTTATGGATAGTTGATGATTAGAAACATAATGCATAAAATTGCAAAACTACACAATAGAAAACTATTTCTTTCTCTTCCCATTCCATCTACTTTTGCTCATGAGATAAGCTAAGAAGTTTTTAATTTAAAGGAGACATACAGACCATTTGTTTTCCATGTGTGAGGGAAATTAACAGCAACGAACTTGCAGTATACATGCATGCATCTCCTACATTCAACTTGATTTTTCTAGCTCACATTCGTGTTCATATTGAAAAAGAGTACCAAAAATCTATCCTACCCCATGAGATCTCTTTGGTCATGTAAAAATAATTACAAAAACAAGCCCAAATCATGCATCAAAGTTGCCTACCTAAGTTGAAAAACATAACATATATACATTTATATTCTCGATCTTGATCCATTATTTTAAGCATGTTCAAGTGTTTTCTTTCAATAAGGTTGTTTGAAATACATATTAATGTGTATTAACTTTTATTACATGCAATTTAGAGTAAGATTTTTTTAGTAAAAATCGAAACTTTAATGAAGAAAATTATGTATATTTACATATATAAGTGTAGAAACGTAAAGCAGAAACACTGAGATTTTGGATTCGATTTCTTACCATACAATTGAAGTTAGATCTCATCAATGGCTAGATCTTATAGTTCTCCACACTTACAACACAATGGTGGTAGTGGTGTGTTGAGTGGTAGCTAGAGATGAAAACTATTAAAGTCTAAAGTGGTCGAGTTAAGATGCACCAAAGTCTAGAAATTTTATAGTCTTAATAACTAGCTTGCTTGGCCTACTTTGGTAGCATTTTTTCAATGATTGGGTGGTGGCTCAACCATGAGGATGTAGCATTGTGATAGTTGGTTTGGGGTAGTGTTTAGATATGTGTTTACTATAGAGAGGAAGTGGGTTAACATGAAAAGAAATGAAGGGGACGTGATTGGTTCAGGCTTAGTTTAATAAAGAAGAATAAAAAGAAAGAATAGTATTTTCACATGGATTAAGTTTATTTTGAAAATCCTTCTTTTAAGTGTTATAGTACCATAAGGTGTCAGATTACAACACATTAACGGTTGGGAGTGATTGGGAGTTTTGTGCTTAGACCTTATGTGAAGGAGGATGTGTAGGTAGATATTTTGATTGAAAGTTGAAGAGTCAAATCTATATATTTTCACATGATTTGATTTTATTTGTGTTATAATTTACACTTGTGGTAAATTATTTTTATGTCCTCCTTTTAAGAACTAGTGAACTTGAACTAAATTATATAAAACAAAGACATTCAGAATTTATAATTTTCACATTATTACTTACTTTTATTTATGCGTACAATTCATACACATTGTAAAATTACTTTTACATCTTTTTAAAAAGAAATTTCATGAGTGAATTTAAAATAAATTATATAACACAAAAACATATAGAACTTATTAATTTCACATTGTTACTTTATTTATTTTCTTTCATTTTCATTTCTTTTTCTTTTTTAAACTATTAACATTTAGGAGAAAATGTAAATAACCTTCTTAAACTTTGACTTTGGTATGGATTACCCTTCATAAACTTCCAAAGTGTGGTTTTTGATCTCTAAACTTCATAAATTGGTAAATAAACCCCACAACTCCTTTCAACTTTGATTTTGGTGTATAAATATCTTCTAAACTTAAAATCAAAGTTTAAGGGATTATTTTCAACCTAGAGGGTTGTTTTCCAATTTATGAAAATTTAAGGACCAAAAATCACACTTTGAAAGTTTAGGGGGGTCCTATGCAATTTTTCCTAATATTTACTCTATTATGAGTTGGCTATTCATTGTCGAAAACTTAATATTTTCAAATTCTGATTTTTTTAAATTGCATTATGTATCATATTTGAATACTAACTTTTATATTTTGAAACTTCTTGTTTACATTTACTTCTATTTATTATTATTAATATTTTCTTTTTCTTCATGTGTAATCTTGATAAGTGACTAAATATAAGATTTGATATTATTCATTTTTAGGTGGCTATAGTTGGTAGATTAGACTAAGTAAATTGACAAATCAAATTAAACTGTTTAGATATGTTACACTAACATCATACATGGTAAAATACACTAGTAGACTATACTGCATATTATATAGTTTAGTATACACAAGAAATTATATATATCATTTATTGGATAATATAATATATGAAGAAGGTCATATGTTATATGTATACACATGTGCTATAAGTACACTATAGGAGCAAATGTATAATTTCATTTGTTTAACATTTAATTAGCTTAAAGTTAATCATTCAATATTATTTAGTATATCATATACTTTAGCATACATCAATAAAATTTTACTATACGTTTATATACATGTAGGTGCTACTTTCATATATATAAAGGTAGAATAGTAATTGTATTAATTTATTACTTTGATTGGTTTAATTTAGCTAGTCATTGCATGTTTATGACTTAGTAAAGGTATGAATGGAGAGTGATAGCCTTGCAAAAATCTTAAGAAAAGTATTTTTGGAAAAAGCTTTTCTAGCCTTAAACAAATTTTTACATGATCTCTATAAGGGCTTGTGGAGCCATAAATAATATTTTTAACTTTAAGGCAAAGTTAGCATGGGTTCTCCACTTGATAGCGAGAGGACTTGCTTTATTATGCCTGTAAGGCCTTGATTAATTTTGGTTGCGAGAGGATTCGTAAGGTTATGCCTGAGGGGCCTTGGAGGGTGGATAGTCCTAGTTTGGACTCCTCCTATTTAGATTGAAACTCTTTTCTTAGCTAGGGTAATAGTCGAGTTTTGCCTAATGGGGTGGTGCCTCTAGGTAGCCTCATGCGGGTAAGCTGAGGTACCCTGTGCGGGTAAGTACAGGGGATAATCGAAGTGTAGGTGACGTAATATATACTTTCCATAGTTCCGGACTTCTATGGATGTGTTACTTACATTCATCACATCTGCATTCATTATGTATGTAGATAGCTGGCTTGTATGTGTGATAATAATGTGTGAAAACTTATTTGACCGATAGTGGTGAGGAACGAACTCACTAAGCTGTTATATGCTCACTCCCTCATAGTGTCTCTTGCAGGTTTATTTACATTAAGATTGGGATAAGTCTCGAGTACCGAGTGTGGGATGAAGATATGTATCTTAGCTGAGTACTCTTTAGATGATACCTAAACATCCTTTGTTGATAATTTAATTTTTCTTGTATTTCTTTTGTCATATTGGTATATCCTGTCTTGAGGAATTGTGGGATATCGGATACCCATAGTTATTTATATTTGTATTCTATAGTAAATTAATTACTTAAAAATCAATAACCTTAGTGATTAATCATTTAGAGTCTTGCAATCTTTGACTTACAAGGCGATTTTCATAACATGGGTGCACACATGTTATGGAAATTTTAGATAATCCTACAAGGCTCCCTTTAGGGTCCTGACAAGTGCACTTGATATGGAATAAATTTTCCTTTTGGTCTTCCTCAGAGCTTAGTAGGGAACTTAATATTCATCTTAGGATAAGGGTCATCATTGGGCTCCCTCTCGTTGGCCTCTTCTTCCTCTTTAGCTTTAGCTTTTCCAACATCCTTTCCCTCATTAGGCTCTCTCTTGTTGGTGCTATCTACTACATCTCCTTAGATCACCATAGCATATCGATTCGGATACTCAGTAGCTATGTGTCCAAAGCTTAAGCATTTAAATCACTTCACCTCGCTGGTCTTCCATTCGGAGGTCTGTCCTCTCTCATATGTTCTTGGGGTCGACTTAGCTTAGGTTCATCCTAGTTGACATACTCAGCCCTAGTAGCTTGCTCAGCTATTGTAAGGTCGGTCATTCCTATCTTCGGCTTGGTTTGAATAAGTTGGTATGGAACAAGGGTTTGGGAAAGTGTCTGCCCAAGTCGATTTAGAGCACTTTTCCTCTGCTTTTTAACCCTCTATGCTATCTAGTTGCCTCTTCTAAGGTATAAAACCTCTGCACCTCCACAATGTTGTGATTTCATATTTTAGTCTAGAAATGAACCTTGACACTGTACAAGCCTTGGGTTCATCTATGTTGGCTTGGACCATTAGCATTTGGAACTCCCTCACATAGTCATCAATTGTTTTGGCCTCCTTAGCGTAGTTCTTATAGCTTTGCAGATGTATCCTGTAAGTAGGTTTTGAGTACAAATTTTCCTCTTAACAACCTTTCATCTCATCCCAGGTCCTTACACCTCACCTTCCATCCCTTACTTTGGTTGTATTTAGATTTTTCCACCACATAGTTAGATACCTAGAGAAGTTAAGTGTAGTAAGTCAGACCTTCATAGCTTCTATATATCCATAACAATCAAACACCTTCTCCACCTTCTTTTCCTACTCTAAATATTCATCTACATCTCCACTTTCACTAAAGGGTGGGATTTGGACCTTAACATTGTTCAGTAACAACCAACCTCTTGTTCCTCCTCTCCATATTCCTTATCATCAACCTCCTAATCATCCTCTTCAATTTCCTTTAACTCTAGTCTTCATTTAACAGCTTGGTTTGCAACTCCTATAGCTTGAGGGGGATGAACTAAGCGATGGATTTGGCTACCTTAGCCATAACCTCTTTCTTGAATATTTTTGGGTAGGTTGTGTAGTAGCATACCTTAAGGTTATGGCCTATTAAGTTGTAGTGCTGTAACTAAACTCTCAACAAGGTTAGTAAGTTTGTCATCAATAACCTAGGGGTATTACTACCATTATGACTATGATCAAGATGAGCACCACTACTCTAATTACCAATGACACCTTGAACACCGAATTTAGCTCGATACAATGTCTCTAAAATAGATTAACAACACAATATAAAGGAAAACAATGCTTTTGTATTTCCCAAAACCTTAACTAACACATTGAGAACTTCAATACCTAATAACAACTTGAATAGAATGGAAATGAACTTGCCCTGCGTTCGTAGTGAAAAACAGGGCAAGAATAGAATAACAATGAAATCATACTTATCAATACACAAATCTTCACTACATAACTCATAATTCTAAACTTACTCCATACGAAGACACTATAGCAGCTACGAAAGGATTACAACAATCACTAACAGCAAACCGAACCAAAAAATTTATTTTAACTTCATACACTCCCTCTCAAAATCATACTTTGATACCAATGAAGTTGATGCAACTCTGGGGTTGAACACATGGAGAAGTACCATAACAAAGTGAACCAAAAGAAACGAAAGAAAAGTTAGCAAAGTCCGCGTAGCTACTAAATGGATATGATGCACCACTCAATCCTACTTAGCCTATAATTTTCTAGATGTGACTCACCAGTCCAAATTGAAGGGTTACTCCCCACTACTCCTTACTAAAGAGAATAGATAAGAGTTGAAGGGTAATGAGAACACTAAAGTTACTTAAAGGGAACATGAATAATTTCTCTATTGATGATTAATTAATTGTTTGCATACAAGTAAGTAAGGGTTTATATACCCCTTTACTAAGGTTATTTATATGGATGAAAAGACAAAAGAGTATTCTTACAATTAGCTTACATGAAATATACTAGAAGGGGTAAAAAAGACCAAAAATATTTAGTACGAAAAAGTAAGAATCATTTTGGAATCTTATGTCAGAAGATACGTATTGTTTAGTGGTTGGACATTAGAAATATTATACAAAGTAAACAAAAATAAAAAAGTGTCTACGGTTAGGGGCTGACCTGATCTAAATTAGGTTGGGGGCTAGCCAATCTTACTATAAAGCAATTAGCTTAAGTTGAGGTTAGATGCCTGTGGTTGGCTCCAAAATTCAACTTGGATGGTCTTAAGGCTGTCTTCTTAGCTATCCTAATATAGCACAACTACTTAGTAAGAGCAGGTTTAATATACGTAAGAGTTTGGTAGTCAGGTTAGTAGGGGATCAAGTTGGGATAAGAGTCCTAGTCTCGAATATAGCTTCGAGTTAGTATCCTTCGGGCGAGTCTTTAGAGTCCTCTATCTTGGCTACAGGTGATTGGTCCAAGGAGCTGATTTCAATCACTCTTTCTTTAGGACTTGTCTCAATTGGGTTTGCATGATTTTCACTTGCTCGGCAATCTTAAGACTCAACTTCACCTTCCTACCCTGATGCTCTAAGGACATATATTCCTCCTTCCATTATACATCATAGTTTGGTCATACATCTACAGTTGTCTATATAGAATATAGGATGTGAGCTAACACATCACAGAGCATTTCATCTCGATAGTTACCTATGTAGATTGGCATAGACACTTGTCTATTCACTTGTAGGGCTCCCTTGTCATTGAGCTAATATAGCTTATAAAGTTTTAGGTAGGGCTAGGTAAGTAACTTTAATTGTTAGACCATGAAAGCAAAGGTTGTATTAGTATAGCTCTTACTATCAACAATTAGGTCATATAGTAACCCATTTACCTTGCATCTAATGTAAAAAAGATTCTCTCTTTATTTATCTTCGGGCATAAGACTCATGTTCATTATCCTCCTCAATACTAGGGTAATTGACATCAAATTACCTTCCTCATTATAGATGACTTTCTCCTCCTCAGATAGTTCAGTTTGCCTAATCTTTTTTGGGTCTTCTACTTCTTCATCGGTATTATCTACCTCAATAGTCGGTGCTTTACCTTGGATCACTATGGTTCATCTGTTTAGATATTGAGTGGCCACGTGTCCAAATCTTTAACATTTGAAACACTTGATCTCATTCGTCTTTCCTCCTAAGCTTTAACCTTACTCGAACTTCCTTAAGATCTTCTTTTCCTCTACTCAAGTATTTTGTGCAAGTCGGGTCTTAGCAACCTTACTTGATTAAGTCCATACAGGTCTATTAGGAACAAATCGACTACTGTTAGGTCCATTGATAGGGGGTCAGAACCTTCCTTCATGGAGATAAAGCCATGAAATTGCCAACTCTTCTACACCCCAAGCCGTATAAGATTCACTGGATGAACAAGAAAGGAAGATTACACATTTTCGAGCAAGTTAGAGTGTCGATTTCTATTGGTGATAGCTACAGGGATGAGGTGATGTGTGATGTCCTCCCTATGTGTGCATCTTACATATTACTCGGTCGACCATGGCTATTTGACTTCAGAGTGTTACACGATGGGTATAAAAAACTATGACATGATCCAAAAGGATGAGAAGAAAGTTATATTGACACATATGAGTCCTAAGGAAGTGCAAGAAGCCTAGGAAAAGGTTCCTAGATCTCTACAGCGTAAGTCATTAGTGATTTCCTAAGCTCAGTTTGCATGAGAGGTCAAGGTCAAGGACTAGGACTATGTACTCCTCTTGGTTAGGAGACTCTTAAAGGTTATAGAGGTCAAGAACTTACTTGCTAAAGTACAATAGCTACTTTAGGAATTTGCTAACCTCTTCCTTACCAAGATGCTAAAAGGATTACCTCCCTTGAGAAGAACTAAGCATTGCATTGATCTTCAACCTAAAGTAGCCCTACCTAATTAACCCACTTATAGACTCAATCTTGAGCAGGTAGTCGAGTTGAAAAAGCAAGTTTATGAGTTGGTAGATTACGAATATGTCAGTAAGAGCATGAGCCTATGTGTCATCCCAGTTGTGCTAGTACCAAAGAAAGATAGATCATGGAAGATGTACATTGACAGTCTTACCATCAATAAGATTACTGTTAAGAACCGATACCTGATCCCGTAGTTGGATGACATGCTCAATGAGTTGCATGGTGCATATATCTGTTTGAAGATAGTTCTAAAGAGTTGGTATCAACAAATACAAATGAGACTGGCAGATGAATGGAAAACAACCTTTAAGACTCGAGATGGTCTATTTGAGTGGATGGTTATGCTATTTGGTTTAACTAACGTGTCGAGTACATATATGTGGCTCATGAATCATGTGGTCAGAACATTGATCAGCAAATGCATTATGGTTTATTTTGATGATATGATAGCCTCATTCTATCAAAGATTTATTTAGAACTTCTGATCCATAAATGCGCTGTTGACTGAATTGACAAAAAAGAATGTTGAGTTTAAATGGAAAGAAAAGGCTCAAAGGAGTTTTGAAGATGTGAAATGTAAGTTGATGTCTGCTCCAATACTTGCCCTACCAAATTTCGAGAAGGTTTTTGAGGTTGAATGTGATGTGTTTGATGCCGGCATTAGTGTTGTCCTTATGTAAGAATGTTAACCCATTGCTTACTTCAATGAAAAACTTCGAGCTGTTGCCTTGAATTACTCAGCTTATGACAAAGAGTTCTATGCCCTTTCCGAACACTTCAAAACTGGCAACATTATTTGCTGCCAAGAGAATTCATCATCCATTCGGATCATGAATCTCTTAAGCGTCTTTGCGGGTAGCAAAAGCTTTCTTACCGTCTCGTTAAGTGGGTTGAGTTCTTAAAAACCTTTTGCTATGTCATCAGGTATAAGAAGGGAAGCACCAATACAGTGGCTAATGAACTTTGTCACCGTCATATCCTCATTAAAATGTTGCAAACTAAAGTGCTTGGATTTGGCACTTTACTTGATCGATATGAGCATGACCCACATTTTAGGCCTTTAGTAGTCAAGTACAATGATAGAGGAGCTGTGGATGGATTCTACTTAAGTGAGGGGTTCTTGTTGAAGGGAAATCAGATTTGTGTGCCGAATGATTTTGTAAGAGAGCTACTGGTTTGAGAAGCTCACATCGGGGGTCTGGTTGGCCATTCTAGGGAAAAAAGGACAATTAAGATATTGAAGGAGCACTTTTACTGGCCTGAGATGAAGAGGGATGTACACTAAATACTTGATATACACAAGGGAGGAGAGAACCCTATGGCGAATAAACACCCCTACTAATTCTTGAGCGGCCATAAACCGATCTAAGCATGGATTTCATGCTTAACCTTCCCCACACATCGAGAAGACACAATTTGACATGGTGGTAGTCGATCGGTTTAGCAACATAGGCCACTTTATCCCCTGCCATATAGCTAATGATGCTTTATTCATTACTAACCTCTATTTGTAGGAAATTGTGAGACTGCATGGAGTGCTAAGGAGTATTGTGTTTGATCGTGATTCTAAATTCACAAGCTTCGTTTGGAAGACCTTATGGAAGAAACTCGGCACCAAGCTCCTGTTCAGTACCTCTTGCTACCCTCAGATTGCCACATCCCAGCATAGCACAGGATGTACCATCACACATGAATACCTATTGAAAACTTAACTCAACCTACTAATTCATCAAAAGAAAATTTTGTTTACATAATAAAGGAGTTTCTACATTGAAGTTTAGCTAGATATTATGTTACAACTTATGTATATAATATAATATTTACATCAAAATATGAACTAAATTTTTTCTTTCCCATATCATCTTTACAATAATAGGAATCTTGACTTAATACAGGTTCCATACAACAGTCGCTAACTTCGATTCATGCTCTCAATATACATATCCCCCTTGAGTGTTGAGCCCTTGATGATATAGTTAACTTGCGGATAAAACAGTTTATCCCCTTAGCTACTGAAGCTAAGTAAGAGTGAAAAACAAACAACATAATATAGACAATATGATAGACAATACTACATAACTGAAACATTTCAATCATAACTCGCAACTTCAACTTCACATATGCATTTATTTAACTGGATACTTATTGCTAGTAATACAGTATACTATGCTCATGCACGTAACATGCATCGGTACCGATATCTTATGCCCTCCAAACTTCTTCCAGTTAGTTGACATAGCTAAGCATTTAGATATAATGTCTAAGAACCTAGGGCAATGAAGAGTTGCTTGGGAGTAGGACTCCTACTAAATTGGACTACACATTGTAATCTACCACTTTCAAAAAGGGCAATAAAGAGTTGCTTGGGAGTAGGACCCTTAACTTTACAAAATTAGACTACTCATTGTAGTTCACCAAATCAAAGTGGCAATACTATCAAATTAAACCACACACTGTAGTATACCAAATTTGACTATCAAAATAGTCACACTGTTCTGGCAATGCAAGCTATATGCTTCCAAAAATTGAGTTCATAAAGCCATGTTTTTTCCATGATCATATAGAAGCCTCATTCTAAAATTTTCGACCCATAGGTCCCTTTTTGTACCATGCCATGCCATGATATGCAATAGCAACTCAAGAATATCAATCAGCATAATCAATCTTCAGGTTTTATTCAACCTAGTTGTTTGATTCCAATTTTCGAACTCTCCATAGTGAAACTTTAGTATCTCACTTAGGGTTCACTTAGGTGAACACTTAGAAGATTAAGTTAGCAACCACTTAACTTCCCTAGTTAGCATAATTATTTGTAAGAACAAATCATCACCCAACATGGTAACATAACAGTTTAACTAGAATACAGTTATTGCCATTCAAAATCAACACATCAGCATCTACTATATTAGCATATCAATTCACCCAAGATATACCCATATTCAATCAACATAGCATCAAACAGCATACAGTGTTTTGAGTAATGATATATCTACTCCAAGCATGGGTTAGATCCACTTACATAGGCTTAGTAATAGTGCAATATCTTATACTTCATGATGTGGTCCTTCCTTACTTAGGGTTCACTTAGGTGTTTTAGTATCTCACTTACAGTGTTTTAGTATATCACTTAGGTGAACACTTAGAAGATTGAGTTAGCAATCACTTAACTTCCCTAGTTAGCATAATTATTTGTAAGAACAAATCATCACCCAATATGGTAACATAACAGTTTAACTAGAATACAGTTATTGCCATTCCAAATCAACACATCAGCATCTACTATATTAGCATATCAATTCACCCAAGATATACTCATATTCAATCAACATAGCATCAAACAGCATATAGTGTTTTGAGTAATGATATATCTACTCCAAGCATGGGTTAGATCCACTTACATAGGCTTAGTAATAGTGCAATATCTTATACTTCATGATGTAGTCCTTCCTTACTTATCACACCTATGAAAATATCACACTATGTCAGGACCTTAAAGGGAGCCTAGTAGGATTACCTAAAATTTCCATAACATGTGTGCACCCATGATATGAAAACTATCTTGCAAGTCAGAGATTGCAAGACTTTAAATAATAAATCATTAAGATTACTGATTTTCAAGTAAGTAATTATTGTAACACAACATAATATATAATTATAAATAACTATGGATGTCCGATATCCTGCAGTTCTTCAAAACCACAGAGAATCGGTATCCCTTGCCAAATAATAAGACAGGATATACTAACATATAAAAGAAAATATATACAAGAAAACTTAAATTATAGTAAGTTTTAACATATAAATATTTTCTATAAAGGATGTTTATGTATTGTATATCATCTAAAGAGTACTCAGTTACTTCTAATAATAGTATATATATCTTCATCTCACACTCAACATTTCAAACATATCCCAATCTCATCATAAGTAAACCTGCAAAGGAAACTAAGAGGGAATGAGCATAAAACAGCTCAGTAAGTTCGTCCCTCACTACTACCATTTAAGCAAGTTATCACACATTATTATCATACATGCAAACAAGCTATTTAGATATAAAATGAATGTAAGCAATACATCCATAGGAGTCTAGAACTATGGAAGGTATAGAATTACGTCTTCTACACTTCGATTGTCCCTTGTACTTATTCGCATAGGGCACCTTAGCTTACCAGCATGAGGCTATTTAGGGCCACTACTCCTCTAGGCAACACTCGACTATTACCTTAGTTGAGAAAAGAGTTCGAATCTAAATTGGTGGATCCCAAACTAGGACCATCCACCATCTAAGGTCCCTTAGGCACAAACATACGAGTCCTCTCGCAGCCAAAATTATCCAAGGCCTTATAGGTATAATAAAGCGAGTCCTCTCGCTATCAATTGGAGATCCCATGCTAGCATTGCCTTAACATTAAAATATTATTTATGGCTCTACGAGCCCTTGTAGAGATCATACAAAAATATGTTTAAGAGTAGAAAAGATTTTTCCAAAAAAACTTTTCTCAACTAACACTCTCCATTCATACCTTTACCGAGTAATAGATATGCAATGAGTATAATTGGTTATTTTGGTCTAATGATTATATTTATCAATCTAAAAAAGTGATCATACAGATGATAGCAAACAAGCAAAGCAGTCTTTCAAACATACAAGGAACAACAAGCAGCAAAACCTCATATAAGTAACACACGCAGAGCAAGTAGTAGGTCATTATAACTCCTTCATCTGGATTATTGCTCATTCTCCAAACCTTTAGGGTTTCCAAAACTCGATATTGAATGCCTAAATCAAAATAGTAAAACTTATAAGTATTTTGAGAAGTCAGACTCCTTAATTAACTAAAAATCTATTATAGTTTGTTTAGGTTCCCCCAATATAACCTAAGTATAATGTATGTAGGGTTTACTATACTCAATGGGATTAATAGTAATTATTTTCTTATATTTATAAGTTATGAGACTTCCTTTATGTATTTAGTAACTTTTCATTCTAATTCCAATATTTGCGAACCTATAGTGGTTTTTCATCATTTTTAGATGCACGTTCACACGGTGATGTCTATTTTAGACGTTAAGACCTGTGTTCTATGATATGGGCTAAACTTATTAAAATTTTAACTCATTGAAGCTTAATTATTCTTATTGCTTATGTTTATATCCTATTCTACTATTAAATGATTTCATTAGCCACTAGCTTCTTACACTTAGGAAATTTTACATTGGTATTACTAATTTACGTACTTAATTAAGTTTAATTCAATCTAAGAAGTGTATTAGGGTTTAAAGGATCTTCGACTCCTAAGTACATGTATATATATAGGTATATTCTTATGTAATCTTATAATTTATTATTTTACAAGCTTATGCTTATGTCATCGCTTAGGTCATCAATCGCTTGTATCATTGCTTATGTCATGGCTTATGTAATCATTCATTACATATAAATATATATATATATATCCTTATGTACTCATACATATGTTATATACATACCTATACTTCTAACATACTAATATGAATACTTATGTACTTATACATATACTAATATATATACCTATTTACACATATGGTGGCATAAGTATTTTTATATGTATTTTCGTGTGCCTTATTTACCCTCTTAAGAAATCTTCACAATTTCATCTTTTTTGTATTTTAAGAGTGTATTTAACATGGTACATATATGTATAATTAGTATATGCCTTATTTTTGGTTATATACATAATGGATATTTATGTACAAGGGTCTTTATACATGTATATCTCTAGTATACCCTTATGTACACATACTTAAAGACATCTACACATGCATCTTCTTATATTGTCTAAAGATTCCTTCATCTCTACACATGAAGATTGAAACTTTAAGCCTTAATTAACATATATAGACACAATACATAACTACTTATCCTAACCTAACTCTTCATTTAACTAGTAAAGAATATGAAGCAAGACATAATAACATAAGAACATACCTTAATTTGCTCTTGAATATGGATGCAAAGTTGAAAAGTGAAGAAGAGTGAAAGGGAAAGGGAAGATACGGTTAGAAAAGGAGAAGAAGAAAGGGACTTTTTTTTTTGTGTTCTTTTGTTTTTGAAAAGGAAAACAAGTAAGGTTTAGGAAAGGGAAAGAAGTGGACGGCAAAAAAAGGAAATAGGGAAGAGAAATCTAAAAGAAAAGAAAAGAAATCATTAGAAAGGAGGAGAGAATTCTAGATGACAATGACTTTTGTTGACTTTATCAACATGTTGACTTACTTAGTTAACTCTCTTAGAATTGCATGTAATCTAAATGCTCATAATGAAGTAATTAAGAAAAATTAGGAAGAAAATTAAGGAAATGTGGGGTTTATTGAAATAATTAGTAAAAATAGGTAATGAGATCTTTCTCTAAGTATTTATATCCTAGAAACATCATTTGGTATGTTACTTTATGTAATTATTATGACAAGTATTATTTAGAGTATTAAGGCTTACTACATTTTACTTAAGCATCAACTAAACCCTTAACTATATGTAATACTAACCTAGTTATATACTTAGAAAATGAATGTGATCTACGATGCAATATCTTAGTTTCTAAGGGATTAGTTAAGTATTCTAAATAATTATGCAAGATTGAAATTTATCTTTAGTCGTTTACTAATGAAATGGCAAAATATGGAGGACATATTATCACTTAGAGTTTCAGGGTAAATTATGGTGAATTAGTACTTTTATATCCTTAAAGTTATAGTTTTAGGGTTCTTATTATTTTCGGGTATAATCTCTAGTATTTTTATACATTTAGGGTATAAAATTTTTCTATGCAATTAAATATTCGATTGTTATATTAGGGTTTTCATCTTAATTAGCCTTATCAACTCTTAGAGTCTTCAAGCACATTAGAGTTTACTTTCAGTATTAAGTTGAAAATTTTAGGGGTTTACACACTATCTTCAAATTAAGTATAGGTTGAATCTAAACTATTATAAGTTTTCATTGCCGTGTGTTTTAAACTTCATTTGATCGTATCTTACTCATTTCCTATCCGATTTCAGCAAACTTTATATTGTCATGATCATTATTTTGATTACTATTAATATATGTTAAGAAATAAGATTGGTCAATATTGTAAAAATCCCAAAAATACCCTTTCGTATTATGACTCAATTGTTCGCTATTCTAACTCCATAATTGATTTGAGTAAGCTTTAGTATTAGACTAAAAACCCTAAAAATTATACTTTCAAAACTTGTCCAACAACACTTATTACACCCCAAAGTATTCATTTGACATGGATTTAATAAACATTTTAATAGTACTAGTTATTATATTATATATTAAGTTAATATATAAGCTTATACTAGGAAAATATGTAATAAATGGTATATAAGCTCGATTAATTTCATGAGAAATCTTATAGACTCACAAAAAGACGTAGTTTAATTATGGACCATGAATTATACTAAAATAGCCATTATATATTTTTATGAAACTAGTGATTTTAACTCAAAATCAATAAAAATTAAGCAAACAAGTGAATTTAATCACAAGATAAAATTCTAATGTCCCAAACATCATTATGAACTTCTAGGAATCATAATACATAGGGATCATTCTTTGATTTTGTAAGAAACTAATTAATTCCATAAAATAGCAAAATTGCTAGTTTTATCTAAAAGAATTTCAATAAATAGTAAACATGATTATTTTCAAAAATTCTTGTTACTATAATTAAATCAATATATTAAGTATATCACATACAAAATTTCAAGTTAAAAGAAATTTATTTACTATTTCTAAAATTTAATTCAATTTTCATCCAAACAAAGTCATTTCTTAAAAACCTTATATTTTTAATAATTATTTCACAAAAATAAAATTTCTACATTAATCTACATATAAAATAACTCTAAAAAACTAAGTTTCATAATTAAATAATATTATTTGCTATTTTTAGAAAAATTACAAAGTTTCAGTCGGAAATTTAGTTCACTTGAACTGGCCACCCATGAATCGGCCACCATACCTTATGAGAAGACCCCCTTTGCTGATGCTTTCCTTTACTTCAAAAGGCTACCACAATTAGACACCAATAGCCTATTAAACCGGCTTGATCTGATTCTATACCTTGCTTTTGATCTAATTTTCTTATTTTTTTTTCTATTTTGTTTGGAAATTTTTTTAGTAATTTTCTATTTTTATTAGACTTCTAATATGTTTTTTTTGAAGTGTACAATGCTTATTTATATATTCTAATTGGATAAGAATTTGTAAAAATTGGATATGTAGCTTACACATGTCATTTTCTTATTTTTCCAAAGCATGAGGAGTCATTTTTTTATTATTTGCTATTTGACTTATCAATCCAATTTAATCCTTAGCTACGACATCATGGGATGACTTACCCTTGCATTTTCTTATTAATTTTCTAATTTTTTATATTAATTTACCTTATTTTAATAATAATTTCATATTATATATGCATATTTAGTACAAATAATGCATATTTTATATTAATACATGTACATTACATATAATTCAACTTCGTTTATTATTTTTGCAAGTTAATTAACTTATTTCTAATATGTCGCTACATCTAAAATCTCGAATTTCTTGTTTTCAGTAATTATCGGCTTTTAGCAATAAATTGACATTTTTCTCAAATTAATATTTTTATATAGCTTATTTTGAGAAATTGAATTTACTTAAATAGCTTCGTCTAATTTTTTTAACTTTACTGTAAAGTTTGAAATAAAATAGATATTATAACTCCGCGCTCTGAATTTAGGGGCTCAGATCCTAAAATTATTGAATTCGCTCGAAATCTAAGGGTATTACATAGACAGATAGCCAAACTGAAGTAGTTAACAAAAACATTGATAATCTCCTGTACGCCATTGTTGGAAAGAACTCTTGTGACTAGGGTTTATGCTTACCCATCATTAAATTTGCTTACAATCGCTCTACTCACAACTCCACTGGAACATCACCATTTGAGATTGTTTATGGACTTAACCCGAATATACCCTTGGACTTGGTTAAGAATCTGACTACATAAGGGGAGAGTCAATCCAGCCTGCAGCATGCCAAGGAATTTCGTAGGTTGCATCAAAGAATCGTTGAGCAACTAGCCAAAACTATGGCTTGACAAAAGGAATTAGGAACATGGAAGGAAATGAATCGTTTATGCCCGTGGGGACCTTTTCCGGATCCATCTTAGCAAGGAATACTTCCCTAGTAAGAGGGCAAATAAACTATCTCCTAGAGTGGATGGCCCCTATAGGATCTTGAAGCACATTAATGATAATACTTATGAGATTGAGCTACCTGAAGGTTTTGGTGTATTTGCCACATTCAATGTCGCCGACTTAACTCCATATGTGCTTGAAGATGACGAAGACCATGATTTAAGGGAAAATTTTCAATAACCCTAGGGAATTGAAGAACTGCTGACCAACGATCCCATTACTCGTACACGGCTTTGAGGACTTTAACCCTTCACCTGGCGAATTCTCTCTAGGTAACCTATTGATAACGAGAAAGTTTACGCTGAAAGAATGTAGCTGAACTCCTTGAGCTCCCTTAATTGTCATACGTTGATCTGTACACTTAGTAGTGATGATGCCGACCATTCCCTTGCTAAGGACCTTAAGCCGAGTAATTTGACCAACCATTGCTGAAAAGTTCTTACCGAGTGACAAGAGACTTTTCTTTCGGTATGCCACCATCTCTCTCATCCTAGCCCCTTTATTGCTACAACATTTTGACCCCTCTTGCCTATTGTGCTCAGAGAATATTCGTATAGGACCAATGTTACATTGTTACCTCTCCACTTCGTCTGACATTATACTACTTTTCCATTTTTGATCTTTTGTCCTTTTTACCCTTTTTGGTATATACTAGAAATCCCCTTCTTGTATATACTTTCTTGTAATTTCATTATTAATAATGCTACCTTAAGGACTTATTATAAATAGCCCTTTTCTCTTGTAAGCCAAAGATAACTTATATTTTAATACTAAATATTCTATTCTTATCTAATCTTACCGACTAGCTCATGATTAGTGGTAAGTAGACCTTGACATCAACTTATGCATCAATCAAGTATGGTGTCAAGTTGTGTTGTGTTATGTTCGTTGGTAAGTCACATCCTTTGAGCAACTTCACGTTAACTACTTTTGTTCATTTGTAGAATTTCCCTCTAATTTTCTTTAATATCTCAAAGGACCCATTTTAGTTAAAATTCGCCTCGATAAGTCCTAGTGATAACTGAGCTCCTAAGCATACTAGGAAAGTAATCAGGTCATAAAAGATTTAGATTAATCGATATATATGTTTGTTATCTATATATCGGAATGTAAATAAAGTAAAATGAATACAAGTGAAGGATAATACTAATTTAACTTGTATTGCATTATTTTTTACTTTCAAATTTGTAAATATGAGCTTGTTTATGCTTCGTTACACTTTGGATGGGAAGGAAATGAATTTCCTATTGACTATTGGGGTTCGTTTGCAAACTTCTTATTGTGATTGGTTGATTAGATGATATTCTATCCTATAGATTAAATTGTTGATAATAATAAGTAGGGATTGTCGTGGAGTATGAAAGATGAATGGAAGATTATGGAGGATGAATTAGGTGCATTGTATTATGAGTATACTGTAGTTGTAGCTTTTGAGAAAAATATATGCATAATAAGAGAATTGTATCTATGATGGTTCCAATATTGTATTTCCCTGTTATAGTAGAACCTAGTAAGAATTATACACTTGATTATGATTAGATACTTATAGGAATTACCCATTTACTTAAGGATTATTCGCTTGGAATCATAGATTAGTTTCTAAGATTTCCACTAGTTGGGATGTAGGAATTGAAGTACCTTTGTAATCACATAAGATTGAACCATTTGTAGAACCTCTTGAGAGTCCAGTTCCAATTCAATAAGAAAATGTAGGTAAAAATTTTGAGGAAGAGGATCCTGATTATATCTTAGAAGCAGCAATAGCTCAGGTAGAAGTTGAAAATGAGATTGAGGAGGAAATTGAAAATGAGCTACTAGCTAATTCTAAGAATTAAGTAAGAATTCAGGTAGAAGTTTATATACGACAAGAAGTGAACCAAAATGGAGAACTTGAATTAGCAAATGAGGATAATGAAGACGTATAGGAAGTCCCATATATTCCCACTACACTTAAGTATGTTGTAGTAAGTTCTAATTTTGAGATAGAAAATAATAATGTGGACTTAAATGATCATGAAAATTGGTTTCCTATGGAAATATCAAATGAATCAGATGGTTGGAGCGAATAAGAGTTGGTTACTTTTCAAATTTTTAGATCCTTTGTCTTACGTTATGTATCTAATTATTTGAATGCTTTGGCCTCTTTTTGATGTAAATAGTATTTTGAAATTGTAAATATAATTTTGTACTTAAGGCAAGAAACATGTATGCCGAACTTATCTATTAAGAAGTCCTGATCTAAAGTTTTGATTGTATAGCTTTGTTTATATGTAATTGCAATGTGGAAGTTTAGTTTAATGTAATTATCTTGATGTAAAGCTTGAATTTAGATGTATATTTCTGAGTTGTAAAGTTGAATTATGAAAGTTAGTTTGCTATAGGTAATTCTTTAGAATCATCATATGTTTTAGGAATTATAGGTGACATTGAATTTATAGGTATTAAATCAATATTACTTTTCATTGAATCTGGATTTGGATGTTTGAGGGGATTATGTTTATATTGTTATGCATTTACATGACTTGCTTAACTTAAGTAATCTAATTAAAATTAATGAGTACCAAAAAATGTGTAGTTAGAAGTTTATGGAGATGAAATGAGTAAAATAATATAGTTAGAGAATTTTGTAGAGGATTTGGAAATTAAACTAGCTAATAAGTAAATGGATTTTGAGTGTAGGTTTAAGTAAATTACTATAATAATTGAGTAGCATTGTTGAGGAAGGAAATAGGAATAGGCATGGATAAAATGGAAATAGAGAACCACTTCTAGTTCCAGTTGCGCCATAAGAGCAACTAAGGAATGAGTTACAACCACTTCTACCTTTTCTAAATATGTTGGATCCTACTTAATTTGGATAGATCATGATGATTATGTAAACTATGATAAAAATAATAAGGAACTTTAATTTAGCATCTTATAGCTGGTGGGAATGTTGTAGGATGAAGGTAGCTTAAAATAGAGCTAGGGGAACAACGACCTTAGAGGCTAGCAAAATCACAAAGTTTATTCAGACTAATTGGTATTTCAAAGGAGAGATGTAGAAACCAGTTGTAGTTGCTAATTGATTAACCCAAATCGAGAGGGTTTTTGAAGCTTTGCGAGTACCAGAAGTACAAAAGCTTTCTTATGGGACTTTCTTACTAAAGTTTAGAGCACGAATATGGTAGGACTCAAAAGTATAAACTTTGCTAGGACCACTTACATAGCAAATATTTAGAGAGGAGCTTAATAATGAGTATTTTCCTATAAGTGTTCAAAACCAAATGACCAAGGATTTAATGGGTTCGAGAAAAGGTGAAATGAACATGGTACAATATGAGATAGAGTTTAATTAATTGATTCAATATGCACCACAATCATAATGAGATAACCTGAAGCTTAAGAAAGATTTATTTCTCAGAGGATTTGAGCCTACAATGAGATGTAAGCTTATGGGCTATGGTTTTAAAATTTACATTGAGGTAGTAGATAAGGCATGTCAACTTGAAAATAATTAGATACCGATTCAATCAGAATGGAGCAAGAAGTTCAATAGGATGAATTAATTTAAGCCTAATTTCAAGAGATTTTTCTCTAATGTGAGAAGTAGTAGTTCAAATTAAAAGGAAAAGAAGTTAGCTACATTGACTAGTGAAGCCGCGTAATTGGACAAAGGGTTCAGCTTCTATGATAAGAATGGGAATATCAAATGTTAGAAATGTAGAGACCAACACTATCCTCGCCATTATGTTCAACTAAAGGGAAAATGTTATTTATGTGAAAATCAAAACCATATATCTAAAGAGTGCCTAAGGATGATAAATGTGAAATGTTATCATTATGGATGAGCTAGACATTTTTCTAAATATTGTATGCATTTTGGACCTAGAGTTAAGAATGTCAGAGGAGTAGATACTACAGTGGTCCCTATACGTATCTTTGCATTGTAAAGTATGGATGAGGACACCAAAGAGTTTGATGAAATGATGGAAGAATTTTTTGAAGATTTAGATGATGATGATGGTACAGATGAAGGTGAACCAAGCTTAGTAATAGGTAAGTATACTAACATTAACTAATAGTTAAAAGTTGTAGCATAAACTATGTTTAATAAGATAGTTATGTATATTAAGTGAAACAATAGTTAGTAGAATTGTAATAAGTTCTTAAAACTTGTTAGTAACTATGATAATAGTATAACAAGTCATGTAAACATAAACAATTGAGTTGCCTATGAATTGTTTGATATAAGATCTTCTCATTTGTTTACTAGTCAGGAGTTTGTGTCGAACTATGGATTGAAATAGTTGAAACAAAAGCTACGTATAGAATAAAAATGCCTATAGGAGAGGATATATCTACTAAAAAAGTAGTAAATGAAAGACGAGTGATGATTCAGGGAAAGGAATTTTCAACTAAATTGATAATATTACCTATAAGTGGTTATGACGTTATGATGGGAATTGATTAGTTGTCGAAGCTTAAGGCGAAATTGGATTGCCAAAGTAAGACACTAATATTGGATGATGGAAATATTGTATATACTAGTAAGATTGAAAGTTGCAATGTGAAGTTGTTTGTCATGAAATAAGAGAAAATAAACAATGAAGATTGGCAGTATTGTTTGGTATTTGCTTTAGCGGAACAAAGGAAAAGGTAAGTATATAAAAAATGCTAGTAGTTTGTGAATTTTTTTATGTGTTTGTAGATTATTTACTTGGCTTAGCACTACATAAGGAATTGGATTTCACTATAGAGTTAACTCTTGGAAATAAGTTGATATCTAAAGCTCCATATAGAATGTCATCAATGGAATTATAGGAATTAAAGAAACGGATACAAGAACTTTTGGACAAAGGATTTATCAAACCAAGTGTGACACCTTGGGCAACCCTTGTGTTATTTGTGAAGAAAAAGGATGGAACAATGAGACTGTGTATTGAATATAGAGAGCTTAACAAAGTGACAATTAAGAATATGTATCCAATACTAAGGATTGATGATTTGTTTGATCAGTTACATGGAGCTATGGTATTCTTAAGATTGATTTAAGGTTAAGATACCATCAACTGAGGATTAAATTAGAAGATATACCTAAGATGGCTTTCCATATACAGTATGGGCATAATGAATTTGTACTGATGTTATTTGGATTGACAAATGCACCTACAGTTTTCATGGATTTAATGAATTGAATTTATCATCCTTATTTAGATAAATTTGTAGTAGTGTTCATTGATGATATTTTGATTTATTCAAAGATGAAAAAGGAACATGTTGATCATTTGAGGCTAGCATTACAAAAGTTGAGGGATAATAAGTTATATGGAAAATTGAGCAAATGTAATTTTTTATTAGAGAAGATAGCATTCTTAGGTCGTATCATATTTGGTGAAGGAATTTTTGTAGATCAAGAAAAGGTTAAAGCTATAGCTAATTGGAAGCAACCTACAATAGTTACTGAAATAAGAAGTTTTATGGGACTGGTAGGATATTAAACAAGGTTTATCAACGATTTTTGGAAGATAGCACGGCCTTTAACTTGATTAACTCAGAAAGATATTAAATATGAGTAGATTGAGGAATGTGAGCAATGTTTCCAAGATTTAAAAGGTTGCTTGATCTTAACTCCAATACTTATCTTGCCTAATCTAAGTAAATCCTATTGTGTTTATAGTGATGCTTCTCGAAATGGATTAGGATGTGTTTTGATGTAAGACTTCAAAGTAATTGCTTATGCTTCTAGGTAGTTAAGGCGTCATAAGAGAAATAATCTAACACATGATTTAGAATTAGCAATTGTTGTATTTGCTTCGAAAATAAGGAGACATTACTTTTATGGTCAACACTATGAGATTTATATTGATCACAGGAGTTTGAAGTATTTCTTTGCTTAGAAAGAATTGAATATGAGATAAAGTTGATGGTTGGAGTAGATTAAGGATGATGATCTAATTATTAATTATCACCTTAGCAAAGCGAATGTGGTGGCTGATCCTTTAAGTCATAGAAATCACAAATAAGTAGCTTCCGTATTAACTATTCAAAAGGATTTGATTCGAGAATTTGAGAAACTAAGAATTGAGTTTAAATGGCATGATGATGAAGTGCAATTGATGGACTAAGTTGTGTAACCAACCTTATTAGATAGAATTAGGATACAATAAAAACAAGATCCAAGTTTAAATTCAATCAAAGAAAAGATGAATTCGAAGGAAGTATCAGATTTTCATTTAGACGAAAATAGGTTATTGAGATTTAAAAGTTGAGTTTGTGTACTTGATGATGTAGAATTGAAATGAAATATTATGGATGAAGCACATATTATTGGATATACATTATACCTTGGAGGAAATAAGATGTACAGAGATTTGAAAACATTTACTAATGCAAGGGAATGAAAAATAATGTAATTTAATATGTTGTAAGTTATACTTTGTGTCAATAAGTAAAAGCTAAGAATCAAAGACCTAATGGATTGCTGTAACCATTATAAGCACCCCGGTGGAAATGGGGTAGTATCACGATGGATTTTGTGGTAAGACTTCCCAAAGGTAGGGTAAGACATGATTCTATTTGGGTAATTATTGATAGTTTAACAAAAAGCATGCACTTCTTAGCTTATCGAACTAGTGATTCAAAGGAGAAGTTAGCTACGTTATTTGTATGAGAAATTATTCGATTACATGGTATACTAGAGAGTATTGTTTTTGATAGAGATAGTCGGTCTGTGTTGAAGTTATGGGAGAGCTTACATTGATCTTTGGGAACAAAATTGCACTTTAGTACAGCTTATTATCCACAAACAAATGGTCAATTGGAGAGAACAATTCAAAATTTAGAAGATATGCTTAGAGACTGTATATTAGACTTTAGAGGAGATTAGGATCAATACTGGCTACTAGTAGAGTTTGCTTATAACAATAGTTATCAGGTAACCATACAAATGGCACCATTCAAAGCATTATATGGGAGAAAGTGCTAATCACCACTATACTAACATAGTGAGGAACCTGAAGTAATAGGACCTGAATTAATTCAACAAACTAATGACAAGGTGAAACTTATTTGGTAAAGGATGAAAGAAACCCATGATCATTATCAGAATTAGGTAGATTTAAAGTGGAGACCATTAGAATTTCAAGTTGGAGACCATGTATACGTGAAGATAAGTCTATTTCGTGAATTTAGGCAATTTGGAATGACTGGAAAGTTAAGTTTGTGTTACATTGGACCTTTTAAGGTACTGGAAAGAGTTGAAAATGTAGTGTATCAACTTGCCTTATGCCCAAATCTATTAGGATATCACAGTGTGTTTCACGTATTTATGTTAAGGAAGTTTGTAAAGAAATTTGACTCAGTAGTGGAAATGAAACTAGTAGATCTTAAAAAGGATTTTACAATAGAAGAACAACCTATTAAGATACTTGATGAACGAGTTCGAAGGCTATGAAATTGAGATGTGGAATATACAAAAGTTTGATGGAGAAGTAGCCTTTAAGTAGAAGTGATATGGGAACCAAAGATGGTAATACAGAAGAGATAACCCTGGTTATTTTAGAAATCAAGTTAGTAGATCTTTTTATCTTGATCAGTGATCATTGATTGATTGTTTATTAGGATTAATGTTAAATGTGCTATTGAGGACAAAATCTTTTTGAAGGGGGGTAGAACTGTAAGTCTTATACTTGACAATTAAGAATTGAGCGGGTAAAATTAGAGCATTGGTAAAACTAACCTGATTAACCTAAAAAATTAAGTTTAGGCTTGGGATACTAGATGAAGAGACCTAGTAGGCATGAATGTTGACAATATAATAAAATAATAGTATAGCTAAAGTAGTACAATTTAATTATATTATATATTAATTGCTATAATCGTGTAAAATAGGCTTCGCTTGTTCATAAAATTTTAGAAACAAGTTAGATATGTACTAAAATTTATTTAGGACATAAAATAATATATATAGTATATACGGACGTGTCAACTCTAATTTTTATCATGTACGTATACCAGTATATAGTTAAAATACCTAAATATATGCAAATTAGGCCAAAATAACCCAAGAAAATGAACTAAAATCATTAAAAAAATAACAAAAAAATTTCGTAGCAGTTGGGAAGTGGATTATAAGATGTATGGAATCTCTAAGATAAATGTTTAGCAAATGGGATCGACAATAATATAAGAAAATTAGTGTATTTAAGCTCAAAACTTAAAGGAGAGAGAAAGGGAAATCATTTAGATTCCAAACAAGTTTAGAAATGATAAGTGTAAATTACTCTATACTTTCAAGATATGTTTAGGCATAGAATTGATCATAATTGTGGTTCAATTCTTAAGTTTCGATACTTAATTGTATAATGTATTGATTTCAGGTAAGTCATAAGCAAGAGGATGAAATTTACACAAGAATAGTAACTTTTAGGGCAATCATGGCCTTAAGGAGAAGAAAACATTAAAGTAGTACTAAGATTCGCTTAATCATGGGCATGATAATGAAGGAATGAAAAGGTTAGCCTTAATCTTCATCACAGGTGTGATTGAGAAAGTATTGATGATCCCCTTACCAATCATAGCTATGATTGTATAGCAGGAGGGATCATAGCCTAAATTACGGGGGTGATGAAATGTAATGAATTGATGGAGAGTTCACTACATTCATCACGATTGTAATTGGTGAATAATCTTGTCTTTTGAGATGTTTACGACCCGAGTCATGAGCATGAGGGAAGAGATACAGTTGCTCTTTTTCAACCTTTCCAGATGAACTAGTATGTAGAAAATGTCAAGTGGTGCATTAAAGAGATTGATTCAAGTCCTTTTATGGGAAGAATAGAAATATACCGTAACTTTTAGAAAAAAAAAAAGAAAGAAAGAAAGAAAGAAGAGATCAAGAGAGAAAAAAACATTAAGAACGAATATCACCAAAAAAACACAAGAGATAAGAGAATTAAGACCATTAAGTTTTTCTTATTTGTGTTTTTAGAGTAGTAATACTATAACATGACATTGTGTAACATTCTTCATTAAATTCGAGAGAATTGTGAAGAACCAAGTGTTTGTATATCATTGTACTAGAATGCTTCAAGTGAATTAAAAAGGGGTTTTATTCTTTTCTCTTCTTTTATGTTGTCTTTTAATTCCTTTTTCTCATTTCTCTATATCTGTTTTTTTTTTTATATCATTTGTGAGTGATAAAAATAGGGTTTATGAAGTCATTTTAACATGAATGTATTGTGAATTGTTACTATTCCTAATAACTACAAATTTTTAGTGATTAGAACTTCATATAAGTTAGGATAGTGTAATGTACGACACAATCTTATAGTAGATCTCAATGAAATATGTTAAGAGACGATTTTGTTGAGTAGATCTTAATCACTAGAACGATCTACTCCTGTCAATAGAGATATTATTAGGAAGTTCATTACATGTCTAAGGAATTCAGGGACTAGTAAACTTTTAATGCAATTTAGACTTATCCGTTCTTCATGAAGGGATTCTAAGGAATGCAATCGGGATTAGAATTGAGTAATTATGAGAAGAATACTCATGAACAAAGAATTCCTACAAATGAGTAATTATTAGTATGGATAATTCATAAGCCATGTTAATATGATGGAGTAACCTATTTTGTAAATTGTTTTTATGTCATAATTCTATTTGTTGTGTTTTCTTGGTGTTATCTTAGAATTAGTACAGCTTAGTTGTAAAGAGTAGTTAAATTATTTCATTAAATCATTTGGTAGCTAGTTAATAGGAAGAATATTTAGTACTAGTGTTTGAATCCTTTTCCTAGTAGAGATGACTTTATACTTAACCGTACTAACATACAGTAAGTACACTTACCTATTTAACAGAGTAAAGGATAAACTATAGGAATCTAATTTGTAAAACTCGGAAGCTCTATTTAGAGGCAATCAAGTTTTTGGCAACGTTACCGGGGAAGATAGCATCATCATTAGGAAAATTAAGACTCCTACTATTTGTTATTAGTTTGGTTGAAATATTGTGCTCATATTGGCTTATTTGCTAATTTGTAGTTTATGACTTGGAGCAGTACAACTGATTTAGCTAACTTTGATCCTGAACCTAAGAAAACACTTAGAAGTAACTTGAAGAAAGTCTACGAGTATTTTAAGAAGCAAACATCGGGTAATAGGGAAGTAAGAGCACAAGAACCATTGAGAATCAGAATTGAGTCATCCAGAATGAATAATTTAAATCAAAATGTCAAGATGCTATTTTGAAACTAGTTCTTAAATCCAAAAGGTGGTATCTAAGGGGATTTGCCATTAAATTTGGATCTACCTCCTAATGGAAATCAGAATGTAGTACAAACGAGAAACGAGTTGGAGTAAATCCACTTGTAGCTCTTATGACAATGTTGGATTATTGAAGACCCAACCTGGATAGGACTAGTACCAACATAGCTCAGCCTAGAGTTTAAGCCAATACGTTTGAAATTAAGTCGAGTATCATTGAAATGATCCAACAATGTGTTCAGTTTGATGGGTTTAGCAATGAAGACCTTAAGAACCACTTACAACAACTTTTGGAAATTTGTGACACCTTTAAGATAGGTAGATTTTTAGAGGACCCCATCCACCTTAAGCTATTCCCATTTTCATTAAGGTCTAATGCAAAGTAGTGGCTCAACTCTATGCTAAGGAATTCCATTAATACCTAGCAAGAGATGGCTTAGTTATTCATGAGAAAATACTTCCCACCCTTAAGAACAGCTAAGCTAAGGGCAGATATCTCTTCTTTCAGTCAGATGGATTTAGAAACTTTGTATGAAGCATGGGGGAGGTGGAAGCAATTGTTAAGGAAGTGCCCCCATTATGGTCTTCCAAATTGGCACCAAGTTCAGACATTCTACAACTAAACTATACTACCAAGCAACTCATTGATGCAATTACTAAAGGAAGCTTGAACCATAAGTTGCCGAAGTAATGTATTCAACTATTTGAAGATATGGACAATAATCATTATTAATGGTCATCTATAAGAGGGAGAGAAAGAATGCAAGCAAGAAAATAAGAGTAGGATGCCACTTCCAGTCTAGCACATAAGGTAGAGGTGTTGACAAGGAAGCTTAATAGTCTTATAATGGGTCAAAACAAGGCTTTAGCACTTTTAGATTCAGAGTTGGCAAACCCTTTAAAGATGGATCAAGTGGAAGAGGTTGACTACATGGGAAACCCAATCCGACCAAAGAATAACCCTTTTAGTATCACGTATAATCTGAGTTGGAGGAATTATCCTAATTTTAGATGAGGCAACAATACCGATCAAAGTTCTAACATGCAACCTCCTGGATTTTAGAGACAAGTGCCACCCCTTAAAGTAAGCCAATGTCCATTGAGGAGATATTAGCTCAATACATCAAGACATTTGAGAACTACCACCAAGCTATAGAAGCGGTCTTAAGAAATCAAGAAGCATAAATACATAACTTAGAGAATCAGCTTGGGTAGATTTCTATGATGTTATCTGAAAGAGCTCTTGGATCGCTACGAGTAACGCAGAGACAAACCCTAAGGAGCATGTTAAGGTCGTAACTCTTAGAAGTTGCAAGGAGTTACAAACCTCAAAGAGGATCTAGGACAGTAGGAAAGAAGTTGAGGCTGTAATTGAGGATTAGCTTGTGAATAATGGACCACCAAAAGAGGAAGTCTTACCAATAGCACCAAAGGAGTCTAAGTCACCTTTGCCATACCCCTCTAAACTAAGGAAGGATAAGGATGATAAGCATTGTAAAAATTTTTTGGAGCTCTTTAAACAATTGCACATCAACCTTCCTTTAGTGGAAGCTTTGGGCCAGATGCCTAAGTATGCAAAATTTTTGAAGGAGCTTCTATCTAAAAAGAGGAAATTGGAGGAACTTTCCACTATCATCTTGGGTAGAGAGTGCTCTGTAGTTCTTTTGAATAAGTTGCCTAGGAAACTCAAAGATCCTAGTAACTTCATCATCCTATGTTTGATAGGAGACCTTCCAGTAAAGAGGGCATTGGTAGATCTCAGAGCTAGCATCAATTTGATGCCCTATAGTTTATTCAAGAAATTGAATTTGGGAGAGCCCAAAAGTATGCAAATGACCATCCAGTTGGTAGACAGATCCATGTAGTTTCCAAGATGAGTTGTGGAAGATGTTTTAGTAAAGGTACATGACTTTATTTTTCCTACAGATTTTGTAGTATTGGACATAGATGAGGATATCAAGGTTCCACTCATTTTGGGAAGACCATTCTTGGCAACTACGGGGTGCTGTGATTGATGCTAGGGATGGGAAGCTAGTCTTTTGAGTCAAAAGTGAGGAAATGGTGATCATAATGCTCGATGTCTTTAAGAAATCAATGAGAGGTAATGATGAATGCTTTGCTATTGATTTTACAATTTTCGTTTTTTTACAGGATATTTTGAGTAAGGATCCTTTGGAGTCATGCTTAACAAGAGGAAATGAGGTAGATGAAGTTAACGAGGTAGAAGAAGTGATCACTTAGTTGGAGTTATGCAGTATACAAGTGAAGGATTTTAGGGTTAAAGAGATTAACTAGAGTTATATTACTCGTTTGAAGCCATCGGTTGAGGAGCCCCTTGACTTAGAAATGAAATAATTGCCCACTTACTTAGAGAATGCCTTTTTGTCCAAGGATTCTAGGCTACTTGTAATCATATCATTAGGGCTAGATTCTTGCCAAAAAGAGAAACTTTTATTAGTCCTGAAAGAACATAAGAGGGTAATTACATAGAAGATATTGGACATCAAGGGAATTAGTCCCTTCTTTTGTACCCATAAGATTTTGATGGAGGATAGATTTAAATCACTAGTATAACCTCAAAGGAGGCCTAATCTCAACATGAAGGAAGAAGTTAAGAAAGAGGTAGTGAAGTTGATGGATGTAAGACTCATTTAGCTGATTTTAGATAGTTTGTGGATGAGTTTGATTCAAGCAGTTCCAAAGAAGGCAGGCATGACGGTAGTACTAAATAAGAGGAATGAAATGATACCAATGTGTACTATGATTGGTTGGAGAGTATGCATTGATTATAAGAAACTCAATAATGCTACAAGGAAAGACTACTATCCAATACCTTTTATTGACTAAATGTTGAAAAGATTAGCAGGTCATGAATATTACTATTTCCTAGATGGGATGTTCGGTTATTTTCAGATTCCGATAGCTCCAAAAGACCAAGAGAAGACTACCTTTACTTGCCCCTATGGTACTTTTGCATATTGTAGAATTCCATTGGGACTTTATAATGCTTTAGCCACTTTCTAATGTTGCATGATGGCTATTTTGGGGGATTTTGTAGAGGATGTGATGTAAGTCTTTATGGATGACTTTTTTGTGTTTGGTGTTCATTTGATGGATGCCTTGCAAATTTATAAATGGTATTGCAGAGGTGTGAACAGATGAATTTAGTGCTCAACTGGGAGAAGTGCCATTTTATGGTATAGTAAGACATTATGTTAGGACATAATATATCAAACAGGGCATTGAGGTAGATAAGGCTAAGGTAGAAGTGATATCAAAGTTACCACCACTATCATCTATGAAGGCTATGAGAAGCTTCTTAGGACATGTTGGATTTTATTTGCATTTTGTTAAGGACTTCTCTAAGATAGCTAGGCCATTAACAAAGCTCCTTGAGAAGGGTATACCGTTCGATTTTAGCACCAGTTGTTAAGAGGCTTTTAATGTTTTGAAGAAAAAATTAATAACGCTCCTATCATGGTAGTACCAAATTGGACCATGCTAGTTAAATTAATGTGTGATGCAAGTGACTCAACAGTAGGAGCGGTATTGGGGCAAAGAAAAGACAGATACTTTCAACTAATACATAATGCTACCAAGACATTCACTCTAGCTTAAGCAAACTACACCATAACTGAGAAGGAATTGTTAGCAATTTTCTTTGCTTTTGATAAGTTTTGGCTTTACCTAATTCTATTGAAATTGATTGTTTACACCGATTACTCAGCTTTAAGATACCTTTTATCTAAATTTGATGCAAAACCTTAGTTGATTCGTTGGGTATTGTTTGATTTAGAAATAAGGGTCAGGAAGGGGGCTAAAAATTTGGCTGTAGATCACTTGTCTAGGTTGGATAATCCACATTTGGAAGGATTGGATGAGTATGACATTAATGATAAATTTCTAGAAGTAAGTTTGTTTTCTCTTTGTACAGTAAAGACCTACAACATTTTATGGTTTGCTAATATAGCAAATTATTTGGTGGGGAAGATTCTACCTCAAAATTGGATCACCACAAGAAAAAGAAGTTTTTCTCAGAGTTAAGGCATTACTTCTAGGAGGATCCTTTTATTTTTAGGGTTTTTGCTGATTAAATTGTCCGACACTGTGTATCACATGAAGAAGGACAAACGATTTTGTTTCATTGCAATAGTAGACCAACGGGTGGTTACTATAATGCAAATAGAATAGCTTAGAAGGTATTGGAGGCTGGTTTTTACTGGCTAAGTATATTTTGGGACACTCATGATTATGTTGTAGCTTATAATAGGTGTCAAAGAATTAGGAATGTTCCCAAGAGGGATGAAATGCCACATAAATATATCTTAGAATGTGAAGTCTTTGACATTTGGGAAATAAACTTCATGGAACCATTCCCATGTTCTTATGGTAATAAGTACATTTAGTTGCAGTAGATTATATTTCAAAGTGGGTTGAAGCTTTACCAAAAAATGATGTTAGGGTGGTAGAAAAATTTTTCGAGTATTGATTAATGATAGGGGAACCCACTTTTGCAACAATTAAATTGAATGAGTCCTTAAGAGATATAAGGTATACCATAGGATGGATACTCCTTACCAAACACAAACAAGTGGTCAAGTGGAAGTATCTAATAGGGACATAAAAAGGGTTTTGGAGAAGACTGTATCACATAAAAAAAAGATTGGGCTAATAAGCTAGATGATGCTTTATAGGCATATCGGACTGTTTACAAAATTCCATTATGTATGACACCTTATTGATTGGTTTATGGTAATGCTTGCCATTTACTAGTGGGGATTGAACATGAAGCTTATTGGGCTTTGAAGATAGTAAATTTAGATTATGAAGCAGTTGGTAAACTTAGGTGTTTTCAACTCAATGAATTGAATGAATAGCATTAGATAGCTTATGAGAACAATCGACTGTATAAGTATTAATCTAAACATCTTTACGATTCTAGGATTAAGCACCCTAAGCAATTTAAGGAGGGTGATCTGATACTTTTGTACAATTCTAGACTTAAGTTATTTCTTAGAAAACTTAAGTGTAAGTGGTCAAGTCTATTTTTAGTGAAGAAGGTATTTCTACTTGGAGTAGTAGAAGTTGAGCATCCAAAAAAGGGACATTCAAGGTTAATGGACAATGGTTGAAGATATACTATGGGGAAGTGGATTGGAAAGAAGGTGAGGAGGAGTTAAGACTTCTCCAATTCAAGAAATGAAGCTAAATACTCTAAGAATGTCAAGCTTGAGATGTTAAATAAGCATGTATCCTTTAAGTAGATTTACTTACTTATGTTTGATTTATTACTTTGACGTTGTTAGGTTTAAATTATTTGTTGTCATTCTTGTTATTTGTTTAATTTTTTTTAGTGTATTTGTTTATAGTGTGATGAAAAAAGAAAGGAATCATTAAGTAGAAGTCATGGAAATTCAGAGGAAAGAGAAGAATTTCACTAAGTATGGAGATGTAGATAGAGATTGGAAGGCTAACATGCATCACGACCGTGATAAAAAGGTAAGTACTTAATTTTTCAAGCATAACATCTATCATTGCATCAATTATGGTCGTGATAAAATAACAGGGCTAATATACCTATCCATCATGGTTGTGATCACTTCCCTAGAAGATTTCACACTTCAATTACGGTTGTGATCACTACCTTAGGATTTTTCGACTCAACCCTAGTCGTGAGAAAATGAGTGATATGTGAAATTTTTTACCATAGTACTAGTCATAGATTTGTTCACGCTCGCAACTATCAAAGGATGAAGGTTGTGATAGTTTAAAAATTTTGGGTATAGAGCTAATCAAGGGTCTCATCATGCCCGTAACCAAGCTTAAAAAGGGCATTACGGCTCGAGTCACAACCGTGATCATGTCTTTGCTACCCTACTATATAAAAAATTTCCCTCCCTCTCTCTCTCCTCATTTTTGACATTTCAAAACTCCACCCCATGATAACCCTCTCCACTCCCATTTCTCAGAAAAAATCCTCATCATTTTCATCACATCAATCCTTAACCCAACCCATTCTAACACTTACACAATCATTCTCATCACAATAACACTTTTCTAAGGTATAATTTTCCTCTTTTTCTTTACGTTTACGGTGATTCATTTCATGTAACTGTAGGGTTTATATATGCGTGTTTGCTACAATTTGTGAAAGTGTTGTTATAATGATAGTAGTTGTATTTGTATCATAATTAGACTTTGATTTGCATGATTTTATGAAGGAAGTAAGCCTATCAAGATTAAACCCTATTTTCTATGGATATTATAGAATTAACGATTTCTACAAATGGAGCCTAAGTTGATGAATTATTCTTGTCATAGTACTTAAGTGTTGTGTAAGATTGTATTGCTAGTTGTTTTTACTTATGTTGAAGTGTTGAGTTTTTGTGTAATGTTGTGAAGTAAAGTGTTATATAGTTGATGGAGTACGAATCCATAGTTGAAAGTTGAGTCATTGTGAATTCACTTGTACAATGCGTATTAAGATTAGTTGATGATGCTTTATGTTTGTAAGTTGAAAGAAGTTTGCATAGGTTTGCTTAGTTTGAATTGTACATGAGTTTGAACTAACACTAATATTTGCAGATGGTACGAAAAAGATTAACCACTTCTTTGCATAAGAAATTGAGGGCTGATAGGTCTCCATCTCCTCCTCCCAAACGATCTGATGCATCAAGTTCCTATAGGGCAATTACTTTACTAGCTAGTATGATTAGGGAGCGGAAGGAGAGATTCAAGGAATTTGCTGCTAGGAAGATTACCAAGAGACACTATATGGTAGATTGGGATGTGCTTGGGGAGTACGGATTAAAGATAGCTATGCAGTGATTGTTAGGAAATGGACCGTAGCTGAAGTTGTTTGCGATTCAAGAGAAGACTTATAAACAAACAACTTTAGCTTTCCTCTCATCTTTTAAGATTAAGTACGAGTATATCAGCTCTAAAATGGACAATGAGGTAGAGTTATTAGCATTTGGATGAACTCATACCATTAATATGTTAACATTTGTACCGGCGATGGGGTTATATACCTAGGCCAAGCTTGAGGATGAGGAGTTTGTCGATCTGCTAATAAGTCTTCCCTAGGGCACTTTAGTGAATGATTTTTAGAGAGAAATCTCTAATGAGAGTAGTTTTAAGGCAAGAAAATCCAAAGCTTCTACTTTAAAGAAGACTAGTGCTCGAGTCTTCCATTACATTCCTATGAGGACGATTTATGGAAAGAACGAGAGCCATGGAGTAGTGGGGGAGAATGATCTATTGCCCATATATAGTGTATTAAAGGGGTTTTTGGTAAATGTGGGCATCTTAACTGCATTTGCATTTCACCAACAAATGTTTGATAAGAGTAAGGGTATATTTGTAGGAGGACTAATTACTAGGATCTTGAGGAATTTGAAGTTGTGGCCTATAAGTAACCAGCCAAGCGACTCTTATGCTAATCCAAAACCTCTTTTAATCAGTAGGGTATTACAAGAGTCTTAGATCTTGATTTAGACATTGGAGACCTTGGTGCTCCTGATTTTGCACCATCAACATCTAGCTTCTCAATCGGAAATTTGAAGAGATTGGAAACCGAAGTGGTTGAGATTGAACAGACATAAAAGGGAATTGTTGAGATTTTAAAGAACATCACCATGAAAGTAGGAGTAGCTATTCGCTCTTGTTTCTCTTATCCTTAAACCTAAGAGTATGCAAGTCCTAGTCAACCTCTAGTTCCCCTACTAATAAGAGCACCCCAAGAAGAAGAAGAAGAAGAAGGAGATGAAGAGTTAGAAGAGGAAGGATCTAATGATGAAGAGGAAGGGTCAAAAGAGGACGACAGTGATGATGAAGAAAGAACTCAAGGAACTCAGCAAGCACCAGTCGGACAAGGTGTTGGTGATGAGAGTAAGGAGAATTTAGCTGGGAAGGATGAAGCCGATTTAGATGAAGAGATAGGAGATGAGGCTAACTGAATTGTTTTGTTTCTTGTATTTGGTTAGTTTTAGACTCATTATATGTTTAAGAGCTTACCTCCCCTAATGTTCTATTAATGGAGACTCTCATAGTATGAGTTTATTGTATTTTGTTTTTGTTTTGTCTTAATGATTAGGTATCTGTTGTTGTTTGAGTTATCATGGTATTAGTAGCTATACTCTCTGATGATTTAAGAATCAATGAAATGGTCAAACTACATATTTCACGGAAGTTTGATTCTTCTTATTTATCAATTTCATCTTTCAAGTTTTTACTTTTCTCTGCCTATTTTATGTTTGCTTCCCTCAGACATTAAGAACAATGTGTCTCATTAAGTGTAGGGAAGGGAAAATTTTGTTTCTCAAAAGTCTTACACTTAAGCTGTTTGTTCTCAAGTTATGAGTTTACTAAGTAAATTGTAAACATAGCATAACAACAATCAATTTTGTACCTAACTACTTCTTGTGGACCTGGTGTATATGATTAATATTATAGGATGAAATCTAAGTGAAGCAAACTTACTTGCTATTTAATGAATGCATTTAGGGGTTAAAAGTGAATCGGAGTCTTTAGTTCAAAGTTAATTGGTTATGCTTCTAAATTTTCTAAGTAGTATATCTACTTTTAATTACTTTTGGGAGTTCATTTAATCTCAAATGAAAAGGGAAAATGAAGGAGTTCACTTGTTGATACTTCTTGAGAACATCTTCAAATTAGAGTAAATTGAAGTGTTTAAGGACTGAGTTAGTAAGGGCGGGCTTTGGTCGCTCAAAAGAGCAAAATTTGATGCTATAATTTTTTTTCTTTATACCATTGCAATAAGAATTTATAAGGATCAAGTTAGTAAGGCCGGGATTTGGTCCCTCAAAAGAGTAAAGTCTGACTCCAATGCTGATCTTTATCCTTATAACCAAGTTAGTAAGGGTAGGCTTTGGTCCCTCAGAAGAGCAAAGTCTGACTCCATTGTTGATCTTTAGTATTTTTAATTAATTAATTGAAAAAAAAAGGAAAGAAAGAAGAAGAAGAAAAGAAAATAGAAAAGAAAGGAAAATGCAAATGTAATATATAACTTGTTCTTAGAGAGATTCAACAAAAGAAGTAGAAATATAGGGGAAAGATGAATGCAATATACTTTTCTTCTACCTTAGTGTTCTTAAGAAGTAATTGAAAGTTTTTTTTTTTATACACTTAAGGAAGTGAATGAAGTATAACCAAATTTTGTTTGATCTATGTGGCTTTGTATTAACTTTAGGCCTTTGGAAGCTATTGTTAAATAGATTAGTCTTAGAATATTGCTTTTGTGTTTTAAGAACACAATGGGGTATGCACAAAGTTAAGCTACTAAGGATGCTTTGTCAAATATATAATTGATTTTTTTGAGTGTTTGCTTAAGGACAAGCAAAGCTTAAGTATGGGGAAGTTGGATAAGTATAAATTACTCTACACTTTCAAGGCATGTTTAGGCATAGAATTGATTGTAATTGTGATTCAATTCTTAAGTTTTGGTTCTTAATTGTATAATGTATTGATTTTAGGTAAATCACAAGCAAGAGGATAAAATTTACATAAGAACAATAACTTTTAGGGTAATCCTAGTTGTAAGGAGAAGAAAACATTGAAGGAATTATTGATGTTCCCCCTACCAATCATGGCTCTGATTGTATAGGAAGGTGATCACTACTTGAGTCACAAGTGTAATGAAATGTAATAAAGCGGTGAGGAGTTCACGACATTCATTACAGCTATGATTGGTGAAGAATCTTGTTTTTTGAGACATTGACACCCCGAGTTACAGGCATGATGGAAGAGGCACAACTACTCTTTTTTAACCTTTTCACATGAATTAGTAGGTGGAAAACATTAGGTAATGTCTTGAAGAGGTAGATTCAAGTCCTTTGACAAGAAAAGCAAAAATATACTGTAACTTTTTTATGAGTTACTAATCATTTGTCCTCTTATGCGTGCATGACTCCAAAGCCTCTAATCCTTCACTTGAAAGATCCTTTCTCGGCAACCTGGCAATGACAAGAAACTCTATGTGGAAGAAGGATGGCTGAATTTCTTGACAAATCTAGGAGGTTATACCTTGCTTTATTTTCTCTTTTATGCTTACATCGACTATTCGCTTACCGAAGGCTCTACACCGAATAATCAAACTTTCAATTGTCAAGAGACTTTTGCCAAGTGACAAGACACTCTTCTTCAAGCGGAGTTCTTTCTTCCAACTTCCTACCAGTCCCTGATGCCACAACATCTTGATTCCCCTTACCTACTGTGATCAAAGAATCTATGTATAGAATCAATGTTGTGCTGCCACCTGTCCCTTTTACCTAACATTGTATTATTTTTCCCTTTTTGTTGTTTGTCCTTTTTATCCTTTTTTATATGTACTAGGAATTCTTCTTTTATATGCCTTTTTGTAATTTCTTTATTTGTATAGTTACCTTAAAGACTTCTTATAAATAATCCCTTTTTCTTGTAAGCTGTAATCATCTTACATCACAAATATACATTGGATATACTATTTTTGCTAGACAACCCTCTCTATGTCCATTTTTATATACTCTTATCTAATCTTGTTGAGTAGCTCCAGATTAGTGGCAGGAGGACCTTAACATCAACATGTGCATTGGATTAAGTGAAGTGTCAAGTTGTGTTGTGTTCATTAGTATATCATATCATCCAAGTAGCTTTATGTTAGCTACTTTTGTTCGTTCGTAGATTAACTCACCCTATTTTCTTCGATATTTCGAAGGACCCATTGGTTCGACTTTACTATAGTAAGTCTTACTGTTAACTAAGCTCCTAAGCACATCATATAATCCTAGTATTAGAGCTTGAGGTTGTAACTAAGAGTTGCGTATGATTGGTATCTCAGTTCATTGTCGGATTGGTATTTTCTTTACATGGTGATTTTCCTACATGAAGAGTGTGTTCTAAAGCTTATTTTCTTTGTCAGAATGTTGAGTCCTAATGTTCAAGGAGAGATTAATGATGCTGAGAGTAATGCTCATGGTCGTAGCTAAGCTACCCAACAAACCCTATGTACTATTGATGAGTAAACACAAGACCTTGCTACTATTGTAGCTAATTGGGTTGCTTCAGTACAGGGAGTCTTAAAGACTAAGCCAAGATAGAGAGAGAGTAGTTAAATAGGGTTAAGAAATGAGAGATAGGCCTAGAAGGTAGTTGAACAAATGAGCACTTGAAGCCTTTCTTGTGAGCCAAGCACCACCCTAACATGCCGATAGAGTTGCGAGAAGAAGATTGGAGTTAGATGAGGCGGAAGAATATGAAGAAGAAGAGGAGCAGTATGTTGGAGTTGATGAGTTTAAGCTTAAAGCTCTTAAGGGAGCTAAACACCTCAAAGTACATATTCTGAGCTTCAATGGGTCTAGTAGTGTTGACTAATACTTAAATTGGGAGGAGAAGATCGAAAAGATATTAGAATTTTATGATTATGAAGACGCTATTCGTATTCGAGTAGCTGCATTGGAATTTTCTAGATATGTAGCAATGTGGTGGAAGAAGTTATAGAATGCTCGCTTAAGATCTCGATGAGAAGTTCAAGCATGGAATGGAATGAGGATGGTCTTGAGAGGTAGGTTCATTCTTAAACACTACAAGAAAGATGCTCTCAAACGTCTCCAAGACTTGAGACAAAGTAGTAGATTAGTGGACAACTATATTTGAGAGTTTCAATTACTCATGATGCGGTGTGATGATGATGAACTTAAGATGAGAACAATCACAAGGTTTATTTTTATGCTTAGGACCATGATTGGTAACATAGTGGAGTTATAGTCTTGTGACTCTAGATGAAACCATTAGGGTAGCATAGAAAGTCAAAAGGTAGAGGCGAAACCAGGTTAGTTGTATGCCAAGTAGTTAACCTATTTTGCTGAACAAAAGTAGCATGTTGAGCCAATAAGGGAATGATCGAGTATTTAACAATTCTAAGGTAGAACATTGAGGGCAAGTGCTAGTCTGACTAGAAGAAGGCCGAGGAACCTAAGGTCTAAAGAGACCAAGGTCAAAACTCTAGAAGAAAAACTTGAGAAATCAAATTCTTTAAATGTCTCAATTTTAGGCACGTGGCTAGTCAATGTCCTAACTATTGAGTCATAACTATTAACGAAGACTAACCTTAGTTTGAAGTAGACAGTACGAGTAAAGGAGAGGAAGAGATTGGAGTTGAGCAGATGTTAGAAGAGTTTTAGGAAGACCTTAATGCCAAGATACCTCTTAAGGGCAGTGCTGAGTATTGTTTTGTAATTCGATGGTCCCTTAGTACATTTGTCGTTGATGAAAATGAATATGGGAAGAACCTTTTCCATACGAATTGTTGAGTGAATGGCAAGCTATGCACCTCGATTATTGACGGAGAGACTTGCATTGATGTCATAGCATAAGGGGTAGTTAAGGCCATGAAACTGCCAACCCTCTCACATCTTAAGCCACATAAGATTCACTAGCTGAACGAGAAAAGAGGCTTATGTGTTCTCGAGTAGGTTAAAGTACCGATTACCATTGGTTATAGGTATAGGGATGAGATGCTAAGTGATGTCCTCCCTATGTGCGCTTCTTACATATTATTCGGCTAACTATGGCTATTTGACATGAGAGTGTTGTACAATGGGTATAGGAATACCTATATGTTCTAAAAGGACTTGAAGAAAATTATATTGACCCCTATGAGTTCTAAGGAAGGGTAAGAAGCCTAAGAAAAAGTTGCTCGATCTTTACAATGAAAGTCCTTGGTGATTTCCTAAGCTTAGTTTTCTTGAGAAGTCAAGGCCGAAAACTATGTGCTCCTTTTAGTTAGGAGACTCTTAGAGGTAAGAGATGCCAAGAACTATCTAGTTGAAGTGAGAGCTCTACTTGAAAAGTATGCGATCTATTTCCTACCAAGATGTCAAAAGGTTTACCACCCTTAAGAGGTATTGAGCATTTCATTGATCTTTAGCTTGAAGCAGTTCTACCGAATTGACCTGCTTAAAGACTCAATCTTGAGTGGGTAGCCGAATTGATGAAGCAAATTAATGAGTTAGTAGATCACAGGTATGTCGAAAGAGAATGAGCTCATGTGCCGTCCTTACTCTGCTAGTACCAAAGAAAGATGGGTCATGGAGAATGTGTATTGACAGTTGTGCCATCAACAAAATTACTGTTATGTACCAATATTTGATTCCCTGATTAGATGATATGCTCGCTGAGTTACATGGTACTGCATCTTTTTAAAGATTGGTTTGAAAAGTGGCTACTACAAAACATGAATGAAGCTTAGAGATGAATGAAAGACGGCCTTCAAAACAAGGGATGGCTTATTTGAATGGATGGTACTATTGTTTGGCTTAACTAATGTACCAAGTACATTTATGCAGCTAATGAATCATGTACTTAGAACATTGATTAGCAAATGTGTTGTTTATTTTGACGACATTTTGGTCTATAGTGCCAACCTCATCACCCATGTTAAGCATTTAAGATCGGTGTTCGACATCCTCTATATCAAGAGATTATCTAGCAATTTGAAGAAATGTGTGTTATGTTAAAGTGAGGTTATATTCTTAGGATTTGTTGTTTCAGGGAAAGGAGTTCGAGTTGATGACAAGAAAGTTAAAGATATTCTTGAGTAGCCTATACTGACTAGTGCTACTGAAGTCAAGAGCTTCCACAGTCTAACTTCGTTCTATCAAAGATTCATTTAGAATTTTAGTTCTAGAACTATGCTATTAATTAAATTGAGTAGGAAGAACATTGAGTTATGGTTCCATAACTATGAAGTCTAAGTTGATTTTTTCTCTAGTACTTACCCTACTGGATTTCAAGAAGGTTTTTGAGGATAAATGTAATGCATCTGGCATTGGCATTGGTGTTATCCTTGTATAAGAGCATCGACCAATTGCTTATTTCAGCAAGAAACTATGTGATGCTGCCCTGAATTACTTAGCCTATGACAAAGATTTCTGTGCCCTTATCTAAACACTATAGAACTGGTAGCATTATTTGTTGCCGAGAGATTTCATCATCTACTTAGATCATGAGTATCTCAAGCATCTTAGTGGCAGTAGGAACTTTTTTGGCATCATGCCAAATGGGTTGAATTCCTGGAGTCTTTCTATTAAGTCATCCAATATAAGAAAGGAAGCACTAACACTATAGCCAATGCTCTTTCATGTTGTCATACCCCCCATTACAACTATGTAAGCTAAGGTACTTGGATTCAGTACCCTGCCTGATCAATATGAGCATAAATAGTATTTTGGGCCCTTAGTAGATAAGTACATGTTATGGATGGATTCTATTTAAGTCAAGGGTTCCTGATGAAGGGTAAACAAGTTTATGTGTTGAGTGGTTCAGTTAGAAAACTACTTGTTCATGAAGCTCATGTTCGAGGCTTGGCTGGCCATTTTGGTGAAAAGAGGATGGTTAAAATCTTGAAAGAACGTTTTTACTAGCCTGGGATAATGAGGGATGTACGCTGAGTTCTTGAGAGGTGCAAAGTATGTAAGCATGCAAAAGGAAGGAGAGAGCCTTCTAGAGAGAACACACCCCTACCCATACCTAAGTGCTTATGGATCAACCTCAGCATAGATTTCAAGCTCGGTGTAAACCCTATAAATTTAGCTAGTCAAGAGAAGGATTGAATCTTAAGACTATAGATGGCTTGAAGAGTCATTAAAGCCAAGCAAGATAAAATTTAATAAATCATAAATATAAATATATTATAAGGAGTAAAAACCTTAGAAATTGATCAAAACCCTAAATCGCATACTAAAAGCCTAAAAACTGACTTACACATCATTAACCAAAATTGAACACGAATTTGATCGAAACCATAAAATTATAAATATAAACCTATAAAATAGTTAAATATTACACAATAGCGATAAAAATATAGTCGAATGTAATTTTCGACTAAATCGCCCATTCGCATGAAATTTTAACAAAATCGCCACAATAACTCGTAAAAATTATAATTATAACAGGTACCAATTAAATTGATAAAATTTCACAAAAATTTGAAAATTAATTTACGAGGAGAATCGTTATAATTTATAGGATTCAAAAAATTATATATATTTGTTAATAATTTTCATTTTCCTTATTTTCTATTTCCAATTTATCTCTTTTCTTTCTTCCCTTTCTCATTTCAATGCCTTATCCTACACAAAATGGAACAAAAAAATTAGCAAAAATAAGAATCTAAATAGCAGCCTACGTGATGGAAATTAAGTGACAAGTGTTACTTAACTAAACAAACAAAAAAATATTGCAATCATTACTTAGGATTTAGCTTAAAATTTAAGCTATTCTTACGTGAATAAAAGGAAAATCTGGGAAAAAGAAAAAAAAATTTGCACAAGAAACCGAAAACTAGAAGCAACAAAACATGAGAGAAAAGAAAAGAGAAAGAAAGAAGAAAAAAAAGAAGGAAAGAATTAAAAGAAAAAGGTTAGAGTTTATTGTTATTTTTATGTAGATGTATATTATATAGTATATACATGTATAAATAAAGTATTTATATAGTATTTTCTTATCAATATAGCATTATTAATATATGTATATGTACACAAATACATAAATTGAATAGTATAAGTATGTATAAGGCTAGGTATGTATACATGTATATACATAAGTATATTATACGTAGGAATATGTGTTATCTATTTTTTTAGGAATATATATAATGGATATTATGTATTTTAATAAATAATTATAGTATATATGTATATGGGTGTACCGTAAAGATATATATATATATATATATGCATGTATGTGTGTGTGTCCATGTATAACTATTTTAGTATATATATAACTGTGTAGTATATATATATATATATATATATATTAATGAGTAGTAATTATATGTGTGTATACCAAATATATATGTATGTATTTAAATGTATGTACATATGTAAGACTTCTATATAAAGAAATACAAATACATAAATACATGAATAGGTATATAGGAGTATGTTTATTTTCAATAAATACATATACATATATAATATGTATAATGTACAATATAAGTATCGAATATGTATTAGCACATATAATATATTTACTAAATTTGTAAATATGTAAGGTGTATATATATATATATATGATTTTGTAATTTAAGATTTTTTTTCAATAAAATAAATTATAAAATATATATTATATGTATAATCATGAAGTACATAAGAGAAATAATAAATAAGAAAATGAAAAATAGTAAAAATAATAAAGGTAATAATAATAATAATAATCATAATAAAGTTAAAAATCTCAAAAATAGAAAAATATGCTCAAAATAATAACAATATCAAATATGTGAGTTAAATACTTATTAAATCATAAATATGTTAAGAAAAAGCTAAAATAGGTATTTTATAATTTTTAAACTAAAATAATAAATTTTGTGATATTTTTATGTCACAATTTATGCTACAAGTCACAACGTCCAAAACAGACCTCGTTACGAGAAAATACGCTCGAAAACGATCAAAATGGACTATGAGTTCATGACGATCCGAGCTAAAACGAAAAAGTTATACACGATTCGATAAAAAACTGGAATCAATGATTTCACGTAAAACAATAACCAATTTAAGTAAACAGTACGGTTTAGCATCCTAGTTTAGGTATTTAAATCCCCAAACTCATTACTTTCCCTATTTCCCTAATGTTAGGTGATCCTGAGATCGAGATCGACTTGCCTTTGGACTACTACGACCCCTGAGCTAGCCATGGTTAAGTGAGTTTTTCCTTGTGATTCCATACTTGTTTGTGCTTGTAATTAGTGAATCTAAATTATGATTTATAAATGAATGTGTATGAGGTTGGGTTATGCTTGTGCATGATAATTGTTGTTAATGGTGAATCTACTTTAAATTTCAATAATATAATGTTTGTTGCAAAGTAGATTCAATAGATTGATTATTTGTGACTTGAAATGATCACTAATTAAATATGACTTAACTTTTTATTCAACTAGAAAAGTTAACTTGGATCATGCATAGATCATGCATTGCATAACTAATTCCAGGCAGTCACATTACATGGAGGTAGCGAGAGGCCATACGTGGGTTGATTATTGATTATTGATTATTGTTGATTTCGTACGATGCACACGCGCGATATGACCTTAACCCGGCCCGCGGGATGACTAGGCATTAGAGGCACCAACCACTTGGCTATAGGTCGAGTCCAGAGGCCTTCATTTAGGGGTGAGTGAGGGCTGCGTGAACCTACTCAAAATCATATGTAGAACTCGTTTTGATAAAGCTGGTAATGGATGTACCATTACATTTTAAATACGAATTGCGAAGTTTCGTTATGAAATAAGTTCTACTATGATACCCTGATCTGACTGTACCGATGAATCTCCAACCTTGACTTCGGAGGGTGTTAAATCTGAGTTACATGCAGTACCTAGTCACTTGCATGTATTTATTTGGCATACTGTTTGCTATGCATTCATTTAGTTGAACCTAATTATTGTATCACTTGATTGCTGTGTGGTTGAGGGAAATTAACTCACTAAGCTCTTGTAGCTTACGTCCTAACAGTTTTCTCTTGCAGGTTGCTAGACGATTGGGCATAGGTTAAGAACTGAGGGTTGAGTGTCAACATCGAGATGAGATGGATAGAAGTTAAAACTCTGAGGACAGAATATATGGTTCAATGGAATTCTTGTATACTATATTGAAATTTTGAGTTTTAGAACTTTTCTACCTAATCTTATTATTTGGTAGGGGATACTGATTCTCTACGGTTCTGTTGGATTGTGGCTTATCAGATATCCATAGTCACATATATGTGGTCGTAAGTTAATTAAATAAAAACTTTAGTGACTAATTATTTAGAATTTTGCAACCTCTAGCTTGCAAGATGATTTTCTAATCATGGGTGCACACATGATATGAAAATTTTAGCCAATCCTACTAGGCTCCCTTTAGGGTCATGACACTCGGCCTTCTTCAAATGCCAAGAAGACGTAGCTCCATTATTGTTATGGTTAACCGTTTTAGCAAGATGAGCCACTTCATTCCCTACCATAGAATTAATGATGCTTTATTTATTGCTAACCTCTTTTTGCAAGAAATTGTATGTTTGCATGGGCTGTCAAGAAGTATTGTATTCAAGTGTGATTTAAAGTTAATGAGTTTCTTCTAGAAAACCCTATAGAGGAAACTTGGTACCAAGCTTATGTACAATACTTCTTATCACCTTCAGACAGACAACCATATCGATGTAATGAATAGGATAGTCAACCTACTGTAAGCAACTGTGGCAAAGAATTTATATGATTGGAACCTATACCTATCTATTATTGAGTTTTCTTACAATTAATCAGTTCACAACTCAATAAAAAGGTTACCTTTTGAGGTTGTCTAAGGACTTAACTCGAACTTACCCCTAGATATAGTTGTCAACCTAGCCGTATAAGGAGAAAGTCAATCAAGCCTATAGCATTAAGGAATTCTAGAAGTTGCATCAAAAGGTTGCCAAACATCTAAGACAGACTGTAGCCCGATAAAAGGAATAGGGAAGCTGAGGAATAAGATGAGTGGTTTACAACCCTGGAGTCTTTATTTGGGTCTACCTTTAATAAGGAGTGTTTCCCTAGGAATAGAATTAACAAGCTTTCCCCCAAATCAGATGGACCTTTTATGTTCCTTGAGCACATCAACAATAATGCCTATAAGCTAGAGTTGCTCGACAAATACGATATATCTACTACTTTTAATGTGGTTGATCTAACACCCTACGTACCCGATGAAGAAGAGGGTTAAGATTTGAGGGAAAATTTTCAACAACCTCGGGGAACTGATAAGCTGTCGACCACTGGTCCTCTTATGTGCGCACGACTTCGAGGCCTTTAATCCCTTACTCGAAGGATCCTCTTTTAGCAACTTATTGATGACAAGAGAGTCTATGCGGAAGAAGTATGGTTGAATTCCTTAACAAATCCGAGAGTTAATACCAACTATTCGCTTGCTGAAGGCTTTATGTCAAATTATCGAACTTTTAATTGTCGAAAGACTCTTATTGAGTGACAAACACTCTTCTTCAGGCTTCATACCAATCCCTTATGATGCAACATTTTGATTCCACTCACCTTCTATGATTAGAGAATCATTGTATAAAACCAATGTTGCGCTGCTACCTATCCTTTTCACCTAACATTATACTATTTTTCCCTTTTTTGTTATTTGTCCTTTTTATCCTTTTTCATATGTATTATGAATTCTTCTTTTGTATACCTTTTTGTAATTTCTTTATTTGTATAGTTACCCTAAAGATTTACTATAAATAGTCTCTTTTTCTTGTAAGCCAGAATCATCTTACATCACAAATATATATTAGATATACTATTTTTGCTAGGAAACCTTCTCTAAGTCCATTTTTATATACTTTTATCTAATCTTGCTGAGTAGCTACAAATTAGTGGTAGGTGGACCTTAACATCAACTTATACGTTAGATTAAGTGAAGTGTCAAGCCATAGTATGTTCGTTGGTGTGTCATATCACCTAAGCTATTTCACGTTAGCTACTCTTGTTCGTTCGTAGACCAACTTACCCTATTTTCTTTGATATTTCAAAGGACCCATTGGTTTGAATCTACTATGGTAATTCCTAGTGATAATTGAGCTCATAGTCACATCACTTTTAGAAAAAGAAAAAGAAGAGATCAAGAGAGAAAAAACATTAAGAATGAATATCACCAAAAAAACACAAGAGATCATAAAATTAAGACCATTAAGTTTTTCTTATTCATGTTCTTAGAGTAGTGATATTGTAACAAGAAATTGTGTAACATTCTTCATTAAACTTGAGAGAATTGTGAACAATTAAGTATCTATACATCGTCATACCGAAATACTTCAAGTGATTTAAAAAGGGTTTTATTATTTTCTCTTCTTTTATGTTGTGTTTTAATTCCTTTTTCTTATTTCCCTATATTTGTTTTTTTCTATCATATGTACGTGATAAAAATAGGGCTTATGAAGTCATTTTAACATGAATGTATTGTGAATGGTTACTATTCCTAATAATTATGAATTTTTAGTGATTATAACTTCATATAAGTTAGGATGGTATAGTGCATGCCACAATCTTATAGTAGATCTTAATGGAATATGTTGAGAGACAATTCCATTGAGTAGATCTTAATTACTAGAACAATTTACTCCTATCAATAGATGTATTATTTGGAAGTTTGCTACATGTTTAAGGAATTTAAGGATTAATAAGCTTTTAATGCAATCTTGACTTATCTATTCTTTGAGAAGAGATTTTAAGTAATGTAATCAAGATTAGAATTGAGTAATTCTAAGAAGGATACTCTTAAATAAAGAATTCTTGTAGACGAATAATTATTATGATGGATAATTTATAAGCGATGTTAATATAATGGAGTAAACCTATTTTGTAAATTGTTGTTTTTGTGTCATAATTCTATTTGTTATGTTTTCTTGGTATTATCTTAGAATTAGTACAGTTTAGTTGTAAATAGTAGTTAAATCACTTCATCAAATCATTTGGCAGCTAGTTAATAAGAAGAATAGTTAGTACTAGTGTTTGAATCCTTTTTCTAATGGAGACAACTTTATACTTATCCATATTGACAAACGATAAGTACACTTGCCTATTTAACCAAGTAAAGGACAAAATGTAGGAATCTAATTTGTAACTCGGAAGCTCTATTTTGAAGCGATCAAGAAAATTAGGAAAAATCTCTCCAATAGATTGTACACACAACGTAAAGTTTAGGAAAAATCCAGTAGGGGGTTTGAAGATGAAAGGTTAAATTTGGGAAAAATTATAAAAATTGGAAGTAATTTTACCACTAAGGAGTGTGACGACTTAGGAAGTTACTGGAGTGTAACTACCACCACCATTAATTAGGGCTATTAATAATAGGGTGGCTACCACTGGTGGTTGGAGGCTAATTTTTTGATGAGATATCATTTTCATTCGATTTTTAGAAATTTTGTAAAAATATAAAAAATTGCTTAAAAAATATGAAAAAAATTTATTCTTACATATTTTTGTGTATAGAATTTAGAAAAAATATCAATTTGTTTAAATTTAGTAGCTAATATATACATACTTAAGAAATCGACAAAATTGGACAATTTTCGAAGCTGAAATAAATTAGGTTAATGATGTAGTTTCTACTTCAAAATTTTTCTATAAACTACCCTGAGTTAATATTAAATTACTATGTCAAATTTTTTTATGATATTACTCTCCATATGTTTTTCTATGATTTTTGAGCTAAAGTGATGTTTAAAATGTTATACTTAGTGGAAATTTTGTGCTTCCTTTGATGATCTCATAGCTACTGAGTTTGAATCATGAAAGGAGTATGGATATTATTTTGGAGTGTTTTGGGTTGATTATTACAATGAAGAGTAAGGGAAGTTAATAGTTAGCCTTAAATATGAAATTTGTTATTTGACCAATTTAGGAAATTTAATATAATTAATGATTTGTGATGGAATAAATGAAGTTATGAGATGTAATGAGAATTGTGGAAAGGGTGTTTGAAGTGTCATTGTTGATTTTCAATTGATGTTATGATTATAACTTAAAAAGATGTTAGTAAATTAGCTCAATATAGGATATTGAAAGAAGGTAGAGAAAGATTTAGAGGACTTTTTATAAAGAATAATGCATAAAATTGATGCTTAGAGGATAGATTAGAGGTGAAAATAGGAGAGGTAGAGGATAGTTAGAGGATGTTGATATTAAAACTTCTATAGAAAACTGAGGATATCCAAGAGGATTTTTGAATAAAGAGTTTAACTTAGAAAAGTTCAGAGGACGTCTCAGAGGATAAAATCAGTATAACAAATAATCCTTGAATAACTTAGAGAAAAACTCAGAGCATTTATGAATAAAGGAATTTACTATGAATTCACTTATAACCAAGCTTAGAAGGCTTTTTAGGCTAAAGAGAAGTACTATAAAACTCCAAAGAACCAAACTTAGAGGATTGTAGCTTAAAGAAAACCATTGTAAATCGACTTAGATGATTACTCAAAGGATTTGGTCGATTGGGGTATATTGTAAAATTTATTAATTGATTTAGAAGTCATGAATTTTAAGAGAAATTAACTTAAGGAATTTATGACTAAATAAGCTAAAACATGAGAAATCAACTAATGATTAAGGAATTGAGGATTAAAAAAAATATTGTTTTGTATTTCTAGAGGCAATTGATGAATAAAGAGGTGATTGTTAGGAATAGGGTACTCGTAAACCTAAGTAAGTTGGGAACTGTACATTGTGGGATGTTCAAGTGTCATGTTAGGATACTTGTAGGAGTAAGAATACTTATTTGTGGATATAATTAGTATGTTTGTGTACATTTTATGTGTGTGGTTGAGATACTAATTAACGGTTGGGAATTAAACTTTGAGTGCTATTTTCTGATTAATATATCATGCCTTAAGGGTATGGATTTAGTTGCTCACCTGATAAACTGAACTAATCTTGAATTGATTAAAGAACTAACCTAACATTTATGATAACTCAATAAGGGTAACTGACACTTTGATGAGGATAGTAGAAATGGTTCTTTTCCTACCCTTAGTGTAACTATGTGATAAGAGAGGAGGTTGTGGTAAGGTTAGAAACCATGGTTTGAATGTTGTTTAGGGAGGAGATGTGTCTCCATTACACAAGCCTGTATTTACTCTAATAGTGTCACATTATAGCTCCTCAAAATCAAGGTTAGAGTAGACGAAATTACTTTGACTTCACAAGGATACGATTAAACATAATAAGATGAGTTATGATTTGACTGTTGCATTTGCATTTAATTAATGATTGAACAACCATGTTTGTAATATATTCTTATGATTCCATCCCTTCTTATTAAGCTAGTATAGCTCATATCCTAATAGATTGTTTTACAGGTATAAAGTAGTTTTAGAAGATGCCTTATTACAACTATTTACCGATTAGTTTTGATGGGTCGAGAGTCTTGTGATTGGAATGAATCCCAAGTCTCTCTATTTTTTTTTTCTTTTGTGGAAGGATTATAAGGTCTTCTTAGGAGGCCTTATAGTCTTTGTTGGATAGCGGTTATATAGATATGTAATGTAAGTTTTACTATGAGATGTAAAGTTTCTTTGAAAACTTTGGACTCCTGATGTATACAAGGAAATTTAATGAACGGATCTACTTGTAAGTATAAGAATATATATATTATTAAGAGTTACTCCATAGGTTTAATGTATTACAAGTACCCATCTAATTGCTTCAAAGCTAGTTGAGTTATCGTTTTCCTTATGTAAACACTATCTATGTTAGTAGCAACTAAAGGGATAGCTTTTAGTCTAGGTTGGTTTATATGGTAGGACTATTACTACTCCTATATTTTGAGGTGTGATAGCAAACAACTATGAAGCCTAATATGAAGCCGTAATAGTTGGACTCAAATTAGCAAAGGAAGTTGGTTCCGAGAAGATTGAAGTTTTTTTTTGGATTCGCAACTTATTGTGATTAGGTCATAAGGAGTTATGTAGCAAAATGGGAAGTAATGAGCAAGTACTTATTGATAGTACAAACACTTATGGGTGAGTTTCATTCCTTTTCAATTTAGATAATAGCATGGAGTAGGAACATTGCAATTGACAAGTTATCAAAGTTGGCTTGCATCAAACTCCCCAATTTAAATGACAAGCTCATTATTGAGTTCCTCTCTAATAAGAGCTTACAAATTGTTTATCAGAGCCATGAATTGGCTTTTTGCTCAGAGGAAAGGTCTTGGATGGACCCAATCCTAAATTATCTTAATGATGGCATTCTTCTTAAAGATGAAAAAGAGTCTTGAAGGATGATCTATAATGCAGCAAATTACGCATTGATAGATGATTAATTGTACAAATGTAACATTTCCCAAGCTTACCTTCGATGCCTTCCTCTAAAAGATGCATTACAGGTACTATCCGAGCTATACAATGGTATTTCTAGCAACCATGTGAAGGGACAAACATTGTATGATCGTGTACTACAACATGGCTATTTTTGGCCGATAGTAAAAGATGACCTAAGAACTTCTATTCAATAGTGTCCGCAATGCTAAAAACATAAGACACTAAGTTATGTGCCTCCTACCGAACTATGCAACCCTACTAATCCCTAACCTTCTTGTGGGTTAAACATACTTGGACCATTTCCCAAGTCTATAGCCCAATTGCAATTAGTCATTATTGTCATGGATTATCTTATTAAGTAGGTGGAAGTTGAGGCATTAGTGAGAATGATCAAATAGAAGGTAGAGGCTTTTGTTTTCAACTTTATTATATCAAGTTTTGAGGTGCCCTTTATGATAATCACTGATAATGCGCCGCAGTTTGATAACAATAAATTTCGAGTATTTTGTGAAAAACATAGCATTCGTCTAAATTATATATATGTAGCTCATCTTCAGACAAATGGGAAAGTCAAAGCCATTAATAAGATCATCTTGAATAGCTTGAAGAGCAAAGTTGATTAAGTTAAAGGTAAATGGGTTGACAAATTGCCGAATGTTTTATGGGAATATCAAACTACCCATAGGGTTACAACAAGTGAACACCCTTCAAATTGGCATTTGGTATGGAGGTGCTATTGCCGATTGAATTAGACGTACCCAATCTTCATACTTAAAATTTCTACATAATGGCTAACTAAGTTGGTCTTACGACCAATTTGGATACTATTAAAGAGATAAGAGACGTTATGATAGGAATCAAGCTAGTGGACCATTAACTTGTAGTTAAGCCTGAGGATTGGAAGGCCTAGCATGGTAGATTCTCTTACTCTAACTATCTCTTATTGAGGCCAAGTATCTCTTTGCCAACTCTTATTACATTGCCTAGTCAAATGACTCCCTATTTCTTGTAGATAGTATGTTGAGAAGCAGAAGGTCGAGACAACAGTCAATCATCACTCTCACACATGCCTAACCAATTACTTACTCGGCATTGCCCTTACTGATATGACAAGAGAGAGAGCCCGGACTCATTAGGCCACTCTTGCTTAGATAAGCTAGCTGACCATACTTTTGTCAGCATTCTCTAATGGCGTCACCAATACAGCATCGCCATGTATATAGGATCATGTGTAGAATCTATTACACTAATTATTGTTTTTCTAGAATATTCATTTTACCCTTTTGTATTCTTGTACATTACTTCTTAAGTGTAATGCCCTTTTTGTTTTTTCCCTTTTGGGTATGTTGCCCTAAATTCTTGGGAATAAATACCCCTTGTATTAGTAGTTGTAATCATTAGATTGAACATTAATACGCTTGACATTTCTCTCTTGTAATACTACTTTGTTTACATTCATCTCACTCTTATCCTAACTTTTAAACAAAGCTAGGTAGCGAGTAACCTCACCGAACTATTCATGTATCATATCGAGTTGTGCCATGAGTCCTTAGAAGCTCTATTGGTGTGTAATATCCATTAGAGCTGTACGCGGGTTTTTGCTTACTTTTTCATTCAATATTTATCCTTTAACACATTCCCTATCACTTCCTTTTCAAGCTTTTTACAAGCTTGAATCCACCCAGCGACCAGCCTTATCTATTCTTGATCATAGTTCGTATCATCTTGGTATCAGAGTAGAGGTTTTGTTTGAGTTGTGGTTTGTGTTCTACTTATAATTTATTTTTCATGTGTTAAATAGAGCAAGCTACTATGTCATTCAATTGCTGTATTTGTTAGTTGTTATTTTCATGGTTAGTGAAAGTGTTTGCTATATCACCTATTTGAAGAATTTGAGCTTCGAGTCTTTGGAGAAAACGACTAACCCAATTGTGAACATTAGTGTTGGAGATGACAACAGTGGAGTTATTCCCCGTATACAACAGTCTTAGGGAACTCCTAAGAGCTCTAATGAGAGACTAGATAAGGTGGCTAACGTCTTGGTAGATTTGACCCGAGCTATTCACGCATTAGCTTGCTGATCAATTATGGTTACGTAAAACACTCCATAAGCTACTTAACCTATTAGAGGTTAGAATCCAACCCAACAAATTTGAGGTGGAGGAGTAGGCGGACGAATAAGATGAAGGATAGACTTGAGAGAATTGGATGAAGAAGATAAGGAAGAGTATTTTGAAGAAGAGTAAGCTAGAGTCCCCAAAGCATTTGACCATGTAAAACTGCGGCTATCGAGTTTCAATGGATCTAGGAATGCCGATGAATATTTAGAGTATGTTTTTGAATATTTTTAGTATGAGGATTATGAGAAAGTGAGAACTACTATTATTTTGTTCTCTGGATATGCCGCTAAGAATGTCGATGAATATTTAGAGTGGGAAGAGAGAGTGGAGAATGTTTTTGAATATTATCAGTACGGGGATTATGAGAAAGTAAGAACTGCTATTATTGTGTTCTACGGATATGCCACCATGTAATGGAAGAATTTCCAAGCCATGAGGAGATGAGAGGGCTACCGAGAGATTAATACTTGGCTCGAGATAAAAAGAGTACTCAGAAACAAGTTCGTGTCAGAAACTTATCTTCAAGATACTTTCACTCGGCTTTAGGAGCTGAGACAAGGAGGCCGGACTATTGATGAGTATGTTTAAGAATTTCAAATGCTTATGATCCATTACAAAGTGGAGGAACCATTAGCTCAAACAGTTTTAAGATTCATTACTCGGTTAAGAGGTGACATTTAAGACATTGTAGAACTCGAATGATTTACCACAATGGTTAAGGCCATCATAATAGCCTAGCGAGTAAAGAGGCAAAGAAGGAGCCGAATATCGACTAGATTGTTGATTAACTGACCTGGAAACGCAATTTACCGATCTCATTCGAGTATCGAGCCAAGCCAAAAGATGGATGTCTAAGGTAAATTAAAAGGCTAACTTGACACTGAAGTGCTAACCCGAACTTATAAGAAGGGGTAAGGGTCTGGTAAGAAGATGAGCCAAATCAAGTGCTTTAAATGCTAAGGGTTTGAACATATCGCCATTCAGTGCTAGAATCAAAAGACTATGGCAAGTAAGGGAGACATCACAAAGCTAGAGGTAAAGAGTACGGATGAAGAACTCGAGGAGGAAGAGAACACTGCTAAGAAAGAACTTATTAAAAAGGATATGTTTGTGAAGGATTGGATTAGTTAGCCTTAGTTGTTCGATGTGCCATGAAATTAGAAGCCTCATAGGAGGAAGAGTAGAGGGAGAATTTCTTTCATACCACCTATAAGGTGAATGACTAGTTGTGAGCATTAATTATGGATAGTAGAAGTTGTACCAATGTGGCATCGGTCGAAATGGTCATGAAGTTGAAATTATCGACCATTGCATACCTTAAGTCATACAAGTTGCATTGGCTTTGTGATAAGGGAGCACTACATGTCACCTAGCAGGTACTATTATCGATTACAATTGGACACTATTTCGATGAGATTCTTTATGATGTGCTGCCTATGTATACTTCGCACATATTGCTTGGCTGACCATAGCTGTTTGATAGGAGAATGATCCTTGATGGATATAAGAACATGTACATGTTTGAGAAGGATGGTTAGAAGATCACACTAAACCTAATGCGACCAAGAGAAGTCAATAAATTGTAGACAAAGCTTGCTCGTGGATTGAAGAAGGCTTTAGTGATGAGTAGAATCGAACTTTGAGAGACCCTTAAAGTAAATACGCGGATCCTCATGTTGGTCAAGCACTTGTTGGAGATGAAGGATCAGGGTAAACTACCCTAGGAAATAAAAGTGTTTTTGGATGAGTATGCCAATCTATTCCCAAAACAACTACTCGAGGGGTTACCCACAACTTGAGGCATAGAATATTGCATTAACTTGTTACCGGCGTTGTACTATCGAATAGACCAACCTATCCAATGAATCTCTAGCAAGCTTCTAAGCTCCAATGTTAAGTCAATGAGCTGCTGGAGAGAGGTTATGTTAGAGAAAGTCTCAGCCCTTGCGCTATGCCAGCCCTTTTAGTACCAAAAAAGGAAGGAACTTAGTAGATATGTATGGATAGCCGAGCCGTGAATAAGATTACTATTAAGTAAAGGTATCTTATCCTAAGGTTAGAAGATATGCCAGATGAATTGAGTAGAGTTAAGATTTTCAATAAGATTGATCTAAAGTTCAGTTATCGTCAAATTTGCATGAGGCCAGGAGACAAGTTAAAAACAATGTTCAAGACTTAACATGGGTTATATGAATGGATGGTTGTTCCCTTCAGCTTGTCAAATGCCTCGAGCACTTTCATGAGACTAATGAATCATGTGAGAAAACATTTGATTGGGAAGTGTGTCGCGGTGTACTTTAATGACATCTTGGTCTATAGTGTTGACATGCCAAGTCACTATGAACATCTTTAAGCCATTTTGGATATCCTCCTTGCTAAGAGATTATTCGGCAATCTCAAGAAGTGTTGCTTTTGTAAAAGGAAGTGGTATTCTTGGGCTATGTAGTTAGTAGAGGAGGCTTACAAGTGGGTGATGAGAAGTACCTAGTAGTTGTTGAGTAGCTGACTCCTATTACTTGTGCTGACGTTAGAAGTTTTCATGGACTAGCCTTATTCTATAGACAATTCATCAGGAATTTCAGTACCCTTGCTATATCACTTATTGAGCTAATGAAGAAAAGCATTGCCTTCCAATAAGGAGAAAGGAAATAGAGAAGCTTTGTTGAGATAAAAGAATGATTGACCTTTATCCGGTTTTAATTTACTTGACTTTGAGAAAATATTTAAGTTAGAATGTGATGTATCAAGCATTGGATTAGGTGTTGTCTTAATATAGGAAGGCCAATTGATTTCCTTCCATAGTGAGAAGCTCAGAAGACCTCAGTTAAATTACTCTTTACATGACAAAGAACTCTTAGCATCGATTCGAGTACTATAAGTATGGTAGCACTATTTACTATCGAGAGAATTTGTTATATATATTGACCATGAGTCATTGAGGTACCTTCGAAGTCAGACCAAGTTATCGAAGTGGTAGGCAAGATGGGTTAAATTCCTTGAGAGATTCAATTTTGTAATAAAATTGAAGCAGGGGAAAAGCAATGTAGTTACAGATGCTTTATTGAGAAGACATGCACTTTTGAATGTACTATAGATCGGATTGTTTAGGTTTGCGAGTATCATAGAGTAATATTATGAGGATCCATACTTTGGACCTATAATTATGTAATGTGTCGATGGAAGGATAATGGATAAGTATCATGCAAAAAATGGCTGCTTATCTCAAACTGGAAAATTATGTGGGTCGACTTGTTCCCTAAGGGAGTTATTGATTAGGGAAGCTCACAGTAAAGGGCTTTCTGAACATTTTGGAGAAAGAAGGACTTATGAACTGAGTTGTTGAAAGTTGTACAGTAGGCAAAAAGGCTAAGTACCAAGCTAAGCAAAGGAGAGCAATGCCTTTGCTTTTCCTGACGAAGCCATGGACTTTGTTCTTAGATTATCATAAACTACCTAAGGCAAAGATTCTATGACCTTCATCGTAGATCGGTTCAGCAAAATGGCACACTTTGTGGCTTGCTCCAAAACTAACGATACTTTGGTTATTTCTTCTCTTTTCTTGTAGGAGATTGTACAGAGACATTGAGTGTTGAGAAGTATAGTTTTTGATAGAGACCCAAAGTTCTTAAGCCATTTCTAGAGGACCTTCTAGCATCCGATAGGGACCAAACTACTATTCAATACTTCCTGTCACCCTCAAATCGATAGCTAAACAAAGGTGGTTATTCATACTTTAGGATCACTGCTCCAAGCTGCATTGGGCAAGAACTTAGTTGATTGGGATGTTTGCTCTCTAGTAGTTGAGTTCGCTTACAACCGGACAGTGTATGATACCACTAAGTAAACTCTATTCGAAGTGGTCTATGGTTTCAATCCTAAGTTACCCCTTGATCACACCCTGTACCCACAATTGCGCAAGAGGACCTTGACGCCTTAGCTAGAGTTCAAGCCCTTTAGCACATCTATGATAAAATCGTTCGGCATATTGACCAAGCTACTAAAAGGATGCGAAAGAAGATTAAGGGTAAGATGGCTAAACAATTCCAATAAGGAGACTTGGTATGGCTACACATCAGCAAGGAACGATTTTGAGCAAGAGGAGGGACAAACTATCCCCAAGGGTTGAGGGACCTTTCAGAATCCTCCAAAAGATCAATGATAGCGCCTATAGATTGGAGCTACCAAAGGATTATGGGGTTTCTAAAATCTTCAATGTTATTGACCTCAGTCTATATCATCTCGACAGAGACCTAACTAGAGATCATTTGGATTTGATCCCAAATCCAAATCAACCCAAAGGGAATGATGGGAATCTAGCTAGTGGATCGTTGACCTGTAGCTGAGCCCGAGGACTGGAAGGACTAGCATGGCGGATTCTCATACGCTAGTTAACTCCTACCGAGGTTGAGTATCTCCTTGCCGACTTGTTCTACATACTGTGGTGAATGACTCCCTATTTCTTGTAAATAGTGCGCTAAGAAGCGGAAGGCTAAGATAATAGCCAATCTTTAGTCTTACTTATGCTTGACCAATTACTTACTTGGCATCTCCCTTGTTGATATGACAAGAGAGATAGCCCAAATTAACTAGGCCACCCCCTATTCGGATAAGCCAGTTGACCATACTTTTGTCCACATCTTCCAACTACTTCACCAATATAGCATCACCATGTATACAAGATTATGTGTAGTATCCATTACACTAATTATTGTTTTTTCTAGAATATTCATTTTACCCTTTTGTATTCTTGTACATTACTTCTTAAGGGTAATACCCTTTTTGTCTTTTCCCTTTTAGGTATGTCGCTTTAAATTCTCAGGACTAAATACCCCTTATACTAGCAGCTGTAATCATCAGATTGGACATTAATAGACTTGACATTTCTCTCCTGTAACACTACTTTATTTACATTAATCTTACTCTTATCATAACCTTTAAGCAAGGCTAGGTGGCGAGTAACCTCATCGGACCATCTCATGCATCATATTAAGTTGTATCGTAAGTCCTCGAAAATTCTATTGGTGTGTTATATCCATTGGAGTTGTTCACGGGTTTTTGCTTACTTTTTCATTCGACATTTATCCTTTCATACATTCCCCAACACTTCCTTTTCAAGCTTTCTGTCAGCTTGGACCTATCCAGTGACTGGCCTTATCTATTCTTGGTTACGGTTTGCATTATGTTGCAAGAGTTGTTGCGTACTAACATAGAGCATCCATGTATTATAATTAAAAGGTGATACACAAGGTGTTTTGGGTTAGAGATTTGGTTTACAAGAAATTAGAGGCAACTAGTGCATAAGATAAACAAAGCAAGCTTGGCACAAACTAGGAAGATCTTGTTAAGATTTGAGAAGTTGTAGGTGAGGAGGCTTATTGACTAGAAAGGTTGGTGATAACTCTTATTTTAAATACATTTCACATGTGTAATGAAATCTTGACATAATTGGAGAGAATTGCATGTGTACATAGAGATAAGATACATGTTTCTTCCAGAAAGTTATTCTTTTGTGTAGGAATTCATTATACATTAATGCGATTCTAAATTATATTATTAAGTGAAGAGATTCTGGTAAATAATTTAGGATTAAGGTTAATGTGCTCGAGAAAAGTATTAACTTTAATTGTGAATCCCTCTGTTTAAGAATAATAGAAATGAAATTGGATATATTTTAAGCAGTCACATGTTAAATACTAGGAGAAATAATTCCTAAGTACGTTATTACCTTCTTGAAGTCGTTCTTAGTTTTATCGCTTTCTAAATTGCTTAATCAAGTCTCATAATTAGGTTAGTTTATTAATTTTAGTATTTTTAATTCATTGAACTCATCACAATTTTCTAGTTAGATAATAAAGTTAAGGTTAATATTAGTACTCGAAGTCTTTGAGGGATTTACTCAGACTCACATCTGCTATATTAAAACTGATAGGTGCACTTGCCTTGTATCGGTTGGATGGAACAATTATCCCTTGACCATGGAATGCCAAGAATTTGAAGCTTTATTTTACTTAGTTCCTTTGATGTTATTTCCATTTCTGAACTTTGTAAGGCAATGGCCTATGAATTATTTTGATCAGGAATGCCCATTCCAAGTTTTATTAGCATCACTACTTTTTATCATGTGCATTCCCGACTTGCACATGATTACTGCATTAATAGAGTTCTAGCCATATAATGAATGAACTACTCAATTGCCGAAAAGTAGTGATGATCATAGTAAATCACACCAGTTCATGTCCTATACAACTATTGAACTATATACCTTTGATAAGACATCTAACGTGCACGTGAAATAAAATGTGTTGAATATTAACATATGTGAAATAAAACATGTTGAGAAACAATAATGTGTGTAAAGTAAAATGAATCAAAAATTGATAAGTCATACATGATATTAATAATACACATGACATCAAATGGCCAGCGACTCGACCAAATCTTATTCATACAATGTGTATAGAAACAAAGTGTAATAATAATCTTAAGACTTAGAAATGTTTTTAGATTGAGCAGAGGCACTACCTTGATTAGAAGATGGTGGGGTTCCTCCTAAAGCCTACCTCTTTTTCAACCTTAGGGATTTTGGTACAGGTGGATGCTTCTTTGCAAACATAAGGGGTCTCCTTAGATGTTGTTCCTTGTCATCATCAAGGTTTTTGGCACAAGGCTTATTCTTATCACCTTACCCTTGAATCTCAATTTCCGTAACTTTACTAACTTCTTCATCACCACTACTGACGCTGTTATCGTCGTTGTTCGCAAAATCTAAATACGAAAGGTCATAGTTAGGGTGAATCTTTAAAATCTCCTTTCTTCTTGCTTATACCCCCTTCTAATAATTTTTTCTTCAACAACTTCTCGTACTATCAACTAAGAGTCACAATTTCTAATGCTTCCTCAATAGAAGGCATTTTCTTCAGTACCTCCTTTAATTCTGCAACATGAGAGTAGAGCCTTAAGCTACTTGTCTCTAACTCTTTAATTTTCATCCTAAGCCTATCCTTTTCATCACTCATCAAACTAATTGTTTGGCCTAACCCTTGGCATTCTTCTTTTTTTTTTTTTTACAAAGCTCCTCCTTTAGGTCTTTAATTTCCTTGTATTGTTCCTCGCTCTTAGCCTTGAGGCTCAAGACTTCATTGACCACTAGCGTATGCACTAGTTTCACGGCAGTAAGCTCCTCTTGATATTTCTTATCCTCCATCTCAACCTTAATTCTTGCATTCTCAACTACTATGGTTTGAGCCTTTGAGGAGTTGTATGCTTCCTCAATTTTCTGCAATCAATCGGTAATGAAAAATGATAGATCAATTAGACCTCTCAACAGAGCAACATGCAAATATTACCTTCTTCATTTCTTTATCAACTTCATCTAAAGCAATCAAAACATGGCTACAAATCTGCATGAAAACAATATTTTGTCAGCAATAGAAACAAGAGCCAGAAATAAAAAGGTATTTGGTACTTACATCATACAACTTGGCGACAAAGTGTCCTTTATTGCAACCATTAACTCTATCCACATCCTTTTTTATAGTATCCTTATCCTTGGGGAGGATGACTCTTTCCATTAGGGCTAAAGACTTTGTCTTATCACCTAAGGCCAAGTCAGTATATAGGATGTTTTAGCCTTAGCATGGTATGAAGTGCTTGCTTACTTTATTGTTTGGAATGAACTCGATACTACTAATGCCAAAAGCCTAATTGTTCTAGCTTCTTTCAACCTCTTATCTAAGGCCTTTAATTTTTTGGAAGGAGTTTGGCCGATAAGATCGTTCCTATTTCTTTTATTGGGAATTGGCTTACTATTCACTTAGTATGATGATCCCTCGATATTCTCATGAAGGATGACTTAAGCCCTACTGCAATTGATGATCTCTTGGCTAGAATCTCTTGATACTTCCTCTAGAGGAATATTTTTTGAGGAAGGGATTACTTTAACTTGTATAGTAGCCTCAATGGCTTTAATTTTTTTAGTCCCTTATTGCTTGTCGGCAGGCTAGGTCACCTTTTTCTAAGCAACTACTTACTTTGCTGCTTTCTCCTGTACGACTTTCTTCAAAGCAAGCGACTAGGTAACAAGTGCTTTGATGCCTATTCATTTGTTGACTTTTGATTTTTTAGCTTTCACTTAGGCTAATAGTTTAGTAGGATCTACATCACCAGTGCCTATGTCTATAATAAAAAATGGAAGCATTAAGAAAAGAAAATAGAGAGAGATCAAGAACTTAAGAGATCCATGCTTAGCAATGGCCAACTCAGCATGGTAGCTAAATTCAATATGGTAACTTCTCAATAATGTACCTTCTTTCTAGGAAAAGATTGGTTCCCTATTTTCATACCGCCTTATTATTCTCTTAGCATCTTAGAAGAATATTTTGTTCTTCCTTCTTTCTTGTATCTTCTTTGCCATGGTAACATCATTCATCATCAATTCTATATTTTTGGTACAAATAAGCTTTATCCATTGGGTTAAAAAATCCAATTCTTCATTTGATATAATGGACACAAACTTGTTGTGCCAATTGCGGATTTTAGACTCCAATCTATCTGTTAATTTTTGCTCATGCCTAGTGGTCACAAAATACTAACCATTGAGTTGCCTTCTTATTGTAAAGAAATATCTAATTAATTGGGGCATAGCCCTAACTTTAACCTCTTCACAAACTATCTTAAAAGCTACGAGAAGTCGATAAGTGTTTGGCAAAAACATGCTAGATGTAACTTGAAAATAATTAAAGAATTGCTTAATGAAAGCAGAAAATGGGAAGCATAGTCTAAAATCGAGGTATTTCAAGTAAATATGAAATCGTGCTCCCTTAGAAAGCATATCCTTTCATCTTCCCTCTACCTTTGCAAATTCCATATTTTAGGAAGATCTTGCCAGTATTTATTGTATTTTGAAAGAAGTGTTTTATTGGCACCACTTGTTATTCCCACTGGAGAATTGTTAAAATAAACCATATTATTGTACAAGTACTAAGTTACGTATCTTCCTTCTTTATCATATGGATAATTATCTACTAGAAGAGAGTTGATATGAGCAAGTTTTTCCCATTGCTCCATTGTGTTGTTAGCTGAGCTACTCAAGGAACACATCAACTCGTTTATTTTTTTTTTTTAGGGGGGTGGAGGGGAGTGGTAACCTTGATTTTCGTTGCTTTAGAATTTGAAAGTATAAGTTAACAAACAACACTGCAAACCATACCTGATTGAAGTTATGTGCATAAAGTATGGATTAAGATAATGAAGATGGGACCTTTAGAGTAAATTAGAACTTAAATAGTTGATGAGGATGATGATAGAATAAAGAAAATTTTTGTATGTGAAGAACTCCTTTATATATGAATGGATTTTTATCGTAACCCTAACTTACTTCTAATTGGAATGCATTTTTTATTGTACTATCACGCATGGATTGATGACATATGTTAAGTTGTCAAAGATTTGATGATTATCATGTTACTAGCAATTATTAGCCCTATAACACCATGATGGATAGGGTAACAGTTGTCACACATATCACCATAGGAAGGTGAATAGGCAGGGAATTTAAAAGGCTACAACCTTTTGTTTAGAATATGATTTGTCACATCTTGAAGTAAAATCAAAACTTTTTACGTCACTCTGTGTCCAGACATCTTATTATTGTCTTAACCATTCAGTCCCATCCATCTTCCTAGACTAGACATTAAACTTTGTTCACTCTCATACTAGAGTTCTCAACCATGGGAGTCGGGGGGCAAATGTTGACAATCAGTTTTCACCTTATAATGTTATTCATCTACTCGGCTGATGTGAGGCTAAGTTATTTTATTTTCGGCTGGTGCCAATTGAAGCTCAACCCATTTGGTGAGCCTTGAAGCCCAGCTTATTAACATGTCCGATTTAAACATAGGAAAGTAGTGCAAACAATTATAATCTAGTACGATATCATTACATAACATCTCATTATTCCTATATCTTCGACATGTGTTAGTGTTACATCCCAGCATAGCATAAGATGTACCATCACATAAGAATACTTGTTGAAAACTTAACTCAACCTGCTCATTCATCAAAACACAATACTGTTTACATAATAAAGGGGTTTCTACATCGGAGTTCAGCTGGATTCCCTATTATAACTTATGTATACAACATAATATTTCAATCAAAACATAAACTAGCTTTTTCCTTAGTCAACTTTACAGTAATAAGATTCCTAACTTAGCATAAGCTCTATACAAAAGTTGCTGACCCTGATCATGCTCTTAGTATATATATCCTCCATTGGCATTGGGCCTTTCATGATATAATTAACTTGAGGATAAAACATATTATCCCCTTAGCTATTGAAGCTGAGTTAGAGTAGATAACATGCAACACAATATAGACAATATGATAGATAATATTACATATGACAACTAAAACATTTCAATCATAACCCCCAGGTTCAACTTCATATATGCATTTGCTTAACTAGGCATCTACTGCTAGCAATGCAGGATGCTATGCTTATGCGCGTGGCATGCATTAGTATCGATATCCTATGCCCTACAAACTTCATCTAATTAGTCGACATAGCAGGGCATCTAGATACAACATCTAGGAACCTAGGGCAACAAGAACTTACTTGGGAGTAAGACCCCTATGAAATCAGACTACATATTGTAGTCTACTACTTTCAAAAAGGGCAAGAAGGAGTTGCTTGGGAGTAGGACCCTTAACTTTACAAAATTAGACTACACACTATAATTCACCAAATCAAATTGGCAACAGTGCCAAATTAGACGCCATACTATAGTCCACCAAATCAAGCTGGCAATACTACCAAATATGATAACATACTATAGTTTACAAAATTTAATAATCAAAATAGTCATAATGTTCAAGCAATGCAATCTATATGCTTTAAAAAACTGAGTTCATAAAGCCATGCTTTTTTTATGATCATTTGGAAGCCTCATTCTGAAAGTTCTAACTCGTAGGTTCCTTTTTATGCCATGATATGCAATAACAACTAAAGAATATCAATCAGCACAATCTATCTCCCATTTTTATTCAACCTAGTGATCTTATTCTAGTTTTCAGACTCTCCCTAGCGAAATTCTAGTATCTTACTTGAGGTTCACTTAGGCGAATACTTAGAAGATTGAATTAGCAATCACTCAACTTTTCTGGTTAGCAAAATCATTCGTTACATAAATCATTGCCCAGCATGGCGACAAAACAGTTTAACTAGAATACAATTACTATCATTCAAAATTATTACATCAACATCCACTATAATAGTATATCAATTCAACCAAGATATGCCCATATTTAATCAACATAGCATCAAACAACATGCAGTGTTATGAATAACAACATATTTACTCTAAGCATAGGTTAAATCCACTTACCTGGTCTTACTAATAGGGCAAAATCCTAAACTTCATGATGTGGTCCTTCCTTACATCTTACACCTAAGAAAATATAACATAGTCTTCAAATCAAGTACAGGTCGAACTCGAACTATTATAAGCTTTCATTTCTACATTCTTAAACTTCATTCGATCGTATCTTACTCATTTCCTATTCGAATGCAACGAACCTTATATCGTCACGATCATTATTTTTAGTATTATTAATATATATTAAGAATCAAAACTAATCAATATTGTTAAAAACCCAAAAATACCTTTTTCTCATTACGACTTCACTGTATGTTATCTTAACTCCATAATTGACTCGAGTAAGCTTTAGTACTTGACTAAAAACCCTAAAAATTATACTTTCTAAACTTGTCCAGGAACACTCATTATACCCCAAAGTGTTTATTTGACACAAATTTAATAAAAATTCTAATAGTAATAGTTACTATATTACATATTAAGCTAATATATAGTTTAATACTAGGAAAATACATAATAAATAGTATATGCGACTGATTAATTTCACAAAAAATCTTATAGACTCATAAGAATATGTAGTTTATTTATTGATCACCAATTACACTAAATTGGCTATTATCTATTTTTACGAAAATAGCAGCTTTAACTCTAAATTATAGAAAATTAAGAAAAATAAATAAATTTATGAGTAAGGTAAAAATTAAATACTAAAAATATAATCATAAACATCTAGAATTCTAAACATGTAGGGCTCATTCATTAATTTTCATCAAAAACTAAATATTTCAATAATTTGGTAAAATTGGTAGTATTATTCAAAATAATTATAAAAAATGGTAATCATGCTTAATTCCAAAATTATTATTACCAAAATTAAATATATATATATATACATATATATATATTAGGATTATTACATACAAAAATTGAGCTTGAAACAACATCATCTAATATTTATAAAAATTTAGTCAATTTTCCCTTAAACAAGGCATTTTCTTAAGGAGCTCATATTTTCCCTAATTATTTAATTAAAATAAAATTATTGTATAAATATATACTTAAAATAATCCCATAAAACCAAATTTGGTAGCATTTGATATTTTTAGAAAATTTAACAAATTATAGGTAGAAATTTAGTTCACTTGAACCGGTAAGCTCTAGCTACCACCTGTCTACTGTACCTTGTTGGAAATCATCGTTCGGCCACCTCTATTGGACCTCCAAGCTACTCCACTCAGGTTGTGGTTTGGTACATGAAATGCCCTAAACCCATTCTGACCTTACATTTTCTTCTTTTTTATTTTATTTTTTTCTAATTTTTTCCGATTATTGAAAACTATGTTCACGTATTTTTAAGTTTGTAAAACATTGCAAATGAGGTTTGAGGTCCCATTTATAGGCTTTTGGATTTTTTTTTGCATGAAAAAGTAAAATTACACTTATCATTTTTCACTTTTCCCTTGATGCCGTGTGTCATTTCTTCATTGACCAAGTGTTGACTCATCATTTATAATTAATCCTAACTTGACACATCATTTGGTAACTCATCCATGTAATTTTTTTATTAATTTTCCATTATTTTTCAATATTTTACCTAATTTTGTATATAATGTATATCACTTGTAATATATGTATATTATTTATAATTCGACTTCATTTATTATTTTTGAAAGTTAATTAACTTATCTCTAATATCTCACTAATTCTAAAAGCTCGAATTTTATGATTATCGGCTTTATTAATAAATTAACGTTTTTTCTCAACTTAATATTTTTATATAACTTATTTTGAGAAATTGACTTTACTTAAATTACTTCATCTAATTTTTCTAACTTTATTATGAAGTTTTAAATAAAACAGATATTATAGCTTAGCACCCTAAATTTAGGAGCTCAAATCCTAAAGTTATTGAACTAGTTGAAAAAAACCTAAGGTATTACAGTTCGATTATGAGATCTCAATGTATCCTACTATTGATGATTGATTGCCATTTAAGATACCTAATTTTCGCTTATGAATATGAAGAGGAGGCATTGTAAGAACTCTCTAACGACCTTAAACTCTACACTTATCTTACCTTGCTCAAAACATACTTACTAGCTTAAGCATCGGAGTGACTATACTGGATCAGCCTCAGTACCAATTAGTTTTTTATGGTTTTGTAGGAACCAGATCCTATCCCAAAATCACTAAACAACAATGCCTATCTCTTGAGTGTTTCTTGAAAAATCAAAATAGTTGAAGGCCATTGTGAATAATAATAATAATAGAAATTAGTAAGGATCAACCTTAGTCCTTGTTGAGCCTAAAATTTATTTTATTTTTATTATTTTTCTTAACTCGATTAGTATTAAACATTAATATGTTCAATACTAACCCTTGACTAACATTTAAGAAAAACTTTTTTTTTCTAGTATTTTTGAAAAGAAAGATGGAGTCGTTATTTGATAGAAGTAAGGAAAAAATATGTTAGGTTAAATCAATTTTAACCTAACTACTGGTTTACTTAAAAAAACCAAGTTTTAAATGGTATTGGAAAACTACAGATTCGAGTCTAGGGGCTAACTTATATAACCTTTAATAGGTACTACTTTCAACTTTCTGAATTTAAATTTATTTTTCAAAATACCTTACAATAATATCTAGTTCAAATTTATAAGTAAAAAAAAAATTAAAACTATATCTACATGAAGAAAATTACAAAAGGGAAAAATAATTTTCTTATAGATTTTAAGTCGCCTTATAAGTGCCTATATACATTCAAGTAGGGATTAGACTTTCGATAGTTTATTCTTTATAAAACTCCTAATGTTTTGATCTCTTTTAATTTAAAGAAAAATTGGGTTTACTTTTTTATCCATTTGGTTTTATTAATGAAAACACTAATAGGTCTTAAATTTGGTAATTTATTTATTTATATATTTTTTTGTGTGGTATTCTAGAAGGGGCCCTAATTTTGAAAAATAATTTTTTGTAAGTGATAAAATTTTTAAAATGCTTCATTCTTGTATACTTTAGTTGAAAATAATTTACAAAATTAAGAACAAAAACTTTTATCATTTTTTCCCTTTATATATGTATATTTATTTTTAAATAAAAAATACAAAGTAAAATAAAATAATAATATAAAAGGAGAACCAGACATGGTTCTACTCATGCGAGTGGAACATAGAATCTAAGTAAGGAAGTTAAGTTAGTTAAGTTGGTTGAACTTTAGGTTAATTTTGAGTATCAAGGTTGTAGACTAGGAAAACTAGCAGTAGTTATCGAGGAGGCTTTTTACAAGTAGGTTTAGGTCATTTTTCAAGTGGGTAAGTTATGATTATGTGAATTAGATTAGAAAAGGGGGCTTTGGTGCTAGTATCACGACCTAAGGTAGCTATTTAACTGGTGGAGATAGATCGCCAATTTTAGTAGAGAGAGAAGATGATTGTGTGGCTTAAGTTGGTGCTTTTTGAAGGCTCAAAGGGCATCGAGTGGGGTTTTGGGGGCCTATGAGTTCTGTGGTGGTGGTGACTTCGTATAGGGTGTAGTGGTGGATGGTAGATAAGTAGTGGTAAGTTTTTGGAGCTCTAAGTGGTGTTGGAGTAGCTGGAGGGCACGATTACAATGGAGACTAGTCAGAATCAAGGGTTGAACACTTGGGAAGGCTAGCTGAGTCATCGGGTTTTCTTGAAGGTGGTTATTAAGTGAGAATTTTTAGAGAGAGAGAAAACTTGTGATCATGAGAGTTAGAGACAGAAAATGAGAACTGGAGTTTGTAAGGAGTGTTTAGAAGATTGTTTCATGTTGGAGTCCTAACTTAAAGTCCCTATTTATACTTTCTAAATCTCAATCAATCATGGAAATGATTAAAACCCACTAAACTCAAGAATTACAAAAGTTGGGTTTTGATTTTGAATTCAATGCGATTTGAAGGATATCGATAATTGAAATGAGTTTATGAGGGTTCATACTTGCCTAAAGAAACAGTAGAAGTTTAATTCTTACCCAATTTACTTAGATTTGGTTAATTTCATCAATTGGTAAAATCTCGGTTTTTGACTTTTTTTCTCAATTTTTTAAGCTTGATTTGGCCTCATAAATGGCTGTATTTGAATGTGTAATTGGCACTCATTCATAGTATCCCACGTAGTCTTTCTGATTTCACCAAATTTGGTGAAATCATGGAGGAAAAGTGATCAAATATCAATGAGAAGTAGGCTAGTTGGGTGTATTTCACATAAGAAACCAATAGAAACAAAGTGAAAAAGAAAGAAAATTAGACATGGTCAGCCAATTATAGGTTGACATGTATCCTTGTCTTGGCCAAAAAATAAAAGGTATGAATCACCTTACCCATAAATTAAGCCTAGGATCTCTCTATCAATTCCAATTGCAAGACTTAATACTTAAACATTGGGCCATTTGACCCGTACCCTGATTCTTTTGTAAACAAAATGTACTTAAACTAACTTAACTAGACCTAATTAAAAGAAAACAACTTAACTTAACTCTTACAATAAAAATAAAAATAAACAAATAAATTAGTAAATAAAAATTATTAAAATATTGTTAATACTAAAAAAAATAAACCTATTTCTATCTTATGGCTTTTTATTATTTTCTTATTTCTAATTTTTTTGGTATTTTTCCAATTTTCAATTTTTCTATTGAATTAGGACCCTTTTATAAAATAAAAGAAATTCTAAAAATTATGATGAGACAAAAATAGGGTGTTTTCAACTATCCCTCTTTATAGTGAAGTTTGAGTAAAATTTTACCATAGAGATAAAAGAGACACCATTTTTATCATAAGGATATATTTATCTTAGGAAGCATTATAAAGAGCTAGCTATCCTAAGCCTAATTCATTATGGATATTAAAAGAGAAATAATGCACTTTAAGAACTAGTGGTGACACAAGAGTAGGTTTTTGAATGGTATAGTACCCTATGAGCTAACTATAACCTTAAAGGAGATGTAAGACAAGACAACGCTCTATAAGTTAGCTAGGCCCCTAAAGATAGTATCTTAGATCAACAATACAATATGGTTGTTTTGGAGAAAGCAAAGTAGATCTTAAATGACCTTTTTGGACTGATGGTTTTCCAATTTATTAAATTTAACACCAATAGAGCATCATCTTGGATTAATGGGCATAGTGCTACCTTGGATTGATGGGTTTTAACTTGAATACCATCTTAGATTGATGAGCCTTAACTTGAACACCATCTTGGATTGATGAGCCTTAACTTAAACACCATCTTGGATTGATGAGCTTTAACTTGAACACCATCTTGGATTGATGGACTTTAACTTGAACACCATCTTAGATTGATGGGCCTAAACTTAAACACTATTTTGGATTGATGCATAAAAAAGCTTTAATACCATCTTGCGTTGATGGCTAATGAAAAAATTTAATCAAGTTTCTTAAAAACTTTCTCAACTGTGCAATTTTCTAGAAATTGACAAAATTAGCCTTAAGGGTTGACTTAAGAGAGAGATTGAACTTGATTTGATTGCTACAGGTAGGACCCCCTAGTGTAGCAAAAAGAAATCTTAGATTAGACATTAGGGATTTGGCCCCTTTATTTTAACTTGGTTGAAAATCATAAAATCGAAAATGGTTACTAAGATTGAGTGGGAAGAAGAAAATTTATAAATGAAAGTAGGACTCATGTTGAGAAAAAATGCTTGAAAAACTCAACACTAAGGTTAAACATAACCGAAGTTGGGTAAAAGACCAATGTGGATAGAAAGACTAATCTAGACTCGACTTAAAGAAAAAAATGTCTTTTTCTCTTCTCTTATTTCTTCTTCTTCTTCTTCATTTTTTTTTTTTTTGAGAATTGCTAACGGGTTTGGGTTCTTCATATATGTAGGCATTTGACAATTTACTCCTTTCTTGACTTTTCCCTTATCTCCAAGAAGGTCTTCTTTTCTTAGGCTATTCGGGGCAAGAGATTTTTTGGTGTTACCTAGCATTATCAAATGGGCAATAACATCTCATAATTGATTAGTTTAATCTAAGAGGACTTCCTTATCTTCTCTCGGTTCAAATTTTCACTCTTGACTACATTTCCAAAAATTTTAGTCTATCTTGCAAGTGATACACTTCAATCAATCAGTTAGTTTTTTTTTAGGTTGTAATATAATATTGGTTTTTAGTCCTTGGTTTTAAAATGGATAAGTAATATATAGACCATTTTTATAAAAAGAGTTCATGCACTTATCCTAGGTTTACAAGTCAAGAACTTTATAAGTAAAACTAAAATTATGCTTGCCTTAGTTTCAAAAGTAACTTTTACCAAGGATAAGTTAATTTCTCTAATCAAAAGGCCTTTTAAGAAGGGGTAGAATGGTGGAAGAGCCTTATTTTACAAGAGGAGTAGATTTTGAGAGTCTTTGTTTTTACCCTTACTCTTTTAGATTTAGGGGTATGTATTTTGAAAGATGGGTGTTACTTCAAAATAGGCCTTTTGAGGTATACGCGCCTAATCAATTTCAAATTCCAAGGCTTTCAATTTGTTTACCTTGTTTTTGTAGATTTCTTTCATAGGCATACTTTTTATTTCCTTATTTTTCTGCATGTCTCTTTTCTTTTTCTTCTTTCCTTTCATTCTTTTTCTCTCTTTTTTTTTTCCAATTTGATCCAAGATAAACTTGACCATCCCCTTTTCTGGTGTATGACTCATAGTGTATGCAGTTTGTATATGGTGTTTAGAATGGAAGCCCTTTGTCTTAAAGGAAATAATTATCCAAAAGTAATAATTATAGTTGAATTAAGGTGACTAGATCAAGTACAAATTAGTTTTAACATTTTCTCCTTTTTAATGACCCTAACCTCCAAATTACCCTATTGTGGGGTGGTTCTTGATGAGGTTTAATTTTTTAAATACTTCATTAAAAAAAGGCTTAATGGGGTTGACAAGGGATGAATGCCTAATGTCATTTTAAGTAGTGTGTCAATTTTAAGATGGACCTCCTTTAAAGACTATGTTTGAATCCTCACATTAATGACACTCAATACTCAAGTGTTTGAGATGTGGTTTGTCTCTTTTCATTCTAAACTTTCAAAATGAGGTACCAAAAATATACGTTCATTTGCCCCAATAATAAAAGTTTCTAGATGAATGCTCATTCTATTTCGAGTCAATAATTCAAAATATGGACAAACAAAATACTTTTTATTTCAAATGATTATTATTATAGAATTATGTTATTTTTCAAGTTTTTTTTTCACTCAAAATGCCCCTGCCCCATTTAACTGGTTTTCTAAAGATATGCCTAACCGCTTTAAGTGATATGCTAGCTTGTTAGATGGTAGCGATAGATTCTTAAAGTTGGGTACAATAGGTCCTGTCCCCTCATAGATGATCTTGCGATACATAGCTTCTAAGATGTTAAGTTGTATTATCTTAGCATCAATCATATCTTGAATTTTGTTCTCCAACCTCCAACATCCTTCGGTAGAATGCCCTTTTTAACCCATATGATAGTCACATTGTGCTTTTACGGCAAAGTTTTGTGGCTTTTGATTTAGATTAAGGTCTTCATTGGCCAGGATCTTTACTTCTTTTAAATGATGAACGAGTTATGTCATAGAGATCCTTACTTGAGTGAACTGTCTCCTCCTAGCCCCTTGGGTTTGTTTTTTCTCACTAAACCTTTGTTCTTTTCTTTTTGGGCCATTTTCAATGTTTAGGCTTATTGATGCTTGATTAGTAGTGGAAGTTGGGTGTTGAAATCTTCTAAATACAAGGCCTATCCCAATTTGTAGGTCTGTAATGCTCTTTTGTAGTGATGCTACTTTTTCTTCTAACTTTGTGAGTCTCTTTTCTAGGCTTAGATCTTGAGACACTTGGAGATTGGCGATTATGGAAAACAAATTTTGCAACTATTGGGCCATTTGACATGCTCTTTTTTTCTAGGGAGGTAATCTTATCATTAACCATTTGAACCTGAATTGGAAGAATCCTTACCTATTAGCAACACTTAATTTATTTGTTTCTTTGCTTTTTTCTTTTTTTTTTCTATTTTGAAAGAGAAAAAGGACCAACTTAACTTCTTGTAAGGAGAATTTCTACAAAAGTAGAGAAACCAAAAGAAAATTTACAAATTGTTTTACAAAGGATGACAAGAAAGAGAAGAAGACTTATATAAAAAATACATAGGTGAGATATATTTACATGAGAAAAAATTAGGTTTATAGACTTAATTAATAGACTCTTAAAAATAAAAAACTTAAAGTGAGCAATATTTCAACAATTTATGGTCAACTAAAGAAATACATTTACAACTTGCAAGTATTTAAAAGATTACCTATAATTCTTATAAGAAACGTAATTAAAAGAAAAAAATAATTTTACAAAGGAAAATTTTATGAGGTACCTAATATTTATGTATAATTTCTAATTGGAAAATCTAGATACTAAGAAGAATGGGTCAATGAGAACTATTGACAAAAAAAAAAAAAGATCTAATGGAAAGGGAAAGGTTGGTAAGAGGATCTATTCTATAATGAAATCTTAAAAAGACAAATATTTCACAATGGGAAGACTCCATACGGATGATTTTTTCTTTATGAATTTGAGAATGTGAGGGGATATAGACAAATTGCTAAGGAACCTATTACAATCTATAAAGTGGTAAGTTCTAAAATTTTACAAAAAGGGAAAAAGTTTATGGACTAAGTCTAATTCTTTTCATTTAAAAGTGATAAAGACTATTGTAAGTTTAATTATTATAAAAGCTAGTTAAAATAATTTATAAGCATGTCATAAAGGCTAATGGTCTTTTTCTATTCTAAAATGGTGACTTAGCTTATGGTAAAAGAAAATTATTTTACAAAACATTGGGAAACATTTTGATTTGAAGAATAAAATTTTAAGAGAAATTAAACTTTTATAAAGATAATAAGCATAATGGATAAGAATATTTTCAAACATGAGTAAAACAAACACAAATATTTACATATCAATATAGAAAATGTGAAGTTATACAAATGCAAATGTAAAGGACCTACGATTAAATAATAATGTAGCACTAAAAGGCTTTAAGGCTAAGACATTAATGAAATTGCATTGCTATCATATAGGGAGATCGAATTGTTACATTAGAATGTTATTTATACAAAATTTTTATATTTACTAGGAAACTACAATTTTATAATGGAAACATCCTATACAAAGAATGAAACTACATTTGGTAGTATAAGGAATCCATATTATAACATTTTTATGATATAGTGAAATTCCGATATAGTTTCAATCTTTCAATGGTGATATGCACCATTATTATTTATTTGTCAGTCTAAAAGTCGTGCATGCAATAAGGGTAGGTTCTAAATGTTCTTAAGTTCTATAACCTCATATGCTTTTGAAGAAATAGCTCAGTCACATTAAAACTTGAGTGGGGTAGCTTGATCGACCTGAAAAAGTGGTAATCCCATAACATCTAAAACTCATACAATGGCTCCTCTCTTAAGATTCTAAGATAGCCTGATTTTGACCATACCTACCAAAAATTCATAATGTAATAACTCCCCCTTTACCTCCAATATGTGCCCCTAATTAGCCTACATGGGTTAGTTCACTATATAAATAAAGAAAATATATTTACAAAAGAAAATATAATCTAGAAAGGTAGTTTGAAAAATAATTCTAATTTTGGCTATCAAGCTTCAAATTTTCCTATTTTTAATTATTTTTCTAAATCCGATTAGTATTAAACCCTAACCCATTTAACCCTAACCTTCGAGTAAGAGTTAAACTTGGTTTTTCTATTAATTTTGAAAAGAACGCTAGAGTTGCCACTTGATCAGAGTCGGAAAAAAAAAATGAGTTAGGTTAAATCAATTGGATAGATATTTTAACCTAACCATTGGTCTACTCGAAAAAACCAATAATATCTAATTCAAATTTATAAGTAAATAAACAAATAAAACTATATCTACATAAATAAAATTACAAAAGGGAAAAAAATAATTTTTTACAAATTTTAAGTCACCTTATAGGTGTCTATGTACCTTCAAGTAAGGATTAGACTTTCTATAGTTCATTCTTTATAAAACTTTTAATGTGTTGATCTCTTTTAATTTTGGAAAACAATTTGGTTTACATCTTTATCAATTTGGTTTTATTTAAGGAAAACACTAAAGGGTCATAAATTTGGTAATTTATTTCTTTATTTTTTTTTCTCTATGGTATTCTATTAGGGGCCCTAGTTTTGAAAACTAATTTTTGTAAGTGATACACTTTTTGAAATGCTTTAGTTTTTTACGCTTTAGTTGAAAATAAAACTATTGAAAATAATTTACAAAATGAAGAAGAAATAATAATAGAAAAAAAATAAACTAAAATAATACAAACTAAAATAAAATAAAAAAGTAATAATAGAAAAAAAAAAAGAAGAAGAACCAAACATGGTTCTACTCAAACAGGTCAAATAGAGGATCTAAGTAGGGAAGTTATGTTGTTCAGGCGGGTTGGACTTTGGGTTAATTCTAAGTGTTTGGGTTATAGACAAGGAAAACTAGCAATAGCTATTAGGTAGACTCTTCACAGGTAGGTTTTGGTTGTTTTTCAAGTGGGTAACTTATGATTTATGCGAATTAGATTAGAAAGAGAAGGCTTTGGTGCTACTGTCACAACCTAAGGCGATTGTTTGAGTAGTGGAGCTAGGTAGTCAATTTAGGTAAAGAGAGATGGCACGACTCCATTTTGTATGGGGTGTGGCAACTGATGGTAGATAAGTGGTGGTTATGGTTTGGAGCTCTAAGTGGCATCAAAGTAGCTAAAGGGCACAACTACAATAAAGAATAGTTAGAATCAAGAGCTAAGTACTTGGGAAGGCTAGCTTAGTCATTGGGTTTGCATGAAAGTAGCTATGGAGTGAGAACCACCTAAACATAATAATAAAACCTAAGTAAAGGAATTGAACCCTAAACGTTCAACCAAAAACCCTAAATGAAGTAAGCCTTAAAACCTTAACTAAACAGGCAAGAACCTTAAGAACCCTAGGACGATAATGAAACCCTAAAATGATCATCAATCCTTAGTTAAGTAATCAAATATCTTATAACTACAAATAAACACTAATAGTACTGTTAAACCAATCAATGCAAGTGATTGATATCACTAAATGATTGAAACCCTAGCTTTCAAGCTCGTACATGAATCAAATTACTATAAACGAGCACCAATCCCTAAGTATATGTATAAAGCACTTAGATTAACTAAAGTATAGTATCAAAGTTCAACAAAACCCTAAACCTATCCTAATTGCACCTAACTAACTTAATTATGCTTACTTACTATCAATTATCCTAATCAAACCCTAATCCATAACCAACCTTCATTACATCTTAATTAGCTATAAGTTAAATATGATTAAGGACCAAAAGACAAACCATTATTGACCTTAAAATATCTTGTACCCTAAGGGGACAAGATCTTACTCAATTTGGCAAAAAGGCATAAGAGTATATGGTCCCCTTTTATGCCATGTCTTTGATTACCAAAATCACACACAACTTGTCCCCCCACTCATTTTTTTTTTTAATTTTCACAATCCTAAAACACTATCTGAAACATTAAGCCCCAAACCTTCCTTCATTCCCTCCTTTTGGCTATATGTACACATCGTACTACTAGCCCTTACACCACTGCTACCACCACACTAAACCTTCCACCACCAAGCCTCATGCATCATACACACTCCTTCCTAGTCCTTTGACACACATACATACCTTCACATATTTACAAGCTTTCAACACACACACCATAAGAAGACCCTCCTCACTCCTTGCTCTGGTAAGTAACTAGTTGGTATTTCTTAAGTTTTTCTTGTAGAATAGTGTTAGGAGCTTTCATTTTCTTTGATGAGCTTTACTTTATAGCATGGTTCTAGATGTTTTAGGGTGTTTCATGAAGAACAAATAAGGTTAGTAAAGAGAAACACACTTTGATGAAGTGTTATAATACTAGTAAGCATGATAGTGTAGTGTAGTGTCAATTTTTAGTCTAGACCATAAGGAAGTGTGATGAAACCTGCATTCCCTTTGTCATGCTGCTACTTACTTAACACCATAATACTCTTCTACACATTTTTATGTCATGATGATGGTTTTAGATGAGTAAATACATAGGATACTTAAGTAAGATCATTGTCAAGTGCTACTTGAAAAATGAAGAAATGACCTTAAGAACATTGAGAGGTCGCTACTTCCATGGATCCACTAGATCTGCAAAAATTGGTTTATTAGCTTAATGACATGTTTACTTAGTGTTAAGTATGATTTAGGACTTTGTTAACCAAGTTAATTAGGCTAAAGTGTAGTTAACACCCTAAACTAGCTAAGTTAGTGATTGTAGGTTTAAAAATGGTGATAATGGTCACTCAAACTTTAATGAACAGATCTGTAAACCTAACAAAAGTGGGCTAAACTTAAGTCTAATGTTGGGCTTAAGCCCAAAATGATAATTAGGCTTGAGCCTATGGCCTTAAATGGTTAGTTAGACACATAAAGCCTAAAAGAACTAACTTTAAAGGCCATGTAGCTAAGTGATCAGATCTGAACCTTAGGTTAAAGGGCTTAGAATAAGTTAATTAAAAGGCCCACCAAACCTAAAGGCCCATCTAAGACACCTACCATAGGCCTCTTAGTGATTTGGAGTTTTAAACTTAGTAAAAAGGCTCATTTAGACCCGTAAGAGTATCATAAAGGCCTACTTTAAAATTTTAAGGTGTTAGGGAAAAAAAGCCCATTAAAAATACTTAAAAGAAGGCCTAAATTATTAAGTATAAGGCTCAAAGTCAAAAAACAAGTTGAAGACTCAAAACTAGGCTAAAACCCTAAAGTAACCTAACTTACCATTTCGGCCCATGACCTTGTAGGGCCAAAACAGAAAAATTGCTGACCTAGAAACTCAAGAATAACTTCACCAAATGAAAGAACATTTGAAAATGATGAAAATAACCATAAGATCATCGAAAATGGAGTTAAAACGAAGAAAATATGCCAGAATTACGAAAATAACTAACTTAAGGTTAGTGAGCGATAGGCCTAGTTAGTTAATGTAAATAGAATACTTATAAACCTTAATTATGTTCTTCAGGCGACTAGGATATTAACTTGGATATAGTCAAGGACTACTAGGATTGTTAAGTATCGTGGTTGAATGAGTATACTGCTTCCTACCTTACTTGTTTTATGCTTATAGCTAGTGAATTATTTAATTACATCAAAAAACTGAATTAAGAAGACAACTAACCTAAGGTTAGTGAGTGGTAAGCGTAATTAGTTAATGCAAAGAGAATACTCATAAACCTTAATTATCTTCTTTAAGTGACCAGGATATTGACTTAAATGAAGTTGAGGACTATTGGGACTATTGAGTATCATGGCAGAGTGAGTATACCGCCCCTGTCTTGCTTGTTTTGTGCTTGTAGCTAGTGAATTATTTATTATATTAGATAACTGAATTATGAAGACAGCTAACCTAAGGTTAGTAAGCGGTAAGCCTAGTTAGTTAATGCAAATTGAATACTCATAAACCTTAATTATCTTCATTAGGTGACTAAGATATTGACATGGATGCAATCAAGGATTATTGGGACTATTGAATATCATGGCTTAGTGAGTATACCTGATGGGAATCACCCTCCGACTATATCCAAGCTGAGGTAGACTTTTCCGAAGCCGAGGCTTATCAAAGCTTGTTGAAACCGAGTAGAAGCTTAAAGGATGAGAGGAAGGAAGATAAACACTTAGCATCAAGTTTGTCATCAGTCGATGTATCGATATACCATAAGACCGGGTACTCAAGACTAAAGAGCCACTTGGCATAGCTTCGAGAGACTTGCACTAATTGATTCTAGAACTCAGCAATTATGGGGCAACATTTCTAGTGTCTCATCCAAACACTATAAGACTTCGGGGACTCCTTCCTGAACCCACACATGCAACTGCCAACCTCGTTTAGTTCAGATACTACTCTTTCTAAGACATACCGAGTAACTACATGTTGACTCCCCTTGTAAAACACATAGTTTTGTAATTCTTATACATGTTTTCCTTTATTTTATTTAAGGGCCCAATTCTTTAGGGTTTAAGGCCTTATATATTATTTACAGTTTTGTCACTAGGGTTTAGGACTTGCTATAAATAGCAACATTCGTAAACATCATGGATAGACACAAACAGACATCAATATACAAAATCAGATAGAAAAGTATATTTCTATGTTTTTTGGAATCTTTGCCTTTTTTTGAGCAAGGTTACTCTTAAGCTAGCATTTGCTAGATTGTTGAGTATCAATTAAACTCCTTAATCTCTCTCGCGTTCTTATCGATCTTGACCTTGAGATTGTAGTGAACCCCTTCATTTGAATCAATTAGTGAGTTGCATCTAACTTTCATTTGAATCCTAAGTAATATTTAGTGTTCGTGAGTTGTATCGAACCTTATTTCATGCTAAAACCCTTGATTTTGTTTGTGTCTTAGTGAGTTATATCCATTCACATTCACCGTCGAAACTAACCATCTCACTTCCTATCCATTAAACCCTTTCGACCCATTCCACCTTTATGAGATTCGTTGCTGTTGATCCTTATCAATACGGCCCCCTGCCTTGCTTGTTTTTTGCTTATAGTAAGTGAATTATTTAATTATATTAGATAATTGCAATTGTTGCATGTATGGGCATACAAGATATTGTATATGCTTATTATGATTGATCTTGCTTGCAAAATATGTTAAGTTCATACGAACATATATGCTTGTTGCATTAGAATTTACCTTCTTAGAGCGTCTAAATATAATTGATTAGCTACCCATGAATTTGAACTATTAAATATTCAACCATAATTAATTCGAACATGCATTGCATTTTATAACTTGATATTAAGGGTGCCAACATTATGTAATAGAGCAGGGGATCATGCCTATTTGGATCCATGTTGTATAATGTATATTGAAATTGTTATCGTACGAAGTATTTCATACAACATATTCTTGCCTCGACCTTTAGCAGCTACTTGACTCTAGTGAGTGCCACCTTCTACTTGAGGTCGTACTATGTCTATTGCTAAGGGTGATATTATTGATAAGAGACTTTGAATTGGACGTAGATACTTAGGTCCTAACGTACCTAAATACTTCTTAACTCAGGTAATGGTGGGCGTTAAAACAATGCTGTATATAGTTACTAGTCAACTGTATATATTTTTACATTACAAATGTTTGTCCATGCATTCATATGCTTAATTAATAACTTATTTGATATTATTTGTTAGTAAAGTAGATGCCATGAACTGAGGATAGTCTAGTCATGGTAGATACCATATACTGTATAAAGAACCCCTAATTGGTTACCCTTCCAATCATGAACTCTTCACACAATATATAAGGCTCTACAACCACTAATTTCCTAAGAACATACAGATCCATATGATATCATCACACAAACATATTTATATAAAATTTAAACTACATAGTTTATAATATATAGTAATTTAGTATATGTAAGTCTATATTATTGGTAAAACAAAAGTACATAAGTAAAAGTCTATATAATTTATTCTCTCTCGATATACTGGAAGGCTTACTTTTGCCTAAGTTCCCAAGCTAACCTGTGACATTCCCCAACCAGCCTCTATGAACAAGTTATCCTGAAACAAAAGTCTAAGAGAGTGTAAGACTAAACTTAGTGAGCAAAACCCTTAACCATACTACAGGCAAGTAATAAATATATTATATTCATGCATATGAATGAATGCTCAAATAGAATGCTAAACAATACGTATAGTTAACTAGTCTATATACATAACTCAGATTTAACGCCCTCCGAAGTCAGGATTGAAGTATACACTACACTAATCAAATCCAAGTATTATACTAGAACTTACTTTACTATGGAACTCCACGTTTCATACTTAAATATAATAAGTCTTTTATTTTCATAAAAACAAAGCTTTAGTATAATCGTGAGTAAGCCCCTGTAGTCTACCCTCACCCCTAAACGGAGGCCTCTAGACTCAACCCTTAGCTAAGCGGTTGGTACGTCCAACGCCTAGTATTCCCATAGGCCAGGGTAAGATCATTTTGTATGTGTGTACCGTATAGAACTAATAAATTAATAATAACAACCCGCGAATGCCCTCTCTTTACCTCCGTGTGATATGACGGCTAGAATTATGTTGATGCAATGCATGTTGATGCCTGTACTAGTTTTTTCTTATGAACTGAGTATAATTAAGTCTAATTATGATGTGACTATCCAATAGTACACACAATCATTTCTTATACTACCATGCAACAAACAAAGTATTATTCATAATTAAGGTAAATTCACAACTCAGTACGTAATAAAATACACAAGCATTTCCTGACCCCACACAACAATTAATGAACAATAACATTTAAGTCCACTATCTACAATCACATGCAAGCATTGAATCATAGGGTAAATACTTTCTCGGCCATGACAACTCGCTCTAATCATAGTAATCAATCGGGAGATCCTCGCCCACCTCGAGATCACCTAATCAATACGATATAATAATGATTGTAAGTAATTGAATTATAGGTATCTATTTACCTAATCTAATTAGATTACTATCAATTTTAATTTAGTTAGACTTTATCACTAATCGTATGTAACTTTTTCATTCTATTTATGAATTTATAGTCGTTTCTCATCATTTTCGAAAGTATATTTACATGGTGATGTTCGTTTTGGACATTAAAACCCGTAATTTATGATATGGGCTAAATTTATTGAAATTTCAACTATGAAAGCTTATTATTCTTATTACTTATATTCATATCTTATTTTAGGGCTTAATGATTTAATTAGCTATTAGATTCTTACACTTAGGGAAATTTACCTTGATATTACTAATTCATATACTTAATTAAGTTTAATCCAATTTAAGAAGTGTATTAGGGTTTACTAATTCATATACCTAATTCTTATGTAGTCTTCTTATTTCTTATTTTATAAACTTATGCTTATGTCATCGTTTATATCATCAATTGCTTATGTCATTACTTATATCATCATTTGCTTATGTCATTACTTATATCATCATTTGCTTATGTCATCATGTGATTACATCATTGCTTGCATCATCCTTTACTTTCATAAGTTTTACCTCATGCCTAAGTGTCTTATGTACACTTATGTACATGTTAAATGTATACTTATACCTTTACTCTAGTTGTATGTATACTAGTATACTCATACGTATACTTATACTTATACCATATTTATATTTATACATGTACCCATATATACATATGGTCACATATGTATTTTTGTATGAATTTCGTATGCCCAAAATTTCTCTGAAGAAAGCTTCTCAAATTTCATTCTTTTTGTATTTTGAGGGTGTATTTAGCATAGAATAGGTATGTATAGTTAGTATATGTCTTAGTTTATATTATGTACATAATGAATACTTATGTACAAAGGTCTTTATACTTGTATTTCTCTAGTATATCCTTATATATACATACTAAAAAACATATACACATGCATCTTCTTCCACTTTATAAAGATTCCTACTCTTCTACACATAAAGATTGAAGCTTTAAGCCTTCTTTAACATAGATGTATACAACACATAAGCTACTCAGACTAATCTACCTCTTCATCTAACTAGTAAATAATATGAAGCAATACATAATAACATAATAACATACCTTAGTTTGCTCTTGAAATGTGGATGCAAATTTGGAAAATTAGGAAAGTGAAGGGGAAAGGGGAGGTCACGATTATGGAGGTAGGGTAAGGGGCTTGATTTTATTTTACTTTGTGTTTGAAAAGAAGAAGAAAGTGGGGTTTAGAAGGGGACAAGGAGTAGATGGCAAAAATAGAAAAGAAAGGGAAGAAAAAGCTAAAAGAAAAGAAATCATTAGAAGGAATAGATATTTTCTAAAGTGAAAGTGACATTTTGTTGACTTTTCCATATGTCGACTTAGTCAACCTTTTGACCTTGGTTAACATGTGTTGACTTGGTCAACTTTCCAAAAGTATATGGCATTTATTATACATAATGTAGTAATTAAGGAAAATTAGGAGAAAAATTAAGGAAATGAGAAATTTGGTGAATTGATTAGTAAAAATAGATAATGATATCTTACTTTAGGTATTTATATACTATATACACCATTTGGTAAGCTACTTAGTATAATTAAGGTGATAAGTTTCATTTGGGGTATTAATGTTCACTACATGTAACCTAAGTATCAACTAAATTCTTAACTCTATGTAATACTAATATAATTATATACTTAGAAGATGAATGTCATCTATGATACAATATCTTAGTTTCTAAGAGATTACTTTAGTATAATATGTATTTATGAATGACTGAAATTTACTCTTAATCTTTTACCAATGATTTGGTATAATATTAAGGTTATATTATCAATTTGGGTTAAAGGGTAAATTATGGTGATTTAGTGCTTTTCTATCCTTAAAGTTATAGTTTTAGGGTTTTTATCACTTTTAAATGAAATCTTTAGTATTTACATACATTTAGGGTAGAAAAATTTTATATGCGATTGACTAGTTATTTTAGGGTTTTCACTTTCATTAGCCTTGTCAATTCCTAAATCATCTAACATACTTAAGTCCACTTCAGAAGCTAGATCAACAAATGTAGGGGTTTATAGTAGAAAGGTTACTCACTAAGTAGTTGAACTTACCTCTCCTATAGTTTATTATTGTAGTAGGATCTTTGGCTAGAGCCGGGCCATGGGATACCCAAAGTCAGTTGCACTAGCTTGGGGTTGATTGGTGTGATGAAGATAAGAGCTCAAGAGAACAATTTACCTATATTTGAACTCTCTATATTTTCAATTATTAAGTATCTTTAGTTTATTAAGTTGCTTGGACTACTTCTGTTGTCCTATTCTAGTGCTATATGGCTGTTTTAGGGAAAAACTTTATATTCCCTTTAAATTTATGTTAAGGTTAGCTTTAGATGAATGTTATGATTTTTAATTGTATGCTTGGCTATTACTTAATGCTAGTTACTAGGAGGAAGTTGCATTTGTGAAATGTCTCGTATAGTACGCTGAAGGCCCTCAATTAAAGATGATTTTTTTATCTCGGATCTTCCTATATTTCGTTGTGGTACTACCATGACTTAACCCCCCTCCAAGTTATGACACATGAGAGGTATAAAGAGAAAGTGAGAACTAGAGTTTGTAAGGAGCATTTAGATGATTACTTCATGTTAGAGTCGTATCCTAGAGTCCCTATTTATACTTTCTAAAGCTCAATCAATCATGGAAATGATTGAAACCCTTTAAACTCAAGAATGACAAAAATTAGGTTTTGATTTTGAATTCAATGCTATTTGAAGGAAATTGATAATTGAAATGAGTTTATGAGTGTTCAAACTTGCCTAAAGACACAATAGAAGCTTTGATTCTTACCCAATTTACATAGATTCAATCAATTTCATAAGTGCTAAAATCACGGTTTTTGACTTTTTTTTCTTACACAAAGACATAATAGAAGGTTCTTTGTAATGTTAACCTAAGGAAATTGGTTAAAAAAAAATGGTAAGGTTGGGCCTTAGTCCATTAGAAAAGCAAGGTACTTTCTTGTTATCAACGTGAAAATTAAAATCGTAATGATCGGCCTTAGCTACTAAAAGAGCAAGGTTCATTCTTACTGTCAAAATATTTATACGTGCTGAAATAAATGAATTGAATTGAATTAAAAAGCCCTCCGAAGAAAAATTGAAAGAAATATGGAGACAACTAAGGGACTGGCTAATGTAACATGCATTTATTTTCAACTATTGTGCTTAAAGAGGTGAAAAAGGGGATTGTATACCCTTTAGTTTTTAAAATGTGGACAACTTTTTCTTGATTAAGTTTATGTTTATTTTGATTTTGATTTTAATCTTTGGTTAAATGATGTGGTTTAACTCTAATTTACAAAGATTAATTTTTGAACTCTAGTATAGATGTATTGTGTAATTGTGTTTTTAGGGCTTGCAAATATGGTTAACTAAAATTTTATTAAATAAAATGTTATTTGAGCCTAGAATTTTGATATTTTAAAGGATGAAATTTCATATAAGCGTATGCGCTCTTGTTCCTACATTGATTATGGTATTTACTTTTGATTCTATAGTTTGAGTTTTTAATGAATTTTTTTCCTTACGAGTATTTCACTTCTTTTAATTATTTTATTTAAGTTCAAGTATGGGGGATTTGATAAAGCTTAATTGTACCTATTTTAATGGTAGATTTTATGTTGCTTTTGTAGGCTTTTTGGTGTAATTTTAGTGTAATTTAGTACTTTATTTGTTGATATTTTATTTTTGCACTTTTTTTACATTAATTTGTATATTTTTTATAGGAAAAATGAGTAACATTAGATATACATGTCATAACACAAGGGGCGGCTAGGTTTTAGCAATACTGCTGTATACTAAAGGAAGATTTGAGACTAGTATCACTACTGATCAAGAACCTTTGTTACACTACATAAGGCATCAACACAACCCTAGCTTCCATTGGAGAGACTCATATAAGGTAATTTCAAAGTATAAAATTAAAAGTATAAACATTTAATAATAGATAATATGAAGCCTAGGGATACATAGTATTCCCCTAAATAAGGTCATACAAGTAACTAAACAATTAGTAGTCTAAGCTACTACAAATCCTTAAAAGACTAAATAAATACTCAAGAGTCCAAATATGTAATAAATGTTTGCTAATACTCTCATCTTCCCTCAAACCATCCTAAAGTTGCTAGTATTAACCTCAACCATCTTATAGCTCCCTCCTACCATAGGTCATGCAACAACAACATACTATAAGGAGGTAACTGATAACTACATAGTTATTTTAACACACATATGTAATGTAGACAAGAATATGAAATGCATACATCATATATAGCCTACCGACAATTGTATAAAGCATGATATTTTGCCTACCATTACCTGACTTGGAAAGTATTTAGGTACATCAATACCTGAGTCTCTACACCTATCATTTAAATGAATAACATCTTCTCTTAGTGTACCTAAAGTTGTGAATATGACTTAGTCTGAAGTAGAGGGCGATACTCTCTAAAGGCAAGTAGTTCTTAAAGGTCGAGGTAAGAATATGTCGTAGGTACATCATACGATACAATAAAAACATAATAAAATAACAGATCCAACATGCATGATCTCCTTCTCCATTGCTTAGTACTTATGCCCTTTTATAATAATGCTAAAATAAGCAATGCATGACTAGTTAGTATTAAAGTCAAATAATTATTATTTCAGTTTATAGGTGACCAACTAAAATATATGATAGATACTCTAAAGCCCTATCTGCTAATGCAGCAACCAATTCTTAGTTTTGATATATTATAATATTTTGGCATGCAAGTACAACCAATATAAGCACAAACAAATACCTAATTCCCCAAGCAAAACCATTTTCATTAACATAATTAATTAGTACTCTACATTACAAGCAAATATAAGATAAGATAGGTTTCAATATACTTACTTAGACATAGCATCTAGCAATCCCTATAATCTTTGGTTGAGTCCATCCCTAGGTCTACTTCACCAAAAGATTATAATTAAGTCCATAAGTGTTATATCCTAAACTACCTAGTTGTTCCTTCTTGTCTTAAACTTCCCACTTTTATTGTTTTCGTTTTTGAGTCATAACTTCTTCATTTTAAGTCCATTTTTATCAATCTTATAGTCATTTTGAGTGTTCTTTCATTTGGTGAAGTCCATTTCACATGATTGGGTAAGAAAGAATTCAGTGTAGGCCAAACAAGTTCATTGGTCAATGGTGTTAGTTTGACCTCTTTAGGGTTTGGGCTTAGTTTTACGCTTAGTTTTTAGGCTTAATTTTTGGTTTTAGGCTTCACACTAGACTTTTTAGGCTTTTATGAGCATAAGTGAGCTCCTTTCATTAGATTAAGGTCCTAAGTTACTAAGGGGCCAATGGAGAATGTCTTGAATGGGCCTTAAGATTTAATGACCTTTTCATATTTTACTAAATGAGCCTTTTAATATAGGGTTTAAAGCTAGTCACTATGCTATTGGGCCTTAATGTCGACTCTTTTAGGGCTTTTTTTGCATTTTACAGCCTTAAGCTCAATTCTACTTATCATTTGGGGCTTAAGCCCATTATAGGTCTTAAGTTTGGTCCAATTTGATTAAGGCTATAGATCTGGTTCTTATCATAAATGGGGTCCTTAATACCTAACAACTACTTAATTATACTACATGTTGATGCTACCACTTAGATTACTAAGCTTAGTATGTGCATTATCTTGGTTCACCCTACATCATACTATCCTAAAACTTTGCAATATATATGTTCATGTATGATTGTGTGTCTAAAGTGTGTAAAACTTGCATAACTTTAGATGGAAAACAAATGAAAACAAGGTTGGTTAACTTACTAAAGTTTAGTATGGTGGCCTTCCTTCTTCAAGTGTATCATGAGCTTAGTATATGTGTGTGTGTGTGTATGTATTAGCAAGGTGGGGTGGCATGTGAGGAAGGTATAGTGCTTGGTGGTTGATGATTTGCTGGTATGGTGGTGGTGGAGTGGCAACCGGTAATGGTTAGTGTAAGGGTGGCCAAAAGTGGTTTTGAGGTAAAGATTTAGAGTAGCTTTTAGAGAGATTTTGAGAGTGTTCGTAATTGTTGAATGAAATGGAAAGAAAATGAAATAATGAGGGTATGAAGGAGGAGAGTAGTTGGTGTGGTTAGTAAGGGGACAAGGGATAATTGTGTGTCATTTTGGGTGGTACATGGTTCCTATATGTACAATAGTACCTTACATGCTTTTTGCCATTTAAGGAATAATCTTATCTCTCGAAGGGAAATTATCCTTTAATCTAGTAACTAATCCTTTTTTCTTTTGTCCTTTATTGTGTTATTCATGTCGCTAATTGATATGTAATGAAGGTTGGTTAAGGATTAGGGTGTAATTATGACAATTAATCACAATTGAGTCTAAGCATATTAGGCATGGCTAAGGGAATCTTAGGGTTTTATTACCTTTTATTATTTTAATTTAATTAATTGAGATGTCCTACATGTAGTCTTAGGGTTTTCTTAGGGTTTGAGTCTGTTTATAGTTATCGATTCTTGCACGCATTTAGAACTTAGGGTTTTAGGTGATTAAAGTACTTATTTACACTTAATGAATTATTTTCACTGTATGATTTAGTTTTTCTCATCACTTTAAGGTTTAGGTAATTTGTTTGGGTCTTGTAGTGATTTTAGGGTTTCTTGCAATTAAGGTTTTTAGGGTTTTATGAGTGTAATTAGTGTTTTAGGGTCAAACTTGCTTCAGGGTTTTCAATTTTCTAATTTAAGGTTTGGTCATCTTATTTAGCTTTTTTATCTTTATATGTCGAAAGGGTTCTAGGGATTATCCACTGACTCCCTCTTTACTGACTTCCAATTGAGGTAAAAAAACCCATAGGGTCTACATCCTCCCCCTTTTAGAAAAAGTTTTGTCCTCAAATCTTGTAAAGTATACTTGTGCTTCAAGCAACTCTGTGTACTTGCATGCTTCCCAAGTAGCCTCTTCCTTCTTCTCATGATTCCTCCATATCATCTTGACATACTTGATCTCTTTGATCCTTAACTTCGAGGTCATTTGATCTAAGATTCAAATAGGGTACTCGTCAAAGGTGAGGTTCTCCTTTAGCTGAATCATTTCTAACTTTGTTACTCTATTCCAGTTTGGTAAGTGCTTGCGAAGGATCGATATAAGAAAGACATTGTCTAGTCTCGACAAATTTAGACGTAATGCTAGCTGATAGGCTAGATTTCCAACTATACCTAGCACTTCGAAAGGTCCAATGTATTAAGGACTTAGTTTTCCTTATGTTCTTGCTCAGTATATGCTTTTTATTGGTTTCACCTTAAGGTACATGTGATCGCCTACCTAGAACTCTATCTCTTGTCTCTTCAAATCTTCTAAACTCTTTTGATTGATCATGAGCTTCTTTCATCTTTTGCTTAATGATGACTACCTTTTTAGTAGCTTTTTGCACCAAATCAATCTTAAAGCAAACTGATAACTCTTATTTTAAATGTATTTCACATGGTGATTTTATAGCATTTCCCTTATATTTTTGGTTTTTTAAAAAATAAATCGATACTTAATTGAGTAAAATTTTGATTTTAAGGTTTGAATGCGTTCTCGAATTGAAAATGACTCAATTTGGAGTTCAAATGAATGAGTTATGAAGTTTTGAAGTTACATAAATAATAGAAGAAAGTGATAATTTTTTGTCAGAAAGTTACACAGTCTATGACACAATTGTGTCCCTAGGCTGTGTCCATGCAGCATAATTTTTGTACTAAGGTCAGTAAGTTACACAACTTGGGGACATAATTGTATACCAGGCTATGTTTGGTGAGGAAAAAAAAAAACTTCATCATATATTATATAAGGACTTGTGAAGTTTTTGCACATAACTTTTGACATTCAAAAGGAGAAGAGACTTGAAGAGAAGGAGGAGAAAAAAGGTGGAAGCAACACCCAACTTCAAGATTGAAGAGATTTTTCATCGACAAAAGTGGTTTTTCATGTTTTTTTTTTCTTGATTTTGTTGCAATCCATTTTTAATTTCATTATGATAGCTTAAGATTATGGTATTTTAAGATTGTGGAACCTAGGGTTTCATGTAACTATTAGATTTATTAATAATTTTCAATAAAGTTTCTATCTTTCTTGATTCAATTATATGTTTTAATTATTAATTGATATTTCTAAGGTATTAGTCTATGATATTATGCATGATAATTGAGAAATCACATGTGTAATGAGATCTTAACTTAATTGAAAAGAATTATATGCATACTTAGAGATATGATACATGATTCTTTTAGAAAGTTATTATTTTTGTGTGGGAATTTACTGTACATTAATGCGATTCTAAATTATATTACTAAGTGAAAGGATTCTGTTAAATAATTTAGGATTAGGGCTAATATGCTTGAGAAAGATGTTAACCTCAATTGTGAATTCTTCCGGTCAAGAATAATAGAGATGAAATTGGATATATTTTTTGCGATCACATGTTAAACACTAAGGGAAACAATTCCTAAATACGTTATTTGCCTTCTTAAAGTTGTTCTTAATTTTTTCGCTTTCGAAATTGCTTAGTCAAGTCTCATAATTAGAGTAGTTTGTTAATTTTAGTATTTTTATTTTATTCAACCCATCACAATTTTCCGGTTAGATAATAGAGCAAAGGTTACTATTAGTACTTGAGGTCTCTGAGGGATCGACTTGAACTTACATTCACATTATTAAACTTGATAAGTGCACTTACCTTGTATCACTAACGTTTCAACTTCATCTTAGGATTGAGGATATTAGTACTTCCTCCTCTATAAGGCTTCATAAGGTGGCATTTGGATGCTTGAATGGAAGTCATTATTGTATGAAAACTCTACAAAGGGCAAATATATGCCCCAACTTCTCATGAACTCTACGGCATAAGCCTTCAAAATGTCTTATGAGATTTAGATGGTTCTTTCTAATTATCCATCCAACTGAGGGTGGTAAGTAATGCTAAAGTTCAGTTGTTGTAAGACACTAAGCTTTAACCAACTAGCAAGGACCTAGATTGCTAGCATATTCCTAAAAAATAAAGAACTTAAGAAAATATTATTTAGGAAGTGAGGAAATGAAATGCTTATAAAAAGTATGAGTCATGAGTACAACTGCATGAATAATTGTAGTTGCCCAGAATTGGTAAATTTAAGGTTTCCGAAAAATATTCCTAGAATCAAATAATTTTTTATTATGGGTTGCAAAGTTAAGAGAAGCACCTAAAAAAGATTCATTTAGTAAAATATAAAATATAAATTAACAAAAGCATGATTTTATTGGTACTATTTATTTTATCAGAAACACATAATTCATGATCCAATAATTAACAACTCTTTAAAGATAAATTATTTGGACACGAAAGTAAACAAAAAAGGCATAGAATTATGTATAGGAAATATATGTACATATTGAATATACTTGGTGTATAGTATATGTAGCCTTATTAATTAAAAAGGAAATATATCGATATATGTATATATTATATTAAGCCAATCAAACAAATCAAGGAAACATTGAAAAATCCTTATAGATATTATCCTTTGGAAGTTGTAAGTATGGGACAAACTTATGGAATTAGGATTATGTTGGTGAGTTGGCGAAAGGACACCTAAGGAAACAAAATTAATAAAAAATTCTCCTAAAGCAATGTGTGTAATATGGAGAAAAATTCCACCAACCTTGTTCTCTTGTATATAAGTTGTTAGTCATCTCCAATACTCACTTTTAGAATAACAGAGTGTAAGGAGAAGTATAGTTGGGATGTGAAACTTAAGAAGATAATTAGGGAATATTTTACAAGAAATTGGAGAAATCTAAGTATATGCAAGAATGGGGATATACACACAACTTAACTTATGACCATCACTAGACCCAAGCGGAGCACTACCTGCATGGTGGCTCTGACAAGCCCTCTTAACTAGATTGTGATTAGAGGCTAATGCAATGGTAAGTGTTCGATTTTTCCTAAATTCTTCTCCAAATTATAAAACTAGTTAACAAATTCAAACAATTATGAAATTTGGTCTTCCTAAATATTTTCACATGTAGAATTCAAATGTCAAATTAGATTTTTAAGATTCAAATATAGGTTCCTTATGAGCAGGGCATAAAAACGAATTTTATAATAAATGTTAGAAATAACAAAAGATCTTATTTCTACCCGAATTTTTATATATAAGTTCCTCAAAAGGGTCTATTCTAATGTTGTGGAAATACTTTTGAAAAATTATAAGGTTAGACCTTGGGTATTTTTAGATTAATATGAAAAGTGTGAGCTAGAAATATGGAGAAATGATATTTCTTTGAGTTATTTGATTTCATGTGATATAATCTAGTTATAATTAGAGTTTGGGATATTAAACTATTTTGAGGAAGTACGGAAATAAGGGTATGCATGCTGGAGTTGTATAATTTGATGATTAAAGAAGTTTACTGTTCGGGTCAGAACGTAAGTTAGAATATGTGTTAGAATGTAAATTAGATGAAAATGTGAAATAGCTTAATATGTAGAATGTAGGTTAGAAGTTTCATGGAAGGGATTAGTTGTTTTCTAGATATGTATATGTGTTTTTACCATAGTTTTCTATGTCCTTTAAGTATGTTAAGCTAAAAAGTTAACTTAAATGATATGCAAGTAAAACTGTAGCAATTGGACATGTAAAAAGTATTTTACTAAAGTTTTTCACCTTAGCATCATAATGGTTTGATAAGGAATTGGGGTATAATACTATGAATATAGTGTTTGAGGAGATTAGAAACTATGACAAAAAGTGCATTAGAGGGACTTTGTATACAAGGGTAAGTCAGAAAGCAGATGAGATTAAAGTTGCCTTAAAAAGAATAATACCAAGGCTTGGACCCTAAGTATAAGTAAGTTAGTGACTTCTTTTATACTTGATATCCATTAACTTAGACATTGTAGGTATCTTCATTATGAGATATGTGCATGAAAAGTCTTAGGGACAAGAATAAGGCTTAAGGAGTTTACTAAGTGGCCTAAGTAAGTGGATATTTGTGTGTACCATAAGTAGACTTATGTTTACTCCTAACTTTGTATGCTTTGTGATGTTTTAGCTTGGCTAATATTGGCTGCGAATTTATGTGCTGCTTGGTGAATTATGTTTTTGTTATAAATTTTTGTGATTGACTCATGATCAGATATTGGACTTAGTTGACATGCTGTATATTCATTGAAATATGCTTTGAGGTTGAATTTGGTTGTCATGATTGCATTGCTTAATGTTTATGCCACATCTACTTAGACATCCATTAAGTTAGGAAAAGCCGGTTCTTAACCCTGCCTCCTAAGGTGTTCACTTAAGTGAATCTAATATCGAGATCTTACAACTGACAATGATACAAAGTAAAGGTTAGGTAATAAGTAATAAATAAGTTTGCTTAGATTTATTGGGTATTGCTCGATGTGTGTTTTGATGCATTCATGGCATGGCATGAAAAGGACTAATGGGTTAAGTTTTCTAAAAATTGAGATTTTCCTAGGTTAGTTTTCTTATGAAAAGATGGTTTTATCAAGCGAACTACTTGATTTGTAAAAGTTAGATCACTTTATATGGTTATTGCTAGGCTGTTGGGTTTTTGCAACTAAGTGTTGCTTTGTTAGGTTTCTAGATATATTATCCAGACAACTAGTTTGACATCAATAAATAAGTTGCTAAGCTAAGCTAGGATGTCTGTATTGGTACATGCCTTGTACATTAGCATGGCATGTGCTTATTGCATTTGTGTTGCTTGGTTATACTATTAAGCTTAGTAATGATAATGATAACCTACTTAGTGAATGTTCTATGATATTATCTGTATTTGTACTTGTTTGTTCACTCTCACTTAGCTTATAGTAAGCTTAGGGAATAAGCCTTTCTTATCCATAGGTTCTAAAGCAAGTTAGCTCTGATCTCATATCATAGTAGCAACGAAATTTTAGTCTAGATGATTACTATCTTTGAAGTGAATTATGAAGTAGAATGTTGGTCAGAAAGTGTGCTAGAGAAAACCTCTATGTGGCTAAAGTGGATAAGAAACCAAATTCAAGTAATAAGAAGGAGCATTACAAAAGATTAAGAAATAATTTTATATGGCCTCTTTAGGGGATTAGCAAAGTGGTATGCATGTCCTCCTATGAATTTGTATATTTTGAAGATATTTTAATGGTAGATATGTGTTTTATAAGACTTTATAATTGTGATATTCTAGGTTTGGCCTACTGACGTAAACAAATTTTTGCTAATGATTGTCATATTGAATGAGAAGTGTTTTGAGAATAGGAGTTTCACGTAATTATATGATAAGTGAATTACATGTTCCGCCTTATCCCCAACTCAAGGATGGTAGTAATAAATTGTCTTTAGGTACCAAAAGTAAAGAAAATTTTTTTTAGTAAATACCTAAAAGGTAGGGTGTTGTAGTTGTGTACCTAAGTACTTCCATAAGCATCCCTAGAATTTGGACACAAACCATAGATCTCTATCTGAAACTATACTTACTGGAACACCATGGAGCCTTTCGATTTCCTTTACATAGATCAATGCCAACTTTTCCAAAGGATACATCATATTGATGGGAAGAAGTGTGCAGACTTAGTAATATTGAGCCTGGTTTTTCACCACCTGATTCTTTTAAAATTAAGTTTTCTTTAAACTGACCAATATTAAACCCTTACCTGTTTAATACAGACTCTTTACTAAGGTTTAAAGAAAATTGGTTCTTTTATATCTTGAAATCATTTTGGAGTCACCATTCGACCGAAGTAAAAACAAAAGAGAGTTAAGTTATAACCAATTAGGAGGATTATTTATAACTTAGCTACTAGTCTTTCGATAAAAACCGATTTTTAAAAGAATGGTCTTAAAACAAGAGATCTGGATTCAGAGGTTAGGACTTTTAAACCACCATAGGTGCCATTAACTTTCCAAATTTAATATTAACTTTAAAAATCACCATTTAATTTTAATAGACAAAACTTGATTATTTACTAAAACGGGAAAATTAGATTTTCTTATTTTTATCATTGCCTTGGAGGTGCCTACATATCTACTATTTGGAATCAAATGTACGTAGTTCTTTTTTTGTAAAAACTATATTTTGTTTTAATTTGAAAAACGATTAAGTTTACATTTTAGTCAATTCAATTTATTTAAGAAAATTCCAAAGAGAAGGTCCTAAATTAGGCTTTTACTTTTTAGAAAATTTTAAAATGCCCTAAATTTGAATATGGATTAATTTATTTTCTCTTATTTTGGAAAAAATGTTTTTCTAAGTGACAAAGCAATAAACTACCTTTTTTATTTTTATTTTATTTACTTATTTTTTGTTATACTAAAAAAAACAAAAAAAATCAATATATTATTTTTTTTTCTTTTTTCTTCCTTTCTTTTTTTTTTCTCTTTTCCCTTCTTTTTTTCTTATACATTACAATGTATAAGGTAAAATAAATAAATGAAATAAAAAAGTAAAAAAAAGACAAAAGCCGAATAAACAAAATAAAGAGAGAATAAGTCAAAATGGGAAAAGGTTGAACCAAGTATAAGTATGCAGGTGGGCTTCAGGTTTGGCTCGCATGTAGATCTTGGTCGCTCTAACTCTAATTCAGCAACACGGCGAGGCTTGGTTCAGGCTAATTTGTTAGCCAAAATGAGCGGGGGAAAAGATATTTGTGAGTCTTAGATTAGGAATATGGGGGGTAGGAAGAATACCGCAGGGTTTAGGATTGGTTTGAGGGTGTTCGAAGATGAGTGGTGGCGGTGATTGGGTATAGCTACTAGGGACGAGTTGTTAGTTGGGTTAGGGGTTTTCGAGGTTGAAGAGTATCGTGGTGGGGTTGTTTTAGATTGTTGGAGTGGCTGGAGCAGTAGTTCAAGAAGAGAGACTGGTGTTGGTTATAGAAGAGAGAGAAATAAAGTGGTCGAAAAAAGAGAGAGAGAGCTTGGGAGTGTTTTCAAAAAGGTTATCCATGTCTAATGAGGTCCCCCAACACTCCTTTATATACGAATTGAACCTAAAAATCAAGGAAAGCAAAATTTGGATTTGAATGCAAATGTTCGAAAGTTTAGTTTTTTCTAAATTTTGGAGCTCTATTTAAATGCTCTTTTAACTGAATTTGGATGTGTTATAAGGTCTAATTCAGAGTAGGCCATCAGTAAACAAAATCAAAGCAAGAGATTGTGTGTGAGCATGTGAAATTTGTGTGAAAATTGTGTCCAAAGTGAAGGGGGTAGGCTATTCTTGACTGGAAAAGTAGAGGAAAGTCTAGAGAAAATGGGGGGAAATTGAGAGAAAGAGAGGGAAAGTGCTGACATGGCACCATGTCAACTAACCTGACTAACCTCATCTTGCCACGTGTCATCATGCGATACGTGGCAACTAATGTGGCATGCTATGTAGTAGACACATGGTGCTATGTCAGCACGTTGTCTAATCCTAGCTTACTACGTGTCAGGATATATGATGTAATCAAATCTTGACACTTGGCAGTCCATGATGTGGTGAAAAATAAGCTTTGTATGGTCCCTCTAAGATTCAAACCCAAGAACTCATGCCTAATGCTATATTCATGTGCTTATCTATTAAGCCGTTAGCTTGTGCACATATGGACTCGGTCAATTTAGGCTAAATTTAAATCTAAGCCTAAGTTTAACAGCCTAACTTCTAAACCTATTTTAAAAACAAAAAATCTATCCTAATAAAATGTTATTTCCTAAAATCTTTTATTTCTTCAATTTTATTATTTTTTTTTGCAATTTTTTCAAATATTATTTTCTAAATTTTTCAAATTTTAAGTATTTTCCAAACTTCTTATTAGATTTCCTATTTTTGATATTTTTTCAAATTTCTTATTTTTGCATTTTCCTAAAAAAATTTTTAAATTATTTTAGGTTTTCTTTAATTTCTTATTTTTTGTGTTTTTTTTTAATTTAGGACTTATTGAGAAAATAAAATAAAATAAAAGGGACAAAAATTAGGTATCTATAGCTACCACTCTTTGTGACTAAGTTTAAACAAAACTTTACCACAAAGATAAGGAGATACTATTCTTGACCTTAGGATGACTTTAAAACAATAAAGTAGCTATCCTAGAATCGATTTATTGGAGATTTGGGTAAAGAAATGAAACCTGGTCATGCCTCTCTAGGCTCATTAACCTAGGTAGGAGCATCTCTCAAGGACTAACAACCTTAATTTGAGATCGATCTAAAACCTGATCATACCTTACTAGGCTCATTACCTTAGGCAAGAGCATCTCTTAAGGACTTGCAACCCTATGACTAGGATTGATCTAAAACTTGGTTATTCCTTACTACGTTTACTAACTGAGGCAATAGCGTCTGTTAGAGACTAGAAACCTTAAATTGGGATCTATCTAAAACTTAGTCATGCCTCACTAGGCTCACTAACCTAGGCTAGAGCGTCATTTGAGGACTAATAACCCTAAATTAGGATTGATCTAAAACTTGGTTATGTCTCACTAAGCTCACTAACTTAGGCGAGATCATCATTTGGGGGCTAGTAACCTTAAATTGGGATCGATCTGAAACTTGGTAGTACTTTACTAGGCTCACTAACCTTGGCAAGAATGTCTCTTAAGGACTAGCAACCCTAAATTGAGATTAATCTAAAACTTGGTCATGGCTTACTAGGCTCATTAACCTAAGTGGGAACGTCTATCGGGGACTAGCAACTCTAATATGGGATTGATCTAAAACCTAATCATGCTTTACTATGTTCACTAAACTAGGTTAGAGCATTTATCGAGGACTAGAAACCCTAAACTGGGATCAATTAAAAACCTAGTCATGCCTTACTAGGCTCACTAACCTAGGTGGGAGTGTCTCTTGGGGACTAGCATCCTTAAATTGATTTTGATCTAAAACTTAGTCGTACCTTACTAGGATCACTAACCTAGGCGAAAGCATCTCTTGAGGGCTTGTAACCCTATGTTGGGATCTAATCTAAAACCTGGTCACCCCTCATTAGGCTCACTAACCTAGGTGAGAGTGTCTCTTGGAGATTAACAATCTTAAATTAAGTTCGATTTCAAACCTAGTCATACCTCACTAGGCTTACTAACCTAAGCGAGACCATCTCTCGAGACTAGCAACCCTAAATGGGGATTGATCTAAAACCTGGTTATGCCTCACTAACCTAGGCTTAAGTTATACTTAATGAAGTGCCCTATGGTTTGTTAAGAGAAAACTGGTGAAGTAAATCGCCTTATGGGCTTGCTAAGAAGAAAATGATGAAGGAAAGTGACTTATAGGTTTGCTTAAGAGAAACTTGGTGGACAAAAATGCCATATAGGCTCGCTTGAGAGAATTTGGTGAACAAAAATTCCTTATAGGATGGCTAAAAGAACTTGAAAAAGAGACTAAGTTAAGGTTACATCTTCAAAGGTTGGCTAAACATTAAATGCAAAAGGTAAGTGCCTTATGGGTTGGCTAAAAAAGGACTGATGAAGAGTAGTGCCCTCTAAGCTCACTAAGAGAAACTAAGTGATTAGAAGGGCTCGATGGGCTCGCTAAAGGTAATTAAGGAACAGAAGCATCCTATGGGTTTACTAATGACCTTGAAAAGAGTTAAATGGGTAGAAGGCGAGATAGCCCTTTCAAGAGTTGTCTAAGATTAAACTTGTTCAAGACACTACTCAATTTGAGGGGAATATTTATAGATAAGCCCTTCGGTGAACACCATTTATGTTAAGAAAAACATTGGAATAGATTGAAAACATGGCCACTAGGGCCGATATGGACTTAGAACAAAGATACTTTCTCTCTCTTCTTCTTTTTTTCTTTTCTTCTTCTTCTTTTTTTTTCTTCTTTTTTTATTTATTACTTTTTTAGATTGCTAATAGGAAAAGAGCCCTTCCTTGAAAATCATGTAGAGCATCTTATGTTCTCCTCAGTCTTGATGTTGAGTCGCCCAGTAGGGCCTTGTGATTTCAAACATCCTTAAACAGGTAACTCATGACTAGTTTGGTCAAAGAGGACTTCCTTGCAAACTATTGGTTCATATTACACTCTTAACTACAATCCCAAAATTATGGTCCATTTTGCAAATGATATGCCTTGATTAATCCATAGGGTCTTTTTTGGTTTACCATTATGAATTTAGGCTTTTGGTCTAAGGGTTTCAAAAGGAACTAACGAAGAAGTCTATTTTGAAATAAATATTAATCCTTGGCATACAAGTTGAGAACCTTAGGAACAATTAGAAATATACTTGCTCCAATTTCAAAAACAATTGTTATGAAAGATAAATTATCTTTAAAGATCGAAAGAGCTTTTACTTGTGTAAGGGTGGTATTGTGGGTAGGAAGGGTAGGTATGAGAGAGGCTTCAAAGTGGATGTAGAGATTTTAGGTTTTTGACCTTGGATTGTGACTTAGAGCTTTGTGTATTTGGGGCTATTTAAGCTTTGACTTTTGATTTGATTGCCCCTACTAGGATATGATATGGCTTTTGCTTGGCTCTTGACTTACACTTGAGCCTAATTTTCCAACCTCTTTTCCTCATCTTTTTCTTTTCTATTTTATTATTACTTTGCCCCATTATTTTTCTTTTGTTGTTCTTTCTTTTTCTTTTGGCCTTCAGTCTCCATTGCCTAGTTTTTACCTCTTAAGCTATTTAGGGTCTTAAATCCATGGAATTCTATTGTATGAGCTTGGCCAAGGTAAGTAAAAGCTCAAGGTATTTAAAAAGGATGTGGCTCTTCCTTATTTAAAAAAACATAACTTATTAGAAATAAAATTTGCTTTTGAATTTAACGTTATTGAAGTAAGTATAAACCAATTTTAATCCTTCTCTCCTTATTGATGACCCTAACCTCCAAATAACCTCATTGTGGGGTAGTTCTCAACAGGTTTTAAATTTGAAAATTCTTCAAACGGGTCTAACGAGGTGAACAAATGATGATTGTGTTTGGGATTTGAAAGTAAATGCCTAACTTCATTTTAATCTGTATATCACATTCAAAGTGGACCTCCTTTAAGGAATGAGTCCAAAGTATCATCATGTTTATATCGCTCAAACCTCAATGTGTTTGAGGTTAGTGTGTAAAAAATAGTTTGCCTCTTTTCATTCTAAACCTTTTAAAAGAGAGTTACCAATTCCTTAAGAAGAAATTATTTACTTCCAATAACATTGCAATCATTCCATTGAAAAGGCAATTGTATTATTCTAGCGATTATAGACTTTATTAAAAACAACTTTCTTTGCCCCTATTGAAACAACCCATAAGCATATTAGAAGGCATTGGTGAGCTCAAAAGAAATAGAGCTTTAGGTGACTTAGTTAAACTATCCCCATAACTTGAAGAAGGACAATCTTATTGCAACTTGGGCTAAATGACTTTTGCATCAATTAGGTCTTGAATCTTATTTCAATCTCCAACATTTTTTAGTAGAGTACCCCTTCTAACTCATATGATAGTCGCATCATGCTTTTAGGTCAAAGCTACATGGTTTGTAATTCGAATTAAGGGCTTCACAAGCTATGAGCCTTGCTGCTTTCAAATGATGAAAGATTTACGTGATTGATATCTTCAGTTGCATGAAAGATTTACGTGATTGATATCTTCAGTTGCATGAATCCTCTCCTCTGACTCCTTTAGGTTAGCTTTTTCTCATTCTTCCTTGGCTTTTTTCTTGTTAGGCCTCCTTCATCACTTGGGTTTACTGATATTTGATCATTACTAAGCATCAAGTGTTGGAATATTCTAAGCATAGCACCCATTTCCGTTTCTAGATCTATAATGCTCTTTTGTAGCATGGCTACCTTTTCTTCCAGATTCAAGAGTCTCCTTTCCAGGTATGAATCTTGGGATATTTGGAGATTGGTGATCATTAAGAACAAGACTTGCCATTGTTGGGCCATTTGATGCATCATCCTTTCTAGGGAGACGAGTTTATCATCAGTTATGTAAACCTGGTTAGAAGAATTCTTTACTAGTTAGCAACTTTTGTTTTCCTTTTTTCTTCTTTTTTTTTTTGAACAAAATCTCTCCTTTTTAAGAACGAGAAAAGGGAAAAAAAGGAATATAAGGATAAGACTTATTTATAAGTTGTGAGAAAGGAGTAGAAAACAATCCTAAGGGATCAAGTGCCTAAATATTTACTATCTTAAAAGGAAAAAGATCCTAAGGATGCATAAGAGAAGAGATTGGGCAGGGTTAGGGTAGAAGGTATAGAGAAAAACACTTAGAAACTTAAGGACACACTCTTATGAAGTTATGAATACTAGCAAAATGTAATATGAAGATGATGTGAATATAGACAAGGGAGCTGGCAAACTGACTATGATGTGGCAAGAAAAAGATTTTTATTACATCTTTGAAGTTTCCCTAACATTAAAAAAATTTATTGCAAATATTCCCTAAAGTCTAGATCTTCTTTTTCTTGTGAAGTCTTGGCTCCTCTTTAATCTTATTTCTTTTCTTTAACTCAATTACCCTGATCTATCTAGCAACTTGGGAGATATCTTTTGTGTGGAACATTTGGAAGGCCTTGACCCAATAAAAGGTAACAATACCTTTAGGGAGTTCAATGACAGCAACAAATGCATCAATGGGATTCATCTCATAGACACTTTGTCTATGAAGGAAATTAACTTTAGGGCTCCAAGTATGGCTGATGAACCAAACCATAAGCAGGGCCAAATTAGTCTTTAAGTCTCCACTCTTCTCTTTCTGTAGATGATTAAGTGACCTGGCTTATGCTTTTAGTAGTGTTAAGACATAAGATTTCACTTCTAAAAATTGGGTCACAAGCACTGCAATCCTATGATGTATGTGAAATATCCCATCAAGAAACAAAATAGTTCCAAATGTTGCCAAGATATAGGCGTTGATCCTATATTGCTACCAATCTTCAATGTTGCCACAAAAGAGTTTCTGGTTGTAGTTGGACAGGTTTGTGAACTAAGAAAAGAGATTATCCAACTTAATGATTCTCTTATGGGGATCTACCCATATTTTACATATTTTAGGAGGCCCAAAAGTTTTTTGAAAATCTTTATAAGGTTATCCATGATATCTAAGGCATATTTTTCATTTCCAATAGAGGGGACTCCTAGTAGATAGGAGTATTCTTCAACGATTGGGCTTAGTTAGCATGGGCCAAAGCAAAAAGATTGATTCTAAGGGTTCCAAAAGTAAACCAAAGCCTATATCATGGTAATATTGGTTTGGACTTTGAGCAAAGAGAGGATGGGTTTAATCTTGTCTTCAATGAATTTCTGTTGGTTTGGATTGAAAGGTTGAAACCATATTTCAAGTATCCCTTTGGGCTTTAAACGCTCGTGGATATGGACTTCTTTGAAATGGGCTTGTGTAAGAGAGGACCTAACCATTTTCTACAAAAATGATGAAAGGAAAATTACATTAGAATTATCTTGTTTACACATAGATTACATTGATATTTATAGGAAGAAAGCATTTACAAGGAAAAGACTAGGCAACTTCACAGATTTTTTTAGTTTTGCCATACTGCATCAATTGTTGATTTTGGAAAAATCATTCATGAATGCAACTAGGGCAGGTTTTAAAAAGGTCCTTAAGCTTTATGACCTCACTTGTTAAAAAACTCTTTCATTGGTTATATCGAGCTTAAGTGAGGTGGCTTAATCAATCATAAGCGGTAGTTATACAATAACACCCAAAGCCTACACAATGGCCCTTTACCTAAGGTCCTAAAATGGCTTAGGTCTGATCGCACCTACCTTACATCTTTGATGTAATAAATGACCCCCCATATCCCAATGCGTGTGATATGCAAGATAACAGTACAAACATGAAGTTAATAATAGATAAGCAAAAGCTGAGAGCAAAATCTAACAAAAATACAGGGAAAGAAACTTTTGGTTTGTCCCTTCTTTTTCTCTTTTGTAACAAAGCCGCCATAAAACCCTCAAGAACACATGCAAGAAGGGTGAGTTTTAGAGGTCTTTAAACTTTGTGACCTCACGCATTTCTTATAAAAATGTTCCCTGTTCACATCGAAGTTTAAGTGGAGTAGCCTAATCAGCCTTGAATAGTGGTTGCCCTACTATACTTGGAACTTACACAATGACTCCCTATCCTAAGGTCCTAAGACGGTCTGGGTTTGACCTTATCTATCATGCATTCATGGTATAAGAAATAAATCCCCCCTTTAAAACAACTAAATAAGACTAAACCTGCAAAGACGTTAGTATGGTTATGATACAAATGAATAAGTAAATAAATTGCAACAAAGTGATTTTTAGAGATTAATTCTAATTTTGGAAAATCAAATGATTAACCCTTTTGACTTCTTCAGTGAAGTCACCAAGCTATCAAGTCTAGTTTTTCACCTCTTGGTTCTTTTAAAGTTAAGTCTTATTTAAACAGACCAATATTAAACCCTTACATGTTTAATATTGACCTACGACTAAGGTTTAAAAAAAACTAGTTCTTTTATATCTTGAAATCATTTTGGAGTTGCGAATTGACCGAAGTTGGACAAAAGAGTTAAGTTATAATTAATTGGGCGAATTGGTTATAACTTAGCCATTGGTCTTTTGATAAAAACCAATTTTGAAAAAAAAAAATGATTGTAAAATAAGAAATTTGGATTCGGGGGTTAGGAAATTTAAACCCTTATAGGTACCATTAACTTTCTTAATTTAATATTAACCTTAAAAATCACCTTTTAATTTTAAAAGATAGAACTTAATTCTTTACCTAAATGGGATTATTCAAACAATCTAAACTAAAACGGGAAAATCAGGTTTTTCGTATTTTTATTTTCACCTTATAGGTGCGTACGTACCTGTTATTCAAGATCGATATATGTAGTTCTTTCTTGTAAAAACTTTGTTCCTATTTTAATTTTAAAATCAGTCGAGTTTACGTTTTACTCAATTGGATTTATTTAAGAAAATTCCAAAGAGAAGGTCCTAAATTAGGTTTTTTACTTTTTGGAAAATTCTAAAATGCCCTAAATTTGAATATGGATTAATTTATTTTTTCTTATTTAGGAAAAATGTTTTTCTAAGTGACAAAATAACAACCTGTCATTTTGTTATTTTTATTTTATTTATTTACTTATTTTTTTATAATAAAAAAATTAAAAAAATAAACTATTCCTTTTTATTTTATTTTTTTCTTTCCTTTTTTTCCTTCTCTTTTCCTTTATTTTTTTTATACATTACAACGTACAAAGTGAAATAAATGAAATAAAAAAAGAAAAACAAAATACAAAAGCTGAATAAACAAAATCAAGAGAGAATAAGTCAAAATGGGAATGGGTTGAATCAAGTATAGGTACGTGGGTCGGTTCTCGGGTTGCGTATCGAACTTAGGTTGGGCTCAGATTCGAATCTAAGTCACTTTAACTCTAATTTAGCAGCATGGCGAGGTTCGGTTCAGGCTGATTTGTTAGCTAAAGTGAACGGGGGAAAGGAGATTTATGAGTCTTAGATTGGGAATATAGGGGGTAGGAAGAATACTACAAGGTATAGGATTGGTTCGGAGGGTGTTCAGAGATGAGTGGTAGTGGTGGACAGGTGTGGCTACTAGGGATGAGTAGTTATTTAGCTTAGGGGTTTTCGAGGTTGAGGAGCTTCGTAGTGCAGTTAATTGGGACTACTTGAGTGGTTGGAGTGGTAGTTTGAGGAGAGAGAGTGGTGGTAGTAGTAAAAGAGAAAGAGAGCTTGGGAGTGTTTTCAAAAGGGTTGTCCATGTCCAATGAGCTCCCCCAACACTCCTTTTATACATGAATCGAACCTAGAAATTAAGGAAAGTAAAATTCGGATTTGAATGCAAATGTCCGCAAAATTCAGCTTTTTCCAAATTTTGGAGCTTGATTTGAATGCTCCTTTTACTAAATGTAGACTTGTTATTAGGTCTAATTCAAAGTAAGCCATGCGGTAAAGAAAATCAAAGCAAGAGATTGTGTATGAGTGTGTGAAATCTGTACGAAAATTAGCTCCAAAGTGAAGGGGGTAGGTTGTTTTTTATTGGGAAAGTAGAGGGAAGTCTGGAGAAAATGGGGGAAAACTAAGGGAAAGTTAATGTGGTGCCACGTTAGCCAACCTAACTAATCCCGACTTACTACGTATCATCACGCAACACGTAGAGTTGATGTGGCATGTAACGTGGTTAACACGTACTGCCACGTCAATACGTCATCCAATCCCAACCTACCATGCGGCAGGGCATGTGGCACAATCAGATCTTAATATGTAGCAATCCATGATTTGATGAAAATAAAAAATAAAAAATAAGCTTTGTTTGTTTCCTCCAAGATTCAAACCCAAGACCTCATGCTTAGGCTGAATGCTATATTCATGAGTTTATCCATTAGGCCGTTGGCCTATGCCTTGTCCATATGTGCAATTAAATTGCATATAGGAACTCAATTAGCTTGGGCTAGATTTAAATCTAAGCTTAGGTTTAATGGCCCAACTTCTAAAACTATTTAAAAAAGTAAAAAATCTATCTCATTTTTGTGCTTTTTCTTATTTTTGTATTTTCCTAAAAAAAATTTAATTTTTTTGGGTTTTCTTTAATTTCCTATTTTTTTTTTGTTTTTCCTAAGTTAGGACCTATTAAGGAAATAAAGTAAAATAAAATAAAATAATGGGGGAAAAAATTGGGTATCATAGTTAAGTATATTAACAATCACCTAAATAGCATCAAATCTTGCTTAGGTTTGTGGCAACCCACTTAAGAAATCCATTATAATTTGTTCCCATTTCCATTTGTAGATTAGTAATGGTTACAATAATCCTCTCAATCCTTGATTTTTAACCCTAACTTTTTGGAATTTCTCACAGTTTTTCACATATTCAACTATGTCTTGCTTCATGCCATTCTACTAGGAATTCTTTTTATGATCAAGATACATCTTGGTCCCTTTTAAGTATACAGAGTAGCTTAAATAATGTGCTTCACTCATTATTTCCTTCCTAAGAGATATATCCATCAGTACACATAACCTAGTTTTCATGTGGATTGTTCCTTTCTCATCCATGTCAAAGTCCAAAAACTTGCCACTTGCCATTTCTTCTTTCACCTTCATTAGAGTAGAATCGACTTGTTAGGCTTCTACATTTCTTTCCATTAGTATGAGTTTAATGACCAAATTCAACAATTTAACATTTCCTTTAACTTAAGCGAATTCTATGTGAAGTCTTCCAAATTCTTTGATCAATCGTGCTACTCATTGAGGAGTGAGGCAACTTCAGAATGATTCTTGCAACTCAAGACATTTACAATCGTATTCACTTAACCTAGCTAATAATTTATTTTGATATCATAATCCTTAATTGATTCAAGCGATCTCATTTGCCTCATATCCAATTCTTCCTAAGTGAAGAGGTATTTAAGGCTTTTATGGTTAGCGTAAATCTTACATCTTTTCCCATTTAGGTAAAGCCTCTAAATTTTTAAAGTGAAGACTACCGCTACTAATTCTTGATTGTGAGCAAGATAATCTTGCTTGCGAGGCCTTAACTGTTTGGATGCATATGTTATAACTCTCCTACCATGCATCAACATGTAACCAAGTTTATTTCTTGAGGCATTACTATACACAGTGAAAGGCTCTTAGGTATTGGGTAAGACTAAAATCGGTGTAGACACTAATCTGTACATCAACTCTTGGAAGCTTTATTCTCTTTTGTCTATCCATTCATACTGCATGTGCTTTTGAGTCAATTGGGTTTGGGGTCTGGCTATAGTAGAGAAATCCTTGACAAACTTGTAATACCTAGTAAGACTTAGGAAATTGCATACTTTAATGATTGTCTCTAGCATTTTCCATTTGACAATGGCATTGATCTTTTTTAGATCCATTACGATCCCATATCTTGATATTATATACCATAAGGAAGGAAATTTCCTTCAACCATAAGTTGTATTTGGATGGCTTACCAAAAAGCTAATGCTCTCTTAGTGTTTGCAACATTATCCTTAAATGTTCTTTATATTGCTCAGATTATGTTGAGTATACTAAGATATCATTGATAAAGACAATAACATACTTATGTAGTAAGGCATGGAATATGCGACTCATCAAGTCTATAAACACAACTAGTGCATTTGTTAGCCTAAAAGGTATTACTAAAAACTCATGATGATTGTATTGTATTTTGAAGGCTATCTTAGCAACATCTTCAGGCTTAATCTTGAGATGGTGGTATCCGAATCTTAGATCAATTCTAGAAAAGAGTAGCTCTCCTTAATTGGTTAAATAGATTATCTATCCAAGATAGTTGGTACTTATTCTTGATAGTCACCTTGTTCAAATCTTGATAGTTTATGCTCCTAATGGAGACATATTAGGTCTAATAAATCTTGATCCAGTAGTTCTTGCAATTGTTTCTTTAGCGCTTTTAGCTTTACTAGAGCAATTCTATAAGGTACTTTTGAAATTAGCTTTGTATCTGGTAACAAATCAATGACAATATCAATCTCCCTCTTGGGTGAAAAACTTGGAAGCTTGTCTAGAAAAACATTTAGAAACTGGTCTACCACTCGAGTCTCTTCAATCCTCTTTATCTTTTCTATTTTTGTAGTGTTCGATCTTGCTTCTACCACCTTTGAAGACTTTTACTTGAAACTAGCTTGAGCAAATACATTTCCTAATATGTCGTACCAAGAACTAATAGGGCAATGGTATCAAGGTGGTTCTAAGCTTGCACAAAAACTTGAAAACGAAGATGCGAAATTGTATGAATAACAATGAAGGTGAACAAACATGCAAAACTACAAACAATTTCGAAGATGTGATGCACCAAGGAAACTTTGTAGACTCACAACTCTACTCGATATGATACACAAGTTGGTCTAATGAGGGTATTTGCTACTTAGCTTTGCTTAAGGGTTAGGATAAGAGTAAGAAGAGGGAGGTAAGCACACTTACCTCACAAAAAGGAGGAAGTATATTTAATATCTAATGTATATCCTTGTGGCTACCTTTACAATGGGTATTTATACCTAAAATATTAAGGCAACAACTATAAATGCAAATGACTAAAGGGGTAAAGTCTTAAAGAAGTAATGTAAAAAGAATGGAAAAGGGCATACAGAGAAAATCAAGAAAAACATCCATCTTATATAGAGGATTCTATGATATGATTGCTCAGACATGTGGCTCTTTGTAGATAGGTAACTTTCTGGCAGAAGAAGACTAATTATATGATCAGGTTAAGGTGATTGTCAAGCTAAGGTATTAAGTAGACAAAGGGGTTCTTTCGAGAAATCATTGGTACGGATGCGCATTGATGTCCTCTACACCAATAGTGTTAGGTAGGAGGTTAGCATGGTTATGGTCGAGTAAGTGTATGAAGGATCAGACTATCAAAGTAGTTCATACTCAAGTTAACTATACAGTTGGTTGGGTAGGCTGAGTTGTTATCTAAGTGCATCTCTGATCGACAAATGGAGACTATTGATAGATACAAGAGGATTCAACTTAGATAGTGCATCAAGTCAGTAGACTACAGCAGCTCAGACTCATCAGTTATAGGGTGAAAAGAGAGAACTTGCCTTACCATGCTTTCTATTCCTCAAGCTTGAGCTCAAGTTAGAGGTTCAATGGTTTGATTCCTATTATCCCCGCTAAGTTGTTAAGATTTGGGATAAAATTTGGCTAGTTCTCATCTAAGCCTTCCTAAGATTGATAGGGACTAAGGTCAGCAACATTGAACACATCAAGCACTCTAAAGTCCTTTAGCAACTTTAACTAGTAAGTGTTGTCATTAACCTTTTAAAAGATCTTAAAGGGTCCATGAACTCTTGCAGATAGCTTGCTCTTCCTTTTGTTTAGAAACCTTTCCCCACTCAAGTGTAGCCATACTTAGTTATTAAGCTAAAAATGCTTAATCTTCCTTCCTTTGCCTTTCCTTTTTAGTTTTCCAGTAATTTGATCAATATGCTATGCGACTAGTTGGTATATCTATTAGATGGATCTCGTTTTCGGATCTTCTTAGTTAGTAGGTAGCATTAAGGCACGATTAAGGGGTAGCTTAGGATTGAAGCTACAGAAAACCTTAAATGGGGCATGCCTAATGGTGGCATGTACTATCCTATTGTAGGTAAATTCAACTACAGGTAGGCAAACATCTTTATGAGTTGCAATCTTTCCTACTACAGCTAAGAGTAGTAAACCTAAGGTGTGATTGACTACCTTTATCTGGTTATAGGCTTAGGGATGCGAAGAGGTGTTAAATAGTAGTTTAGTTCCCATTTGACACCATAAAGCTTCAGAAATTGCTCAAGAATTTTATCTAAGACCACATGCCTCAACACTCTATGCAAGTAAACTATTTCCTACAAAAGCAAAGAAGTCATAGCCAAAGCATCGTTAGTTTTGGTTCGGGGTACAAAATGTGTCATTTTGCTAAACCTATTCACGACAACCATTATAAAGCCTTTGCCTTAGGTAATTTGGGATGATCCAAGGATAAAATCCATACTTAAGTCAGCCCCTGGTTTGGACAAAATAAGCAAAGGCATTGCCTTCCCATGTTTTACTTGGCGTTTTGCTTTATTGAACATGGTACATCCCTCAATCACACGATGTATGTCAAGCTTCATTTTAGGCTAGAAGAACTTTTCATTCAATAGTTCATAAGTCCTTCATTCTCTAAAGTGCCTAAAGAGTCCTCTACTGTAGGCTACTCTCATCAGCAGTTCTCTAATTGAATAGGTCAGCATACATAATTTGCTATCTCAAAATAGATAACCATCCTCCATACCATATTCATCCTTTGCTCTTCCTTTTTCATAGTACTTATATATAGGGCCAAAATAAGAATCATTTTGATACTACTCTTTAATGCTTGCAAACCCAAACCGCTTGGTCTGCAACTTAGTGAGAAGAACTTGTCTCCTTGACAAAGCATTAGTAACTACATTATTCTTGCCTTGCTTGTATTTGATGATGAAATTAAATCCCTCTAGAAATTTAATCCATCGAGCTTGGCATTTTCAAAGATTTGATTGGCTCTGCAAATACATCAAAACTCATGGTTTGTATATATGACAAATTCCTTTAGTAGAAGGTAGTGTTACCACATGCGAAGAGCTCATATTAGAGCCAAAAGTTCTTTTTCATATAGAGAATACTTTTAATTGTATTCCTCTAAGCTTCTTACTTGTGATAGGTCAGCCTTCTTACATCATCACAACTTTGATGCTCGATACCTGATGCACCACATTTAAGGTTAAACACTCTATTAAAGTGAAGCAGAGCTACGACTAAGGTAAAGATCAACCTTGCTTTTACTTCGGTAAAACTCCTCTCCTCTTCTTCTCCCTACTTGAACTCTACATTCTTCTATATTAGCTTGGTCAGAAACGCAACTATGGTACAAAATCCTTGGATAAAGCATTAGTAAAATGATACCAATCCACGAAAATTTCTCACCTCAGTACATAAGGTTGGGGTCGCCCATTTAACAATGGCTTGTATCTTCTCTTCATCAACTTTCAATCCTCCTCCACTAACTGTTGATTGTGATTTTAATTCTAGTGCATGAACATTTGCAATACGTAAAAATGGTTATTGGGGGTATCGAAGCATACTCTGACATGGCTATTTTGATGCTTAAGTCAGCCTCCTTGTCATGTGAGTGAACTTGTAGTGCAATAGGAAGAGTGAGAGAGAATGGAAGAAGACCCCTTACTTGGAGGTCTTGCCAAGCATTTATAGTGAATCAATGGAAATCATACCCAAACTGGATTATTCAACTGGGCTTAAGTATTGGGTTGACTAATATAAGCCTACATAATAATTATAAGAAAATGCCTATAAACACTTGCCCCCCTCTCTCTTTAGTGCTAAAGTCGGAAAAGAGAGTATTTAAGGTAGTTAATTTCATGGGATTTCTGAAAAGGTTTGTAATTTTAGCTTAAAGAGGCTAGAATGCTTAAAAAAGCAAAGGCCTAAAGAGGTGAAAAGCAAGAGTGACCAGAGCACTTATAAATATTAGTATGCCTTAAAAAGTGAAGGCTTGAAGAGGCAAGGGCTTGAAGCGGCTAGAGCTCTTCAAGAGGCGAAGGCCTAAAGTAGCCAAAACACCTAGAGAGGCAATGGCTTAAAGAGGCCAATATGGCCGAAAAGGATAAGGAAGCATGTAAGCCATCCAAGCTGGGCTTGACCTATGTTAAGTAGAGCTATAAATTTGGCTGGTCAACCTTTAGTCCATTAATGTATAGGAATATGGGTTTGTTTACTCGTCCATGTAACTTTTTAGACTTGAGTGTATTTTACCTATCACTGCTTAATGGCTTAGGCTTTTCTAGAGGCCCATTGTCTATTTATTAGAAAGAGCAATTGACTTTATACTAGCTTGTTGTCTATAGTGTGTAGGACTTAGAGCTATTGAGGAATTGTCCATTAGCAAACTATACTCGCATGGGCTTAAGGCAGAGGGTGTTTCTTTAGCCTAGGTTTATCTTTGAGCCCTCATATTCGTCTTCAATAGGAGTAAGATAAGCCTATTAGAAGCTAAACAATATAGTTTGTCCTCATGTAGGCCTGTTCTTTCTCAATTAAGAAATCTCATACAAAAACATGTTATTGTCTTAGGGGCTTGACATAAATAGTTCGGTACGAGTAGCTAGGAAACTCGTAGCTCCATTTAGTACTTTGTGCATGCTCAAAGCTTAAAGTGATCTAGTTGAAGTGAAGGGAGGAGCCTAATTTTAGTTCTTTCAAAAATGGACAAAACTTTAGTATGTAGCTCAAAGCTCGTTGCTATCCATGGAGTAAATAGGTGAGTATGGTAGAATCTAAATTATTTTTCAATTACAACTTGTTTTAGAAGAAATCAAGTACCTTTTAACATTCAAAAACATTATGTTGCACACAACTGCAACTTCGCAGTTGTTCAGTAGATTATGGTCAGTACGGCTTGGCAAGTGGAGCTACTATGGTGTTTGACTCGGCGAGTGGAGAAGGTGAGTCGGTAATTTAACCATAGAACTTAGTTAGCATTGAGATCAATTTCTATACTTTCTTTGAAAGAATATTTAGTGCTTGGAATTGTTTTAAAGTAAGCCTCAAGATTGACCATATTATAGAATAATATTCCTTATGTACTTCTCTTGAATCGCACGACCTTTAGATGCCAATGTATGCACCTCGACAAAGTTGTTTATAAAGTTAGCTCGGGACCTTCTTAAGTCCGATGAACTGGTACGACATGACAAAAGCTCAAGTGCATAGTAAGGCAAGAGCTCAAATCTTATTTAGAACTCAGAAGCTCGAGGGGGGATGTCCTGTATGTAAGTTTGATCTTAGGTGCCTATAGGCTACCATTTAGTTAGCTATTTCTTGAAATGAATAGAAATTTACATCCAATGCTTGGCAATTTGGTATATAGTAGCACACATCAAGGCACAATAGCTCAACATAACAAAAGTATTCTTAGTTCTCAAAATTCAAATGTATTATTCACTGATTTTGGTCTCCTTAGCTAAGCCCAAAAACCTCTTCGTCCCTTTTTGGTTAAGCTTAAAAGAGCTATTTTGGAGCTTTGACTAAGGACTTTACAACTGGCTAAGTAAAATTACTTGGAATTTCTAGTATTTTCATAATTTCAAGTTCAGCTTAGCCTTGAATTGATGCACAACATGACAATTTGGCAAGAAGTCATGGCATTTACCTTGACTTGATACTAAATTTAAAAAATAGCTTGAAGGTTCAACATCTAAAACATACTACATTGTTGTTTATATTTGGTTGGCAAATTGGTTGGACATGTCGGTAGTTTGGCTCCTACTTTGTCAAGATTATAAATAGCCTTAGTACTCACTAACCGAACTTAAGTCTTGGATCTTGTTCTTTATGACCTCAAAACCCTCTGAAGCTGTTGAATATAAGATAACATTCCACAAATGCTAATTTAGATTTTGAGAATGAGGCCGATACCTTTTGTTTGTTTTCCATCAACCACTGGAAGTGTTATTACTTACTATAGTTACTACAGTTGCTTTAGTACATAAGCCGCTTAGTACGCTTGCTGTGGTTGGCATGGAAGCTTAGATCAAAGTACATGTGGCTATTGTAATTGCTAACTATCAATGAACATTACAGAAGCTCGTTGCTACTGTTGATGGATAAAACTCGGAGCTAATATAGAAGCTTGATCATAGAGTAGTCCTCTTTGGCCTTTGAAGGAACTTTTGATGGGAGTCATGATTTGATAACCAGATGGAACAATTAGTCCAATGTTAAGGAATCTCTTGCTTTCTTGATGCTATTAGAACATTTATCATATCTTCGTTTATGCTTTTTCTACCATACTAATCATAAGTTAGCTGGCTCGTAGCAAGTTGAATTATTATTGGCGTTAACGACCTTCCTTTGAAAGTTGAATTAAGTTACTTATCTTGAATTTACTATCAAGGCCAATTTGAATTTAAGTCATCCTTCAAGCTAACCCTTATTGAGCTTAGCAATGTGAGTGCCAAACTGCTAATATTGACTAAACTTGATCAGAGACTCACCTTTACTCAACCTATAGTGTTATTAAGACTGCAAATTGAGTGAAACATACACGCGCTGTCCTTTCTAATATCCATACTATCCTTTCTAATAAAGGATGTTCCTTTTTACATGATTTCTTGCTTCCCTTATAAATTATTCTCCTTTTGTTTAGAAAGAAGGGATCCATTTTTGTAATTTCATATAATTTAGGACTTACCTTAATTGGATACTATAAATACTCGCATAATATAATAATGGCAACAGAGTCATATATAGAGGAATATACTAAACTTTTGTTCTCTCTTGAGCTAAGTATTCCTTCTTTCTTACTCTTGAGCTACTCTTATCTAGCCCCTTGAGCGTAGACTAGTGGTGAATGACCTTTAGCCATGCTTGTGCATCATATCAAGTATGTCTCGACCTTGTGTGAGGCATTGGTATGTAATATCCATCATCGATGGATGGGAACCCCTGCTCATCCCTCGACTATCATTTACTCTTTGAGCTATCTTGCAGCTTAGACCTACCCCATTTGTTTACATATGATATTCGGTCCATGTATTCATCCACGGAATCTATATCATCTTGGTATTAGAGCTTGTCTATGTTTGAAGTCGGATTTTGCTATTGTGTTCTTGGAGTAGTTTGTTATTGTGAAATAACGATTCTATTGTTAACTTTGGAGTTTAGTAGTTGAAAAGTGTTTTGTGCTCTATTTTCCCCTAGTTCTAATACATAAAACAGAGTGTAGCTGACTGTTCATTCGTTGTGTATTTGTTATGGTGATTAGAGTATTAGTTATTAATCTCTAAGTGGTATTATTAGACGTCAATTTTGTGAAGTAACCAACAATGTTAGACTTAAGTGTTCAAGGAACTTTGAGAAACCATTAGAGTAGTACTTGACATGGCCAAAGGCAAGAAGCAAGCTTCACACCTCAATTAGTAGGTAATTGCTTAGATAGGCTTACCGACTTAATAGCTTATCTAGTGACTACTATCCAAGAAGACAAACAGTGAGCTAGGAATAGCCCTACTAGAGAATATGAGTAGCAAGGGTGAGGTGATGGTTAGTTTGGCCGAGTTAACGCCCCTGCTCTGTAAACTCCTAAAATTTTCGATCTAGTTTTTGAAATAGACTCAACTATGTTAGACAATTTAGGAGTTGACAAGGCAAATGAAAGTGAAAACAAGGCTAATGAAAGTGAAAACCTTAAAAGAATTAATCAATCGCGTAACTCAACACATGTTGACTAAAGTCAACAATTTGAAAAGTCAACAAAAGACACTAATGCATAAAGAAAATATCTAAACATCTAATGATTGCTTTTCTTTCCTTTTCTTTTTGTTTTTCTTTTCTCCCCCTCTTCCTTAATTGCCATCCATCTATCCCCTTCTAGAGCCTACTATTTCCTTTCTTCCATAATCAAAACAGAGCAAAAGAAACAAAACAAAAAGCCCCTCCATTGCTGTGACCTTTCCTCTTCCATTTCACTTTCAATACTTTCCTTTTTGTCTCCTTAATTCCAACACAAACTAAGATATATAATTAAGTTACTTTATGTTGCTTTATATTATTCATTAGTTAGGTAATTATGTAGATTAGGTAAGTAGACATGTGTTAAGTATGATCATGAAGAAGAGGACATAAAGTTCCTATCTTTAAGTGTAGGAAGTTAGGAATCATGAAGAAGAGGAAAGGAATACATGTATATATGCTCTTAAGTATGTGTACATAAGGAAATAGTAAAAGAATACAAGTATGGGAATATTTGTACATGGGTATTGACTATGTACATAACCTAAATTAAGACAAAACCTAACTATGCATACCTATAATATACTAAATACATACTTAAAAACACAAAAGAATGAAATTAGGAAGATTTTCTTAAGAGGAAAATTAGGCATACGAAATTGTGCAAAAATACGTATATGACCGTATAGGTATATGAGTATGTATATAAGTATAAATACAGTATAAGTATAAGTATATGTATAAGTATACTCATATACATATAGGTATATTAAAAGAATATGTACATAAGAGGTTAAGTGAAATGTACATAAGACATTTATACATGACATAAGCATGAGGTGAGGCTTATGTAATCAAATGATGAAGTAAGCAATGAGGTAATGAAAAGATGACATAAGTGATGACATAAGCAATGACATAAGCAAATGATGATGTAAGCGATGGCATAAGCATAGATTATAAAATAAGAAAATAAGAAGAGTGTATAATAATTAGGTACCTAAATTAGTAACCCCTAACATACTTTCTAAATTGGATTATACTTAATTAAGTACATGAATTAGTAATAACAAAGTAAAATCCTCTAAGTATAAGAATTTAAGGGTTAACTAAATCATTAAGTATAAACAAAAGATATAAAATAAGAAACAAGAGTAATTACGTTTCCATAGTTAAAATTTCTATTTATCTAGTTCATATCGTAAAACATGGGTCATAACGTCCAAAACGAACATTACCATGTGACCGTACGTCCAAAAACGATAAAAAATGACTATAAATTCATAAATATCAGAAATAGAACAAAAAAGTTATATACGATTAAGAATAAGGTCTACCCGAATAGAAGTTGATAGTAATTTAAGTATAATTAGGTAACTAGATATTTAGAATTATTAGTTAATTTAGTTACTTATTGGCGTTATCATATCATAATGATTAGGTGATCTCGAGGTGAGCGAGGATCTCCCGATCGATTACTACGATTAGGGCGAGTTTCCATGGCCGAGTGGGTATTTACCCTATGATTCCATGCTTGTTTGTGATTATAGATAGTGGACTTAAATATTATTGTTAATTGACTACTGTGTGGGGTTTGGTAAACGCTTGTGTATGATATTGTGTGTTAAATTGTGAAATTATCTTAAGTACATATAATGCTTTATTTGTTGCATGGTAGTATAGAAAATGATTGTGTGTACTATTGGATGGTCATAGCATAATTTAAACTTAACTATGCTTGGCTTATAAATAGAAACTGGAACATGCATTGCATAGACACAATTCCGGCTGTCACATTACATGGAGGTAAAGAGAGGCCACTCGGGGGTTGTTATTATTAATTTATTGGTTCTGTACGATGCACTCGTACAAAATGACCTTACCCTAGGCCGCGGGAACAACCGCCTGGCTAAGGATCGAGTCTAAAGGCCTCCATTTAAGGGTGAGTGTGGATTGCGGGGGCCCACTCACGATTATACCAGAACTTAGTTTTTATGAAAATAAAAGAATTATTTGATTTGAGTATGGAGCATAGAGTTTCGTAGTAAAGAAAGTTCTAGTATAATACTCGAATTTGATTGGTGCCAAGTGTACTCCAACCCTGACTTTAGAGGGCGTTAAATCCGAGTTACGTATATGAACTAGTTAATTATTCATATCGTTTGGCATTTTGTTTGATCATTCATTCATATGCGTGAATATAATGTACTTATAACTTGCTTGTAGTGTGGTTGAGGGTTTTGCTCACTAAGCTTAGACTTATACCCCTTTAGGCTTTTGCTGCAAGATAGCTTATTCGTAGAGGTTGGCTGAGGGATGACACTGGTTAGCTTAGGGACTTGGACAAGAGCAAGCTATCCTGTATGTTAAGAGAGAACAGTTTATATAAACCATTACTCACGTACTTTTGTCTTACTAGTATTATAGACTTAGATGTACTTAATTACTGTATAATGTAAGCTTTGTAGTTTAAATTTTATATAAATATGTTAGTATGATGATAGCATGTGAATCTGTGTGTTCTTGGGAAACTAGTGGTTATAGAGCCTTATATATTGTGTGAAGGGTTCTTGATTATTAATGAAATTAACTAATCTAATAATTAGCCACCCTAGATTATGCAAATTAACTAATCAAAATGAAATTAATTAATCTAATAATTAGCCCAAAACTATTCAAAAGAAAATAACTATAAAATATTTGAAATGAAGCAATCAATTAAGAATTATGGGAAAAATAGAATCCACCCTAGTTTATGCAAATCAATTTGTTATCATGTTATATAGATTAATAGCTATACGGTCATTCAAGCGAAATTATTATGCCTTAAAACTTAAGGATTTAAACCCCTAATTAATAATTTATGTCTCGCATCTCTAATTAACAGTAGACTCTAAATTACAATCATATATCTCTTGATACTATGATTATCTAATGTCCTAAATAAATTATTCCTAATGTCTTAGTGAATAATTAATCGCCGAACATCATATTAATCTTTAGATAATTTCTAATTAATTTAATTAATGCTGCTTCCACATTGATTAATCAAATTAACTAAGAATTTCTAACAAACCCTATATCAACTCCCGTATCCCTAGGGTTTTTAATAACCGTAATCCATTAAAAAGCTATAATTGAAATCATAAAAATTGCAATCATAAATCATCCATATATCTATTAATCCTATAACACAAACACAATCATCATCTTAGCCATCTAAGGTTTCATCAATTTCTACAAATAAATTTAGCTAACCATAGAATTTGAAACGAAAGCACAACTACTAATTGAAATTGCAAGGAAATTCATAATTGAAAGCATGAATAATTTACGGAATGAGATAAATATAATTACAAAAGATGTCACCAATTTTGTAATTAGAAAAGATAAACTTCAATTGCAATTCCAAAACTTGGTCTCTCTAGCAAAAGCAAAATCTTCTCAATGATCTAAGCGATTTAACAGAAGAATTCTTCAAGAACTATCTAATTATTATTTTATGACTCTCTAAGTCTAAGGAAAGTATGTGTGTGTTAAAAAAAAGTCTCTCAAACGGTGAAGCATAAGGCTATTTATAAGAAAAAATAGGGTTGGCTTGTATAGGGCTTCTTTTTTCCCAAAAGTCAATTAATAGGTTGACAGTGTAAGCTTTAAGGCCAATGGCATAGACTTCAAAGGCCACCAGTATACATTATAAGCCGGCTGCCTTCAATTCCAAATTGTAATGTCTTGATTTGGACTTCGTTCATTTGCATAAAACTCCTCTAAATTGTCTGTAATTCTACTCTTGAATCCTCTAATTCCTAAAATGTCTAAATGAAAGTAATTAAGTACCATTTCTTAATGATTTCTATAAAATCAATAATAATTCTATCTAATTTTCACATTAAAACATGAAAAATATGCCTTTATCAATCAGTTGATGTGCTGAACCAAACCCTTAGCTATACACTAGTCCAAGCGCTACATCTAAATATAGCCATCTCTATAGTGTTGAGGCTGAGTTGAGAATTGTTAGGAACTAACCATCCAAGGCTGATCTGAATTTAAGTCATACCCTAGGCCAACCCTTATCTAGCCCAGCAATCTAAGTACTGAATTGTTGACGTTGACTAAACTTGATTAGAGACCTACCCCTACTCAGCTTGTAGTGTTATTAAGACTGTAGATTGAGTGAAACATGCGTACATTGTCCTTTTTGACATTTGTATTGTCCTTTCTAACAGAGGATGTTCCTTTTTGTACGATTTCATGCTTCCCCTGTAAATTATTCTCCTTTTGTTTAGAAAGAAGGGATCCATTTCTATAATTTCCCGTAATTTAGGACATACCCTAATTGGATACTATAAATACTCGCATAATGTAACAGCCGCAATAGAATTACATTTAGAGGAATACAATGAACTTTTGTTCCCCTTTGAGCTAAGTGTCCCTTTTTATTTACTCTTGAGTTACTCTTATCTGGCCCTTTGAGCGTGAGTGACCTCTAGCCATACTTATGCATTATATCAAGTGTATCCTGAGCTCGAGTAAGGCATTGGTGCGTAATATCCATTGTTGGTGTACGGGAACCCTTACTCATCCCTCGACTATCATTTACTCTTCAAGCCATCTTGTGGCTTAGACCTACCCCCTTTGGTTACACATGATATTAGGTTCATGTGTTTATCTATAGAATTTGTATTATGTTGCTATTGTTTAGGAATTAGCTCAGCTGGGTTATAGATGCTTAGCTTGGAGATGCTATACTTAGCATATTGCTTCGATAGACCCAAGAGTTTCCATTTAGTTTAAATCTGAAAATTCCTCAAACAATTTAAATACTGATATTGTAATGAGGGAATCATTTAAATATCAACATGGATAAATTCCTTATAGGAATAGAGAAGTCGATAGATATTCATGCTTAAGTGTAGACCTATGTAAAGTTGTTTAGCCTTCTCAACCAAAGGAGACACCATTGTAATTGATAGCTTGGATCTACTACTCATGTTAGATGTTCTAATAGTATTGTGTTCAACTCAGTTTGGAATTTCAATTATTTGGACTCCCTTTCAAACCAGTTCTAGTGGTCGTCCACATTGAAGGTTAGATCAACCTTATGTACAAGGGTTTCTCGACTTGATTGCTATAATGAGGAGCACAACGATAGGGGCTTCTCAACTTAATTGACATCGATAGGCTTAGTAAACTTACTTATGCCCAGTCTTTAGAATTGCTCAACTTGACCTTATTGCATTTGACTTATATAATGAGCACTCAGGTTAGATGTTTGTATAGGATGTTTGGTTAGCGTTTAAGATTGGAAATAGTTAAGTTACAAGGATTCTCAGGCTTAGAGTTGTTGTATAGAAGCTTCCTATAACAATCTTGGATAGCTCCTTATGCATAGCTTGGCTTGTAGTAATTAGAGCTTTTCTCAAGCTCGAAATTCACATGAATAGTCTGATAAGCCACACTTAGCATTGTAGGAAGATCCTTGAGTATCCATTGAGAGTAACTAGGAGAACACAATCTCTTTTATTCATCTAAGCAAAGACTTGGATACATAAAGTGCAGCAACAGAATGCTTTGCCATGTTACAATGCTCTCCTATGAGAAGTGGCCTAAGAAAGAGGAACTCTTATTGAGTTACGAAGAAGTTATAGCCTATAGTAGTAGTACTTAGGATGCCAAAGTTGAGTTATCCATAGTTGTGGTCCCCCTTATGTGCTAAGTTCTAGGTTTTCCACAATGACTCATGTCAAAATATGGACCATAAAGAGGCAATCTACATAAAGTGGTAAGAAATAAGAACAGTGGTGAAAAAGAGTCAATTCACTTGAGTTTCAATTTGAATAACTATGGTACGATCACATGAAAACAAGCTACAAGGATATAAACTTCATTTCTATTTATGGCTCATCTCCATTCATTGAAGGAGGTACTCGTGCCATCCAAAAAGTTTAGTAATTTGTAATACTTAGATGATGAGGAAACTCCAGTCTTTGTGCATATACAAATAATCAAAACTTATTCCAAGTTTCAACACTTAGCCATAGAGGATGAAGTTGTGGTTTCAAATTAGGTGTTGATGATTATAAACCACTAGAGGATGTTGTAGTTATCCAAACATGAAAAGCTTACATAAGGGTGATGGTTATGAATCGGATAATGGATGAAGTCATGGTGGTTACACCTCTTTAGTGAAGGAAACCATCATAAGTACCATTGCTCTCACTTTTCATGCCCTCTATAAATAGGTGTAATATACTTTTATGCTTTGAAAAACAAGATAGCTCTACTAACTTCCTTTTAAATTGTAAGACAGATCTAAGAGGTCAAGTGCAACAAAAAGAAACTAGATATAGAGAAGAAATCCAACCAAGGACTTGTTGAGAGATTTAGAAAAATCATTCATAAGATGAAATTCCACTAGATAGCATCTTCTAAAAAAATTATTTGATAGCCATGATAATCATTTCCCATTTCCCATAGATTGCACCAAGTGTTGACTGGTGATTTTCGTTCTAGTATATGAACACCTATAATACGAGAAAATGGCTATGGGGGGAGGGGTAGGGGGTGGGGGTATTGGAGGGTACTTTAGTGTAGCCACTTTGATACCTAAGTTAGCCCCCTTATCATGAGAGTAAACTAGTAGCATAATAGGAAGAGTGAGAGAGAATGGAAGAGAGCCCCTTACCTAAGGGTCTTGCTCAGCATTTATAGTGAATCAATGAAAATCATACCTAGATTAGATTATTGGACCAAGCTTAAGTATTGGGTCGACTAATACAAGATTATGTAATAATTATAAAACAATGCCTATCAACACTAACCATGGAACTTAGGAAGATCACTTATTCCTAGTAGAATCAACATTTCTTCAAGTTTTTGAATAATCTCTCTGCTTAGAGATGGTCAGTATGTATTGCTAGGTCAACACTAAAGAAGAAGATGTTGTCAAAGTAGACAATAACAAATTTTCTGATTAGATCTCTTAAAACATGTTTCATTGGACCCATAAAAGTGCTTAGGATGTTTAATAATCTAAAAGCCATGACCATCTGCTTGTACAGGCTATGTCGAGTTTTACAAGTGGTTTTCTATTCACCCCCTTGTCTCATTTTCAATTTGGTGGTAGCCTAACTTCATATTGATCTTATTGAACACTCTCACACCATTTAGTTTGTGTAACATATCATCTAGCCTTAGGATGGGGTATTGGTACTTGATTGTAATCTTGTTGACAGCTTTACTATCCACACACATTCGCCAAGTGCCATCCTTCTTTGGCATAAGCAATGTAACCATAGCATACGGGCTAAGACTCTCTCTCACAAATCCCTTTTCTAATAGTTCATTGACTTGCTTCTAAAGCTTTGTAGCTTACTCAAGATTCATTCTTTAAGCTAGTTTGTTTGGCAGGGCAGTGCCAGGTATCAAGTCAATGTAATGCTTTATGTTTCGGAAAGGGTTTTCCATTCACCCCCCTATTTCCATCAATTCTAGTGGTACCCATTTGATAGTTATTCTGGGAACAGGTTTGTATACTTATCCAATAGTTCCTTAATCCTTAGGGGTAGTTCAACTTGCTCCTATAATTTTAATAGTCACCTAACCAACACGAAGGTTAACGTATCAACTTTAATAGCCTATCATAGTTCAACTCAACTCAGAACCAAAGACTATTTGGTTCCTTAAGCCAACTTAACTTGCAATCTACTTACATCGCTCGGGGTCTTGGGGTTCAAGGTAATTTTCTACCATCATTCTCAAACACATAGGTGTTCCTAAATCCATCATGCACAACCCTCTGATCAAAAAGCCAAGGTCTGCCTAGTAGTATATAAGACGCATACATGGGCAGCACATCACAATCAATCTCATCAGAATAATTACCAATGGAGATAAAAAACAACACTTGCTAAGTGATGTATAGTACTTCTTTCTCATTTAACTAATTCAACTTACAAGGCTTCAAGTGTGAGATAGTAGGCAACTTGAGCTTCTTAACATGGTCGACAGACATTGCCATGGTACAATTCCTACTATCTACTATGAGCACACAAATGTGATCATTTACCATACAAGTAGGGTAGAATAACTTCTCTCTCTACCCCTCCTTAGTAGAGGATTCTATACTCATCGTACGTTGGATAACCAAGGTTAGTTTATCTAGGTCCTCAATAAACACATCTTCCTCAACCAGTTCAATATTAACCTTAATCTCTCCCTCCACTTCCTCTTGTAGTTCCTTATTTGTATTGTCTACTTAAATCTTTGAGACATCTCCCTTGATAAATCAAGGTCCTTCTGTTTGGACATAAAGTAGCCATGTACTCAAACCTTTAGCATTTAATGCACTTGATCTTGCTCATCTTCCTCCCAAATCCATATCCTTTCTCATATGTTCTCGGTAGTACCTCACCATCAGTTGGTCGGCCCTTTTATTTAGCTCCAAATCTACTCAACTTAGCACTTTGCTAAGCTCAGTAATTTCCTTAAGTAGGTCAGGTTAATTGTGTAGGATTGCTCATTAGAGGTTTGCTTGGCCTAGTCCTCCTTTGTCTTTCCATTCACTAAGCTATTCTTATAGCCTCATCTAACATAGTAAACTATTGAAGTTCTATGGTATCTTGAATGTTGCTTCTCATTCCAATAAGAAATCTAGATATTATTCAAACTAATAGCTTATCTACTTCACATTGAATCATTAGCATTTGGAACTCCTGAGTATACTCATCAATGGTTAAGTTTCCTTGTTGTAGCTCCTAAAGACTAGCAAAAGTATCCTATAAGTAGGTATATGATACCAACCTATTTTTGAGAATTCTTTTCATCTTAGGTTAGTGCTAGCTTCTTTATATCCTTCTCACCTTCTTATGGTTTGAAAGTTCTTCTACCATAATGCGACATATGCCAAGAATTCTACAACAGCAACCTTTACCTTCATAAGATTCTCATACTAATAGTAGTTAAAAACATGTTCAACCTTTTTCTCCTAACCCAAATAGTCGTCAGTATCACCAAAACCATTGAAGCTTAGAATCTAAAGCTTTAGATTATAGACAGTTTAGAGTGTTGGAGCTTACTCCTCTTCCTCATTGTACTTTTGTTCACCTTCATCATCCATATCACCTAAGTCAATCCTTCTTTGTACCTATCCTTCTACTTCTCTACCTCGAGCTTATTGAATTAGGATCTATCCACTTATAGGTCGAGCAATTTAGGGAGTATTTTGTGCAACCTCAGTGGTTGAAAGGCTAATGCATGTATAACCTTAGTAAGGTCAAATATAAGGTTAGCCATTGCATCCATTTGTTCATCTATACTTCTAAGGGTGCCTTGGGGTTATTGTCCATGGTGGACAACACCAGTATTGTCATGTCTAATACCAACATTGATACCGGGATTTGTCATTCTCTCTAATAAAACTTAATAACAAACTCAAAATCTAAGGAATAATAGATACTACTCCTCTATGATAAACACATACATTCTTCTACACGAATGCCCAACTAATCTATGAACACAACAACAACTCTAAATAACAATAATCCCAACTAAAACTTGCTTTATTTTTGCATGTTCAAAATAGGGCAAAATAAAGTATGTAACCATAGTAAACTACCATGTCTCCTACTTAAACACTTACAACTAACTTCTATGCAACTATAACACATTACCATAACAAACATAACTCATAAGAAATCTCAAACACAACTTACCTAAAAAAACCTTTACTCAGATACCAAGGTGATATGTCATACCAAGAATAGATAAGTATGATGATATCGGAGTAGGTCTAAGCTTGAAAACAAAGATGGGAAATTGTACGAATAACAACGAAAGTAAGTAAGCAAAACCACGAATGATTTTGAGCATGTAACAGCACCAAGGAAGCTCTGTGTACCTACAGTTCAACTCGATATGACATATAAGCTAGTCTAATGAGAATATTTGCTACCTAGCCTTGTGTAAGGGTTAGGATAAGAGTAAGAAGAGGGAAGTAAGCATGCTTAGCTTATAAAAAAGGGGAAGTATATTCAATATCTGATGTATATTCTTATGGCTACCTTTACAATGGGTATTTATACTCGAAATTGGGGTAACAATTATAAATAGAAATAACTAAAAGGTTAAAGTCCTAAAGAAGTAATGTACAAAGAATGAAAAAGGGCATAAAGAGAAAATCAAGAAAAATGTCCATCTTATACGGATGATTTTGTCATATGATTGCTCAGTTATGTAGCTTCACATGGATGGGTGACTTTCTAGCAGAAGAAGACAAACCATATGATCAGCTTAGGGTAATTGCCAAGTCGAGGTACTAAGCAGACATAAGGATCTTTTTGAGAAGTCGTGGGTGTAGATGTGCACTAGGGTCCTTGGTACCAATATTGTTGGGCTAGAGGTTAGCATGGTCATAGACGAGTAGGTGTATATGGGGTCAGATTATCAGAGCAACTCATACTTAGGTCAATTATATAGTTGGTTAGGTAAGCTATGCTGTCGTCTAAGTGCATTTTTAGTTAATAACTGGAGGCTATTGATAGTTACAAGAGGGTTCAACTCAAACATAGCATCGAGTCAATAGACTATAGTAAATTAGACTCATCATCTATAGGATGAAAAGAGAGAACTTGCCTTGTTGATGGTTGATTTTTGTCTTGGTGTACAAACACCTATAGCAAAAGAAAACGGCTATGGAGTCGCCTAAGGTACTTTAATATGGTCACTTCGATACCTAGGATAGCCCTCTTGTCATGTAGAGAGAAATGTTAAGTAGTTCGGAAAAAAATGAGAGAATGGAAGAGGGTCTCCTTACCTAAGGGTCTTACCTAGTATTTATAGTGAGTTAATAAAGATTTTCCTTAGATTGGGTCATTGGACTAGGCTTAGATATTAGGCCTACCATTATAAGCCTACATAGTAATTATCCAAAAACGACTATTAACATTTGCCCCCCACTCTCTTTAGTGATAAAGTTAGAAAAGAGAGTATTTAGGGAGGTTAATTTTATAAGATTTCTAAAGAAATTTAGAATTATAGCCTAAAGAGGCTAAAGTGCTCAAACAACCAAAGGCTTAAAGAGGCGAAAAGCGAGAGTAATCAAAGCACTTATAAATATTGGTACGCCTTAAAAAGCGAAGGCCTGAAGTGGCTTGAGCACCTAGAGAGGCAAGGGCCTAAGGAGACCAAAGTACGTGAAGAGGCTTTGAATACTAAGCAAAAAACATTTGAAACCGTACTTTACTAAGTAACCTAAAAGAATCAAAACATGGATTGAAAAAAAAATACAACGTGATTCTATGATGTCAGGAATTCACTTTTCAATCATTACGATTGGTTATGCCTTTTTTTTTAATATATTGTTCTCATTGACAATGCTAATTGTTGATGGTTAATTTTCGTATTGGTATGTGAACACCTATAGTACAAGAAAACTACTACGAGGGGTATCAAAGGGTACTTCGATATAGCCACTTTGATGCCTAAGTTAACCTTCTTGTCATGTGGAAAAAAATGTCAAGTAGTTCAGAAAAAAATGAGAGAATGGAAGAGGATCACCTTACCTAGGGGTCTTGCTTAGTACTTATAGTGAGTCAATGGAGATTGTCCTTAGACCAAGTCAATGGACTAAGCTTAGACATTGGGCCTACCAATATAAGCCTACATAATAATTATCCAAAAATGCCTATCAACATACCTCGCCATGCTTTCTAGTCCTTGGACTTGAGTTCAGGTTAAAGGTTTAGTGGTTTGATTCCTATTATCTCCCATAGCTTGATGTGATCGAGTCTCCTTTAGAAACAGCATTGGTACTATCCAACGCATCAACTTCCACTTCTTTGCTTAGACAATTTCCCTTAGCATTCACAATTGGCATCCACCTCATACCCAATATGACCACATACGTACTCATTTCAAGTACTTTCATGTTTGTTCGGGATTCATTATCATAGATTCTTAGAGGATAATTCTTTACCACTTCTCTAGTTACCCCTATGCTTCCTATAGGCGTCTTTACTCTAATACTAGACTTTGTAGCTACCACCTATAATCTTGCTTGCTTGATAATCTTAAGGGTGATAAAAGAGTGAGTCACTCATGAATCAAACAAGGTGTGTACAAGTAAATTAGAGACATAGACATTCCCTAAACCAATTTATGATTTTGTCTTTTTAAATTTTCATTTATAACACATCTTTAACTCTTTAATTACTTTCTCATAGTCCTTTATACTTTACGAGACATTACAAATCTACAAGGAAATGAAAAGAAAGGGTAATTTACATGCTTGCAACAAGTCTTGTGTTAATGCATCTCCTTCCTCAAAATTAGCAATAGCCTCATAATTTTCATCATCTACATAGTCCTATTTGCCTTCTAAGTTTTAAATACTGGGATGCATAGGTACGCTTTCTTTAGTTTATATGGGTCTTAGCCCACCTATTTGTCTTTAGGTTAATAGCTACCGAGAAGTGCCATAAGGTGAGCTAGTTAGGTAGCCTGAGTAGTCTTCCTTTACGGACAATTAGGAATAATGTACCCTATCTAATTGCTTATGAAATGGTCATGTTAGCTCTCTTAGGACCCTCAGCTATGTAATGACTGCCCTCTCCACAAAAGAATCATCTTTGTTGAAGCTGGGGATACTCTCACAGGTAATGTGCTCCCTTACACTTCCAACATCTCATTGTGTTGGAACTTACAGCAATTGGCCTCAGTTGTTGGCCACAAATCTGCATGATCTTCTTCCCTTTCTTAGAAAAGCTAGGTCCTTCAAATGTCCTCTTCCCAAATATGTTTACCTTGTGTCTCTCAATCTTGTCCACAAAATCTATAGCACTTTCAATAGTCCTTGCCATCTCAACTACTTCTCTAAAATCTCTAGGTTGGAACTCATGCATTCTGCACCTTTTCTTATAATCTAATCCTCTTATAAATGCTGGGGTCCTCAACTTGTCATTGACCTAAAACTCCTCATCAGTAAACTATAACAGTCTGTTAAACTCAAACTCATATTGATTCAGGTTATGATTTCCCTTCTCAATGGAAAGAAAAGCAACACTATACTACAACCTCAACGTCTCTAGAAAATAGTTTGAAATGAGTTCCCTCCTATACACTTTCTAAGTAACTAGACCTTTTACTATCCTTCTCTTAGCCTCACACTAAGTCTTGCCATGAAGCTTAAACATTAAGTACCATAAGTAATCCTGATGCATTGTTGGCTAGCAGTCCCATTACTCATGCACACCTCCGAGACCTCTAATCCTTCTCCTAAAGAATTATCTCTCGACAACCTGTCGATGACGAGAAACTATACATCGAAGAACGGTGGTTGATCTCCTTGAGCTCCCCATGTTATCATACATTCATTTGTTCACTCAATAGTGATGATACTGATCATTCCCTTATCGAGGACCTTGTACTAAGTACTCCGACCAACTGTTGCCGAGAATCTCTTGCCCAGTGATGAGAGACTCACTTAAATGGCTGAGTAATTTTCTCTCGTTATACCACCATCTCTCTCTCGTCCTGGCCCCCTTAGTGCCGCAACATTTTGACCCTTCCTACTTACTGTGCTCAGAGAATATTCATACAGAACTAATGTTACAATGTCAGCTGTCTATCACATCTAACATTTAACTATTTTTCCATTTTTGGTTTGTTGTCCTTTTTTACCCTTTTCGTATGTACTACGAATCCTCTTTTTGTAAATGCTTTTTTCTAATTTCTTTATGTATAATGCTGCCTTAAGGACTTACTATAAATAGTCCTTTTCTCTTCTAAGCCGGAGATATAACTTATATCTTAATATTAAATACTCTGTTCTTATGAGACAATCTTCTCTAAGTCCATACCCCTTACACTCTTATCTAATCTTGCTGAGTAGCTCAAGATTAGTGGCGGATGGACCTTGACATCAACTTGAATGTCATATCAAGTGTAGTGTTAAGTCGTGCTATGTTTGTTGGTGAATTACATCATTCAAATAGCTTTACATCAACTACTCTTGTTCAGTCGTGGACCCTTTCCCTCTAATTTTTTTTTATATCTCGAAGGACCCATTCAGTATAATTTTTTCTTTATAAGTCCTAGTGATAACTAAGCTCCTAGGTACACCATATATTCCTGGTATTAGAGCTTAAGGTTAAGACCAAGAGCTGTGTAGTGTTAGTTTACTGTGTCTACTATTTGAGATATTTTTATGTAAAAAGCATTTGACTGAAGTATTCTTGTTGAACCTTTTATTGAGAATGTCAAACAAGATCTTGTTACTATGGTAGCCAACTTAGCTATCTTAGTAAACAGGGTCTTAGAGGTTGGACTACGCGAAAGAGTTGATAAGTAAGGCCAGGAAACGAGAGATAGGCTGAGGAGGCAAATGATCGAGAAATCTTCAAAAGCCTTTCATATGAACCAAGCACCTCTGCAACATGCCGATAAAGTTGCGAGAAGAAGGTTAGAGTTGGACGAAGTGGAAGAGTATGAAGAGGAAGAAGACCAGTATGATGGGATGGATGAGCATAAGTTTAGAGTGCCAAGAGGTGCTAGGCATCTTAAAGTATAGATTCCTAGCTTCAATAGGTCTGGTAGTACTGATGACTACCTCAACTAGGAAGAGAAGATTGAAAAGATATTTGACTTCTATGATTATGAAGATGCTATCTACATTAGGGTAGCCGTGTTAGAATTTTCTAGGTATGTGGCAATATGGTGGAAGAAGCTACAGAATGTTCAAGGGCCCAATGCAAAGTCCATACATGGAACAAGATGAAGTGAGTTCTGAGAAGTAGGTTCATTCTTGAATACTATAAATAAGACACTTTCCGACGACTTTAAGACTTGAGGCAAGGTAACAGATTTGTAGATAACTATGTCCAAGAGTTTCAGTTGCTCATGATATGATGTGATGTTGATGAGCCTGAGACTCGAACTATAGCATGGTTCATCTTCGGACTCCAAAATAAGATAGGTCACGTCATGGAATTGCAAAGCCTTACGACTCTAGATGAAACCATCCTTGTTGCCTAGAGAGTTGAAAGACAATAGCGAAACCAGGCTAACTGAATGTCGAGTAACAGAACAATGATGCCGAGTAGGAATGGTTTGCTGAGTGGAACTAGGAATAACAGGGCATCAAATAGATCCGAGGTTTAATGTTAAGGTCATACCTTAAGCCGACCAAACAAGGATCGAGGTAAGAGCAAGATCGAGTAGCTTGAGATCTAAAGAGACTAGGGTCAGAGCTCAAGACAGAAAACTTGAGAAATAAAATATTTTAAGTGTCTTGGCTATGGACATATAGCTAGTCAATGTTTGAATCACCGAGTCATGACCATCAAGGGAGATAAGCCCCAGCTTGAAGTAGAAAGTGCAAGTAAAAAAGAGGAAGAAGTAGCAACTGATCAGATGCTAGAATAATTTGATGAAGATTCGGGAGTCGAGATACCCCTTGAAGGCAGTACTGAGTATTACTTTGTTGTTTGGTGATCTCTTGTGACTAATGAGAATGAGCAAAGAGAGAACCTTTGATATGAATTGCCGGGTGAATAGCAAGCTATATGCAGTGATCATTGATGGAGGAAGCTGTACTAACATCATTGCGTAAGGGGCGGTTAAGGCTATGAAATTGCCAACTCTTCCACACCCCATGCCATATAAGATTCACTAGTTGAATGAGAGAGGAGGATTACACGTTTCTGAGCAAGTCAAAGTACCTGTTACTTTTGGTGATAGGTATAGGGATGAGGTATTGTGTGACATCTTGCCCATGTGTGCATCTCACATATTACTCGGCCGACTATGGCTATTTGACTTGAAAGTGCTACGCGATGGGTATGGAAACACCTATATGTTTCAAAAGGACGGGAAGAAAGTTATATTGACACCTATGAGTCCTAAGGACGAGCAAGAAGCCAAGAAAAGGTTGTTAGATCGTTGTAGCGGAAGTCGTTGGTGATTTCTAGAGTACAGTTTGCATAAGAGGTTAAGGCCAAGGGGTATGTACTCCTCTTGGTCAGGAGACTCTTAGAGGTTAAAGAGGCCGAGAACTTGCCTGCCAAAGTGTAGCAGCTACTTTAAGAATTTGCTGACTTATTCCCTACCGAAATACTGAAAGGATTACCTCCCTTGAGAGGAATTGAGTATTACATTGATCTTCAACCTAGAGCAGCCTTACCAAATCAACCTGCCTATAGACTTAATCCTAAACAGGTAATCGAGTTGAAAAAGCAAGTTGATGAGTTGGTGCATCGTGGATATGTTCGTAAGAGCATGAGCTTATGTATCGTCCCAACCGTACTAGTACCTAAGAAAGATGGATCATGGAGGATATACATTGATAGCCGTGCCATCAACAAGATTATTGTTAAGTACTGATACCCCATCCTACGATTGGATGACATGCTCGATGAGTTACATGGCGCATGCATCTTTTCGAAGATATATCTAATGAGTAGCTATCATCAAATACGAATGAGATCGAGAGATGAATGGAAAATAGCCTTCAAGACTCAGGATAGTCCATTTGAGTAGATGGTTATGTCATTTGATTTAAATAACACACTGAGTACATTTATGAGGCTCATGAATCATGTACTCAGAACATTGATCAGCAAATGCGTTGTGGTTTATTTTGATGATATTCTGGTTTACAGTACTGACTTCTTGTTCATATTGAACATTTGAGATTGGTTTTTAGCATACTCCATGCTAAGAAATTATTGGTAACTTAAAGAAATGCACTTTCTATCAAAGCGAAGTTATATTCCTTGGATAGTTGTTTTAAGTAGTAGAGTTCATGTAGATAAGGAAAAGGTCAAGGCTATTAATGAGTGGCCTACACCAATAAGTGCAACCAAAGTCAGGAGCTTCCATGGCCTAGCCTTATTCTATTGAAGATTTATCTAGAACTTCAACTCTATAATTGTACCGTTGACTGAATTGACTAAGAAGAATGTTTAGTTTAAATGGACAGAAAAGGCTTAGAGGAGTTTTGAAGATGTAAAGTGTAAGCTAATGTTTACTCTAGTACTTGCCCTGCTAAATTTTGAGAAGGTGTTTGAGGTTGAATGTGATGCATCTGGTCTCGACATTGGTGTTGTACTTATGCAGGAACACTTACCTATTGCCTACTTTAGTAAAAAACTTCGAGGTGTTGCCCTAAATTACTCAACCTACAACAAGGAGTTCTATGCCCTTATCCGTACACTTCAAAACTGGTAGCATTACCTATTGCCGAGAGAATTCATTATCTATTCTGATCATGAATCTCTCAAGCATCTTCACTGGTGGTAGAAGCTTTCTCGACATCATACTAAGTAGGTCAAGTTCTCGAAGACCTTTTGCTATGTCATCAGGTATAAGAAGGGAAGCACCAATATAGTAGTTAACACACTTTCTCGTTGTCATACCCTCATCACGACGTTGCAAGCTAAAGTTCTTAGATTTGGCACTTTACCTGATTGATATGAGCATAACCTATATTTTAGGCTTTTAGTAGCCAAGTGCAGTGATAGAGAAGCTGCAAACGAATTCTATTTTAGTGAAGGGTTCTTGATGAAGGGCAGGCAGATTTGCGTACCGAGTGGGTTTGCAAGGGAGCTATTAGTTCAAGAAGCTCATGCTGAGGGTTTGGCTAGCCATTTTAGGGAAAAGAGGACAATTGAGATATTGAAGGAGCATTTTTATTAGCCTAGGATGATTAAGGATGTACACTGAATACTTGAGAAGTGTAAGATGTGTAAGTATGCAAAAGGGAGGAGAGAGCCCTATAGAGAATATATGCCCCTGCTGATTCTCGAATAGTCGTGGATCGATATAATCATAGATTTCATGCTTGGCCTTCCCTACATGTTGAGAAGATATAATTTGATCATGGTAGTGGTCAATAGTTCACAAAGATGGGCTACCTTATTCCTTACTATAGAACTAATGATGCTTTATTCATTGCTTACCTCTTTTTACAAGAAATTGTGCAACTACATGGAGTGCTAAGAAGTATTGTGTTTAATCATGATTCAAAATTCATGAGCTCCTTTTAGAAAACCTTATGGAGGAAACTCGATACTAAGTTCCTATTCAGTACCTCTTGCTACCCTTAAACAGACGGCCAAACTGAAGTAATTAACAAAATCGTCGGTAGTCTCCTGCTTGCTACTGTTGGAAAGAACTCTCGTGACTAGGATTTAGGCCTATGCATAATTGAATTTGCTTACAATTTCTTAACTCACAGCTCTACTAGAACATCACCATTTGAGGTTATTTATGAACATAACTTGAATATGCCCTTAGACTTAGTTAATAGTCCATCTATACAAGGGGGCAATCAATTTGGCCTGGAACATGCCGAGGAATTTCACAATTAACACCAAAGAGCTACCAAGCAATTGACCAAAACTGTGGCTCGATAGAAGGAAATAAGAAGCCGTAGAAGGAAACAAATCATTTATGCTCTTGGGGACCTTGTTTAGATCCATCTTAGCAGAGAACACTTCCCTAGCAAGAGGATGAACAAACTATTACCTCAAGCGGATGGACCTTACAAGATCCTAAGGCGCATTAATAATAATGCCTACAAGATTAGGCTACCCGAATGTTTCATCATATCTACCACATCTAACATTGCTGACTTAACTCCATATGTGGCCGATGATGATGAAGGCTAAGATTTGAGGGCAAATCTTCAATAACCTCAAGGAACTGATGCACTACCGGCCAATGATCCTATTACTTGCGTGTGCCTCCAAGGTCTCTAATCTCTTTCCCAAAGAATTATCTCTTAGCAACTTGCTGATGATGAGAAACTATACATCAAAGAAAGGTGGTTGAACTCCCTAAGCTGCCTACATTAACATACGTTGATCTGTACCTCAGTAGTGATGATGCTTAACATTCCCTTACTAAGGACCCTGTACTGAGTACTCTAACCAACTGTTGCCAAGAATCTCTTGCCAAGTGACAAGAGACTCACTTAAATGGCTGAGTAGTTTTCTTTTAGCATAACAACATCTCCCTCTTGTGCTGGCCCCCTTAGTGATGCAACATTTTAACCCTTCTTGTGTACTGTGCTTAGAGAATAATCGTACGGGACCAATGTTGCACTGCCAGCTGTCCATCTTGTTTCATATTTAACTACTTTTCCATATTTGGTTTGTTGTTCTTTTTTACCCTTTTTGTATATACTAAGAATCCCCTTTTTGTAAACACTTTCTTCTAATTTCTTTATGTATAATGCTACCTTAAGGACGTACTATAAATAGTCCTTTTCTCTTGTATGCTAAAGATATAACTTACATCTTAATATTGAATGCTCTGTTCCTATGAAACAATCCTCTCCAAGTCCATACCCCTTACACTCTTATCTAATCTTGCCGAATAGCTTAAGATTAGTAGCGGCTGGACCTTGACATCAACTTGTACATCATATCAAGTGTAGTGTCAAGTTGTGTTGTGTTTGTTGGTGAGTTACATTATTCAAGCAGCTTTACATCAACTATTCTTGTTCGGTTATGGAAGTAGTTCCAACGAGCTTGAAAATGATGAACAGCTGAGGATAGCTGTTGAGATGAGAAGAAGGGAAAACCAACATGTGTTGAGAAGAAGAAATGAAAGGTGTGTTGACTCCAAAACAATTCAAGAAGCTTGGAGAAGAGAGCTAAGGTCGAGAAGGAACATGGCCAAGTAAAGCTCTAATAGAAGTAGCTGATCTAAGGTGAATCGAGTAGCTTGGAATGTAAGGAATGAACCTCGAGCACCTAGTTGAGGAGTTAACAATGTCAAGCTAAAACTGCTAACGTAATGAATTCCTTGATTGAGTTCCTTGAGTAGAGAAGTTGTTTGAGTGCTATGAGTATGATGAATGAACAATGGTTAAGCTGGCTTCATTATCCCTTATTGATTATGTAAGTCTTTGGTAGGATAAGCTAGTTGCTAAGCGAGATACCAAAGGAGAAGAGCCCATCAGAACTTAGAGGCTCATGAAAAGATTGATGAACGAACACTTTGTATTGACTTATTTCAAGCAGGAGATGCTCCATGCTTTGTAGCACATGAGATAAGGTTAAAATACTATTGAAGAGTATTTGCAGGAGTTTGAGACCTTAATGATGAGATGTGAGATTGCCGAGCCATAGGACCATACCATTGCTAAATTCCTGAGTCGACTTCAAGACGACATTGCTAACATAATTGAATTGTAGCCATTTAACTCTCAAGACAAGCTAATTAATTTGGCATTAAGAGTGGAGGGGAAAAGGAGAAGAAGGCATCAGAGGTTGAGCAGTCGACCTCAACAAGGTAGCCCTAAGCCTAAGAGGTATGTTGAGAGAAGGGAAGAAAATAAGCTAGAGAAAGGAGAGCCTAGTCAACTAACCCCATGTCGAGAAAAAGATTGCTGAGAAAGAAAAGGCACTCGGTAATAAGGCTTGAGAAGTGAAGTGCTTCAAGTGCTTAGGTTGCAGACACATTGCGTCCCAATGCTTGAGTAAGATGGTCATGTTCTTAAAAGTTGAAGGGCTCGAAGCTCACATCGAGAGTTAAAGTGATAAGAGCTCAGATGACTAGTTGATAAAACAAGATGTCTATCTTAAGGACCTTAATAAACTCTTAACTATAGCCATATAGGCTGACCTAAAGGAAAATCCCAGACAAAGGGAAAATTTATTTCATACATAGTGAATAGTTATCTATATGTAATATGGCTTATAAGTGAAAATAAGGGAATTGTCTTAGATGAAATTCTTTTAGGATTTGGTTCTCAAATTAATTTGTAGGTTGTGATTTGCCTCTTAAGAAATTTTAGAATTTTCTAGAGTTGAATAAAATTTATTCAAATTATATTTTTAATTATTTATTTAGACTCGTAAGTCCTTGATCATCTTAAGTTTTAAGGTTTGAGTGAGTTTATGTATGTTTTATGGTTTTTCACCAACTTAGGAGTAATTGACTTACACTTAGGAGTTTAAGGTTCAATTGGTTTAATTATTTAGGATCATCACTTTGTTATGCAACATATATATATATATATATATATCATATGATAGATTAAGAAAAGAGAAGGAAATTTCTTAGTAAGAGATTTATATATACATATATATTGTGGGACTACTTATGTACATAAGTAAAATTAATTTTGTAAATTTATTAATTTATTCCTTTAACTAGCTTAGTTTTGTTATTTATTATTACTTGAAATAATCTTTCATTTGTTTGTTATCAGTTTTATATGATTTCACATAATTATTGATAATTTTATTAATTTATGGCTTTTCAAGCATTAAGATAATTTTATAGAGTTTTAAATTTTTTTTTTGATTTAATATTTACGGTTTCTATTAAGTTTAAGTTTACATATATTTTTTTTAAAAGTATATGTATGTAGGGTTTGAAGTTCGTATTAAGTTCTAAGTTCAAAATTTTAATCGATTTTTATTTTATGATGTTTTGTCGACTTAGGGAAATATCTACAATACTTGAGTCTGACACTCTATTTAGAAGGTTAAATTTATAGAGTCTACAGACTTCCTTAGGGTTTAGGCTTAGTTTAGGGCTTCGGACTTAGTTTTTGGTTTTAGGCCTTGCACTAGACTTTTTAGGCTTTTATTTAAGTATTCTAAGTTGAATTTTCTATCCAAAATCAATAGCTTTTAATTTGGGCTTTGGTATTGCTCATGTGGGCCTAAATAGGTTGTATTCATTTGTTTAAGGCCTTAACTTATGAAGGTGCTTATAGGGAATCTCTAGAATGAGCCTTAAAACATAATGGACCTTCTATATTTTATTTAATAAGCCTATTAATTTAGGGTTCAAATCTAGTAACTAAGTTATTAGACCTTAATGTTTACTCTTTTAGGGCTTTTTAGGCTTGTTTTGCATTTTAAGGCCTTTAGCCCAATTCCACTTATCATTTTAGGCTTGAGCCCATTATAGGCCTTAAGTTTGGTCTAATTTTATTAAGGTTCTAGATTTGGTTCTGGAATGTAAGTTAGAATGTGGGTCAGAATGTCAATTAGGTGAAAAGATGAAATAGCCTGATATACAAAATTTGTGTTGGAAATTGATGTAGGATGGTTGGCTAATTTTTGATATTATATTTGTCTTTAATATAATTCATTATATCATTCATGTGCATTCAACCATAAAGTTAACATAAAAATGATAAATTAATAGTATTATAACAATTAGACATTTAACAAGTGTTTTTATTAAAATCTCTTGTCTAAGAATCAAAGTAGTATGGTAAGAAAATGAGATATATTAGTATCTACATGGTGTTGAGGAGGTTAGAAACTATGTCAAAAAGTATGCTGGAAGGATCTTGGATACAAAAAGTAAGATAGAAACCATGTTAAAAAGTACTTGAAACTGAAGTTGTCTTAAAAGGAATGATACCATGTCTTAGACCTCAAAGTGTAAGTAAGTTAATAACCTTAGGAGGAAGTATCGTATACGTTTTGTTTAGGTGAAGTAAGCTTAAGAGGAACTTCTAATGCAAGAGTAAGCTTTAGGAATTTGCTAAGTAGCCTATGTAAGTGGATAATATGAGCTAGAGTAGATTTAATCTACTCATAACTTATCTAATTATATTTAAATGATTGGTCTTGTGTATGTGAATTTGTCATGTTGACTAATGAGTTGCTGTGATGATTCTTGATTTGCTAGGTATATATATTGCCGGTTGATTCATGTTTTGTGAATGCAATATATGTTGTTGCTGCTTTGCTGATTGATCTTATTAAGCTCAATTTTATACTATCTTGATAAAGAGATTAGGTACTAACCTTACCTCTTAAGGTGTTCACTTAAGTGAACTCGATACCAAGGCCTTAGAAATGAGAATGTAAATGAGATTAATGAATACTTGGCTAAAAAACAAAAAGAGACGAATAAGCTTACTTGGGCCATTTGATAGTTACTTAGTCATCCTTAATATGCAATTGATATACCATGGTATGACATGAAAAGGACCTACAAGTCAAGTTTTCAAAAATTGATATTTTTCTCGGTTAAGCCTTATTTTGAAAACCAGTTACAACTTATTTTTGCGAGCATAGTTTTGTAACCTAAACACCTTAGCTTAAAAAGACCAGTTTTAGAGCATATACAATTGTATAACTTGGGCTAAGATGAGTTTATTAAACTTTAGTCTAGATTCTTAGACCTTGAATTGTTTCTAGATGCTTGAATTGAAGTTAACTAATTGGATGAGGGCTAGGGCTGGGGTTAGGTTAGGAAATCGATACCTATGCATGTCACGTGCATTAGCATGGCATGTGTTTGTTGCATTTGCATTACTTAGTTAAGTTAAAGTGTATTGTGATTGACTTAATGAATTTCTTATGTATTCATAATGTGGTTCTACTCATATTATTTTTTGTTTATCTACTCTTACTCAGCTCATAATAAGCTGAGGGGATAAGTTTTCTTGTCCTCCAGTTTTGAAAAATGATAGGCCATTCTAAGAGTAGATAAGGTTGGTCATATCAGCGGTAGTCCCAAGCTTGCAAAAAGCTTGAAAATGAGGATGGAAAAAGTGCATGAAATAGGAAATGAACAATCAAACTATGGTCAACTCCAACATATTATGCACTAAGGAACTATCAATGACTCATAATGTGAACTTGATATGACATACAAGTTAGTTCGGTGAAGGTACTCGCTGTTCATAAGCATTTTTTTATAACTATTTAATGGGCTTATTTAACCAGCCCAATAATTAAATTTGGTCAAATAATTTAGTATGGGTATAGCTTATGCTGACCAACTATAAATACTAAGTGAGACCCCCAGGTAAGAGGACCCTCTTCCATTCTTTCACCCCCATAATCACTTGACAACTCTTCTTTCATAACAAGAGGGATGACTTAAGCAATGAAGTGATTGTTCCAAAGTAACCTCCAGTGCCCCTTGTAGCCTTTTTCTATTTTGCAAGTGTTTATGCATTAGGATGAAAATCACCATTCAACAATTGGTGACATCTATGGGAACATGCAATTCAACCCTATTGTTTTAGATGATTTATCAAAGTTTTGCTCTTTCCCTTTGGCTTTAAATTTGCATTAGTATTTCTTTTCTGTACAATCTCATGTCTAAGGATGTATCTATTCACATACTTAGAATCTGTCAATAGTTTTCACTATTCATACTTTATTTGTGCCATTGAAGTTCGAAAACCGATGGCTTTTATGGTTTTGTCAATTGGTGATTTTCGTGATTATGGCTCTATTAAAATTTGATAAAGCCATCAACTTTGCAAGAAGTACAGTCTTTATCATTTCAAAAGGGATGGAGCATCTTTGGAAAAGATGGCATCGAAACAATGGAGTATTTAAAAGATGAAGCTCATCAAATAATACAATAGTTGATATTTTATATGTAGTTCCTATTTTGTAACCACTAGCTAAAGCACCAAATCTTAGTGAAGAGGCATAAGTAGACACTCGTAAGAACTTTGAGAATGATAGTTCTCTATCTACTCAAATGTTGAGTGTTGAAGAAACACAAAACAGCTTACTCATTATGCAAAGGAACATGTGATTGATAGTTTAGAGCAACAAGTGATGTAAAATAAGCCTTCTTAGATCAATCTATTCCATTTATAACAATATTTAGAGCTAAGAGCCTTTTGATAAAGTAGCTCGAGTAGTATGTCTAAGGAAAAGCGAACCAACAAAAGGGCTAATTATATCAACTCCATTGAGTATCATAGAACAATTAAAAGTGCTAACCAAGCCCTACACAATAATTAAAGCTCTTTAATCAACAATTATTAAGCATCCATGCTCATTAAACAATACCAAAGCTACCATGCTTAAGCCTTACTACACATCGACTCTTGATTGATGAAAGATGAGTAAAAACTTCATTACCCTAATTTTTTATTTATTCACTATTTGCTTTCCAATATATGTGCTCTAAATTATGTTCATGCTAATCTATTATTGATATTCACATTTAATTCTTGGTTCCTATACTAAGATATATTCAGGTAATCGTGACAATTTATTTAACTCATATTTAGTTCATTCAACTCCCTATTAGCATAAGTACAATAACTTAAAAATAAGTTAAGGCTAAATAAACGCCCACCATTTTGAGCCTACGCAGACATAATCTACTAATGAGATACTTCTTAACAGCTCTAAGTCCTACACACAATGGACAATGAGTTAATATAAACTTAATTGCCCAGTTTAATAGATAGATGGAAAGCTTCTTAAAAACCCCAAGCCATTTAATTATAACGGGCAAAATATTCTATGTCCTACAATTGGCATAGACAATGAGTAAGTAAGCTGAAGCACTATACCTTAATGGATTAGAAGATAACTAGCCCATTTTATGGCTTCAATTAGCATATGTCATACCCAGCCTGGATGACCTGCATGCTTCCCTAGCCTTTTTAGGTACATTAGTCTCTTTCAACACTTATCTCTTCAGGTACTCCAGCCTCTTCAAGCCTTTGCTCTTTTAGGCCTACCACTATCTACAAGTGCTTCGGCTACTCTTAACCTTCACATCTCCAAGACTTTCCTTCTTTAAGCACTTTAGCCTTTTAAGGCTTAGATTACAAACCCTTCCAAAGATCCTATAGAATCAACCTTTGTAGATACTCTCTTTACTGACCTTGTCACTGAACAAAGTAGGGGGTAAGGGTTGACAAGCATTTTTTAATAATCATTTGGTAGGCTTATTTAATTGGCCTAATACTTAAGCCCAATCTAATAATTCAGTGTAGGTATAGCTTTCACTGACCAAATATAAATACTAGGTAAGACCTTTAGGTAAGCGGACCCTCTTCCATTCTCTCACTCCCATAATTACTTAACAACTCTTCTTTCATAACAAGAGGGATGAATTAGGCATCGGAGTGGCTACATTAGAGCACCCTCTAGTACCCCTCATAGCCTTTTTTTGTTTTGTAGGTATTCATGCACCAAGATGAAAATCACCAGTCAACACTTGCTACCTAACCTTACTTAAGGGTTAGGATAAGAGTGAAGGGAATGCTCATAAAAAGTGACAATGAAGTACATTCAATGTTAGAGATATATGTTGTGATTACATTTACAAGGATATTTATACTTGAAAAGTTAGGGCATCCTATTTAAAATGGAAAAGAGAAAAAGGGTGATGTCTAAAAGAAGTAATATACAAGGAATAATAAAGAATACAAATGAAAAATCAAAGAAATGGGAAATTGGTGCAATGAATCCTTTCATGTAATGTTAAATAGGGTGTTTCTAGTAGAAATAAACAAAGTTGTATGGTTAAGTTGGAAGTTGCTAAGTAGAGGTACTGAGCAGACTTGGGGGTTCTTGTGAGGAGACATTAGCTTAGAAGCGTTTAAGGGTTCTTAACATAACTATTACCGAACTAGTGGTTAGTACAGGTAGAGTAAAGCAAACGGTAGGATTGGCCAAGTAAATAGGAGAATATAAATCAAGTTGACATATGATGGTTGATAGAATTGAAACAACTTGACTTAGCAAGTGAAGTTATTCAATAGTAAGGATCACCTCAGCCTCCATTGGAGTTAGTTGGAAAGATAGAATATGCTTCGTAAGTCCTTCAAGACCTCGAGCTCAAGCTCATGTGAAGGGTCCAATTGCCTAATTCTTGTCATCCCCTCTAAGTTGATTTAGATTTGGGATTAAATCTAGCTGGTCATTGCTTTATTCTCCTTTAGGTCAGTAAAGGTTATGGTCGATGATATTTAAAGTGTTAGAAAATCCGTAGTCCTCAAGTAATTCTAGTCAATAGGCTTTGTCATTTTTATTTTGGAGTACTCTAAAGAAACCTTCTGCTTGGGCAAACAACTTACTCTTTCTCTTGTTCAAAAACCTCTCCTTGCTTAAGTGTAGCCTATTAAATCGCTTGGCTGAAACTACACTTTTTCTTTCCTTCAATCTTGTTTCTCAATTTCCTAGCAACTTAGTCAATCTATCGTATAACCTTTTGATATATCTACGGAATAGACTAGGCTTGGGCTCTTACTTTACGGTCTTCATGCTTAGGTATGGGTATTGGGTATAATCACAGGGTAGCTTTTGGTTGAGGCCATAGATGACTTTAAAGGGTGTTTGTTTGGTAGTGCTATGTATCGTGTGGTTGTAAGCAAATTCCATGATATGTAAACAGATATCCCAATCAGTTAAGTTCTTCCCTATTGCTACTTGAAGTAGTAATCCCAAAATGTAGTTGACTACCTTTGTTTGGGCATCAGTTTAAGGATAATAGGAAGTACTGAAGAGTGGTTTAGTCCCCATATGATTCTAAAGATTTCTTTAGAAATAGCTTAAAAACTTTAGATCTCTATTTGACACCACACTTCTTGGCATGCCATGCAAACAAACAATTTCTTGCAAAAAGAGAAAAATAATAGCTAAAGCATCATTAGTTTTTAAGTAGGGCACAATGTGCACCATTTTGTTGAACCTATCCATGATGAACATTACTGCATCCTTGCCTGAGTAGTTTGAGGTAATTAGAAGACAAAGTCCATGCTTACTCAAACTAAGCTTTGGTCGGAACAAGTAAAGGCATTACTTTCCTTTGCTCGGCTTGGCACTTGGCACTTAGCTCTTTTACATGTAGTGTAATCCTCAACAATCCGATGCACATCTCACCTCATCTTAGGCCAAAAGAATCTCCCATTCCATAACTCATGCATTCTCTTCTCTCTAACGTGTCTAGAGAGCCCTTTAGCATAAGCTTCCCTTACTAACAACTCTCATATAGAACTAGCCAGCACACATAGCTTGCCACTTTAGAATAGATAACCATCTTCTATATGATATTCATCCACTATTCTCCCTTCTCCATAGCATCTATAAATAGGACCAAAGTGAGAATCATGTTGATACTATTCTTTAATACTTGAAAACCCAAACAATTTAGTCTATAACTCGGTAAGAAGAACATGTCCTCTTGATAGAACATTGGCAATTGCTTTACTCTTGCCTTACTTGTATTTAATGACAAAGTTTTCAAAAAATTCAATCCATCAAACCTATCTCTTAGAGAGCTTTAAATGGCTCCTCAAATATCTTAAAGATTTATGATTAGTATATATTACTAATTCTTTTGGTAAAAGATCATGTTGCCAAACATGGAGAGCTTAGACTAATTCCAAGAGTTCTTTGTTATACACAAAGTAGTTTAGCTTTGCTCCATTGAGCTTTTCACTATTATAGGTAATAAGTCAGCTTTCTTGCATTAGCATAACTTTGATGCCAACACTTGATGCATCATATTTAAGCTCAAACACTTTCTTGAAGTATGATAAAGCTAAGATTAGGGTAGCGGTTAATTTTTCTTTCACTTCGACTGTAAACCTCGCGAATTTAGCTTCCTAAGAATAGAAACAAACGTCCAAACTGTAGATGATTTCCTAAACTCAAAAGAGCCAATGAGATTTAAAACCGATTAAAATCTCAATCCAAAACCTAAAGTGGATACGAAAAACCTTAAATCATCAATTGAACCCCTAACCACATTTGAAGACCCTAAAACCTCGAACCACATCAAAACCCTAAGATAACAATCGAAGATTTAATCGCGTAAGAATATATGAAACCCTAAATGTGGAAAACATTAGAGATTGTGCCCTAAAGTAATAAAAACCCTAAAATTATAACTTTAAGGAAACAAAAGCACTAAAACACCATAATTTACCTTAAAACCCTAATTGATAATATAATGCTCATATTGTGCCAAATCATTAGTAAAAGATTAGAGATGACCCTCATTCATGCTTATATGATTCAAATCCTCAAGTAATCCATTAGAAACTAAGATAATGAGTCATAGATTATATTTATCCCTTAAGTATGTAATTAAGGTAGTCTCACTTAGAGTTAGGGTTATAATTGAAGATTAGGTTACATATAGTGAACTTTAATACTCAAATTAGTACTTTTTGCATTTGTTATCCAAAGTAGTTTACCAAATGAGATATATAAGCTATAAAGACCTAAAGTAAGACCTCATCAACCATACTTACTAATCAATTCATCATATACCTCATTTCTTCCCATTTCCTTCATTTTTCCTCTAATTTCCCTTCATTACTACATTATGTGCACAAAATTACACATACTTAAGGAATGTTGACTAAGATAACACATGTTGACCAAAGTCCAAAAGTTGACCAAGTCAACACATGTTGACTAAAGTCAACATTTTGAAAAGTCAACAAAAGACTAAAGAGATAAAGAAAATATCACTTCCTTAATGATGGCTTTTCTTTTCTTTCTTTTTGATTTTTTTTCTTCTCCTTTTCTTCTCAATTGATGTCCACATCTTCTCCCCTTCTAGACCCCACCATTCTCCTTCTTCCATAAGCAAAACAAATAAAAAAGAAACAAAACAAAAACAACTTCCTCTTGCCGTGAGCTTCTTCTTCCTCTTTCACTTTCACAACTTCTCCTTTTGTTTCCATACTTTCAACACAACTAAAGGTATGTACTTAAGTTACTTTATGCTGCTTTCTATTCTTCATTAGTTAGTTAATTAGGTAGATTAGACAATTAGGCATGTGAAAAGTATGATCTTAAAGAAAAGAGCACAAAGTTCTCCTCTTTAAGTGTAGAAATCTAGGAATCATGAAGAAGAAGAAGGATATGCATGTGCATATGTCCTTAAGTATATGTATAAAAGGATATGCTAAAAGAATACAAGTATAAATACCTTTGTACATAAGTATACAATATGTACATAACCTAAAATAAGGTATATACTAACTATACATACATATATCATGTCAAATATACTCTTAAAATACAAAAAGAATGAAATTGTGAAGCTTTCTTAAAGGGCTATATAAGGCATACGAAAATACATATAAAAATGCATATGTCACCGTATGCGTATATGGGTATATGTATTAGTATATATATATTAGTACATAAGTACACATATTATTATATTATGAGTATAGGTAGGTATATAACAAATGTATATGTATAAGTACTTAATGACATATATATTTATATGTAATAAATGGATTACATAAGCCATGACATCATCTAAACATTACATAAGCCATGACATCATCAATTGATTACATAAGTGATGATGTAAGTGTAGGTTTATAATAGAAGAAATAATAAGATTACATAAGTACATAACATAGGTATATACATGAATTTAGAAGTCAAAAATCCCTTAAACCCTAATATACTTCCTAGATTGAATTAAATTTAATCAAGTATGTGGATCAGTAGCACTAATGTAAAATTTCCTAAGTGTAAAAATCAAATAGCTAATCCAATCATTAAATCCTAAACTAGGGCATAAACATAAGCAATAAGAATCATTAAACTTCAATAAGATAAAATTTCAATAAATTTAGTTCATATCATAAAACACGGGTCTTAACGTCCAAAACGGACATTACCGTGTGAATGTACGTTCGAAAAGGATGAAAAACGACTATAAGTTCGCAAATATCGGAATCAGAATGAAAAAAGTTACAAAATACATAAAGGAAGCCTCATACCTTACTAATATAAGAAAATAGTTACTATTAATCTCATGGAGTATGGTAACCCTATACACACTATACTCGGGTTAACCTTATACACACTATAGTCGGGTTATATTGGAAGAAACTAGATAAACTACAATAGACTTTTAGTTAACTAAGGAGTCTGAATTCTCGGAACACTTATAAGTTTTACCATTTTGATTTAGGCATTCGATATCGAGTCCTAGAAACCCTAAAGGCTTGGAGAATGAGCAATAATCCAGGTGAGGGAGTTCTGATGACGTGCTATTTGCTTGTGCGTGTTACTTGTATGATGTTTTGCTGTTTCCTATTGCTTGTATGTTTGAATGACTGTTCTGCTAGTATGCTATCATCCGTGTGATCACCATTTTAAATTGATAAATATAAATATTTGACTAAATAACCGGTTCTACTCGCTGCATGTCTATGACTTAGTAAAGGTATGAATGGAGAGTGCTAGCCTTGCAAAAATCTTAAGAAAAGTATTTTTCGAAAAAGGTTTTTCTATCCATGAACAAATTTTTACATGATCGCTGTAAGGGCTTGAGGAGCCATAAAGAGTATTTTTAACGTTAAGGTAAAGCTAGCATGGGTTCTCTACTTGATAGCGAGAGGACTCGCTTTATTGTACCTGTAAGGCCTTGGTTAAATTTTGGTTGCGAGAGGACTCGCATTTTGTGCCCGAGGGGCCTTGGAGGGTGGATAGTCCTAGTTTGGACTCCCCCTATTTGGATTGAAACTCTTTTTTCGGCTAGGGTAATAGTCGAGTTTTGCCTAGTGGGGTGGTGCCCCTAGGTAGCCTCATGCGGATAAGCTGAGGTGCCCTGTACGGGTAAGTACAGGGGATAATCAAAGTGTAGATGATGTAATTCTACACCTTCCATAGTTCCGAACTCCTATGGATGTATTGCTTGCATTCATCACGCCTGCATTCATTATGCATGTGGATCGCTTGCTTGCATGTCTGATAATAATGTGTGAAAACTTACTTGATCGCTAGTGGTGAGGAATGAACTCACTGAGCTATTTTATGCTCATTCCCCCTTAGTTTCCTTTGCAGGTTTACATACGATGGGATTGGGATATGTCTCGAGTGTTGAGTACGAGATGAAGATATGTACATTAGTATTAGAAGTAGTTGAGTACTTTTTAGATGATACATAAACATCCTTTGTAGAAAATATTTATTTATTAAACCTTACTATAATGTTAGTATATCCTGTCTTATTATTTGGTAGGGAATACCGATTCTCTGAGGTTCTGAGGAACTGTGGGATATCGGACATCCATAGTTATTTATAATTATATATTATGTCATGTTATAATAAATTAATTACTTGAAAATCATTAACCTTAGTGATTTATAATTTAGAGTCTTGCAATCTCTGACTTGCAAGACGGTTTTCATACCATAGGTGCATACATGTTATGGAAATTTTAAGTAATCCTACTAGGCCCCCTTTAGGGTCCTGACATCGGCAAAGCTTCTCTCTTCTTTATCTCCTCATTTAAACTTTACATTCTTCTTTATTAGCTTGATAAGGGGTGTAACTATTGAATAAAGCCTTGAATAAGATGGCGATGAAAGGAAGCCAATCCATGGAAACTCCTTACCTTAGCATAAGAAGATGGGGTTGGCCACTTAACAATGGCTCAAATTTTCTCTTCATCAACCTTCAACCCTTCCCTATTAATTACATAGACTAGGAAGATCACCTCGTCTTGGTAGAAACAACACTTCTTTAAATTTGTAAACAATTTCTTTGCTTTAAGTACATAAATAACAGCTCAAAGATGGCCAATATGACTCACCAGGTCGACATTATATACATGGATATTATCGAAGTAGACCACTACAAACTTCCCATCTAGATTTCTCAAGACATAATTCATTAGTCTTATAAAGGTGCTTGGAGTGTTTGATAGTCCAAATGGCATTAATATTTACTCATACAAACTATGTCATGTCTTGAAAGAAGTTTTCCACTCATCACATTGTCTCATATGAATCTAGTGGTAACCTGACTTTAGGTTAATCTTGTTGAATACTCTAACACAACTCAATTTGTCTAGCATATAATCTAACCTTGAAATGGGGTACCTATACTTGATCATGATCTTGTTTATGATCTACTATCTACACACATTTGCTAAGTACCATCCTTCTTCGGTACAAGCAATGCAGGCATAGCATAAGGGCTAAGACTTTTTCTTACATATCCTTTTTCTAGCAACTCATTCACTTGCTTCTAGAGTTTAGCAGCTTGCTTGGGGATCATCCATTAAGCCAGTTTGTTTGGTAGAGCAGCATTAGGTATTAAGTCAATGTAGTGTTTAATGCCTTGGAAAGGGGGTAATGCTTTAGGTAACTGTTCAGTAAGTAGGATTGCATACTTAATCAATATCTCTTTGATCTCTAGGGGTATTACAACTTGCTCCTTTAGCTTTAAAAGTTTCTTGATCAATAGAAAGGTCAGCATGTTAGCTTTAGTAGCTTCTTGGAGCTCGACATGGCTTAGAATCAAGGTGATCTTTGATCCTTAAGCTAGTTTAGCTTGCAATTTGCTAACTTAGCTTGGTGTCATAGGGTTTAAGGTAATCTTCCTTCCATCTTTCTAAAACTATCATAAATAACCCTTTGATCAAAAAGCCAAGGTTGGCCTAGCAACGCATGGGATGCACACATAGGCAATACATTATAAATGATCTCATCAGAATAGTTTCTAAAAGAGACCAATAGCAATACTTGTTGAGTGACATGTAATGCTCCTTTCTTGTTTAGAAAAATGTAGCTTATAAGGCCTCGTATGTGAAGTTGTTGGCAAATTGAGCTTCTAAACTAAGTTGGTAGACATTACATTAGTGCAACTTCCACTATCTACTATGAGTGCACATATTTTCTCATTCACCTTGCATGTGAAGTAGGACAAGTTATCTCTCTACTCCTCTTTGGTAGAGGGTTCAATACTCATCGTACGTTAGATAACCAAAGTTAACTTGTCCAAATCTTGAGTTAAGTACATCTTCCTCAACCAGTTTGTCATTAACCTTAACTTCTTCCTCTAATTCTCTTTTCTCCTCAAGTTCCATATCCATCTTATCTACTTCAATCTTTAGGGTATCACCCTTAGTGATCATAGTCCTCTTATTTGAACATTAGGTGGCCATGTGCCCAAATCCCTAGCACTTAAAGTTCTTATTTTAGCTTATCTTCCTTATAGATCCTTATCATTTCTAATAAATTCTCTTTGGCAACTCCTAGTTGGTAGGACAACCCTTTAGCTCAATTATTTCCTTACTCTTCTACTAGGGTCAGAGCTCTAGGGAGTTCAGTTATCGCTTTGAACAGGTCAGTGAGATTAACCTGGTCAGCTCACTAGATGTTGGCTCGACCTATTCCTCCTTTGTCTCTCTACTTATTAGGCAATTTTGATGGCCTCATCTAATGTGGAAAAATGTTGTAATTACACTACGTCTCAAATATCATATCTCAATCTAGTATGGAATATGGGAACTATTTAGGCTAAAGGTTCATCTACCTCACATTAGATCATAAGTAGTTGGAATTCTCAAATATACTTGTCAACAGTTTGACTACCTTGTCTTAGCTCTTGAAGATGAGTAAAAGTATCTTGTAGCTAGGTATCTAGCACAAATCTATTTTTGAGGATTCTTTTCATCCTAGGCTAGGTGCTAACCTCTCTATATCCTTCTCTCCTTCTCATGTTCTAAAGGTTTCTCCACCATGTCGTAGCATATCTTGAGAACTTTACAGTAGCAACTCTCATTTTCTCGCTATCCTCATATTGGTAGTTGTCAAAGACTCATTCTACTTTCTCTTCCTAATCAAGATAGTCATAAGTATTTCCAAGACTATTGAAACTCGAGATTTAAAGCTTTATAGGGTTGGTAGCTTGGTGTACTCGAACTTATTCTTCTACTTCAACATACTCTTCTTCTTTATCCTCTTTATCTACTTCACCCAAGTTAATCCTTCTCTATATATGTTCTCCTACTCTTTCACCTTGATTTTGTCGAGTTGGGATCCGTCCTCTCATACGCTGACTAGCTTCGGTAGTATTTTCAATAGGATCAATAGTCTAAAAGGCTAATGTATGAACAACTATAGTTAGGTCAGCTATCAAGTTAACCATTTTGTTAAATTGCTTATTAGTGCTTCTAAGAATATTTTGAGGTTACCAACCATTACAGAAAATGCCACTATTAACATCTGCCATTCTGGCACTTACACTCAAATCAATCATCCTTTACTCAACCTCATGCTTACATGAACAGACTGCACTAGGGTTTCTCACAAAACAATACACACTTATGGTTCTTAAACACCTAACTTACTACTTCACAATAAATGTACAATTACTATTTATTCTTCAAAGTTCAAAACAAAGTACAACAAGGTACACACAACAACAAACCACTACATCTTCTATTAACTCAAACACTTATAGTTAGTTCTAACATAACCACAACATAGTCTACTATAACCAATACTATAAACTACATAGTAATAATCATAGATGCATACTAACTTACCCACTACAAACCTCTTCTTTGATACCAAGAGCAGATAAGATCGACTGTATCGAGGGTGGGTCCAAGCTTGCAGAAAGATTAAAAATGAGAATGGAAAAAGTGTATGAAATAGGAAATGAATAAGCAAGCTATGGTCAGCTTCACAAATATTATGCACCAAGGAACTATGGATGACTCACAAAGCGAACTCGATATGACATAGAAGCTAGCTTAGTAAGGGTACTCTCTAGCTAGCCTTACTCAAGGTTTAGGATAAGAGTAAAGGGAATGCTCATAGAAGAGACAATGAAGTTTATTCAATATTAGAGATATATGTTGTGGCTACATTTATAGAGGTCCTTATACCTAACAAGTTAGGGCATCCTACTTAAATGAAAAAGACAAAAAGGGAGCCATCTAAAAGAAGTAATGTATAAGAAATAATGGGTACAAATGAAAAATTAAAGAAATGAGCAATTAGTGAAGCGAATCCTTTCGCATGGTACTAGACACATAGCGATCAGTCATTAGGGGAACTTTTAGTAGAAATAGACAAAGTTGTATGGTTAAGTTAGAAGTTTCCAAGCAGAGGTGCTGAGCAAATGTAAGGGTTCTTCCAATGAGACATTAGCTTAGAAGTGTTTAGGGGTTCCTAGCATAAGTATTGCTATGCTAGTGGATGGTATAGGAAAAGCAAAGGAAATGATAAGACTGGTCGAGTAGTTAGGGTAATATGAATCAGGTTGGTACATGATGGTTGGTTGAATTGAAGAGATCAGCTTAAAAGGTAAAGTTGTTTGGTAGTGAAGATTAACTCAGTCTTGATTGGAAAGATAGAATCTACTTTGTTAGTCCTTCATGACCATGAGCTTAGGTTTGGGTCGGGGGTCCAATTGTCTAATTCCCATCATCAAGAAGTTAGCAAGGATCTCACATTATGAAAGTATGGAGACTCTAATACACTTATCTAGTATCTTAAGACAAACCATAAAGTAGAAGGTAAGTTAGAATATTGGTTAGAAAGTGTACTGGAGAAAAACCTTATGTAGTCAAAGTGAAGCAAAAACAAGATTTAAGCATTAGGAAGGAACTCTATGGGCTATGTGCAAAAGCCTTAACCGAAGATTATAAAAGTGATGTGTAGATCTTCTAATGAATTTGTATAACATAAAATCCTTTTAATGGGAGATGTGTATCGTATACGAATATTCAATCATTATACTCTGAGTTTGATCTACTGATGCAAATAATTCAATTATGGCTTATGATATTGTATAAGAGGAGATTAGGAGTCAAAGGTTTATATTGTTGTTTAATGATAGGTGAAGTATAAATTTTGGCTTATCTTCAACTCAAGGATGATAGTAACGAATCATCTTAAAATACCAAAAGTTGAGATAAATTTTTAAACAAGTACTTAGAAGATGAGGCATTACAATGAGTTAGCTAAACTTAGGTAAGAAAAATTGTTTTTAGTAAATAGACCACCACGCTACACCTTTTTATAGTTTTTTTTTTCTTTTGGGTTTTTTAGATTTTCTAAATTTTTTTGTTTCTTTTCTTAAATTTTTTATTTTTCTATTTTTCAATTTTTTATCTTTTTTTTTTCATTTTTCTATTTCTCGAAATTTTTTAAACTTTTTCCTAAAACTAGAATTTTGAATTAAAAAATGAACTTGGAGTGGGAAAAAATGAAGTGTTTATGATTACTCCTCTTTGTGGTGAAGTTTAATGAAAACTTTACCATAAAGACAAAAATGATTGCCCATTTTTGTCCCTATTGATTTGAGATCTTATGGGAGTATGACAACTATTAGGCTTCATTTTAAATATGCTAACTACTAATGAGTTTAGGATTGATTATAAAGGTGACAACTACTACCAAGACTGGGCTTAATTCTAAATGTGCTAGTTAGAGGCCTAATTTTAAAGGTGTCAACTAGCTGATGGGTTTGGTCTTAAGAGGATGCCAGCCAATGGACCACTCTAGGTTTGATAGGTCTAAGCTCATGAGGATGGTTGCCTATTGATGGGTCTAAGCTTAAGAAGGTGCTAGCTTATCGACAAGTTTAGGCTTATGTGAGTTTTAACTAAATGACTGGTCTAGCCTTAATTAGGTGCTTACTTACTAATAGGTTTGGGCTTAAGAAGGTACTAGCTAGTTGATGGGTCTAGGCTTAAGAGGATGCCAACCTACTAATGGGTCTAAGCTTACAAGGGTGTTAGCTAATTGATAAGTCTAGGCTTTAGAGGGCAATGACTTACTAATGGGTTTAGCCTTAAAAGGGTACTGACCTACTAATGACTCTAGGCTTGAGTAGTACTAACATACTAATAGGTATGGGCTTGAGCAAGTGTCAACCTATTAATGGTATAAGCTTAAAATGGTTTCAACCAATTGATAGGCTTAGGCTTATGACGGGAATAACAAGATTTACATCTATTTGAACACCCTATGGGACTTACATCTTTAGTGAACACCCCATATGATTTATGTTTTTGGTAAAAACCTTGCAAGATTTTCATCTTTGGTAATTAGATGAATTTGAATATCACAAGTTATTTAGAAAGATTTCTTATGGAAGGAGCGATGCTTTAAGAGTAGGCCACTCAAGGATTTTCTTTGAAGGGAAAAGGGAATTTACATCATTAGTGAACACCTTACGGGATTTACATCTTTAGTAACCAAGTAATTAAAGGAATTTGGATATTACTTTTGATGAACAAGTTATTTAGAAAGATTTCTTATGGGAGGAGTGGCACTCAAATAGTAGGCTACTGTTACATCTTAGCTTAGCATGAGATATGCCATCACATAGGAGCACCTGTTAAAAACTTAACCTGCTTATTCGTTAAAAGAAAACTTTATTTCTATGATAATGAGGGTGTTACAATAGAGTTTAGCAATATATTTAGTTACAACTTATATGTACAGTATAATATTTACATCAAAACACGAACCATTTTTTTTTCTCCATCTTCAAAAGAGTAAAACTTCTAACTTAGTGTAGGTTCCATCCAAAAGTTGTTGACTCTGACTAATACTCTCAGAATACATCCTCCTTAGTGCTAGGCCCGTTATGATACTATTAACTTATAGATAAAACATTTTATCCCCTTAGCTATTGAAGTTAAGTGAGGGTAGGTAACAACCAATACAATATAAATAATATCAAAACTCAAACATTTCAATCATAACCACCAAGCTCAATTTCACACATACATTTGCTCGATCGGGAATTTATTCCTAGTAATGTAGTATGCTATGCTCATGCACGTAGCATGCATCAGTACTGATATCCTATGCCCTTCCAATATATTCATCTAGTTAGTCGACATACCCAGGCATCTGAATACAATTTCTAAGAATCTAAAGGCAATAAGAAACTGTAGAGGAGTTGGACCCCTAGCTGTTCTTTACTAAATTAGATTATATAGTGTAGCTTACTAAATTTGACTACAAAAATAGTTAGGTTACTTAGGTAATGAGAATCTATATGCTTCCATAACTAAGTTCATAAAGCCATGGTTTTTCATGATTACTTAGAAGCCTCATTTTGAAAATTCTGACTCATAGGTCCCTTTTATGCCTTGCTTTACGGTGTTGTGTTATATAATAATTGTTAACGATTGATTTTCATCTCAATGCATAAACACCTACAATACGAGAAAACTGCTATGGAAGGTGTTAGAGGTTGTTTTAGCATGGCCACTCCGATGCCTAAGTTAGCCCTCTAATCATGAGAGTAAAATTGTTGATTGGTTATCATAGTGAAAGAATAGAGAAGGGAGCTTTACCTAAGAGTCTTGCTTAGTATTTATAACAAGTGAATGGAAATTATACCTAGACTGGATTATTGGACCGAGTTTAAGTAGAAGGTTGATTAATAAAAGCCTACATAATAATTATCTAAAAATGCCTATCTACACTTGCCCCTACTTTCTTTGGTGACAAAGATGGAAAAGAGAATTTGTAGGGAGATTTATTTTGTGGGATTTTTGGAAAGGTTTGTAATTATTGCTTGAAGAGGCCAGATTGCATGAAGAAGCAAAGGCTTAAAGAGGCAAAAAGTAGGATTAACCAAAGCACTTACAAATATCAGTATGTCTTATAAAGTGAAGGCTTGAAGAAGCTAATATGGCTAAAGGGGTAAGAGGGCCTGAAGAGGCTAATTTTCCTGAAAAGGGAAAGGTCTAATGAGACTAAAGAACTTGAAGAGGCAAGGCCTAAAAAGGTGATGGGATGATGAGGCTTAAGTCCTTGAAGAGGTGATAGCCTAGAAAGGTAGGAGAGCCAAAAGAGGCGAAAGCCTAAAAGGGCTAAAGTGCCTGAAGAGGCGAAGGCTTAGAAAGGCCGATGTGCTTGAAAAGCCAAGGGAAGCATGCAGGTTGTCCAAGTTGGACATGACTTGTGCTAAGATAGGCTGACTAGCCTTTGGTCTGTTAAAGTATAGGACCTACGAATTAGTGCTTTGCGATTTGCTCGTCGTTCGTAATATGTAAGGCTTACAACAATTCAAAAGTAGCCTATTAGCAAGTTATACTTTGCATGGGCTAAAAGTTGTAGGCATTTCTTTAACCCCAATCAGTCTTTGAATTCTCATTGGAGCATCTCATAGATAAATAGTATATTGTCCATAGATCTAGTGTGAACATCGTTAATTGATTAATGCGTAGCACAACATATAGTAATATCATAAACATAAATAATTGAATGATTCAAAATAATAATAGAGAGGCTTTACCCATCTTCCATCAATGTGAATTGATGCGTAAGTGGGCTCTTAAAGTCACGTAAGCTCATTTTGGACCATAAAAGTCATATGAAATGGTCTCAGCTTTTGGAGTTGTCATCAATCACTTAATGAGGCTTGAGTTATAGTGTTCCTTTCCTCTTTGCATTCTATTTTGAGTTGCTATGGTCCACTTGAAAAGTGAAGTCTCGATATAAAGTAGGCATGTGGATTGCTTGGCTATGGAAGATTAAGACATTTTGAATGTTGACCAAATTTTCAGGAGCTTGAAACATGGTTGCTGAACAATTCTTGCCATGTACAGAGAACAAATTTTGAAGTTCCAATCAACTAAATTTGCTTACTTAAAGTTCAAAGTTCGACTCATGTGCAGCCATGAATGGACCACTTAAATGTGCGACTATGAATGGACAACTTAAATGTGCAGTGATGAGTAGACAACTCATGTGTAGCCAGTTTAGAGCTCATACATTTGCGCATGTATGTTGCTTGGTAGCCATCTATGAAGCTTGAAAACTTTTAGTGGATAGCTTTGCCACGAAGGAGCTCTTCATCCACTTTAGTTAGATTGCATAAGGTAAGATCATATGATGCCAAGAAATTGTGATCTAACATGTCAAGAAAATGATGTTGGGAAACTGTGAACAAGAGAGTGATCGGCATTGCTACTTAAAAGCCAAGATAGATCAATTCGAATAGCTCTTAGTGTTGGAGATCGGAAATTGGTTCCTTAATAACTTGGCATTCTGAGTTACTCAGCCCACTTAAAGTCACTCAGTTATTGAATAGCAACCTTACTACTTGGCACGAAGCCTAGCTTGATGACTCAAGACCTGGCTTCTAAGCCATTATTTGCCACTTGTCAATCAAGCTATCTTAGCAATAATGCCTCTCAGCAACCATGCATTACTCGGTAACAAAGATAGTCAGCAACAATGCACTTGGAAACTTATAGGCTAGTAGATAAAACTTAGCCTTAAAAGTTCAACATCTTGTTGCTCGAAGTTTCAGTCAAGCTTGAATTCCACTCGACAGCTTGGTGATGTTATGTTTGGAGTTGCTCAAACTTGACAATTATTAGGCTACTACTCTTGACCTTTTGGTTGCATACAAACAAGTATAAACATAGCTTAATACTTGTGACATTTGAAATGAGAGATCTATTGCAAGAGACATTTGGTATCTTCATTGGTGTTCAAGTTATTGGCTGCTGAATTGAGGTTTGGCTTGGCAGTTATTAGCTGCTAAATTAAGGTTTAGCTCAGCACTCTTCTTGTAGGAGTTCAATGATTTGGATTTGAGGCTTAGATTAGTTACTAATGCTTGCTTGCATTTCAGTGTGGTCTAATCAACTATTGTCTCTTTTTGGCATGATGGATAGCTTAAACTTGTGATACTCTAACTTATCGTCTAAATGGAATTAGGTAGTCGCTTATACAGTGAACTTTCAATATGAACTCGGCTTAGAATCAACATCTAACTACTTAGCAAATATTTGAGGCCACTCGTTACTAGGCGTGTTTGTATGGGAGGAATAAGCTTTGCAACTTGACCATTGTCGTAAGCTAATAGATACATCTCAGTCAGAGTTTCTCAAAAACTTAGAGTATAGCTCAAGAAATTGATCGAAAATTTGGACATATTCAGCTTCTCTAGAACCTTTCTCAGCATCAAGTTGGAGTCAAAACATTCTCTCAATGTCAAGTTGCTATCATATACAAATCAACAATTATTCATGGAGTATTGGCATTTGGCATGAATGCATAAGAGATCGATCAAGTAAGTATTGCTCCTATTGTTAGAGCTCGTAAATGCCAAAACTCAGCTTAGCAACTTTGATCAAACTCTCGATTCAAAAAGTTTCAATTTAATCTGCTCAAGTAGATATTACAAACATCGATCTACGTCGGTGAACTACTCGACCTCTCGGCGATTATCATTAGTTAGCCTTTTCTTAGTCAAGATTATAGATTGGCAATTGAAAGTTTACATGTTGGTACGTATGATAGGCCTTCAACACAAATATTAGCCATATCTACTGCTAAGGTACTACAACACAACATAAATTATACATTGACCGATCAAACATTATGTGCCAAGCACCATATGATAGGATGTGTAAAAAGCCGACTATTACGATCCATCAAGAAATCAATAGTTAGAATATGCTCAACAACTCTGGTTTTATGGTTTAGATGATGATGGTTATAAACCATAAGAAGATAAAACCAAGATTACTCGAATGTGTCCACCTACAAGAGAAAGGAAATTGCAAGCCAAAATTGTGATAGTTAAACTAACTATTGCACTGAAAAAGAAAACCATCGCACTTTAGAGGAAAATTGTTGTAAGCAAGAAGAAGACCAATGCACGCACAAAGAAAAACAACGCTTGTGAGAGGGAAAGCATCAAGCTTCTTTGCTTCTAGTCTCATGCATCTCTTGCAAAGTTTATGACCTTATCGAATTTTAATAGATAACCATAATCACGAAAATCACCAATTAACAACCATCAGTTCGTGATAGTTTTTGAAACATTAAAGGCACAAATGAAGTATGAATAGGGAAAGACCATTGGAAGATTCCAAGTATGCAAATCGATACATCTTTAGACATGAGAATGTAAAGAAAAGAGATACTAATGCAAATTTAAAGTTAGAGGGAAAGAGCAAAACTTCCATAAGTTGTTAAAAATCATAGGGTTGAATTTCTTGTTCTCATAGAAGGTGTTAATTGTTGACAATTGATTTTCATCCCGATGTACGAACACTTGCAATATGAGAAAACAGCCATGAAGAGTGTTCCGACACGACCACTTTGATGCTTAACTTAGCCCTCTAGTTGTGAGAGTAAAATTGTTGACTGGTTATCATAGTGAAAGAATGGAGAAGAGAGCTTTACCTAAGAGTCTTGCCTGGTATTTATAGTAAGTTAATGGAAATTGTACCTACATTGGATTATTGGACCGAGTTCAAGTAGAAGCCTAATTAATATAAGCCCACATAATAATTATCTAAAACTATCTATCAACAATAACAACTCAAGTATATAATTCAACACTATTAGTCTTTAAGTTTTATTCAACCTAGTTATCTGAGTCTAGTTTTTTTGTCTCTCCTTAATGGAAATCTAGTATCTTACTTAGGGTTCACTTTAATAAACACTTAGAAAATTAGTTTACTAATCACTCAACTCTCCAAGTTAGTATAACATTCACAAACACCATCTCAACATTCAACATACCAGCATAGCATTCTAACCAAGATATGGCTATGGTTATTCAAAAACACCACATTAGCATCTAACATAATAGTATAGCAGGTTAACCAAGATATAGCCATACAAAGCATCAAATAGCACAAAGTATTATGAATAGCATTATATCTACTCCAAGATAGGTTAGATCTACTTATCTGGACTTAATAGTAGTGTAAAATCCTAAACTCCATGAAATGGTTCTTACTTACTTATCACACCTAGGAAAATATTACAATTCAATCCAAAACTCTTATAAGCTTTAAGTATCATGTTTTTAAACTTTATTTGGCCATAGTTTATTCATTTCTTATCTAATTTCAGTAAACTTTATATTGTTATGATTGTTATTTTGAGTTGTATTAATATATCTTAAGAACCAAGACTGATCAATATGGTTATAAGCTCGGAAATAACCTTTCTATCTATCGAGTCGATTATATGTTATCACAACTTTGTAATTGACCCGAATAAGTTTTAGTTCTAAATTAAAAACCCCAAAAATTATACTTTCCAAACTTAAACAACATCTACTTTATACCAAAATACTAATCTTACATTATCTTATCAATTATCATCGTAGTATTATTTACTATTTTACATATTAAGTTAATATATAAGCTTACATTAGGAAAATACGTAATAAATAGTATATAAGCCTGATTAATTCTATGAAAAAATTCTACAAACTCATAAAAAAATATTTTAATTATAGACCATCAATTACACTAAACTAGTTATTATTTATTTTTACTAAAATAGTGATTTTAGCTCAAAATTACATAAAATAAACAAATTTAGGTGTAAGATAAAACATAAGTGTTCCAAATATCCTCATAAACTTTTAGAAGTTAAAACATGTAAGGCTTATTCATTAATTTCCACAAAAAACCAATTATTTCAACAATTTGGTAAAACTGGTAATTTTATCCAAAATAATTATAAAAAATAGTAAACAAGGTTATTTTAAAAAATTCTTGTTACCACAATTAAATATATATATATATATATATTAAGTGTGTTATATGAAAAAATTAAGCTTGAAACAACATCTAATATTTCTAAAAATTAATTCAATTTTCGCCTAAATAGAGCATTTTCTTAAGCACATTATATTTCCACTAATTATTGTACTAATCTACTCCTAAAACAACCCTAGGAACGTGATTTGGTATTTTTAGAAATATTAACTTTTTTCAAGATTTCATTATTTAATTAAAATAAAATTATTACATTAATCTACATCAAGTCACCGCCTTTTGACCACTTTATGGCGGTGTTCAATTTGACCTCAAATGACCACCACTACATAACTCCTACAACCCTTTGAATCAACTTGCCTAAATTTTGCCCCTAATTTTCCCTTCTTTTTCTTTTCTTTTTTTTTTCCTTAATTTTTCTTGTGCAAATTTTCTAGTGTTTCTAAATTCTAAAATAGAGAAATGAAGTTTAAAGACCTATTTATAGAGCTAGAGGAGGTTGCATGTCAAAAAGTAATTTCCATGTATGAATTTCCTACTTTTACACATTGTGACTAGGTGCTAGGTGTCGATCCCTTGTAATTTGGCTTTTGACACATCATTGCAAGTTGATCATAGGCTGCCACATCATATTTAGATAAGTTAATGAGGCAACAATTCATTTTCTAGAAAATTTTCAATTATTTTATATTTATTTACCCATATTATATGATTTATTAATAATATATATACATATTTAATACATGTAATGTATATTCTATATAAATTCATATATATTATATAAATTTTAACTTCACTTATTATTTTATATGTTAAATAAGTTATCTTTAATATCTCATTATATCTTAAAGCTTGAATTTTACATTTTCGATAATTATTAACTTTATTAATAAATTAATATTTTTCTCAAATTAATATATGGGTACCTTAAATTAGAAAAGAAATTAATAATTAAGTAAATTATGGAAAAAAATCAAATATAATAATAACAATTTATATATATATGTATATCTTAAAATACAAGGAAATTAATAAAGTAGGAAAAAATTGACTTGATAATTCTAAAATCTCAAACAATAGATAAAAATAAGTAACTAGGGTAAAATAAGCTTAAAGTAATAAAATTATCAATTATATGATTTAAATAATTATTAAATCATAAATATACTAAGAAAAAGTTAAAATTAATATTTTATAACTTTTTAAATAATAATAATAAATTTTATGATATTTTTATATCATAATTCAAATTGCAAGTTACAACATTCAAAATAGACTTCACTATAAGAAAATATGCTCGAAAAATGATCAAAATGGACTATAAGTTCATAACGATTTAAGATAAAACGAAAAAGTTATACACGATTTGATAAAAAAACTCGAATCAACAATTTCATATAACCAAGTGAAGTAAATATTACAAATTACGATACTAGTTTAGCTTTAAGTTCCTAAACTTACAATTTTCTATATTCCTTATTCTCAAGTGATCTCAACCTTGACCTTGAGTTGCCATCGGACTATTATTGTAAACCCCACGAATTTAGCTTTTTAAGTATAGAAACAAACGTCCAAACTGTAGATGATTTCCTAAACTTAAAAAAGCCAATGAGATTTAACACCGATTAAAATCTCAATCCAAAACCTAAAGTGGATACGAAAAACCTTAAATCATCAATTAAACCCCTAACTACATACGAAGACCCTATAACCTCGAACCACATCAAAACCCTAAGATAACAATCAAAGATTTAATCGCATAAGAATATATGAAACCCTAAATGTGGAAAAACATTAGAGATTGTGCCCTAAAGTAATAAAAACCCTAAAATTATAACTTTAAGGATACAAAAGCACTAATTCACCATATTTTTTCTTAAAACCCTAATGATAATATAATGCTCATATTTTGCCAAATCATTAGTAAAATGTTAGAGATGACCCTCATTCATGCTTATATGATTCGAATCCTCAAGTAATCCATTAGAAACTAAGATAATGAGTCATAGATTATATTTATCCCTTAAGTATGTGATTAAGGTAGTCTCACTTAGAGTTAGGGTTAGAATTGAAGATTAGGTTACATGTAGTGAACTTTAATACTCGAATTCGTGCTTTTTGCATTTGTTATCCATAGTAGTTTACCAAATGAGATATATAAGCTATAAAGACCTAAAGTAAGACCTCATCAACCATACTTACTAATCAATTCATCATATACCTCATTTCCTTCATTTTTCCCCTAATTTCCCTTAATTACTACATTATGTACACAAAATTACACATACTTAAGGAATGTTGACTAAGATAATGCATGTTGACCAAAGTCTAAAGGTTGACCAAGTCAACACATGTTGACTAAAGTCAACATTTTGAAAAGTCAACAAAAGACTAAAGAGATAAAGAAAATATCTCTTCCTTAATGATGCCTTTTCTTTTCTTTCTTTTTGATTTTTTTCTTCTCCTTTTCTTCTCAATTGCCGTCCACATATTCTCCCTTCTAGACCCCACCATTCTCCTTCTTCCATAAGCAAAACAAATCAAAAATCCTCCTCCATTGCCGTAAGCTTCCATCTCCATTTTACCTTCAACATCTTCCTTTTTGTCTCCTTATTTCCAACATAAGCAAAGGTATGTATCTAAGTTACTTTCTCTTGTTTTATCTTCTTCATTAGTTAGTTAATTAAGTATATTAGATAAGTAGTTATGTGTTTAGTGTTGTCTTGAAGAAGAGGAAACAAAGTTCCCATCTATAAGTGTAAGAATTAGAAATTATGAAGAAGGAGAAAGGAAGACATGAGTATATGCTTATAAGTATATGCACATAAGGGAATACTAAAAGAGTACAAGTATGGGAACCTTTGTACATGAGTATTTATCATGTACATAACCTAACTTAAGACCATATCTAACTATACATACCTATACTACACTAAATACGTACATAAAAACACAAAAGGATGAAATTAGGAAGCTTTTCTTAAGGAAAGCATTAGGCATACGAATTTTTGTATAAAAATACGTATCTAACCGTATAAGTATATGAGTATGTACACACGTATAAATACGGTATAAGTCTAAGTATAGGTATAAGTATATGTATGTATAAGGTATATATACATAAGTATAAGAGGAGAGGTAATATGTACATAATACATGTATATATGACATAAGCATGAGGAAAGGCTTATGTAATCATATGATGAGGTAAGTGATGACATAAGCACATGATGACATAAGTAAGTGATGACATAAGCAATGACATAAGCAAATGATGATGTAAGCGACGACATAAGCATAGGTTTAGAAAATGGGAAAATAAGAAGAGTGTATAATACTTAAGTACTTAACTTAGTAAACCCTAAGACACTTTCTAAATTGGATTATACTTAATTAAGTACATGAATTAACAATAGCAAAATAAAATCTTTTAGGTATAAGAATTTAAGGGTTAACTAAATCGTTAAGTATAAACAAAAGATAAAAATATAAGTAACAAGAGTACTTAAGTTTTCATAGTTAAAAAAAAAATTGCAATAAATTTAGCCCATATCATAAAACGTAGGTCCTAATGTCCAAAACGGATATCACCGTGTGAACGTGCATCCGAAAAGGATGAAAAACGAATATAAGCTCGCAAATATCGGAATCAGAATGAAAAAGTTACAAAATACATAAAGCAAGCCTCATACCTGACTCATATAAGAAAATAGTTACTATTAATCTCATGGGGTATGGTAACCCTATACACAATATACTCGGGTTAACCTTATATACACTATACTCGGGTTATATTGGAGGAAACTAGATAAACTACAATAGACTTTTAGTTAACTAAGGAGTCTGAATTCTCAGAACACTTATAAGTTTTACCATTTTGACTTAGGCGTTCGATATCGAGTCCTGCAAACCCTAAAGGCTTGGAGAATGAGCAATAATCCAGGTGAGGGAGTTTTGATGACCTACTACTTCCTTATGCGTGTTACTTATATGATGTTTTGCTGTTTGCTATTGCTTGTATGTTTGAATGACTATTTTGCTTGTATGCTATCATCTGTGTGATCACCTTTTTAAATTGATAAATATAAATATCTGCCTAAATAACCGGTTCTACTCGTTACATGTCTATGACTTGGTAAAGGTATGAATGGAGAGTGCTAGCCTTGCAAAAATCTTAAGAAAAGTATTTTTGGAAAAAGCTGTTCTATCCGTGAACAAATTTTTACATGATTGCTGTAAGGGCTTGAGGAGCCATAAAGAGTATTTTTAATGTTAAGGCAAAGCTAGCATGGGTTCTCCACTTGTTAGCGAGAGGACTCGCTTTATTGTGCCTGTAAGGCCTTAAGTAAATTTTGGTAGCGAGAGCACTCGCATGTTTGTGCCCGAGGGGTCTTGGAGGGTTGATAGTCCTAGTTTGGACTCCCCCTATTTGGATTGAAACTCTTTTCTCGGCTAGGGTAATAGTCGAGTTTTGCCTAGTGGGGTAGTGCCCCTAGGTAGCCTCATGCGGGTAGGCTGAGGTACCCTGTACGGGTAAGTACAAGGGATAATCGAAGTGTAGACGACGTAATTCTACACCTTCCATAGTTCCGGACTCCTATGGATGTGTTGCTTGCATTCATCATGCTTGCATTCATTATGTATGTGGATAGCTTGCTTGCATGTGTGATGATAATGTGTGAAAACTTGCTTGATCGGTAGTGGTGAGGAATGAACTCACTGAGCTGTTTTATGCTCATTCCCCCTTAGTTTCATTTGCAGGTTTACATACGATAGGATTGGGATATGTCTCGAGTGCTGAGTGCGAGATGAAGATATGTACATTAGTATTAGAAGTAGCTGAGTACTTTTTAGATAATACATAGACATCATTTGTAGAAAATATTTATTTACTAAACCTTACTCTAATGCTAGTATATCCTGTCTTATTATTTGGTAGGGGATACCGATTCTCTGCGGTTCTGAGGAACTGTGAGATATCGGATATCCATAGTTATTTATATTTGTATTCTACAGTAAATTGATTACTTAAAAATTAGTAACCTTAGTGATTAATCATCTAGAGTTTTGCAATCTCTAACTTGCAAGGCGATTTTCATAGCATGGGTGTACACATGTTGTGGAAATTTTAGGTAATCCTACTAGGCCCCCTTTAGGGTCCTGATAATTATAACCCTTGAGTCGATTATGGCTGAGTAAGTTTTTCTTAATGATCCCATACTTGCTTGTGTTTGTGATTGGCGAATATAAATTATGACTAATAATTAAATGTTGCATGGGGCGAGGTTATGCTTATATATGATAACTGTTTATTAATGGTCAATTTACTTTAAAGTACGATAACGTATTGATTGTTGCATAGTAGATTCGCTAGGAACTGATTGTTTATAACCTGATTAATCACTAAATAATAAGATCTAAATTTATTTGACTTGAAAATGTTAACTTGAAACATGCATAATCATGCACTATATAACTACTTCCGGTCATTACATTACACGGAGGTAGCGAGAGCCCATATGTGGGTTGATTATTTGATTATTATAGATTTCGTACAATGTATACGTACGATATGACCTTACCTTGGCCCGCGGGATTACTCGGCATTGGAGGTACCCACTGCCTAGCTAAAGGTCAAGTCTAGAGGCCTCCGTTTAGGGGTGAGTGAGGGTTATGTCAACCTACTCACAATCATACATAGAACTTGTTTTGATAAAACTGAGAATAGATATACTATTATATTTTAAATACGAAAGACGAAGTTTCGTTATGAGATAAGTTATAGTACGATACTCGGATTTGACTGTGTCGAAATATCTCTAACCTTGACTTCGGAGGGTATTAAATTTGAGTTACATGCAGTATGCAGTACTAGGTCACATGCATGTATTTGTTTAGTATACTGATTGGCATGCATTCATTTGATTGAGTTAAATTAATGCATAACTTGATTGTTGTATGGTTAAGGGAATTATCTCACTAAGCTAGTTAGCTTATACCCTCGTAGTCTTCTTTCGTAGGGTGAGTTATTCGTGGAGTTAGATTGTCACATGCCCATGGTTAGTTGTACATTAGGGGGTCGATGTGGGAGCAAGACATGATCGGAGTGTATCCATGATACTTTATTTAGATTATGGATCCGATTATGTAATAAAATGATATTAGTTTGAGTTAAGAAGTATTACAAACTTCTTATCTATAAATTCTTATATAAATAGATTGTGTTTTATAGTTCCTTAACTTGTTATTATTATCATGAAATGATATTGCTTACACTTATGCAACTCTTGGTTGTTAGTTGCTGCTATAGCCTTGTGTATCACATAAAAGGTTGTCAATTTAAGAGAATTTAATCTACAGTCCTTTATATAGTATATGGCAACTACTACGATTAGCCTCCTCAGGTCATGATAGTCTTTTTGGGTATGGAATTGTCTTGTCTCATTTATTAAAGTTAAGCATGTTAAATCTTGTGACCATATGTAGTATGAGTAAAGGGATGATAAGAAAAGTGTCTTATTACTAGTTTTTGATAGGTTATCAATTGATAAGTGTCTCCAACTTTCAATTGATAAGGATACTTATCAATTGGTAAGTCATTTAGGGTGATTAGTTGGCCTACTTATTTATGTGTAAGGCTTAGGCATAAAAATAAAGGAATTGTCTTATAGGAAATTATTTTAGGATTTACTTTTTGAATTGTTTTGCAAATTATGATTTAATTATAATAAAATTATGAAATTTTCTAGAGTTAAATAAAATTATTCAAATTAAATTATTGAATAGTCACCTAAGGTTAAAATCCCTTAATTGTTTTAGGGTTTAAGGTTTTAAGTGACTTTAGAGTGCGCAGTTTTTTAAGTTCAGCTTTATTAATAATGGGCTTTCAAAGTGGAAAAGTGAGTTCATTTTCAATTGTAAACTCGAGTTCTTAGTTTAGTTGATCCTTGGGAACATTTAGGAAGTACTCTTAGTGAAATCATAAGCCTGCTAAAAGTAGGGTTTACAAGATAGGATCTTTAGCTTTTTCTATAACTTAGAGCTCTCTTCAGCTCATCGCTAAGGCTTTTCATCTTACTAACTCAGGTGAGCTAATTATGGGTTTCATTTACTTAGGATAAAGTCATGGATTGCAACACAATCTTCCTTCTACCCTTAACAAAGGCATAAGTGTTCTTATATTCGTCGTGAGTAACACATTGGTTGAACAACTAAGGTCGTCTAAGCAATGGATGTTAAGCTCCTATGGGAACAACATCGCACACTTCTTCATCCCTATACACACTCCCAACACTAAACGGTATGGTTTCTAATTCAGTCATGTTCAAGGAACCCTTATCATGAAGCCAATGCAGCTTGTAAGGTCGGGGATGCCTTGAGGTCAGGAGACTCAACTTCTACATAAAGGACTTTGCAACTACATTAATACAACTTCTCTGTCCACTATAATGGTGCAAAATTGTCCCTTTATGGTACATTTAGTATGGAACAAATTTTCCCTCTAGTCTTCTTTGAAGCTTAATAGGGAACTCAATACTCATCTTAAAACTAGGGTCATCACTTTTCCTTGGTCGGCATAAACACATGTTTCCTCTTCTTCCTTAGCTTCTACCTCTCAAACATCCTTCTCCTCCTTAAGCTTACTCTCATCGGTGCTATTCAATACATCTTCTCTAAGCACAATGACTTATCAGTTCAAACACTTAGAAGCCATGTGTTTGAAGCCTAAGCATTTAAAGCATTTCACCTCACTAATCTTCCATTCAGAGGTCTTTCCTTTCTTGTATGTTCTTGGGGTTAGCCTAGCCACGGTTCACTTGGCTAACCTACTTGGCCTTGTTGGATTGTTTGGCTTTCATCCAGTTAATCATTCCTATCCTCAACTCAATATGGCCTCCTCAGTTCAACTTAAATAGGTTAGCGTAGAACTGGGGTCCAGGAGAATGTTGTCCTAAGTCAACTTAGAGCATTTCTCCTCTACTTTTCGACCTGCTATGCAATCTTGGTTGCCTCTTCTAAGGTATAAAACCTTTGCACTTCCATAATGTTAAGAATCTCATACTTGAGCCTAAAAATAAACCTCAATACTATGCAAACTCGTATATTTCCACATCAGCTCAGATCATAAGCATCTAGAACTCTCTTATATAGTCATAAATAGATTGGCCTCCTTCGCAAAGTTCCTATAACTTTGCAAACAAATCTTATAAATAGGTCTTAGGTATAAATCTACATCTTAACAACCTTGTAATCTCATCCCAGGTCTTCACACCTCATCTTCCATCCCTTACCTTGGTTGCATTCAAATTTTTCCACCATATTATGGCATACCCAATGAAATCTAATGTAGCAAGAGAGACTTTGACAGCATTTGCATACCCATAACAGTCAAACACCTTCTCGACCTTCTCTTCTTACTCCAAGTATTCATCTACATCTCTAGTTCCATTAAAGGATAGGATTTAAACCTTGACATTGTCTAACCTTCAAGGAGCTCAGCGTCCTTGTCCTAGTGCTTGGTAATAGTTAGTTTCTTCTCCTTACTCCCTAAACTCTTCAACATCCAGCTCCTCATCATCTTCCTCAACCTCCTCCAACTCCAGTCTTTGTCTAGCAACTCGATTTGCTACTCCTCCAACTAGTTGTGGTTAAATTAGGTGATTGGTTCAGTTACCTTAGCCATAGTGTCTCTTAAGGGCATTTTCTCATAGGCTATGGCAATGTACACCTGAGGCTTGTTGTCTATTAACTTGCATCATTGTAACTAAACTCTCAACAAGGTTTATGAGTTTATCAAGTTTGTCATCAACTGACCATGGGGTATTACTACCATAATGACCACAACCAAGTTGTCTACCATTACTCTAGTCACCAACAACACCTTAAACACTTAAATTCAATATGATATAATGTCTCTAAAATAGATTAACAACCCAATAGACAAGAAACAATGCTTTCATATTTCTTAAAACCTTGACTAATACAACAACAATCTTAATACCCAGTAATAACTTAAACAGAATATAAATGAACTTGCTCTACTTTTGTGGTGAAAAATAGGGCACGAAAAGGGCAATAATGAAATCACACTTAAGAATACACAAATCTTCATTACGCAGCTCACAATCCTAAAGTTACTCCATGTGAACACACCCAGCAGCTATGGAAGGAACACAATAGCCAGTAATAGCAAACTGAACCAAAAACTTCACTGCAACTTCACACACTCCCTCTTAGAACTGTACTCTAATATAAGTAAAGCTGATGTGTCTCTAGGGTTAGATATACAAAGAGGCATTACAACGAAGCAAACCAAAAGGAACAAAAGAAAAGCTAGTAAAACTAGGGCAGCTACTTAATGGATATGATGCCTCGCTTAATCCTACTCAGCCTACAATTCACCGAATATGATACACTAACCTAAACTGAATGGTCACTCACCACTACTACTGGCTAAAGTGAACAAATAAGAGTTGAAGAATAATAAGAAGACTAAGGTTGCTCAAAAGAGATGCGAATAATTTCTATATTGATGAATGACTGTCTGTGTACAAGTAAGTAGGGGTTTATATACCCATCCACTAGGGCCACTTTACATGTATGTAAAGACAAAGGGGTATTTTTACAATTAGGTTACATAAGATATAAAATTTAGAAATTTATTAAATCATAAATCTATGAAGAAAAACATAAAATAATAATTTATAACTATTTAATTCAAAATAATAAAATTCGTAATATTATAATACCATAATGAAAGATGTGGATTATAGTGTCCAAAATGGACCCTGTTATGTAAAAGTATGTTCAAAAATGATAAAAATCAGCTATAAGTTCATAAAAATCAAAGTTAAAACAAAAATGTTATACGCGATTAATGAAAAAGCTAAAGCTAGACATTTTATACGAATGAATAGCTAATTTAGGTAGTTATTACTAGGTATGTGAATAGTTTAGTTATTTCACTTAAATACTCATTACCTTTCATATTCCTTAAATATTAGGTGACTTCGATATGAATACCGATCTTCCAGTGACTATTACAATCCTTGTTTTGTGTTTGTAGTTAGAGTACGTAAATTAAATATTGATAACTTAGTGTTTGGCGGTTCGGGTTATGTATGTGCTTAAATACTAGTTGTGTGTTGTGTAAAATATTATGAAACATAATAGCTAATTAATCGATTACTTGATTTATTACCTCATGATTTGGATGGTTTGCTGATGTTAATTGATCGCTTAATAATTTGACCTAATCATATTCGAACTGTCTTAAACTAAATGGATCGTGCATAAGCATGAGCATTGCATATGATGTTCCAACCATCACCTCATGCAAATGGTAATGGAGGGCCTTATAGGAATGGGATTTCCATAAGATTTGATTAGTATAGCAAGACCCTACCCTTAGCATGTAGGTTTACCTGGCATCGGAGATGCCAAATGTGGGAGGTTGGGGGTTGAATCTAGGGACCACAGCTTAGGGCATGAGTATGGATTACGGGGGCTACCTTATCTATTACAAATTGAGGATGGCCTAGTCGAGGCAGACAATGTATATTGTACGAAGAACCCCTGATTGGTTATCCTTCCAATCATGAACTCTGCATATAATCTATAAGGCTCTATAACCACTAGTTTTCTAAGAACGTATAGATTCACATGATATCATCACACAAACATATTTATATAAAATTTGAACTAAAAAGTTTACAATATACAGTAATTGAGTATATCTAATTCTATAATACTAGTAAAACAAAAGTACATGAGTAAGAGTACATAAACTATACTCTTTCAATACACAGGATAGCTCGCCCTTGTTCAAGTCCCCAAGCTAACCTGTAGCATCCCCTAACTAACCTCTATGAACAAGTTATCCTACAGCAAAAGTCTAAGGAGGTGTAAGCCTAAGCTTAATGAGTAAAACCCTCAGCCACACAACAGGCAAGTTATAAATACATTATATTCATATATATGAATGAATGATCAAATAGAATGCTAAACAATACGTATAGTTAACTAGTTCATATATGTAACTCAGATTTAACACCCTCTGAAGTCAAGGTTAGAGTATACATGGCACCAATCAAATTCGGGTATTATACTAAAACTTACTTTATTACAGAACTCTACATTCCGTAGTTAAATCATATAAGTCTTTTATTTTCATAAAAACTAAGTTCTAGTATAATTGTAAGTAAGCCCCTGCATTCTACACTCACCCCTAAATGAAGGCCTCTAGACTCAACCCTTTGCTAGGTGGTTGGCATCTCCAATGCCTAGTGTTCTTGCGGGCCAGGGTAAGGTCATTTTGTATGAGTGCATCGTACAGAAAGAATAAATTAATAATAACAACCTCCGAATGGTGTCTTTTTACCTCTGTGTGATGTGACGGACAAAATTGTGTCTATGCAATGCATGTTAATGCATGTACTAATTTTTTTTATAAGCTAAGTATAATTAAGTCCAAATTATGTTGTGATCATCCAATAGTACACACAATCATTTTCTATGCTTCCATACAGCAAATAAAACATTATCTGTACTTAAGGTAAGTTCTTAACTCAACACACAATAACATACACAAACGTTTCTCGAACCCTACACAGTAGATAATTAACAACAATATTTAAGTCTACCATCTACAATCACAAACAAATATGGAATCATAGGGTAAATACTTACTCCGCCATGATGACTCGCTCTAGTCATAGTAATTAATCGAGAGATCCTTGCCTACCTGGGATCACCTGATCATTACGATATAATAACGTTAGCAAGTAATTGAATTAACTAGTAATTCCAAATATCTATTTACGTAATTCTACTTAGATTACTATCAACTTTTATCCGGTTAGACTTTATTATTAATCGTATGTAACTTTTTCGTTCTATTTCTGATATTTATGATTTTATAATCGTTTTTCATCATTTTCGAACGTATGTTCACACGGTGATGTCCGTTTTGGACGTTAAGACCCGTATTTTATGATATGAACTAAATTTATAGAAATTTTAATTATAGAATCTTAATTATTCTTATTGCTTATATTTATATCATTTGTTTATACTTAATGATTTAGTTAACCCTTAAATTCTTATACCTAGAAAATTTTGCTGCGCTATTACTAATTCATGTACTTAATTAAGTGTAATCCAATTTAGGAAGTGTATTAGAGTTTACTAATTCATGTACCTAATTATTATGCACTCTTCTTGTTTCTTATTTTATAAACCTATGCTTATGTCATTGCTTATATCATCAATCGCTTATGTCATCATTTACTTATGTCATTTTTTAATTACATCATTGCTTACCTCATTATTTAATTACATATGATGTACCTTATGCTTATGTCATACCTAAGTGTCTTATGTACATTATACATAAAGTACTATATACTTATACTCTTACTATACTTATATGTATACTTGTATAATTATATATATACTTATACTTATTCCGTATTTATACTTATACATATACTCATATACCTATACTGTCATATACATATTTTTGTACAAATTTTGTATGCCAAATTTTCCTCTTAAGAAAACTTCCCTAATTTCATTCTTTTGTGTTTTAAGTGTGTATTAAGTATAATATAGGTATGTATAGTTAGGATTTTCCTTAGTTTAGGTTATGTACATAGTAAATACTTATATACAAAGATCTCCATACTTGTATTCTTCTAGTATATCCTTATGTACATATACTTAAGGGCATATACACGTGTTTCCTTCCTCTTCACCATGATTTCTATCCTTCTACACTTAAAGGTAGAAACTTTATGCCTTCTTCTACATAATCACACATAACACATATCTACTTGTCTAATCTATCTCATCACCTAACTAATAAGTAATATAAAGGAATACATAATAACATAATTACATACCTTAATTTTTGTTTTAATTATGGAGACAAAGTTGGATTTTTTAAAGTGAAAAGGAAAGGGGGTGTCACGACAATGGAGGTGGGGTTTTGCTTTGTTTCTTTTTATCTTGTGTTGCTTTTGAAATAAAGAAGATGGTGGGGTATAGAAGGAAAAGAAGTGGATGGCAATTAAGGAGGAAAAGAGAAAAGAAAAGCTAAAAGAAAATAAAATAAAATAAATCATGAGATGGATTAGATATTTTCTAATGCATTAGTGTCTTTTGTTGACTTTTCTAAATATTAACTTTAGTCAACATGTGTTGACTTAGTCAACTTTCCATAAGCATATGCCATTCTGTATACATAATATAGTAATTAAGGAAAATTAAGGGATAAATAAAGGAAATGAGGCATTTGGTGAATTGATTAGTAAAAATAGATGATGAGATCTTACTTTAGGTATTTATATCTTATATATATCATTTGGTAAGCTACTTAGTATAATTAGTATGAAAAGCATCAATTAGGGTGTTAAGGTTCACTACATTTAACCTACGCTTCAACTATACCCCTAACTCTATATAATACTATCTTAATCATATACTTAAAAGATAAATGTAATCTATGATACATTATCTTAGTTTCTAAAATATTACTTAAGGATTCTAAATATATATGCATGATTGAAAGTCATCTCTAATCTTTCACTAATGATTTGGTAATGCATGAAGGTTATATTATCAATTAGGGTTTTAGGGTATATTATGATGAATTAATGCTCTTATGTCTTTAAGGTTATCATTTTAGGGTTTTTATCACTTTTGAATGAAATCTTTAGTATTTACATACATTTAGGGTAGAAAAGTTTCATACGCGATTGATTAGTTCTTTTAGGGTTTTTACTTTTATTAGCCTTGCCAACTCCTAAATTATCTAATATACTCGAGTCTATTTCAAAAGCTAGACCAAAAAAATTTAGGGGCTTACATCATTGTTAGACCTAGAAATTTGTGTACTACTAGATTTTAGAATAGAAATTATGTTGTGAAATATATGTTGTGAAATATATGTTATGAAATATGAAATTTCTATATATGGTTAAAAACCCTAAGCGTTACAACCCAGTTGTAATTGGTGTCAACGAATCTCTAACCTTTATTTCTACATATATTATTTGGCATATTGCCTGCAACACCCCCATTAGGGAGCTTGGTAGTTTTTCCTAAAATCTTCATATCATAAATATAACCATGATATAAAGACTGCCTTACAAGTTAAAGGTTGTAAGGCTTTAACTAATAAGTTTATAAGGGTACTAATTCAATTTACATGCATTTGCTTAACTATATATATATATATCTACAAGTGATTCAGCAGTCCACAGTCACTAAAATTGCAAAGAGTCGTAATCATCTACCGAAAATAAGAAAGGGTATCTAAATTCTGACAATCGTGAAGCCATTAGACACTTTTAAAAGTTTAATTTGACTATCCTAATTGCTTTTCTAAACTTATCATTCTACTTTCTCAGCTTAATGGAGCACTCTACACTCAAATCTTAGCCTAACCCTAACCTTATAAGACCTGCAAAGGAAACTATTGGGGGGTAAGCTACATTAACTTAGTGAGTAACCTTCCTACCTTATCATTAGACAATAACAAGCAAGTTATTTATCAATCATATGAATGCATGTACAAGTTTATGCAATGCAAAAATATATACAATCGGTCAATAATTGTATATAGTACGATTTTAATGCCTATTGTTGCTTGGGTTAGGAAGTATTTAGGTACGTCAAGACCCAAGTATCTACTTCTAATACGAAATCTCTTAACAATATAACTACCTTCAGCAGTAGATACAATTCGACCTTAAACAGAAAGCGATACTCCCTAAAGCCGAGTAGTTCCTAAAGGTCGAGGCAAGAATATGTCATACAAAATACATGATACGATAAACAATCACAATATATAATACTAATATGGATCTACTTATGCATGATCTCCTGTTCTATTGCATAGCGCTGATACCCTTTAACTTCAACAATAAGATGCAATGCATGTCCAGTTTAATTAAAGGCTAAATATTTATTAAATCAATTTCATGAGGTAACCAAGCAAGTATATTCTAGATAATCCAATACCTTGAGTTCTAATGCAACAAACAAGAGTATTAAAAAAATCTTAGGATATTTTACAAGCATAGTTCAACCAGAATAAGCACACATAAGTTTCCATATGACTTAACATGCATCAAGTTCAATTATCATATATAATTAGATAGTGCACTCAATACAAGTACAAAACAAAGTAAAATAGGGGGTCGTATACTCACTTAGCTTGAAGTCTAATATTCCCAATAAGCCTTGATAGTTTTGAACTTGGTATTAAAAATCATTAAGTAAGGTAATTAAAGTAAATAAGACTCATCTCAAATGTAATCTATTCACTAACCTTTTTATAATTTCTCTATTTCTACTTACTTTGTATCTTGTCATAACTTTCTTCTTTTAAGTTGGAATTTAGCATTCTTATAGTCAATTTTAATAGTTTATTAGTGTTCTTTCAGTTGGTGAGGTTATTTTTAGGCTTTTAGATTAGCAAGGCTTCAGTTTAGGCCTTATAAGTTCATAAGCCTAAAGGGTGAGTTTGGTCACTTTAAGGTTTGAGCCTAATTTTGGGCTTTGGGCCTAGCTTTTGATCTTAGGCCTTATACTTAATATTTTTGGCTTCCATTTAAGTATTTTAAGTGGACTTTTATTGCCCAACTCTTTAAATTTTTCACCTTAAGCCTTTGTATTGCTCTTAGGGGCCTAAATAGACCATTTTTACTAGTTTAAGACCCTTGCCTACTAAGGGGCCTATAGGGGATGGATTTAATGGGATTTTAGAATTAAAAGGCCTTTTATATTTTATTTTATGAACCTTTTAATTTATGGTTCAAATCTGGTCACCATTTTATTAAGGTCTATTTTTGGTTGTATTTTAGGGCCTTAAATCTAACTCTACTTCTTATTTTAGGCTTAAGCCCACTAATAGCCTTAAGCTAAGTCCATTTTCTGTTAGGATTCAGATCTGTTTCTTTTCATTTATTGGACTCTTAATCATATTTCTAAGGCTTTAATACCTAATTAAGCTAGTTTAGGCCTAATTTACATTTTAGGACCCTAAACTTGATCGTAACTTTTTCCAATAGACTAAATATCTTAATGGGTCCACTAAATAACCCATTCTACTGAGTATTTTAGATCTAGTTCATTTCATTAACGGGGTTTCTAACACTATTCATAAGGCCTTAATCACTAACTTAATTAGTTTAGGCCATTAACTCATCATTATCCTACTTAACATGGTTAATTAAGTCCTAAACCATACATAACACTAAATAATCGTGTTATTAAGCTAATAAATCAAAATTTATAAATTTGAAACTTTCATGAAAGTGCTAGCCAAGTAAGGTTCTTCTTGGCCTTCCCTCACTTTTTCCATCCAATATCATTCTAGTGTGTTTTCTTGTTTTAATCCCAATTCTACTTGTTTTAGGCTAATAACATCACTTAACATAGTGAAAACAAGATGAATACATATCAAGGAAAGAGCAGCACGGATAGTACTTAAGGTTTCATGGAGTTTAATCAACATCTTTTTAAGTTATTTACATAAATCTATTTCAAACTAGCTAAGTATATGAATGAACATGTAATTATAAAGTTATAAAATGATGTGTACATGATTATAACATATTTATATAGTATATCTAATCTTAAACTGTCAAGATATCATAGGTATAACTTATGTGAACATGAAAGTTAAGTCAGGTAAGTTTTACCATAGGCTAGCCTACACGAGTTCTAACTTTTCCATTCATAAACGAAGTTGAAACTCACTCCTTTGAGATAAAATGTTTGTTGGAAAGAGACTACGTTGTGTTTTTTATCTTTTGGTGACGGTGGCTTGTCATTTGGTTATGTATGGTGATGATAGGATCAAAAGGCATTGATGTACATAGGAGGAGTTTGACAACTCCTTTTGTTTTCTTCCCTTTTTCCTTAGGTTTTTGTTTGGGTTTCTTGAGAGTGTTTCCCAGGATTTTCTATACATGAAGAATGGTGTCAAATGAGCGTTTTGAAGGGGTGAAATTGTAGATATTAAATGTGGATTAAAGGGGATAAGAGGTGGCTATTTTAAGATAAGGGTGCATGGTCCTCTCCTGATCCTATTATATCTTGCTTGCTTTTTGCCAAACAAGGGGGGATTTTGTCTACTTAAAGAAATGTGTCCTTTAATTCTCAATTAATCCTTTGTCTTTTGTTTTTAATTGAGCTTACTTGTTGTTATCATATCTTAAGCAGCTCCAAGGATTATCCATTGACTCTTGTATCCGACTCTAAGTTTGGATCCGAAAGTTCACAAGGTTCATATTGTCTACCCAAGTATAATGTTTTATTGAGGAGATATTTTCATATAATTACTTTGGTTTCATATGATTAATTGTTCTTGATTTGCAATTAATTATGATATAAAATCCAATTAGCAAATTAAGGTGTAATTAAGTTTCTTAATCTTAATAACTAGTATACTTAGCACGAATTAGGTGCATTTTAGGGCTTAATGTGTCAAATTAAGTTGGTTAAGCCCATTAGGTCATCTTGTCTAATTATTTTAAGAAATTGAGACAATTATTACTACTTGAGTATGTTTTAGAGGGTAGATTAGGGTTTTAGGGTAATTAAGCAATTAGTCTCGATTAATGAATAGTTTTACTATTTAATTAGAGTACTATAGTTGGATTAGGGTTTTATAATTTAAAGGCTCACATGCATTGGGGTTACAATTAGGATTTTAGTGTTCGAAAGCTTATTTACAGTATTTGTTTTAAGGTTTTCAATTCATTATTAAGGTTATCTATACTAATATTCATTTTGACTTAGCTTACCCATTGCTGGTTTTAGGGAGCTCCTATGGGCTTTGACTATTAGTCTCTTTCCTATTGGGGTTTGGTGTTAGTTCCATTAGATTAGGTTGACCTTAGGAGTTAACATTAGTAATTAGCATTTGTTTATAAGCTTTTAGGGCCATAATGCTTGGATTGGCATTAAGGTTTTAAGAGCTTGAGTTCAAGTTTTTTAGAGTGTCTTTTAGGTTTAAGGGTTAGTTATCTTGCCAATACTAAGGGTATCTTTTAGGAAATCTCATTAACTTTCAACCCCCTATTTAGGAAATTTGTGGGGTTTACACTATTTGTTTAAGCATTCATATGACTATTATGTACTTGTTTGATAACTTACTTGACAATATAATAAGGGAGATATCGCACTGAGCTCATGTAGCTTCCACTTCAACAGTTTTCCTTACAGGTTGATACTGACACATGGGTTAAGAGCCAAGCTTTAAGCACAAGTATTTAGACGCCTTAAAAAATAGAATTTGAATATAGATCTTATAGCTAGTTTGAAAGATTAAATGTAATCACTATTCTTATACTTAAATTTGTAAGTTTAGTAAGTTAAAATTTTAGATCTTTATTACTTTATTTTATCGTTTGGTAGAGGATACCGATTCCTTATGACTCTAAGGATTTGTAAAATATTGGATATCCATAGTTATTTGTGTTTTATGATAAATTGATAAAATAATAATCATAAACCCTAGTGATGAATTAATTAGGGTCTTGTAATCTTTAACTTGCAAAGCGGTTTTCATATCATAGTTGCACACGTGATATGAAAAATTTAGGCAATCCTGCTAGACACTCCTTAGGGTCATGACACTTGGTGCTAAAAGAATGAACTAAGCATAAGGTAGAACTACTATATATCGCCATCTAATTCTCTTGATCCTTATTTATTTATTTTAAGTACTTGTATTTATATTGCTTGCTTGATCACATGACATTGATTAATCAAAAGCATACAATAGGTTTTAAAGATTATAAGTTAACTAGACAACAATTTAAGGTTCGGTGTAACCATAGCTAAAGTTAAAGATTAGATTAAAATATGAATAAGAAGCTTCCATATGCAAATCCTCAATCTAAATTTTTTACATTTCCAATTCATTAGAAAGAAAAGTAAGTCTAGTGTTTCTTGGCTAATCTTGAATATTAATAAGTAAAAAATTGAATCCAAATTTGGAATTTGAATATTAGCATTCAATTTGCCATATCCAAGCATTGCACATAATGTACCATCACACAGGTAAACCTATTATAAATAGACTTAATTTTAATAAAAGACCACTTTGTTGTATATCTAGATCTTGAACAAGAGTTTGACTATAGCCTTTAAGTTACAAATATGTACAATATTTACAAATTTCAAAATACTCCAAAAGCTAAACTTCTTTTGAACTTCTAGGTTTTCATTGTACTTATTCAACAATACTTCTACTTTCCAAAATAGCTGACTCTATCTAATGCTTTCAAAAGTCCACCCTACTGGTGATGGTACCCTAAAATCTACTTCTTAACTTGAAGATAAGAAAAACATATTCGCTCAATTATTATTAAGCTGAGCAAGAGTGGAAAACAAGTAGCAATATAATAAAGCACATAACATAGGCATATAGATATAATATTAAGTTAATACCTAGCTAGTAAACAAGATAATGTAAATCACATGTCTTGCTTATGCACATGACATACATCAGTATTAATATCATAGATAGCTTAACAACTCATCTAGTTTGGTCAACTTTAAATCTAAGCATTTAGATAATATATTCGGTAACCTGGCAAATAATTCAGCGTAGCAAAACCATAGATCGTAGTTGAATTATTGGTGAATGCAAAATTATATACACAAAAAGCCAACTTTGTAAAGTTATCCTAGCAAAATCATAAATATCAAAAAATGACTTATAGGTCCTTTTGTATCATGCCATAAATGCATTAACCAATTCTCAATAAATACCAACTATAACACCAAAGATTATTAAGTTTCATCCTATCCTATTTTAGCTTTTGAATTAGCTTTTGGTCCGAACTCTTATTATATTTAGCATGAATATCCATAAGTTTTACTTACGATTAGATTCAAAGTATATCATGTAACCTATTTCCAAAATTAGATATATAGAGCACAACATCACAAAATACCTTACATAGGAAATCTAAGCAACATTTAGACAATTGTCATAAGTACATGTAAGAAATTTTACTATCTACTAAGTAGACATAAATCGATTCCTATACACTTATACCTAGTTACCTGGTTAATGGTACGTTTCCAAACTTACTCCTTAGCGTAAGCTTCTTCCTCCATGATTTCACCTAACAGGAATAAATACTGCTAAGGTTAATTATAGACAACATGTGAATATATTTTAGCTTGATATTATTTTGTTGGCTTTTAGTTTACTCCTAAAAGATTTTTGACTTAGTCTTTAACTTCGCTTCTGATTCAGCTTTTGAAATAGCTTCTAAATTACTCTCTAATTCAACTTAACTTAAAAATTTTTAATCAAATACTAATTGACCTATATCCTTAGTTTATCAACTAAAATCGCTAGTTTTTCACCTAACTTAGTTGTCTAAATTCAACTTACACAAAAACACAAGTGTTGTAGCTTCTGATTCTAGTTTTGATCTAGCATCTAATTTACCCAAAATATCATGTTTACTTATACTATTCTCACTCTTCACTAAACCTAGCTAATAGCAGTAAAGTGTTATTTAAGTACTAAAGTAGTTAGAACTCTTCCGTACCATAATGTCTATTATACCAATTTACCATATATTTTGACATTTGGCAACATGTGTATAAATAGTAAGGAAACATACTATAGTTAGTATTCATTCTTTTTTAAAACTATAAAAAGTACATTATACTCATAAAATAGTAGTGATCATATTCTAGTCATCTAAGACGCTTAAATAGTATATTATACAATAAACTGCATATTACTTATTTTAGCTTAATGTCATTAATAAATAGCTAAAAATAGATGGATAACTGTACTTTTCACCAAAATCAAAGTATAACATATATTTTGATAATACTAAGCTCTAGAAATTGTATCAAGTTGATTTTGTACACACATTACTTTAAAATCCTTTAATTTACCTTAGTTTGTAAAACTGCCAACAAATACTAAATAATTTGTAATAAATAGTAAACATAATATTTTATAAAAAATTCTTGTTACCACAATTTAGTATATATTATAAGAGTATTACACAAATTTTTTCATCCCCAAAATGTCATTAAGCAAGTACTCTAAATCAATGTTATTTCAACAAAATAAAATTTTGACATGAAAGTATATGTAAAAAAAAAAAAGCCTAAAGAGGCCAAATTTTATAATTTTCCAACTTGATTTGGTATTTTTAGAAAATTAAACAAAATTGATGCAAAATTTTGCTTTACCTAAGTACTGCAGTCTGGACACCAGGGTATGCTGGCCCACTTCCTCTTACCTCCAATTGCTTAAGTTCGTCTCGTCACAATGTCAAGTCTTCAATTGCTATGGAAACCCCAAATTCACCTATATTATTCCTATTTTTGTTTAATTAACTAATCATAGTTCTAGAGAGGATTTCTATTGTTTCTAGTTTACAAAATGGATATATTTTCATCCCTTAAATGCTTTTGTAGATGATAGGCAATTGGAGTGGCAAACATAAGTACATGTGTCATTTTGGTTTATTATTATAATAATATATTGATAATTTAGCATGATTTGCTATTAATAGTTCACTTATTAATCATCCTATGAACTTGGGGAGTGTTATGCCTATTTACATGAATTTATAGGTGTTTTGATTATTTTTCAATAACTTTTTATTAATTTTTTTTTATCAAATATGTGATATTGTTTATAATATATTTACATATTGGGGTATACAACGTGTATAATACATAACTATATAATCACGTATGCTATGTAACCCCTAAATAATATTTTTATAATTTGTCTCTAAGGGGTCGTTTCATTTTAGGGATCAAATGTTGAGTTCCAAATAATAATTGAATGTACTCGGTAAAAATAGGTTTTATTAAAGTCAAATATTATATATACTTTATTTTAAAAAATCAATATTGCTTAGATTTTTTGTCTAACTTTTGTGATCTTCTATTAGAATTTGACTTAATTCATGTGGAATCACTAAATTATTTCGAACACCTTAACTTGTATTAGCTCATTAAACAACTAAGGTACTTAAGCAGCTAAGATCTCACCAACGCACAAACCACCCCTCCACCCCACCACCCGACACCACACCACCCCCCCCCCCCCCCCCCCCCCTAAAAAAAAAAAACCCTAAAACCAAAAAAATAATTGCTTATTAGGATCAATATTTGGTATTTGAGCTTGATCTAACCATAGTAAGGCATAGCCATATTCTCTTTTAGAAAAGTTGCTTTTGATATAAGAACATGTTAAATATAAGGAACAAAATTCTATTAAAGAGAATTTCATAAATCTAGAAGTTTCTATTGTCAACCCTACAAACTTTATAGTTTGGAGTTGGAGTAGAACTTGAAAAATGCTAGATAATCACTAAGATCAACAAGATCAAAAAAATTAGAACCAATGAAATTTAAATTGGAATCTTAAAATGAACTCAAAAGCCTTAGAGATAAATTTAAAAAAACCTAAATTTTGTACAAAGAGCCTAAACCTAAGTATGCATGATCACAAATAAAAAATTTGAATTAAATAAGAACCTGAAACCCAAATCCTAGAATTACAAAACCTTAAATTAAACTATAAACATAAAGAAAACCCTCAAATAAAACATTTAACTCGAATTACGTAAAGTTGCATAAACTCGATAACAAAAGGTGGGTGATATTTTCAAATAATAACAATCAATAGAATTAAGTCAATTAAAGTAATAAATTAATAGAATTACTAATTTACCCTTAATGATGCATTTCTCCAAAATTAAAACTAAAATCATAAGCTTGCCTTCAAAGCCTTGAAACCCCAATAAAACACTAATACGTGAGAAACCCTAAAACATCTTAGAAACTATAATTTAGTGTCAAAGGCCTTACTTTAATTATTAAACTATAATTATATAATCAAATTATTCATTAATTACTAATGATCTTCTAAATCACTAAAAGGCCCTAATTTACCTTCCAATATCATAAACAATTAGCAATAATCAATTCTAACCTTTAGAAATCCTAAATTAATTAAATAAGATGATCTAATAGGCTTGCATAACTTAGTTTAATATGAAAAACCCTAAACTATGTCTATTTATGGTCATCTATACTAGTAATTAAGGTCATAAGCTTAAATTACTTTTTAATCATCTATATGCATTCATGCACATAATTAGCTAAAGATAATCATAATCAAGCATATAAGACAAGGTAATTAGCTCGGAAAAGAAGAGACCACTCACCTTTAGTAGTCAAATCATTGCTTTAATTGGCAAAAACCAAGGAAAGTAATTGGTCTTTACTTATGCTTGTACCATGTAACTAAGTTGACTAAAAATATGCTCCCCTATACATGAACACCCCCAATCTACCATACAACCCTCTCATTTCCTCTCTTATTTTTTCTTCAACCCCCTAAGCAAAACCCTATAATAATCTCTATCCAAACCAACTCAAAATCAAAAGAACATGAAGGAAAAACTAGGAAAACATCTCGGAGCTACCTATGCACATCATCACCTAAGGTAACCACTATGTGCCATAACCTCTAAACAATGCACCACCACTTGCATTTACTTCCGCTGAGGTAAACTTGTACCTTTTCAACATTGTTTCTAGTTTGAGTTTATTAGCATAGTTCTTAGGCTTAAAAACTAAGGAAAATACTATTAATATGCCACCTTTGTTTACTATTTTTACATGTACATACATGTGCATTTTCCTAGATTTTTTAGTGTAATAAACATGTTACATATAACTTTAAAAGCACATAAGTTATATTAAGATAATAACTTAGAGAAAAGTAGAAGAATCATCATGCAATCTTCATTCCCATGCTAGGGCTAAAATACATGTATGTGTATCCCCATCATATTTTTGACTTCTTGTGCTTGTTTTGGAGGAAAATGGTTTTAAATGCTTTTAATAGTAGTTTAATGTATGTTCTAGCTTGTTAAGTATATGATATATAAAAAGCCTAAGGAAATAATCTTAAACCACCCCCAATATGTCGAAGAACATGTTTTAAAATGCTAATTAATGGGTTAATCATATGATTAATTAGAGTTGTTTAGGATTCAAGGCTAAACCTTATGAGAGTGATCAAATAAGGTATGGAATGCATAATTAGGCTTAGAAAGGACTTTATGCCTAAAAGGATTAATTTATAGCCTAACTAATAAGTGTTACCAAATCTAGTTTAGTTTGTACGTAGGTCATTTAGTATGTTCAATAAGTTATTTAGCTCATTAGGATTAGGTAAATAAAAGTTTCGAGCCATAAGATGTAAATTGGACTTAAAATGAGTTAAAAGGCATACAAATCAAGCCTTAGGCCAACTTGAATGCCCATGACTAGCATGCATGCAATATGAATAATTCCTAATTAAGAAACCCACTAAGCCTATTAAGTAATTTAAAGCCTATAATAGGCCTAACTATAAATTATGCCCATAACTAACTAAAAAGAGTAATTTGAGCCCTAAAATCATAAGAGATGAGCTTAGACCAAAAATTGAATTAACCCAACTAATTTAATAGCCTTAGTATAATGCACTAAAGGCCCAATAATTAAAAAATTAAGTCCTTGACTTAAAATAGGCCTTAAGTCCAAAATAAAGCCTAAACACTCTTAAGTTAAAACTTGAAAGAACTAAGTAAATTAACAGAAGGCCCATAAGTAAGAACTTAAGTAAAACTTGAATATTTTAAGCCTAATATAATATAAGATCCCAATTAATAATAATAAAGGACTAGAATATGGCCTTATAAACTTAAACACTTAATTAAACTAGAAAATCAACTATGTTGAAAATGGAACATATAAATTTTGAATTTGATCCCTATCTAAACTTATGGTCATAGGTTCATACTCTTAAAATGGATCTCACCATGCAAAAGATCATCTAAAATCGTACAAAATTCACTATAAGAATGCAAAAAATGAACTTAAAATGAAGAAGTTATAGCAAAAATAAATTTTAATTATACCTAAGGATTTAGGGTAGGCTTTAGTAATTAGGCAAGCACATAGGTTCTTAGAAAAACAATCTTTCAATTACTCACATAGATATTATTATTTTGTTTTTAGGTGACTTAATTTTTAATTCCAAATCCTTGAAGACTAGGACACGTAAGCAAGCAAGTAAGGTGATGGAGTTTTGATGATTAGGTATCTACATGTGTTCAATGATTTCCCAATATTCTATTATTTGCCCTTAATTGTTTGTATGAATAACTGATTGTTTATATGCCTACATCCATGTGATCACCTTATTATAATGGTAAATTTTAAATATTTAGAAAAAATAACTAAATATATATATGTCATGTGTTTATAATCTAGTAGTTATAAGTTAGAATTGCTAAGTTTTTTGGAAAATTTACGAAACAAATTTTAGAATGTTTTACGATTCAAAGAAAGATTTCATTAAACTGAATGAATGCTCATAAAAGCCACTAATGACATTTTTAATCATTAAGGAAAAGCTGGGAGACCACCTTTAAAGGATTGATGACAAGTAGCTTAAATCAAGACTTACGCAGCTTAGCATGTGGGTCATTACAAGGGTTAGTTGATAGAGATTCCATTAGGCATTATATTGACTATTGATAATGGATGGCCCTAGTCAAGATCTCCCTAATTGATTAGTATGGTATTTTTTACTAGGGTAATAGTCAAGTTTTGTCTATAAGGACAGTACCTACAAACAACCTTAGGTAAGTAAGGTGAGGTGCCTTATATGGTTAAGTACGGGAGATAATTGATGTGTAGACAATGTAAATATACATCTTCCATGGTTTTGATGTCTCATGGATGTTGATAGGGATCACAGACCAACATTCACTCTCGAGCTCGAGGACTCGCCTATATAGTTTGCTGGGTTATCCAAGGAGAGTTGAGCCTTAAAGAACATTGCATTTTCCATCGCAAATCATTGAGTTACTCTACTCCAACCTCACTTTGTCTCATTGAGAAGGTTTTTGAGGTGCCTAACCATTTATCGAGCCGACCACTTATTGCCAATTTAAGGATAAGCATTGAATTTGCATATGGCTGAGTTGACTCTCATTTGAAACCGGGCTACCTGCTTCTTATTTGACTAGTCGATGTTGAGCCAAAGAATGGTTACCTAGTGGACCAACCCTTCTTAAGCCCTAAATAGATAAGTTACCAAGTATCTAACTTGATGAACTCTACTCAAAATCAACTTTACTCAACAAGTAATACCATGAGGACCATAAACTGGATGGTTCGTATTATTTTCTAACATTCGTATTGTCCTTTTGTTACTAAATATTCTTTTATCCAATTACAACTTTGCCCTTGTAATCTATTCCCCTTTCCTTTTCTAGTAGAAATTCTTTTTGTAATTTACGTATATTTAGGACTTTTCCTAATTGGGCCATATAAATACTTATAATTTGTAACGGCCGCAAAGATCAAAATAGTGATATTAAACTCTATAAATTTCTTTTACCCTTCTTTCTTCTTGATTTGTGTTTTATTAGTAAGGATTGAGACCTTAAAGATCACTAATTTAAGGCATTGAACATAAACTTGTAACAAGCAACCTTGTGTTATACTTGTGTGTCATATTAAGTATAATTCGAGCTCTTATAAGGCATTAGTGAGTCATATCTATCGTCGGTGCACAATGACCTCCTACTTAACCTTGAACTTCCATTTATCCTTCAAACCATCTCATAATTCAGATCTACCCTTTTGGCTCGCATGATATCAATAATCGTATGTCTTCCCTTTCTTGGCTATCCGTATCATCTTATTACTAGAGGTTGGTTACGCTCAAGTAAGTCTTTATTACTTTGTACTCTGAGTAACTTTTTATAGCGTATTGTAAAAGTTGTTTATCATTATTGTAAGTGTTTGGAAAGTGTTTAGTGCTAAATAAATTTAGTGTTCTATTTTCTCCTATTTCTTGTTCATAAAATAGAGTGATAAGTGTTTGAGTGGTTTTTTATGTATTAGGTATAATAGCTGTTGATGTGTTAGGCATTGTCTCGTTACATTTTATGGGGGGAAATTTTGAGTTTCGTTTCAACTATAAATCTCTTATAATAGACAACAATGTCTAATTCTAGTGTTCAAGGAACCTTAGGTAACTAAGAGAATGGTGCTCGAAATGGCTAAAGTCAACAAGGAAGTTTTACACCCCAATCTAGAGATGACTGACTAGAAAGACTTACTTACTTGGTGGCTAGTTTAGTGACTACCATAAATTAAGATAGACAATGAACCAGAAATGATCCCTATAAAGGACATGGCAATAAACATCTTAAGAGAGGCAATAGTTGGAAAGCCAAGCTAATGCCCCAGTTCAACCACATTAAGTTGGAGGAGTAGAAAAAGTTACTAGATGTAGACTAGTGTTAGATGAGATTGAAGAAGAGGATGAGAGAGTAGGTGATGAAGTAGAAGAGTATTATGTACCAGAGGAGTGGAATGTCCAAGCTCCTAGAGTGGAAGGATGAAGGATGCATATTCCTAGTTTTTTTATGAGTGTTGATGATAAGGCAATTTGGACTGAGTAGATAAGATTGAAAAGTAATTTGAGTGTCATGAGGTAACTAATAGCGCTAAGGTCAGATTTGTTTTGCTAGAGTTTATTAGATATGCTACCATGTCGTGGAATAACATATAAGCCACCTATAGAAGAGAAGTAGAACGTGAAGTGAGGCATTGGGAAAAAATGAAAAGAGTCATGAGACGAAGATTTGTCTTGAGCTATTATTTTCATGATACATTCAAAAGGTTATCTAAGTTGAGGTAAGGAGGATCAAGTGTTGATGCCGACATAAAGGAGTTCCTGATGCTAATCATCTATTATGAAGTTGTTGAGCCTAAATACTAAATTGTGTATTGATTCATTAGTGGATTAAAGTATGAGATTAGAGATATTCTAGAGACTATGGATATCGGTTCACTTAATGAAGCTATCTGAGTTGTCCAAAGAATCAAAAGGTGCCGAGTAAGAAGATTCCAAGCTCTTGTCAATCAATTTACCACTAGTAGACTTGTTCTAAGTAGACCTATGCAATTGGAACCAAGCAAAGTTATTGAGGTCTAACTTTTTCAAACTACTCGAGTAGAAGAAAAAGAGATCTTGAGGAAGTTTGAAAAAGGCCAAAGCTTAGGAAGAAAGATGAGTGAAATCAAGTGCTTCAAGTGTTAAGGGTTTGGACACATGGCCATCAATATCCAAACAAAAGAACCATGGTGATCTGAGGAGAAACACTAACCATTGATGTAGATAGTACTAATGAGGAGGTAGAAGAGCTGAAAGAGATGGGTAAACCAAGCTATTCGAAGAGGAAGAGATCATTTATAGTAAGGAAGGTAATTCACTATAAGGTGAATAGGTCATTGTGTGCATTAATTGTTGATAGCAACAGTTGCACCAATGTAACATCCATATTCATGGTCTAGTAGTTGAAGTTGTTAGCCAAGCCTCACCCTACACCTTATAAGTTGCACTAGCTTAGTGAGAAAGGATACCTCTAAGTAAATAAACAAGTAACTATACCAATCAATATTGGAAACTATCTAGATGAAGTGCTCTGTGATGTGTTACTAATGAGTGTATCCTGTATTCTTCTTGGACGACTATGGATGTTTATTGGAATGTGGTATATGATGGATAGAAGAACACATGTTCTTTAAAGCATGAGGGCATGAAGGTAAAGTTAAGCCCAATGACTATCAAACAAATTAAAAATATGCAGACTCAACTGAATTGAGTTTGCCAAAAAGAGGCTTTACTATTAACTCGAGCTAAGCTGAAAAGAGAGATGAAACTTGAAGAGTAGACCTATTTGCTTGCCAGAAGGCTGCTTAAGATAAGAGGATTAGAGGAGGAACTATTACTTGCTAATGTGAAGTCCCTACTAGATGAGTGTATTGACTTGTTCCTAAGTGAAATGCTAAGAGGTTTGCCTCCTATCCAAAGCATTAAACATGTGATAGACTTATAGCCAGGAGCAACTTTGCCAAACAAGCTTGCTTATGGGTTGAATCTTGAATAAGCTGCTGAGTTAAAGAGGTAGGTAGATGAGTTGATTATGAGAAGGTATGTACGAGAGTCCCTAAGCTCATGTGCTTTGCTTGCTCGGTCGGTGCCGAAAAAGGATGGGAAATGGAAGACATATGTAGATAGCTAAGCAAAGTTGCATTACCATCAAGTACAAGTGCCACATACTAAGGCTTGATGACATACTCAACAAATTGAATGGAGTAAGATTATTCTCTAAGATTAATCTCAAATCTAGATATCACTAGATTCAAATGCAAGAAGAGATGAGTGTAAAATTGTGTTCAAGACTCGCAATAGACTATATAAATGGCTTACAATACCTTGCAAACTATTAAATGCACTAAGCCCCTTCATAAGATTGATGAGCCATGTGCTTTGAGAATTGATAGGGAAACTTGTGATGGTATATTTTGATGATATTCTAGTCTATAACCCTAACTTGGAGACACATTGTGAGTACCTCCAAGCAGTTTTCTCAAAACTTCGAGTTGAGAAGCCTTATGCTAATCTAAAAAAATATGACTTTTGCCGACTAGAAGTAATCTTTCTAGGATTTTTTATGAGTGGTGGTGGTGTACGAGTTGATGATGAGAACGTAAGAGCAAATACCGAATGGCTTATGCCAACCTACTTAGCTGATGTACAAAGCTTCTATAACTTAACATCATTTTATTGTCAATTTATATGGAATTTCAATACTATTATGGCCTTCTTCGCCATGCTGTCGAAGAAAAATGTTGAGGTCAAGTGGAGAGAAAAGGAGAAAAGGAGTTTTTAAGAGGTGAAGATGAAGTTAACCACCACCCTTGTCTTAGCTTTATCGAGCTTTAACAAAGTATTTAAAGTAGAGTGTGATACATCTGGACTAAGCATAAGTGTTGTGTTCTTGCAAGAGGGCCAACCTATTGTTGACTCTAATGAAAAGCTTAAAAGAGCTTCACTTAACTACTCTGTATATGTTAACAATTTCTACTCAATTTAAGCTCTAACTGTCTAACAATATTACCTATTACCCAAAGAATTTGTGCTCTACACTGATCATGAATTTTTGAGATATCTAAAGAGTCAGCTTAAATTGTCATAGAGATAAGCCAAGTAGGTAGAATTCATAGAGGGATTTTCTTATGTCGTAAAGTACAACAAAGGCAAGAACAATGAAGTGGTCGATGCCCTATTGAGAGAACATTCCCTCTTAGCCGAGCTGTAGACCAGGTTACTTGGTTTCTCTATGATTAAGGATTTGTATGTTGAAGATCCACATTTTGGTTCGATTTATGCTAGGTAAAGAAGGGTAAACACTTGATGATTATCATAGGGAAGATTGATACTTGTTCAGAAAGGAGAAATTATATATCTTTACCTTTTCTATGAAAGAATTGCTTATGTGCAAGGTGTATCGTAGAGGATTATCTAGACATTTTGGCAAGTACTAAATTCATAAGGTATTATGCTCCAAATCCTTTTAGCTAAGGATGATGAGAGATGTCGAAGCTGTATTGGAATGATGTGCTACTTGTAGAAGGAAAAAGAGTTGAGTCAAGCTAGGGTAATATCTACCTTTGTCGATCCCAACTAAACCATGGTTTAAGCTAAGTATAAACCTTTTTTTAGGATTGTTGAGGATGTCCCAAAGGAAGGACTCCATTATGGTGGTTATGGACTGATTTAGTAAGATGGCATACTTAGTGCCCTATTTCAAAACTATCGATACTTCAACTATCTCTTTTCTTTTCTTATAGGAGATCATCAAACTCCATTGAGTGCTAAAGCCTATTGTTTCAAACCGAGACCCAAAATTCATGAGCCACTTTTAGAGAACATTACTAAAGTGAATGGGAACCAAACTATCATTCAGCACATCCTACCATCTACAAACAAATGGATAGACTAAGGCTATCAATAGGACAGTTGGAAATCTACTTCGAGTTGCTATTGGTAGGAACATGACTGATTTGAATCGATGCCTACCTACAATTGAGTTCACCTACAATAGGGCTACCCATAATGCCTTGAGCATGTTACCATTTGAGATGGCCTATGGATTTAACCTTAAGCTTCCACTTAATCAAGTGCACCTTCGAAGTTGGAATGAAGATCAACCAGCGGTAGAAACATCTAAAGCCATTATAGCCATGCACTAAAAGTTTGTAAAACAAACGAGTTGAGCTGCCACCAAGCTTGAGAGGCGAGGCAAAGGATAAAAGAACAAAGAGTTTTAGCCTAGTGATTTGGTCTGAATGTACCCTAGTAAAGATCAATTTCCAAGATTAAGGAAGAAAAAGTTATCTCCTAGGGCTGATGAACCGTTTAGAGTGCTTGAAAGGATCAATCCTACTGCTTGTAGGATTGAATTACTCGAAGACTATAGGGTTTTAAACTCCTTTAACATTGTTGACCTCCATCTATATGTCCTCGAAGATGAGTAACAATCAACTGAGTAAGATTTGATCGCAAATTTCAACCAGCTTAGAGGGGAGAATAGGGATCACAGACCAATCACTCACTTTCGAGCTCAAGGACTCACCTATATGGTTAGCTGTACTGTCTAAGGACAGTTGAGCCTTAAAGAACATTATATTTTCTATCATGAATTGCTGAGGTACTTTTCTCCTACATCTCTTTGTCTCATTAAGAAGGTTTTCGAGGTACTTGACCAGTTATCAAGCTGCTTATTTATTTCTATGCCAAAGTTAAGCATTGAATCTACATAGGGCCAAGCTAATATACATCCGAGGTTAAGTTACCCACTTTTGATCTAACTAGTTGAGGCCGAGCTGAAGAATGGTTGCATATTGGACCAACCTACCCAAGCCTTAAATAGCCAAGTTACTGAGTAGACATGATGAACTCTAGTGAAAATCAACTCTACTTAATAAGTGATACCAACGAAACCATAGACTAAATAGTACCATCTGTACTATCATTTTATAATCGAATATTCTTTTGTCTATTTACAACTTTTCCCTTGTAATCTATTCCCCTTTCCTTTTCTAGTAGGAATCCTTTTTTATAATTTATGTATATCTAAGACTTGCCCTAATTGGGCCATATAAATTCATGTTATTTGTAATAGTCATAATAATTATATTAGTGATATTGAACTTTAGACATTTTTCTACCCTTCTTTCTTCTTATGCTTATGTTTTCTTGACAAGGAACAAGACCTTGAAAAGTTCTTACGATAAGAATTAGGATGATGGGCCTTTAACCAAGTAGTTGAGCATAAGGACTAGAAGGTTTCGTAACCCAGATTCTTCTACTCCAACCAACCCTTATAGAGGTTAAGTACCTCCTTATTGACTCGTTTTACATGCCAAGTCAAATCATTACCTATTTCCCATAAGTAGTATACCAATAAGTGGAAGATTAAGACAATAGCCAATCCTCATTCTCACTCATGCCAAGCTAATCACTTACTCAGCATCATCTTTGCTGGGATGCTGAGAGAGAGGATTTAGACTAACTAAGCTACTCCTGCTCAGCCAAGCAAGCTAACTGTACTTTTTCTATCCACATCTTCTAATGGCATTACCAATACAACATCGTTACGTGTAAAGAATCATATGTAGAATTCGCCACACTAATAATTGTTTTACTTGAATATTTATTTTTACTCTTATGTATCTTGTACGTTACTTCCTTAGGAAATGCCCTTTTTTTCTTTTTCCTTTTGGGTAAGTTGCCTTAACTTATGGGTATAAATACCCTTGTAATTGTAGCAACAAGCAGATTGATTATCATTAATACACATGAGTATTTTCTCTTCCTTGCATAAAGACTCCTTGTTTACTCTTGACATTACTCTTATCCTAACCCTTAAGCAAGGCTAGGTGGCAAGTAACCTTATTAGACCGATTCATTTATCATATCAAATTGTACCATGAGTCCTTAGAAGTTTTATTGGTGCATCATATCCTCTGGAGCTATTCATAGATTTTTGCTTACTTTTTATTCGCATTAGTACTTTCAAATATTCCTCATCACTTTCCTTTTGAGCTTTCTACAAGTTTGGACCCATCTAGTGGTTGGCCTTATCTATTTTTTATCATCGTTTGCACCATCTTGGTATTAGAGTAAAGGTTTTGTTTGAGTTGGAGTTTGTTTTCGAAGTTCTATTTGTACTCTGTTTTACGTGTGTAAAGTAGAGCAAGTTATTGTACTCATCTTAGCTGCTATATTTGCTAACAGTTACTTTCCTAAAGTGTTTGTTTGAGCATTTAATCCGTGAAGAAAATAACTAAATCGAGTGTAAATATTGGTATAGGAGATGACATTAGTAAAGTTGTCCACCATGGCTGATAGTCCTAGGGAATTCCTAGAAGCATTGATAAGAGGTTGGATGAAGGGGCCAATCTCTTAGTAGATCTGAACTAAGTTGTTATGCTTTGGCTTGCTAACCAATTAAGGTTTTACAAAATACCCTACAAGTTGCTCAACCTGTTAGAGGTCAGAACTCAGCTCAATCTATTCGAGGTAGATGAGTAGGTAGATGAGTAAGATGAAGGATAGACTTAAGGGAACTAGATGAAGAGGAGGTGGAAGAGTACTTTGAAGAAGAGCAAGCTAGAGTCCCTAGAGCATTTGATCATATAAATCTTTGAATTTCAAGCTTCAATGGATCTAAGAGTGCTAACGAGTATTTGGAATGGGAAAAGAGAGTAGATTGTGTTTTTAAAGATTATTAGTATAAGGATTTTGAGAAAGTGAGAACTGTTGCTATTGAGTTCTCTAGATATGCCGCCATGTGATGGAAGAATTTTCAAATTATGAGAAGATGAGAAGGCTACCTAGAGATTAATAATTGGCCTGAAATGAAAAGAATACTTAGAAATAGGTTTGGGCAACACTTTTGCTTAGCTTTAGGAGCTAAGACAAGGAGGCTAAATAGTTGATGAATATGTCTAGGAATTCCAAATGCTCATGATCCGTTATGAAGTAGAGGAACCACCAGCTTGAACAATCTCTAGGTTCATCACTTGATTGAGAGGTAATATTCAAGTCATTATAGAACTCTAGTAATTCACAACAATAGATGAGGCCATTTGAATAGCTCAATGAGTGGAGAGGTAGAGAAGAAGTTGAGTACCTACCAGAAGGCTGACTAATCAACCTAGACAGGTTAGTCACTAAGCTCAATCAAGTACTAAGCTGATAAGAAAGGTTGTTATTTGAGCCAAAAAGAAAGGTTGACCTAATGCTGAAGTGTTTACTCAAACTTATGAGAAGGGGCAAGGTTTTGGTAAGAAGACGAGCTAAATTAGGTGCTTTAAATGCCAGGGGTTTAGACATATTGCTGCCTAGTGCCTAAACTGAAGAATTATGGTGATCAAAGGAGACATCATGAAGCTAGAGGTAAAGAGTACATATGAGGAACTCGAAGAGGAGGAGATCCCTGCTAAAAAAGAAAATGCTAGGAAAGAGCTAATTGAGGAGGATGTGTTTGTTGAGGACTTAGACCAATTGATCATGGTTTTCCAATACACAATGAATATGGAACCCTCACGTGAGGAGGAGTAGGGAGAGAATTTGTTTCATACCACTTGTAAGGTGAATCATCAGGTATATGCTCTCATTATGGATAGTGGAAATTGCACTAATGTAGCATTGACCAACTTATTTCAAATTTGAAGTTGTTGACTATTACACTAGTTGAGCGAGATAAGAGTACTACATGTCACTTAGCAAAAAGTACTACTAATCACTATAGGGAATTAATTTGCTAAGATTCTCTATGATGTACGGGCTATGTATACTTCCTACATGTTATTAGGTAGACTATAGCTATTTGCTAAGAGAGTTATCCATGATGGCTACAAGAATACATACATGTTCGAGAAAGATGGTTGGAAGATCATACTGAATGTAATGTTGTTGAGAGAAGTTAATAAATTGTAGAAAAAATAGCTCATGGATCGAAAAAAGCTTTAGTCATGAGTAGAGTTAATCTCCAAAAGGCTATCAATACTGACAAGTCGAGCCTCATGTTAGTCAGGCGACTATTAAAAATGAAGGAGCTAGGTGAACTACCCTAGGAAATCAAGGAGTTGTTACATGAGTACGTCAACCTGTTCCCAGAATGGTTACTTGAGGGGCTACCCCTAACACGAGGTATAAAGTATTACATTAACTTGTTACCCGATGCTGCGCTACCAAATAAGCCAACCTATTGGATAAATCCTAAACAGGCTTATGAGCTCCAACGTCAAGTCAATAAGTTGCTGGAAAGAGGATACATCAGAGAAAGTCTTAGCCCCTATGCTATGCCAATGCTTTTAGTGCTAAAAAAGGATGGAACCTAGCGGATGTTTGTTGATGGCTGAGCTGTGAACAAGATTACTATCAAGTATAGGTATCCTATCTCTAGGTTGGAAGATATGCAAGATGAATTGAGCAGGGCTAAGATTTTTAGCAAGATTAATCTTAAGTTTGGCTACCATTAAATTCGCATGAGGCTAAGAGACAAGTAGAAAACAACATTTAAGACTAGACATAGATCATATGAATGGATGGTCATGCCCTTCGGCTTATCGAATGCCCTAAGCACTTTCATGAGACTAATAAATGATGTGTTGAGACATCTGATCGAGGAATGTATAATGGTGTATTTTGATGACATCTTGGTATACAGTGCCAACATATCGAGTTGCTATAAACATCGCCGAACTATTTTAGATATCCTTCGTATCAAGAGATTATTCGATAATCTCAAGAAGTGTTGCTTTTGCTAAGAGGAAGTGGTATCTTAGGCTATGTAGTCAGTTGAGGAGGCTCATAAGTAAATGACGAGAAGATTTAAGCAATTGTTAAGTGGCCGACTCCTATTACTTATACTGACGTGAGAAGTTTCCATAGACTAGCTTTATTCTATAAATGATTCATTAGGAATTTTAGCACCCTCACCACACCACTTATTAAGCTAACAAAGAAAAACACCTACTTCTGATGGGGAGAAAGGGAGGAGAAGAGCTTTATTGAGATGAAAGAATGGTTGACCTCTACCTCGATGTTAGCTTTATCTGATTTCAAGAAAATATTTGAGCTAGAATGTAATGCATTAGGCATTGGAATAAGCACTATCTAAATGTAAGAAGGCTGATCAATTGCCTTCTACAGTGAGAAGCGTAAAGGACCACAGTTAAATTATTCCTTATATGACAAAGAACTCTTAGCACTAATCTGAGCACTATAAGTATGGCAACATTATTTTCTATTAAGAGAATTTGTGATATATATTAACCATAAATTACTAAGGTACCTTCGAAGTCCAATGAAATTATCGACACGGTATGCATGATGGGTTAAATTCCTTGAAGGATTCAATTTTGTAATAAAATATAGTAAAAAAAAAAAGTGCAATGTAGTTGCAGATGCTCTTTCGAGAAAGCATGCACTTTTGAATGAACTATAGACAAGATTGTTTGGGTTTGTATGTATCAAAGAATAGTATTTTGATGACCCATACTTTAGACCCATAATTATGTAGCGCATTGATCGAAGAATAGTAGACGAGTAACATGTAGAGGATGGCTACTTTTTCTGGGGTAGAAAATTATGTATGCCAACTAATTCCTTAAGGGGGCTCCAAATTAGGGAAGCCCATAGTGGAGGACTATTCGAACATTTTGGGGAGAAAAGGATGTATAAATTTTTGAGTGGTCGATTCTTTTAGCCGAAAATGAGGAGAAATATGCATGGAGTTGTTGAGAGCTATATCATATGTAACAGGGTGGAGTATTGAGCTAAAAAGGGGAAAGTAATGCCATTGCCTGTTTCAACAAAATCATAAACCAAATTGAGCATGGACTTCATTCTCGGGTTACCACGAACTGCCTAAGGCAAAGATTCTATCATGGTTGTCATGGATTGGTTTAGTAAGATGGAACACTTTGTGCCTTGCTCTAAAAATAGTGATGCTTCGATTATCCCCTCAACTTACTAGAAGCTGGGTGAGAGTAAATTAACAAAACAAAAATAAAATATTCAAACGTAACAAACTTAAGATCAAGATCATATCACAACATAAAATCAAATTCACTCACAACATAAGTATGAAACAATAGAATGCCATGCTAATACATATGGCATGCATCAATATCAATATCTTAACCCAGTCCTAGCCCCTAATCAATTGGTTAACTTCAATCTAGGCATCGTGATAAGCTTCTAAGAACCTAGTAAATTCAACTTAGCAATAACCATTGGTGTGAGTACAATTATTGGTTAATACAAATCTATATGCATGAAAACCTAGTTTTTACATAACAAATTGCTTATTGAGTTAAATTCAGCTGAGCAAACTCTAGAGCTTAGAAAAGACAACCCATAGGTATCTTTCATGCCATGCCATGAATGCATCAACCATTTGTCACATTAATACTAAGCAAGTTCAACTCTTAATCTAGTTTTTACTTATATTCCCTTTAAATTCTAAAGCTTTAATATCGAGTTCACTTAAGTGAATGCCTTAGGAAGCTAGGTTAATAATTATTTCTTTTATTAAGGTAATGTGTTACCTAGTATCACAAAATCAACAATAGCCTATTAGCGACACATATTATATTCATATATACATGAATCAACTAATAACATTAATATTCCAAAAGTCGGGAATCATTTTAGCAGTATGTCAAACGTAACCCATTCACATACAAGGTCAAGTACATTTATTGCAGTTAGACATGTTAGGAGTAGATAAAATCTACTTTAGGATGTAAGCAATCCACTTAACAAGGCTACTTAGCGATTTTCCTCTAAATCTTACACCTGAAGTTCTTCCTTGCCTATTTTGCCTAAACAAAATGCATACAATATTTAGAGTTAATATATGTCAAATTTAAGTAAGGTTACTAACTTACTTACACTTAGGATCCTAGTCTTGGTATTATTCTTTTTAACAGAACTTTGATCTCAAATACATTTTCACCTAGTTTCTTACTTACCCTCTATATATAAGGTCCTTCCAACATACTTTCTGACATAGTTTATGACCTCCTCAATGCTTATATGGATATTATTATATCTCATTTCCTTACCACACCATTTTGATTCTATGATAAAAGACTTCAATGAAATACTTGTTAAATGTCTAATTCTGCTATAGTATTATTAATATGTTATTTAAGTTAACTATTTAGCTAAACATACATAAGGGACATAGAGAATTGTTGTGAAGCCACATATAGACATACAAAAATCAACTAACCATTACATTAGTTTCTCACTTACGTTTTGCACATTAACTGTTTCACATTTCCTTCTACTTAATGTCTTGACTAACATTCTAACTCACATTTTAACTTGTATAAAACATTCTTTAAATCATCAAATCACCTAACTATAGCATCCATACCCCTACTTCTATACTTCATCACTTTGTCCTAATGCTTTAAGTCTCAAATACATTTATTTATTAATACTTGGTAATTATATTACTCAATTAAACACTCTTTTTAGGAAATTTCAGCACACATGCGAGCTAAATGGAAAATACCCAAAAATTTAACTTTTGAATTTTAGAAATCCCCTTTGGTGGGATTAAAGTAGACACTTAGTAGTGATTGTAGAAAAATTATGAAATCAAAACAACATCATTTAAGCTTTTATAAACTATTGTAAAAATTCATTTTAAGCCCAATTTCTTAAGGAATATGTTTTTCTACCTTGAATTTGAAAAATCTAACTTCGTATTTAGATTCCACAAGAAAGATTACTTAAGGAGCCAATAATCATAATTTTTGAGCTCATTTTCTATTTTTAGAAAATTAGAAGAAAAATCAAGCAAAACCGAAACCTCACCATCGCCTAAAGCTTAGACCATTAATTGGGGGTAGGGGTATGTCGGCCAATGCTAGCATCGCCTCTCCCATCACTAGGTAGCTTCGTTCCATTTCCAAGTAGTGGTTAGCTTAGGGAACCTAAATTCCTCTTATTTCACTCTATTTTTGCTTTATTTTGTATTATTCCTTCTTAACACTTCAACTACTCTTCTTTATTTTTTTCAGTTTCTAAATTATGTAAATTGATTTCCAGAATTGGGTTTTTGATTTTATAGTTTCCCTCTTATCGATGGTGAATTCTCCAAAGCTCCATTTATCCCTTTTTCCTCATTTTCTTATTTTACTTTATTGCTTAATCAATGGTAAAATGTTCTAAATATTGTACAACATTGTACTATGCCTGTTTTTGGTCAAGAAGGATCCACCAGCTATCCTCTTGTAGGTTTTAATTTATTTAACTTAATATAGCGTTATTTTAAGCAAATTATACAATGTATGAGTATTTTTCCTATTTTGGGTATATGCTTATACATATGATACTTACACTAGCTATTTTACTCTTAATTTGTTCTAAATAATTATTTTTATAGGTTAGGTAATTTTATTTTTAGAGCCTTGCTATATTTCGGTCTTCTATTTCTTGTTTACAACAAATATATTCACTTCCAATAAAAGTACATTTTTATTAATTTAAATATTTTTCAAAAATTTATTCATAAAATAAATTTTACTAAAGTGCTTCTTTTAACTTCTTGGACCTTATGTTAAAATATTTTTCAATTTGGAGAACTTTTCATTATACTTTGAATAGTACTGGTCCCAAGTAACTAGGATCTCATATTCTATCCCCCTTATAAAAAGGTTTCATCCTTGAAACTTACTTATGTTGTAAGTGAAGTATCAAATAAATAACTTATAGAAAGAATACTAACCTAGTGTGAGTAATTTTAGATATTCTACTTTCATATGGTCTGTGGATTTCTAAGTTGCCTCTTTTGTGGTATGTCTACTCCATAAAACTTTGATGTACTCAATATCCTGGTTCCTTAGTCTTTGCACCTTTGTATCTAAGATATACATTGGCTATTCTACATATGAAAGATTTGCTTTTAATGCCACCAGGGGGTTCATCTAGTATTGTTGCTAGATCTCCTACGAACTTTCTAAAGGTTGAATTGTGAAAAACACTACAAATTCCAACCATTTCGCTTAGTAACTCAAGTTCATATGCTACTTTTCCAATCTTTCTCCTAATTTGACAAGGATCAATATATTGTGGACTCAACTTCCTTTTGATACCAAATTGTCTTACTCCTTTCATCAAAGATATCTTTAAGAATACTCAATCTCCTACTTAAAATTCCAAAGGTTTCCTTCTAATGTCTACATAACTTTTTTGTCAACTCTGTACAGTTTGCATTTGATCCTTAATTACTTACACATTTTCTTTAAGCTCTTGTAACATGGCTTGTCCAATCGTTTATGTATTCCATACTTCTTCCCAATAGATAAGGGATCTATGCTTTGCTAATACAGTACTTTATATGGTGCCATCTAGATTATGTTGTGATAGCTACTGTTATAGGCAAATTATACTAAAATTCCTCTAAATTCTAGTATGCATACTCTTAACATATCTTCTAAGATTTGTATAGTACATTCTGACTACCCATCACTTTATGGATGATGGGCAATACTAAAATTCAACTTAGTTCCCATCTCAGCTTGTAATGATTGCCAAAATTAGGATAACAATCGAGAGTCCCGATCTAAGACTATTGATATTGGCATTCCATGTAATTGAATTATCTCCTTAATATACATTATGCCAATTGTGGTATTATCATTGTTTTCCTTAACACAAGAAATTGTGTTAACTTAATGAGTTGATCTACTACAATCCATATCATATTATGCTGCATGTTAGTCCATGGTAAACCACTTATGAAATCTATAGTAACAGGTTCCCTTTTTCATTCCAGTATAGGTAAGGCTTATCAGAGCCTACTAAGCCATTGGTGTTTATCTTTCACTTTTTGATAGGGCACACATTTTGATATATATCATGCCATATCACCTATCATTCCTTGGACGAGGAGAATACATCATGTCATAAGCTTCTTCTAAAATCATCTTCTTAATTTATGATACTCTTAGAAAGCATATTCTTCCTTTAAATCTTAATATTTCTTGAGCATCTACTTCACAATCTAGATGTTTCCCAAGATTACCTTGAATCTTCTATAACTACTCATTAGTTTTCCAAGCTTCCTTTATCAACATTATGAGTATAGATTGTATTTCCAGTCTGGCTAACCTAGATTCACTCCCCTTGGTTATAACTTCCGAACTTAACTTCTCTATCTTCTTTATCGACTCTTTCTTGTCAATAATTAAAGTAGCAATACTACCAAACTTTTTCCTACTTAGGACATAGAAAATGGCATTTACCTTCCTTAAGTGATAATGAATTGAGAAGTCATAGTTCTTTAGCAATTCCATCCACTATCTTTACCTTAAGTTCAGCTACTTTTATGTCAAAATGTATTTAAGGCTCTTACGATTTGTATATAGTTTACACTTTTGACCATACAAATAATGTCTCTAGATCTTTCAAGCAAATATTATAGCTACCAATTCCAAATCATGAGTTAGATAATTCCACTCATGTGGCTTGAGTTACCTTAAAGCATAAGCAATCACTTTGTCATTTTGCATCGACATACATCTTAACCTGTTCCACGAGGCATCATAGTAAATTTCATACTCTAGTACCATTAGGTAGAGTTAACACTGGAGCAGTAACTAATCTTCTCTTAAGTTCTTGGAAATTCTTTTCACATTAGTTATTCCACTCAAACTTAACAGCTTTCTAGGTTAGCTAGGTTAATGGCATCACAATCTTAGAGACATCTTTTATAAATCTCTAATAATAATCAACCATTCCTAAGAAACTTCTAATTTTAGTTACCATAATTGGTCTTGAATATTCAATTACTACCTTTACCTTTGCAAGGTCAATGGATATTCCAACCCTTAACATTATGTGACCTAGAAATCCTACTTGTTCTAATCAAAACTCACACATTTATTTTTGCATACAATTGGTTGTCTTTAAGGGTTTGGAGTACAATCCTAAGATGTTTAGCATGCTTTTCCTTATCACTTAGATACACTAACATATCATCTACAAATACAATCACAAATTCATCCAACTATCTCCTAAACACTTGATTCGTCATATCCATAAAGGTAATTGGAGCATTCATCAACCCAAATGGCATCACCAAAAATTCAAAGTGGTCATATCTTGTTCTAAAAGTTGTCTTGGGTATATCTTCCTCCTTAACTTTTAATTGATGATATCCTAATTGTAAATTAATCTTTGATAACACCATAGCTCCCTTCAACTAATCAAATCGATCATCAATTTGAGGAAGCACATACTTATTTTTAATTGTCACTTTATTCAATTCTCAATAATCGATGCATAATCTCAAGCTTCCATCCTTTTTCTTAATAAAAAGCATAAGCACTCCCCATGATCACGTACTTAGTCTAATAAATCCCTTATCTAACAATTCTTATAATTGTTTTTTAAGTTCTACTAGCTTAGTTGGTGCCATACTGTACGGGGTTTTGTAAATAGGTACAATACTTAGTACAAGGTCTATAGTAAACGCAGTTTCCCTATCAAGCAGCAAACTAAGCAAATCTTTGGAAAAGACTTCAGGGTAATCACATACTAAAGGGATATTTTCCAATTTAGTTTCCTTAGTTTGAGTATCTACTACCGAGGATAAAAACCCTTCATGGCCACTTTGTAATAACTTCATCGCCTTACTTACTGAAATTATATGGGGAACTACCTTGCTTGAACTTCCTTTAAAATAAAATTCTTCTCCAATCAATCATCGAAACTCTACAATCTTTCTTTCACAATCCACATTTGCTTGATACTTAGTTAACTAATACATTACAAAACCTTTCATGTCTAATATAACTAAATTAATAGACATCTTACAATTCTTAATACATACATTTCCATCTTTCAACTTCCGTAACACCACTTACTCCCCTCTTAAAGGAGTTGTGACTACCAGTTCATACTCTAAGGTTTCTATAGAAGGTCATTTCTTTTAACATATTCTTTTGACACATAAGAATGAGTAGCTTCAATAATGAAGAAAGTATAGGCATAACTATTTCCTACATGTAATAGCCTTAAAATAAGTATCGATAACTATATTACTTCCTTTTGAAAACTATAGTAAAAATTTGTTTTTGGCTCAATTTCTTAAGGAACACATATTTTTACTTTGAATTTGAAAATTTTGTTTCATTTTTAGATTCCATAAGAAAAATTACCTAGGGAAAGTAATAATCACAATTTTTGACCTCATTTGCTATCTTTTAGAAAATTAGATGAAATATTAAGCAAATTCGAAATCTTATTATCACCTAAAGCTCTAGCTATCGTCTAAGAGTGGGGTTGTGTTGGCCAATTCAAATGCTGCCTCTCTTGTCACCAAGTGATCTCGTTCCACGTCCAAGTGGTGGTTAGCTTAAGGAACCTAAATTCCTTTTATTTTGTGCTATTTCTTACTATATTTTGTAGAATTTCTTCTTAACACTTCCAAAGCTTCTCTCTATTTTTCTTAGCTCCTAAATTCTATAAACTAATTCTTAGAATCGAGTTTTTGATTTTATAGCTTCCCTCTTGTCCGTGGTGAATTCTCTAAAGCTTTATTTATCCCTTTTTCCTCATTTTCTTATTTTACTTTATTGCTTAATCACTTGGAAAAGTGTTCCAAATCTTGTACAACAATGTGCCATGTCTCTTTCTAGTTAAGAAGGATCCACCAGTTGTCCTCTTGTAGATTTTAGTTTGTTTAACTTAATTATAACATTATTTTAAGCACATTATACAATATATGACTATTTTTCTTATTTTGGGTATACACCTATATATGTGATAGTTACGCTAGCTATTTTACTCTCACTTTGCTCTAAATAATTATTTTTAATTGTTTTAAGTTTTTAACAAAAATATTCACTACTGATAAAAATACATTTTTATTAATTTAAATATTTTGTTGACTTAATTTAGAAAAATTAACTTCACCAAGTTGTTTCTTTTTATTTCTTTGACCTTATGTTACAATATTGTTCAATTTGGAGAACTTTTCCGTATATCTTAAATCGCACTAGTCCCAAGTAGTGGATGTCTCACATCAAAAGCTTTAGAATAATTAATTTGACTCACTAGTATAAGCCATTTAAGATTCAACCATGAGAATAGATAAAAGAACTCTTTAATAGATTTAGTTTAATAATGAATGAATTAGAAACTCTTACTTTGAGAAGAAGAGCTAGTAAGTAAAACGCTCAAAATCTTGCCAATGTCATGGGATGCTAAGAAAACAACAAAGATGAAGTATAAGATCTTACACAAATGATACGAGCTAATTTGAGAGGAAAATTTATAGCTTATGAACTAAATATTATGCATAACTATGATGAACAAGAAGAAAAAATAAAGTCGATAGCCTTTAAAGTAAGAGAAGTGGCTTATCTTATCGCTTCAAAAGATGAAGAGAATTGCATCTACTTGCAAAAAGATTAAGCATACTTCTAAGAAAGAAAGGTAGAAATTCTTTAAACTTTCACGAAACTAATAATTTGAATCCAAGGATAGGTATGAACAAAAAGGAGAAGAAGGACACTTAAATTTGCTATGGATGAAAGAAACCAAAACGTCAAGTATGAACATCCATACTCTTGAAATGGATGAACAAACACAACAAGAAGAAGAAGAAAGCTTTTATGGTGATGTGGAGTACTTTAGGTGAATCAAATACAGAATCACAAGAGTTGGAAATAAATGAAGAAGTAAATTTATATCTATCAAGCCCTATTTTGATTATCTTTAATTTAACTTATATTAAGCTTAGCTTGATCAATATAGATTTTCGACAATAGATTGAGGAAAACATTTTTCTCTAAAAAAAATCTAGAAAAGATTTCTGAAAAATCAACTAAAGTCACTTACCAATAAAACTAGTAAAAAAGGTAGCCATTAGTTTAGGAATTTTCCAAAAAATTATAATTTTTTAGATAATTAATTGAAAATTCTAAATTCAGGGGTTAATCTATTAAAACAAGGTCATTATATAGGAATGAGAGGATAAAAAAAGTAATTGACATTAATTTTTGTTATTTTTCTAAAAATATGAAAAAAGTGAATTGTTAATTATTTTTTTATTATGAATTTTCCTAATAAACAAAACAAACTCCTTTATTTTTTATGGTTATTCTAAAAGTGCCTCTGTACCCAATAGTTAGTATTAATCCAACATTAGTTCCATTTTTTTTAGAAAACTTTAGTATATTAGTTATATTTATTTTAGAAAATGGGCTAGATTTACGTTTTTATTCATCCGATTAGAGTCCTAAAAAAGGGTTAAGTTATAACTAATTGGATGGATTAGTTATAACTTAACCATATCTATTGGAAAAATTGATTTTGAAAAATAATTTTGAAAACTTGAAGTTTCGGATTTAAGGGGCTAATCTATTAAACTTTAAACGGGAACCACCTAAACCTCTCATGTTTGAATATATCCTTCAAAACACCCTTGATATTGTCATTTTCTATTTTTTTTTATGCTTTTATGTATATAAGTAAGGAAGAAGACATTTTCCCTTTTTTTTTTTTTTTGCAAAGGGAAAAACTCAAAAAATTATAAGAAAATGGAAAACAATTTTTGTTTTCTTTTTTTAAGTTGCCTTATAGGTGCTTATATATATTTTAGTAGAGATCAAACTTTTCTTAGTTCACTTTTGTAAAGATTTAGTGTGTTGGTTTATTTTAATTTTGAAAATGATTATTTTAACCTTTTTTAACCATTTAATTTTCATTTAAAAAATTCTAAGAAGGGTCCTAATTTTGGTGTTTTATTTAAAAAATTCTAAAAAGCCTTCATTTTGAGAGGGATTATTTATATATTTTTTTATTTGAAAACACTTTGTAAGTAGATAAATGAATATAAGTACAAGGAATTTTTTTATTTTAAAAAATTCTTCCTTTTTTCGTTATTCTTTTTCAAATATTTAAAACACTTTTTATATTGTGGAAAATACAAATTTTGAAAACACTTGATAAAAGGAAATTTCTAGAGGAAAAAAGAAAATTTATTTATATACTTTTTCCTTTTTTTAAAATTAAAGTGGATAAATGAATATAAGTACAAACAAAATAAAAAAAAAAAGGGAAAAGGAAAGGGCCAAACTTAAGATGCTTAGGTCGAACATAGTAGGGTCCAACTTTAAGTTAGATTTCAAATGCAAAATAGGTTAGATTATGAGTTGAGTCGATTTGGCATATATGTTGCATGTATGATTGGTTGAAGAAGAAGGAGTGGCTGATAGAGGTTTCTTAAAGTGGTTTTCAAGGCATATTTTATGTAGTTAAAAGGAGTTTCATGTGTTTTTCATTGGAGAATAGTGTTTTAAGGATGAAGTTGTGGCCAATATAGTTGGTTTGAGGGGTGGTACAAGTTAGCTACTAACAGTAATGGTGGTCGAGCTTTGTGGTGGCCGTTATAGTTTGAAAGAGGGTTAGGTCTTGGTCTTTTGGTCACCATAACCTCGACTAAGTGTTGATTTGCTCTCAAATGCAGTGGTGGTGGTTCTCCAAGGTAGTGGTCGATGGGTAAAACCTTAAGCCACTTTTTAGAGAGCTAAAAGGCACAATAAGGTATGGGGGTGGTCAAAATCAAAAGCCCAAAGTGCTAGGAAACTTTCTATAAGGGTAATTTTGCTTGGGCTAATTCTATAGGGAGGATAAAGCTCATGACCTAGAGAGAGAGAGAGTAAAAATGTGTGTTTTCTAGTATGTTTTAGATGGGAACTAATGTCGAGATATGGAGTGGGGGATGACATTTATACTTGTTAAGCTTAAAAAAAATTGAGAAGTCCATTAATGGCTGATTTAGCATTAATATGCTAACTTCTAGAGATCTCGTATTCAAGGTAAATTGTGAGATTCAAGTTGATTCATGTATTAAAATCATCATAAGCTTACTACAAATGAAAGGAAGAAACTCAAAATCTTTTTGTTTTAACTTAGATTTAATATGATTAAGCAAGAGTAAAATTGTGTATCGAAGCTATGTTTAATTTTCATACGCCAATTAAACCCATGAAATAAGTGAACTTGGACCATTCATAAGGTACATTTGGTAATATCCTGTGTGATTACATGATTTCATCATTAATTTGGTGAAATTATAAAGAAAATTAGATAAAAATTGGCCCCTAACTGAGTACCCTAGGTGTGTTTACTATAAGAAAGCATAGGAAAGAGTAAGAAAGGGAAGGAAAGTTGCTATGGCAACCAATTAGAGGCTAACATGTAGCACTATGTTTTTTAAAAAAGAAAAAGGCTCTTTATGTGCCTATGCAAGGGATTGAACACTAATCTCACTTAAAGTAAACACAACATTCAACCCTTAGGTTACTTGGGCCATCCCCAATTGTTAGTGTAAATAAATAGTATATAAGTTTAAAAAATGGCTTAGGCTAAATTTAACCTATTTGTTCTAAGCTTAAGGCACCTAACCTAATTCTCTATTACCATTCCATTTTTATTCTACCATCCTAATAATTCTTCTTATTAATTTTTGCCTAACTTTTGTAATATTTTAAGTTTTTCAATTTTTTACATTTTTCATCTTTTTATAATTTTAAATTTTTAGATTTTTTTTATTTTCTTATTTCTCAATTTTTATATTTTCTTGATTTTCTATTTTTTATTTTTGTAATTTTCTATTGAAATTTTCTATTCTTTTTGTAATTTTATGAATTTTTTGTGCTTTTCTAAATTTTTTATTTTGTATTTTTCCAATTTAGGACCCTTTTATTATTCTAAAAGAATTTTAAAAAACTTTAGAGGGAAAAAAATAGAATATTTACAACTGTTTTTCTTTATTATGAAGTTTAGATTAAGAATGTACCACAAAGATATGAAAAAAATAAAGACAACATTTTTGCCCCAAAAATATTAGGGATTTGGAAAAGCATTGCTTTCATTCCTATGAAGGAAAAGGGTTCCTACCAAAATATCAATTAAGATTTGGAAGGCATTGTAAGAATCAAGCGAGTAGTGCATCTAAGAGGGACAGAAAATGGCTCCTTGACGAGCTAATTCACCCTATAAAGTGATTAAGCCCCTTTTGGTAAGGTTACAATCCTAAAGGGAATGGATAGTATTAAAGATTATCCTAAGGGTTAAAGAGGTCTCCTTGATGAGCTAATTCATCCTAAGAATGGGTTACGCTCCTTTTGGCAAGCTTATGATCCTAAAGGGGATGGATAGTACTAAGGATTATCCTAAGGGTTAAAGAGGGCTCCTTGATGAGCTAACTCTCCCTATAATGGGGTTAGGCTCCTTTTGGCAAGATCATAATCCTTAAGGGGATAAAAGACTATCATTAGGGTCTGAGAAGGCTCCTTCATGATCTAATTCACCCTATGAAAGGGTTAAGCTCCTTTTGGATGAGTGAAGAGTCTTAAAGGGATGGATAGTACTAAGGACTATCCTAAGGATTGGAGAGGGCTCTTTGTCAAGCTAATTCACCTTAATAAGGGGTTAGGCTCCTTTTGACGAGTTCATAGTATTAAAGAGGTACATAGTACTAAAGACTATTCTAAGGGTCAGAAAGGACTCCTCAATGAGCTAATTCACCTTATGACGAGATTAGGCTTCTTTTGGATAAGGTAACGATCCTAAAAGGGTGGATGGTAGCTATCCTAAGGGTTAGAGAGGGCTCCTTTGACAAGCTAATTTGCCCTATGAAGGAGTTATGGTCTTTTTAGATGAGCTAATAGTCCTAAAGGGATGGATGGTATTAAAGACTATCCTGTGGGTCAAATAGAACTCCTTGATGAGCTAATTAGCCCTATGAAGGGGTTAATTCCTTTTGGGAAGCTCACAATCCTAAAGGGGATGGATAGTACTAAAGACTATCCTAAGGGTTGGAATGTGATTTTTTTTTATGAGTAAACTATCTTAAAAGGGATTGAGTTTCTTTTTTCTTAATCCATCATGATGAGCCAACTTACCCTAGGAGGGGTCAGGCTCCTTTTTTTCTCAATCCTTTCTAACAAGCTAACTTACCCTAGAAAGGAATAAAGATTCTTTTTTCTTAATAGTAAAAGAGGGAGGTACTATTAATGACTATCTCGGGGGTGAAAAATTTTGATGAGATAACTTGACCTAAATGAGACTAGGCTCCTTTTAAATTTTGACGAGCTGACTTACCCTAAAAAGGGAATAAGCTCTCCTTCTTCTTAGCAATCCTAAAGAGAGAAATAGTACTATTGACTATCTCAAGAGCAAAAAGAGATATTCTCCACTAGATCACTCTTAATCCTAATTACTATTTAGGAATATTGATGAATTCCTAATTGCACATATTTTACATAGTGATTTCTCATGATTTTCCCTTGATATTTGAGTTAATTTTTTAGATAATAATACTTAATTAAGTAAAATTTTATTTTCTAGGTTTTGAAACGATCTATGCAAGGAAATAAGAAGATAAAAACAAATTTCATTCAAATTGGAGCTAAAATTAACAAGTTATGAAGGTTTAGAGATCTATACAACTAAACAATATGACTATGTCATTTCCAGTTAAAAAAAATAAAAGAAACCAACAAACGTGAATCAAAGTTAAGGACTCAACCAAAAGACATGATTGTATCCCCAATTGTGTCTTTTCTAATCGACCTATTTTTTTATCTCTTCCAATATAAAGCCTTATTAGGGTTTGTTTTGAGGAACAACATATTACATATGAATTTTAGAGAGCTTTTCATGACAAGAACACTTAAGGAGTGAGAGGACCATTAAGAATTCAAGTTTTAATCTTATTTAGATTTCTTGATTTTCTTTTATACAATTTTCTACTCTTTGTTTTTAGGTTATTAATTTACTATGTATAGTGAGAAGATCTTTTGAAACCTAAATCTATTGATGTGATATTATTATTGTTTGATTAATTTAATTCTTTAGTTTTTTCTTGATTCAACTATGTTTGCTTCTTGATTTAGGTTATTATTTCTATAGGTAGTAATCTAGAGTTTAATCTCTTATAAGATTAGATCTAGAAATAGTTGATGAGGATTATTGCAACATTATAAATATTTTGCAAGATTTTTTTAGAATTTTAAATTACAGCATAGAGAATTTATTGTTCAATAATATAATCGTAGATCATGCTATTGAGAAAAAATTCTAATAAGTGATTTTAGGGTTAAGGTTAATTGGCTTGAGAAAATGATTAACTTTAATAGAGAATTCTCCCAATCAAGAAATATTAAAAAATAAGTTAGATTATCTTTAAGAAAATCACATGTTAGATCTATAGAAAGTAAAGATCTAGATACATTTTTGTGAATTTTGAAATAGTTTATAATTTTATTGCTTTCTTGTTTAAGTTCTTGAAAAATTCTTAAGTAGATGTTAATCCATTAGTTTCTATAATTTAATTTAGGTTCTTTAAGTTTCTTGAAAATTTAATTTGCTGGTTAGATAATAAGGACCTAGTGAGTACTAGTAATCATAGTCTCTAAAAGATTGACATTCAAAATTAATCCGCTTACTACAATTTAATAAGGTACACTTGCCTAATACATCATATACTTTGCTGGGCAAAAATGGAGAGGATGCATTTTCTTTGTAATTTTTTGGGGGAGAAAGTTAAGTTTTCTCATTAGTGTTTTGATGATAATAAAAAGAGTAAAGATGTTTAACAAGTATGTTAAGTGTGCAGGTCACTAAGCAAAGCATAAGATTTTGTTTTAGAATTGAATTTGAAGGTTAGAACCAAATTCAAAAATACAGTACAATATCAGAAGCTACAGGGCAAAATGATTTGTATAGTATATGGGACTCAAATTTTTTTCAATGCCTAGCTTCACTTTTGGATAAATTTGGGTAACATATCCAATACGTTACACTAAGTTAGACAATTAAATCTATGGGAATTAAGTAGGAATTAAGTTGGGAATAAGCTTTATTAGATATAATACTTTATGACAATGAATAGATTTTGTTGAATTCATATTATAAGAGTATTCAAGAAATATATATATATATATATATATTTGGATAGATTGTGATTAAGATATGTGGAGAGTCTTTAGGAGTTCAAATTAGATTTTTATTTGAACTCAAATCTAGAATGGATAAGGACAAATGGGTGAAGCAAGATCAAGATAAGGATGAATCTTATCCATTTTATAACAAGATTTTTTAGTTCAAGTTAAGTTGATCTACAAATATATTTAAGGCAATTAACTCAAACAAATTAGATTAGAGACAAGTTTATTCATGTAGATATTCGAAACTTTAAAATTCAAAATTTATGGTTGTCAAGCTTCAAGATTTACTCCTAATTTTTAGGAAATATGTATATTTCAATGGAATTCAATTTTTTGAAGGCCATATAAGTGAAATATGAAACCATAGCATAAATACAAGAATACTTGTAGACTTAAAAAATTATAAGAGTAGTAGTTTCAAGCTCAAATTGAAATGATCATCAATAGTGATTTAGTCTCCACAATTCAAGGGAACACAACTACCAACACCTAAATCAAGACAACTCCGAATTTTTTAATATTTGTTTAAGACTTATCTAAGATTCTAGAAAAGAGATGTTGCACCAGAAGATATAAAGAGAAAAGCAGTTCAAATTTTCAAGACGTATTTAAGCTACATTCGTTTATCACAAACTTAATACTTGAGAAAATTTAAAGTGATATTCAGAATCTAAATCAGGGACAACATTGTCTATTTTAGTTTTACTTTTTGATTTTATCTTGTACTTTTAGTGAGAGGATCACTATATTATGTCTTCATTGTTATTGTAAACATTATTATCCGAGTCATGGGTTTGTGTGAGAGTAGATATTCAAAGTTTTGTTGATCTATGTATAGGTGATGATTGCTTAGTAAGACAGAGCAAAAAGATTTGTATTTGTTTCTCTCTTATTGAAGATAGTGAAAAGTGAATAATGAAATGACACTAGTGAGGAATATTAGGTCCTTAGTAGTAGAGTTAGAAGAGTGTAGTAGGCATAAAGCTAAAGTACTATAAATCTCTTACTTGAACTTCCCATCCCTACTCTCCTTTATTTTTTGTGCTTTATTTCTTTTATATATGTTGTTTTGCACTAAATCTTGCTAAAGTAATCAAATGGGACATTTTTAATCTAGTTTTACAAAAAAGTTTTAAACTTTGAAGTAAAAATAATATATCTATTAGTACAAATCATGCTCCTCATTTTGATAGTACTAACTTTGCATATTGGAAATACAAGATGGAAACATATGTCAAAGCAACTAACTTTAGATCATGGGAAATCATTGGGTATGTAGATATCCAAATTGCTACTAATGGAGAGTCGACAATCATGGAAGCTTCGAAGAAGAAGAATGAAAAGAATAATTAGGTTAAGCATTTATTGTTAATAACAATAGCACCATTTGAATATTACCTTATTTCTTCTTGTAAGATTGCAAAAGACATCTAGGATACTTTAAGAGAAACATATGAAGGAATAACTATAATCAAGGACACTCAGATCCATTCAATATTTCAACAATATGAACTATTTAAGTTTCAATCAAGTGAAAATATCTATAATCTGTTTAATTGTTTTACAGTAATTACTAATGAGTTGGCCTTGCTAGGTAAAACGATAGAAGATTCTATTCTTATTCATAAGATAGTAAGGATTTTACCTAGATCATAAGATACTAAGAAAACGGTAATTGAAGAAGCTCAAGACTTGTCAAAGTTGACCAGATGATGATGAAGACATCACGCTACTAGCAAGAGGATGAATAGGATCCTTAAAAAGAAAGGTAAGAAAAAATTCTTCAACAAAAGTTCTTCCTATAGTTGTTCTAAGTATGATGTATGGAAAAATTACAAAGGAGAAAAAGGAAAAGAAAGAGAAGGAGAGAAAGAAATTCACATGCTGTGAATGCAAGAAACTTGGATACATTAACTACGAATGTCTAGTATTAACAAAGAAATTAGAAAAGGAAAAGAAGAAAAAAAATGAGCTATTAGCTACTTAGAGCAACTTGGAGGAATCTAAAGTAGATTCAAAAACAAATTTAGAAACTAAAGAAGAAGCCAACCTATGTCTTGTCAAGACCCTAAAGAGGGCTTAGTAGTATTTCCTAGAATATCCATGTTACATGTACACTCATGATATGGAAACTATCTTGCAAGTTAGAGATTGCAAAACTCTAATTAATTAATCACTAGAGCTTCCAATTTTTAATTTATTAACTTAGCATATAATATAAGTAATTATGGGCACCCAAAATTCTATAGTCTATTAGAACTATAGAGAATTGGTATCTCCTACTAAATAATAAGATAGCATAAATCAATTTTATAAATTACAACAATTACTAAATGATACAGATCCTTAAGATATAAATACTTCCTACTTTGAGTGTTCCTATATTGATTGTACATTTCCCAACCAAATCTAACTTTCTCTTACATATCTTGGATTTGCACTCTATACTCGAAGCTTATCTCAATGCCAGCTTAAATGAACCTATAAAATAAATCATTAAGGAGTCAACTACATGAGCTTAGTGAGATATTACTCTTACTATACTTGCAGGTAGGTTATCAAATAATTAATTAACAAACATATGAATGCAAGAACAAGTAGTATGTGAAACTTATGTCAAGTTAACCAAGTGCTACATACATGCCCTTCGAAGTTAGGGTTAAAGATTCATTAGCACCAATCACAACTAGGTTCTAGCACATGGGTTTTTAACCATAAATTGAAAATAACATATTTCACAAAAGCGATTTCCATTTCCAAAAATCTAGTCGTAACAAATTCCTAAGTCTAGCAATGAGGTGGCTTCTATAGTCCATGCTCATGTCCTAAAATAGTGGTCTCTAGACTCGACTTTCAGCCACCTACGATTGGTGTCTCTAAGTATCAAGTAAGCTTGTGAGGCAAGGGTAGGGTCTTATTGTATAAGTTCTTCTAAATCGTACTAATCATCATTATTCTAGTCACATAAGATCCCCTTTCCTATAGGGCCCTTATTACCATTAGCATAAGGTGATGGATGAAATAGTAAATGAATGTTCATGCTTATGCATAATCTATTTAATTTAAGATAAGCTGAATATAATTAAGTCAAATTATTAGGTAATCAAGCAATACCAATGAACCATTCAAATCATTCAATGGGCAATCATATAGCCAATTTTTTAGTTATCATATTTATTAATGTTTTGCATAACTAACAACCAATATTCAAGCACATGTATATCTTGAATCCCAAGCATCAATATTAATATAAACAATTTAAGTGCACTAACTACAAGCACAAAGCAACACTTAATAAAAGTAACTAAGAGTTGTAACAATCAACAAGTAGTTTGCCCTCCTTATAAACCCTATGAAATTTTAGATAGGCGTTAAATCGGAATCAAGAGCCTTAAATAATTCCTTGACAGAATTTTTAAGTAAATGTAAAATTTGGTTTAATTGTAAAAATTAAAATCTAAATCAATGAGAAGACCTTAATATATTAATTGTAAATCTGATCACTTACAAAAACCATATATCATGTGTATATGTAAGTGTAAAAAACTAATTGAATTTAATAAAAACCCTAAATCGTAAAACTTGAGATTATAAAACTTGAAAATTCACTTCAATAACAACTAGACCTTAGTTCGATAAAATTATTGCTAGATATGTTTAATCGTATAAAATTGCCCAGGAACTGTTAGGAATAATTCTAAATAAATATAATAAATAATAGTTACTAATAATTAAATGAATAAACCATTAAATTAAAAATAACATCTTGTATCTACATGTGGCATTATTCATATGTATGTAAGTATATATATATATATATATTAGTATATTGTAATATTATTATTATAAGCTATAGACATGTTATCACTATATAGGATTACATATATCTCATTTACTTTATTAAATATCTTAACCAATTATTTTGTTAAATTATTTCCACTTTATTATACCTTAACCATACACAATCCAATTCTTATTCCTTAACCCATTTTTATTTTCTACTCTTTTAATAAATTTACCAAATAAATAAATAAATTAGCTAGTGTAGGCAATACATTATCTATACCCATTCCCTGTTCCCTAAGCCTAAACCCTACCCTTCTCAACTTTCCCACTTCCCAACTCTTCTTTTCTTCTTTCCAAAAATAATCATCATTTGTATAACTTCTTTTTCTCTTCCTTCTAACCCCTCATTCTCTCTCTCTCATTTGTCTCCCTATATCTCTTGTTGGTCTCTATCTCTCATGTATCTCTCTCTTACCAATCTCTCTATCTTGTCTATCTCTCTCTCTCTCTCTATTCCCTCATCTTTCATTTCCATTTCCCTATCTCTCAATCTCTCTTACGTTCACCCCCTAAATCTCACAAATCTCTCCCTCATTTGTTTTTCCCATCCCTTTCTTCCCTCTTCTTTTTTTTTCTTCTTTTCTTTTACTTGCTGTACACTTCCTCTTATAAACAAACATACCCTTACGCATCCCTATTTAACTAGGCACCATGGCTAATAGGAAAAACATGGGATTGTTGAGCATCCCTATCATTCTTCTTTTCTTTTTCCTCTATTTTTTTTATTTTCTTCTTTTTTCCTCTCCTTTTCTTCTTTCTTATATACTTAATGGATTTCTTCACATCACTTCCTTATACCAATGCATGTATAGATATATCATGTAATAGGATTTCCAAGTAAATGTAACCACTGTTGTAAGTAATTAGTTCCATATAAGTTATCTTCTTTTGAGTGTACTTATTCTTTTCCTCTATTTCTTCGTTTTATTTCATTTACTTATGTATCTTTTTTGTTTTTTCAAATATGTACATGCATGCATTTTATTATACTATTTATATGAGTATGCATACAAAACTCTTATAAATACATGGCTATATGGATCTATATAAAATTAGGTATATTTTGTTTTATTTTGTTCTTATTTCTTTTATTATTATTTTATTTTATTTTTTGGAGTCGGAAACATATATAGTATATATATACCATATATGTGACGTACATATAGTACATATATGTATGTGTTTTGTATGTATATATATATATATATGCCTATATTATGGGATATATATGTATATACGTATATTATACTTACTTTCAATTTTGAGTTAAAAGAATATATATGTCCAACTACTTTGGTTTACTTTGAATTCAATATATGCTTTAATATTATTTTTATGTATATACGCTAAAGATATAGAAATATATATATACGTTTGTATACATACTGTATAGTATCACTTGTTAAACCAATTGAAACATAGGAGCACTACTATTTCAAAATACAATTTATATTCTATTATTATTGTTATTGTTATTATTATTATTCTAGACATGTATATGCATATACCAGAAATAGGAATAAATGAAAATACAGAAAAATGGACAAAATTAAGTAAATTAGACTTTAACCCAATTGGAAGCTGCCATGTCAAAATTGTTAATATTCTAATTTAAAGTTGTATATTACAATAATCATAATGAATTAATTAAGAGTTATTAATATTATAAGTTAGAATAGTTAATGGTTTAGGGCTTAAAATTGCGAGTTAAAGAAAATATCACCCATTTGGACTCTAAGTTTTATGATCAAAAGCCTACTTTAGAACTAGCCTTAAAGAAAAAGATTGAGCAAAATTTTCTCTTAGTTAAAATAGATTTCAAAGTGTACGAACAAGTTAAACCCTTAAACTTATGAAATCAGAAAATTTAGGAAAAGGCCCCTTTTGGGCTAATAACAAATTCTTAGCCCAAAAGTAGAAATACTCAGAAAAGGAAAGATTTAGAAAACTATTTAAGCCTATTGATAGAATTTAATTAAGCCCAATTATTAAAACTACAAAAAAGGAAAACCACAAAAATAATTGAAAGCAAATTAAGCCTAAAATAATAAAAAGTTTGTAATGTCCCAAGCCTATAACAAAGAATACAAGTTGCAACTCCTAAAACAAACCTTGTTATATGAAAATACACCTAAAAAAGATTAAGATTAACTATAAGGTTGTTAAATTCAGATTTAGAATGGAAAAGTTATGCTTGATTAAAGGAAAGCTCAAATTAAGGAAATCGTATAACATTAAGTAAAAATCTAAATAGATTCTCAAGTAGATATTTCAATAAATTAATTCGCTTACTTAGACACTTACTACTTTTATATATTTTCCTTAATTATCAAATGATCCTAATGAGGATACATAATCTCCCAACTAACTACTATGACCTTTGATTATCATCATGGCTTAATGAGTATTCCTGATGTTCCCATATTGTTTGTGACTATAGATAGTGGCACTTAATTATTATTGATAAATTGACTAATGTTTAGGGTTAGGGATTTACACGTGAATGATATTGATTAATTGATCTGCAAAGATACCCTAAACTATCATAATGAATTGGTTACTACATTACAAGTACTGTAGGAAATTGGATTGTATATAGAATTGGTTGGTCACTTAATAACTCGACTTGATTAGAATCGGCTTAGTTAATTAAATTGAATCATGCATAAGCATGCATTGTATTATATATATATTGGCTGTCACATCATATGGAGGTAGTGAAAGGCTATGCGGGAGTTGTTTTATATAAATGGAATTAAAGTATTTAGTACGGTGTACTCGTACAATAAGACGTTATCCTAGCTTGTAGGCTTACTAAACGTTGGAGGCATCAACCTCCTAACTAAGGGTTGAGTCTAAAAGCCTTCATTTAGGGGTAAGTATGGACTGTGGGAACCTACTTACAGCTATACTTAGAACTAATTTTTATTAAAATTTTATAAAACAGTTTTCTTGGAATACAAAACATGAATTTTCATAGTCTATGTAAGTTTAAGTATGGTACTTGAATTTGACTAGTGTCGTATATTCTCCAACCCTGACTTTAAAGAGCATTAAATCTGAGTTGCATACTTTATTGGTTTCACTATATAAACTTACTTGGCATTTCTATTTCATCATGCATTCATATGTTTGTAATTTAATAACCTACTTATCGGTATGATTAAGTGATATCTCACTAGGCTTTATAGCTTATACCCCTATAGACTTTTGTTATAGGAGGATCATTTCATTGTTTCGAGCCGAAGCGTGCTTAAGGTCAGTTTGGAGTTTTTGGGAAAAGTGTATGGATGATGAGAGCTAAAGTGGACATGGTCATTTAGCTAGACTCTTAATTTAAAATTTGCATTTTGTCATTTAGTAGCCATATAGGACAATTATCTTAATTTTTGTAGTATAACTACTACCATTTTTGGGGACTTAAAGACTCTTAGTCTTTATTTGCTAAGATATTGCATGAAACTTTATAATCATTAAGTTATTTTGATATGATTTTTGCTTGTATAACTCTTAGGTAACTAGTTTTGTAGTAGTCCTATATATTGTATAAAAGGTTGTTGAGTAGTAAGGGAGCCAATCTATAGTCTTTGTGTGGTATACAACAACTTGCTACAATTAGGCTGCCCCTTAAGTGATGATAATTAAAGATAGTATCAAAGCTTAGTATTTAATAGGCTAAATAAAACTTGACCCTAGACATTAAGATAACCTACCTAGTGAGTCAAGAAGGGTAGAACTAGGATAAGAATTCAATCTTTAAGACTTCGTTAAGAAACCTTACAATAACATAACTCTAAATAAATTAAGTATCTTGTTGACTCAATTGTCTAGTATTGAGGTTTATACTGAGTAGGTCCTTTTCTATCTCCATACTAGTGAGACTCTGTTTAAATTCAAGCATCAACTTCAAATCTTATTTGAGGATATGACCTTGGTTAGTAGGCTACGCTCCTTAGTAGATGTTTTTATCACTTAGGGGGTTAGTTGTAGCATTTACTAGCAAGAAAGGAGGCATATCTTGGCTATCTACACTTCAAGAATGATGTTGATTGATGTGGAATTGATCTATATGCTGGAAAGAGAGGGGAACCTTGGTCATGCTCATAAGTTAGTTAAATTGGTTCATATTGAGTATTGACTTAAGCCACCTATCTTTGCCCATTGGCAACTAGTTAGACACAGCATGGCCTTAGTTATAGATTATTATACTAATCACAATCCAATAATGCTCGAGCTATGGCTGATTTTTAGGCTACTATCAAGCATTTGTTCGACCAGGGGATTAAGGTCAATGAACCTATATTGGGTATTTAAGCTGAAGAGATAGATGTAATATTGGATGCTCTCGTCTTAAATGCCAAACCTATCCCAAAGCTACCTCCTACTAAGGACTTTGAGTATTACTAAATTAACCCTAGACTTCCTCTTATAGTGTTAGTTGGAGGTAACCCTACAACTGAGCTTGTTCTATACTCAAACCCCTTGGATTATAGATCGCCTAGGGAGAGGTTTCGATATGCTAATAGTGAGGAGATGGGCTCACACTCCAATGTTAGCTCTCATCATTATGTTCTAAGACTCTGACCTCAAGGTAACCTTGGTGTAGGACCATCTTCCTGTCCTTTATAGAAATTGTTGCTGCTATTTTTACAAGCTACTTTTTGCAAATACTATTGGGCACTAAAGTGATCACATATGCTCCTTCCATTGTATATATAGGGATCAAGACTGATCATTTTTGCAATTTGAGTGATTTTCTTGTACTGAGATTTTAATGTATTTTAAGAGAGTATTGTGTTTTGGAGAGCTCCTTATGTAGTGAGAATTTATGTATTGTGAAATGTTCGGATGTATTTTGGGACTCTATGCATCAAGATGTATTGAGGTGGAGTACACTTATTGGAAGTGACCACCAATTTGATATAACCTCACTTTAATAAAATAAAATGAAAATTTGCAACCATACTTATTATTGTTATTGCATGTAATCATGCCTTATTTTCCTTTTTATGCCTAAAATTTTCAAGTTTATTAATTATACTTGCTAATTCTAATCCTTAGTATTTGAAATGAATTTCTAAATTGAAACAAGCATAGATGGAGACCCTTAATTCACCGAACCCTACCTACTCAAGAGGGATGATAAAATGTTCCTCGTGAATGTATTGAAGAAATTTTAGCTATAATTAACATACAAAATGAATTGTTAAGGGCATATTTGGCTCCAAAGCATACCCTAAATGATGGGAATCAACCTTCGACCATATCTAAGACGAGGCCTATAAATGCTTGCCGAGGCCGAGCTACAGCCAAAAGGATGAGGGGAAGGAAAATAAACACTCGACATCAACTTTGTCATCAGCCGAGGTGCCAAGAAACGATAAGGCTAAGTACTCGAGACCAAAGAACCACTCAGTAAGACCCTAAAAGACTAGCACCAACTAATTCTAAAGCTCAACAATTATGTGCCAACCTCTCTAGTATCTTGGCTAAGCCACACGATATGTTAGGGACTCCTTTTTGAACCCATACATCCAACGGCTAACTTCGTCTAGTTCGGATACTACTATTCCCAAGACATGCCAAATGACTACATGCTAAGTTTTGTATTCTTATACATGTTTTCCCTTTATTTTATTTATGGGCCTGACTCTTTAGGGTTTAAGGCCTTATACTTTATTTACAGTTTTGTCACTAGAGTTTAGGACTTGATATAAATAGTAACATTTGTACTAATTGATATATAGAGAAATAATGACAGATAGATATATAGAGATATATACAAAGAGTGAAACTTTCCTCTTTTGAGCAAGGCTATACTTGAGTTTGCCTTTGCCAGATTATCAAGTGTTGATTAGACTCTTTAATTATCCTCAGGTTCTTATCAATCTTGTTCTCAAATTGTGGTGAACCCGTTTATTTGAACCGGGTTAATGAGTTACATCTAACCTTCATTTGAAACCCCGAGCAACATTTAGTGTTTGTAAGTCGTATCGAACTCTATTTTGAGCTTAAACCCCTGTTATGTTTATGTCTTGGTGAGTTATATCTATCTACATTCACTATCAAAACCCTTCCTATTTTTCATACCCATTTTCCTAGAATACCCATTCTTGTTCATTTCCAAATCCGCTACTATTCCATTTCTCTTCCGTCGAGCCTTATCACTACTACTATCAAAGCTTTGGGGAGACACGCATGCTAGTGTTCTTCAAAGTAGATTTTTGGTTCTAACATTTCTGTTCATCAATGTTCTGTAGTGTAGTGTGCTGCTCGCAGTAGCAGTAATAGTAGTTGCAGAAGTCAAGTAGTAGTTCTTTCTAGGTTACTATTATTGTGTTTTGTTATTTGTTTAATTTTCTAGTCAATTGCTAAATGAACATGAATATTGGAGGTGAGATGTTGACAACATAGAATATTAGATTCAAAATCTCATTGACTCTATCCAAGAAGTCATTGGATTAGTTTGAGGCTACAGATAAGATGGCCGAGTGGAAAGAAGGGAGATAACACCCATAAGTGAAAGTGGTTCTAATGGACTTGGCTTGATGAATGACAGCTGATAAGAGCTATCAAGTCAAGATGAAGAGAAAACCATCTAGTACCGAGATGAAGAAATGATAGGAGTGTTGACTCCAAAACAAATCAAGAAGCTCAAAGAAGAGAGTTAAGGACAAGTAGAGGTATAGCTGAGTAGAGCTCTAACATAAGTGGATGAACTAAGGAGAATCGAATAACTCGAAATGCAAGGGATGAACCTCGAGCACCTACCCAAGGACTTTACAATGTTAAGTTGAAACAGCCTAATTTTTATAGAAGAAGTAGACTTAAAGAGTTCCCTGACTGGGTTCCCCAAGTCGAAAAGTTATTCGAGTGCTACGAGTGTAATGATTGAGCAAAGGTTAAGTTGGCTTCCTTATCCCTTGTTGAATATGCTAGTCTTTGGTGGGATAAGCTAGTGGCCAAGCGAGATGTTGAAGTAGAAGAGTCAATCAGAACTTAGAGTCTCATGAAAAGATTGATGAATCAGTGTTTTGTGCTGACTTATTTCAAGTAGGAGATGTTCCATGCCTTCCAACACCTAAGATAGGGTCGAAATACTATTAAAGGGTATTTACAAGAGTTTGAGACCTTGATGAAGATATATGAAATTGCCAAGCTATAGGACCACACCATTGCTAGTTCCTAAGTAGACTCCGAAACGACATTGTCGACATAGTTGAATTGCAACCATTCAACTCTTTGGACGAGCTAATTAATTTGGCATTAAGAGTAGAGAGGTAGAGGAGAAGAAGGCATTAGAAGCCAAGTAGCCAACTTCGATAAGGCAGCCTTAAGCCTGAGAGGTATGGCGAGAGAAGGCAAGAATAGAAGATAAAGAAAGGAGAGCCTAGTTGAAAAATGGATAGTTGAGAAAGAAAAGGCACCTGGCAACAAGGCCTAAGAAGTGAAGTGCTTCAAATGCTTAGGCTATGGACACATTGCGTCCTAATGCCCAAATAAAGGGGTCATGGTCTTAAAGGGTGAAGGGCCTGATGCTCAAATCGAGAGTTAAAGTGATAAGAGCTCGAAAGAAGGATTGATCAAAGAAGGTGTCTATGTTAAAAATTTGGATGAACTCTTATCCTTAATAAGTCAACGAGCTGACCGGAAAGTTTATTTCACATGTAGTGCCTAATGAATAAGAAGACCTATTCCCTGGTTATTGATGGAGGTAGCTGCACCAACATCATTTTTGCTGAGTTAGTAGAAAAGATGAAATTGTCGACCTACTCATACCCTAGACCTTATGGACTGAAATGGTTTAATGACAAGGGGATGGTCTATGTGCATGAAAGAGCATAGATCACAATTAAGGCAGGGAGGTATGAGGATGAGATTGACTTCGACATGATGTCTATGAATGCCGTGAACCTACTTCTTGGCCAACCACAGGAGTTTAATCGGAAAGTGATCTATGACAAATTCATCAACACTTACACCATTCAGAGGGATGGAAAGAGCTATCTCTTAACCCCGATGAGTATTGAGGAAATCCAGAGACACTTGGTACCCATAGTAAAAGGAAAAGGGAGAAGGATCTTATTTAGCATTCTAGCCTATGGTCAGCAATTAACATTGGGGATGACTTCCTTTCAAATACATAATAATCATGGCAATCAGCCTCTGACCATATCTAAGCCGAGGCCTGTCAATGCTTATTGAGGCCGAGCTGTAGCCAGAAGGATGAGGGGAAGGAAAATAAACACTTGGCATCAACTCTATCGTTAGCTGAGGTGCCGAGAAACTGCAAGGCTAAGTACTCGAGACCAAAGAACTACTTAGTAGGACCTTGAAACACAAGCGTCAACTAATTCCAGAATTCAACAATTATGGGCTGATCTCTCTGTTGTGTCGACCAAGCTACGCAAGACGTCGGGGAATCCTTTCTGAATCCGCACATCCAATGCCGACCCTATTTGACTTAGATACTATTACTCCCAAGACATGCCGAGTTCTATAAAATGCATAGTTTTGTATTCTTGTACATGTTTTCCCTTTATTTTATTTATGGGCCTGATTCTTTAGGGTATAAGGCCTTGTACTTTATCTACAGTTTTGGTACTAGGGTTTAGGTCTTGAGATAAATAGCAACATTTGTACTAACAGATATATTGAGATATAGAGATGATAGATATACATAGAGTGAAACTTTCCTCTTTTGAGTAAGGCTATACTTAAGTTAGCCTTTGCTGGAATATTGAGTGTTGATTAGAGTCTTTAATCGTCTACATATTCTTATCAATCTTATTCTCAAATCGTAGTGAACCCCTTCATTTTAACCGGTTAGTGAGTTACATCTAACCTTCATTTGATACCCTAAGCAACATTTAGTGTTCACAAGTCATATCGAAATCTATTTCAAGCTCAAACCCCATATTGTGTTTGTGTCTTAGTGAGTTATATCCATCTACATTCACTATCAAAACCCTTCTTATTCTCAGTACCCATTTTCTTAGAATACCTATTCCTATTCGTTTCTAGATCCACTGTCATTCCGTTTCTCTTCCTTCAATCCTTATCACTACTTGTTCAAGATCTACTACTAATAGTTGTTAAAGAAGTTCCCTTGCTACAGTTGCCTCCACCTCTATTGAGACCACCTCCTCTACCACTATTTAGCATAGTAGGAGCTATGCCCCTAACATACCCTAATTTTTAGGACAGTAGTATGGTGTATTACCAGAATTCATTCACTATAATAAATATTTTAAGGTTGTTGCAAACCGACCCAATGAGACTAAAGATTGGTTGAATCAAGTAGAAAGTTTAGCTGAAGCCTTCAAAAGGCTGCTACATCTTTGACTCACTTATGGTACTTATCTATTAAAGATGAGAACTTGTACTTAGAAGGAATCTAAGTAGTAGAATCTAAGAGGCCCAATTACATGGGAAGTCTTCAAACATGAGTTTCTAGCATATTACTTTCTAATAAGCTTATGGGTGAAGTATGGTGAGGATTTGTTGGATGTTGTCAAAAGGGCTCATACTATTGAGAAATATGAAGCTGAATTCAATAGACTATTATAGTTCACATCCCTAGAGCATTTGACTAGTGACTAGTTAAAGATGTAGATATTTTCCCAAGGTTTGATGTTGATAAGAAAAGGAGACTATTGGAATTTGAACCATATGAAAAGGAGACTATGGTAATTTGAGCTAAGGGATTTTGTTGACATAGTAGAAAAGGCAAGAGTGCTGGTTAACGTAAAGAGATAAAGTAAAGAGATTAATAGGCATAAAGTAAATGTGTTTAGTAAGAGGCCATTTAAAGGATCAAGCGGCAACAACCACAGGAGTAAGATAAGAAAGTTTCTTAACTACAAAAAGTGCTTGATAGAAGGCTTCTTGTGGAGCAAGTACATGTTGGAGATACAAGGGAAATCATTACCTTAGTGATTGTCCTTAGTTGTAAGACAAATGATTCTTTTATGGTGAAAGCTCATACCGGGTGACTAATTATCCTAAGAAGAGCACTACCACCTAGTACATTAGCAATAAGGTTGGACATTTCTTTACCCTCGTCCACAATTAATAGGTTATCGACTACTAGCCCATTCACTAGCATACTCCTCAAAGGCCTTTAATCCCTCAATCGAAGAATTTTTTCTCGTCAACCTATCGATGATAAGAAACAATACGTAAAAGGTAGATGGATAAATTCCCTAAGGGTTCTGGGTTGTTATACCATGCTATGCTCTCTCTCTTGTACCAATGCTGACTATCCTGTGGCTAAAGGCTTTATGTTTGATATGACCTTCAACTGTCTCTTACCCACCAAGTACTTCTTTCTCAGCCTCCCTCTAACTCTCATGGCATTCCTTTTCATCTCGGCCTCTTTATTGTCGCAACATCTTGATTACTCTCACCTACTATGATCAGAGAATCTTTATACGAAACTAATGTTGCATTACCATCTATCCATTTCATTTAACATTATATTATTTTTCCCTTTTTGTCACTTGTCCATTTTGCCCTTTCTTGTCAGTATTAGGAATTCCTTTTTTTGTATGTTTTCTTGTAATTTCTTTATTTGTATTGTTACCCTAAGGGCTTACTCTAAGTAATCCCTTCTCTTTGTAAGCTAAAATCATCCTTACCTTACAAATAGACATTTAATATACTGTTCTTTTGAGACAACCCTCTCTAAGTCTATTTTCATACACTCTTATCTAATTTTGTCAAATAGCTTAGGATTAATGGTGGGTAGACCTTGACATAAACTTGTACGTCATATCAAGTGAAGTGTTAAGTCATGTTGTGTTCGTTGATGTATCATATCCATCGTCTAGCTTCTCATTAGCTACTCTAGTTAGTGCATAAACCTACTCACTCTACTTTCTTTGATATTTTGAAGGACAAATTGGTTCAAACATGCTATGGTATGTCTTAGTGATAACTGAGCTCTTAAGCACATCGTATAATTCCTAGTATTAAAGCTTGATGTTGTAACCGAGAGTTGTATAGTGATAGTCCTTACTCATTTCCTATTTGAGATACTTTTTTTTTTCATTTGGAATATCAGAGCAAGTTTATAGTCATAGTCGTGTGTTATTTATGTGTGTAAGGTTTTCTTGCGTGAAGAGTGTTTTTTGATGCTTTGTTTTGAGAATGTCGAATCCTAGTGTTCAAGGAGAGATTAATAATGCCAACAGTGACGCTCATAGTCGTGGTTGAGTTACTTAACAAACACTACATACTATTGATGAGCAGATAAAAGACATCACTGGTATTGTAGCTATTTTAGTTGTTTTAATACAAAGAAACTTAGAGACTAGGCCATGAGGGAGAGTTGTTGAATAGGCCTAAGAATTGAGAGATAGGCCAAGAAGATAGATGAATGAATTGTGTACACTAGAGTCCATTCTTATGAACTAAGAATCACCATGACATATAGAAAGAATGGCGAGAAGGAGGTTAGAATTGGATGAAGTGAAGGAATATGAAGAGGAAGAACAGCATGTTGAAGTTGATGAGCGTGAACTCAAGACTCGTAGGGGTACCGAATACCTCAAAGTATAGATTCCAAGCTTTAATAGGTCTAGTAGTGTTGACAACTACTTGGATTGGGAGGAGAACATCGAGAAGATATTGGACTTTTAGATTATGAAGATGCTGTCCATATTCGAGTAGCTGTACTGAAATTTTCTAGATATGCAGTAATATGGTAGAAGAAGTTATAGGAATGTTCACCTAAGCGCCCAATGTAAAATCCAAAAATGGAAAGAGATGAAGAGAGTTTTGAGAAGTAGATTCATTCTTGAACACTATAAACAAGATGCTTTTCAACATCTATAAGATTTGAGATAAGGAAATCGGTCGATAAACAACTATGTCCAAGAGTTTCAGTTGCTCATGATTCGATGTGATGTTGACAAAATTGAGACATAAACTATCGCAAGGTTCATTTTTGTACAAAGAACAGAAATTGGTCATATTGTAGAATTACATAGGTTGGCAAGTTTAAATGAGACCATCTGAGTGGTGCAAAGGGTTAAGAGGCAAAGATGGAGCCAACCTAGCTGACAAGGATTGACGAGTTAACTAAAAGAAGGTCGGGGTAAGGGCAAGGCTAAGGAACTTGAGGTCCAAAGAGACCAAGGTCAGAGCTTAGGAAGAAAGACTTGAGCTTTATTGGTTGTGAAGAGACCAAGGCACAGTTAAGGCCATGAAGTTATTAACCCTTCCACACCTTAAGCCAAATAAGATTCAATGGTTAAACAAGAAGGGAGGTCTACCCATTACTGAACAGGTTAGAGTACCGATTACCATTGGTGATTGGTATAAGGATGAGGTATCATGTAATGTCCTCCTTATGTGCGCTTCACACATCTTACTTAGCCAACCTTGGCTATTTAACTTGATAATATTACACGATGGTTATAAGAATACCTATATGTTCCAAAAGGATGGGAAGAATGTTATATTGACCCCCATAAGTCCTAAGGAAGTACAAGAGTCACAAGAGAAGGTTGCTAGATCACTACAACAGAAGTCCTTAGTGATTTCACATGCTTAATTTTCTCGTGAAGTCAAGATAAAGGAGTATATGCTACTTTTAGTCAAGAAACTTTTGGAGTTTAGAGATGTCAAGAGCTTACCTACTAAGGTGCAAACATTACTACAGAAGTATGCTAACCTATTTCCTGCTAAGATGTTAAAAGGATTACTACCCTTGAGAGGCATTAAACATTGTATCAACCTTCAACTTGGAGTTGTGCTGCTAAATAAACATACCTATAGACCCAATCTCGAGTGAGCAATTGAGCTGAAGAAGTAAGTAGACGAGTTAATGGATAAAGGATATGTTCATAAGAGCATGAGCCCCTGTGTTATGCTAGTTGTGCCAATGTTGAAAAAAGATAGATCATAAAAAATATTCATCAACAGCCGAACCATTAATAAAATTACCATTAAGTACTGATACCCGATCTTGCGACTTCATGACATGCTTTACGAGTTACAAGGTGTTCGCATCTTTTCAAGGATTGGCCTAAAAGGTGGCTATCATCATATACGAATGAGGCTTAGTCATGAATGGAAGATTACCTTCAAAACAAAGGATGACCTGTTTAAGTGGTTAGTGACACCATTTGGTCTAATGAATGTGCCGAGTACTTTTATGCAACTCATGAATCATGTATTGAGGGCATTGATTAGCAAATGTGTTGTGGTTTACTTCAATGACACTCTAGTCTACAGTGCTGACCTCACCTCCCATATCAAGCATTTAAGATTAGTATTCAACATTCTCTATACTAAGAAGTTATTCGATAACTTGAAGAAATGTATATTCTACTAGAGCAAAGTAGTATTCTTTAGATATGCTATATGAGAAGGAGGAGTCCGAGTTAATGATGAGAAATTTAGAGTAATTCTCAAGTGGCCTACGTTGACTAATGCTATTGAAGTTAATAGCTTCCATAGTCAAGCTTCATTATATTAGAGATTCATTCAGAACTCCAATTCCATAATGACACCATTAATCGAACTGACTAGGAAGAACTCATAGTCTATGTGGTTAGAGAAAGCATAGAAGAGTTTTGAAGATGTAAAGTCTAAATTGACATCTACTCCAGTACTCCCCCTGCCAGATTTTGAGAAAGTCTTTTAGGTACAATGTGATGTGTTTGGAGTAGGCATTGGTGCTATCCTTATGCAAGATCGTTAACCTATCGCCTATTTCAACTAGAAACTTAGAGAAGTCGCCCTAAATTACTCAGCATATGATAAGGAGTTTTATGCCCTTGTTCAGACACTGCAAAACTAGCAGCATTACTTATTACTGAGAGAATTCATTGTCTACTCAGATCATGAATCTCTTAAATACCTTCGAGGGCAACAAAAACTTTCTCGGCATCATGTTAAATGGGTTGGATTCTTAGAGTCCTTTTGTTACGTCATCCAGTATAAGAAAAGGAACACCAACATTATAGTTGATGCCCTTTCTCATCATCATACCCTCATTACAATCATGTAAGCTAAGGTACCTGGTTTGGCACCTTACTTGATCAGTGTAAGCAAGATCAATATTTTGGGCCCTTAGTTACCAAGTGTAACAGTGGAGGGGTTACGGATGGGTTTTACTTGAGTTAGGGGTTTCTAATGAAGGGCAAGTAAGTTTGTATGTCGAGTGGTTCAACTAAAGAGCTACTCATCTGAGTGGCTCATGCTGGAGGCTTAGCTAGCCATTTTAGAGAAAAGAGGACAATTGAAATATTGAAAGAACATTTCTACTAGCTTGAGATAATGAAGAATGTATGTTAAGTTCTTGAGAGGTGGGAGGTGTGTAAACATGCAAAGGGGAAGAGAGAGTCATATGGAGAGTCTACACCCCTGCCTATACTTAAGTAACCATAGACTAACCTAAGCATAGATTTCATGCTTAGCTTTCCTCGAATGCCGAGAAGACATGACTTAATTATGGTAGTGGTCGATTGGTTTAGCAAGATGAGCCACTTCATCCCCTAACATAGAAATAATGATGCTTTATTCATTGTAAACCTCATTTTACAAGAAATTGTATAATTGCATAAAGTGCTAAGAAGTATTTATGTCTAACCATGACTCAAAGTTCACGAGTTTCTTCTAGAAGACCCTATGGAAGAAGCTTGGCACTAAGCTCATGTTTAGTACTTCTTACCACCCCTAAACAAACTACCAAACTGAAGTTGTGAATAGGACAATCAACAACCTCCTACGAGTAGTTGTTAGGAAGAATTGACATGATTAGGATTTATACCTACCTATCATTAAGTTCGCTTACAACTGCTTAACTCATAACTTAATAGGAACAATGCCATTTGAGGTCATTTATGGACTTAACTTGAACTTACACTTGAATTTGATTATCAACCTACGATATAAGGGGAAAGCTAATTTGGCCTACAATATATCGAGGAGTTTTAAAAGTTTCATAAGAAAGTTGCTGAACAACTAGCTAAGACTGTAGCATAATAAAAGGAGCAAGGAAGTCGAGGAAAGAGGTAAGTCATTTATACCCCTAGAGACCTTATCTGGATCCACATTAGTAAAGAACGCCTCCCAAGTAAGAGGACAAACAAACTATATCATGACCCAATAGTATTGTTGTCGTGGTAGGTCATCGTCTATCGTATAAAGGTCTACTATCAACCCCCTTGCTGGTCGCAGGCTTTTCATATGACACATAAGGCTCCTTCTACTATACGTTACCACTAAGGCCATAGATAAGTAATATAGAGCAATTTAACTAAAATTACTTCCATAGTGTAAATTAACTAGACATGTAGGCTCGTTAGACCTAAACCAAAAGAATATTACAAAGAAATGCAGTTCATAAGGGAACTACATTACAAATTTCAAATCTATGTTATAAACAAAAATACAAAAGTAATAGTTATCTACAAATCTATTACAAAATGTCTTCTTCGCTCTCTGATTGCTTTAACCCGTCCCTATACGAGACTTACCATGGGCATGCCTTGGCTTGGATTAGCGAAGAGATTTTATTGCATCAAAAGAAATCTATCAGGGTATAAGTTTAAGTTTAGTGAGATAAATACCCTTATCAGTACCACATGGCAGAAATTTATCATATGAATGTATGAATAAACAGTACGCCAAACAACGCATCTAGTGACCTAGGAACTGTATACGACTCAGAATTACAATCTTTTTAGTCGGGGTTTGGAGATAATTAACCGACCCAAATGAAAATCTAGGTTCTAGTCCTTAGGTTTTATTTCATTTGCACTATTGTGCTTAAGCTAAAACAAAATTGTAAATATATATATTTATATTTGTATATACTTTCTTTACCAAATAACAAATCATACTTTTAAAATCTCAAGTTTAGCGATATGGTGGCCTTCGCAATCCCTAAACACACGCCCTAAGTAGAAGCTACAAGATGCAGCCCCTCTCCAATGTTTAACATCTCCCAGCGCCTAGTAAGCCCATCAACTTAGGATAGAGAATCAATATAAATGATGACATAGCTAATACCCAATCCTACAGGAGGCATGTCCTCCTATGAGTCCCTTCCCATCTTCTACTTGAAGTGGCAGTCGGTGTTATCCATATGCAATATAGGGAATGCATGAGTCATTTTAATTTCTTAATCATATAAGTGATTAACTCGATTTTCAAGGTGATTAAACAATTTTATTCCATACAATTGCACGTATAATTAACAAGCCATCACATTCATCCACAAATTCATATACATGCATTTCCCATGTCCCACAAGAATCCAAATTTACCTACAAGCAAAATCAAGTAAAGAGTCATCGAGAATTTACTCACTCCGCCATGCAGTTAGTTAAAGTAATCTTGGGGCAAATCGTCTCCGTATACGGTGTCCCCTAATCATCGAAATCATAATACTATAAGGAATTGATATAAACCTAGGATACTAAGCTAAAATCCCTTAATTTATACTCTTGACTAGTTTTCGTATCTTTTCCCAATTTTTTACTTAAAAGTTCAATTGCGTATAACTTTTTCATTTTAAATCCAATTTTTGTGATCTTGTAGTCAATCTTCATCATTTTCGAGTGTACTTTAATGTGGTGAGTTTAGATTTTCAAAATGAGGTACGTAAATCTGTCCATAGGCTAGAACAATAACTATCCTCATTTTTTAGAGTGCTTTTAAGCCTTGTTTAGTAAATAGGTTTTTCGGTAACTTGAGAAATCTTTTAGGCTTGGTCTTAAGATCTTTTCCTAAGCTCAAAATACTCCTTGAGATCAGATTTACAACTTTGATTTATACTCTTAAGGCTAACAGCCACTTCATGAGCTCTTTGGTAGGCTTAAGTTGTCAAATGGGCTTGTTTTTTTGTTCAAACTAAAGTTAGTGACTTCGTTGTGCTTATGGAGTCTTAGGTGGATTTCTTGTGGGCTTCAAAAAAATCTTTCTTAAAATTTTAAAGTACTGGTCAGAATTTTAATGAAGGCCCAACTTAGAGTTCCAGGCTTGGTCACTTAGTTTTATGTTATTTTTAAGTGGCTTTTACTTATGTTCTGGATCTAGTCATGATGAATCCAAGGATTTCTTAGTTGGTTTTTCAACTTGTTTCATCACTTCCCTAAGTTTAGGTGTTAGATCATGCACTTAAACTACTTGTATTCAAATCTTAACTTAATGTATCTTCCATAGGATGATTCTTTAACTCATGCTTTACATAAAAAAAAAAAGAAGATCTTACACTTATTACAACTTCCATATCATAGCTCATGTCATACAAAGTTGGTTTCTTCATAAAACTTCATGTGATGAATTTTTCCTTAACTTAAGTCTAGATTTGAGCATGTTTAGCTTAATGGAAATAAAATCAACATCCAAATGATCTTTGAATCTTTATGTCCAGTATGCTCATCTTCTATTCAAGTTCTTGTTTCAAGATTTTTTTAACTTAAAATATTTCGTTCAAAGTATTAAACAAGTATCTTTACAAAACACCAACTTTAAATGCTCATATTTCAACTTATTGCAAGGGTTTCATGAGTTTGTTTCTTAGGATGGTCTTTAGTGTTATATCAACTTATAATCATACTCATATCTTCAAGAAATCAAAGTCTCCTAGCATGAACACTAACCTACTAATAAAAAGAAACACTTACTCATCCTTAAAGCAAAATATGGTGGTTGTGCACAAAGGTTCCACTTAAGCTCTCACTTTACTTCTTCCTTTTGCACCCTTTTGGAAGCCCGAGTTGTTTGATCCTTTTGAGTAGGATTTGTAGAAGGTTCTAATGGTTCTGAAAGAGCTTAGATGTTGGAAGAAAATGATACAAGAAAAGAAAATGGAAGTGCCATGAGTAGAGTTTGGAAGTGGTGGCCAAATGAAGGATTTTGTGGGGTAAGGTTGTGTTCCTCTTTTATGTTTGTTTCAAGTGACAGAAAGAGCAAATGAAAATGAAATTGAAAGTGAGAGAAATGAGGGAAAGAGTGGCCAGTTGGCAATGGGGGTAAATGGGTGTTTAAGATGTCTTAAAATTATTGTCTTGTAGCATACACAAAAGTCAACAATTGCAACTATTGATGATGTAAGCATTAAGGAGTGAATAGTAGTATGTAAGAGAAAGTGATTGATGGGTGAAAGACAAGAGCATGTCCCCCCCTCTTCTTCTTATTCAAATTGGCCATGGAGTGTCCTTTGGGGTCATGGAATTGTCCTATCTCATTTAATGAAGTTAAGCATGTGAAATCTTATGAAAAATTATCCATATATAATATAAGTGAAGGGATGATAAGGAAAATGTCTTATTAATAGATTTTGATAAGTTATCAATTGATAAATGAGTCCAACTTTCAATAGATAAGTTATCTAGGGTGATTGGTTGGTCTACTTATTTATATGTAAGGCTTAGACATGAAGATAAGGCATGGCTTATAGGAAATTGTTTTAGGATTTTCATCTTGCATTGTTTTGTACTTTATGATTTGATTCTTATAAAATTGTGAAATTTTATAAAGTTAAATGAAATTATTCAAATTAAATTATTGATTAGTCACTTAGGGACAAAAGTCCCTAATTATTTTAGTGTTGAGAGTCTTAGGTGAGTTCAAAGCTCGTCGTTCTTTAAGCTCAGGTTTTATCAATAATTGGTTTTTGAATTGAAAAAATTTGATTTGTTTCTAAATGTAAACTTAAGTTCTTAGTTTCGTTGATCCTTGGGAACGTTCGGATAGTACTTTTAATTGAATCATGGGCCCACTAAAAGTAGGGTTTATAAACTATCCCTAGAGTAAATGGGGCTTACAAGATCCTTAAGCGTATCAATGACTATGCCTATGAGGTTGAGCTGCCTGAGGGGTATGATGTATCTGCCACATTTAATGTCATTGACCTAATGCCCTATGTACCTAATGTAGAAGTAGACCATGATTTGAGGGCAAAATCTTCAACAACCCTAGGGAGCTGATGGGTTACCGACCTTTGGCCCACTTACACGCATACTCCTTAGAGGCTTCCAGTCCCTTACCAGGAAATTCTCTCTTGTCAACTTATCAAGAATGAGAAACTGTACACAGAAGAATGCTAGCTAAACTCCCTAAGAGCTCTGGGTAGGTATACCTTTCTATGCTTTATCCCTTGTATTGACACCAACTACTCTCTTTTGGAGGCCTCTTTGCCAAGTGATGTGATCTAAGGCCCTACAGATCAAATCCTACTTGAACCTTTAGCTATCGAGAGCATCCTGCTGAGTACTGAGGCATAGGCTCCTACTACTTAAGTATTTCTCTTTCGACTGCCTACTCACACTTATGGCATCCCTTACTCATCTTAGTAATCCTTGAGGCTACCACACCATCATCTAACTCAACGGCTATGCCTAAGGATTGCGTGGAATGAAGCCATTAACAATGATGTGTCTCTAGGGTTGAACATACGAAGTAGTACCACAACAAAGTGAATCATAAACAAACAAGGAAAAAGTTAGTAAAGTCTAGGAAGCTACTAAATAGATATGATACACCGGTCTAAACTGAAGGATCACTCGCTACTATTTCTTCCTAAAGGGAATAGATAAGAGTCAAATGATTATAAGAACATTAAGTTTGCTCAAGTGAATAATTCTATAATGGTTAGTTGATTGCTTGCATACACGAAAGTGGGGGTTTCTATACCTATCCACTAAGGTTACTTTATATGTATGAAAAGACAAAAAAGGGCATTCTTCAATTAAGTCACATGAAACATACTAAAAGGGGACAAAAGAGACAAAGAATATTTAATATGAAAAGTAAAGAATCCTTCTAGAAAGATCATGCCAAAAGATACGTATCATGTAGTGGATGGGAGCTAAGACTATGATATAAAGTAGATGAAATGGAAAGTGCTGCCAATTAGGGCCTAACTTGATTTGAATAAGACTGAGGACCAATTACTTCTTCTGAATACAAGTCAACTCAATTTGGGGTCAAATGCCTGTAGTAGGATCAAGAGCTTGCTTTGGCTATTCTTAAGCCATCTTTTAAGATAAAGCATCACCGCTGAATAGGGGCAAATCTGACATAAGTAAGGATCTGATAGTTAGGTTGATAGGAGATGAGCTCGGGATAAGAATCCCCATCTCAGCCATGGCTTAGAATTAGTATCCTTCGAGCGAGTCCTTAGAGTCCTCTAACTCAGCTACATATGATCGGTCTAGGGGGATGATTCTTATCATCTACTTGGGGGTTGGAAAGATTTGTCCTCAAATCTGGAGTGGTCTCTACTCTTTCTTTTGCGGTACTTATAAGGTCTTCTTTTGTTGGTTAGTGAGGAGTTAGATTGAACACATTCAAGATGGAGAAAATACCATAGTCATCAAGAAACTCGATCTAGTAGGTGTTACGGTTGATCTTCTTTAGGACCTTAAAGTACCATCAGCTTAAGGTAATTGTTTGCTTTGTCTCATGTGTGGGAATCGCTCTTAGCTAAGGTAAATCCATATTAACTCTCTTAGGTAGATGGAAACAATTTGGTAGCCTCAGCTACCAATTTTATGCTGTCTTTGATTAAATTTGGCGATCTTCTTTGTTATAGACTAGTATAGTTCATGCAATTCTTGGGCTTAATCAACTTTGGATTAACTCTCTTTAGTAGCTGCTAAAGTGCCAATCATATCTATAGGAGTAGTAGGGTTAACGCCATAGATGATCTTGAATGGGGTTTTCTTAGTAGTGCTATGAATAATTTGGTTTTACGTAAACTCCACAATTGGTAGCCATAGATCCCAATCCCTCAAATTCTTTCCCATGATAGCTTTGAATAGATTGCTTAGCATCTTATTTACTACTTCAGTTTAGCCATTAGTTTAAGGATGGCTATTGGAGTTGAATACAAGTTTAGTTCCAAGTCTTCTCCAAAGAGTCTTCTAAAAATAGCCCAAAAGTTTTTTTCTTGATCTAAGACAATAGTCTTCAATACCCTATGTAGTTGGACAACCTCTTGTAAAAACAAATTAGTAATATATAAAGCATCGTTAGTTTAATGGCACGGAATGAAGTGTGCCATCTTGCTAAAGCGGTCCACTACAATAAAGATATAATCTTTGCCTTTGGATGTCCGAGGTAACCCTAGGACAAAGTTCATGCGGAGGTCGACCTAAGGTAAGGTTGGTGTTGGTAACAATATATATTCTTCATAGGGTTCGCTCTTCCCCTTAGCTCGTATGCATGCTTCACAACAATTAGCTAACTTATGGAAATCCTTGGCCAAACCTGTCCAGTAAAAGTTCTCCCTTAATAAATTGGCTATCTTGGTCTCCCTAAAATGACTAAATAATCCTTTGCTATGAGCTTTTATGATCAATACCTTACGTATGGAGCAATTGGAATATATAGCTTATGGTCCTTGAATAAATAACCATCCTTAAGATAATATCCTCCAACAACTACCCCTTTTCCGCACCGTTCAATAACGAGACCAAAGTGAGGGTCAGTAGCATACTACTCGGTGATGAGTGAGAGTCCCAATAGTTTTATCTGCAAAGTGGTCAGTAAAGTTTGGCGCCATGAAAAAGTGTCAACGACAACATTTTCACTTCCCTTCTTGTGTCGAATGATGTACAAGAACCCTTCCATAAATTCCAACCACTTGGCTTGTCTCTTTGAGAGTTTGTTCTGATGCCCATGATGCTTCAATGATTTGTAGTTAGTATAAATAACAAACTCACATGGTAACAAATAGTGTTGCCAAACAATGAGGGCTAGGAAAAGGGAGTATAGCTCCTTCTCATATACATAATAGTTTACGGCAAGACCATTAAGATTCTCACTATGGTAGGCAACGAGTTGTCACTCTTGTATTAGGACATCACCAATTCCAACTCTTGATGCATCACATTCTAATTCAAAAGGCTTGTCAAAATATAGTAGTGATAAGATAGGTGCTAAGGTGAGTTTTTCCATGATCTCTCTAAACTTCTATTCAGCTCGCTCGTTCCATTTGAAAACTATTGTACTGAAGTCATTAATAAATTGCCTATAGAAAGAAGTTAAGCCATGAAAACTTTAGACCTTAGTAGCATTCTTCAACATCAACCATTCCAGAAAAACTCGAATCTTTTCCTCATCTCTTTAGATCCTTTCCCTTAACACTACAAACCCTAGGAAAACCACCTCATTCTAGTAAAATGTACACTTCTTTACATTCTCATACAACTTCTCAATTCGCACAATGTCAAATACATCATAGAGATGTTGAACAAGGTTGTTCATGTCGATACTATATATCATTATGTGATCAAAATATAAGACTACATGCCTTTCGATCAGAAGGTGCATCACATGGTTCATTAACCTTATGAATGTGCTCGGTGCATTAGTAAGTCTGAATGACATAACAAACCATTCGTAGAGTCTATGCCTAGTCTTGAAGGTAGACTTCTACTCATGTCTTGGTCTCATATGAATCTAGTTGTAGCTACTTCGTAGATCAATCTTTAAAAATATCTTAGCACCATAAAGCTCATTGAGTATATCGTCAAGCCTCGATATCAAATATCTATATTTAATAGTAATCTAGTTGATTTCTTAGCTATAGGTACACATACTCCATGAGCCAAATTTCTTTGAAATAAGCAGCACCAGTACCGTGTAAGGGCTTATTCTATCCCTTACATATCCTTGACCTATAAGCTTGTCTACTTGTTTCTTCAGCTCAATAACCTACTTAGGGTTCATCCTGTCTACAGGTCAATTTGGTAGGATAGCACCTAAATGCAGATCAATACAGTGCTTTATTTCTCGAACTGGAGGCAGTTCTCTAGGTAATTCTTTTGGAAATAGGTCGAAAAACTTATTTAGCAAGCTTTAGATCTCTTTTAGAACATCCTCTAATTCCTTCATCTCCATAGTCTCCTAACCAACAACAACATAGGTTCTTTAGCCTTTTCAGTAACTCAAAGCTATCTTCGGCTCATCACCAAAGCTTTCTTCTTATTGGTTTGAGTGAGCTGGTTATGGGTTTCATTTACTTGGGAAAGGTCATAAGTTGCAACATAATATTCCTTACATCCTTAACAAAGGCATAGGTGTTCTTATATCTGTCATGACTAACAAGTTGGTCGAATAACCAAGGTCGTCCAAACAATAGATGTGAAGTTCCCATAGGGATGACATCATAAACTACTTGATCTCTATACACATTCCCAACACTGATCAGTATGGTCACTTGTTCGATTACATGTAAAGTATCCTTATCATGAAGCCAATACAACTTGTAAGGTTGGGGATACTTTGAGGTTGGTAGAGCTAACCTATGCATAAAGGAATATGTAACGACATTAGTACAATATCCCCCATCTACAATGATCATGCACAATTAGCCTTTAATAGTGCACTTAGTATGAAATAGATTTTCCCTTTGGTCCTCCTTAGAGTCTAGCAAGGAACTTAATACTCACCTTAAGATTAGGGTTATCACTTCTCCTTAGTAACCATAAAGATAGGTGTCTTCTTTCTCTTTGACTTCAGGATTTCCTATATCCTCTTCTTTCTTAAGCTTGCTTTCATCGATGCTATCCACTGCATCTCTTCAAAGCATCATGATACGTTAGTTCAGACACTCAGCAGCCATGTATCCGAAGCATAAGTATTTAAAGTACTTCACCTGGCTAGTCTTTCGTTTGGAGGTCTGCCTTTTCTCATATATCCTCGGGGTTGACCTAACCTTGAGTCAACCTATCTAACCAGTTTGACCCTACTGGCTCACTTGGCTATCATCAAATCGGTCATTCCTATCCTCGGCCTTATATAGCCTCGTCCACTTAGCTTGAGCTAGTTGGTGGGGAACTAAGGGTTAGGAGAATGTTGGCCCAAGTTTGCTTGAAGCACTTTTCTTTTATTTTTTGACTCTCTATACTCTCTTTATCGCCTGTTCCAAGGAATAAAATCTCTATACTTCCATGATGTTGCGAATCTTGTACTTAAGCCTTCAAATGAACCTCGATACTATACGAGCCTCAAGTTCTTCCATGTCGACTCGAACAATTAGCATTTGGAACTCTCTAACATCGTCATCAATAGATTGGCTTCCTCAACGAAGCTCCTACAACTTTGTAAACGTATCTTGTAAGTAAGTCTCAAGTATAAATCTAGCTCTCAACAACCTTTTCATCTCATCCTAGGTTCTAACACCTCATCTTCCATCCAGTGCTTTGGTTGCATTTAGATTCTTCCACTACATGGTGGCATACCTACTAAACTCCAACGTAGTAAGTTGGACTTTGACAGCATCTGAATATCCCTAATATTCAAACACTTTCTCGACCTTCTCTTCCCACTCTAAGTATTTATCTATATCTCCACCGCCACTATAGGGTAAGATTTGAATCTTGATATTATTTAGCCTTCGAGGAGTTCAATGTCCTCATCCCTATGCTTATTAATAGTCAACTTCTTCTTCTTGTTCCCCAAACTCTTTAACATCTAACTCCTCACCATCTTCCTCAATCTCCATTAACTCCAATCTTCATCTAGTAGCTCTTCTAGCTCGAGGGGGTCAAGCTGTATAATGGATTCAATCAGCTTGGTTATAACCTCTCTCTTGAATATTTTTATGTAGATTTTATGGCGGCATACCTTAGGGTTATTGCCTATTAACTTACATTACTATGACTAGACTCTCAACAAGGTTTGTGAGTCTATCAAGTTTGTCATCGACAAATCCTAAGGTATTACTACCTTTATGTTCACAACTGGGTTGAGCACTATTACCTTAATCAGCAATAACACCTTAAACACTTAAATCTAACATAGTACAATACTTCCCCAACAGATTAACAATTTACTAACAACTTTACTAGCTATTAGTCACTTAAACATATTAGAAACAAACTTACTTTGTTTTTGCAATAAGAAACAGAGTAAAATCAAAGTAACAATGAAACCATACTTGCTATCACACAAACATATTACAGCAACTATAGAAGGAACACAGTAGCCACTAACAATAATGCCAACCAAAACTTTACTACAACTTCACACATTCCCTCTTAGAACCATACACTAGTACCAGCGAAGTTGATTTGTCTCTAGGGTCGAACATACAAAGTAACAACACAACGAAGCGAATAAAAAAAACAAATAGGAAAAAGTTAGCAAAGTCTATTCAACAACTGTAATACCTTGAGTTTTTCCAATTAGTTTAATAACTTTAGGTTCCGAGCCCTGTAATTTGGGGCTCCAGGCTATAATATCAATTTTATTTTAAACTTCACAATAAAGTTACAAAAGTTAGATGAAGTAATTCAAGTAAAGTCAATTTCTTAAAATAAGTTATATAAAAATATTAATTTGAGAAAAATATCAATTTATTACTAAAAGCTGATAATTATTGAAAATGAGAAATTCGAGATTTTAAATATTGTGAGATATTAGAGATAAGTTAATTAACTTACAAAAATAATAAACGAAGTTGAATTATATTTAATGTACATGTATTAACATAGAATATGCATTATTTGTATTAAATATACATATATAATAAGAAATTGTTATTAAAATAAGGTAAATTAATATAAAAAATTGGAAAACTAATAAAAAAAATGCAAGGATGAGTCATCTCATGATATGGTAGCTAAGGATTAAATTGGATTGATGAGTCAAAAGGCAAATAATAAGAAAATGACATTTAGGCTTTTGAAAAATAAGAAAATGACATATATAAGTTTACATGTCCAATTTTTACAAATTCTTATACAATTAGAAAATATAAATAGGCATTGTACACTTCATAAACAACATTTTGGCAGTTTGAAAAAAAAATAGAAAATCACTTAAGGAAATTTAGAAAAAAAAAAAGAGAAAATTGGATAAAAAAATCGGGCACGAAATCTGATCTGACCGGTTCAATAGGCTATTAGTGTCCAATTGTGGTGGCCTTTTATAGTCAAGGGAATCACCACCAAAGGGGGTTAGCTCGATAAGGTTGGGTAGCCAAAGGCGGTACCAAATTTCAAGTGAACCAAATTTTAAGTCGAAACTTTGTAATTTTTCTAAAAAATAGCAAATGATATTATTTAATTATGAAACATGGTTTTCTAGAGTTATTTTATATGTAGATTAATGTAGTAATTTTATTTTAGTGAAATAATTATTGGAAATATAAGGTCCTTAAGAAATGACTCTATTTAGACAAAAATTGAATTAAATTTTAGAAATAGTAAATGATGTTCTTTTAACTTGAAAATTTGTACATGATATAATTAATATATGTATTTAATTTTAGTAATAATAATTTTTGAAAATAATCATGTTTACTATTTATTGTAATTATTTTGGATAAAATAGGCAATTTTGTTGTTTTCTTGAATTGATTGGTTTTTAACAAAATAAAAGAATGAGCCGTATGTATTATGTTTCTTGGAAGTTCATAATGATGTTTGAGTCATTTGAATTTTATCTTGTGATTAAATTTACTTGTTCGCTTAATTTGCACTAATTTTGAATTAATATCACTATTTTCTTAAAAATATATAATAGCTAGTTTAGTATAATTCATGGTCAATAATTAAACTACATATTTTTATGAGTTTATAGGATTTTTTGTAAAATTAATCGGGCTCATATACTATTTATTACGTATTTTCCTAGTATAAACTTATATATTAGCTTAATATGTAATATAGTAACTAGTTTATTAAATCTGTATCAAATAAACACTTTAGGATATAATAAGTATTGCTAGACAAGTTTGGACAGTATAATTTTTAGGGTTTTTAGTTTAATACTAAAGATTACTCAAGTCAATTATAGAGCTAGGGTAGCATACAATTGAGTTGTAATACGAAAGCGTATTTTTGGATTTTAGCAATATTGATTAGTCTTGATTCTTAATATATATCAATAGCACTTGAAATGATGATTGTGATGATATCAAGTTTACTAAAATTGGATAATAAATGAGTAAGATATGATTAAATGAAGTCTATAAACACGGAAATGAAAACTTATAATAGTTCTAATTTGAGCTATACTTGATTTGAAGATTGTGTCATATTTTCACATGTCTGATGAGTAAAGAAGGACCACATCATGAAGTTAGGATTTTGTACTATTACTAAGTTTAGGTAAGTGGATCTAACCCATGCTTGGAGTAGATATGTTGCTACTCACAACACTGTATGCTGCTTGATACTGTATTGATTGAATATAGGTAGCTTGGGTGAATGGATATGCTATTATAGTAGATGCTGACGTATTGATTTTGAATGATAGTAACTATATTCTAGTTAAACTGTTATGTTGACATATTAGCGATGATTTGTGCCTACAAATGATTGTGTTAACCAAGGAAGTTGAGTGATTGTTAACTCAATCTTCTAGATGTTCACCAAAGTGAACCCTAAGTAAGATACTAAAATTCTACTAGGGAGAGTTCTAAAACCAGAATTAGATCACTAGGCTAAATAAAACTTGAAGATTGATTGTACTGATTGATATTCTTGAGTTGCTATTGCATAACATGGCATGGCGTGGCATAAAAAGGGACCTGCGGGTCATAACTTTCAGAATGAGGCTTCCAAATGATCATGGAAGAAGCATGGCTTTATGAACTCAGTTTTTGGAAGCATATAGATTGTATTGCTCGAACATTGTGACTATTTTAATAGTCAAGTTTAGTATACTATAGTGTATCATCTAATTTGCACTAATGAGAGTTTTAAAACCAGAATTAGATTACTAGGTTAAATAAAACTTAAAGATTGATTATGGTAATTGATATTCTTAATTTGCTATTGCATAACATGGCATGGCATAGCACAAAAAGGGACCTATGGGTCATAACTTTCAAAATGAGGCTTTCAAATGATCATGGAAAAAGCATGAATTTATAAACTCAGTTTTTAGAAGCATATAAATTGTATTGCCCGAACATTGTGACTATTTTAATAGTCAAATTTGGTATACTATAGTGTGTAGTCTAATTTGCACTAAGGAGAGTTTTGAACCCAGAATTAGATCACTAGGTTAAATAAAAATTAAAGATTGATTGTGCTGATTGATATTCTTAAGTTGCTATTGCATAACATGGCATGGTGCAGCACAAAAAGGGACCTACGGGTCATAACTTTCAAATGATCATGGAAAAAGCATGGCTTTATAAACTCAGTTTTTAGAAGCATATAGATTGTACTGCCCAAACATTGTGACTATTTTAATAGTAAAATTTGGTATACTATAGTATATAGTCTAATTTAGCAATGTTTCTACTTCGATTTGTTAAACTATGGTGTATGGTCTAATTTAGCAGTATTGCCACTTTGATTTAGTAAACTACAGTGTATAGTCTAATTTTGTAAAGTTGGGGGCCTTATTCCCAAGCAACTCCTTGTTGCCCTTTTTGAAAATGGTAGACTACAGTGTGTAGTCCAATTTGGTAGGGGTCTTACTCCTAGGCAGCTCTTTATTACCCTAGGTTCCTAAACGTTGTATCTAGATGCCCAACTATGTCAACTATCTGGAAGAAGTTTAGAGGGCATAGGATATCAGTATCGATAGATGCCATGTGTATGAGCATAGCATGGTGCATTGTTAGTAATAAGTGCCCAGTTAGGAAAATGCATATGTGAAGGTGAACTTGCGAGTTATGATTGAAATGTTTTAGTTATGATATGTAGATCATATTGTCTATATTATGTCGTTTGTGATCCACTCTCATTTAGCTTCAGTAGCTGAAGGGATAAAATGTTTTATCCTTAGGTTAATTATATTGTGAAGAGCTCAACACTTAGGGCGGATATGTATATTGAGAGCATGAGTTGGAGTCAGCGACTATTGTATGGAACCTGTATTAAGTCAAGAATCCTATTATTGTGAAGATGATAAAGGAAGCAAAAAGTTGGTTCATATTTTGATGTAAATATTATGTTGTACACATAAGAATATCCAGCTTAGCTCTAACGAAGTAACCCCTTTATTATGTAAACAAAGTTGTGTTTTGATGAATGAGCAGGTTAGGTTAAGTTTTCAATGGGTATTCTTATATGATGGTACATCCTATGCTACTAAGATGTGACAACTATCAAATGGATATGATGCACCATTCGATCCTACTTAGCCTATAACTTACCGGATATGATATACTGGTTTAAACTAAAAGATCACTCGCCTCTACTCCTTGTTAAAGGGAATAGATAAGAGTTAAATGATAACAAAAACACTAAGGTTGCTCAAGTGAATAATTCTGTATTAATTAGTTGATTATCTGCGGATCAGAAAGTGAGGGTTTATATACCCATTCATTAGGGTTACTTTATACGTATGAAAAGACAAAAAAGGGTATTCTATAATTAAGTTACATGAAACTTACTAATGGGGGGCAAAAGAGACAAAGAATATTTAGTGTGAAAAGTGAAAAATCCTTATAGAAAGATCATACTAAATGACACGTGTCATGTGGTGGATGAGAGTTAGGACTGTGATACAAAGTAGTCAAAATAGAAAGTACTAGCAATTAGGGGTCGGCTTGATTTAGGCAAGGTTGGGGACTAACTATTTCTTTTAAAGAGAAGTCAACTCAATTCGGGGTCGAATGCCTATGGTCAGATCAAGAGCTTGCCTTAACTATTCTTAGGCCATCTTCTAGGATAAGGCATTGTTGCTGAACAAAGGCAAATCTGATATGAGTAAGGATCTGATAGTTAGGTCGGTAAGAGACTAGCTTAAGATAGGAATCCTTGTCCCAGCTAAGGCCTAGAGCTAGTATCCTTCGAGTGAGTCCTTGGAGTCTTCTAGCTCAGCTATGCATGATCGATTTAAGGGGTTGATTCTAATCAAATGTGCTACCACCTGTCTTTTTCACTTGACACTATACTATTTTTCCTTTTTTGGTCATTTGTCCTATTTACCCTTTTTTGTATGTACTAAAAATCACTTTTTGTGAATGCCTTTTTGTAACTTTCCTTATTTTTAATATTGCCCTAGGGACTCACAATAAATAATCCCTTTTCCTTATAGCTGGAATCATCTTACATTCTTAATAAACAATTTGAATAAACTTATTCCTTATGAGACATTCCTTTATAAGTCCATTTCCAAACACTATCATCTAGTATTGTCAAGTAGCTCAAGATTAGTGGTAGGTAGACCTTGGCATAAGCTTAAGCGTTACGTCAAGTGAGGTGCCAAGTTGTGGAGTGTTCATAGGTGAGTCATATCCTTTAAGCAGCTTTACGTCGGTTACTACATTCAATTTGCTGACCTTTCCATTCTATTTTCTTCATTACTTCAAAGGACCCATTTGATTATCATCTCCTACGGTAAGTCTTAGTGATAACTAAGCTCTTAAGTACATTAAGGTATGGGATGATGTCTTATCAATTCTACTTTTAGTTTAGTCCAAAAATGATTAAGTTACTTTTTTCCTTAAATGGTATAATTTGTATAAGGGATTGGAGATTGTCTTGTCTAACATATGGGAGTTTAGGAAGTTTACAAGTCAACTATGTTCACATTACTAACTTTAGCTTGTTCGAACTTAAATTGGGAGGGAAATTGGATAGAAAGGTGGCTAGTCTTAGTCTTCACACATATGGCTCTCAAAATTCCACTCTTGAATGTCTTACTTAATTATCTTATTCAAGTGGCTAAGTTCAGGTTTAGTTCTTAAATATTTCATCACCTCAACTTGGTTTTCATATTAGGTTATAAGTAACTTTAGATCGGTTCAAGCTTGGTTGATTTAGGCTTTCGATGTAGGGTTTTTAAGTGTTTAACTTAATAGTCCAGTTTTTTATCAATCATTTAGGGTTTCGATAAGCTTGAAACTTCTCATTACATTTTAGGGTTTAGGGTTTTAGTGAGTCAGGGTTTGTTATCACGTTTTAGTGTTTTCAAATATACGAGTTAGTATTAGGGTTCTTGATCTTTTTGTTTTAGGGTTTCTATAAGCTTAGAAGTGTCTTACTATACTTAGGAGTTTAGGGTTTTGGGTAACTTCTAGGATTGATATTGACTCGAGAGTTCTAAACTTAAATTATAATTTACGAAGTCAATTATTACAAGTACGACTTTCACATTAAGCTTAATTCTTAGCTTAGTTAATCTCTGGAAACATTCGAAAGGCATTTCCGACTACTTGAATGTTACTTAGAATTTGCAGGGTATATACTAAGCCCCCTTATGCTAGCTTTGATGGAAAAATTGAGCCACTAAGGCTATTTGACTTTGTTGTGAGGGACAAAGTTCCTTGCTTTGAGATAGCTAGTATAATACCATAGAATTTCAAGGTAGTTTAATAACCCTAGGATCTGAACCCCTCAATTCAGGGCGCTGGACTAAGTTAGCAGTTTTATTTTAAATTTCACAGTAAAGTTAGAAAAGTTAAACGGAGTAATTTAAGTAATTGTAATTTCTCAAAATGAGCTATACAAAAATATTAATTTGAGAAAAACGTCGATTTATTGATAAAACCAATAATCATAAAATTCAAGCTTTTAGATATAGCGAGATATCGAAGATAAGTTAATTAACCTTCAAAAATAATAAATGAAGTTGAATTAGACATAATATATATGTAGTTCCATGTGATATGCATTATATGTATTAAATATATACTCATAATAATAATAAATTATTAAAAATAAATAAAATAATGGAAAATTAATAAAAAAATTGCATGGATGAGTATCCAAATGATGTGTAAAGCTAGTATTAATTACAATTGATGAGTCAACACTTGGTTAATGAGGAAATGACACATGGCAGTTAGGGAAAAGTGAAAAATGACATGTGTAATTTTATGCTTTCATGCAAAAAAAAAAGAAGCCTATAAATAGGACCTCAAACCTCATTTGTAATGTTTTACAAAACTGAAAACACAAGAACATAATTTTAGAAAATCGAAAAAAAATTAGAAAAAATTAAATTTAAAATAAAACAAAATATAGGGTTAGAATGGGTTTAGGGAAATCTGTATACCAAACTACAACCTAAGTTAAAGCAGCATGGAGGTCCGATACAGAGTAACTGAAAAAGGTGTTCCAATAAGGAGCGGCGGCCAGGTAGGGGCTGGAGGTGGCTGGTTCAAGTGAACTAATTTTCTACACCTAACTTGTTTAATTTGCTAAAAATATCAAATGTTATCCATTAATTAAGAAATTTAGTTTTCCAGGATTATTTTAGGTGTATGTTAATTTAATAATTTTATTTTAATTAGATAATTAGCAGAAATATGGGTTCCTTAAGAAAATGCTGTGTTTGGAAGAAAATTAATCTAATTTTTATAAATATTAAATGATGTTGTTTTAAGCTCAATTTTGGCAGGTAATACACCTAATATATATATATATTTAATTGTAGTAATAAGAATTTTTGAAATTAAGCATGATTATTATTTTTTATAATTATTTTGAATAAAATTGTCAATTTTATCGAATCATTGAAATAATTAATTTTTTTATGAAATTAATGAATGAGCCCTACATATTTAAACTTCTAGATGTTTATGATTATATTTGGAATATTTAATTTTTATCTCACTTGTAAAATTTTTTTATTTTCCTTAATTTAGAGCTAAAACTGCTATTTTCGTAAAAGTAGCTAATAGCTAATTTAGTGTAATTGGTGATCAATAACTAAACTACATATTTTTATGAGTCTATAGGATTTTTAGTGAAATTAATTGGGCTCATATACTCTTTATTATGTATTTTCCTAGTATAAACCTATATATTAGCTTAATAAGTAATATAGTAACTTATACTATTAGAATGTTTATTAAATCTATGTCAAATGAACACTTTAGGGTATAATAAGTATTGTTGGATAAGTTTGGAAAGTATAATTTTTAAGGTTTATAGTCCAGCGCTAAAGCTTACTCGAGTCAATTATGGAGTTAAGGTAGCGTATGGTCAAGTCGTAATAAGAAAAGGGTATTTTTAGGTTCTTAACAATATTGATTAGTTTTTATTCTTAATATATATTAATGGTACTCAAAATAATGATCATAATGATATAAAGTTTACTGAAATCGAATAGGTAATAAGTAAGATAGGATCAAATGAAGTTTAAAAATGTAGAAATGAAAACTTATAATAGTTCGGGTTCAACCTATACTTAATTTAAAGAATGTACTATATTTTCATAGGTGTAATAAGTAAGGAAAGACTACGTCACAAAGTATAGGATATTGCGCTATTGCTTAGCCTAGGTAAGTGGATCTAACCCATGTTTGGAGTAGATATATTGCTACTCATAACACTACATGCTATTTGATGCTGTATTGATTGCATATGAGTATATCTTAGGTGAACTGATATGCTACTATGGTGTAATGTTGATGTGGTGATTACAAATGACAATAACTGTACCTTGGTTGAATTGTTATGTTGCTATGTTGGGTGATGAATTGTGTTTATGAATGATTGTACTAACTAGGGAAATTGAGTGATTATTGACTCATTCTTCTGGGTATTCACCTAAGTGAGCCTTAAGTAAGATACTAGAAATCTGCTAGGGAGAGTTCAAAAACTAGAATCAGATCACTAAGTTAAATAAAACTTGAAGATCGATTGTGATGATTGATATTCTTAAGTTGCTATTGCATATCATGGCATGGAATGGCAAAAAAAGGGACCTATGGATCAAACTTTTGAAATGAGGCTTCTAAATGATCGTGAAAAAAACATAACTTTATGAACTTAGTTTTTGGAAGCATATAGATTACATTGCTTAAACATTGTGACTATTTTGATTGTCAAATTTGATAGACTACTGCATGTGGTCTAATTTGGTAGTGTTACCACTTTGATTTGGTGAACTATAGCGTGTGGTCTAATTTTGTAAAGTTAGGGGTTTACTCCCAAGTAACTCCTTGTTGCCCTTTTTCAAAATGGTAGACTACAGTATGTAGTCCAATTATGTGGGGGTCCTACTCCCTAGCAGCTCCTTATTACCCTAAGTTCCTAGACGTTGTATGTAGATGCCTAGTTATGTTGACTAACCGGAATAAGTTTAGAGAGCATAGGATATCGGTACTAATGCATGCTATATACATGAGCATAGCATGCTACATTGTTCATAGTAAATGCCCGGTTGGGTGAATGCATATGTGAAGTTGAACTTATGGGTTATGATTGAAATGTTGTAGTTATGATATGTAATATTGTCTATCATATTGCCTATATTGCATTGCATATTAACTACTCTCACTCAACTTCAATAACTGAAGGGGTAAAATGTTTTATTCTCAAGTTAACTATATCATGAAGGGCCTAGTGCAAAGGGGGGATATATATATTGAGAGCGTGAGTCGGAGTCAGCAATTTTTGTATGGAGCTTATACTAGGTCTAAGATCTTATTACTATGAAGATGATAAAGGAAAAAGCTGGTTTATGTTTTGATGTAACTATTATGTTATATACATAAGTTGTAATAGGGAATATAGTTGAACTTTGATGTAGAAACCCCTTTATTATGTAAACAATGTTGTTTTTTAATGAATAGGCAAGTTGAGTTAAGTTTTCAATAGGTATTCTTTGTAATGGTGTATTCCGTACTATGTCGGGATGTGACAACTAAATTACAAAAAGCTTGGGGAAAGGGCTAAAACTATCTACTAGAATTAATACTTTGACAATGCATGGAGATTGTTCGTTTATACTTGAAAAACTTTTGAAATTACCAACTAAGGCACATTTGAGGGATTGAATCACTAAGACTGCTTAGACTGGACATCTAGGACCAATTCCCTTGAGTTGTTAAAGGAGATCCCAAGATTAGACTAACCAATTGGAAAAGCAACACCATAATTTCTTCTTTTATTCTTTTTTATTGTTTTTCTCTTTTTTCTTTTTTTTTCTCTCTTTTCTTTACTCTCTTTTTCTTTTTTGTATTTGACAAATCCTTAACCTAAACTGTAGTGACTCATCACTAAGTAGCTACTATATTGCAATGTGTTTTTAACCTAGATGTTTCAACATTTTTGTTGCTTCTACTCCAATCATTGATAATTAATAGGTCACTCTTGCTCATTTGTTAAGGGACCTTATTCTAGCATAAAGCTTCACCAATAAGGGTGCTTTGGTCATTATTCTCAAATGGTATGCTCTAGAGATTCTGGCAAATCTACATTTTTCATTATTCGTATTAAGATTATCATATTCAACTTTGAGACAACCTATGCCCAATTTTTTTTTTTATCTCTTAAGAATTTTTCTTTTTTCTTTCTTTCTTTCTTCTTCTTCATTTTCATTTTTAAATTTTTTTTTCTCCTTCTTTTTTTTTTTTTTTTGCTCTCTTTTTTATCCACTAGTCATTGCCTTAATGAGACTTAAATTCTAATCTTTTTCTAATAGTTGTTCATTTGCCTAAAGAATAAGACGTTACCATGCTAAACAAAGAGTCCATCTGATTTTTGGAAGAAGCTTTCTCAAAACATTTTCTTTGCATGAGAGTGTTTCCTTAGTGAGAGGAACCTGTACATTCAATGATATGGAAAAAGCTTTATAGCTTGTAGCATCGACTATGTCATGCTGCTTGCAAAAAAAAAAAATAATAATAATCATAAGATGCTCCTTTATGACACTTTTGGCTAATAAACATTGAAAGGTGCTACCTTTTTTCATCAAAAGAGATCTCAAATGTAGGAAAGTAAGAAATCAAGGACATAGATTTGGACTTTCAGGCAATAGCATTAAGATTAGTTAGATTTTTCAAATGGAGAAACTAACCTTTAGTTTGAGAGATAAGATAAACCCTTAGAGTTATTTGGACTGACTATTGGGGACTATGGAGTTTAGAAAGCAAGGTAGAGGAATTGTCTTGGATATTTATAATTTGGTAACCAACATTGACTTTGGGAAGGAAAAAAGTATTTTATTTCTTTTCTTTTCTTTTTTCTTTTCCTAAAAAAGATGTAAACTTTCCAAATAGAAAAAGTTCCTTGTTTGCTAGCAAGGTGAAGGATTTGAGAGACAACCCAAACCTATTAGGATTGGACGTTTGCTTATTAGGGTTATGAAGCTTAAAGGACATTGGAGGGTTTTTAATAAACCAACTTGGTGTATTGGCAAATAAGACTAACTTAAGAAGTGTCATAATGGACTTAAGAAAGGGATCTAAGGCATACCCAAATTGGTTGTTAGAGATTAAGTCCCTTAAATTGACAAAACTATTTTAAGAGGAAAGTAGGATTGCAACCCTTGACCTATTCCTAAGTCAAGGTTCACAAAAAATGATGAACATGGCCATTATGACTATAAGTGAAAAAAGCCTTTTGAAGATGAAATTGAACTATTGGAGAAAACAAAGTAGTACCAATTATGATTGCCTTAAAAGTTTTTGAAAAAAACTTGCAAGAAAATTCCTTTTATTCCCTTTCTTACAATCCCTTTTCTACCTTTTTCCTTTTTTTGTTGGTAGTTTGCTAATGGGTGTACATTCCATTTAGAACCCTTCCTTTCTTCAGTAGCCATATAAGGTGCTTTTGCATCCCTTTCAATTTTTGAAGATATTTTCTTTTCTAATGCCACCAAGGCTCATTTGGTTCAAACTTGAGGATGCTATTGGCATGCTAATTTTGATGATGGGGGTCTTATGACATTGCATACATCTTTCCTATGGAAATGGCAACTCATAATTAGTTTTTGATGAAGAGGACTTTATTAGATACTCTCAGTTTAATTTTCGCTCTTGACTACTACTAAAAAAATTACAACACAATTTGTAAGTGATATACCCTAATCAATCTATTAAGTCTTTTTTGGTTCAATTTTGTAAATTTGGCTTTTGGTTAAATGGTTTCAAGAAGGAACCTTGAGAAGCCTATTTTGAAATAAGTGCTTTATCCAAATTGGGTTTATAAGTGAAGAACCCCTAATAAAGGCTATGAGTATACTTGCCCCAATTTTAAAGACAATTTATACCTAAGCTAAATTATTTTCTTTACTTGGAAATGCTTTCATTAAATGTAAGGGAAATTGTAGCCAGGTAAGTCTTATGTTTTTAGATTTAAGATGGGTAAGGAGGTTTTGTGCTTGTGATTTGGGATGGACATTGAGACGTATGGGCTTAAACTACAACTCAGACAGGTTATGAGGGCTTTGTGCTTTTAGGGTTGTTTGGGCTTCCTCTGGTTTAGGGTAATTATATTTTGGTTTGTGTTCTTCATTTTTCTTTTAGGTTCATTTTTTAGGTACATTATTTTTCTTACCCTTTTTTCCTTCTTCTCTCTCTCTTTTTCTTTCTTTCTTTTCTCTTCTTCCTTTTTTTATTTTACCCTATTCTTTTCTTGTCTCCGTTCCCTTTTCTCTTTTCTAGCCCTAAAAGTGACTATTTTTTGAAAGTATTTTTAGGTTGTGTGTATAAGGTTCTTTATGTACCCTTCTTCATTAAAAAAAAAAACCCTTGAAATTGATGATACTGAGATAAGCCCAAGCCATTTTTATCCTCTTCTCTTAACTAATGACCCTGACCACCAAAATTGCCTCCATTACAAGGTAGTTCTTGACCAGGTTTCAATGTAAAAACACTCCAAATTGAATCAATGAGGTTGACGATGGATAATTGTGTTTAAGTTACTAAAAATGAATGCTTAACTTTATTTTTAGCAGTATATCAAATTTAAAATTGACTTCCTTTAAGGAATGAGTCCAAAATATCTCTACTATGTTGTCAAACTCAACTTTGAAATGTTTTAGTGGTTAGTATGTGGTATATAGTTTGCCTTTTTTCATTCTGAACCTTAAAAATGAATTTCCATTCCTTTAGGTAAGAGTCTATGTTAAATTGCCTAAGGGTAGGGATTGATTTTCCTCCTTAATCTCTTGATTGAGTTGCCTATGGCATAAGTAAGTACATCTGTCAAATAATAGTATAGAGGGCACAAGAGTCTACTGTTGCCAATCCTATAAGGATCGTATACTTACTTACTCATACTGGATTACTTTACCTAAAAGAAAATTACTATTACAATAATGAAATAAAGGATTAAAGTGGTTTAAAAGCAACAAGAACTAATCAATAACTAATAAGTAATAATATGAATAATTAACGAAATCCCAAAATAACCATAAATAATGACTTATAGACTCTAATCATGAAGAGATTAATATGTAATAATCTTAAGATTTCTACTATACTCCCTATTCTAATTAATTGGAGGAATTTAATTATTAGGAATCACTTCTCTATTAATTCCTAATCTTAATTATATTCTACATGAATCATTTCTGTAATAAAACAAATTAGAATAGCATAAAGAACAAAAATTCTGTAAACAAGCAAACAATATAACAATATTGATTCTAAAAGAAATCTATAATTTATCTCTAAGCTTGTAGCAAATCTCTTCAATTACAGTAGATCTATTTACATATTGGCTTCGCAACATCAATACATAAAATCTTATAATTGAGTTGAAACCTTAGAAGTAATAACTTAATTGATACAAAGTATATATTGAATTAACAAGAATAAAGGAATTTCATCACAATATTTGCAATTTGAGCACACTACATGTTACCTTAGGGCTATAGGTCTAGATATCTACAAATATATGCCATAAACATAAAAAAATTGACAACTATCATGATAAATTGAATAAAAACCTTATAGAATGCTATGAAGCTCTTCTATTTTTCACTTTGGTGTTTGCTCCTTTCCATTGTACATGCCTAACATCTATTTATAAGGTCATGACATCAAATGGCAATTCCTCTCAAATCATGGCATGTCTATAGCAAGAGTATGAGTATAGAAATTAGGTGTAAACTACTCGCAATAATTTTTCATGAAATTTACTTGAATTCAATCACAAGAGGACCATGGCTATAGATCATGGTCGTGGAGTTCAACCATAATCTTACACTTGGTGAGAAATTCTTCTAACTTCAATTGAAAATTGAGGACAAGGCCTTCATGACTAAGGAACATGGTCATAAGAGCAACCTTAGTCTTCCTTTGCTCTTAATTCTTGGACAAATCTTCTCTGGCACTTGCTATCCTCAAAAGAATTAAGAAAATAACATAAGAGATGAGTGTAAAATAACACTCATCATCTCTCAAAACGTATCTTTAAGACATGCCCTGATGTAAGGAGAAAAATTTTAAAGACCAAACCTTACCATTTTAGATTTGACAAGTATGCCCCCACGTTGAAGATGCCAATTACCCTAAACTTTATAGGCTAAGTGCCCCTTAGTTTTTGAGGTTGTTTACCCCTTTTTGTGTTTTGACTTTTTTTTTTTGGGTTGATTGAGTGATGTAAAGGGTTTTGAATTGTTTTAGAGTCAAACTCAAAATTAGGCATCCTTATGTTCAAGACTATGGCTGTGTTTGGTTTTGGGATTAGAATGGAGATTTGGGACTAGGCTTTTTAGGTGGGCTCGAGTTTAGTAACCACTCAGGCTTGGGCTTAATGGTTCAAAAAGGGTTTCGGTTAAGTCAAGGGCTAGGTTTTGTGTTTGGATTAAGCTAATCATGAGGTGTTCCATTTTGCTCTTTAGGTTATCTTATATTCTTTTCTCAAGAATTTGTAACTATTCGAAACCTCTCTTTTTTTTTTCTTTTCTTCTTTTCTTCTTCTTCTTTTTTTTTTTTTTTTGCTTCATTTTTCTTAGACAGAGAAATACAAAAAGGTAATTTAAAAAAAAATGACTCTTGGTTATTCACAAGTTTAAGAGTGTTTTGGTAAAAGGATAAGGGGAAACCTCTTCTCTTTTTCTTTTTCCTTTTTTTAAAGGGATTTAGAAAATACTTATCTCAAAAGGAAAATTCAAGAATTCTTTTGAAGAATGGAGTTAGAACCAATGAAAAATGAATGATTAAGATAATGACTAAGGAAATTGTAAAAAGTATAGGAGAATCCTATGCCATGAACCCCTATGAAAAGTTTTGAATTGAAAAGGAACAATAATAAAGCCATTTACAATCTAGTGGAAAATCTTTTGATTTTATTTTTTATTTTCTTCTTTATTTTTTTTATGCTTTTATCTTTTATCTTTTTTTCCCCTTTTGTATGAATATTTTTGCAAATAGAAGCATGCAAAGACTAAAGATTTATCTAGAAGGATTTGTTTACAAGGAAAGTTTTTTTTATTAACTTGATATCATGAACGTAAACAGAGCCTAATCTTTATAATAGGGAACTTTCACATTTATTCTAGGCATTTTGATTGCATTCGAAACAAACTTCCTAATCTAACTTTCACAAGTGAGCTTTAAGGTCTTCTAGAATTTTTCGGGTTCCTTCAAGGACTTGTTGGAGTAGGGCTTTTAAGGCTAGGTTGTGAGCTTCAAAACAATGAAACTTCTCTCTTAGATAAGCAACTTCGGCTTCTAATAATTGTTCACCAAATCCTTAAGATATCTAGCAACCTATCGATTCTCCTATAGTTGATTGCTTCATCTCTTACCATTTGATTTATGCCTATAGAATTAATGGGTAAGAATAGCTTAATGAAAGAATGTACGCAGGAACACACATATGCTAGAACTATTAGGTTTAACATAGTACTCTTTATGTCGCAACCCTATTGATGATTTGATATATAAAGTACACTTAATGTTTCAAAAGAATCTAAATGCATTTTGATAAACATTTAAAAGGATACTAAAATTTGTAAGGAATAGGTACGACAATTGGTCATACTTTTAGGTTTCTAAATCATTTATAGGGTTAAAAGTAGTGTATTAACTCATTATTAAGGGAAATGTATGCAATTAGGATAGGTTCTAAAGGTCCTTAAGCTTTGTGACCTCTCACATTCCTAAAGAAATGGTTCATCAGTCACATTAAAGCTTAAGTGGTGTAATTTAATCAACCCCAAGTGGTAGCTACACCATAATACTTAGAGCCTATACAATGACCTCTCATTGTAAGATTCTTAAGATGACTTGGGTTTGAGTGTATATGGCATACATTTCATGATTGACATGCAAAAGACCTTAATTCATGCCCCTTAATGCACCTGAAGGTTTAGTACCAAAATATACAAAAATATATACAACAAATTTACATAAAAGGAAATCACATAAGTTAGTACAAAATAAATAAGCATATATAAAGAACACAACATAGGAAGGGTATCTTGAAGAGAAACTTCTAAGCTTGAAAGATTTAGATGGCTAGCCTTCTTAACAGTCTCTAATGGTGTTACTATCTTATCGAGCCCAAATTTGGGATTTGATTTTTATTAATTCGATTAATATTGAACCATCTCGTTTGATATTAACTATTGACTAGGGATCTAGGAAAACCTAGTTATCTTTTGTTTTTTTAAAAGATTTAGAGTCATTATTCGACTCGGGTCAAGAAAAAGGATTAAGTTATAACTTATTGGGTGGATTAGTTATAACTTAGTCATTAGTTTATGGGAAAAATTGATTTCGAAAACTAGAGGTTTTGAATTCGAAAGCTAACCTATTAAACTCTAATTGAGTACCACCTAAACTTTTCAAATTTGAATCTATCCTTCAAAATACCCCTGATAAGTCTATTTTTGTTATTTTCTCTTTTTCCATTTTTTATGCTTTTGTTAATATAGGTGAAGAAGAAGGCTTTTTTTTTTTATTTTCTTGAAAAGGGAAAAACTTAAAAATTTATAAGAAAAACAGAAAATACCTTTTTTTTTTTTAATTTTAAGTTACCCTATAGTTGCTTTCATATCCTGTAGTAGGGATTAGACTTTCTACAGTTCATTTTTTAAAAACTGTAGTAAGTTAGTTTATTTCAATTTTGAAAATCATTGGGCTTACCTTTTTTAACTATTTAATTTTTATTTAAGAAAATTCTAAGAAGGGTTCTAATTTTGGTGTTTTATTTTTAGAAAACACTTTCTAAGTGATAAAAAATTTTCTTCTTTTTTCTTCTCCTTTTATTCTTAATCTTTTTTTTTTAGTATTTAAAGCACTAGATATATTTTTTTAGGAAACACAAATATTGAAAACACTAAAGAAAGGGAACTTCTAGAAGAAAAGAGAATTATGTATATATATATATATATATATATTTCTTTCCTCTTTCTTTCTTTTTTTTTTTAAATTAAAGTGGGAAAATGAATTTAAAAATAAATAAATAAAATAAAATAAAGGAAACGATTGAAGCTAGGATGCGTAGATTAGATATAGTAGGGTCAAACTTCGGGTTAGATTCAAACAAGGATTGAGTCAAAGTATGGGTTAAGTACGTTTAGCATGTACATTTATGTGCAGTTGGTTAAAGAAGGAGTGGTCGATGAAGGTTTCTTGGGGTGGTTTTAAAGGCACATTTTAAGTAAGTAAAGGTAGGTTCATGAGTTTTTTATTAGAGAATGAGGGTATGGGGATAATACCATAGCTAATGGAGGTTTTTTAAGGGATAAAACAAGTTAGTTGCTAGAGGTGGTGGTGGTCGTGCTTTGTGGTGGCCATAATGGCTCAAATGAGAGTTAAGTCTCAGTTTTTTTGTCACTACAAGTTTGGTTCTGGTGCTGGAGTGTAAAAACCTTACCGGTTTTGAGCTTATTTGAAAGTCAATCAAGAGAGAGTCAATGGATACTTACTAGAACCTTCCAAAAATATGAAGATAAAAACCCTAAATAAGACTACCATAACTGAATTAATAAGTCAAAAACCCTAAATAAGAAGATTCAAAACCTTAATGTCGATATCACTTCTAAGGATTTTGCATCATATTGAGTACATGCGAACTTTTAGCTTTTAATGGCATATCATACTCTCAATTGTATGTGAGCATTAAGGAAGTGTATGCTTATCCTATTAATTTTTCTAAAAATTTGATCGCTTGCTTAAGGACCAATAACGTTCTAAAGTTAGGGGAAGTGATCATGTTTTAAAATATGCAATTTTTCTTAACTTTAAAACATGCATTTGTGCATAAATACACAAAAATTGATAGATTTTACATAAAAATGGGGTTTATCAACAAAATGGACAAACTTGATAAAAGTTGACAAAAATATATGAAAAAGATTAAGTTTTGATTGAATTTTAGTTAATTTATTCTATATGTGCAGGTGCATAGGGTTGCCATGGTCTTGGTAATCCTATCATTTGATCAAGAGGCTAAGAAATGAAAGAATTCAGCTTGCCAATCAATTGATAGCCATATTACAGATTAATTGGTGTACCCCAAAGCATAAGGAGTATACCGGCCTAACCACCAATCGAATGCCAAGAGAGGAAAGGAACAGGCACAAAATGGTCGAGAAGGGTTCACTCCTTCCAATCAATTGGTGCTCCTTCTATTGATTGATTGGTAATATGAAGCTTAGGTTTCATGAAAAAGAAATGCAATGTTTAAGGATTTTATACCAATTGATGGATTGGTAGGTCTATGCATTTTTTGATTGAATTTAATCAAAACTTACTTTCTTCTTATATATATGAAAATATATGACACCGATCAATCGATAGGTTACTATAATAAAAAGTTACAATTTGTAGCTCACAAAGAGGAGGCCATACTCCACATTTGTCGACCCGTTATTTCTCCTTAGCTTAGGGTTTTGAAGGTTTGGATAACTTTAGGTTAGATTTAGCTATTATTGATGGATCTAAATTAGAAAATCTTAAAGAAACATTATTCAAGCTTGGATTAGAGTTAGGATTCACTCTTTGTCTTGATGTTTTCTCTCCTCTACTAATTTCCTTCATTTAGGATGTTGTTTATACATGATATTCGTACTATATTTCAAGAGATTATGAAACTATAGAGGATTATCTATTAGTTTATTATGTTCTTTCCAAGTATTATTCATAGGTTGTTAGTTCTTAGTTAGAGAGCGAGTGTTTCATGTGTTGAGAATGCTTGTAGATTAGGATTATGTGCTAAAACATTGACTCTAATCATTACTTTGACTAGCTAATATAGATTAGGACTTGACACATTCTAATTCGATTAGGATTTATATTATTAACCGATTAACAACTCATTTGCAATTCATATTAGTGGAATAGCATAATTGCACTACCATTTGGTAATTCGAGTGTTTAGTTTGTAATCATATTCATTTCAAGAGCTGAAATCCCATGTTTAATGTAAATATGTTAGTTCATGGTTGTAATTTTATAAACATCAAAACTTAATCGCTTTGTCTTGATTAAAGTAGGAAGCCTTGTTTAGTACTTAGCTCTAGTCCTTCTCCTTATAGATATAGCATTGACTCAGTTTCTATACTACAAAAGTAACCTAGTGCACTTATTGGTTAAACTCAGTTAAAATCTATGTTTTAAGAAAGCATACATTTTGGGTTCAATTTTTGAAGTGTTAGAAAAGCAAGTTAGGCTCATTTGAGACATCTCCTACATGCTTCATGGCAAAATAAGCCTTTAAATTAATGAAAAGAGCCAATTTAGGCCTATAAGAGTGATAATAAGGCCCAAATTAAAGGCTATTGGATTTAGATAGAGAATGCAACTTAAAACACTTAAATCAAAGCTAAAAAAGTCAAGCGTAAGGTCCAATACCAAAAACTAAGCCTAAGGCCCAAAACTAGGCCCATACCCTAAGGTGGTCAAACTAGCACCTTTGGAAAACGAGCTTAATTGACCCAAACTAAAATGTTACAAGCCTAAAGACCTAAAAAAGGCCTCACCAAATAAAATAACACTAAAAAATAATGAAAAGGCCATAGGGATAAGGTACAGGCCAACGACCTGAAGGTTAAGCATATGGACATAACATTAGCATTGAGTATGAGGTCTTGAGTTCGAAACTTGGCAAAGGTAAGGAGGCCTTCTTCTTATTTTTTGTTTTCAATCACATCATAGACTACCATGTGTCAATATCTACTTACGCCATGTGTCCTGACACATGGCATCCTTGGATTTAACAGCCCTACTAAAGTAGCACTACATCAGTGCCATGTCAGCCCACTTTTCCTTCCCCTTCTTCCCTTTCCCCTTCGTTTTCCTCTCTTTCCCTCTCTTTCCTTCATTTTCCCTAGATTTCCAGCACCTTCCTCTTTGAACCGCCCACTTCAACATGATTTTTGGACTCTTTCTTATTGTCATTTCGGTAAATCAATGGTGAAATTGCAAACTAGACATAGCCTACTATGAATCGATATAGAAAATGCATCTAAGTTCAACCAATTATGCATTCAAATCGAGTTTCAAAGATTAGGGAAAAAACTAAAAATTCGACCATTCCCATTAACTTCAATCCGAACTTTCCTTTGTTGCTATGTTGAAATTCAAGTATAAATAGGGGCTTAAAGACATCAATTAGCATACACAACCATTCATGAGTAACTCCTAATCCATCTTTCCCTTTCGCAGCCGTTTTCTCTCTCTAACCCACACTATCTCTCTTCGGTTCTCTCTCTCCACTCCAACCTAAGCCCAACCACCACTACGGCCGAACTCCCCTTAACTCAAGCTCTCCAACCCAACCATTCTCAACCACCGCCATAACCCTTAGAAGCTTCCCCTAACTACCCTCCACTAAACCTTAACCTTTGCCCCTCTCTCTCCTTAAACCACCATCCTCAACCACCCTCGATCGAAACTAAACCTACAATCAAACTCCCTACACTCCAAAAAACTTACTCCAACTGACCAATCACAACCAGTAATCCCCACACAATCGAACCACCACCGTTACCTACTACCATCAAGCTCTCTAACCCAACCATTCTCAACCACCGCCATAACCCTTAGAAGCTTCCCCTAACTACCCTCCACTAAACCTTAACCGTTGCCCCTCTCTCTCCTTGAACCACCATCCTCAGCCACCCTCGATCGAAACTAAACCTATAATCGAACTCCCTACACTCCAAAAAATCTACTCCAACCGACCAATTACAACGAGCAACCCCCACACAACTGAACCACTACCATCACCTACTACCAACTTCTAAAAACCACCCAAACAACTCCAAAACACTAAGGCACTAAATCTACCCCCTATTCGCAATCCAATACTCACAAAAAAAAAACCATCACCCGCTCATTTTAGCAGTCAAAAAAGTCAAATCGAGCCTCACTACTACTACCATTAGTGATCTATGTGACCCAACCCAAATCGTGACCTAATCGGGACCCGACCTGAATCTACAACTCGACCAAATCTAAGATCCGCCTCAGCTCAAACTAACATGCATCCTATCCAGCCTCCGATTTGATCTTGTTTTCTTTCTTTTCTTTTTCTTTATTTATCTTTAATATTTTTTTATTTTATTTTTTATTCACTTGTGTACATATTTATGTCCATGTAAATGTAATCAACACAAAAAAAAAGAGAGAAAAAAGAGGAAAAAGAAAGAAAAAAAAGAAAAGGTAACTTTATTATTTTTTTTTATCACTAGTTTAAATAAAAAATAAATAAGCCATAATAAATAATAAAGATATTAAGTGATAAAAAAAAGAGGGGGATAAATAAATAAAATAAGATTAATCACTTAGAAAAATCAAGTTTTCTAAAAATAAATGAAAATAAATAGACCTCTTTCTAAATTATGACTATTTTAGAGTTTCCAAAAATAAGAAAAAAAAAACGATTAGGACATTTGAGGAATTTTCTCAAACAAATCAAAACTGAGTAAAACATAAACTTGATTGTTTTCAAATCAAAACAAAACTAATCCATTAAAGTTTTTACAAAAAAGAACTACGTACATCTGATCCTGAATTACAGGTATGTAAGTACCTACGGGGCAACGAAAAAAATGAAAAAACAATTAATTTTCCTTTTTTTAGTTTAAATTATTTCATTTGTCCAATTAGAATAATTAAATTGAGTTCCATATTACAAAATAAAAAGGTGATTTTTAAAGATTAAAGTTAATTTTGGAAAGTCAACGGTACCCATAAGGGTTTAAACGTCCTAACCCATGGATGCAGATTCTCTAGTTTTTAAAAAGCCATTTTATAACTTGGTTTTTTTAAATTGATAGAACGATAGCTAAGTTTTAACTAATCTACCCAATTGATTATAACTTAACCCTTTTTGTTGACTCTAGTGGAGTGGCAACTCTAAATCTTTTTGAAGTTGAAAAATGGTTTGCTTTAAACCCTAGTCGAGGGCTAGTACTAAATAGGTAAGGGTTTAATAATGATCAGTTTAAAGAAGACCTAATTTTATAAAAGGAACTGGGAAGGTGAAAAACTAAGTTTGATAACTTGGCGACTCTATTAAGGACGTTCAGAAGGTTAGCCATTTGATTTCCCAAAATTAAAATTAATCTCTAAAATCACCTTAAATGAAATTTATTTACTCGTTTTCTATTATAAATTATGTTAATATCATTTGCAAGTTTGGTTTTATGTATTTTTTAAGGGAGGGATTTATTTTGCTACACTATGAATGCATGATAGATGCGGTCAAACCTAAGCCATCTTAGGACCGTAGGATGTGGAGCCATTGTGTAAAGTCTTAGGTATAGTGGGGTAACCATCGTTCGGGGCCAATTAGGCTACCCATACTTAAACTTCAATGTGACCAAGGAACTGTTTCTTCGTAAATGTGTAAGGTCACAGAGTTTAAGGACCATTAGAACCTACCTTTCTTGCATAATATTCTACGTGGTCAATGAGTAACTAACAAAGTGGCAACGTTATATAAAAAAGAAAAAAATGATTAGATTCGAAGTTTTTCCTTGTATTTTTCCTAGAATTGATGTGCATAGGAGGTGTTGTTTATTTTCTCTTCTCGTAATTAGTTTTTTCCTTGTACTTTATGCTTTCTTTGTAATGTTTCAGAAATGGCCAACTCATCCAATACTAGGGTTTTCGCTAAGGAGATTCATATCCACAAACCTACAAACCTAAAGCCCATACTCAGCTAGTAGTTTCAAACCTTTAACCTAAGAGTGTAACAGTTCATTACCAACAAAAGTAGACCCATACTCTCACTAGCTAAAGTGAAGGTTAACATTACACTAGAAAGAGCCTTAGGCCATTTTTTGGGAGCCCAAAGAAGTAGCTTTTCAATTTAGACCACATCTAATCAACCCAACTCTAGAGGAGTACACCCAATTGCTCCAAGCTCCTCCTTTAGATGAAATATACGACCCTGAACTCAGCTTTGGGCCAACCTATATTTTCTCAAGATTCTTAAGAATCCATAAGACTGAGATAAATGAGGCCCTAGACAATTGCAACAAACACTCCATCAAGATATGGTAACTAGTCCATTGGTTCCAGAATGAGCCTAACTCCAACAAATAAGTACTGTTTCTTAGGAATTGGAAAGAAAACTGAACCAAGGCTTATGTACTAGCAGTGTTTACCATTATCTTGTTTCCAAGTGGGTCTCTTCTTATACACTTTAGAGTAATAGAGTTAGTGGCTCAATTCTAGGAAGGTAAGTCTTATAATCCTGCCTTACTTGGTGAATAAATAAGGAACCTTAATTTCCTTAAGAAAAGGGGCTGCATAGATCTCAGGTCAAGCATAGCACTATTAATGGTGTAGTTTGTCAATCACATCAAATGCTTTAGGTTAGACTTAATAAGGGGAGCATTCTCAAATAAGATTGACCTTATTGATTCTTTCGTCGACAAGATCAAATTACCAAAAGATATCCTTACCCTTCTTTAGATAGAGGTTTTACAAGATTTTTGAGTAAAAGACATACTGTGGAATATTAGGTGGAGCAATTACACTAAGGTCATACTAATTTGCAAGAATTACCATGCTGTGCCACTAATCGAAATGAGTTGGTGTACAAGCTACTACCCAAACAACATGGTAAGACAATTTGGAGGAATCTAGGACATAGTTCACAAACCTTAATTAGAGTAATTCACTCTTAATCTCTAAGGGCCTCACTCCATAGAAAAGACATGCAGACTTCACAAGATCAAAGCTTGGTAGGACACTCAGACCGTAAGCCTAAACATCGATCTAAGTGAGTTCATAGGAGAAGTGGACAAATATCGAGTTACTAAAGAGTATTTATACAATGAGATATCGAGCACCAGAAGTCCTTCAAACCTTCCTTATGTATCCTAACTCTGAAATGGTGACCTGTATGGACCAAATGAAAGCTCGTATGGAGATCCTCCTTAATGAGAAAGACTAATGGGCAAACCTATGCCGAGAATCTAGAGAAAGGTTGCACGCCCTAGAATACAAGTCGAAGATGGCCTAGAAGAAAATTCAAGAGTTTGAAGAAGCAGCTAAGCATGGCCAAAAGAAGAAGAAAATATCATCTAACCTACAAAAAAAGAGAAAATTAGTATAGATGAATTTATACCTTTTTCTTTCTTTCATGTAATAAACCTCTAAGAATCCAAAAATAATAACTTTTTGTTCATTAATCATTTATTGATCCTCTCCTTTTCATCCATGTGATTCACTTGCATTTCATTCATTTGCATTTCTTTCAAAATACCCGTATGCTAACTTTTTGAGAAGTGGTTTTAACCTTAGTCACCAAGATAGCTCCCAAACGTGAAACTTTTTAGAGAAGCCTCATCAAAACTTGTTCTCAAACCAGAATGGCCAACCAACGAAACAACAACAACAACACCAACAATAGCAACCTTACGGTTGTTAACTGCACTAAATTGAGGTTTCAATCTTTAGAATGAACAGTGAGAAAGAACGCAAATCAATTGAGCATTCTTACTAATAGCATCTCTCTACGTAGGTTTATAGCTCCATCGAATGAAGAGAATTCTAAAGCCCGATATGGAAAGAATACTAAAGCCCTACCCTTAGAAATAGAAAAAGCCTACACTAAAGTCAATTAGGGCTTCGAATCTTTTGAAATAGAATGGGTATTTCCAAAGGCTAACCCGACCTTTGAATTGAATACTTACTCATTCCTGATTAACCTAAAGCCTGAAAATGACCAAGACAAACTAAAAGAGCTTGAAAAGCGGCTAACTCAACAAATTACAGAAAAAATGAAAATGCTCAAGGGATATGATGGATTGAGCTCACTAGCATAACAGACTTCTCTACCTATGATTAGAAAGGTTTCCGAAAAAGTTTAAAGCACCTGAATTTGAAAAATACAACAGGACTAGATGCCCTAAGCTACATACTTGGCTGTATGTATATAAGATGGGCAAATATGTACAGTATGATCAACTCATGGTCCAGACCTTCAAAGACAGCCTGACTGGCCCTACCTTAACCTAGTAAGCGTAATTGGACTTAAATCAGGTGAATATATGGGAGAAGCTAGCTAGAGCATTCTTTGAGCAATATAGATTTAATGTCGATGTGGTGCCAACAATAATGGATTTGTTTACCTTAAGGAAGAGGCACAATGAATCCTTCAAAGAATATGCTCAAAGGTGGAGGTCCTTAGCTGCAAGGGTATCAATCCCTGTGATTGAAAAAGAGTTAACTACAACTTTCATTAACACTCTTGAGAGGCCCTACTTCGCTCACCTAATCGGACAAGCCTTTTCTAGCTTTATAAAAGTAGTAGCAGTAGGGTATCGAATTGAGAGTGTTGTTTCCTTTAGCAAGTTGCAAAAGACAGTAGATAGAAGGCCATCTTCTACTAAACCCAGCACTAGCAAGCCTAGTGAAGCTACTGCCAGCATGGTTAACTTGAATATAAGACCTAGCTCCTAAGTTTCTTTTAGGATGAATCCCCCACCAGCTCAACCACAGTATAAAAGCCCACCATAGGCTAGCAAAGCCCCAAGATAGTTCACCAGAATACTTGTTCCACTTAGTCAGGTGCTCGAGAAGTTAAGAAGAGATAATTGCTCTATTCTGAAGCTCCTAGTGAAAGGTACAGGCCAAGGTCCTTTGATCCTAATACAAGATGTCAGTATCATCTAAGACGAGTAGGCCATTTAATTGATTCATGCTGGAGGTTGAAAAACAAAATCCATGACTTGATTGATGAAGGTATAATACAACTGGATGTTGTAGAGGCTCCTACCCCAAACGTTAACAATAACCTACTACTAAACCATAGACCCATAATCAATGTGATATTTGACCACTCGGAATTTTCCATCAACATGATTAGTCTAAACCAAGAACCAAAGATTTATAAATTCTACAAAAAAGGTCCCACAAGCTAAAAGGTACACATTCTACGTACCTGTGGCCCCCGAAAATTATAAAGTTGTCTCCCTCAACTACTAGGAAATAAACTAGGGCCAATCAAGCTCACTTGTAGGGGGATCACTTGCTTCAACATAATCTATGATCTAAAGGAAGACCTAAAAAAGGAAGGTATGTTGGAAATGCCAAACACCAAACAAGCTAAACAAGAGGAAAGATGAACTGCCTCCACCAAGATGATCAAATTTAGCAAGCATAAAATAATGGACCAACTCACTAAGACTCTAGTACAAATATCCCCCGTGAGTCTATTGATGGCATCAAACCTACATCGAGAAGCCTTATTCAGAATACTAAGGGATGTCAAGGTCCCTTATGAAATCCCAACTGAAAGGATTGGCTCTATCACCAATTCCGTCCTCACCATAGATCAAATTTCCTTCTCCACTAAGGAACTGGGTGAAGAAGTTACCCAGCACATAAAGCCTCTATTCATAATAGTGAGGATAAATAACACCATCACAACAAGAGTCCTCATTGACAATGGGTCATCTCTAAATGTTTGACCTTTGGCCACCATGGATTTATTAGGTATCGATACAATTGCTATCAAACCAAGTTTAACCATGGTAAGAGCTTTTGACGGATCTAGGAGAAAGATAATAGGGGAGGTCAACTTACCAGTTGATATCAGCTCATAGAAATTCAACATCCCATTCCAGGTTTTGGACATTCCAAGGACCTTCAATCTATTATTGGGAAAGCCTTGGATACATTCGGTAGGGGCCATACCATCAACTCTTCACTAGAAAGTTAAGTTAATCTCCAATGGTCGGGTCATCACAATTTTGGGTGACCAAGATTATGAAATCTATAAAGAGACGGCCATAGCCTATATTAGTATAGAAGAATAAGAAGACTTTGGACTCCAAATGTTTAATGAGGTGTGCATGATCACCAATCAACAGAAGGAAGAGAGGCTGAAATTCAAAGAAGGCCAGTTTGGGACCTATGGGTTAGGATACATTCCAACCTTGATGGAAGAATTGCAAAGAATGCAAGCTAGGGCTAGAAAGGGTGACAGGTTATATTATGCTCCAATGACCTTCCCTTTATTGTCGAAAAATTTCATCAGGATCGAAGCCTAAAACTTAGCCCACAAAAGAAGGCACTTCCAACAAAAATGAAGGGCTAACCTATTCAACAAATCCCAACACTTCAACAATTAGTTCTCCATCTCCGTGAATAACAATAAGTCTTCCTTGGGGTAAAACATAAATCATGATCTAGTATTTTATGGAATTTTGTAATAAATTACCTCCGTTCTTTTAATGCTTGTACTCGAAAGAGAGTTCCCTAAAATAAAATCAACTTCTTTTCACTTTACTCCTGCCTTACTTACACTTTTCCTTTTATATACTTTTCTTTTTCTCTAGATGCCACGATTTGAACAAAGTCTATGGATACTTCATACAAATAGGTGATGAAAATATTGATATCACTTTTGGCCCTACTGGGTTGGTCGTTGGGAGTGATGTCAATGACCATAACAACGTACAAGAAAGCTGGCAAAAATGTGAAATGAGTAGAATCTCCATTGAAGAGTCAACAGAGATAATTAATGTCAATACCAACAAAAATCTTAAGGTGTTGAAGATTGGGGGAAATTTGGAAGAAAAGCAAAAAATAGAGATGACTACATTACTATTTGAATACCAAGACGTATTCACATGGTCTTATGACAACATGGCCGAATTAGACTTGTCGATCGTGGTCCATCACTTACCCATACAAGAAGATATCAAGCCTAAGAAACAAATGTTGAGAAGGTTCTGACTAGATATCCTATTGAAAATCAAGGAAGAAGTCAGAAAACTATTGAAAGTCGACTTCATTGAGGTGTCTAATTATCCCAAGTAGGTAGCCAACATAGTACCAGTTATGAAGAAGAATGAAAAAGTCAAAGTATGCTTGGACTTTCGAGACCTTAATCAAGCAACCCTTAAAGATAATCTTCCTTTGCCCCATATCAATATATTGGTCAATAACACAACCGAAAACCGTATTTTCTCTTTCATGGATGGATTTTCCAGGTATAACCAAATTCGAATGGTTGAAGAACATAAATCCAAGACAATGTTCATTACAACTTAGGGTATGTTTTGGTACAAAATGATGCCTTTTGGACTCAAAAATACCAAGGCAACTTACCAAAGGGCCATGGTAACAATCTTTCACAACATCATGCACAAAGAGGTTAAAGTATATGTCGATGATATGATTGCTAAGTCTAAGGAAGGAGAAAATCATGTGGAAAATCTAAGGAGATTGTTTGATGGGTTAAGAAAATTCCAACTGACACTCAACCCAAAGAAGTGTGCTTTTAGAGTGACTTTAAGGAAATTATTGGGTTTCATAATCAGCCAAAAGGGGCATTGAAGTGGACCCTAATAAAGTTAAAATGATAGTTGACCTTCCTTCACTGCGCATACTTAAAGAAATTAGAGGTTTGTTAGGCCGTTTAAACTATATAGCCTAGCTCATATCCCAACTCATGGATAAGTGTCGTCCTTTGTTTAAGTTGTTAAAAAAAATGCCAAGATCAACTAGGACGAAGAGTGCAAGTAGGCTTTCACAACAATCAAAGAATACCTCATGAACCCTCTAATTCTAGTAGCTCCAAAACTTGGGAAGCCTTTATTCCTATATTTAACAATATTACCAAAGTCCATGGGGTGCAAGCTTAGCCAAAAAGATGAAGAAGGAAAGGAACAGGTTGTATACTACTTGAGTAAGAAATTCAATAAAGGGGAGGAAAGATATTCAAAAATTGAAAGAACCTGCTATGCTTTAGTCTAGGTAATGCATCGGCTCAAACAGTACACACTCTACTACCAGCTTGAATTACTGACTCAACATGATCTCCTAAAGTACTTAGCAAACAAACCGACCTTAATTAGTAGAATCTCAAAGTGGCAAATGCTACTGTCAGAGTTTGACATTGCATACATGAATCGGAATTCAGTCAAAGGGTAAGCTTTGGCTAATCAAATAGCAGAAAATTCCTCTGATAACACTCCCTAAGAAGTACAAGTCAATTTCCCTGATGAGGGTATCTTGGTGGTTAAAGGAAACTCTAATAAAAGAGAAGATGAAAAGCTACCAAAATGGAAAATGTTCTTCGATGGTACAACTAATGTGTTTAGGTGTGGAGTTGGGGTAATAATAACATTCTTTGAAGGTACTCAATATCTTGTAGCCATAAGGCTCATTTTCCTGTACACTAATAATATTGCTGAGTATGAAGTATGCATCATAGGACTCAAGATGGCTCTAGAAAAAGACATTCAAGAATTAGAAGTGTATGGAGACTCACCACTCATTATTGGCTAAGCCTGGGGAAAGTACAAAACTAAAGATCCTAAGCTAGTACCTTATCACCGTCATTTAGTGGAATTAACGGAAAATTTCAAAGAAGTCACCTTTAATCACGTACCAAGGACTCAAAATCAATTTGTTGATGCCTTAGCTATGCTAGCATCTATGATCCAGATATCAGGTGGAGTCAAAATTCAGCCCCTTACTATTGAAATTGAAGACAAGCTTACCTTCTGCCTACAATTGAGGGTATGAATGACCAAAAACCGTGGTATCATGATATTAAGACGTTCTTACAATAAGGTGCATACCCTGAAGAGGCTGAGAAAAGAGACAAAAAGATGATCAGGAGATTAGCTACTCAATTCTTAGTAAGCGAGTCCACCTTATACTGACGCTCATTTGAGAATACACTCTTAAGGTGTGTGGTTGACAAAGAGGTTGAGAAGTTAATGAAAGAGGTACATGAAGGAGCATGTGGCCCTCACATGAATGGATACATACTAGCAAAGAAAATCATAAGGTTAGGGTATTATTGGTCAATAATAGAAAGTGATTGCATCAAACATGTTAGGTACTGTCATTTATGCTAAGTTTATGCGAATAAGATAAATGCCCCACCTCAGGAATTACATGCCTTCATAGCTCCATGGCCTTTCTCAATGTAGGGCATAGATATCATCCATCCAATTACTCCAAAAGCATCCAATGGGCATCACTTCATATTAGTCGCCATAAACTACTTTAGCAAATGGTTAGAGGCTTTGTCATACTCGAATATTACTAAAAGGTTCATAGTTAAGTTCATCAAGAGAGACATCTTGGCTCGGTATGAGACTCTTAAAACAATCATCACTGATAATAGCACTAATCTTAACAATAAGCTCATGATAGAATTGTGTCAGCAATTCCAGATCATTCACAGGAGCTCTACTCCTTATCAACCCTAAATGAATGGAGCCGTCGAAGCAGCAAACAATAACCTCAAAAGAATCATTGAAAAAGGCTATCACATTTAAGGACTAGCATGAGATATTACCCTTAACACTCATAGCCTATCGGACTTCCATCAGAACATCAATTGGGGCAACACCACACTCTTTAGTATACAGTACTAAAGTAGTGTTACCAATAGAGGTTGAGATCCTATCACTCAAGGTACCATCAGGTCTCATCTAGACGGAGCGGATTAGGTAAAGAAGTGCATCTAACAGCTAAATCTGATTGATGAAAGGAGATTGACGGCCTTGTGTCATAATCAATATTATCAACAAAGAATGGCCTAGGCCTTTAACAAAAGAGTGTAACCCCATAACCTCAAAGAAAGATATTTGGTGTTAAGAAAAGCGCTCCCTAATGTACAAGACTCTAGAGGGAAATTTACCCCCAATTATGAAGGTCCTTATGTCTTGAAGTGAGTATTATCAGAAGGGAAGTGAATATTATCAGGAGGGGCTTTGAGTTTATCCCAAATGGATGGTCTAGATTTGAGAGACCCCGTAAATACCAACGCTGTAAAATTTTACTATCCATAAGAAGTCGATGGAAATTTTGCTAAAAACATGAAAATGCCAGTCATTTTGAACGTTATTGTGGTCTAATTTTCATTATTTATAAGCAAATTCGGTATCCTTAGCTGTTGTCATTGTTAGAATAATTACCCTCTCCATGGAAAGGTCTAATTCCCTTTACCCCATTTAATTGAACCTATACATTGCAAACACGAGAGGAGTTAAGGAGTGAGATTTAGATTATTGGTAATTAACAAAATTCTTTAAAATACTTTATTACGGATTGATTCCCCTTAATGGGGGGTTTTATTATCTATTTTTTAGAGGAATGCAAAACTCAAGTAAGCAATCATGGTAGATGGGAATAAGGCTTTTGGGTTCATAAAGTTCCAAAGAAAAAAAAACAATAGGTGGTTTTCCTACATTGGGCTAATTTCCATGACTTCCTAAAAAAAAAGAACCAACAAAGTCTCAAACGTTGTATGTCAAGAACATTCAGGTTGATAACAAGGGACTAAAACAAGAGTCAGTAATTTCCTCATGGGGGCTTTCCAAAAAAGGTTTGACGGTTTGGGTTCTATCGACAAAAGACCAAGTAAGTATTTCCACACAATGTTAGCACACCAATCTTTTCTTGCACGTATATTTAAACCAATTTTTACTTCCAACAATCTTTTTTAGTCAACCCATAAGGCATTCACTCTCTACATTTAGTGTTTGGCCAACTTATGAAGACATGATCCTAGCTTGGTTCATCCTTCCAATCCATAGGGTTACTTTATTCACCAGATTTCTTTCAAGCAAGCCCATACGTCATTTCCCCTATATTTACTAAGTCCTGTAGGGCACTTCTCCTCATAGTTTACTATTAGCACGATATTACCACCAATTTTAGGGTTGCTTATCCCCAAGAGACGCTCCTGCCTAGATTAGTGAGTCTAGTAAGGCATGAATAGGTCTTAGATCGATCCCATGTTAGGGTTGCTAGTCTTTGAAAGACGCTCCTACCTAGGTTAGTGACCCTAGTGAGGCATAGCCAAGTTTTAAATCAATCCCCATGTTAGGGTTAGTAGTCCTTAAGAGATGCTCTTACCTAGGTTAGTAAGCCTAGTAAGGCACAACTAAGTTTTAGATCGATCCCCATGTTAGCGTTGTTAGTCCCCGAAAGACGCTCCCACCTAAGTTATTGAGCTTTGTAAGGTGTGACCAGGTTTTAGATCGATCCAATGTTAGGGTTGCTAGTCCCTAAGAGACACTCCCACAAGCCTTGTGAGGTACGACCAAGTTTTAAATCAATCCATATTTTAAGGTTGCTAGTCCGTGAGAGACGTTCTCACCTAGATTAGTGAGCGTTGTAAGGTACGACCAGGTTTTAGATTGATCCCCATGTTAGGGTTGTTAGTTCCTGAGAGACGCTCCTGCTTAGGTTAGTAAGCTCAGAGAGGCACAATTAGGGTTCATTTCTTCATCCAAATCGATTTTAAGAGAGCTATTTAATCATATTAAGAGCAAAAATAGCATCTGTTTGGTCTTTCTGGCAAAGTTTTGCTCAAACTTCACCACAAAGAAAGGCAGCTGTAGATACCTAATTTTTTCCCCCTTTATTTGTTTTATTTTATTTTTTATTTTTCTTTCTTTTCTCAATAGGCCCTCAATTAGAAAAAAATTCAAAAAAAAAATAGGGAATTAAAAGAAAACATAAAAAAATTAAGTAATTTAGAAAAAATAAGGATCATAGAAAAATACAAAAAAATTATCATTAATAAGAAAAAGCACAAAAAAATAAGAAATTTCATAAAGAAACCCCAAAAAGATAAAAAGTTAGAAAATGAAGAAATTTTAAAAAATTAGAAAAAAAAAATTAAAAAAATTAAATTCAGTTAAAAGATTTTAGAAAATAACATGTTATTAGGATGGATTTTAATTTTGGTTTAGAAGTTAGGCCATTGAACTTGGGTTTTGATTTAAATCTACCTTGAGATAGCCGAGTCCATATGTGCAATTTGATTGCACATATAGATAGGGTATAGGCCAACGGCTTGACGATTAAGTATATGGACGTAATATTAGCATTGAGCCTAAGGACTTAGGTTCGAAACTTGGCAAAGCTAAAAAGGCTTTTTTCTTATTTTTTGTTTTCAATCACATTAGGGACTACCACGTGTCAAGATTTGATTACGCCATGTGTCTTGATACGTGGCATCCTCGGATTTGATGGCCCTGCTAACGTGGCGCCACGTGGCGTGCCACTTGTTACGAATGACACATGGCACCTCGAGGTTAGCTGGTACGGCTGATATGGCACTACGTCAGCCCACTTTTCCCTCTCCTTCTTTCCTTTTCCCTTTATTTTCCTCTCTTTCCCTTTCCTTCCTTCATTTTCCCCAGATTTCTAGCACCTTCCTCCTTAGACCACCCACTTCATCATGCTTTTTGGACTCTTTCATGTTGCAATTTAGCCAAATCAATGGAAAAATTGCAAACTAGATATAACCTACTATGAATCGGTATAGAAAACGCATCTAAGTTCAGTCAATTACACATTCAAATCGAGCTTCAAAGATTGGAAAAAAACTAAAAATTCAACCATTCCCATTAACTTCAATCCGAGTTTTCCTTTGTTGCTGAGTTGAAATTCAAGTATAAAAAGGGCTTAAGGACATCAATAAGCACACCTAACCTTTCACGAGCAACTCTTAATCCCTTTCTCTCTCTTGTAGCTATTTTCTCTCTCTAACCTACACTATCTCTCTTCGGTTCTCTCTTTCCACTCCAACCTAAGCCTAACCACCACTACGGTCGAACTTCCCTTAACTCAGGCTATCTAACCTAACCATTCTCAACCACCGCCATAACCCCTAACAGCTTCCCCAAGCCACCCTCCATCGAACCTTAATCGCCACCCCTCTCTCTCCTCAAACCACCATCTTCAACCACCATCAATTAAAACTAAACCTAGAATCAAACTCCTTACACTCCAAAAAGCCTAACTTAGTGGACCATTTACACCCAACAACCCCTATATGGCCAAACCATTACTGTCACCCATGATCAACTTCTGAAAGCCACCCAAATAGCTCTAAAACATTAAGGCACTGAACCTACCCCCTATTCTCAATCCAATACTAAAGAAAAAAGAAAACCATCACCTACTTGTTTTGATGGTTGAAATAAGCCAAATCAAGCCTCACTGCTACCGCTATTGGTGATCTACATGACCTACCCCGAATCTGCGACTCGACCTGAATCTGACCCGAATCCGAGATCTGCTTTAGCTCAAACTGACCTGTATCCTATCCAGCATCCGCTCTGATCTTGTTTTCTTTCTTTTCTTTTTCTTTATTTATCCTTGCTATTTATTTATTTTTTTATTCACTTATGTACATATTTATGTCTACGTAAATGTAATCAATACAAAAAAAAAGAGAGAGAAAAAAGAGGAAAAAGAAAGAAAAGAAAGTAAGGAAGAAAAAGAAAAGGTAACTTTATTCTTTTTTTTTGTCACTAGTTTAAATAAAAAATAAATAAGCCATAATAAATAGTAAATATATTAAGTGATAAAAAAAAGATGGGATAAATAAATAAAATAAGATTAATCACTTAGAAAAATTGAGTATCCTAAAAATAAATGAAAATAAATAGATCTCTTTCCAAATTAGGACTATTTTAGAGTTTCCAAAAATTAAAAAAAAAAAACTGATTAGGTCGTTTTAGGGATTTTCTTAAACAAATCAAAATTGAGTAAAACATAAACTCGATGGAATACTAAAGGAAAAATTTATTCCATACCAAGTATACCATTAAAGGATAATTATGCACAATCATTATCAATGGAAGTAGTTATACCAACAGAGTGGCACAGTCCTTCGTGTAGAGGTTAGGTTTGTCAACCACAAAATATCCCCGACTTTACATGTTACATTAGCTTCATGATAAGGGTGATTTATACGTAATGGAACAAGTGACCATACCATTTAGTATTGGGAATGTGTATAGAAACAAAGTAGTTTGTGATGTCGTCCCTATGTGATCTTCACATTTATTACTTTGATAACCTTAGTTATTCAACCGATGTGTTACTCATGTTGGGTATAAGAACACATATGCCTTTGTTAACGATGGAAAGAAGATTGTGTTGCAACCCATGACCCCATCCTAAGTGAATGAGACCCATAATCAACTCACCTAAGCTAGTAAGAAGAAAACCTTAATGATGAGTAGAAGAGAACTCTGAGCTACTAAGAAAGTCAATGAGCTAATGTTCCTGTTGGTTAGAAGATTATTGGAGATAAAAGATTTAGAGGATGTTCCTAAGGAGATTCGAAGCCTACTAAATGAGTTTTCCGATCTGTTCCCTGAAGAATTGCCTAGTAGACTACCTTTAGTCCAAAGCATAGAGCATTGTATTGATCTACAGCCAGTTGCTACCCTACTGAACCGACCTGCATACAGAATAAATGTTGACTAAGTAGCCAAGTTGAAGAGATAAGTAGATGAACTCATGGAGCGAAGATATGTCAGAGAGAGCTTGAGCCCTTGCGCAGTATTGGCTCTACTCATCCCAAAGAAGGATAGTTCATGATGCATGTGCATCGATAGTTGACCAATCAACTAAATTATTGTGAAATATAGATATTCGATGTCAAGGCTCAAAAACATGCTAGATGAACTCTATGGTGCCAAAATATTTTCAAAGATTGATTTGCATAATTGCTACCACCAAATTCGTATGAGACCGAGTGATGAGTGGAAGACTACCTTCAAGACTAGGCACAAACTTGAATGGTTGGTTATACCGTTCAAACTTACTAATGCACCAATCACATTCATGAGGTTAATGAACTATGTGATACAGCCCTTGATCAGAAGATTTGTGGCCGTGTACTTTGATGACATATTAGTATATAGTACTGACCTAACTTATCATGTTCAACATCTCCAAGTAATATTTTGACATTTTATAAATCGAGAAGTTATATGGGAATTTGAAGAAGTGTATGTTTTTCTAAGATGAAGTGATTTTTCTTAGGTTTATAATGATAGGGAAAGGAATTCGAGTAGATGAAGAAATGATTTGAGTTGTCTTAAAATGGTTAACACCAAAAAATGCCACTAAAGTTCAAAGTTTCCATAACTTAGCTTCTTTCTACAGGTAATTCATTAAAACTTCAGTACCATAGCCGACTCTTTTGATCAAAATGATAAAGAAGGGTGATGGATTTCAGTAAAATGATTGAGCTGAACAAAGCTTCAAGGAGATTAAGGAAAAGCTTACCTCTACCTTTATCTTATCATTACCAAACTTTGATAAACCCTTTGAGTTAGAATGTTATGCATCGGGAGTTGGAATTGGCATCGTCCTAATGTAGGAGAGATGACTTGTCACTTACCATAATGAGAAACTTAGTGGTCCTACCCTAAACTATTCTATATACGAGAAAGAGTTGTACTCTCCTTACCAAGCCTTTACTATTTGGCAACACTATTTACTACCATGAGAGTTTGTTATTTATATAGATTATGAGTCTTTAAATCATCTTGAAAGTAAAAAAAAAAAAAAAAAAAAAAAAAAAAAAAAAAAGCTCTCTCAAAAAGACAAGCCAAATGGTTAAAGTTTATGAAAGGGTTCAGGTACATCACTAGTATAAGAAAGGAAGCATAAATGTGGTCGCCAATGCTTTGTCTTAACGGTAGACCTTGCTAACCACTTTGTAGACAAAATTATTGGGATTCTCACTCATTACTGAGTTGTATACTCATGATCCTCATTTTGTCCAATCATAGAGTAGTACAGGAATGGAATTGCTATTATGAGATATTGTCTTAAGGAAGGCTATCTGGTTAAAGATAGAAGCCTGTATATGCTAAGCTATTCCATACGTGAGCTATTAGTTAAGGAAGCTCATAATGGTAGGTTATCTAGTCATTTTGGAGATACTAAAATAGCCAATCTGTTGAATGAAAACTTTTACTAGGCTGGTTTAGCCAAGGATGTCTATAAGGTAGTTGGAAGTTATGAACTATGCAAGCAAGCAAAGGGAAAGAGAAAGCCCCATGAAGAATACATGCCCTTATGAACACCAACCTTACCTCAGGCCAGCCTCAGCATAAGCTTTGTCCTAAGGTTTCTCGGACATGTAGAGGAAAAGATTCTATATTTGTTATAGTGGATCACTTTAGCAAAATGTCACACTTCATGCCATGCCATTGAACTAATGGTGCTTTATACATTACTCATTTGTTTTTGCAAGAAGTTGTTCGACTACATGGAGTGCCGAAGACTATCATTTCAGATTAGGATACAAAATTCTTAAGCTATTTTTGGAAGACTTTGAGAAGACTTGAAACTAAACTTATGTTCAGCTCTAGTAGCCACCCTTCAACTGATGGCAAAACTAAAGTGGTGAATAGGACATTAGGTAACTTACTCAAAGCTATTGTAGGAAAGAACTTAAGGGACTGGGTCTTATGTCTACTAGTAGTGGAATTTGCATACAATCCAACTGTCCATAGCATAAGTGGGAAGACCCTATTCAAGGTCGTTTATGGCCTTAATCATACTATTCCCCTAGATATGATTGGTGCCCTAATAGCTACTAAAGAGAGTCAATCCTGAGTCGACTAAACCTAAGAATTACAAATGTTACACCAATCTATCACTAGGAAAATTGCTAAGTTCAATAAAAAACAACATGAGATTGGATTCACCTCAATTGGGAATGATTCCTACACTTGAGATAAAGCAAACTATCTCCTCGAGCTAATGGTTCATTTAAGGTCTTGAAGAAATTCAATCACAACACTTACTAGATCAACTTACCTGATGACTATGGTGTCTCCCTCACTTTTAATGTGTTCGATCTCATTCCTCACCAACCAGCAAAAGAAGGCCTTGTGAACGCACTAGAAGAAGGAGTAGAGATTACACCAGATTTGATGACAAATCTTTTCGACCCCTAGGCAAATGATAGGAATAAACTCCTTTAACTGATCACTTGCAATAAAGCTAGAGGACTCCAAGGGCTCACTTAGAGGATACTAGCTCAAAGTCATATCCAAGATGGGGACTTTTTATCAAGACCATAAAGGGGGCTTAATAGGATTGCCTAAAATTTTCATATCATGTGTGCACCTATAGTACGAAAATCGCCTTACAATTTAAAGATTATAAGACTCTAAATAATTTATCACTAAGGTTCCGAATTATCAATTAATTAATCTATTATAAAATATAAATAATAATGGATACCTAATATTCTGCAATTCCTCAAAATCATAGAGAATCGGTATCTCCTACCAAATGATAAGATTAAGCAATACAAACTTAAAATTCAAAATTATTGAAGTTACTAAATATAAATATGTAAGTAGTAGTTACATTTAAGGTCTTAAATGAGCAATACAATCTTTCTTTAATTCTAACCTCTATAGCATTTTAATACTTGCACTTAATTCTCAGCTCTTAACTTATGCCCAATTATCTAGCACCTGCAAGAGAAAAACTATTAAAGAGTAAGTTACAAGAGCTTAATGAGTTATCCCTCATACTATACTAGCAAACAAATTATCAAACAAATTATTACAACCATATGAATGCTTGTACATTAAGTATGACAAACAATATATGCAGTTGACCAGTCCTACATATAACATCAAATTTTAATGCCCCTTGGGTAAGGGTTGGGATACATTTGCACCAATCACAATTAGGCTCGAGTACCTAGGTTTTGAACCATAAATTTAAATTTTGTATTTTCTAAAATACATTACCATCTCTAAGAAATGTGATAGTATACCAAAATCTTAAGTCTAGCGGTAAGGTGGCCCTCCCAGTCCACATTCACACCCTACAGCAAAGGTTTTTAGACTCGACCCTCAGCCATATGGTTGGCATCTCCAATGCCTAATTAGCTCGTAGGTTAGGATAAGATCATATTGTATGAGTACATCATACTAAACACTTTAATTCAATGTATATAAACAACCTTCACATGGCCTCTCTTTACTTCCACATGTAGTGATAGCCAGAACAAATAATGCAATGCATGGTTGATGTATAATCCTTTTAATTTAAGATAAGCCAAATGTAATTAAGTCAAATTATTAAATGGTTAATCAATAACAGCAGACCATTCAAATCATGCTATAATTAATTATACAACCAAATCTTCAATTTATCACATTTAATAGTATTTTGCATAGTAATCAATTAATATCAAGCACATACATAACCCGAACCCCCATGCATCAAGTTATTATTTATTTAATTTAGGTGCACTAATTATAAGCACAAAACAAGTATAGAGTCATCGATGGTACTCACTTGGATATGACGTCTCACAGAAATCGTAGTAGTCTTTAGGGAGATCCCATCCTTCATGAAGATCACCAAATTATTATAAGAAAATGATAATAAGTGGCTGAATGAACTAGTTATTGTAGGTATTTGCTAACATATTTCTACTTAGGTTCCTATCAGGTTTCATTCAGTTGAACCTTATCACTAACTATATGTAACTTTTTCGTTTTATTTTTTATATTTTCAAACTTATAGTCATTTTTATAGTTTTTAGACGTTTGTTCACATAGTAAGGTCCGTTTTGGACGTTAAGACCTATGTTTTATGATATATGTTTAAAGTATTATAAATTTTGTTCTTTTAGTTGAAATGTTTTTGTTTATAAATTTTGAGTTTCCTTTTTGTTAATGTACAATCTAATTGACTTCTAAATTTTTATATTCATATAATTTGAACTATTATTAGTATTATTTTTATTATTAAATATATTCATATAAGGTTAATATAAATTAATATAAGCATTATGGACTCATTATGGGTTTTGGCCCATACATACATATATATATAAATGTAGTTATTATATTATATTATCATATATTAAATATTCGCATTATAATATACATATGTACTAATTTTATGCTTATGTGCCTAAACATCTTATGTGTATGCTTATGTATAAATACTTTTAGTTTATTAATACATGTACTTGTACATATACATATATATATAGTATTATTATACATATTTTTATACATTTATGTACATATAGTTATATATGTAATTTATAGGTATTTTCATATTTTTGAGGTAAAATTTTGAGGAATTTTCATATAATTCATATATTTACACTATTATGGTTTAGTTGGCATATTTATATGTATATATATTTATTTATTATTCTTAGTGTACTTAGTTATGTGCATAAAAAGGGTACTCATATGTAAGGATGTTTAAGTATGTGTAAATGTGTTTTCCTAATCTTATCTAGGTATATGTATATCTACCCTATGTATTCAATTAAGAGTTATACATAGATACTTCATATGTATTCACATATAATATATACATGTGTATTTCTACACTTACATATATATATATATTAAGTATTTCTATATATATTAATATATGCCCACATTATACTTATCATAACATAAACCAACTATTCAATTATTAAAGTAGAAGATCTAATGAAAACATACCTCTTTCTCTATGTAAATATGGAAGAGGAGTTTATGAATATGATGTGGTAGTTTGCAATTTAATAGTCATGAAGATGAAGAGGAAAATAAGAAACTAGATGAAGGAAATGGGAGAAGGAAAAGTTACGGTTGAGAAGAAATGGAAAAAGGGAGATTTTGTTTGTGCTTGAATTGCGTTTTTGAAGAAAACAAAAGTGGGGTCTAGGGCATTCCAAGAAGGGATAGCAAGGAAAAAAAATCAAAGGGAAAAAATAAAGGAAAAAGGAAAAGAATTCTAAACAAAAGTGGGGAAGTTTATAGTGGAAGTGATGTGTTAACTTGGTCAACATATTGACTTAGTCAACATTTTGATATTATCAAATGTTGACTTGATTAACTCTTACAAATTTTCATGTAATTATTCCGTATATTATTAAAAATGAACATAATTAGAAGTAAAATTAAAGAAAGAAGGAAACTAAGAAAATATATGAAATAATTAGTGAAACAATTATTTGAATCTTATTTATAACAATATAGGTAATATTTAGTACCATAATTAAGATATACGTCATGAAAAGTATAATTTATATTACTAACAATTGCTATATAAGGTTTAAATATCAACTAAATACTTAAATCTACACAATGCTAGCTTATTTGTATAATTATAAGTTTAGTATTATCTATATTAAAATATCATAGTTTCTTACACATTAATTTAATATGTATACATTTATAAGCTACTAGAGGCTATCCTTTATCGTTGGTTAACAATTTTATATGATTTGGCATGTTGTTAAGTATTTACATTTGATTAGGGTTTTAGTGCAATTCTAATGAATAAGCACATTTTTTAAGCTTAGAGCTAGGGTTCTAAGGTTTTTATCACTTTTAGGTACAATCTCTAGTGTTTTTACACATTTAGGGATTAATACATTCATATGCGATTAAATCTTCGATTGTTATCTTAATGTTTTCATATTATCTAATCTTGTTGACTCTTATGGTTGTGTAATACACTTAAATCTAATCTAGGATTTTGGTTAGAAATTTTGGGGGTTTACACTCTTATCCTAACTTGATTCTCTATGGACCTAACTACTAAGCAGCTGTGCTTTATCAAGATAGCTCAAGAAGATAGCCCTAAGACCATTAGAGCTAAATTTCAAAGCTGACCATAAGCATTCGATCCCAACTTAAGCTAACTAATCTACAGCAGGATTAGTTGGTCTCCGACCTAATCTAGATCAAGTCAGCCCATGACTATAGAAGTTTTTCTATTTCGCTTACTTTGTATCATATTTCTAATGTCCAGCTACAAAGCCATATGTGTTTTCTAGCATAACATTCCAAAATGATTATTACTTTTTCATATTGAACATTCTTTGTCTCTTTTGCCTCTTTTAGTATATTTTATGTAACCTAATTATAATAATACCCTTTTTGTCTTTTCATATAAGTTAAGTAACTATAGTGGATGTATATATAAACTCCCACTTACTTATACGCAGACAATTAATCATCAATGCAAAAATTATTTACGTTTCCTTTAAGTGACCTTAGTGTTCTCATTACCTTTCAACTCTTATCTATTCCCATTAATAAGGAGTAGTCACAAGTGATCCTGTTACGAACTGAGGATGGTCTAGTCGTGGCAGAAGCCGTATACTGCATGAAAAACTCCTGATTAGTTACCCTTCCAATTATGAACTCTTTACACAATATATAAGGCTCTATAACCACTAGTTTTCTAAGAACATATAGATCCATATGATATCATCATATAAACATATTTATGTAAAATTTAAACTACAAAGTTTGCAGTACATAGTAATTTAGTACATGTAAGTCTATATTACTGATAAAACAAAACTACATGAGTAAAAATCAACATAATCAGTTCTTGCAACACACTGGATGCTTGCTCTTGTCCAAGTCCCCAAGTTAACCTGTGGCATCGCCCGGCCAGCCTCAACGAATAAGCTATCCTGCAGCAAAAGTCTAAAGGGGTGTAAGCCTAAGCTTAGTGAGTAAAAGCCTCAGCCACATCATAAGCAAGTTATAAATACATTATATTCACGCATATGAATGAATGGTCAAATAGAATGCCAAACAGTCCGTATAGTTAGCTAATCCATATACGTAACTCAGATTTAACGCCCTTTAAAGTCAGGATTGGAGTATGCATGACACTAATCAGATTTAGGTATTATACTAGTAATTACTTTACTACAGAACTCCACGTTCTGTGCTTAAATGAAACTAGTCTTTTATTCTCACAAAAACCAAGTTCTAGTATAATCGTGAGTAGGCCCTTATAGTTTACACTCACCCCTAAACAGAGGCCTCTAAACTCGACCCTTAGCCAAGAGGTTGGTGCCTCCAATACGTAGTATTCCTACAGGCCAAGGTAAAGTCAATTTATACAAGTAGACCGTACAGAACCAATAAGTTTATAATAACAACCCCCGAATGGCCTCTCTTTACCTCTTTATGATGTGATGGCTAGAATTATGTCTATGAAATGCATGTTGATGCATGTATCAGTTTCTTCTTATTAGCCGAGTATAATTAAGTCCAATTATGATGTGAACATCCAATAGAATACACAATCATTTTCTATACTACCATACGGCAAACAAAGTATCATTCATACTTAAGGTAAATTCACAACTCAACACATAATAACATACACAAGCATTTCCCATCCCCACACAACAATCAATTAACAATATCATTTAAGTCCACTATCTACAATTACATACAAGCATGGAATCATAGGGTAAATACTCACTCAACCATGATGACTCGATCATCTGATCATCTGATATTATGATATAAGAATGCTAGTAAGTAATTGAATTAACTAGTAATTCTAGATATCTATTTACCTAATTCGACTTAGATTACTATAAATGTTTATTTGGTTAGACTTTATCACTAATCATATGTAACTTTTTCGTTCTATTTCTAGTATTTCTAAATTTATAGTCATTTTTTATTGTTTTCGAATGTACATTCATATGGTGATGTCTGTTTTAGATGTTAAAACCTGTGTTTTACGATATAGGATAAATTTATTGAAATTTTAACTATGGAAGCTTAATTATTCTTATTACTTATATTTATATCTTATTTAAGGACTTAATGATTTAATTAGCTATTATATTCTTACACTTAGGAAATTTTATATTAGCATTAGTGACTCATATACTTAATTAAGTTTAATTCAATTTAGGAACTGTATTAGAATTTAAAAGATTTTTGGTTCCTAAGTACATGTACATACTTATGTTATACTCTTGTGTAATCTTATAAGTTATTATTTTATAAGCTTATGCTTATGTCATCGCTTATGTCATCATTTGTTTATATCATCGCTTATGTCATCTTTTAATTGCATCATTACTTGCATCATTATTTGATTACATAAGCTCTTACCTCATGCTTAAGTGTCTTATGTACACTTTACATATGTTAAGTATATACTTATACCTTTGCTATACTTATATGTACACTAGTATATTCATACATGTACTTATACATATACCATATTTATACTTGTACATATACTTGTATATACATAAGGTGACATATATATTTTTATAAGCATTTTCGTATGCCTAAAATTCCTCTTAAGAAAGCTTCTCAAATTTCATATTTTTCTATTTTAAGGGATGTTTAGCATGGTATATGTATGTATAGTTGGTATATGCCTTATTTTAGGTTATGTACATATTGGATTCTTATGTACAAATGTCTTTATACATATATTTATCTAGTATACTCTTATATACATATACTTAGATAAATGTATACATGCTCTTCTTCCATTTACTAAGGCTATCCTACAATTCTAAACATAAAAATTGAATCTTTAAGGCTTCCACAACACATATGTACAAAATACATAAACTTATTAAACTGACCTACCTATTCATCTAACTACTAAATAATATGGAGTAATACATAATAACATACCTTTGTTTTCTTCTTGAAATATGGTTACAAAGTTTGAAAATTAGGAAAAGAGAAAGAGAAAGGGAGGTTACGATTATGAAGGTGGGGAAAAGGACTTGGTTTTATTTTGTTTTATGTTTAAACAGAAGAAGAAAGTGGGGTCTATAAGGGGACAAGAGTAGACAGCACAAAGGGAAAATAAAAGGGAAGAAAAAGCTAAAAGAAAGGAAAAGAAATCATTAGATGGAAGAGATAAGTCTAGAATGAAAGTGACATTTTGTTGACTTTTCCATGTATTGACTTTCGTCAACATGTGTCAACTTGGTCAACTTTCAAAAAAATACATGCTCTTTAGTGTATATAATGTTGTAATTAGGGAAAATTAGGAGAATATTAGAGAATTGAAAGAAAATAAGAAGTTTAGTGAATTCATTAATAAAAATAGATAATGAGATGTTCCATTAGGTATTTATATGCTATATACATCATTTAGTAAGCTACTTAGTATAATTAAGATAAAAAGTATTATTTAAGGTATTAATACTCACTACATGTAACCTAAACATCAACTAAACCCTTAACTCTATGTAATACTAACCTAATTATATACTTAGAAAATGAATGTAATCTATGATGCAATATCTTAGTTTGTAAAGGATTTCTTTAGTATTATATGTATTTATGAATGACTAAAAGTTATCTTTAATCGTTTACCAATAATTTGGTATAATACTATGGTTATATTATTAATTAGGGTTTAAGAGTAAATTATGGTGATTTAGTGTTTTTCTATCTTTAAAGTTATAGTTTTAGGGTTTTTATCGCTTTTAGATAAAATCTTTAATGTTTACATACATTTAAGGTAAAAAAAATTTATACGTAATTGGCTAGTTATTGTAGGGTTTTTCGCTTTCATTAGCCGTGTCAACTCCTGCATTATTTGATACACTTAAGTTTACTTCAGATGTTAGATAAAAAAATTTAAGGGTTTACATCTTTAGTAGTTATCGGGATGCCGATCACGTCTAAGGGAATAGTTTGATTAAGACAATAAACAACCTTAAATGGGGTCTTCCCTATAGTGCTATGGACAGTTTGATTGTATATGAACTCCACAACTAGTAGGCACATGTCCTAATTGTAAACCCCGCAAATTTAGCTATTTAAGGGAGAATTGAACCCTAATACTATAGATGACTTGATAAGTCATTAAAGCCGAGCAAGATAAAAATTTAATAAATCATAAATCTAAATCTATTATAAGTAGTAAAAACCTTAGAAATTGATCAAAACCCTAAAATCGCATACTCAAACTCTAAAACTAACTTATACATCATTAACTAAAACTGAACCCAAATTTGATCGAAACCCTAAAATTATAAATATAAACCTATAAAATAGTTAAATATTACTCAATAGTGATAAAATTATAGTTGATTGCAATTTTCAACTAAATAGCCTATTCGTATAAAATTATAACGAAATCGCTATAAGAACTTGTAAAAATTATAGCTGTACTGGGTACCAATTAAATGAATAAAATTTCACAAAAATTTAAAAATTAATTTATGATGAGATTTGTTATAATTTTTACGTTTTGAAAAATTACATATATTTATTATTAATTTTTATTTTCCTTCTCTTTTATTTTCAATTTATCTCTTTTCTCTCTTGTCTTCTTTTTCCAATTACAACATTCTAGAAATCAATAGCCACTTACGTGAGGAAAAAAAAAATTTGCCATGTGTAAAGATTAGATAAAAACTTAGCTTAAATTTTAAGCTAACTCACATGTATAAAAGGAAAGAAAAAAGAAAAAGAGAAAACAAAACCGTAGAAATAAAACAGAAAAGAAAAAAAAAAGAAAGAGAAAAATATTGGAAGCAAACCGTAAGGAGAGAAAAAGAGAAAGAAAGAAGAAAAAGAAAGAAATAAAAGAAGAAGGAAAAGAAGAAGAAAGAATTAGAAGAAAAAAAAGTAAGTAAATTATTTTAGATGTATGTTATATAGTATATACATGTATAAATGAAGTATTTGTAAAGTATTTTTTATATATATACAACATTAGTAATACATGTATATTTGCAAATATACCTAAATTGAATAATATATGTATGTATAAGGCTAAATATGTATACATGTAGAAACATAGATATATTATATGGAAAGAGTATGTATTATGTATTTTTTTAGAAATACATATAATTAGTATTAAATATTCTATTAAATAACTATAGTAGATATATATATTTGTAATGGGAACTTTATATATATATATGTACCCATATATAATTATTTTCGTGTATGTATATATGTACTTGTATAGTACATATATGTAGTAGTATATTTCCATAAATAATAATACATGTGTATAAGACATATAATATAGAGTATATGCATTATGGTAAATGGTATAATATATGTATAATATATAGTATACATACTATATAACAAATACTATATAAATATATATATATCAAATATATATTATAAGAATAGGTATTTGTAAATTATTTATATCTAAGTATTCGAAAATTATATAAGTATATTATTATGGATAAATACAAATACATGAATATATATATATATATATATACACATAAGTGTATGTCTATTTTCATAAAATAAGTATATACATACAAATAGCGTATAACATATATGTAGTATACCAAAAATACATATAGATATATACATATATGTATAAATCGTGAAGTACATAAATAATAAGAAAATGAGAAATAATAAAAAATAATAAAGGTCATAATAATAATAATAATAATCATAATAAAGTAAAAATCTAAAAAAAATAGGAAAATATACTTAAAATGATGAAAATATCGAATATATGATTTCAATAATTATTAAATCATAAACATGTTAAGAAAAAGCGAAAATTAATATTTTATAATTTTTAAACTTAAATAATAATTTTAGTGATATTTTTATATCACAATTTAAATTACGAGTCACAACGTTCAAAACGGACATCACTGTGTGAACGTACATCCGAAAACAATAAAAAATGACTGTAAGTTTTCAAATATTGGAATTAGAATGAAAAAATTACAAAATATATAAAGGAAGTCTCATAATTTGCAAATATAAGAAAATAGTTCCTATTAATCTTATTGAGTATGGTAACCTTATATACATTATACTCGGGTTATATTGGAAGAAGCTAGATAAACTACAATAGACTTTTAGTTGATTAAGGAGTTTGACTTCTCAGAACACTTATAAGTTTTACCATTTTGATTTAGGTGTTCGATATTGAGTCTTGGAAACCCCAAAGGCTTGGAGAATGAGCAATAATCCAAATGAAGGAGTTCTAACGACCTATTACTTGCTTGTACTTATTACTTGTATGATGTTTTGTTGCTTGTATGTTTGAATGACTGTTCTGCTTGTATGCCATCATTTATGTGATCATTTTTTTAAATTGATAAATATAAATATCTGACCCAAATAACTAGTTCTATTCATTACATGTCTATGACCTAGTAAATGTATGGATGGAAAGTGCTAGCTTTGCAAAATGTTAAAAAGGGTATTTTTGGAAAAAGTTTTTCCTAATCTTAAACGTATTTTTTTTATGATTTTGATAAGGGCCGCAGTGCCATAAATTATATTTTATCGTTAAGGTAAAGTTAGCATGAGTTCTCCACTTAATAGCAAGAGGACTCGCTTTATTATGCCTGTAAAGCCTTGATTAAGTTTGGCTGTGAGATGAACTCACAAATTTATGCCCAAGGGGCCTTGGAGGGTAGATAATCTTAGATAGGAATCCCCCTATTTAAATTGAAATCTTTTCTCGACTAGGGTAATAGTCAAGTGCCGCCTAGAGGGGTGAGGCCCCTAGGTAGCCTTATGCAGGTAAGCTGAGGTACCCTATGCAAGTAAGTACAGGAGATAATCGAAGTTTTGACGACGTAATTCTACACCTTCTATAGTTCCGGACTCCTATGGATGTATTGCTTTCATTCATCACGCCTGCATTTATTTTGTATGTAAATAGCTTGCTTGCATGTGTGATAATAATATGTGATAAGTTGCTTGAACGATGGTGGTGAGGAACGAACTCACTGAGCTGTTATATGCTTACTCCCTAATAGTTTCTCTTGCAGTACATTGGGATTAGGATAAGTCTCGAGTGCTGAGTGCGAGATGAAGACATGTATGCTAGTATTAGAAGTAGCTGAGTACCCTTTAGATGATACATAAATATCCTTTATTGATAATTTAATTTTTCTTGTATTTCTTTTGTAATGTTAGTATATCCTATCTTATTATTTGGTAGGGGATATCGATTCTTTGCGGTTTTGAGGAACTGTGGGATATCGGACACTCATAGTTATTTATATTTGTATTCTACAATAAATTAATTAATTAAGAATCAGTAACCTTAGTGATTAATCACTTAGAGTCTTAAAATCTCTAACTTGCAAGGCAATTTTCAAATCATAGGTGCACACATGTTATGGAAATTTTAGGTAATCCTACTAGGCCCCCTGTAGGGTTATGACACCAATCCCTCAAGTTCTTCCTTACAACAGCTCTAAGCAAATTGCCTAGTGTCCTGCTTACCGCTTTAATTTGGTCATCAATATGTAGGTAGCTATTGGAGTTGAACACAAGTTTAGTCTTAAGTCTTCTCCAAAGAGTCTTCTAAAAATAGATCAAGAATTTTGTGTCTTGGTCTGATACAATAGTCTTCAATACCCTATGTAATCGGATAATCTCCTCTAAAAACAAATCAACAATATTTAAAGCATCGTTAGTCCAATGGGACGGAATGAAGTGCACCATCTTGCTAAAGTAATCCACTACAACGAAAATAGAATCTTTTCCTCTAGATGTCTAAGGTAACCTTAGAACAAAGTCCATTTCTATGGTTGGCCCAAGGTAAGTTTAGTGTTGGCAAGGGCATGTACTCTCTATGGTGCTTCTCTTCTCCTTAGCTCACTTACACATCTCACAACAACCAACTACCTTATGGACATCCTTAGCCAAACATGGCCAATTAAAGTTTTCTCCCAACATATTAGCTATCTTTGTCTCCTTGAAATGACCAAATAAATATCTACTATGAGCTTCTCTAACCAATAGCTCACGCGTATAGCAATCTAGAATACATAGCCTATGGTCCTTGAATAGATAGCCATCCTTAAGATAATATCCTCCAATAACTATTCTTTCTCGACACTATTTAATAATGGGACTAAAGCAAGGGTCATTAGCCTACTACTCAGTGATGAGTTACAATCCCAATAATTTCATTTGCAAAGTGGTTAGTAAGGTTTACTATTGTGATACGGCATTGGTAACTACATTTCCACTTCCCTTCTTGTGCCAGATGATGTATGAGAATCCTTCTATGATCTCTAACCACTTGACTTACCTCTTTGAAAGCCTGTTTTAACTCCCAAGAAGCTTTAGAGACTCATGGTCTGTATAAATGAGAAACTCTTGTGGTAGTAAGTAATGTTGCCAAATAGTAAATGCTTGCTAAAAAGAGTATAACTCCTTCTCATACACGGAATAGTTTAGGGTAGGATCATTAAGTTTCTCATTGTGTTAGGCGATGGGTCATTGCTCCTACATTAGGACAGCACCAATTCTAACTCCCAATGCATTACATTCAAATTTGAAGGGCTTATCAAAATCCAATAGTGACAGGATAGGTGCCGAGTGAGTTTTTCCTTGATCTCTCTAAAGCTTTGTTCAGCTTTGTCATTCTACCTGAATCCTTCACTTTGTCAACTCGGTCAAGGGGTTAGCTATTGTACTGAAGTCATTGATAAGCTGCCTTTAGAAAGAAGCTAGGCCATAGAAACTTCAAACTTCGATGACATTCTTCAGTATCAACCATTTCAGAATAACTCGAATCCTTTCCTCATCTTCTCGAATCCCTTCCCCTGACACTACAAACCCTAGGAAAATCACCTCTTTCTGGCTAAACATATACTGCTTCACATTCCCATCTAACTTCTTAACTAGCAAAATGTCAAATACTTCGAGAAGATGTACTTAGTTGTTCAGGTTAACACTATATGCTAGTATGTCATCAAAATACACAACCATACATCATCTAATCAAAGGGAAAATGACATGGTTCATTAACCTCATTAATGTGATCGGTACATTAGTAAGTTCGAACGGCATAAGTGACCATTTGTAGATTCCGTGCCTAGTTTTGAAGGTAGTCTTCTACTTATCCCTTAGTCTCATACGAATTTAATGGTAGTCACTTCATAGATTAAACTTTGAAAATATCTTGGCGCTTTGAAGCTCATCTAGCATATCATCGAGCCTTAGTATCGAATATCTATACTTAACAGTAATCTAATTGATTGCTTGGCTATCGATGTACATACTTCACGAACCATCCTTCTTTAGAATGAGACACACTAGTACCGTACAAGGGCTCATGCTCTCCCTTACATAGCCTTACTCTATAAGCTCATCCACCTGTCTCTTTAGCTCAATAGCCTGCTCAAGGTTCATCCTGTCTGCAGGTCAGTTCGATAGGGAAGCGCCTAGCTATAGATCAATACAGTGCTCCATGCCTTGGACTGGTAGCAGTCCTTTAGGTAGTACTTCTGAAAATAGGTTGGAAAACTCATCTAGCAAGCTTTGAATCTCTTTTGGGACATTCTACAAATCCCTTATCTTTAGCAATCTCCTAACCAATAGAAACATGGGCTCATTAGCCTTCTTAACAGATCGAAGGTCTCTTCGACTCATTACTAAGGTCTTCTTCTTATTGGCTCGAGTAACCTGCTTATAGGTTTCGTTTACTTACATAAGTGTTCTTATAGCTATCGTGAGTAACACATCGGTCAAACAACCAAGGTCATCCAAGCAGTAGATGTGAATCTCCCATAGGACGACATCACAAACTACTTCATCCTATACACATTCCTGACCCTGAATGGCATGATCACTTATTTAGTTACATATAAAACACCCTTATCGTGAAGCCAGTGCAGTTTTTAAGGTCGAAGGTGCTTTGAGATCGACAACCCCAACCTTTACACAAAGGACTGTACAATGACATTGTTACAACTTCCTCCATCCACTGTAATGGTGTACAATTGTCTCTTAATGGTACATTTATTATGGAATAAATTCTCCTACTGGTCCTCTTTAAAGTTCAGCAAGAAACTTAAGACTTGTCCTAAGAATACAGTCATCACTTCTCCTTTGTTGCCAGAGACACAAGCCTCCTATTCCTCTTCTGCTTCAAGCTTTCCAACATCCTCTTCTTTCTCGGGCTCGCTCTCATCAATGTTAGCTACTACATCTCGTCGAAGTACCATGATGTGTCAGTTCAAACACCCAGTAGCCATATGTTCAAAGCCTAAGCATTTAAAGAATTTTACCTCGCAAGTCTTCCATTCAAAGCCTTACCCTTTCTCATATGTCCTTGGAGTCGGCCTAACCTAGGATCGGCCCGACTGACTAACTTGGCCTTATTAGATTGCCCGGCTATCATCAAGTTTGTCGCTCCTTCCCTCGATTCAGCATGGCCTCCTTAGCTTAGCTTGAAGAGGTTGGCATGGTTCTGAGGCTCACAAGAATGTCGGTTTAAGTCAACTCGGAACATGTCTCCTCTACTTTTTGACCCTATGTGATCTTGATCACCTCTTCTAGGTATAAAACCTTTACACTTCTACAATATTGCGAATCTCATACTTAAGCCTAGAAATGAATCTCGACACTGTACGAGCCTCTAGTTATTCCTTGTCGGCTCAAATCATTAACATCGAGAACTCTCTTACATAATAATCAATAGATCAGCTTCCTTAGGAAAGCTCATGTAGCTTTGCAACCATATCTTGCATAGTAACAACAAATCAGTTTCAAGCATAAATCTTCCTATCATCATTCTTTTCATCTCATCCTTAGTTCTAATACCTTGTCTTCTATCTTTGCCTCTAGCTATATTCAGGTTCTTCCACCACATGGTGGCATACTTTATAAACTTTAGTGTAATAAGTTGGACTTTGATAGCATCCACATACCCATAATATTCAAACATTGTCTCAACCTTCTCTTCCTACTCTAAGTATACATCGGCATCTCTACTTCTATTAAAGGGTAAGATTTGAACCTTGACATTATCTAGCCCTCAAGGAGCTTAGTGTCCTTATCCCGTACTTGCTAATAGTTAAGTTCTTCTTCTTCATCAAACTCTTCAACATCTAACTCCTCATCATCTTCCTTAATCTCTTCTAACTCCAGTCTTCGTCTAGCAGCTAGTCCAGCTCGAGGGGTTAAATTGGGTGATGGGCTCAACTACCATGGCCATAACCCCTCTCTTGAATATTTTCAAGTAGAATTTGCAACAGCATTCTCTGAGGTTTTTGCCTATTAACTTACATTGCTATGACTAGACTCTCAATAAGGTTTTTGAGTTTGTCAAGTTTACTATCAATGGACGGGTGTTACTATCATTATGACCACGACTAAGTTAAGCACTACTACTCTGGTCTCTAATAACACCCTGAACACTCGAATCTAACATGGTATAATACTTCTCATACAGATTAACAACTTAGGAACAATTTCACTATCCAATAGTGACTCAAACAAAATAGAAACAAACTTGCTTTGCTTTTGTAATGAAAAATAGAGTAAGAATAGAATAACAATGAAACTACACTTACTATCGTATAAACACATTATAGTAGATATGGAAGGAACACAATATCCACTAATGGTAAAGCAAACCAAAATTTCACATACTCCCTCTCGGAACCGTGCTTTAATACCAGCAAAGCTAATGCATCTTTGGGGTCAGACACATGGAGAAGCACCATAACAAAATGAACCAAAAAGAAACAGAACAAAAGCTAGCAAAATCTAAGCATCTGTCGAATGGATACAATGCATCACTTTATCCTATTTGGCCGACAATCTACCAAATATGACACATCGATCCAAATTGAAGGGTCACTCATCACTATTCCTTGTTAAAGGGAATAGATAAGAGTTGAAGGGTAACAAAAACTCTAAGGTTGCTTAAAGGATACTTAATTAATCTGATGTTGATGATTCTCTGGTGTATAAGCAAATGGGGATTTATATACTTGTCCCCTAAGGCTACTATAAATGTATGAAAAGACAAAAAAGGGATCCTTATAATTAAGCTATATGAAACATACTAAAAGAGGTAAAATAGATAAACAATATTCAGTACGAAAAAAAGAAAGGATCGTTTTATAATGTCATGTTAGAAAACACGATCGCTTAGTGACTAGACATTAGAAATATAATACAAGGTAGGCGAAAATAAGGAAGCGTTGTAGTCAGAGGCCGACCTGATCTGGATTAGGTCCGAGGCTAGTCAATCTGGTAAGGAAGTCAACTGAATTAAAGTCAGATGCTAGTAGTTGGTTAAGGAGCCCGACTCAGCTAGTCTTAGGCTGTCTTCTAGATTAGGAATGTGCTCTAAGTAGGAAAATGTTAGACACATGTAAAGATTTGACAAACAGGTCAGGAAGAGGGCAGCTCAAGGTAAGAATCCCTATCTCGACTATGGCTTAGAGCTAGTATCCTCCAAGCAAGTCCTTGGAGTCCTCTAGCTCGGCTTCTCATGATTGGTCTAGAGGGTTGATTCTCATCATAGACTTTGCTAGCTTTTCTTCTGTTTCCTTCAGTTTACTTCATTATGGTGCTTCTAAGTGTATCTAACCCTAGAGATGCATTAGGATAGGTAGTACTGAAGAGTATCATAAGGATCGAAGAGGCCTCCTTGATGAGTTACTTTACCATATGAAAAGCTCATAATTCTAAAGGGGATAGATAGAACTAAAGATTATCATAGTTGTTGGAGAGGGTGCCTTGATGAGCTAATTTGCATTATAAAGGGGTTAGGCTCCTTTGAAAAGCTTACAATCCTAAAAGGGATGGAAGACTACCCTAAGGGTCAGAGATGGCTCCTTAATGAGCTAATTCACCTTATAAAGGGGTCAAGCTCCGCTTCAATGAGCTAATAGCCTTAATGGGGTAGATTGTACTAAAGACTATCCTAAGGGTTAAAGAGGGCTCCTTGATGAGCTAATTCACCATATGAAGGGGTTAGGCTCCTTTTGACAGGCTCATAGTCCTAAAGGGGTAGATAGTATCAAAGACTATCATAAGGGTCGAAGAGGGCTTCTTAATGAGCTAATTTGCCCTTTGAAGAGGTTAGGCTCCTTTTGGATGAGCTAATTGTCCTAAAGGGTTAGATGGTACTGAAAACTAACTTAAGGGTTGGACAATGCTCTTATCAAGCTGATTTACCCTATAAAGGGTTCAAGCTCCTTTGGATGAGCTCACAGTCCTAATGATGGGAGTCAAGCACTAGGTCTACTCATACACTCACGAGTAAGGGGACTAGCTAACATGATCTACTATATTTTCGAGCACTACCCAACTTTAAACGAGGTTAACCTATTATGCCATAGAGATCTATTCATGCTGTTAAGCTAATCTAATGGTGCTCTATTTCTTTCTCATGAGTCTACTTAAGTTGAGCCAATTAGTAGCTGCTAAGCTAGTCTATCGACCTATCTTGCAACCCACACTCTATAGCAAGTTTCCTAGCAAAGTAGTAATGAACTACCCCATGATTCTAGGATCCACTGTAGACTCTATAAATTTAACCTTCTAAACATGGTATCAAACTCAAGTATTGTAAATATTTCCCTAAGTCAATAAGACCACATAAAATGAAAACCGACTAAAATTTTAAACTCAGAACTTAAAACGAACTTGAAAGACACTATTATACGATTTGGAAACCCTAATCATGCAAGAAAACACCAATCCCTATATGCGCGTACTTTTAAAAATGTAAACCTAAACTTAATAAAAACCTTAAATATCAAATCATAAAAAAAAAAAAAACTCTATAAAATTATCTTAAGGCTTAAAAAGCCATAAATCAATAAAATTATCAATAATTTCATAAAATCATATAAAACTGATAACAAACGAATCAAGGATTATTTCAAGTAATAATAAATAGCAAAACTAAGCTAGTTAAAGGAATAAATTAATAAATTTACAAAAAATATTTTACTTATAGACATAAGTAGCCCCATAATATGTATATATATATACATATATTAATAAGCAATGTCCTTCTCTTTTCTTAATCTATCGTATGATATATATATATATATATATGTTGCATAATAAAGCAATGTTCCTAAATAATTAAGCTAATTAAACCTTAAGCTTCAAGTGTAAGTAAATTATTCCCAAGTTGGTGAAAAGAAAAAAACCCTAAAACATGCATAATTTCACTCGAACTCTAAAACATACTTAAACTCACCTGAACCAAAAACCTTAGGATAAAATTTCTTAAGAGGCAAATCACAACCTACAAATTAATTTGAGAACCAAACCCTAAAAGAACTTCATATAAGACAATTCCCTTATTTTCACTTATAAGCCATGTTATATATAGATAAGTTATAAACCTTATTTTTTAACGGACTTGTGATTTAACTAAGAACACTTCCCCAATGATCCCAAGGATAAACTAAGCTAATAATTCAAGTTTACATTTAAAAATGAATTTAATTTTCCAATTCGAAACCCTATTATCAATAAAACTCAAATACGAGAACCATAGACTCTAAACCTAAAACATTAAAACAATTAAGGACTTGTAACCCTAAGCAGCTAATTAAGAATTTAATTTAAATAATTTTATTCAACTCTAGAAATTTTCATAATTTTATAAGAATTAAATCATAACTTACAAATCAATTTAAAAGACAAAATCCAAAAGAATTTCATATAAGACAATCTCCTTATCTTCATGTATAAGATTTGTGCACATGAATAAGTAAATCAACCAATCATCCTAAATAAATTATCAATTGATAAATATAAACCCTACTTTTGGTAGGCCCATGATTCAATTAAAAGTACTATCCGAAAGTTCCCAAGGATCAACAAAACTAAGAATTTAAGCTTACATTTAGAAATAAATCAAATTTTTCTAATTCAAAAACCGATTATCGATAAAACCCGAGCTTAAAGAACTGCTAGCTCTAAAGTCACTTAAAACCCTAAACCCTAAAAACAATTAAGGAATTTTGACCCTAAGTGACTAATCAGTAATTTAATTTAAATAATTTCATTCAACTTTAGAAAATTTCACAATTTTATAGGAATCGAATCATAAAGTACAAAACAATGCAAGATGAAAATCCTAAAACAATTCCCTATAAGACCATGCCCTTATCTTCATGTCTAAGTCTTATACATAAATAAGTAGGCCAACCAATCACCTTAGATGACTTATCAATTGAGAGTTAGAATCGTTTATTAATTGATAACTTATCAAAATCTAGTGATAAGACATTTTCTTTATCACCCATTTACTTATACTATATATAGACAATTTTTCACAAGATTTCACATGCTTAACTTCATTAAATGAGACAAGACCATTCCATGACCCAAAAGGACACTAAATGGCATATTTGAACAAGGAGAAGAGGGGAGCCATGCTCTTGTCTTTCAACCATGAATCACTTTCTCTTACACTAAACTATTTACCCCTTAATGCTTACATCATCAATAGTTGTAATTGTTGACTTTCGTGTAAGCTACAAGACAATCAATTAAAGCTTCTTGTATACACTTTTTTTCCCATCCAAAAATCTGCCACTTTCTCCCTCTTTCACTCTCATTTTCATTTCCTTTTCTCTCACTTTAAACACAAAACAAAAGAAGAAATTAACCCCACAAAAATCCTCCATCTGGCCGCCACTTCAAAGTCCTGCTCATGGCACTCCCATTTCTTTGTCTTGTGTCATTTTCTTCCAATATCTAAGCTCTTTTATAACCATTAGAACCTTCCACAAACCCCACTCTAAAGGATCAAACAACTCGGGTTTCCAAAAGGTTGCAAAAGGAGGAAGCAAAGTTAAGAGCTTAAGAGGAACCTTTGTGCACAACCACCATATTTCGCTTTAAGGACGAGTAAGTGTTTCTTATGATTAGTAGGTTACTGTTTATGTTAGGAGACTTTGATTTCTTGAAGATATGAGTATGAATTTAAGTTGTTATAACACCAAAGACCCTTTTAAGAAACAAACTCATAAAACCCTTACATGAAGTTCAAACATGAGAATGTAAAGTTGGTGTTTTGTAAAGATACTTATTTAACACTTTGAATGGAAGATTTTAAGTTGAGAAAATCTTGAAACAAGAACTTGAATGGAAGATGAGCATGCTGGATGTGAGGATTCAAAAGTCATTTGGATGTTGATTTTATTTCTATTAAGTTAAACATGCTCTATCACGACCCAACAGTATCGTTGTCGTGGTAGGTCGCCGTGTACCGTATAAAGATCTATTATCAACCCCCTGACTGATCATAGGCCTTTCATACAACACAAAAAGCTCCTTTCACTAAATGTTACCACTAGGCCCATAGACAAGTAATATAAAGCAATTTAACTAAAATTATTTCCATGTTATAATTTAGCTAATTGTGTGGGCTTATGAGACCCACAGCAAAAAATATTACAAACAAATGCAGTTCATAACGGAACTACATTAAATCTATGTTATGAGTAAAAACATAAAAGTATCTAAACGTCTATAAGTCTATTACAAAATGTCCTCTTCGCTCTCTGATCGCTCCAACCCATCCCCACACGAGACTTACTATGGGCATGCCTCGGCCTGGATTAGTGAAGAGGTTTTCCTGCATCAACAAAAATCTATAGAGGTGTAAGCTTAAGCTTAATGAGATAAATACCCTTGTCAGTACCACATGACAGAAATTTATTAAATGCATAATCATATAAATGCATAAACAATCAGTATGCCAAACAATGCATGTAGTGACCTACGAACTACATACGACTCAGATTACACCCTCTGAAGTTGGAGTTCAGAGATAATTAACCAACCCAAACCAAAATCTGGGTTCTAGACCTTAGGTTTTATTTCATTGCACTATCGTACTTATGCCAAAACAAAACTCCCTCTCTCTCTCTCTATATATATATGTATATGTATACTTCCTTTACCAAAATCAAATCATATTTTTAAAATCCTAAGTCTAGCAATGTGGTAGCCTCTGCAATCTATAAACACACGCCCTAAGTAGAAGTCACAAGACCCGGCCCCTAGTAAGCCCATCAGCTTAGGACAGTGACTCAATATTTATGATGACATAGCTAGTACCTAATCCTGTAGGAAACTCGTATTCTTGTGTATCCCTTCCCATCTTCTGCGTGAAGTGGCAGTCGGTGTTATCCGTATGTAATATGGGAAATGCATGATTCATTTTGATTTCTTAATCGTATAAGTAATTTACTCGATTTTCAAGGTGATCAAACAATTTAATTCCATACAATTCACATGTATATATTGGTACAAACAATTTCCATTATTATATATATAATTAACAAGTCATCACATTCATCCATAAATCCATACACAAGCATCTCCCATATCTCACAAGTATCCAAATTTATATATATATATAAGTTTAGGTGCATCTATTCTACAAGCACAATCAAGTAAAAAGTCATCGAGAATTTACTCACTCTGCCATGTGGGTCAATCAAAGTAATCCGAAGGCAAGTTGTCTCTGTACACGGTGTCCCCTGATCATTAAAATAATATTTATAAGGGATTGAAATAAACTTAGGAAACTAAGTAAATTTTTCTTAAGTTATACACTTGACTAGTTTTCGAAATTTTTCCCGGTTTTACCTAAAGTTTATTTGCGTATAACTTTTTTGTTTTAAATCTGATTTTTATGATCTTAGAGTCAATCTTCATCATTTTTTAGTGTACTTTAACGTGGTGAGGTTATATTTTCAAAATGAGGCATACAATTCTATCCATGCATCAGAACATTAGCATTCCTCATGTGTTGGAGTGTTTTTGGGCTTTGTATGGTAAATGAGCTTTTTGATAATTAAGAAATCCTTTAGGCTTCATCTTAAGATTTTATCCTAAGATTACAATACTCCTTGAGATCAGATTTACAACTTCAATTTATATTCCTAAGGCTAACAACCACTTCATGGGCCCTTTAGTGGGCTTAAGTTGTCAAATGGGCTTGTTTTTTGGTTCAAACTAAAGTTAGTGACTCTGATGGGCTTATGGGGCCTTAGGTAGATTTCTTATGGGCTTCAAAACATCCTCTCTTTATGTTTTAAGGTGCTGGTCAAAATTTTATTGAAAGCCTAACTTAGAGTTCTAGGCTTGTTTTGAGAGTTTTAGTCTCGGTTTTGAGTTTTAGGCTTTGTATGCTTACCATACTTGCTTTGGTTGATCCTTTCACTTTGTTCATTCAATTTCATCATATTTTTAAGGTTCTTTTTTCCACATTCCAGATCTGGTCGTGATGATTCCAAGGGGTTCTTGCTTAGTAATTCAACTTGTTTCATCATTTCCTTAAGTTTAGGTGTTAAATTATGCACTTAAACTACTTGTATCCAAATCTTAACTTAACTTTTCTTCCATAAGATGATTCTTTAACTCATGCTCTATACAAAGAAATAGAAGATCTTATACTTAATACAACCTCCATATCGTAGCTCATATCATACAAAGTTGGTTTCTTCATAAAATTTCATGTGATGGATTTTTCCTTAACTTAAGTCTAGATTTGAGCATGTTTAACTTAATGGAAATAAAATCAACATTCAAATGACCTTTGAACCCTCACGTCCAGCATGTTCATCTTCCATTCAAGTTCTTGTTTCAATATTTTTTCAACTTAAAATTTTCTATTCAAAGTGTTACATAAGTGTCTTTACAAAATACTAACTTTACATGCTCATGTTTCAACTTCATGTAAGGGTTTTATGAGTTTATTTCTTAAAACGGTTTTTGGTCTTATAATAACTTAAACCTTACTTATATCTTCAAGAAATCAAAGTCTCCTAACATAAATACTAATCCACATATCACAAGAAACACTTACTCATCCTTAAAGCAAAGTATGGTGGTTGTGCACTAAGCTTCTACTTAAGCTCTTAACTTTACTTCCTCCTTTTTGCCACCTTTTGGAAACCCAAGTTATTCGATCTTTTGGAATGGGGTTTGCAGAAGGTTCTAATAGTTCTAAAAGATCTTAGATGGTGAAATAAAATGATACAAGAAGAAGAGGAGAAGTTGCCGTGAGTGAAGTTTGAAAAATCGAAGAAAAGTTGATTTTGTGGGGTAAAGTTGTTTCTCCTTTTTATGTTTGTTTCAAATGAGATAAAGAAGATGTGAAAGTGAAATTGAAAGTGAGAGAAATAATGGAGAAAGTGGCCGGTTAGATTTGAGAGAAAATGTGTGGTTAAAATGTCTTGAAAGTATTGTCTTGTAGCTTACACAAAAGTCAACAATTGCAACTATTAATGATGTAAGCATTAAGGGGTGAATAGTGATGTGTAAGAGAAAGTGATTGATGGTTGAAAGACAAGTGCATGACCCTCATTTCTTCCTTGTTTATATCTACCATTTAAAGTCTTTTTGGGCTATAGAGTGGTCTTGTCTCATTTAATGAAGTTAAGCATATGAAATCTTGTGAAAAATTGTCCATATGTAGTATAAGTGAGGGGTGATAAGGAAAATGTCTTATCACTAAATTTTGATAAGTTATCAATTGATGAATAATTCCAACTCTCAATTGATAAGTTATCTAAAGTGATTGGTTGATCTACTTATTGAAGTGTAAGGCTTAGGCATGAAGATAAGGGCATGGTTTTATAGAAAATTGTTTTTAGGTTTTCATCTCGCATTGTTTTGTAATTTATGATTTGATTTTTATAAATTTATGAAATTTTCTAAAGTTGAATGAAATTATTCAAATTAAATTATTGATTAACTACTTAGGGTTAAAATTCCTTAGTGGTTTTAAGGTTTAGGGTTTTTAATGACTTTAAAGCTTACAGTTCTTTAAGCCTGCAAACTCGAGTTTTATCGACAATTGGCTTTTGAATTGAAAAAATTTAATTCGTTTCTAAATATAAACTTAAGTTTTTTGTTTAGTTGATCTTTGCGAAAATTCGGAAAGTACTCTTAATCAAGTCTTAGGCCTACTAAAAGTAAGGTTTACATGCTCAAATCTAGACGTTAAGGAAAAATTCATCACATTAAGTTTTATGAAGAAATCAACTTTGTATGACATGAGCTATGATATGGAAGTCGTAATAAGTGTAAGATATCCTATTTCTTTGTGTGAATCATGAGTTAAAGAATCATCTTAAGGAAGAAAAGTTAAGTTAAGATTTGAATATAAGTAGTCTAAGTGCATGATCTAATACTTAAGCTTAAGGAAATGATGAAAAAAGTTGAAAAACCAAGTGAAACCCCCCTTGGAATCATCACCACAAGATCTGGAATATGGGTAAAAGACACTTAAAAATATGATAAAAGTAAGTGAACAAAGTGAAAAGATCAACTAAAGCAAGTATAGTAAGTATACAAAAACTAAAACTCAAAATCAAGCCTAAAACTCTCAAAACGAGACTAGAACTCTATGTTGGGCTTTTATTAAAATTCTGATCAATACTTTAAAATATTAAGAAAATTTGTTTTGAATCCCACAAGAAGTCCACCTAAGGCTCCATAAGCCTACCAAAGTCACTAACTTTAGTTTGAACAAAAAACAAGCTCATTTGACAACTTAAGCCCATTAAAGAGCCCACGAAGTGGTTGTTAGCCTTAAGAGTATAAATCAAAGTTGTAAATCTGATCTCAAGGAGTATTTTGAGCTTAAGATAAAATCTTAAGACCAAGCCCAAAGGATTTGTTAAGTTATCAAAAAGCCTATTTACCAAACAAGACCCAAAATACTCTAAAACATGAGGATCGCTTCTATTCTGGCCCATGGGCAGTTTTTTGTGCCTCATCACAAAAATATAACCTCACCATGTTAAAGTATACTAAAAAACGATGAAGATTGACTATAAGATCATAAAAATTAGATTTAAAACGAGAAAGTTATATGCAATTGAACTTTTAAGTAAAACTGGGAAAAAATTATGAAACTAAGTCAAAAGTATAATTTAAAGGGTTTTAGCTTAGTTTTTTAGGTTTTATTTCAAATCCTTATAGTATCGTATTTTTGATGTCCAGGGGACTCGGCTTTGAGGAGACGACCTATCTCGGATTATTTTGATTGATCCGTATGGCTAAGTGAGTAAATTCCCGATGACTCTTTACTTGATTTTTCTTGTAAAATAAGTGCACCTAAACTTATATATATATATATATATATATAAATTTGCATGCTTGTGGGATATGGGAAACGCATGTGTATGAATTTGTGGCTGAATGCAATGACTTGTTAATTTTATATAATAATGGGAATTGTTTGTACTAATATATACATGCGAATTGTATGGAATGAAATTGTCTGACCACCTTGAAAACCGAGTTAATTACTTATACGATTAAGAAATCAAAATGAATCATGCATTCCCCATATTGCATATGGATAACACCGATTGCTGCTTCATGTAGATGATGGGAAGGGACTCACAGGAGGATGAGCCTCCTACAGGATTGGGCACTAGTTATGTCATAATATATATTGAGTCTCTGTCCTAAGCCGATGGGCATACTAAGCACCGGGAGACGCCAACCGTCAGCGAAGGGCCGAATCTTGTGGCTTCTGCTTAAGGTATATGTTGGTAGATTACGGAGGCCACCATACCGCTAAACTTGGGATTTTGAAAATATGATTTATTATTCGATAATGAAGTATATATATATGTATATATATACATTGTTTGGTTTTGACCAAAGCACAATAGTGTTGATGAATTAAAACCCAAGGTCTAGAACTCAAATTTTGGTTTGAGTCGGTTAATTGTCTTCAAACCCTAACTATAGGAGGCATATTTTTGAGTTGTATGCAGTTTTAGGTCACTGTATGCGTTATTTGGCATACTGATTGTTCATGCATTCATATGATTGTGCATTTAATAAATTTTTGTCATACGGTATTGATGAGGCCAATTATCTCACTAAGCGTAAGCTTACACCCCAATAGTTCTTCTCAATGCAGGTTGATCGATAGTTGGGAATAGGATAGGAATCGAGTACAGAGTGCTACCATTGAATCAGTATGATGAAAAGCTTGTATAGCTAATTTGAAATGCTCTGAAAAATGACTAATGTCTCAATTAAGTTTAGTATCTTTAGTAAGTTTAGAAATTTCTGGAATTGTTTATCTTATTTCACTATTTTGGTAGGGGATATCGATTTTCTGTGGTTCTGAGGAATTATGAAAAAAAAAATGGATATCCATAATTATTTATATTATATAATGAGTCAATGAACTAAATTTGAAGACTCTAGCAAATAACTATTTAGAGTCTTGTAATCTCTGACTTGTAAGGCGATTTTCTTATCATGGGTGCATACGTGATATGAAAATTTTAAGTAATACTACTAGGCCCCTCTTAGGGTCGTTACATCCACCAACCTTATCTACATGCCTTAAATTTCATTGCACAGCAAACTTTCCAATCATCCATCAGACACCACTTGTCTTACTGCAGGTGACATGCTTCCTAACAACTCTACGTTCTCTTTCTAAAAGGATTATGAAGTTGTCCTTGACCCATTAATACTAATAATTATACATAGTTTTTTTTCCCTTTTTAGTAAATTCATTTCCTTATGTAAGCCGAATATGTGTAGGTATCAATAGCCATAAACCCTTATAAGGGATTTCTACTCCCAAACCTCCTTAGCTCATATCAACCCTTAAGCAAGGTTGCATTGTGAGTGACCTAAATTCCTTAGACTAATGCATCACATTTGTAAGAGTTCGATTTGTATGTGCTTAAGTTAAGTGTCACATCTACGAGTAGCTTACGTGTTTGCTTACATTCTACCCATAAAATCTACCCAAACCTACTCTCTCTACTTCACTAGTTGACTTTGAAGGACCCATTCATATATGGTAAGACCTCCTCTAAGGCATAACCCCTTTTTTGATTCCCTTGTCACCCCATCTTGGTATTAAAGATGAAGCATCTGAAAAGGGCCATGAGTTATTAACTAGTCACATCTTTGGCTTTTCAATAGTGTTATGTGTTATTGTAAAGTAGATGGTTGTTGTGTATGTTAGAGGTTTATGTTGAGATTACAACTGAAGTTGCTAATGTGGCTTTGTTCTTAGTTTGTTTTTTTCTTTTAAAATAAGGTAGGTCATTATTGAGTTGTTTACATTGTTGTTATTATCAAGACCTTCAAGAGAGCCTAGTAGGAATGCCTAAAATTTCCAAATCATGTGTGCACCTATAATACAAAAACGACCTTGTTAGGTAAAGATTATAAGACTTTAATTAATTACTCGCAAGGGCTTTCGATTTTAAATTGTTAACCTAGTGTAAAATATAAGTAACTATCGATTCCTACAATTCTATAGTCCATCAAAACTGTAGAGAATCGGTATCCCCTACCCGATAATAAGATCGGGTAAATTAATTTTATAATTTACATGAATTACTAAATGATACATAACCTTAACATATAAATACTTCTTACATAGGATGTTTCTATACCAGCTCTACGTTTCCCATTTAACTCTAACGTTATCTTACATATCTTGGATTTGCATTGTACACTCAAAACTTATCCCAATCTTAGCTTGGACCAACTTGCAAAATAAACTATTGAGGGGTTAGCTAAACGAGCTTAGTGAGCTGTCCCTCCTACTATACTAGCAAGTAGGTTATGAAATAATTAATTAATAGATATATGAATTCATGAATGAGTAATATGCCAATCAATATATGTAGTTAACAAGGTGTTGCATACAACTTCGAATTTAATGCTCTTTGAAGTTAGGGTTGAAAATTCATCGGTACTAATTACAACTAGAATCTAACACCTAGGTTTTTAACCATATATTGATATTCCATATTTCACAATATATATTTCCATTCCAAAATGCAATAGTTCACATATTCCTAAGTCTAGTTGCGATGTAGACCCTACAATCCATGCTCACACCTTACAACAGAGGTCTCTAGACTTGACCCTCAGTAAGGTGGTTGGCATCTCCATTGCCTAGTAAGCTTATAGACCAAGGCAAGGTCGTGCTGTACAAGTGCATCATACTAAAACACATTAATTCAACATACAGAAACAACCCCTTGCATCACCTCTCTTTACCTCAGTGTAAGGTAATGACCTCGCTTTACATTCTTATAGTCAAGTCTTATTAAGTTTAGATATATTTCTTTAATGATACAACTTAATTAGAACTTGAAACGTTGTTCCTCATTGCTTATCTTATTTATTGCAACAATTAGAAAATATTATTTTATCATATAAGTAATAATATATATAACTTAGTAAATATTATATGAGTTTGGATTTTTCTCAATTATTATAAATTTCATATTAATATACTATTATGTTATGTTTTAACTATATTGCCTGCATATAGTAGGATAAATGGTAGTATGACAGTATAAGTTAGACAAAACACCAAAGTTAGGTGGAAAATATTGAAATCATATATTTAGTTAATTGAAAAACTTTAGCTCAATCATATCGTGTGTGTGTACATACATATACTCAATTTACTTCTTGCAAGTATATATATTTTGTTCTCATCATTATTGGCATCATTGCTATTATGATTGTTATTAGTATTATCGTTATTGCTATTATTACTATTACTACTATTACTTCTACTACTACTCCTACTACTACACTATTATTATCATTATTATTATTATTATTATTATTATTATAGTGTAGTAGTAGTAGTAGTAGTAGTAGTAGTAGTAGTAGTAGTAATACTTATCATAGTTGTTATTTCGTATTACTATATTATATTTACTACATTTTATATATTTATTTATTTAATTAGTTGAAATTAATTGATTTTTATTGTTTAAAATTACCTTCGATCATTCATTAGTGATTTTATGTGATTTTGTGTATCTAGAGATAATTTTATTGAACTAGGGCTTTATTAATATCATGGTAAATTTTTAGAGTTTTACAATCTTTGGGTTTTGGGTTTATTGTTTTCTTATGTGACTGAGGTTTTGGAATCGTATATTAGGATTTTTCATGCTTATTTTAGGTTTCGAATTTAAATTTAATCAATTTTTAAATTTATTCAGTTTTGTTAATTAGGGACACATCTACGATATTTAAGTTCAACACTACATCTAAAAGGCTAAATTTACAGGGTTTACAGTCTTCTCCCCTTACAAAAAGTTCAATCCCTAAAACTTGTTTGTAGAGACTTTATTGTCCTAAAATCCTTTATAATACCTTTCAACTTGCACTTATGATATGAATATCTACTTAAGGATTTCGTATGTCCTCATCAAGTTCTCCATCAGGCCATAATACATAGTTGTCAAGACAAATTTTTTACTTAAAATACTCCAAAGTATTCAAGCATTCCTCTCAAATTATATTGCACATTTACACAAAATTTAGAAAAGTTAACGTTTGAGTAGTTTGCTTATTTGACAAAATCTGAGATGACCTAATCACTCTATTTAGGTGTTGAATAATACATAATATATATGGTATGGCATCTTGCTTCGTAGAGGGACTTATTTCAAAACCAAATTGATCCCTAGCAATTTAAAATGATTCTTCACTAGTGCGTTAGTTGATCTTTTATTTTTTCATTTCCAATAACTTGACAAAAGACATTATCATCTTCTATCACTTTCTATAAGAGTCTTCCTAATAGATTGTGTGACCAACTTTTGGTTTGCTTACCTCTCGGGACAAGAGGCAAAGGCATGTCTATGATCACCATAATTGTAGCATGCCTTACTTTTTATGGGGCATTGTTGGTTCCTATATTGTCCTTTCTCCCTACAAATGAAACACTTATTTTGCAATCATAGGCAATTCCTTGGGTAATGTCAACGACCACCATTTAGCATCTTATTTTAATTGTCTTTTCCACCATTGACTTATCTATATGTTACCTTGATATTTCAATCGACCTCTTTCTTTTATGGCTCGAATCATATTCTTCTTGAATTTCTTGCTTGAATTCACTCTAAGTGATAGGTAGGGGCAAAGCCTTAAGTCTCACTAAGCTTTGGCATTGTGTCGTGACATAAATGTCCCATATATTAGCTTTAGGCCCTCAGGAATTCCATATGATTCAAATGATAGCTTGATTTGAGCCAACCAATCTGTTGCTTCAAGGGGATCATTCTTCTTACCTACAAAAGGAGTTATTCACTTTGACAAAATAAAAAATGCCTCCTTAAGCAATTCCAATTCTCTTGGGTTGTTACTTAGATAGTCCCAACTACCTTAGTCTTGTGGGCTCAGGTAGGTACCATGATCCTTTATTTCATCCATAGGCCTATTCTAGTAATATTTCTACGTGTTAATATCATTTAATAGTTCATATATTCAAATTATCATTCATAACATTTAATCATTCTCACACTAATCAATGCTTTCACCTTATTAATCACCACCATTCTATTATCAAAAGTTGATTTCATGATTCATATATTTTTAAGCTTCTTTATAGATAACTCCAAGTTATCAAGCAACTATTACCCTTAAGGCTTGTTTATTGTATTAAGATTACATCAACTGTATGTCTTGTACAAAAATTCTAGGCATTACAACCAAGGACGAGTTATTCTTTAAGATTTTATGTAATTATGCTTCTTAGTCTCCCATTGTTTCACAATTATGTCATGTGTAGAGCTTACTCTCATGTTAGGTATTATTTCTTAAGGTTTTCATCATATGGTTTGAGTATTTAGGAATTTTTGCTTACAATTGTTATCTACTCTCTTTTACTCTATTGCACTTAGGTATGATACTTCCCTATTGCCTATTTTCATTCAAGGCTTCACCTTACATTCCTTTTTTGGTTGTTTCAAAACCTAGATTCTTACTGGATATTATCTTCTTTCCTGATAACTCATTCTTATCTCGTCATTACTTAAATATTCCAATCTACAACAATTTTGCAACTATCATGCTTCACCTTGATCTATACTTAGCTATATGGTCCATTTTATATGATCCATTCTTCTTATTCTACATATTTATCCATATGCCTTGTTATAGCTTGCTCATTTTATCATAGAGTCCTACATTCCTTTAGGCCACCATATGATTGTAGTCTGTATCTAAATAGTCATTAATTTTTAGAATCTCTTGACTTAGTAAATAAGCTTTTGAAGCATTAGAATCCACAAACCAAAATTAGATCTTAATCCACTAGAATAGATTTAATCACCAAAATATATTTAATAACATTACAATCACCTAAAATATTGGATAAAATTTATATCCATATAATGTCACCTCATGATTCAAACTCATCAAGCTATTCAATTACTAAATTAGATTTGCAATCATCTATTATAACACCTTTTTCAATTTCCACCTACTTTATTAAATTTCCAATTTGGAATTTTGTCGAAATCATCAAAACTAACAAACCTCTAAACAAGATATTTCAAATTTTGAATCCAAAATTGAGATATCCCTACATTCTAATCTCCAATACATATATTTCTTCTTAATTCAACATAATGGGGATCGTTTCCTTATGTTCCATTTTAGCACTTGCTCCTTACATCCTTAGTTGGACACTTGAAAGTTCCATTTATGTGCCTTTTGGGGGCAATCTCATCAATGACATCTTAGTTAAGGAGCAATTCAACAATTAGCAAGTATACGTACGTATAAAGGGGGAGATAATATGTATAGGTGATGCTACATATAGTATATAATCTAGCGATCTATGTCTTTTAATCTTTAATCTTGATTTCTACCCATGTTCTACCTCATCTTACCATTTGATAGGTTTTTCTTATCTTTAACAACCTATAGCTTTGATACCACTTTTGTTAGGACCTTAAAGGGGGGCATAATAGGAATGCTTAAAATTTCTATACCACATGTATATCCATGATATAGAAACCGCCTTGCAAGTCAAAGATTATAAGACTCTAATTAATTACTCATTATGGCTTTTGAATTTAAATTGTTAACCTAACATAAAATATAAGTAACTATATATGCCTAACATTCTATAGTCCGTTAAAATTGTAATGAATCAGTATTCTCTGTAATATAATAAAATATTGTAAATCAATTTTATAATTTACAAGAATTTTGAAATGATATAGAACCCTAGCATATGAATGCTTCGTACATAAGATGTTTCTATACCAACTCTACATTTCCTAATTAACCCTAACATTCTCTTACATATCCTAGATTTGCAGTCTGCACTCGAAATTTATCCTAATCTCAACTTAGATGAACATACAAAAGAAACTGCTAGGGAGTAAACTACACTAACTTATTGAGAAATCCCTCCTATTTTACTGCTAAGCAGGCTATCAAACAATTAATTAACAAACATATGAACGCATGAATGAGCAATATGCCAATCAATATATGTAATTGACTAGGTGCTACATACAACTTCGAATTTAATGCCCTTTAAAACTAGGGTTGGAGATTCATTGACACCAAATCACAATTAGGTCTTAGCACCTTAGTTTTTTTTACCATATATTGAAATTCTCTATTTCACAAAAACTATTTCCATTTCCAAAATGCATTAGTTCACACATTCCCAAGTTTAGTAATGAGGTAGCTTCTACAATCCACTTTCACATCCTACAATAGAGGTTTCTAGGCTTAACCTTCAGTCAAGCGGTTAGCGTCTCTAATGCTTAGTAAGCTTGTAGGCCAAGGTAAGAACATGTTGTACAAGTACACCATACTAAAACACATTAATTCAATATATAGAAACAACCCCCGTATGACCTCTATTTACCTCTACATAAGGTGATAGTAGGAATAAATAATGCAATACATAGTTGATGCATGATCCATTCAATTGAAGATAAGTAAAATATAATTAAAACAACTTATTGGGTAATCAATCAATATCAGCAAACCATCCAAATTATGTAGCCATCAATTCTTCAATTACCATATTGAACAACATTTTGCATAACAAACAGGTAATATTCAACCACATGCATATCCTAAACCCTAAGCATTGAGCTATTAATATATGTAATTTAGGTACATTAAATATAAGCATGAAATAAGTATAGAGTCATCGAGAATACCCACTAAACAAAAGCTACTATGAGTTGTACTAAGCAACGAGCAGGTTGCCCTCGTGGTTAATATCTCTTGATACATAACAATAAAAGAAACCTATTGAGTATCTAGATATAGTGCTAAATAGCCTAATAAGCTAACTATCTAACTTATGATTCATGTTTCCATTTAGACTTTGTATCTCATGTAACCTTTTCATTTTACTTTTTACTTTTACAATCTTATAGTCGATTCTTATCAAGTTCAAATATATTTCTTTAATGATATAATTTAGTTATAACTTTGAATGATGCTCCTCATTGCTTATCTTATTTGTTGTAGTAACTAGAAAATATTATTATACCATATAAGTAATAATAGATACAACTTAATAAATATTATACTAGTTTAGATTTTTCTCACTTTTTATAAATGTCGTATTAGTATAATATTGTGTTATCATTTAACTGTATTGCCTACTTATAGTGGGATAAATAGTAGTATGGCAATATAAGTTAGACAAAGTACTCGAGCTAGGTGAAAAATATTGAAATCATATGTTTAACAAATTGCAAAACTTTAGCTCAATCATATTGTAGTATCATGCTAAGATCATATCACGCATGTATGCATACATATACTCAAATTACTTCTTGTAAGTATATGAACCTATATATTGTTCTCATCATTATTGATATCATTATTCTTGTGATTGTTTTTTTTATTGTTATTAGTATTATTGTTGTTACTACTACTACTACTATTGTCATTATTATTATCAGTAGTAGTGGTAGCTATTATTGTAATTATTTCATATTACTATATTATAGTTATTACATTTTATATAATTATTTAGTTGAAATTAATTAATTGTTACTGTTTAAAGTTATTTCTGATCATCCGTTAATGATTTTATGTGATTTCATATATCTAGTAATAATTTTATTGAACTAAGGCTTTATTAATATCATAGTAAATTTTTAGAGTTTTACAATCTTAATGTTTTAGGTTTAGAGTTTTCTTTCGTAATTGAGGTTTTTGAATCTTTTATTAGGACTTTTCATGCTCATTTTTGGTTTGAAATTTGAATTTAATCGATTTTTAAATTTATGAAGTTTTGCTAACTTAAGGAAATATTTATAACCTAAGCTCGACACTATATCTAAAAGGTTATATTTATGGGGTTTATAGTTATTATTGTAGTTGAAGAACTATAGTAGTGGTTGCTGGTTATTGTACTTAAGTATCAGAGTAGCAAGAATTGAAGAGGTAATTGTTGTCATATTGTAGTAGCAATTGTTGTTTATCAGGTAAAATGGTGAACATTGGAGTTCTAGCAAAAAATTTATTATGTTATAGTGAGGATGACAGAACCTAGTGTGAAAATTATGATTAAGGACAATGAGATTGACACTTTAGGAAGAAGCTGTTGTATAGAATAGTCTCCTAAATCTACTAATGAGTAAATAGACTACCTTACCAAGTTGATGGAAAATATGATGGTGGTGATGCAAGGATCTATGGCTTCTTGTACCAATGGAGGTCGCTACAGTGCAGGTCCAACTGATAGGACTCCCTTAAAGGAAAACCCAATTGATTACAAAGCTAATAGAACAAAATTTGAAGTTTTACAAAGATGAGGGAACTACCCAGCAAGTCATATATGAGCAAGAGGAATTGAACAATGAGTCAATGAGAGAATAGAAGCAATTGATGACAAAGAAATTGAACATGAAGAATTCTATAGGGCATATGATCAAGCACCCTAATAAGGAAGATATGCTATCTGGTCGATCTAAGTTAATTTTCCTATTTAGTAACCCTGAAGAAGACTTGATTGACCTTCTCATCAAAGCATTGTTCTTGAAGACATTGGTGAAGTTGAAGCGGAGTTAGATGATGAGCATTATGAGGAGCATACTGCTTAAGTTCCTAAAAGCATTGAAAATGTAAAGATTCAATTTTTGAGTAAGTAAGGGAGTAGAAATGCTAACGAGTACATGATTAGGAAAAGTGAGTAGATAAGTTATTTGATTGTTATCCCTATGTAGAAGAAGACAAGATTCTAGTTGCCACCCTAGAATTCATTTGGTATGCTCACATGTTATGGAAAAAGATACAAATGATGATGAAGAGAGAAGGCCGTAGTAATGTTTGTACAAAGGATGAAATGAAGAGGATCATGCAATATAGATTCATCCTTGAATCGTATTACAAGGATACTTTTGCCAAACTACAAGAATTAAAACAAGGAACTCAATCCATTGATAAATATATCCATGAGTTTCAGATGCTTATGATCAAATGTAAGGTGGAAGAACCTTATGCCTGATAAGAGGTCAGGCAAGAGATGAGAAGGAAGGAAGGAATTTGAAAAGGGGTAGACCTCAAGAAGTAATACCAGTATGCTAAAGTGCTTTAAGTGTAAAGGCTTTGGACAAATAACCACCTAATGCCTAAAATGATGAACAATGGTCATTAAAGGAGAAATTTTAACCTTTGAAGTATATAGTATTGATGAAGAAGCAAGTGAAGTTGTGAAAGGATTAGAAGAGAAAGTGAAGATGGATACTATAATAGATTACATTTATCTAGAGGATATATACTAACATTGGTTGCTCACTAACCTCTAAATGTGGAATAATCAACGAGAAAATCTATTTCATACCTCATGTCAGGTAAGAGACCAATTGTATGCATTGATTATCAATAATGTTAGCTATTATGCTTGACTTTTTTGCTTTTATTTTCCTTAACCCATTTAATACTAACCATCAACTAAGAATTAAGAAAAATTCGATTTTTTTTTTAATTTTGAAAACTTTTTAGAGTCGCTAGCCAATTAGAGTTAGGAAAAATGGTAAGTTATGATTAATTGGATAGATTGATTTTAACATAAGCACTAGTTCACAAGAAAATAAATTTTAAAAATTGATTTGAAAACCCAAAGATTTTAGATTTGGAGACTAAGTTATTAAACCCTGAATGGGTATCACTTTTAACCTTTTGAATTTATTTTTTTTTATTTTTTTTTCAAAATACCCTTTTGAAAGAGCAATTCCAAATTTATTGATAAATAAACTTAATTTTATTTACAAAAAGGAGAAGAAAATAATTACAAAAGGGAAAAAAAATCCTTATCTTAAATCTTCCCATAAATACCTACATATCTTCTAGTAGGGATCAAACTTCCTATAGTTCAGTTTTTATAAAATCTTATTTTTTTTTTCTTTTTTAATTTTTGGAAACAATCAAGTTTACATTTTTATCTATTTTTTTTTGTTTAAGGAAAATTCTAAAAGAGACCTAATTTGTTGCTTTATTTTTAGAAATTTATAAAAATGAGTCCTAATTTTTGAAAAGGTTTTAATGAATGAATTTTTTTTTTACAACAATTTTTTTTCTAGGTGAGAAAACTCTTTTCTTTTTTTCAATGATTTTTTTAGAAAGAGAGGAAAAAAGGAAAAAAGAAAAAAAAAGGAGATTTGAAAAAATAAAGTTGTAAGAAAAAATAGTTAAAAGAAAGCACTTTATTATGTATTTCATCTTCCATTTTCCTTTTTTTATTTCCTTTTCTTTTAATTTTTTCATTTTTTTTCCAAAAGACAATAAAAAAGTAAATAAAAGATGGGCAAGGAAACAAAACAAGAGAAATAGGGTCAATGCTTACGGGTTAGGTTAAAATGTGCTTTTTGAGTGGGTTTCGAGTCGACTTCAAGTCTTCTGACCTAGTCAACTATCTTGCATATGCACTATGCAAAGGATGAAGCAGGCAATGGCAATTTAGGCAGTTCTAAGGTGATATTTTGTAGGAAATCACATTTCCATTGATTTGTATTGAAGATAAGGGGTGTAGGAGTGATGTCTCAACCAATGGTAGCAGTTTTTGTAGTTTCATAGATAAGTCGACAATAATAGTAGTAGGTGACACATGTGGTGGTTGATTTGAGCTCAAAGAGGGTTTTGACATATTAAAGACCTAGCTCTACCTATTGGGTGTATTTAGGTAATATAACCAATACGTTCCACTAAAATTGGACAAAATCTACATGGATGAAATCAAGGAAATTATTTTATCAATTTATTAAAATGATTTCACATAGAATTTTTGTGTTGTTTTACTGTTATAAGGTTCAAAATTTTGAAGGAGCAGCTCGAATGATTATCTTGATGAATTATACATGATTTTATTTGATATAAAGGGAAATAAAAGGTATTTTATTAAAAATTAATTGGAATTCACATTTATGGAAAGATATAAAGGGAGCATGTGCTAAACGACAACTCATATAACCAGGAATACAAATCATATCCTTCCATTTAATTGTTATTGCTACCAAATATGGAGGAAAAATTTTTGAAAGCTACCTTTGCATATTATTCAAACATATTTCAAGCTAAGAATCAAAACAAAAAACAAGTCTACATGCATTCTTGTCCAGAAAAGTCAAATGGCAGGATTTTTTTTTTTCCTTCAAGCTTTAACGGGTAATTTTTCTAAAAGAATGGAAGCTTCACTTGGTAATTTAAATCACAATATCTCTAGCTAGTCAAATGGCATTTAATTGAATAAAAATTAAATCTTGATAAAACAAGAAGAAGATATAAGAGATGTCAACATTCATTATTTTTAAGTGGATCCAACGTTCTTTTATAGAAGGAAAAAATATTTATTTTTGGGATAATGATGAGTAATCAAGCAATAAGAGACCATCTCTTGAAGTTTAGAATGTTTATCGGTTTAAAATTCATATTTATGACAATCAATATAAGGGGGATTAAGAACAATAGTGATATACTTTCAATATTCAAATAAGTTAAAGATTTTTGGGAAATTTCTATAATAGCTCTATCACTTCTTGCTTAGCATAGAATGGACCATCACATAAGAATACCTGTTGAAAACTTAACTCAACCTGCTACTTCATCAAAAGACAACATTGTTTACATGATAAAAGGGTTGCTACATCAAAGTTCAGCTAGATATTATGTTCCAACTTATGTATACAACATAATATTTACATCAAAACATAAACTAACTTTTGCCTTTGTTATTTTCACAATAATAGGATTCTTAACTTAGTACAAGTTCCATATAAAAGTTACTGAATCTAACTCATACTCTCCGTATATATATCCTCCCCTAGTGTTAAGCCATTCATGATGTAGTTAACCTGAAGATAAAACATTTTATCTCCGTAGCTACTGAAATTAACTGAGAGGGGATAACAAATAAAATAATATAGATAATATGATAGATAATGTTTCATATCACAATAGAACCATTTCAATCATAAATTGTAAGTTCAACTTCACATATGCATCAACCTAACTAGGCATTTACTGCTATCAATGTATTACACTATGCTCATGCACGTGGCATGCATCAGTATTGATGTCCTATGCCCTCCAATCTTCTTTCGGTTAATAGACATTACCAAGCATTTGGATACAATATCCAATGATGCAAGCACTATAATGAAATGAACCGAAAAGAAATAGAAGAAAAACTAACAAAATCCAGGTAGCTACAAAATAGATATGATGCACCACTCGATCTTACTAGGCCTATAATACGCCAGATATGACACACCAGTTCGAATTGAAGGGTCACTTGCCACTATTCCTTATTAAAAGGAATAGATAAGAGTTGAAGGGTAACAAGAATACTAAGGTTGCTTAAAGGTACTTGATTAATCTAATGTTGATGATTCTTTGGCGTACAAACAAATAAGGGTTTATATACCCGTCCACTAAGGCTATTATACACGTATGAAGAGACAAAAAAAGGGATCTTTATAATTAGGTTACATGAAACATATTAAAAGGGGTAAAAGTGACAAAGAATATTAGAAAAAAGAAAGAAAGGATCATTCTAGATGTCATGTTAGAAGACATGTGTCGCTTGGTGGCTAGACATTAGGAATATGATATAAGATAGACGGACACGGGGAAGTATTGCAGTCAGGGGCCGACCTAATCTAGATCAAGTCAAGGGCCGATCAATTTGGTAAGGAAGCTAATTGAATTAAAGTCAAACGCTAGTGGTCGGTTAGCGAGCCCAGCTCGACTAGTCTTGGGCTGTCTTCTGGATTAGGGATGCATTGTTGGGTAAGAGCATGTTGGATATATGTGAGGATCTGATAAACAGGTTAGCAGGAGATTAGCTTGAGGTAGGAATCCTTGTCTAGGCTATGGCTTAGAGCTAATATCCTCAGAACGAGTCCTTGGAGTCCTTTAACTTGGCTTCTCACGATTGGTCTAGAGGGTTGATTCCCATTATTTGCCTAGGGGTCTGAAGGACTTGTCCTCAAATCTGAAGTGGTTTTTGCTCGCAAGGCCTTCTTCCATTGGCTGCTGAGTGTAGATACCTAATTTTTGCCCCTTTGTAATCCTAATTTTTTATTATTGTCTGATTTTATTTTACTTTACAAAAGGGTCTTAGTTCAAAAATAAAATATATATATAATAATAATAAAATAAAAGATAAAAATAATAAAAATTAACAAATGATGAAAATACCAAAAAATAAATAAATAATAAAAGGAAAAAATTATAAAGAGTTTTGTAGATTTTTAGGAAGTAACTTATATTAGGAAGTAATTTATATTAGGAACAAATAAGTTTAGTTTTAGTTAGTACAAATAATTATTTTAGGGAATCAAGTAGTTTAAATACAATTTAATTGTACTAAATATCAAAGCGCAGGCCAATGGCCTAACAGATAAGCATTGAAGTATTTGGATTGGATTTAAATTGAGGTCTTGGGTTCGAGCCTCAACAAGCACCTATGTTTGTGAGATAAAAACGGAATTCATATCTAATTAAATCATTTGAATTTAGTTTGATCTTGTTAAATTAGATTTAAATAAAGGGAGGACCTTCATACAATAGTAATTCAATCATCACCAAACAACACATGGAGACTAAACACAGTCCCATGAACTTTACCGTCATACTCCTTACGAACACTACAGAACTCACATTGTACGGTCCACAGAAATTCACACCCTCCAGTTTCAACCACATGACTTGTCCTAACAGCAGTCTTTACGCGTCTGCGATTAGTCCGAATACATGCAACCATTGCTCCATACTCTCACACAAGACCAACCTCAAGACCAATCAAGCTCCACCGACGACCCTGGCACATCCGTCCCCCACTGCGACCAGCCATAGCAAGTGGCTATATTACGTGAGCAGAGCAAACTCAACGAACGCAGATGTACAACATTGATGTCCATTGTGCATCCTATCCACAACAATGGCAAGTTTAAGTAGCTCCTTCGCCAACGTCCATGCTAAGCCAGTCCATGACTCGTTCCCTCTCTCACACACTCTAAGTCGTGCTTCATCACTATCTATGACAGCGTCCCCTGTATGACACGATTTGAAGTCTACGCAGCAATGACGACACAAATCACTGCACCTTATACAGTGCACAAGTTCCTTACCACCAGTCTACACATACTAAAACCAACGCTAGCAATCCTACTATCAATCACTGTCCACACCGCTGCTGTACACACGAGAGCGATCAACTCCAGTGACACTCCACGACTAAAGCTCTTCACTGCACGTGTTCAAAATCTCCGCATCACGTCACTTCGATCAGCATACGATAATCTTGTTGCAGCATACCATAATTACCGGCTAATTCTCCAACAAACGTGCGATCACCATCTACGTTGCTGTATTCATCCTCCTACTGGCGATCAGACGGGGTCTTGAAGAGGAGTACGTTCCTTAGTCCTTCAATGACAATTAGGTTTGGTTCAATTTTTTTTATATATATTTTATTTTATTGTTTTATTATTTAACTATTATATTAAATTGTATTATATTATATTCTTATATGGTATATACAGATATGTGATTAGAACAGGATATGTTTTTTAGTATTAATTTTCTAATGTTATTTAGATTAGATAAGGATTTAAGTAAAACGGTTATTTAAGCATAAGTATTTAGATAAGGACATAACATTAGATTAGGAACCGTTAAGATTGGTTTTTATTACATATATATGCTATTATATTAATTATACTTAATTAGTTAACATAATATATAATATATGTATTTGTTAATTCAGGAGTTTTGGTATTAGTTCTTATACCAGTTTATCATATGAAATTAATTTATTTTGATAGATAGTTGTATATATTAGTTTAAGGATTGCTAGGATTGGTCATATCTTAAGATTTGGCTTATCACATAGAAAGTTGTTTCTTTTTTCTTTAAATAAAAATTAATAAAAGACCCTTTTAGAGTTAGGGCCCTTTAGGATTGGTATTATTTTTTTTTTGTTTTATAAAACAAAAACACTTAAGAGTTAAGGCCTTTTTAGATTTTGTTTGAATAAAATAAATTGGTAACAATGTAAATTCAGTCGGTTTTTGAAAATTAAAATAAATCAACACATTAAAGATTTTTTGGAAAGAACTACGATCGTCTAATCCCAGCTAGCGGGTATGTAGGTGCCTTCAGGGCGACGATAAAATACGTAGAAACTTAGGTCCTTTTTTTCTCTCTTTTGATTTTATTTATTTATTTTTTAAATATTATAGCTAGAAGAATAATCCTAATTTCGGTAAATAAATAGTAGTACTTACTAGGGTTTAATAGGTTAGCTCCTGAACTTAGAACACTCTGATTTTTCATTCAAATTGAAATCAAAGACTAGTAGTCAAATCGTGATTATTCTACCCAATTGGTTACAGTTTCTTTTCTAATCCCGACTTTAGTCGGGTGGTGACTCCAAAATTTATTTTTAATAAAAAACCGGAATTTCTTCATTTCTTTAGTCGAGGATTAATATTAAATGGGTTAGGGTTCAGTATTAATCAATAAATGGGAAATTAATTTTTAAATACAAGAAATTGAAAAATCTGGCTTGATAGTGAGGAATCAAATTGGATACATTGAAGGTAGAGGAAACACTATGGTCATCAAGTGACTCGATTTGGTAAGGGTTGCAGTTGATCTTCTTCAGGATCTTAAATGGTCTATTAACTTGGGGAGATAGTTTACTCCATCTCAAGTCTGGAAATTGCTCTTGGTTGAGGTGAATCTAAACAAAGTCTCCAGGTTGGAAAGAAATAGTTCAATGACCTTAGCTACCAATCTCTTATTGTCTCTAATTGAATGTAGCAATCTTCCTAGTTAAGACAAGAGTAATGCATGCAGCTCTTAGGCTCGATCGACTCTGGATTAACTCTTGTTAGTAGCTTCTAAGGTACCGATTATGTCTAGGGGAATTGCAAGAGTAAGGCCATAGATGACCTCGAATGGGGTCTTCCTAATAATGCTATGGACGGTTTAGTTATATGCAAACTCCACAATTGGTAGGCATAGGTCCCAATCCCTTAAGTTCTTCTCTACAACAACTCTGATTAGATTACTTAGCATCCTATTTAGCACTTCAATCTAACCATCTATCTAAAGGTAGCTACTAGAGCTGAACACAAGTTTAGTCCTAAGTCTTCTCCAAAGAGTCTTCCAAAAATAGTTCAAGAATTTTGTGTCTCAGTTTGAGACAATAGTCTTCGGTACCCCATGTAATAAGGCAATCCCTGCAAAAGCAAATCAGCAATATATAAAGCATCATTAGTTCGATGGCATGGAATAAAGTGCACCATCTTACTAAAGCAATCCACTATAACAAAAATAGAATCTTCTCCTATACATGTTTAGGGCAACCTTAAGACAAAGTCCATATTAAGGTCAACCCAAGGTAAGGTTGCCATCGGCAAGGACATATACTCTCCATGAGGCTCTCTCTTCCCCTTAGCTCGCTTGTACATCTCATAACAACTAACTACCAGACTAATTAAAGTTTTCCCTTAATAGATTATCTATCTTGGTCTCCCTAAAATGACTAGATAATCCTCCACTTTGAGCTTCCCTAACCAATAGCAAATACATAGAGCAATTCAGAAGACATAGCCTGCGATCCTTGAACATATAGTTGTCCTTATGATAATATCCTCCAACAACTATTCCTTCTCAACACTGTTCAACAATGGGACCAAAGTGAGGGTCATTAGCATATTGCTCAAGCCCCTTCCCTTAACACTACAAACCTTAGGAAAATCACCTCTTTTTGGTAAAACAAACACTTCTTCACATTTCCATACAACTTTTCAGCTTACAAAATGTCAAATACTTCGTGAAGATGTTGAACATGGTTATTTAGATTGGCACTATATACTAGTATATCATCAAAATATACGACCACACATCTTTCAATCAGATGGCGTATCACATGTTTCATTAACCTTAAGAATGTGCTCAGCACAATAGTATGTCCAAAAGGCATAAGTAACCATTCGTAGAGTCTATGCCTAGTTTTGAAGGCAATCTTCTACTTGTCCCTTGGTCTCATACGAATTTGATGGTAGCCACTTCATAGATCAATCTTTGAAAATATATTGGCGCCTTAAAGCTCATCCAGCATATCATTGAGCTTCAGTATCGGATATCTATACTTAATAGCAATTCGGTGGATTGCTTGACTATCAATATACATACACATGAACCATCCTTCTTTAGAACGAGCAGTGCCTATACTGCACAAGGGCTCATGCTCTCCCTTACAAAGCCTCATTCTATGAGCTCATCTACTTATCTCTTTAGCTTACCAACTTACTTAAGGTTCATCATGTATGCAAGTTGATTCAGTAAGGCCATGCTTGGCTATAGATCAATATAGTGTTATATGCTACGGATTAGTGGCAGTCCTCTAGGCAGTTCTTCCAAAAAAAAGTCAAAAAAATCATCTAGCAAGCTTTGGATCTCTTTTAGGACATTCTCCAAATCCTTCATCTCCACCAATCTCCTAACCAATAGAAACATGGGCTCATCAGCCTTTTTAGCAAATCAGAGCTCTCTTTGGCTCATAACTAAGGTCTTCTTCTTACTAGCTCGGGTGAGCTGCTTCTAGGTTTCGTTTACTTGTCATAAGGTCAAGGGTTACAAGACAATCTTCCTTTCATCCTTGACAAAAGCATAAGTGTTCTTATATCCATCGTAAGTATCACGTCAGTTGAGCAACCATAGTCATCGAAGCAATAGATGTGAAGCTCCCATTGGTATGACATCACAAACTACTTTGTCCTTATACACATTCCCATCTTTGAATAGCACTATCACTTGTTCAATAATGTGTAAAGCACCCTTATTGTGAAGCTAGTGCAGTTTGTATGGTCGAGGGTACTTTGAGGTTGGCAACCCTAACCTTTGCACAAAGGAATGTGCAACAACATTGGTATAACTTCCTTCGTCTACTATAATGGTGCACAATTGTCCCTTGATTATACATTTGGTATGGAATAAATTCTCCCTCTAATCCTCCTTAGAGTTTAGTAAGGAACTCAGGACTCGTCTCATGAGTAGGGTCATCACTTCTCCCTAGTCGGCAGAGACACAAGCCTCCTTTTCCTCTTTGACTTTGAGTTTTCTAACATCTTCTTCTATCTTAGGCTCACTCTCGTCGGTGCTGTCCACTACATCTCCTCGAAGCACCATAACATATCGGTTTAGTCACATATGTTTGAAGCCCAAGCATTTAAAGCATTTTATCTCACTAGTCTTATGTCTAGAGGTTTTCCCTTTCTTGTATGTCCTTAGAGTTGGCCTAACCTCAAATTGGCCCAGCTGACCAACTCGGCGCTGCTGTCTTGCCCAGTTCTCATCAAGTTTGTTACCCCTTTCCACCACTTAGTATGGCCTCTTCGGCTCGGCATAGAGATGTTAGCATCATACTAAGGCTCATAAGAATGTTGGCCCAAGTCAAATTGGGATATTTCTCCTCTTTGTTTTGACTCTCTATATGATCTTGATCACCTCTTCTATGGTATAAAACCTCTACATTTCTACAATGTTGCCAATCTCATACCTGAGCCCAAAAATGAATCTTTACACTATGCTAGCCTCTAGTTCTTCCACATAAGCTCGAATCATTAACATCTGGAACTCTCTTAAATAGTCATCAATAGATCAGCTTCCTTGGTGAAGCTCCTATAGTTATTCAAATGTATCTTGCAAGTAAGTTTCGGGCATAAATCTTCCTTTCATCAACCTTTTCATTTCATCCTATGTTCTAACACCTCGTATTCTATCTTTAGCTCTGGCCACATTCAAGTTCTTCTACTACATGGTGGCATACCCTATAAACTTTTTTGCAGTAAGTTAGACTTTGATGGCATCTACATACCAATAACATTCAAACACCTTCTCAACCTTCTCTTCCTAGTCTAAGTATTCATCAACATCTCTACTTCCACTGAAGGGTAGGATTGAAACCTTAGCATTATCTAGCCCTCGAGGAGCTTAGCATCCTTATCCTTGTACTTGGTAATAGTCAGCTTCTTCTTCTTCCCCAAACTCTTCAACCCTAACTCCTCATCATCTTTCTCAATCTCTTCTAACTCAAGTCTTTGTCTAGCAGCTCCTTCAGCTTGAGGGGGTCGAATTGAGCGATCAGCTCGACTGCCTTGGCTATAACTCCTCTCTTGAATATTTTCTGGTAGAATTTGTGGCAGCATTCCTTAGGGTTATTGCTTGTTATCTTTCATCATTGTAACTAGACTCTCAATAAGGTTTATGAGTCTATCTAGTTTATTGTCAATGGACCTTAAGGTGTTACTATCATTGTGACCATGATCAGGTTAAGCATCATTACTCTGGTTTCTAATAACACTTGAACACTTGAATCTAACATAGTATAATATTTCTCGTACAGATTAACAACTTACGAACAATCTCACTATCAAATGGATATGATGTACCACTCAATCCTACCCAGTCTACAATCCACTAAATAAGACATACCAGTTCGAATTAAACGGTCACTCGCTACTACTCCTTACTAAAGAGAATAGATAAGAGTTGAAGGGTAACGAGAACAGTAAGGTTACTTAAAAGATACTTGATTAATCTGATGTCGATGATTCTCTAGAATATAAACAAATGGGGGTTTATATACCTATCCACTAGGGCTACTATACATGTGATAGGGATCAATGACTAATCATTAGCTCCCGAGCTCAAAGGCCTTCTCACATAATCTACCAAGCTGTCCTAAGAGAGTGAAGTGCTAAGGAACAGTATTTTCCCCAGTCCAATCTATTGAGCTACTTTACTCTCCATGCCATCTAGAAAACAGCCGAGTTAATTAGCCCACACATGGAGTCGATCCACTCCCTTATCCCTCCTTCTCACCAGCACCCCAATCTAAGCACCAAATCAAGAAAATAACCACCTCCACAATGTTAAGGCTAAGCTGAACGCGAGTTACCCTTAATCCAACCCTTGATCCAACCCTTATCCAGCCCAAAGCATTATCGTATCAAATTGCCAACACCAGACATACCTAATCAAAGGACCACCCCTGCTTAACTCATGGTGCTGTTAGAATCACAAATTGAGTAGAACACATATGTACTATCCTTTCTTTGACACCAGTACTGTCCTTTTTTACAGAAGACATTCTTTTACATCATTTCATTTTCCTCCAAATTTTTCTCCTTTTTGTGTAGTCAATAAGGACCCATTCCTTGTAATTTCTATAACTTAGGACTTACCTTAACTGGGTACTATAAATACTTCCATAATGTAATAACTGCAAGATAAATACCTAGAAGAATATACTAAACTCTTTACTCTCTCTCTTGAGTTAAGTGTCCTTTGTGGTTATTCTTGAGCTACTCTTATCTAACGTATTCAAGTATAAACTAATAGCGAGTGACCTCCGACCATACTTCTACATCATATCAAGTGTGCCTTGAGCTTGTATTACACATTGGTGCATCATATCCTTCATCAGTACATGGGAACCCCTGCTCATCCCTCGATTATCATTTACTTTTTGAGCCATCTCACGGCTTGGATCCACTATAAACCCTGCAAATCTAGCCTTTTAAATATAGAATCAAACCCCCAAATTGTGGGTGATTTCCTGACGTCAATAGAGCAAGTAAGATTTAAAACCGATTAAAATCTCAATTCAAAACCTAAAGCAAATATAAAAAATCATAAATTATCAATTGAACATCTAATCGCATACAAAAACCTTAAAAACTTAAGTATACATAATTGTAAAAGTTTGACCCTGAACTTGATAAAAACCTCAATCATGTAGGAAAACCCTAAATTTTATCTATGCATACATATGAGAAATCAAACCCGAATCTCATCAAAACCCTAAAACTATAACTTTAAGGATATGAAGGTACTAATTCACTATAATTTACTCTAAAATCCTAATTGCTAATATATTTTTAATAAAATACTAAATCATTAGTAAAAAATCAAGATAGCCTTCAATTATTCATAAATGTATACAATACTAAATTAATTTACTAAAAACTTAGATATTGCATTATAGATCATATTTACTTTCCAATTATATAACTAGGTTAGTATTATATAAAATTAAGTGTTTAGTTGATGTTTATATTATATATAGTCAGTGTTAATATCCCAAATGGTACTTCTTCCAATAGTTATATTAACTAGCATACCAAATAATTTATATAAGATATAAATACCTAAAGAAAGATCTCATTAACTATTTTTACTAATCATTTCAATAAACACCATATTTCCTTTCATTTTCTTAATTTTTCTCCTAATTATCCTTAATTAACCTACTATGTACACAAAAATTACATGTAATTTTAAAGTGTTGACTAAAGTCAAGGGTTGACTTAGTCAATATGTTGATAAAGTCAACAAATATCCTTTTCACCTAAAGAATTCTATCGATTTCTAATGGATTCTTCTTCTTTTTGCACATGATATTTTCATTTTTTCCCCTTTCTACCCTTCCCTCTTGTTGCCACACATAGAGTGCTTTAGAACTCCTTTTCTTGTCTTTTAACTTTCCATTTGGATATTACAAAATCCCCTTTCTCTTCCCTACTTCAAAATTATAATCCTCTCTTCATCCTTTTTCTAACTTTCATTTTCACCTATCATTTCCCTCTCGTAACCAACTTAAAATCCTCACTTTAGAAATCATAAACCTCATCCATTTTAGAAAGCAAAAGAGGTACATATAACATACTTATCTTTATATTTTATATAAACTATGTTTATGATCTCTCTCTATATCTAATTGTGAAGTGAGATAGTTAATAGTTATATGTGTTATTTAGTTCTTCCAAAAATTTCTATATTATGTACATGTACAAATACATTTGGGAAATAAACATACATGTACATATATGGGTTTAGAAACACATGTACACATATGGTACACATATATTTATATGGACTAAATAGGTATATATTAGTAGAATTCATAATATAAGTATATATATACATAGGTAAGAATAAGAAACCTACTTGTACATAAGTATAAAAAGCCATATACATGAATACCTTTTATGTACATAACCTAAAATAAGGAGTAAACTAAGTATATACACATATAACTTACTAAATAAGCCCATAAGATGCAAAAATATGGATTACATGAAGCTTTTATAAGAGAGTATAGAAGGCATACGAAGATAAGTATAAAATATGTATACTACTGTATGTATATATAGGTATATGTACAAGTATAGATACAGTATATGTACAAGCATATAAGTATACATATAAGTATATTAGAAGTATGAGTATACACATAACCTGTGTATAGAATGTATAAGAGTATAAATATAAAGTATACATAAGTGATGACATAAGCATATAAATTAATAAAATATAAGATAACAAAATAAAATAATATAATATATATATATATATTCATGTACATATATGGGGCAAAATTATTATAAGCCTCTAATACACATCTTAAGTTAAATTAGTTTTAGTTAACCACAAAAATTAGTGATGACAATATAAAATCATCTAAGTGTAAGAATTTAATGGCTAATTAAACCATTAAATACTAAAATAAGATATAAAACTGTATAACAAGAATATTTAAGCTTTATAGTTAAAATTTCAGTAAATTTAATCCATATCATAAGGCATGGGTCTTAACATTCTTAACAGACATCATCATGTACATGTAAGTTCGAAAATGATGAAAAATGACTATAAGTACACAAATATCGAAAAGAGAATGAAAAGTTTACATATATTTAGTGATATGGTTCAATCGGATAAAAACTAATAGTAACCTAAGTAGAATTTGGTAGATAGATGTTTAGAACCATTAATTAATTCAATTACTTATCATCATCTTTATCTGATAATGATTAGGTGATCCTGACAAAGGTTTGGATCTTTTGACTGATTATTACGATATGCATGAGAAACGTTAAGGTCGAGTGAGTACTCCCAGTGACTCTATACTTATTTTGTGTTTATAGTTAGTGTACTTAAATTAAATGGTAATAACTTAATGGGTGGGGATTCGGGATATGCATGTACTTAATACTTATTGATTACTGTGAAAAGTATGGTTAAATACGATAATTGAGGATTTGATTGTATGATTAATTGTTACATGATTTGGATGGTTTGCTAATATTAATTGATTGCCACATAACTTGACATAATTATACATGGCTTATCTTGTATTAATACGAATCATGCATTAACGATGCATTGCATATCTTATTCCGGCCATCACTTCACACGGAGGTAAAGAGAGGCCATGCGGGGGTTGTTTATATACATTAAATTAAAGTGTTTAGTATGGTGCACTCATATAACATGACCTTACCCTAGCCTACTGGCTTACGAGGCATTGGGACACTAACCATTTAGTTGAGGGTCGAGTTCAGAAACCTCTGCTGTAGGGTGTGAGTGTAGGCTATGGGGGCCATCTTATTGCTAGACTTAGGATTTCGATGTACTATTAGATTCCTTAGAAATGGAAATGTGTTTTGCAAAATACAAAATTTAAATTTATAGTTAAAAACGTAAGTGCTAAAGCCTAGTTGTGATTGGTGCCGATGTATCTCCAACCCTTATCTCGGAGGGCATTAAAATTTGATATTATATGTGGCACCGGTCAACTGCATATATTGTTTGGCATTCTGCATGTGCATGTATTCATATGATTGTAATAATTTGTTTGACAACTTGCTTGCTAATATAGTATGAAGGATAACTCACTAAGCTCTTGTAGCTTACTCCCCAATAGTTTTTCTTTTGTAGGTTAATAGATAATTGGATATGGGTTAAAAGCCAAGCATTGAGTGTAAGTATTGAGACATTTTAGAGGTTAGAATTAGAGAGAAGTTGTTTAGTTCATGTGAAACTTTAAATGTAAATACCACTTATGTACTTAGATTTTTCAACCTTATTAAGTTTGAAATTTTAAGTCTATATTATTTGATCTTATCATTTGGTAGGGGATATCGATTTTCTACAATTCTAAGAAACTATGGGATATCAAACATCCATAGTTATTTATATTTATATGTTATGTTACAATAAATTAATTACTTAAAAATCAATAATCTTAGTGATTTATCATTTAGAGTTTTGCAATCTTTAACTTGTAACGCGATTTCCATATCATGGGTGCACATATGATATGGAAATTTTTAGGTAATCCTATTAAGCCCTTTTTAGGGTCCTGACATCTACCTCCCACCACCTTCCCTTTTTGGTGATGTGTAATATTAGGTTTATATGTTCATCCTCAAGCCCATATCATCTTAGTATTGGAGACTGATTAAATTCGAACTTGGATTCTACAACTATGATTCTTTGAGTAGTTTGTTGTTGCTCCTATGAGATAATTATTCTATTGTTAGCTTTGAAGTTTAGTAGTTGAGAAGTGTTCTATACTTTGTTTTCCCCTATTTTCAATACATAAAATAGAGTGTGGTTGACTGTTTATTTATTGTATAATTGTCATTGTGAAGTACAAGTAACCAACGTTGTTAGATTCTAGTATTCAAGGAACTTTGGGAAACCAAGAAAGTAGTATTTGACATGGCCAAGGACAGGAAGGAAGCTTCACACCTTAATCAATAGGTGATAACTTCGATAGGCTTATTAACTTGGTAGCTAATTTGGTAATTGTTGTCTAAGAAGATAGTTAGCGAGCTAGAAATAGCCTTACTAGGGAACACGAACAACAAGGGTGAAGCAATGGTAAATTTGGCTTAGCTTATGCCCTAGGTTAACTACCCTGAGCTGAAGAAGTTAGATTGGCTATATTAGAGTTAACTAGTTATGCTGCCTTATGTTAAAAGAACTTATAAGCTACCAGAAGAAGGGAAGGAGAATGAGAGCTTAGAAGTTGGAATGAAATGAAGAGTCTTACGGAGAAGGTTTGTAATGAGCCATTATCTACAAGATGCCTTCAAAAGACTACAAGAACTAAGGTAAGGAGGATTAAGTGTGGATGCTTGTTAAGGAATTCCAAATGCTAATGATTTAATGTGAAGTCATAAAGCTAGAAGAACAAACAATATCACAATTCATTGGTAGGTTGAAGTTTGAGATTGGGGATGTCTTGGAAACCCTAGATGTTAGAACACTTGATGATGCAATCTAAGCCACCCTGGTAGTAGCCAACCTACTTCGAGTAGACCTGTATAGACGGAACTAAGCAAGACCATTAAGACTTGACCTGATTAAACTACCTAAGCAAGGAGAAGGAACCCCTAAGGAAGTTTGAGAAAGGCCAGAGTTTAGGGAAGAAGACGAGTGAGATCAATTGTTTCAAATACCAAGGTTTTAGACATATGGCTACTCAGCGTCTAAACAAACTAACAATGATGATTCAAGGTGAAGTGCTAACTATTGAGGTTGACAATACTAACGAGGAAGTAGAGTTGAAGGAGGATGGATAAACCGAACTGTCCGAAGAGGAATTATCTATAGTGAAAAGGCAACTTTGTGACAATTGCTTTAGTATTGAGGAGGACAATGAGTATCAGTCTAGTATCCGAAGATGAATAGAGAGAAAATCTCTTCCATATTAAATGCAAGGTAAATGACTCACTATGCACTCTGATAGTTGATAGTAGGAGATGCACTAGCAGGTGAAATTGCTGACCATGCACTACTTGAAACCTTAAAAGCTTCATTAGCTTAGTAATAAGGGAGCCTTACAAGTGAATAAACAAGTATCTGTACCGATCTACATTAGCAAGCATCGAGATGAAGTGATTTGTAATGTGCTACCCATGAGTTCATCCCACATTCTACTTGGATGACCATGGATGTTTGATCAAACAGTTATGTATGATGGAAGGAGGAATACATGCTCTATAAAGCATGAAGGAAGAAGGGTGAAATTGAGTCTTATGACCACCAAACAAGTAAAGGTCATGCAATCCCAACTAAGTTAAGCTCTAAAGAAGGAGGCTTTGGTATTGACCTAAGATGAATTAAAGAAAGAGATAGAGCTCGAAAGACCGATCTATCTGTTGGTCTAAAGAGTTGAGATTCAAGGAGGAGTTGCCCGCTGAGGTAAACCCTACTAGAGGAATTTGCCGACTTATTTCCAGAGGAACTACCGAAGGGCCTACTCTTAATTCAAGTCATCGAGTATACAATTCACCTATAGCTAAGAGTCACATTACTGAATAAGCTTGCCTATAGGTTAAACCTTGAATAAGCTGCTGAGCTGCAAATGTAAGTAGACTACCTTATGAAGAAAGGGTATGTACATGAGTCCCTTAGCCCCTGTGCCATTCCGGCCTTCTTAGTACCAAGAAAGGATGGTTCTTAGAGAATGTATGTCAATAGCCAAGCAATCAATCAAATCACCATCAAATATAGGTATCCCATACCTTAGCTTGATGGCTTACTAAATGAATTAAGTAGAGCAAGAGTGTTCTCTAAGTTCATCCTCAGATCTGAATACCATTAGATCTAAATGCGCATTCAAGACATGACATGGTTTATATGAATGGCTTATGATGCCATTCGGGTTATCTAACACGCCGAGCACATTTACATACTTGATGAATCATGTGCTCCGAAAATTATTAGGAAGATTTGTAGTAGTTTACTTTGATGACATTTTGGTATATAGCCCTAACCTAGAGGCTCACTAAGAGCATCTTTGAAGAATCCTTGCAAAACTCCAAGCTGAACAACTCTATGCCAATCCAAAGAAGTACGACTTTTTCCAATCCGAGGTGATCTTCTTAGGTTTGTTGTGAGTGAAGGTAGCATCCAAGTCGATGATGACAAAATAAGAATAATCACATAATGGCCCCGAGCCAACCTATTCTACCGATGTGAAGAGTTTTCATAGCTTAGCATCATTCTATCACAGGTTCATAAAAAAATTTAGTATGATTGTAGCCCCACTCACCAAACTCTTTAAGAAGAATGTTGAATTTAGATGAAGAGAGAAGGAGCGAAAGATTTTTGCCCCCGTCTTAGCTTTGCCAAACTTTTAGAAGGTATTTGAAGTTAAGTGTGATGCATCTGGAGTAAGCATAGGTATTGTGCTGATGCAAGAAGGCCGCCCTATTGCTTACTTTAGTGAAAAACTTCAAGGAGCTACACTTAACTACTTTATTTATGATAAGGAGTTCTACTCCTTAATCTAAGCCCTCATGGTATGGCAACAAAATTTGTTGCCTAAGGAATTTGTGATCTCCACTGATCATGAATCTTCAGATACTTAAAGAGCTAATCGAAGCTGTCTCGGTGACAAGCCAAATAGGTCGAGTTCATGGAAGGATTTTCTTATGTTGTAAAATATAAGAATGGAAGGAACAACATAGTAGCCGACGCCCTATCAACACAACATGCCTTCCTGATCGAGTTGTAAATAAGGTTACTTGGTTTTTTAACCAAAAATGAATTATATGTTGAGGATCCACATTTTGGTTCTATTTACGCCCAATGTGAGGAAGGACGAACATTAGATGACTATCATAAGCAAGATAGATATCTATTTAGGAAGGCGAGGCTATGTATCTTGACTTGTTCCGTGAAAGAATTGCTGGTGCATGAGGTACATGGAGGAAAATTAATAGGACATTTTGTCTAGCGCCAAACTGATGAAGTACTGTCTATGAAATTTTTTTAGCCAAGAATGATGAGAGACATACAATCCATATTGGAGACATATGCAACCTACAGGAAGGTGAAGAGACAAGCTAAGCAATTACATTATTTACCCTTACATGTCCCAACTAAATCATGATTTGAGCTAAGTGCGGACTTCATGTTAGGATTGCCGAGGACTTCTCAAGGGAAAGACTCCATTATGGTAGTTATGTATCGATTTAGTAAGATAGCACATTCCATGTGTTGTTGGTGAATTTTAGGGGTTAGGAAATAGTCCTACAAAAGAGAGTAAAAATACTTGGTATTAAGGCCAGTCCGATGCGGCCACTCTGATGCCTAAGTTAGAATGGTGGTTTAGTATAGTAAGTATGAGAAGGAGAAGTGTTCCAGAGATCTTACTGAGTTTCTTTCCGGTATTTATAGATGGTTGTTGTGTCTAAGGCAATTACCGAGGTAATTGTTAAGACACATGGAGCGCTCTTGACTTAACATCTCCCTTGATATGTAGGGATAGTAAGTGGTTGTAAAATATAATCGTGCTTATGATAACTGTTCATGCTATAGAATTGAATTTAAACCAAGTTCTCAACCAACGAAACGACAAATGTAAGTTAAGCAAAAACCGACTATCAATATTTGCTCCCCAACTTCCATGTTTGAATAAACGAAAAAGGGAGTTATGTATATATATATTGTGGTAAAGGCCGAGTAGGGGGTCTTTGAATTTATGCCCAGTAACATAGGAAGTAGGATGGATCATATCCCAATAGAAAAGTCACCATTTCAAATCTCTCACCCATTTGGGAAACTAAAAAGCTATAGGCTCGACATTTGTCACATAGGTTATCATTTTGTTGTAGGCCTAATAATTGTCAAAAAGCTTTTAGCCATTAGATTTCTAACATGAGACACACATCAACAATCCATGGGAATATCATATCAGCACATTAATACTTTTAAATGCCAATTTGCAATTATGAGAACAGATCGTCCATATATAAGGCACAGTTCACAAGTAGGTTTTACTCCTTTGTTTGCATTTAAAATTTTTGCTCGTTTTCTAATCTTCAAAATCTCACTCTTTGACTTTTGTTATTTCATTTCATACAACCGTCTAGGTATGATTCGCAAAGTTGCTCATTCACTTGTTTTGTCTGATTCCAAGGCAATGGAAACTGAGGCCACTCTTCTCCCCCAAAATAAGAGTGAGGCAATGTGTTCTTCAAGCAATTCGATTGATACTATAGAGGCAAGGTGGGATAAACTTACTTGGATTAACGAGCTTCCTATGGATAATTATCTTGAGGATAAGGAAGGGAGGTCATCAGTAAGGTATCTGTACAATACAATAGCTTACTTTTGTGATTCTCTTGATGGAATCGCCAATTCTGTCGATAGAGTTCTCATTACAAAGTACAATCAATACTGACGAAATCTTCCTAGAACATGGAACTTGAGGAGGCCGAGAGACGAGGAGAGAGTATACTTTCCATAGGAATGCGAGTTCCATATATACCTAAAGTACTAGATTTTAGGCTGTGCTTCCCTTTCTCGACTTTTGTTCGGAGCTTCTTCAACTAATTTAGAGTCATGCCAAGTATGTTATCACCCAACACATATCGACTTTTGGCGGCTTTTGAGATAATATGTGAAGAGGTTGAGGTCAAGGCTACACCTAAGTTGTTTAGATTTTTCTTCACCATCGCTACTATAAGGCATGAATGTAAGTTCATGGATGGGTAAGAATTCAAGATTCACAAGTGGTATGATAAGTTCGTATTAATAGTATCTGATGAGGACTTAGACTTCTGGACCTAATGGACTGAGCTGATACATACAAAGGATCTAGATTTAATGTTAAATGATGCAGCAGCAGCGCAGAAGATTCAAGAGAGAAGCAGAGACAAAACGTTCTTCTAGGACCTCAAGAGAATTATATGACATTATGAAAATGACGAACCAATATTTTATGAAAAAAGAAGGTATGATGATGTGGTTCCACTGTACCAAGTATAGCCATGAGGAAAGTCGTTCTCGAGACTTTGGGGGAGAATAGTGACATTTGAGCCTTGATCAGCACGAAAAATGTAAGTTCATATTTTTTCCCTATTTATATTAATTGATTTACTCATCTTGTAGATATAGGTATTGGAGAGGTAAATCCTGCTAAGCTACTTACTCAGGCTAAGGCTAAGAAGTCCAAGGCTGATAAGAGGGGAACCACCTTTACAACAACTATATGGCCTGTTGTCACAAAGAGACTACTAAAGGAGGCAACAGCAAAGCATGTAGTTGTGCAGATCTCTAGTCTTACCGAAAGAGTGAAGCGGAATGAGAATATATAATTGACCAAGGTTCGTTTTAAGGAGCATCTGGTCGTGATTATTCAAACTACCATTGAGTTGAGGTTAAGTGAGTATAGAGAGACATACCTCAATGAGTAAGATGAAAATGCAATTGCTGCGGAAGGCTCATCATAAGTGATTAAGTGGCTCCAAGTGGTGAAAAAAGACTAGGTAAGGAACTTGATGGCCAATCGCCTATCAAGAAATCCAAGGGGTTAGATGAATGGGTGAAGGAGGCAATGCGTGCTAAAGCTTTCAGCATTAGTAACACCAAATTCATACCAAATAGAGGTTGGTGAGTAGTTCATCCCTTGCTGGGGCCATCAGATTTTGGAGATTGACTTAGCTTTGGGAGATAGGATGAAATCTTTAGCTTTAATGGAAGGAGTCATTCTTCCAAAAGATAAAGATATCACTAAGAAGGATGTCAATAGGGTTGGTGGTTGCAATAAGGCTCATGTTACTGCCAAATTGTATGATGTGAGTATCCATAAATATTTTCTTTCTCTAGCTCCTTTGGATAATTAACACAATTTCTTTTCCCAAATAAGTAGTCACATCCTTATAGCTTTGGATGAAGCTGATAAAGAGGTAAAGAAGGTAATATCCTCTACTATATCTATGTAATATCCGATCATTCTTAATTATAATAACTGAATTTGCTGTAGAAAGTTCAGGATACGTACAATGCATCAAAAGCCTAAACTACTACAGCCGAGAATGCAAGGATTAGAGCTGAGATGGAGGCTAGAGAGCTTAAGGAGGAACTTGCTTTCAAGAAATTGGCACAAGATCTCCCCGCCAATGAACTGTTTAGCTTGAAAGCCAAAATGGAATAACAGTACAAAGAGTCCAAAAACCTGAAGGAGGAACTGTAGAAGAAAAGGGAAGAGTGTTAGGGCTTAGGCCAGACTATTTCCATGATGAGCAATGATCAAGATAAGCTTAGGATGCAGATAAATGAGCTAGAGACTAACAACTTGAACTTGCAGAGCCATATCGCCGAATTGTAGGAGGCTATGAAGAAGGGACCTTCAATTGAAGAGGCTTTCGATATAGTCACTCCCAGTCAACAATATGAGAGGCTTCTATGCAAGAAGTTATTAGAAGGGGTTCAAGTGGCAAAGGAAGAGGTCTTGAAGCTTTATCCCGATTATGATCTCTTGTATCTCAACTTTATTGACATTGACGACAAAGTTAGTAGTACTGATGAAGACGAAGGTGATTCGATGGGTATCGTAAGTATAGATCAAAGTGATAATGAAGCTTAAGCTGAAGAAGTTACCCCCTCCGAGAAACCAACTGCTGAAGAAGCCCTAAAGAAAGATTTAAGAATCGCTTCTATTGAATTTGAGAATAGGCCATAGGATTTACCATATTGGCGTATTGCATTCTCTTATAATTAATCACTAGAATATAATCAAGGCAATGCCAAGTGTATATGAATTTCGCGTAACTGAGCTTTTACGGTTTATTAGGTTTATGCATGTTGCTTTGTGCTCTCAATTGTCAAAATGCTTTAATTCACTTCATCATTTTTCTCAACAAGTTTTATTTCACATGCCTATTGCTCCACGGCATAATTTATTTCATACACCCATTTTTACTCGGTATGTTTTATTTCATACACCCATTATTATACAATTTGTTAACCGTTTAAGTTGTGGACTAGTCGTATTACTCGGTTGTATAGTTTATTTGTATAGTTCTTCTACCGTGTTAAGCTAGAACTTAGATAAGTTTGTTTGCCATGTAGCCTAAAACTCATTCTTTTAGCAATTATAACCAAATCACAAAGAAATCAAATATATACTTTCATAAATACATCTAACAAGCACGTTGGCTTCCGCTAAATGAGTGATGGTAGATATCATTCGATATTAATTAAAATAAAATTTTAGATTCTCAGTGTTCTAAGTTCGTGGGATGATGGATCCATCCAACCTTTCTAGTCAATAAGCCTCCTCGCTAATGACTTCCCAAATCCTGATAGTATCCTCCCAATTCGCGCCAAGCTTTCCTTGATTTGTTCATGTGCCTAGCGCTTCCATCTTACGGCAAACCAAATCTTCAGGCTAGAAAACCTTGCGCTTCACTTTCTGATTGTAATATCTTACTAGTCTATGTTAATGCACTACGACCTTGGCTTTTGCGATGTCTTGGATTTCCTCAATAGTGTCTAGATTCACTATCAATCCGACTTGATTATGTAAACCCCTAAATTTTTGGATCTAGCTTTTAAAGTAGACTTAAGTATGTCAGATAATCTAGAAGTTGACTAGGCTAATGCAAGTATAAACCCTAAAATACCTAGTCAATTGTGTATAAAATTTTTCTAACCTAAATGTATGTAAACACTAAAGATTTCATTTAAAAGTGATAAAACCCTAAAACTATAACCTTAAAGACATACAAGTATTAATTTATCATAACATACCTTAAAACCCTAATTGATAATATAACCTTCATATTTTGCCAAATCATTAGTGAAAGATTAGAGATAACTTTCAATCATGCATATATATTTAGAATCCTTAAGTAATTCTTTAGAAACTAGGATATTGTATCATAGATCACATTTATCTTCTAAATATATAATTAGGATAGTATTATATAGAGTTAGTGGTATAGTTTATGCTTAGGTTAAATGTAGTAAACCTTAATACCCTAATTGATACTTTTCATGCTAATTATACTAAGTAGCCTACCAAATGATGTACATAGGACATAAATACCTAAAGTGAGATCTCATCATCTATTTTTACTAATCAATTCACCAAATGCCTCATTTCCTTAATTTTTCTCTTAATTTTCCTTAATTACTACATAATGTATACTAAATGGCATATGATTTTGGAAAGTTGACCAAGGTTAAAAGTTTGGCTAAGTCAACATGTAGGAAAGTCAACAAAAGATACTTATACTTTAGAAAATATCTAAGCCGTCTAATGATTTCTTTTCCTTTAGCTTTTCTTTCCTTTCTTTCCCTTTAATTGTCCTCCACTTCTTGTCCTTGTAGACCCCACCATCTTCTTCTTTTCAAACATAATACAAAACAAAAAGAATCAAACCCTTACCCCTCTCCATTACTGTAACCTTTCCCTTTTCCTTTCACTTTCAAATTTTCCAAATTTGTCTCCATATTTCAAGAACAAATTAAGGTATGTAATTACGTTATTATGTATTGCTTTATATTACTTATTAGTTAGGTGAAGATGTAGATTAGAAGAGTAATTATGTGTTGTGTGTATCCATGTTGAAGAAGGCATAAAGTTTCTACCTTTAGGTGTAGAAGGGTAGAAATCATGGTGAAGTGGAAGGAGATGCTTATGTATATGTCTTTAAGTATATGTACCTAAGGATATACTAGAGAAATACAAGTATAGAGACATTTATACATAAGTATTCATTATGTACATAATCTAAACTAAGACATACTAACTATACATACCTATACCATGCTAAATACACTCTTAAAACACAAAAAGAATGAAATTAGAGAAGCTTTCTTAAGAGGAAATTTTGGCATACGAAATTTGTATAAAAATACGTATGTGACCGTATGTATATATGGGTATATGTACAAGTATAAATATGGTATAAGTATATGTATGAGTATACTAGTATACATACAAATAGAGTAATGGTATAAGTATATAGTTAGTATAAGTAAACTGTACATAAGATGCTTAAGTATGACATAAGTACGAGGTAAGGCTTATGTAATTAAATGATAAGGTAAGCAATGATGAAATTAAAAGATGACATAGATGATGTAAGCGATGATATAAGCATAAGTTTATAAAATAAGAAATAAGAAGAGTACATAAGAATTAGGTACATAAATTAGTAAACCCTAATACACTTCCTAAATTAGATTAAACTTAATTAAGTACATGAATTAGTAATAGCAAGGTAAAATTCTCTAAGTATGAGAATCTAAGGGCTAATCAAATCATTAAGTACAAACATAGGATATAAATATAAGTAATAAGAATAATTAAGTTTCCATCATTAAAATTTCCATAAATTTAGTCCATATCATAACACACGGGTCTTAGCGTCCAAAACAAACATCATTGTGTGAGCGTACATCCGAAAACGATGAAAAATGACTATAAATTCATAAATATCAAAAACAAAACGAAAAAGTTACATGCGATTAGTAATAAAGTCTAATCGGATAAAAGTTGATAGTAATATAAGTAGAATTAAGTAAATAGATATTTAGAATTACTAGTTAATTCAATTACTTACTAGCGTTATTATGTCATAATGATGAAATGATCCCAAGGTAGGTAAGGATCTCTTGATTGATTACTATGACTAGAGTGAATCGCCATGGCCAAGTATGTATTTATTCTATGATTCCATGCTTGTATGTGATTGTAGGTAGTGGACCTAAATGTTATTGTTAATTGGCTATTATGTGGGGTCGAGAAATGCTTATGTATATTATTATATGCTGAGTGGTGAACTTACCTTATGTATACATAATATTTTGTTTGTTACGTGGTAGTATAGAAAATGATTGTGTATACTACTGAATGGTCATATCATATACTCAGCTCATAAGAACAAACTGGTACATGCATCGTATAGACACAATTCTGGTTATCACATCACATGGAGGTAAAGAAAGGCCATTTGAGGATTATTATTATTAATTTATTGGTTCTGTATGATGCACTCATACAAAATGACCTTCCCTTAGCATGTGGGAATACTAAGCATTGGAGGCGCTAATCGCCTGGCTAAAAGTCGAGTCTAGAGGCCTCCATTTAGGGGTAAGTGTGGACTGTAGGGGCCCACTCACGATTATATTAGAACTTTCTTTTTATGAAAATAAAAGACTTATTTGATTTAAGTATGAAATGTGGAGTTCCATAGTAAAATAAGTTCTAGAATAATACCCGGATCTGATTAGTGCTGTGTATGCTCTAACCCTGACTTCAGAAGGCGTTAAATCTAAGTTTTGTATATTGACTAGTTAACTATACATATTGTTTGACATTTTATTTGATCGTTCATTCATATGCATGAATATAATGTATTTATAACTTGCCTATAGTGTAGCTGAGGGTTTTGCTCACTAAGTTTAGGCTTACACCCCCTTAGACTTTTGCTGCAGGATAATTTGTTCGTAGAAGCTGACCGGGGGATGACACAGGTTAGCTTGGGGACTTGTGCTAGAGCAAGCCATCTTATATATTGGGAGAGGATAGATTACGTAAACTCTTATTTATGTACTTTTGTTTTAATAGTAATATAGACTTAGATGTAATAAATTACTATATATTGTGTACGTTATAGTTTAAATTTTATATAAATATATTTGTTTGACGATATTATATGGATCTGTATGTTCTTGGAAAACTAGTGGTTATATAGCCTTATATATTGTGTGAAGAGTTCATGATTGGAAAGGTAACCAATCAGAGGTTCTTCGTACAGTATACGGTATCTACCATGACTATGCCATCCTCAGTTCGTGATAGATTAAGCATAACGTCAAAATTATGTGTACAAATATTAGGGAAGTCTAACTCAATCAACAACATGGCTTCAATGCCATAAGCCAACTTAAATGGTTCCTCTTCCATTGAGGTTCTGTGACTGGTTCTATATCCCCATAAGATGTTCAATAGTTCGTTGGCTTACTTCCCCCTAACTTGATCCACTTTTCACTTTAGGTTGTACAGTATGATCTTCTTTACAGCTTCGACTTATCCATTTATCTGTGGGTACGCCACAGACATATAGTTCAGCCGAATGCCGTACTTTTCGCAAATTGTTCGAAACTTATTGTTGTCAAACTATGGGCCATCATCTGTAATTATCATATAGGGAACTCTAGATCTAGATATGATACAAGTAAAGACAAAAGCTTCCACTTTCAACTAAGTGATCTTTGTTACAGCCTTGGCCTCAACCTACTTGTTAAAGTAGTTTACGGTGACAATGACGAATTAGCTTTGGGTGGTAGACTTGGGAAAAGGTCCAAGACTATCTAGCCCCTACTGGGTGAAAGGCTAAGGACTAGTTAGGCTACATAATTCACTTACAGGTGCTTTACTCGTCAACTTGTGCTTCTGGCATTAAAGACACTAATGGACAACGTCCGTCGCATCTTCTTTCATAGTCGGCTAATACTAGCTGAGTTGCAGTGCTTGAATATACAATGTTTATGCCTTCACATGATTATTACATATGTCGCCATAAAGTTCAGATAATACCCACTAGGCATCCCTTAAGGAAAGGCATCAAAGGTAAGGTTAGGATATGCTAAGCTTATACAATTGACCATCAATCAGCATGTAGTTTGCAGCCTACTAAGTCAATCTTCCCACCTCCTTTTTGTTGTCAAGGATAGAACCTTCTTTTAGATAATTCACTAAGGGATCCATCCATGATTCTTCTTTTAGGTAGGAAGCTAACTTACAACTTTACGAGAGATTGGACAAGCATTTCTATGAGAGAAATTCGACAAAAAGTTTCTTGTTCAACTCAAGGAATGCCGTATTAGCTAACTTCGACAGCTTGTTGGCAACAATATTCTTACTTCTCGGAATTTTGTGAATCAAGAAAGATAGGAATTCTTTTGCGAGCGTTTATACTACCAATAGGTACTTGCTCATCTCTTCTTCTCTTGCCACATAACTTCCAGTACCTGATTTACTAATAGCTGGGGATCAAAGAACACTTCAAGTTTCTTGGTACCTATTTCTTTAACTAGTTTCAATTCGGCAATTAGAGCTTCATACTCTACTTCATTGTTACTAGCTAGGAATCTAAATTTCAAAGCATAATGAACTTTGACAATATGGGGGGCTTGGAGAACCAGGCTTGCATTACTCCTTTCTTGTGTCGAAGGACCATTAACATAAAGAAACCAGGTAGGTTTCTTAACAATCTCCATACAGTCTTCATCCCCTGTGAATTCAGCCATAAAATCTACCAGTACTTGGGCCTTTATTGCTGTTCGGGGTTTATATTGTACACCATGGGTACTAAGCTCCAAGGCATATTTCATCATCCTCCTCAAGGAATCAGGTCTCTACAATGCTTACTGTAAAGGTTGATTGGTAAGGATAACAATCTGGTGAGCTTAAAAGAATTGCTTTAATTTTCTTACTGAAAGAACCACTGCTGTCACGAACTGAGGATAGCCTAATCGTGGCAGACGCCATATACTGCACAAAGAACCCCTAATTGGTTACCCTCCCAATCAAGAACTCTTCACACAATATACAAGGCTCTACAACCATTAGTTTCCCAAGAACATACAGATTCACATGATATCATCACATTAACATATTTATATAAAATTTGAACTACAAAGCTTATATTATATAGTAAGTAAGTACATCTAAGTCTACAATACTAATAAAACAAAAGTACTTGCGGTAAGGTCTACATCAACTGTTCTCTCAAAACACAGGATAGCTCACTCCTACCCAAGTCTCCAAGCTAACATGTAGCATCCCTCAGCCAGCCTCTACAAATAGGTTATTCTGCAACAAAAGTCTAATGGGGTGTAAGCTTAAGCTTAGAGAGCAAAACCTTCAACCACATCACAAGCAAGTTATAAGTACATTATATTTACGCATATGAATGAATGATCAAACAGAATGCCAAACAATACGTATACTTAACTAGTTCATATACGTAACTCAGATTTAACACTCTCCGAAGTCAGGGTTGGAGTATACATGGCACCAATCAGATCTGGGTATTATACTAGAACTTTCCTTACTACGAAACTCCACACTCCGTATTCAAATCAAATATGTCTTTTATTTTCATAAAAAACCAAGTTCTAGTATAATCATGAGTGGGCCCCCGTAATCCACACTCACCCCTAAACGAAGGCCTCTAAACTCGACCCTTAGCCAGGCAGTTGGCGCCTCCAACACCTAGTGTTCCCGCCGGCTAGGGTAAGGTCATTTTGTATGAGTGCACCGTACAGAACCAATAAATGAATAATAACAACCCCTAAATGGCCTCTCTTTACCTTTGTGTGATGTGATGGCCAGAATTGTATCTATGCGATGCATGTTAATGCATATTCCAATTTCTTTTTATAAGCTAAGTATACTTAAGTTCAAATTATGTTGTGACCATCCAATAGTATACAAAATCACTTTCTATACCACCATGCAACAAACAAAGCATTCTTTGTACTTAAGATAATTTCACAATTCAACATATAATATCATACACGTGTGTTTCCCAAACCCCACACAATAGTCAATTAACAATAGCAATTAACAATAATATTTAGGTTCACTATCTACAATCACAAACAAGCATAGAATCATAGGGTAAATACTCACTCGACCATGGCGACTTACCCTAATCGTAGTAATTGATCGGGAGATCCTCACTCACTTCGGGATCACCTAATCATTGTGATTTGATAACGCTAAAAAGTAACTGAATTAACTAATAATTCAAGTAAGTAACTTAAATTACCATCAACTGTTATTCGGTTAGACCTCATTCTTAGTCATCTATAACTTTTTCGTTTTATTTCTGATATTTATGAATTTATAGTCGTTTTTCATCGTTTTCGAACTTACGTTCACACGGTAATGTCCATTTTGGGCGTTATGACCCGTGTTTTACGATATGAACTAAATTTAGAGAAATTTTAACTATGAAAACTTAATTATTCTTATTACTTATATTTATATCTTTTGTTTATACTTAATGAGTTAGTTAACCCTTAAACCCTTATACTTAGAGGATTTTACTTTGCTATTACTAATTCATGTACTTAATTAAGTCTAATCCAATTTAGAAAGTATATTAAGGTTTACTAATTTAAGTACCTAATTATTATACAATCTTCTTCTTTTCTTAGTTTATAATCTATGCTTATGTCATCGCTTACATCATCAATTGCTTAGGTCATTGCTTATGTCATCACTTGCTTATGTCATGGCTTATGTCAATATGTGATTACCTCATCACTTACTTCATCATTTGATTACATAAGCCTCACCTCATGCTTATGTCATGTGTACATGTCTTATGTACATTTCACTTCTCTCCTTATGTACATATACCTTATACATATATATAATTATACATATACTTAGATTTATACCGTATTTATACTTGTATACATACTCATATACCTATACGATTAGATACGTATTTTTTTACAAAATTTCGTATGCCTAATCTTTCCCTTAAGAAAAGCTTTCTAATTCCATTCTTTTGTGTTTTTAAGTGTGTAATTAGTATAGTATAGGTATGTATGGTTAGGTTGTCTTAATTTAGGTTATGTACATGGGTGGTTATGTACATGGTAAATACCCATGTACAAAGATTCTCATGCTTCTCTTCTTTTAGGATTCCGTTATGTATACATACTTATGAGTACATATTCATGTTTTCCTTTCTTCTTCTTCATGATTCCTAAATTCCTACACTTAAAGATGAGAACTTTATATCCTCTTCTTCAAGATCATACTTAACACATGCCTACTTATCTAATCTACCTAATTATCTAACTAATGAATAATATAAAGCAACATAAAGTAACTTAAGTACTTACCTTTGTTTGTGTTGGAATTATGGAGACAATAAGAGAAGTGTTAAAAGTGAAAGGGGAAGAAGAAGCTCACGATAATGGAGGGATGTTTTTGTTTTGTTTCTTTTGTTTTGTTTTCATAATGGAAGAAAGCAAATGGTGGGGTCTAGAAGGGAAATAAGTGGACGGCAATTGAGGGGAAAAAGAAGAAGAGAAAAATCAAAAGAAAAGGAAAGAAAAGCCATCATTAAGTGTTAAGATATTTTCTTTATCTCTTAGTGTTTTTTGTTGACTTTTCAAATTATTGACTTTAGTCAACATGTGTTGACTTAGTCAACCCTTTGACCTTGGTCAAGATGTGTTGACTTGATCAACTTTCCTTAAGAATATGTAATTTTGTACACATAATGTAGTAATTAAGGGAAATTAAGGGAAAAATGAAGGAAATGAGGGATTTGGTGAATTGATTAGTAAACATAGTTGATGAGGTCTTACTTTAGGTCTTTGTAGCCTGTATACATCATTTGATAAACTACTTTAGATAACGAGTGTAAAAAGTACTAATTAGAGTATTAAAGTTCACTACATGTAACCTAATCTTCAACTATACCCTTAACGCTAAGTAAGACTATCTTAATCATATACTTAAAAATTAATGTAATCTATGATTCATTATCTTAGTTTCTAAAGGACTACTTGAGGATTCAACACATATATGCATGATTGAAAGTCATCTCTAACCTTTTACTAGTGATCTAGCAAAATATGAGGGTTATATTAGTAATTAGGGTTTTAGGATATATTATGATGAATCAGTGCTCATATATCTTTAAAGTGATCATTTTAGGGTTTCTATCATTTTTTAATGGAATCTTTAGCATTTAGATGCATTTAGGGTAGTAAATTTTCTTACGCGATTGATTCATTCTTTTAGGGTTCTCTCTTTCATTAATTTAGCCTTGTATACTCATACATTGTCTAACATAATTGAGTCTATTTCAAAAACTAGATCAAAACTTTTAGGGGTTTACAACTACCAATACAAATTTTTCTATCTTTGTGTACCGAAGCTCTAGCCCTTAGAGAACATGAGTTACGTCATAAACAAGTTGATAATCTTTGAAATCAATTTAGACCAACATAGAGGAAAGTGCTCGGAAGTTGGCTGACAGATATAGGTATGAATTTTCTCTAAGAATAGGTGTCAAGAGTATCAGGGGTGACGTAAGAAATTCTTCGAGCTCGTTGAAGGCTCTTTCGCAATCATCAGTCTAGTTGAATTCCTTTAGATTCTTCAAAATTTTGAAGAATTTGGCACATCTATCTACACTTCTCGACACAAATCTATTGAGGGCAGCAATTTGCCCAGTGAGTTCCTATACCTCCTTAACTATGCGAGGTGACTTCATATTCTTTATTACTTCAATCTTTCTTAGATTGGCCTCGATGCCATGTCATGTGACCATATACCTAAGAAATTTTTCTAAAATTGTGCCAAAAATGCATTTCTATGGGTTGATTTTCATTCTATATCTCATCAATGTGGCAAACATCTCCTCCAAATCAGCAAGATGATGATCTTCCTTCATGCTCTTCAAAATCATGTCATCCACATATACTTCAACATTCTTAGGGATCTTAGATTTGAACATCTGCATTACTAACCTCTAGTATGTGGCACCAGCATTCTTCAGCCCAAAGGGCATCCTTGTATCGTAGTATATTCCAAAATTGGTAATGAAAGATGTGTGGACTTTATCGGCCTTATCCATCCTGATTTGATTGTAACCGGAGAAAGCATCCATAAATGAAAGCAATGCATGTCCTACAGTTGCATCGACCATCTGATTGATTTTTAGCAATGGGAAACATTCTTTGGGACAAGCCTTATAAAGATCCATGAAGTCTATGTATGTTCGCCATTTGCCGTTGAACTTCTTGACTAACACACAATTTGCTAGCCAAGTCGGATAGGGCTCTTCTTAGATTAATCCTACCGTCTACAATTTCTGGACTTCATCTTCTATTGCCACTTGTCTCTCCAGTGCAAAATGTCTCATTTTTTATTAGACTACTTTTACATTTGGGTCAATCTGGAGCTTGTACACCATAACGTTTGTCGGAATACCAGGCATAGTCGATGGTAACCATGCAAACAGATCATCATTGGCTTGCAAGAAGTCAATCAAACTTTGCTAGACATTAGCTCACATGGGTTTTCCTATCCTTGTCATCTTATCGGGATTATTTCCCAAAGGAATTTTGTCTATACTATTTTCGGCATTCTCTATGCCAACTGACTTGCTTTCCGAGCATGTCTCGGCCTAAAATACTTTTACTCTCCTCAAAGCCCTTATACATAAAGAGCGTACCAATTACTAATCCCCTCTGTACACACCAACCCCTATGGGAGTGGAAAACTTGGCTTTTAGATATGCTATTGAAGGGACGATGCTGAATAAATGTTAGCATGGCCATCTCATTATCATGTTGTAAGGGGACCAACATTTGATGGAGAAAGAATCCACTTTGTCCTTAGCAATATGCTTGTCATCACCAATCTATATCAGCAAAGAGATAACTCTAGCAATGTGGACAGGTTGATTATTGAAGGCATAGAGGTCATATTTGTAAGACCATAGTTGTGCTTTGATCTTAGGTCTCATTTGATTGAAAGCATGCTAAAAGATGATATTAGCTAAACTTCTCGTATCAACGAGAATCTTCTTGACTTCAAAGTTAGCGACTCTCGCATTGATGACAAGTACATCATCATGCGACCTTTGTATGCGCTCAAAATCCTCTTCCCTAAAAGATATTGTATTATCAGTTCTGACTTTCTTTCCGTGAATATTGCAAACATAATTCATGGCGTTAACTGAGTTTGAAGAACTCGATTAGCCTATACTAGGTTCGCCGAAAATTATATTAATTACTCCGTTGGGTGCTCTATTGGGATTAACATCCCTTGCATCTCTCACGGCCATTGCTGGCCAAGTGTTATCCTCGAGTTCCTCTCTTCTCCTCTGAGATGGTCTTTCGATTCTCTTAGCATCATGCATTAGAAATTTGAGTAAGTGCCCACGTTGTATTGCATCTTCAATTACATTCTTTAGTTGAATGCACTCATCCGTATTATGACCCTTGTTACGGTAGAAGTCGCAGTATTTGTTCGAATTTCTTCCTGAGGGATTTCCTCACATTCTTTCCAGCTATTAGAGGACACCTCTCTCCCTACGGACCTCCATCAAAATATTCGAGATTGGACGATTGACAGGCGTATGAGATGAGAATGTTAGGATCCTTGGTCTCTTCCTCTCGACGTCTAAGTCGTTGTCATTATCAGTGCCTAGTCTATCCTTAGCATTTTTCCGTTTTTCATTCTTTCCATCTCCTTTGCTTTGATTAGCTTCTCATCGTGCCTTTATATTGTCTTCCTATCAGATGTATGAGGTAACTTTAGCCTTAAACTCAACGAAATTTTTCGGCTAGTTCTTTGTGAGAGACTTAAAAAAGTCTCCATGAGGCTTAACTCCATCAATTACAGCATTGAGGGCCACACTCGTATGTAGTTCTAGGACTTGGACCATCTCGACCATGAATTTGCCTAAATAATCCCTAATTGATTCATCGGACTTTTGTTTAATGGTCTTTAGAATTAAAGAGTCCTTAATAGGAAGCTTGCTAGCAAGGAAGTGTTGAAAGAACACATTTGCTAGTTCATCAAAACATGATATAGTATTTGGTTTGAGGTGTTTGAACCATATGTTAGCTACATTCCTCAAGGTTGAGGGAAAAGCTGGACAAGCTACCGCGTTACTTAAACCATGTAACTTAGCTAGTGTTCAGTAGTACTCCAAGTGGTCTTCGAGGTCCTTCATCCTATCATATGTTTCAAATTGAGGTAGCTTAATGTGCCAAGGTATTACTTTCTCCAAAATCTTCGAGACAAACGAACTTTTCTTGATTTGGAACTGTTTGGTCACCGAAACGGGTGTACCGACATGCAAGGCTCCCGCATGATGCACATGCTGCGGTTGCTTACCCTTATCAATCTTTTTGAATGCAAGAGTTGTAGGTCATGTTAGAACCTCAGCTTGCTTTTTTGGCAATTCAGGGGAATAAATGGAATTGTTGATACTCTTGGCATCATCATTTCCATGATCTTGTTCTTGATTTGGATGAAAAATTTTATAAAGAAGGTCAAGGATTTGTTTATGTTTCTTGTTTAGCTCAAAATTTTCTTTGGCTAATCGAGATAGAGTTGCTCAAATTGAGACAATCACTGTTCAACAGTAGGTCGACTCCCTCCTTCACTTTGTTGGGAGGAAGTACCAGCACCTGTACTTCGTATCATCCTAATTCTAGCTATGTAGTTATTTTTAGAGAAAAACAACGGCACCAAATGTTGTTGGTGAATTTTGGGGGTCAAGAAATAGTCCTGCAAAAGAAAGTAATACTTGGTACTAGGGCCAGTCAGGTAAGCCACTCCGATGCCTAAGTTAGAATAGTGATTTAGTATAGTAAGTATGAGAATGAGAAGTGTTTCAAAGATCTTACTGAGTTTCTTTCCGATATTTATAGACGGCTATTGTGTCTAGGGCAATTGCCAAGGTAACTATTAAGATACATGGAGAGCTCTTAACTTGGCATTTCCCCTAATATGTAGGGATAGCAAGAGGTTGTAAAATATAACTGTACTTATGATAACTGTTCGCATTATAGATTTGAATTCAAACCAGGAGCATTTCTTCTACTTAGCATAATTACCAAGTGTCTAGAGTAGGAATGCCAAGAGATTTGATTACCTGGCTTCTTGGCCGATGAAACGACGAGTGTAAGTTGAGTAAAAACTGACTATCAACATCATGCTCTACTCTAAAACTAACGACGCTTCAGCTATCTCTTTTCCTTTCTTACAGGAGGAGATCAAGCTTCACCGCATACCCAGAACCATTATTATTTTAAATCGGGACCCCAAGTTCATGAGCTACTTTTGGAGGACACTTTGGAGGAAAATGGGAACTAAGTTACTATACAGCATATCCTGCCATCTATAGACCAATAGGTAGACTAAAGTTGTCAACCGAACTGTAAGAACTCTATTAGGGGTTACTGTTGGATGAAACATAGGTGATTGGGATTTGTGTCTACCAATCATTAAATTCACCTACAATCGAACCGCCTATAGCATAACAAACATGTCTCCATTGGAGTTCGCCTATGGGTTCAACCCTAAGCTCCTGATGGACCAAGCACCCTAGCTTCTATATTATCAAATTGCTAATGCCGAACAGACTTGATCAAAGGACTACCCTTGTTTAGCTTTCAATGTTGTCAAAGTCACAGATTAAGTAAAATGTGAGTGCACTATCCTTTCTCTAACACCCATACTGTGTTTTCTGACAGAAGACGTTCTTTTGAATGATTTCATTTTCCTGTAAATTATTATCCCTTTTGTTTAGCCAAAAAGGACCTATTCCTTATAATTTTTGTAACTTAAGACTTACCCTAACTAGGTATTGTACTTACTCTTGAGCGACTTTTATCTAGCCCATTCGAGCATAGACTAATAGCGAGTGATCTTCAGTCATACTTATGTATTATATCAAGTGTGTCTCAAGCTCGTGTGAGGCATTGGTACGTCATATCCTTCATCAGTGCACGAGAACCCCTACTCAACCTTTGACTATCATTTACTTTTTCAGCCATCTTGCGGCTTAGATCCAACGTCTTCCCCCCCCCCCCCCCCCCCCCCTTCAACTCCTTTTTGGAGATGTAAGATATTAGATTTGTGTATTCATCATCAAACCTGTATCAACATGTATGAAAAGACAAAAAATAGGATCCTTATAATTAGGTTATAGGAAACATACTAAAAGTAGAAAAAGAGAAAGAATATTCAATACGAAAGAAAATAAAGAAAATTATAGAATGTTGTGTCAAAAGACATATACCGCTTAGTGGCTCAACATTAGGAATATGATCAAGGTAGGCGGATACAGGGAAGTGTTGTAGTCAAGGGCCGACCTAATATGGATCAGGTTGGGGGCCAATCAATTTGGTAAGAAAGTCAACTGAATTAAAGTCAGACACCAATAGTCAATTAGGGTGCTTAGCTCAACTAGTCCTAAGTTGTCTTTAGGATTAAGAATGCATAGCAGGGCAAGAGCATGTTGGACATATCACAACCCAACATTATTGTTGTCATAGTAGATCACCATGTACCACATAAAGATCTATAATCAACCCCTTATTGATTGTAGGCCTTTTTATGACACACAAGGCTCCTTTCGCTATACATTACCACTAGGCCCAAAAATAAGTAATATCGAGCAATTCAACTAAAATTTACTTCTTTGATGTAGATTAATTAAATAAATGTATGGATTCAATGAATTTCATACCAAAAGAATATTACAAACGAATGCAGTTCGTATTGGAATCTATATTAAAAACTTCTATCTATAAAATAATCTAAAAAATAAAGATAAATGATCATCTACAAAAGTCAATTTAAAAAAAAAAAGATCCCCTCTTTATTCCTTGAACACTCCATCCTATCATCAAACAAGACTCACCTCGAGCATTTCTCAGCCCGAATAAATAAAGAGATGGTCCTACATCAACAAAAATCTATCAGGGTATAAGCTTATACTTAGTGAGATAAATCCCCTCATTAATACCGCATGCCAAAAATTTATTTAATGCAAAAAAATATGAATTCATGATCAATTAGTATGCCAAACAATACCTATAGTTGCCTAGGAACTACATACAACTTATAATTACACCCCCTATAGTCGAGGTTAGAGATAATTAACCAATACAAACCAAAATCCTAGTCCTAGCACTTGGGTTTTATATTGATCACACTATTGTGCATAAGTAAAAACAAAACCATATGTATATAGAATGTAAGTAATATACTTTCATTTCGTGCAACAAATTATGTTTTCAAAATCCCAAGTCTAGCAATGTAATGACCTCTACAATCCATGGACACATGCCCTAAGTAGAAACCACTAGACGCAGGCCCTCACCAATAGTTGGCATCTCCAGGCACCTAGTAAGCCCATCAGCATAAGATAGAGGCTTAATAAAATGATGGCGTAGCTAATACCCAATCCTATTGGAGGCCTTCCTCCTATGAGTCCCTTCTCATCTTCTACATAAAGTGGTAGTTAATGTCATCCGATGCAATTATGGGGAATGCATGATTCATTGAATTTTCTTAATCGTATAAGTGTTTAATCCGGTTTTCATGGTGATTAGACAATTCCATTCCAAATAATTGCACGCATATGTAAAAAAAAAAAAACAATTCCCATTATTATCTGATTATCAAGCCATTATATTCAATCCTAAATTCACACACATGCATTTCACATGTCCCACAAGCATCCTAATTCGATATATGAGTTTAAGAGCATATATTCTACAATCAAAATCATGTAAGAAGTCATCAAGAATTCACTCCTTCAACCATGCGGATTAATCAAAATAATCTGGGGGCAGGTCTTCTTCAAAAGCTAGGTCCCCTAGACATTGCAAATGTAATACTATAAGGATTCAAAATAGAATTTGGAAAACTATGCTAAAACCCTTTAAGTTATACTTTTGACTCAGTTTCTTATTTTTCTTTAGTTTTACTTAAAAGTTCAATCACGTATAACTTTCTCATTTTAATTTCTATTTTTATGATCTTATAGTCAATCTTCATCGTTTTCAAGTGCACTTTAATGTGGTGAGGTTATATTTTTTATATGAGGCACATAAATCTACCTATAGGTCAATACAGTAGCAATCCTTATGATTTAGAATGCTTTTGGGCTTTGTTCGGTTATTGGGCTTTTTAGTAACTTGGGAAGTCCTTTAGGCTTAGGCTTAGAATCTCATTCTAGGCTTAAAATTCTCCTTAAGGTTAGATTTCCAACTTTGATTTACACTCCTAAGGTTAATAAGAACTTCTTGGGCTTTTAAGTGAGCTTAAGTTGTTAAATGAGCTTGTTTTTTATCTGAATCAAGGATAGTCACTTTCTTGGGCTTAGGATAAATTTTGTGGGCTTCCTAAGAGTCTTAAAACAACTTTTATTGTTGGAGTAAGTTGCTGGTCTAAAATTTAAGAGTTTGAGGCCCGTTTTGGAAGTTTTAAGCTCAAGTTTTAGGCTTTATACACTTATCGTACTTATCTTAGTTGATCTTTTTACTTTATTTTCTTCCTTTTATCATATTTTTAAGTTTCTTTCAATAAGGTTCTAGGTCTAGTCATGGTGAATCCTAAAGTCTCTCACTTGGTTTTTCAACTTATTTCATCAATTCCTTAAGTTTAAGTATTAGATCATAAACTTAGGTTGCTTATATTCAAATTTTAACTTAGCTTCTCTTCCATGAGATGATTACTTAGCTCACACTTTACATAAAAATAGTAGCTCTCATACTTATTAGAACTTCCATATCATAGTTCATGTCTTACAAAGTTGTCTTCCTCATAAAAGCTTCATGTGATGGATTTTTCTTACCTAAGTATAGATTTGAGCATGTTTAACTTAATAAAAGTAAAAGTAACATCCAAATGACTCACAAATCCTCACATCCAGCATGCTTTTTCTTCATTCAAGTTCTCATTTCATGATTTTCTCAACTTAAAATCTTCTATTCTAAGTGTTAAATAAGTATCTCTACATAACACCAACATTGCATGCTTATAAGTCGACTTTCATATAAGGGTTTCATAAGTTTGCTTTTTAGAGTGATCTTACTTATTTCATTAACTTATTGTCAAGAAAACATGGTCTCCTAACATGGAATACTAAGCTACTAACATAAAGAAACACTTACCCATCCGCATAGCAAAAGTATGGTGGTTGTATGCTAAGTTTCCACTTAAGCTTCTTGTCTTACTTTCTCCTTCTTACCACCTTTTTCAAATCTTGTTTTTTAGTCCTTTGAAGGGGGGTTTAGAAGGTGTTCTAAGGAACCTAAAAGTGGCTTTGAAGGTTGACAAATGGAATACAAAAGGTGGAGCTTTTAGGCAATGCGGATTGGAGCTACAAGTGGTGGTAATGTGGATTTTTGTGGGGTTTTAGTGTTTCCTCTTTTGGGTTGATTCTGAAGCAAGGGAAATGGAAGTAAAAATGAAAGTGAAGGGTATGAGAGAGAGTGTGGTTGGTTGTATGGGGGAAAGAAGTGCATTTAAGAAGCTTGATTTTGTTGTCTTGTAGTATGCACAAAAGTCAACATTTGACAAAACTAGATGATGTAAGTATTAAGGAGTGAATAATGAAATGTAAGACAAAGTGATTAATAGATGAAAGACAAGGCATGGCCTCCCTTTCTAACTTTGTAAGAACTGGCCATATAGGCCCCCTTTTGGGCAAGGAATTGTCTTGTCTTTTTTTATTAAAGTTGAATACATGAAATCTTATGATATCTTGTCCATATATAGTATAAGTTAAGGTATGATAAGGAAAGTGTCTTATCACTAGTTTTTGATAAGTTATCAATTGATAAATGATTTTAACTCTCAATTGATAAGTCATTTAGGGTGATTTGTTGGTTCACTTATTCACATGTACAAGGCTTAAGAATGAAGATAAGGAAATTGTCTTATAAGAAATTCTTTTAAAGTTTGCTTTTTAAATTGTTTTGTGAATTTTGATTTAATTCTTATAAAATCAAGAAATTTTCTAGAGTTGAATGAAATTATTCAAATTAAATTATCAATTAGTCACTTAGGGTTATAATTCTTTAATTATTTTAGAGTTTAGGGTCTTAGCGACTTTAAAGCTCATAGTTTTTCATGTTTAGGTTTTATCGATAATAGACTTTTGAATTGGAAAGTTCAATTCACTTTTTAACTGTAAACTTGTATTCTTAATTTAGTTGATCCTTGGGAATGCTTAGGAAGTATTCTTAGTTGAATTGTAAGCCCACTAAAAGTAAGTTTTATAGGTCACATGTAAAAATTTGATAGATAGGTTAGTAGGAGGCTAGCTCGAGGTAAGCCCACTTAGTAATAGTGCAAAATCCTAAACTCTACCACATGGTCCTTCCTTACTAATTACACCTATGAAAATATAAACACAACTTCTAAGTCAAGTATAGGTTGAACCAAACTGTTAAGCTTTCATTTCCACATTTTTAAACTTCATGTAACTGTATCTTACTTATTCCCTTTTCAATTTCAGTAAACTTTACATTGCTAAGATCGTTATTTCAAGTACTGTTAAGATATCTTAAGAACTAAGCATATCAAAATTGTCAAATGTCCAAAAAAACCCTTTTGTATTACCGATTCGACCATATCTTATTATAACTTTGTAATTAACCTATATAAACCCTAAATCTAAATTAAAAATCCTAAAATTCCTCATTTCACGAGCTACTCATCATTCATTATGTACTAAAAAATACTAATCTTTTGTATATTTAACAAATATAACATCAATACTGATTACTATATCATATATTAGGCTCATATATAGACTTATAATATGAAAATACATAATAAATAGTATATGAGCCCAATTAATTCCACAAAAAATCTTATAGACTGACAAAAATATGTCATTTAATTATTGACTATGAATTATACTAAACTAGCTATTATATATTTTTACAAAAATAGCAGTTTTAACTCAAAATTAGTAAAAATCAAACATATAAGTGAATTGAAACACAAGATTCAAATAAAGTGTCCCAAAATTCCTTATGAACTTCTAGAAATCACAATATTTAGGGCTTATACTTTGATTTTGTTAGAAACTAATTAATTCAATAAAATAGTGAAATTTCCAATTTTATCGAAAATAATTACAATAAATAGTAAACATGATTATTTTAAAAAAATTCTTGTTACTACAATTAAATACATATATTAGGTATATTACATACAAATTTTCAACTTGAAAGGACATTATTTAATATTTCTAAAATTTAATTCATTTTTTGTCCAAATAGAGTCATTTCTTATGAATCCTATATTTATCATAATTATTTAATTAAAATAAAATTGCTACATCAATCTGTATGGAAAATAACTTCAAAAACTCAAGTTTCATAATTAACTAACATTATTTGCTATTTTTACAAAAATAAACAAAATTTCCGCCATAAAATTAGTTCACCTGAACTAGCCATCCAACCTTGTCGAAACACCTCCTTTGATGGTGCTTTCTTTGACCCCAAATGGCCACCACAATAGGACTCCTATAACCCTTTGAACCGGCCTAATCAGATTACGTGCTTTGTTTTTACTCTAATTTTCTTTTTTTTTTTCCATTTTTTAAAATTTTCTTTGGTGTTTTTCTTATATTTTCAAACTTCTAAAATTAGACATGTGGCTTACATGTGTTATTTTCTTGATTTTTCAATGCATAAGGTGTCATTTTCTAGTGTTTTTCCTTTTGACTCGTCAATTCAAATTGATCCTTAGTTGCCACATCATTAGATGACTCATCCTTTCATTTTTTTATTAATTTTTCATTTTTATATTAATTTATCTTATTTTAATAATAATTTCTTATTGTATATGTGTATTTAATACAAATAATGCATGTTCTATGTTAATACATGTATAATTCAACTTCATTTATTGTTTTTATAAGTTCAATACCTTATCTCTAATATCTTGTTATATCTAAATGCTTGAATTTTACGTTTTCAATATTTATCAACTTTAGCGATAAATTGATATTTTCTTAAATTAATATTTTTATAAAGCTTATTTTGAGAAATTGACTTTACTTGAATTACTTCGTCTAATTTTTCTAACCTTACTATGAAGTTTCAAATTAAATGGATATTATAGCTCAATGTCTTAAATTTAAGAGCTTAGATCCTAAGGTTATTAAATTGGCTCGAAATCTTAGGATATTACAAACTTAGTCAAAATCATTATGAAAGAAAGGATTATATGCTAATAAACTTGAAAAGGAAGAATACAACAAGAATATCTTGACAAAAACAATTTGATAAAATGGCTTATTAAGATAGATGTAAATGAATTATAACCCTCTCTTAGAAACGTATAAGAAGTTTTCTCCTCGTATAGCTTGAGAAATTCAAAGTTATGGCTATATATAGAATTTGAATCTCAAATATAGATCCATAAAATATCAAATTAATTAGACTATGCTCATTTAATACTTCATTTATTCTTCTTCAATTGAAGAAAAAATTTGTATTGTAATAACTTAAGTTAGATAATTCTAAAATAGTTCCAAAGAAAAGCTTTAGGCATTTCATTTTTTTTTTTTATTTTAAGCGATCTCTAATCCCCCTTTTTTTGTTTGTCTCGTTTAAGTTCCACACTCACAGAAAGAGGTGGATTTGTTAGTTTATCCCCCAATTTTTTAAGGCTTTAGGAAGGTAGTTTTTTATAGGTTTTGCTTAAAGAAGAAATCCCCTCCATTCCCCAAGCCTCATTAGCCCATACTACTCCTAAAAGAATATCTACGGTTAAAAAGATAAATCCTACAATCATCTAATGAAGTCTCATTTAACTGGCCACTTGTTTCCATTAGGTACAAACAAACCTAAACAATGAATAGAAGCAAAATAAAAAGAAGAAGAAGAAGAATCCCCATTGGAAATTTAATTCGGCTATTTGTGCCCCTTTGCACATTAGCTCAAATCAAGTGACAAATATATCTTCCCAAAGGATTACTTCAAGAAATCAAGGAAACATTAAGAATTAAATCAAATATTAAATGACATTCTAAATATTTCTCAACTAGCCATTATGAAGTCAAAATATATAAAGGCATGGGATCCAGAGGAGTAGAACAAGAGAAAAACAAAAAGCGACATACAAGTGTTGCAATAATTATTTTCGAAAACTTTCTTAAGTTCTATAGGATTAAAGATCAGTCAGAGGATTACACTATTCTTACAATATTTCTTGTTTTCATTTCTCATACTTAGTATTTAGGGATCCAATTGCACCATTACGTCATTGTTTTGTTTAATCTTTTGAAAGCTAGGATTTGTTGTCAGTAAGAGGATTACACTTGTATCTCTATAGATCTAAGTTTTGCCAAGGTTAGGCTAAGGAGTCAGATTAGAGGAATTGACTGTAATCTCTCAAGTCGATTTGTTCAATTGAAGTGGATAGTAGAATGACTCCGATGTGGAATATTGGGTTTTGGCAATGGAGCTAGAAAAGTGTAGTAAGCACAAGGCCGAAGTACTATAATTGATTTGATTGATCTTCACTTCCCTCTCTTTATATTTTCATGCACATTTTATTGTTATTTTATATTACTAATACTTTCATGCCAATAATTAAATAATCAAGAAGAATCATTATTTGTAGAGCCTTTATTTTTATTTAAACCTTTATTTTTTTAAAAAGTTACTGATTCTTCCCCTCCTCTTGGTTACATAACTAGGACATACATTTGGTATTAAAGCCTCACCTACTGTCACTCGAGTTTAAAGATCATGGCTGAAAGTAGTAATAGTATAACAATTCAACTTAGAAAAGTATCTTTCTTTTATGGCATTAATTTCTCTTATTGGAAATTTAGGATGGAAATATACGTGAAGGCCATCGATTATCAAACATGACAGATCATTGAAAATGGAGAAACAAAAGTTCCTACAATTGTTAAATTTGATAATAACATTACAAAGGTTGAATTAAATTCTAAGGCTAAAAATCTTCTCTTATCTACTATTGCTAAATCTGAATTTTATCTAATTTCTTCTTGTGGTTCAGCTAAAGAAATATAAGATAAAATGGAGCAAGCATATGAAGGTACAAAAACCATTAAGGAGACTTGGATCAATTCTCTAATGCAGCAATATGAAACCTTTCACATCTTGATTGATGAAGATATTAAATATTCATTTAGTAGATTTATAGCTATTATTAATGAGATTTCTTCTCTTAGTAGGAAAATTAATGATGCAAATCTAGTGTGTAAAATGTTATGAGTCTTGCCTAAAGCTTGAATGCAAATAAGACATCCATAGAATAAGCATGCGATATGAAGATGTTTTCATTAAGTCAATTGAGAAGCAAATTGATAGCCTATGAAGTGGATTTTCTCAAGGTAAAGAATATTGCAGAGGTTAAAAAGAAAAAGTCAATAGCCCTTAAGGCTCAAGAAGTGGATTCCAATGCTAAATCAGAAAACGACAGTTATGATAAAGACCAAACATCGCTGGCTAGAAAACTAAAATGAATGATTAAGAAATAAGGTAAGAAAAAGTTTTATAGTAAATGTACATCTTCTAATCATGGCAAATATGATGTAAAGAAAAGCTATAAGGATATAGAAATAAAGAAAGAAACGGAAGAGGTTGTATGTTATGAATGTAAGAAACTTGGACATATCAAATATAAGTGTCTAGTCCTAATTAAGAAGTTAGAGAAATACAAGAAGAAACAAAAGGTGGTGATGGCCACTTGGAGTGAATTAAACGAAGCACAAAATGAATCAGAGGACACAACAAAAATGAATAAGAAGCGAATACATGCTTAATGGCTTTATTTGAGATAATTTCTGATTTTGAAGATGGGATGCCTAAAAGTGTATGTGAATAGACAAAAAAGCTTCTTAAAGCACTTGAAAAGACTGATATTAAACTAACCAAGACTAATCTTGAAATCAAAACCTTAAGGAATGAAAAGGAACATCTTATCTAAACAAACAATTTGCTAACTAAAGAGAATGGCATACTAAAAACTAATAAGGAAGCACTATAAATAAAAAAGGAAATTCTTGAATCAAATCAAGAGAATCTTGAAAAAGAGAATCTTGTTTTGAGAGAAGAAATAAAAGTGCTAAAGAACCGGATCAACGGACTTTCTAACTCAATTGATTCAACCATCCTTAAGTCCTACAAAAGTGATCAAAGTTGCAAATACTTGTCTTCTCTCAATAAATGGACAAATCTAAGGTTGGTCTAGGCTTTGAACGTGGTGAAACATCTAATTTGACTAATAAGACTACTTTTATTAAAGGAAAGGAAGTTGTAAATAATGAAATGATTAAAAATGATACAAGTTATGGAAATAGTAAATCCATTGTAGAAGGCAAAGGGTATGCCCAAAGATACCATGACCAATCAAAGAAGTATTCCATCAAAGGATTAGTTAAAAGGTATATCTAAGGATACTTGAAGAAAAACCAACTTACATAAGTAAGAAACTGTATAAAGTATTCAACCCTTATGCTTACTTTTTCTATAATAAATTAGGGGACAAAAAAAAAATACTAGTTTTATAAAAAAAACTAACTCAACAAACAACAAGTAAAATCTCTTAATTATATGAGATTGAATTTCAACGGGCCTAAGCTACAATGGGATCCTAAAAGTAATTATTAGTTTTCTAGTGGTTGCAAGTATATGTGGTGAAGTATAATTGGTGATAATTCTTAATGAATGAAAGCCTCATCAGAAGTTGAGATTAGTGATATAAAAAGATTCAGTATGATATTCCATCTCATTGTACTTTTATTTGCTCTTCATGTTGTTATACACTTATGCTTTTTACTTATTATAAAAATAATAATAATTGGCATCATTTTAAGGGGAGCATATTTTAAATAACATGAATTGGAAGGGGGAGAAAAGAATGATTTTATCATTTTGGAAATTGGCAATGTTTTATTATGTTAACAAAGAGAAATTTATAGTTGGTATCATTCATTTAAAAAAAGGTTGATTATTTTTTTACAAGAAACAAAGGAAGATTTGTTGTTAAACATTTTAAGGGTTTTTTTTATGTAATAGAAAGGGGGAAAGGAAAAATATACAAAAAATATAAATTCAACAAAGGAATGTAGTACATATCACATTTAGGTATATTATATTCTCTATATGATGTTTTGACATCATCAAAAAAGGGAGAGAATATTAAGTTCTCTCAATTAGTTTTGATGGTAATAAAACATATATTAAGTTAATGCTAATAAGTTTACGAAGTGTATGAGAAAAAAATTTAAATAATATAATATTGGGATAAAAGAATAATTAAATGTTTGACAAATAAAGCTTATAATCAAAGGATATACTAGTAGATGGATCAAAAGACGAATAAGATGATTTGGGGCACAATTTGGGTAGAATGAGATGTTCACAGATTTTTTAAAATAAGAATTAGGTTGGAATTTTGACATATTGGAGACTAACTCCACATGATCGATGCATTTAGCTAATTGATCCAACGTATTCCACTAAGTTAGACAAAATTCATGAGGATTAAATCAAGGAAGTTATTTTATTAATTTATTAAAATGATTTCATGTAGAATTTTTGAGTTGTTTTACTATTATTAGGTTGGAAAATTCAAAAAAGCAACTTAAAATGATTATTTTGATGAGTTATACATGATAATCATTTGATATAAAGGGAAATAGAAGTTGTTTTTTGAAGAATTAATTGGATTTCACATTTTTGGAAAGATATAAAGGGAAGATATGATAAAGGACAACTCACATCAGCAAGAATACAAATTCTATCCTTCTATTAAATTGGTATTGCAATGAAATATGGAGGAATACTTTTGGAAAGCTACATTTCCATATTATTTAAACATATTTTAAGATAGGAATCAAAAGGAAAAACAAGACTACATGCATTCTTGTCCAAAAAAGTCGAATGGTAGGATTTTTTTTTTCCTTCAAGCTTCAACAGGTAATTTTTTTATGTAAGCTTTATGTGGTAATTTAAATCACAATGTCTCCAATTGGTCAAATGGCATTCAATTCAACGAAAATTAAACTTGATAAAACAAGATACAAGAGATGTTAACATTCATTATTTTTAAGGTGATGCAAGGTTTCTTTGTTGAAGGAAAAAAATATTTATTTACGGGAAAATAATGAGTGAGCATGTAATAAGATGCCATTGCTAGAAGTTTCAAATTTTTATTAGTTTTAAATTCAAATTTATGACAATCAATATGAGGTGGATTAAGAACAAAGGTGATATACTTTCTCATATTCTTATAAGTCAGAGAGTTTTGGAAATTTTTCATAATAGCTTGATCAAAATCATTACGAAAGAAAGGATCATATGCTAATACACTTGAAAAAGGAAGAAACGACGAGCATATCTTGACAAAAAAATATGAAAGCTTAAATCAAGCAAGAAAGATACCTTCCCAATTGATTACTTTGAGAAATTAAAGAAAGATCAATAATTAATTCAAATATTGAATGATATTCTAAATATTTCTCAACTAGCTAATGTGAAGTCAGAATATATAAAGGCATATGATCTAAAGGAGCATAATAAGAGAAAAACAAAAAGCAACATACAAGTGTTGTAGTGATTATTTTCAAAAAATTTCTTAAGTTTAATAGGATCAAAAGATTGATCAGAGGATTACACTGTTCTTATAATGTTTCTTGGTTTCATTTCTCATCCTTATTGTTTGAGGATCCAATTGCAACATTGTATCATTGTTTTGTTTAATCATTTGAGAGCTTGAATTGTAGTTAGTAGCCAAGGTTAGCTTAGGAAGTCAGAGCAAAGGAATTGATTGTAATCTCTCATGTTTGATTTGCCTGATCTTCTCTTCCCTTTCCTTGTATTTCCACACATATTTTATTGTTTGTTTATATTGCTAATACTTTCATGCCAACAATTAAGTAATCAAGGAGAATTATTATTTGCAAATCCTTTTTTTTTCTTTAATCATTTATTTTTTTAAAAGTAACAAATTCACCACCTTGCACCTACCCCCCTCCTCACCTCTTAGCTACATAACTGAGACTTACAATTTTTCTTCACTTTCATGGCAGATTTGACTCATTAAAGAGATGAATCTGAACTTATTTTTGGGTTCAATATATGGAGGGATATGATGAATACATGATTGAACAAAGAGATCATATGCTTGTGTGTAAAATTCACTTGAAAATTCATGCAAAGTGAGGGGAAGGGCTATTTTCATAAGGGAAAATGAGGGAAAAGGGGATAAAAAAAATACCGACATCGCATTACATCAGCTACATAGACTATTGGATGTTGGCCACGTGTCTTAAGTTGGCACTTGGTCCAATGTCCTCTTAATACATGTCTTAGTAGGAAACAAGAAAAATAAAAGGCTTAAAGTGCCTAAAGGAGATCAAACCAAAGACCATCAACTCCTTGCAAATGCTAAGACTAAGTACAATACCATGGGCCCATTTAGTTCGCACCTTGTCATCTTATGCATAGAAAATGCATAATAATGACTAAAACTTTGGCGAAATTTGGATTTTACATTTGTTTTAAAAACCATGCCTAACTTAAAGCCTTATTGTTATTTTGTCACAAAAATCCAAACTTATTTAATTTCCTAAAGTCCCCCTTTTTTTGTATTTTCCAATCTTTTTTGTACTTTTTTCTAAACTTTTTTATATTTTTTTTTCAAATTTTAAATTTTTTTTATTTCCCTAATTTTTATATTTTTAGTTTTCTAATTTTTTATATTTTTATATTTCTCTCTTTTTTATTGTTTTTAAAAGATATATTTTGCATCTTAGAGGGTTTATAATTAGAGATACCATTGTTTCTAATACAAAAGTTCCTATAGAAATGGGAAATGCCCTACCTTTGAGTGTGGTTTAAACAATTGATTTATGTAATTAAAAGTAACCAATTAGGTTTATGATGAAACCTAGAAATCGATCACTAATCCAATTTAAGTACCTTTACTGGATAAACCTCAACAGAAAATTGAAGAGTAATGGTAGTAAGTGATTGAATTCATTAGTTTCAAATAGAAAATTATTAACTCTAAAGATATAGTATTATGAAGAAGACAAAATTGTTTCAAGCACCGACAAAGCAGTAGCTCAGTGTTTCAAAGAGAGGAGAACAGGTTATTCACATTTCATTTGATGGTTAGAGGTGAATTGAATGCTAAGTAAAGGTAATTCGAAAGATTCTTGGGGGAAAAATAAAGATGTCTCATATGTTACTTGTAATATGTAGAAGTATCAATATGAATTTAGGATTTTTTTAATTTTTTATATTTTTAAATCAAGACCCTTTTCTTTATTCTTGAAAAAGTACTAAAACTACAGGGAGCAAAATGGGGTGTTTATTGTTGCTCCTCTTTGTAGTGAAGTTTGAGCAGAACTTCACTACAATGATAAAGGAGATATCGCTTTTTCCTTAGTGATGAACTAAATTAAGAAGTGCTACAGTTAGCTAGCTATCCTAAATATGATCTGCTAATGATTAGGTAAAGCAAATGAAAAAACACTTTGATGGGTTATCAATCCAAATGTGAGATTTAGGTATTTTAAAGGATAACCAGAGTTCTTAGGTTCAACAAAGTCAAGGATAACTAAATTTCCTAAGCTATAAGAGAGGACAACTAATGTTCTTAACACTTCATGATGACTTTTATTCTAAAACTCATCGATAAAGGATGACTAAAGCTTCTAGGTTTAACTTAACAAAGGATAACTAAGGTTTGTGACCTATTCAAGAGAAGTTAACTATAAAGTTCCTAAACATTAAGGATTACCATAGCTTCTAAATTTAATCTAAGGATAACTAAGGTTCCTAAATTTCCAAGAGAGGACAATTAAATGACTTAGTTTCTCAATTGAGGATAGCTAAAGCTTCTGATCAAGAATAACTTGGTCTCATAATAAGAAGATAGCTAAAGTTCCTTATGGTTGTTGGATAGCTGAAGCTTTTGAATAAGAATAACTACGATTCCTACAAAATAACCCAAGCTCTTATATAGAAGGCAATGTGCCTAGAAGCTCAGTTTTCACTAAAACTTACTGTAGTAGATTAAAAATAATGGGTCCTTCGAAATATTGAAGAAACTTAGAGTAAGTAGGTTGACAAATTAATTAAAGTAGTTGAAGTAAAGCTGCTTGGAAAATATGAACCACCTATAAACACAACACAACTTAACACTTCACTTGATATGATGCATAAGTTAATGTCAAGGTATACCTACTATTAATCTTGAGCTACTTGGTAAGATTAGATAAGAGCTTATAAAATGGACTTAGCGAGGGTTGTCTCGTAAGAACAGTATAGTCAATGTCTATCTTATAAGGTAAGATGATTTCGGCTTATAAGGAAAAGGGACTATTTATAGTAAGTCCTTAGGGTAACAATACACATAAAAAAAATTACAAAAAGGTATACATGAAACGAGATTCCTAATACAAACAAAAAAGGGCCAAAAGGACAAACGACAAAAAGGGCCAAAATAGTACAGTGTTAGATGAAAATGGATAGGTGGTAGTGCAACATTGGTTTGTCCTCTTCTTACTAAGATGGACCCAAACAAGGTCTCCAATGGTACAAATGACTTGCCTCCTTCTTCAGCTTCCTTATTCCTTCTGTCAAGCCATAGTCTTGGCCAGTTGTTGGGCAACTCTATAATGTAACTTATGGAATTCCTTAGCTCGTTGTAGGATGGGTTGACTTTCCCCTTGTGTGATCAAAATGATAATTAAATCTAAGGCTAAGTTCAGGTTAAGTCCATAAACGACCTCAAACGAAGATTTTCCTATCGAGTTGTGAAAGGAGAGGTTGTAGGTAAACTCAATGATAGCTAGGCAAAAATCCAATCATGCAAAATCTTCCTAATAGCTACTCATAAGAGGTTACCGATTGTCCTATTTACAACTTCCGTTTAGCCATTTATTTATAGGTGCTTTAGAGACTCATGATTGAAGTAGATGATGAATTATCTTAGTAAGAGGTAATGTTATCAGTTCTGTAGTGTTTAGAAAAGGGTGTAGAATTCCTTATCACAGGTCGAGTAATTTAGGGTAGCTCCTTTGAGTTTCTCACTAAAGTAGGCAATTGGTCAAGGTTCTTACATAAGGATAACACCAATGTTGACCCCAAACATGCCACATTTAACCTCAAAAACCTTCTCAAAATCTAGTAGGGTAAGCACTGGGCAGACGTCAATTTAGATTTTACATCTTTAAAACTTTTCTAAACTTTCTCCAACCACCTAAACTAAGAATTCTACCTAGTTTAGTTCAATTAAGGTTGCTGTTATGGAACTGAAGTTTCGAATAGATCTTTGGTAGAGTGAAGCTAGACCATAGAAGCTCCTGACCTCAGCAACATTAGTTAGCATAGGCTACTCAAGAATAGCTTTGACTTTCTCGTCATCTACTCAAACTCCTTACTCTGAAACAACATATATGAGGAATACAACCTCGCTTTGACAAAAATCAAATTTCTTCAAGTTGCTAAATTATCTCTCAACATAAAGGAAGTCAAACACCAATTTTAAATGCTTAACATAACTAATGAGGTTAGCATTGTAGACTAGAATGTCATCAAAATAAACTACAATACACTTGCTGATCAATATTCTAAGCATATGATTTATAACGACCCAACAGTATCGTTGTCGTGATAGGTTGCCGTGTACCGTATAAAGGTCTATTATCAACCCCCTTGCTGATCATAGGCCTTTCATACGACACACAAGGCTCCTTCCACTTTACGTTACCACTAGGCCCATAGACAAGTAATATAGAGCAATTTAACTAAAATTACTTCTATGTTATAAATTAACTAATTGTGTGGGCTCGTGAGACCCACACTAAAACAATATTACAAACGAATGCAGTTCATAACGGAACTGCATAAAATCTAAGTTATGCATAAATATATAAAAGTATCTAAATATCTATAATCTATTACAAAATGTCCTCTTCGCTCTCTGATCGCTCCAACCCGTCTCTACCCGAGACTTACATGGGTATGCCTCGGCTCGGGTTGACAAAGAGGTTCTCTTGCACCAACAAAAATCTATAGGGGAGTAAGCTTACACTTAGTGAGATAAATGCCCTCATCAGTACCACATGACAGAAATTTATTAGATGCACAATCATATGAATGCATGAACAAACAGTATGCCATACAACGCATGCAATGACCTAGGAACTGCATACGACTCAGAATTTCGCTCCCTGAAGTCGAGGTTTGGAGATAATTAACCGACCCAAACCAAAATCCAGGTTCTAGACCTTAGGTTTTATTTCATTTGCACTATTGTGCTCATACCAAAACAAAACTCTACATATATACATATATATATACTTCCTTTACCAAAATCAAACCGTATCCTTTAAAAATCCCAAGTCTAGTGGTGTGGTGGCCCCCGCAGTCCACAAACACACGCCCTAAGCAGAAGCTACAAGACTCGGCCCCTCACCGACGGTTGGCATCTCCCAGCGCCTAGTAAGCCCATCAGCTTAAGACAGAGACTTAATATATATGATGGCATAGCTAGTGCCCAATCCTGTATGAAACTCGTATTCTTGTGAGTCCCTTCCCATCTTCTGCGTGAAGTGGCAGTCGGTGTTACCCGTATGCAATATGGGGAATGCATGATTCATTTTGAGTTCTTAATCATATAAGTGATTAACTTGATTTTCAGGGTGATCAACCAATTTCATTCCATACAATTCACAAGTATATATTCATGCAAACAATTCCCAATTATCATATATAATTAACAAGTCATCACACTCATCCATAATTTCATACACATGCATCTCCCATATCCCATAAGCATCCAAATTTATAAATATAAGATTAGGTGCATCTACTTTACAAGCACAATCAAGTAAAGAGTCATCGAGAATTTACTCACTTTGCCATGTGGTTCAATCAAAATAGTCCGGAGGCAAGTCGTCTCCGAAAACAGTGTCCCCTGGTCATTGAAATAATTTTTATAAGGAATTGAAGCAAACTTAAGAAACTATGTAAATTTTCCTTAAGTTATATTCTTAGCTAATTTTCGTAATTTTTCCGGTTTTTACCTAAAGTTCAATCGCGTATAACATTTTCGTTTTAAATCCGATTTTTATAATCTTATAGTCAATCTTCATCATTTTCAAGTGTACTTTAATGTGGTAAGGTTATATTTTCAAAATGAGGTATGAAATTCTATCCATGGGTCAAAACAGTAACGTTCCTCATGTGTTGGAGTGTTTTTGGGCCTTGTTTGATAAATGGGCCTTTGATAACTTGAGGAATCCTTTGGGCTTGACCTTTAAATTTTATCCTAAGCTTAAAATACTCCTTGAGATCAGATTTACAACTTTGATTTATATTCCTAAGGCTAACAACCACTTCTTAGGCCTTATAGTGAGCTTAAGTTGTCAAATGGGCTTGTTTTTAGTTCAAACTAAAGTTTATGACTTTGGTGGGCTTATGGGGCCCTATGTGGATTTCTTATGGGCTTCCAAACAAACTTTCTTGGTACTTTAAGGTGCTGATCAGATTTTTGTTGAAGGCCCATCCTAGAGTTTTAGGCTTATTTTGGGAGTTTTAAGCTCGGTTTTGGGTTTTAGGCTTTATATGCTCACTATACTTGCTTTAGTTAATCTTTTCACTTTGTTCTTTTACTTTTATCATATTTTTAGGCCTCATTTTCCCATGTTCCAGATCTGTTCATGTTGGTCCTAAGGGGTCCTCACTTGGTTTTTCAACTTGTTTCATCATTTCCTTAAGTTTAGGGGGTAGATTATGCACTTAACTACTTGTGTACAAATCTTAACTTAAGTTTCCTTCCATCAAATGATCCTTTAACTCATGTTCCACATAAAGAAATAAAAGATCTCATACTTAATACAACTCTCATATCATGGCTCATGTCATACAAAGTTGGTTTCTTCATAAAACTTCATGTGATGGATTTTTCCTTAACGTAAATCTCGATTTGAGCATGTTTAACTAAATGGAAACAAAATCAACATTCAAATGGCCATGGAACCCTCACGTCCAGCATGCATATCCTCCATTAAAGTTCTCATTTCAAGGTTTCCTTAGCTTAAAATCTTCCATTCAAAACATTAAACAAATGTCTTCACAAAATACCAACTTTACATGCTCATATTTCAACTTCATGCAAGGGTTTTATGGTTGGTTTCTTAAAACGATTTTTTAGACATTCTAACAACTTAAACCTTTCTTGCATCTTCAAGAAATCCAAGTCTCCTAACATAAATATCAACCCACACATCACAAGAAATACTTACTCGTCCTTAACGCAAAGTTTGGTGATTGTACACTAAAGTTCCTCTTAAGCCTTTAACTTTGCTTCCTCCTTTTTGCTTACCTTTTGAAACCCGAATCTTTTGATCTTTTGGAAAGGGGTTTATGGAATATTCTAATGGTCTTCAATGTCTTAATTGATGAAAGAAAATGGCGCAAGTGCAAAGGGAAAAAAATGCCGTGAGTTGAAGCTTTCAAATGGGAGAAAAATTGATTTTGTAGGGTAAGGTTGTTTCCCCTTTTTATGTTTGTTTCAAAAGAGAGAATGATGAAGTGAATGTGAAATTGAAAGTGAAAGAAATGGGGAAGAGTATGGCCGGTTGGAAATGGAGAGAGAAGGAGTGTTTAAATGTCTTGGGTGTGTTGCCTTGTAGCTTACATAAAGTCAATAATTGCAACTCTTGATGATGTAAGCATTAAGGGATGAATAGTGATGTGTAAGAAAAAGTGATTGATGGGTGAATGACCATGCATGGCCCCCCTTTCTCCCCTTTTTAGATCTGCCATTTTATGTCCTTGCATGCCATGGAGTGGTGTTGTCTCCTTTATTAAAGTAAAGTTTATTAATTCTTGTGAAAAATTGTCCATATTTTGTATAAGTTAAGAGGTGATAAGGAAATTGTCTTATCACTAGATTTTGATAAGTTATCAATTGATAATTGATTCCAACTCTCAATTGATAAGTTATCTAAGGTGATTGGTTGGTCTACTTATTTATGTGTAAGGCTTATACATCAAGATAAAGACATAGCCTTATAGAAAATTGTTTTAGGATTTCTATCCTACATTGTTTTGTAATTTATGATTTGATTTTCATAAAATTGTGAAATTCTCTAAAGTTGGATGAAATTATTCAAATTAAATTATCGATTAATTATTTAAGGTTAAAATTCCTTAATGGCTTTAAGGTTTACGGTTTTAAGTAACTTTAGAGCTCGTAGTTCTTCAAGCTCAGGTTTTCTCGATAATTGGCTTTTGAATTGTAAAAATTTAATTCGTTTCTAAATATAAATTTAAGTTTTTAGTTTAGTTGATCTTTAGGAACATTCGGAAAGTACTCTTAATTGAGTCTTAGGCCCTCTAAAAGTAGGGTTTACATGATTCATTAGCCACATAAATGTACTTAATGCATTAGTTAAGCCAAATGACATTACCATCCATTCGAACAGACTATCCTTTACCTTGAAGGCTATCTTCCATTCATCCCCAGGTCTCATTCATGTTTGCCGGTAGCTACTCTTTAAGTCAATCTATAAGAAGATGTGAGCACCATGCAATTCATCGAGCATATCATCTAACTATGGGATTAGATATTGGTACTTAGTGGTAATTTTGTTGATGGTATAGCTATCGATACACATTCTCTATAACCCATCCTTCTTAGGTATTAGTATGGCTAGTACGGCACATAAGCTCATACTCTTTCAGATGTATCTACGGTCTATTAACTCATCTACTTATTTCTTCAACTTGATTACTTGCTCAGGATTGAGCCTGAAAGCAGGTCAGTTTGGTAAGGTAACTCTAGGCTAAAGGTAAATGCAATGCTCAATGCTTCTTAAGAGAGGTAAACCTTCCGACATCTCAATAAGAAATAGGTCAGCATAATCTTGAAGTAGCTGTTACACCTCGGTAGGTATGCTCTTAATTTCTCTCACCTCTAAGAGTCTCTTGACTAAAGCGAGCACATAATCTTCAACCTTAACTTCTCGGGTAAACTAAGCTTAAGAAATCACTAAGGACAACCATTGTAGTGATCTAGCTACCTCAAGGGTGTTAGTATAATTTTCTTCTCATCTTTCTAGAGCATGTCAATGTTCCTATACATATCGTGCAATACTCTTAAGTCAAACAGCCATAGTTGACTAAGTAATATGTAGGAAGCACATATGGGAATGATATCACACAATACCTCGTCCTTATACCTATCACCAATGGTAATCAGTACTTTAACCTGCTTAATAACATGTAAGCTTCCTTTCCCATTCAGCTAATGAATCTTGTACAGCTTAGGATGTGGGAGGGTTAGCAATTTCATAGCCTTAACTACTCTTTATGTTATGACATTGGTACAGCTCCCTCTGTTAATGATCAAGGTACATAGTTTGCCATTCACTCGGAAATTCATATGGAAGAGGTTCTCCCTCTACTCATTCTCATCAGCCACAAAAGTACTAAGATTGTTGAATGACAAAATAGTACTCTGCACCACCCTCAAGAGGTGCTTGTCATTGAGGTCTTCCTGAAACTCTTCCAGCATCATTTAAACTCCCATCTCTTCCTCTCCGTTGCTTGCACTCTTTAGTTCAAAATGAGGCTTGTCTCCCTTTATAGTCATAACTTGACGGTTCGAACATTGACTAGCCACGTGCCTAAAACCGAGACATTTAAAGCATTTGATTTCTCAAGTCTTTCTTCTTGAGCTTTGACCTTGGTCTCTTCAGACCTCAAGTTCTTCAGCCTTTCCTTTACCTCACCCTTCTTTTAGTTGATCCGATACTAGTCCTTGGTGATCTACTTCAAAACTATTCAGTGCATGGCCATAGTTGGTCAACTCAGCAATCCTTGTTGGCTAAGCTAGCTTCATCTCTGCCTCTCAATCCTCTACGCCACTCGGATGGTCTCATCTAAAATTCCTAGCCTCTATAATTCCATAATATGACCAATTTTAGTTCTCAATCCAGAAATGAACCTTGCAATAGTTTACATCTCGAGTTCATCGACATTACATCGGATCATGAGTAACTGAAACACTCGGACAAAATCATCCATCAACTGGTTACCCTATCTCAAATCTTATAGACATCAAAAAGTGTATTATTCGTAGTGTTTGAGAATAAATCTACTTCTCAAAACAATCTTCATCTCATTCCATGTTTGTACTTCGTGTTTGGCTCTCAGGGGAACATTTTGCAGCTTCTTTTACCACATTGTTGCATATCCAGAAAATTCCAACGTGGCCACTTAAATATGGAAGTATCTTCATAATCATAAAAGTCAAATATCCTTCCGATCTTCTCCTCCCAATCTAAGTAGTCATCAGCACTACTAGATCCGTTGAAGTTCAAAAATTGTACCTTAAGGTGTTTAACTCCTCTATGCATTCTAAACTTATACTCATCAATCCTAACGTACTATTCCTTTTCTACTTCATACTCTTCCACTTCATCCAACTCCAACCTCCTTCTCATAACTCTATTGACATGATGGGGTAGTACTTAGCTTACAAGAAAGGCTTCTAGATGCGAATCGACGCCACGGATCTTATACGCTAAGGATGATGCTCTCAGGGTTCAAATGGGAACAAGGAACAAGGAGTGAGAAGGGGGTTTTAATTGTGAATGTTTATAGATATCATGTACTAAGATACAAACATAATCATGGGTTGAGCTTAAAATAAAGTTCGATGCGACTCATAAACACTAAATGTCACTCGGGTTTCAAATGAGAGGTTAGATGTGACTTACTAATTCGCTCAAATGAAGAGGTTCTCCACAATCTTAGGGATAAGATTGATAAGAATGCAAGATAGATTAAAGAGTTATTCGGCACTCAATAATCCAAAACACCAACTTAAAGGGCTCAAGAATGTCCTTACTCAAGAAGGAACATCCAAGTGTAAATTCTTTGTATGAATATTCTTCATTGTCTAATCTGGTTACAGATGTTGCTTTTTATAGCAAGTCCTAAAACCCTAGTGGCAAAACTATAAATAATATACAAGGCCTTAAATCCTAAAGAATGGCCCATAATCAAAATAAGGAAAATATTTACAAAGTATACAAAACTGTGCATCTAACTAAGTGGTTGGCATGCAGTCATCTAAGTTATCTGTAGGATTGGACTCGAGTAGGGGCCAATTGGCAATCGAATGTCTGAGTAGGGGTAGGATGTTTGGAAGTCTTATTGTGCTTAGTTGAGCTCCTAGTGAGGTCAACCCATAGTTGATGCACTCGTAGATAGCTTGGTGGCACTAGCTCTCCCGTACTATGTTGAGCTGTTCTTTGAGGCCTCAGCCGTTTAGTCTCTTGTCTTCTCGGCGAACAACAGACCTGATGCTGAATGGTTCCTTTCCCTCCTTTTGTCTGTTGGTTATCAGTACAGCTCCAGTAAGAGCAAGTCAGTCTCGAGTTAGGATAGCTTCAGCTTTTAACAGGTTTATACTAACTTCTAATAGGTTAGCCTTAGCTTAAGGATCATTGTAGACTGATCCCTATCATTTCTAATGCTTGTTCATTCATTTATCTTCTAAGCCTATCCCTCATTTCTCGGCCTTATTGAGTGACAATCTTATCTCACAACTCAGTCTCTAAGAATCTTTGCACTAAGAAAACTAGATTAGCTATAATAGCAGTGAAGTCTTGTATCTACTCATCAATAGTATGTGCAGTTTGTTGGGTAACTCGACTATGACCATGAGTATCACTCTTGTCATTGTTAATCTGTCCTTGAACAATAGGATTCAACATTCTCAAAACAAAGCTTTAGAAAATACTCTTCACAACAACGAAGCTGAGAGAGGAGTACTTAGCCAGGAGGAATCTAGCTCTAGTTATTTGAAAAGAACTCTTGGTAGCTAAAGGTTAGATTACTTGGCATGGAGCCCTTCACCAAAGGATAGTTAGCCTAAGCACAAGAGATGGAATAGAGCATAGTATAACAAGTTGAAGCTCTTAAGGAATTTAGCCATCCACCTTCTATGTATTGTTTCTCGTCATCAACAGGTTGACAGGAGAGAATTCTTCGAGTAAGCGACTGGTGGCCCCTAAAGAACATGTAAGTGACCGGGCTAGTGGTTGGTAACCCATCAACAGGATTACTTAGTTTCATGACTAAGTATTATCAAAGTTTCGAATCTAAGGATGAGTAAAACTCTTGGGTAGCTAAGGTTTCTATTCATGTCACATCCCAAATTTATAAAAGATGCTACATTACATAAGTAAACTAACTTAAATTTGCATATAACTTGAAAATTTCCAACAACCTTTGCATGACTAGTGCCTCTAGTAGAGTTTGGATACAAACTTCTTTTACATATTCAAAAGATCATATTGCAAACTAGCACATTTTTTTTTTTCCTTTTCCTTTCTTGTACATATTCAAATAGTACTACAATTCAACTTGAAACATGCTTGTCAAAAGGATGTTGGCTCTTTGGGCACACTTCAAAAGTAACCCCCCATTAGTTACCTATCCTAGCTTCTACTTCAAACTTGAGGCTAAAACACTTTATCCCCTTACCTTATTGTAAGTTGAGTGAGAGTGAATTGACAAAAAAAAATTACAACATTCATAGGTAACAAAATTAAGGGCAAGATCACATCACAACATGAAACTAAGTTCACTTAAAACATAAGTATGAAACAATAGATTACCATGCTCATGCATTGATATTGATATCCTAACCCAGCCTTAGCCCTCATCCAGTTGGTCAACTTTCATCTATGCATCTGGACAAGCTCCTAGGAACCTAGTAAATTCAGCTTAGTAATAACTACAAGTATGGTAACAATTATTGGTTAATGCAAATTTATATCCATGAAAACTCAATTTTTGCTAAACAAATTGCTTGTTGAGTAAAATTTAGCTTTTTAGTTAAACTCGTCTTAGTAAACTCTAAAGCTTAGAAGATGCAATCCATAGGTCTCTTTCATGCCATGCCATGAATGCATCAACCATTCATCACATCAATAGTAAGCAAGTTCAATTCTTAATCTAATTTTTACTTATATTCCCTTTAATTCTAAAACTTCAACATTAGGTTCACTTAAGTGAACACCTTAGGAAGCTGGCTTAGTACCTACTTCTATTATCAAATTATTGTAGAACTAAGCATCACAAAATCAACAACAGCCTAGTAGAAACACATATTACATTCACAAATACATGAGTCAACTAGCAACACTTATATCTAGAAAAGTTAAGAATCATTTCAGTAACTCATCAAAGTATCACATTCACATACAAGATCAAGTCTTGATAAGATAGGAGTAGAAAAAATCTACTCTAGAATACAAGCAAACCAGTTACCAAGGCTATTTAGTGATTTCCTTCAAAAGCTCACCTATGCACCAGAAGCTTCTCCTCACCTATTTCACCTAAACAAAATGTGTACAATATCAAGTGTCAATATATGTCAAGTATAAGCAAGGTTACTAACTTACTTATACTTAGGGTCTAAGTCTTGATATTATTCATTTTAAGACAACTTTGATCTGAAATACATTCTAACCTAGTTTCTAACTTACCTTCTATATACAAAGTTCTTTCGGTATATTTTTTGGCATAGTTTTTGACCTCCTTATCGCTTATATGGATATTATTATATTTCATTTTCTTACCATACTATTCCGATTCTAAGATAAAAGACTTTAATAAAAGACTTGTTAAACATTCAACTTTGCTATAATATTATTAACATATCATTTAAGTTAACTATTTATCTAAATGTGCATAAGGGACATAGAGAATTGCTACAAAAACAAATACATATATCTATAAATCAACCAACCCCTGCATCAATTTTTGAGTTACATTTTGCATACTAACTGTTTCACATTTTCTTTTGCTTAACATTTTAACTTACATTTTGACCTATACAAAACATTTTTTATATCATCAAATCACCCAACTACACACCACTGCTTCTACACTTGATTACCTGACCCAATATTTCAAGTCTCAAATATAGTTATATACTAGCACTTGGTAATCGAATTACTCAATTAAACACTCTTTTTAGGAAATTTCAACATACATGCAAGCTAAATGGAAACTACCCAAAAATTCAACTTTTGAATTTTACAAAACCCTTTTATGGAATCAAAGTAGACACTTAGTAATGATTGTACAAAAATTTTGAAATCAAAACAACATCATTTATGCTGTTGAAAATTAGAGTAAAAATTCATTTTTGGCTTGAATTTTTAAATAATGCATAAATCTACCTTGAATTTGAAAATTTTTGTTTCATTTTTGGATTCTACATGAAAAGTTACCTTGGTAAACGAATAATGATAATTTTTGGACCTTGTTTGCTATTTTTAGAAAATTAGAAGACAAATTAAGCAAAATCGAAATCTCAACATCACCGAAAGCTCTAACCACCATCTAGGGGTAGGGGTACGTCAACCAATCTAGCATTGCCTTACCTCACTAAGTGGTCTCATTCCACTTCTAAGTGGTAATTAACCAAGGTAACCCAAATACCTCCTATTTTGCTTTATTTCTTGCTATATTTTGCATAATTCCTTCTAAACACTTCCAAAACTCCTCTTTATTTTTCTGAGCTCCTAAATTTTGTAAATTGATTTCCAAAATTGGGTTTTTGATTTATAGCTTCCCTCTTGTCGATGGTAAATTCTCCAAAGCTTTAATTTCCCATTTTTCCTCATTTTCTTATTTTACTTTATTGCTTAATCACTTGTAAAGTGTTCCAAATCTTATATAACAATGTAACTCACCTCTTTCTAGTTAGGAAGGATCCACCAACTATCCTATTGCAAATTTAGTTTATTTAATTTAATTATAACATTATTTTATGCATATTATACCATATATGACTATTTTTCCTATTTCGGGTATACACCTATACACGTGATACTTTTATTAGCTATTTTACTCTCAATTTTCTCTAAATAATTATTTTCATAGGTTAGGTAATTTTATTTTTTGGGCCTCACTATATTTCGGTCTCACGTTTTGGGTTTACAATTAAAATATTTTCTACCAATAAAAATACATTGTTATTAATTTGAATAATTTGCTAGCTTAATTTTACAAAATAAACTTTACTATAGTGTTCCTTTTAACTTCTTGGACCTTATGTTAAATTATTGTTCAATTAAAACAACTTTTTTAGATACATTAAATCATACTAGTCCAAAGTAGCTAAAGTCTCACATTCGACCTCCCTCACTGAAAGTTTTGTCCTTGAAACTTACTTACACTACAGATTAAGTATCACATCAACAACTTATAAAAAGAGTACTAACTTAATGTGAATAATTCTAGATACTTTGCTATCATATGGTCAATAGATTCCCAAGCTACCCCTTTTATGGTATGTTTACTCTATAAGACATTGACATACTTAATATCCTAGTTCATTAGTCTTTGTACCTTTGTATCTAAAATACACATACTTTAGATTCTCTTTTAGTTCCATTAGGGTTTCATCTAGTATCATTGCTAGATCTCTTACGAACTTTTTGAGAGTTAAAACATGAAAAACATTATGAATACTAGCCATTTTGTTTGGTAACTCAAGTTCATATGCTACTTTTCCAATCTTTATCATGATCTGATAAGGATCAATATATCACAGACTCAACTTCCTTCTGATACCAAATTGTCTTATTCCTTTCATCGAAGATATCTTTGAGAATACCTAGTCTCCTACCTAAAATTCCAAAGGTTTCCTTCTAATGTCGACATAAATTTTCTATTAACTTTATGTAACTCACATTTGATCCCCAATTACTTGCACCATTTCTTTAAGATCTTATAGCATAGCTAGTATAATCCAATTGATTAGGAATCTACATATGCATACATACTATGCTTCATATAGTGCCATATAGATTGTGCTATCATAGCTATTATTTTAAGTAAATTCTACTAATGGTAAATGACCATCCTAACTTTCTCCAAATTCTAGTATGCATGCTCTTAGCATATCTTCTAGGGTTTGTATAATACGTTTAGACTACCTATAACTTTATGCATGATAGGTGGTACTAAAATTCAACTTAGCTCCCATCATAACTTGTAATGATTGCCAAAATTGGGACAAGAATCAAGAGTTATGATCCCAAACTATAAATACTGGCACTACATGTAATCGAATTATCTCCTTAACATACATTTTTGCTAATTGTAGTATTGTTGTTGTTTACCTTATTGTAAGAAAGTGTGCCGACTTAGTGAATTAATCTACCATAACCCATATCATATCATACTACTTTTTAGTTTAAGGTAAACCACTTAAGAAATCTATAATCCCATGTTCCCATTTCCATTTCGGTATAGGTAAGGGTTGTAAGAGGCTACCAAGTCACTAGTGTTTAGCTTTCACTTTCTGATAAGTCACACATGTTAATATATATCAAGCCATATCACTTTTCATTCCCATCAACTAGAAATTTTGTTTCAAGTCCTTATTCATCTTATTATTCCTTAGATGAAGAGAATACTTCACATCATGAGCTTCTTCTAAAATCATATTCCTAATTTATGACTCTCTTCGAATGCATATTCTTCCCTTAAATGTCAATATTTCTTGATCATCTACTTCAAAGTCTAGACGTTTCTTAAGATTACCTCAAATGTTCTATAACTCTTCATCAATTTTCTAAGCTTCCGTTATGTGCTCTAGGAGTGTAAATCGTACTTCTAGTTTAGCAAACCTAGATTTAGTGCCCTTGGTTATAACTTCCAAATTCAATTTCTTCATTTCCTCAATCAACTCTTTCTTACTAGTGGTTAAAGTAGCAATACTACCAAACTTTTTTTCCTACATAAGGCATCAATAATTGCATTTACCATCCTCGGGTGATAATGAATTAACAAGTCATAGTCCTTGTTCAATTCAAACCACCATCTTTGCCTTATGTTTAACTCCTTCTATGTGAAAATGTATTCAAGGCTCTTATGATCCATATATACTTTACACCTCACAATATATAGATAATGTCTCTAGATCTTTAAAGCAAATATTATAGTTGCCAATTCTAAATCATTAGTAGGGGAATTTTGCTCATGTAGCCTAAGTTGCCTTGAATCATAAGCAATCACCTTGTCATTTTACATCAACACACATCTTAACCCATTCCTTAAGGCATCAAAGTAAATTTCATACTCTCCAATACTACTAGGTAGAGTTAACACTAGAGCGGTAACTAACCTTCTTTTAAGCTCTTAGAAACTCTTTTCATAGTAGACATTCCACTCAAACTAAACACCTTTCTAAGTTAGTTAGGTTAATGGTAACATAATCCTAGAGAAATCTTTTGTAAATCTTTAATAATAAATGGCTATTCCTAAGAAACTCTTAATTTTAGTTACTGTAGTTGACCACTTAGTCACTGCCTTTACCTTTGTAAGGTTAATAGATATACTAGCCACACCCCATACCATCCCCTTCCCCACCCATACTAGGTGACCCAAAAATCCAATTTGTTCTAACCAAAACTTACACTTCTTTAATTTTGCATACAATTGGTTATCTTTTAGGGTCTAAAGTACAATCCTGAGATGTTCCACATGTTTTTCCTTATTACTTGGATACAAAAAGATATCATTTATAAATACAAACACAAATTCATCCAAATATCTCTTAAACACCTAGCTCATCATATCCATCAAGGAAACAAGAGCATTAGTCAACCCAAATGGCATCACTAAAAATTCATAATGGTCACATCTTATTCTAAAAACTGTCTTACGTGTATCTTCCTCCCTATCTTTTAATTGATGATGTCCCAATTGCAAATCAATCTTTGAGAACACCATGGCTCCCTTTAAATAATCAAATAGATCATCAATTCGAGGAAGGGAATACTTACTTTTAATTGTTACTTTGTTTAGTTCTTGATAATCAATGAAAAATCTCAAGCTTCCATCCATCTTCTTAACAAAAAGCAATGGCATTCCTTATGGTAACATACTTAGTCTAATAAATCCTTTATTTAACAATTCTTGTAATTGCTTTTTCAGTTCAACCAATTCAATTGGTACCATATAGTAGGGGGTTGTGGAAATAGGTGTGCCACTTGGTATAAGGTATAGTAGACTCAATTTCCCTATAAGGTGGCAAACTAAGCAAATCTTTACGAAAGACATTAGGATGCTCACATACTATAAGGATATCTTCCAATTTAATTTCCTTAGTTTAAGTATCTACTACCAAGGCTAAAAACCCTTCACTACAGGTGTGCCTAGGAGCTCAATTATCATTAGGACTTACTCGGGTAGATTTTAATTGAAATGGGTCATTCAAGATATCAAAGAAAATTAGGGGGAAATGATCTACAATCGAACAAGAGTAATTGACGTGAAGCTGCTTGGAGGATGTGACTCACCAACAAACATAACATGACTTAACAGCTCACTTAATATGCCGTACAAGTTGATGTCAAGGTCTACCCACCACTAATCTTGAGCTACTCGGCAAGATTAGTTAAGAGTATAAGGGGTATAGACTTGGAGAGGATTGTCTCACAAGAACAGAGTATTCAGTATTCAGTATTAAGATGTAAGTTATCTTCAGCTTACAAGAGAAAAGGTCTATTTATGTAAGTTCCTACGGCAGTATTATAAATAAAGAAATTACAAGAAAGTATTTGCAAAAAGGGGATTCTTAGTACGTACAAAAAGGGTAAAAAGGACAACAAACCAAAAAATTGAAAAGTAGTTAAATGTTAGATGAGGTGGACAGTTGGCAGTGCAACATTGATCCCATACGAATATTCTCTAAGCATAGTAGGCGGGAAGGGTTCGAAATGTTGTGGCACTAAGGAGGGCCAGGATGAGAGAGATGGTGGTATGCCGAGAGAAAACTACTTGGCCATTTTAAATTAGTCTCTCATCACTCGGCAAGAGATTCTTGACAGTAGTTGGTCGGAGTACTCAGCACAAGGTTCTCAATAAAGGAATGGTCGACATCATCACTATCGAGTATACAGATCAATATATGACAATGTGGGGAACTCATGGAGTTCAACCACCTTCCTTCAATGTATAGTTTCCGATCATTAGTAGGTTGCTGAGTGAAAATTCTTCGGGAAAGGGATTGGAGGCCTCTGAGGTACGCGCAAGTAATGGGACCATTGGCCGATAGTACATCAATTCCCTGAGGTTATTGAAGATTTTCACTCAAATCTTGGTCTTCATCATCATTAAGTACATGTAGAGTTAAGTCGATGATGTTGAATATGGTAGATATGCCGAAACCTTCAGGTAGCTCAATCTCGTAGGCATTTTCATTAATGTGCCTTAGGATCCTATAAGGTCCATCCACTCTAGGTAATAGTTTGTTCGTCCTCTTGCTAAAGAAGCGTTCTTTGCTAAGATGAATCCAGACAAGGTCCCTAGGAGCAAAAACGACTCGTTTCCTTCTACGGCTTTCCATTTCCTTCTGTCAGGCCATAATTTTCTCCATTTGGTCGACAATTCTTTGGTGTAGCTTATGAAATTCTTCAATACGCAGCAAGCTAGATTAACTCTCCCTTTATGTAGATGGAATGTTAACTAAGTCTAAAGGTAAGTTTAGGTTAAGTCGATAAACAACCTCAAATGGTGATGTTCTAATAGAGCTGTAAGCTAAGCGATTGTAGGAAAATTCAATGACGGGCAGGCATAAATCCTAGTCACAAGAGTTATTTCCAACAGTAGCATGTAGGAAACTACCGACGGTTCTGTTAACTACTTCAATTTAGTTGTTTATCTAAGGGTGGCAAGAGGTACTAAATAAAAGCTTAATGCAAAGTTTCCTCCATAAGGTTTTCCAAAAATAGCTTGTGAATTTCGAATCACGATAGGACACAATACTTCTCGGCACTCTATGTAGTCACAGAATTTCATATAAAAAGAAGTTAGCAATGAATAAAGCATCATTAGTTCTATGGCAAGGGATGAAGTGGCTTATCTTGTTGAACCGATCGACCATCACAAAGATTGAATCGTAGCTTCTTGGTATATGGGGAAGGCCGAGCATGAAATCCATGCTTATATCAGTCTATGGCCACTCAGGAATCGATAGGGGTATATATTCTCCATAGAGCTCTCTCCTCCCTTTTGCATACTTACAAACCTTGTACCTTCCTATTATTCGGTGTACATCCCTCATCATCCCAAGCTAGTAAAATGCTCCTTCAATATCTCAATCATCCTCTTTTCCTCAAAATGCCCAGCTAAACCTCCAGCATGAGCTTCTCGAACTAGTAGCTCCCTTACAAAATCATTCGCTACGCAAATTTGCTTGCCTTTCATCAAGAAACCCTCACTCAAGTAGAACCCATCCATAACTCCCCTATCACTACACTTAGCAACTAAAGGTCCAAAATATGGGTCATGCTCATATTGATCAGGTAACGTGCCAAATCCAAGCACTTTAGCTTGCTACGTCGTCATGAGGGTATGATGACAAGGAAGCACATCAACCACTGTATTGGTGCTTCCCTTCTTATACTTGATGACATAGCAAAAGGTCTCTAAAAACTTGACCTACTTGGCGTAATGCTAAGAAAGCTTTTGCTGCTCATAAAGATGCTTAAAAGATTCATGATCAGAATAGATGATGAATTCTCTCGGCAACAGGTAATGCTACCAATTCTAGAGTATACAGACAAGGGCATAAAACTCCTTATTGTAGGCTGAGTAATTTAGGGTAGTACCTCGGAGTTTTTCGTTATACTAAGCAATGAGTTGGCGCTCCTGCATCATCACAACACCAATGCTAACACCAGACACATTACATTCAACCTCAAAAACCTTTTCGAAGTTTGGTAAGGCAAGCATTAGAGTAGATGTCAACTTATACTTCACATATTCAAAACTCCTTTAGGCTTTTTCTATCCATTTAAACTCAACGTTCTTCTTGGTTAGTTTAGTCAACGGTGCAATTATGGAGCTGAAGTTTTAGATAAATCTCAGATAGAATGAGGCTAGGCTATAGAAGCTCTTAACCTCAGTAGTACTAGTTAGCATAGGCTACTCATTAATGGTGCTAATCTTTTCTTCATCAGCTCAAACTCCATTCCCTAAGAAGACATATCCAAGGAATATAACCTCACTCTGATAGAACACACATTTCTTCAGGTTATTGAATAATTTCTCGGTACGAAGTATGTTAAACACCAATCTCAAGTGTTCAATATGAACAAAAAGGTCAGCACTGTAGACCAGAATATCATCAAAATAAACCACAATACATTTGCCTATCAAGGTTCGGAGCATATGATTCATGAGTTGCATAAATGTACTCGGTGCATTAGTTAAATCAAACAGCATAATTCATCCAATCAAATAGACTATCCCAAGTCTTAAAGGATGTTTTCCATTCATCTCCCGATCTCATTTGTATTTGATGATAGCTACTCTTTAGATCTATCTTTGAAAGGATGTGTGAACCATGCAACTCATTGAACACGTCATCTAACCACAAGACCGGGTATCGGTACTTAACAATAATCTTATTGAAGGCATGGCTGTCAATGCACATCCTCCATGATCCATCTTTCTTTGGTACTAATACAAAGGCGAGGGCACATGGGCTCATGCTCTCATGGACATATCCATAATCTACCAACTCATCAACTTGCTTTTCAGCTCAACTGCCTTTTCAAGATTGAGTTTATAGGCAGGTCAATTTGGCAAGGTTGCTCTAGGTTGAAGATCGATGCAATGCTCAATTCTTCTCAAAGGAAGTAATCCTTTTGGCATCTCAATAGAGAAGGGGTTAGCAAATTCCTAAAGTAGCTTCAGGACTTTAGCAGGAAAGTTCTTAGCCTCTCTAACCTTTAGGAGTCTCCTGACCAAGAAGAGTAAATAGTCCTCGACCTTGACCTCGTATAAACTGAGCTTAGGAAATCACCAAGAACTTCCACTGTAGTGATCTAGCAACCTTTTCCTAGGCGTCTTATACTTCCTTAGGACTCATCGGTGTCAATATAACTTTCTTCCCATCCTTTTTAAACATATAGGTATTTCTATACCCATCGTGTAACACTTTCAAGTCAAATAGCTATGGTCGGCCAAGTAATATATGAGATGCACACATGAGAAGGACATCATATGGCACCTCATCCTTATACCTATCACTAATCGTAATTGGTACTCTGACTTGCTCGGAGACATAATCCTCCTTTCTTGTTCAACAAATGAATCTTGTATGGTTTGGGGTGTGGAAGAGTTGGCAAATTCATAGACTTAACTACCCCTTACGCATAGCTTGTCATTCACTCGGCAATTCGCATAAAAGAGGTTCTCCCTCTTCTCGTTCTCATCATCCACAAAAGCACTAAGAGATCACCGAAAAACAAAGCAATACTCCACTCTACCCTCAGGAGGTATCTCGGCCTCTTGATCTTCCTCCAATTCTTCTAACATTTGATCGGTTGTCACTTCTTCCTCTCCTTTACTTGCACTTTCTACTTCAAACTGGGGCTTATCTCCCTTAATGGTTATGACTCGGTGGTTCGGACATTAACTAGCCATGTGTCCATACCCAAGATACTCAAAATATTTGATTTCTCATGTTTTCCATCCTAAGCTCTAACCTTGGTCTCTTTAGATCTCTGGTTCCTCGATCTTGCTCTTACCTCGGCCTTTGTCTGGTCGACTTAGCATATGACCTTGGCATTTAACCTCAAAACTGTTTATCATCCTATTACTCCCCAGTCTACTCAGCAGGCCATTCCTATTTGACATCAGTGTCGGTTACTCATTATTCGGTTAACCTGGTTCTATCATTGCCTTTCAACTCTCTAGGCTACATAAATGGTTTCATCCAAAGTATGAGGCACTACAATTCTACGACATGGCCGATCTCGACTCAGAGTCCTAAGAAGAACCATGTGATAGTTTAGGTCTCAAGCTCATCAACATCACACCATATCATGAGCAACTAAAACTCTTGAACATAATCGTTTACAGATCTACCTTACTTAAAGTCTTGGAGTCGTCAGAAAGTGTCCTATTTGTAGTGTTTGGGAGCGAATCTACTCCTTAGAACTCTCTTCATCTCATTCCATATGCAGACTTCTCGTTGGGCCTACAGACGAACATTCTATAGCTTCTTCCACTACATTCCCACATACCCAGAAAATTCTAACGGGACTACCCTAATGCAGACAACATCTTTATAATCATAGAAGTTGAATATCTTTTCAATCTTCTCTTCCCAATCGAGATAGTCATCAATACAATCAAACCTGTTAAAGCTCGAAATCTATACTTTAAGATGCCCAGTACCTCTTCGTACTCTAAACGCACGTTTATCCATCCCATCATATTGGTTTTCTTCCTCTTCGTATTCTTCCACTTTGTCCAACTCTAACCTTCTTCTTGTAACTCTATCGGCATATCATGGTGTTGCTTGGTTCATAGGAAAGGCTTCCGAAGCTCGCTCATTCATCTGCCTCCTCAGTAGATTTCTTGTTTCTCGACCTTGCTCAACAACTCTTTCACGCGGTCCAACCTTTAAGACCGTATTTATTGAGACAACTAAGTTGGCCACAATTGCAACAAAATCTCGTATCTGCTTATTAATAGTACGTGGTATTTGTTAGCTAACTCAACCACGACCATGAGCATCAGCCTTGACATCATGAATCTCTTCCTATGCACTAAGGTTCAACATTCTCAATACAAGCTTCAACAAGGACACTTCACTCAAATGTTTTCTACACACAAATATCTTAAATAGTAGACATAGTAGACTAACACTATACAGCTCTCAATCATAACCTCAATCTTTGATACGAGGAATACATAGTGTGCCTAGGAGCTCAATTATCACTAGGACTTACTAGGGAAAATTTGAACTGAAATGGGTCTTTCAAGATATCAAAGAAAATTAGGGGGAAACGGTCCACAATCAAACAAGAGTAACTAACGTGTAGCTACTCGAAGGATGTGACCCACCAACAAACATAACATGACTTGACACCTTACTTGGTATAATGCACAAGTTGATGTCAAGGTCCACCCACCACTAATCTTGAGCTACTCGGCAAGATTAGTTAAGAGTATAAAGAGTATGGACTTGGAGAGGATTGTTTCACGAGAACAGAGTATTCAATATTCAGTATTAAGACATAAGTTATCTTCAGCTTACAAGAGAAAAGGTCTATTTATAGTAAGTTCCTAAGACAGTATTACAAATAAAGAAATTACAAAAAAGTATTTACAAAAATAGATTCTTAGTACATACAAAAAGGGTAAAAAAGGACAACAAACCAAAAAATGGAAAAGTAGTTAAATGTCAGATGAGGTGGATAGTTGGCAGTATAGCATTAGTCTCGTACGAATATTCTCTAAGCACAATAGGTGGAGAGGGTCCGAAATGTTGCAACACTAAGGGGGGCCAGGATGAGAGAAATGGCAGTATGCCAAAAGAAAACTACTCAGCCATTTTATGTGAGTCTCTAGTCTTTCGACAAGAGATTCTCGGCAGTAGTTGGTTGGAGTACTCAGCACAAGGTCTTTAACAAGGGAATGGTCAACATCATCACTATCGAGTGTACTAATCACTCTATGACAATGTGGGGGAACTCAAGGAGTTCAACCATCTTCCTTTAATGTATAGTTTCTCATCATCAGTAGGTTGTAGAGAGAGAATTCTTTAGGAGAGGGATTGGAGGCCTTAGAGGTATGCTCGAGTAATGGGACTACTGACCAACAGTGCATCAACTACCACTTTTTAATAACTTCCTCACCTTGGTTGCTAATAATAAGGTAATTTCTTTCGACATATTTTTTTTATACGTAATAATAAGTAGCTCTAGTATTGAATAAAGTATAGGCGTAACTATTATCTACACACATTAGCCCTAAAACAAGTATTTATAACTATATCACTTTGTCTACATGCATAATATAGAGAAATAAATGTTAATTAGTTATATAATATAATAAACTATAGAATTCTAAATTATGCATACTAACTACGACATGTTTATTTTTAGGTTCTTCCTATTGAAGTGCATTTACCCTTCCTTAGACCTTAAGCCTTGCACCTACCCTTCCTACTTAGTTGTTATTTCAATTAGTAGGTACTTGCCTATTAGCCTAAGTTTAATCTTATCTAATGTGTTTCTTAGTGCACTAATTTGAGTTGTATCCTATTTTACGACATTTAGGACAATATACACCTTTGAGGTTCAAATTCTTGCAATTTCTAGCCAAATGTCCTATTTCTCTACATCTAAAGCATTTTTTTCGCAATTTTAGGCAATCTATAACTCAATGTCTAATGCTACACTTCCAACATGATAGTATAGTTCCATCTCCTCTTGGGTTCTTATTCAAAGGTTGCTTTCCTTGTTTGCCTTTTATTGCCTCATTATTACCAATGGAACTTCCTACAAACTTCTTCTTTTTATTCTCTATTTCCATAGCTTCTGTTCGTAGAGCATAAGCTTGCACAATCAATTAAGCTTCGTTCACTAGATCTACATATTTCAAAATTCTAGCCCTTTTTAAATCCACCTAAAAATATAGATCAAGACCATCTTTGAATCTCCTAACCTTAGCTAACTCATTGTTTTGAACAACTATAGGGGTAAACTTCAACAATCTATCGAACTCTCTTTGATATTTTTCAACAAACTTACCATCTTGTTTTAACTTATAATAGTCCTCACCCATTTGTTCCCTTACACAATTAGGGAAGTAATGTTCTAGAAAAAGCATTTCTAAATGCATTCAAATCAATAAGTAGTGCAAAGGATAGCTTATTTCTCTCCCACCAATTATAGTTACAATTCCTTGCTTTCTATTCTCTTCATCATCATGAACTTCAAAAGCTTTTTCTAAAGAATCTATCCATTCTTCAACAACTAAAGGATCAGTACTCTTACCATAAAATGATTTCACTATCCCATAATCATGAGCTAACTTATCTCCTCTACCAAATCCAATGCAAATTGTTACATCAAGTCCATTCCTAACTGAGGTTAAGCCAAGTCAGGTTGTGGATGTAGCTACAGATCCTCCCTCTACTCTTGATGTACTCTATTGGCTAGTAGTCTTCCTCATCCTCTTCATATCATTTTCTACACAAATATCATACAAAAGCCAAACAATTAAGTTTTATAATTATCTTAGCTAGTCACAACACCTTATCACCTAACTACCCCACACATGTCATACACATCTAGAAGCTTATAGTCCCTATCTTATACTCAAACTTGGCTTTGATACTACTTAAAGGATGTCACATTTTGAACTAACAAAGGATTCCACATTACACAAGTAAACCTACTTCAATCAACATGTAACCTGAAATTTCCAACAACCTTTACATGACTAGTGTGTTTAATAAAGTTCAGCTATAAACTTTTAAGCTTCAAACATATACAAATTTTACAAATTCAAAAGATCATATTATAGACTAATACATTTTTTTTTTCTTTTTCACATTTGTACACATTTCAAATAATACAACACTTCAACTTGAAACATTCTTGTCAAAAGGATGCCGACTCTTCTAGCACACTCTAAAAGTAACCTCCATTAGTTACTTAGCACAACTTCTACTTTAAACCTAAGAATAAAACATATTATAAATTGAGTGAGATTGTATTAACAAAACAAAAATACAACATTTACAAGTAACAAAATTAAGAGTAAGATCACATTACAAAATGAAATCAAGTTCACTTACAACATAAGTATGAAACAATGTAATGCCATGCTAATGCAAGTGGCATGCATCGGTACTGAGATCCTAAACCACCCCTAGCCCTCATCTAATTGATTGACTTCAATTCAAGCATTTAGACAACCTTCCAAGAACCTAGTAAATTTAGCTTAGCAATAACCATAGGTATGGTTATGATTATTGATTAATGCAAATCTATATGTACGAAAACCCAGTTTTTACTAAACAAATCTCTTATGGAGTAAAATTTATCTTTTTAGTTAAACTCAATCTATCAAACTCTAAATCTTAGAAAACACTACCCATAAATCTCCCTTATACCATGCCATGAATGCATCAACCATTCGTCACATCAATACTAAGTAAGTTCAATTTTTAATCTAGTTTTTACTTATATTCCCTTTAAATTCTAAAGCTTCAGTATCGGGTTTACTTAAGTAAACACCTTAGGAAGTGGGGTTAATGCCTATTTCTTTCATCAAGTTGATATAGAAACAAGCATCACAAAATCAATAATAGCCCAACAACAACACATATTACATTCACAAATACATGAGTCAACTAACAACACTTAAATCTAAAAGGTCAAGAATCATTTCATTAGCTCGTAAGATGTGTCACATTCCAATACAAGATCAAGCACAGTCATTACAGTTATACAACTTAGGAGTAGATAAATACACTAGAATACAAGAAACATACTTTCTAGGGCCACTTATTGATTTCCCTCAAAAGCTTTCCCTTACAACCGAGGTTCCTCCTTACCCGTTTCACATAAACAAATTGTGTACAATATTAGGAGTCAATGTATGTCAAGTATAAGCAACATTACTAACTTACTTACACTTAGGGTCTAGGTCTTGCTATTATTCATTTGAAGACAACTTTGATCTTAGATATATTCAAACCTAGTTTCTAACTACCCTCTATATATAAGGTCCTTCTAACATACTTTCTAACATATATTTTTACCTCCTTAATGCTTATATGGATAATATTATATCTCATTTCCTTACTAAAATATTCTAATTCTAAGATAAAGTACTTTAATAAAATACTTATTAAATGTCCAATCTTGCTATAGTGTTATTAATATATCATTTAAGTTAACTATTTAGATAAATGTACATAAGGGACATAAAGAATTGCTATGAAAACACACACACACATATATATATGTATATATATATATATATATCTAGAAACCAACCAACCTTTGCATCGGTTTTTTACCTATGATCAACACATTAACTATTTTACATTTTTTCTACTTAATGTTATAACTTGCTTTCTAACCTGAACAAAACATTCTTCAAATTGTCAAATCACCTAAGTCTAGCATCTATACCCTTGTTTCTATACTAATTACTTTAACAAAATACTTCAAGTCTCAAATATAGTTATATACCAACACTTGGTAACCAAATTGCTCAATTAAATACTCTTTTTAGGAAATTTTAGCATATGTATAAGATAAATGGAAAATGCCTAAAAAATCAACTTTTGAATCTTACAAAACCTTTTTTATGGAATCAAAATAGACACCTAGTAGTGATTATACAAAAATTTTGAATTCAAAACAATATCATTTAGGCTTTTGAAAACTAGAGTAAAAATTCATCTTAGGCCCAATTTCTTAAGTAACACATATTTCTACTTTGAATTTGAAAATTCTGCTTTCACTTTTAGATCCTACTTGAAAAATGACTAAAAGAAACTAAAAATCATAATTTTTGGACCTTTTTTGTTTTTTTAGAAAATTAGAAGAAAAATCAAGCCAAACTAAAATCTCATCGTCGCTCAAAGCTTTGGCCACCGTCTGGGGGAAGGGATGTATCAGCAAATCTTAACATTGCCTCACCTATCACTAGGTAGTTTCGCTCCACTTCCATGTGGTGATTAGCCTAAGGAACCCAAATTCCTCTTAATTTGCTCTATTTCTACCTATATTTTGTAGAATTCCTTCTTAACACTTCCAAAACTCATCTCCATTTCTTACATCACCTAAATTGTGCAAACTGATTTCTAGAATTAGGTTCTTGATTTTATGGCTTCTCTCTTATTGATGGTGAATTCTCTAAAGCTCCATGTACCCCTTTTCCCTCATTTTCTTATTCCATTTTAATACTTAATCACTAATAAAGTGTTCCAAATCTTACATAACAATGTGCTACACCTCTTTTTGGTTAAGAAGGACCACCAATTGTCCTCTTGCAAATTTTAGTTTTTCTAACTCAAATATAACATTATTTTTAGCATATTATATAATATATGAATCTTTTCTCCTATTTCAGGTATATTTCTATATACGTAATCCTTATACTAGCTATTTTACTCTTAATTTGCTCTAAATAATTATTTTTATAGGTTAGGTAATTTTATTTTCAGGGCCTTGCTATATCTTAGCCTCGTGTTTCATGTTTACAACAAAAATATTCACTACCAATAGAAATACGTTTTTATTAATTTAAATATTTTACCATTTTAATTTTACAAAGTAAACTTTACTAAAGTATTTCTTTTAACTTCTTGAATGTTATGTTAAGACATTTTTCAACTTGGAGAACTTTTTTTCAATACCCTAAATCACATTAGTCCAAAGTAACTAGGGGACAAATCAAGAATAACTAAGGTTTCTATGAAATAATCTAAGCTCCTAGATAGAATGATTACTTGGTTTCACGATTAAAATAAGCTAAAGTTCTTAATATAAGGATAACTAAGACTCCTAGATAGCTAAAACTTCTAATCAAGATAACAAAGGTTTTGTGAAATAATGTAAGCTCTTGGATAAAAGGATTACTAGGTTTCACGATTGAGAATAGCGAAGTTCATTATCTAAGGATAACTATGGTTCCTAAAATTTAAAACAGATGGCCCTAAGCTCCTAAAATTTAAGGATAACTCAGGTTTTAAAACAAAAGACTCCTAAGTTCCTAATAGAGGATAGTTAAAGCTCCTAAGCATGCGCTCCTAATGTCTTTTGCAAGATGACAAAGGCTCCTAAAGGCATTATTGAAGGATAACAATTGTTCCATTATACAAAACTTGCATTTCTTAGAAATTTTTCTTTCTTTCTTATATTAAGGAAAGCCTTGAAAAATATACATTTATTATACAAAAACTTTGAATTTTCTTTTTTTTTTTTTTATTGAAGATTTGCTAATAGAGGTAGTCAATTGTATAGAAACAGAATAAACAAAGTTGAAACTAAACTAAAGATAATCAAATATTTCAACTCATTTCCAATTACTGGTAGTATAAACCAAATTATATAGTTTTTCTTATAATCTTTGCTATTAGAACTAAAACCTAGGTGAAGCCTATGAATATAAAATAAGGGATTAAAAGAGAAAAAAAGTTTAAGATAGGGAAGATGATGTAATGCTTTGGTAGTTAATGGCTTGTAAAAGCTTAGTTATATTTTTTTATTCTTTAGCCCATTTAACTTAGATATATAGAATCAGTAAACTCACTCAAAAAAGTAAGTTTATACTAAGTTTATATGTAAACTTAATTAAAAATGTAAGTTTTTATATGAAAAAAAAGTTTATATATGAGTTAACTTAGAAAGGCTTTCTAATATCATAAACTCGTAGAATTGTATAGGTAGAATCACGATTTTAACAAGTATGGTTGGATTCTTCACAAGTCTTGAAAGTTTCCAATAAATGATGGGCCAACTCTTTTGTTTTCTTCCCTTGGGGATAACTGCATGAAAGAAATTATCTAATAAGTTCTTCTTTTAAGGGGTATCCCTTAAAGTTTATGAGGCAATAATGTCATGATGGCGGATGGACCTTCAAAACTCCATAATGTCTTCTTGCTAAGAAAATGGTATCTCATAATTGATTGGTCTAGTTAAAGAGAACTTCCTTGCACTCTTAGCTTAGATTTCACTCTCGACTATAATTCTAAAAATTATGGTTCATTTGGTAAGTGATACACTTTGATCAATTTCTTAGGTCTTTTTCAGACTGTAATATAATGAAGGCCATATCATTGGCTTAAACAAATGGATAATAATGTATAAGCCTTTTTGAAAGAGTTCATTTATTTAACATAGGTTTACAAGTCAAGAATCCTTTAAGAAAAACTAAAATTGTGCTTACCCTAGTTTTAAAAGTAACTTTTAGCAAGGATAAGTTATGTCATTCAATCAGAAGGGCCTTTGAGGAGGGGTAGAATTATAAGTAAGCATTGATTTCAAGTTTAGTTTTCAATAAGGGTACATTTCAGGGGTCTTGGTGTTTACCCTACTATTTCAAATTTTAAGGTTCTTATTTTGAGGCATCGGTCTTGCTTTAGGATTGGGCTTTTGTTTTTTAGCTATTTGTCCTAGGTCCTTTCATTCTTTAAGACTTTGCAACTTGATCACCTTGTCTATATAGACTACTTAATTTCTTTCTAGGAGGACTTTTGATATTTTTCCTTCTTCTTGTATCATACCTCTTTTGTTTTCCTCTCTCTCTCTCTCTCTTTAATTCTTTCTATTTTTTCTTCTCTTCTCTCTCTTCTTTTTTTTTTTGTTAATTTTTCTTCTATTTTCTTAATTTTGACTCAAGGCAAAGGTGATCATCTCTTGTTTTGGCTTTGTAGGTCAAAATGTATTTGGTTTATATATAGTGTTTAGGACATAGGCCTTTCTTCATCTCTAAGGAAATAAGTTATTAATGGTAACAATTACTCTTGAATTGATGTAACTAAGGTAAGTGCAAATTAGTTTTAACCTTTTCATTTAACTAATGCCCATAATCTCCTTTTTTTCCCTATTATTGGGTAGTTCTTCATAGATTTTAATTTTGAAATGCTCCTTGAATGGGCTTTATGGGGATGACAAAGGATAATCTATGTTTAGGATGATGAAAAATGAATGACTAATATCATTTTGACTCGCGTATCAAATTTAAGATGAACTTCCTTTAACGAACAAGTCTAAACCCTCACACTAATGATACTTGACACTCAAGTTGTGTTTCAAGGTTAGTATTGGGGATATAGTTTGCCTCTTTTCATTATAAACCTTTCAAATAATGAGGTAGAAACTTATCACATTCATGCCTCTACCAAGATTGAACAATTTAAGAAATTTTCCCCAAAAAATAGTTTAATCAAATATGAACTTTTATTTTAACATATTTCACAATATAAAGAAAAGATAAGTCTCACGAAGAATTGCTATAACCCTTCAACACTTTAGCTCACATGGAGTCTAGATGTACTAATCCTGCATCAATCAGATCTTAAATCTTATTCTTCATCCTCTAGCAAGTGTTTGTAGAGTGTCCCTGTTGCCCCATATGATAATCACATTGCTCTCTCCAAATTTGCATTCCAAGGCTTATATCTTAAGAGCTTCACAGTCTAGGACATTTACCTCTTTCAGCTAAAGAAAAGCCTAAGAGAGTATGATAAGAATTGAAGTAAAATGTCTTCATTGGGCCTTTTGGACTTTCAAAAGCTTTTAGTTACCACTTAGAGCATTGGACTTAGGTCTTGTGGCATATTTTCTAAGACTTATCACATTAACATTGCTCTTCTACGATGATTCTAAGATTACCACTTACTTTTGTTTTAAACCCTCTAATCTTCAGACTCACAAGGCTCCCTTAATTCTACCCCCTACCACCATGACATCTGCAAAGCTAGAAGCTTTGCTCCTTAAAAGTTGCCTATAATATGGCTTACCTAATGTGTTAATGAATGCAGATGTCAAGTCTTTCTCTAACAAAGGAGGAATGATTTTAGCTACCATGCCCTTCTACCTTTGTACGTGTTCTTTAATGGATTTGTCTGTTTTCTTACTTAATGTGCGTAGGTCCCAAATTAAGGGTGCTATCTTGGTGTTGAATTTTTACCGTTCATAGAAATGCTAAGCCAATTTCTCCTAAGTTTTTATTTAGTTGAGATGAAGCTAGGCATACCAAGTTAATGTAAGTGCTATGCTGTCTTGAAAAGTTTACGTCATGAGTTGATCATTCTGAACTTATCTGCCCATCAAGCAGATGTATAATCTAATGTGCAGCTTTGGGCATTTGTACAATCTAAGTAGGCCTTAACATCATATGTAGAAGAGTTGATGATCCCAACTATAGACACCTAATTCTTTCCCCTTAGTAATCCTAATTTTAATTTTTTTTATTTTTTACAAAAAGGGTCCTAATTCAGAAAAAAAATTAACTAATTAAAGATAAAAATAATAAAAATTAACAAATGATGAAAATACCAAAAGAATAAGAAAAGGAAAACTTATAAAGATTTTGTAGATTTTTAGGAAGTAACATTTATTAGGGACAAATAGTTTTAGTTTTAGCTTAGCACAAATAATTATTTTAAGAAATCGTGTGGTTTAGGTGCAATTCAATTGTACTAAAACTCAAGGCACAGGCCAATAGCCTAATGGATAAGCATTAGGGTATTTTATGTGGAATGAGCTTGAGGTCACAAGTTTGAATCTCGTTAGACATTTATGTGTTTTTCTTATTTTTCTATCCTTTTTTTACAAAAAAGCAAGTTGAATGCACAAAATTCATATCTAATTAAAATTATTTGAATCTAGTTTGATTAGATTTGGATTGATATCAAGAATTCGGATCAAATTTAATTAGATACAATAGTTATGATTTGATATGATCTTATTTAGCTTTTATAAATACAAACACTCCCGAAAGAATCAAGATCCTTCGTCTATCTACAGCTATAATAGCAGTCTTCACACCATTCCCTGAAGCACAGCACCAAACACAACCCCATAGTACAACCCCGTAAGCTCTAAACCGACCACAATCCCCCCATCATCCTCTTTGTTAGAATACAACAGCACCTGATTCGTAACGCCACAATAGGCCATCCACTTAGTCAAAACAGCAAACACGCGACTCACACAGATATACTACATGAAGTCCACCATCTCTGTTCCAAGCCGATACCTAAACCAATCGTATACTGGTCGCAACCGTCCAACGCTACAATCCTTATTGCACAAATCATCGTAACAGCAGCAGTAGTACACGTAGGATAGTTCTCACCGAGCATTGATCAGCCTACAACTACAGCACACAAATTGGCGACGAGAAGCAATCCTTGACCATACGCAATAACATACACCCATTTGCTTGCAGCTATCGTACTTCCCTCACCACTGACCCCCTGACGCATATCCCACAATCTGTTCATCTACTTCACTGAACACGACCTGTACTCCCAGATATAAGTCCACTAATCAGCCCTCGAACCGTACACTTCCGATCACCCTTGCAATAGTGCACACCCTCTCCCATACCCTACACGACTCGATTACATAACCATCGCTGCTACTGTACTACGCTGTCCACATCCACGTATTACTGCATAGTTCATGCTCGATTAACCAAGCATTATATACCCATGACCTGTTGAATGCATAGAATTAGCTTCTCATCGCCAATCCCTATATGAACTAGTAAGCCTCAATCTTCGTTCAATAGATCACTTAGCGACTCACAGCCGTCCCCAATTGCGTACGTCACCGATTAGATACAGCAGTACTTCACCTAAGTACTGACCATGCTGCTACGTAATAGAACACGTCTATGACCACTGTTGTCTACACCGCTGCCATCCACATCTACTACTGCCTGCTAACTAAACTTGCATACTATTGCACTTCACTGATAGCAACCGCAACACAATCCCAACGAGTATTGTCCATCGCTACTACCGCGAACAGTAATACAGGTTTAGTGCTTTAGATTTTTATTATTATATAAGATTATTATTTATGTTAATAACATGATATATGAATAATGTGTGTGTGTGCGTGTGTGTGTGCATGTACGTATGTGTGTGCATGTGCGTGTACGCGTGCGCGTGTGCGTATGCGTATGTGTGCATGTACTTGTGCGTGTGTGCGCATGTGCGTGCGTGTGTACGTGTGCGTATGCATGTGCATGCGTATGTACGTATGTGCGTATGCGTGTGCGTATGCACGTGTGCGTGTAAGTGTGCATGTGCTTATGTATGCATGTGCGTGCGTGTATGTGTATGCATACGTATGTGCGTGTGTGTGCGTGTGCGTGTATGTGTATGAGTGAGTGTGCGCATATGTGTGTGTGCATGTGCGCGCGCGCGCATGTGTATGTGTGCATGTATGCGTATGTGTGTCTCTGTGTATGTGTGTGCGTGCGTACGTATGTGTGTCTGTGTGTGTGTGCGTATGTGTGCGCATAAGTGTATGTGCGTATGCGTGTATGTGTGTGTTTGTGCATGTACGCATGTGCCTGTGTGCACATGTATGTGTGTACGTGTGTGTGCTTGTTTACGTATGCGTGTGTCTGCGTGTGCGTGTGCTTGTGCGTACATGTGTGTGTGTGTGCGTGTGTACGTATGGCATGTGCGTGTCTATGTGTGTATGTGCGTGTGCACGCATGTGCGTATATGTGTACACGTGTGTACGTGTGTGTGCATGTGTGCATATGCGTGTGCACGTGTGCATGTGTGTGTCTATGTGTGTATGTGCGCGTGTGCGTGTGCGTATGTGTGCTTGTGTGTATGTGTGTGTCCGTATGTGTGCTTGTGTGTGTGTGTGTGTGCGTGTGCATGCGTATGTGTGTGTATGAGTGTACGTATGCGCGCACGCGCGTGTATGTGTGTGTGCGCACGTATGTGTGTTTGTGCGTGTACATGTATATGTATGTGTGCGTATGCGTGTACATGGGCGTGCGTGTGTGTGTGTATGAGTGTGCGTATGCGCGCACGCACGCGTATGTGTGTGTGCGCGCGTATGTGTGCGTGTGTGTGTGTTTGTACGTGTACGTGTGTGCGTGTGCATGCGTGTGTGTGTGCTTATGCGTATATGTGCATGTGCGTATGCGTGTATATGTACGTATACGTATGCGTGATGCGTGTGCATGTGCATATATGTGTGTGCGTATGTATATTTGCAAGTGTGTGTGTGTGCGTATCTGTGTGTGTGTGTATGTGTGTGTGTGCGTGTGCGAGCGTGCTTGTGCGTGCACATACGTGTGTGTGTCTGTATGCGTGTGTCTATATGTATGTACGCGTGTATGTGTATGCACGTGTACTTGTGCGTGTGCGTGTATGTGCGTGTGTGTGCATGTGCGCGTGTACGTATGCGCGTGTGTATGTGTGTGTACTTGTACGTGTACATGCTTGTACATGTGCGTGCGTGTGCGTGTACATGTACGTGTGCATGCGTGTACATGTATGTATGTGTGCCTGTGCGTATGCGCGTGTGCTCGTGTGCGTGTGCGTGTGCGCATATGTGTGTGTGTATGCGTGTGTGTGCATGTGCGTGTGTATGTGCGTGTGCGTGGACGTATGTGTGTGTATGTGCGTGTGTGTACTTATGTGTATGTGTATGTGTTTCTGTATCTGTGTGTGTGCTTAGGATACTTCTTTTATTATTAGTTTTCTTTATTATATAGATTAAGTACATTATATCAATTTAAGTATTGTTTAATAGTAGTATATATATAAATATATATATATATGTATTTGTCCAAGGATGTTTTGGATTAGTTTTTTTTTAAGGATTTATCAAATAGAAAACTATTTTGCAAAATAAAAATTAATAAAAGACCCTTTTAAAAAATATATAGGATTTTTAGAGTATTTCTTTATAAAACAAAAAAACTGAAGAGTTAGGGCCCATTTAGATTTTTTTCAATAAATTAAATTGATTAAAAAACATAAATTCGGTCAGTTTGAAAATTAAAAACAATCAACGCACTAAAATTTTGGGAAAGAACTACGATTATCTAATCCTGGTTAGCGGATATGTAGGCACCTTCGAAGGGACGATAAAATATATAGAAACTTAGGTCTTTTTTTTCTTTTGATTTTATTTATTTATTTATTTATTAAATATTATAATTAGAAGAATAATCTTAATTTAGATAAATAGATAGTGGTACCCGTTAAGGTTTAATAAGTTAGCTCCCGAACTCGGAACACTTTGGTTCTTCATTCAAATTACAATCAAAGATCGGTAGCTAAATCGTAATAAATCCACCCAATTAATTGCGGTTTCTTTCCTTTTTCCCAACTATGGTTAGGTATCGGCTCCAAAAATTATTTTCAATAAAAAGCCCAAATTTCTCAATTTCTTTAATCGAAGATTAACAATAAATGGGTTAGGGTTTAGTATTAATTAGGAAATGAGAAATTAATTTTAAATAAAAGAAACCGAAAAATCATGCTCGATACTAACTTGCTCAAATCCATCATCATTTCCTAGTGCTCTCATCTTTTCGATTATCTATTTAGTTAGCTTCCTTTCCAACTCTTTAAGGCTTTCTTGACTTTACCCTAAGTTGACTAAGAAAGAATAGGTGTTAGGCCCAAAAGCTGGATTGATCTTCTCTTCTGTTACAAGAAGAGGTACTTCAATACATTTTCCATGTTTGGCATTTGACTGCTCTTCATTTGCTAGCATTGCTACCCTGAGCAAGACTATACTATCAACTAAGAAGTTCTTTTGTTTGGTCAATTTTCTTCATAGTTTGTTCAAACAAGTGAATCCTTAACTCAATAGGGTTGGTATCATCAGGGCTGTTATCATTGTTTCCTTGTTGGCCATTACTTTCAAAAACCCTTGATGAGAATCCATTCGTATTAGCAATTCTCCAAATTTTCTCCTTTTTTAAAATATTTTTGAAAACCTTTGTTTTGAGGAATAAAAAGGGTTAAATAGAAACTAGGTGGTAGAATACAACAATGACCCTATGATTTACAAATTGTTAGAAAGGGTAAAAATTTCTACCTTAAAATGAAAAACATTTCTAAGGAAAAGGGAGCCTCAAGAAGATTGAATATTTATAGGTAATGAATGATAACTAAAATAAAATACTTACAATTTGTAGATATTTAAAAGGTTGCCTACAAGTTTAATCTGGGGCATCTATAAAAGGAGAACAAATATTTTATAGAAGGAAATTTTATGGGATACTTGAAATTTATAAATAAAAATCTAACCACTTAAAAGGATGGATAAGTGAGAATTTATAAATGAAAATTCAAAGTTTTTTAACTTAAAAGATAGAAGGGAAAGTCAAATATTTATAGTTGAAAATCTAAAGAAATGAATTATTTAAAATTTTTTAGACTTTTTCTTTCTTTTTTAGGATTTGTGAACTAATTTGCAAATGTAGCCTATAAAAAATTCTAACTTGAAGGTTAAGAGGGAATGGGCCAATTTTTTTTTTTTTTTTAAAAAAAACATATTAAGAGTATCAATTTATAGGGAAAATTCTTTTTTTTTTTAATTACTAAGAATAAGTTTTAGAAAAATGAATTAATATTTTATAAAGAAATAAAGAGACATAATTACTTATAAACCTAAGTGAACTTTTGTTACCATAAGAACTAGGACTTAAAAAAAAAAACTATGAATATTTAGAAGCAAATAAAGAGAATGAAAATAAGAAATGGATATGCAAACATATGAATGCAAATGTAACAGCCTAGTGATTATGTAAACCCTGCAAATTTAGCTATTTAAGAGAAGGATTGAACCCTAAGACTATAGATGACTTGAAGAGTCATCAAAGCCAAGTAAAATAAAAATTTAATAATTCATAAATCTAAATATATTATAAATAGTAAAAACCTTAGAAATTGATCAAAACCCTACATCACATATTAAAATCTTAAAATTGACTTACACATCATTAACCAAAATTGAACCTAAAATTGCTCGAAACCCTAAAATTATAAACATAAAACTATAAAATAGTTAAATATTACACAATAGTGATAAAATTATAGTCGAATGTAATTCTCGACTAAATCGCTTATTTGTACGAAATTGTAACGACATTGCCACCATAACTTGTAAAAATTATAATTGTAACGGATACCAATTAAATTGATAAAATTTCGCAAAAATTTAAAAATTAATTTACTAGGAGAATCGTATTAATTTATATGAAGACAAAAATTACATATATTTGTTAATAATTTTCATTTTCCTCCTCTTCTATTTCCAATTTATCTCTTTTTCTTCTTTTCACTTCCACTTCAATACACATCCTGCACAAAACGTGGAAAAAAATTCAGCAAACAAAGTAGCAAACGGCAGCCCACGTGAGCAAAACAAATTTCCATGTGTTGATGTTAAATAAAAAGAAAAGATTACCGATGATTATTTTTAATGAAAAATCTAACTTAGCTTACATTTTAAGCTAGTAACTTACTAAAAAATATAAATATGGAAAAAGAAAAAGAAAGAAAGAAAAGAGAGAAAGAAGGAAGAAAAAGAAGAAGGAAAGGAAGAAAAAAATAAAAACTAAATGGTAAGTAATTTATTTTAGAAAGTATATATGTATATTATAGTATACACATGTAAAATTATAGTATTTGTATGGTATTTTTATGGTATTTTTACATATGACACTAATAGTATATGTCTATATACATGAATATTTAAATTTAATTATATGTGTAAATATAAGGTTAGGTAGATATACATGTATGTACATAAGTATATAGTATGTATTATGTATTTGTTTTTTTTAATGCATCTAATTAGTAATTTACATAACTATAGTATAAATATATATGTATGTACCATAACTATATACATATGTGGGTATACATGTATAATTAATTACATATATATGTGTGGTCGTATAATATATAGCGGGGTATTTTTATATGTATACAAGACGTATGAATATATATAATATAGAGTATAAATATTATAATATACGGCATATTATGTATGTAATGTATAGTATACATATTTTGTGATAACTCCTATATAAGTATATATATGCCGAATATATATATGTATGTATTTATAGGTATGTATACATGTAAGATATATAAATAAATAAATACAAAATATATATATAAATATATGAATATGTGTGTAACAGTATATTTTAAATAAATACATATACATATCTAATACGTGTAATATATAGTGTATATGTGTATATATATATATGATACCGTAATTTAAGAATTTATAATAACATAAACTATAAATTATATATTATAAGTATAGGAATATATATATATATATGTATAATCTTGAGGTACATAAGAAAAATAAGAAAATGAGAAAAATAGGAAAATATACCTAAAATAATAAAAATAACAAACATATGATTTAAATAATTATTAAATTATAAATATGTTACGAAAAAGCGAAAATCAATATTTTATAATTTTTAAATTTAAATAATAATTTTTGTGATATTTTTGTATCCCAATTTATGTTATGAGTCATAACGTCTAAAACGGACCTCGTTACGATAAAATATACTCGAAAACGATCAAAATGGACTATAAGTTCATAACGATCGAAGCTAAAATGAAAAATTTACATGCGATTCGATAAAAAGCTCGAATTGACAATTTCACGTAACTAAGTGAAATAAAACTTACTCATTATAACACTAGTTAGCTTTAAATTCCTAAGTTTACAAATTTTCCTTATTCTTAGGTGATCTCGATATCGATCCTAAGCTGCCCACAGACTATTATGATCCCTGAGCTAGCCATGGTTGAGTGAGTGTTTCCTAATGATTCCATACTTGTTTGTGCTTGCAATTAATGAATCTAAATTATGATTTATAAGTGAATGTGTATGGGGTTGAGTTATGCTTGTGCATGATAATTGTTATGAATGGTGAATCTACTTTAAATTTCAATAATATAATGTTTACTGCATAGTAGATTCAATAGATTGATTGTTTGTGACTTGGAATGATAACTGATTAAATATGACTTAACTTTTTATTTGACTAGAAAAAGTTAACTTAGACCATGCATAAATCATGCACTGCATAAATAATTCCGGGCAGTCACATTACACAGAGGTAGCGAGAGGCCATAAGTGGGTTGACCATTGATTGTTATTGATTTCGTATGGTGTACACGTGCGATATGACCTTACCTTAGCCCACTAGATGACTAAGCGTTGGAGGCGCTAACCGTCCGGTTATGGGTCGAGTCTAGAGGCCTTCGTTTAGGGTTAAGTGAGGGCTGCGTGAACCTACTCACAATCATATGTAGAACTCATTTTGATAAAGCTAGTAATAGATGTACCATTACATTTTAAATACAAAATGCGGAGTTTCGTTATGAAATAAGTTCTAATATGATACCTGGATCTGATTGTACCGATGAATCTCTAACCCTGACTTCGGAGGGTGTTAAATCTAAGTTACATGTAGTACCTGGTCACCTACATGTATTTGTTTTCCATACTGTTTGCCATGCATTCATTTGGTTGAATCTAACTATTGTATAACTTGATTGCTATCTAGTTGAGAGAAATTAACTCACTAAGCTCTTGTAGCTTACGTCCCAATAGTTTTCTTTTACAGGTTGCTAGACGATCGGGCATGGGTTAAGAACTGAGGGTTGAGTGTCAACGTCGAGATAAGATGTATAGAAATTAGACTTTGAGGATAGACTATATGGTTGATTGGAAATCTTGTATACTCTATTTAAATTTTGTGACTTTAGTAAGTTTGAGTTTTAGAACTTTTCTACCTAATCTTATTATTTGGTAGGGATACCGATTCTCTGCGGTTCTATTGGACTGTGACTTATCGAATATCAATAGTTACATATATGTGGTCGTAAGTTAATTAAATAAAAACTTTAGTGACTAATTGTTTAGAATCTTGCAACCTCTGACTTGCAAGTTGATTTTCTAATCATGGGTGCACACATGATATGGAAATTTTAGGTAATCCTGCTAGGCTCCCTTTAGGGTCATGACAGATTAAATAGTAATATGGCAATTAAGGTTATAACTTTCTTAGAGTTTCATTATTACATAATTATTTTACATAGAATTGTTATATAGAAATACAGCTTACAAGGAGATTCTACAATGTATAAGGAAATATGAAGTACAACGAAATCACAGTTTTACAACTACAATGCATATAATTTACATAGGTAATGTAAGTAAAATATATTGCAATAGTTTTTATGACATAAAGGAATTATGATAGAGACAGAATATTTTATTAACATACCATAATACTATATATTTGTAGGTCTAAAGACAGAAAAGGGGGATTCTAAAAGTTCTCAAGTTCTATGACCTCATACATTTTGGAAGAAATAGTTTATTGGCCACATTGAAACTTAAGTTGAGTTTCCTAATTGGCCTCGAGTAGAGTAGTAGTTACACACTATACCTAGAACTTACTAAATGGCTCCCCATCCAAAGGTCATAAGATGACTTCAGTCTAACCATTTCTACTACATATTATGACTAAAAAGTAAAACCCCTTAATATATGCCCCTAATAAACCTGCATAGGTTAGTACAAATATATACAAGTAAATAATACATTTACAAAACAAGAATATAACATAGAAAGGGCATTTTAAATAAAAATTCTAATTTCAAAAGATTTAAGTAGCTATTCCTCTTGACGGTCCCCAATGGAGTTATTAAGCTATTGAGCTTGAATTTTCAAATTTTATTATTCTTAACTCGATCACTATTAAATCCTAATCCATTTAACATTAACCATCCACTAAGAATTAAGAAAAATCCAGCTTTTCTTTTAATTTAAAAACTTTTTAAAGTCACCACCCAATCAAAATCAGGAAAAAGGGTAAGTTAAGATCAATTAGGTAAATTAATTTTAACCTAACCACTAGTTAATGAGAAAATTAATTAAAAAAAATTAATATGAAAAACTAGAGATTTTGGATTTGAGGGATAACCGATTAAACAAAAAATGAATACCGCTTTTAACCTTCAAAATTTAGTTTTATATTTTCTTTTAAAATTACCCTTTTAAAAAGAATAATTCTAAATTTACAAAATAAAGAAAAAATAATTTTGTTTATAAAAAGTAGAAGAAAATAAGAAATTTAATTTATTTATAAAAGTGAAAATAAAAAAAAAATTCCTATTTCAAGTAGTTTTGTAAGTACTTACATACTCTCTAGTTGGGATTCAACTTCTTGTTATCTGTTTTTTATAAAATCTTAGTGTATCGATCTTTTTTAATTTTTGGAAACAACTAAGTTTACATTTTTATCTTTTTTGTTTTTATTTAAGGAAAAATTCTAAAAATGGGTCCTAATTTTGGAAAAGGTTTTATTTGATGAATTTTATATTTTTATTTTTCAAAGAGTATCTTTTCCTAAGTAAGAAACCCCCTTTATTTATTTTGAGCATTTTTTTAGAAAGAGGAAAAAAAAAGGAAATTTGAAAAACTAAAGTTGTAAAAAAAAAAAGACAAGTGAAACTACTTTATCATACATTTCATCTTCCATTTTCCTTTTCCTTTTAATTTTTCATTATTTTTTTTGAAGAGTAAAAGTAAAAAAGAGAAGGACAAGGAAACAAACTAAGAGAAACTAAGCCAATGTTTGCAGATCAGGTTGAAACGCGGTTTTGGAGTGGGTTTCAAGTCCGACTTTGGATCGTTGGACTCAATCACTTATCCAACATGTACGTTGTATGATGGATGAAGCAAGCAATGGTGGTGCTTGATCTAGGTAGTCCTAGGATGATTTTTTTGGTAGGAAATCACAATTTCTTGTGATTCGTATTGGAGATGGAGGGTATAGGAGTAGTGCCTTGGCTAATGGAGCTGTTTTTGTGGTTACGCAAATAAGCTGATGGCGAGGTGGTGGGTGATACCCATAATGGTTGATTCTAGTTAAAAAAGTGGTTGTGCTTTAGGTTTTGGACCATGGCGAGCTTTGGTAGATTGAAGAAATAACTACCCTATGTTAGTGGTTCAAGAGAGGGTCATAATGGTTAGGCTTGGTGGTTAAAGGTGGTAGAGCTCGTGTCTAAAGCTACAACAGGGGACATAACCACTCGGGCTTGAATGCTAGAGATGCGAGGGGTCCCTTCAAGGGCTTAATTGAGCTCAATAAGCTTTGAGTATATCTCAATTCTATAAAGAGAGAGATATCGTGAGTGAGAGAGAGAGCTTGGTAGAAAGTGATTAAAAGCATAGTATTGAGAGCAAGTGATAGGAGAGCTTCTACCAGGTCCTATTTATAGTGTTTTGAGCTTAAGCAAACTCAGTAAGAAGCTTTCATGGCCAAATTGGCCATGAATGTAAACTTTAGATTTTAAGGTTTTGTTTTACTTTCATGGATGATTTGACTTATTGAATGGATGAATCTAGCCTTATATTTAGGTTAAATGCAAAAAAGGTTGTGTAGAATACAAGATTGAGCAAAAAAATTTTGTGCTTACATGTGGAATTCACATGAATATTCTTGGAAAAGTGAGGGGCATAAGCTATTTTCATGTGGGAAAATGAAGGAAAAGGAGGGACGTAGACTACTAGATGTTAGCCACATGTCATTGGTCGTCAAGTGGTCCAATGTCCTCTTAACACATGTCCTAATAGGAAACAAGAAAAACAACATGCACAAAGTGTCTAGTAAGGATTGAACACAAGGCCATAAACTCCTTCAAAATGCTAGGACTAAATATAGTACCATTAAGCCATCTGGCCTATACCCTGTCATCTTATGTATAAAAAATGCATATAAGGATTAAAGCTTAGGCTAAATTTGAATTTTACATTTGTTTTAAAAAGCATCCCTAACCCAAACCTTTGTTCTTATTCTATCCTAAAAACCATAACTTTATTAAATTTCCTAGAGTTCTTTTTTTTTTTTGTATTTTTCAAATTTGTACTTTTTTAGAATTTTTTTCACTAATTTTTTTATTTTTCATTTTTGTATTTTTATTTTTTTTCTATATTTTCTTTTTCTTTTCTACATTTTTGAATTAGGTCTCTTTTCTTTATTCTTGAAAAAATTACTAAAACTTTAATGGGGGTAAAAATGGCATTTCTACAATAGCTGTACAAATGTTGTGTTAACAAGATTAGTCAAACAATTGAAGTTGTCGACCTGTTTGTATCCTAAGTTGTATAAACTCCATTGGTCGAATGAGGAGGGATCTTTGCAAGTGTTACCTAAAGTGTTATTGCCAATTTCTATCATAAGTTATAAGGACAAAATTTTATATGACGTGTTGCTGATGTGTGCTTCACATGTCTTACTTAGCTGACATTGGTTGTGATACAGATGAGTTGCTTATGATGGATATAAGATCATGTATACATTTAAGAAGGATGGTCAATCTATTGCGTTGATTCCAATGACACCAAGCTAAGTCAATAGTATGCAATCTAAATTAAGCTAGAAAACCTAGAAGACCTAAGTAATGAGTCAATTTAAGTTAAGAGAAGTTGTGAAAATTGATGAGCCGACCAATTTACTAATATAAACATTATTAGAAGTTCAAAAGCAAGCTGACCTACTTAAAGAGGTTGAAAATTGTTAAGTGAGTTCACTGATCTATTCCCTAATGAACTTCTAAAAGGTTTACCACCTTTGTGAGGAATAAAGCATGGTGTTGACTTATAACTAGGTAACCACCCCCACCCCCCTAATTAGATGAGCCCTAAACTAGCCATTGAGTTGTAGAGGTAAGTGAATAAGTTGATTAAAATAAGATATGTACTCGAAAGCATGAGTTCATGTACTATGTCTACACCATTAGCTCGTAAGAAGGATGAAAGTTGGAGGATGTTCATAAATAGTCAAGCTATTAATAAAATCATGATTAAGTATAGATATCTGATCCCCAAGCTAGATGACATGTTAGATGAATTACATATGCAAGGATATTCTCCAAGATTGACCTAAAATCTAGATATCAATCAAATCCATATGTGAGAGGGTAATGAGTGGAAGATAGCCTTAAAGACAAGACATAGATTATACAAATGGCTCATTATGCCACTTGGGTTGTCTAATGCTTTGAGCACATTCATGAGATTGATGAACCATGTGCTGAGGAATTAGATAGGAAGGTTTATTATAGTGTATTTTAGTGACATTTTAGTTTAAATGACATTTTAGTTTATAGCCTTGATCTAACCAGCCATGTAAATCATCTTCAAATTGTATTTGAAGTATTAAGGATTGAGAAGTTGTTCTAAAATTTGAAGAAGTATTATTTTTGTTAAGAAGAAGTTATATTTTTGGGATACGTTGTTAGTGGAAGAGGCCTAAGATTAGACAAGGAGAAAGCGCTAGCTATTGTAGAATGGCCTACCTCGACCTCGTGTGTTGATGTTTGGAATTTTCATGGCTTACATTCATTCTATCATAAGTTCATTTAGAACTTTTGTTTTGTTGCTACACCCTTTATTGAGCTCACAAAGAATAGATTCAAATTCAAATGGGGAAGTAATGAGGAAGAAAGCTTTGTTGAGCTAAAGAAGAGATTGACTTTAGCCTATGTTCTATTTGTTACCAAACTTTAGTAAATTACTTAAACTAAAGTGTAATGATTCTAGCATAAGAGTTAAAGTAGTGTTGATGCAAGAATGCCAACCTATTGCTATTTCAATAAGAAACTCATGGGTTTAACTCTGAATTATTTTGTTTATGAGAAGGAATTGCATGTACTATTCCAAGCAATGCAAACATGGCAACATTATCTACTAATAAAGGAATTTGTTGTTTATTTTCATCACCATACCTTGAGATACCTAAAGATTCAACCAAAGCTAGCAAAAAGACAAATAAAGTGGGTAGAATTTCTCAAAGTATTTTCATTCATAATAAAGTATAGGAAAGCAAAGATAAGTGCAATTGCTAATGCTCTATTTAAACGGCATGCCCTACTTTCTAATCTTCAAACAAGGTTGATGGGATTTGCAAGCATGAGGGAACACTATCAGTAGAATGAACATTTTGGTCCAGTTTATGTTCAATGTACTAAACAAAGGATGATAGATGACTATTTTGTGGAGAAAGGTTATCTTTTCCGAGCAAGGAAACCATGTATGTCAACTTATACGATGCAAGAGTTAGTCTTTAAGGAAGTACATAAAGGAGGACTAGTAGGCCACTTTAAAGAAAGAAGGGCATATGAATTATTGAAGTCAAGGTTTTATTAGTTAAGGATGATGAGGGATATACATCAAGTCGTTGAGAGATGTAAGACCTTTAAAGTGGCCAAGTGCTAAGTAGAGCAAAGGAAGGTCACACCTTTACTCGTGCGGACCAAACCATAGATCAACCTAAGTATGGATTTTCTTCTTAGTTTGTTGAGAATAACACGAAGAAAGAATGTCATCATGGTTATGGTTGAGTAATTTAGCAAAATGGCACATATAGTGCCTTCCTATAAAACTAATAATGCTTTGACTATTTCTTTTATTTCTTTGCAGGAAATTGACAAGCTTCATGAAGTTCCAAGGAGTATAGCGCTTGATAGAGACTCAAAGTTCCTAAACCATTTGTAGAAAACCTTGTAGTGCTAACCAAGAACTAAGCTACTATGCAACATGTCATGCCATCCTTAGATAAAGAGATATACAGAGGTCATCGACAAAACATTAGGATCTCTTCTTCAAGCTATGGTCGGGAGGAACCAAGCTAACTAGGATAAGTGCTTACCAATAATTGAATTTGCCTACAATAGATTTGTCCGTAATATGAGTAAGAAAACTCCATTGGTGGTTGTCTACGGATTCAATTTTGAGTTACATCTTAATCAAACCCCAAGACTCTGAGTTGTGTAAGGAGATCAAGAAGGAAAAGACTAAGCTCAAACCCTACAATAGATCTACTAAAGAGTCACCAAACAACTGACCCGAGCTATTGAGAAACTTACACAAAGAAAACCAAGATGCAAGGAAAGGATGCTATTCCAACCAAGAGACCTAGTAAGGCTACACCTCAATAAGGAAAGGTTCTTAAACAAGTGAAAAGGTAAGTTGTTTCCATAAGTAGAAGGACCCTCCCATGTGCTATAGAAAGTCAATGACTATGCCTATAGGCTTAAACTTCCTGAAGGGTATGGAGTCTTTGACATTTTAAACATTGCCAATTGGAGCCCATACGCTACTAAGAAGATACCCCTATGGAGAGCTCTAGTTAGGATCAACATGTAGCTTAAGCAAGTGCATCTAAACAAGTTATAGTATAAATGAAATGGATTATAAGTTTAAGTACTAATCCTATGAGGAACTATATATGGTAGTGCATCTAATTATTTTTAGTAATGATATCCTAGACTATTCAATTACCTAACTTACAAAATAAAAATTATAATGAAATAAATTAAGATAGAAATTAAAGATCATAATGAAAGCTAAAATAACATAAACTAAATAAAGATAAGAACAATAACAAGAAAACTAAACTGAACAATTCAATAAGAACAATTAATTAAGAGTAATTAAATAAGAATAACAACTAAATAAATAAGGAAATAATAATTAAATTAATAAAAAGAAAACATGTTCCTTTTTAAATATTTAGTGATGTTTACTGCCTAGTTCTAAGTGATTTATTCAATCTCAATTACAATATTGGACTAAGGAGATTCCTATTTTGAATTAATTGGACTAGCGTCTTTAGCTAATTCTTCCTTGAAACCCTCTTAACCCAAATTGCTTCTAAATAGAGCATCACAAAATTGCATGAAACTCTTGCATCCCATTATTAGCTTACCCTAGTTTGGAAAAATCGAACTACTAAACACTTTAGCTAGATAATTTTCCTAATTATCTGAGTTAGTCATAGTGCATGCTGATATGCAGCACCAAAAGTAAATAAGGTCCACCACATCAGGCGTAGGCCCAAGCTTATCGAAAGCCTAAAGATGAAGATGGAAATGCACAAAATAGAAAGTTAAGAAGAAAAATCTATGATTAACTCTAAGGATATGATGTACTAAGGAGTTACCAAGGACTCACGAATAAGCTCAATTTGATAAACAAGCTAATCCAATGAGGATACTTGCCACCTAGCATTACTAAGGAGTTAGGATAAGAGTAAAGCAAACAAGCAAATAAAAAAATATTTATAGGCAAGAAATAAAGACTTGGAATATTATGCAATAAAGTTGAAGATTGTTGTAGCTATAATGTATGAAGGGTATTTGTACTTGAAACATTAGGGTAACTTACCTAAAATCAAAAAGACAAAAAGGGGTATTGTCTTAAATAAGGTATAAGGAATATAAAAGGGTATAAAAGAGAAATTAAGGAAAGCATCTGGTATGTACATTAGATTCCATCATATGATGGTTTGACACATGGCTAGTGGTCATTGGCAGTGCTTCTGGCAAAGCAGACAAAACTGTACGACTAGTATGAATATTGTTGAGCAAAACTAAAGATTATCTTAAGGTGATGTTAGCTTAGATGAACTTAAGAGTTCTTGGCACAAGTATTACCAAGCTACTAGTCAGTATAAGCATAGCTAAACAGACATGTAAATGGGTCGAGCTATTAGTAGAGTGTAACTTAGGTTAACATTTAATTATTGACAGTCATGGAGTGCTTGGCTTAGCATTCTTGGCTAGTTAGCAATCAAGATTAGCTTATCTTCTTCAATTGTAGTTAGGGAAAAGAGAATCTACTTTGTTGGTCCTTCAAGGCCTCAAGCTCGGGCTCAAGCTCATTACAAGGGTCTTGTAGCTTAATTCCTATCATCCCCTCCAGGTTGATTTAGACTTAGGATCAAATATGGCTAGTCTTCATTTTGTTTACCTTCAGTTTAGTTGGGGTAAAGTTTAGCAACACTGAAAGTATAAAAAACTCCATAGTCTATACGTAATTCTAGTTAGTAAGCACTGTCATTAATCATTTAGAGTATTCGAAAAGGACCTTTAACTCAACAAACAACTTGCCTTTCTTTTTATTTAGAAATCTTTCTTTGCTTATGTGCAACCAAACCAAGCCATCACATTGACATTGTATCATCTTCCTTCCTTTACTTCTCTCCTTTAACTTCTTAGCAGCTAGGCCAATTTTTTAGTCAACCTTTTGATAGATCTATTGAAAGGAATGTGCTTAGGCTCTTCCATTAAGGTCTTCTTGCTCAAACATAGGTGATGGGGTATAGTCAAGTGGCAGGTCTTGGTTGAAACCATAGATGACTTTGAAGGGTGTTTATTTGGTGGTGGTTTATACTATTTGGTTGTAAGAAAATTCCACCACTGGAAAATGAATGTCCCAATTAGTTAAGTTCTTCCCCATTGTAGCTTGAAGCAACGAACCCCAAGTGTGATTAATAACTTCCATTTGGCTATTAGTTTGGGGGTAGTAAGAAATGCTAAAAAAGGAGTTTAGTTTCCATTCAACACCAAAGACACCATACTCTTCAGTATGCCATGTAATCATTAGTTTTAGAGCAATGCACAAAGTGTATCGTCTTACTGAATTTGTTACTGATGACCATAACGAAGTCTTTGTCTTGAGTAGTTAATGGTAATCTGAGTACAAAATGCGTGCTTAACTCAGTTTAAAGTCTGGTTAGGACAAGCAAAGGCATTGCTTTCCTTTGTTTGGCTTAACTTTTGGCCCTCTTGCAAGTAGCAAGTTCTCAACAACTCGATGCACAACTCACTGCATCTAAGGCCAAAAGAATCTATTATTCAACAACTCATATGTTTTCTTTCTCCAAAATGTCTAGAAAGCCCACTAAAATGAGCTTCTCTCACTAATAACTCTCTTAAGGAATAGGTTGACACACATAACTTGCCTCTACGTAATAGACGTCATTAGTGTTCCCTTTATACACCATCTAAATATTGGGCTAAAATTAAGGTCTTGAAGATGTTGTTCCTTAATGCTCATAAATTTTAAGAGTCTATTATGTAGTTTAGTAAGAAGGACATGTCTTCTTGATAGGGCATTGGTAGCTTGGTCTAACTTTTAAGATGCCTAAAGGAATCATGATTTATACAAATGACAAACTCTCTTGGAAATAGATAATGTTGCCATAATTGGAGTGCTTACATAAGTGCTAGGAATTCTTTATCATATACAAAATAATTCAGCTAAGATCCTTATAGCTTCACACTATGTTAGGCAATAAGTTAACTTTTTTGCATCAACATAACTTCGATGACAAAACCTGATGCGTTACATTCAAGCTCAAATATTTTCTCAAAGTTAAGCAAGGCTAACATTGGTGCAGAGGTCAATCTCTCCTTTATCTTAGTAAAACTTCTCTCTTCTTTCTCTTCCTACTTAAAGTCGATGTTCTTCTTTGTTAGCTAAGTAAGGGGTACAACAACTATGTAGAAACCCTTAATGAATTATCAATAAAAGGATGATAGTCCATGGAAACTTCTCACCTCGGTACAAGTGGTTAGGGTCAGCTACTCAACAATTGCTCTAATCTTCTCATCATCGACTCATAAGCCTCTACCAACAACATACCTTAGAAAAACCACTTCCACGTAGCAAAAACAACACTTCTTTAAGTTACCAAACAATTGGTCGACTCAAAGTACATCAAATACAGCTCAAAGATGATCTAAGTAGCTTAGCAAGTTAACACTATACACTAGGATGTTGTCAAAGTAGACTATGGCACACTTTCTGATAAATTTCTTAACACATGATTCATCAATCAGATGAAAGTGCTCGAGGCATTTGATAAGCCAAAAGGCATTACCATCCATTCATAAAGACCATTCCAAGTCTTAAATGTAGTTTTCCTTATGAGCTAACCTAATTGCTCAATTTCACACATCTTTTCCTAGTCTTATGCACTCTATCATGAAAGCTCATTATCCTTTTTTTTTTCTTTTTTTGTGGAAACCATACTCCACAAATGTGGTTTATATGCAAAAGTTGGCACTTGAATTTTTACATGATAAGTGAACGTTCGCATCTTTTGTTCTAAGTTCTTCCTCTATAGCAATTGCCAAATCTTCGTTTTCAAATACATAGGTTAGCTTTTAGATGAATAAAATATTATTATGAAAGATAAGAACATCAGAGTAGCTTAGGTTCTTAAGCTTTCATATCTCCAACTTTGTTCATCTAATTATTGAGTAGATTATTAGAGAGATGAACCCAACCTGGAGTATGAACCATAAAAGAAAATACATATTAAACCAATCATAGGAATACAAGCAATGCCATCACCTACTTGAAGTACAGTACAAATATTTACAATCTTGACTTCTCTATAATATTGCTCAATACATTCATGGATAATATTGCTAATTTTGTCAGGATATGGACTCGTGTGAGTAAGAAACAAAAAATATCTATTCTAATTCTATCATCAACTATGGTTCGAATCTAAGAGAAATTCTAGAGAATGTTTGCTATCTTGAGATTTTCTTGTCTTTCTTGAATGATAAAGGAAAAAAAATTTTGGTCAAAAGAAAATGCCATTTTTGAGTTTTACTCTAGTAACTAGTAATTAATTACTATTTTTTACTATTACCACCCTTTTCCTAGCAATTATACCAAATCCCTTATCCCATTACATTAAATACATTACTTGAACTCGGGTGGATAGCAAGAATCAAGCTTACGTCTTCTCCTTAGCAAAGAGAAATTTTACCATTCGACTATATTCGCATTTTTTTGTTCTTAACTTGATAGCTTATTTTAAAACTTTCTTGAGAGTGTATATAGATAAATTTAAAGGTATGATGCTGTACCATCTGAAATATCTTGCACAAATCAGCATCTTAAAGGGCTAGGTAACATTAAAGGAAATAACCATCCCAGGTCTAATTACTATATATCATTAGGAAGAGAGGGAGCTGTTACGCCCCGAAGTCGTGAGGTCGCAACAGTCCCGCCGTGTAAACCACTCTATGATAGAAACTGGCCTCACAGTTCCTACCATAGAGATAATCTACACAAGGCATCGACGACCACTCGCTTTGAAGTAAACAGTTCGATTAATGATTATACTACAAATATGATGAGTAACTCAAATTACTATTAAACATAGATAATCATATAAATAAGTCCACAGAGCTTCCCAGGAAGATTTACATAATAACTACAGTTTACTAATTTACAGAATAACTAACAGTCTTCATCCTTTAACTACAAGATCAGTCTGGTTACACATTAAGCTAAATAACTTGATCTTCACACCCCTGGCTTCAAAAGACTAACCTCTGGATAATTGTAGGGCGGCATGGTACTTGAAGAGATTACAAATCAGAACCTGCAAAAGGATCTATAAGGGTATGAGCAACTACAGCTCAGTAAGTTGAATTGGAGACTCATGAATGCATACAAGCACAAACAGGATTATCAAACAATTATTTTCATGCAATGCAACAAACAAGTGTCATCGCACAACGTAATCCGGTCAGTTGTGAAATCAGAGAAATTTCACCCGCTCCGATCCGGGTTGAGGAGTTCCATGTTATGCAGCAGCTCATAACCAAACCCAGGCTTGTGCAATGGAGACCTCGCTCCTCCCGCGACTACCTTCGAACCATTGACTTCACCCCCGCCGCAACCTCCTCTCCTGTCACTTAGTTCGACTGAGGATGAAGAAGGGACCATTTTGCAATCTTGCGCTATCCCTTTCGAAGGGGTCGGTATTTGGTTGGAGAGTCCTATGATCCCCTAACGGGTTGCAATGCATGACGTTTTCGGTTATTACGGTCGACTAAGATTAAATTCCGGTTAGAGTGTTCAAACAAGACCACAACAATTCAATCAGTCACAAAATCACCCACAGCACAAATTCCAGCACGAATTCAGATACATCACACATGCGCAAACTACTTACAATCACAAGCATATACAAGCCTAAGTCTCCGAGCACTACAAAACTAGTACTCTATTACAATAAGCAATAACCTAACTTACATGAATTTGCTCGGTCGCTCGATCCTCAAATTGCGAGCTGATTTGTTTCTGGGTGTCCTATAATGCAAAGAGGTCCTTTTAGTACTTATTTTTATGGATTCTTATTCTAATTTATAATGTAACTCATTTTCCTCATGTATACCTACAACGTACTAATAATTCGTTGTATTTTATTTCGGGGTTCGGTTCCTAAACTAGATTCTAGTTTTAATTCCTAGGTCATAATAAGGCTCGAATCCCAATATGACATTAATCACCTCATGCTCGGGTATTCAAATATCCTATTAGGTCGTAATTTTGGTATTCTAACTATTCGGTACACACTAACCCTAATTGGGATATCGGATTTATTCCCAAGGTGTAAAAATCTTACATTTTAAGATATTTACTTAAAATTAAATATTAATTCCGATTTATTATTTTTCTGATTTCAATTATAATATTATCTAAATAACTTTATTTTTTTAAATTTAGTAATTTATATTTTCACATATTCCTATTTTCTCATATTCTTTACCTAATTTCCCTAATTAACCATAATTAGTACCTAAAAGCTAGGATTAGGGTTCCACTGCAGAGATTAACTTCCTTAATCATCTAATCAAGATCCAAATCAGTAATTAACATTCTAATTACCTAATTAATCCCAAATCACCCAATTTTACCATCATTTTAGGGCTAAAAATTAACTTAAAATTTTTGAAAATTAATTTTAAAAAAAAGGCTTCATAACACTGTACTAAATCATATGAGAGTCCTACAGAAAAATTTTGAGCCTCAAACTATATCCCTAAGCCTATTTAATTTCCGGTTTAATCATGCTCGGTTTTGAACAATTTCTTAAGAACCCTATATTTCCAGACATAATTAAACTAAATCAATATTTTTCCCTAAATCTACATACAATAAAACCTCAGAATAACAAGTTTCATAATTTTCTGGACAAAATAACTAATTTTACAAAATTATATAAAAATCGGGATGAGTAAATGACTAACCGGTTCAAGGATTTCTGGCCGTCCAAAACCGGTCCAAGGCTGTCGGCCGGTCCAGACGCTGGTCCTAGGGTAGGGTGGTGGTGGTGGTTCGGTCCCAAGTGGTGGTGGGTGGTGGTTCCAGTTCACCTTGCTAATCTGCACAGTTTTCTTTTTTTTTTTTATTTTCTGGAATTTCTCTCGATTTTTCTTATGTTTCGATTTTTCTCAGATTACAAACTGTCCAAATGTCTTCTGTGAATTTTTTCCTTATTTATAGACAAACATAGTAATTAATGTGCATTAATTTGATGTGATTTTGCCCATTTCCTTGATTTTAAGCTTTTAGTTTGGCACATTTTTATTGGCCAATTTTTTTTTCTTTTCAGTCACGACCTGATCCAGTTGCAGACCTCTCCTTCTGATTTTTTTATAATTATTTTGTATTTTTATTTAATTATTTACTAAATTTTCGGCCTATTTTAGCAATTACGCGTATTTTTATCTACACGTAAATACATGTAGGGTATATGTGAACATTCCAAAATATTATTTTGGTCATTCTAAAATTTTTAGTATACATATAATCTATCTCTACTAATTTATTAGTTATTATATTACACTTTTTGCCTTTTCAGTAATTAGTAGTTATTATGCTTAAAATTTGAAAATTTTATAGTCTCCTATTTTACTACTTACTTTCTTAAATTTAAGTTTACAGGGTCATTTTTTCTGGTATTTTGTTAAATAGTTTATAATTTGGGTTTGATCGGATCCTTTAGCCGATCGTCCTAAACCTTGGGTTTTAAGTTCAAACCTATGGTTACTTGGCTTGGCTTTAGGGTTTACAATTCCACCCCCCTTCAAAAAAGTTTTGTCCTCAAAACTTTTGTACATCTAATGTATACTTAATTGACTAAATACAATAACTTGTATACTTTTACTAACCTGAAAATCAGAAAAGCCATAGATACTGCTCCATCATCGCAGCTTTTGGCTCCCAAGTCATCTCCAAGTCTGGACCTTCATTCCATTGAATCTTCACGTACTCCATATCCCTGTTCCTTAACTTCTGAACCCGACTATCCAATATCTTTATGGGTTGTCTCACCAGTTGAAAATTCCTCGTTAACTCCACTGGCTCTATTTCTACTATTGCATTCGGGTTCTTAATGAATCTTCTCAGCATGGATACATGGAATACATTATGATAGCCTGATAAACTTGGAGGTAAAGCCACCCGGTATGATACATTGCCAACTTTCTCCAATACTTCAAATGGTCCAATGTATCGTGGGCTCAGTTTTCCCCTTGAACCAAACCGTCGGAGTCCTTTGAATGGGCTTATTTTAAGGTAAACATGATCACCCATTTTGAATTCCAATGGTCTTCTCTTCAAATCAGCCCAACTTTTATAACGGTCTTGAGCTTCCTTCATCCGTTGTCGCACAATCTTAATCTTCTCACTCGTTTGATTGATCATGTTCGGTCCAATCATAGCATATTCTTCATGATCCCAATACAGTGGCAATCTGCATTTCCTCCCATATAGTGCTTCATACGGCGCCATCTGTATTTTTGCATGATAACTATTATTGTAGGCAAATTCTATCAACGGTATATATTTATCCCAATCACCTCCAAAATCCAACACACAAGCTCGTAGCATATCTTCTAAAGTTTGAATCGTTCGCTCAGACTGCCCATCTGTTTGTGGGTGATAGGCTGTACCAAACTGTAACTTTGTACCCAAAGCTCTATGTAAGCTTTCCCAGAATTTGGATACAAACCGACTATCTCGGTCAGAAACAATACTCTCAGGAACACCATGTAGTCTTATTATTTCTTGGACATATAGTTTAGCCATCTTTTCCATTGAATCACCAGTCCGATAAGGTAAGAAATGTGCACTCTTTGTTAATCTATCTACGACTACCCAAATAGAATCGTATCCAACTTGAGTCCTTGGTAAGGCTACTACAAAATCCATGGTAATATGATCCCATTTCCATCGCGGTATTTCTAAAGGTTGCAATAATCCACCCGGTCTTTGGTGTTCTGCTTTGACTTGTTGGCATGTAAGGCATTCCGATACATACTGTGCCACTTCTCTCTTCATCCCATTCCACCAATACATGAGTTTTAGATCTTGGTACATTTTATTTCCTCCCGGGTGCACAGTATAACCTGTAATGTGTGCTTCATCCAAAATTTGCTTCTTTAAGTCTGCATCTTGTGGTACACATATTCTTCCTCTAAACTTTATTAGACCTTTATCATCCACCTTAAAGTCAGGGTCCTGTCCGTTACTTAATTTCTCTTTTATCTCCATCAGACCCTTGTCCTCCTCTTGCTTTTGCTTGATTCTCTCTAATAGAGTAGGTTGCAATTCCCAGTTCATTAACTGGCTATTAGGTTCACACCAATCAAACCCAATTTGCATCCTTTCAAATTCATGCACTAATTCATATTGAGGTGTTAACAGTAAAGCAACCTGTTCATAACTCTTTCGACTTAATGCATCTGCCACCAAATTGGCCTTTCCAGGGTGATAATTTATATTCAGATCATAATCCTTAATCAGTTCTAACCACCTTCTTTGCCTTAAATTCAACTCCTTCTGAGTAAAGAAGTATTTTAGACTCTTATGATCAGTGTACATCTCGCACCGTTGCCCATAAAGATAATGTCTCCAAATTTTCAAGGCAAACACTACAGCTGCTAACTCTAAATCATGAGTCGGGTAATTCCTCTCATGTGGCCTCAATTGTCTTGATGCATATGCAACAACTTTTCTATCCTGCATCAATACACAACCTAATCCATTTCGTGAAGCATCACTGTACACATTATAAGGTTTATCCGGATCAGGTAATGTTAATACTAGTGCTGTAACCAGTCGTTTCTTCAACTCCTGAAAACTCATTTCACACTCTTCACTCCATTCAAACTTTACATCCTTCTGGGTTAATCGAGTCAATGGTTTGGCGATTTTGGAAAAATCCTTTATGAACCGTCGATAGTATCCAGCCATACCTAGAAAACTCCTTATCTCAGTCACTGTGGTTGGTTGCTTCCAGTCCATTACTGCTTTCACTTTATCAGGGTCTACAGAGATTCCTTCACCAGATATAATATGACCTAGAAAAGCAATCCTATCCAACCAAAACTCACATTTACTTAACTTGGCATACAATTGATTCTCTCTCAACTTCTGCAATGCCAATCGTAAATGCTCTGCATGCTCCTCCTTGGTTTTTGAGTAAATCAAGATATCATCAATAAACACCACAACAAACTTATCCAAATATGGTTGATATATACGATTCATCAAGTCCATAAATACAGCCGGAGCATTCGTTAAGCCAAATGGCATCACCAAAAATTCATAATGTCCATATCGAGTTCTAAATGCAGTCTTATGCACATCTTCCGGCTTAACTCGTAACTGATGATATCCTGATTTCAAATCTATTCTAGAAAACACAGTTGCACCTTGGAGTTGATCAAACAAATCATCAATGCGAGGTAGCGGATACCTATTCTTAATGGTAACTTTATTTAACTCCCGATAGTCTATACACAATCTCATAGTATCATCCTTCTTTTTCACAAATAATACCGGTGCTCCCCACGATGAGACACTCGGTCTAATAAACTTTTTATCCAATAGCTCCTGAAGTTGTTTCTTTAGTTCCTGAAGTTCTATGGGTGACATCCGATATGGGGCTTTCGAAATAGGTTCAGTTCGAGGAACTAATTCTACATTGAAATCCAACTCTCGGGGTGGAGCTAACCCTGGTAAATCCTCCGGAAATACATCTGGAAACTCATTCACTACCTGTATGTCTGCTACCTTAGGTATTTCCTTCTCTGCGTCCACAGCAAACACCCAACAAAATGTCCAATCATCCTCCTTTACTCTTGTCTCAAATTGTTCATCACATATCTCCATCACTGATATATTCAACCTACTTCCACCGGCTTTTCCTTGAAATATCGTTTCTCCATCATTAAGATCGATAATTTTATTCCTACACTCCATAATGGATTTATTCTTAGACAACCAATCTATTCCCACTATTACATCGTAACCTTGTAAAGGTAATATCACAAGACTTATAGGATACTCTTTCTCTTGGATTTTTATTCTACCATCTGTTACTACTTCTCGGGTTGTTACTTTCTCCCCAGTCGGAGTTCTAACTTTATAAGTTACATTAACAGTAACCACACTAATTTCTTGTTCATGTACAAATTTCTGGCTTGCAAAGGAATGTGATGCACCAGTATCAAACAGCACAAAAGCAGGTTGTCCATTTATCAGCACATGTCCTGGAATGTACTAATACTATGGTTACCAACTACACTAGCATTCATAAATCTCAAAATGAAAATATTTCAATTCAATTCACACTTAAAATTATTATTACGATAGATAGTCTGAGTACGTACCAGTTACAAGTCCTTCATCATTTTCCTCTTCCACTCCCATGATCTCCTCGACATCATCATGGTAGTATTCCTCCATAAAATCCGAGAAATCCTCATCCTCCTCAATTCCCATATCCTCCAGAGCAAAGATACGAGCAGGTGCAGTGGCGTTATCAAAGCCTTCTGTTCGCTTAGCTCCTTGTACAAATTGTGGACAGTATCTAGAGAAATGGCCCTTTCTACCACACTTATTACACTTTACCAATTTCATCTTAGGGCATGCCTTCAGTACATGGTTCGGATCTCCACATATAAAACATTTCCCTTTAAGCTGAGTACAATTCCTCGGAAAATGATTTGCACCACACTTCCAGCATTTGACATTACCATCCTTGTCATAAAAACTCACATTCGGTATTGACTGTACTGGGTTACTGGCCAGAGTTACCGGTCTCCTTCTCTTCAGTCCAGAATTGCTACTAGAAGCACCAGGATATGGTCTCTTAAATGATGGTCCTGGTCGATATCCTCTATTAATCTTTTGATTCCACATTGCTTGCATCCTCACACGATTATCCTCCAATTGTCTTGCCTTATCTACCACTTCATTGTAAGTGGTAAAACCATAATCCAGCAGCTTGCAACACATTATAGGGTCAAATCCAGTAAGGAACAAATCTTTCTTCAACTCAACATTATCCCGGTATGAACCAGGCACATATTGTAACAATCTATTGAACTCAGTCTCATACTGGGTTACACTCATACCTCCCTTCTTCAGTTCAAACAGATCTCGTACCATTCTGTTTTGAACACTATGAGGAAAATACTCCTTTCTGAATTCCTCCTTAAATTGTTGCCAATCAATGTTATTTCCAAGTTGCCTTGCTTTCGAGTCCCACCATACTCTTGCAGCTTACTTTAACATGAAAGTACCATATGACAACTTTTGAGATTCTGGAACTCTAAAAGCCTCAAAACTTCGTTCAATTTTGGCTAGCCAATCATCAGCTAGATTTGGCTTACCCATCTCCCCTTCAAAATAATAATTGGCTTTTATAAATTCAGGAAGTTTATTTACTTCCTGAGGTCGCTCCATTCGGTGTTCAACTTCTTGAGGTCTCCTGTTTCCCCCATTACCACTAGTTAGAAGATGTTGAATCAAAATTCCTTGCTGCCTCATCATTGTATGCATACTGGCAAGTATTTGTCCAATAGGCACATTCTCTTGGGAAGGAGGTGGAGGTAAATCTTGTCTATTCTGTTCCCTTGGTGGCGATGGTGCTCGTGGTAGAGGGTTTTCATTTCCTTCAGTTTCCCCTTGACTACTTCCATTTCCAGCTTCAGCCATGATCGCTTAATAATTTAACTTCTAATCCTGCATTCATACCTATCTATAAGTTATCCTTACTTTTGTTTAAAGAATATTAATAATTACTAGCAATAAGTACTCATATCAAATAGTGAGGACAATATTATTGAAGTCAACATACTTAGTAGTCTAACTTCCATTATATATTTCATTCAACCTTACATCATCACTATTACAACTTTAAAACAAAAGATACAACTCGATAATCTTTCAAATACATACATCAAATTTACAACTCGATTACATCATTACTTACATCATCTACTACAGAGTCGATCTTTACAACTGTACAAGACAAAAGGTTACATCAAACTTAATTACAACATACACCTAACTTGATCCAGAAGCTAAAAAGTACATCAAAAGTCAAAAAGATACATCAAAAGTCGAAACACATCAAAAGGTCCTAAAATACATCAGTATCCATCAAAATTGTTACTGGATCATATCTAAAAACCTAACTAAAACAAATCAGTCGTATAACTAGGCTAGTCCTCCTCTGAATCTGTGGTAGCTACTCCATCAAATGAGTCGTGACCCATATAGCCTCCTACAGAATGATCCTCAGGCTCGCTGTCTGATGCGGAGTCTATAAACACGATCTCTGGAGTCTCAGGAATCACAATCACCTCCTGCACATCATCATCGTTCGACTCAGCTGTAGCACCAGCTCCATCTCCAGCTATCACAGTGTCTGCGATCACCTGCATGACTACCGTATGTATATCTATATCAGGCTCACTCTCGTTCGCTTGCTCTTCCTCAGGGTCTTCTTCTGGTTCCTCTTCTTCTAGGTTCTCTTCAGGGTCCTCCTCTGGATCTTCCTCGGGGTCTTCTTCAACATAGACTCCATCCACGTGGGGTTCAACTGGTGGTGGGTTTTCTGGTGGTGGTTCTGGTATTTCCAACTCAGGTTCAGGATTAGGGTTCAATGGTACCTCTATACCATCCCCAGCAGGCTCTGGAAACTGTGGAAACCAATCAATGATCCCTGGTGGGTACTGTCTAGGAATGTATGGAATGTCAGCAGGGATATGTGCAATACTAGCAGGGTATGGTCTCCCATCCTCTAACCTAGCAGGAAAATACCGTAAGGGCATCATCAGGGTTATAATTCCCTCTTTCTCCAACCATCTCTGCTCAAAAGCGGCTATAGCAGTGTATCTATTATACTGGGGGCCTAAGCTCATTTCCATCCATGCCCACTCATCCTTCCAACTATAGCACATCTGATCATGGAACTTATTGATGATCTCATCAACCGTCCTAAATATATTCCAATCAACTAGTTCCATCAATAGCCATTGTAATTTCACCCTATAATCAATGGGAGATACTTCTCCATTCCATCCAAACCGTATCCAACTATGAATTAATTCTCCCCTTCGACCCTGTAATTATAATTAAACCAAGTCATATTTCCTATGTTAAAGATTAAGGTTATTTATGTTATACAATCTTTTATCGTCCACCTAATATTACCCACTCTCAACATTCCTATAATGTCTATTTCTTTTAAGGTATGACGCTTCAAAGCGAGTTTACTAAAACTTCGCTCTGATACCAACCGAGAACTGTTACGCCCCGAAGTCGCGAGGTCGCAACAGTCCTGCCGTGTAAACCACTCTATGATAGAAACTGGCCTCACAGTTCCTACCATAGAGATAATCTACACAAGGCGTCGACGACCACTCGCTTTGAAGTAAACAGTTCGATTAATGATTATACTACAAATATGATGAGTAACTCAAATTACTATTAAACATAGATAATCATATAAATAAGTCCACAGAGCTTCCCAGGAAGATTTACATAATAACTACAGTTTACTAATTTACAGAATAACTAACAGTCTTCATCCTTTAACTACAAGATCAGTCTGGTTACACATTAAGCTAAATAACTTGATCTTCACCCCCCTGGCTTCAAAAGACTAACCTCTGGATAATTGTAGGGCGGCATGGTACTTGAAGAGATTACAAATCAGAACCTGCAAAAGGATCTATAAGGGTATGAGCAACTACAGCTCAGTAAGTTGAATTGGAGACTCATGAATGCATACAAGCACAAACAGGATTATCAAACAATTATTTTCATGCAATGCAACAAACAAGTGTCATCGCACAACGTAATCCGGTCAGTTGTGAAATCAGAGAAATTTCACCCGCTCCGATCCGGGTTGAGGAGTTCCATGTTATGCAGCAGCTCATAACCAAACCCAGGCTTGTGCAATGGAGACCTCGCTCCTCCCGCGACTACCTTCGAACCATTGACTTCACCCCCGCCGCAACCTCCTCTCCTGTCACTTAGTTCGACTGAGGATGAAGAAGGGACCATTTTGCAATCTTGCGCTATCCCTTTCGAAGGGGTCGGTATTTGGTTGGAGAGTCCTATGATCCCCTAACGGGTTGCAATGCATGACGTTTTCGGTTATTACGGTCGACTAAGATTAAATTCCGGTTAGAGTGTTCAAACAAGACCACAACAATTCAATCAGTCACAAAATCACCCACAGCACAAATTCCAGCACGAATTCAGATACATCATACATGCGCAAACTACTTACAATCACAAGCATATACAAGCCTAAGTCTCTGAGCACTACAAAACTAGTACTCTATTACAATAAGCAATAACCTAACTTACATGAATTTGCTCGGTCGCTCGATCCTCAAATTGCGAGCTGATTTGTTTCTGGGTGTCCTATAATGCAAAGAGGTCCTTTTAGTACTTATTTTTATGGATTCTTATTCTAATTTATAATGTAACTCATTTTCCTCATGTATACCTACAACGTACTAATAATTCGTTGTATTTTATTTCGGGGTTCGGTTCCTAAACTAGATTCTAGTTTTAATTCCTAGGTCGTAATTAGGCTCGAATCCCAATGTGACATTAATCACCTCATGCTCGGGTATTCAAATATCCTATTGGGTCGTAATTTTGGTATTCTAACTATTCGGTACACACTAACCCTAATTGGGATATCGGATTTATTCCCGAGGTGTAAAAATCTTACATTTTAAGATATTTACTTAAAATTAAATATTAATTCCGATTTATTATTTTTTTGATTTCAATTATAATATTATCTAAATAACTTTTTTTTTTAAATTTAGTAATTTATATTTTCACATATTCCTAATTTCTCATATTCTTTACCTAATTTCCCTAATTAACCATAATTAGTACCTAAAAGCTAGGATTAGGGTTCCACTGCAGAGATTAACTTCCTTAATCATCTAATCAAGATCCAAATCAGTAATTAACATTCTAATTACCTAATTAATCCCAAATCACCCAATTTTACCATCATTTTAGGGCTAAAAATTAACTTAAAATTTTCGAAAATTAATTTTAAAAAAAAAAGCTTCATAGCACTGTTCTAAATCATATGAGAGTCCTACAAAAAAATTTTGAGCCCCAAACTATATCCCTAAGCCTATTTAATTTCCGGTTTAATCATGCTCGGTTTTGAACAATTTCTTAAGAACCCTATATTTCTAGACATAATTAAACTAAATCAATATTTTTCCCTAAATCTACATATAATAAAACCTCAGAATAACAAGTTTCATAATTTTCTGGGCAAAATAACTAATTTTACAAAATTATATAAAAATCGGGATGAGTAAATGACTAACCGGTTCAAGGATTTCTGGCCGTCCAAAACCGGTCCAAGGCTGTCAGCCGGTCCAGACGCTGGTCCTAGGGTAGGGTAGTGGTGGTGGTTCGGTCCCAGGTGGTGGTGGGTGGTGGTTCCAGTTCACCTTGCTAATCTGCACAGTTTTCTTTTTTTTTTTATTTTCTGGAATTTCTCTCGATTTTTCTTGTGTTTCGATTTTTCTCAGATTACAAACTGTCCAAATGTCTTCTGTGAATTTTTTCCTTATTTATAGACAAACATAGTAATTAATGTGCATTAATTTGATGTGATTTTGCCCATTTCCTTGATTTTAGGCTTTTAGTTTGGCACATTTTTATTGGCCAATTTTTTTTTCTTTTCAGTCACGACCTGATCCAATTGCAGACCTCTCCTTCTGATTTTTTTATAATTATTTTGTATTTTTCTTTAATTATTTACTAAATTTTCGGCCTATTTTAGCAATTACGTGTATTTTTATCTACACGTAAATACATGTAGGGTACATGTGAACATTCCTAAATATTATTTTGGTCATTCTAAAATTTTTAGTATACATATAATCTATCTCTACTAATTTATTAGTTATTATATTACACTTTTTGCCTTTTCAGTAATTAGTAGTTATTATGCTTAAAATTTGAAAATTTTATAGTCTCCTATTTTACTACTTACTTTCTTAAATTTAAGTTTACAGGGTCATTTTTACTGGTATTTTGTTAAATAGTTTATAATTTGGGTTTGATCGGATCCTTTAGCCGATCGTCCTAAACCTTGGGTTTTAAGTTCAAACTTATGGTTACTTGGCTTGGCTTTAGGGTTTACAGGAGCTGCAATGAAAGAAATTGAAATTGACAAGCATGACACACTTATACAAATAACTATCAATGGGGCTATAATCTTCCTTAGTCCTATCAAACACAAGCTTTTTCTTCCCCTCAATCTTATTCTTATTTGCCAATGTCTATTTTAAAAGGATTTAGATTTTATTGTAGATCCAAGCCAACAAACAATAAAAGCAAGTTACGCTCCGATCTCAACATAGTAGGCTGAGTTTCACTTCTTCACCAAAAGTAGAAGCAAGGAGCTCTTCTCAAAGAACTCCATTCCGTTGTTTAATTTCAATTTAAGTTAGCTGCTCTAACCATGTTGCTATTGAGATATTAGGCCTTAATGTTTCCTAACATATTGAAATTTTTTCATTTGAATTTCTCTTAGATTCTACATTCCTAAAATGGATCCTATCAAATGATTTAAGTTCTTATTCATTTATTTCCTACTAAAATTAAAATTAGAAATCGAAATAAAAAAAAATAAGGAATTTCCTCTATTTGTCAAATAGACTAAAGAATTGTCATTGGAATTTATCATAAGGCATTTAACCTAAATAGGCTATGGGTGAATATTTGCCATTGAAAAGAAAGAGGATTGCTTAAAGGTAGCACACTATTGGTTGATAGAGAATCAAAGTTACTAATGAATCATGAAATGGTATGGTTCTAAAATATGATTTTTAATTTATTAAAAAGTAATTTGCAAGATGAGATACCTTCTTTTAATTTATTTTTTGTATTTAGAATGAAAAAAGTATAGCTAGTTTTGTTCAACTTATTATTGAAATAAACAACTCACACATACTCCCTTTCCAAAAAAGATCAATACACCAAGCACTATACTTAGATTTATTGGATTTTTTCCTAAAATATTTGTATTAAACCTAAAACCCCCAACGAATGGCTAGTGACCCAAGGAAACAAAAGAACCAATTACATTTTTCTTACAATCTCCTCTTATCTTCTAGATAAAATAAAAAATCAAATAGAGTTTCTTTTTATATAATTTCCCTTTTTTCTATTTCTTTCTAGCTATTATTTTTTTGTATAACATTCTTATTTATTTTGTTTCCTTATCTTAATTCACCTATTTTTTTTTTCTTTTCAAAACAAAAAAAAATGTTGATTTCAAAATAGATATATTTTTTTTCCAGTAAGAAATTCCTAATAAGCATAAGACTTATTAAATCTAAGATAGGGTTTCATATCAATTATGGAATACTTCATTTGTTGTAACACTCCTTAATCCCTAAAAAACCTAAAAGGGGGGATGGGGGGTGGGGTGGAGGCAGTGGCTAATGGTAGGGGTTGTGAAGGGGTGGAGGATTCCCATTTCTACAAAATGGGAAGGAAGAAAATAAATCGATATGCAAATTTTTATCCCTCTTATCTCTTCCTTGTTTAAGCTTAGGTTATGGAAGAAGGAGAAGAAGGAACCGAAAAGAAGGTATCAACAACAACGAGTTTTATTGTAGGACAACTCATGATGTTTATCTTAATCTATTATGTGCCTCTACATATAACATACCATTTGTCCCCTTACCTCATTCGAATTTGATGATAGCTAAGCTTCAAGTCGATTTTGTTGAAGATTTTAGCTCTATTCAATTCATCAAGCATGCCTCTACATATAACATACCATTTGTCCCCTTACCTCATTCGAATTTGATGATAGCTAAGCTTCAAGTCGATTTTGTTGAAGATTTTAGCTCTATTCAATTCATCAAGCATATCATCTAGCCTCGAAAAGGGGTACCTATACTTGATTGTAATCTTGTTCACAATTCTACTATCTACATACATTTGCCAATACCATCCTTCTTTAACACCAGCAATGCAGACACAACATAAGGGGTGAGACTCTCTCTTTCATATCCCTTCCTTAACAGTACTTTAACTTATCTTTGGAGCTTGGAAACTTACTTGGGAATCATCCTATAAGAAAGTTTGTTTAGTAAAGCAACACTAAGTATCAAGTCAATGTAATGTTCAATTCTTTGAAAAGGAGAGGACCCTTAACTAACTATTTGAGAAACAAGTCAGCATATTCATCCAATAGCTCTCAGATCTTCTCAATAGCTCAGCTTGGTCCTTCAATTCCAACAAGTGCCTAACCAACAAGAAGGTCGACACATTAGACTTAATAGCTTCTTGAAACTCTAATCGGCTTAGAATCAGTACCTTCTTAGATCCTTAATCTAACTTAGCTTACAGCTTACTTACTTAAGTCAAGGTCATGAGGTTCTTGGTGATTTTCCTCCCATCTTTCTCAAACACATACATGCTCATTAATAACATAGCTATGGTTAGCCTAGCAATACATATGATGCGTACAAAGGTAACACATCACAAACAAGTTCGTTAAAATAATTCTTGATTAAGATCATTTACTAAGTGACGTGTAAGGCTACTTTCTCATTTAGCTAATGCAACTTATATGGTCTTAGATGTGAGATGGTTAGCAGCTTGAACTTCTTAACTAGCTTAGCAGACACTATATTTGTAAAGCTTTCACTATCTACTATGAGTGCATATACTTACTCATTCACCATGCAGGTGATGTGAAATAGGTTCTTACATTGCTCTTCCTTAACTAATGATTTAATGCTCATTGCTCATTTGACGACTAAGGTCGGCTTGTCCAACTCCTTTGCAAACACATCTTCCTCAACTAGCTTATCATTAACCTCAACTTCTTCCTCCAACTCTCTTTGAGGTATCTCCCTTAATGATCATAGTTCTTTAGTTCAGACATTAGGTGATGATGTTCCTAAACCCTTGACACTTAAAGCGCTTTATGTAGATTGTCTTTCCTCCAAACCCTTGTCATAGCACTTCACCATCACTTGGTTGGCTCTTCTATTCTACTCTAACGTTAGTCCTTCTATTCAGCTCGATTCTATATTATGCTCAATGATTACTATGAATAGGTCAACTAGATTAGATAGTTCAACTCATTAGAGGTCAGCTCAATCTATTCCTTATCTATCTTTCCATGCATTAAGCTATTCTTATAGCCTCATCTAATGTAGTAAACTATTGAAGTTCCACTATGTCTCGAATGTCATACCTTAACCTAGTGAGAAACTTGGATACAGTTGGCACCAATGGCTCATTATCCTCATAACGGATTATGGGCATTTGAAATTCTCAAATATTCTCATTAATAGTTTAGGTCCCATTTCTCAATTCTTAGAGTTGAGAAAAAGTATCCTATAAGTATGTATTCAACATCAATCTATTTCTAGGGACTTTTTTCATGTTGAGCTAAGTGGTAACTTCCTTATATCCTTCTTGTCTCCTCATGGTCTAGAAGCTCTTCTACCATAACGCAGCATAACTTGAGAACTCTACAAAAGCAATCCACACTTTCTTGCGGTCCCCGTATTGATAGTAATTAAAGACCCTCTCTACTTTATCTTCACGATTGACATAATCATCTGCTTCTCCTGGACTATTGAAGCTCAGCATCTAAAGCTTCAAATGGCTAATAGCTCAAGGTGTATAAGTTTGCTCTTCATCTACTTTACCTAACTCAATTCTTCTCCACATACATCCTACTACTCCTTTACCTTAATCTTATTAAGTTAGGACTTGTCCTCTCACCAGCTGAGTAGCTTAGGGAGTATTTTGAACATCACTAGCAAGCCAAAAGGCTAATACATGAAAAGCTCTAGTTAGGTAAGCTATTAAGTTAGTTGTTCCATTAAATTGCTCGTAAGTGCTTTTAGGAGTATTTGGGATTGTCGATCATTGTAGACAACACTATTGTTATCATCTCCAATACTGGAATTAACACTTGAATCAGTCATTCCTTTATAAAACTTCAACAGCACTCAAACTTTGATAATCAAGAAACAACTAACACTATCTTCAAATTAACCAACTCACACACTTACTTCCCCATGCAAATATTCAAATACAAGTACAGTCACACACTTGCTTTGTTTGCTGATACGTCTTCTAGGTCGACACACGGAGAGGCACCATAACGAAGCAAACTGAAAAGAAACGAAGAAAAGGTTAGCAAAGTCCAAGTAGCTATCGAATGAATATGACATACTACTCAATCCTACTTGGCTAACTATCCGCCAAATATGACACACCAGTCTGAATTGAAGGGTTACTCGCCACTACTTCTTACTAAAGGGAATAGTTAAGAATTGAATGATAATGAGAACACTAAGGTTGCTTAAGGTGAATAATTCTGTATTGAAAGTTGAATGATGATCGAATACAAGAAAGTAGGGGTTTATATACTCATTCACTAGGGTTACTTTACATATATGAAAAGATAAAAGGGTATTCTACACTAGGTTACATAAGACATACTAAAAGGGGGTAAAAGAGACAAATAATATTCAATACGGAAAAGAAAGAATCCTTTTAAAACATTGTAGCAAAGATATGTGTCACTTAGTGGTTAGACATCAGGGATATCATACAACATAGGTGAAAGCAAGAATGCGTTACAATCAGGGGTCAACCTGATCTAGATAAGGTCGAAAGCCAATAAGTTTGGTTAGGAAGTCACCTTAATTGGAGTTAAGCATCAGTGGTCAGTTGGAGAGCTCAATTTGGCTAGCCTTTCTTGGGTTACCTTCTGGGTTAGGACTTCGTAGTTAGGTAGGAGCATATTGGACATACGTGAGGATTTAACAGACAAGTTGGCTAGAGGTCAGGTCAGGGTAAGAGTCCTTGTCTCGGCTATGGATTAAAGCTAGTATTTTTCATGCGAGCTTTTAAAGTCCTCGAGCTCAACTTCTTGTGATTGGCCCATGGGGCTGATTCCTATAATTTCCTATTCTTAAAATAAGGTAAAGTAAAGTACTTCGCAATAACTATCTCATAGCGACAATATAACTTCCACTACTTTCAAAAACACTATTGTTAACCTCTACACAACCACAATACGCTATGGCAACTAAAATTACTCACAATAAAGCTCAAATACAACTTACCCAAAAGAACCTTTGCTTTGATACCATGATGATATGCCACGCTAAGAGCAAACAAGGTTGTTCGTATCAATGGTGGATCTAAAATTACTGAAAGCTTAAAGATAAAGATGGAAATGTACAAAACGGAAAGTAAAGAAAAAAAATCTATGATCAACCCTAAGGATATGATGCACCAAAGAACTATTGAGGACTCATAAATAAGCTTGATATGATGCATAAGGTAATCTAATGAGGGTATTCGCTACCTAGCCTTACTTAAGTGTTAGGATAAGTCTAAAGCAAGCAAGTAAACAAACGAATGTTTATTGGTAAGCAAGAGAGATTTAGAATATGCTTTAATAAGGTTGAAGATTGTTGTGGCTATAATGGACAAAGGGTATTTATACCTAAAACATTAAGGTAACTTACCTAAAATGGAAAAGACAAGAAGGGGTATTATCCTAAATAAGTAAGGTACAAAGAATATAAAATAGTACAAAAGAGAAAGCAAGGAAAGTGCCCAGTCTGTACGATAGATTCCATCACGTAATAGCTAGACATGTAGATGATGGTCATTAGCAACGCTTCTAGCAGAGCAGACAAAACTGTATGGCTAGTCTAGTTGTTGCCAAGTAGAGTTATTGAGTAGAACTAAAGATTTTCCTGAGGTAAAGTTAGCTTGAATGCATTGAAGAGTTCTTGGCATAAGTATTGTTGAGTTACCGGTTGGTATAGTCATAATCGAGCAGACATGTAAATGGGTCAGGCTATCAGTAGAGCATAACTCAAGTTGACATTTGATTACTAACAGTCACGAAGTTGCTTGGTTTGACATTCTTAGCAGGATGGTAATCAATATTATCTTGCCTTCTTCGACTGTAGGCCTAGATGAGAGAATCTTCTTCCTTAGTCCTTTAACGCCTAGAGCTTAGGCTTAGGTTAGGGGTTTAGTTACTTAATTCCGATCACATGCTCTCATGAACTCCACAACAAACTCTAGCAATAACTCAATCACTAGTATATTGAACTAAAATAAACAATATAACCAACATAATTAGATCGCAATATGCAAAATCATAAATTGAATTTCATTAAAAAAAATTGCATGAGAGCATAAGGTTTAATAATGATTTACTAAGAAATTCAAAGTAAAGACATGAAAATAAAAGAAAAGAACAAAAGAGAGGAGCCCCCTACATAATTCTATATGCTACTAGCTTGTACTCAAGGGGGTTTCTATAAACCCCACATATTTTCTAAATAGAAGGTTGGAAGTTAATAAGATTACCCAAAAAATATCCTTAGTGTTGGTGAGATAACTAACCTTGAACCTGAGAGACTATGCTCAAAAACCTTAACTTAACCTTAGATGGAAACCTTAAACCTAATGTGACCTTAAAACTTAAAGCCCTAAAATCTTGTAAACTAATGTCAACAACTATTGTTAACTCCTATGATCAACATAATCTAATGAAACCAACCCCAAATCTTAATGGGAAAGAGATTGGTAGTCAAAACCCATGAGAATTCCTTGAAACCAATAAAGGGTAAACTAAGCCAATAATGAGTATAAATATAGGTAACCTTAACAAAAAAATCAAATCCTTAAAATGAATACTAAAACCCCTAAATGAACCTTCAAACCCTAAAACCTAATTAGAACCGTCATATGTAAAAACCCTTAAAATGATTCTAAAACCTTAATTTATAGTCAAAATCCCTAATCTAACTATCAAACTCTAATTACATAGTAAAAATATTCGACAATCATAGAGTAATCACTAACAATTAGACAAGAATAATCGGTCCCAAATCCTTAAATTAATTAGACAAGATGACCTAATGGGTTTAACTAACATAATTTGACACATTACGCCCTAAATCGCACATAATAAGTGTTAAGTGTATGAATAATTAAGATTAATAGACTTAATTACACCTTAATCCGTTAATTAGGTTTTGCATCATAATCAACTACAAGTTAAGAGCGATTAATCATGTAAAACCAAAGTAATTATATGAAAATATCTCCTTAATAAAACCAACATTATACTTAGAGAGACAATATAAACCTTGTAAACTTTCAAATACAAATTCAGAGTTGGATACAGGAGTCAATAGTTAATCCTTAAAACTACTTAAGATATAATAATCAATAAGAAAAACAATTGAACCCTAAATAGTATGTCATGAACCTTAAAATAAGTTGAAAAACCCTAAAGAGAGTAAAACCTAATCATACATGTAAAACCTTGAAAAACCTTAATACGCGAGAAATCCTAAAAAAACGAGAAAATATCAATAAATGACTAAAAACTTAATTAGAAGTCCAAAACCCTAATTCAACTAATAAACCCTAAGTATATTTTTAAACTAGTCGCTCATCACAAATAATTTCTCTAACTGCTTCAAAAACTTAAAACGCCAATCTCATATGCGGTCTGAAAACCCTAATTGATCCCAAATACTAAAAGACTTTAACAAACAAAGTAATAAAAGTTAATGAATTTAGTTAAAGTGATAAAATATGGTAAAACCCTAATTATACCCTAATTAGGCCTAAATTGCTTAATTAAGTATAATTACAATTAATTAGCTTAATTCTCCTTTAATCCATCTACCAACCCTAGTCTTCTTAATTAAGAAATGGATAAGATAAATTAAGAAGACAAGATAAAATGATTAGTTAGAAATTGGTATAGTTTGGAGACAAATTCTTGCCTTATTTTGCAAAGGCCATAAAGACAAGTGGTCCTAACTAGAAGTTAGTATTTGGAAACCAAAAAAGGATAAGGTTTATCCCCCTTATCCCACCTTCTTGACATGAAATTTCACCATAAAAAAAAACCTTTATTTAACTTTATTTTTCATTCTTAAAAAACATTAGAAAATCCTCTCTAGAAACTTAAATAAAATTCAAAGGAAGAGGGAAGGAAAACCAAGACGTACTATGGGATCCCCTTGTACACATCAACGCCTTTTGATGTTACCGCCACCACGTGGCCCCAAATGACAAACCCCACCACCTAAAGATGACACATATTCCCTAATATCTTGTCAACAAACCCTTTCTCTCAAAGAAAGATGTTTTGAGTTCATTTCTAAGTGGAAATTTTGAAACTCATGTAGATTAGTCTAAGGCAAAACTACCCAACTTGAGTTTCTTATTCACATAGGCTATCCCTATGATATCTTAGGATTTTAAGATTAGAAATACTATGCAAACATGTTATAATCATGCACATGACATTTTAGAGCCATATAATTTCACATTTATTCATATACTTAGCTAGTTTACTACTTACATTCTAGAAAAATAGGTGGTATCATGTCACCACTTCCATAAGTCATACACTACTTGGAAAAATTAGCTCCTTTTCATAATAGCAGAATCAATATACAACTAATCAATCAAGCTTGCAATTTTTCATAAGAACTTGCAAAAACCATGAAAACTTTGGCAAGTGTACTAGTCAATTAGTAGTATAAGGTATGCTTCAAGGTCGTATTTCCCAAGGGAATGGTTTTTTAGCTCCCAGTTGTACTAGTATTATTCATATCTAGGCATAATAAATAAAATTTTATTCTTTTACTGAATAAAACTCAACAACTAGACTAAGGCGATAAACATTAGATTTCAACACCAAAAAGGATAATGATGTGATTTCTATTAGACTAAACCTAAGAACAATTCCTATTCTAACAAAGAATGGGATTCTAACTACTATTGGACTAAACCTAAGAACAATTCCTATTCTAACAAAGCATGATATTCAATACTACAATGATTACAATTAAGAACTGATTATATGAATTAACAAAAGGCATCTTGTTTAAGTTATTCTATGGTTCATGTGCATATGGATTAAAGATTGATTCCTAAAGTGAAATCTTAACCTAATCAATATGTATGAAGAATTAATCCAAGTTAAACAAGCATGAAAATGACTAGAATTCATACTTCAGACATAATTCCAATCTACATACATTTCTTCACAAGTGAAATACATGCTTAATGCTTGAAACGCATAACCTATGTAATACACAATCACAATGAGCAACATAAACACTAAATATTAATCTATTGACATTAAAAAAATTCATAATCTTCATGAATAAAATGGGAATACAAAGTTAATCAACTTCCTAAAACAATAAGAAATTGAGTAGAGAGACAAATCACCTAACAAGAGGAATTCCAATCTTCAGTCCATTTTGGAATGATGTTTTTCTTGCATCTCGGGGTTGGAATCTACTAAAACTAGCATAATCTAAGCTAAATCAAACCTAAAATAACTTAGGATAGTGAAATCCTAAAAACCCTAGAGAGAGAGAAGAAGAAACGAAGTCGAAAAAGAGACAAAATCGTATCCCTTTAATAAGCTGCGAGTTATAGCTTTTTATATTAGGAAGGTACCATCTTGATGGTAGATATTGTCATGATGGTAGCTTGAAATACCATCAAGATGGTATGGTCAATTCTTTAAGATACTTCAAATCTTTCTATTCTAAATGCCAACAAATGCATTATCTTAATGGTTGCTTAACCTTATTCCAACAATCATGACGGTAATCTATTGTCATGATGGTACTCTTAACTTTATTTCTTCATCTTTTCCTTGCTTTTGGCTTCGTGAAAAGGGCTACTGATAGGAATCAATCCCTTAAACTAGTCACTCATAGCCGAGCTAGAGGACTTTAAGGACTTATATAGAGAATATTAGCTCGAAACCAAAGCTGAGACAGGGATCCCTATGCCGAACCAATCTCCTGCCAACCTGTCTATTAGAACCTCATAAGTGTCAAATCTATTCCTACCTAACAACGATGCCTTTTTCCAAAAGACAACCCAAGACTATTCGAGTCAAGTTACCAGACCAACCACAAACATCTGATGCCAATACAGCTGACTTCTCTACAAGAGTGATTAACCTTTAACCTAATCCAAATCAAGTCATCCCTTGACTAAAAACGTTATTCTATTTCTGCCTACGTTGTATTATATTTCTCCCATCCAGCCGCTAAGCAACACAGGTCTTCTAACATAATATTCTAAAATGATTCTTTCTTTTCAATATTGAATATTCTTTGCCCCTTTTGCCCCTTTTACCTCTTTTAGTATGTTTTATGTAACTTAATTGTAGAATACCCTTTTATCTTTTCATATATGTAAAGTAACCTTAGTAGATGGCTATATAAACCTTCACTTCCTTATATGTAGATAAGAAACTAATCAATACAGAATTAATCGCATTGAGCAACTTTAGTGTTCTCATTATCATTGAACTCTTATCTATTCCCTTTAACAAAAAGTAGTAGCAAATGAACCTTTAGTTTGAACCAATGTATCATATTCGGCAAATTATAGGCCAGGTAAGATCGAGTAATGCGTCATATCCATTCGATAACTACCCAAACTTTACTAACTTTTCCCTATTTTTTTTTGTTTGCTTTATTATGGTGCTTCTCTGTATGTCCGACCCTAGAGACACATCAGCTACAATGCTGAGACCTAAAAGAACAAGCATAAGGCTTTAATTCTTCAAATATATACAACTTTTAAACACTAAAACATAAAAACATGAATTACTTATGTTGAGAAATTATATGTGATTTTAATGAAAATTCATATACTTTAGCTGAAAAATTTATTAAATCACATATAATTATGAGAGAAATCATTCAAATAAGTATGTGGTTTCACAAACTTATCAGTACCCCTAACTTTAGAGCTTGCCTACCTTTAAGCAAGCTTAGGCCTTATGTAGAACAATGGTTAAAAGATGGATTCTCTATTCTCTAGTTATTAAGCCTATCTTTTGGTTTGTACATATTGAGTCGTGTATTTTTCAAACCATCCCTAAACAAGAAAATAATGGTTCGTGAAAGTTTAAAAAATGGTTGAATGTCCCTAATTACATGTCCAAGAGAATTAATTGACTAATCTATGGGTTTTAAAGTTAAACCTCTTATTTAACTCAAGATTAGATAAACTGAGATCAAGTTGTCACAAAGTAAGAGAAAGGCCCTTACAATTTATAGATTGATCAATGTATATATAGCCTTAATCCTTCCCTTAAGCTGACCATAATTTAGAGAAAATGACAAAATTGGATTGTTCTTTACTCGAATCTCCCAAAATTTTTCAATTTCTTACTTAAGGCCAATTTTCACTTACACATCTTGAACTTTTATTCAAGGGAGCTCTTTATTCCTCACCTTTTCCCTGAGAGAACATTAGGGACTCATGAACCCATTCCAAAAGATGTGCTAAGCACTTATTGGGCACCCCCAATATTTCCTCATGCTCTCTTTTTTCTTTTCTTTTTCTCTTTTTCCTTGCTATTTTTCTTTTTGGTTCAATTTATCCCTAACTTTTAATTTTTTTCCAATTTTTATTCTATTTTATTATTGGAAATTCCTTTTCAAGACTAAAATAATTTCAACATCTTTCTAACTCTATAGTTAGCCACTTAGAAATTTAAAGAGCACAATATGTGAAATCAAATTTCTAAAAGTCTAATACCTAACTTTAACAGTGGTACCGTCTTATTCTCAGCATATGAATCTAAAGTTAATATAAAGGGTAACAATATAATCTAATGATTTGGTTCATTAATTCGAGAGTAATGTAAAAAGTTTACTCCAATATCCTTATTCATGAACATGATAAAAACGAAAATGTTTTGCTCCTTTTGAACACAACTCTACAATTTCAAGAAAATAAGACAAACTTAGCAACCAAATATTCATCACAAATGCAATCTCAATTTAGCATAGAAATTGCAAACTCAACTTCAATCCACTTTACATATTCCCTACCCCCAACTTTTATTTCTCATATCATTAAATATAAATGAGAAAGGTAGGGTTAGAACATGATTGCCATGGGGATTAAGTTGTGTTGTTGTGCCTTATTTTCTTTTTCATTCCATAAGTGATGCAAACTGTAACTAAGAACATATAAGGCCAGTTGTTGGATAGGTCCAAACTTGTAGAAAGCTTGAAAAGGATTAGTAAGGAAAGGTACAAAAAGGGTAAGAAATAAAGAATGAAAACAGTAAGCAAACCTACGAATTGCCCTAAAGGATATGACACACCAATGGAACTTTGAAGACTTACGGCAGAATTTGATATGACTCACGAATTGGTCCAATGAGGTTACTCACCACCTAAACTTACCTAAGGGAAAGGATAAGAGTAATGCTGAGAGTAAACAAGTAGTGTTTACGTAAGGAAAAAAGTCCTCAAGTGTATTGACGGTAATGTGACGATCTTATAAGTACAAGGGTGTTTATACCAGTAAACTAGGGCAACTTGCCCAAAAGGAGAATGACAAAAAGGACATTTCCTAAAGAAGCAATATACATCACACAAAAGGGTAAAAATGAATATACAAGGAAAACTATCATTAATGCTACAAATTTTACACACGATATCATACATGTGGCGATGCTACATTAGCAAGGTTATTAGGAGATGCGAACAAAAAGTATGTATGGATGGGTTTGTCCAAGCAGGGATAGTTTAGTCAATCCGGTCTCTCTCTATCGGCTTGTCAGCAAGGAAGATGTCGAGTAATTGGTCGATTCGGCAATAGAAAGTAATCATCAACTTGGCATACCACACAATAATAAGCGATCATATGGTACGACAATAGAGGTGACTCAACAAGGATGTACTCAACTTTGGCAGTTGCTGGTTAAAACATAAGGATTCATCGTGCTAACCCCTCTAGTCCTTAAGCTCGGCTGCAAGTTAGGGGCCCCATAACTTGATTCCCATCATTTCCTCCAGATTGTTTTGAATTTGGGATCAAATCTGAATGGTGTTTACTTAGTTCTCCATCAGGGTGATATGGACTGAGGTTAGCGATGTTGAAGGCATCAGAAACCCCATAGTCCTTAGGAAGTTCCAACCTATAGGCATTGTCACTAATTTTTTAGAGGATTCTGAATAGTCCTTCCACTCTTGTAGATAATTTGTTTTTCCTTTTGTTTGAGAACCGTTCCTTGTTGAGGTATAACCATATCAAGTCTCTTGCCTAAAACTGTTTGGTCGACCGAACCTTGGTCTTTCCACACATTTTTCTAGTAGCTTGGTCGATGTGCTAAGTAACCTTATCATAGATGTACAAAAGGGATTATGCCCTAGCCAAGGCATCAGGGTCCTCTGTGTAGGTACAAGTATAAGGGCGTGGTCAAGGGGCAACTCAAGATTGAATCCATAGACCACTTTGAAGGGAGTCTGCTTAGTAGTATCATGTACGGTTCAATTTTAAGAAAACTCGACCACTAGTAGGCAGACATCCCAATCAACTAACTTCTTGCTGACTGCAGCTGGAAGTAGTGAACCCAAAGTACAATTGACCACCTCTATTTAGTTGTTAGTTTAGGGATGAAAGGAGGTACTGAAGAGTAATTTGGTCTCCAGTCGACGCTACAAAGTTCTCTAGAAATGACTTAAGAACTTCGAGTCTCTGTCGGAGAATACACTTCTCAACACGTCATGCATCCTCACAATCTCCTATAAGAAAAGAGAAGCAATAGCCGAAGCATCGTTAGTTTTGGTATAAGGCACAAAGTGTGCCATCTTACTAAACTGATCTACAACGACCATTATAGGATCTTTTATTCATGCAATTTTCAGCAGTCTGAGTACAAATTCCACGCTTAGTTCAGTCCATGGCCTTGTTAAAACTGGTAAAGGCATCACCTTCCCCTATTTAGCTTGGCACTTAGCCCTTTTGCACATAGCATAGCTTTCGACCACTCTGTGCACATCTCTTCGCATTTTTGACTAAAAGAATCAACCATTCACTAGTTTACGGGTCCTTCTCTCTCTAAAATGTTTGGAGAGTCCTTTACTATGGGCTTCCCTAATTAATGATTCTCGTAGGAATCAAGTCAGCACATATAGTTTTCCTCCTTGGAAGAGATAACCATCCTACACATAATACTCGTCCACTGTTCTCCCATCCATGCTTCTCAAAATTATCGGCCCAAAGTATGGATCTTCAGAGTATCGTTCTTTAATACTATCAAAACCAAACAATCTAGTCTGCAGTTCTGACAAGAGTGCATGCTTCCTCAAAAGAGCATCTACAACGACGTTGCTCTTTCCTTACTTGTATTTGATCACAAAATTGAATCCTTCAAAGAATTCAACCCATCTCGCCTACTGTTTGGATAGCTTGGTCTAACTTCGGAGGTACTGCAGTAACTCATGGTCATTATGTATGACAAATTCTCTTAGAAGTAGATAGTGTTGCCATACCAGCAATGCGGATTAGTGCCTAGAGCTCATTGCTATACACGGAGTAATTTAGCTAGGGTCCTCGGAGCTTCTCACTATGGAAGGCAATTGATTAGCCTTCCTACATCAGGATAGTACCTATTCCAATGCCTGATGCATCGTACTCTAGTTAAAAAGTTTTGTCAAAGTTAGGTAGCACTAACATTGGGGAGAGGTCAATATCTTATTAATCTCAGCAAAACTCCTCTCTTCCCTTTCTCCCCATTGGAAGTTAATGTTTTTCTTCGTTAATTCAGTGAGTGGTATGGTGAGGGTACTGAAGTTTCTGATGAACCTTTAGTAAAACAAAGCCAATCTATGGAAACTTCTCACATTAGCGCAAGTAGTAGGGGTCGGCCATTTAACAATTGCTTGGATCTTCTCATCATCAACTCCCAAGGCTCCTCCACTAACTACATAGCCCAAAAATACCACTTCATTGTAGCAAAAACAACATTTCTTCAAATTACCGAATAGTCTCTTTGGCATAAAGCGTAAACCCTACTTTTAGCGGGCTTATGATTTGACTAAGAATACTTCCCGAACATTCCTAAAGATCAACTAAACTAAGAACTTAAGTTTACAATTAAAAAAAAAAAAGCTTACTTTTCCAATTCAAAAGCCTATTATCGATAAAACCCGAACTTGAAAAAAACTGCAAACTCTAAAGTCACCCAAAAACCCTAAACCTTAAAACATTAAGGATTTTTAACCTTAAGCGACTAATTGATAATTTAATTTGAATAATTTCATTCAACTCTAGAAAATTTCATAATTTTATAAGAATCAAATCATAATTTAGAAAATAATTCAAGAAGTAAATCCTAAAACAATTCCTTATAAGACAATGCCCTTATCTTCATGCCTAAGTCTTACATATAAATAAGTAGATCAACAAGTCACCCTAAATGACTTATCAATTGAAAGTTAGAGCCATTTATCAATTGACAACTTATCCAAAATCTAGTGATAAAACACTTTCCTTGTCACCACTTCACTTATACTACATATGGATAAATTATCACAAGATTTCACATGCTTAAGTTTAATAAATGAGACAAGACAACTCTATGCCCAAATCTAGACTTAAGTTAAGGAAAAATTCATCACATGAAGTTTGATGAGGAAACTAACTTTGTAAGACATGAACTATGGTATGAGAAGTATGATAAAAGTGAGATCCTCTATTTTTATGTAAAGTATGAGCCAAATAATCGTTTCATGAAAAAGAAGTTAAGTTAAGATTTGAATACAAGTAGCTTAAGTTCATGATCTAATACCTAAACTTAAGGAAACGATGATACATGTTAGAAAATCAAGTTGGACGCCCTCATACTCAAACTAACCAGATCTGGAACATCCTTAAAAGACACTAAAAAATATGATAAAAGTAAGCAAACAAAGTGAGAAGACCAACCAAGGCAAGTTTGATAATTGTATTAAGCTTAAAACTCAAAACCGGGCTTCAAATTTCCAAAATGGGCCTTAAACGTCAAGTTGAACCACCCTTAAGTTTCTGATCAACCACTTGAAACATCAATAAGAGTTTTTTTAAGACTCTCAAGAAGCCTACAAAATACTCCCTAGGCCAAAGAAAATAACCATCTTTGAATTGAATAAGAAACAGGCCCATTTGATAACTTAAGCCCACTTAGAGCCCAAGAAGTGGTTGATAGCCTTAGGAGTGTAAATCAAAGTTGTAAATCTGACCTTAAGGAGTATTTTGAGTCTAGAATAAAATCTTAAGCCCTAGTCCAAAGGAATTCCCAAGTTACCAAAAGCCCATTAACCAAACAAAGCTCAAAAGCACTCCAAATCATGAGGAATGCTACTGTTCTGACCTATGGATAGATTTATGTACATCATCTCAAAAATCTAACCTCATCACGTTAAAGTACACTTGAAAATGATGAAGATTGATTATAAGATCATAAAAATCAGATTTAAAACAAGAAAGTTATATGCAATTGAACTTTTAAATAAAACCGGAAAAAATATGAAAACTAGTCAAGAGTATAACTTAAGGGGTTTTAGCTTAGTTTCTTAAATTTTATTTCAATCCCTTATAATATTATGATTTCGATGACCAGGAGACCCTACATTCGGAGACGACCTACCCTTGAACTACTTTAACTAACCCACATGGCGAAGTGAGTAAATTCCTGATGACTCTTTACTTGATTTTGTATGTAAACTAGATGTACCTAAACTTATATATATAAATTTAGATGCTTGTAGGATATGGGAAATGCATGTGTATGAATTTGTGAACTGAATGCTATGGCATGTTAATTATATAATAATGGAAATTGTTGTGATAATTTATACGTACGATTGTAAGAAATGAAATTGTCTAATCACCTTTAAAATCGGGCTAACCACTTATACGATTAAGAAATTAAATGGATCAAGCATTCCCCATAATTACATTCGAATAACACCGACTGCTGCTTTACATAGAAGATGGAAAGGAACTCATAGGAGGAAGGCCTCCTACAAGATTGGGCACTAGCTATGTCATCATTTTTATTGAGTCTCTGTCCTAAATTGATGGACTTACTAAGCGCCGGGAGAGGCCAACCGTCGGCAAAGGGCTTTATCTTGTGGCTTCTTCTTAGGGCATGTGTTTGTAGATTATGGAAACTACCACACTGCTAAAAATATGATTTATTATTTGGTAAAGAAAGTATATACATATATATAAATAGTTCTGTTTTGACTTAAGCAAAATAATGCAAATGAAATAAAACCTAAGAACTAGAGCCTAGATTTTGGTTTAGGTCGGTTAATTATCTCCAAACCCCAACTACAGGGGTGGAAATTCTGAGTCATATGCAGTTCTTAAGCCACTGCATGCGTTGTTTGGCATATTGATTGTTCATGAATTGAAATGATTGTGCATCTAATAAATTTCTGCCATGTGGTATTGATGAGGGTATTTATCTCACTAAGCTAAAGCTTATACCTCGATAGATTTCTTTTGTTGCAGGAAAACCTCTTCACTAATTTGGGCTAAGGCATACACATGGTGAGTCTCGTATAGAGACGGGTTGAAGCAATTAGGGAACAGAGATGAGATTTTGTAAAAGCTTTTGTAAACATCTATTTACCTTTATTTTGTTCATAATATAGTTTAAAGTTTATGATGCAATTCCCAGTATAAACTGTATTTGTTTGTAATATTCTTTTGGTGTGGAACTTAACAAGTCCACATGTTTACTTGATTAATTTATGTCTTAAAAAGTTAATTTTAGTAAATTGCTCTATATGGGCCTCATGGTAACGTATAGTAAAAAGATCCTTATGTGTCGTATGAAAGGCCTGCAATCAGCGAGAGGGTTGATAGTAGACCTTCGTATGGTATACGACGATCTACTATGACAATGATACTATTGGTTTGTGATACAAAGGATATCCAAGACTGTTCTGATGTGTTCACAATGACTCGGCATGTCGGCACTGTAGATTAGGATGTCATCGAAGTACATTACGACATACTTTTCGATGAGATGTCTTAGCACATGGTTTATAAGTGTCATAAAGGTGATCGGAGCATTCGAAAAGCTGAAGGGCATGACCATCTACTCGTAAAGTCTATGTTAAGTCTTGAACACAATCTTCCACTTGTCTCCTAGGCTTATGCGGATTTGATGGTAGCTAGACTTGAGATCAATTTTGCTAAAAAATTTTGCTGTACTTAGTTCATACAACATGTCTTCTAGCCTTAAGACCGAATACTTGTATTTGATCATGATTTTGTTCATGGCTTGGTTGTCAACATACATCCACTAAGTTCCATCCTTCTTCGATACTAAAAGTGTAGGCACAGCACAAGGGCTAAGATTCTCTCTTACGTATCCTCTTTCTAGCAACTCATTAACTTGACGTTGAAGCTTAGAAGCCTGATCGAGATTCATACAATAAGCTGGCTTGTTCAGTAGTATAGCACCGATACTAAGTCAATGTAGTGCTCTATGGTTTGGGTCGGGGGAAGCCCTACTGGGAACTGTTTTAGGAACAAGTCAGCATATTCATCCAACAGTTCCTTCACCTCTTGGGGCAAATCATTCCACTTCTTCATTTTCAGTAGTTGCCTGACCAATATAAGGGTCGGCTCATTAACGTTAATGGCCTCTCTAAGCTTGGCTCTACTCATCACTAAAGCCTTCTTCGATTCACAAGAAAGTTTTTTCTGTAACTTATAAGCTTCTCTCGATGACATCAGATTTAGCATGATCTTCCCATCATCCTTCTCGAGCATATAAGTATTCCTATAACCGTCGTAGATGACTCTCCTATCAAATAGCTATGGTCTTCCTAACAATACGTAGGATGCGTACATAGGCAGTATGTCGCAAAGAATCTGGTCGATGATGGGCAGTAATATTTTCCAAGTGACATATAAGGCTCCCTTCTCACTCAACTAGTACAACTTGTATGACTTCGGATGTGCAACAGTCGATAACCTCAATTTTGAAACATAGTCGATTGATGCCACATTAGTGCAGCTCCTACTATCCACAATGAGGGTACACATCTAATGATTTACTTTGCAGGTGATACGAAATAAGTTCTCTCTCTGCTCCTTTTGTGAGGCTTCCACAATCATAATGCGTCAGACAACCATGAGTAGTTGGTCTAAGTCCTCGACATACATGTCTTCCTCAATCAACTCTTTCTCGGCATTCTCATTCTTAGTAAGAACCTCCTCCTTAGGTTCCTCATCCATACTCTCTACGTCTAACTTTACGATGTCTCCCTTGACGATCATCGTCCTTTGGTTTAGGCACTAAAGAGCCATATGTCTAAACCCTTGACACTTGAAGCACTTGATCTGGCTGGTCTTCCTGCTAGACCCTTACCCCTTCTCATATGTTTGAGTTGGTACTACATCTTCAGGTAGGCTTTTCTACTCAGCTCGGACATCAACCCTTCTGCTCAGCTCGGTGCTCAACAGAGTCCAATGACTTGCCTATTTGGGTCGGCTAGTCAGCATTCTGGTCATTACTCGACTCCTTTTCTGCCTTTCTATTCATTGGGCAATCCTAATAGCTTCATTTATTGTGTTATATCATTAAAGCTCCACAATGTCTCAAATGTCTCCTCTCAACCCAGTGACAAACCTTAAGACTGTTCAAGCAAGTGATTCCTCCATTTTGTATCTTATCATAAGTATTTGGAATTCTTAAAACATATTCATCAACAATCCAGCCTCCTTGTCTCAACTCCTGAAGCCGAGTGAATGCATCTTGGAGATAAGTTTGCAGCACGACTCAGTTTCTGAGCACTCTTTTCATCTTGGGCTAGTTATTAATCTCTCGGTACCCCTCTCTTCTTCTTATGGTGTAACTTCTTCCATCATATGGCGGCATATCCGAAGAATTCAACAGCACTAATCTTAACTTTCTTATAATCCTCATATTGATAATAATCAAATACATGCTCCACCTTCTCTTCCCAATCCAAGTACTTATTAGCTTTACATGGTCGAATGCTTTGGGCACTCATATACGCTCCTCTTCAAAATACTCTTCTTCCTTCCCATCTAACTCTCTTCAGTCTATCCTTCGCCTTACTTATCTGCCAGCTTCTCTGACTCGAACTGGTCGAGCTAAGTTTTGACCTCTAACAAGTTGAGTAGCTTGTGGAGTATTTTACGTAGCCTTAGTAGGTTAACAAGATAGGGCATGAATAGCTCCGGTCAAATTGACCAAGATGTTAGCTACCTCATCAAGTCTTTTGTCAATACTTTTGGGAGTTCCCTGATATTGTCGTCTATGGTGGACAACTCCACTGTTATCACTAGCATTAACATTCATACTTGGATCTGTCATTTTTCCTCAAAGATTGAAATTCAAACAAACACTTCAGAGAGTAAACAGCTAATAACACAGCAATTAAGTGAACACAATAACTTGCTATGTTTCACACACAAAACAGAGTATAACAGAATTCAGGAAGAACTAACTATAGCTCATACAAAACCTCCGCTCTAATAACAAGATAATATGAACCATGACCAAGAATAGATAAGGCCGATCACTGGGTAGGTCCAAGATTACAGAAAGCTTGAAAAGGGTTAATGGGAAAAGGTATGAAGAAGGTAAGAAATGAAGAATGAAAATAGTAAGCAAACCCATGAACAGCCCTAGAGGATATGATGCACCAATCGAATCCCTGAGGACTCACGGCATAATTCGATATGACACATGAATTGGTTTAATGAGGTTACTCACCACTTAACCTTGCTTAAGGGAAAGGATAAGAGTGGTGCCAAGAATAAACAAGTAGTGTTTATGTAAGAAAGAAAGTACTTAAGTGTATTGAAGGTAATCTGATCCTCTTACAACTATAAGTACAGGGGTATTTATACCCGCAAATTACGGCAACTTGCCTAAAGGGAAAAAGACAAAAAGGACATTTCTTAAAGAAGTAATGTTACATGATACAAAAGGGTAAAAATGAATATATAAGGAAAGCAATCATTGGTGCTACAAATTCTATACATAATACAGTACACGTGGCGATGCTATATTAGCAAGATTGTTAGGAAATGTAGATAAAAGGTATGAACAAATAGGTTTGTCTAAGTAGGGATGGCCTAGTCAATCCGATCTTTCTCGCTAGCTTTTTGACATGGAAAAGGCCGAGTAATTGGTCAACTCGACAACGGAGAGTAATCGTCAACTCGACATACCACACAATAATAGGTAGTCATACAGTACGACATTAGAGGTAACTTAAGAAGAAGGTACTCGGCCTTAGTAGGGGTTGGTTGGAACATAAGGATTCGTCATTCTAGCATTTCTAGTCCTTAAGATCGGCTGCGGTTCAAGGGCCCCGTAGCTTGATTCCCATTAAGATTCACTTCTACTCATCACTCATACACAATAGCACGAAACTTGGTCAGCTCAGCGTTGAATGGAGCTTATAGTGGTTCGAAAAATTAACAACTTAGATTTCTCGCTTGTTCGACTTAGCTAATGTAAACAGGACTTCAAGGGCTTGCACTAAAAATACTAGCTTTAAGCCATAGCCGAGATAGGGACTCCTATCCCGATCCAACCTCCTACCGACCTATCTCTCAAACCCAATAGCAAAGTCCTAATCTAAAAGATAGTCCCGAACTAGCCAAGTCGAGCTACCAACTTGACCCACTAACATTTGAATTCAAGACAGCTAACTTTTTTGCCAGGCTGATTGACTCCCAATCTATTCTAGATCAGGTCATGTAAACCCTACAAATTTAGCTTTCTAAGTATAGGATCAAATGCCCAAACTGTAGATGATTTCCTGAAGTCAATAGAGCTAGTGGGATTTAAAACCAATTAAAATCTCAATTCAAAACCTAAAGTTAATATGAAAAACCTTAAATTATCAATTGAACCTCTAACTACACACGAAGACCCTAAAACCTCAAGTATATGTAACTGCCAAAGTTAACCTTGAACCTCATCAAAACCCTGAGATAACAATCTAAGACTTAATCATATATGAATATATTAAACCCTAAATGTGTAAAAACATTATAGATTGTGTCCTAAAGTAATAAAAACCCTAAAACTATAACTTTAAGGATATAAAAGCACTAATTCACCATAATTTACCCTAAAACCCTAAGTGATAATATATCCTCCATATTATGCCATTTCATCAGTAAACGACAAAAGATAACTTTCAATCATGCATAAATATTTAGAATACTTAAGTGATCCCTTAGAAACTAGGATATTGTATCCTAGATTACATTCATCTTCTAATTACATAACTAGGTTAGTAATGCATAGAGTTAAGAGTTTAGTGATACTTATGTTACATGTAGGAAACCTTAATACCCTAATTGATACTTTTCATACTAGTTATGCTCTACATAGCTTACCAAATGATGTATTTAGGATATAAATACCTAAAGTAAGATTTCATCATCTATTTTTCCTAATCAATTCATTAAACTCCTCATTTCCTTAATTTTTCTCCTAATTTTCTTTAATTACTACATTATGTATGGGAAGCTGACTAAGTCAAAAGGTTGACTGAGTCAACACATGTTCACTAAACTCAACATGTGGAAAAGTCAACACAAATGTCCCTTTCATTTGAAAAACAAATATCTTTCTTCTCATGATTTCTTTTCTTTTGGTTTTTTCCTTCTTTATTCTTTTTGTGCCATCCACTTCTTCCTTCTTCTAGACCGCACTTTTCTTCACTTTTTCAAAGACAAACTAAAACAAAGAAAAGTCCCTTTCTTCTTCCCCTTTTCAACCGTATCTTCCCTTTCCCTTTCACTCTTCTTCCCTTTTTAACTTTTCATCCATTTTCAAGAGCAAAATTAAGGTATGTACTTATGATACTATGTCTTGCTTCATCTTCTTTATTAGTTAGAAGAAGAGCAGGATAAGTTAAGTAGTTATGTATTGTGTATATATATGTTGCTTTAGGCCTAAAGTTTCAATCTTTACATGTGCAAGTGTAGAAATCTTTAGGCAATGGAAGATGTATGTGTACATGTCTTTGAGTATGTGTACATAAGGGTATGCTAGAAATATACATGTATAAATACCTTTATACATAAGTATTCATTATGTACATAACCTAAATTAAGACATCTACTAACTATACATACATATACCATGTCAAATATACCCTTAAAATACAAAAAGATGAAATTTGAGAAGCTTTCTTAAGGGGGTAGATAAAGCATACGAAAATACATATAAAAATACGTATTTCGCCATATGCGTATATGGGTATGTGTATTAGTACATGTATGAGTACACATGTATAAGTACTTATAAGTACACAAGTATACATATCAGTATATTAGAAGTATAGGTATGTATATCACATATGTATAAAGTGTGTAAATATATAAGGATAATAATAGACTAATGATGTAAGCAATGATGTCATCAAAGGATTACATAAGCCATGACATCATCAAGTGATTACATAAGCGATGATATAAGCATAGGTTTATAAAAGAAGAAATAATAAGATTATATAAGCATATAACATAGGTATATACATGTACTTAGAAACCAAAAATCTCTTAAACCTTAAGACACTTCCTAAATTGAATGAAACTTAATTAAGTATATAAATTAGTAATACTAATGTAAGATTTCGTAAGTGTAAGAATCAAAAAGATAATTCAATTATTAAGTCCTAAACTAGGATATAAACATAAGCAATAAGAATAATTAAACTTCAATAAGATAAAATTTCAATAAATTTAGCCCATATCTTAAAACACAGGTCTTAACATCCAAAACGGACATCACCGTGTGAATATGCATCCAAAAACGATGAAAAACGATTATAAAGGAAAAGATTCTGTCTTTATTGTAGTAGACCGCTTCAGCAAGATGACACACTTCATTCCATGCCGTTGGACTAACAATGATCTATATATTACTGATTTGTTTTTGCAGGAGATTATCTAACTACACAGAGTACCAAAAACGATTGTCTCAAATCGAGACACAAAATTCATGAGCTATTTTTGAAAAACTCTTTGGAGAAGACTTGGGACCAAACTCATATTCAACTCTAGTAGCCACCCTTAGACTAATGGTTAAACTAAAGTAGTAAACAGGACACTAAGTAATTTGCTTAAAGCTATTGTAGTTTGGAACCTACAGAATTGGGATTTGTGCCTACCGGTAATGGAGTTCGCATACAATCGAATTATTTATAACACTATTGGGAAGACCCCATTCGAGGTCATCTATGGCCTTAACCCTACCATTCCCCTGGACATAATCGGCACCCCAGCAGCTACTAAAGAAAGTTAATCTAAAATAAACCGAGCCCAAGAATTGTATAAGCTATACTAGTCTATCATGAGGAAGATCACCAAGTTTAATCAAAGACAACAAGAGATTAGCAACCGAGGCCGCCAAACTATTTCCTTCTAGCTAGGAGACTTAGTATGGATTCACCTTAGCTGAGAGCGATTTTTGCACTTAAGACAAAACAAACTATCTCCCTAAGCTGATGGCCCATTCAAGGTCTTGAAGAAGATCAATCGCAACACCTACCAAATTGAGTTGCTTAATGACTATGGTGTCTCTTCTACCTTCAATGTGTCTGATTTAATTCCCCATTGACCAGTGGAAGACCCTGTAAGCACCTCAAAAGAACAAGTAGAAATCACTTCAGATTTGAGGACCAAGCTCTTAGACCTCTAAGTAGATGATAAGAATCAACCCCCTAAACCAATCATAAGAAGCCAAGCTAAAGTACTTCAAGGGCTCATACAGAAAATACTAGCTCTAAGCCACAGCCGAGATAGGGACTCCTATCCTAATCTGACCTCCTACCGACCTGTCTCTCAGATCCTCACGTGTATCCAACATGCTACTGCTCAATAGCGAAGTCCTAATCTAGAAGATAACCCCGAACTAGCCAAGCCAAGTTACCGACCTGACCTACTAACATTTGACTTCAAGATAGCTAACCTTTTTGCTAGGCTAATTGACTCCTAACCTGATCCAGATCAGGTCAACGCCTGATTCCCAGCCTTCTTGCTTTTGCCTATATATCATACTCTTGACATATAGCCATCAAGTGATACATACCTTTTAACACAACGTTCTAAAATAATTCTTTCTTTTCTGTACTAGATATTCTTTGTCCTTTTAACCCCTTTTTGGTATGATTAATGTAAAGTAATTGTAAAATAGCTTTTTGTCTTTTTATACGTATAAAATAACTCTACTGGGCAAGTATATAAACCTCCACTTTCCTTGCACGTAGACAATCATCTAACTTTCAATATAGAATTATTCTCTTTGAGCAACCTTAGTGTTCTCGTTATCATTCAACTCTTATATATTCCCTTTAGTAAAGAGTAGTGGTGAGTAACCCTTCAGTTCGGACTGGTATGTCATAAAGGGTAGGTTATAAACCGAGTAAGATCGAATGGTGAGTCATATTTATTCAATAGCTGCCTGGACTTTGCTAGTTTCTTTTCTGTTTCCTTTTTAGTTCATTCATTGTGGTTCTTCTCCATGTGTACGACCCCGGAGAAAATCATGTTAGGAGTATCATAGTTTAATTTGGCACTTCGAAGCACCTGCTATGCTTAGCTATGGACTTTGCAATTTTGAAGAGGCTTAAACCCTTAACATTAGCTTGACAATAGCAATTCGATGATGACACAAAATAGCTCAAGCACTAGAACCAGCTCAGTGCTTTAGACTAAAACAACTTGAACAATGCCTTAATTTAGCTCGATGATAATTCACCTCGACTCAGTAGTTGTCCTAGACCAATTGATCTACTTAACGACTTCAGACTTCCCTACACCAAGTTGAGGACAACTTGATAACATAATGAAGATAGTAGCTCAGTAAGGCCTTTCTTCACACTGCAACTCCGTACAATGTTACAATACTCATGATTTGTTGAAGACTCACACACTACCAACCATAACTCCAATACTAACATAATTGCTACAATTTTGTATTCAACCTAGAACTTATGTCAAATCACATACTACAATCCAACCATCGCACTTCATTTACTCAATCACTACTTGTGAGAAATCAATACACATACATGATACGAACAATAGCCACTGCAAACTTTAAGAAATTCCCATGAAAGACTTTATAAGTAAAACAAACGGCCTATTCTTCACTTCTATACAATATCGATTTGCATCTCCACTTGATTATTGTACAGCCTCAGCTAATAACCATTGAATAGTCTTGCACCACTACCTCCACTCTATCATAACTATGAAATCCTACTATGATTTCTACCCATAACAATAGAATCTCCACTAAGTACTTCTATCACCTTCACAACACTATACCATACTCCAATGACCACTATTGATAGACCTAGAGCCTCACATTCAATTCTGTACACCCATATTTATAGATAGTAAAAATAGAGTATTTTAAGCCCTAGGTGCTCTGTTCTCAAGCCAATAAGTTCATAGAAGAAACATTTAAGGTAGATTCTTCAACAAACTCTCATAATAGAACATTGCAAATGAACAATCAGGCAATATAACCCAACATATTAATGTAAACTTGAAAGACTAGTCACCAAAAAACAAAGGAATCAATTCTTAGATAATAACCCAGTAACTTCACGGTGACCCATTAATTCAATAATCACTCAAAACTATTGATAGGAAAAGAAAAGGCTTAAGTTCAATAGTCACAACAGATTAAAATCATAACTCTATACCTAATGGTAAGAAATACGGCCATATAAATGGGACTACGAAATTTTATGTCCTTGCATCAAGATATCACAAAGAATCTTCAAATGATATAGCCAACGGAGCAACTTCAACACTAGAGTGACTACGGAAAAGATATGGTAGCTACTATCAGCAAACACGAATAGAACTCCACGGTAACCTAATATACTTCCTCGTTGGAACTGCACTCTGATGCTAGCGAAGCTAATGCATCTCTAGAGTTGAACATATAGAGATGCACCACAACAAACTAAAACAAGAAAATAAAATGGGGGGTTTTAGCAAATTTATGAGCTAACAAGCTAGATATGATGCACCAGCAATATCTAATATGGCCTAAGACTCACCGAATGTGATGCACCGGTCCGAGTGATAAGGTTACTTATCACAATCTTTGCTAAGGGGATTGATAAGAGCAGATAGAGGAGAGTTTTCTGAGAGAAATGTCTCAATGGTTTTTCATTAGTTGTCAAAGTCTATCTAAAACTCATGCTCTATTTATACATAGTGGTAAACATGTAAATAAAAGGATTAAAAGGATGCCCTAGTGGCATTCCTGTAATTACAAAATAAGTATGAGGATAATTTAGGAAAAATACAATAAAAGGGAATTCTGAATAACATAAGAAAAAATAAATGATCAAATGATGTGTCCAGATAAAAAATAGACGAGCTAGGCTTCGACATTTAGTTAGGTCGTTATCCTAAGTCTTATCACATCGGGTGATGCTCTTGACCATCCGATTAAGTTAGGTGAGGATGGAGGTGAGATAGATGCAGGAGAGCCTGTCCTTAACCCCCCAACACTTATAGTGGAGGACCCAGAAGAGGAGGACTGGCGGAGTTACCAACCTATTCCTGCATAAGTTCTAGTGGGAATGACTCCAACAGTTCGGATAAGTCCAGTTTCGTAAATTCTAATACTTTTGTTAAGCTTAAGAGTGTTGGTGCTAGTTCAACCAATGGCCCACTAATGTACTGAGTGTTGATGTATTTTTGTATGAGGTCATCAAATTTAGTTATACTTGTCCTAATTTTGCGCACTGATGTACTACTACATGGATTAAAGGTAATTATTATCAAAATTAATGAATGCAATGTTCTTGTATTTTGGATGTGAATCTAGAACTTAGGAAGTTTTATGTACTTAAAGCTTACTTAAATTGTTTTTTACTTTAAGAATAGGAGAGGTAGAGGTAAGACCCCATCAAGGTGGGATCTTCCAATAGATCCACCAATACAGGATCCTTCAAGAGACTATACTAAGGAGGTGCTAACCATTATATAGCAGATGTTGAGACCACTTAGTGAAAGGGATAGGATACCCCAGCTCTTATTCTACTTCCTATACTAGTGGAGGAGTTACCTCTACCGCTACCACTAGTTAAACAGGTGCACTTAGCCCTTATAGCACCCCTAAATCCCAAGCCTTAGAGGTTATTGATGCCAGAGTTCATTAAATGTACCGAGTACATTAATAAGTTAGCCTGTTACCTAAAGGATGCAAAGCATTAGCTCATGCAGATAAAGTGGACCTTTGAAGCATTTGAGATTCCTTACTACATTTCGGTCACCTATAATACTTATATGTTCAAACTACATGCTAAGACTTAGTGAGAGTTAAGGTGGAGGATGGTGAAAGGACTAATTAATAGGAATCAGCTTACTACTATCTCCCAGTCGAAGCCAACCTATCCTAAGCCAATACCGACTTGCCAAATGCAGATGTCGACCTATTCTAACCTGAGGTCGAATGGTTCAAGGTTGAGGCCAAATAGCTTTTGCAAGGGCTAGGTTAATACTAGGAGACCAAGAGAAAGAAGAGAAGCCACTTGGTATCAGGTCTATTGTTTGTTGAGAAGCCGAAAGGCTATACGACTAAGGACTCAAGCCTAAAGATCCACTTGGTATGGCATGGAGAGACTTATGCAGACTGATTCTAAAACTCAACAATTATGGGCCAACCTTTCTGGTGTCTCGACCAAGTAATGCAAAACTTTAGAGACTCCTCTTTGAACCCGAACATCCAGTTACTGACACCAACTAGTTCGAATCTTGCTCCTTCAAGGATAGGTCAAGTGACTGCATGCCGACTTCTATTAAACATACAGTTTTGTATTTGTGTACATGTTTTCTTTATTTTATTTATTGGTACAGTTCTTTAAGGTTTAAGGCTTTGTACATTGTTTACATTTTTGCCACTAAGGTTTAGGACTTGCTATAAATAATAACATTTGTAATGACATAAAAGGGAGAAAATATACAAACGAAGACAATCATATTTTAGAGTGAAACTTTCCTCTTTCAAGTAAGGTTATACTTAAGCTATTAGAGCTTGCATTGCTAGATTATTAAGTGCTGAGTAACTCTTTAAACTTTCTTGTGTTCTTATCAATCTTGACCCTAAGATTGTGGTGAACCCTCATTTGAGTTGGTTAGTGAGTTGCATCTAACCTTCATTTAAATCCCAAGCTACATTTAGTGTTTGTAAGTTGTATCGAACCCTATTTCGAGCATAAACCCCTAATTATGTTTGTGTTTTGATACGTGATATCCAAACACATTCATAGTCAAAACCTCCTATTCTCACTCAAACCCAAATTTCATCATTTTCCTTCCAACATTTGTTACCTATGATACACATCATCTTAAATAGAGTCAGTGAGATTCTAAATCTGATATTCTAAGTTATCTACACATCTCTTCAACCTTCTACAAGGACTATCACCAGTATTGTTAACATTATCTTTCGAAATTCTTATTCATACAGTAATTTCTAGAAAATTGAAGAAATAACAAAACACAATTATAGTAACCCAAAAACAATTACTATTTGGCTTCTGCAGCTACCACTACTGACAAACGCTTTCTACAACAACTAGAGTCAACTACAAAAATTAATGTTGCTGGACTCAACTGTAGCATAATACTACGACTATTAAAATACGAACAACATACTACACCACGAAATGATGATTATAAAAAATGTTGAAAGAACACTAGCACGTGTGTCTCCCAAAATCTCTGATACCAAGATGATGAGTATCTCAGGCAGTAGATCTTAGAAGGAAATGACATAATCTAGGTTCAAGTGAGAATGAGATATAGAGAGTGAAAATAAGGGGGTTTTGAGTTTGAATGTGTATGGATATCACGTACCAAGATACAAACACAATCAGGGATTTGAGCTCGAAATAAGGTCTAATACAACTCATGAACACTAAATGTTGCTTAAGATTCAAATAAGGGTTAGATGTAACTTACTAACCGACTCAAATGAGGGTTCACTACAATCTTAGGGTCAAGATTAATAAGAACACAAGAAAGATTAAATACTCAATAATCTAGCAAATGCAAGTCTAATAGCTCAAATATAGCCTTGCTCAAAAGAGGAAAGTTTCACTCTAAAATATGATTATCTTCGTTCATATATTTTATACCATCTATGTTATTACAAATGTTGCTATTTATAGCAAGTCCTAAACCCTAGTGGCAAAACAGTAAAAAATGTACAAAGCCTTACACCCTGAAAAGTTGGGCCTATAAATAAAATAAAGAAAACATGTACATGAATACAAAACTATACGTTTAATAGAAGTTGGGATGTAGTCACTTGGCTTATCTTGGAAAGAGTAAGATCTAAATTGGTCATGCCGGCTATTGGATGTTCTAGTCTAAGGATAAGTCTCTGAAGTCTCGCATTGCTTGGTTGAGACACTAGAAAGGTCATCCTATCATTACTGAGTTCTATAATCAGTTGGCACGAGTCTCTCCATGATGTATCGAGTAGATCTTTAGCCTTGAGTCCTTGGTCGTATAGTCTCTCAGCTTCTTAGTAGATGATAGACTTGATGTCGAGTGGTTCTTCTTCTTCCTCTTAGTCTCCTAATATTAGCTCAGCTTCGACAAAAGCTGTTCAACCTCAACCTTGAACCATTTAGCCTTAGGTTAGCATAAGTCAAGATCTGCTTCTAGTAGATCTATGTTAGCTTAAGATAAGTCGGCCTCGATTGGGAGATAGTCGTAGGATGATTCCTATCACTAATCACCTTAGATGTATTTAGGAAGGACTTCATTTCTGTAAACCCCTGAAAGTTTCGATCTAGTTTTTTAAAGTAGACTCAACTATAGTAGACAATATAGGAGTCGACAAGGTTAATTAAAGTGAAAACCCTAAAAGACTTAATTAATCGCATAAAGAATTTTTCGACCCTAAATGTTTCTAAAAGCTAAAGATTCAATTCAAAAGTGATAAAAACCTTAAAAATGATTTCATTAAGGACATATGTACACCAATCCATCATGATATACCCTAAAACCCTAATTGAAAATATAATGCTTATATTTTGCAAAATCATTAGTAAATGGTTAGAGATAACCCACATTCTTGCTTATATGATTCAAATTCTTAAATAATCCATTAGGAACTAAGATAATGGGTTATAGATTATATTTATTCCTTAAATATATGATTAAGATGGTCTTACTTAGGATTAGGGTTATAGTTAAAGATTAAGTTACATATAGTGAACTTTAAGACTCAAATTAGTATTTTTTACACTTGTTATCCAAAGTTATTTATCAAATGAGATATATGGACTCTAAAGACCTAAAGTAAGATCTCATCAACCACATTTATACATCAATGCATCATATACCTCAATTCTTCTCATTTTCTTGATTTCTCCCCTAATTTCCCTTAATTACTACATTATGTGCACAAAATTACACATACTTAAGGAATGTTGACTAAGATAATACATGTTGACCAAATTTTAAATGTTGACCAAGTCAACACATGTTGACTAAAGTCAACATTTTGAAAAGTCAACATATGTTAAGAGATAAGGAAAATATCTCTTATGTAATGATGCCATCCTTTTCTTGTCTTTTTGATTTTTCTTTTTCTCTCTTTTCCTCTTGTTGCTATCCACATCTTTTCTTCTTAACCCCACCACATGTTACTTTACATTAAGAGAAACAAACAAAAGAAACAAAACAAAAAAATCACTCTTTCATGCCGTAAGCTTCCTCCCTTCTTTCCCTTTCATTTCTCCCCTTTTGTCTCCTCCATTTCAACATCATAAAAGGTATGTTTTTAAGTGCTTTATCTTACCTTTTATTAGTCCTTAGTTAGTTAATTAGGTAGATTAGATAGGTACTTATATGGTTAGTTTTGTCTTGAAGAAGAGGAAACAAAGTTTCCTTCTTTAAGTGTAGAAACTTGAAGTTTGAAAGAGAAGAAAGAAAGACATGAGGATATGCTTCTATGTATGCATACATAATGAAATACCAAGAGAGTATAAGTAGAAAAACCTTTGTACATGAGTATATAACATGTACATAATCTAATTTAAGATTAAATCTTACTAAACATACCTATACTACACTAAATATGTACATAAGAACACAAAAATATGGAATTAGAGGACTTTTCTTAAGGACAAATGTAGGCATACGAAATTTTAGTGTAAAATACTTATTCCACCGTATAGGTATACGGGTATGTATACATGTAGAAATACGGTATAAACCTTAGTATAGGTATGAGTATAAGTATGTATAAAGTATATGTACATAAGTATAAGAAAAAGGGATAATATGTACATAATACATATGTATATAACATAAGCATGATGGAAGGCTTATGTAAGCATATGATGTGGTAAAGGATGACATAAGCACATGATGACATAAGCAAGTGATGACATAAGCCATGACATAAGCAAGTGATGATGTAAGCGATGACATAAGCATAAAATTAGAAAATAAGAAAACTAAGAAAAATGTAAGTGATTAGGTAACTAAATTAGTAAAACCTAATACACTTACTAAATTAGATTATACCTAATTCACTATAAGAATTAGTAATAGCAAAGTAAAATTCTTTCATTAGAAGAATTTAAGGAATAAAAGATATAAACATAAGTAATAAAAGTATTTAAGTGGTCATAACTAAAACTTTCTATAAATTTAGCTCATAACATAAAATAGGGGTCTTAATATCCAAAATAGATATTACCATGTGAAAATATGTTCAGAAACGATGAAAATCGATTATAAATTCATAAATATCAAAACTAAAACGGAAAAGTTACATACGATTGAAATTAAATCTTACCGGGTAAAAATTTAATAGTGCTTTAAGTAGAACTAGGTACGTAGTTGTTTAGAATTAATAGTTAATTCAAACACTTATTAGTATTGTTATCACATAATGATCAGGTGACTCTGAGGTGAGCGAGGACCTCCCGATCAATTACTACGATTAGGGCGAACCGCTGTGGCCGAGTAAGTATTTACCCTGTGATTCCATGCTTGATTGTGATTGTAGATAGTGGACTTAAATATTATTGTTAATTAACTGCTGTGTGGGGTTCGGGATATGCTTGTGTATGTAAGTGCTTGTTGAGTTGTGAATTTACCTTAAATTCAGAGAATGCCTTGTTTGTTGCATGGTAGTATAGAAAATGATTGTGTGTATTAATGGTTGGTCACAGCATAATTGGAACTAATTTATACTCAGCTATAAAAAGAAACTGGAACATGCATTAACATGCATAGCATGGATACTATTCCGGCCGTCACATCACACGGAGGTAAAGAGAGGCCATCGGGGGTTGATATTATTAAGTTATTTGGTTATGTACGGTGCACTCGTACAAAATGACCTTACCCTGGCCCGCGGGAACACTAGGCGTTGGAGGCGCCAACCGCCTGGCTAAGGGTCGAGTCTAGAGACCTCCGTTTAGGGGTGAGTGTGGACTGCGGGGACCCACTCACAATTATACTAGAACTTGTGTTTTCTGAAAATAAAAGAGTTATTTGATATAAGTACGAAACATGGAGTTCCGTAGTAAAGTAAGTTCTAGTGTAATACCCGGATCTGATTGGTGCCGTGTAAACTCCAACCCTGACTTCGGAGGGTGTTAAATCCGAGTTGCGTATATGAACTAGTTAAGTATACGTATTATTTGGCATTCTGTTTGATCATTCATTCATATGCGTGACTATAATGTGTTTATAACTTGCTTGTTGTGTAGCTGAGGGTTTTGCTCACTAAGCTTAGGCTTATACCCCTTTAGACTTTTGTTGCAGGATAGCCTATTCGTAGAGACAGGACGAGGGATGCCACAGGTTAGCCTGGGGACTTGGGCAAGAGCAAGGTGTTCTGTGGGATGAGAGGAAAACAGTTTATGTAGATTATTCCACATGTACTTATGTTTAACTTATGTTTACCTTATTAGTATGGACTTAGACATACTTAAATACTATGTAATGTAAACTTTGGAGCTTAACTTTTATATAAATATATTGTGTGATGATATCATGTGAATCTGGATGTACTTTGGAACTAGTAGTTGTAGAGCCTTGTATATTGTGTGAAGAGTTTTTGATTGGAAGGGTAACCAATCAAAGGTTCTTCATACAGTATACGGCGTCTGCCACGACTAGGCCGTCCTCAGTTCGTGACAATTTCCAATTACTTTCCTAAATTCATTGCCAATTACTTTTCAAAGTCATTAAAGCTGCCATATAGTGATGCTTTTCTCCCTATTCAAAAAAGAAATCGTATTGTAGATCAGTATTAGATAGAGATTAATAGGTTATTGCAGTTTGCTAATGAGGATTTCCAAGTCAGTGATAGGTTAAGGATGCAAGTATTTGTTAGAGGATTGGATTTTGTAACTAGATGCTGAGTGCATGAGTTTTGCCCTAGAGATTTTGGGGAGGTTGTTAAGATAGCCTAAACCATTGCATGTGCCAAAAGTTCTGAGGATATGATAGAGAGGCCTAGGGTGAACATCTTTAGGAAGAGACCTTTTGATGGACCTAGTTTCACTAAGAAGGGGAAGAAGATCATGTAAAGACATGGCCACTAGCTGAGACTAGTTATGTTAGGTTCTAGATCAAGATCTAGTATAGTAAGATGTTAGAAGTACAGAGGAGGACATTATCCAAGAGAGTACCCCCTAACTTCAGTACAAGTGTTTGTTGTGCAAAGACGGTATCATCGTATAGTGTCTTAAGAATACTAGCATGACTTGTTTTGTGTGTAAACAGACTAAGCACATTACTCATAGTTGCTTATAGAGGAGGACTGCTTCGGCTACCTAGCTAGCTCATCTTATGGTTTTTCTTAGTTGCAACTTAGAGATAGGCAAGTAGCTTAGAACCTATACAAACCCAACTAGGAGTACATGCACTTGCTAGGAGTTATAACTCAGAGGGCAAGTAGGACTATGTAGATAATAAACTTAAGGATGATGTTATTGCCTATGAGGAAGGAGATGCTACAAACATTGGACTTGCTATAAGTACGTGACATAACATATGCTTTCCTTTTTGCTAGATTAATAGTAGTTACAAGATGTAAGGCAATGTGAAAGATAACAAGGGGGATTTAAAAGAGTTAAAAGTGCCTTATAACTAACCAAATAAAATAATGAAAGCCATGATGGTTCAAGGATTATCTATGTCCTCAACTTACTCATGTATGCCTTGTTTGATATGGGAGCAACCTATTCCTTTATCATACCTAAGTTTGCCAACCAAGTGGGATTATAAGTAGTGACTACAGAGACCAACTTCAGGATCAAGACACCCACTAGAAGTATGGTAATAACTTAAGAGATGGTAAAGAATTGCCCTTTAAGAATTCATTTTGGTGAATCTCCCACTAACATGATAGTGATTGACATGAATAAGTATGAAGACATTCTGGGTATGAGTTAGATGTTAGCTATGAGAGCTAAAGTGGATTATTGAAGCAAGGAGGTGGGATTTGAAACTTTGAATGGGATGAAGGCCACTTTTAAGGGAGAATCGACCATTCCTAAGCTAGGTGACGTTTGTTTACTAGAGATGATTTCAAAGAAAGGATTCGGGACATGGGTAGAAGCTAGATTGAGTGTAACCGAAGTGGACAAAGAGAAGCCCAAACTAGAGAAAATTCAAGTGGTCAACGAGTTACCTGATGTTTTTCTCGACAAACTTTTAAGATTTCTACCTAAGAGGAAAATTGATTTTTTCATTGATTTGCTACCAAGCATCAAGGTTATGTCCAAAGCCCTGTATAAGATAGCTCCAGTTTAGCTTAAAGAGTTGAAAAAATAGTTGACAGAGTTACTCAACCAAGGATTCATCAGACCCAATGTATCACCACAGGGGGCACTTACAATGTTTGTAAAGAGGAAAGCTAGGTCTATGAGATTATGCATAGATTATGAGGATTTAAATAAGGTAACTATCAAGATCAAGTAACCCCTACTATAGATAGATGTCTTATTTGATTAATTAAGAGATGCTAGAGTCTTTTCCGAGATCAATATGAGATTTAGATACCATCAATTAAGAATTAAGCCTGAATATATCCCTAAGACGGCTTTTAGAATATTGTATGGAGATTATGAATTTTTAGTAACACCTTTTGGGATGATTAATGCACCAACTATCTTTATGGACTTGATGAGCCGTATGTTTTGAGCATTGTTGGATAAGTGTGTGACCGTCTTTATCGAAGATTTTCTTATGTATTCCCCTTCTCTTAAGCAATACGAGGAACATTTGAGGATAGTACTACAAATTCTGAGAGAAATAATCTATAAGCCAAGTGATCAAGTGTGACTTTTGCCTAAGAAAGATTTCTTTTCTTAGACACATAATATCAAGTGATGCAAAAACAGTTGACCTTGAAAAATTAAGGTCATAGTTGAATGGAAAAGGCTAGAGACAGCTACCAAAGTGAGCAACTTCCTCGAACTAGCAAGATACTACAGGAAATTTGATAAGGATTTCTCCACTATAGCTCAGCAACTCATTTGATGGATATAAAAGAATGTGTATGAATGGACTAACAAAAGAGAGCAGAGCTTCTAAGAGTTAAAGTGTAGATTAGTGTCCTCACAGATCTTGATTTTACCTAACATTGATGAGCCCTTTACTATGTATAGTGACACCTTAAGGAATGGGATTGGTTGTGTGTTAATGCAAGGAGGAAAAGTCATATCCTATGCTTCACGACAATTGAGACCCCATAAGTAGAACTACTCTAAACACGACCTCAAGTTATTTGTAGTGGTTTTCGCTCTCAAGATTTGGGGGGCACTACTTGTATCGCCAAGGTATGAAATATACATGGATCATAAGCCTTAAGTATCTTTTCACCTAGAAAGAACTAAACATGAGGCAAAGAAGGTAGCTTAAGTTGATCAAGGATTATGATATCAAGATTAATTACTATTTAGGGTGAGTACACGATGTTGCAGATGCTTTGAGCCATAAGAATCATGTGGAAGTTGCCTCACTCCTCACCAAGTAGCAAGAGTTGATTAAAGAATTTGAGAGACTTAATATCGAGTTGACTTAAGCCAAAGGGGATGTTGAGTCATCAAATCTAGTCATTGAACCTATGATAGTGGAAAAGATTTGAGAAGCTCAATAAGTTGATCCTGCTTTAGTAAAGGTAAGAGAAGAGTAGCAAATGGGATGTACTTAAACTTCAATTTTGATGAAAAGGGAATTATTCAATTGAAGGGAAGATTATATGTACCAAAAGATGCTTCCCTCAAGAAAGAAATCATGAGTAAAGCTCACCATTTAGGCTATCCAGTATACCTTAGAGGAACAAAGATGCACTAGGATCTCAAGAAAAGCTTCTAGTGGAATGTCATGAAGTAGGACATAGCTAACTATATGCAAAAGTGTGAGACATGCCAAAGGGTTAAGGTTGAGCATCAAAGGCCAAAAGGATTGTTATAGCCATTATTGATTTCAGAATAGAAGTAAAAGCAGATTACCATAGATTTTGTTAGTGGCTTACTTTGAACCTAAGCCACATTTGATGCCATTTAGGTAATCATGGGTAAACTCACTAAATCTACATACTTTCTTCCCATCAACATGACTTACTCCTTAGAGAGGTTAGCTCGAAGCTATATGAAGGAAGTTATAAGGCTTAATGGTGTTCTTATGAGCATAGTCTCCAATAGAGATCTATAGTTTACACATAAGTTTTAAGGAAGTTTACAAAAACATCTAGGCACTCAATTAAACTTCAACACCGCCTACCATCCCTAGTCAAATGGACAATAAAAAAGAACCATACAAACCTTAGAAGACAGACTAAGGGCTTATGCTATAAAGTTCAAGGGAAGTTGGGATATGCTCTTACCTCTTGTTAAATTTACATACAACAACAGCTTTCACTCAAGCATTCAAATGCTGCTTTATGAAGCCCTATATTGGAGAAAGTGTGAATATCCTCTATTTTGGGATGATGTAGAAAAGTTAGCTTTAAGACCCAAATTGGTTCAAGAAGTCATAGAAGAAGTGGTTATCATTAAACAATAAATGAAAGAAGCTCAGGATTACTAGAAAAGTTGGGTAGACTTAAAGAGACGTAAGGTGGAATTTTACGTTGTCGATCATGTGTACCTTAAGGTGAAACCAATAAATAGTGCATACCAAGCAAGAACCCAAGGGAAGCTGAGCCCCCAATACATTAGCCCCTTCGAAGTATTGGACTAGGTTGAAAATTTAGCCTACCGAATAGCTTTACCTCCAAATTTATTTGGATCACATAATGTCTTCCAAGTATCAATCCTCCATAAGCACATCTTAAACTCAAATAAAGTGGTCGAATTGGAGCTAGTACAATTAAAGGAGAATCTCACTTTCGAGGAGCACCCAATTTGTATTCTAGATTAGAAGACTCAAAAATTGAGGACCAAAGAGACTAAGTATGTGAAAGTACTATGGAGGAATCATGAGAAAGAAGAGGAAGCTACTAATGAAGCTATGGAGGAGGTAAAGGACAAGTACCCAAAGTTGTTTGAGTCATTAGGTAAGCCTTCAAAAATTTCTGAAGACAAAACTTATTTTAAAGGGGGGGGGGAGGGGAGTGATGAGCAGCTGACCGTTGGTCCTCTTACTCATACACAACTCCCAAGGACTCTAATCCCTTACTAGAAGAATCCTCTCTCGCTAACCTACTGATGACAAGAGACTCTATGCAGAAGAAGCATGGCTGAATTCCTTGACAAATCCAAGAGGTTATACCCTGCTTTATTCTCTCTCTTATGTCGATGCCAACTATTTGCTTACCAAAAGGCTCTACGCCGAATGATCAATATTTCAATTGTTGAGAGACTCTTACCGAGTGACGAGATACTCATTTTCGGGAAGAGTACTTTCTTTCGACTTCCTACCGATACTTACTGTACCCCTTCCTCATCTCGACAGTCCCTGATCCTGCAACATCTTGATTCCCCTCACCTGCTGTGGCTAAAGAATCTATGTACGGAAACAATGTTACACTACCACCTATCCATTTCACCTAATACTATACTATTTTTCCCTTTTTGTCATTTATCCTTCTTACCCTTTTTCGTATGTACTAGGAATTCCCCTTTTGTAATTTCTTTATTTGTATTATTACCCTAGGGATTTACTATAAATAGTCATTTTTCCTTGTAAGCCGGCATCTTACCTTATAGTTATACATTGAATATACTATTCTTACAAGACTACCTTCTCCAAGTCCACTTTCATACACTCTTATCTAATCTTGTTGAGTGGTAGGTAGACCTTGACATCAACTTGTGCGTCATATCAAGTGAAGTGTCAAGTCGCATTGTGTTTATTGGTGTGTCATAGCTTCTAAGCAGCATCACATCAGCTACTCTAACTAGTTATAGACCTATTCACTCTATTTTCTTCAACATTTAAAAGGACCAATTGGTTCAAATCTACTGTGGCAAGTCTTAATGATAACTTAGCTCCTAAACACATCATATAACCTTTATATTAGAGCTTAAGTTTAGGATTTTAGGCCATGTGCAGTAGTTCCTTTTGGTCTGTTTCCTATTATTCTTTGTTTTCATTGGGAAGAATCATAGTTCATTATTAGATTGGTATTTTCTCTACGTAGTGATTTTTCTACATAGAGAGTGTATTCCAAAGCTTATTCTTTATGAGAATGTCGAATCCTAGTGTTTAGGGAGAGATTAACGATGCCGAGAGTGATACTCATGGTCATGGTCGAGTTACCTAACAAACACCATGTACTACTGATGAGGAGATACAAGACCTTACTACTACAGTAGCTAATTTAGCGGTTTCAATATAGAGAGTCCTAAAGACTAGGCTCTAAGAGAGAGTTGTTAAATAGGGCCAAGAAATGAGAGGTAGGTCGAGAAGACAGATGGGTGAGCCACATGTACCTAAGCCTATTCTTATGAACCAAGCACTACCACGACATGTGAGAGAATGGTAAGAAGGAAGTTAGAATTGGATGAATTGGAGGAGTATGAAGAGGAAGAACAGTATGTTGAAGTTAACGAGCATGAACTCAAGGCTCTTAGGGGCACTAAACACCTCAAAGTATAGATTCCAAGCTTCAATAGACCTAATAGTTGATAAGGATCAAAGACCGATTATGCACTCTTGAGCCCTCGGGCTTTCTCAAGTGGTTCGCCAAGCTGTCCGAGGTAAGTTAAGCACCGAGGAGCAGTACTTACATTAGATCAATCTACTAAGCTACTTTTCTCTCCACACCATTCAGGATGCTACTAAGGTAACATACCGATGTACCGAACTAAACCCTCTGCTATACACCAGTCTAAGCACTACATCTAAATATAGCCATCCTTATAGTGCCAGGGCTAAGCCGATAGTGATCAAGAACCGACCATCTATGGTTGACCTCAAAAATGAGTTGCCCCTGAATCATCCCTAGTTTCATCCTAATGATTGATCTACTGAATTGCTAACGTCAAATTGACTTGATCGAGATCTACCCCTTTCGGATTGTTGTATTATTGGGGCCACAGACAATAAAATGCATGTGCACTAGCCTTTTCTTGACATCTATAGTGTCCTTTCTAACAGTGAATATTCTTTTACACAATTACATGTTTTTCCTATAAATTATTCTCCTTTTCTTAGTAGCTAGGGATCCATTTATGTAATTTTCTATTATTTAGGACTTACCCTAACTGGGTACTATAAATATTCGCCTAATGTAATAGCCGCAATAATCAGATACAGGAATATACTGAACTTTTTACTCTCTTGAGATAAGTGTTCCTCTTACACTTGAGCTACTCTTATTTAACCCATTTGAGCATAGGCTAGAGGTGAGTGACCGCTGGCTATACTTATGTGTCATATCAAGTGTAACTCGAGCTCGTGTGAGGCATTGGTATATCATATCCTTCATTAGTGCATGGGAACTACTACTCAACCTTTGACTACCATTTACTCTTCGAGCCATCTTGCGACTTAGACCCATCCTTTAGTTTTCATGTGATACTAGGTCCGTATGTTCATCCATGGAATCCGTACTATCTTAGTATCAGAGCCTATCTACGTTTAAAGTTGGATTCTACTACTGTGTTCTTAAAGTAGATTGTTATTAGTCCCGTATGATAATGGTTCTATTGTTAACTTTATTGTGTAATAGTTGAGAAGTGTTCTGTACTCTGTTTTCCCATGTTCTCAATACGCAAAAATAGTATGGTTGGCTGTTCGTTAGTTATGTAATTGTCGTAGTGATTGGAGTGTTGGTTATTGATCTTCAAGTGGTATTATTAGATGTTAATTTGTGAAGTAACAATCAATGTCAAACTCAAGTGTTTAAGGAATTTTGGGAAACCAAGAAAGTAATACTCGACATAGCTAAGGATAGGAAGGAAGCTTTACACCTTAGTCAATGGGTGACCGCTTGAATAAGCTTACTGACTTTGTAGCTATCTTAGTAACTATTATCCAATAAGATAGGTAACGAGCTAGAAATAACCCTACTAGGGAACGCAAACAATAAGGACAAGGTAATAATCAGTTTGGCTAAGTTAATGCCCCAGCTCGATTACCTCAAGCTGAAAGAGTTAGTAAAGACGCTAAATGAAGACTAGCACTTGAAGAGATTGAGGAGGAAGCGGAAGGCAATGATGAGGTAGAGGAGTACTGTGAGCCTAAGGAAAGAAATGCATGAGCCCCTAGAGTCAAAGGATTAAGAATGCATATTCCAAGTTTTCTTGGAAGTAGTGGTGCCGAAGATTACCTAGAATGGATAGATAAGATTGAAAAGTAGTTTGAATACTATGGAGTACCCAATAATGGAAAGGTTAGAGTTATTGTGTTAGACTACCTTATGGTAGAAGAACTTGCAAGCCACTAAAAGAAGGGAAGGAGAACAAGAGATAAGGAGTTGGGATGAAATGAAAAGAGCCATGTAGAGAAGGTTTGCGCAAAGCTATTATCTGCAAGATGCCTTCAAAAGACTACAAGAACTAAGATAAGGGGGATCAAGTGTAGACACTTACATTAAGGAATTCCAAATGTTAATGATCTGATGTGAAGTCATAAAGCTAGAGGACCAAACTGTATCTCAATTCATTAGTGGGTTGAAGTATAAGATTGGGGATGTCCTAGAAACCTTAGATGTTAGGATGCTTGATGATGCAATCTGAGTCGCCTAGATGATAAAAAGGCACCAAACAGGAAGATTCTGACCACATGTTAATCGACCAGGCAGTAACCGAACTATTCTAAATGGACCAGTGTGAATAGAACCAAGTAAGACTATTAAGATCCAAGCCATTCCATTTACCTGAGCTGAAGAGAAGGAACCCTTGAGGAAGTTCAAGAAGGTACAAAGTTTCAAGAGGAAGACGAGTGAGATCAAGTGTTTCAAATGCCAGGAATTTGGACATACGGCCACTTAGTGTCCGAACAGGCAAACAATGGTGATCCGAGGTGAGGTGCCAGAAGTTGAAGCCAACAATACTAATGAGGAAGTAGAAGAGCTAAAAGTGGCCTACACTGAGTAGTGCTGCTAAAGGCAGGAGCTTCCATAGTCTAGCTTTGTTCTATTGGAGATTCATTTGGAACTTCAGTTCCATAAATGTGTTGTTAATTGAATTGTCCAGGAAGAACACTGAGTTTCGGTGGTCAGAGAAAGCTTAGAAGAGTTTTGAAGATGTGAAGTCTAAGTTGATATTTGCTCTAGTACTCGCCCTACCGGATTTCGAGAAAATTTTTTAGTTAGAGTATGATGCTTTTAGTTTTGGCATTGGTACTGTCCTTATGTAAGAGCATCAACCAATTACCTATTTGAGCAAGACACTCTGTAGTGCTACCTTAAATTACTCAACCCATGATAAGGAGTTTTATGCCCTTGTTTAAACACTACATAACTGGCAACATGATCTGTTGTCAAGAGAATTCATCATCTACTCAAATCATGAGTCTCTCAAGCATCTTCGTGGGCAATAGATACTTTCTCGGTGTTATGCCAAATGGGTTGAATTCCTGGAGACTTTCTGCTACATCATTCAATATAAGAAAGGGAGCACCAGTACTGTAGCTAATACTCTTTCTCATCGTCGTACCCTTATTACATTTATGTAAGCTAAGGTACTTAGATTCAGCACCTTACCCAATTAATATGAGCACAACCAGTATTTTGGGCCCTTAGTAGTCAAGTGTAATAATGGAGGTGTTGTGGATGGATGCTACTTGAGTTAAGGGTCCTTGATGAAGGGTAAGCAAGTTTGTGTACCGAGTGGTTTGACTAAAGAACTACCTATCTATAAAGCTCTTGCTAGAGGCGTGGTTGGTCATTTTGGAGAAAAGAGGACAATTAAAATACTGAAGGAACATTTCTATTAGCTTGGGATAATAAGGGATGTGCACTGAGTTCTTGAGAGGTGTGAGGCGTATAAATAAGCAATAGGAAGGAGGGAGCCATACGGAGAGTACATAGCCCTACCCATACTTGAATGCCTATGGATCGACCTAAGCATAGATTTTATGCTTGACCTTCCTCGAACACCGAGAAGACATGACTCCATTATGGTTGTGGTTGACCGTTTAAGCAAGATGAACTACTTCATTCCCTACCATAGAACTAATGATGCTTTATTTATCGCAAACCTCTTTTTGCAAGAAATTATACATCTACATGGGTTGCCAAGAAGTATTGTATCCGACCATAATTCAAAGTTCACGAGTTTCTTTTAGAAAACCTTATAGAGTAAACTTGGCACTAAGCTTATGTACAGTACTTCTTACCACCCTCAGACAGACAATTAGACCGAAGTAGTAAATATGACAGTCGATAACCTTCTATGAGTGATTATGGGGAAGAATTTATACAATTGGGACCTATGCCTACCTATCATTGAGTTCTCTTACAACCAATCAATTCATAGCTCGACAAGAAGGTTACCTTTTGAAGTCATCTATGGACTTAACTTAAACATGCCACTGAATATAGCTGTCGGCTCAACCGTACAAGGGGAAAGTCAATCCAACCTGCAGTGCATTGAGGAATTCCAAAAGTTGCATCAAAAAGTTGCCGAATAATTATCACATACTATAGCCCAACAAAAGGAACAAGGAAGCTAAGGAAGGAGGCAAGTGGTTTATAACCTAAGGACATTATCTTGGTCCACTTCAATAAGGAGTGTTTCTCTCGGAAGAGAATGAGCAAGCTTTCCCCCAGATCAGACGAACCTTTTAAGATCCTTAAGCACATCATTGACAATGCCGAAGAGTTATAGTTGCCCAATGGATATGGTATATCTACTACTTTTAATGTGGCTAATCCGATACCCTATGTACCCGATGAAGAAGAGGGCCAAGATTTAAGGGCAAATCTTCAACAACCCCGAGGAACTGGTCCTCTTACTCGCGCATGACTCCAAGGCCTCCAATCTTTCACTCAAAGAATCCTCTCTCGGCAACCTGTTGATGACGAGAGACTTTACGTGGAAGAAGGAAGGCTAAATTCCTTAACAAATTCGGGAGGTTACACCCTATTCCATTCTCTCTCTTATGTCGTTGCCAATTATTCACTTACTAAAGTCTTTGTGCTAAATGATCGAACTTTCAATTCTAAAGAGACTCTTGCCAAGTGACAAGATACGCTTCTTTAGGCTAAGTACTCTCTTCCGACTTCTTACTGACACTTACTAAACCCCTTCCTCATCTTGACAGTCTCCAATGCTGCAACATCTTGATTCCCATTACTTACTATGATCAAGGAATCTATGTACAGAACTAATGTTGTGCTACCACATATCTATTTCACCTAACTATACTATTTTTCCCTTTTTTTCATTTATCCTTTTTACCTTTTTTCGTATATACTAGGAATTTCCCTTTTGTATGCCTTTTTGTAATTTTTTTATTTGTATTGTTGCCTTAAGGATTTACTATAAATAGTCATTTTTCCTCATAAGCCGAAATCATCTTACCTTACAAATGTACATTGAATATACTGTTCTTATGAGACTACCCTCTCTAAGTCCACTTTCATACACTCTTATATAATCTTACTAAGTAGCTTAAGATTAGTGGCGGGTAGACCTTGGCATTAACTTATGCGTCATATCAAGTGAAGTGTTAAGTCATGTTATGTTCATTGGTGTGTCATATCCTTCAAGCAGCTTCATGTTAGCTACTTTAACCAATTATAGACCTATTTGCTTTATTTTATTCGATATTTTAAAGGACTTATTGGTTCAAATCTACTATAGTAAGTCTTAATGATAACTGAGCTCTTAGGTACATTAAGGAAGATGTAAATCCTATGAGTTTTTAGTAACCAAAAGTAGAGTCAAACAAGAGAATTACTAGATAATCCCTAAAACCACTCAAATATAATAATGAAAACCCTAAATAAAAAGGATCAAACCTTAAATGCTAAACTAAAACCCTAGAGTAAGTAAAACCTTAAAACCTAACTATATGTGAAAACCTTACAAACCCTTATACTCAAGAAACCCTACTCAAGAAACCCTAAAATGATGAAAAAACCTTAAAAAGATTGTTGAACCCCAATTAGATAATTGAAAACCCTAACACGATGAAAAAACCCTAATTATGTAGCCATACTAATCACTAAAAGTAATCAAATTCACCAACTACTAAAACAATATGTTTCAAGTGCATATGCAATCAGATAACTATAAATGGACACCAAACCTTAAGGAAAACCCTACGTACATGTATAAGACACTTGGACTATCTAAAGTATAGCAACAAAACAAGACAAAACCCTAAACATGCCCTAATTACACTTAACTAGCCAAATTTCACCTAATTACTATTAATTACCATAAGTAAACCCTAATCCATAACCAACTTTCATTATATCTTAATTAATAACAAATCTAACACAATTAAAGATAGAAGGACAATGTATTATTGGGCATCGAAATATCTTATACCTTAAGGGGACGAGATCTTTCCGAAATAAGTAATAAAGTAACAAGTACTATTGTCCCAAAAGAGACCATGTACTTCATTCCCTAAAACATACACACATTGTCCTCTCTCCTTCTCCCCCTTTGTGTACTGGCTACCCCCTCTTCTTCACTCGCTTTCTTCCATTCTCATTTCACTCACTCACTTACTCTTAAACACTTCAAAAAACCTCTCTAAAAAAACCACACAAAACTCAACTTCAAGGGCCCTCTTGCTAAGCTACACCTCCTATCGCCACCTTCCATTACTCTATCACCTCTCCACCAAGCTCAATGCCACCAAAAGCTATGCTACCGACACATGCTCTAATTCACCACCAACAACCATACCCTCAAGCCCTACCTTCTACAAACCGTCGACCACCTCCTAAAAGTAAGGCAACTCTTCCAGCTCAAATAATTAGTTAAGTTAGGTTTTTCATTATTTTTCATTAGGTACATGTTAGTATCTTGTAACTAAGATACTTCCAACTTTATGTATAACCATTGCTTAGATGTCTTAGAATGATTTAATGAAAAATAAGCATGATTAATAATAGAAAAAGACTCCTTAGTTAAAGTTCTAACACTAACATGTAGGGAAATTTAGTATTTTGATGGTTTTAGGGAAGAATCAACACAAAAAACCCTAAACCCCCATTTTCTTTAGCATGCTACCCCTGCTTTATCCCTCACTTTACTTATCATCATCATATTATGTTATAATAATAGCCATAAGTAAGTAAAATTGTGGTTTGGCTTAAGGAAAATACCTTAAAATTGGTGTTTTATGCTAGTAACACTCCTTAGAACCAAGTAGACCCCGAAGGTCAAGGTAAGAATATGTCACGTGATAAACAGTCATAATATATAATATCAATATGGATCCATCTATGCATGATCTCCTACTCTCCTACATATTGCTGATGCTCTTTAACTTATAAAATAAGATGTAATGTATGTTTGATTCAATTAAAGGTCCTAACGTGCCTAAATACTTTCAAATCTGGGCAATAATTGGTGTAAAACCGTGCTTTACATAGTCATTGGTAGGTTATGTACGATGTTTGCATTCATATGCTTGTTTAATTAACTTGCTTATAATTTTTTGTCAATAAGGTTGGAAGGTTACTTACTAAGCTAAATGTAGCTTAAAGCCCAATAGTTTCTTTTTCAAGTCTTACAAAGTTGGGACAGAGCTAGGATTTGATTGCAAAGTGCTCCACCGTACTAAGAAAGTAGAATGATAAGTTTCGAAAAGCAAGTAAGATAATCAAATTAAACTTTTAAAGTATCTAGTGGTTTTATGATTATTAGAATTTAGATACCCTTTTTTATTGTTTGGTAAGTGATTTCGACTCTCTATGGTTCTAGTAACTATGTATTATTGGATCACTTATTGTTGAGATTTAGGGTTTCAGAACTCTCTTTTGCAACAGAATTATTTATTTTTTTTTTAGGAACAAAACTGAATCCTTAAAATACCGATGGATCCATGCTGTAAATTAAATTAATATGAGTGAAGTTCGTTTACCTTATGCAAATCTAGGTTATGTTGGTGATGCAGATCCATAGGTGTTGCGATCTTGCAAATGCCCTCTATTGTTACCACATTCATAACACATTGAAATAGACTGTAGTGTACTAGCACTAAAAAACAAATGCAAGAAATCTTCACAATTTCTCACTTTTCATCTTTTGTTTTTTTTTTTTTTTTTTAGTCTATAGAGTTTCTCTACAAGTCTTATGTTGAAGATATTACTCCAACATATCCCTAAAAGAGTTATGTCTATATCTATATATAGACCAATGAAAGTATCTTCTAGAAGATATAATGAGATCTGGTAAGATATTAAAGGATACTAATAATCTAAAGTACATTATTTATTATTTTTCACCAAAGATAATAAACATAATTATTTATCATTCTTAAATCATTAAGAATAATAAATATTTCAATACGACTTGTTGGGTTTAATCAAAATAAACCCATATCCTTATTCGTTCATTCTTTGTGTGCAATCCTATAAGTTCATTTAATGTTGACAATAAGCCTAAAAACTCTTTTTAGGCCTACAAGATACAAGTGGCCTTTAGCAAGATGTTATGTCTGCCCAAATTAAGCGAAGATCAATAATCTAGCTTTATCTAATTCATAACTTATGTCATAATCCTTTTATCACACAATATCTAAATTAAACATAAGGAATAGATGGTATCACCGTTATATTGTTCAACCTTATAACTTCTCGTTCTCTAAGTAGACTAATATGACAAATGACATTGATTATACTATCAATTCATTTGAGCATAGCCATGCATTCTCAATCTCACTTATCAAGAGGCCTAAAGATATTTATCTCATAATGTGATTGACAAATCCCATCTTAATCACTCATCTCCTTTGCCTAATTCACACTATGCCCAATCACAACCTTTATAATTATCTAGTTAAAAATAATGTTTGATTGAGTTGAATCATAATGTTCCTCATGCTAGAATCCATGGTGATTTAAGGTTTAAGGATACAATGACATCATTATAATGAAAATCACTTATGACATTAATCTATGTAGTAATCTTATGGTGAGTGTAAATACCCAATTTTTGCCCCCTTTTATGTTTCTTATTATTTTATTTTCTTAATAGGCCCCAAAATATGTAAAACACAAAAAAAACCCCAAAAAATTAAGAAATTTAGGAAAAATAATAAGTTTAGGAAAATACAAAAAATAAGAAAAAGCATACAAAAAATAATACAAATGGATAAGATACATAAAAAAAATTGAGAAAATAAGAAAATTGAAAAATTACCAAAAAAAAAAACAAAAAAATTGAAAGAAAAAAAGTAAAATATTTTAGAAATAACATTTTAGGATAGATTTTTTATTTTTGAAACAAGTTTAGAAGTTGGGTTGTTAAACCTAAGCTTAGATTTAAATCCAACCAAAGTTGATTCAATCTATATATGCAATTTAGTTGCACATATAGATAAGGCACAAGCCAACGATAGCACATGGACTTGGATTGGGTATTATTGAGCGTGAGGTCTTAGGTTTGAATCTTGGAATGGGCATACAAAGTTTTTTATTTTACATCACATTAGAGACTACCATGTATTAGGATCTGATTGTGCCACGTATCCTAATACGTCGCAGGTCAGGATTAGGTAACATGCTGACGTGGCGCCTCGTGTCAGCTACATGTCATGCCACATTAGCCACCACGTGTTACGTAATGATACGTGGAATGTCGGGGTTAGTCGACAAGGTTGACATGGTGCCATGTCAGTGCCACATCAGCCTATTTTTCCCTCCCTTTCTTTCCTTTTCTCTTAATTTTCCTCTCTTTCCCTCATTTTTCCCTAAAATTCAAACACTTCCATCCTCAGACAGCTAATTTCAACTCGATTTTCGAACCTCTTCTTATTGTAATTTGGTCAAATCAATGGAAAACTTGCAAACTAGACATAGCCTACCATGAATCAAACCCATTAATACATCCAAATACAGTCAAAGGAGCATTCAAATCGAGCTCCAAAATTCTAGAAAAAAACTTATTTTCTAAACATTTTCAATAAATCCGAATTCAAGCTTTCCATGTTTCTGGAATCAATTCATGTATAAAAGGGTGTTGAGGGAGCTCATACAAACATACACAACCATCATAACCTCACAAGAACACTCTTAACCCCTCTCTCTCTCTTGTGATCTTTTTCTCTCTCTACCCGTAGTCGTGCTTTCTCTCTCTCTCAAACCCGCCATGCTCAAAGGAATTCGAGCAATTCCAACCACCACTACAACTCCCCCATGGTGCGAGCTCCTTAACCCAACTCCCCCCATCCACCGTCGTAACCTAAAGCTCCTCCACCATCATACCCCCAATTACAGCCGCGAGTAGTTGAAGACAATAATCACCCACCCCTACATCATGGCCATGATTAGCTGAAGCCCCTCAATCACACCTGTAACCCTTTCTAAGTAACTACCTTAGCTAACCCGATTCGATCTACGATTGACCCGTCCGACCTGTTCCATGTTTAACCTGCGTGCCCAACTCATCCAAAGTCTTGTTTTTTTTTTCTCTTTATTTAATTATTTAGTTGTTATTGTTGTTTTTTTCTTAATTTTTTTTATTTATCATGAATTAAAATGTAATAATAACAAAGATAAAAGAAAACAAAAAAGAAAAAGAAAGAAAAGAAAAGGCAGTTATTTTATTTATTTTTAGTCTAATAGATAAAAATAAAAATAAATAAAATAAATAAAAAAAACAATAAATAAGTAAATAAGTTAGCGAATAAAAATTATTTTTGACACATAGAAAAATCAAGTTTTCAAAAATAAACAAAAAACAAATTAGCCATTTAAAAATTAGGACTACTCTTAGATTTTTCGAAAATATATATATATATAAAATTTAGGACCTTTGCTAGAATTTTTCTCAAATAAACCAAATTAAACTAAAAACATAAAACCAACATGTTTCTAAATTAAAATAAACTCAATCTACTAAAGTTTTTGTAAAAAGAATTACATATGTCTAATTCTAAATAGTGGGTATGTAGTCACTTATGGAGCGATGATAAAAATTAAATAAAAAAACTAATTTCCTTTTTGCTTTAGTTTAGATTATTTTATTTATCCAATTTGAGTAATCAATAATCAAGTTTTTTCTTTCAAAATTAAAATGTGATTTTTAAGTTTAATTTTAATTTTGGAAAGCCAATGGCACCTGTAAGGTTTTAAAAGTCCTAATCGCAGATCTAGATTTTCTAGTTTCAAAAACCATTTTGTAAAATTAGTTTTAATCGTTAGACTAGTGGTTAAGTTATAATCAATCTACTCAATCGATTATAACTTAATTGTTTTTCCCGACTCCAACTAGGTGGCCACTCCAAAGTTGTTTTCAAAACAAAAAGGAACGGTTTTCTTTAACCCTAGTCGAGGATCGGTATTAAACGGGTAGGGTTTAGTATCGATCATCTTAAAAAAGGCCTATTTCATAAAAAAAATTAAGAGGATGAAAAACCAAGCTCAATAGTGAGTTGGTCTAGTACATAGCTCTCTAACATGTACCTATGAGTTTGATTTGTATTTCTATATAAATAAACATCCCACGATTATTAATCAAACCTCATACTAGATTTAATTCATTATTGTTCCCATAATAATGAGCATCTATAGACATTCAGAATGATTATATGATTATTTAACGATATTATTATAAAGTAACCATATAAAAAATATAAAAAAATGAATGCCTCTTAATTCATAAAATATAATAATGACAATATCCACTAATTGGCCTAAGGCAGAATCACTAACACTTATCACTATACATATGTAGTTAAGTGGATGCATGTAAAAAGATTTAGTATAATGAGAAACTTGCTAACTAAAGTCCTGCAACCTGTAACTTCTAAGGTGGTCTTTATATCATAGGTACATACATAATATGAAGATTTTAGGTAATCGTACTAGGCTCCCTTTTAAGGCATTACACTTTCTCTATAACCTTAGGTCTAAGCATTTATTTATAAGGAGTGGACATAGAATTACAAAAAAAAACCTAACAAAAATAAAAGATTCTAAAATTATGGCAAGTCTATGGATGAGGTACATGACCATGAAGCTTAGGCATAACTTGCACTTTATTTGAAATCTTGAAATTTCAATGGAATTGCATGGTGAAGGGAACACGAGTGGGAACCACAGGCATGGTCTCCTACTGTGATCTTTTCTAAACTTCAGTTCTTGCTAGAAATTTCTCCGCTTCATTCCTCGATCATCGCTTTTGGTTCAATTAACCTCAAACTTAATGAAAACCTTCCAAACTTCATAGAATGCTCTTAAAGTCTCTAAAAGTGATATTTAAATGAATTAAGCTCAAAAAATATATAGAATTGATTAGATTAATATTTAAAATAGCACTAATCAACCACAGAAAAATATGTCAAATTCATGTTATTAAGCTCCAAGGATTTGATCCCCAATCCTAAATTACCTAAAAGGAATAATTGGAATCAACCTTCAAGTTCACTCATACGCTCTCAAGCAAAGGGAATGGCTAACATGGTCCATCAAATTCTCAACAATTTCCTAATTCTATAAGAGGCCAACTTATTATGCCGAGGAGACCTACTTAAGCTAAGCTAATTAATAGTAGTCAAGGTAATCTACTAACCTGTCTTGCAACCCACTCTCTATAGCAAGTTTCTCAATAAAGTAGCACCAAATAGCCCATGATTCTAGGAGCCACCAGCATTATCTACTTGCCTTAAAGGCACAACCCCTTTTTTTATTCCCGTATCACACCTCCTAAAGGGGTAGATGGTACTAAAAACTATCTTAAGGGTCAAAGAGAGTTTCTTGATGAGCTAATTCTACCTATGAAGGGGCTAAATTCCATTTGGCAAGCTTACAATCCTAAGGGGGATGGATAGTATTAAAGACTATCTAGGGGGCTAGAATGAGATTTTACAGATGAGCTAACTATCCTAAAAAGGATCAGGTTTCTTTTTTCTTAATCCTTTTTTACAAGCTGACTTACCTTAGGAAATCATCAAGCTTCTTTTTTGTCAATCCATCCTGACATGCTAACTTACCCTAAGAAGGGATTAGGCTCCTTTTATCTTAATCTTAAAAGAGGAAGGTAGTACTTACGACTTTATTGAGGGTGAAAATTTAAGAACCGAATTTTATAAAATATGCACGTTTAGTTAAAAAGAAATAGATGCAAAATGTGCAAATTTTATAAAAGTGCTAATTTTACTAAAAAAATGTGGATTTTGATTTTTAAAAAATTGCTATTTTTCCTTGAAATATGCAACTTTTATTCAAAAATGTGCAATTTTTCGTAAAAGATGAAAAGAAAATGCAACTTTTATATTAAACATGAGAAACCATGCAAAAGCAACCAATCAATGGAAATTGACATAAGGACCTGCAAAAAAACTTGAGTTATTAATACTCAATGCAAAAATCTAAATCATGCAATTTAAACAAATATATTTATATCATATACGTACCTATTAAAAAATACAAGATGATGATGATGATGATGATGATGATAATAATAACCAATAATCATAAAAAAAATGACAGTAAAAACAAAAACTAAAGACCAACATAAAAAAAAAAAAAAAACCTAGTTAGTATGGGTTTCAATTTATTTAGTTATGCAAAAAAAATAAAATATTAAACTAAACTAAATAAAAAGAGAGAAGAAAACAAAACCCACATTTTGCAGGCAGATCAGTCAAGCAAGAGAGGGTAGAGGCATACTAGTTAGAATTTAGTCCCAATATGGAGCTCCATGTGGGTTCGGGTTGGCTTATCCTTCTTCTTCTTCAAAAACCAAGGTTCCAACTTCACATAGTAGTTTCCAACAATTGAAACAAGTGGGAAATCACACTTTTATGATAAGATTATAAAAAAAAAATTAAAAAAAATAAAAAACTTAGTTTGGTATAAGCACCTCAGATTTTGGTGGTTGTTTAGTGGTATTTTGAAATTAGGTAGTGACAGTAGTGTTTAGGTAATGCAATGGAGGTCAATTCTTGGTGGTGTAAGGTTACTTAGGGTTTTTTAGGTATAAGGAATTCATTGGTGGGGTTATTTTTTAGTAAGGGTTCATGTGCATCGATGATGGATATGACATACCCATGCCTATAGGAGCTTAAGCCATACATGATATGATGCATAAATGTAACAAGAAGTCATTCGCTACTAGTTCACGCTGACAATAGGCTAAATAAGAGCGAGAAGAGTAAGCAAAACACTTAGCTCAAGAAGGAAAAAATTTTTTAATATTAAAGATGTTGATATGTGGTTATTACAATGGGGACTATTTATATGTCCCAATTAGGGTAATTCGTAGGTTCCTGCAATTTACAAAAAAGATCCTACACTAAAATTGGAAAAGATATCCAATGCAAGGGAAATATAGTAACAATGAGAAATGGAATATTCTGGCAAGAACAATATGGATATCAAAGGGTGGGTTACGTGTTTGCCTATCAATCTAGTAGTCCAAATGGGTGCTAAATATAAAGCAAAGCTAAGTTGGCTAGGTTGGTATCGAATTGGTAGCTTAAGAACTTAATGGGTGGTTGTCTGGATTATTGGTATTTGGGAGCTTAGCTTTACTAGGTTAGCTCGGCATTAGGTCAGTGTAGGCTCAGATGTTCGGTAGATCAAGATCATAAGAACTTAGACCATGGTACAATTAGGATTTGTCAACTTCAATGGGAACCTCCTCCTTTCAAGAGGTGGTGTACAAGTCAGAAGAGCTCAGGACACATATTAGGTTGGCTTAAAGGAACTCTACTTCTTCTGAAGTTAGGTCCTTCTAGGCGACTCAATGTACTAGGGTAACAAGTCCTCATGCTTGAGATCATGTAATTAGCCCTTGTTTCCTGTCATCCCCCCTAGGTTATTTGAGATTTAGGATCAAATCTTGGTCAACTTTAGATAGCTCATCCTTGGGGAATTATGGCTGAAGATTCGCAGTATCGAAGATGATAACGATTATGGACCAATTATGCACTTTCGAGCTCGAGGGCTTACTCAAGTGGCTCGTTAAGCTATATAAGGTGAATTGAGTACCAAGGAGTAGTAAGTACCCTAATCGGACCTGCTAAGTTACTTCACTCTCCACATCATCTAAGAAGCTATCAAGGTAACCAGCCAACATGTTGAGCCAACCCCTCTGCCATACACCAATCCAAGTATCAAATCAAGATACAACTAATCTCACTACTGCCAAAGCCATACTAATAGTTGTTAAGAGCTGATAACCAAAGGCCAACCCGAAAATGAGTCCCCCCTAAACCAACCCTTATCTAGTCTTAATTGTCTAAGCTACCAAACTACCGATGCTAACCTGACCTAATTTGGACCCTACCGCTAGTCAACTAATAGTGTCATTAGGACTACAGAATAAGTAAACTACATACACATTGTCCATTTTTTAACATTCGTACTGTCCTTTCTATTAACAGATATTCTATTTACATGATTACATTGATACCCCTATAAATTATTCCCCTTTTTCCCTAACGAGTAGGAATCCTTTTCTATAATTTAATATAATCTAGGATTTACTATAATTAGGTATTATAAATACTTATATGTTGTGACATCCGCAACAAAGAGAGAACACATTGAAATTTCCAGGCATACTCTCTTGAGCTAAGTGTTCTACTACTTACTCTTGAGCTACTCTTATCTAGCCCATTGAGCATGGACTAGTGGCAAGTGACCTCTAGCCACACTTATGCATCATATCAAGTGCGACTCGAGCTCATGTAAAGCATTAGTGCATCATATTCATCATCAATGCACAAAGACCCTACTCAACCTTCGATTGTCATTTATCTTTCGAACCATCTCGCAATTCAAACCTACCCCATTGGCTCGTTCGATGCTAGATGTCATCTATTCATCCATACCAGACCGTATCATCCTAGTATCATAGTAAGGATACGTTCAAAACTAGATTCTATTACTTTACTCTTTGAGTGGTTTGTTACTCTTTTCGAGTGTTAAAAGTTCTATTGTTAACATCGAAGTTTAGGTAATAGAAAGGTGTTGAGGAAAATTCGATCACTCATTAGTTAACCTAGTAGTAGCTGACCTATTCTAAGCAAACTTATGCAAACAAACCAAGTAAGATTGCTAAGACCTAACTTGCTCAGTCTACCTAAATAGAAGAGAAGGAAGTCTCAAGGAAGTTTGAGAAAGGCCATAGTTCAGGAAGGAAGACGAATAAGATCAAGTGTTTCAAATGCCAAGGATTTAGATATATGGCTACTTAGTATCCAAACAAAAGAACTGTGGTGATCTGAGGCGAGGTGCCAATAGTTGAAGTAGACAATACCAACAAGGAAATAAAGGAGCTAAAAGAGGATAAATAGACTGAGCTATCTGAGGAAGAAGTTATCTATAATGAGAAAAGTAACTTTATGCCAACCACTCTAATGTTAAGAAAGACAATGAGTGTCAATCTTATGCCTAAAGATAAATAGAGGGAAAATCTCTTCTATGTCGAATGTAAGGTGCATAAGTCACAGCGTGCCTTGATCATTGAGAATGGGAGCTATGCTAATGTAACCTTTATATTTATGGTCCAATAATTGAAATTGCTGACTAAGGCCTACCCATAACCTTATAAGCTACATTGGCTCAATGATAAAGGAGCCCTATAGGTGGACAAACAAGTGTCTATACTGATCTACATTGGCAATTATCAAGATGAAGTACTCTTTGATGTGCTACACATGAGTGTGTCCTACATTCTACTTGAACGATTGTGGATGTTCGACCAAGAAGTAATATATGATGGAAAGAGGAACACATGTTCCCTAAAGCATGAAAGCAAGAGGGTGAAATTAAGTCCTATGACTGCCGAACCAGTAAAGGTGTCATACATTCCTAACTGAATCGAACCATGAAGAAAGAGGTTTTGGTAATAACGAGAGAGATGGAACTCACAGGACCAACCTATCTACTGGTCCAAAGAATACTAGAGATGAGGTTCAAAGAGAGGGAGCAACTTGCTGAGGTGAAAACATTATTGGAATAGTTTGCTAATCTATTCCTAGATGAACTACCGAAAGGTCTGCCTCCTATCCGAGGTGTCAAACATGTAATTGACTTATAGCCAGAAGCCATACTGCTGAACAAGCCTACCTATAGGTTGAATCATGAATAGGTTATCGAGCTACCGAAATAAGTAGATGAGTTGACGAAGAAGGGGTATGTATGGAAGTCCCTTAGCCCCTATCCTGTACCGACCTTGTTGGTGCCAAAGAAATATGGGTCTTGGAGAATGTGTATAGATTGCTAAGAAATTAATTTAATCACCATCCAGTACAGGTATCTCATACCAAGACTTGATGACATGTTAGATGAGTTGACTAGAGTAAGAGTGTTTTCTAAGATTGACCTAAAATCTAGATTCCATCAGATTCAAATACGCGAAGGAGACAAGTAGGAGGTTGCATTCAAAATACACCATGGATTATATGAATGGCTTGTAATGCTGCACTTGATGAATCATATACTCTAAGAATTAATAAGGAAGTTTGTTGTAGTTTATTTTGATGACATCTTGGTGTATAGCCCTAACCTAGAGGCGCACCAGCAACATTTCAAAGTGTCTTTACAAAATTCCTAGCTGAAGAACTTTACACCAACCTAAAGAAGTGCAACTTTTGTCGATCCGAAGTGATATTCTTGGGATTTGTTGTAAGTAGTGTTGGCTTACAAGTTGATGAAGAGAATATTAGAGTGATCACTGAATTGATAGTACCGACCACTTTAGCCAACGTAAGGAATTTCCACGACCTACATCATTCTAACGCAGGTTTATAAGGAAATTTAGTACAATTGTGGCCCTATTCACCTAACTTTCAAAGAAGAATGTTAAATTTAGATAGGGAGAGAATGAATAGAGGAGTTTTAAGGAAGTGAAGGAGAGACTAACTACAACCCCTATCTTAGCTCTACTAAGCTTTGACAAAGTGTTTGAAGTAAAGTGTGATGCATCCAGACTAGGCATAGTTACCATGCTGATTTAAGAAGGCCGACCTATTACTTACTTTAGTGAGAAAGTTCGAGGAGCTACACTTAACTATTTTGTTTATGACAAGGAGATGTACTTCTCAGTTCGAGCCTTAACAATATGGCAGCACTATCTATTACCTAGGGAATTTATGATCTACACCAATCATGATTCCTTAAGATATTTGAAGAGCTAACCCAAGTTTTCTAGGAGGCAATCCAAATGGGTCAAGTTCACAGAGGGTTTTTCTTATGTCATAAAATATAAGAATAGAAAGAATAATGTAGTGGCTAACACCCTATCGAGATAACATTCTCTACTGACCGAGCTACAAAATAGGCTGCCTGGTTTCTCAACAATAAAGAATTTACATGTTGAGGATCCATACTTTGGTCCCATCTATGCCAAATGTAAGGAAAGACAAGCACTAGATGATTATCACAAGGAAGACAGATACTTATTCAGCAGGAGGAGGCTATGCATCTCGACTTGTTTCATGAGACAATTGTTAGTGCACGAAGTGTATGGAAGAGGAATGATAAGATACTTTGGTCAGCATCGAACCCATGTGAGTCCCCCCTAAACCAACCCCTGTCTGGTCCCAATTGTCTAAGCTGTCAAACTATTGATGCCGACCTAATCTGATCCGGACCCTACCCCTACTTGACCAATAGTGTCATTGGGACCATAAAATAAGCAAACTATACACACGTTGTCCTTTTTCTAACATCCGTACTGTCCTTTTTGCCAACAGATTTTTTTTTATACGATTACATTGATACCCATGTAAATTATTCTCCTTTTTCCTTAATAAATAGGAATCCTTTTATGTAATTTAATATAATCTAAGATTTACTCTAATTGGGTACTATAAATACTTATATGTTATAATGGCCACAATAAAGAGAGATACATTGAAATTTCCAAACATATTCTCTTGAGCTAAGTGTTTTGCTGCGTACTCTCGAGCTACTCTTATCTAACCCATTGAGTGTAAACTAGTGGCAAGTGACCTCCGGCTACACTTATGCATCATGTCAAGTGCGACCTAAGCTTGTGTAAGGCATTAGTGCATCATATCCATTGTCGATGCACAAGGACCCCTACTCAACCTTCGACTATCATTTATCTTTCAAACCATCTTATGGTTCAAACCTACCCCATTGGTTCATGCGATACTGAACATTGTGTATTCATTTACGCTGAACTACATCATCAAGAGTTAAAGCCTTAATATTCCTTTAGCAATTCTACTTTGTAAGCATTTGAATTGAGCTTCTCAATCACTCTATATGGTCCATCTGCTCATAGAGACAACGTACCTTTCTTTAGGTTAAGGAACCAATCCTTGCTGATATGAATCCACACTAGATCAATGAGTTGGAATTTTCTAGCTTTTCATCCTTGACCTCTTCTATTATGCGTAGGAACAACTAGGGTTAGATGTTCCATAAACTTCTAGTGTATTACTCGAATGACTTATATTCTTTAGATAGCCTATTGATCTTAAGGGTGGCTAAGTAAGGAGATCTGATCAAGTGGGAGCTCAAGTTTGTATCATATACGACCTAGGGTAAGCTTTTGATTATGTTATGTGTTGACAGCTGATTTTCGTCCTGGTATTCGAACACCTGCACAACATGAAAACGGCTTTGAGGGGTACTAAAGGGTACTCTGGTACAGCCACTGCCTAAGTTAGCCTTCTTATCCTATGGAGAGAAAATGTTTTATGGCTATGTGAATGAGAATGGTGAAGAGGGGCCCCCTTACCTGGAGGTTATGCCTGGTATTTATAGTGAGATGATGAAGATTGTACTTAGACTAAATAATTAGACAAGGCTAATACATTAGGTTGATTAATATATAGCCCACCTAATAATTATCCAAAAATGCTTAGCAACATTATGGACTATTCTATTGTAACCAAACTTAATTAGTAGTAGACATAGCTCCTAATCATCTTGGTTTCTTCTAACTACAACTCATAACAAGGTTCCTAAGATTTGGTTGATAACCTTAATCTATCCATCTATCTGTAAGTGGCAAGTGTAAACCCCGCAAATTTAGCTATTTAAGAGAAGGATTAAATCCTAAGACTATAGATGACTTGAAGAGTCATTAAAGCCAAGTAATATAAAAATTTAATAAATCATAAATCTAAATATATTATAAATAGTAAAAACCTTAGAAATTGATCAAAATCCTAAATCATGTACTAAAACCCTAAAACTTCTTGAAGCACCATTAACCAAAATTAAACCCGAATTTGATCGAAACCTTAAAATGAATAATATAAACCTATAAAATAATTAAATATTACTCAATAGTGATAAAATTATAGTCAATTGCATTTTTTGACTAAATATCTTATTTGCATGAAATTATAACGAAATCGCTATAATAACTTGTAAAAGTTATAGTTGTATCGAGTACCAATTAAATTGATAAAATTTCACAAAAATTTAAAAATTAATTTATGATGAGATTTGTTATAATTTTTATGTTTCGAAAAATTACATATATTTATTATTAATTTTTATTTTCCTTCTCTTTCATTTTCGATTTCTCTCTTTTCTTCAATTTGCAACGTCCTAGAATGCAATTCAAATTTAGCCGCCCACATGAAGAAAAAATGTGCCACGTGTTGAGTGGAAAATAAAAGAAAAAAATTGAAAAAAAAAATGGATAATTACTTAGCTTAAAAAAAGAAAGAACGTCCTGCACAAATCACCATGAGAGAAGAGAAAAGAGAAAGAAGGAAGAAAAAGAAGAAGAAAAGAAGAGGAAAATAAATAAGTAAGTCATTTATTTTGCTAGTGTAGATGTATATTATGTAGTATATACATATATAAAGATAGTGTTTGTATAGTATTATATACATATCATATTACTAAGTTCATGTATATGAGCATAAACACAAAAATTGGATTATATATATATATATATATATATATATATTAGGCTAGATATGTATACATGTATATACATAAGTATATCATACGTAGGAATATGTGTTATGTATTTTTTTTAGGAATATATATATATATATATATTAGGCTAGATATGTATACATGTATATACATAAGTATATCATACGTAGGAATATGTGTTATATATTTTTTTTAGGAATATATATAATGGGTACTATGTAGTTTAATAAATAATTATAGTATATATGTATATGGGTGTACCGTAAATATATATATATGTGTGTGTGTGTGTATCTATATATAACTATTTTAGTATATATATATATTAATGAGTGTTAATTATATGTAAGTATACCGAATATATATGTATGTATTTAAATGTATGTACATATGTAAGACTTCTATATAAATAAATACAAATACATAAATACAAGAATAGGTATATAGGAGTATGTTTATTTTCAATAAATACATATACATATATAATATGTATAATGTATAATATAAGTACCGAATATGTATTAGCACATATAATATATTTACTAAATTTGTAAATATGTAAGGTGTATATGTATATATATATATGATATCGTAATTAAAGATTTTTTTCAATAAAATAAATTATAAAATATATATTATATGTATAAATCGTGAACGACATCAATACTAAGAAAATGAAAAATAATAAAAATAATAACGTTCATAAAAATAATAATAATCATAATAAAGTTAAAAGTCTCAAAAATAGGAAATTATACTCAAAATAATAAAATATCAAATATATGATTTAAATAATTATTAAATCATAAATATGTTAAGAAAAAACGAAAATCAATAGTTTATAATTTTAAAACTTAAATAATAATTTTTGTGATATTTTTATATCACACTTTATGCTACGAGCCACAACGTCCAAAATGGACCTCGTTACTCGAAAATGCACTCGAAAATAATCAAAATGGACAATAAGTTCATAAAGATCCGAGCTAAAATGAAAAAGCTATATGCAATTCGATAAAAAGGTCGAATTGATGATTTCACGTAAAACAATTACCAATTTATGTAAACAGTACAGTTTAGCATGCTGGTTTAGGCATTTAAATCCCTAAACTCATTACTTTCCTTATTTCCCTAATGTTAGGTGATCCTGAGATCGAGACCGACTTACCTTTGGACTACTACGATCCCTAAGCTAGCCATAGCCGAGTGAGTGTTTCCTAATGATTCCATACTTATATGTGCTTGTAGTTAGTGAATATAAATTATGAATTATAAATGAATGTGTATGGGGTTGGGATATGCTTGTTCGTGATAATTGTTGTTGATGGTGAATTTACCTTAAATTGCAATAATATAATATCTGTTGCATAATAGATTCACTAGATTGATTGTTTGTGGCTTGAAATGATCATTGAATAAATAAGACTAAATTTTATTCGACTAGAAAAGTTAACTTGGATCATGCATAAATCATGCACTGCATAATTAATTCTGGGTAGTCACATTACACGGAGGTAGCGAGAGGCCATACGTGAGTTGATTACTGATTATTATTGATTTCGTATAGTGTACACGTGCGATATGACCTTACCCTAGCCCACGGGATGACTAGGCGTTAGAAGCGCCAAACGTCCGGCTACAGGTCGAGTCTAGAGGCCTTCGTTTAGGGGTGAGTGAAGGCTGTGTGAACCTACTCACAATCATATGTAGAACTCGTTTTGATAAAGCTGGTAATGGATGTACCATTACATTTTAAATACAAAACGCGGAGTTTTATTATGAAATAAGTTCTAATATGTTACCCGGATCTGACTGTACCGATGAAACTCAAACCCAAACTTTGGCGAGTGTTAAATCTGAGTTACATGCAGTACCTGGTCACCTGTATGTATTTGTTTGGCATACTGTTTGCCATGCATTCATTTGGTTGAACCTAATTATTGTATGACTTGATTGATGTGTGGTTGAGGGAAATTAACTCACTAAGCTCTTGTGGCTTACGTCCCAACAGTTTTCTCTTACAGGTTGCTAGACGATAGGGCATGGGTTAAGAACTGAGGGTTGAGTGTCAATGTCGAGATGAGATGTATAGAAGTTAGACTATAAGAACAGACTGTATGGTTCATTAGAATTCTTATATACTATATTTAAATTTTGTGACTTTAGTAAGTTTGAGTTTTAGAACTTTTCAACCTAATCTTATTATTTGGTAGGGAATACCGATTCTCTATGGTTTTGTTGGATTGTGGCTTATCGGATATCCATAGTCACATATATGTGGTCGTACGTTAATTAAATAAAAACTTTAGTGACTAATTGTTTAGAATCTTGCAATCTCTGACTTGCAAGATGATTTTCAAATCATGAGTGCCACATGATATGAAAATTTTAGGTAATTCTACTAGGCTTTCTTTAAGTTCATGACAACAAGACATGTTGAATAACAACGTAGTCCTTTGATGCTGCTAGAGTGTCTTCTAAAAATGGCTTAGGGATTTAAGGTCTCAATCTAACATGATAGTCTTTGCCACTCTGTACAGCTTCACCACTTCCGGTGAAAAGAGAAAGGAAATAATCGAAGCATCGTTAGTTCAATTGCACAATACGAAGTGTACCATTTTATTAAACCGATCCATGACCACCGCAATTGAGTCCTTCTCTCAAGACATCCTTTACAACACCAATACAAAGTCCATACTTAACTTTGTCTATGATTTGGTCGAGATAGGCGGTGGTAAATAGGGTCCTTGTTCAGCTTAACCCTTAGCTTTTCTACAAGTAACACAGCTTTCCAATACATATTACATTTACCTCATCATCTTTGGCTAAAAGAATCTTAAAGTAAGCACTTCATGGGTCCTTATTTTCCAACTTGGCCAAACAATCCTCCTCTGTGCTTTGCGCACTAGTAATTCTTGCATAGAACAGGTTAGAATGCACAATTTCCCTTTTTTGAACAAGTATCCACCCTCTTTATAATAGTTATCAATAGCTCGTCCTTCCTCATACCTACCATAGATTAGACCAAAATGTATATCATTGTCATTCAACCTCTTGATAATAGAGAATCTAAGGAGCCTTGTTTGGAGCTTAATCAAAAGGGAATGTTGTCATGATAAGGCATTCACCACCACATTATTCTTGTCATTCTTATACTTTACAACATAAGAAAATCCCTCCATGAATTTAGCTTATTTGGCCTTTCTCTTAGATAACTTTAGTTGACTCTTTAGATACTCAATGATTCATGACCTATGTAAATCACAAATTCTCTTGGTAATAAATAATATTGCTAAACTGTCTTAACTTGAATCAAGGAATAGAACTCCTTGTCATACACTGAGTAATTGAGTGTAGCTCCTCAAAGCTTCTCAATGTAATAGGCAGTATGTAAACCCCACGAATTTAGCTTTCTAAGTATAGAAACAAACGTCCAAATTGTAGATGATTTCCTAAACTCAAAAGATCCAATGAGATTTAAAACCAATTAAAATCTCAATCCAAAACCTAAAGTGGATACGAAAAACCTTAAATCATCAATTGAACTCCTAACCGCATACGAAGACCCTAAAACCTCGAACCTCATCAAAACCCTAAGATAACAATCGAAGATTTAATCATATAAGAATATATGAAACCCTAAACATGTAAAAACATTAGAGATTGTGCCCTAAATTAATAAAAACCCTAAAACTAGAACTTTAAGGATATAAAAGCACTAATTCACCATAATTTACCTTAAAACCCTAAGTGATAATATATCCTCCATATTTATAATTTTCAAATAAATTAGATTAAATAAAAATTAGACATATGATATACACATGTCATTTTTTGAGTTTTTCCAATTATGCGGTGTCAATTTCTTATATTTTAGATTTTGACTCATCATTTCCAATTAATCCTAAGCTGCTACATCATTGGATAACTTATTCAAACAATTTTTTTTATTAATTTTCCATTATTTTATATTAATTTCCCTTATTTTAATGATTTATTATTAATATATATGTAATTAATACTTATAATATATATCACGTGTAAATATATGTATATTATATATAATTGGATTTCATTTATTATTTTTATAAGTTAAATAACTTATCTATAATATCTCACTACATTTAAAAGCTCGAATTTCATGTTTTCGATATATATTGGCTTTATTGATAAATTAATGTTTTTCTTAAATTAATATTTTTACATAGCTCAATTTGAGAAATTGATTTTACTTAAATTAGTTTGTCTAACTTTTTTAACCTTACAATTAAGTTTGAAATAAAACGGAAAACATAGCCCAATGTCCTAAATTTAGGGACTCGGATCCTAGGGCAATTGTATGGGCTCAAAATCCTAGGGTATTATGCAACTTCTTCCATCATATACTAGCATACTCAGTAAATTCTAGAGCAGCAAGCTAAACTTTTTCTTTTTTAATATATCAACAACATTCAAATAGCTTCTCTACCCTTTCTTTCCACTTTAAATGCTCATCAACATTTCCTTTTCCTAAAAAGCTAGACCTTAACTTTGTTAATACTTCTAGCAACTCAGACTCCATGTTCTTCATCCCCATAATAATCCTCCTCATTCCACTCCTCATTAACATCATTAAGGAAAACTCAGTGACAAGCTAGTCACTCTACTCCTCTACGAGCATGTTAAACAAGGTATTTAGCTCTTTTAGGTTAAACATCATATCTTCCACCTCATAGGGCTTATCCTAGTACCTCATTAGCCAAAGAAATCTTTGCCATCACTTTCTTCTTCTTCTTTAACCATATCTATCCATCTATTGATCCTTTGGTCTACTCCTCCAACTCAAACATGGTAGGCTAAGTAAGCTTCCTTTCTATAGCGAAGTTCATTGATAAGTTAACCAACTCTATACTCAACTTGGTGCTCTTCACAACCTACTTCGGTAATTCACTCATCAACTCGGCAAGTTCTATTAGTTCAAATTTGAACTCCTCCTTATATAACAACTAGCATATTCTCTAAAAGCTTAGTAAGTCTATTTATTCACTTATTTGTTGACTTCAAGGTTTGCTCTACATAGGTCCCCTTCCTAATGCATCATTTTCATTGTCACCAACCACCACATTCACACTAAGGCCTATCATGTTTTCACTCAATTTGTCTCTTAATCGATCAAACTCCATAATCACCGTACTTTGATAGTTATTAAAAAATGAACATATAGCACTCTAACTCCAACCTTCCCCCTTTTTACAACAACACATTCCTCGCTCTATTTTAAGACATAAGAATAGAGTATAAACAACGTCACTATACAACTATCAATATTTCAAACCAACAACCACAACTCAAACTATACACACACATACTGCTCAATATACATTACCTTACTTAAAACCTTAAAACCTTAAGCTCTGATACCTAGATGATGCGACACATAAATGCTAGAGTGCCTATGACTAGGTCTTATTGTAGCATGGATGAATCCTCTGAAGCTATCAAAGAAAGAGGTAATGGGTTTAGATGGAAAATGGGTAGAAGGTTAAGTAATCTATAAGCTGCTTAAATAGATATTATGCATTACTCAAGCATAATGTGGCCAACTTGCCAGATGTGACACACCGATCCAAGTCGAAGGGTTGCTAATGGGGCATATACTATTCTAATATGCACATGTACCTACTTAAGTTATAATCTAGATAAAATGGATTTTGAGTCCAAGTGTTAACCCATAAGGAACCATGTATGAGAGTATATCTAATTATTTTTAGTAATGATACCCTTGAGTTATTCAATCACCAAATTTTAACAATAAAATATTTAAAAGGATAATTAGAAGTAAAAAGTAAAGGTTACAATAATAAAATAATAGATTAAACTAGAAGACAAAATTAAAATAATTAACTAACAATAGAATAACTAAATAACTCAATTTAATTAATAAAGAGATAACATTCTCCTTAGTAAATCTTTATTATAGTTTACTACTTAGTCTTAGGGGATTTATTCAATCTCAATTACTATATTAGACCATGGAAATTCATATTGCAAACTATCTAGACTCGTATCTCTAGCTAATTCTTAATCCTGAAACCTTCTCTATCCGAATTGCTTCTAAATAGAATGTCACAAAATTGCATGACACTCTTAAATCCCACTATTAGGTTGCCCTAAGTTAGAAAAACCAACTTCTAAACATTTTAGCTAGCCGCTTTTACCAGATTTTGCCAATTCGTTATACTACATGCTCTTGCAAACTCCATAGCAAACACTAGCAATAACTCAATCACTAGCATATTGAACTAAAGCAAACAATAAAAACAATACAATTAGATCACAATAAGTAAAATCATAAACTGAATTTCATTGATAAAAACTTATCCTTAGAACATGAGGTCCAACAATGATTAACTAAGTACTAAAATAATCACAAACTAAATAAAAGAAAAGAAAAGAAGAGAAAAAGCCCCCTTAGTAATTCTAAAATCTAACAACTAATGCTCAAAGGGCTCTTTATATCTCTAGGCCTAAGTATCTTTTTATAAGACGTAGACTTAAGATTACAAAGAAAACCTAACAAAAATAAAAGATTTGAAAATCATTGCAACTATATGTGTAAAGTACACAATCATGAAGCTTAGGCATATATGCGTACTTTATTAAAGAATTTTGATTTTCAATGGAAATTCATGATGAGAGGATGTAAACCCTACGATTCTTAAGCATAGTTCGAAGTCACAAGAGAACGAATCAATTGATAATCCCTATAAACCTACAGAAATATAAGAACCGAAACTTTAAATAAGATAACCTAACCCTAAATATTAGGTCAAAAGCCTTAAATAAAAAGCTAGAAAACCCTAGAGTGAGTTTAACCCTAAAACCCTAATTGTACACACAAATAAAACCCTAGAAACCCTAATCACAGAAACCCTAAGACGATCAAGAAGCCCAACTATTTCCTAAAAACCCTAAAGTATTGAGAAAAACTTATTCAAGTAATGAAAATCGTTCATTAAGTATAAATAAGGACTTTAACTTCCTAAAGCCCTAAAGTACTAAATGTGTATGCAAACCAATAACTGTAAATGAAAACCCTAAGTAAACCATAGAGGTACATGTGCAATAATGCAACTAATTAAATTGAAGTAATACAATGTAACAAAGCCTCTTAATTAGACTCAATTGTGGTTAATCACTTTGATCATACCCTAAACCCTAACCAACCTCCATTACATCATAATTAACAATAAGACAAGTTTAATTAAGAAGAAAAGACAATGTAATTAGTTAAAGCAACAAAGGTCAATGTCTTTTTAGGAGACAAAACAATACCCAAAATGAAAAAAAAGTAAACATGGCTCAAAGGTACAATTTGGACCATATACCTCCCATCCATTTGGCTCCAAATTGTCCCTTCTCCTTTCTAAATCGCACCAACCACCTCCATCCCACATTCTCATTTTCCTTGAGTTTTCTCACTCTCATTCATCTCACAAAAACACTCAAAAAACTTTCTCAAAAACTCACTCCAAAATACACCTAAAATCACCCCATCGGCTATCCACTACCACACTAATGCTAGCCACCATACCACCGTCACTACACCACCAACTACCAAGCCCCACACCTCTCTCACTCATTCTCCTAGTAAGCCAACATATACACACACTCCTACACATGCATAAGCTCACGGCATACACTCTCAAAGGAGGATCAACACACTTAACTTTGGTAAGTTAAACAATCTTATTTTTCTTTAGTTTTTCACTCTTTATCATACCTTTTTTCCACATTTTAGACACACATACACCTTATAAGCACACTCGTTTTAGAGTTTTAGGATGGTGGCATAAAGGGTTAGCTATGATAATGCACATATTAAGCATAGTAGTTTAAGTACCATCATCAACATGTAGTGTAAGTTAGTAGTTAGTAGGTTTTAGTGACAAATCATCAAGAAGAGTCCAATAACTGTTGTTGCTTAAGCATGCTGCCATTTCATTAGAGAGTGTTCAACTTATTTTCATCACATTTAGTAGAAAAATCAACTTACATTAAGTAAATACATGTTTTAGACTAAGAAAATGCACTAAAATAGGAAATAGATGTGTAATGGAGGCCCTAAACCACCTCCTTGGCTATAACTTGTAACATAAGCTAAGGTCTAAAAATTTTGATTTATTAGCCTAATGATATGATTATTTAGTGTAAGGTATCATTTAGGTAGTGATTGATCAAGTTAAGTAGTGTAACGATGATTTAATGACCTAAACTAGATTAGTTACAAACTAAAGGCTTAAGAATAGTATTAAAGGCCATATTAACACCAATGAACAAATCTGAACCTTATAATAAATTGGACCTAACTTAGAGTATAAAGTAGACTTAAGTCCAAAAAGATTAATAAGATTGGGCTTGAGGCACTAAAGTGTAAAACTTGCCCAAGAGGCCCTAAAAGAATTAAAATTTAAGCCCTAAATAGATGCAACCAGATCTAATACTAAAAATAAAAAGCTCATTATTTAAAATATAAGAGGCCCACTAAGTCTTAAGACCCATACAAGACACCCCTATAGGCCCCTTAACTAACTAAGATCCTAAACTGGTGAAATGAACCTTTGTAAGCCCACTAGAGTAATAATAATGCCCAAATTAATAGTTACTGAATTTAGGTAGAAAATTCAACTTAAAAATACTTAAATAAAGGTCCATAAGTTATATGTAAGACCCAAGGCCTAAGACTAAGCCCTAAGCTCGAAACTAGGCGTAAACACTAAGTTTGCCAAAATAGCCTATTAACCAACAAACTTAATTGACCTGAATCGATACCTTACAAGCCTAAACACCTAAAAAGGACCTCACCAAATAAAAGAACATTAAAAAATGATGAAAACAACTATAAGATCACTAAAAACAACTATAAGATCACTAAAAACAAACTTAAAATGAGAAATTTCTTACCAAAATACGAAAACAGTAAAAGTAAAAGCATTAAGATGAGAAGAGCTAACTAAGTGAACTAAGATACCATACATATATAGTTAATTATATTATTCAATTGATATAGACACAAGGATCGAGTCAATTGGGGATTACTGGGATTGGTAGACTTTATGGCTGAGTGAGTACACTAACCTAGTCTTATCTTGTTTATGCTTATAGTATAAAGAGCACCATTTAATTATATATTATGTGAAATGATTATGCTTAGTGGTTAGGATTATATGCATGTGCTTAGATTAGTTGCAATTTCTTGATAAAGACACCATAATTTATCTAAATCGAGAATTGGTTGTTGCATTAGTAAGTATCGCTTAGGAGCATTTGTCACAAATATTTGGTTTGTTACCTGTGAACCAAAGTAATAATTATTTGATTTTAACAAGAGTTGCTCATGTATTGTACAATTATGCATTAAATATATAAGGCATCAACACTACACAAAGGAATAGGAGATCATACATTTTGGATTTTTATTTATACTGTGTTATTGTTGTATCATATGACATACTTGTGTGATATGTTCTTGCCTCGACCTTTAGGATCTACTTGACTTTAAGGAGTACTGCCCTCTGCTTGAGGTCGAGCCACATCTACTACTTTAGGTCTACCAAGAGAAGATGACATATGATCAAACAATAGATATGGAGACTCAAGGTCTTGACATATTTAAATACTTCCCAACATAGGCAACAGTGGGCATAAAACGGTTCTTTACACAGTCACCAATAGGCTATGTACAATGTGTGCATGTCATATGCTTTCTTACATTGCATATACGTATTTAAATAACATGCTTGAAATTTGTTTGCTAATTAGATAGAGAAGTTACTCATTAAGCCATTATTGCTTAACTCCTTATATTAACGGCCAAAGTTAGTACTAGAAGCTTTGGGATGGCAGAGGCAAGATGAGAGCATGAGCGGACATTTATGATATGTTTAAACTCTTTAGTATTAGCTTATATTTTTCTTAAGAGTTTGTAGTAGCTTAGATTACTAGTGTCTTATTATGGTTTGTAAGACTTAATTAAGGCGAGACCATTAACCCTACTCTTTATGATATTTAGTATTATGTGATGGACCTTAATTTACTTGCTTTAATATTGCTTTATACTAGTCTCTCCAGCAGACACTAGAGTTGTGTTAACGCCTTGTATGGTACGACAAAGGTTCTTAACTAATAGTAGTGCTAGCCTCAAATCTTTTCGTGGTATATGGCAATATTACTATAACCTAGCTGCCCCTCGAGTTGTGATAATATTAAGGTGGTGTCAAAGCATTACGTTAAGAAGGAATAAAAACAGACCCTAGACATAATAGGATGCCAACCTAGTAAGGCTAAGAGGGGCATAATTGAGTTAGGAAACTTAATGTAAAACATATTATTCAAAAGAATAACAAAACCTTAAAATTAAAAAAATTTTGTGTTTTAAGGTAATTTCAAGACTCTTATAGAGCAGTAGCTCGGGTTTCAATGGATAAAGGCAAGACCCTCTTAGACTACCGTCGTTGCCTCTTACTATTATATAAGGACTTCACTCTAGTCGAGGAGCCTCATAGCATGAGTACAATACTGTCTTGGTAGAGGGGTAGGCTGACGAATCACTAGAGGTTTAGATGTGAGGAGTTACTCATGGATCTCTAATGCCTAGTCTATACTAACACTGAGCTCATTCATGTACATGACCACGAGTCCTAGTTGGAAGGACATTCTAGAAAACCATAGGAGTCAGCATTCTTGGTTTGCAAAGACTATCAACTACTGGCACCAGCATTCAATAAATAAAAACCGGCTGGACATGGGGTTGCTTTTGCTAGAGACCATCGAGGTGATTATCAAGCCCTATTGGAAATTAATATTAATTGGGCTATAAATGCTCTTTAGGAGGAGATGGAATTGGACTATAAGCTTCCACCTTCATCTAACAATGAGGATTACTAGCCAGAGGAGCAGGCTCCCAATACTCTAGTCCAAGCTCTGATTGAAGTCAACTCAATCAGGCAAGACCTACCTTAGGAGGAGGATCCACTTGAGTTTATGTCCCTTGCTACACCAGTTGCCGATCTAGACAACTTAATGGAGCTGGGTAATGGTAGGGTAAAGATCCATATAAATGGACTAGTACTTAAGCCTCTACCACTTGCAGTGCAGGACCCAAAGGAGGAAGATTAATTAGAGTTAGATGAGCACCACGAGCCTATCACATCCTAGCTTAGCACGAAATGAACTATTATACAAGAATACCTATTGAAAACTTAACTCAACCTACTCATTCACCAAAAGACAACTTTGTTTACATTATAAAGGTGTTGATTCCCGACTTAGTACAGATTCCATAAAAAAGTTGCTAACTCTAACTCACCCTCTCGGTATACATCCTCCCCTAGTGTTAGGCCCTTCAGGACGGTGTTAACTTGAGGATAAAACATTTTATCCCCTCAAGAACTGAAGCTAAGTAAGAGTGGATAACAAACAATACAATATAGACAATATCGTATATCACAACTGAAACATTTCAATCATAATCCATAAGTTCAACTTCACATATGCATTCACTCAACTAAGTATTTATTGCTAGCAATGCAGCACACTATGCTCATACACGTAGCATGCATTGGTACCGATATCCTATGCCTTTCCAACTATCATCTAGCTAGTCAACATAGCAAGGCATCTAGATACAACATCTAGGAACCTATAGGCAATAAGGAGCTACTAAGAAGTAGGAACCCCACCAAATTAGACTACATACCGTAGTAGTCTACCAATATCAAAAAGGGCAATAAGGAATTACTTAGGAGTAGGACCCTCAACTTTGTTTTATAAAATTTAGACTATACATTGTAGTTCACCAAATCAAAGAGGTAATAAGGCTAAATTAGACTATACACTGTAGTCTACCAAATTTGACTACAAAAATAGCCAAGATGTTCGGGTAATGTGAATCTAAATGTTTCCAAAAACTAAGTTCATAAAGCCATGATTTTTCTTAATCTCTTAAAATCCTCTTTTTGAAAATCCTAACCTCTAGGTCCCATTTTTGTGCCATGCCATGCCGTGTCGTGCTATGATATGTTATAATAATCCAAGAATATAAATCAGCACAATCAATCTTTAATTTTTATTCAACCTAGTTATCTTATTCTAGTTTTCAAACTCTCCCTAGCGAAAATCTAGCATCTCACTTAGGGTTCACTTAGGTGAACACCCAAACTCTCCAAGTTAGTATAATCATTTGTAAACACTACATCAACACCTAACATAATAGCATAACAGTTTAACCAAGATATAATTACTGTCATTCAAAATCACCACATCAGCATCCACTATAATAATATATCAGTTCACCCAAGATATACCTATATTAAATCAACATAACATCAAACAGCGTACAATATTATAAGTAGCAATATATCTACTCTAAGCATGAGTTAGATCCACTTGCCTGGGCTTTGAATACTGCAAAATCCTAAACTTCACTATGTAATCCTTCCTTACTTATCACACTTAAGAAAATACAATCACAATCTTCAAGTCAAGTATGGGTCAAACCTAAACTGTTATAAGCTTTCATTACTACTTTTTAAAACTTCGTTTGACCATATCTTACTCATTCCTTATATGATTTAGGTAAACTTTATATCGTCACAATCATTATTTTGAGTACTATTAAGATATTTTAAGAATCAAGTCTATCAATATTGTCAAAGTCCAAAAATACCCTCTCTCACTATCGACGCAACCATATGCTACAGTAACTTCATAATTGACTCAATTAGGCTTTCATTCTAAACTAGAAGTCTTAAAAATCCCACTTTCCAAACTTGACCAACAACTCTTACTATACCCAAAAGTTTTCATTTTACATGAATTTGACAAATATTTTACTAGTACTAATTACTATATTACATATTAAGTTACTATATAACTTTTTATTAGAAAAATACATAATAAATGGTATACAAGCCCAATTAATTTCACAAAAAATCCTATAGACTCATAAAAATATTTAGATTAATGAATGACTATCAATTACACTAAACTAATTATTATCTATTTTTATGAAAATAGTGATTTTAGCTCGAAATTATGAAAAATTAGGGTAAATAAAAAAATTATGTGAAACAAAAATTAAGTGTTCCAAATATAATTATAAACTTCCAAAAGTCAAAGCATGTAAGCCTCATTCATTAATTTTATCAAAAACTAATTATTTTAATAATTTGGTAAAACTAGCAGTTTTATTCAAAATAATTACAATAAATAGTAAACATACTTATTTTCAAAAATTCTTGTTATTGCAATTAAATACATATATTAAGTATATTACACACAAAAATTGAGCTTGAAATAACATCATTTAATACTTCTAAAAATTAGTTTAATTTTCATCCAAATAAGGCATCTTCTCAAGGACCATATATTTTCACTAATTATTTAATTAAAATAAAATTACTACATTAATCTACACCTAAGATAATCTTAGAAAACCAAAATTTCATAATTAATTAAAAATATTTGATATTTTAGAAAATTAAAAAAACTACAACGAAAAATTAGTTCACCTAAACAAGTCGCCTCCAGCCACCATCGAATTGTCGCACCTTATCAAAACAACTAGGCGCACCACCCTCTCTTTAACCCTTGAGCTACTCTAAGTTAAGTTGTGGTTTAGTAGATAAACCACCTTAGACCAATTCCAACCCTATTTCTTGTTCTGTTTTTATTTTATTTTATTTTTTCAAATTTTTCTAAATTGTGTTATTTTATTTTTAGAGTTCTAAAATATTGTAATTGAGGGTTTAGGTCCTACTTATAGTTTTTCAAGTTTGCTTAATTTAATAGAAATTGGACGTGTATGCTACATGTCAATTTTTCATTTTCCTAGGTATCATGTATCATTCTCTAATTAATTAGGTGTTGACTCATGTTTTCCAATTAATCCCAGGCTGTTGCATCATTTCATGACTCATCCACTCATTTTTTAATTAATTTTCCATTATTTTATATTAATTTTCCTTATTTTTATAATTTATTATTATGTGATATATTTAATACATATAATGCATATCACATGTAAATACATATATATTCTGTATAATTCAACTTTATTTATTATTTTTGAAAATTAATTAACTTATCTCATTATATCTAAAAGCTCGAATTTCATATTTTCAATATTTATTGACTTTATCAATAAATTGACATTTTTCTTAAATTAATCTTTTTATATTTTGTTTTGAGAAATTAACTTTACTATAATTACTTTGTCTAACTTTTCAATAAATTGACATTTTTCTTAAATTAATCTTTTTATATTTTGTTTTGAGAAATTAACTTTACTAGAATTACTTTGTCTAACTTTTCAAACTTTACTATAAAGTTTGAATTAAAACAGATAATATAACTCATCACCCTAAAGTTTGGAGCCTAAATCCTAAGGTTATGAAACTAGCTAGAAAACTCAAGCTATTATAAAGCTTTCTTCCTTTTCCAGCATAGATTCAAATGGAGATGATTCAAACAATTCTAGTCTTATGAGATCTAATGACTTAAAGGATAACAAGAGTGTTCAGGTTGGCTCAACTACCAACCCTCTAATGTAATAGTTAGATAGGTTATCATAGTCAAGGTTACCATGGTTTAGATGTACTTCTCAAGAGCATATGTTTTGAGTTGTAATACTGTAATATTAGGAACTTATGACTAAACTCGTATATACTTAGATGTAGTATCGGTAGTGTTTCACTCTCTAGAAGTGACCACCTTTTCTAGTGTAACCTCATGTTTGGATGAGATTAATGAAAAAGGATGGCCTTTGTTTTGTTCAGTGTATATATGATTTGTATTACTTTGTCTTATTGTTCATATTGGAAGTTTCTTTGCTATGAGCTTACCTAAAATGTTTTTAACATTAAGTATAGGAGAGGCTAGTGGAGTCCCCACTGAGGCGTGATCCCCCAAAGGATTTACCAATGTAGGTTCTACAAAGGGACTGCACAGAGAAGGTACTAGTTACAGTATGGAAAAAGCTAAGAGCTTTCCATTGGAGGGACAAGATACCTCCACCTCAAGTTCCACCTCCTATACCAATTGAGGAGGTGCCACCATCACCACCACCTCTTATTGCATAAGTGTATTTAGCCCCTACAACACCTTTAGATCCCAAGCCTTAAAGGTCATGATACCAAAGTTCATCAAGTGCACTAAGTATTTTGACAGGGTTACAAGACACCCCAAAGAAGTTAAGGATTGGTTCATGTAAATTGAGCATACTTTTGAGGTATTTGAGGCTCCACACCACTTGAGGATTACTTATGGAACCTACAAGCTAAGGCTTCATGCTAGGACTTAGTAAGAAGACAAGAAGAGAATAGTTAGAGGTATGATCACATAAGAAGTACTCCAGAGAGAGTTTATTTCAAATTATTTTCCCAAGACTTTGAGCTTACAGAATAGTGATGCATTTCTGTCCATTCAGAAGGGAAATTGTACTTTGGATTAGTACGAGTCTAAATTTAACAGATTGCTACATGATCGCCTCTAAATAAAGCTTCCAAGTTTTGCAATTTGTAAACCTATATTCTATCCTTAACCCAGTTCAACAGGCAAGTATACCTATCATTTTATAGCATGGATGAGTATAAGGTCATCTCCACTGGGAGTGGATATAAACACTAGTACTAACCAACCTTCCTATTATCTAGCAATCCAATTTATCAAGTGATTAATTATTAAAACTCTAAATTGTTGACTAAACTACACTAATCCACAAGCTAATTGTAGCTAACATAATGGTTACAAAACAATTAATAAAAACACACTTTATACGTAGACTTGCTTCACCACTTAGCATAATATCACCATTAATCTTATCTTAATGACTATTATCTATAAGGAATCATAAGCATGTAAGCATTTTTTTTAGAATTACTTACTTCTAATCCTAATTGTATCTATTAGAATCTCTTCTAAATTAACAACCAGCTCAGATCGTATTAATGATATGTTAATTTATCAACTTTCCTAATAATAGCTCTACTATCAAGAGTAAGGTGTTCTAATGAATTAGATCTACTTAATAGAATTGTCTCTCGACATATTCTATTAAAATCTGGCCTAAGTCAATGTTGTGCACTACACCATACTTAAATTAATTAAGTTCAATTCATCAGGAATAACAAACATCAAGAAACTACTATTCCATCTACTTAATTATACTAAACGGATGTAGCAAGTCCTAAAGTACTACTCACACGTGATAAAACAATAGTATAAACTAATAAGAATCATAATTAAAAAGAAATAGAACAAGGAATCAAGAAAAACCCCTTTTTATTCTACTATAAAAGTCTCACGAATACATAAATAATAAAGTCCCATCGACTCTCTTAAGTAATTCTGAAAAGAATACAATTTACACTAATGATTTTACAGAAGAAAATCTAAACAAGCCACAAAATGATACAAAGATGGATGAATAGATGTATTATAGGTTAGTGATATGATGTATGATGTATGATCTAATGCTATAAAATTACAACCATGATTGATAGGAAGATCATCAGAACTTCCTCAATCACACCCATAATGGAGGGCATATCAGTGTTGGCTATTCCAATCCTTCATTATCACATCCGTAATGAATTGCATCTTGGTTTTACTTCAAGGTTTTCTTCTCTTCATAGTTGTGATTGGCCTTAAAACTCATTATCTTTGTGTAAACTTCATTTCCTTACTCTTGATTCATCTAAAATCAATAAATTACACAATTAAGTACCAAAAACTTAAGAAATGAACACAATTCAGGTCAATTTATGCCTTAATTGGTCTTGAAAGTGTAGAGTAATTTACTCTTATCAAACTTCGCCACATTTAAGCTTTGCTTGTCCTCAAGCAAACATTCAAAAACAATCAATTACTTATTTGACAAAACACTCCCAATAGATTAACTTTGTACCTAATAAATTGTGTTCTTAGAATACACAAACCAATATTCTAAAACTAATCAAAGTAAAACATACTTTACCCTTACTATTTAATGATAGCTTCCAAAGGCACAAAGTTAACACAAAGTCAAATAGATCAAATGAAAATTGGTTATACTTTATCCACTTCCTTAAGTATATAAAAACCCTTTAACTACTTCTTAAGAACACTAATCTAGAAAAAAAAAAGTACATTGCATCCATTTTTCACCTGTATTTCTACTTCTTTTATTGAATCTGTCTAAGGATAACTTACTCATTACATTTTCATTTTCATTTCTTCTTTTCACTTTTTCTTTTTTAAAGGACCAAAGATTAGCAACAGAGTCAGACGTCACTCTTTTGAGGGATTAAAGCTCGCTCTTATTAACTTGGTTGTAAGGATAAATATTAGCAACAAAGTCAGACTTTGCTCTTCTAGGGGATTAAAGCTTGCTCTTACTAACTTGATGCTTATAGATTCTTATTGCTAAGTTATAAAGACAAAAATTAGTAGCAAGGTTAAATTTTGCTCTTCTAAAGGACCAAAGCCCGCCCTTGCTAATTTAGTCTGTAAACCCCTAAAAGTTTTGATCTAGTTTTTTAAATAGATTCAACTATATTAGACAATTTAGGAGTCAACAAGGCTAATTAAAGTGAAAACCCTAAAAGAATTAATCAATCGCGTAAAGAATTTTTCTACCCTAAATGTTTCTAAAAGCTAAAGATTTCATTCGAAAGTGATAAAAACCTTAAAAATGATTACATTAAGGACATATGTACACCAATCCAACATGATATACCCTAAAACCTTAATTGAAAATATAATGCTTATATTTTGCTAAATCGTTAGTAAAAGGTTAGAGATAACCCTCATTCTTGCTTATATGATTCGAATTCTCAAGTAATCCATTAGGAACTAAGATAATGAGTCATAGATTATATTTATTCCTTAAATATATTATTAAGATAGTCTTACTTGGAGTTAGGGTTATAGTTGAAGATTAGGTTACATATAGTGAACTTTAATACTCAAATTAGTACTTTTTGCACTTCTTATCCAAAGTAGTATATCAAATGAGATATATGAACTCTAAAGACCTAAAGAAAGATCTCATCAACCATATTTACACATCAATGCATCATATACCTCATTTCTTCTCATTTCCTTCATTTCTCCCCTAATTTCCCTTAATTACTACATTATGTGCACAAAATTGCACATACTTAAGGAATGTTGATTAAGATAATACATGTTGACCAAAGTTCAAATGTTGACCAAGTCAACACATGTTGACTAAAGTCAACATTTTGAAAAGTCAACAAAAGCTAAGAGATAAGGAAATATCTCTTCCTTAATGATGGCTTTCTTTTCTTTTCCTTTTGATTTTTCTTTTCCTCCTTCTTACAATTGTTGCCATCCACATCTCCCCTCCAAAACCCCACCACATGTTGTCTTCCATTAAAAAAAACAAACAAAAGAAACAAATCAAAAACTCCTTTTTCATGCCGTGACTTCTTTCTTCTTCTTTCCCTTTCATTCCTTCACTTTTGTCTCCATAACTTCAACATCATTAAAGGTATGTCTTTAAGTTGCTTTATGTTACTTTCTATTATTCATTAGTTAGTTAATTAGGTAGATTAGATAAGTAGTTATGTGGTTAGTATTGTCTTGAAGAAGAGGAAATAAAGTCTCCATCTTTAAGTGTAGAAATTTGAACTTTTGAAGAAGAAGAAAGGAAGACATGAGTATATGCTTATAAGTATGTATACATAGGGAAATACCAAAAGAATACAAGTATGTGAACCTTTGTAAATGAGTATTTATCATGTACATAACCTAATTTAAGATCAAATCTAACTATACATACCTATACTACACTAAATATATATATAAGAACACAAAAACATGGAATTCGAAAGATTTTCTTAAGGAAAAACTTAGGCATACGAATTTTAGTATAAAATACGTATCCAACCGTATAGGTATACGGGTATGTATATACGTATAAATACGGTATAAGTCTAAGTGTAGGTATGAGTATAAGTATGTATAAAGTATATGTACATAAGTATAAGAGAAAGGGATAACATGTACATAATACATATGCATGTGACATAAGGATGAGGAAAGGCTTATGTAAGCATATGATGAGGTAAGTGATGACATAAGCACATGATGACATAAGCCATAACATAAGCAAGTGATGACATAAGCAAAGGATGATGTAAGCGATGACATAAGCATAAGTTTAGAAAATAAGAAAACTAAGAAAAGTGTAGGTAATTAGGTAACTAAATTAGTAAATCCTAATACACCTTCTAAATTAGATTATATCTAATTCAGTACATAAATTAGTAATAGCAAAGTAAAATCCTTTCATTATAAGAATTTAAGAAATAAAAGATATAAACGTAAGTAATAAAAGTACTTAGGTGTTCATAACTAAAAATTTCTATAAATTTAGCTCATAACGTAAAATAGAGGTCTTAATATCTAAAACAGATATTACCATGTGAATATATGTTCGGAAACGATGAAAAACGATTATAAATTCATAAATATCAAAAATAAAATGAAAAAGTTACATACGATTGAAATTAAAGTCTTACCGGGTAAAAGTTGATAGTAATTTAAGTAGAAATAGGTAATTAGATGTTTAGAATTAATAGTTAATTCAAATACTTATTAGCGTTGTTATCACATAATGATCAGGTGACCCTGAGGTGAGCGAGGACCTCCCAATCGATTACTACGATTAGGGCGAACCACTATGGCCGAGTGAGTATTTACCCTATGATTCCATGCTTGATTGTGATTGTAGATAGTGAACTTAAATATTATTGTTAATTAACTATTGTGTAGGGTTCGGGAAATGCTTGTGTATGTAATTGTATGTTGAGTTGTGAATTTACCTTAAATGCAGAGAATTCTTTGTTTGTTGCATAGTAGTATAGAAAATGATTGTGTGTATTATTGGATGGTCACAGTATAATTTGAACTAAATTATACTCGGCCTATAAAAAGAAACTGGAACATGCATAGCATGGATACTATTCCGGCCGTCACATCACACGGAGGTAAAGAAAGGCCATTCGAGGGTTGATATTATAGATTTATTTGGTTATGTAAAGTGCACTCGTACAAAATGACCTTACTTTGGCCCGCAGAAACACTAGGCATTGGAGGCACCAACCACTTGGCTAAGGGTCGAGTCTAGAGGCCTTCGTTTAGGGGTGAGTGTGGACTGCGGGGGCCCACTCACAATTATACTAGAACTTGTGTTTTTCTAAAAATAAAAGAATTATTTGATATAAGTATAGAACATGGAGTTCCGTAGTAAAGTAAGTTCTAGTATAATACCCGGATCTGATTGGTGCCACGTAAACTCCAACCCTAACTTCGGAGGGCGTTAAATCCGAGTTACGTATATGAACTAGTTAAGTATGCTTATTGTTTGGCATTCTGTTTGATCATTCATTCATATCATGACTATAATGTACTTATAACTGGCTTGTTGTATGGCTGAAGGTTTTGCTCACTAAGCTTAGGCTTACACCCCTTTAGACTTTTGTTGCAGGATAGCCTGTTCGTAGAGACAGGACGAAGGATGCCACAGGTTAGCCTGGGGACTTGGGCAAGAGCGAGGTGTCCTGTGTGATGAGAGGAAAATAGTTTATGTAGACTCTTACTCATGTACTTATGTTTACTTTATTATTATGAACTTAGACATACTTAAATACTGTGTAATGTAAGCTTTATAGCTTAACTTTTATATAAATATGTTGTGTGATGCTATCATGTGAATCTGGATGTACTTTGGAACTAGTAGTTTTAGAGCCTTGTATATTGTGTGAAGAGTTTTTGATTGGAAGGGTAACCAATCAGGGGTTCTTCATACAGTATACGGCGTCTGCCACGACTAGGCTGTCCTCAGTTCGTGACACAGTCCTTAAACACTATTTTAAAGAGATTCTCAAGAAGCATCAACAGGTGAATCATTTCATTTGCCCTTTTCATTCAAGATTAAATGAACTCCAAAAGTAATTGAAAAGTAGATGTACTACTTAGTAAGTGTAGAAACACAACCATTTAACCTTGCACTAAAGACTCCGATTCACTTCTAACCTCTAAATTCATTCATTAAATAGCAAGTAAGTTTGCCTAACTTAGATTTTATCTCAGAATTTTAATCAAGCATACTAAATCCACAAGAGATGAGTAAGTGATGTGCCTAGGAGCTCAGTTATCATTAGGACATGCCATAGCAAATTCAAACCAATGGGTCCTTTGAAATATCAAAGAAAATAGAATGAGTCTATCTACAAACTGATAAGAGTAGCTAACGTAAAGCTGCTCAAAGGATATAACCCACCTGTGAACACAATACGACTTGACACTTCACTTGATATGATACACAAGTGGATGTCAAGGTTCACCCACCACTACTCCTGACCTATTCAACAAGATTACATAAGAGTGTATAAGAATGGTCTTAGAGAGGATGGTCTTACAAGAACAGTATATTCAATATATATCTATAATGTAAGACAATTCTGGCTTATAAGGAAAAGGGACTATTTATAGCAAGTCCCTAAAGCAACCATACAAATAAGGAACTTACAAAAAGGCATACAAAAGGGGAACTCCTGGTACATACGAAAAAAGGGTAAAAAGGATAAACGAAAAAAGGGAAAAACAGTACAGTATCAAGTGAAAAGGATAGGTGGTAGCACAACATTGGGTTCACATATAGATTCTCTATTCACTACAAATAAGGGGAATTAAGGTATTATGACATCAAGGTCTACCGAGATGAAGAATGGGTGCAACAAGTATCGAAAGAAATTACTTAGCCTGAGAAGAGTATCTTGTTACTTAGCAAGAGTCTTACGACAACTAAAAGTTCGATCACTCAACTCAGAGCCTTCAACAAGTGAATAGTCGGCATCGACATAAGAGAAAGAACACAGTAGGGTGTAACTTCCAGTAGTTATCAAGGAATTCAGCCATCCTCCTTCTACATAGGTTCTCTCATCATCGGTGAGTTGCTGAAAGAGAATTCTTTGAGTGAGAGATTGGAGGCCTCGAAGTTGTACGCGAGTAAGAGGACTAGTGGTCGGTAGATCATCAGTAAAGTGCAAAATTAACACACAAAATTAACTGCTATTTTATCAAATCCACAATCTTATGAAGTGAATTCATAACTTGAAACAAACAAACTTAAGTGGAAGATTTTTTATAAGTAGGGTTAAACCTTCCTCACACTTAGAGAAAGACATTATCCTCATTGTCTAAGGAAAGCAATCATAGAATAGGCATCGAAAAGGAATAACTAGAAAGATGAAAAACAATAAACAATGAAAACAAGACTTCTCTGAAATATGAAGTTTGACCAATTCATTGAGCTATAAACCATTAGACAGTACATCCTTCAAACACTATGACAAATTTGAACAACAAAAGAGATACCTGACCACTAAGACAAGACAAAAAAACAAAATACAACAAACACATGATATAAGAGTCTCCATTAATAATACATCAATGAGGTTAAGATCTCAACCAGATAATGAGTCTAAAATTAAATAAAATAAAACAGAAGAAAGAAAATAAGTTAGTCATCCTCAGCTTCTGTCTCTTCGTTTGAGCTATCTTCATCCTACCCAAATGACTCTTTTTCACTCTCATTCTCAACTCCTTATTCTGCTGCTATTTGCTGGATTCCTTAAGTTTCCTCCTCATCATTACTTTCTTCTTCTTCTGACCCTTCCTCCTCATCATCAGAATCTTCTTCTTTTGACTCTTCATCTCCTTCTTCTCCTTGTAGAGCACTTACTAGTAGAGGAACCAAAGGTTGACTACGACCCGCGTCCTCCTGGGTTTGAGGATAAGAAAAACAGGAGGGAAAGGTTGCTCCCACTTTTGTGATGATATTTTTCAAAAGTTCAACAATTTCCTTTTGAGTCTCTTTAACCTCAACCACCTTAGTTTCTAATCTCTTCAAATTACCGATTGAGAAGCTTGATGTGCCAATGCGAAATCCAGAACACTAGGGTCCTTAATGTCTAAGTCAAGATTCGCGACTCTTGCAATACCCTATTGATTAAAAGAAGTTCTTGGAAGCGGTTCCAAATTAGTACAAGAGTCTCTTGGCCTGTCACTATTAGGCCACAACCTCAAATTCCTAAGGATTCTCGTAATCAATCCTCCAACAAAAATACCCTTGCTCTAATCAAATGTTTGCTGGCAAATTCCAAATGCGGTAAGAATTCTCACATTCACTGGAAACCCTTAAGTATACTGTATAAGGGCAAAAAGTCATGCTCCCCCACTACCCTAGAGCTCTCATGTTTCCCATATATGGTCTTAACAAGGATGTAGTGGAAGACTGGAGCACTAGTCTTCCTCAAAGTTGAAGCCTTGGACTTGCTCATCCTGAAACTACTCTCATTGGAAATTTCTCTCCAAAACTCATTTACAGAAGTTCCCTAAGGAAAACTCATGAGACAATCTGCAAACTCTTTATTCTCCACCTTAGACCCAATATATAATCCCATAACTCAAACAGAAGTTAACATATCAAAGGTATGAGTTCTTTCAAATGCAAAGAACTCTACCTCGTTGTCCATTTTTGAGCCAATATACACATACTTGATCTTAAATGAGGAGAGGAAAGCCAATGTTGTTTGTTTATAAGTTTTCTCCTAGATCGTAAATAATTTTAACCATGGCCCATTTCCCAACAACCTTTGCATGGCTATTTTCAAGTCGTACTCCACCCCCCACCCCAACACATCCTAGTCTATGACATAGTATCTCTTGATGATCTTCTTAGTGACAAATTCCTTAAATCTCTCTTTTTGCTCTATAGTCATACCAGCTGGTGGAGCAACTGCCCTACTTGAACTTGCAGCATCGGATCACCTGGGAGGAGGAGAAAGAGAATAATCAGCCCTCTATCTCTTACGCTGAGAAGTTGTTAACGATTTCTTAGGTGTCATCTGTAAACATCAACATTAGTTTAAGAGAAACAAAATGCATGCACAATTCAAGAACAATTCAGACTAAGCATAGCCATAAACTAATCATGATCAACCTTAATCTATATTCAAGTATGCATTACACAAGTGAATTCATAATGACTCAACTTGTAACCAGAGCTTCAACTAAGGATTCATGCCTCCCCCCCCCCCCCCCCTCCTCCCCCTCTAATACAATACTCTAATTCACAACATTAACACATAAACATAATAAAATTCCTAATTTCCTTATGACACTTCAACATATGGAAAAACAACTATCAACACAGTCTTACACAACACTTAAGTACTATAATGAGACTAAATCAATAAATTAGGCTCAATTTGCAAAAATCACCAATTTAATCATTATCAATAGAAATTAGGGTTTAAGCTTGATATTCTAAATTCTAGCACAAAGTCATGCAAATCAAAGTCTAATTCCTATACAAACATAACTACTAATACGATCACAATACATTTACAAATCATAGTAAATGCACATATACAAACCCTAAAGTTACATGCATCGAATCTATGTAAATATAGAAAAACTAAAGAAAAAGAGGCGGATCATATCTTAGAAGAGTGTAATTGGGATGAGAATGATCATGCAAGCGTTAAACGTGGTTGATATAAGGATTGATGTGGAGCAAATGGTGAGGGATTTTCTTAAGGAACCAGTGTAGAGAGTATTATCATAGGGTGGAGTTTTAAAATGTGTGAAAATAAAGAGAGAGAGAGAGAGAGGGAAATTTCTTATATAGTAGGGAGTTAAGGACATGAGAAGACCATAACATGGGGCATAATGCCTCTTTCGAGCTTGATCACGGGCGTGATTACTCTCGTGATAAGCATTATGCCTAAAATTTATTAACTATCACGGCCTACAACATTAACTAGTTATGGGCGTAAATGAATTTGTGACTAAAACTATGGTTAAAGTTCATGCTTAGCTCTATTTATCACGGCCATAATTGAAATGTAACATTTTCAAGAGAAATGATTACGGCTGTGATGGATAGGTGGGTTAGCCCTTTTAATTTATCATAACCATGATTGATTTCGCAATCAATGCGATGCTTAAAACAAATTAAATACTTACCTTTTATCACTGTTATAATGTATGTTAGCCTTCCATCCTCTATCTACGTCCTCACACTTAGTGAAATTCTTCTCTTCCCTCTAAATTTCCATAACTTCCACTTGATGTTTCATTTCTTTTTGCATCAAACCATAAACAAATATACTTAAAATAACCCAAATAAGTAACAATAACAACAATTAAGTAATTCAAACTTGTAAACCCTACTTTTAGTGGGCCTAAGACTTGATTAAGAGTACTTTTCGAACATTCCTAAAGATCAACTAAACCAAAAACTTAAGTTTATATTTAGAAACAAATTAAATTTTTCCAATCCAAAAACCAATTATCGATAAAACCCAAGCTTGAAAAACAGCAAGCTCTAAAGTCACTTAAAACCCTAAACCCTAAAATAATTAAGAAATTTTAAACCTAAGTAATTAATCAATAATTTAATTTGAATAATTTCATTCAACTTTAGAAGATTTCACAATTTTATAGGAATCAAATCATAAATTACGAAACAATGCAAAATGAAAACCCTAAAACAATTTCCTAAAAGGCCATGCCCTTATCTTCGTGTATAAGCTTTACACATAAATAAGTAGACCAACCAATCACCTTAGATAACTTATCAATTGAGAGTTTGAATCATTTATCAATTGATAACTTATCAAAATCTACTGATAAGACAATTTCCTTATCACCCCTTCACTTATACTACATATAGACAATTTTTCACAAGATTTTATAAGCTTAATTTTAATAAATAAGACAAGACAACTCCATGGCCCAAAAAAAACTTTAAATGGCAGATTTAAACAATGAAGAAAGGGGGGCCATGCTCTTGCTTTTTAACCATCAATCACTTTCTCTTACATATCACTATTCACCTCTTAATGCTTACATCATCAATAGTTGCAATTGTTGACTTTTCTATAAGCTACAAGACAACACTTTCAAGACATTTAAACACTCATTCTCTCTCCATTCAAACTGGCCACTCTTTCCATTATTTCTCTCACTTTCAATTTCATTTTCACTTCATCTTTCTCTCATTTGAAACAAACATAAAAGGGAGAAGCCATCTTACCCTACAAAATTAACTTCTCTTCCATTTTTCCAACTTCACTCATAGCAACTTCTCTTCTTGTTCTTGTGTTGTTTTCTTTCACCATCTAAGATCTTTTAGAACCATTAGAACCTTCCACAAACCCCATCCCAAAAAACCAAACAATTCGGGTTCCAAAAGGTTGCAAAAGAGGAAGCAAAGTTAAGAGCTTAAGTGGAACCTTTGTGCACAACCACCATATTTTGCTTTAAGGATGAGTAAGTATTTCTTATTATTAGTAGGTTAGTATTTGTGTTAAGAGACTTTGATTTCTTGAATATATAAGTATGATTTAAGTTGTGATAACGACAAAGACCATTTTAAGAAACAAACTGATGAAACCTTTACATGAAGTTGAAGCATGAGCATGTAAAGTTGGTATTTTGTAAAGTTAGTATTTTATAAAGACACTTGTTCAATACTTTGAATGGAAGATTTTAAGTTGAGAAAGTCTTGAAACAAAAACTTGAATAGAGGATGAGCATGCTGGACATGAGGATCCATAGTCATTTGGATGTTGATTTTGTTTCCATTAAGTTAAACATACTCAAATCTAGACTTAAGTTAAGGAAAAATCTATCACATGAAGTTTTATGAAGAAACCAACTTTGTATGGCATGAGCTATGATATGGAGGTTGTATTAAGTATAAGATCTTTTATTTCTTTGTGTAGAGCATGAGTTAAAGGATCATCTTATGGAAGAAAACTTAAGTTAAGATTTGGATATAAGTAATTAAGTGCATAATCTACCACCAAAACTTAAGGAAATGATCAAACAAGTTGAAAAACCAAGTAAAAACCCCTTGGAATCATCATGAACAGATCTGGAACATGAGAAAAAGAAGCTTAAAAATATGATAAAAGTGAATGAACAAAGTGAAAAGATCAACTAAAGCAAGTATGGTAAGCATACAAAGCCTAAAACTCAAAACTGAGCCTAAAACTCGCAAAACGAGCCTAGAACTCTAAGTTAGGCCTTCAATGAAATTCTGACCAGCACCTTAAAGTATCAAGAGAAGTTTTTTTTGAAGCCCATAAGAAATCCACCTAAGGCCCCATAAGCCCACCAAAGTCACTAACTTTAGTTTGAACCAAAAACAAGCCCATTTGACAACTTAAGCCCACTAAAGGGCCCATGAAGTGATTGTTAGCCTTAGGAATATAAATCAAAGCTGCAAATCTGATCTCAAGGAGTATTTTAAGCTTAGGATAAAATCTGAAGACCAAGCCCAAAGGATTTCTCAAGTTATCAAAAAGCCCATTTACCATACAAGGCTCAAAAACACTCCAACACATGAGAAATGCTACTGTTTTGACCCATGGAAAGAATTATATGCCTCATTTCAAAAATCTAACCTTACCACATTAAAGTACACTAAAAAACGATGAACATTGACTATAAGATCATAAAAATCGGATTTAAAACAAAAAAGTTATATGCAATTGAACTTTAGGAAAAAACTGGGAAAATTTTCAAAAACTAGTCAAGAGTATAACTTAAGGAAATTTTACTTAGTTTCCTAAGTTTATTTCAATCCATTATAAATATTATTTCAAATTCTAGGGGACACCGTATACGGAGACGACTTGCCTTCGGATTACTTTGATTAACTCACATGGTAGAGTGTGTAAATTCCCGATGACTCTTTACTTGATTATGCTTGTAGAATAGATGTACCTAAACTTATATATATAAATTTGGATGCTTGTAGGATATGAGAGATGCATGTGTATGGATTTATGGATGAATGTGATGACTTGTTAATTATATATATAATAATGGGAATTGTTTGTATTAATATATACATGTGAATTGTATGGAATGAAATTGTTTGATCACCCTAAAAATCGAGTTAATTACTTATACGATTAAGAAATCAAAATGAATCATGCATTCCCCATATTGCATACGGATAACACCGACTGTCGCTTCACGTAGAAGATGGGAAGGGACTTACAGGAATATGAGTTCCCTGCAAGATTGGACACTAGCTATGTCATCATATATATTGTGTCCCTGTCTTAAGCTGATAAGCTTACTAGGTGTTGGGAGATGCCAACCGTCGGCGAAGGGCCAAGTCTTGTGGCTTCTGCTTAGGGCGTATGTTTGTGGACTACGAGGGCTACTACAACCATAGACTTGGGATTTTAAAAGATATGATTTGATTTTGGTAAAGGAAGTATACATATAGAGAGAGAGAGAGAGAGAGAGTTTTGTTTTGACATGAGTACGATAGTGCAAATGAAATAAAACCCAAGGTCTAGAACCCGGATTTTGGTTTGGGTCGGTTAATTATCTCCAAACCCTGACTTCAAGGGGCATAATTCTAAGTCGTATACAATTCCTAGGTCACTACATACGTTGTTTGGCATACTAACTGTTCATGCATTCATATGATTGTACATCTAATAAATTTCTGTCATGTAGTACTGACAAGGGTGTTTATCTCACTAAGCTTAAGCTTACACCCCTATAGATTTTTGTTGATGCAGGAAAACCTCTTCGCTAATCCGGGCTGAGGCATGCCCGTGGTAAGTCCCATGTAGGGACAGGTTGGAGAGATTAAAGAGCGAAGAGGACATTTTGTAATAGATTTATAGACGTTTAGATACTTTTATGTTTTTGCTTATAACAAAGATTTAATGCAGTTCCATTATGAACTACGTTTGTTTGTAATATTTTTTTTAGTGTGGGTCTTACAAGCCCACACAATTAGCTAAATTATAACATAGAAGTAATTTTAGTTAAATTGTTCTATATTACTTGTTTATGGGCCAAGTGGTAACATAGAGTGCAAAGAGCCTTGTGTATCGTATGAAAGGCCTATGATCAGTAAGAGGGTTGATAATAGATCTTTATATGGTACACGACGACCTACCACGGCAACGATACTGTTGGGTCTTGATAAAACTCACTAAACTTCAAAGTTCTCAAAACAAACAAAATGAAATTGCTAGTCTGATCAATAATACATGCTTGTTTAATACCTCAAGCTTAACGTCTCCATAGGCTTTCAGCTTCACTCATTAACTAGAGAAGTCTCGACTCCTCTTTGCCTAGTGACGTTCTTCAAAAGTCTTGATGTACTAAGCCAACATATCTTCAATGGACATTGGCTTATTCTAAGCGGGAGGTACTTGCCTTTGAAATCCAAGAGGTTGCATGTTAAAGCTTTGACCAGTATTGTCACTCCATCTGAAATTGGGAGGATTTCTCCAACCTAGATTGTATAGGTTACTGAAAGGATCATTCCTTGGTCTATCAGGTTCCTCATGTAATCAACCTCTTCTACTTGATCAATCTCTAATGAACTTGCTAACTCAGAATCTGAAATTGCCAAAGTGTTGTTCTGTCCTCTCTTTATTGGGGATTCATTCGAGACTTCAGCTCTATAACTATAAACTCCTAAAATTTTCAACCTAATACCCAAAGTAGACCCCAGTGTGCTAGAAGACTCTAAGAGTCAACAAGGCTAGTTAAGATGAAAACCTTAATATAGCAATCAAAGACTTAATCACAGACTCAATCGCGTATAAAATTTTTAGACCCTAAATGTATGTAAACACTAGAGATTGCTTCTGAAAGTGATAAAAATCCTAAAACTATAACTTTAAGGATATAAAAGTACCAATTTATTATAATCTACTCTAAAACCTTAATTGATAATATATGCATAGTAACATTCTAAATCATATAACATTATTAGTAAATGATCAAAGATAACTTCCAATTGTTTATAAATGCTTACATACTACATTAATTTATTAGAAACTATGATAATACATTATAAAAACTATTAATCTTATAATTTTACAAATAAGCTAGTATTATGTAAATTTAAGTGTTTAGTTATATTAATAATATATATAGTCCATGTTAGCATTCTAAATGGCACTTTTCATGATAATTATACTAAGCATTATATTAAATGATATATATAGGATATAAAGGCTTAAAGGAAGATCTTAATAACTATTTTTACTAATTATTTCATTTAATTTTATATTTCCCTTCATTTCCTTAGTTTTTTCTTAATTACCTTAAATTCTATCATTATGTACACTAATTACATTAAATTAAGAAAGTTGACTAAGTCAATATTTAACCAAGTCAAGTATTGACCGAGTCAACATTTGACCAAGTCAAGTGTTGATCAAGTCAAATGTTAACTAGTCAACAAATGTCATCTTCAATCTAAAGATTCCTTCCATTTTCTATGGAGTTCTTCACCTTTTTCACATGATTTTTTTTTTTTTTATCCTTATCTCCCCTATGCTGTCCCCTTCACCCCACTACTAGAATCCCCTTTTCAGTTCACTTTTATTTAATTACATATCACAAAACCCACTTTGCTTTTCCTTCTTCCCAATCATCACTTTCCCCTTCCCTTATCCTTCTTCTACCTTTTATTTTTCCTTTTTACTTCATCCATTAACAAACTCCAAACCACTATCTCACATACAAAAACTCCTCTATCATATTACAAGGACAAAAATGGTATGATTTCATTTTATTTCCTATTTTAACAAGTAGTTAGTTATCTACCTTATGTTGGTGTAGGAATTTTGTGTAATATGTACATGTATATTAATACAAATGGGACTCTTATATACATGTCCATGAGTGTAGAAATATTTATATGTATATGAGTAGAATACACATGTTCATATGACTCATCAATACACATGAAGTTTATATGTATAAACCTAGTAATATACATAGCATAAGTGTACACAACCTAAAATAAGGAAAATACTAAGTGTACATATATATAGGTTACCAATTAAGCCCATAAGATGCAAAAATATATATTCCATGAAGATTTCTTAAAGGGATATAGAGGACATACGAAAATATTTATAAAAATATGTATACAACTGTATATACATACAGGTATAAGTATAAGTATACATACAAGTTATTAGAAGTATATATATACACATAACATACGTATAGGATATATAAGTACATAAGTATAAGAGTTGTACATAAGTAAATTATAATATGATTATTTAATATACTATAAGATAGTATAATAAAATATATAATATAGATACACATGTGCACATATATGGGCCGAAACTACAATAAGACCATAATACATATATTAACTTAAACTAATCTTATTTAAACACACATAATAATATAAACAATGCAAAATTATAGGAATATAAGAAATAGATGACTAACTAGGTCATAAGTGATAAATAAGATACTTAATAAATTAAATCTATATCATAAAACACAGGTCTTAATATCCAAAACGGACCTTACCATGTGAACATACGTTCGAAAACGATGAAAGACGACTAGAAGCTTATAAATATTGGAAATGAAATAAAAAAGTTATATATAATTAGTGATAAAGTTTAACCGAATGAAAAACTAATAGTAACCTAAGTAAAATTAGGTAAGTAATTATCTAGAAGTACTAGTTAACTCAATTACTTATTATCACTTGTATCTTGTAATGATCAGGTAATCCTAACAAGGGTTTGGATCTTCCGATCGATTATTATGATTAGTATAAGACGACATGGTTGAGTGAGTAATTTTCCTATGATTACATGCTTACATATGCTTATAGCTAGTGAACTTAAATGACATTATTAATTGAATATTGTGTGGGGTCGAGAAATGCTTGTGTATGCTGTCATTTACTGAACTATGAAATTACTTTATAATGCTGATAACGACGTGCTTGGTGCATAGTAATTGGATAATAATTGTATTGTTTGTGATATTGTTTAGTCAGATAATAATTGGACCTAACTATACGTGGCTGATAAGAAAAAATCGAGACATGCATCGCATAAACTAATTTCGACCGTCACATCACACGAAGATAAGGAAAGGCCATATTGGGGTTATTATTTATAAGTATAATGGTTTAGTACAGTACACTGGTACTATATGACCTTCTCTTGGCCCGCGGGAACACTAGATGTTAGAGGCGTCAACCGCCTAGCTAAAGGTCGGTCTAAAGGCCTCTGTTTAGGGGTGAGTGTAGATTACTGGGGCTCACTCACAATTATACTAAAACTTGATTTTTGATTGAAATAAAAGAACTAATTTATATAAATACGAAACATAGAGTTTCATAGAAAAATAAGTTCTAGTATAATACCCAAGTTTGATTGGTACCATATATCTTCCAACCCTAACTTCAAAGGGCATTAAATTTGAGTTGCATACAAAAACTAGTTAGCTATATGTATTAATTTGGCATACTAATTGTTCATTCATTCATATGCTCGTGTTTAATGTATTATAACTTGCTTATCAGTATGGTTAAGGGTTTTACTCACTAAGCTTTTAACTTATACCCTCTTAAGCTTACACCCTCTTAAGATTTTGATGCAAGATTATCTATTTATCGACACTAGCTGTAGGATGCCAGAGGTTAGCATAGGACTCTAGGCAAAAGTGAGCCATTCCGAGCGTCGAGAGGACTTAATTAAGTAGACTTTTATATGTGTACTTTTCATTTGACTATATTGTAGATCCAGATGTACTAAATTTTTGTTTAATATAGTCTTTATAGCTTAAATATTATATGAATATGGGTAAGTGATGATATCATTTTGATCTATATATTCTTGGGAAGCTAATGGTTGTATAAGCCTTGTATATTGTATGAAAGGTCCATGATTGGAAGTGTAACCAATCTATGGTCCTTCATACTATATACAACATTTGCCACAACTAGATCATCCCCCAAGTCGTAACAATAACAGCACCATTAACTAAACTAACTAAGAAGAACTCTGAGTTTAAGTGGTCAAAGAAAGCTTAGAAGAGTTTTGAAGATGTAAAGTCTAAATTGATATCTACTCCAGTATTCGCCCTACTGAATTTCAAGAAAGTTTTTAAGGTTGAATGTGATGCATCTAGAGTCGATATTGGTGCTATCCTTATGTAGGAGCGTCAATCCATTGCCTATTTCAGCGAGAAACTTAGAGGAGTTTCCTTGAATTACTCGGCATATGACAAGGAGTTTTATGCCCTTATTCAAACACTACAGAACTGGCAACATTACTTATTGCTAAGAGAATTCATCATCTACTCTAATCATGAATCTCTCAAACATCTCCAACGGTAACAAAATTTTCTTGGCATCATGCCAAATAGGTAAAGTTCTTAGAATCCTTCTGTTACATCATTCAGTATAAGAAAGGGGGCACCAACACAATGGTTAACACCTTTTCTCGTCATCATGCCCTTATTACAACAATGCAAGCTAAGGTACTTGGATTTAGCACCCTGCTCAATCAGTATGAGCATGATCTATATTTTAGGCCCTTAGTGACTAAGTGCAACGTTAAGGGAGTTGTAGATGGGTTCTACTTGATTCAGGGGTTCCTAACTAAGGGCAAGTAAGTTTATGTGCCAAGTAGTTCAACTAGAGAACTACTTATATGAGAAGCCCATGCTAGAGGCTTAATTGGCCATTTCAAAGAAAAGAGAATAACCGAAGTATTGAAAGAACATTTCTATTTTCCTGGGATAATAAAGGATGTGCACTGAGTTCTTAAGAGGGGCAAAGTATGTAAACATGCAAAATCTAAGAGAGATTCGTATGAAGAGTACATACCCTTACTATATCGACTGTCCCTAAACCGACCTAAGCATAGATTTTATGTTCGGCCTTCCCTAAACACTAAGAAGACATGACTCAATTATGGTGGTGATTAATCGATCCAACAAGATGAGCTACTTCATCCCCTACCACAGAATTAATAATGCTTTATTTATTACTAACCTCTTTCTATAGGAAATTGTATGATTGCATAGAGTGCTAAAAAGTATTGTGTCCAACCGTAACTCAAAGTTTACGAGTTTCTTCTAGAAGACCCTATGAAAGAAGCTTATCACTAAGCTCCTGTTTAGTATTTCTTGCTACCTCCAGACAGATGGCCAAACCGAAGTTGTGAATAGGACAATTGCTAACCTCCTATGAGTAGCTATTGGGAAGAATTCACATGACTTGGATTTATGCCTATGATTTATGCCTACCTGTCATTGAGTTTGCTTACAATCACTTAGCTCATGGCTCAATAGGAAGATCACCGTTTGAGGTTGTCCATAGACTTAACCTAAACTTACCCTTGGATCTAATTATCAACTCGACCATACAAAGGGAAAGCCAATCCGACCTACAGCGTACTGAGGAGTTCTAGAAGTTACATTGGAAGGTTACCAAACAATTGGCCAAGACTGTAGCTCGACAAAAGAAGCACGAAAGACAAGGAAGGAGGCAAGTCATTTATACCCCTGGAGACCTTATCTAGATCCACCTTAGCAAAGAACACTTCCCTGACAAGAGGACAAATAAACTATCCCCTAGATCGGATAGGCCTTATAAGATCTTCAGGTATATCAATGATAATGCCCATGAGGTTGAGCTGCCCAAAGGGTACGACATATCTACCACATTCAATGTTGCCAACCTGATGTAGACAAAGACCATGATTTGAGGGTAAATCTTCAACAACCTTAGAGAGCTGATGAGTTACCGACCTCTAGCATACTTACTCGTATACACCTTAGAGGTCTCTAGTCCCTTACTAGGAGAATTCTCTCTCGTCAACCTACCGAGGACAAGAAACCATACACAAAAGAATGGCGACTAAACTCCTTAAGAGCTCTAAGTAAATGCACCCTGATCAGTTCTATCCCTTATGTCAACACCAACTACTCCCTTGTTGAGGCCTCTTTGCTAAGTGATGTGAACCAAGGCCCCACACATCAAATCCTACTCGGACCTTCATCTACCAAAAGCTTCCTATCGAGTGCAAAGGCATAGGCTCCTACTAGTCGAGTAGTTCTCTTTCGGCCTCCAACTTATACTTACGGCATCCCTTACTTGTCTCAGTAACCCCTGAGGTTGCCACATCATGATCCATCTTAGCTGTTATGCCTAAAGATTCCTTAATAATGGACCATTAACAAGTTGCCACCCGTCTTTTTCACTTGACACTATACTATTTTCCCTTTTTGTCATCTGTCCTATTTACCCCTTTTCATATGTACTAAGAATCACTTTTCATGAATGGCTTTTTGTAATTCTCTTTATTTATAATGTTACCATAGGGACTTACAATAAATAGTCCCTTATCCTTGTAGCTGGAATCATCTCACATTTCGAACAAACAATTTGAATATACTTGGTCCTTGCAAGACATTCCTCTCCAAGTCTAAGTCAATTTCCATACACTCTTATCTAATCTTACCAAGTAACTCAAAATTAGTGGCAGGTAGACCTTATCATCAACTTATGCGTTATATTAAGTGAGGTGCCGAGTCGCATTGTATTCATAGGTGAGTCATATCCTCCAAGTAGCTTCATGTTAGCTATTGCATTCAATTTACCGACCTTTCCAATCTATTTTCTTCGTTACTTTGAAGGACCCATTTAGTTCTCATCTCTTACTATAAGTCCTAGTAATAACTGAGCTCCTAAACACATTACTAAGTATCCCAAGAGAGCTAGCATGACCGGTTTTATCTGCAAGCAGATGAGGCACATTGCCCGTAACTATCCATAAAGGAAGACTACACAAGACATCCAACCAACTTAACCCAATGCATTATCAGGTCGCCTAGTGGCCTAAAGATAGATAGGTAGTCTAGGACCAACATAGGCTAGGACAAATGCACCCGTATGCTAAAGTTTACCACCTAAAAGATGAGTGAGATTATGTAAAGGATGGAGATAATGAGGCTATTGTAGAGTTTAAGGAAGGAAATGTCGTTGATACAAGACTTGTTGTAAGCATGCAAATTCACCCTTCCTTTTTTATTCTTTATGGTTTTGCAACCCCCAACAGAGTATAAAAGACTATGAAAAAGTAACTAAAGAATTAAGAGATATCCTTTACCTAAAAAGCTAAAAAGATGAAAATTATGAATGTGTTCAAGGAATATCCATATGTCCAATCTACCTGTATATATCCTGTTTGATATGAGAGTAACTCACTCTTTTATTATACCCAAGATTGTCAAGATAACTGGATTCCAAGTGACAACCACAGAGTCCAGTATAGGGTTCAAGACACCTAGGGGAAGCATAGTAATAACTCGAGAAGTGGTAAGAAATTGCCCTCTAAGGGTTCAAAATAACGACTCCTAAGCCGATATGATAGTACTTGAGATGAATAAGTACAAGGCCATCTTGGGCATGAGTTAGATGTCTATTGTGAATGCTAAGGGCAATTGTCTAAGTAAAGAAGTGGAATTTGATACATCAGATGGTATTAAGGCCATTTTCAAAGTAGAGTCAGCCCCAAACAAGTTGAAGGAAGTATACTCACTCAAGATAATTTCATATAAAAGTCTCCAAAAGTGGTTAGAAGCCGGGCTAAATACAATTGAGACAAAAAAAAAATGCAAAGCTACGAATTGAGGAAATCATCATAGTAAGTGAGTTTCCAAATGTTTTCCCCAACGAGCTCCTAAGTTTGTTACCTATGAGGGAGATCGGTTTTGTCATCAACTTATTGTCCGATACAAAGCCCATCTTAAAGGCTCCATACTAGATGGCTCTAGTAGAGCTCAAGGAGTTAAGAAATGGTTACAAGAATTACTAAATCAAGGATTCATTAGACTGAATGTATCATCATAGGGAGCACCAATGTTGTTTGTTAAAAGGAAGGATGGTTCCATAAGACTATACATAGATTACCAAGATTTAAATAAAGTAACAATCAAGAATAAGTATCTACTACTTCGAATCGATGACTTGTTTGATTAGTTGAGAGGAGTCAAGTCTTTTCTCGTATCGATCTAAGATCAAATACCATCAACTCAAGATTAAGCCTAAAGACATTCCTAAAACAGCTTTCAAAACAAGGTACAGTCACTATGAATTTCTAGTGATGCCATTTAGACTGAAAAATGCACCAGTTGCATTTATGGACTTAATGAACCATGTATTTCGTACCTTATTGGATAAGAATGTTATCTTCTTTATCGATGACATCTTAGTCTACTCAACTTCATCCAAACAACATGAATAACACTTAAGAGTAATATTGCAAACACTAAGTGAACATCAGCTTTATGCTAAGCTATCCAAGTGTAACTTTTGGTTAAAAGAGATTTACTTCCTTAGGAATATTATATCCAATGATGGGACCATAGTAGATCCAGAGAAAGTTAAGGCTATAGTTGATTAGAAGAGGTCAGAAATAGTCACTAAGGCTTACCATTTCTTAGGTCTTATAAGTTACTACAGAAAGTTCATCAATGATTTCTCCATTATAACAAGACCCCTTACTCAATTAACTCAAGAGTACGTAAAGTATGAATGGACAAAGAAGAAAGAACAAAGTTTTCAAGAGTTAAAGCACAAGTTGGTGTCTGCACTAATTTTTATTTTGCCCAACATGGAAGAGCCCTTCACGATGTGTAGTGATTATAATGCCCTAAAAGGGGGCTTGATAGTTTTACTTAAAATCTTCATATCACATATGAACCCATAATGCAAAAACTGCCTTTCAAGTCAAAGGTTGTAAGCTCTAACTAAAGAGTTTCTAAGGGTACTTATTCATTTTACATACCTTTGCTTAACTATATATATATATATATATATATATATATATATATAACTATAAGTGATCCAGTAATCTATAGTCACCAAAACTGTAAAGAGTTGAAATCACCTAACAAACAATAAGAAAGGGTATCTAAATTCCAATAATCATGAATCTATTAAATACCTTAAAAGTTTAATTTAACTATACTACTTGCTTTCCTAAACTTAAGTTCTACTTTCTCGGCCTAATAGAGCACTCTATACTCAAATCCTAGCCTAACCCTAGCTTTGTAAGACCTGCAAAAGAAACTATTGAAGGGTAAGCTACTTCAAGCTTAGTGAGTAACCTTTCTACCTTCCCATCAAACAATAATAAGTAAATTATTTATCAAATATATGAATGCATGTACAAGCATATGCAATGCAAGTAGTGTATACAGTTGACCGGTAACTGCATACAATACGATTTTACTCCTATCATTGCTTGGGTTAAGAAGTATTTAGGCAAGTCAGGACCTAGGTATCCACATCCAATATGAGTTATCTTAGCAATATAAGAATCATTAGCAGTAGACACAACTCGGTCTTAAGTAGAAGGTAGCACTCCCTAAAGCCAAGTAGATCCTAAAGGTCGAGGCAAAAATATATCGCACGAATATATCGCACGATAAACAATCAAAATATATAATATCAATATGGATTCATCTATGCATGATCTTCCACTCTACTATGTAGTACTAACTCCCTTTAACTTATGCTATAAGATGCAATGCATGTCTGGTTTAATTAGAAGCCTAATATTTATTAATTCGGATTCATAGGTGGCCAGGCAAATATATTTTAGACACTCTAATACCTTGAGTTCTAATACAACAAACAAAGGTGTTTGTAATATCTTAGGATATTTTGCAAGCAAGAATTAACCAAAGCAAGTACATACAAGTTCGCATATACCCTAACAAGCAACAAGTTCAATTACCAAATATAATTTAAATGGTGCATTGACCATAAGCACATAACAGAGTAAAATAGGGGGAGGTATACTCACCAAACCTTGAAGTCTAGTATTCCCACTAGTCTTCGGTAGTCTCGAACTCGGTACCCCAAATCACCTAAGTACAATAATTAAAGTAAATAGGACTCATCTTCATCTTAATCTTAATCTATTCGCTAAGCTCGGTATAATTTTCCTATTTTCGCTTATTTTGTATTTTAGTCATAACTTTCTTGTTTTAAGTCAGAATTTTACATTCTTATAGTTTATTTTCATCGTTTTCAAGAGTTCTTTCATTTGGTGAGGTCATTTTTGGGCTTTTAAGTTAGTAACTTTTCGATTAGAGCCTAAAAGGTGAGTTTGGTCACATTAGGGTCTAGGCCTAGTTTTAGGCTTTGGGCTTTTGGTTTAGTTTTTTTATCTTGGGCCTTGCACTTTATTCTAGTGTGTTTCCTTGTTTTGATCTTAAGCCTTGCACTAGAATAATCTTGGGCTTTAAGCTAATAAATCAAAATTTCTAACACTTATTCTAGTATGTTTCCTTATTTTAATCACATTTCTTCTTATTTTAAGCTAATAACATTAGATAATATGATGAGAGCAAGATGGATATTCACTAAGGAAGTGGCGACATGCATGGTACATTAGGTTTCATGGAGTTTTATCAATTTCTTTTCAAGTTATCTACATAAAACTATCTCCTACACTTTTAGAATCTAAGTAAAAAATTAGCTAAATACAAGGTTAAAGGTGTAATTATGAGGCTCTAAAATGATATGTACATGATTATGATATATTTATATAGTATTACTAATTTTAAAGTCTTAAGATATCATAGGTAAAACTAGTGTAAATAGAAAACTTAAGTTAGGTGAGTTTTACCTTAAACTAGTATGCACGAGCTCTAACTTTTTCACTAAAAAACAAAGTTGAAACGTGCTCCTTTAGAAGAGAGGGTTTGTTAGTAGGAAAATAAAGTATATTTGACATTTTGGTTGGTAGTGGTGGCTTGTAATTTGGTGGCATGTGGTGGTGGAAGAAAATGAAAAAGGCGCTGATGTGCATAGAGGGGTCTAACAACTCCTTTTGTTTTCTTCCTTTTTCCTTAGGTTTTTGTTTGAGCTTCTTAAGAGTGTTTCCAAAGGTTTTCTAAAGTGAAGAATGGTCTCAAATCAGGGTTTTAGAGGGGTGAAATGGTAGATACTAAAGGTGGGTTAAGGGGGATAAGAATTAGCTATTTTGGGATAAGGGTATATGGTCCCCTCTTGATACTATTGGACATTGTTTGTTTTGCCAAATGAGAGAGGATTTTGTCTCCTTAAGGACAAGTGTCCTTTAATTCCCAATTAATCCTTTGTCTTTTATTTTTAATTGACTTTGACTTGCCACCAATTAAGATGTAATGAGAGTTAATAGATGGTTAAAGGGCAATTAAGCTAATTAATCGCAATTACACTTAATTAAGTAATTTAGACCTAATTAGGTTATAATTAAGGTCTTGCCATATTTTATCATTTAATTAAGTTCATCAACCTATATTACTTTGTTTGTTATAGTTCTTTATTATTCGAGACTGATTAGGGTTTTCAACTCACATACAAGACTGGCGATTTAGGGTTTCCTAGCGATTGGAGAAATTATTTATGATTAATGAATACTTTAGGGATATACTTAGGGTTTATTAGTTGAATTAGGGTTTTACACTTCTAATTGAGGTTTTACTCAATCTATTGATATTTTCCAATTATTTTAAGGTTTCCCATGTATTAGAGGTTTTAAGGTTTTATAAGTACAATTAAGGTTTTAGGGTTTTACTCTCTCTCTCTCTCTAAGGTTTTTCAACTTATTACTTAAGGTTTATGACTTATTATTTAGGGTTGAATCATTTAATTTATGGATTTTATTATTATTTCATTATTATATCTTAAGCAATTCTAGGGATTACTTATTAACTCTTGTATTTGACTCTGAGTTCAGATCCGAAAGTTTATAGGGTTCATAATCTCCCTGAGCATAACAATGGTATTCTTAAGGAGATATTTTTATATAATTACATTAATTTCATATAATTAATCATTCTTGATTTGTAGTTAATTATGATATAAAACCCAATTAGCAAATTAAGGTGTAATTAAGTTTCTTAATCTTATTACTAATACACTTAGCACAAATTAGGTACATTTTAAGGCTTAATGTATCAAATTAAGTTGGTTAAGCCCATTAGGTAATCTTATCTAATTATTTTAAGGAATTGAGAGAATTATTGGTGTTCAAGTACATCTTAGAGGATAGATTAGAGTTTTAGGGCAATTAAGCAATTAGTCTCCAATTAATGGATAATTTTACTATTTAACTATAGTATAATAGTTGGATTAGGATTTTCGAGTATAGATTAGGGTTTTACAATTTAAAGGCTCATATGTATTAGGGTTCTAATTAGGATTTTAGTGTTCGAAGGTTCATTTTAGGACTATAGTATTCATTTTAAGGTTTTGAATTCATTATAATGTTTATCAATATCGATATTCATTTTTAGTTTAGCTTACCCTTTATCGGTTTCAAGGAGTTCTCATGTACTTCGACTATCAATCTCTTTCCCATTGGGGTTTGGGGTTTGTTTTGTTAAATTAGGTTAACCATAGGAGTTAACATTGGTTATTGACATTTGTTTGCAAGATTTGAAGGCTTTGAGTGTATAGGTCAAACTAGGGCTAAGATTGCCATTTAAGGTTCTAGGCATTTACATTAAGGTTTTTAAGCATAGCCTCTCAAGTTCGAGGTTAATTATCATGCTAACAGTAAAGGTATTCCGAAAGAACTTATTAACTTATAGCCCCCATTTTAGGAAATTTGTGGGGTTTACAATGATGCTTTTAAAAATGGACTTAGCTGTATATTGATGCAAGGTGGGAGAGTTATAGCATATGTATCCAGATAATTGAGACAACATGAGCAGAATTATCTCACTCATGATCTAGAATTGATAGTAATAGTTTTTGCCTTGAAAATTTAGAAGTACTATCTATATAGGTAGAGATGTAAAACTTACATCGACCATAAGATCCTTAAATATCTCTTCTCTTAGAAGGAATTGAACATGAGGCAAAGAAGATGGCTTAAGTTGATCAAGGACTATGATCTTAGAATCAATTACTGTCCAGGTCAAGTTAATGTAGTAGCAAATGCTTTGAGGTACAAGAATCATGCAAAAGTCACCTCACTCCTTACTAAGCAAAGCAAACTAACCAATGATTTTTAAAGATCGAATATAGAGTTCACTTAGGCTAAAGGAAATGTAAAATTGTCAAATTTAGTAATTGAACCCACTATAATAGAGAGGATCTGAGAAGTCCAACAAGCCAATCCAGCTTTGATGAAAGTGAAAGAGGAAATGGCAACAGGTAAGTACTTCAACTTCAATACCGATGAGAACAAGACAATCCGCATGAAGAGTAGGTTATGTACTAGAAGATACATGTCTTAAGAAGGAAATCTTGAGTGAAGCTCATTATTCAGGATACTCTATGCACCCTAGAGGGACTAAAATGTATCAAGACTTCAAGAAGAATTTTGGTGAAAAGGCATAAAGCAAGATATAGCAAAGTACGTGTAAAAGTATAAAATGTGCCAAAGGGTCAAAGCCGAGCATTAGAGACCGGGTGGATTGCTACAACCGTTACCGATTCCTAAGTAGATGTAGGAGTAGATTACAATGAACTTCATAAGAAGATTACCGTTGACATAGATCAAATTCAACGCGATTTGGGTAGTTATAGACAAACTTACCAAGTCAGCACATTTCTTACCAGTCAATATGACATACTCCCCTAAAAACATGGCAAGAATCTATGTGAAAGAGATTGTAAGACCCCATGGTGTCTCGATAAGTATTGTTTTAGATAGAGATCCATGGTTTGTGTCCAAATTTTAGGGGAGCTTGCAGAAACATTTGGGTACATAGTTAAATTTCAATATAGGTCATCATCTACAGTAAAATGGACAATTAGAAAGAACCATTCAAACCTTAGAAGACATGTTGAAGGCTTATGCCATGAAATTCAAAGGAAGTTGGGACATACATTTGCCTCTTATTGAGTTCTCCTATAACAACAACTTCTATTCAGCATTCAAATGCCATCTTATGAGGCTTTATATAGGAGGAAGTGTAGATCTCCTATATTCTAGGATGACATTAAAAAGCTAGTTCTAGGACCCGACTTGGTATAAGAAGCTGTAAAGAAAGTGGTCATCATTAAATAGAAATTGAAAGAAGCTTAAGATCGATAGAAGAGTTAGGCAGATTTAAGGAGATGATAAGTGGAATTCCATGTTGGTGATCATGTGTATCTTAAGGTGAAGCCAATAAAGAATGTACATGAAGCAAGGACACAAGGAAAGTTAAGCCCCTAATACATTAAAACCTTTGAAGTATTGGACAAAGTTGGAAATTTAGCCTACCGGCTAGCATTACCTCTAAATTTGTCTAGACTGCACAATGTCTTTCATGTATCAATGCTTTATAAGCACATCCTAAACCTAAATAGAGTACTGGAATTGTAACCAGTCCAGCTAAAGGAAAATCTCACCTACAAAGAGCATGTTGTTTGAATCTTGGATCGAAAGACACGAAAGTTGAGGTCTAAAGAAATCTAATATGTCAAGGTACTATAGAAAAGCCATAAGAATGAGGACGAAGCTACCTGGGAATCTAAAGATGAGGTGAGACATAAATACTTAAAGTTGTTTGAAACAACAAGTATGCCTTGCAAGTTTTGAGAACAAAACTTTTTGTACTGATACACCACCGATCAGTGGTCTCATTACTCGCATGTGCCTCCAAGGCCTCTAATCCCTCTTTCGAAGAATTCTCTCTCAACAACTTGCTGATGATGAGAAACTGTATGTCAAAGAAAGGTGGTTAAACTTCCTGAGCTCCCTACATTATCATACGTTGATCTGTACACTCGGTAATGATGATGCCGACCATTCCCTTGCCAAAGACCCTATGTCGAATACTCCACCAACTGCAGCCGAGAATCCCTTACTGAGTGACGAGAAACTCACTTAAATAGCTGAGTAGTTTTCTCTCGGCATACTATAATCTCTCTCATCCCGGCCCATTTAGTGTCACAACATTTTTAACTCTCCTCACCTGCTGTGCTTAGAGAACATTCATACAAGACCAATGTTGCACTACCAGCCGTCCACCTCGTCTGACATTTAACTACTTTTCCATTTTTGGTTTGTTGTCCTTTTTACCCTTTTCAAATATACTAGGAATCCCCTTTTTGTAAATACTTTCTTGTAATTTCTTTATTTGTAATGCAGCCTTAGGGACTAACTATAAATAATCCCTTTCTCTTGTAAGCTAAAGATAATGTACATCTTAATACTAAACACTCTATTCTTGTGAGACAATCCTCTCCAAGTCCTTACCCCTTACAATCTTATCTAATCTTGCCAAATAGTACAGGATTAATGGCAAGTGAACCTTAACATCAACTTATGCGTTATATCAAGTGAGGTGTCAAGTCGTGTTGTGTCCGTTGGTAAGTCACATCCTCTAAGCAACTTCACATCAACTACTCTTGTTCGATTGTAGACCGTTTCCCTTTAATTTTCTTCAATACCTCGAAGGACCCATTTCTGTTCAATTTTGCCCCTATATGTCCTAGTGATAATTAAGCTCCTAGGCACACTATGTAAGGGGGGAAGAAGTAAACCCTATGAGTTTTTAGCATAGTTGGAAGTCATACAAGAGAAGGAGTCAATGGATAATCCCTAGAACCCTACAAAAATATAAGAATCAAAACTCTAAATAAGATAACCTAACCCTAAATATTAAGTCAAAAGCCCTAAATAAGAAGCTAGAAAACCCTAGAGTGAGTTTAACCCTAAAACCATAATTATATGCATAAAACCCTGGAAACCCTAATGCATAGAAAACCCTAAATTGATAAAGAAGCCTTAACTAATTCCTAAAAACCCTAGTAGTGTACTGAGAAAAACTAATTCAAATAGTGAAAATCATTCGTTAAGTATAAACAAGGACTTTAATTTCCTAAAGCTCTAAAGTACTAAATGCGTATACAAACTAATAACTGTAAACAAATCTAAAACTATTAAGAAAACCCTAGGGGTACACATATGACATGGAAACCAATTAAATTAAAGCAATACAATGTAACAAAGGCTTAGAATTTCTCTAATTATGCTTAATGTGCTTAATTAAACACAATCGTGGTTAATCACCTTCATTACACCCTAAATTCTAACCAACCTTCGTTACATCTTAATTAACAATAAGATAAGTTTAATTAAGAAGAAAGACAATGTAATTAGTTAAAGTAATAAAGGACAATGCCCTTCTAGGAGGCACAACAACACCAACAACGGCAAAAAGTAAACATAGTTCAAGGGTACAATTTAGGACCATGTACCACCTACCCCATTTGGCCTCAAATTGGCCCCTCTCCCTTCCAAATTGTATGGACCACCCCCATCCCACATTACCATTTTTATTTCATTTTTCTCACTCTCATTCATCTCATAAAAAAAACTCAAAACAGTCTCTTAGAAACTCACTCAAAACACACCCAAAATCACTCCATCAACCACACATTGCCACACCACCACTAGCCACCACACCACTTCCAGCTACCATGTCACCTAAGCCCCATGCCTCTCTTGCTCATTCTCCTAGTAGGTCAATACACACGCATACTCCTACATATACACAAGCTCATGGTACATTCTCTCAACAGAGGATCAACACACTTAAATCCGGTAAGTTAAACAACCTTGTTTTTCTTTAGTTTTTCACTTTGTATCATGCTATTCTTCTACATTTAGACACACATACACATTGTAAGCACCGTTTTTTTAGAGTTTTGGAATGGTGTCATGAAGGGTTAGCTATGATAGTGCACATATTGAGCATAATGGTTTAAGTACTACCATCAACATGTAATGTAAGTTAGTAGTTAGTAGGTTTTAGTGAGAAATTGTTAAGAAGAGTCCAATAAGTCTTGTTCCTTAAGCATGCTACCACTTCATTGGAGAATGTTCAACTTATTTTCATCACATTTAGTAGAAAAATCAACTTACATTAAGTGAATACATATTTTAGATTAAGGAAATGCACTAAATTGGGAAATAAGTGTGAAAGTGTAATGGAGGCCTAAACCAACTTCTTGGCTGCCACTTGTAACTCAAGCTCAAGTTTAAAAATTTTGATTTATTAGCCTAATGACATAATTATTTAGTGTTAAGTATGATTTAAGTATTAATTGATCAAGTTAAGTAAGGTAACGACAAGTTAATGATCTAAACTAGCTTAATTACTAACTAAGGGCTTAAGAATAATGTTCAAGGCCATATTAATACCAATGGTCAGATCTGAACCTTATGATAAATTGGACCTAACTTAGAGTATAAAGTGGACTTGAGTCCAAAAAGATTAATAAGATTGAGCCTGAGGCCCTAGAGTGTAAAACTACACCACAAGGTCCCAAAAGAATTAAAATTTAGGCTCTAAATAGATGTAACCAGATCTGATACTAAAAATAAAAAGCTCATTATTTAAAATATAAGAAGTCCACTAAGTTTTAAGGCCCATACTAGATACCCCCTATAGGCCCCTTAACCAACTAAGACCCTAAAGTAGTGAAAATAGCCTATTTAAGCCCATTAGAATACTTAAACAAAGGCCTAAGAAGTTACATATAAGGCCCAAGGCCCAAGACTAAGCCCAAAGCTAAAAACTAGGCATATACCCTAAGATAGTTAAAATAGCCCATTGACCAACGAATTTTATTGACCTAAATTAAGACCTTTTAGGCCTAAACACATAAAAATTACCTTGCCAAATAAAGAACACTAAAAATCAATGAAAAAAGACTATAAGATCAATAAAAATGGACTTAAAATGAGATATTATGACCAAAATACAAAAATAGTCAAAGCGGAAGTTTTAGGATGAGAAGAGCTAACTGAGTGAACTAAGATATCATACTTATATACTTAATTATATTCTTTAGGTAACATGGACCTAAGGATCAACTCAAGTGAGGATTACTAAGATTACTAGCTAAGTAAGTACACCAACCCTTGTCTTATCTTTTTTGTACTTATAGTATAGAGTACTGTTTAATCATATATTATGTGAAGTGATTATACTTAGGGGTTAGGAATATATGTATGTGCTTAGATTGGTTGCAATTGCTTCATAAAGACACCATAATATATCTAAATAGAGAATTAGTTGTTATATTAGTAAGTAGGGGTTTGAAGTGTCTGTTACATATATTTGGTTAGTCACTAGTGAACCAGAGTAATAATTATTCAACTTTAATAAGAACTGGTCATGATTAAATGATTATGCATTAAATATATAAGGCAACGGCACTATACAGAAGAGCAGGAGATCATATATGTTAGATCCATATTTATATTGTGTTATTGTTGTATCATACGACATAATTATATAATATGTTCTTACCTCAACCTTTGGGATCTACTTGTCTCTAAGGAGTGCCACCCTCTGCTTAAGGCCAAGCTATGTCCACTGTTTTAGGTCTACCAAGAGAATATAATATATGATCGGATGATAAACATAAAGACTCGGGTCCTGAGTAACTAAATACTTCTTAACTCAGGCAATAATAAGCGTAAAACCGTTATTTATACAATCGCTGACAAGCTGTGTATGATGTGTGTAAAGTATATGCCTTCCTAAATTGCATATGCATATTTAAATAACTTGCTTAAAATTTGTTTACTGGTAAGATAGGAAGGTTTCTCACTAAGCCGTTGTTGCTTACCACCTTATAGTTTATTGTTGCATCTTAACTTATGGATAGAGCTAAGATAAGGGATGCCCAAGGTTAGTACTAGAAGCTTTAGGATGGCCAAAGGGAATATGAGAGCACCAGTGGACATTTATGATGTGTTTAGACTCTCTAGTATTATCATATATTTTTCTTAAGAGTTTGTAGTAGCTTAGACTACTACCATCTTATTATGGTCTATAGGACTTAATTAAGGGGAAACTGCTTACCCTTTCTTTATGATATTTAGTATTATGTGATAAACCTTAATTTACTTGCTTTGATATTATTTTATGCTAGTCTCTCTAGTAGATGCTAGAGTTGTGATGATGCCTTATATGATATGATGAAAGTTACCAACTAGTAATGGTGCTAGTCTCGAATCTTCTCGTAATATATGACGGTACTGCTACAACCTAATTGCCCCTCAAGTTGTAATAGAGAATCACAAGTAAGGACTATGGGCGTAGTCCTATACCGTAATTTCTACTAGACTTCATTCCTCGATCAAAGTTCCTCCACTTCACTCCTTGAACCATGTTTTCACTTCAATTAAGCTCGAAACTTCATAAAATGTTCCTGAAGTCCCTAAAAACAACAATTAAGTAAATTAAGCTTAAAATAACATAAAATCAAAGAGAAGAAAGTTTAAATTAGTGCAAATTACACGTAGAAAATATATGTTAAATTCATGTCATAAGTTACTCACCACAAACCTTGCTTAAAGGATTAATAAGAGCAAAATGGGTAGGTTTCTCAACAAAGGAGAAGTGGAAATATCAATATTTCATTAATAGTGAAAGAGAATCTTATTACAATGTTTCCTATAACGGGGTATTTATATCTTTGTTGTTAAGATTACACAAGAAAATTATTATTTACTAAAAAGTATAAACACATGCATATAATTTGTCACAGAAGAAAAGGTTAATTCCATAATCACAACAAAAGAACATTCTAGTGGCCCGATTCACGACTCAGGCAATGGGATATGTATCATCTTGCAATAGGCTCAAAGATTCACTACATAATAGTTCTTGAACTTTCTAGATAAGGTGTGATGCCATGATGCCCCGCCTCTCAAGGCACTTACTTAGGTGTTTTTTTTTTTTTTTTACTCAACAATTGGTGCCCAAGAGATGGTTCATTATGCAATTCCCAAGTTAGGGATAATGCTAAAACCATAACCAATCTGTTAACTCAAACTTCACTATGTAAACTTCCAACAAAAATTCTTTTAATTAATACAAAATAACACAACGGAACTGCATAAAATATGAGGCTCATTTAGGGTATCACATTTTACTTCACTGTTCAACTCATAATCCATTAAAGATAATAAACTTTTACATTCAAAATATTAACACTAAAAAGCTATAAGGTAGCATGGCAACTTTCTTGCAAACTTGCTTCTAAGAACTTGATATAAAACTCTGCAGCTAATTGCTCTCTCTTTCACCCTGTCCAGTTTCCTAGTCCTATCTTACTTGGTCTTAAGTACCTAAGGTTAGATAAGCTAACCTCTTAACTCAGGTTTTGAGTCAAGGAAGTATAAAGCTAAATACAAAAAGCATAGTAATCAAGTATTCTAAATCATAACAAGTAATAGATGTATTAAATATTTGATAATCCTAACATCACCTATACCTCATCACATACAAATCGTCAAAATAATATGAGTAAACACGCAACAATTCATGCATCATATGGATGCCATGCTAATGCATGTGATATGTACCGGTACGGGTATCTTAGCCTAGCCTAACTTCTCATTCAGTTAGTCAGGACTTCCAAGCATTCGAATACAAAGTCCAAGAACCTAAGGCAACATGTAGCTAACCTAGTTGAAACCACATGAAGTGGCTAAAACCAATTGGGCAATGCATCTCTATGTGCTTAAAACTTAGCCTAACAATATCCAAAGTTGAGAAAGCTTAACCTGTACGTCAATTTTGTGCTATGCCATAAATGCATTAAAAGAACATAAGTAGCTTAACCAAGTATGGATTCCAAATCAACAAAGCCAAGTATAGTTTCCAATATTAATCAAGTCAAGTATGAATTCCGTCATATACTAAAAACCATGAAAATGTTAACCAAGCCTAACTTTTGGCCCAACAGTCACATATTACAATTGCATACGTGGCATGGTATAGAAATCACAACTTTTGAACAAAGCTAAGTCGTCATAGTATTTACTCAATATCATCTAAGATTTACCAAATCATAAACGTAATATGATCAATCAATAAATAAGGCAAACAATCTCGTCAACCAAGTATAGTTGCATCATCAAGGTTAACCAAGTTACATTTCTCATGAATCCCAATCCATTATCAGAAGCATGAAACTAAGAACTATAAAATACCAAGCAAAGGTTTATCATAAACCATATCAATTCGAAGTAAAAGTACTCCTAGCCAGGCGATACACTTAATTGTATATTATGGCTAAACACAATAAGCAAACGAATGGTCTATATTTTCAACCACCGCATAATACGGAACAACCAAGCAAGAGGTACTCAACTAACCTTAGTAGTCTCTTAAGCCAATAAGCTTGGATCGTCACCAACTTCTAATAGTTCTAGACACCCTATTTGACACCCACACCCCACACACCCCCACACCCCCCCCCCCTCTCCCCCTCGTTCTATTTTTTAATTTTTTTTGGGATAAGATAAAGGGTCCTAAAATAGAAAAAAAAATGCAAAAAATAGAAATTTTGAAAAGTCACAAAAAAATTTTAAAAAATTGAAAAAAAAATAGAGAATTTAGGAAATATAGATAAATAATAATTTTAGATAGTATAATAGATTCTTTTTTATCAAAATTAGAAGAAGAGCATTAGGCCTAAACTTAAGCCAGCTAACCTTATCCATATGTGCACAAGGTACAGGCTAATGGCCTGACGGTAAAACACTTAAGCATGGCATTAGAATTGGCTTAGAGATCAGGGGTTTGAATCATGCCAAGCATAAAATGTCCTTTTATTTTTATTTTAAAAAAAATAAAATTTAATTGGATCAAACCAAGTTTTGAACTCGACTCGCATGAAGTTAAATCAAGGCAGAAGGCCTTGATCAGCTTCTTAAAAACCGGTACACAAGTATAGGTAGTACCTGCATTTATTTTTTAGCAGCGCACATGCATTGGTGCATTTCATAGGTGCCATACGTGTATACAGTTGCTCTTCCTTCCCCATTTTCTTTCTCCCCAATTTCTAGTTTCTAGGCCTTTTTCTCATCGTCGTGGTGTCACCATTTCAGCGGCTATTTTAATGTGATTTTGAATTCCATATAATTTCTTGCTAAAATCGCTTGCTAAGCTTGGCCTAGTTTTGAATTCACCCCAAAACTAGTCTAAATTCAATTGGCTACACATTTAAAATTGAATCAAAAAAATTGGAAAAGTTGGTTTTGCAAGTCAAATTTCATTAATGCAATTAAATTGGATTTTTGAACTTTCCTAGCTAATCGATGATAGATTAGTATACATAGGGTCGAGAAAATCATTTTAGGAGTACGAATCATTAAAAAAAATCAATTCAAGCCTCTCTCTCTCTCTCTCTTAACAACCCATAACCAGCTCATGAACCACCTCCAGCCACCGCACTCAACACCACGCTACCTCAACTAAGCTTGCCACTACTTGAGACACTAGGCCGACTACTCCCTTACCCTCATGTACCACTACCGAGCTTTGCGTCGCCTCTCTCTCTTCTTACTCTCAGCTATGCTACCCTCTAACAAACACCAAACATGGTGGCACCAACTTTACACCTTCCTTCCCTAATAAATCCCATATAAAACACTCCTTACCCTCATAAAAAACCGCCTAAAACCACTAATCTCACTTCTTTGGAGCTACTACAGAAGAGGACTTTGGAGCCGACCCAAACATGACCTCAATCTAACCCAAACCGGATTGAGTCGACTTAAAGCCCGCTCTAGGATCTGAACTGCGCACCCTATTCCTCGGTCCTACCTTTTTCTATTCAATTATTTTGTAACTTTTTTTACATTATTCAATTTATTTATTTATTACTCATGTATTAGTAAATGTAATAATAAGAAAAGAGAAAAAAAAAGAGAAGAAAAAGAAAAAATTTGAAAAAAAAAAAAGAGAAAAGAGATAGAAAAGCTTAGTTTTCTTTTTTTTATTATTTTATTTTCAGTTAAGATTTTCAAAAAAAAGAACTAATGATAAATAATAATAAAAATAAGATAAAAATAGATTAGTCAATAAAAATCATTTTAATACTTAGAAAATTGGTTTTTCCAAAATAAATAAAAGTAAACGATCTTTTTTCAAATTAAGACCTTTTTTAGAACTTTCCAAAAATAAAACCCGAATTTATGACCTCTTAGATCTTTCTTAATAAAATCAAATCTACTTAAAAAGGCAAACTCATAAAACGAATTCAATACAATAAAGTTTTACAAAAAAAATTACATACGTCTAATCTCAAATAGCAAGTACGTAAGCACCTCTGGGGCAACAGAAAAAAATAAAAAAAAAAACTAGTTTTTTTCACTAATAGTTACTCAATTTAGTAAAAAATAATAAATCTTATATTTCTTCCAAATTAGTTTATACTTTTCCAATAAGATCTACTTAATTAACTAATGATCGATTTTTCATTTTTTAGGATAGTTCTTAAAAGGTGATTTTAAAAATTAAAATCTAAATTTGGAAATTGGATGGTACCCATAAGAGTTTAAAGAGTCTAACCCTTGAACTCGTTTCTTTGGTTTTCAAAAACCTTTTTTCTTTGAAATTGGTTTCCTTTAATCTACATGAACTAATTTCTATATCAAAACCAAATCTACTTGTTTGGTTTTGACCTAAATCATTTTCCAATTCTAGTTGGGTGGTAACTCCAAAATTTTCTTAAAGGTAAAAAGAGCCAGTTTTCTTTAAACCTTAATCAAAGGTCAATATTAAATGAGTAGGATTTAATATTGATTAGTTTACAGAAGACTAATTTGTAAAACCGAGGAAAAAAACTAGGCTCAACAACTTGGCAACACCATTAGGGACGCTAAGAGGGTTAGCCATCTAACTTTCCAAATTTAGAATCAATATTTAAAAATCACCTTATAGATTGTAATTTATTTATTCATTCATTATTATTTATCTATACTAACATACATAACTTCATGGTAGAAACAATCAAGCTCGAATGATATTAAGACCCTAAGACAGGAGGGGCCATTGTATAGGCTCCGAGTGCTGTAGTGTAACCACTACTCGGGGTTGATTAGGCCACCCTTACTTAAGCTTGATGTAACCAATGAAAGCGATCTTTAACAAGTAAGGTCACACAAGCTTAAGGACCTTTAGAACCTACTCTTTATGCATTCAGGACACGTAGAACCTACAAATAATCAAGCAAGATGAGAATGAAAAGATATAATAGCTTAGAGTTTCTCTGATTTCCCTTATAATTTTAACATATTGTAAACATGGAATTGTTGTAAATAGGTCTTGTTTACTGTAAACAATGGGCTTTCAATCATGTAACATATTTGTTCTTTGTAATTCAGCTTAACAAATAGCCTGTTCATCCAACTTCATCCACTTCAAAGAAAAGTATGTTGACAAGCCCATCAACCCTAAGCCCATCTTAGACTAATGGCTTCAACATTTCAATCCAAGGAAGCAAGAGACCATCATCAGCAAGATCAAGCCCATTCTATCACTTCCAAGGGTGAAAATTAAGATCAATCTTATTAGGGCCCTAACTAACTTCTGAGAACCCGAAGAAGTGGCTTTTCGAGTTAAGCCTCACCTGATTAGCCTAACACTTAAAGAGTATATCTAACTACTTCAAGCTCCTTCCTTAGAAGATATATACACTCTGAATTTGGAAGTTGACCCAATAAATGAGTTTTCAAAATTCCTCAAGATCAAAAAAGCTAAAGTAAATAAGGCCCTAAAAAGCTGTAATGGAAACTACATCAAAGTAGAAGACCTAAAAGCCTAGTTCACCATCGCGCCTAAATCCAATAAATGGGGTATCTCCTATGGCAATCCCAAAGATTAGGGGTAGAACAAATTGAAAGCTTTTATCTTTGCTACATTCGAGACTCTCCTATTGCCTAATGGAAAGTTCCTCATCCATTTCAAGGTCTTTGAATTAGTGGGCTAGTTTCTTGAAGGCAAATCATGCATCCCAACCCTCCTTGCAAAATAAAAAAAAAAAATCAAAAGCCTTAATATTTTGAAAGATAAAAAACAATGGCACACTAAAAATTAGCATAACATTACTAACAGTCTGGTTCATGAGTCACATGAAGTGTCGTAGGCTTAATCTGATCCAAGGAGAATTAACCCATAGTATTGATTTAATCAACTCTTTTATCGATAAGGTCCATCTCCTAAAAGAAAAATCCACTTACTTCTAGGTGGAAGTATTGCCAAATTTCCAAGTCATTCATATCTTATGGATAGCAAGATGGAGAAACTTTAAGAAGGTAATCTTAGTCCATAAAAATTACCAAGCAATACCCCTGATCGAGATGAAATTATGTATAGGTTATTACCCTAACAATATGATCAAACAATTCAAGGGAATCCAAGATACAGTCTACAAGCCCCCACTAAATATCATGACCTTAGATTATGAGGACCTTCAGATTCTACTATTATAAAAGATGTATAAACTCCAAGCAATCAAGCAATTACAAGAAATGAGGACTATCAGCCCTGGCATCGATTTAAGAGAGTAGCTAGGAGAAGTGGATAAGCATAGGGTTACCAAAGAATATCTGTACAATCAACTCCATAAGGTAGGAGAGATCTAATATCGAGTACCAGAGGTTATACAACCCACACCAACTGAACCAGATCTTGAAATCAAGACCTACATGGACCAAGTACAAGCCCATGTAGAAGTGAAATATTAAAAGCAAGACATGTAGGAAGATCTCTTTTAGGAATCAAGACAACATTCCTAGGCCTTAGAACATCAATTAAGGATGACCTAAAAAAGGCTTAAAGAACTTAAAGAAATAGAAGAGCCTAACCCAAAAAAGAGGAAGGAAGCACCAATAGGACCTAGTAAGCAGAAAAAGGGAACACCAGCTAAGCACTAGAAAAATGTCTAGAGATAGGAGTACTTTTCTTCTTATGAAACAATTTTTTTTTTCAAATAATGTAATAGGAAACTCCAAAAGTTGCAAAATAATAAAAATTATCATCTTGCTGATTGTTTTTCAATTCTATTTCTCTACATCCATGTGCCATACATCTTTGCATTCCTGTACATTTCTTTATTTGTTTTTTCATTCATCTCATTTAAAAAAAATATTTATTTGCTAACTTATTGAAAAGTAATTTTGACTTAAGTTGTAAAAATAGCTCGTAAATGCCAAACCTTCCAAAGAAATCCTATTTGAACCTGCTCCCAAACCATAATGGCCAACCAAGGAAACAACAACACCAACAACAATAGTGTCCACCCCGAAGTTGTTAATCCTACCAAGCTGAGGTTCCGCTCTTTGGAATGAACAGTAGGGAAAATTGCAGATCAACTGAGCTTCTTTACTGATAGCATCACTTTACTCAAATCCACAACGCCATCAAATGAAAAAGCTCTAAGGCCCAATACGAAAAAATACTGAAGCCCCACCACTCGAAGTAGAAGAAGCCTATCCCAAATTCAATCAAGCCTTTGAATCTTTTGAGATAAAAGGAGTCTATCCGAAGGTCAACCCGACTTTCAAGCCAAACACTTACTCTTTCCCCAATAAAGCTAAAGCCTAAAGTTGATCAAGATAGATTAAAAGAGCTTAAAAGGCGATTAACCTAGCAAATCATTGAGAAAATGAAAACACTAGAAGGATATGATGGTTTCGAGCAAGTTAGTATTATAAACTTCTTTGCTTATGACTATGGAAACTTTCTAAATAAATTTAAAGTACCTAACTTTGAGAAATACAATAGGACCGGATGCCCTAAACTACACACCAAACTATATGTACGAAAGATAGACAAATATGTGAAATATGACTAGCTCATAGTACAAACTTTTCAAGATTGCCTAACAAGCCCTACTTTGACCTGGTACGCCCAATTAAACCTAAGTCAGGTGAACATATAGGAGAATCTAACTAGACCCTTCTACAAACAATACAAATTCAATGTTAAAGTAATACCAACCATGATGGACTTGATCACCCTACGAAAGAAGCACAATGAGTCATTTAAGGAATATGCCTAGAGGTAGAGATCCTTAGCTGTATAGGTATCCACCCCCATGACTAAGAAAGAGCTAACTTTAGCTTTTATTAATACTCCTCAAAGGCCTTACTTTTCTTGTCTGATTAAGTAAGCCTCCTTCAGTTTCACAGAAGTGGTGGCCATAAGATGGTAGATTGAAAATGCTATCGCTTCTAATAAACTACAAGAGCCATCAGATAGAAGACCATCCTCTATAAATCCTACTACCAACAAGACCAAAGAAGCAATTATCGGTATGGTGAATTCAAACACTAGGCCCAATAGCCGGGTCTCCTTCAAGAAAAATCCTCTACCAATGCAGAAACAATTCCAAAGTCAGATACAAGTCAGTAAGGTTCTAAGACAATTCACTAAAATACAGATTCCTCTTAGCCAAGTCCTTGAAAAATTAAGAAAAGATAATCTGATCCATTTTAAGCCTCCCAATGAAAGATATAAGCCAAAGGTCTTTGATCCCAATGCCAAATATCAATATCACTTAGGGTAAGTGGGCCATTCAACCAACTCATGTTAGAGATTAAGGAATAAAATTCAAGACTTAATTAACGAAGGCACAGTCTAGCTAGACTTCATAGAGGCTCCAACTCCAAACATCAACAATAACCCCTTGCCTAACCATAGGCCCATCATCAACATAATATTTGACAATTTAGATCCTGTCATCAAGATAATCGATTCCAACCAGGAACCTAAGGTCTATAAATTCTACAAACAAGAGGAGAAGCAAACTCCAAAGTTCAAAAGGTATACCTTCTATGTGCCCTTAGCCCCTGAAAATTATAAAACTACCCTTCTCAACTACCAAGTAGTAAATCAAGGGCAATCGAGTTCACTTGTGGGGAGAATTACTCGCTTTAGTAGAATTTATGACCTAAAAGAAGACTTGAAAAAGAAAATTGTATTAGAAAGGCTAAATAACAAACCAACTCAATATGAGGAGGGGTTGTTTGCCTTCAACAAAATGATTAAATCAAGTAAGTATAAGATAATGGATCAGCTTGTTAAGACCCCAGCATAAATATCTCTTATGAGTTTATTAATGGTGTTAGAACTGCATCGGGAAGCTTTATTCAAAACTCTGAGGGAGGTTAAAGTCCCTCGTGAAATATCAGCCGAAAAGATAAGATCAATCACTAACTCCATCCTTACTATGCATCAAATTTCTTTCTCCAATGAAGATTTAAGAGAGGAATGTAATCAACACACTAAGCCTCTCTTCATAATACTAAGGTTAAACAATATTATCACAGCAAGAGTCCTCATCAACAATGGATCGTCATTGAATGTTTGCCCTCTTGCTACCCTAGATTTATTAGGTATCGAAGCAACCGCAATCAAGCTAAGTTTAACAACAGTCAGGGCTTTTGATGGATCTAGGAGAGAAATTATTGGGGAGATCAACTTACCAATTGATATTGGCCCATAAACTTTCAACATTCGATTTCAAGTCCTAGACATCCCAAAGACCTTCAATCTCTTGTTAAGAAGACCTTAGATACATTCAGCCTTCAAGCTTGCATCAAAAGGTTAAGTTCATCTCAAATGACCAGATCATAACAATTCTAGGTGATCAGGATTACAAAATATATAAAGAAACAGCTGTACCCTACATTAATGTCGAAGAGCGGGAGGACTTTGGGCTCCAAATGTTTGAAGAAGTGTGTATGCTTGCCAAAGAGGCCAAAATTCAAAGAAAGGCAGTTCGGTACCTATAGGTTCAGCTACATTCCAACCCCAATGGTAGAGTTATGAAATATGTAAGCAAGAGGCAAAAAAGGTGACAGGTTATATCATGCCCTAATAACCTTTCCATCGCTGTTAGAAACTTTCATCTAGGTTGATGTTCAAACTTCAAAACCTACCAAAAAGGCTACCTCCGACAAGAATAAGATGATAGGCCCATCCCACGAGCTCCAACAATTGAATAATTAGTTCACCGGATGAATTACGATTTAGTATCTCATTTTGTTTTGTAATAATTACTGATGCTCTAAAATATTGTACTTGAAAGAATTTCTAATAAAAATCAACCTTCATTCTCTTCACTCCTTCTTTACTCATACTCTTTTCTTTACACACTTTTGCCCATATCTAATGCTTCAAATAAAAGCTAAGGATACCTCATGCAGATAGGTGATGAAAATATTGATGTCACTTCCGACCCTACTGGGTTAGTCATCAAAAGTAATGTCAATTACCACAATGACATGCCAGAAAACTGATAAAGACATGAGATGAGTAGAATTTCCATCGACAAGCCAAATGAGACAGTTAATGTTGGGACTGATGACAACCCTAAAGACATGTAAATTGGAGGGGATTTGAAAGAAGAATAGAAGGTAGAAATGACCACACTATTGTCTAAGTATTAAGATGTGTTTGCATAGTTTTGTGAAGATATGCTCGAGTCAGATACATCAATTGTAGTCCACTGCTTACCTATATGAGGAGATATCAAACCTAAGAAGCAAAACTAAAGAGATTCAAACTAGATATCTTGTTGAAGATTAAAGAAGAAGTCAAAAAGTCACTAGAGGTCAGTTTCATCGAAGAATCTGATTATCCTGAGTGGATAGTGAACATTGTGCTAGTAATGAAAAAGAATGACAAAGTCAAAGTGTGCGTAGATTTTTAAGATCTCAACCAAGCAACTACTAAAGATAATTTTCCCTTACCCCATATTAATGTCTTAGTCGATAATATAGTCGAGAACCATCTTTTTTCCTTCATAGATGGGCTCTCCGGATATAATCAGATTCGAATGTCCAAAGATGAAAAATCTAAGACAATATTCATCACAACTCGGGGCAAATTTTGCTATAAAGTAATGCCTTTCAGACTCAAAAATGCTAAGGCAACTTGCCAAAGAGCTATGGCTACAATCTTTCATGAAATGATGCATAAAAAAGTTAAATTATATGTTGATGATATGATTGCAAAGTCCAAGAAGGGAGAGAATCACACAGATAATCTGAAGAGATTGTTTAATAGGTTGAGAATCTAATTGAAGCTCAACCCAAAGAAGTATACCTTTAAGGTAACTTCAAGTAAATTATTAGATTTCATAATCAACAAAAGGGGCATCAAAGTGGATCCTGATAAAGTCAAAACAATAGTTAACTTACCCCCTCCATAACACTTAAAGAAATCAGAAGCTTATTAAGCCACTTAAACTACATAGCTCGGTTCATATCTCAACTTACAAATAAATGCCATCCCTTGTTTAAGTTATCAAAAAACAATGCCAAGATAAACTAGGATAAAGAATGTGAGCAAGCCTTCACGATGATCAAAGAGTACCTCATGAACCCTCCAATTTTGATAGCTCCTAAACCTAGGAAGCCTTTATTCCTATACCTCTTAATATTACTAGAATCCATGGGGTATATACTTAATTAGAAGGATGAGGAAGGAAAAGAGCGGGCCATACACTACTTGATTAAGAAGTTTATTGAAGGGAAGCAAAAATATTTAGAAATTAAAAGAACATGTTGTGCTTTGGTCTGGGTAATGCATTAGCTTAGATAATACACACGTTATTACCAGGTTGAATTGCTGACTCAACACAATCCCTTAAAATACTTAGCAGATAAACTAGCCCTAATCAGTAAAATCTCAAAGTGGCTAATGTTACTATCAAAGTTCGACATTACATATGAGAACTGGAATTCAATCGAGGGGCAAGCTCTAGCAAATTCCTTAATGAAGATATCTTGGTAGATAAAGGAAGTTCTGATAAACAAGAAGGTGATGAACCACCAAAATGGAAGATGTTCTTCGATAGAGTTGCTAACATGTCCAAGTGTGGAATTAGGCCAATACTAATATCCCCTAAAGGTACATAGTACCCTATAGCTATGATCTAAATATCCAGTAAAGTCAACATTCAGCCCTTCACCATTGAAATTGAAGAAAAGCTTACCTTATGTCTAGCGATTGAAGGTACAAATGGTGAAAAGCCGTTACTGTCACGAACTGAGGACGGCCTAGTCGTGGCAGACGCCGTATACTATATGAAGAACCCTTGATTGGTTACCCTTCCAATCAAAAACTCTTCACACAATATACAAGGCTCTACAACTACTAGTTCCAAAGTACATCCAGATTCACATGATATCATCACACAACATATTTATATAAAAGTTAAGCTCAAAAGTTTACATTATATAGTATTTAAGTATGTCTAAGTTCATAAGGATAAGGTAAACATAAGTTAAACAAAAGTACATGAGGAATAGTCTACATAAACTATTTTCCTCTCATCACACAGGACACTTCGCTCTTACCCAAGTCCCCAGGCTAACGTGTGGCATCCCTCGTCCTGTCTTTACGAACAGGCTATCCTGCAACAAAAGTCTAAAGGGGTATAAGCCTAAGCTTAGTGAGCAAAACCCTCAGCCACACAACAAGCAAGTTATAAATACATTATAGTCACGCATATGAATGAATGATCAAACAGAATGCCAAATAATACGCATACTTAACTAGTTCATATACGCAACTCGGATTTAACGCCCTCTAAAGTCAGGGTTGGAGTTTATACGGTACCAATCAGATCCGGGTATTACACTAGAACTTACTTTACTACGGAACTCCATGTTCCGTACTTATATCAAATAACTCTTTATTTTCAGAAAAAAACAAGTTCTAGTATAATTGTGAGTGGGCCCCCACAGTCCACACTCACCCCTAAACGGAGGTCTCTAGACTCGACCCTTAGCCAGGCGGTTGGCGCCTCCAACGCCTAGTGTTCCCGCAGGCCATGGTAAGGTCATTTTGTACGAGTGCACCGTACATAACCAAATAACTCAATAATATCAACCCCCGAATGGCCTCTCTCTACCTTCGCGTGATGTGATGGACGGAATAGTATCCATGCTATGCATGTTAATGCATGTTCCAGTTTCTTTTTATAGCCAAGTATAAATTAGTTCCAATTATGCTGTGACCAACCATTAACACACACAATCATTTTCTATACTACCATGTAACAAACAAGGCATTCTCTGAATTTAAGGTGAATTCACAACTCAACAAGCAATTACATACACAAGCATATCCCGAACCCCACACAGCAGTTAATTAACAATAATATTTAAGTCCACTATCTACAATCACAATCAAGCGTGGAATCACAGGGTAAATACTCACTCGGCCATAGCGGTTCGTCCTAATCGTAGTAATCGATCGGGAGGTCCTCGCTTACCTCAGAGTCACCTGATCATTATGTGATAACAATACTAATAAGTGTTTGAATTAACTATTAATTCTAAACAACTAAGTACCTAGTTCTACTTAAATCACTATCACCTTTTACTCGGTAGGACTTTAATTTCAATCGTATGTAGCTTTTTCGTTTTATTTTTTGTATTTATGAATTTATAATCGTTTTTCATCGTTTCTGAACATATTTTCACATGGTAGTATATGTTTTGGATATTAAGACCTTTATTTTATGTTATGAGCTAAATTTATAAAAAGTTTTAGTTATGAACATCTAAATACTTTTCTTACTTATGTTTATATCTTTTATTCCTTAAATTCTTCTAATGAAAGAATTTTACTTTGCTATTACTAATTCTTATAGTGAATTAGGTATAATCTAATTTAGAAAGTGTATTAGGTTTTACTAATTTAGTTACGTAATCACTTACATTTTTCTTAGTTTTCTTATTTTCTAATTTTTTTGCTTATGTCATCGCTTACATCATCACTTGCTTATGTCATGGCTTATGTCATCATGTGCTTATGTCATCCTTTACCTCATCATATGCTTACATAAGCCTTCCATCATGCTTATGTTATATACATATGTATTATGTACATATTATCTCTTTTTCTTATACTTATGTACATATACTTTATACATACTTATACCCATACCTATATTAAGGTTTATACCATATTTATACATGTATACATACCCGTATACCTATACTGTGGAATACGTATTTTACACTAAAATTTCGTATGCCTAAATTTCTCCTTAAGAAAAGCTCCCTAATTCTATGTTTTTATGTTCTTATGTACATATTTAGTGTAGTATAGGTATGTTTAGTAAGATTTGATCTTAAATTAGGTTATGTACATGTTAAATACTCATGTACAAAGGTTCTTCTACTTATACTCTTTTGGTATTTCCTTATGTATGCATACATAGAAGCATATCCTCATGTCTTTCTTTCTTCTCTTTCAAATTTCAAGGTTCTACACTTAAAGAAGGAAACTTTGTTTCCTCTTCTTCAAAACAAAACTAACCATATAACTACTTATCTAATCTACCTAATTAACTAACTAATGACTAATAAAAAGTAAGATAAAGCACTTAAAAATATACCTTTTATGATGTTGAAATGGAGGAGACAAAAGGGGAGAAATGAAAGGGAAAGAAGGGAAGGGAGTTCACGGCAATGAAAGAGGAGTTTTGTTTTGTTTCTTTTGTTTGTTTCTCTTAATGGAAGATAATATGTGGTGGGGTTAAGGGGACAATTTGTGGACGGCAACAATGGAAACAAAGGAAGAAAGAAAAATCAAAAAGAAAAGAAAAGGAAGACATCATTACATAAGAGATATTTTTCTTATCTCTTACCTTTGTTGACTTTTCAAAATGTTGACTTTAGTCAACATGTGTTGACTTGGTCAACATTTGAAATTTGGTCAACATGTATTAACTTAGTCAACATTCCTTAAGTATGTGTAATTTTGTGTACATAATGTAGTAATTAAGGGAAATTAGGGGAGAAATGAAGGAAATGAGAAGAATTGAGGTATATGATGCATTGATGTGTAAATGTGGTTGATGAGATCTTACTTTAGGCCTTTAGAGTCCATATATCTCATTTGATAAATTACTTTGGATAACAAGTGTAAAAAGTGCTAATTTAAGTCTTAAAGTTCACTATATGTAACTTAATCTTCAACTATAACCCTAATCCTAAGTAAGGCCATCTTAATCATATATTTAAGGGATAAATATAATCTATGACCCATTATCTTAGTTCCTAATGGATTACTTAAGAATTTGAATCATATAAGCAAGAATGTGGGTTATCTCTAACCATTTACTAATGATTTTGCAAAATATAAGCATTATATTTTCAATTAGGGTTTTAGGGTATATCATGATGGATTGGTGTACATATGTCCTTAATGAAATCATTTTTAAGGTTTTTTATCGCTTTCGAAAGGAATCTTTAGCTTTTAGAAACATTTAGGGTAGAAAACTTCTTTACGCGATTGATTAAGTCTTTTAGGGTTTTCACTTTAATTAGCCTTGTCGACTCCTAAATTGTCTACTATAGTTGATTCTATTTCAAAAACTAGATCGAAACTTTCGGGGGTTTACAGTTACCATGATATTAAAATATTCCTACAATAAAGCACATACCCTAAAAAGGCTAAGAAAAGGGACAGAAGGACAATCAAGAGATTAGCTGCCTAATTCTTAGTAAGCAATTCCACTTTGTACCGACGATCTTTTAATAGTACACTTTTAAGGTGTATAGATGGCAAAGAAGCTGAGATTTTGATGAAAGAAGTATATGAAAGAGTATGTAGCCCTTACATGAACGATTATATGCTAGCCAAGAAAATTATGAAGCTAATGTATTACTGGTCAATAATAGAAGGCGATTACATCAAACACATCAGGTACTGCCACTTATGTTGAGTTTATGCAAATAAGATAAATGCCTCACCTCAAGAATTACACAAACTCTATATACCATGGCCATTTTCAATGTAGGGCATAGACATCATAGCCTAATTACTCCAAAAGCATCTAATAAGCATTGCTTTATACTGGTCGCCATCGACTACTTCAATAAATGGGTTGAGGCCTCATCCTATTTAAGCATTACTAAAGGGGTAGTAGTCAAGTTCATCAAGAGAGATATATTGGCTCAATATGGGGCTTTAGAAATAATCATCACTGACAATGGAATTAATCTAAACAATAAGTTTATGTCAGAGTTATACTGATAATTCAGGATCAAAAACTCTACACTTTATTGACCTTAGATGAATGGAGTCATTGAAGTAGCCAATAAAAACCTCAAAAGAATCATAAAAAAATGGTTGTTACATATAAGGACTGGCATGAGATTTTGCTATTCGCACTTATGGCCTATTGAACTTCCATTAGAACATCGATTAGGGCAATACCTTACTCTTTGGTATACAGCACTAAAGCGATGTTACTAATAAAGGTTAAGATCCCATCTCTTAGAGTACTATTGGAAACCTAATTAGACAAAGCCAATTAGGTAAAGAAATGAATCAAACAGCTGAATTTGATTTATGAGAGAAGATTGACAGCTCTATGTCATAATTAGTGTTACCAACAAAGAATAGCTCTAGCTTTCAACAAAAGAATACGACCCTAGAACTTCAAAGAAGGTGATATGGTATTGACAAAAGCTCCACCTAATGTACAAGACTCCAAAGGAAAATTTGCTCCCAATTACGAAAGCCCTTATGTCAGAAGCAAGTATTACTAGGAGGAGCTTTAATTTTATCCTAGATAGATGGTCCAAAACTAAGAGACCATTTAAATGCTAACGCTATAAAGTTGTACTATCCATGAAAAATTAATGGAAATTTTTACTCAAAACATGAAAATGCCAGTCATCTTGAATGTTATTGTGGTCTAATTTTCATTCTCTACAAGTAAAGTTGATATCCTTAGTAGTTGTCAACGTTGGAATCATTACCATCCCTTCTTCCTACTCCATCAAAAGTTCTAGCTTCCTTACCCTATTTAATTGAACCCATACATTGAAAACACGAGAGAAGTTGAAAGGTGAGAAATAAAACATTAGTAATTAACAAAACTCTTTAAAATACTTTATTATGAATTGATCTCTCTTGACAAGGAGTTTTTATTGTCTATTTTTTAGGGAGAGGCAAAATCTAAATAGGTAATCACCTCACGGCAGATATTTACTAGTTATCAATAAAGGTTTCAGCTCATAATAGTTTTGAAAAGACAACTAGTCAATGGACAAAAAATAGTGGGGTAACATTCTATATCAAGTTAATTTCTATGACTTCTCTAAAAAGCCAACAAAGTCTCAAAGGCTCCATATTGAGATCACTTAGGTTGACAAAAAAGGATAGAAATTTGAATTCATTTCAAAAAATGAGTTAATTAGTTTTTATAGGACTTTTCAAAATAAGATTTGGCAGTTTGGGTGCTATTGGCAAAACCAGGTAAGTATTTCTATATGAATTAGCGCATTGGTTTTTGAACTTTGCATTTAAATTATATCTGCTTAGATAACAACTAGTGTTTAAGTTTCTTTTTTCCGGCAAACTTTTAGCTAAAGTCTCTAGCTATCCCATAAGGTGCTTACTCTTGAGATTATCTCTTTAGGGTCTTAGCCAACTCAAGAAACGCTTTGCCCATCTCATCTTGGTTAGTTAACTCAAGAGGGCACGACCAAGTCCTCAATATCTCCTTAGAGTCTAAGCCAGCTCAAGGAGTGCTTTACCCATTTCACCTTGATTAGTCAACTCATAGGGGCATGACCAAGTTCTCAATATCTCTTTTGGGTCTTAGCTAACTCAAGGAGCACTTCACCCATTTCACCTTGGTTAGTCAGCTCATAGGAGTACGACCAAGTCTTCAATATCTCTTGAAGGTCTTAACTAGCTCAAGGAGCGCTTCGCCCGTTTCATCTTGGTTACTCAATTCATAGGGCTATAATCAAGTCCTCAATATCTTTTTAGGGTCTTAGCTAGCTCAAGAAGTACTTCGCCCATCTCATCTTGGTTAATCAACTTATAGGGGCACGACCAAGTCCTCAATATCTCTTTAGGGTCTTAACCAACTCAAGGAGTGTTTCATCCATCTCATCTTAGTTAGTCAACTTATAGGGGCACAACTAAGTCCTCAATATCTCTTTAAGGTCCTAATCAGCTTAAAGAGCGCTTAGCCCATCTCATCTTGGTTAGTCAACTCATAAAGCCACCACCAAGTCCTCAATATCTCTTTAAGGTCCTAGCAAACACAAAGAGCACTTCGCCGGTCTCATTTTGGTTAGTTAACTCATAGAGGCACCATCAAGTCCTCAATATCTATTTATGGTCTTAACCAACTCAAGAAGTACTTCGCCCATCTCATCTTGGTTAATCAACTTATAGGGGCACGACCAAGTCCTCAATATCTCTTTAGGGTCTTAACCAACTCAAGGAGTGTTTCATCCATCTCATCTTAGTTAGTCAACTTATAGGGGCACAACTAAGTCCTCAATATCTCTTTAGGGTCTTAGCCAACTCAAGGAGAGCTTCGTCCATCTCATCTTGGTTAGTTAACTTATAAGGGCACAACAAAGTCCTCAATATCTCTTTAGGGTCTTAACCAACTCAAGGAGTGCTTCGACTACGTTTTTCGAATTTCTATTATGTTTCAGCCAACTCTTAGAGTGCCTCCTCTTTCTCCACCAAATCCCAGTAAACCCAAACCTAGGGTAACTAGTTAATTGTAGTACTTCTTAAGACAAATTCCACCCTTATGACAAAAATAGTATCTTTTTTATCTTTATAACAAAGTTTTCCTCAAACTTCACCATAAAGAAGGGCAGCTATAGATAACTTATTTTTGCCCTCTCCTTATCCCCCTTTATTTTTCAATTTTTTAAAGATAAGATAAAAGGTCCTAAAATAGAAAAAATACAAAAAATAGAAAATTTGAAAAAATTACAAAAAATAAAAAAAAATTGAAAAAAATAGAGAATTCAGGAAATATAGATAAATAATAATTTTAGATAGTATAATAGATTTTTTTATATCAAAATTAGAAGAAAGGCATCGAGTAAGGGCATCCAGCCTAGGCTAACCTTATCTATATGTACAATTTAATCACATATATGGATAAGGTGCAGGCTAATGACCTATCAATAAAACACTTGAGCATTGCATCGGAATTAACTTAGAGATCAAGGGTTCAAATCTTTCTAGGTAGAAAATGCCTTCTTATTTTTATTAAAAAAAAAAGAAAAGTTAATTAGATCAAACCAAGTTTTAAACCTAGTCTACATGGATTTGAATCAAGGCCAAAGGCCCTAATCAAGTTCTTAAAACAAGCATGCAGGTGAGGGAGACACCTACATTTATTTTTTAACAGTACGCATGTAAGGGCATATCCCACACATATCGTATATGTAGACAGCTGCTCCTCCTTCCCCATTTTCTTTCTCCTTGATTTCCAGTTTCTAGCCCTTTTTTATTAAACACGATATCACCATTTCAAGGGCTATTTTAATGTGATTTTCACATGATCCCATACAATTTCTTACTGAAATCATATACTAGGTATGGCCTAGTTTTTAATTCACTTCAAAACTAGTCTAGATTCAGTTGGCTATACATTTAAAATTGAATAAAAAAAATTGGAAATGTTGGTTTTGCAAGTCAAATTTCATTAATGCGATTAAATTAGATTTTCGAACTTTCCTAGCTAATCAATGATAGATTAGTATAAATAAGATCAGGAAAATCATTTTAAGAGCATAGATCATAAAAAGAAAAATCAATTCAAGCCTCTCTCTCTCTCTCTCTCTCTCTCTCTCTCTCTCTTCACAACCCGCGACCAACTCACCAACCACCTTTAACCACCGTACTCGACACTATGCTGCTACCTCAACTGAGCATGCCACCAGCAAAGACACTAGGCCAACCACTCCCCTACCCTCATACACCACCATCGAGCTTTGCACTACCTCTCTCTCTCCCTACTCTCAACTACGGCACCCTCTAACCACTACAAACACCCACCAAACGTGGTGGCACTACCTCTAAGCACCATCTACCCCCCCCCCCCTCTCCCCCTTCCTAATAAATCCTACATAAAACATCCTTTACACTCAAAAAAAAATCGCCCAAAACCATCAATCTTGCATCTCTAGAGTTGCTACTGCTAAAGAGGACTTTGGAATCGACCCAAACCCAACCTGAATCTAACCCAAACCCAAACGAGCCAACTCGAAGCTCACTCCAAGATCCAAACCATGTGCCTTACTCCTTGGTCTAGCCTTTTTCTGTTCGATTATTTTGTAACTTTTTTTATATTATTCTATTTCTTTATTTATTACTCATGTATTTGTGAATGTAATAATAAAAAAGAGAGAGAGAGAAAATCGGAAAAAAAAAAGAGAAGAAAAAGAAAAAGAAGAAAAGAAAGAGTAAAAGAGAAAATAGATAGAAAAGCTTAGTTTCATTATTTTTTTATTATTTTATTTTCGGTTAAGATTTAAATAAGAAGAAATAATGACAAATAATAATAATAAGATAAAAATAGGTTAGTGAATAAAAATTGTTTTAATACTTAGAAAAATTGGTTTTTCTAAAATAAATAAAACTAAACGATCCTTTTTTCAAATTATGACTTTTTTTAAAACTTTTCAAAAATAAAACCTAAATTTATAACCTTTTAGATCTTTCTTAATATAATCAAATCTACTTAAAAATGTAAATTCAGCATTTTTTCAAAATTAAAACGAATTCAACATAGTAAAGTTTTACAAAAAAAAACTACATACTTCTGATTCCAAATAGCAGCTACATAGGCACCTTTAGGGCAAAGGTAAAAGATGAAACAAAATTGGTTTTTTGCACTTATAATTACTAAATTTAGTAAAAAATAAAAAATCTTAGATTTCTTCCAAATTAGTTGAAATGTTGAAATTTATCCAATAAGATCCAATTAGTTAACTAAAAATCGATTTTTCATTTTTCAAGATAGTTATTAAAAGACGATTTTAGAAATTAAAATCTAAATTTGGAAAATGGACGGTACTCGTAAGGGTTTAAATAATCTGACCCCCAAACTCATTTCTCTAGTTTTCAAAAGCCCCTTTTTTTGGTCAGTTTTTTTAATCTACACAAACTGGTGTTTAGATCAAAACCAAATCTACTTGTTTAGGTTTGGTTTTGATCTAAATCATTTTTCAATTCCAATCTGGTAGCGACTCCAAACTTTTCTCAAAGGTAAAAAGAGTTAATTTTCTTTAAACCTTAGTTGAGGGTCAGTATTAAACAGGTAGGTTTAATATTAATCAGTTTAAATAAGACTAATTTAGAAAACTGAGGAGAAAAACTAGGCTCAATAATAGTCATATCCTCCCATTACTTACTTGTTTCTAGTTTTCTTTCCATTGTCACGATCTCAATATATCACAAATTTTATATAAATTTACGAAGCTTTATGATTCATAAAGCTTGTGAAAACATTAGTCTATTTAATTCCTATGACTTCATCATAATTGATTATTATATTTATTTAATTATAATAAGCTTTACACATATATATATATATATCATAGTCCATTTGTCAAACGTTTTGGAAATATTTATGGATATACTAGTTATACGTATAATATATGCAAACTATATGAGCAAATCTTAAATAAAGCTAACTAAAGACTATTTGTGGTATATTATTTTAATCATATTGAAACATATATCCTTTTCATAAAACCATGATCATATTTTAAAAAAATCGATGTAAAATGATATTTCATTTAAACATTATGAATTTTCCACCTTATAACGTGCTTTCCCAAAATTAACCATTTCACAGATTATTTGCATAACAAAGTATACAATGACAAATCACTTATTTCTACATTGTACTATTTGTTAGATAGGATTTACTTTAAATTTCGCTACCGACTCTGATTGCAATCCAACTACGAATATTTCATCATGACTAACATGCCTGTGGCGATTCTTTAATTAAGATTATTTCCCTTATCCTGCATAATCTCCTGAAGTTTCTTTCTTCAGTTACATACGTGTTGTCCCTTTTATATGTATTGTTAATGGCGATGGAAATTCTTGGTGAGCAAGCTAATTCAGGCAGTGAGGAATTCTTATCCAAATTTTAGCCGTCTAACAAAGCTACATGAGATGTGAAATTTACGGTACGGACAAATTATTTATTATTTATTATTTCTAATCCTTAGATTTGGTAGTAAAAACATCGATACTATGCATTCTTGTGGAATTTCCAATGAGCCAGGTCGGTAAGTACTTATCTTCGGCCGCCATTTCATATCTTTAAAAGGTAAGTTTATTATTATTATTATCTATCCTTTATGTAGATAGATATTATATTTTGGTCCAATTTCGTATGACTCTTCAAGTAAAATTTTATGTTAACTCAACGTAAAGGTTCCAAAAAATATTTTAAAAATAGTAGAATATACATTATACTTTTAATCTCAATTCTCTATCTACTTTAAAATGTTTAACTCAATAAACTTTATTTCATACGTGAAATTTAAGTGCATGTCCAAATCCCACTTCACCTCGATGTTTCTTCCAACTTTTTTAGTCTCACGGTGTAAATATACTTTGTAAAGCTTCAAGTGGTGCTAGCTAATCCTATCTTATTATTTCACCCGATAAAATACGTGTCACCATCTTACCAATCCTACTGATAGAAATCATTAGATGTCAAGTAATATGTCTTTTACTGTTATAATTGAACTCCTCTATTTTGCACTTTTTTTCTAATTTGAGAAACTCCGACCAGTCCGGTGGGAAAATCAAATAGTGGAACATTTATTGTCAAACTCAACGAGGATTCGAAGTCAAATGTTCGTATGTCGTCTCATCATTCTTCCTAATCATTCACGGTTCTTTTCATCAGCTTACACTTCTTGATCCAACAACAAGAGACAAACTTAAATTGTATAAGCAATTATGATACATAGTATTTATCGTAGATTTCATCAAATATGCTCAACCGCTGCTTAACTATTTTAGATATTTTTCATTTCTAATTCTGTTAGGATGCTTCTTAGTCCTCTTCCTTTTTCTTTTCTTTTCTTTTTTTTTATTGATCCTTTAATTACTGATGAAATAAGGTAGGAAATGAAAAAAAGAAAATAAAATACTAGGAGTATAGACAAAGTTTGAGAATACAGACAATTGCTCTATTAAGCCAGATAGAAAACACAACATACCTTTAACTAGTGATAATAATTGGGATAAGTTTGCCATATTTGAAGAACAGATTCTTTCCTTAGTTGGAATTTGGAATTCTACTCCAGAGGTTTTCACGATCCTATGGTCTCTACAGGTTGTTGAAGAGCCATGTTTAGGAAATGAGGAAAAATAGCAAGGCCTTATGCCATATACGGATATATATAGGATTTGGATTGTATTTTATTATATATTTTTATAATTTATTTGATCATTGGCTTGCCCCAATTGTTGTAGCCGTACTGTAATTGCACCTGTACCTATTTCCATTCGGTCCAATGAAGGGCGCTCAACAAAATACAGTTTGTTGCTTCAAGATTTTACTAAGTGTACATGTCATGTTATATTAAAGGTTAAATTTATTAATGATATAGAGTACTCTTATCTTCAGAGATAATCCTAAAAGTGTTATGATGCTTTTTTGATCAACTTAATTAAAAAAACAATTCGATAATTATATATTAAAAAGTGGACCATCCAAATGAGCTAAAATTTCATCTTTTATTGTTGTTGTTTTTTTTTTTCTAATTATCATAACGTATTATTCTGCAATTGTTGGAGTATAAATATAATAATGTCCACATCGCCTACTCCAAATGGTGTTTACAAGTACCATACTTTTTATATTTAACATATCGTATGCATTTACTAAATTTCATGCCAAATTATTAGTTTCATTATCAAGTGATTTATTTCTAAAGTCTTGATACATATACTAGAAGTCGTTATTCGAATTGCCGATAGTAAATAAATTTCCACATTTCTCACTACGGCATTCTATGTTCCATGTTTCCATATAAATAAAATATCACTCTAAGTTCATGCTTTTTGCTCAAAAACTGAAGTCTCACATAAGGCCGGTAGCAACAGACTTTGTGAACAGCTCGACAATTGTACTTCGGCAATACTAGGTAACCAAGATAGAGTGGTCTCTAGTTCAAGTTAGAAATGAGAGCCAAGAGCTTCTAAACAATTCAGATTAACCTTACTCAATTGATATGCTTAATCTAACTTTATTTTTATAATATTACTTTTTTATAATGAAAGTATATTTTTACTAATAAGTGTACCAAATCACATATGCAGTAATATTATTGGTGAAAACCAGGTCGAACCATAGGGAATGACATCTAATTTTTAATAGTATTAGTTTTTTCAAAATCTAGGCATATAAAATCAAAGATTTATGGAAATAATAAATTCTAAAGAAAGTAAATTAACAAAATAATGATTTGGGATATTCAACATCATCAAAGATTCAATTATAATAAGATAATTAGAATACCAATTAATGATAAAATAAAGTCTTTTATAGGTTTAGTTTTAAACGCAATTAAGCTATAGGAATTCCTTCTCGCAAAGTGAATACCTAATATTAATTAATTTAACCTTTCTATCACTATGCAAGGGATAAACTAAATTAATCATCTCTAATTCCTAAACCTTAAATGAATTAAAAGCGTACATTGTCTTCTTTAACCTAAATCATCCAGTTCATAGTAAACAATTAGAAAAGACCTCACAACTCAATCCTAATTAACACATATTCCAAATAGAAGCAAAATACATATCATTGTGACTAGGAAATTAAAGACATTCAACAATAAGCACAATTCATAAACTAATAATCCAAAAATCCAATAAACAATATTTACTAAGCACAAAAGAAAAATAGGTACACAATATCCAAACTACAAATATGTATAAGGGAATGGATTACAATTTTTGAAGGAGTTCCAAGCCTTAGCTCAAGATCAAATATTGCTCTTATTACTTCAAATGTTGAATTTCAAAAACTACTTGAAAAGATATTTTTAAGCCCTAATTCTAATTGAATGACAGGAATAAGGATAAGTTACAATGATAAAAGTAGTGTCTAATTATGTTTATAAAGTCTTTTTATAGAAATACATATATAGGCCAAATTTTAGGCTTCAAATATATTCAAAAGTAAAAATATTCACAAGATGCATTACCATGCCCAAGGATCACACATGATCCTTGCTTGTGGTCTTTCTATATTTCAAAAATCACAAAATAATTGAAGTAGGAGAATCCATGGCCGTGGTCCTAGCCCTGGTCCCTTTTTAACACTAATTTCTCCTTCGTTTTTTGCTTATTTTTCTCATGATTTCAATGTATGGTCATTATTCATGTGTATGGTCTTTTCTAAGGCTTCAAGACTCATCTAAAACATCTTCAAATCTTCCGAAACTTTATCTAAATTCATCAATCTTTTCAAAATAATCTAGTGAAGCTTAAAATTAAAATATAAACAAATTAAGCCTCAAATTCAATACAAACACCCACAAAAGCATTAGAGATCAATCATAAAATATGTGTCTTTATACATCAATCAAATCTCCCACACTTAAGTTTTTGCTTGTCCTCAAGTAAAATAAATAAAATATTAAAATACTCTTAAGGACAAAAATTCATTAAACACTCAAATTATAGAATCAAAAGTGAATATTGCACATAATCTATCTAAAAACAAGAGTATTTACTCTTCCATCAAATTTCATCCTTTAAATATGAAAATTTAAGGCTCCAACAACTTTTTATTCCATAGAATTTCACTTAACCAGATTCGCATACCCTTAAAACACAATTACACAATATAAGTAGTAGCAATATAAACCATACTAAGATTCAACAATTAATCTATGTTGATTGGAGTTAAATCATGTTATTTAAATAAAGATTAAACTAGAATCACATTAAATATAAACTTAATCAAGAAAGAGTAATCCACATTTTAAAAACAAAAAGATATACACTCCCTTTTTTCACCCCTAAGCACAATAATTAAAAACAAATGCATATTACACCAATTAGTCCCCGATTGTCCCTTACTTCTTTTAGTTTTCCTTTGGAGGGTTTTTCAATTCAATTCCTTTATTTAAGTACAAATATTTTGATAGTGAGAAAAAACCTTGTTCTTCTAATGGACTAAGGTTGATCCATACAATTTTAATTTTCATATTGACAGCGAGAAGGTTCCTTGCTCTTTTGAACCAAGATCAATCCATTCAATTTTAATCAATTACTTTTCTTAGGTTGGCACTAAAAAAAAAAAAAAAAACCTTACTCTTTTGAGAGACCAAGATCAATCATTACTAACTTATATTATTATTATTATTATTATTATTATTATTATTATTATTATTATTATTATTATTATTATTATTATTATTATTATTATTATAGTTTTTATCTCTATAATCAATTATTTTGAATTTTTTAAAAAACTTTTAAGAGATAAGCATCATTTGTTAGAAATTAGAAGGCTCTCAAGGATTTTAAAGAATGAGTACATACTAAAGTAAAATATAGACAACTAGCTCCAAATCAGTAATGTTCATCTCAATTCTACGTCTAAATCTAAAGTTAAATAACAAGAAACTCCACACTTTACACAAATTTCATTATTCAATTCTAGCATTATGTAGATTGGTCATTATAATCAAGCAAATTTCATTCAAAAATTTAAAAAAATTATCTCAAAAAGTTTCTTTTTTATGAAAAATAATGGTGAATAGACGTATCATATAAACAAATTGATTATATATTTCTCGAAAAGATTTATTTACAAAAGTCTTAAGTTTAGAAACAAATCAACCTATTTGCTTCTATAAATTTTTCTATTAATGCCTAATTACTTTATTTCTTCCCCTTACACTTAAATTGTACACTGTCCCTAATGGACAAATAATTAATAACAAGAACAAGAACAAAAACTAACAAGGGGAAATAATAGAAAAGATAAAAGGGAAACTTAGACTTTCCCAATTTTAGCTCTAATAATAAGTCTAAAACTTATCATGCTGCGAGATTCTTTATGTCATTAAAGTTCATAGAGGCCTTACAAAAGAAAAAGAAAGAAAAAGAAAAGCATCTAAAAAGAAAAAAAAAACTAAACTGAAAATACTTCCTATCATTACTCATCTTACAAGCATGAAAGTCTAAAGAGCTGTATTAGAAGTAGTAAGACTAATCCCTTGCTAACTATCAAAGATATATAACAAAATGTATAAGTTAGTAATTATCATGAACACACATCATGCTAATCCACGAATTGACATGTTTAATGTGATGGTGGTGATGGTTTTTTGTTTCTTTTGAAAAATTGAAAACTCAAAAATCTTCCTCATGAAAGGAAGATCACGGTTGAGGATCGTGGGCATGGTCCTTACCCATGATTCTCTTGACACTTTTTTTTAAGAGGATCACAACAAGCACTACTGGCATGGTTCTTGCCCATAGTCTTCTCGAAGTTTTGATTGCTTACAAATCCTTACCTGTAATTTAAGAGGATTACACTCTAGATAACGAGAATGTGTTTCACTGGTGCCTTTGGATTTTTAATTCATCTTTCACTTTCCTAGTCCTTCCTTAACTAGTTTTTTTTTTCTCATTTTATTCTTGCAATATCAACTGTAAAACACCACGCAATTTTGAAGAGACAAAATGATTAAAAGCCCCAAAATTTTACTGTAAACTACTAGATAAAAAATAATTGCAAGGGAGTAACTAGATAAAATTAAACAAAATAAAATAAAGTAGAACAAAGGATACAAGAAAGAAAAACTGGGTTGTCTCCCAACAAGCACTTTTATTTAACATCATTAGCTTGATGCTTTCTACTCCTTTTTCTAAGGTGACTCAAATCCTCGAAGTACCTTTTTTAAAGAACTTCTCTTAAAGCTTCCTAATTGTCATTAAAGTCAATTATTACCTGAATGTAATGTCCTATGTTGTATGTGATTTAGTAGATTGAGGATCCTTCTTTTTCCATCTTTTTTGTAATATTCACATGAATCTCATTATTTCAAACCCTTACTACAATTTAACAATTTTCTACATTCGTTATAACTCTTGCAGTAGCTAAGAATGGACAACCTAAGATGATAGGAATTTCTAGATCTTCTTTTATATCTGAGACTATAAAGTCCATTGGAAATATAAATTTATCCACTTTTAAAAATATATTATCAATCATCCCTTTAGGTTTCTTGTAGAAACCATTAGCTAATTAAATTGTCATTACAGCTGTTTTAATTGCAACCCCTAATCCCGATTTCTCTGCTATAAAGAAGGGCTTCACATTAATGGTTGCACTTATATCACAAAATGCATTCTTAAGATTTTCATTTTCTATGGTGTCATTTAAAGTGAATTTCCCTAGATCATTTAATTTAAAGCGAAGGGTGTTCTTCAGTACTTCAATGTATACTTAAGATAACATAACTATTTCCCACACATTAATTTTCCTTTTCTTAGCCATTATTTCTTTCCAATAACGTCTATAGGGAAGTGTTTGCTCTAATAAATCTACTAAAGGAATATTAATGTTTAGCTTCTTAAACATTTCCAAAAATGACTTAAAATCTTCATCTTTTTTTTGTTTAAATATATATTCTAGAAAGGGTATAGGGTATACACCTGGTTTAGTAGTAAACTTACATTCTTCAAGAATGTGCCTTTGTTGTATCTCTTCTTCTCTTAGATTTGATGCAAAACTCAGTGATTTCTAGGATTCAATCCTCTTGCATGACCTCAAATTTATTGCATTAACATGCTCAATTGGGATGAAAGCATAACATTTTCAAATTGTCTCTCTAATCTTTTAAACCCCTTTATGATCAACTGGGTAAGTTTCTCAACCATTACTTCTTAGGTTGGTTTCTCTTCTATTTTCACCTCTTTTGCTACTTGAATACTACAATCAATTTATAGGCCTCTAGATACTATCACTGGCAATTATGGTTTTTCCTCATTTAAGTAAACTCAAAAGGATTTAATTCCTTCTTCTTTTCGAAGGAATCTTTTTTTCTTTCTTTTATAGCCATCAACATAGTAATGAAAAGCTCTAAGGCCTAGCTGATTGAGTCTCCAATTTTCAAATGATTAAACTATGTCTTTCAAATCTTTCTTCCTACTTTTGCTCTAAATTCCTTAATAGTTATTCAATGCTTTTTTCTTTTTCTGGAGCTATGGTTATAAGATTTACGGAGGGAGACTATTCATCATGTTCACAATATGCCACTTTGTTAATTAATCTAGTTAATTCCATCACTGGCATATTTGTTGATGGTCTTCCAATAGTAGCTTCAATTTTGAGTTTTATCACAATACCCTATCCCATCATAAAATATTAACAATTGATTCTAAGTAGAAGTATCATGATAAAGGATTTGGTCATCAAATTGTGAAATCACAACCATGTCTCATATAGTAACTCACTCTCGTATTGATTTAAAGAAAGAATCTACACTTAAAGCTTTATCATACAACATAAAGGAAAAGATCATACGCAATTATCCTCCATAAGAAGTATGTGCAAAATAAAGACAAAAATCTGAAAATAAAAAGAAATTAAAAAAAATAAACAAAGGGAGTGAAAGTAAAGAAAGAAAACAAGCAAAGAAAACAAAGCAATTAAATCTAAGCAATCCTAAATACTAAAATTAATATAACATAATCCTCAACAACAATGCCAAAAAAACTTGATATACCTAAACTAACTTTACTTTTTATAACACTACTTTGTATAACAAAAATGTATTTTTACTAATAAGTGTCACATATGTAATAATATTATTGGTGAGAATCAAGTCAAACCAACAAGGAGTGACATCTAATTTTTAATAGTATTAGTCTCTTCTAAATTTAGGAAAATAAAATAAAGGATTTATGGAAATAATTAAATTCTAAAGATACTAAATTAACATAATAAATAATTTGGGATATTTGACATCTTCCCTTCAAACTATACAAGATAGTCTTATTGATAACCTCTGCTTGTCCGTTCGTTTGGGAGTCAGCTACAGAAGTATAATTCAATCAAATGTAGTGCTTTTCATAGAAAGCTTAGAACTTATCATTGTCAGACTATGGACCATTGTTAGTTATTATGATGAAAGGAGCCCCAAACCTTAACAAAATAAAGTTGAAGATAGATGACTCAATCTTTTGCTTAATAATCTTTGCTACTATCTCAACTTTCACACATTTAGTAAAATAATCTACTGTGACTATTATAAATTGTCTTTGTTTAGTAGCCTTAGGAAAGGGTCCAAGTATATCCAGCCCCCATTGGGCGAGGGCTACGGGCTAGTCAAGTTACGCATTTCTATAAACGGCGTATACCTCAAAACTTCATGTGTTTGGCACTGTGGGCATTGTTACACTACAATCTTAGCATCTTTTTTTATAGTCAACCAATAAGAGTCAAGTCTTAATGCTCAAACTTACAAGGACTAGCCCTTCACATGATTATTGAACACACCACCGTGTAGGTCATAAAGAATTTCCTGAACATCCCTTAGTGTAAGACAACAAAGGTAAGGTTGTGAGAGGCCACGTTTGTATAAGTGGTCATCAATCAAAGTATAATTCGTGGCTTGGTATATTAGCCTCTAAGCTTCTTTTTTATCTACAAGTAGGACCCTATCTCTAATACTCAACAATTAGGCAAGGCTACACTTGATAAAATTGTCCATGCTAGGTAGATATTCAAGAAAAACTTTATCATTCAAATCAAGAAGTGCTATGTTGGCCAACTTTAAAAGGTTTTTAGGAACAATATTTTGAGCTCTAGGGGTTTTCTCAATTATGAAAGACTAAAATTCTTCCAAGAACACTAGTACTATCATCAAGTTTTTGCTCATCACCTCCTCCTTCATTACTTAGCTTCCTTTTACTTGATTCACTATCAATTGTGAATTAGAGAAAACTTCAACTTTCTCGACTCTAACTTCTCTTTCTAACTTCAGCCCGGCAATCAAGGCTTCATATTCAACCTTGTTATTGCTAGCTAGAAATCCAAACTTCAATGCATATTGAATCTTCACATTAATACCGCTTCCTTCCTTTATAGAAGAGCCATCAACATACAAATTTCATGTAGGTTTCTCGGCCATGTTGTCAATGTTTTCTTCTTCTCTAATCAATTCAGCTACAAAACCTACCAAAACCTAAGCCTTTAGTGCAGTTCTTAGCTTATATTGTACACTTAGGCACTTAGCTCCAAAGCGTACTTCATCATTCTTCCTGAGGCATCAGGTCAATGCAAGGCTTGCAACAGTGATTGATCAATAAGGACAATAACTTAATGGGCTCCATAGTACAGCTTCAACTTCCTTGGCAAGATTGTCATAGCTAGGACAAACTTTTCAATTTTTGTACATCTTTGTTCTAGGCTTAATAAATCAGCTTGTGCTCTTTTCCCTTTACATAAACAAGGATAGAAAAGAGAGCTTAGCTACTAACTAACAAGTATAAGAATAAATCTTCCTTATTAATAAGCATCGAAAGTACTGGTGGTGATACTAAAAAACCTTTCAAATGTTTGAATGCAACCTTGCATTCATCAGTCCATTGAAACTCCTTTGGATTCTTTAAAATCCTAAGAAATTCTACGCATCTATCTAAGCTCACTTATACAAATCTGTTTAGAGCAACAATTCGTGTAGTCAATTCTACGCAAACCTCACCTAGAGTCCTTACTTCAAGCAGATTTTTAACTCTTTTTTCTTCGTGATTTCACCAAATTAATGGTGAAATCATAAAGATGGCGTGGAGCACTATGAATTAGTATAATTAAACATGTCCAAATTCGGTCTTTGTAGGATTAAATTAGGTTTGAAAATAAAAAAATAAAAAAAAACTGAAATTTTGAAAATTTACATTCATTTTGATTTTCAACTTTCCAAACTTAATCGAGTAATTTTAAGTATAAAAAGGGGATATGAGACTTCATTTGGACATATATGATCATCAAAACCTACCCATAATCCTCTCTAAACATCAATTTGAGCTCTTTCTCTCTATACTCGATCCACCTCTCTCTCTTTCTAACTTTGCCGTTGACATAACCTACTTTGAGCTAAGTTAGTACCATGGGTAAGCTCCTCAAGTTGCTGTTGTTTGATAACAACCCCCCTCATAAGTGGTCGTACCCTACAATACGAAGAGTAACTCAACCACCGCCTAACCCTAACTGTAATCCCTCTACTCATAAACCATCGCAAGTCACCACCTTCAACTCAAGCTGACCCCATGGCTGAATCACCACTACCCAAAACCGCTAACCTAATACCTTTGTCAACTCCACCAACCCCCAAACGACATGGAACTCTACCACCGCCACTACCTACATTTCGACCACGATCCAAACAACCCCCAACTACTATGACATTGTGCCTACCCCTATAATCCCCAATCCAAAACACATTAAAAATGCTTTACCCATTTGTTTTGGTGTTTAGATCAAGCCAACCGTAATGTGCTCCTTGCTGTGACTGAACATGACCTAATAACCTGTAATCAACTCAATAACCCACCAGGATCCATGCCTATGACCCAAGTTTGACCCACATCCCCAGCTTATCTAAGCCCGGCCATTCTTTTTTCTTTCATTAATTGTATTATTTTTCTTTTTTTTTTTTACTTCCTATAATATGTAAATGCAAATGTAAAATGTAAAATAAGAAAAAAAGAAGAAGAAGAAGAAGAAAACTAAAAAAAGAAATGAAAAGGGAAATAAAAAGAAAAAAAGGGAGGCTAAGTTTATTTTTTATTTTCATAATATAATCAAAATAAAAGGAAAAATAATAATGAATAATAAAAAATAAAATTAGAAAATAAATTAAATTAAATAATCAAATAATAAAAAGAATTTTGCTACTTAGAAAATTAAATTTGCCAAATTAAAAAATAATAAATTTTTTTCCAAAAAACTTTAATTAGAACCCTTTTTTTAGAAAATTTTCTTAAGAAAACTTAAACTAGTTTAAAAACGTCAACTCGGCCAATTTTTTTTTTTTAGAATAAAAGCAACCAACCCATTAAAATTTTACCAAACGAACCACATACGTCTAATTCTGAATAGTGAGTATGTAAACATTTATGGGACCACGATAAAAAATGAAAAAAATCATTTTTAGTTTAAATTACTAGATTCAATCTGTCACGAACTGAGGACGGCCTAGTCGTGGCAGACGCCGTATACTGAATAAAGAACCCTTGATTGGTTACCCTTCCAATCAAAAACTCTTCACACAATATACAAGGCTCTACAACTACTAGTTCCAAAGTACATCCAGATTCACATGATATCATCACACAACATATTTATATAGATGTTAAGCTCAAAATTTTACATTACATAGTGTTTAAGTATGTCTAAGTTCATAAGGATAAGGTAAACATAAGTTAAACATAAGTCCATGAGGAATAGTCTACCTAAACTATTTTCCTCTCATCACACAGGACACTTCGCTCTTGCCCAAGTCCCCGGGCTAACCTGTGGCATCCCTCGTCCTGTCTCTACGAACAGGCTATCCTGCAACAAAAGTCTAAAGGGGTATAAGCCTAAGCTTAGTGAGCAAAACCCTCAGCCACACAACAAGTAAGTTATAAACACATTATAGTCACGCATATGAATGAATGATCAAACCGAATGCCAAATAATACGCATACTTAACTAGTTCATATACACAACTCGGATTTAACGCCCTCCGAAGTCAGGGTTGGAGTTTACACGGCACCAATCAAATCCGGGTATTACACTAGAACTTACTTTACTATGGAACTCCATGTTCCGCACTTATATCAAATAACTCTTTATTTTCAGAAAAATGCAAGTTCTAGTATAATTGTGAGTGGGCCCCCGCAGTCCACACTCACTCCTAAACGGAGGCCTCTAGACTCGACCCTTAGCCAGGCGATTGGCGCCTCCAACGCCTAGTGTTCCCGCGGGCCAGGGTAAGGTCATTTTGTACGAGTGCACCGTACATAACCAAATAACTCAATAATATCAACCCCCGAATGGCCTCTCTCTACCTCCGTGTGATGTGACGGCCGGAATAGTATCCATGCTATGCATGTTAATGCATGTTCCAGTTTCTTTTTATAGCCGAGTATAAATTAGTTCGAATTATGCTGTGACCAACTATTAACACACACAATCATTTTCTATACTACCATGTAACAAACAAGGCATTCTCTAAATTTAAGGTGAATTCACAACTCAATAAGCAATTACACACACAAGCATATCCCAAACCCCACACAGCAGTTAATTAACAATAATATTTAAGTCCAATATCTACAATCACAATCAAGCGTGGAGTCACAGGGTAAATACTCACTCGGCCATAGCGGTTCGTCATAATCGTAGTAATCGATCGGGAGGTCCTCGCTCATCTTGGAGTCACCTGATCATTATGTGATAACAATACTAATAACTGTTTGAATTAACTATTAATTCTAAACAACTAAGTTCCTAGTTCTACTTAAATCACTATCAATTTTTTACTCGGTAAGACTTTAATTTCAATCGTATGTAGCTTTTTCGTTTTATTTTTGGTATTTATGAATTTATAATCGTTTTTCATCGTTTCTGAACATATTTTCACATGGTAGTAGATGTTTTGGATATTAAGACCTTTATTTTATGTTACGAGCTAAATTTATAGAAAGTTTTAGTTATGAACATCTAAGTACTTTTCTTACTTATGTTTATATCTTTTATTCCTTAAATTCTTCTAATGAAAGAATTTTACTTTGCTATTACTAATTCATATAGTGAATTAGGTATAATCTAATTTAGAAAGTGTATTAGGTTTTACTAATTTAGTTACCTAATCACTTACATTTTTCTTAGTTTTCTTATTTTCTAATTTTATGCTTATGCCATCGCTTACATCATCACTTGCTTATGTCACTGCTTATGTCATCACTTGCTTATGTCATGGCTTATGTCATCATGTGCTTATGTCATCCTTTACCTCATCATATGCTTACATAAGCCTTCCATCATGCTTATGTTATATACATATGTATTATGTACATATTATCTCTTTTTCTTATACTTATGTACATATACTTTATACATACTTATACTCATACCTATACTAAGGTTTATACCGTATTTATACATGTATACATACCCGTATACCTATACGGTAGAATACGTATTTCACACTAAAATTTCGTATGCCTAAATTTCTCCTTAAGAAAAGCTCCCTATTTCCATGTTTTTGTATTCTTATGTACATATTTAGTGTAGTATAGGTATTTTTAGTAAGATTTGATCTTAAATTAGGTTATATACATGTTATATACTCATGTAAATTAGTAAGTCTTTTAGGGTTTTCACTTTAATTACCCTTGTCGACTCCTAAATTGTCTACTATAATTGAGTCTATTTCAAAAACTAGATCGAAACTTTCAAGGGTTTACACAATCCATTAACCAATAATTAGTTTTTCTTTATAAAATAGTCTTTTGAAAGGTGATTTTATGATTAAGATTAAAACTGAAAAATTAATGGTACCCGTAAAGGTTTAAAAATCGTAACCCTCGGACCCATTTCTCTTGTTTCTAAAACCGCTTGCGAAATTGGTTTTATCAAGAAAACCAGTAGCTAAATTATAACTAATCCACCCAAATAGTTATAATTTAACCATTTTTCCTGACTTTGGTTAAGTGGCAACTCTAAATAAATTTTCAAAATTAAAATTGACTTTTTTTAAACCCCTAATCAAGGGTCAATATTAAATAGATAGAGTTTACTATTGATCAATTAAAGAAGACTTATTTATAAAAACTAGGAAAAAAAATACTAGGCTCGACAACTTAGCGACTCCACTAAGGATAGTCAATAGGTTTAGTCATTCAACTTTCCAAAATTAAAATTATTCTCTAAAAATCACCTTACTAAGTGTAATTTATTAATTAATTTGTTATTATTTGTACCGTAACTGTAATAAAATTTCTATAGGTTTAATTATTCAACTACTTAGAGGGGGGGTAAGGGTGGGGAATTTATTCTATGAACCACAAATGTATGATAGACACGGTCAAACTTAGACCATATTAAGACCCTAGAATGAGGGGGCCATTGTGTAGGTTCTAGGTGTTGAGGTGTAACTACCGCTCGGGGTTGATTAAGCTACCTCTACTTAAGCTTGATATGACTAATGAAAGTATTTTTTAACAAGTGTAGTCACACAAGTTTAAAGACCTTTAGATACTACCCTTTATGCATTCATGACATCCAAAATCAATAAATAATTAAGCAAGATGAGAATGAAAATATATAATGGCTTTGAGTTTTCTTGATTTCCCTTATAATTTTAATGTATTGTGAACATAGAATTGTTGTAAATAGGTTTCATTTATTGTAAATAACGGTCGGTCAATCCAATAACATATTTTTTCTTTTGTAATTTAGATTACGAAATAACCTATTCATCTAACTCCACCCACTTCAAGGAAAAATCAATTCACAAGCCTATCAACCCCAAGTCTATCCTGGACCAATAGTTTCAACACTTTAAAGAGACCATCATCAACAAGATTGGGCCTATTCTATCACTTCCTAGAGTAAAAATAGAAATTAATTTAATTAAGGCCCTAACCAACTTTTAGGAACCTGAAGAAGTAGCTTTTCGAGTTAAGCCTTACCTGATTAGTCCAACACTTGAAGAGTACACCAAATTACTTCAACCCCCTTCCTTAGAAAATATATATACCCCAAATTCGGAAGTTAACCCAATGAATGCCTTTTCAAGACTCCTGAGGATACAAAGCCCTTAGGAGCTATAATGGGAACTGCATCAAATTAGAAGACTTAAAAGCCTGATTTGCCATTGAGCTTAAATCCAACCAACAAAGCATCTTCTATAGCAATCTCAAAGACTAGGGACAAAACAAAATAAAAGCTTTTATCTTAGCTGCATTCAAGACTCTCATATTCCCTAATAGAAAGTTCATCATCCATTTTAAGGTCGCTAAGTTAATAGGTTAGTTTCTTAAAGGCAAATCATATGTTCCAGCCCTCCTCGCAGAATAAGTCAAAAGCCTCAACATTTTGAAAGAAAAGAACAATGAAGTACTAAAGACCAGCATGGCATTACTAACAATATGGTTTGTGAGCCACATGAAGTGTTATGGGCTTGATTTGATCCCAAGAGAAATTGCTCGTAATATTGATCTAATCAATTATTTTATCGATAAGGTATATCTCCTAAAAGGAAAGTCTACTTACTGCTGGTTAGAAGTATTGCAAAATTTGTAAGTCACAGATATCTTATAGGCAAGAAGATGGAGCAACTTCAAAAGGTTAATCGTAGTCTGCAAAAATTATCAAGCAATACCCTTAATCAGGATGAAATTGTGTACGAGATATTGCCCTAACAATATGATCAAACAATTTGGAGGTATCTAAGATATAGTTTACAAGCTTTTGCTAAATATCACGACCTTAGATTATGAGGACCTGCAGATTCCATTACCATAAAAGATGTCCAAACTGCGAGCAATCAAATAGTTATAGGAAAGAAGGATTGTTAGACCAAACATCATTTAAGGAGAGTGGCTAGGAGAAGTAGACAAGCATAGGGTCACTAAAGAATACTTATATGATCAGCTCTAAAAGGTAGAGGAGATCTAATATCGAGCACCAAAAATCACCCAACCCGCACCAACTGAACCAGTTTCTAAAATCAAGACCTATATGGACCAACTACAAGCTCATGTAGAAGTAATCTATGAAGAGCGGGACATGTAAGAGGATCTCTTTCGAGAATCAAGAAAACGTTCCCAAGCCTTGGAACATCAATTAAGGATGACCTAGAAAAGACTCAAAGAACTTAAAGAAATAAAAGAGCTTAGCCTAGAAAAGAGGAAGGAAGCACCAATAGGACCCATTAAGCAGAAAAAGGGAATGCCTGCCAACTGCTAGAAGAACATTAAGAGATAGGAATACTCTTCTTGAATATATTTTCTTTTTCAAATATTGTAAAAGGGAACTCTGGAAGCAACAAAATAATAAAAATGACCATCTTACTGGTTATTCATTGATTCTATTTCTCTACATCCGTGTACCATACATTTTCACATTCCCGTTTTTCATTCATTTCATTTGAAATATATATATATATATATATTTACATGCTAACTTGTAAATAAGTGATCTTAAACTAGGTCGCCAAGATAGCTCCCAAGCGTCAAGCCTTTCAGAGAAATCCTATTCGAACCCACTCTCAAACTAGAATGGCTAGCCAAGGAAACAACAACACCAACAATAGCAGTGTCAACCTCAAAATTGTTGATCCCATTGAACTAAGGTTCCGTTCTTTAGAACGAACAGTGGGGAAGATTGCTAATCAACTAAGCTTCCTTGCTGACAGCATCACCTTACTCAGGTCCAAGTTCCATCAAATGAAGAAACTCTAAAACCCAATATGGAAAGAATGCTAAACCCCCACCCCTCAAAGCAAAAGATGCTTACCCTAAAGTCACCCAATCCTTTGAATCCTTTGAGACAGAAGGGGTCTATCCGAAGGTCAACCCGACTTTTGAACCAAACACTTGCTCGTTTCCAGTTAGCTTAAAGCCTAAAGTTGATTAGGACAGATTAAAAGAACTCGAAAGGTGATTGGCTTAACAAATCACTAAGAAGATAAAAATGCTCGAAGGGTATAATGGATTTGAGCAAGCTAGTATAATAGACTTCTCTGATTATGACTATGGAAGCTTCCATAGAAATTTAAAGTACTTGACTTCGAGAAGTATAATGGAACTAGGTACCCTAAACTGTACACCAAACCATACGTACGCAAAATGGACAAGTATATGCAATATGATTGGCTTATGGTCCAAACTTTTCAAGACAGCCTAATGGGCCCTACTATGACCTAGTATACCTAATTGGATCTGAACTAGATAAACATATGGGAGAAGCTGACTAAGGCATTTTATGAGCAATATAAGTTCAATGTTGAAGTGTCACCAACTATGATAGATTTAGTTGCCTTGAGGAAAAGGCACAATAAATCTTTTAAAGAAGAACCTAAAGGTGGAGGCCTCTAGCAACAAAGGTATCCACCCCCATGATTGAGAAAGAGCTAACTTCGGCTTTTATCAACACTCTTAAGATACCCTACTTCGCTTACCTAATCAAGTAAGCCTCTTCTAGTTTTGCAGAGGTAATAGTAGTAGGGTATCAGATTGAAAGTTCCGTCTCCTCTGACAAATTACAAGAACCATCAAACAAAAGACCACCCTCTGCTAAAACCACCACCAACAAGCCTATAGAAGCTACTATTGGCATGGTTAATTCAAATACCAAGCCAAATACTCAAGTTTCTTTTAAGGTAAATCCTCTAACAACTCAACAATAGTTCACAAGACAACCGCAAGTCAATGGGGCCCCAAGGCAATTCACCAAAATACGCGATCCTTTCAATTAGATACTTGAAAAAATAAGAAAGGATAATTTGTTCCATTTTGAAGCTCCCAATGACAGGTATAGGACATGATTTTCTTATCCTAATGCAAGGTATCAATATCATCTAGAATAAGTAAGACATTCAATAAACTCATGCTAGATATTAAGAAATAAAATTTAGGATTTAATCGATGAAGGTATAGTCTAATTAGACTTCATAGAGGCCCTAGTTCCAAACATCAACGACAACCCCTTGCCTAATCATGGGTACGTCATCAATATGACATTTGACAACTCAAATCTTTCCATCAACATGATCGGTTCCAACCAAGAGCCTAAGGTCTATAGATTCTACAAATAAGAGGAGAGGCAAATTCCACAAACCAAAAGGTACACCTTCTATGTGCTTATTGCTCTTGAAAATTATAAAACTACCCCTCTCAACTACCAAGCAGTAAATCAAAGGCAATCGAGCGTACTTATATGAAGAATTACTCACTCTGGTAGAATTTACGACCTAAAGGAGGAGCTGAAAAAGAAAGCTGTGTTGGAAAGGCCAAACAATGAACCAGCTAAATATAAGAAAGGATTGTCTGCCTTCACCAAAATAATCAAGTCTAATGAGTATAAAATAATGGATCAACTCATTAAGACTTTAGTACAAATGTCTCTCATAAGTTTATTGATGGCATTAGAACTACATTAGGAAGCTTTGTTCAGAACATTGAGGAAAGCCAAAGTCCTTCATGAAATACCAACTAAAAGAATAAGGTTTGTCACTAACTCTATCTTCACCATGGATCAAATTTCTTTCTTTGTTGAAGAACTAAGCGAAGAAGATAACCAACACACCAAGGCTCTCTTCATAGTAGTGAGGGTGAACAACATCATTACAGCAAGAGTCCTCATCAACAATGGATCATCCCTAAATGCTTACCCTATCACCATCCTAGATCTATTAGGCATCAATACAACCACTATCAAGCCAAGTTCGACGACAGTTAGGGCTTTTGACGGGTTTAGAAGAAAAATTATAAGGGAGATCAACTTACTAGTTGATATTAACTCCTAAGGACCTTCAACCTGTTATTGGGAAGACCTTGAATACATCCAATAGGGGCCATACCTTCAAGCCTACATCAAAAGGTTAAGTTCATCTCAAATGATCAGGTCATAACAATTCTAGGTAACTAAGATTACGAAATATATAAGGAAACGGCCATGCCTTATATTGGCATTGAAGAGTAGGAGGACTTTAGGCTCCAAATGTTTGAAGAAATGTGTATGATTACTGATCAAAACAAAGATGAATGGCCAAAATTCAATGAAGGTTAAGTTAGTACCTATGGGCTCAGTTACATCCCAACTCCAATAAAAGAGTTGCAAAAAATGTAAGCTAGGGGGAGAAGAAGTAACAAGTTGTATCACGCCCCGATAACCTTCCCATCATTGATAGAAAAGTTCACCGAGGCCAATGTCCATAATTCAAAGCCTGCTAAAGAGGATACCTCCAATGTGGATAAAATAGTTGGCCCATCTAACAAGTCCCAGCACCTAAATAATTAGTTCTCCATCCTTATGAATAGCAATAAGTCTTCTCTAAGGTAAATGATGAATTATGGTTTAGTATTTCACTGAGTTCTGCAATAATTACCTTTATTTTACAATATTATACTTAAAAAGAGTTTCCTCTAAATAAGAATTAATCTCCTTTCTCTTCACTTCTTCCTTACTTACACTCTTTCCTTTACATGCTTTTTCCTAGATCTAATGTGTTGAATGAAGGTCATGGATACCTTACACAAATAGCTAATGAAAATATTGATATCACCTCCAGCTCTACTAGGTTAGTCGCTGGGAGTGATGTCAATGACTACAGTAAGAAAACTAGTAAAAACATGAAGTGAGTAGAATTTCCAGTAACGAACCAATTGAGACAATCAATGTTAGGACTTATGACAATACAAAAATATTGAAAATTGAAGGGAATTTGAAAGAAGAACAAAAGGCAAAAATGACTATACTACTATTTGAATACCAATATGTGTTTGCATGGTCTTATGAAGATATGCTCAGATTAGGTCCATCAATCGTAGTCCATCGCTTACCCATACAGGAGGATATCAAACTCAAGAAGTGGAAGCTAAGAAGATTCTGACCAGAGATCTTGTTGAAAATTAAGAAAAAAGTTAGAAAGTTACTAAAGGTTGGTTTCATTGAAGTATTTGATTATCCTAAGTAGGTAGCCAATGTTGTGCTAGTAATGAAGAAGAATGAAAAAGTCAAAGTATGCATAGACTTTCGAGACCTTAACTAATCAACCCTAAAGATAATTTCCTACTGCCCCATATTAACATCTTGGTCAATAACATAGTTGGAAACCATCTTTTCTCACTTGTGGATGGATTCTTCGATTGCAATTAGATTCAAATGTTTGAAGAGGATAAAACTAAGACAATATTTATCACAACTAGGGGCATATTTTGCTATAAATTAATACCTTTCGGACTCAAAACTTCTGGGGAAACTTATCAAAGGGCTATGTTGGCAATCTTTCACAACATAATGCATAAAGAAGTTGAAGTATATATTGATGATATGATTGCAAGGTCCAAGGAAGGAGAAAATCATGTAAAGAAACTAAGGAGATTGTTTAATAGGTTAAGAAAATTCCAACTAAAGCTCAACTTGGAGAAATATACCTTTGAAGTAACTTTAGGGAAATTATTGGGTTTCATAATAAGCTAAAGGGGCATCAAAGTGGACTTTGGTCCCTCCACATACACTTAAAGAAATCAAAGGCTTTGTTGGGTTGTTTAAACTACATAGCCTAGTTCATATCTTAACCATAGATAAACGTTGTCCCCTGTTTAAGCTATTAAAAAAGAATGCCAAGATAAACTGGGATGAAGAATACGAGTAGGCCTTCAAAATGATCAAAGAGTATCTCATGAACTTGCTAATTTTAGTAGCTTCGAAACCTAGGAAGCCTTTATTTCTATACCTGACAATATTACCAAAAATCCATGGGCTGTATGCTCGGCTAAAAAGACGAGGAAGGAAAAGAACGAGTTGCATATTACTTAAGCAAGAAATTTACTAAAGGGAAACAAAAATATTCAGAAATTAAAAGAACTTACTGTACTTTGGTTTGGGTAATGCATCGACTCAGACAATACACACTCTACTATTAGGTTAAATTGCTAACTCAGCACAATCCCTTAAGGTACTTGGCAAACAAACCAACCTTAATTGGCAAAATCTCAAAGTGGCAAATGTTACTATCAGAGTTCAATATTACGTATGTGAACTAGAATTCATTTAAGGGGCAAGCCCTAGCAGATCAATTAGTAGAGAATCCCTCTAATAATGCACCCCAAGAGGTAGAAATCAATTCCTCTGATGAAGATATCTTAATAGTTAAAGGAAATTCTGATGAAAGAGAAGATGATGAACCACTAAAATGGAAGATGTTCTTTGATGAGGCAACTAACGTGTTCAGGTGTGGAATTGAGGCAATATTGATATCCCCTGAGGTACACAGTACGTTATGGTTATAAGGCTCATTTTCCCATACACCAATAATATAGTTGAATACGAAGCATACATCATGAGACTCAAAATGACCCCAAATAAAGATATTCAAAAATTAGAAGTATATGAGGATTCTTCACTCATTATTGGCCAAGCTCGGGGAGATTACAAAACAAAAGATCCTAAATCAGTACCTTATCACTGGCACTTGATTAAATTGACGAAAAAATTCAAAGGAATCACTTTCAATCATGTGCCGAAGACTAGGAATCAATTTGCCAATGCCTTGGCTACTCTGGCAACTATGGTCTAAATATCTAATGGAGTTGAGATTTAGCCCTTTACTATTGAAATTCAAGACATGCTTACCTTTTATCTAGCAATTGAAGGTACAGGTGGTAGAAAACCATGGTACCATGACATTAAAATGTTCCTACAACAAGGTACATTTCCTAAAGAGGCCAAGAAAAAAGATAGAAGGACAATCAAGAGATTAGATGCCCAATTCTCAATAAGCGAGTCTATGTTGTACCAGTGATCTTTTGATAGTATATTTTTAAGGTGTGTGGATGATAAGGAGGCTGAGATTTTGATGAGAGAAGTACATGAAGGAGTGTATGGCCCTCATTCTTTGAAGGAGGTCCATGTTGAATGTAATATGTGGACTAAAATGAAGTTTAGCATTAATTTTCAAAATCCCAAGCACAATTATCCTTTGTCAACCCCGTTGAACCAATTTGGAGTATTTTCAAATTTAAACCCTAATAAAAACCACCCTTACTGTGGGCAAATTTTGAGATCAGGGTCATCACATTAGGAGAAATGGGTACAATTAGTTTGTGCTTACTGTAGTAACATTAATTTAAATATGGTTTTTATTTATAGTAAGTTATTTTCTTTGAAATGAAGAAGAGACAATTCTTTTTCAAATACCTCAAGCTTACACATACTTTACCCAAGCCCATACACTTGGAATCCTTAGATTTAGGGCTTTGAATCTCTTAAAGACAAAGACTTGGGAAAAGAAAAAGGAGCAAAATGATAGGGCAAAATAATAATAAAAAAAGAGAGGAAAAAGAAAGAGAAGAAAGAAAAAGGAAAGAAGAACAAGAAAGAAAAGAGGCTTGAAAATTAGGCCTAAATGTGAGAGAAAAGTCCCAAAAGATATATCACATCCCAGCAAGGATAACAAAACCTAAATTAAAAGGCCCATAATCAAAGCCTAGACATTCTTAAGAAACACAAAGCCCTCATGCCCATTTTGAACCATATTCTAACCCCAAAAACACAAAACCTCCATGTCCACTCTGAATTACACTCCCAAATCACAAATACAAAACACCCTTACCTATCGCAAACATAAGGGTTTTAGCCAATTTTTAGAGTGATGTCCCATCCTTAATCCATTTTTAGGGTTATAGCAAGCTTTTATAACGCTCTTCCATCTTCAATCCAATTTAAGGTTCTAGTTACCTTTTAGAGCACTATCCCATCTGTAACCCATTTTTAGTGTTTTAGCTAACCAATTTTTAAAGCGTTATCCCATCTTCAATCCATTTTTAAGGTTCTAGCTACCTTATAAAGTGCTATTCCATCTTACATATGCTTTAGCATTATAGCCAGCTTTTAGAGCACTATCCCATCTTCAATTTAATTTAAGGTTCTAACCAGCTTTTAGAGTGTTGTCCCATTTTTAATTCATTTTTAGGCTTATAGCCAGCTTTTAGAACATTGTCCCATATCCAATCTTCAATTCATTTTTACGGTTTTAGTTAACTCATAAAGCACTAGCTCAACTCAATGTGTCTTTTAGTGTTTTAGCAGGCTCGTAGGTGCTTCTTATCACTAATCTATCTTTAGTGTTTTAGCAAGCCCATAGAGCGCTTCCCATCACCAATCTATCTCTAGTGTTTTAGCTAACTCGTAGGGCATTTTCCATCACCAATCTCTCTTTAGTAAACCCATAAGGCACTTCCCTTTAGTGAACCCATAAGGCACTTCCCTCTACTAGTTTCTCTTAAGGGTTTTAATAAGCTCATTAGACGCTTCCCTTTACCAATTTCTCTTAGGGTTTTAGCAAGCCCATAGGGCGCTATCACCAATAGCTCTTCAACATTTTAGCAAACCCATAAGACACTTCCTTTGACCAATTTCTCTTAGGATTTTACCAAGCTTGTAAAGAACTTCTACTCACCAATCTCTCCTAATGCCTTACTCAACCTTTAGGGAACCTCCCCATTTCCAATTAGTTTTCAAGATTTAGCAAGCTCAAAGAGCGTTATTTCCTACTTAGGTTAGTTAGCTCAAAGTAGCGTGACTGGGTTTTCTAAATTAATTCCAATTTAGGGTTGTTAGTCCCCTAAAGATGCTTTTGTCTAAGTTAGTTAATTCAGAGTAGCATGATTGGGTTTTTTAAATCGATTACGATTTAGGCTTGCTAGCCTTCTAAAGATGCTCCTACCTAGGTTAGTGAGCTCAAAGGAGAATGGTTAGGTTTTCTAAATTGATTCTAAGTTAGGGTTTCTAGTCCCTTAGAGACACTCTCACTTAGGTTAGTTAGCTTGGAAGAGCACTTACAAGTTCTAAATTGATTCCAATTTAGGGCTGATAATCCCCTAAAGACGCTTCCGCTTAGATTAGTCAGCTCAAAGGAGCACTTCTAAGTTTTCTTAAATTAATTCTAATTTAAGGTTACTAGTCCCTTAGTGATGTGCTTAGGAACTCAGTTATCATTAGGACTTATAGTGGTTGATTTGAACAAATGGGTCCTTCGAAATATCAAAGAAAGTAGAGTGAGTAGGTTAATGAACTGACTAGAGTAACTAACGTGAAGGTGCTCGAAGGATATAATACACTAACGAACACAATACGACTTTACACTTCACTTGATATGACGCACAAGTTGATGTCAAGGTTTACCCGCCACTAATCTTGAGCTATTCGGCAAAATTAGAAAAGAGTATATGGAAAATGGACTTGGAGATGGTTGTCTCCCAAGAACAGTATATTTAATATATATTTGTAAGGTAAGATGATTCCAGCTTATAAGGAAAATAGATTATTTATAGTAAGTCTTTAAGGCAACAATACAATTATAGAAATTATAAAAAGGCATAGAAAAGGGGTATTCCTAATACAAACAAAAAAGGGTAAAAGAGACAAACGACAAATGACAAAAAGAGAAAAATAGTACAATATCGAGTGAAATGAATAGGTGGCAACACAACATTAGTTTCTTACATAGATTCTCTAATCATAGTAGGCGAAGGGAATCAAGATGTTGCGGCATCAATGACTGCCGAGATGAGGAAGGGGTACAGCAAGTATCGGTAGGCAGTTGAAGGAAAGTATTCGCCCTGAAGAAGACTCTCAACAGGAGTCTCTCGGCAACTGAAAGTTCAATCATTCGGTATATAGCCTTCAATAAGTGAATATTCAACATAAAGCCTTCAGTAAGTGAATATTCGACATCGGCATAAAGGAGAGAACAAAGTAAGGTATAACCTCCCAGATTTGTCAAGGAATTCAGCTATCCTTCTTTTACGTAGAGTCTCTCGTCATCAGTTGGTTGCTAAGAGAGGATTCTTCGAGTGAGGGATTGGAGGCTTCGAAGTCGTATGTGAGTAAGATAACTAGTGGTCGGTAGCTTATCACTTAGAGATGCTCATGCCTAGGTTAGTCAACTTGGGGAGCAATTCCAAGTACTAAATCAATTCCAATTTAGGGTTATAAATCCCCTAGAGACACTTTTGCTTAGGTTAGTAAGCTTAAAGGAGCACGGCTAAGTTTTCTAAGTTGATTCCAAATTAGGATTACTAGTCCCTTAGAGAAGCTCTCACCTATGTTAGTTAGCTCAGAGGAGCACTTCCAGTTTCCAAATCGATTCAAATTTAAGGTTGGTAATCCTTTAGAGACTCTCCCACTTAGGTTAGTCAACTCAAAGAAGTACTTCCAAGTTTTCTCAAATTGATTCTCATTTAGGGTTGCTAGTACCCTAGAGACACTTCTACTTAGGTTAGTCAACTCAAAAAAGTATGATTGGATTTTCTAAATTAATTGCAATTTAGGGTTGCTAATCCCCTAGAAACGCTTCCGCTTAGGTTAGTCAGCTTAGAGAAACACTTCCAAGTTTTAAATAGATTTCAATTTAGGGTTCTTAGTCCCCCTAAAGACACTCGTGCTTAAGTTAGTCAACTCAGAAGAGCACTTCCAAGTTTTAAATCAATTCTAATTTAAAGTTGCTAGTCCCTTAAAGATGCTCCCACCTAGGTTAGTCAACTTAAAAGAGCACCTCCAGGTTTTCATAAATCAATTTCCCATTTAGGTTACTAGTCCCCTAAAGATGATCCTGTTTAAGTTAGTCAACTCACAAGGGCATAAATGTCAGGACCCTAAAGGGGGCCTAGTAGGATTACCTAAAATTTCCATAACATGTGTGCACCTATGATAAGAAAACTGCCTTCCAAGTTAAAGATTGCAAGACTCTAAATAATAAATCACTAAGATTACTGATTTTCAAGTAATTAATTTATTGTAACATAACATAATATATAATTATAAATAACTATGGATGTCCGATATCCCACAGTTCCTCAGAACCGTAGAGAATCAGTATCCCCTGCCAAATAATAAGACGGGATATACTAACATATAAAAATAATATACGAGAAAAATTAAATTATAGTAAGTTTTAACTAATAAATATTTTCTATAAAGGATGTTAATGTATCATCTAAAGAGTACTCAGCTACTTCTAATACTAGTATACATATCTTTATTTCACACTCGGCACTTGAGACATATCCCAATCCCATCGTAAGTAAACCTACAAAGGAAACTAAGGGGGAATGAGCATAAAACAGCTTAGTTAGTTCATCCCTCACTACTACCGTTTAAGTAAGTTATCACACATTATTATCATACATGCAAGTAAGCTATCTACATACAAAATGAATGTAAGCGCAATGAATACAAGCGCGATGAATGCAAGCAACATATCCATTGGAGTTTGGAACTATGGAAGGTGTAGAATTACGTCGTCTACACTTCTATTATCCCCTATACTTACTCGTACAGGGCACCTCAGCTTACCTGCATGAGGCTACCTAATGACTCTACTCCTCTAGGCAACACTTGACTATTACCTTAGTCAAGAAAAGAGTTCTAATCCACATTAGTGGATCCCAAACTAGGACCATCCACCATCTAAAGCCCCTCAGGCACAAACATGAGAGTCCTCTCGCAACTAAAATTATCCAAGGCCTTACAAGCACAATAAAGCAAGTCCTCTTACTATCAATTGGAGATCCCATGCTACCTTTGCCTTAACGCTAAAATATTACATATGGCTCCACGAACCCTCATAGAGATCATACAAAAATATATTTAAGAGTAAAAAAGCTTTTTCCAAAAACACCTTTCTCAAGATTTTTGCAAAGCTAGCACTCTCCATTCATACCTTTATCGAGTCATAGACATGCGATAAGTATAATTGGTTATTTTGGTCTAATACTTATATTTATCAATTTAAAAAGGTAATTACACAAATGATAGCAAACAAGCAAAGCAGTCATTCAAACATACAAGCAGCAACAACAAGCAGCAGAACCTCATACAAGTAATACACACAAGTAAGTAGCAGGTCATTATAATTCCCTCACCTGGATTATTACTCATTCTCTAACCTTTAAGGTTTCCAAAACTCGATAATGACAGCCTAAATCAAAATAGTAAAACTTATAAGTATTCTGAGAAGTCAAACTCCTTAGTTAACTAAAATTTTATTGTAGTTTATCTAGTTTCCCCTAATATAACCCAAGTATAATGTGTATAAGGTTTATTATACTCAATGAGGTTAATAGTAACTATTTTCCTATATTTGTAAATTATGAAACTTCTTTTATGTATTTTGTAACATTTTCATTCTAATTCCGATATTTGCAAACTTATAGTCGTTTTCCATCATTTTCGGACGTACATTCGCACGGTGATGTCCCTTTTGGACGTTAAGACCCGTATTTTACGATATGGGCTAAATTTATTAAAATTTTAACTCATTAAAGCTTAATTATTCTCATTGCTTATGTTTATATCCTATTCTAATATTTAATAATTTAATTAGCTATTAGATTCTTACACTTAAGGAATTTTACATTGGTATTACTAATTCACATACTTGATTAAGTTTAATCCAATTTAGGAAGTGTATCAGTGTTTACTAATTCATGTACCTAATTCTTATGTACTCTTCTTATTTCTCATTTTATAAACCTATATTTATGTCATCGCTTACATCATCAATCACTTGTGTCATCGCTTATGTCATCATTTGATGATGTCATAGCTTATGTAATTATTTATTACATATAAATATATATATATCCTTATGTATGTATATTCTTATGTACTCATACATATGTTATATACATACTCATACTTCTAACATACTAATATGTATACTTATGTACTTGTACATATACTAGTACATATACTCATATACACATACAGTGGCATACGTATTTTTATACGTATTTTCGTATGCCTTGTTTACCCTCTTAAGAAATCTTCACAATTTCATCATTTTTGTATTTTAAGAGTATATTTGACATGGTATATGTATGTATAGTTAGTATATGTCTTATTTTAGGTTATGTACATAATGAATATTTATGTACAAGGGTTTTTATACTTGTATATCTCTAGTATACCCTTATGTATACATACTTAAAGACATGTACACATGCATCTTCTTCAATTGTCTAAAGATTCCTCCACTTCTACACATAAAGATTGAAACTTTAAGCTTTAATCAACACATATATACATAACCCATAACTACTTAACCTAACCTAACTCTTCATCTAACTAGTAAAGAATATGAAGCAAGACATAGTAACATAAGAACATACCTTAATTTGCTCTTGAATATGGATGTAAAGTTGAAAAGTAAAGAAAAGTGAAAGAGAAAGGGAAGATACGGTTGGGAAAGGAGAAGAAGAAAGGGAATTTGTTTTGTGTTCTTTTGTTTTTGAAAATGAAAACAAGTGGGGTCTAGGAAAGGGAAAGAAGTGGACGGCAAAAAAAGGAAAAAGGGAAGAGAAATCCAAAAGAAAAGAAAAGAAATCATTAGAAAGGAGGAGAGAATTCAATATGACAATGACATTTGATGACTTTATCAACATGTTGGCTTAGTCAACTCTCTTAGAGTTGTATGTAATTTGAATACTCATAATGAAGTAATTAAGAAAAATTAGGAAGAAAATTAAGAAAATGAAAGGAAATGTGGGGTTTGTTGAAATAATTAGTAAAAATAGGTAATAAGATCTTTCTCCAAGCATTTATATCCTAGAAACATCATTTGGTATGCCACTTTATGTAATTATCATGAAACGTATCATTTATGGTATTAAGGTTTACTACATTTAACTTAAGCATTTAATCTAAGCATCAACTAAACCCTTTAACTCTATGTAATACTAACCTAGTTATATATTTAGAAGATGAATGTGATCTAGAATGCAACATCTTAGTTTCTAAGAGATCACTTAAACATTCTAAATATTTATATATGATTAAAAGTTATCTTTAGTTGTTTACCAATGAAATGGAAAAATATGAAGGATATATTATCACTTAGGGTTTTAGGGTAAATTATGGTAAATTAGTGCTTTTATATCCTTAAAGTTATAGTTTTAAGGTTTTTATTACTTCCGAGTACAATTTCTAATGTTTTTACACATTTAGGTTTTAATATATTCGTACGCGATTAAGTCTTTGATTATTATTTTAAAGTTTTGATGAGGTTCGAGGTTAACTTTTGTAGTTACATATACTTGAGGTTTTAGGGTCTTCGTATGTGATTAGAGGTTTAATTGATAATTTAAGGTTTTTTTATATTCGCTTTAGGTTTTAAATTGAGATTTTAATTGATTTTAAATTTTACTGGCTCTATTGACTTCAGGAAATTATCTACAGTTTGGGCATTTCATTCTATACTTAAAAAGCTAGATTCGTGGGATTTACAATAAATAAGTTCTAAATCAATTTCCCTAGTTAGCTCTTAGGGTACTAGACCCTTCTAAAACTTACTCTAATGTCTCAATCAACTCTTAGAGCATCTTCTCTCTCCTTTGCCTTTCACTAAATCCCCAATGGATCAAGCTTAAGACAGTTAGCTAATTGTAATGCTTGTTAAGGAAAATTCATCTCCAAGGCAAAAATTGTGTCTCTTTTTTATCTTTATGTTAAAATTTTACTCAAACTTTACTACAAAGAGGAGTAGTTGTAAACACCCCCTTTTTGCCCCTTTAATTTAAGAACATATTTTTTTTTTAAGGAGAAAAGGGTCTTATTTAAAAAGCATAAAAAAATGAGAAATACAAAAGAATACAAAAAAATTGAAAATTTAGAAAAAGCATAAAAAATAAGAAATACATAAAAATACAAAAAAATTTAGGAAAATAGAAGTCTCGAGTTAATCTTAGGGAGTCATTTTAGAATCCAAGTACAAATAGGTAATTAAGCATTTTTAAGTATTGTTTGGGGATATTAAATCTCCTTAAAAATTTTAATTTTTAGTCCTTGTTTGGGCTTAAATTAGTTTTTGATTTAAGGCCCATAAAATCATTAAATAGTGTTTGTATTTGAAAATTAAACTTCAACATATATTAGATATTAGAGGTTATTACTTTAGGGTTTAATTTTTGGATTTAGTTTTAGTGTAGTTTTTATTTATTTATTTATTTAACAAAAAAAAAAAGGAAAAGTAAGTTGGACCAAGTACAAGACATGGTCCGCTTAAGGAGCAAATATGGTTGAAGGCCTTAAAAGTGGATCGAGTCCATGCAAGCAGGCACGAGAAGCACCTACATTTTTATTTCAATAGCGTACGTATACTACGTAAGTGCCAAGGGTACGTCCCATACATGTAGGCGTTGTCCTATTCCTCCTCCTTATCTTTTTTCTTTCATTCCCCCGATTCTTAGCTCTTTCTTTCCTCTTTCGGTAAGCTAATTTAAGGTTATTTTAACCTATTTTTTCTATATAATTTCATCAAATTAATGATGAAATCGTATAGATTATACGACGTACTACCTATGAGACTCAAAATTCGTCTAAATTCATTCAAAATCAAAGATTAAATTGGCTCTAAAAAGTGGAAAAAACTCAAAATCCAATATCATTATTCATGATTGATTCGACCATAGGTGACAGTAGGAATCGGGCTATTAGGCTTTTAACCCGTAGTCGAGTCTAAGGACTAAAGGGACTAATGATGTGAATCCTCCTACTTTAGCCAACTCTTGCCAAGGTCAAGTTACTCCTAATTGCTTATCAACTCTCTATGCCATGTTAAATGATTACCCATCTTTCGGCAATTATATGCCGAATGGAAGAATGCCTTGATAACAACTAAACTCCGTGCACCTGCTCAGTCTTGTCTGACCCTATCCTTTACGCGATAACATTATTACCAGAAGGTCGAGAGATCCCATGTATCAGCCACTCTTGTCCGAATGAGTCCACACTTACTCGACACCCCTGCTTAGCCCCCAACCAACTTGTACTTCTTTGTCTATATCATCAAACAACACCACTAATACATTGCTACTACGCATCCAAGACCACTTATAGAATTTGCTACTATAATAATTACTTTTCTATAAATATTCATTTTTATCCTTTATATACTTGTGCATTACTTATTTGGGACAATACACTTTTTGTCTTTTCCTTTTTAGATAGGTTGTATTAAATTCTCAAGAATAAATACCCCTTATACATATATCCATAGAGGATCAAATTATCATTAATATACTGATAGTTTCCTTTCATAAACATTATTTGTTTACTCTCATTTCACTCTTATCTTAACTCTTAAGCAAAGTTAAGTAGTGAGTAACCTTATCGGGGACCAACTCGTACATCATATCAAGCTATGCCATAGGTCCTTAGAAGTTCCATTAGTGTGTTATATCCTTTAGAGCTGTTCGTGGGTTTTACTTGCTTTTCCCTTATTTTTTTCCATCTCGGGTGTTTCTTTTCACCCTTTTTTCAAGTTTTCGGCAAGTTTGGACCCATCCTCGTGACTTGCCTTATCTGTTCTTGGCTTCGATCTGCATCAGGCGATCCTTTTCAAACTCGACTAAGCTTCACTTAGTATAAATAAAGCTCCCTTTCTCTCTCCAAGCATCAGCAACACTCAAGGCACATCCAATCCATCCCAATTTTAATTTTCTCTCTCTAAGCTCAAAACTCACGTGACCTACTTTCTCTGTCTAAAACTACTACTCTCCGATGGTTTTTAAACAAAACCAATCTTACTTTAAGCTTCCTTACATTTGAAAACCCCACAACCCATTCTTCATTTCCTTTAATTAATCATTAATCAAGCTCTTTAACCACTCTCTCTCCTTCTAGCTTCATCGATTCTTTACTAAAAATCACCACCATCGCTCTTTGGACAAAAATAACACCATGGTTGGACTCACTACCTTGGAAAACTTAGGACCTAACCTTTCTTTGAAATATAGCTACCATAATGCAAACTACCACCAAACTTATTTTCATCAATGAGTTTGTCATGAAAGTGGCCTTCTCCATTTGAAATCCCCATCGAATCACCCTAAAGTGAGCTAGTTCAACTGTTGCACATCACCAACTTATATAATTCAACCTACTGACCTAACTTGTAATCGACCTAATCCGATCACTACTCCATCTTGCGTATTATTCTGATCCGATCCTATTGCATTGTTTTTTTTTTTTCATATTGTATTGCCCATTTGTTTTTTCTTTTTTTTTTCAATTTGTTCTATTATAATAAAAACTTGTAATTAAAAAAATGAAAAAAAAAAGAGAAAAGAGAAAAAAAGAAGAAAAAGAAAAAAGAAAAAAAAAAAGAAGAAAGAGGAAGAAAGGTTTTGCTATTTTTATTTTTCCTTTTGTTTGTGTTTTAGTCAAATTAAAAATAAAATAATAAAAATAAAAAATATATATAATAAATAAATTTCATCACTTAGAAAAACCTTTTTTTTTTCAAATAATAAAAAATAAATGAATCCTTCTAAAGTTAGGGCCTCTTTAGAATTATTTTTAAATAAAATTGTTGAAATTAAGACCCTTTAGAATTTTTTTCAAGTAAAATTAAATCAAATTAAAACTTAAACCCAATTATTTTTCGAAACTGTTGAGCGCTATATTGATTTCCTTAATTTAACATATATCAAACCTAGCCTGCTTAATATAAATTACTCGACATTAAACTAAAGAAAAGAAAATGTTATTTTAAAAAAAAAAATAGAGTAACCAACAGGTTCAACTAATAAAAATAAAATTAGGGTTTTCAGGAAAACCCTAATTTGATCACTAATCTGCGAATATTCTAAAAAAATTAATTTAAAAAAAATAAACTAGAAAATCAGGTTTGGGGGGTTAACCTATTAAAACTAAGTTACCATGTGAATATTAAAGAAAAAATCAACAGGCTTTATTTTTATAATTTTTCTAAAAATATTAAAAATATACTTAAGTTCATAAAATGTAACTAAAAATTATTTTTTATTATTTTTTATTACAAATTTCTAAGAAAAGGGGAAAAAAGTTTTTTTTTTTATTTTTTAACTGTTGCCCCGAAGGTGCTTACACACCCACTAATCGGAATCACACTCACTAATCGGAATCAAACCAACCGTAGTTTTTTTCACAAAATATTCAATAGGTGGGTTATTTTTATTTTAAAAAAAATAAGCCAAGTTAACGTTTTTATCAATTTATTATTTGAAGAAAAAACCCTAAAAAATATAATTTTCCTAAATTAAACAAAAACCCTAATTAACTATCATTTCCTTAAAAAAAACGCAATTTAGATTTTGTTTATATTTTCCAAAACCACTAAGTGTCAAAAATATATTTTTATTAAAAAATGATTTTAAAAAAAACGTAATTTAACTAAAAATATGCAAGAAAATAAATAAAAACCAAAAACCTGCACTTAAACACAAATAAATTAATAAAAAGAAAAAAACAATTAATAAAAATTGACGAAATAAATAAAAATAAGATAAAATAATAAAAAAAATTATTGAAAATTTACCTAGATCAAGTTACGTCGATGTTAAGCGGTAATGGGCGACAGCTAGACATCCACTAGGCGATATTGGGCAATGACTAGACGTGTGCTAGGCAAACGAAGGCAAGAGTTGGGTGTGTACGGGCGAGAGTTAGGTGAGTGTTGAGCTTACAAGGAGAGTGAAGGCAAGAGTTGGGCGTACACGGGCGAGCGAAGGTGACAACTGTGCATGTGCGGGCAAGCGAGGGTGGTAGCTGGGCGTGTACGGGCAAGCGAGGGCGACAGTTGGGCGTACATGAGCGAGCGAGGGCGATAGCTGGGCATACACTAGCGAGCGAGGGCAACTGTTGGGTGTATGCGAGCAAGCGAAGGTAATGCTATAGGTAAGCATTTGGGCATGTGCAAAGGCGGTAGACCTAGGCGACAGCGGCGTAAGCGATAGGAGATAGAGTGGCGTAGGCAATGGGCGATAGTAGGTGGTACTGGATAATAGCAAGGACAACAGTGGGTGATGGTACAGGCAATGCTGCGAGCGGTGGCTTTGGTGACAGCAGTGTAAGCGATGATCTGGTGGCTGTGCAACTTACAGTAGCGCTAGGGTAGTGATGTAGTCATTATACAGTGCTGGTGTGGTATTTTTGCAATAATGGTGGATAGGGTAGCACGTGGGGTATGCATTGTGTTTTTTAGTAGGAATGTGATTAAAAAAAATAAACCTTTTTCAAATCCTTAGCTAATGTGTTATTTATAAGCTCAAAATTGAATCTCTTTTATCGAAGATACGAAAGATTTGATTGTAATTCTTCCAAGATTTACCCTAACTTCTAAAAACTCTAATTAGCTTAGGCTTTTCTTTCTAGGCTCGACCTGATCTAATTTAGCCCAATAATTCTCTAATCCAATTTAAGTCCTTGAATTAGACAAATTAATTAATTCAGTCCATCTCGCTACTTGATCTAACAACTCAACTTACTCCAACTTGACACAACTCGACTCATGACTCAACTTGCTATGACCTAACCTAATTTTCTTCTTTCTTTTATTTTATTTTTTCATTTTTATTTTATTTTTAATTTTAAATTTTTTATAGTATTTTTTATTATTTATTTTTATTTTATTTTATTTTTTATTAACCTGGCTCAATTAATTTAAAAAAATCAATAAAAATGAGGTATCTACAACTACCCCTCTTTATAGTAAAGTTTGATTAGAACTCTACTACAAAGACAAAAGAGATACCAATTTTTGCTAAACCTTACTTTAAACCGATCAACTAAGCTGTGTTTTATTTTAATGAAGGATATCAACTTGAAAGGTCGATGTAAAAAATAAATAGCCCATCTTGAAAGGACGAGGCAAATGAATGCCTATCTTGAAAGAACAGAACAAGAGGTCGAAGGGCCTATCTTAGAAGAATAGGGCTTAATGGTGTCTATCTTATAAGGATAGAGCAAAAATTTCAAGGGGGCCTATCTTGGAAGGATAGGGTAAAAATCTTAAGGAGACTTATCTTGAAAGGATATGGTAAGAAGCATTAGAGGTAAAATTAACTTATTTTGGTTTGGCAGATAATTCGAAAAGGATAAATCTCTTTAAGATTTCAAAAAACTTGTTTTGGTTTGATGGATGATCCAAAAGGATAGATCTCTTCGAGATTTAAAAAAAAAAACTTATTTTGGTTTGGTAAATAATCCGAAGAAGATAAATCTCTTTGAGATTCCTTTTGGTTTGTGATTTGAAGAGGATAGATCTATTCAAAAACTTATTTCACTTTGGTGACTTAAAGAAGATAGATATCTTCGAGATTCTTGCTTTATTTAGTTGGTGGATAACCCAAAAAGGATAGATCTCTTCGAGATTAGTTTTGGTTGATCCAAAGAGGATAGATCTCTTCGAGATTTGTTTTGATTGATTCGAGGAGGATAGATCTCTTTGAGATTGGTTTTGGCTGATCCGAAGAGAATAGATATCTTCGAGATTTGTTTTGATTTCAAAAGCTAACTTAATTCTTCCAAATATCTCTTTCCAAATACTTTTTAAGATTATTTTTCCTAGGACTAAAGAATTTCTTAAATAGCACCTGATTGGCATGCTTGCATCGACTTCCAATATTCACTTATTCAATCAGCAGAATTTCATTAAATGACTGTATTTTTTCTCCTTTCTTCTTTTTCTTTTTTTTTTTTTCTCTTTTTCTAAAATCTCCTAAACTTTTGAGTCTTGTAATTGGATTATGCTCATGATTTGAATTTGCTTTGTTCAACACTAAATTTCAATTTCCACTCTTCATGACTTCCGAACGACAAATCTCTTTTCGAAAGAAACAAAATTAAATTATTAAGAACATTCGATTTCATGTCATTTGGTGATTTAGATTTATTGGTAAGGGTTTGGTATTTAAATTTATGAGGCTAGAAAAACATGATACTTAAGGGTTTATTGGTGAAGTATTTGTTGGGTAATGATCGTCTGAATTCGAAAACATTCATGAATATCAACTTTACTTGTAAATAATGAAAGATTAACCATAAACTTATTCAAGAAAAATTGAAATCTTATTGAACTCAGTTTTCATGGATAATACAACTTAACTACATTTGAATTCACCAGTCCCCTTAATTTCGAGCCATCTATCTTTGTCAACACTAATACACCTCCTGATAATACCATTTTCAACACATAAGGGCCTTCATAATTTAGAGCAAACTTGCCCTTAAGGTCTTTTGCATTCAGTAACACTTTTTTCAACACTAAGTCTCCCTCTTTGAAGTACTTCAGGCGTACTTTCTTATTAAAAGCTCGGATCATTCGCTATTAGTAGCATTAATAGTAACGTATCACTGTAAGTCTTTGCTCATCTAGGAGATTCAAATGCTCTATTCTCTTCTTTACCCACTCTACTTCATCGAGTTGAGTTTCTACCAATACTCGGGACAAAGGTATTTCCACTTCCACTGGTAGTACCGCTTCAATTTTGTACACTAACGAATATAGTATTGCACCAATAGAGGTTCTCACTTGGGTTCTGTAAGCCATGAAGGTAAAGGGAAGCATCTTATGCCAATCTTTATAATTGATCGACATCTTTTCAATGATTCTTTTGATGTTCTTATTTGCAGCTTTAACTGCCCCATTAATTTGAGGTCAATATGGAGTTGAATTTCTATGATTGATCTTGAATTGGCTATACACTTCATCTATTAACTATTATTCAAATTCGTCCCGTTGCCTATAATAATAGACTCGGGTGTCCGTATCTTGAAATAATATCTCTTTTCAAGATTTTGACCACTATTCCTTTAGTCACCGTAGCATACAACACCGCTTCTACCAATTTGGTAAAATAGTTGATCGCAACTAAAATGAATTTATGCCCATTTGAAGTTGTTGACAAAATTGGACTGATCATATCAATTCTCCACATCAAGAAAGGCCAAGGAGCTAATAACACATGTAATTCTTAGGGATGGGTGTTGATTTTATTAGCATATATCCAATATAAGTGATAGTACCTCACGTGCTTGATATAATTTGATTCTCTCATCATCCAAAAATACCCTATTCTCATGATCTTTCTGGCTAGCATATATCCATTCATATGAGGACCACAAACTCCTTCATACACTTCTTTCATCAATTTCTCCGCTTCTTCTTCATCCATACACCTTAGTAATGTTGCATCTGGTAATCTTTTATACAACATAGCTCCATTTAATAAGAAATAAGTAGCCAATCTTCTTAAAGTCTTTCTATCTTTTCGATTAGCATCTTTAGGAAATTCCCTCATTTAAAGTAACTTCTTGATGTCATAACACCAAGGTTCTTTTGATTCCTTTTCTTCAACTACAAGGCAAAAAGCCAGTTTTTCTGCCACTTCAATCTTCAAGGGCTAAATTTCTATTCTATCTATGACTTTCACCATTGACGTTAATTTAGCCAGTGTATCAGTAAACTGATTATAGATCCTTGGAAAGTAAGTGAATGAAATCTCTTAGAATTTTTCAATTAACTTGCTTAAATGTTTGTGGTAAGTATCAATTTCTCGTCCTTCGTCTTATATTCTCCCAAGATCTAAAGAATTATAAGGGAAGAATCTCTGTACACTTTTAATTCTTATATTATCATATCTAGCACCATTTTGAGCCCCAAAATGCAAGCTTCATATTCTACTATGTTTTTGGTATATGGAAATGTTAATCTTGCTACCACGGGGAAATGATTACCTCCAAGAGATACTAATATTGCTCCTATCCCACAGTCAAATATGTTGGCTACTCTATCAAAATACATTTTCCATCCCAACTTCTCACTACTCAATTTGTTTGCCATCATCACATTTTCATTAGGAAATTGTGCTTCTAAACCCTTATCCTCATCTTCTAATGGGTATTTTGCCAATTGATCAGCCACTGCCTACCCCTTGATTGAACTCTAACTTATGTACTTGCTATCAAACCCGAAAAGTAGCATCTACCACTTTGATATTCTCTTAATCAACGCCAGCTTTTCTACTAAATACCTCAATGGGTCATGTTTTATTAACAATTCTATTGAATAATGGAGAGTGTACTACTTAAGCCTATACATCACCTATACTAGGGTACAACACGTTCTTTCCACTTCTAAGTATTTTTGCTTTCCTTCTGTAAACTTCTTGCTTAAATAATATATAGGATGCTCTTTTCTCCCCATTCATCTTTTCGTCCCAGTACACATCCCATCAATTCTAGAAGGATTGTTAAGTAAAGGATCAAGGGCTGTCCTGGTGTAAGAGTAACTAATACTAGAGGATTCATGAGATATTCTTTGATATCAGCAAATGCTTGCTCTCACTCTTTATCCCATTCGATGGTTGTGTTCTTCCTCAAAAGTTTAAATAACAACTTACATCTATCAATTAGCTGTAATATGAACCGAGCAATGTAATTCAATCTTCCTAGTAGTCTCTGAACTTCTTTGACAGTCTTTGGTACAAGCATGTTCACAATTGCCTTAACTTTATCTGGGTCTACTTTGATCCCTTTTCTATTGACTACAAAACCTAACAATTTGCTCGAAGTTAATCTAAAGGTACACTTTTCTAGATTCAGCTTCAGTTGAAATTTCGTCAATCGTTGAAATAACTTTCATAAAATATTCATATGATTTTCATCTTCTTTGGATTTGGCAATCATATCATCCACATAAACCTCAATTTCTTGATGCATCATGTTATGGAACAAAGCTACCATAATGTACTAATAAGTTGCCCCAGCATTCTTTAACCTAAAAGGTATCACGTGATAACAAAATGTCCCCCAAGTGATAATGAAAGTTGTTTTGATTTTATCTTCTTCTACCACTTTAATTTGATTATACCCAGAGAAACCACCCATAAATGAGAAAATATGGTTCCCGGCTATGTTATCCACCAATATGTCAATATGTGGCAAAGAAAAGTTATCCTTTGGTGTCACCTGGTTTAAATCATGAAAATCTACACAAACCCTAATCGTCCCATTTTTCTTCAATACTGGCACCATATTGGCTACTCATTCGGGGTAATGCAATACTTATATGAACCAGACTTCTAATAACTTCTTCACTTTTTTATTTTGAGGGGTATATCTTGTCACGAACTGAGGACGGCCTAGTCATGGCAGACGCCGTATACTGTATGAAGAACCCTTGATTGGTTACCCTTCCAATCAAAAACTCTTCATACAATACACAAGGCTCTACAACTACTAGTTCCCAAGTACATCCAGATTCACATGATATCATCACACAATATATTTATATAAAAGTTAAGCTCAAAAGTTTACATTACATAGTATTTAAGTATGTCTAAGTCCATACTAATAAGGTAAACATAAGTTAAACATAAGTACATGCGGAATAATCTACATAAACTGTTTTCCTCTCATCCCACAGAACACCTTGCTCTTGCCCAAGTCCCCAGGCTAACCTGTGGCATCCCTCGTCCTGTCTCTACGAACAGGCTATCCTGCAACAAAAGTCTAAAGGGGTATAAGCCTAAGCTTAGTGAGCAAAACCCTCAGCCACACAACAAGCAAGTTATAAACACATTATAGCCACGCATATGAATGAATGATCAAACAGAATGCCAAATAATACGTATACTTAACTAGTTCATATACGCAACTCGGATTTAACACCCTCCGAAGTCAGGGTTGGAGTTTACACGGCACCAATCAGATCCGGGTATTACACTAGAACTTACTTTACTACGGAACTCCATGTTCCGTACTTATATCAAATAACTCTTTTATTTTCAGAAAACACAAGTTCTAGTATAATTGTGAGTGGGCCCCCGCAGTCCACACTCACCCCTAAACGGAGGTCTCTGGACTCGACCCTTAGCCAGGCGGTTGGCGCCTCCAACGCCTAGTGTTCCCGTGGGCCAGGGTAAGGTCATTTTGTACGAGTGCACCGTACATAACCAAATAATTTAATAATATCAACCCCCGAATGGCTTCTCTTTACCTCCATGTGATGTGACGGCCAGAATAGTATCCATGCTATGCATGTTCCAGTTTTTTTTTATAGCCGAGTATAAGTTAGTTCAAATTATGCTGTAACCATCCATTAATACACTCAATCATTTTCTATACTACTATGCAACAAACAAGGCATTCTCTGAATTTAAGGTAAATTCACAACTCAACAATCAATTACATACATAAGCATATCCCGAACCCCACACAGCAGTTAATTAACAATAATATTTAAGTCCACTATCTACAATCACAATCAAGCATGGAATCACAGGGTAAATACTCACTCGGCGATAGCGGTTCGCCCTAATCGTAGTAATCGATCGGGAGGTCCTCGCTCACCTCAGAGTCACCTGATCATTATGTGATAACAATACTAATAAGTGTTTGAATTAACTATTAATTTTAAACAACTAAGTACCTAGTTCTACTTAAAGCACTATTAAATTTTTACCCGGTAAGATTTAATTTCAATCGTATGTAACTTTTCCGTTTTAGTTTTGATATTTATGAATTTATAATCGATTTTCATCGTTTCTGAACATATTTTCACATGGTAATATCTATTTTGGATATTAAGACCCCTATTTTATGTTATGAGCTAAATTTATAGAAAGTTTTAGTTATGACCACTTAAATACTTTTATTACTTATGTTTATATCTTTTATTCCTTAAAATCTTCTAATGAAAGAATTTACTTTGCTATTACTAATTCTTATAGTGAATTAGGTATAATCTAATTTAGTAAGTGTATTAGGTTTTACTAATTTAGTTACCTAATCACTTACATTTTTCTTAGTTTTCTTATTTTCTAATTTTATGCTTATGTCATCGCTTACATCATCACTTACTTATGTCATTGCTTATGTCATCACTTGCTTATGTCATGGCTTATGTCATCATGTGCTTATGTCATCCTTTACCTCATCATATGCTTACATAAGCCTTCCATCATGCTTATGTTATATACATATGTATTATGTACATATTATCCCTTTTACTTATACTTATGTACATATACCTTATACATACTTATACTCATACCTATACTAAGGTTTATACCGTATTTCTACATGTATACATACTCGTATACCTATACGGTGGAATAAGTATTTTACACTAAAATTTCGTATGCCTACATTTGTCCTTAAGAAAAGTCCTCTAATTCCATATTTTTGTGTTCTTATGTACATATTTAGTGTAGTATAGATATGTTTAGTAAGATTTGATCTTAATTTAGGTTATGTACATGTTATATACTCATGTACAAAGGTTGTTCTACTTATACTTTCTTGGTATTTCCTTATGTAGGCATACATAGAAGCATATCCACATGTCTTTCTTTCTTCTCTTTCAAACTTCAAACTTCTACACATAAAGAAGGAAACTTTGTTTCCTCTTCTTCAAGACAAACCTAACCATATCACTACTTATCTAATCTACCTAATTAACTAACTAATGACTAATAAAAGGTAAGATAAAGCACTTAAAAACATACCTTTTATGATGTTGAAATGGAGGAGACAAAAGGGGAGAAATGAAAGGGAAAGAAGGGGAGGGAACTCACGGCATGAAAGAGAGATTTTTGTTTTGTTTCTTTTGTTTGTTTTTCTTAATGAAAAGTAACATGTGGTGGGGTTAAGAAGAAGATATGTGGACGGCAACAAGAGGAAAAGAGAGAAAAAGAAAAATCAAAAAGAAAAGAAAAGGATGGCATCATTACATAAGAGATATTTTCCTTATCTCTTAACATATGTTGACTTTTCAAAATGTTGACTTTAGTCAACATGTGTTGACTTGGTCAACATTTAAAATTTGGTCAACATGTATTATCTTAGTCAACATTCCTTAAGTATGTGTAATTTTGTGCACATAATGTAGTAATTAAGGGAAATTAAGGGGGAAATGAAGAAAATGAGAAGAATTGAGGTATATGATGCATTGATGTATAAATGTGGTTGATGAGATCTTACTTTAGGTCTTTAGAGTCCATATATCTCATTTGATAAATAACTTTGGATAACAAGTGTAAAAAAATACTAATTTGAGTCTTAAAGTTCACTATATGTAACTTAATCTTCAACTATAACCCTAATCCTAAGTAAGACCATCTTAATCATATATTTAAGGAATAAATATAATCTATGACCCATTATCTTAGTTCCTAATGGATTATTTAAGAATTTGAATCATATAAGCAAAAATGTGGGTTATCTCTAACCATTTACTAATGATTTTGCAAAATATAAGCATTATATTTTCAATTAGGGTTTTAGGGTATATCATGATGGATTGGTGTACATATGTCCTTAATGAAATCATTTTTAAGGTTTTTATTACTTTCGAATTGAATCTTTAGCTTTTAGAAACATTTAGGGTCGAAAAATTCTTTACGCGATTAATTAAGTCTTTTAGGGTTTTCACTTTAATTAGCCTTGTCGACTCCTATATTGTCTACTATAGTTGAATCTATCTCAAAAACTAGATCGAAACTTTCAGGGGTTTACATATCTGGCCTAAATCGTCTAAGCTTTTGTCTTTTAAGTTTTATTTCCTCCCTAGTTGGCAACTTGTAAACCATAATAGATGAGTCTAAACCAGGTATATCTTCATAAGACCAAGCGAATATGTCTAAGTATTTTGATAGCAATCATGACAACTCCTGTTTCTAATTATCCATTAAATTATCACAAATTTTCAAGTTTCATTGATTTTCCCCCGTCTCCAAATTAATCACAACCATTGGTTCATTAATAATCACTCTTCCCTATTCATGTTGACGTCAACTCTCTTGAATTTTGTTTAGATTCTCAATATCATCTCCGATGTCTAACCTAGTAGGGTCGAAGGTAATATTGGTACTTTCATCATTTATATGTGTAAGATATCCATTATATTTATCATTTTTATCGGATTTGAAGAATAAAGAAAAAAAAAAAGAAAAAGGCAACGAATAAATAATAAAGAAGAATCGATATAAAGAAAGGAATGAACTTTATTGAATAAATGAATCGAAATTGTCTGAAAGAAAAGGCCTAACTAATCGGATTAACTATCGAAATTGAATTATCTTAATTAATCTAATTGTACGTTTCTAAAGAGACCTATTAACAGAAATGGAAAACCAGTTGCTTAAGGAAACTAGTACGTCGATATCTTCTCTCTCATTAGGATTGATGCTGCATTGTTGAACTAAGGCCTTAGATAGACTAGCTTCTTCAGGTTCTTGAACACCAACTAGTGCTACGAATGTTTGGCAAATGTCTGGAAATTCCATGTGAGTATGGTATAACTGATCTCCTTTCTTGCTTTTGATTTTAGTCTTCATTTCTTGAATCTCCTCTTTAGTGGGCTCATATCTAAGCCCAAACGTTCCAATCTGCTGCTTAGGCTATGTCTAACAATCCCGTGCCCCCTGTCTTGCTTCTTCGATCACACTAACTTCGTCGAAATTTGCAACCCTGGCTCTTCCAATTCTTCATCCCCTACATAGGGAATAGTTGTCTCTCTGTAAACCTCGTAGTCTTGCTCCTCGAGAATAGGAACCAACTGCTCGTTGGCTATGACTTTCACTTTCTAATGTAGATTGGACACAATTGCCCCTACTGAATGAATCCACAGTCTTCCTAATAGAAGATTAAAAGTTCACGGGATGTCAAGAACTTGGAAGGGAATAGTAAATATTTGTGGGCCAATCTTGACTTGCAACCTAATTTCTCCAATTATCTTCCTTTTTTATTCATCAAAAGCTCTTATTGAAATCAAGTTAGGCTTTATCTCTATTACATCGACTCCGAGTAAATTTAATGTCGCCAAAGGACATACATTCAGTAATGACCCATTATCTATTAGAACTCAAGCAACCGCTTTTTCTACACACTTAACCACTACGAAGAGGGGCTTCGTGTATTGGTCTCCTTCTTTACCTAGCTTATCTAGTGAGAATGAAATCTGATCCATCGCAAATATCGAGTTTACCACCAGCCTCAATTTTTCTGTAGAAATCCCTTCAGGTACTTTAACCTCCTTCAAAATTTTGATTAATGCTTCCCAATGAGTATCTGATGACAATAGCAGGCCCATCAAGGAGATTTAGGCCGCTACTTTAGCTAACTGGTCTATTATCTTATATTTACTAGCCTTCACTATCTTCTTGATAACAATCTGATTTTTATCATCTGTATCTTCAAAAGTCTTTTGAGAAGCCTCTTCTACAGCAGTCTTCCTTTTAGCCTCCTCATTTTGATCATAAACTCATCCCGAGCGTGTAAGTCCACCAACCATAAATGATGAGGCTCTAGTTGTTTGATTTACCACTTGGTAATCCAAGGGTGTTGCTTTATAATTTTTTGAGGCTATTGGGACATTGAAAGCAATCTTCTTAGGCCTTCCCAATTTCGCAACTTTCTTAGTGTTTCCATCATATTCAAAAACCAACAGCTTGAACTCATCTCCAATCATTCCAACTATCTTAGCCGCCTTTTTAGCTTCTACAATAAATTTGTCTTCTTCCTCAAATTCTGGACCTCATCTAATAGGTAGGGCATCAGCATATGTGGCGGGTGAACTGGTGTAATCTACTAGATACTCAAAGTTCCTTATCAATTCTCCTAGGGTGTCAACCATCAAATCTCCAGCTTCATATCTTTTCCTAAGCTCCTTCTAAGAACTTCTCTTTCATGGTTTTGGAATCATCATAACCATGATATTAGCTTTCTTTATCTTCCCATCCCTTAGCAATCGATATATTACTGGTCTAATTCGAGTTCTATCCCTAAGATTCATATTCTATAAGTACTTAGTTTTCCTCAGATTCCAAGCTATCTCTTCAATAGTGATAGGAAGACTGTCTAGATCTGTAAACTCTACAAATTTAGCTTTCTAAGTATAGAAACAAACGTCCAAATTGTAGATGATTTCCCGAACTTAAAAGAGCCAGTGAGATTTAAAACCGATTAAAATCTCAATCCAAAACCTAAAGTGGACACGAAAAACCTTAAATCATCAATTGAACCCTTAACCACATATGAAGACCCTAAAACCTCGAACCTCATCAAAACTTTAAGATGACAATCGAAAATTTAATCGCGTAAGAATATATGAAACCCTAAATGTGTAAAAAAGATTAGAGATTGTGCCCTAAAGTAATAAAAATCCTAAAACTATAACTTTAAGGATATAAAAGCACTAATTCACCATGATATACCCTAAAACCCTAATTGATAATATAATGCTCATATTTTGCCAAATCATTAGTAAAAGGTTGGAGATGACCCTCATTCATGCTTATATGATTCGAATCCTCAAGTAATCCATTAGAAACTAAGATAATGAGTCATAGATTATATTTATCCCTTAAGTATGTGATTAAAATAGTCTCACTTAGAGTTAGGGTTATAGTTGAAGATTAGGTTACATGTAGTGAACTTTAATACTCAAATTAGTATTTTTTTGTACTTGTTATCCAAAGTAGTTTATCAAATGAGATATATAAGCTATAAAGACCTAAAGTAAGACCTCATCAATTATGTTTACTAATCAATTCATCATATACCTCATTTCTTCTCATTTCCTTCATTTTTCCCCTAATTTCCCTTAATTACTACATTAAGTGCACAAAATTACACATACTTAAGGAAAGTTGACTAAGTCAACACATGTTGACCAAAGTCCAAGGGTTGACCAAGTCAACACATGTTGACTAAAGTCAACACATGTTGACTAAAGTCAACATTTTGAAAAGTCAACAAAAGACTATAAGATAAGGAAAATATCTACTCCTTGATGATGGCTTCTCTTATCTTTTCTTTTGATTTTTCTCTTCTCTTTCTCCTCAATTGTTGCCGTGCACTTATTCTTCAACTTGACCCCACCATTTGTTCTCTTTTATTATGACAACAAAACAAAAGAAATAAACCAAAAATCCTCCTCCATTGCCCTGAGCTTCCATCTTCCATTTTACCTTCAACATCTTCCTTTTTGTCTCCTTAATTCCAACATAACCAAAGGTATGTATCTAAGTTACTTTATCTTGTTTTATCTTCTTCATTAGTTAGTTAATTAGGTAGATTAGATAAGTAATTATGTGTTTAGTGTTGTCTTGAAGAAGAGGAAACAAAGTTCCCATCTTTAAGTGTAGGAATTAGGAATTATGAAGAAGAAGAAAGGAAGACATGAGTATATGCTCATAAGTATGTGCACATAAGGGAATACTAAAAGAACACAAGTATGTGAACCTTTGTACATGAGTATTTATCATGTACATAACCTAAATTAAGACCATATTTAACTATACATACCTATGCTACACTAAATACATACATAAAAACACAAAAGGATGAGATTAGGAAGCTTTTCTTAAGGAAAAGATTAGGCATATGAATTTGTGTATAAAAATACGTATCTAACCGTATAGGTATATAAGTATGTATACATGTATAAATACGGTATAAGTCTAAGTAGATGTATAAGTATATATATGTATAAGGTATATGTATATAAGTATAAGGGAAGAAGTAAAATGTACATAAGCCATGTACATATGACATAAGCATGAAGAGAGGCTTATGTAATCACATAATGAGGTAAGTGATGAGGTAAGCACATGATGACATAAGCCATGACATAAGTAAATGATGATGTAAGCGATGACATAACCGTAGGTTTAGAAAATGAGAAAATAAGAAGAGTGTATAATAATTAGGTACTTAACTTAGTAAACCCTAAGACACTTTCTAAATTGGATTATACTTAATTAAGTACGTGAATTAGCAATAGCAAAGTAAAATCTTTTAGGCATAAGAATTTAAGGGTTAACTAAATCATTAAGTATAAACAAAAGATAAAAATATAAGTAATAAGAGTACTTAAGTTTTCATAGTTAAAAATTTCAATAAATTTAGCCCATATCATAAAACGCGGGTCTTAACATCCAAAACGGACATTACCGTGTGAATGTACGTCCGAAAACAATGAAAAACGACTATAAATTTGTAAATATTAAAAATAGAATGAAAAAGTTACGTACGATTAGCAATTAGGTTTAATCGAATAAAGACTAATAGTAATCTAAGTAGAATTAGGTAGATAGATATTTAGAACCATTAGTTGAGTCAACTACTTATTATCCTTATTATCTCGTAATAATCAAGTGATCCCGACGAGGGCGAGGAGATCCCGACGAGGGCGAGGAGATCCCGACGAGGGCGAGGATCTCCCGATCGGTTCTTACAACTAGAACGAGACGTCATAGTCAAGTGAGTACTCCCGATGACTCCATACTTGTTTGTGCTTGTAGTTAGTGCACTAAAATTGAATACTAATAACTTTATGCATGGGGTTTCGGGATATGTGTATGCTTGATATTGATTGTTTGTTGTAAGAAATATTGTTAAATACGATGATTGATGATTTGATGGTTTGATGGTATGATTGATTTTTATATGAATTGGATGGTTTGCTGATATTGATTGATTGCTTTGTAAGTTGACCTAATTATATTTGGCTTATCTTGAATCAAAAGGGTCATGCATTATCCATGCATCGCATTACTTATTCCGACCGTCACTTCACGCGGTTGGTAATGAAGGGCCTTGGAGGGATGGATTCCCATATCATTTGATTAGTACCGTGCATGAGCATGGGTACAACAAGACCCTACCCTCGGCTCGCGGGTTCTATTGGCACCGGAGACACTAACCGTGGGTGGCTGGGGGTCGCGTCTAGAGACCATCGCTGTAGGGTGTGAGTGTGGACTGCGGGGGTTACCTCACCGCTAGGCTTGGGAGTTTGTGAACTACTGGATTTTTAGAAATGGAAATGTAGCTTTTGTGAAATACGAAATTCAAAGTTATGGGTAAAAACCCAAGTGTTAGAGCCCGGTCGTGATTGGTGCCGATGAATTAAAATCCGATATTATATGTAGTACCGATCAACTACATATATTGTTTGGCATACTACGTATGCATGCATTCATATGGTTATAACAATTTGTTTGATAACTTGTTTGTCAGCATGGTACGAGGGATAGCTCACTAAGCTCTTGTAGCTTATTCCTCAATAGTCTTTCTTTTGCAGGTTTACATACGATGGGATTGGGATAAGTATCGAGTGTTGAGTGCGATATGAAGATACATACATTAGTGTTAGAATTAGTTGAGATCTTTATAAATGATACATAAACACTCTTTGTAGAAAATATTCACATGTTAGAATTTAATATAATTTAAATTTTCCTACAATTTTATAATGCTGGTATATCTGTCTTATTATTTGGTAGGGGATACCAATTCTCTGCGGTTTTGAGGAACTGTGGGCTATCGGACATCCATAGTTATTTATAATTATATATTATGTCATGTTACAATAAATTAATTACTTGAACATCATTAATCTTAGTGATTTATTATTTAGAGTCTTGCAATCTCTTACTTACAAGACGGTTTTCATATCATAGGTGCACACATGTTATGGAAATTTTAGGTAATCCTACTAGGCCCCCTTTACAGTCCTGACAAGATCAATCTCCAGTTTAGAAATTTCAGTAGTGATCATATTGATCGAATTTCCATGATTCAGTAGAAAGTTGTTACTCACATTGGGAGTAAGAGTTTGAATAAAATCCAATTGAACCAATTTTACATCGATAAGATCTTGGATCTTATGTCTAAGTCTCTAACATTGGTCTATAGAATGCCCCACTTGCCCCAGATGATAATCACATTAAAGCTTTGGGTTATAATCCCTCAATCTTTATCCTTCCTTCGGTATTTCAAATGTTAAAAGGTTCTCCTTCATTAATCATGTGAGAACCTAGCTTAAAGGAATGGGGGTGTATATGAATTGTCTTCTTTGTGGGCGATTAGTCTAATTTGGATTTGGCGGGGGATTAGATCTTACCATCATGGCTATTAAGGCTGAAGGTCAAATAAGGTTGCCGATATTGACAACGTTTATGATGGCTTCTTTAGCCTTGTTGGAAAATCTCATAGGAGGTATCTTCTTCTCAATTGTTTTGGGATTAAGAAGCTTCCTAGTAGCAATAGCTTCCTCAATTCGGTACCCTAAGGCTACAATTTCTACAAAGTTAGAGGTAGGGTGTCCAACCAAATGTTGGTAATATGGGCTTTCAAGAGTATTAATGAAAGTGAAAGTCAAATCCTTCTCGGTTAAGGGTGGAGTCACCCTAGTTGCCATGCCCCTTCATCTCTAAGCATATTCTTTAAAGTTCTTATTGGTCTTCTTTTGTAGATTATTCATATCCTACATGGATAGGGCCACTTCAATATTGAACTTATATTGGTTATAGAAAGCCCGTGCTAACTTATCCCAAGTACAGATCTCATTTAAGTCCAGTTGGGCATACCAGGTTAAAGCAGGCCCAATCAAGCTGTCCTGAAAAGTCTGGACCATCACTTTGTTATACTTTATGTATCTCCCCATTTTCCTTATGTATAACCTAGTATGGAGCTTTGAGCAACCAATCCCATCATATTTCTCGAATTTCGATACTTTAAATCTTTTTGGGAAGTCATCGTCTTCATATGTCAGCAAATTAATCATCCCATCTGTTTAAACTTGTTAACCATTTTTAGGGTTTTCATCTTCTCGGTCAACTTCTACATAAACTTTAGGGGTCATTTCTGCATTTCGATTTGGGTTGACTTGAGATTATTGTCTGTCATTAAGAATCTCGATAACTTGAGTGAGAGCCTGAATCTGTTCAGCCATCTTGTTCATGTTTTCTTCTAAAGTTACTACTCTCAGGTCGGGCTCGGTTTGACTATTAGTTTGCAGATATTTTAAAAAAATTACTTTTTAGAAAATTAAACTATAAAACCAGGTTCAAGGGCTAACCTATTAAGACTAAGTCACCATATGAATATTAAAGAAAAACTTGATGAGCTTTATTTTTGTCATTTTTCTAAAAATATTAAGAATATACCTAAGTTCACAAGAAAAGGGGAATTTTTTTATTTTTTAATGGTTGCCTCGAACGTGCTTATGTATCCGCTAATCGAAATTAAACTAGTTGTTATATCTTTTATAAAATATTCAATGGGTAGGTTATTTTTATTTTAAAAAAAACGAACCAAGTTTACATTTTTATTAATTTATTATTTAAAAAAACCCTAAAAAATCTAATTTTTCTAAATTAAACAAAAACCCTAATTAACTATCCTTTCCCTTTTTAAAAAAATAAAACAAATTTAATTTTTTTTTATTTTTTCCAAAACCACTAAGTGTCGAAAATATATTTTTATTGAAAAATGATTTTTTTTAAAAAAAAATAGTTTAATTAAAAATTTGCAAGAAAATAAATAACAATAAAAAACTTACACTTAAACATAAATAAATTAATAAAGAGAAAAAAAAACATAACTAATTAATAAAAATTAATGAAATAAGTAAAATAATAATAAAAAAAATTTACTTGGATTGGGTCACGTTGGTGTTGGGCGGTGATGGGCGATAGATGGGCGTAGATTGGGTGACACTAAGTGTGTGCTGGGTGAGCGAAGGTAAGAGTTGAGCATGCGCGGGTGAGTGAAGGCAAGAGTTAGGTGAGCATTAGGTGTGCGTGTATGAGCGAAGGTAAGAGTCAGGCATGCGCGAGTAAGCGAAGGCGATAGCTAGGCGTACAAGGGTGAGTAAGGGCAACAATTGGGTATGTACGGGCGAGTGAGGGCAGTGATATGAGTAAGCATCTAGGCGTACGTGAGGGCGATGGACTTAGGTGATAGTGGCGTGACTGATGGGTGATGGAGTGGCATAGGCAATGGCCAACAATGGGTAGCACTAAGTGATAATAAGGGCAATAGTAGGTGATGGCATAAGTGGTGCTGTGTATGGTAGCTTTGGCAGCAGTGGCGTGAGCGATGATCTGGTGGTTGTGTGGCTTATGATGGGCGCTAGGGCAGTGATGTGGTGGTTATATAGTGGTGGTATGGTGTTTTTGCAATAGTGGCATGTAGGGTGTGTGTAGTGGCCTGTAGGGCTGATTAGCACGTGGGGTATGTGTAGTGGCATGTAGGGCTGATTGGTGATGCATAGGGTATGCGTTATATTTTTTAGTAAGAATGTGTTAAAAAAAAAAAAAACCTTTTTTGAATCCTTAGCCAACGCATTATTTATAAGCTCAAAATTAAATATCTCATATCGAAGATCCAAAAGATTTTATTGCAATTCTTTCGAAATTTATCCTAACTTTTAGAAACCCTAGTTAACGTAGGCTTTTCCTTCTAGGCCCAACCTGAACTAATTTAGCCTAATAATTCCCTAATCTGATTTAAGTCCTTAAATTAGACAAATTAATTAATTCAGCCCATCTCGCTACTTGATCCAACAACTTAACTTACTCCAACTTCATATGACTCAACTCATGACTCAACTTGCTATGACCTAACTTAATTTTCTTCTTTCTTTTTTTTTTCATTTTTCTTTTTCTTTTAATTTTTAATTTTTTATAGTATTTTTTAATTTTTTATTTTAATTTTAGTTTTTATTAACTTAGCTTAATTAATTGAAAAAAAATTGGCAAAAATAAGATATCTATGGAAACTAAAACAAACCAACACACCTAAAGTTTTAAAAAATGAACTATAAAAGTCTAATTTTGAATAGTGAGTACGTAAACACTTATAGGAAACTACAAAGCAACTTAAAATACAAAAAAAAAACATTATTTTTCCACTTTTTGTAAATAAACATTCAAGTTATCCTTTTTGTAGACTTAATTTTATTTGCATTTGAATTGATATTATTTTTTCTTCAATGGTATTATTAAAAAATAAACTTAATTTCAAAAAAGATAAAAGTGGCACCTGATTAGGGTTTAATAAAATAACCTCTTGATTCAAAATCTCTAGTTTCAAAATCTTTTCAAAAATTAGTTTTATCAAAAGACAATAGCTAAGTTATAATCAATTCATTTAATTGATTATAACTTAACTTTTTTTCCCAACTTTGGTCAAAGGGTAACTTCGAACACTTTTCAAAATAGAAAAACTAAGTTTTTTTAACTCTTAGTTGATGGTTAGTATTTAATGAGTTAGGGATTAATACTAATTGAGTTAAGAAAAATAATAAAAACCATAGAAATTCAAGCTTAACAACACCATTTGAAACTAGATTGTTATCTCCTTCTCTTCCCTCTCTTTTGGCCTAAAGAGGTTGATTTGCATTATCTTACTTATTTCTTCACCTTTGAGTAGGCCATTTAATATTCTTATCATCATGGGCAAGGAACTTGCTCAAATATCTTAGTTGGATAGTATCTTCAATTACGTTTTTGAGCTAAATACATTCGTCGGTGTTGTAGCCTTTGTTGCGATGAAAATCACAACACTTAGTCGAATTTCTACTTGATGGGTTTCCTTTCATTTACTCTAACCACTACAATACCCTTTAATTACGCATTTCCCTTAGTATATTTGAGATTGGGTGATTGAGAGGGATGTAAGTAGAATAGGTTCGAATGTGCGAACTCTTCTTCTTACCATTATTCCCCTTTGAAAACTAGTTGTTACATGCATTAAGTTATTCTTTCATGTTCTTCTTTTTATCATTTTTTTTATCTCCTCTACTCTAATTAGCCTCACACCGAGCTTTAAGATTGTCCTCCTACAAAATGTAAGAAGTGGCTTTAGCCTTGAACTCGGCGAGTGTCTTTGGCTTATTCTTTACTAGAGATTTGGAAAAATCTTTATGTGGCTTGACTCCATCGACCATTGCATTAAGGGGCAATGCTCATGTCTAACTATGGGATATGAACCATCTTGGCCGTAAATCGAGCTATATAATCTCTGATAGACTCATCGAACTTCTGTTTAATAGTATTAAGACAAACGAGTCCTTCATTGAGAGTTTGCTTATAAGGAAGTGTTGCAAGAATACTTCTACTGGGTCCTTAAAACATGAAATAGTATTGGGTTTCAAATGCTTAAACTAGGTGTTTATAACATTCCTTAAAGTGGAGGAAATGCTTAACAAGCCACAACGTCACTTAGATTGTGCAATTCAGCCAAGGTATACTAATACTCAAGATGGTCCTGGAGATCCTTCGTCCCATCATACATTTTGAACTGCAGCAATTTAACATATGTGCATATATATTCATACTATTTAGTAATTTTGCTAATATACATTTATATATTTTATATACTTGGTACATATAATGAGTAATCACACCATATAATAATGTTTTACATATATAATTTTGTGAATTTATTGCTTATTTTATATATTTATAGAATTTTAGGTTACGATTATATTCTTTATATATACTGAATATATATATATTCATATAATATTTTATACAATATTATTTACTTTTATAGTTTAAATAACTTATCTTTAGAGCCTCATTGTATTTCAAGCTCAATTATAAGGGTTTTGATGAATTTTACGCTATATTGAAAAACTACACTTCTAAGGTTAAAACTAAGGTTTTCTGACATTATTTTTTTTAATCTAATTTCATTGAGTTACTTCTACTAACTTTTTAATTTAATTGTAAAGTTTGCATTCAATTAGATAATTTTTTCTAAAGACCTTAAATCTAAGTACAATTGCCCTTAATACGATTTTATAGGCTTACATTTAACTTTATTATTATTTTATTTTTTCGAAAGCTAAATTTATAGGACCACTTTCACTAGTTATTCTAATCTCACTATAAGATTTAGGTATCATCGAACCACTTTTATGATTACCCTAAATTTATGTAATAACTCCTAATTTCCAGGTTGCGGGCTTACATTTTTGCTCAAATAACTAACTTTCGTTGATTATACTAAATTTAGGTTTAGGCCCTAATTACAATTTTTATAAGGTCTTACATTTTATTTCTAAACTTATCTTCTGAGAATCATTGTCTTTAGTTTTCATACTATTGTAAATCCTATTTTTGAGTGTTATGATTATATAATTAGAAGAGAATTTACATTATTTTTTGTAGATCTATGATTAGGTAGGAGAAAGCATAAAGAGACAAAGTAAAAGTGTTATATTTATTTTTTCTCTTGATTGAAGTATTAAAGTGGATATTGAAATGACATCGGTGTGGAATATTGGCTCTCTAATAGTGGAGCTAGTAGAGTACAATAGGCATAACACTAAATCACAATAAATTACTTGCTTGATCTTCTCAACCTTGTTCTCTTTATTTTTTAGTTTAATTTATTTTTCAAATATTGTTTCATGCTTGAGCTGGCAAAGTAATGAAATGGGACATCTTAATAATGTTTTTGCAAAGAAATTAAATTTTTCTAAGTAACCAGTTTATCTCTTTTTTAGTTACTTTTGAGACCTATAATTTGTAAAAATTAAATATATAGTAAATATTTGATTTTAGCAAGTTTGTTCTATTATATCAAAATTTCTTTTTCCTTTTTGTTAGTATAAAAACTGTATTGAAAGAAAAATTTCCACCATAAAAGTGAAGGATTTGCAAAAAAAAAAAAAAAGGCTCTATTGCTTAATGTTCTTTACTTTCCATTATTAAGTTAATTGGATAAACTTTTTTAACTTGTAAAAGTTAATTTCACATTTCCTGACAGATTAAATTTATACAAAAGTGAATTTTTTTTTCCTTTTGTTATCTTGAGAGATCTATAGATGTTTACTATTCCATTTAAGAAAAAAGAAAAAAAGCAATATTTTGCGGATAAAAGCAAAGGGAATCTCTTCCTCATTAATTACCTCTTCTCATTGTCCCCCACAATTTAGCAAAAGCCAAAAATTATATTTCCTCATCCCATGTGACATAGCACTGCTACAGTATTACAAACAAACACATAAAGCATAATAGTATCATCTCTTTAAGGTCTCCAATTTTCTTTATAGTTTTACCAACTAAAAAGCCTAGGGTTAATTTAATTTCTACTTACTGTCACAATTCTCCGGTCTCTAACTGAAAAGCTTACGATTTGAAAAAAAAAAGCTCTATTGGTTAATTTTTTTGACCTTCCATTATTAAGTTAATTGGATAAACTTTCTTAACTTGTGAAAGTTAATTACACATTTCTCGAAAAAGTAAATATATGCAAAAATAATTTTTTTTTCTTTTTGCTAATGATGCTTACCATTCAATTTAGATTAAAAAAAAAAAGAAAAAAAGAGCAACATCTTACATATAAAAGCAAAAGGAATCTCTTTCTCACTAATTACCCTTTCTCATCATTCCCTACATTTTAGTAAAAGTGAAAGATTATATTTCCTCACACTACGAAATACAACATTACCATGCCTATTACAAACAAACGCACAAAATATAATAGTATCATCCCTCTAAGATCCTAATTTTCTTTATAGTTTTACTAATTAAAAAGTTTAGGATTAATTTAATTTCTACTCATAGTCATGGTTTCTTAATCTCGTACATCAAACAATAAAATTACTTATTTGATTACATCTATCTATATTATAAAGTATTTGGAGTCTTAAGTAACTGTTGAAATAATATTTTGATTATTTTTACTTATTTAATTTTTTAGATAAAATTTTCATTATGGACAAATAATTTTCTTTAATTATTTAATTATAGATATAAGATAATTTAAAAATTTTATGTTTCTCTCTCCCTTTTCTTCTCTCTCTTTTCTCAAACATTTTTACTACTTCTTATTCTTCTCCTTATAACAATTCTCCTTACGACCCTTTATCTCTTAATATTATAATATATTGAATTATATTACATAATTTTATTTATTTTATGTATATGCAATATGGATGCTTTATTTGTTAAAATATATACTAGTGAATACACTTATGTTGTGTGTAAAAAAAAAAATACAAAATAAGGAGAGTGATGTGGGTATAATTAGTGTGGAAAATTGGAAGAGTAAAAAAAGAGTATAGAGAAGATAGAGAGTGAAAAAAATGAGAAAGAAAAAAAAAACAAAATAAATATAAAAATGAGGAAAGAGGAAAAAAGAATAAGTAAGCATGTTTATTCATTAATTATAATTTTAATAATTTATTTTATTATTAATTTTTTATCAAGTAAATAGATGATAAATATATAATTTAAAAAAATAGTTATTTAAAGTATCATTTAATTTAATAATATAGATATGTACAAATATAAAACATTATATAGTATCAATAAAAATACTTTTTTTTTTATCCTTTTTATTTTGCTTCTAGGGCTCCAATTTTAGATTCCATCCCACACCTCTCGATCTTGACGTCCCACTTTCAACATTTTAGGGCTTTTGTCATTTTTCTCCATTGGTCATTTCTTCAGTTCCAATTCCGCTAGCATTTTCATTCTATTGGTTCATTTTCCATTCCGATTGAATTTTAATTCGTACTTGAGCTCGCGTTTTCCATTTACGGAACAAGTTCCTGTTTGTATCAAGAAGTGAGAGATTGGAGGGTATTATGTTCAGGTGATGATGGGTTTAAGAAATTTGCTGCGAAGAAGTTGAGCTGCATTATTTGATATTTCTATCGGGTATGTTATAATTGAGTAGAATTTGGGATAAATTTCGTGCCTTTATTTGGTTGAATCAAGTATGGCCTAAGGGACTTTATGATATCAAGTGTATTTGGCAGGATCTGATGTTAAGAAAGTGACTAATTTTAGGATTTGTTAGTTTTATTAGGAAGTGTTTTGAAATTTTCGATGGTTGCGTCTGTCTTTCTTTCTTTCTTTCCTTCCTTTTTCATTTAAATAAAATTTGGGTGTTGTCATGGAGAGAATACATATAAAAACAGGAATTGATTTATATTTAGGTATGGATTCTGTGCGAGAATCTGGTGGAATTGCGGGTAGTGTGGTGATTCCAATGCGGTTTGTGTGGCCTTATGGTGGAAGAAGTGTGTTTCTCTGTGGTTCAATCAACAGGTGAGGTTCAGACATTTGGCAATATAGTGAATGTAGACAATATTACCATCCCCGTTTCCTTATCATGCTTTGGTAACTCTGAGTACTTAGCTTTTTCTCTTGCAAAACTAATTGAGTGGTGCTGTTTGTTCTATTGTATCTTGCCTTTGGCCATGGCAAAAGATGGTCTGAGCTGGTGGCGATGTCTCCTGTTGAAGGTTGTCCCACGGTGTTTCAGGCTATTTGCAGCATACCTCCAGGATACCACCAGGTTAGCTGTGCAGTGGGGTTTTCAGATTGTTGGTCATTTATTTCTTCTTATGAAGGATAGAATTGTCTGTGTCTTTATTCTGATTTGGTGAAATGAGGTCACTTGAACATGGAAATGTTCTGAATTTATTCTTGAATAATTGTTTATGTCCTGGAAAAACCAAAGATCAACTTATCCTGTAGACATGTGATTTTTTGCCCTCAAGCACCTAGTGTTCTTTCTTATGTACAAGGGATCAGGAAAATGGACCAAGGCATATGAAGGATTCTCCATGCTGCCAAAATATTAAACATTCAAACTAGGCAGTAGAATTTTTTTGCCTCATCTGTTTCTGCACCAAGCACAGTGCCAAAAATCACCTTTGACTATTTGAATTATAAAAAGCATCAAAACTGATACCTTTTGTTGGAAATCAAAGTTGAGGGTGCAATGGATAGTTTTGGTAAACCAAACATTTCCCATCTGCAATAGAAATCATGTGCATCTTGTAACTGGTTGTATACTGAAGAATCATTCTAGATGAATCTTCAAATCCATTTTCCATGCAAGAGCACCATTTAAAGGAGCTAGAGATGTGATTAGTAAACTTTCTCTAGGATGAGGTCCTTGGATGATCTTGATATGACAGGGTGATATCTAAAGGTCTCTTCTTGCCGGCAGAGGTATGTTCTAGATAGCCCTTATCTTCTTGCCACAAATAATGGAACAAGAGAGAAAGACATGCAGTAGATAAATAAATTTGCAAAGCACTCTTGATTGATGCCTGACTATTATTAGGTTTTTGACCTTTTTTTTTCCCCTCCTTTTAGGGAGCATTGGCTAGGAGTGTTGTCCATTTCATTGTAGACTATGGATATTAAATATTTTTCTTTTTCCTTTTTTTACTCATTTTCTGATTTCCAAAAGCTAGGGCCAATTCTAGCATATTTTGCTTACTTTAAATGTTGCATTTAGTGGGCTTTTTCAGACAGCTCCCTGTAGTTCCTCAATAGGTAGTGCTTACAACTTCAGGCGTTTTGCTTTTTGTCTTAAATCATGCATCTTTTTATTGTTGATTACAAGTTAGCTAGTTGTTGAAACCTTTAAATAGAGTTGGCTAGTGGTGCAGCTGCATGAAAGATGCATGATTTAAGACAAACAGCAACACACCAAAAGCTGATGGTCACAGGAATATCCTTGCTGTCTTTGCCATTTGAAAGTTTGTCATGACCGTGAAAATTGCATATAACTAATTCATATAAATGCTTATGATGACAATAAAAACATGGCGTACTACTCTTGTGAGGTTGGTTTATCCAATCAAGCATAACGTCTGGAGTCGGTCAAATAGGTTGATGAGGTGATGCAAGATGCTGGTATATGCCTTTTAGAGTGCCGGCAAGGCGCTTTATGTGAGGCCCTTGCCTTATTTCAAAGGTGCCAAGCATTTAATCACAAAAGTGCATGTCTTTTTGTTATTCAGAATCTTTATGCTTCTGTAACAATCGTTGCTGTAAATATCAAGCAGAAGTTCAGTGTGAAGTCTTATTTCTCATCAATCATGACATTAAACATTGCTGGGTTAACTTTTTAAAGTCAAGCTGATGTATCAGTGATTCAATTTTGCTAGAATATTTTATCTCTTGGCCACCACTTGTCACCTACCCACCCTGCAATCAGCCACAAAAACTAATTGCAAGCTTCAAGAGCCAGGTGTCTGATTTAACATGTATGATGCATGCTTTTCTAGTTTCTCCAATTTCTTCATATTCTATTTTCACTATTTATGAAGCAAAACCATGCTATCAAATTCTCTTTACTTTCTAACAGAAAAAAGGAAAGAAAATTAACATTTACAGTTGAGTGAAAACAGAAAAGGGATGGAAAGTAGAACTGATTTATTGTTAGCGTACTGATGACAGAGATTTAGTTTATCCCCTTAGTATAGAAGTGGCTTCCTTAAATTAGAATGTTGAGTTAGTTTCATGTGAACATGGTTATTTTGTACACATTATTTTATTAAATTTATTAATAACTGTGCCTTGCTTTTTGGCATTCTAGAAGAGTTTATTAAATTTATTAATACCTGTGCCTTGTTTCTTTAGGGTGTGTGCTTTTCTTTGTGCTTCCTGCCTTGGGCAATTTTAGCACAATGCACCTTTAGTGTGCCATTTGCCTTTGACTACACTGAATAATACCTACTTTGGAATGCTGAACCTTTAGGTATGCTACCATTTTAAGAGAGTTTCACGGACACTTTGATTCTTGAAACAAGTAAGTGAATGGAAGGAAAACTCCAAGAGGTTGGCAGAATGTTCAATACCTAGAATTTTCATTACTAATTGTACGAGGTTTTGTGTTAAATTGCAGAAAGGCTATTTTCTTAGGGATATGTTAACAGCATATGTTGGACTACGGTATATTGGTCTTCTAGGGTGGTTTCTGTTCCAGAGGTAGCTGCTCCAATTAAGCCTATATCCTTCTAGCTGCAATGAGTTGTTCATTTAGGCTTGTCTTTTTCTCTTTCATAATCATTAGGCTTGCAATGAAAAACCAAACGTGTAATAACCATGTGGAACATGATGAAAAACCAAACATGTAAAAACCACGTGGAACATGGGATTTTTGGTTTCTCTTCCGGTCCATTTGGCCTTAAAAATATCCACAGTGGGCTTATTCCCAAGCAGCATGGCTACTATGCTTCTAGAATTATCAAGACTCTGGATATTGTCAAGTTAAGAAGGGTTGATATGGTTAACTGTCTTCTACATAATCCATCAATATGATGCATGGTTGGTCTGCAGCAGCAGTCAATTTCTTTGGGGAAAGAAGATTCATTGGAGTGGAACTGGGTAAAAAATGAAGACTATTATCCTCTTGGTGTAGTCTTCCATTCTGGTGGGAAGTAGTACTTGAGAAGAGACGGATGTTTTTTGTTTGCTTCAAAAGGAGGCTATGTCATTCTATCTAGTAAATATTGACCATATGGAAAAACGTTATGCACTGCTCAAACATGAATAATTATTTAAGCATATTGAGATTAGTGATGAAAATGCTGTTTGTGCTGTTTGATTTTTAATTGATATGTTCCTTTTGTTGGTGGTGGTGGTGGAGGAGACTGATTCCTTTAATTGGATACTTGAATGCAGTTCAAGTTCTTTGTTGATGGAGAATGGAGACATGATGAGCACCAACCTTATGCAACTAGTGAGTATGGAATAGTGAACACGATCTTCCTCGCCACGGAGTCCAATTACGCTTCTGGATCTCCAAGTTCAGATATGCTACCTCCATCGAGCATGGATGTTGACAATGAAGTCTTTCGCCGTTTGGTAGGAGATTCACACATTTTGGTTTATCTTTCCATCATTGCCTTTCTTTAGTTCAAGCCAACTGATATCATGCATGTGTTAATGCACCGCCTCAAATGTTGGTGTCTACTCTGTGCTTTTGTTTACTTGTGCTGAAATGCAATAGGTTGCTTGCTGATCTGATTGTCTATTGGTTCAATGTCATTGTATCTTATTTACTTATGGTATAATATTGCCGTTGAAATCTATTTTTAGAATGATGGGTTGATTATCTATTTCCATCTGGCTTATGATAGACCTTGTTATGTAAATGCTAAGATTTTTATGACTTGTATGGCTTTTGACTGAATACTCTGTAGGTCAGGATATCAGATGGGACATTGTCCAATACTGTGCCAAGGATATCAGATGCTGACTTACTGGTCTCTCGTCATCAAGTTGCCACATTCTTGAGTACACACACTACTTACGAGTTATTGCCAGAGTCAGGCAAGGTTTGGCTGCCATATCCTTAATGTCCTCTATGGCGACATTTTATCATGCAGGCATCAAATAAATCTTCTCAAATGTTTGTGTATGGCACAGGTGATTGCTTTGGACATCGATTTACCCGTAAAGCAAGCATTTCATATTTTGTATGAACAGGTATAATATTACTTATTTAGTATTTCAGCTCCCTTTCTGTTAGAGATCTTATTATCCATGGCATTCTCATGGTATTTTTCCTACCTTAGACAGAAAAGGTGAGGAGCTGTTGTTACTCATCTTACAGACTACTGACATGTAGATTAAAATTACACTGAAATATGGAAAAGTAACATCTTCATTACATGTCTTGCTTCATAAATTCCTATTCCTAAAAGCAAGTAAAGACTTGTTGGATTTGGCTTGTAGATTCTCATTGCTAACTGTAGTTTATGAGAGTGCATATATTCTTGTATATTGTGCTATATATTTTTATAAAAATATCTATTTTCTATTCATCCTAATTGCTGAACATGGAATATGCATCTTTTTGAATTAATTTTTCCAGGGAATCCCTACAGCTCCTCTTTGGGATTTCCACAAGGGGCAGTTTGTTGGAGTTTTGAGTGCAGCAGATTTTATTCTAATTTTACAACAGGTATATACTGTAGAAGTTTCATTATTGGTATTCTGTCCCGTTTATGGTTTCTTATGTGCATCATCTTGTTCATAAAGGTTAATATACAATTTTTTGCTTGAAGGCATCTATTCTTTGTAGTTATGGTGATGGTATGAGAAATGGGATTTTCAATCTTTTTTGCGGCATATGTTTATAGCATTAAATATTGTATTCTTCTCCAAGAATCAATGCATTCAGGTATATAGTTCCATCTATTTTTCTTTCCTTTTATTTTTTGTCTTTCCAACTCTTGGTGGGTACTTTAGTGCCTTTTTATGTGAAATATATATGGATTGAAAGTTGCAGTTTAAGTTTGCATACCTCATAGCTCAATCCATTTGAGTGATTTCAGTGTTGATATGGGGCTGTTTGTTATTAGAAAAATTTCTCTCTTCCATCTTAATGCTGTTTGTGCTTGTCATGAAAGCAAATATTCTTCTCTATGACACTGAAGCATCTTTCTGAAATGGAGGCCTTTACTCATCTAGAACTTTTTTGCAAATATTCCACAAAGTAAAAGGGAAATTATCCATGGATCCAGTGATTTGGAAAGCATGGAAATGCAAAGTAAGGTTATTTTGGTTGGAAACTTTATACTTGAAAAAAAAAAAAAACCTTAAAGAGGGATTTTAAATGTGTAACAATTTTCTTTACACCAAACAAAGACATGATTTTGTTGAGAGTTTTCTGTTTGTGAAGTGAAGTCCTCCCTTTTCAGCTTGGAACTCATGGATCAAATCTGACGGAGGAGGAGCTTGAAACCCACACAATAGCTGCATGGAAAGAGGGAAAGGCATATATGAATATTGATGGGAATGGAAGAGCATTTTCAAGACCTCTTGTACATGTGAGTTACTGTGCATGTCTTGATTTCAATTGGTCTAGTATCACTGTGATTGGCAATCCGCATATCAGTTCTTGCATATATGGTCGTCTGTGTCATGTCTTATCATCAACTGGTTTTTTAACAAATTGATGTATTTAAACTTCTGGACAAGCAAGTTTCTGGTAAAACATTAATGGTCCATCTTGTACACATTTCCTGGTGTCATTCTTCCTTGGACTGAGCTTAGAGTCATTGCACTTGTGCATCCAGAGTCTGAGCTTCTTTAATTGTTGTCAATCTTGCAGGCAGGTCCATATGATAATTTGAAAGATCTTGCATTGAAAATTTTGCAAAATGATGTGGCCACGGTTCCAATTCTTCACTCTACTTCTGAAGATGGCTCATTTCCGCAATTGCTACATATGGCATCGCTTTCTGGAATTCTGAAATGTATGCTGCAGATTCCTCTAGTTATGTAACATATGTTTTATTCGGATAATAACAGTGCAAATTTGGCTACTTCAACCAGGCCTTTGCAGGTACTTTCGTCATTGTTCTAGTTCAGTGCCAGTGCTTCAACTTCCACTTTGTGCTATTCCAATTGGGACATGGGTTCCAAGAATCAGTGAAACTAATCAACGGCCTTTACATTTGTTAAGACCTAGCAATTCACTCAATTCAGCTTTAAATTTATTGATTCAAGGTGTGTTCCTACTCTTTCGAGCTCAAGGGTAAAATAAAACAAGAAAAAAGAAAAGAAACTTTAGAATGCCAAATGCAACTTTTCTGCTTTGCTGTAATTGAATGTCTTTTGTCAATTTGTTTCATGGGTTGGTTTTTATTGAAAAGTTGGTTTTCCAACTGTTTGAGAAAGTTCTTTGCTAAAAGAGATGTTCACTGTATTGGGTTCCACTCATCTACTTATGTTTGTTGATTGGTTCTTATGCTTTGCATTGGCAGCTCAAGTTAGTTCAATACCAATAGTTGATGACAATGACTCCTTATTGGATATATATTCTCGAAGGTTCGTCATGATTTTTTGATTGAATGATTTTTCTTTTTGCATTTTGTGCTTTTACCTAGGCTTATTTTTTTCCCTTTTTATTTTTTTGTTTTCCCTTTCATGTGCAGTGACATAACTGCTTTAGCAAAAGACAAAGCCTATACACACATTAATCTCAATGAAATGACCATTCATCAGGTAATTTGGCTATTTGTCTTAGTAAGCTTAATTGATAGTTACTGGTTGTTACATGGTGAAACTTGTTTACAAGAAGATGATATTTTGCGCATCAAGCACAGATCATTTTGTAGTATTTTGTTTGTCTATTATTGCCATCTACTTTGCAATTTCTTATCTTCTCAGAGAGAGAGGTTTTCCATTTTCAAAGGCTAAACAGCCAAAATATATGCGTGTATTCTAACCACTGCCACAAAAGAGTTACAACCTTAGTGATAGACTAGTGGCTGATCTGTATGAATAGAATATGGTAATTTATTGATAGAAAAGAATTTCTACACATTATCCAGATATGAATCATAGCAGCTCTGCTAGGGTTCATACTTTTCCTTTCAATGTTTCTTCCAAACTACTACCTTAGTGATAGATTAGTGGCTGATCTGTATGAATAGAATGTGGTAATTTATTGATAGAAAAGAATTTCCACGCATGATCCAGCTATGGATCATAGCAGCTCTGCTAGGGTTTAGACTTTTCCTTTCAAAATTTCTTCCAAACTAGCCTACTACACATCTCTACTATTCATAGAGTTGCTGAGAGGATTACAAGTACAGCTGTCACGTATTCTAGAAAACATCTAGTATCTAACTAGCACTGCAAAACAAATTGTTAGTTAAGCAAGTATAGTATACTAATACAAAAAATGGAAAATAGACGAAGTAGAAAGCCTTGAACATCTTCTACACACCCTGGGTAGGTTAGTGTGAACCCTCAGGTATGTATCAATACCCCCCTCACTCGAACAGACTTTGTCCCCAAGGCTGAAAGCAGGAAACTACAGCAGAAAGGCATTAGTGTCCATCCAAGAAGAATCTTGAGGGCAAGAGACGACCCACTGGACAAGGAGTTGACGAATATCAACACCATCTCAAACCTGATATTGCTGACCCAAGATACACAAAGGTTGCTGATAGTCAGGTAAGTCATCTGAGAACAAACTAGCGGGCAAGTCCAGAGAAGCTGTTAATGAACCAGTGGAAGGCTTGAGCAAGGAAACATGAAAAAAGGGTGAACTCTGGAAACTTCGGGTAGCTAAAGACGATAAGCGACTGGACCAGTTCATTCATGCACTTTATATGGGCCAAAGAATCCAGGAGCAAGCTTAGAACAACCTTTGACCAAGCCTTAGCATGTAGAGCTGGCCTTAGTTGAAGGAAAACCCAATTACCTACCTTATAATGCAAATCCTTTCAATGTTTGTTAGCAGCCTCACAAGTGCGAAGCTGCATCTTTTCTAATGCATCCCCAGCTGCTACAATAAATCAACGCAAGACTGCAAAGCATGAACAACAACACTAGAGGGCCCAGTATCCTCCACAGTATTAGAAATATAAGTCTGTAAATTAGGGGTTTATGCCCATACACCAACTCAAAGGGGTTCATGGAAAGAAGTATTACAAGAATATTTTGCCTAATGAACCCAAAAAGGCCGCTCTTTGGGCTGTCCAAAAACAAAACAGCGATGATAACATTCCAAACATGGTTTAGTACCTCTGTTTGTCCATCGAACTCTGGTTGGTAGGAAGTGCTAAAGTGCAAACGGGTACCTCATAGCTGAAATAAAGCACACCAAAAAGTGGTAAGAAAAAGAGGATCACTATTACTCACAATGGAGCAAGACTGCCATTAAGGCAAACCATCTCATGCATAAAATGATCAGCCACTAGTTTTGCTTATGAGGCCAATGCAGTAAGAGAAAATGAGCATACTTTGATAAACTATCAACCACTAACAAAAACCCTTCTATCTAGACAAAAATGTAATAAAGTCTATTGAAAGATACTCCCAGATGTTAGAAGGTATGGGCAGGGGATGATGTGAACCACCAGGAGCCAATGTCTGAGCTTTATTGTGTTGACATATTGCACAAGAAGCAACAGACTCCACAATATCCTTTTGCATACCATGCCAAAATGGATTAGCACCTAGTTGACAGTATGTGTGTAAAACACCTGCCAATAGGACTTGAACAAAACTCATGCAAAAAGACCTGCACCCATCAAGAAGAAGCTGGAACAACCAAACACTATTTATATAATAAAGAGCACCATTAATAAGTTGAAAACCAGGTCTGACTGATTTCCCTTCTGCAACAGCTGAAATTTAGGATCCAACACTTATCAGCCTTAACTTCAGCGGAGATGGCTTCTAAATCAGTCCAAAGTGGACCACAAAGACCCTGACACAGCAGGCAATTAGACTCCTCAAAGCATCAAGATAGCACATCAGCAGCATAATTGTCATGGCCACATTTATAGTGGATATTGAAATCATAGCCAAGCCACTTGGATAACCAATGTTGCTGAGTAGGAGTTGTAATACGCTGCTGCAACAAATGATGTAAACTTTTCTGATCTGTCTTCACTGAAAATTTATGCCTTAACAAATATGGCCACCAATGTTGGATAGCCAAGACCATGGCCATGAGTTGCCTCTAATTAGTGGACTTTGATAATGTTTTACCTGCTAATTTTTGCTATAAAAAGCAAGTGGACAACCCTCCTGCATTAAAACAGTAACAACACCATGCCCTGATGCATCAAACTCAATAAAGAACTGTGTTTGAAAATTTGGTAGAGCTAATACTGGCACATGAACAAGTGCCTGTTGCAATTGATGGAAAGCCATTAACAGATTATCATCCCAAACAAAAGTGTCTTTCTTCAAAAGATTAGTTGAAGTTCTCGCAATCTTACCATAGTCACGAATGAACTTATGATAATAACTTGAAAGGCCAAGAAAACCTCGAATGCCTTTAACAAATGTTGGTATTGGCCAGTTAAGAATATCTTTGGCTTTGCTTAGATCCATCTTCACACTATCCACAAAAATAATGTGGCCTAAATACTCAATAGAGGATGATGCAAAAGCACACTTCTTATGATTAGCAACAAAATGATTGTCACGTAACAAACCAGAAACAATTAGTTAGTGTTGAAGATGAATATTCATATCCTTGCTATAAACAAGGATATCATCAAGAAATACTAACTCAAAATGATGCAAATATGGGTGTGAAAGCTCATTCATAGTGGATTGAAAGTAGCTAGGGGCATTTGTATGAACAAAAGGCATTGCCAAAAATTTGTAATGTGCTTGGTGAGTTCGAAAAGCTGTTTTACCAATATCATCACATTGCACCTGAATTTGATGGTAATTGACTTTTAGATCAATCTTAGAATAGACACTAGAACCATACAACTCATCCAAGAGTTCATATTGAAACTGGAATTGGATACCTATCTGATATTGTCACTTCATTTAATGGCTGGTAATCCACACAAGACTGTTATGAACCATCATTTTTCTTAACTAAAAGAACAGGACTGGAAAAAGGACTTGAACTAGAGCTAATGATCAGCTTGTAACATTTCTTTAACAAGCTTCTCACTTTCATCCTTTTGAACATGGGTGTTCTATGAGGATTCACATTCATAAGACCATAACCTTCTTGCAAAACAATAGGATGGTCAGTAGGTCTACTCCATGGTAAGCCACCATGTTTGGAGAAAACCAAAGCAAACTTCTCCAATAAAGCAACTAGCCTGCTGTCCTCTTGTACCTGAACAGCCTGATCAGAAGCAAATTGATCATGTCTCTGCGTCGAATCACCTAGTTCATGGGCAGAATGTTCTACCAGTCGTCATTCCATTGTCATCATGATGCAAGTGGAACAAGACAATGAAGATCCGCAGATGGCTGCAAATTGATGGACTAGTGGCTGATCTGTACGAAAAGATTGTTGTAGTTTTATTAATATGAACAGAATTTCTACACAAAGTCCAGCTATGAATCATAGCAGCTGTGCTAGAGTTTGTACTTTTGTTTTCAATGTTTCTTCCTAATTAGCCTACTACACATCTCTTCTATTAATAGAGCTGCTGACAGGACTACAAGTACAGTTGTTGCTCATTCTAGAAAATATCTCGTAAGTAAGTAGCATGTGCTAAACAATCCGTTAGTTAAGCAAGTATAGCATACTAATACAGAAAATATAAAATATATTAAATAGAAAGCCTTGAACGTTTTCTTTTCAGGCACAAACTCTTGGTATGTTTCACTTAGCAACTAGGCATCCACAACCAGGTCCCTTTTTTTTTTTTCCCAAGTAATTTCTGTGGCTCCTTTTATTATGTGATGATTAAACAATACTATAAAAGCTTTTTATTTTCTGTTGTTTTCTCAACAATCTAAATTATTACATTTGCTCTATGAACTGTTGCTTCTTTGGCCATAAACTTCTTTATTTTATTTTTTTTGGGGCCTTGCCACGGAATTTTAAAATCTCTAGAAGTACTTTGTGCAGGTGTAGGTGATCCGTTGGCAGACCACCAACACTAGCTTTGTATATATATAGTAAAAGCTATACTATATGGTTTATTGGCTACCCAGGAGCTGCCCAAAAACCTCCAATTGATTGTTGTCCAAAACAATCATACCCGAATCAAAGTTTCTTTTTTATCTTCATTTGTACAATATGGATTAATTTGTTGTCAGAAGTACTGTTGTTATCATTTTCTCTATTTTTTTTTTGTATATCCTTTTATGCTGGAATCACTTTGCAGAGGAAGATTTTGATTCTATGGTAAATCTAAACTTATATCACCTATGTATTACATTTTTATGTATACCTGATATAAGGCTATCTGAATTGTTAAACTGGGGAGAGATTTTTTGAGAGCTGAAAAATTTGCATCGTCCTCGTTATATCACAATGTTTCTTCCCTACATTGTTGCTCAATATTCATTAAGATGGTCCCATCAGAAAGAATGAAAAGGGATCGCTTGGTAAAGTCTGCTTAACTTGGGTTTATTGTTAAGCTATCAGGAAATTTTAGGAGAGGACTAGCTAATTACTTTGCCCTCATGGAGCTCTATTTTAGCCGACATATGCAGTTTCTTTCCAGTTGAGATGGTGGATGATGTGAAGCAAGTTGTTATCACCTTTTTTTAAGGGTCCTTCTGGATGGATATATATCAATACTCATCCTAGAAGTGTTGCTTTTTAGGATAGATGCCCTTGAAAGAGTTTGCTTAAACAAGTCACAGATGGATGCTGTAGCTGCTTTACTATTAATGTGATGCTTATGATCATGTTGTGCCATCAAAAGGAATGTTTATCTAACTTTGGTTTCCATGTTTAGCTTTGTCAAATGGGTGTTTTTTGTTCATAGAGGGGAAACATTGTATTATTACTACTTTTTAAATCCCAAAAGAAAATTTAATATAGATCCACAAAAAGCATTATATTACTTTCCATTTACTACGGAAAAGAATGTTAATCTATCATTAACTGAGGTAATTTTTGCAGTAGATTTCTATTGTGCAGTTAAATTTTAGGGCTGTCTCAGTTGTACCTAGTTCAGTTAGCCAGTAAAGTTCTTTGATTCAAGTACACTGGTATTATTTAAAGGTGTGATTTTGACATCTCATAAGCTACAATTATTCAAATGACCATTAAAGATTTGCTCCTATCATTGAAGGTGGGAACATGAACTACAGCAGAGAGCTAATAACAATCCTGTCTGGCTTTTACATGATTGTATTTATTTGTTCTGTTCTATCTTTTAATGACATTTGGATATCTGCTGATCAGGCATTGCAATTGGGCCAAGATGCTTATTCTCCTTATGAGCTGAGAAGTCAAAGATGTCAGATGTGTCTACCTTCAGACTCGCTGCACAAAGTCATGGAGAAATTATCCACTCCAGGTGTTTTTTCTTCAACTAATTTGTCTTTGAGCTTGAGGAACTGTTGGATGTATGCTTTTCTGTTTCTTAATGAGTCTCAAATTCAATGTGGCATGGCATTCCTTCAATTGCTACTATTTACCAATGCATGCGACACAAAAGTGAAATTTATCTCTTGCTAGATTTCCTAGCCAGCACACCTACCTGCATGTAGATTTGCATAAAGAAATATGTACACAATGATGGAATGTCAGCGGTATGAATAGGAGATAGCTAGATTGCCACATCTCATTATCTTTCTGTTCATTGCCGTTTTGTTTGACTAAGCTTTTATACTTTTCCTCTGTCAAGGGATCAGTTTGTTTCTTGCTGGGCCTGCAGTAAGTTCAAAGATCTTGCCTGTTATGCGTACATGGTGGTGATCAACATGATTCCACTAGGAAGGCTGGGCATTCTTTTTTACAAGTTCTTTCTTAGTATGGTCAACTATGCCATAAATTAGCCAGCACTGCCTTTTTCGGCAGAAGCTTGATTTGAACATTCAAGTTTTTATATTTGGTGGTGAATTTACTGTAGCTTTTGCTGTATAGTTGAGTGTTCTGCTTTAGGAGCTGTTTTTCTGGTAACTGAACTGTATTGGTCCTGTTTTGTTTTACTTGCTGCTGTGCTATTTTTCCTGTCAATTGTTGTCCCTTTTTTTTTTTTTTTTTATGCATTTAGTATAAGTATGATCTGTTTTCTAGCTGTGGATATTAGATTTTCTAGATCTGTGAATTTAGTTTTTCCAATACTGGTAAAGTGCAGCCTGAAATTTTATGCTGAATTAGAACATAAGTATCTGTTGCTTGCAGTATTATCATTATTCACTTCTTTTCTGTTTGTAATTGCCATGAAATTGGTTCCATGGAGACTGATCTTAGTTAGCTCTGTCACTTGTATGTCATCACTTTTCTTTTAACCAGTATTCCTTTCAAATCTCCATGATGTATCTGTTTCTTTCTTCTCAAGTCTCCATATTTCACCCTATGATCTTCCTGGATGAGTCACCAAGGGGTATGTTGCAGGTGTACGCCGACTTTTCATTGTAGAGGCTGGCAGTAAGCGTGTGGAAGGAATTGTTTCACTTAGTGACATTTTTAAGTTCTTGCTTGGTTAGTTAAAGTCACAGCTGAAGATCCTTCAGAAATTAATATGGGAAAGTGCATGTTGATCGCCTCACAAACAGGTGCCATTGGCTGGATATTGTTCAGGAGGTGCTTCAGTACTTGCCAAGGCCTACTGACTTGATGACAATTTTTCTGAAATCTATTGGGATTCAGCTCCCTCTAGCCTTAGTATTCTGATTATTAGGCTGAAGGTAAGAGGCCTTTGAAGAGTTTAGGGCATACCTGACTCAAATTTGTCTATCTCCACCCTGCTATTTGTTGCAGTGGTGCTGGTTGGTAATGTGGTGTAATTAATGTGCTGCAAAATGTAATTGTTTGTTGTCATTGGAAATGTGGAAAGCAATGTGGCGAACGTTGAAGATCCTTCTGCATCGTGCATACTTGGATGTGATTTTAGTTTGTTAATATCCTTGTTCTATTTCAATTAACATGCAATAGGGTTCATTTGATACGACACTCATAACCGCTCCACCTTTCTCATACATTCCATCTACTTCATGTGGAATATTGCTCACTACATTTACAAAATTTAAGCGTCTGCTTGGTTTTTCAATACAATTATTATGTGAATGGAACGGTTCCTTGTCATTGTGTGTTCATGAAACTGTTATTTGTGTTTCCATATTGACATTGTAGTGGATTTCTTTCCTTTACTTTTCCCCTTTTCTTCTCTATTCATTCTTGGAGTCTAGAGAAACATGGTTGAGATGGTTAGCTATGTTTATAGACGCTGTTCAGGGTTGGTGCTACATTCTAGGGGCTACTACTAGTCGAGGAAGTAAGAGGGTTTGAGGGAGTGGAAAGATGCTGATAGTGACGACAAAAGTGATGCGATACATCATTCTTGGAGTATCGAGAAACATGGTTGAGATGGTTAGCTATGATTATAGAAGAGGTTCAGGGTTGGTGCTACACTCTAGGGGGCTACTAGTCTAGGAAGTTAAGAGGGTTTGACGGACTGGTAAGATGCTGATGGTGATGACAGAAGTGATGCGATACATCTAAGTATAAAATGGCAGTATGAGAGAGCGGTTATGAATTGGTTTGAGTGTTATTGCTGTATTCATACATGGCAGTATGTGAGATTAAGAGATGCCCAGATAGGGATTATTTGTTGCAATATGAAATTTTATCCAAGTCTTCACTGAATAATGAGTCATTTGGTGATTGCTTTTGCTCGACCGCATGGGGTGGCCAATTATTAAATCCTTGGAGGTTTTTGTATGGTTACCGACCCATCTGGATAAAAGTTAGCTAGATACTTATTATATAAGAAAAAACTACATAAAATACCAACTTAAAATTGTCATGTGTGAGATGCGTTTTTCTCCCTTGCATAATTATAACACGTCTATGGTGCATCATTAGTTGAAAATTACACAAACCAAAGTTACATCTCTAAGATCTGTTTTCTTCCCTTGACTTGAACTTAATTGAATCATATGTATTGGGCAGTGGAATTTTATATATCTTGCTATTCTACACAAGAATTTTGATTTATTGGCAAAACGGCGAAGAAATAGAGTTTTTGTTCCATTCCAATCGACTCTTAGGGTAATCTTTTTGTCAATGGATGCTCTTATTACACTCATAGTCTCTGAAGGATGAGAACCAACTATGTAGCATCTACATCGAGAATTTAAATATTGTATAAATCATTAGTTTAATCTTTTGTAGGAACTACCTGTAATAATCAACTTGCACCACTAATGAGATACATATGAAATGTACAAGATCATCATTAGGACCATCATACTTGTCAACCATTGATGGACTGATCGGATTAACCAACTAAGGTTAGCTTCAGTCATTATGTATTGAATAGAAGTAAAAGTCTCAGTAACAGTTGGACGATAGTAAAAGGTCATAGCAAACCCTGTAGCTACTTGTACTAAAAAACAAGTAAGCGTAATTCCTCCTAAACAATAAAATATGTTATAATTGACAAAGTCGCATATGTGAGACTTATGTAACTGACACAGTTGCATATCTTAGATGCAATTTAGTATTGATGTTTGTATAATTAATTTCATGTGATTCATATTTGTATAATTTTCTTTTTAAGGAATGATGGACATGTACTCTACCTTAAATCCTAAGTCCAAAGGTATACAAGTGATTCAAAGATGTGCCTTACTACTTTATGGTGTTATTTAATACTCTTTCATCTAAAGCGTTTAATAAAATAGGAAATAAAAATATTGATGAGACAAAAAATAAAAAGAAGCACATAATGTATGCATTAAAAGGATGCTTTTCTCTAATTGGGGCTTTTAACAAATCTTAAAAGACACCAATACCAAATAAGTAAGAAAAATAATAAGCTAGACATGAAAAGATAACTATGAATAGGATAATCATTAAATCCTTTTGTACATGGAGTGATGTCTTTTGTGATTTGTGATGTGACAAGCAATATAAGGATACATAAATTACAAGATGATATTTGTTTCGCTCAAGATCTTTGAAATTTTACAAGCAGATCGTATTTTATTATTACTAGAGTAGAAAGCACTTGAATTATGAAAAAAATATAAAAATAAAGAAATAAATATTTAGTTCTACTGGGTGTGGATTTGCTTTTACGTTATTTAATTTGCTATGTTAATCCATTTTTTAGTAAGTGATAAGTATATAATAATTAATGTTCTTAGTACTTCTTGGTCATGAGCTAATCATGTTAGACCAATGCTACTTATGAGACCATGACCTAAATGGGCTTAGGTCGATTGCCTTAGGCCTATAGTTGGGTAGCTTTATCACTAAGATAGCATTTCTAATAGGGGCTAAGTTGACTACCTTAGGCCCTTAAGTAGTCGTAGAGATGTAGATCAATCCAAGCTGATGGGTTTAAGAAATTAAAGGGCCCAATTGAATGAATTCCTACATAGCCAAGGCTAACCTCTATAGCCTATGGGTTGACCTCCTTAGAACCTCTGACAGTTTGCTCTAAACTAACTCCCTTAAGATAACACTAAAGCTCCCATCGGTCTTTAACAAGAACTCCTAAAAACCTAACCATATAACACTTATACTGCATTAAATGCAATGTAACCTCTAATGGCTTATCTTTTGAAAAGCTCACTTAGCCTTAGTTGTATGGTATCATTAAGCATTTATGAAGATAATATAGGCATAAGGCCAAAAAATAATTACTTTCTACCATCATCAAAAGATCTAGCCAATTATGAGTTGACAAGGACTTAGGAGTTGGACATATGGTATTGATCTTCAGTAAGATCACTTTCACACTTGCATTTTATCTCTTTTTCTTTGTTCCATATGTCAGGTTATATACTTCTTCACAAGTATCTTTAACTTAGGCAATGGAGTGGTAGTCTTATGGGACAACCCTCGACTTTTCTATCGACCCCTATTTTTTTTATAGTTAGGCATAAGGTATATGGAGCCAACCTATCTAGTTGGTTCGATCTTTGGATGCTTATTACACACTCTACTCTATCGGTAGAACCGTGAGATGAGATTCGACACTATTTGTAAGAAACAATGGCTAGATCTATTAGAAGTAAGAATACTCCCATTGAGACTCTAAATCTAGCTAGTGAACAGTTGGCAAATGCTAATAATTGAAACACTCCTCCTTTGGTGTGTAGTGCCTTACTGAGTAACCATTGTACTATGATATGGTAGCATATAATGGTGAAATCTAGAAACCAAACTACAAAATTGAGGAGCATAATTAGAAACTTTAGGCTCGAGTATGCAAACTCGAGTAGCTAAAAGATATGTGCCTTAAACCCCCCCAACCAAAACAATAATTGAAGTGCAAAGTTCGTAAGCACGATACATAGATAATCGTTGCCTTACTGACAAAAAACAAGTGGCCGATTCCAAAGTGAAGACCCTACAATGCGGTAAACACAACTTTAGAAACAAAGATGACGTCAAGCCATCAATAGCTTGATCCAAAGACCCTGTTGAGGAGATTACCTCAGCAAGCTCAAGAAATATGTGAAAAAGCTCCTTAAGAGGGAAGAGAGTAGGATGCTTAGTTCATGTACAATAAGTTTCCTTTCATAAGAACCATCTAGGAGGATGTGCTCCCATGCAATGATTGATGACCCCTGTTGGACTTGTATGATGGCACCATAGATCCTGATAATTACCTTATGCAGACTCCACAAATTTAACCTTTTAGACCTGGTGTCAAACTCGAGTATTGTAGATATTTCCTTAAGTCGATAAAACCACATAAAATGAAAACCGATTAAAAATTTATACTCAAAACTTAAAATGAACATGAAAAATCCTATTATACGATTTGAAAACCTTAATCATGTGTGAAAACCTTAATCCTTACATACGCGTAGTTTTAAAAATGTAAACTTAAACCTAATAGAAATCGTAAATATCAAATCTTAAAAATTGTTAAAACTCTATAAAATTAACTTAATGCTTGAAAAGCCTTAAATCAATAAAATTATTATTAATTTTATGAAATCGTATAAAACTGATAATGAACGAATCAAGGATGATTTCAAGTAATAATAAACAACAAAACTAAGTTAGTTAAAAGAAAAAATTAATAAATTTACAAAATTAATTTTACTTGTGTACATAAGTAACCTTACAATATGCATATATATATATATATATTACTAAGCAATTTCTTTCTCTTTTCTTAATTTATCATATGATATATATATATATATGTTGCATAATAAAGAAATAATCTTAAATAATTAAACCGATTGAACCTTAAGCTCCTAAGTGTAAGTTAATTACTCTCAAATTGGTGAAAAACCCTAAAATATACTTAAATTCACTTGAGCTCTTAACCTTGCAATAACCAAGGACTTATGACTCTAAATAAATAACTAAAAATTTGAAAAAATTTTATTCAACTCTAGAAAATTCTCAAATTTCTTAAAAAACAAATCATAACTTATAAATTAATTTGAGAACCAAAACCCTAAAAGAATTATATACAAGACAATTCCCTTATGTTCACTTATAAGCCATGTTTGTAATTTCCGAACGTTCCTAAGGATCAATTAAACTAAAAATTCAAGTTTACATTTAAAAAACAAACTTAAATTTCCAATTTGAAAGTTTATTATCGATAAAACTCGAGTACAGGAATTGCGGACTCTAATTTACCTAAAACCTTAAACCCTAAACCTTAAAATGATTAAGGACTTATAACCTTAAGCGACTAATTGATAATATAATTTGAATAATTTTATTTAACTCTAGAAAATTTTATAATTTTATAAAAATTAGATCATAACTTACAAAACAATTTAAGAAACAAACTCTAAAAGAATTTCCTCTAAGATAATCTCCTTATCTTCATGCATAAGACTTGTATACATGAATAAGTAAACCAACCAATCACAAATAACTTATCAACTAAGAGTTGAAATTATTTATCAATTGATAACTTATCAAAAGTTAGTAATAAGACACTTTCCTCATCACACCACAATTTATACTATATATGGACAAGATATCACAATATTTTATGCGTTTGACTTTAATAAAGAAGACAAGATAACTTAATGCCAAAAGAGAAGCCTACATGGCCACTTCCACTTGGCTAGAAAAGGGGGGTCATGCCTTGTCTTTCATCAATCAATTAATTTGTATTACACACTACTATTCACCCTTAATACTTATATTATCTAGTCTTGTCAAATGTTGGCATTTGTGCAAGATACAAAATAACAAAATCAAAGCTTCTTGAACACACTTTATTTCCATACATAACCGACCACTCTTTCTCTCCATATTCTCACTTTCACTTTCATTTTTACTTCCATTTCTCTCACGTTAAACTCAACACAAAAGAGGAAACACAAACCCCACAAGATCCCAACAATTGTCACCACTTGTTTGCTTCATTCCTCATAGCATGAAGCTCCATTTTATGTCTTCCATTTGTCAACTTCCAAAGCCACTTTTAAGAACCTTAGAATACTCTCAAAACCCCACTTTAAAGGATAAAAAATTCAAGATTCCAAAAAGGTTACAAGATGGAGAATGTAAAACAAGGAGCTTAAGTGGATACTAGGTGCACAACCACCTTGTTTTTGCTTTGAGGATAAGTAAGTTGTTTCTTTGTGTTAGTAACCTAGTATGTCATGTTAAGAGACCATGTTTTTCATGAGGATATTAGCATGATTACAAGTTGATGAAATAGCTAAGACTATCCTAAGAAGCAAACTGATGAAACCTTTACTTGAAGGTTGAAATATGATCTTGTAAAGTTGGTGTTATGTAAAGATATTTGTTTGACACTTAAAATAGAAGATTTTAAGTTAAGAAAATCATGAAAAAAACACTTAAAAGAGGGAATATCATGCTTGATGTGAAGTGTTTGTGGGTCATTTGGATGTTATTTTTACTTCTATTAAGTTAAACATGCTTAAATTTAAATTTAAGTAAAGAAAAATCCATTACATGAAGCTTTTATGAGGAAACCAATTTTGTAAGATATGAATTATGGTATGGAAGTTATGATAAGTATGAGATCTATTATTTTCATATAGAGTATAAGCTAAATAATCACCTCATGGAAGAGAAGTTAAGTTGGAGTTAAAATATGAGTAGTATAGGTTCATGATCCGATACCTAAACTTAAGGAAATGATGAAACAAGTTGGAAGCCTTCATACTGAACCGTCCAGATCATTAACAATAAGAAAAGTCTCTTAAAAATATGATAAAACTAAGTAAACAAAGTGAAAAGACTTACCAAAGCAAGTACAATAAGTGTATAAAGCTTAAAACCCAAAACCAAGTTTAAAACTCTTAAAATAGGCTTCAAACTCCAAGTTAGATCCCCATCAATTTTCTGACTAGCAACTTACCCCAACAATGGAAGTTTTTTTAAGACTCTTAAGAAGCCCACAAAATGCTTCTTAAGCCCAATAAAGTGACTATCCATGATTTGGATAAAAAAAAAACAAGTCCGTTTGATAACTTAAGTCCATATAAAAGCCCAAAAAGTTGTTGTTAGCCTTAAGAGTATAAATTAAAGTTGGAAATCTAAAATTAAAAAGTATTTAAAGCTTAGAATGAGATCTTAAGCTCGAGCCTAAAAGATTTCCTAAGATATCAAAAACCCTAACAATCAAACAAAGCCCAAAAGTGCTCCAAATCATGAGGATAGCTACTGTTATGACCTATAGATAGATTTGTGTGCCTCAATTTGAAATTTTAATCTCACTATATTAAAGTACACTAAAAAATGATGAAGATTGACTATAAGATCATAGAAATCGGATTTAAAATGAGAAAGTTATATGTGATTGAACTTTTAACTAAAACCAGGAAAAATATGAAATATAGTTAAAAGTATAGCTTAAAGGGTTTTAGCTTAGTTTTCCAAATTCTATTTCGAATCCTTATAGTATTATATTTGCAATGTCCAAGGGACCCAACTTTTGGAGACAACTTGCCTCTGGATTATTTTGATTAATCTGCATAGCTGAGTGAGTCAATTCTTGATGACTCCTTACCTGATTTTGATTATAGAATAGATGCACTTAAACTTGTGCATGGAATTTGGATGCTTGTGGGATATGGGAAATGCATGTATGTGAATTTATGATTGTATACTATGGCTTGTTAATTAGATGATAATGGGAATTGTTTGTGGTGACATATATGTATAGTTGTATGGAATGAAATTGTTTGATCACCATGAAAAATGGATTAAACACATACGATTAAGAAATTCAATGAATCATGCATTTCTCATAATTGCATTGTATGACACCGACTGCTACTTCACGCAGAAAATAGGAGGGGACTCATAGGAGGAAGGCCTTCTGTAGGATTGGGCATTAGCTATACCATTATTTTATTGAGTCTCCGTCTTAAGTTGACGGGCTTATTAGGCATTAGGAGATGCTAATCGTTGGCAATGGCCCGTGTCTTGTGGCTTTTGCTTAAGACGTGTGTTTATGGATTGTAGAGGCCACTACACCGCTAGACTTGGTATTTTGAAAATATAATTTATTACTCGGAATGAAAGTATATTATACATGTTATATATATATATATATACGGTTTTGTTTTGGCTTAAGCACAATAGTGCAATCGATATAAAACCCAAGTGCTAGGACCTAAATTTTGGTTTGTACCGGTTAATTATCTCCAACCCCAACTACAGGAGGCATAGTTCCGAATTGCATGTAGTTCCTAAGCCACTGCATGTAGTTCCTAAGCCATTGCATGTAGTTCCTAAGCCACTACATGTATTATTTGGCATATTGATTGATTGTGCATTCATATGTTTGTACATTGAATAAATTTTTGTTATGCGGTATTGACGAGGGGATTTATCTCACTAAGCGTAAAGTTATACCCCAAGAGTTCTATTCCTTAGAAGTTGATCGATAGTTGGGATAGGGATAGGAATTGAGTGTGGAGTGCTATCATTGAATTAGTATGATGAAAAGCTTATGTAGTTAATTTGGAATGCTCTGAGAAACAACTAATATCTTAATTACATTTAGTATCTTTAGTAAATTTAGAATTTTTTGGAACTGTTTATCTTATTTCATAATTTTGGTAGGGGATACTAATTTTCTATGGTTTTGAGGAATTGTGAAATATTGGATATTCATAGTTATGTATATTATTCAATGAGTTAATGAATTAAAATCTAAAACCTTAGTGATTAACTATTTAGAGTCTTATAATCACTAACTTGCAAGATGGTTTCTTATCATGGGTGTACACATAATATGAAAATTTAGATAATACTACTAGGCCCTTTATAAGGGTCCTTACATCTTACCTACTTCAGTATGATGATGATACTTGCAATGCCTCCCTTAGTACCTTATGAATGGCAGCTAAGATGTACTTCTACTAACTCTCTAATAATTCCATCTCCTCCTTTGATGAGCTTGCCTATCGAATCGAGCAACATTTTCAAGTAAGAAAGCTATAGGTGAAGGGCTTGTCTTCCTTATATTTGGTACGTAAGAGGAATGATGATTTTCTTTGAGACTATGTATCTTGATTTAATGCCACATTAGTTGAGATCCTTAAGTTAGATGGGGGTTGTGACCATACACACCGTTATCTAATGAGTGAAACCCTTTAGAGACTTCTTTTGACACTCATATAAGAGCAAATTTGAATTGCTAGAGGAATTCTAAGAATAGGTTAAGAAATACATCAATGAAGAAGACAATATCTACACAAGGACTGAGGTCGGCTAAGACCGGTTAGATAAAAGGTAAGAAAAGGATTGAGGTTCCGTAAAGGATTGTCTTGGCTTTGGGAGCGATAGGGGGTTCCCTTAGGGCGAGAATAGTAACTTAGGAAATAAGAAGCCCCCATATTGACCTATGCCCACTATACTCCCTTCAATAGGCCAATGGGTAACGGTTTCATGGAGGTGTGCAATAGGGGAATCTTGCCCATACTCGAGAAGTTGAGAATAAAACACTAACCTCAAGGACTTAAATAAATATTGCGATTTTCACAAGGAGTAGGCCCATAAGATGATGAATGCTACTAATTGAAGAACATCGTAAAAGATACCATATAACGTAGTTAATATGAAGAATACATTGTTGACCTTGATAATTGCGTAGATAGGGCCATTTTAGGGAGGCATACCGAAGAGCCTTAAAACAAAGAAACCAATGGTCACAATAACAACAACCATTGTAACTGTAACCCCAATGGTATCATTAACACCATTGGAGGAGGACACCACCTTGGGGGCAGGCTAACCCTTGTTAGCATAGCTAATGCCTTGGAAGAACATGAAATACTAACCTTACATGAGAAGAGATCTAGGATAGATGCTTCAATCTCATTCTTAATAAGGACTTCAAGGGGATCCAAACCCCCAACTGAGATGCCATTGTCATAAATGCTCGAATAGTAAGCTTTGACATCCGAAAGGTGATGGTAGACACAAGAAGATCGATAGACATACTCTTTAAGCATGCCTATGATTAATAAAGGTGAAATTGCCTAATAAGTTGCAACCCTACCATTATGATTTTATTGGCTTCAACAATCAATTAGTCTAAGAGAAGGGCATCAAAGCCCTTGATGCGGAAATTGGTGATGAAGACTGTGCCATTAAGCATCCCATGGAATTTATTATAGTGGACAATTGGTCCCCTTCAATGTCATCTTAGGGATGGCATAGATATAACACTTTTAAAATGATCACATTGGCCCTCCATTTAAAAGCCAAGTTCCCCACACTAATAAGGGTAGGTGTCTACTAAGGAAACTAAGAATTATCCATAGCCTTATACTTGAAATCATTGAAGAGAGAAAAAATTTTTACTAGGGAAGACGAACTAGAAGAGAGGCCTAGCTAGAAGGGAGAGCTAAGTAAAGAAACTAAGGAAGTTTAACTCAGTGATCACATTGAGAGACTACGTAGGTAGGCATCCCAATGCCCCTTGAACTCAAGCAACAACTTATCAACTTCCTTCGAGCTAATATTGATGTGTTTGCTTTGTTTTCATTAGACCTATTGAGCATCTCTTAAAAAAATAGCCATGTGTAGCCTCAGCATTGATCAAAACATCAAACCCTTTAAAGAAAAGAAGAGACACTTTGCCCTCCAACAACAGGTGGCAATAGAGGAAGAGGTGCAAAAGCTACTTAAGACCAGCTTCATAAGGGAAGAGAAGTACATGACTTGGACGACTAACATTGTGTTAGTCAAAATGTCCAAAGGGAAGTGGGACATATGTGTAGACTACATCGACCAAAACAAAGCTTACTCGAAACACTACTTCCCCTTCCTAAAGATCAACTAGTTAGTTGATTTGACCTCAGGACATGTACTCCTAAGCTTCATGGAGGCCTTCTCTGGCTATAATTGGATTAGGATGGAGCAAGAAGACAAGGTACATACATCTTTCACCACTAGCTTTAGAACTTATTACTATAAGGTCATGCCTTTTGGCCTAAGAATGGTGATGAATATGCAAGCCTTAGCTCTAGTTAAAATAAAAGTCTATGTTGATCACATGATTGTAAGAGTCACAAAGCCAAAGATTATTTGCAAGACTTACGCGAGGCATTTTACCATATGAGGCATTATAACATGAAACCTAAACCCCATAAATAAGTCTTTTGGGTAACCTTTGGCAAATCCCTCAATGATATGGTTACGTAGCATGATATTAAAGCCAACTAAAAAAAAAATAAAAAAAAATCTGAGTAACCTTTGATATGCAACCTATAAAGAATGTTAACAAAGACCAAAAGCTCATAAGTAAAATCATTGCTCTAAGCAAGTTCATAACCAGAAGTGCAAATAAGTATGCTGAGTTCTTGAAAGTCTTAAAGAATCCTGAAGACTTCCAATGGTCCAACCAATGCCAAGTAACCTTTAATGAGTTTTAGTTGTTCTTAACCTCCCCATTAGTGCTATCTAAACTTATCTTAAGGGAAGACCTATACCTATACTGCTTAGTAAGTAGTTGTGTTCTCTCCTTAGTGTTGGTCTAAAGAGAAGGTTAAGAGCATCAACTCATATACTATTTGAATCATGGCTTCTAAGAATCTGAGACAAGGTACTTTAAGATCAATAAGTTTGCCCCTATAATTGTAATCATATCTAGGCGACTATGTTTGTACATTGAGGTACTAAGTCATTATCTTGAGCAATCGACCTTTATGAGACATTCTTCAAAAACCAAATACCTTAGGCTAGATGATAAAATACGTATTAGGACTCAACACCTATGACGTCCAATGCTAACCTTACGAGGTTATCAAATCCTATGTTTCGGCAGACTTTCTCACTAGATACATAGGTAAGTTGGAAGCGTTAGTTGTAGATGACCAATCAATATGGACCCTCCATATTAATAGGTGTAAACCTTGCAAATTTAGCTATTTAAAAGTTGTCGAGCCTAGTTTTCAACCCTGGTTCTTTTATAAAGTAGGTTTCCTTTAAATTGATCAGTATTAAACCTTATCCGTTTAATATTAATTGTTGACTAGGATTTAAAGAAAACCAATTCTTTTTATATTTTGAAAATATTTTGGAGTCGCTACTTGATCAAAGTTGGGAAAAAGAGTCAAGTTATAACTAATTGGGTGGATTAGTTATTCTAAATAGATAAATTAAGTAATCTAAACTAAAAAAGGAAAATTAGGTTTTTTATTTTTATCGTTACCTCGAAGGTGCCTATGTACCTACTATTCACGATTAGATGTACGTAGTTCTTTTTATAAAACTTTAGTAGGTTAAGTTGATTTTAATTTTGAAAACATGCCAATTTTATGTTTTTAATTCAATTTGGTTTACTTAAGAGAATTTCTAAGAAAGGTCCTAAATTGGAGATTTTATTTTTGAAAAATCTAAAGCTAGTCCTAATTTGTAAATGGTTTGTTTATTGTTATTATTATTTTTTTGAAAACTTGATTTTTCTAAGTATTAAAAAAAAATTAATTCTTTAACTTATGTACTTATTCATTTTTACTTTTAATTTTATCATTTTATTTTATCTATTAAACTAAAAAATGAAATAAATAAATAAACTCCTTTCTCTTTTCTTCTTTCTTTTTTCTTTTCTTTTTTTATTTATTTTGATTTGATTACATTGACATAAAAAAACAAATAAATAAGTAAATAAAATTAAAAAAATGAAAAAAAAAACAATTTGAAGAGAATTGGACCAGGAAGGGGACGCAGGTTAGGTCAGTTGGAGTGGATCTCGAGTTGGTTTAGGTTTGGAGTGTGGATTGGGTCGGATCCAAATCTTGCTTAAAGGGCTTCAATGGAAGCAGCAGCTTGGTAGGGTGATTTTACGTGTTCTAGGCAGCAAATCAAATAGGAAAAAGAGGATTCGTGTATTTTGGATTAGGAATAGGGGGGTAGGTTTGATGCCTTGAGGTTTGAAGGTGGTTTAGATGGTTTTTGAATGTGGAGTTCAAAGGGGGTGGAGTGGCGCTCACGGTGGCAGTTGCTGGGTTTAAGGGAGGCATCGGGTTGAGGTTCTAAGATGACAAGGAGTTCATATGTGGGTTTAGCTTAGGCTTAGAGTAGTGGCTTACAGTGGAGGCTAGGGTTTGGGGTTGGTGGTGTACATTGTCGTTAGGGGGCATGGAAGTGGACAAGGGTGGTCATAGGTGAAAGTTGGTGGTGTGGGGAGTGTTTCTAGGGTGTTCGGTTGTGGTGGTGAGCTTGAGAGAGAGAGACTTAAAGAGAGAGAGTGATTCAAAAATGAAAGAGAGGGTTTGTAAGTTGATTCTGTAGCTCGTGTGTAGTTTTGTGTCTAATGAACTCCCCAACACTCCTTTTATACATGAAAATACCCTAGTAATCAAGGAAACTAGAAATCAGATTAAATGACAATGTTTGAAATTTTAGTTTTTTTTTTTTTTAAATTTGAAGCTCAATTTGAATACTTATTTGACCGAATTTGGATGTGTTCTTTGGTTCAATTTGAAGTAGGCCATGTTTAGAACAGGATTGGAGTAAGAAATCACACCTCTATGTGTGAAATTATGCAAAAATTGAATCTAAAGTGAAGGGGTCGAGGGTTTTTCAGCTAAGAAAGAAGGGGAAAATCGCAGGAAAGACAAGGGAAAGGGAGAGAAAGAAAAGGAAAATGTTGATGTGGCACTACATCAGCCAAACCGACCACCTACAGCGTGCTAGTAGCGTAGCGTTATGTCAGCATTTTCCTTTTCTTTCTCTCCCTTTCCTCTCTCTTTCTCGTGATTTCTCCCCTTTTTCTTGGTTGAAAAACAACCTGACCCCTTCACCTTAGATTCAATTTTTGCACAAATTTCATGTATAGAGGTGTGATTTCTTACTCCAATCCTATTCTAGACATGACCTATTTCAAATTGAACCAAAGAATACGTCTATATTTGGTCAAATAAGCATTCAAATTGAACTTCAAAATTCTGAAAACAGCTAAAATTTCGGACTTGTCATTTAATCCAATTTCTGGTTTCCTTGATTATTGGGGTGTTTTTATGTATAAAAGGAGTGTTGGGGAGTTCATTGGACACACAACCACACACGAGTTATTAAATTAAGTTACAAACCCTCTCTCTCATTTTTGAATCACTTACTCTCTTTCTCTCTTACAACTACGTCAGCTTATCGTTTAACCCGATGCTGCCACGTGTCAGGACATGTGACACAATGAGATCCTGATACGTGGCAGTTTCTGATGTGATAAAAATAAAAAGCTTTTGTATGTTTTCACTAAGATTTAAACCCCTGACCACATACTCAAACCTAATACTAAGTCCATATGCTTATTTAATTAAGCTGTTGTCAGGTGCCTTATCCATATATTTGATTAAATTGCACATATAGACTAAGCCAGCTTAGGTTAGATTCAAATATAAGCCTAGGCCAACCTAGGCTAGGCTTAATGGTCTCTATTCTCAAATTATTAAAATTAAAATCTATTATATTAAATTATTAATTTCTAAATTTTATAAATCTTCTATTAATTTTTTTTATATTTTTTGTGACTTTTTCAATTTTCTTTTAATTTTTTTCTTAAATTTCTTAATTTATGTGCTTTTTCCTATTTTTCTATTTTTTTAAATTTTTTCTAGGTTTGTTATTTTTTGTGCTTTTTCCTTTTTTTTTTGTTATTTTCCTTAGGTTTGTTATTTTTTTGTACCTTTCCTTATTTTTTGTATGTTTCTAAAATTATTATTTTTCCCTAAATTTCTTAATTTTTGGATTTTTTTTTGGCTTTTTTCCTGATTTAGGACCCCTTATCTTATTGAAATAAAATAAAATAAGGGAAGTTGGGGGGGTGGTTTGGGACCAGGGGGTGTTATTGTGTCTACAAGAATGGAATCGAATTCTAGTAATGTAGATAATCTTACAAGTCAATAAGGCTAGGTAAGATGGAAATTTTATTAAATTATGAAATTGAATATATTATATGTAAAAAAAAAGAAACCTAGAAATATGATTAAAACCTTAATTATGTATGAAAATCCTAAATCCTATGTACGCATAAATATCTAAGATTGAACTCAAACTTGATAAAAACTCTAAAATTACAACTTTAAGCTTGTAAAATTGAATAAATTTACCTTAATAATAATAAAACCCTAAATGAATGCAATTATCGATTAATATGCATAATCGTGTAAAATTTTTAACAAATACATTAAGATAACTTGTAAATATTATAAAAATAATGGATAACAATTTAATTAATAAATTTTATAAAATTTCAAATATTATTTATAATTAATATTAAACATATAATTGTATAATTTTACATTTGGAATTTTTATTCTTCTTTTTCTTTTTCTTTTTCTTCTTTTCCTTTTTCCTTTTTCTTCTTTCATTTCTTTCCTATCTTATACATTGGTTGGAAAAATCATATTTGGCTAATGTAGTCCTCTTTTAATTCCTACATGTGTTAAATTATAAGATAAGGCTAAGAAGTTAAGATAATGGACTCATCAAATCAATGTCTAAACAAATCTTAGTTTTCTTCCTCTTTTATTTAATTTTCTTTGTCTTTCTTCCTTCATTGCTTCGATGACCAGCTACACATGCATATATACATTATTATATATATATATATGTATATATTACTTTACTTTTCACTCTTGATAGATTAGAAACTCACATACTCTCTCTTTCTCAACCGTCCCTTTCCTTTCCCTTTTAATCTTCTTCTTCATCTTATTTTATCCTTAAGCCATCAAACAAATCAAGAAGAAGAAGAAGAAGCTTGCCATCTTTGATTCATCAAATTGCTAAGGAAAAAAAAAAGGAGTATGTGTAGTATATTTATTTTGTATTAATCATCTTGATATATTTTTTTTTTACATACATGTATTTTGTAGAATTTATATGTGATATAAGATCATATAATATGGAGATATATGTATTATTAGTATTTCTTTGTGTATGTATTTTCATATATGTATAGATATTAAAGGATATTTACATGTATATACATGGTATATTGAATTCTACAAAATATTTAGGTATAAGAAATTTGTGTATATATACATATGTACATGTGCATATAATAATATATATTATGTATTTTCCTTACTTATGTATATATATACATATAAGCATGTAACTGAAAATATGTATATATATTTATAAAGTATAAAATACTAGTGTAGTATAGTATATGTATAATAGAGTATATATATTTGGTATATATATGTGTATACCATAGTATATATATATATGTTGTATTTTCATTGTATAGATTATATATATATATATAAACGTGAGGGTATATGCATATATATATATATATTTGTAAATGAATATATATATGTTAAGTAATTTCAATAGATATATATATGTAATTATGGCCATATATGTATATATGTATGAATAAGTTAAGGGAAATTAATTACATAAGTACATATATATATGTATAAAAAATACGTATATTAATAGCATAGTATATAGAAATATACAAGTATATTTAAATAGTACATGTATAATATACTATAATATTAAATTAATAAATAAGATAAGATAATATATATATAAGTGTATATGCAGTGAGATTCAAAGAAAATGGAAAATAATTAATTTGAAAAATTTAATACAATATATAATAAATATAATTCTATACATATTACATAAAAGTACAAAATAGGAAAAATATTGAAAATATACAAATTTCAGAAATGACACGTGACACTTATCCATGTTGTCACATTAGCATATAATGGATTTTAATTAAATTTGTATTAAAAATAATAATAAAATAATTAACTAATTGGAAAATTGTAAAAATGAATTAAATATGCATTAACCCTCAAAAATAACAAAATACGTAAATTATAATTAAATAAACTTAGAAAATAAGAAAATTATGAAATATAAGGATTAGATATATATTAAATCATAAATATGTAAAGAAAATGCTTAAAATAATATATTATAATTATTTAAGTTGAAATAATGAAATCCATAATATTTTTACACCACAATGGAAAATGCGGGTTATAACGTTCAAAATGGACCTTACTACGTGAAAGTGTGTTAAAAAATAATAAAAATAGACTATAAGTTCATAAAAATCAGAATTAAAATGGAAAAGTTATATGTGATTGAAAATTTAAGATAAACTGAGAAAAGTAAGTAAAATATTTAAGTTAAACTATGTTTATACTATACTTCGGTTATAGTAGGAAACTAGGCAAATAGTGATAGATATTTAATAACTGGGAAACCTAGTTTTTCAGAACACTTATAAGCTTTCTTATCTTTTATGTATTTGATTATTGAGTCATGGAATTCTCAAAGGCTGGGAAAGTAAGCATTAACCCAAGTGAGGGAGTTCTTATGATGTGTTACCTGCTTGCTGTTTGACATTTGTATACTGCTTGTTGGTTATTGATTGTTTGTTGAATGACTGATTGCTTTGTATGCTATCATTTGTGTGATCACTTTCTTAAATTAGTAATATAATTGTTCAACTAAAATAACTAGTTATATCTGTCACATGTTTATGACCCAAAAAGTATATGATGGAGAGTGCTAGCTGATGGGAATTAGCCTCCGACTACGTCTAAGTTGAGGCCAACCTATCCGAAGTCGACGTTGACCCTCCAGAAGAAGATGCCAACCTGCTTTAACCTGAGGCCGAATAGTTCAAGGCTAAGGCCGAACAGCTTTGCCAAGGCCAAGCAATTAACAGAAGATTGATGGGAAGAAAAGGAGCCATTCAACAACAAGTTTGTAAGAGAGAACACAGTTGAGGACTCGAGACCAAAGAACCACTCGGTATGGTCCTAAGAGACTAGTGCCGACTAATTTTAGCACTCAACAATTATGATTCGACCTTTCTGGTGACTCGACTAAGCACTACGAGACTTCAGGAGCTCCTCTTCGGACCTGGACATCCAACTGCTGACCCTACCCAGTTCGGATCCTGCTCCTTCCTGGATAGGCCGAGTGACTGCATGCCAACCTCTATTAAATGCATAGTTTTGTATTCCTGTGTATGTTTTCCTTTATTTTATTTATGGGTCCAATTTTTTAGGGTTTAAGGCCTTGTACATAATTTACAGTTTTGCCACTACGGTTTATGACTTGCTATAAATAGTAATCTTTGTAAACATCAAATACACGACATATATGAAGATATACGAAATTAGATAGAAAAAGTATATTCCTGTGTTTAGGAATCTTTCCCTTTTTGAGTAAGGCTACTCTTGAGTTAGCATTTGTTGGATTATCGAGTATAGATTAAGCTTTTTAATCTCTCCTGCGTTCTTATTGATCTTGACCTTAAGATTGTGGTGAACCCCTTCATTTGAATCGGTTAGTGAGTTGCATCTAATCTTCATTTGAATCCCGAGCAATATTTAGTGTTCGTGAGTTGTATCAAACCTTATTTCGAGTGCAAACCCCTAACTGTACTTGTGTCTTGGTGTATGATATCCATTCACATTCACTATTACAATTAACCATTTCACTTCTTATCCATCATACCCATTCAACCCATTTTGGGTTTTTGAGATCTACCGTTGTTGATCCTTATCATTAGCTTTTTAGATCTTTGAGAAAAGTATTTTTGGAAAATGTTTTTCCAATCTTAAATATATTTTGTATGATTTTTATGAGGGCTCATAGTGCCTACGAATAATATTTTTATCTTTAAAGGAAGGCTAGCATAGTATTTCCAATTTATTGCTAGAGGACTAATATATTTTTGCCCAAGGGGCCTTGGATATGTTTTGATAGCGAATGGACTCATGTTGTGTGCTCAAAGGGCTTAGGATATGTTTGGTGGATGGCCCTACTTAGGCTCTACCTATATTGATTGTTGTTTCTTGGATTAGGGTAATAGTCAAGTATCTTATGGTAAGACCATGCCCCTAAGTAGCCTCATGTGGTTAAGGTGAGTTGCTTCTTGCGGGTAAGTACGGAGGAAAAATCGATGTGTAGATGACGTAAATCTATACCTTTCATAGTTTTGGACCCTTATGGATGTGTTGCTTGCATTCATTTTATATGTAGATAGATTTCACGGGTGCTAATAATGTTTGATAACTTACTTGAAAGATAGTAATGAGGAATGAACTCATTGAGCCATGGTTTGCTCATTCTCCTATAGTTTCTTTTGTGGGTTCCTTTAAGCAAGAATTGAGAAAAATCTTAAGAGTAGAGTATAAACAGGAGATAGGTGTTATAGTTGATTGAAATGTGTATAGTTGGTATAAAAAACAATTTACATAGAAAACATTTGTATGATAGGATTATGTATAATATAGTATTTCTTGTAAATTGCTAAGTTATTTTACCTTATCTTAGTATTTGGTAGGAGATATCAATTTTCTACGATTTTGGTAGACTATAGAATATCGGATATTCATAATCATTTATATTTTATAATAAGTTGATTAATTAAAAATCGAAAACCATTGTGATTAATTATTTAGACTCTTGCAATCTCTAACTTGTAAGACTGTTTTCGTATCATGGGTGCACACGTGATATGAAAAATTTAGGTAATCTTAGTAGCCCCCTTTAAGGTCATGACAATAGGCCATCAACCCAATTGAAAAGTAGAGTAGACCTTGTACTGAGGGGACCTTACGAGATGGAAGTTTACTATATGCTTAAGTTTGGATCCAATGCCAACAACAATGAAGCCGAATACAAAGTGCTCATAGCTAGCCTTAAACTAGCTAGGGAAATTGATGTTGAGAGGGTTAAAATCATCTCCAACTTTATGTTAGTGGTTCAATAGGTCAGGGGTTAGTACGAAGATAAGGATGAAGGTATGACCAAATACCTAGAGGTAGTTTGAACCTTGACCTCACATTTCCTGTCTTGGAACATTTCTAAGATTCCCAAAGCCAAAAACACTAAAGTAGACAAGTTGTTAAAGTTCAACTCCACCGGCATTCTTGACCTAAAAAGAAAAGACAAAAAGATTTTAAGACATACCTACTAGATAGAAGCATCTGCAAACAAAGCTAGGTGATCTTAGAGATATATGTTGCTCCAACAGAGCCATCATAGAGGGACCCCATCTTAGGCTACTTGAGACATAGAATGACCCCTTTACATCGAAAGCAAGTAAGGAAATTGATGTATAATGCAATTAATTACACTATTGTCAAATACATTCTATACTGAAGGGACCATAGCCTCTCCCTTCTTTGATGCTTACGATTGAAGGAGGGTCACCATGTTCTAGAAGAATTATGTTTTAGGGTATGCAGCAACCACATAAAGAGTTGAGCCTTATACACCTGAGCCCTTTGACTTGACTTATTATCCTACAATGAAAAAAAACTCAGAGGACTTTATCAATAAGTCCACATAATGCCAAAAGAATGCCCATTTGACTATGTAACAAGCATAAATCTTTGACCTCTTACAAGCCCTTTGCTGTTTGCTTTGTGGGAATTGACGTCTTGGACCCTTTTCCTAAAGCCACTAGCTAGTGACGATACATCATTGTGGTCGTCGATCACTTCACCAAATGGTTAGAAGCTAAGGCTATAGCTAAGATTACAGAGAAAAATATTGGGTTCTTTGTTGTCAACCACATCCTCATTAGATTCAGTATACCTTTTGCCCTAATGAGAGATAATGGTCCTTGGCTTGAAAATGATAGGTTTAGTGACTTTTATGATAGCTAAGACACTACCCTTCATTATAACTCCATCACCTACCCCCAATCTAACGGACAAGGTGAAGCCATTAACAAAGCCATCCTAAAAGGCCTTAAATAGAGAGTAGACTAAGCTAAAGGGAAGTGCATTAATGAACGTTTAGACATTTTATAGGGATATTGGACCACCTATAAGACCTCTACATTTGAAACCCCCTTTCACCTGACTTAAGGCTTAGAAGCAGTCCTACCCATCAAGTTGGAACTAATGAATAGATGCACTTAGTCGTTCAATGTGATGGTTAACTAAATGGGACTTCAAGATAACTTAGACACCATTGATGAGGCTTGTGATCTAGCCCAATAATGTCTTGTTTCCTATTGCAGAGAGTCATCCAATAGTTCAACAAAAAGTTAAAAATAAGGTTTTCAAATTAGGCAGCTTAGTTTTCCATATGCTTGAAGCTAATAAGATACCGAAAGGACAAGGAAAGCTCGCCTTAAGATGGGAGGATCTAGTGAGGATAAAAGAAGCCCTTAAAAGTAGGGCATATAGGTTGGAATAACTTAACGATTGGGAAGTAAAAGGACTTGGAACTCTAATAACCTTTGATTATGCTTTGAGTATTATTAATGAAATATTACTAAATTTCTCTAAATTTCATGGTAGTAGTAGTAGAAACATGGTATGTCCTAAACTCCCCTAGTGGCCCCGCAAGATCCTTACAGATGTAAGTGTTACACCCCTAAATGGTAAATGGGGCCTAGAACCTTTTTAAGCGGTGTCGATTGGAACATCACCAACTCAATTCCTATGGGTAATCTCGTTAATAGGACTAAGGTACAAAATGCATGAGAAACTCCCCCTAATAAAGACAGAATTGAATACCATTGCCCCTATGCAATACATATAACCCTTAATACGATAATACATACTTATCCACCTAATATAGTAGCATAGATGTGACCAATCGATAAATGTCCTGGTCACTTATTGTCGAATCGATTGCATCAACATCTAATCATGTCATACCAACAAGATAAGTCACAACAGAGCAAGGACATCTTAGTCTATGCAAACAAAGTAGCTAAAGATCCCCATTATCTGACTAGCTCCCTTTGGCTAAATATTAATTAAAGTGAGTTTTAAGGAAGAAAAGGGGTTTGGGGAGGGGCTGGGAGGGGGGGATGATGCGTGGGTAATGAATGGATACCTTTCCTTAAACTGCCTTAGGAAAGTAGAAGACTAGTTAAAGCACCTAAGTAAGCAAACGTTATAGATCTACCTTATACTTGTGAGACTTACATCATTAGGTTAGTGCCTCTACATGCCTAAATGCTCTACATGAGCTAGCATCAGGACTTAAGAAGCTCCTCTAAGAAGACTTACTCCCCATATCATGACACACAAAGTGTTTGACCCTCATCAGGAACACAAGCCTTTGTTCCTTTTTTTGCTTTGTTGCCAACAAGAGTACGAGGTAAGTGTTGATGGTAGTTCTTATACATAGGTCGACAACCTCAGGCCCAAAGTCAAGTACCTTAACTTATGTGACTATGACCCAAAATAAGCCTAGGTAGACTACCTTGGGCCTATGGTTTGGTGGCTCCATCTATGAGATAACAACCCTAATGGGGGTTGGGTTGACCATCTTAGGCTTAGCATTGAGCAGCTGCCAAGTGGTAACTTAATATAGGCTAATGGATTTGATAAACTAAAGAGCTTAATGGAGTGAATTCCTACACAATTAAGGCTAACTTTTATGGCCTATGGGCCAACCTTCTTAGAACCTTTGATAATAAACTCCATCAGGACAACATTAAAGCTCCTGTTTGGTCTTCAGCAAAAACTTTTTAAGAACTTGACCATACAACACTCACATTGCATTATACGATGTGACCTCTAATGGCTTACCTTTTGGAAAGCTTGTATGGCCTAAATTCTATGGTGCCATCAAGCATTTATGAAGAAAGGATAGATGCAATGCCTAAAAAGAACATTCTGCACTATCGTTAGAAGATCTCACCAACAGTAAACCCCTAAAACCAATAGCAGTACACCACAAGTTGACAAGGGCTTAGGGGTTGAACATATAAATACTTAATATCTCTCCCTTTGAAGGTAAGATCACTATTGTACTTATTTTCATTATATCCCTTTTCTTTTAACTTCCATTTATTAGGTTACATACATCTTTGTAAGTTTCTTTGATTTAGACATTAGAGTGGCTCCATAAGACAACCCTTTAGCTGTTCTACTTACTCTTGTCTATTTTGAAGTTGGGCTTAAGGATGCTGAGTTTGCTCAATCCAATTGCTTCAATCCTTAGGGGGCCCATTATGCACTCTATCGGTAGAACCTCAAGATTGCAATCAAGATTGCCATGTCCACCATAGACCAGGTGGCTTCAACAAATATTGGTTAGTGCAGCAAACTAGATTGATTCAAAAATTGTTTTTCCTTCTTTCTTTTCTTTCTTTTCCTTTTCTCTTTATTTTATGCATGATTTACGACCCAAAAATATCATTGTAATTGAGTATTAAGTTTATGCAGTTTCTAGTTTATCTGGTCATTCGAAATAAGATTCAAATTCAAAAGGGTTGAAAATACTAAATTATAGAAGGTAGTCTAAGAAAATGAGAATAAAAAATAATCTAAAAGGAAGGGCATATGTTTTTATTCAATGGGCTCATCTTGATTGTTTTCTGTTTAGAAAATAGGTTCAAAGGAAGACATTATGAATTTCAATTGCTATTGGAAAATATCACATAACTGCTCTTAGACATTAACATTATGTCTCGATCAGAGGAAGGAAAAGGGAAGGAGGGAATTAGAAGAGAAAGAAAAAAAAAAAAAAAACACTTTCCCTTTATTTAGAAAGAAGAGGGGAAAGGGATAGGATGGATTTACAAGAGAATGTTTTACCTTAGGCTCACAATAATCACTATCTTTAAGTATGGAGAGAAAGTGAGGAAATAACATGAGTTACCTTAATACCCTTTTAATAAAAGGACTTTTTTGAATTTAAGGGATATCTTAGTATTTTAATTAGTTTGAAAAAAATTTTTGATTAATTCTTTCTTTATATTTATTCCTTCCCATTACTTTGCAATCTAACCAAGATTTTGCCCTTGTTTTTCTTTCCTTCTTTGTTCTTTCCTCTCTCTTTTTTTTCCCTCTTTGATTCTTTCCTTCATCCTAAACAAAAGGTAATTGATCTACTAGATTCTAGGTGGATGTTGTGAATATTTTCTTAAGTTATATTTGTACATGTAGAGGTTTGTTAAAGTGACACTTGGCAAATTGTGTTTATTGTTTAATTAGTTAGGATGTGTAGTAGCAAGATATTGCATATAAATGCTCTATTTTCTTCTTTTCCCACTATTATTGCGTTAATATTACTCTTATAACAATGTAAAGCTTATCTCTTGAACTTTCATGGAGATAAGTCATATTGATTTGTGCACTTTCACATGGTATCAAAGTATGTGAAAAGTATTAATTCATTTCTTTTTCCTACTTGATTCAATTGTGTTCTATCCTTTTATTGGATTGAAAGATGGCATCATAAATTGATAGAAATTAAAATAATTTAGTAGTATAGAGAATTATAGATCCATTATACCTGTTTAGATTAGATATTCTTGGGATGTGTATAAGTAATTTGATTTTTTTATGGAAATGACTACATTTCTTAGAATAGGTTTGTGAAGATGGGATTGAGTGTGAAACTTAAATTAGGGTTTGTAGATGGTAGCATAGAAAATCTTCTAGATAATTCACTAGATTCCATCAATTGGATTAGGTGTGATTACATAAGTTTTGTTGTTGGATATTAAACTTGGCAACTGGTGATCTCTCTCAAAATTTCTTGTACACTCAATCTGCATATGAACTACAAATTGAAAGAGAGATTTAAAGAATTTGAATCATATAGTACATTGATGCAATTTTTATGAGACTAAGTGATGAAGGTTTGAGAAATCAAATCCTATGTATGGAGCCATTGCTAACTATTAATAAATCTTTCTATTTGCTTTATCAAGTTGAGAAGCATAGATAAGTGCAACAACTATAGCTTCAAATGATGAGTTTCAGCTTTCCTTACAAACAAAACTGATGGAAACAAGTCTTAAGAAGAAAGAAGGAGAATGAAAGGACCTGGTAAAAGGTTATTTATTAAGCACTATCATAACAATGGACACATTATTGAAAAGTTTACTAATCATTGGGTTTCTTGATTATTTTAAGGATATAATAGTATTCAAAATTAAGTAATATAATATAGTTGCATAAGCTTCTTACTATAAGTTATCATAGCAAGACTTAAAGATCAATTCATCATTTTATCATGTTATTAATCAAAGTGAAGAAAATCTTATTAATTTGAGTACTAGCAAAGATAAGAGTGTGCAGGAAAAGAAAATGGTTTAATATGTTGATGTGAAAGTTTTCTGCATGATGAAAGAGAAGAATGTGCAAGATTTGGCAATGGTAAATGTAGTTCAATTTTCAAGTATCACTACCTTTACTTGTTGTTTTAGTACTTTGAATATAAATTATTGGATAGTTGACATAGGAGCTATGGGTCATATGACTACCCTTTTCATTATTCTTTATGACATTTGTCCTTTACTTTTCCCAATACAAGTGATACTATCAGATGGTCAATTGATTAAAGTTGATAAAGTTGAATCTATCAAAATCACCTCTTTATGGACTATATGTAATGTGTCATTTGTGCCTTAATTTATTCACAACTTGCTATTTATACATGGTCTATTGATTGGGCAACAACTTATAGCTATTTTTGATGCTTATGGGTGTAAATTTCAAGAGCTGATGATTAGTAAACCAGTGGCATTAGCATAAGTACTTCATGGGTTGTATATACCAATTACGAATAATAATAATAGTTTGAATTTCTATTTAGACCATACAAATCTTCATGTACTATTAGTTCTCGTAATAATGAGACCTATAAACTTATAATAATGTATTTGTAATATGTGTTAAGAGGCTAAGTTCCATTGGCATACTTTTTATAAATGTAGAAATACTTCTAGTTTTACTTTTCAACTCCTATATATTGATATTTAGGGTCTCGATTATGTTGCTTCTATATTCGGTGCTTATTATTATTATTTTTTATTGTTATCGATGATTACTATAGGCTTACATAGATTTATTTGCATAGATATTAGTCCCAAACTTATGCTGTCCTTAATCGATTCTTCAATTTTGTTTCTAATCATTTTTCCATTGTTCTCAACTTTGTTAAAATTGATAATGGTTTTAAGTTCTTGTCTAAAATGTGTCAGTCCATGTTTCATAATCTAAGTATCATATATCAGAGAACAATGACATATACCCTACAACAAAATGGAAGTGAGAATATAAATATAAGCATTTACTTGAAAGGAGTATTATAGTATGCTCATTTGCATAATAAGTTTCGAGGAGAATATTTGCTTACTATTACCTATCTCATTAACAAGATGCCTATGGAATCTTTGGTTGGAAAACACCTTTTAAGTTGCTCTTCAAAAGATTATCAACATATAATAACCTTTGTTGATAGGATACATATGTTTTGTTGCTAACCATACCAAACATAAATACGAGTTTGATCCAAAGGGAATTTAATGTGTGTTTTTAGGTTATATACATGGACAAAAGGTTATAAAGCTTTTGATATTATATTGCTACTATGCAAATTCTCGTGAGTAATGATGTTTTATCTTTGAACATATCTTCTGTAAACCCTACTTCTAGCGGGCATGTGAATCAACTAAGAGTATTTCCTGAACGTTTCCAAGGATCAACTAAATTAAGAATTTAAGTTTACATTTAAAACGAATTTACTTTTCCAATTCAAAAGTTCATTATCGATAAAACTCGAATACGAGAATAATGGACCTTAAGTTGTCCAAAGCCTTAAAACCTAAAACAATTAAGGCGTTGTAAACTCAAGCGACTAGTTGAGAATTTAATCTAATTAATTTCATTAAGCTCTAGAAAATTTCATAATTTTATAAGAATTAAATCATAACTTACAAAACAATTTAAGAAAGAAACTCTAAAAGAATTTCCTATAAGACAATCTCCTTATCTTCATGCATAAGACTTGTGCTCATGAATAAGTAAACCAATCAATCACCCTAAATAACTATAAATTAAGAGTTGGAATTATTTATCAATTAATAACCTATCAAAAACTAGTGATAAGACACTTTCCTTATCATACCACAACTTATACTACATATGGACAAGATATCACAATATTTTATGTGTTCAACTTTAATTTAAGAAGACAAGACAATTCTATGCCAAAAGGAAGCCTAAATGGTCAGTTCTACAAGGCTAAAAAGGGAGGCTATGATTTTTCTTTCATCATTAAATCAATTTTCTTACACACAACTATTTACCCCTTAATGCTTACATCATCTAGTCTTGTTAAATGTTGGCATTTGTACAAAACAATGAATCAAGCTTCTTAAACATACTTCTCTACTCCTATACAACTGGCCACTCTCTCTCTCATATCCCTCACTTTCACTTTCATTTTTACTTCCATTTCTCTTACTTTAAAATCAACACAAAAGAGGAAACACAAAATCCTAACGTTGCTGCCACTTTCAAGCTTCAATTCTCACGGCACAAAAACTCCACTTTGTGTCTTTCATTTGTCCACTTCCAAAGCCACTTTTAGGATCCTTAGAACACTCTCACAACCCCACTTTAAAAGACCAAAACTTAAGATTCTAAAAAGGTTGCAAGAAGGAGAAGGAAAAGGAAAAATAAGGAGCTTAAGTGAAAACTTAGTGCACGACTACCTTACTTTTGCTTTGTGGACGAGTAAGTGTTTGCTTGTGTTAGTAACTTAGTAATTCCATGTTAAGAGACTATGTTTTCTTGAGGATTTTAGCATGATTACAAGTTGATGCAATATCTAAAATCACCTTAAGAAGCAAACTTATGAAACTCGTACTTGAAAGTTGAAATATGAGCATGTATAGTTAGTGTTAGGTATAGATACTTGTTTAACACTTAGAATGGAAGATTTTAAGTTAAGAAAATTATGAAATGAGCAATTGAATGGGAGGATATCATGCTGCACGTGAAGTGTTTATAGGTCCTTTGGATGTTATTTTTACTTCTATTAAGTTAAACATGCTCAAACTTAGACTTAAGTAAAGGAAAATCCATTACATGAAGTTTTTATGAGGAAATCAACTTTGTACGACATGAACTATTATAACGACCCAATAGTATCGTTGTCGTGATAGGTCGCCGTATACCGTATAAAGGTCTATTATCAACCCCCTTGCTGATCATAGGCCTTTCATACGACACACAAGGCTCCTTCCACTTTACGTTACCACTAGGCCCATAGACAAGTAATATAGAGCAATTTAACTAAAATTACTTCTATGTTATAAATTAACTAATTGTGTGGGCTCGTGAGAACCACACCAAAACAATATTACAAACGAATGCAATTCATAACGGAACTGCATAAAATCTAAGTTATGCATAAATATATATAAAGTATCTAAATATCTATAATCTATTACAAAATGTCCTCTTCGCTCTCTGATCGCTCCTACCGGTCTCTACCCGAGACTTACCACGGGCATGCCTCGGCCCGGATTGACGAAGAGGTTCTCCTGCACTAATAGAAATCTATAGGGGAGTAAGCTTACGCTTAGTGAGATAAATACCCTCATCAGTACCACAAGGCAGAAATTTATTAGATGCACAATCATATGAATGCATGAACAAACAGTATGCCATACAACGCATGCAGTGACCTAGGAACTGCATACGACTCAGAATTTCGCCCCCTGAAGTCGGGGTTTGGAGATAATTAACCGACCCAAACCAAAATCCGGGTTCTAGACCTTGGGTTTTATTTCATTTGCACTATCGTGCTCATACCAAAACAAAACTCTACATATATACATATATATATATATATATATATATATACTTCCTTTATCAAAATCAAATCATATCCTTTAAAAATCCCAAGTCTAGCGGTGTGGTGGCCCCCGCAGTCCACAAACACACGCCCTAAGCAGAAGCCACAAGACTCAACCCCTCGCCGACGGTTGGCGTCTCCTAGCGCCTAGTAAGCCCATCAGCTTAAGACAGAGACTCAATATATATGATGGCATAGCTAGTGCCCAATCCTGCAGGAAACTCGTATTCCTGTGAGTCCCTTCCCATCTTCTGCGTGAAGCGGTAGTCGGTGTTATCCGTATGCAATATGGGGAATGCATGATTCATTTTGAGTTCTTAATCATATAAGTGATTAACTTGATTTTCAGGGTGATCAACCAATTTCATTCCATACAATTCACAAGTATATATTCATGCAAATAATTCCCAATTATTATATATAATTAACAAGTCATCACACTTATCCATAATTTCATACACATGCATCTCCCATATCCTACAAGCATCCAAATTTATAAATATAAGATTAGGTGCATCTACTTTACAAGCACAATCAAGTAAAGAGTCATCGGGAATTTACTCACTCTGCCATGTGGTTCAATCAAAGTAGTCCGGAGGCAAGTTGTCTCCGAAAACAGTGTCCCCTGGTCATTGAAATAATTTTTATAAGGAATTGAACAAACTTAAGAAACTATGTAAATTTTTCTTAAGTTATATTCTTAGCTAGTTCTCGGAATTTTTCCGGTTTTTACCTAAAGTTCAATCGCGTATAACTTTTTCGTTTTAAATCCGATTTTTATGATCTTATAGTCAATCTTCATCGTTTTCGAGTGTACTTTAACGTGGTAAGGTTAGATTTTCGAAATGAGGTATGGAATTCTGTCCATGGGTCAGAACAGTAGCGTTCCTCATGTGTTGGAGTGTTTTTGGGCCTTGTTTGGTAAATGGGCTTTTGATAGCTTGAGGAATCCTTTGGGCTTGGTCTTTAGATTTTATCCTAAGCTTAAAATACTCCTTGAGATCAGATTTACAATTTTGATTTATATTCCTAAGGCTAACAACCACTTCTTGGGCCCTTTAGTGAGCTTAAGTTATCAAATGGGCTTGTTTTTGGTTCAACTAAGGTTAATGACTTTGGTGGGCTTATGGGGCCTTAGGTGGATTTATTATGGGCTTCAAAACAAATTCTCTTGGTTCTTTAAGTTGCTGGTCAGATTTTTGTTGAAGGCCCATCTTAGAGTTCTAAGCTTGTTTTGAGAGTTTTAGGCCCGGTTTTGAGTTTTAGGCTTTGTATGCTAATCATACTTGCTTTGGTTAATCCTTTCACTTTGTTCTTTCACTTTTATCATATTTTTAGGCCTCATTTACCCATGTTCCAGATTTGTTCATGTTGGTCCTAAGGGGTCCTTACTTGGTTTTTCAACTTGTTTCATCATTTCCTTAAGTGTAGGTGATAGATTATGCACTTAACTACTTGTGTATAAATCTTAACTTAAGTTCCCTTCCATCAAATGATCCTTTAACTCATGCTCCACATAAAATAAAAGATCTTATACTTCATAAAACCTCCATATCATAGCTCATGCCATACAAAGTTGATTTCTTCATAAAACTTCATGTGATGGATTTTTCCTTAACTTAAGTCTAGTTTTGAGCATGTTTAACTAAATGGAAACAAAATTAACATTCAAATGATCATGGAACCTTCACGTCCAGCATGCTTACCCTTCATCAAAGTTCTCATTTCAAGATTTCCTTAGCTTAAAATCTTCCATTCAAAGCATTAAACAAATGTCCATACAAAACACCAACTTTACATGCTCATATTTCAACTTCATGTAATGGTTTTAGGGTTTGTTTCTTAAAACGAATTTTTGTGCTATAACAACTCAAACCTTACTCATATCTTCAAGAAATCCAAGTCTTCTAACATAAATATTAATCCACACATCACAAGAATCACTTACTCATCCTTAACGCAAAGTTTGGTGGTTGTGCACTAAGGTTCCTCTTAAGCCTTTAACTTTGCTTCCTCCTTTTTGCTTACCTTTTGAAACCCGAATTCTTTTGTCTTTTGGAAAGGGGTTTATGAAAGATTCTAATGGTCTTAGATGATCTTAAATGATGAAAGAAAATGGCACATGAACAAAGAAAAAAAATGCCGTGAGTTGAAGCTTCAAAATGGAGAAAAATGGATTTTGTGGGGTAAAGTTGTTTCCCCTTTTTATGTTTGTTTTAAAAGAGAGAAAGATGAAGTGAAAGTGAAATTAAAAGTGAGAGAAATGGGGAGGAGTGCAGCCGGTTGGAATGAAGAGAGAAGGAGTGTTTAAATGCCTTGAAAGTATTGTCTTAAAGCTTACAAAAAGTCAACAATTGCAACTCTTGATGATGTAAGCATTAAGGGATGAATAGTGATGTGTAAGAGGAAGTGATTGATGGGTGAATGACAAATGCATGACCCCCCCTTTCTCCCCTTTTTAGATCTGCCATGGGAAGTCTTTTAATGGCATGGAGTGGTCTTGTCACCTTTATTAAAGTTAAGCTCATGATTTCTTGTGAAAATTTATCCATATGTAGTATAAGTGAAGAGGTGATAAGGAAATTGTCTTATCACTAGATTTTGATAAGTTATCAATTGATAAATGATTCCAACTCTCAATTGATTCCAACTCTCAATTGATAAGTTATCTAAGGTGATTGGTTGATCTACTTATTTATGGTGTAAGGCTTATGCATGAAGATAAGGGCATAGCCTTATAGAAAATTGTTTTGGATTTTCATCTTACATTGTTTTGTGATTTATGATTTGATTTTTGTAGAATTGTGAAATTTTTTTAAAGTTGAATAAAATTATTTAAACTAAATTATCGATTAATTATTTAGGGTTAAAATTCCTTAATGGTCTTAAGGTTTAAGGTTTTAAGTAGCTTTAGAGCTCGCAGTTCTTCAAGCTCGGGTTTTATCGACAATTGGCTTTTGAATTGTAAAAATTTAATTTGTTCCTAAATATAAACTTAAGTTTTTGGTTTAGTTGATCTTTAGGAACGTTCGGGAGGTACTCCTAATCAAGTCTTAAGCCTACTAAAAATAGGGTTTACAACTATGATATGGAAGTTATGATAAGTACGAAATCTATTATTTTCATGTAAAGTATGAGCTAAGTAATCATCTCATGAAAGAGAAGTTAAGTCAAGATTTGAATATGAGTGATATAGGTTCATGATCTATCCCTTAAACTTAAGGAAGTGATGAAATAAGTGGAAAAAGCAAGTGAGAAACCCTTGGATCCACCACGAACAGATCTGTAACCATGTAGAAATTCACTTAAAAATATGATAAAAATAAGTAAACTAAGTGAAAATACCAACCAAGGCATGTATAATAAGTGTATAAAGCTTAAAACTCAAAATCGAGCCCAAAACTTCCAAGATAGGCCTCAAACTCTAAGTTGGACCCCCATTAATTTTTTGACCAGCAACTTATCCCAACAATGGAAGTTGTTTTAAGACTCTTAGGAAGCCCACAAAACACTCCCTAAGCCCAACAAAGTGACTATTCTTGATTTGGATAAAAAAATAGGCCCATTTGACAACTTAAGCTCACATAAAAGCCTAAGAAGTTATTCTTAGCCTTAAGAGCATAAATTAAAGTTGGAAATTTGACCTTAAGAAGTATTTTAAGCCTAAAATGAGATCTGAAGCCTAAGCCTAAAGGATTTCCTAAGATATCAAAAAGCCCAATAACCAAACAAAGCCCAAAAGTATTTTAAATCATAAGGATCACTACTGTTCTGACCTATAGACAGATTTACATGCCTCATCTCAAAAATATAACCTCACTACGTTAAAGTACACTAAAAAACGATAAAGATTAACTCTAGGGTCATAAAAATTGGATTTAAAATGAGAAATTTATATGGATTGAAGTTTTAAGTAAAATGGGAAAAATATGAAACTTAGTTAAAAGTATAACTTAAAGGTTTTTAGCTTAGTTTTCTAAGTTCTATTTCAAATCCTTATAGCGTCATATTTGCAATGTCCAAGGGACTCGGCTTTTAGGGATAGCATGCCCTTACATTACTTTGATCCATTCACTATGGCCAAGTGAGTGGATTCCTGATGACTCCCTACTTGATTTTTCTTGTAGAGTAAATGCACTTAAATCCATATAAAGAACTTGGATGCTTATGGGATATGGGAAATGCATGTGTATGATATTATGATTGAATGTTATGGCTTGTTAATCATAATAAAGGGAATTGGTTGTGATGACACATGTGCAGTTATATGGAATGAAATTTTCTAATCACCATGAAAACCAAATTAAGCGCTTATATGACTAAGAAATTCAATGAATTATGCATTTCTCATAATTGCATCATAGTATACCGACTGTCACCTCACTCAGAAGATGGGAAGGGACTCACAGGAGGAGGGCCGCTTGTAAGATTGGGCACTAGTTATGCTATCATTTTATTTGAGTCTCTATTTTAAGTTGACCGGCTTACTAGGCACTATGGGATGCCAACCGTTGACAAGGGACATTGTCTTGTGCTAGGACCCGGTTTTGGTTTTGTGTCAGTTCATTATCTCCAACCTGACTATAGGGGGCATAATTTTAAGTTGCATGCTGTTCTTAGGCCACTGCATGTAAAGCTTGGCATACTAATTGTTCATGGATCATATGTTTGTGCATTAAATGGATTTTGTCATGTGGTATTGATGAGGGGATTTATCTCACTAAGCGTAAGCTTACATTTTGATAGATTTTTGTTGATGCAAGATCATCTCTTTGTACATTTGGGCCGAGGAATGCCCGAGGTGAGTTTCGTGTGGAGATGAGGCAGTGCGTTTAGGGAGCGAAGAGGAAATTTTGTAGATATTTATTTATCTTTTTTAGTTCATATTCTAGATAGCAATTTCTAATGCAAATTCTTATAAGAACTGCATTCATTTTGTAATATTCTTTTGATATGGAATTCTATGAATCCATACGTTTACTTTATTACTTTATATCAAAGAAGTAAATTTCAATTAAATTGCTCGATATTACATACCTATGGGCCTAGTGATAACGTATAGTGCAAGGAGTCTTGTGTATCGTATGAAAGGCCTACGATCAACAAGGGGGTTGATTATAGATATTTATGCCGTATACGGCGATCTCCATAACAATGATACTATTGGGTCGTGATATCTTCCATTTCAAACAATTAAATATCTTAGAGTTAGAGTTACCATGTACTCAACTTGTTAGAATGAAATCTGATCTCGATTCCCCTATTAATTTTGTCCTGATAGTTATTGTCTTGTTTTTTTATTCATCTTCTTCTAATTTTCAATTGCATGATGTGCTTCCTTTAGGAGAATAGTCATCAACTATTGCTCCATCTATTACATAGTTAAGAAGGTCAAATAGAGAAAGAGAAATACCTGGTTAGCTTAAGGATTTTGTTTGTATAACTGATAATGTTAACGATGCTGCTGTTAATAATCATAATTGTACTTTAGTAAAATGTTTGTCCATTTCATTATCACCTCATACACTATATCATATGTTTGACATTAGTACATTTTCCCATTACCCTAAAGATTATATTACATCCTTAGCAAATGTATTAACATCTCAAGAACCATATAATTATTTATTAACAAGCATCAAGTAAAAGGAATAGGTTGATGCTATGAAAAAAGAATTACAAGCTCATGAGAAAAATTAAATTAGAATCTTACTGGTTTTCCTAAAGGGAAGAAGGCCATAGTATAACACCTCAAAACCTAGAGTGTTATAGCCTGTCATATGTCCCTACCATCTATTGACGTGATAGGCATAAACATTTACTAAAATCTCTAAAATACTGTTGTAACCTCTAGTAGTCACAATAAAATTTAAACTCTTAGAATGAATTAAAAGAACCATTAAGTAAGTATATGAAATTCTAAATTATTTTAGTAATCATACAATGAAACTTTAATTGTCTTAACTCAATTATGATGCTTACAATTGAAAATATAATCATCACTCCCCATCATGGTAATCTTATTGATTATATCCAAAATCAACAAATTTTGTAGTTTCTATTTAAGTATTTGCCCTTGAAAAATGAATATGGTGTAAGCTGAAACCTGGTATGGAATAGAGCATATACATGCATATGATCATACAATTCTATCACACATGAATGTAAAATCCAATAAATGCAAGAACCATCCATTTAATTTTCTTTAATTTAGTCAATTGAGTATAGTGGTACTCACAACCCTAGTACACATATATAAATAAGAACATACAGTATCGGTATAAATCGTACCTAATGGGAATTGCCTAGTTGGATGCTTGACCTGAGCTCAAGCTCGTAGGTTAGAAAACATGGGTGGAAGATTTCTCACCTTCTAACCTACTCTAAAAGAATCTAACCTCTTATTCAGTCATAAACTTCTCTACTTCTCTACATGTCTTAAGTGTTACATGGTGTTGGAAGCGAAGGAACTAACAGTTCACCTACCTAGTACTAACTAAAGTAGTCTCCTAAACAACTTAGTAAACTTAGAGCTCGACTGTCTTGATGTCATATCACCTTAAGAGCCAAGCTATCTGACCATTTGCTAACCTACCCTAGATTACCATCTTAGATTGCTGAACCATCATAGATGATTACCTACTAGAATAAACAACCCAACTTCCAAACACCGAGTTGTCGAAGGTCGTTACCTAACTATAAGTGATGCATCATTGCTTGCATTATCCACTTAGAGGACAATTGTCCTCTAACATTTGCATTAGTATGGATGAAGCTAGTATATTATTTTCTTAGTATACTTTGAATTTGTCCTTTTCATTTATATTTTCCTTAGTACTTTTCCCATTTTGGGTAAAGTATCTATTTTTGTAAAATGTCTTAATTGTAAGATGCCTTAGAAAATTAGGTATAAATAAATACCTATATAACATGTACGCTACAAGTAGAATTGTCCCTAATGAATTTTGTTTTTCCCTATTGTAATTTGTTCTTACCTTGCAAGTTCATTTTACCTCTAACTTTTATCAATCCCTTTAGTAGGATTGTAGAGAGCGACCTACTTGGCTTGGACTAGTGTATGACATCTAGCAAGCTAGTTAGCTCGTATGTGGTTCTTTGGTTCACATATTTGTAGAGTTAGTGTGCGAAACTACTAAAACCATTTACTTCCATTAACTTTTTGTTCCTTTAATAGGTTTGGAACCACTTATGTTATCGCAGACTTTATTGGTTCTTAATGTAGCATATCATCTTGATATTAGAGTAGAGGTGCGTGAGGAGTAGCTATTATGTATGATTTGTGTCTGTTGTGTTTGCGGAAGTCATCTACAATTAGTTAGCAAGTGTTAGTGGTTCTAGGTGTGATCTAGGTATGTTATTGTGTTTGAAAAGTAATGAAGTAGTTGTACGAGGTTGTAGCAAGTGTTTTGCTTGTGCTTTATAATAGACTCTGTTTAATCCTATTTTTGACTTGGAAAGTAGAACTTGATAGGAATCAACCTTAGGGACCCTCACTCGTTCTCGAGCTAAAGGCCTTGCCGACATGGTCTATTAGATACTCAACCCTCACCTAAGTTTGGAAGAAAATGACCTATTATGCCGAGCTAATATGATCATGTACTCGAGCTATGGTACGTGTAGTGTTGCCTTAACTTAAGAGTAAGGCAATCCAAACTATTTAGAAGTTCCTAACTCTAATCATCGACTTATTTTAGAGATTACTCTATGCTTTTGGCCTACTATTGCTAAGGTATAAGTGTTGAGCTGTTCATGGAGCCCATTGCTATTGACCTTATCCAAATAGTTTAGGTACTATTATGTAGTGAATCTTTAGGCCTCTTGCAAGATGAGACAAGTAGAAGAGGAATGCCTCAATTTGACATAACTTGAGTTCTTTGGAGATTGCTATTTCATGTTGAACTAGGCACCCTAAAGTAGGAAGACCAAACTGAGCAAAAGAGAAGAATGATTGATCTACTGATAACCAAGCTAGCCTGATGAATAGAGATGATGATAGAGCTAATTTGAAGACATTTGAAAGGGTATAAGCCTCATAATGTAAAAGGAGTGAGACAAAATGCTTTAAGTGATTGGGTTATAGACATATGGCGACTTAGTGTCCTAATCGATGTAATTGAATAGGTAGATGTATTGTTTTGTATTAGGAATGTTTATAGAGATGAAGTGGTTGGTGATGTTGTCTCCATGGGAGCTTCACACTTACTGTTGGGAAGACCTTGGTTATTTCATTGACATGTTATACATAATGGGTATAAGAACACATATACCTTTACTAAGGATGGTAAAAAGATAATGTTGCAACCCATGACCTCAAGCTAAGTGAATAAAATTCATAACTAGTTCTCCCCAACTGGCAAGAGGAAGGCTTTGGTATTGAGTTGATAAGAACTTTGAGCTATTGAAAAGGCTAATGAACCCATGTTCCTATTGATTAGAAGATTATTGGAGTCAAGAGATTTGGATGAAGTACTAAAAGAGGTTCCGAGATTGATAGATGAGTTCTCTAACCTATTCCTAGAAGAATTACTTAAAGGACTACCATCTATACCATGAATTGAACATTGTATTGACTTATAATTAGGTGTAGCTCTACTGAATAAACTCGCTTTAGAATGAATCCCGAGTAAGCTATTGAGTTGAAGACAAGTAGATGAGCTCGTTGAGCGAGGATGTATGAGGAAAAGCATGAGCCCTTGTACCATGCCAACTCTACTTGTCCTGAAGAAAAATGGTTCTTGGTACATGTGCATTGATAGCCGAGCTATTAATCTAATTGTTGTTAAGTGTAGATATTCCATTTTAAGGCTCGATGGCATGTTAGATGAGCTTCATGGTGCCTAAGTGTTTTCAAAAATTGATTTGTGAAGTGGTTACCAATAGATTTGCATGAGACTTAGTGATGAGTGGAGGATTGCATTTAAGATTAGGTATGGTTTGTATGAATGGGTAGTTATACCATTCAGCCTTATCAATGCACCAAGCACCTTCATGAAGCTCATGAACCATTTGATATACCCTTTGATCGGGAGATGTGTAGATGACATACTAGTATGTAGGACCCCTTACAGAGTTTCTTTTCGATATTTATAGATGGTTATAGTGTCCAAATCAGTTGTCAGGATAACTGTTAAGATACGTAGAAACTTCTTAACTTGACATCTCCCCTCATATGTAGGAGTAGCAACCGGTTATGTAATATAATCGTGCCTATGATAACTGTTTGCACAAAACTTAAATTCAAACCAGGAGCTCTTCTTATACTTGGTATAAATGCCGTGTATCAACCATATGGTATGAAAGGCCGAGAGAGTTAGTTACGTGGCATCTCGGTAGACGAAAGGCCGAATGTCAGATGAACAAAAATTGACTATCAACAATACTAATGCAAGAGTGCCGCCCTGTTGCTTACTACAATGAAAAGCTTAATGTTGCTGCCTTGAACTACTTTGTGTATGAAAAGGAGCTATACTCTCTTTTCTAAGCTCTTATATTATGGTAGCATTACTTATTACCTTGAGATTTTGTGATCTATATGGATCATGAGTCCTTGAAGCCCTTAGAAGCTAGAGATAAGCCAAGTAATTAGAGTTCATGGAAGGTTTTTCTTATGTGATCAAGTATAAGAAAGGTAGTGCTAATGTGGCCATTAACGCTCTTTTACATCAGCGTATCTTACTGAGCACCTTGTAGACTTTGTTGTTGAGATTTTCCCTTATTGTCGAGTACTATGCTCAGGATCTGCACTTTGGTATTATCATTAAAAAGTGTCAAGATGGAATTGCTATTAGAGGTTACTATGTGAAATATGGATAACTATTCAAAGGAAAGAGGTTATCCATACCAAATTGTTCCATGCATGAGCTATTGGTTAAGGAAGCTCATAGTGGTGGCTCATCTAGGCATTTTGGTGAGACTAAAATTACCAATCTATTGAGAGAGAACTTTTACTGGCATAGATTGGCTAAGTGTGTCCATAAGGTTGTAGGAAGTTATGATGCATACTAGAGGGCAAATGGAAGGAAAGAACTACATGGAAAGTACATGCCCTTACTCATACCAACCTTACCTTGGGCTGACCTCAGCATGGACTTTATCCTAAGGTTACGACAACTAAAGGAAAAGATTAGATCCTTGTAGTTGTGGATTGATTCAGTTCTCGTGCCATCGAACTAACGATACTTTATATATTGCTGATTTGTTTTTGTAGGAAGTTGTTTGTCGACATGGAGTTTCAAAGTCTATTGTTTTAGATTGGGATACTAAGTTCTTGAGTTACTTTTGGAAGACCTTATGGAGGAGACTTGGCATTAAACTTGTATTTAGTACGAGTAGTCACCCATAGATAGATGGCTAGATTGAGGTGGTGAATAGGATGTTAGGTATCCTACTCAAAGTTGTTGTACGAAAGAACTTAAAAGTTTGGGACTTGTGTTTACCTATTGTGGAGTTTTCCTACATCTAAACTATCTACAATAATATTGGCAAGACCCACATTGAGGTCGTTTATGGACTTAACTTAACTATCCTACTTGACATGGTTGGTACCCCTATAATCCTTGAAGAGAGCTAGATCAGGGTTTATTGTGCTTACGGACTACAAGAATTACATCAACATGTCACTTAGAAGATCACTAAGTTCAATGAATTATAGTAAGAGATTAGTAGTTGTACCCACTGAACTCTGCCTTTCAACCTAGGCGACCTTGTATAGATCTACCTTAGTCGAGAAAGGTTTCTACACCTTAGGAAAAGCAAGCTATCACCTAGAGCTAACAACCCTTTCAAGGTATTGAGGAAGATCATTCGCAGTGCCTACCGGATTGAGTTACCTGAGGACTATGGTATCTCTTCTACTTTCAATATATCTGACTCGATCCCTTATCATCTAGGTGAAGCCGAAGCATAAATAGAGGAAGAGCCAACAAGAGAAGACCTTGCAGATTTGAGGCTAAATCTATCTGATCCCTAGGAAGACGAGCTTAGGGGATTATAAGCACTTGTTTTTATGTGTACTAACTTGAGAACTCTTTAAGGATGAAGATTCAATATTAACAAGGGTATACTACACCTCATTTGACTTTAGTGCCGAGTTATAATCATGATAGGAACAGTTCCTAAGTTGATGAACATTAGACGTCTACCCAAGCTAAGCAGACATGACACTTGACTAGCTAAGACCCTAAACAATGCCCAGTGTTTGAGCTTTGACTTGACTTAGATTAAGTTAGCCATTTCACTTAGTTTGGTACCGACTTCCTCCTAATTGTTTCCTAGAGATGCCAAGCTAATCAAATTGCCTTTGACTCCATCTCCATAAGAGTAGCCAAGCGTATCCCACCTTGGCTTACCAACCTTTAGTTGATATATGGTTATTAGCACAACTGATGGATTCCCAACCTCCAGACCCATCAATCGTGTCGCCTCCAAGGCCTCTAATCTTTGACTAGGAGGATTCTCTCTTGTTAACCTACTGAGGATGACCTCTAGTACATGGAAGAACTCGTTAAGGTCTTAGCTTTGACATACTTTGCTCTGCTCGAACACTTGCTTAGTTCCTTACCTATCGAATACTAAGACTGACTTGCTAAGTACCAAGGATGACCTGTCGATTGCCATGTTTGAGGTCTTTGTACACAGAGCTCTACTGATCCAACTTACCAAATTGCAACTTGATTTAATAGCTTCGGTAACTCCAAATATAGCTTACCAACACTAACCCCAACATCTACTCAGATCAGCCATAGTACCCTAAGATCCTAGAATTCGAACCTATTGATAGGTCGTCACCTATCCCTTACTTTTCTAACACTTGTACTATATTTTGTTTTGCTCTTTATCTTATTTACCCTTTTGAAATGTACTAGGAATCTCTTTCTTACATTATCTTTTGTGTAATTTTCCTTTATTATAATGTTGCCCTAAGAACTTACTATAAATAGTCCTTTTTATTGTAGCCGGAATCATCTTATACCTTTCAAGTTAATGAATATTCTGATTCTTGCAAGATATGCTTCTCCAAGTATACCCCTTTCTCACTCTTATCTAATCTTGCTAAAGAGCTCAAGATTAGTGGCAAGTGGACATTAGTATTAGCTTGTGAGTCATATCAGATGAAGTACTAAGTCATGTTGTATTTGTTGGTATGTCATATTCTCTGAGCAGGTTTATAGAAGCTACTATGTTTATTGACATTTTCCATTTCTTCATTCTTTGATACTTTGAAGGACTCACTATTACTGCTTCCTATAGTAAGCCCTAGTGATCAACTCAGCTCCTAGGCACATCGATAAGCTTTTAGAGTGATACCCTTTTTTTTTTTTTTTTGTACATTATACTATATCATGATGTTTTTACCCTTTTAAATATTTATCTTGGGAATCTTTGTACCTAATATATATTTTTCCCACTTTTGTCTTTTTTTAGAAATGTATCCTTAAGAAGGCTACATATAAGGCTCACTTGTGATGTAAACAACACATCATTACATGAATGGAGAATATAGTTATTTTCCTTTGAGAGCATTAACCGTAACTTCTCTTCTTTAACTCTTATCTATTTCCATTAGCAAAGAATAGTGGCGAGTGATCTTAATCCTCACTTGTGTTTCATATCAAGTAGAGGTCAAGCCGAGTAGGATTGGTTGGTTTGTCATATCCAATTGATAGCTGCTTGGGTTTTGTTAAACCCCTTTGTTTCCTTGTTCCTTTTCTCATTGTGGTATGGTCTCTATGTGTACGATACCAAAGATACATCACATTCAAACCTATTGTAGCGACCCTAAGAGGGGCCTAGTAGTATTGCCTAAAATTTCCATATCATGTGTGCACTCATGATAAGAAAATCGCCTTGCAAGTCATAGATTGCAAGACTCTAAATAGTTATTTGCTAGAGTCTTCAATTTTAGTTCATTGACTCATTATATAATATAAATAATTATGGATATCCATTTTTCCACAATTCCTCAAAACCGTAGAGAATCGATATCCCTCACTAAAATAGCGAAATAAGATAGACAATTGTAGAAAATTCTAAACTTACTAAAGATACTAAATTTAATTGAGACATTAGTCGTTTTTCGGAGCATTCCGAATTAACTACACAAGCCTTTTCATCCTACTGATTCAATGGTAGCACTTTGCACTCGATTCCTATCCTAGTCCTAACTATTGATCAAACTACAAGGAAAAGAATTGTTGGGGTGTAAGCTTATGCTTAGTAAGATAATTACCCTCATCAATACCGCATGACAGAAATTTATTAGATGCACAATCATATGAATGCATGAACAATTAGTATGACAAACAACCTATGCAGTGGCCTAAGAACTACATACGACTTAGAATTATGCCCCCTATAGTCGGGGTTCGGAGATAATCAACTGACCCAAACCAAAATTTGGGTTATAGACCTTGGGTTTTATTTCATTTGCACTATTGTGCTTAGCCAAAACAAAACTACATATATATATATATGTATACTTCCTTTACCGAAATCAAATCATATTTTTAAAATCCTAAGTCTAGCAGTGTGGTGGCCTCTACAATCTACAAACACATGCCCTACGCAGAAGCCACAAGACTCAGCCCCTCGTTGACGGTTGGCGTCTCCTAGCGCTTAGTAAGCCCATCAGCTTAGGACAGAGACTCAATATATATGATGACATAGCTAGTGCCCAATCCTGTAGGAGACTCGTACTCCCGTGATTCTCTTCCCATTTTCTGCGTGAAGCGACAATCGGTGTCATCGGTATGCAATATGGGGAATGCATGATTCATTTTGATTCTTAATCGTATAAGTGATTAACTCGATTTTCAAGGTGATATAACAATTTCATTCCATACAATTCACATGTATATATTAGTACAAACAATTTCCATTATTATATATATAATTAACAAGTCATCACATTCATCCATAAATCCATACACATGCATCTCCCATATCCTACAAGCATCCAAATTTATATATATACGTTTAGGTACATCTATTCTATAAACAAAATCAAGTAAAGAGTCATCGGGAATTTACTTCCTCAGCCATGCGGATCAATCAAAATAATACGGGATAGGTCGTTTCCCAAAAGCCGAGTCCCCTAGACATTGGAAATACGATACTATAAGGATTTGAAATAAAACCTAGAAAACTAAGCTAAAACGCTTTAAGTTATACTTTTGACTTGGTTTCATATTTTTTTCCTGGTTTTACTCAAAAGTTCAATCGCGTATAAATTTCTTGTTTTAAATCCGATTTTTATAATCTTATAGTCAATCTTCATCATTTTTGAGTGTACTTTAATGTAATGAGGTTAGATTTTCGAAATGAGGCATGAAAAACTATCCATAGGTTAGAACAGTAGCGATCCTTACTATTTGGAGTGCTTTTAGGCTTTGTTTGGTTAACAGGATTTTTGGTAACTTAGGAAATCTTTTGGGCTTGGTCTTAAGATTTTATCCTAAGCTTAAAATATTCCTTGTGATTAGATTTACAACTTTGACTTATACTCCTAAGGCTAACAACCACTTCATGGGCTCTTTAGTGGGCTTAAGTTGTCAAATAGGCTTATTTTTAGTTTAAACTAAAGTTAGTGGCTTTGGTGGGCTTATGGAACCTTAGGTGGATTTCTTATGGGCTTCAAAACAGCCTCTCTTAATGTTTTAAACTGCTAGTCAGAATTTTATTGAAGGCCCAACTTAGAGTTCTAGGCTCGTTTTGAGAGTTTTAGGCTCGATTTTGAGTTTTAGGCTTTGTATACATACTATACTTGCTTTGGTTGATATTTTTACTTTATTCACTTGGTTTTATCGTATTTTTAAGTGGCTTTTAGTTATGTTTTAGATTTGGTTGTGATGAATCCAAGGGGTTCTCACTTAGTTTTTTAACTTGTTTCATCATTTCCTTAAGTTTAAGGATTAGATCATGAACCTAGGTTACTTATATTCAAATCTTAACTTAACTTCTCTTCCATGAGATGATTACTTAGCTTATATTTTATATGAAAATAGTAGATCTCATACTTATCACAACTTTCATATCATAGTTCATATCTCACAAGGTTGGTTTCTTCATAAAAGCTTCATGTAATGGATTTTCCTTTACCTATGGCTAGGTTTGAGCATCTTTAACTTAATAAAAATGGAAATAACATCTAAATGGCTCACATGTACTCCACGTCAAGCATGATGTCTCCTTATTCATGTGCACATTTCGTGATTTTCTTAACTTAAAATCTTCCATTCTAAGTGTTAAACATATATCTTTACATAACACCAACTTAGCATACTCATAATTCAACTTTCATGTAAAGGGGTTCACAAGCTTACTTCTTAAGGTGGTCTAGCTATTTTATCATCTTATGATCATGCTAATATCTTCATGAAAACATGGTCCTCTAACATGTAATACTAAACCACTAACACAAAGAAACAACTTACTCATCCTAAAAGCATAGAAATGGTGGTTATACAACTAAGTACCCTCTTATGTTCCTTGTTTTTCCTCCTTCTTCTTGCATGCTCCTTTAGAATTAGAGTCTTGATCTTTGAAGAGAGGCTTTGAGGATATTTTAAAGTTCCTAAAAGTGGTTTTTTGAAGTTGAGAAATAGAGGGCACAAAATAAAGCTTGGTGCCATAAGTATAGAAGCATAAATGGTGGTGGCAATGTCGGGATTTTGTGAAGTTAGATTTCTTCTTTTGATTTGTGTTTAAAGTGAGAGAAAAGGAAGTGAAAATGGGAGTGAAAGAGGGAGAAAGTGGTAGATTTTTGAATGAGAAAAGAAGTGTGTGTAAGAAGCTTTAATTGATTGTCTTATAGCTTGCACAAAAGTCAATAATTAATAATGTAAGCATTAAGGAGTGAATAGTAGTGTGTAAGAAAAAGTAATCGATAGTTGAAAGACAAGAGCATGGGCCCCCTTTCCTCCTTGTTTAAATCTTCCATTTAATGTCCTTTGGGGTCATGGAATGGTCTTGTTTGATTTAATGAAGTTAAGCATATGAAATCTTGTGAAGAATTGTCCATATGTAGTATAAATAAAGGGGTGATAAGAAAAATGTCTTATCACTAGATTTTGATAAGTTATCAATTGATAAATAATTCCAACTCTCAAATGATAATTTATCTAAAGTGATTGGTTGGTCTACTTATTGATTTGTAAGGCTTAGATATGAAGATAAGGGCATGGTCTTATAGGAAATTGTTTTAGGGTTTTCATCTTGCATTATTTTGTAACCTATGATTTGATTTTTATAAAATTGTGAAAATTTCTAAAGTTGTGAAAATTTATAAAGTTGAATGAAATTATTGATTAATTACTTAGGGTTAAAATTCCTTAATTATTTCAGGGTTAGGGTTTTAAGTGACTTTAGAGCTCATAATTCTTCAAGCTCAGGTTTTTATCGATAATTAGTTTTTGAAATGGAAAAATTAAATTTGTTTTTTAAATGTAAACTTGAATTCTTAGCTTAGTTTATCCTTGGGAATATTTAGGAAGTGTTCTTAGTTAAATCACAAGTCTGTTAAAAAGTAGGGTTCATAACTTATCCATATATAACATGACTTATAAGTGAAAATAAGGAAATTGTCTTATATGAAATTCCTTCAAGGTTTGGTTCTCAAATTAATTTGTAGCTTATGATTTGCCTCTTAAGAAATTTTAGAGTTTTCTAGAGTTGAATAAAATTTATTGAAATTATATTTTTAAGGCTATAAGTTCCTGATTATCCCAAGGTTTTGGGTTCGAGTGAGTTTAAGTATGTTTTAGAGTTTGAGTGAGATTATGTATGTTTTAGGGTTTTTCACCAACTTGGGACTAATTGACTTATACTTAGGAGCTTAAGGATTAATTGGCTTAATTATTTAGGAATATCGCTTTATTATGCAACATATATATATATATCATATGATAGATTAAGAAAAGAGAAGGAAATTGCTTATTAATATATTTATATGTATATACATATTGTGGGGTTATTTATGTACACAAGTAAAATAATTTTTGTAAATTTATTAATTTATTTCTTAAATTAGTTTAGTTTTGTTGTTTATTATTACTTGAAATAATCCTTGATTCGTTCATTATCAATTTTATATGATTTCACAAAACTATCGATAATTTTATTGATTTATGCTTTTCAAGTATTAAGATAATTTTATTGATTTAAAAATTTTTATGATTTGATATTTACGGTTCCTGTTAAGTTTAGGTTTATACTTTTTTTTGTACACGTATGTAGAGATTGAGGTTTTCTTGCATGATAAGGGTTTCCAAATCATATAATTAGGTCTTTCAAGTTCGTTTTAAATTCCGATTTTGAAATTTTAGTCAGTTTTTATTTTATGTGGTCTTATCGACTTAGAGAAATATTTACGATAATTGAGTCCGACACCATATTTAGAAGGTTAAATTTATAGAGTCTACACCTATTACCTCTTTCTTCAGTAGCTTTGAAGGATTCATCCATGGTATGGTAAGACCTAGTCATAGGCACTCTAGCATCCATGTGTCAATTCTTTAATGTGTCTTGCTATCGTAAGCCAAAATGTTTAAGAACCTATAGAATTCTAAATAATAACCACCTAAGATTTAGCTAAATAAAATAGTAGTATTATTCTGAGTTTATATTGTGCGTGTGTATATATATATATACATATATTTAATTTATTTCCCGTAAATGTACAATTCTATTTTATCATCATCATTATTATTGTTATTATAATTAAGCGTTATTATCATTACCATTTTATATTCACTTATATTATTAATGTATATGAAAGCATTTCTTCTTCGAAGTGCTTTAACTTTTTAAATACGCTTATATATATATAACACTTTGATCTTTTTAAGAACTTTGTATCTTATAATGGCGTCTTATCTACACTTTATGTATCATGACCCTAAAGGGGGCCTAGTAAGATTACTTAAAATTTTCATATCATATGTGCACCTATGATTTGAAAATCATCTTGCAAGTTAGAGTTTGCAAGATTCTAAACAATTAGTCACAAAAGTTTTTATTTATTTATTTATTTAACTTATGACCACATATATGTGACTATGGATATCCGATAAGCCACAATCAAACAGAACTGCAGAGAATCTGTATTCCCTATCAAACAATAAGATTAGGTAGTAAAGTTATAAAACTTAAACTTACTAAAGTCACAAAATTTAAATGTAGTATTAATAATTATTCAAACAAACCATATAGTCTGTCCTTAGAGTCTAACTTCTATGCATCTCAACGTTGGCACTTAACCTTTAGTTAACCTATGCCCGATTATCTAACAACCTATAAGAGAAAACTATTGGGAAGTAAACTACAAGAGCTTAGTGAGTTAACCTTTGTACTATACCGGCAAACAAGTTATCAAATAGTTTATTACCAAACATATGAATGTATGAACAAGCAGTATGCCAAACAGTGTATATATAGTTGATCGGTAGTGCATATAACATCGAATTTAATGCCCTTCAAAGTAAGGGTTGGAGATGCATCGGCACCAATCACAATCGGGCTATAGCACCTGAATTTTTAACCTTATATCATTATATATATATCAATTCCCTGTTTCACTAAACAGGTTTCTACTTCCATCAGTTAATAGCATACAAAGATCTAGGTTTAGCGATGAGCTGGCTCCCGTAGTCCATGTTCATACCCTACAGCAGGAGTCTCTAGACGTGACCCCCAGCCACCTACGGTTAGTATCTTTAGCGCCAATAGAACCCACGAGCCAAGGGTAGGGTCTTGTTATACCAATGCTCTTGTATTGTACTAATCAAATCATGTGGGAATTCAGCCCACCAAGGCCCTTCATTACCAACCGCGTGAGGTGACGGCCGAAACATTATATGCAATGTTCGTGCTTTATGCATGAATTGTTTAATTTTGGTTGGGTTGAATATGATTTAGTTAATTTATGAGGTGGTCAGACATTATCAACAAATCATTCAAATAATGCAATAATAAATTGTATCGCATTTAACAGTATTTTACACAATTATCAATCAATATCAGTCGCATGCATAACCCAAAACCCCTTGCATTAAGTTATTAATATTTAATTCATGTGTGCTAACTACAAACACAAAACAAGTAAAAAGTCATCGGAAGTACTCACTTGGTTATAAATGATGTCAAGGATTGTAATAGTCCAAAAGTAAGTTGGTCTCGATCTCAAGATCACCTAAGATTATGGGAATATGGAAAGTAATAAGTTTGGGGATTAAATAACTAAACTAGCATGCTAAATCGTATTGTTTATTTAACTCGATTATTGATTTACATGAAATCGTCGATTCGAGCTTTTTATCGAATTGCGTATAATTTTTTCGTTTTGACTCGGATCGTTATGAACTTGTAGTCCATTTTGATCATTTTCAAGCGTATTTTCTCATAGCGAGATCTGTTTTAGATGTTGTGACTTGCAATTTGAATCGTGATATAAAAATATCATGAAATTTATTATTTTAGTTTAAAGATTATAAAATACTAATTTTATCTTTTTCTTAATGTATTTATGATTTAATAATTATTTAAATCATATAATTAATATTTTTATTATTTTAAGCTTATTTTTCCTATTTTTGAGATTTTAGTCTTATTACGATTGTTATTATTCTTTATTATTTTCTTATTATTTATATATTCCATGGTTTATGCATATATATATATACTTATAATATATTTTATAATTTTATATTATTTGAAAAAAATCCTTAATTACGGTAATATATATATATATATATACCTACATATAAGTATAAATTTATTTTAGTTTGTAGATATTATTATATTACATATATATTTTGGTATACTATACATATATATATGTAGACTATATGTTATATGCTATATGTATGTATATACCTATTTTATGAAAATAAACATATTCTTATGTACACACATATATTTATATATATTCATGTATTTGTGTTTATATTTATAAATATACTTATGTAATTCCGAATACTTAGATACATATAAATAATTTACAAATATCTATTCTTGTATTATATATTCAGTATATATATACTTACATAGTATTTATTATAAAGTTTGTATACTATATATTATACATATATTTTATAATATATGCGGTGTACCGCAATATGTTCTCTATATTATATATGTCCTATATATTATCACTTATAAAAATACACCACTATATATATACTATACGACTATACATATATATATATATATACACAAAAATAATTATACATGGGTACATATATACATACATAGTTTATAGTAAAAAAAAATAATATACATATATACTATAGTTATTTAATGAAATACATAATACTAATTATATGTATTCCTAAAAAAAAATACATAATACATACTCTTCCATATAATATACCTATGTACATACATGTATACATACATAGCCTTATACATACATATTTAATTAAATCTAAATATTTATGCACATAGACATGTATTAGTAATGTTATATGTATAAAAATACTTTATTTATACATATATATACTATATAACATACATCTATACTAAAAAACTAAATTACTTACCTTTTTATTTTGATTCTTTCTTCTTCTTTTCCTTCTTCTTTTCTTTCTTCTTTTCCTTCTTTCTTTTTGTTTCTTTCCCTCACGGTTTTTGCTTCCAGATTTTCGGTTTGTGCAAAATTTTTTTTTCTTCCTTTTATTCATGTGAATAGCTAGCTTAAAATTTAAGCTTAGATATTATCCAATTTTTTATTTTTCATTTTTCTTTTATTTTCCACTCAACACATGGCAATTTTTTTTTTCCTTACGTAGGTGGCTAATTTGAATTCCATTTCCAAGGCGTAACAATTAGAGAAAAGAAAGAAAAGAGAGAAAAGAGATAAATTAAAAAAGAATGAGAAGGAAAATAATAATAATAATAAATATATGTAATTTTTCGAAACATAAAAATTATAACAATTCTCATCATAAATTAATTTTTAAATTTTTGTGAAATTTTATCAATTTAATTGGTACCAGTTACAATTATAATTTTTACAAATTATTATAGAAATTTCATTAAAATTTCATATGAATAGGCTATTTAGTCGAAAATTGCAATCGACTATGATTATATTACTATTGAGTAATATTTAACTATTTTATAGGTTTATATTTATAATTTTAGGGTTTTGATCAAATTCGGGTTCAATTTTGGTTAATGGTACTTAAAGTAGTTTTAGGGTTTTAGTATACAATTTAGGGTTTTAATCAATTTCTAAGGTTTTTACTACTTATAATATATTTAAATTTATGATTTATTACGTTTTTATCTTGCTCGGCTTTAATGACTCTTTAAGTCATCTATGGTATTAGGGCTCAATTTTACTCTTAAATAGTTAAATTTGCGAGGTTTACATTATGATATGTATTTATTGGTTTCCTTTTATATGAAATTATATATGTTTGCTCATAAATAATTACGTTTAGTTATTTCTTTATTTAGTTGGAGCTTTATCATAGTTATTTATTTATAAGATCATATTACTTAAATAATGTAATTAATTTACTTGTATTCCTTGGTTTTCTCTAAATCCTAAATCGTGTATAGCTTTTTTGTTATAACTCTGATATTTATAAACTTATAGTTGATTTGTATAATTTTCAAATATACATTCACATAGCGAGGTTCATTTTGAACGTTAAGACCCGCATTTCCCAATATGGCCTAAACTATTGCAAAATTGGTTATTTGACCTAAGAAATTTTATTTATCAATTTTGAACTTTTCTTTATTATTTTATGATTTAATTAATTTCTAAATTTCATATTTTTATAATATTTTATTTTTAGGTTCAATTTATATCAATTTTAATATTTATTCATTTTAAAGTTGTCTTTACTAATTAGATTAATTTTTTTATTATTGTAATTTTCTTAATTAACTAATTAGTTATTACTTTATAATTTTTGCTTTAATTAATTATTTTTTATGGTTTGTTGATGTGGCATATTCCTATTTTTCCATGTGGCAACCTTTGGATTTTTCTCTTGTTATATGTATTAAATTTTATATTATTATTAGATATATTTATTATTATATTTAATTAATTAATAGATTATGGGTTTCGGCCCATCATGTATTTATATATATATATATATTTTATCATATTATACTACATAAATGTATTAATGTATGTAATTATATGTATGTACTTATATGCTTAGGTTTGTGTACACATATACAAATTCTTAATAATTATTATTTAATTACACTTATTAATTTATTATTTGCACTTATATTAGTATAGTATTATATATACCCATACACATACATATGTACATATATCTTCTCATCTATATTTTTATACTTAATATATTATTAGTTACACCTATTCTTAGTATATTAGTATATGTACCTATACATATATACATGTATACATATGTATATACACATATTTATACTTATGGTATGCCCTTATTTTACGTATTTGTGTACATGTATATGTATCTATAACTAGTTTTATACATACTTTTATACATGTATATATATATATATATACGTATTTTTATATTTTTGAAGTGTACTTTTAAGGGAATTCCAATATATTACATTAATATATATTCATATATATAGACGCACACATGTATATTTTCAGTTTTTCATGTATATGTATAAATACTCTTTATTTCATATACCTATGTTTATATTCACCTTATGATATATGTATATATATATAGCGTATATGTATGTATTGTACATAAATATACCATATATGGATGTCTATATGTATGTATATATATATATATATATATATATATATACCTATAACTACCTAACTATATAACATATACTTACGTATATCTTTATGTATATATTAATATATTTACATATAAACATAATTTTCAAGGACTTAAGATTATGTATACTAAAAGCTAATACATATACTTAAAATTATAATACAATATACTAAAATAGATACTAATACATATCCAAAACATCAAATACAAAGATGTACAAAAATGCCCAATAAAAATACCTATTACATACTTTACATAAAGGGTTTAATACTAAGTATATAAAATAGAAATGAACTTACTTATTTAGGAAGCAAATTTAGTGTGATAAATCTTTCCTTTCTCTCTCTAAAAGCTAACAAAATGGTGAAGTGTGAAGTGTAATTAGAAGTGGAAAGTGGTTAAAGAAAATGAGGGAAAGTGAAAGAAAATTTAAGAAGGAAGAGAAAGAGAATATGTTGGTTTGGGTAGGAGGAAGTTGAATGAGTTTTGTGTATAATTTTTTTAGAAAATTAAAGAAATTTAGGGAGGTTTCTAGAGGAAACTTGGATTCACAAAAAAATAAGGGAAACAGGGATAAAAAGAAAAAGAAAATGTCATTAAATGCCTTGAAAATGACATGTTGACCTTTGGTCAAATTTTGAAATATTAATATGATAATCGTCCTATATACATGTATCAAACATAATTTAGTAAAAGCAAAGTAAATAAAAGAAAATAAGAAGGACAAGGAAAATAAGGACATAAATAATAATAAAATTTTGAATTTTCTTAAATATTTTTAATATTATAAATATTATCAATAGTAATATTTATTATGATTATAAAGAAATTTATAAGACATAAAAATAATATTGACTATAAGACACAGAAATGATAATTAAATGATAATAGGAAATTCCAATAATTGAATTTATATATTATTAATTTAGTTATGTAATTATTAATAATTATAAAATATTGTTATCACTTTTTATAAATTAATTTAGTACTATCACATTTATTAGCATTTTGAAGTTATCTCTAATCATTCGAATGTAATTTTACATGATTAGGTGTAACGTTTAGTAATCGTACTTAATTAGGGTTTTATCACCATTAGGGTAAATTAGTGTCTTTGATAGGTTTAAAGTTTTAGTTTTAGGGTTTTTATTAGGTTCGTGTTTGATCTCTTGTATGTGCATGCATATAAAATTTAGGATTTTTATACGCGATTAAGGTTTTTATCAGGTTCAAGGTCAATCTCTTACACTTACACATATTTAGGATTTAAGGTTTTTATATGTGATTAGAGTTTCGAATAATAATTTAGGGTTTTTCACATTTGTTTTAGATTTCAAATTTAAAATTTTAATCCGTTTTAAAGTTATTAACTTAATGAACTTAGAGAAATTATCTATAGTATACGAGTTTGATTCTATACTCAGAAGGTTAAATTTGCAGGGTTTATACACTTCTTAATAGATTGTTTTGTAGGTATGGAGTTGTACCTAAAGATGTCTCATTACAATAATCCATAGGTTGGTTCCAAGGGTTAGGGAGTGAGGATTTGAAGACCAATAAATGAGTCAATGTTCATGCTATTTTTGTTTTTCTTTTGTAGGAAGACTATAAGGTCTTCTTGGGAGGTCTTATAGTTTTCGTTGGCTTACTGATGTATTTATAATATGTAAGGTAGATCCTTGTAGAGTTGTATAATACCTTTAGAAACCTTAAAACTTATGATGTATAGAAAACTATGTATAGGTGTAAACCCTACTTTTAAGCGGGCTTATGATTCGACTAAGAGTACTTCTTGAATGTTCCCAAGGATCAACTAAACTAAGAACTCAAGTTTATAATTAAAAATGAACTTATTTTTTCAATTCAAAAGCCTATTTTTGATAAAACCAGAATATAAAAAACTACAAACTCTAAAGCTACCTGAGACCTTAAACCCTAAAAAAATCCTAAAACAATTTCCTATGAGACAATTTCCTTATCTTCATGCCTAAGCTTTACATATGAATAAGTAGACCAACTAATCACCCTAAATGACTTATCAATTGAGAGTTGGAGTCATTTATCAATTGATAACTTGTCAAAAACTAGTGATAAAACACTTTTCTTATCACCCATTAACTTATACTACATATGGACAAATTATCACAAGATTTCACATACTTAACTTTAATAAACGAGACAAGACAATTCCATGCCATAAAGAGACCTTAATGGCCGGTATGGGCATTAGTTATGTCATCATTTATATTGAGTTTCTATCCTAAGTTGACAGGCTTAATAGGCTGCGGGAGACGCCGATCGTTGGCGAGGGTCGTGTTTTGTGGCTTCTGCTTAGAGCGTGTGTTTTTAGACTGTGGGGGCTACCATACCGTTAGACTTAGGATTTTGAAAATATAATTTGTTGTTCAGGAAAGAAAGTATATTACATAGTGCAAATGATATAAAACCCAAGGGCTAAAACCTGGATTTTGCTTTGGGTCGGTTAATTGTCTCCAACCCTGACTATAGGAAGCGTAATTTTGAGTTGTATGCAGTTCCTAGGCCACTACATGCGTTGTTTGGCGTACTGATTGTTCATATATTCATATGTTTATGCATTAAATAAATTTCTACCATACGGTATTGACGGGGGTATTTATCTCACTAAGCTTAAGCTTATACCCCAATAGATTTCTTTTGTTGTAGGGAAACCTCTTCGTTCTTTCGGGCTGGGAAATGCCTAAGGTAAGTCTTGTTTGGAGACAAGATGGAGCGATCAGGGACGGGAGAGGAGTTTTTTTATAATAGCTTTTTGTAGATAGCCATTTATGTTTACTTTTTTTTCATATTATAAATTGAAGTTTCTAATGTAGTTCTCTTTATGAATTGCATTTGTTTGTAATATTCTTTTGGTATTGAACTTAACAAGTCCATACGTTTACTTAATTAATTTACATCGTAGAAGTTAATTTTAATAAATTGCTCTATATTACTTATCTATGGGCTTAGTGGTAGTGTATAATGGAAGGAGCCTTGTGTATCGTATAAAAGGCCCACGATCAACAAGGGGGTTAATAGTAGCCCTTTATATGGTACACGGTGATCTACCACAACAACGATACTGTTGGGTCATGATAATGGGACTTGGACTATTTGTAAATATGGGAAACTATATTTTTATAAAGTGTTACTCCATAGGTATTATATATCACAAGTACCCATTTGATTGCTTCAAAGCTAGTTAAGTTGTCGTTAGCCTTGGATAGATTATACCTATGTTAGCAACTAAGGAAGATAGCTTAGGTTTGGTAACTTTATTTATTACCTCAAGAGTTTGTGATTTACATGAACCATGAGTCCTTGAAGCATCTTGGTAGTTAAAACAAACTTTCAAAGAGGCAAGTAAAATGGTTGGAATTCATGGAAGGATTCTTCTATGTGATCAAGCATAAGAAGGGTAGTGCTAATGTGGTTGCTGATGCTTTGTCACGATGGCATATTTTGCTGACCACCTTATAGACAAAGTTATTGGGATTTTCTCTTATCACTAAGCAATATGCTCAGGCTTCACATTTTGGTCCCATTCTTGAGAAGGGTAAAGAAGGAGTAGCTATTGCTAGATATTACCTTATGGATAGCTACCTATTGAATGAAAGAAGGCTATGCCTACTAAATTGTTCCATATGCGAGCTATTGGTTAGAAAAGATTGCAATAGTGGATTATTTAGTCACTTTGGAGAGACCATAACAATTGAATTGTTGAAAGAAAAATTTTGTTGCCTTGGTCTGGCCAAAGATGTCCACAAGGTGGTTGGGAATTATGAAGTATGTAAACGACAATAGTGAAGAGAGACCTGGATGGAGAATATATGCCGTTGTTGATGTCGACCGCACCTTGGGCTGACCTTAGCATGACATTTTTCCTAAGGTTGCACCAGACATCTAAAGGAAGAGATTCATTCTTTGTTGTAGTGGACTGCTTCAGCAAAAAGGCATGCTTCATCCTGTACCATCGAACTAACGATGCTTTATATAGTGCTGATTTGTTTTTATGTGAAGTTGTCTGACTATGTAGAATACTAAAGACCATTATCTCATATTAGAACATAAAATTCTTTAGCTATATTTGGAAAACCCTTTGGAGAAAACCTAAGACTAAACTTGTAGTCAACTCTAGTAGCCACCCTTAGATTAACGGCCAGTCTGAAGTGGTGAATAGGATACTAGGCAACCTACTTTGAGTTGTCATGGGAAAGAATTTGAAAGATTGGGACTTATGTCTACCAATTATGGAGTTTGCATATAACTAAACTATCTACAATACCACTATGAAGACTCCTTTTGAGGTCGTTTATGGCCTCAATCCCACTATTGCCTTAGACCTAATCGATATCCCTATAGCTATTGAAGAGAGTCAATTTAGAGTCACTTAAGCTTAAGAATTACAAGAGTTACACTAGTCTATGGTAAGGAAGATCACCAAGTTCAATCAAAGGCAGTGAGGAATAAATAGTTGTGGCTACTGAACTATTTCCTTCAAGCTAGATGACTTATTATGGATTTACCTCAACTAAGAAAATTTTCCACACCTTAGACAAAGGAAGTTATTCCTACAAGCAAATGGTTCATTCAAAGTCCTAAAGAAGATCAACTGCAATGTCTACTTAATTGAATTACTTGGAAGCTATGGTGTTTCCTCTACCTTCAATGTATCCGACTTGATTCCTTACTAACTAGAAGAAGACCCAATAGATGCTAAAATAAAGTAATTGCAAGAGACCCCTTTGGATTTGAGGACAAATGCTCTTGACCCCTAAGTAAAAGATAGGAATTAATACCTCGGGTTAGTTACAGGCAAGCTAGAGAACTACATAGACCAGCATGAAGAATACTATCTTGAAACCCTATTTGGGATGAGGATTCCTATCCTAACCTTATTCGCTCACATTTCTACCAACTCTAGCATCGAACTCTAGTAAGGACTGAAACAATTTTTGAGTTGCTAAGCATATGTACCGACCTGCTGAGCAACCATACCCACTATCAAGCACATTCCATGATCCTGATAGCTTTCAAGCTGACTAGCATCAAACCTCTATCCAAGTTGAGCTATTGATATATTTGACTTAGAGAGGACCAAAATATCTTTTAGGGCTAGACTCTAATATGAACCATACCAGGTCGGTTCAAACTGCTAACTTCCTTTTGACAACCCTTGAATTGAATTCTACTAATGCTGAGCTACACTAAGGTGTACTTTAATAAGACTAGCTACGTTCTACACCACCAGCCTCCATTTGACACGTGTCTTTTGGTACATTTTTCTATAATGATTCCGTACTTTTTCATATAGAATATTCTTTGTCCTTTTTAAGCTTTTTTAGCATGTCTTATGTATCTCATTTGTAAAATGCCCTTTTGTTTTTTCCATGTATATATTGTAACCCTAATGGGGTAAGTATATGAACCCCCATTAGACATTATCACTCTGCATTATTGCATATAGGTATTATTCTTTTGAGAGAACTTAGCCATGTCTTCTTTCTTATCTTTTAGCTCTTATCTAACTCCTTTAGTAAGAGTTAATGATAAGTAACCCTAATACTACATTTGTGCGTCATATTGAGTGTTAGGATTGGGCTAAGTAGGATTGGCTAGTATGTCATATCTAGCTGGTAGCCATCTAGATTTGCTAACCCTTTGTTTCCTTTTTCTGTTCTCGTTTGTTGTGGTGTTGCCTGTATGTGTATGAGCTTAAAGACTCATTAAGTGGTCTACGACCTTCTAGTCCATTGATCAGATGGATTCTGATCTCTTAATAACCTATTGACCTTAAGGTTAGTTAGGTAAGGAGATTTGGTCAAGTGAAAACTCATGGTTATATTTGTATGCAATTTTGAAAGGTGACTTCTTAGTGAAATTGTGGGCTATCTTGTTGTAGGTAAACTCAATTATAAGCAAACGTAGGTCCTAACAAGCTTGGTTCCTTCCATCGGCAACTTGGAGCAAGATTCCCAAGGTTCAATTGACGACCTTAGTTTGACTATACGTTTGTGGGTGGCAAGACGTGTTAAATAATAACTTAGTCCCTAGGCGATTCTAGAGTGTTTTCCAAAAATGGCTTAGAAATTTAGGATCTTGATTTGATACTATAGCCCTTAACACTCCATGTAGCTTCACCACCTCTTGCAAAAAGAGAAAAGAGATAGTTGAAGTGTTGTTAGTTCGATTGTATGTCACAAAGTATGCCATCTTACTGAACCAATCTCTAGCCACCATTATTGAGTCCTTCCCTCAAGACATCCTTGGTAACCCCAACACAAAGTCTATACTCCGCTCAGACCATGGTTTGGTTGTGACAAGTAATGGAAAATAAGACCTTTATTTAGTTTGGCTCTTAGCCTTTCTATAGATGTCACACCTTTCTAATACAGATTGCACATCCCTCATCATTCTTGGCTAAAAGAATCTTTAAGTAAGCTCTTCATAGGTGTTAGTCTTTCTAAATTGGCTAAATAATCCTCCTCTATGTACCTCACTCACTAGTAATTCTAGTATAGAATAGGTTAAGATGCACAATTTCCCCTTTCTAAGTAAGTAACCGTCTTCCCTATGATAGTCATCAATAGATCATACTTCCTCACATCAAGCATAGATTAGACCAAAGTGCAAATCATCGACATATAAATTCTTGATAACAGAAAATATAAGAAGACTTGTTTGGAACTTGGTTAAGAGTGAATGTCATTGTGATAGGGCATTAGCCACAACATTGTTCTTACCATTCTTATACTTAACAACATAAGAAAATCCCTTCATGAATTCAACCCATTTAACTTGTCTCTTACATAGCTTTGGCTAACTCTTCAGATACCTCAATGACTTACGATTTATGTAGATCACAAATTCACTTGGAAATAAATAGTGTTGTAAGATAGTCAAAGCTCGAATCAAGGAGTAAAATTCCTTGTCATACACAAAATAATTGAGAGTACTTCCTCGAACTTTTCACTAAAGTAGGTAATAGGTCGGCCTTGCTACATCAGCATGGCACCTATGCTTAATCCAAAAGAATTGCATTCCACCTTAAATACTTTATCAAAGCTCGAAAGAGTTAAGATAGGGGCAGTAGTCAACTTTTCCTTTACTTCTTTGAAACTCCGCTGCTCTTTCTCTCCCCATTTAAACTCAACATTCTTCTTTGATAGCTCAGTAAGTGGTGCTATGATGTTACTAAAGTTCTTTATGAAGTAGTAGTATAATGATGCTAGTTTATGGAAGCCATGAATATCAACAAAACAGGTTGACACTAGCCATTCAGTAATTATCTTCACCTTCTGCTCATCAACTCGCATGCCTTTGCCACTTACAACAAAACCCAAAAGAATCTCCTCGGATTGGTAATAGTCATAATAGTTCTTGTTGGCATATAGGTTTTCAGCTAGGAGCATAGAGAAAATAGCTTGGAGATGCTCACAATGTGTCTCCAAGTTGAGGCTATAAACAAGAATATTGTCAAAGTATACAACAATAGACTTTCCTATTAACTCTCGAAGCACATGGTTCATCAGCTTCACAATTGTGCTTGGTAAGTTTGGTAATCCAAATGGCATCACTAGCCATTCATATAGTTTATGACGAGTCTAGAATGTAGTTTTCCACTCATCTCCTTTTTGCATTCTAATATGATGATGTTTAGAATTTAGGTTTATCTTAGAAAAGATTCTTGCACCATGCAACTTGTTAAGCATATCATCAAGTTGGGGTATGAGGTATCCAGACTTGATGGTGATCCAATTGATAGCTTGGCTATCTACACATATTTACCATGTGCTATCCTTTTTTAGCACTAACAAAGCGATCATAACATAAGGGCTCAGGGATTCCTAAACATATCTTCTCTCCACCAACTCATCAAATTACCTTTGAAGCTCGACAGCTTACTCAAGATTTAATTGATATATTGGTTTGTTTGGCAGTATGGCTTATGGTTGTAAGTTAATTGAATGTTCAATTCCTTGGATCAATGTAGACCCTTAGGTAGCTTGTTGGGGAACAGGTCAGTAAATTCCTCAAATAGACCTTTCACTTTAGTAGGTGGCCTAGCAATCATGGCTCTAAACTTAAGTACCCTTCAAACCAATAAAAAGGTTGGCACTTCTAACTTCATCTCCCTTGATAGCTTGACTCGAGTAATCACTAGGGCCTCCTCCTTTAGAATTTGGTTGAGTTAAGCTTACATGACCTTGACTTGCTTGGAGGACATGATACTTAATCCTACACTTCTTCCTTTATGATCAAAAGAACATGTATTTTTCTTACCATCATAGATTACATGTCAATCAAACATCCCCAGTCTACCAAGAAAAATATGGGAAGCACTCATAGGCAATACATCATAGAGAACCTTATCCTGATACTTCCTAATATATCAGCACTACAACATTCTTAGTTACTTGCAAGGCTCCCTTATCATTAGGCCAATGCGGTTTCTAAGCTTTAGGGTAAGGTATAGTCGGTAACTCTTATTGTTGGACGATAAACGCTGATGCCGTGTTAGTTGATCTACCATTGTCAACTATAAGCGTACATAGCATCCTTTAACCCCACACTTAATGTGAAACAAGTTCTCAAGCTGCTTGTCCTTAGGTGATAAACTCATAGTCATTACTTACCTCAGTACCATAGTTTCCGGTAAGAAATTACCTTCTTCACTATAAATAACTTCCTCCTCCTTGGACAGCTTAGCTTATCCAAACTCCTTTGAATCTTGCACCTCCTTATCAATGTTGTTGACCTCGATGTTTGGTATTTCTCCTTTCACTATCTTTGTTCTTCGATTTGGGCATTGATTTGCCATGTGCTCGAATCTTTGGCACTTGAAACACTTGATCTCACTAGTCTTTCTTCTTGAGCTCTATCCTTTCTCAAATTTTCTTGAGGCATCTTTTTCCTTAACTCGAGAAAATGATATAGGTTGGACTTCATTATCTCTACTTGATTCCATTCTCATAGGTCTACTTAGAATAGGTTGGCTTAGGGCAACTCGGATAGCTTCGTCTAATGTGCTAATGTCCCTCATCTCCAAGATATCCCTGATCTCATAGTTCAACCCATCGATAAATCTAAAGATAGTTCAATCTTCGAACTCTATAACTTCACAGCAAATCATTAGCAATTGAAATTATTTTACATAGGCATCAACAATTGAGCCTCCTTGCCTTAACTCCATCAACCTCTTGAATGTATCCTATAGATAGTAACTTGGTGCAAATTTCCTCTTCATCACTCTCTTCATCTTATCCTAATCTTTAACTTCTCTGTTTCCTTCTCTATATTGAATAGCTTACGAATTTTTCCATCATAGGGTGGCATATTTTGTGAACTCTAGTATGACAAGTATAAGCTTAGCATTTTTAAGAACTTCATAACACTCAAATTGCTTTTCAATTTTATCTACCTAATCTAAGTAATCCTTAGCATCACCACTATAAAGAAGCTCGAGATTTGCATCTTCAAACCTTCTACCCTAAGAGCTCAAAGATTTCATTCTTCCACTTCATTATATTCTTCCTCTTCCACTTCCTCTATTTCATCCATTGTAAGCCTTATTGAGTTGGGTGAGATTGAATTGAGAAATTAACTTCCTTAGGGTAGCTATTATCTCACTCAATCAAAGCTTCTATATGGTCTCTATTTATCTCATCTCTAAGTAGCTATTTATTGCCTTGAAGGCAATAACCAAGCTCTCGACTAGGTTAGTGATTTTATTGATTTTCTCATCAACTAACCTTAGGGTATAACTCTTTTGATGGCCACGACTAGCATGTGCATCACTCTTAACATCTTTGACAATTCCATGAATACTAGAATCTAACATGGCTAAACTATACAAAAACTCTCTTCAAAACCAGACTTTGAGCTACAAGTCAACAATACTTCTTTAACTTCAACCAAACAATACTAATAACACTTATCATAGCTATAACACAACAAAAACCATACACTTCATTTTGTGAGTATAGAAATGGGGGAAAATAAAAATAGAGCACTTGCCTTTTTACATTTCCAAGACACCATTCCAACTCCTATTACTAACTAATACAACATTCTAAATCCCAATGAAAACCACTTAACACAACCATAACTATAGCACATAAACACAGGAATGCAAAATCTTAGAGACTTACATTGACGAACATAGCTGAGCTTTGATACTAAGATGATATGGATATTGACGTAGATGGCTACACAACCATTGTTATCAAACGATTAAGGGTGTAGGTCTAAACCACAAAATGGCTCGAAAATTAAATGATAGTTAAGGTTTTGAGTTAGGTTCTTGTGCATCAATGATGGATATGACGTACTAATGCCTTACAGGAGCTTAAGACACACTTGATATAATGCACAAGTGCAATGGGAGGTTACTTGCCACTAATCTACACTTAGGGATAGATTAGATCAGAGTAAAAAGAGCAAGCAATTGCACTTGGCTCAAAAGGGAAAATTTTTTAATATTGAAGGTACTTGATGTGTAGCTATTACAATAGGGAGTATTTATATGTCTCAATTAGGGTAGATACTAGGTTACTATAAATTACCGAAAAAGATTCCCATTAGAAGTAGAAAACACATATTATGTAAGGGAAAATCAATAAACAAAGAAAAAAGGAATATCTTATGCAAGGATGGTAAAGATTTAAGCTTAGACACATGTCGACCTCTTAATTTGTGATCTAAGCAGGTACTGGATACAAGGCAGAGTTGACTAGGTTGGCATAAAGTTGGTAGCTCAAGGAGTTAAAAGGAACTTTTCAAAATTGTTGGAACTTAGGAGCTTGGCTTTGGTATCTCGGTTTAGCATTAGGTTGGTGTAGGGTTGTATGTCTGATAGCTTGGGATCATGAGAGCTTGGGTCTTGGCATTAGCGGGAGTTGTTAGTTTCCATGGGAACTTCCTTTACCTTAAAAATTGTGATTTAGTTGGAAGAGCTTGAGAAATATATAAGGTTAACTTGGAGGAACTCCTCTTCTTCTAATGTTAAGTCCTTTTGGGTAGCCGATGTACTAGGGTAGCAAGTCCTTATATTAGGGATCATGTGATTGATCCTTGATTCCTATGATGGAATGTAGAATATTAGGTATCTATTGTTATTTATATCTTATGTTAAATTTATAAATTAAAAATTTGAAGTCCTAATGGTTAATTAATTATAGTCTTGTAATCTCTGACTTGTAAGGTAATTTTCGTATCATTAATACACATGTGATTTGAAAATTTTAGACAATACTATTAAGCTCTCTTTAGGGTCCTAACAATGCTAGTGCAAGAGGAACGACTTGATATATACCATAGTAAGAAGTTGAGAGGAGCCTAATTGAACTACTCCTTGTACAGTAAAGAACTCCACACATTAAAGGAGTTTGTTATATATACTGACTACGAGTCTCTAAGATACTTAAGAAGTTAGCCAAAACTTTCAAAGCGATAAGATAAGTGGGTAGAGTTCTTGGAAGGATTTACTTTTGTTACAAAGTAAAAGCACGACAAGACAAGTGTGGTCATTGATTCTTTATCTTAGAGGCATGCCCCCCTTTTCGACCTTTAAACCCGACTGTTGGGGTTTGTAAGCATAAAGGAGCAATAACACTAGGATCCCCACTTTGACCGATTTATGCTTGATGTACGGACGAATGAAAGGTGGATGACTATTTTATAGAGGAAGGGTATTTATTTCAAAGTGGTAAGCTCTATATGCTAACTTGTTTGATAGGAGAATTATTGGTGAAAGAAGCCTATAGTGGAGGACTCTTTGGACACTTTGAAGAAAAGAAAATTTCTAAGTTGCTAAATACTCAGTTTTTCTAGCCTAAGATGAGTAAGAAATGTCCACCAAGTTATGAAGAGATGTGCAACTTATAGAAGAGCAAAGGGCTAAGTAGAACAAAGGAGAGCTATGCCTCTACCTATTCCAACCTAGGCTTAGATTGAGTTGACTATGAACTTTGCTTTTAGCCTACCTTAGATACCCTGAGGCAAAGATTTTGTAGTGGTTTTCCTAGATTGATTTAATAAGATGGTACATTTCATGCCCTGTACTAAAACTAACAATGCTTTAGCTATTTCTTGTTTGTTTTTGCAAGGAATCATTAGATTGCACAAAGTGTCGAGGAGTATAGTATAGAAAATTGAAGTTTCTAAGCTACTTTTAGAGGATCCTTTGGCATTGGTTAAGGATAAAGGTACTTTTTAGCACATTATGCCACCTCTAGATCAAAACTAGAACAAAGCAATTAATCATACCTTAAGGTCCTTGCTCCAAGCTATTGTAGGAAGAAACCCTTATTGACTAGGATGTGTGTATACTTGTAGTTGAGTTCACCTATAGCCAATTTATCTATGTCATTATCAGCAAGATACTACTTAAAGTTTTCTATAGATTCTATCTTGATCTATCACTTAACCATGTGCCTATGCCTATACCCAACTAAGACAATCTAGAAGTAAGGGATTGAGCTTAAGCCCTCTACAAGATCAACTTAAAGGCAGTCGAATAGTTGGACCCAGCTACTTGGAGATTAAGGTAGAAAGGATAAGGAAGGAGGAGAAGGTAACTTCAACCTGATGACCTAGTTTGGTTGCACTTGAGTTGAGAACGATTCCCTAAAAATTAGAAGAACAAGCTATTGGTTTGAGTTGAAGGACCATTCAAGATACTCCAAAGGATCTATGATAATTTGTATTGATAACACTCATTTAGCATATGTATTTTAGGATGATTATGCATGAAAATTAAGTTGGTTTTATAGTAAATTAGAGCTTAATTCATTAATATTTCATTTGCAGGGATTTTGGAAGCATCTAATGAATTTCTAGAGACTTTGATGGAGTTTTAAAGCTCAATTGAAGAAATGCATTGACCAAAGGATTGAAGTGAAGAAATTTAAGCATGAATTGAAGTCTAGAGAGGATTACATGGAAACTTGACGACTATAATCTTAGCTGTAGACCTCTTGTCAAACAATTCCATTGAATTTAAAGATTTTTGTATGAAGTGCAAGACTACATCCATACTCTATGGTCGTAATCCTGGGGCATGGTGACTCTATAATTTGTAAATCTTCTATTTTTAACAAGTTTGCTTTGTAAACCTAGGTTTAGTCCTTATAAACAGATGTCTAAGTCTAGATTGCAAAGGGAGCCCTATGGAGAAGAGCTTGTAAGGTTAAACATACAGGGTTTTCTCTAATTTCTTCTTTACTTCTTTTCTATTATGTAGTAATTTCATTATTCTTAGTAAATTGTCTTTGAACCCTATATTTCAACTTGAATATTTATATTTTTTATATTGGTGTTTGTTTATTTCAATCTATGATTTTTCAACTTGAATATTTATATTTTTTATATTGGTGTTTGTTTATTTCAATCTATGATTTTGAATTTTGTAATCTAATTGTATTTATTTGTATTGTTCTTTAATTCATTTTTACAAGTGATTGAATTAATGTATGAGTTTGCTATAGAGTTTACGAGATCTTATAGTATGACTAAGTAATACAATTAGAAGAAACTGATTGTCCAAAATGTTTAGTTGTTTGGTTTCTCTAGATTAAGGCAACCTAATTGTAGGATTCAAGGTCATAATGGCATCTTGAGATATTCTATTGCAAATAAAATTGTAAATGAGCCAAGGCCAGCTTTTGAAGGCTTAAGCTAGGCTCATGTAAAAATTATTGAGCTTGAGCTCGAGTTGAGTTTTTTTTTTATTGGGCTTATAATTGAAGCTTAAGCTTGGCTCTTTGATGCATTGCTAGCTAGTGGTCCCATTACTTGTGTATGCCTCCAGGCCTCTAATCCCTCTCTCGGAGAATTCTCTCTCGGTAACCTACTGATGATGAGAAATTATACATCGAAGAAAGGTGGTTGAACTCCTTGAGCTCCCCACATTGTCATACATTGATCTGTATACTCGGTAGTAACGATACCGACCATTCCCTTACCAAAGACGCTGTGCCGAGTACTTCGCCCAACTGTAGTCGATAATCCCTTACTGAGTAACAAGAAACTCACTTAAATGGCCGAGTAGCTTTCTCTTAGCATACCACAATCTCTCTCGTCCTGGGCCATTTAGTGCCACAACATTTTGAGTCTCCCCACCTGTTGTGCTTAGAGAATATTTGTACGAGACCAATGTTGCACTGCTAACTGTCCAATTCATCTGACATTTAACTACTTTTCTATTTTTGGTTTATTGTCCTTTTTACCCTTTTCGTATGTATTAGGAATCTTTTTTTTTTTAAAATTCTTTCTTGTAATTTCTTTATTTGTAATACTGCCCTAGGGACTTACTATAAATAGTCATTTTCTCTTATAAGCCGAAGATAACTTATATTTTAATACTGAGTACTCTGTTCTTGTGAGACAATCCTGTCCAGGTCCATACTCCTTATACTCTTATCTAATCTTGTCAAGTAGCTCAAGATTAGTGGCGGGTAGACCTTCACATCAACTTATGCGTCATATCAAGTGAGGTGCCAAGTCATGTTGTGTTTGTTGGTGAGTTACATCCTTCGAGCTTTGATTGTGGACTGTTTCTCTCTAATTTTCTTTAATACCTCGAAGGACTCATTTTTGTTCAATTCTATCTCGATAAGTCCTAGTGATAACTAAGCTCCTAGGTACACCACTCTTTTAGATAAACAAGCTTTTTTTTTTTTAGCTCAAGTTTGACTTGTTTACTAATCTAGCTAAAGCCAAGCCTAAAGTAAGCCAGGCTTGAATAACATGCAAGCAGCTTGTCTCATTTACAACCTTAGTTGCAAAAGTGATTTAGGTAGAGTATACTCCGCGTTAGGAATTAATTAGAGACATAAGTCTAATTAGTTCATAATAGGAATCTCTACGGTATAATATTGCAATTGAGAATGAAAAGTCACATGGGACTAGGTATTAAATAAAATAAGATTTACTAAGGATTATGCTTCTTCTTAATTTTAATTGATTATGTTATTAGTTTTGTATACTACTATTTTAGATAAACAAGCTTTTTTCTTTTTAGCTTGAGCTTGGCTCGTTTACTAATCTAACTAGAGCCAAGCCTAAAGCGAGTCAGGTTCGAATAACATGCAAGCAACTTGTCTCATTTACAACCCTAATTGCAAAAGTGATTTAGGTAGAGTATACTTCGAGTTAGGAATTAATTAGAGACGCAAGTCTAATTAGTTCATAATAGAAATCTTTTTGGTACAATATTGCAATTAAGAATGAAAAGTCACATAGGACTAGGTAGTAATTAAAATAAGATTTACTAAGGATTATGCTTCTTCTTAATTTTAATTGATTATGTTATTAGTTTTGTTATTTTAATTATTGTTATTGTTATTCTTTTTATTGCATCTTTATGTTGCTACCATTCTTCATTTTATTACTTGTTCAACTGTATAATTGGGAAAATTGTAGGGAAACATTGCTAATTAATTAAGATTTGCTCATGTTCATGGTTCTCTATGGGATTGACACTCAAACTCAAGTCCCATTATTATACTATAGTTTGAATAGATGTACTTACCTAACATAACATGGATGCAACTATCAAGTTTTTGGGTGCTACTACTAGAGAGCCAATAGAGTGAAACTAGTTAGGATATTAGCAAAACCATAGTTTTCCTTGTAATAAATCCTTCTTGTAGTTTCTTGTGGTATTTTATTATCAACTAACTTTTAACTTCTGAATTATTTCAGTTTATGACTAGAAGTAGTGAAAAAAGTTTTGTTGAATTTGATAAAAAAAATTGAAAGGACTTCTTGCTACTTTGCAGAAGAGCTCGTCAAGCCATAGATCTCATTAATCAAGGTTCACCACTTTCACTTACGGAAGAGTCAGAAGAAGAACATCTTGAAAATATGGCACTAAATAATGATGAAGCCAATGAAACCCTAATGGAATTCACTATGCTTAAGGTGGTTGGAGCTGAATTAAGTATCACTAGACTAGTAATACAAGTAGCAAATTTTCAGATCCAGCCAAATGTGATCTAGATGGTATAGTAGTTCATCCAATTTGATGGATTAGCAGTTCATCCTATTCCATGGAAACTATAATTTCATAATAACTTATTACATAACTATCTATAAACTTTAATTGGTTAATAATATAATATCAACTTAATGACTTTTGATAATTAATTAAAGAACAGGTCTCTCTCTCTCTCTCTCTCTCTCTCTTTCTTACACATTCAATGAATTAATACTTTGATTTCAATCTATATTGATAACATTATCCTTCAATTTAGTTTCTAAACTTTCAAACTCCAAAAATAGTTTTAACACATTAATACTTAAATCACCCATAATTTTTTAGATAAAAGAAAAAAAAATAGAACTCCTTTTTAATAACTTTTAAAGATCAAAACTGAGTTGCTTTTATAAGTTTATCTCACTATCAAAATCTAATCCATCCTAATTGTTGTGATCTCCAAAATCATAAAACTATATCACAGGGATTAAATCACTTCCTTAATTTGATACAATTCCTTTCATTGCCTCATAATAAGCCACCACAAAAAATGCAACACCTCCATTTGATTAAACTTCCTTGAAATATAACAATGTTTAGGGTTTGTTCTCACAAAATTACAAATTCAAGGATTAGATTACTTACCTATCTATAAATCTTCCTTGTAATTTCAAGAGTCATCTTGAGCCTAATGTTTCTCAATCACGAGTCTCCTTTCGTGCAAGAAATTTATTGATTAATATCTTTTTATGCTTAACTTGGTAATAGAATAAATAAAAGAGAAAGATGGATCCTCACCCTTAATCTTGTAGTTTCCAATAAAAGAGATCGTTTGTTTTATTTCTTTCCAAATGTATGATTGAGTCTATAGAAGTTTATGTAGGGAAACGGTATCCATAAATGCCCTTCTTAACCTACACTTAAAATACATAATATAATTACTTTAGCAATTAAATGACTTGGGGTGTAAAATTACCTTATTACCCCTCTTTCTTTTAATTCATTCATTATCATCATCATTATTTTTTTTAGAGCATTTCATTCTTCCCCCTTAAGAACTTTAGCAATTAAATGACTTGGGGTGTAAAATTACCCTATATAACTTTTCTCTCATCATGTGGTTACTCTTACGACCTTAGCATACTTAAATGATTTTCTTCCTTGGTATTTTCTTTTTCATATTAAAGTGTATGTTTCTTTCTAAATTCAATCCTAGATTTGTTATCAATCTCCTAAATGGTCACCTTTTGTTTTAACCACATTATTGTTTATAAGTCTTCGAGTTTATCTGTCCGATCAACTCTACTAAGTCTCTTTGATTCCCATTGCTTACCCTTAATTGAATTATATCACACCTTATTCATTGTTTGGTTTACTTCTTTTAAAGAACTTAAGTTTATTTAAATAATGTTCCTATTGTTACTATACTAATATCTCCTAAAATAAAATTTATAAATTTGCCTGCATCTAACTTTTGTTCACAAAATTTTCTTTTATTCTCCTCATTCCATTTATTTCTCAAATCCTCTTCTATAACTTGAATCTACAAATTTCCTTTTCTTATTTAGACTATAGATCCTTAGTTATCATTCTTAGATTTCTAAAGACCACCTTCAAATTTCTCCTTGAAATAACATATCTAAGGGCTATAATAGCCTTACCCTTTTTTTTTTTGACAGTCTCCAATTATCATTTGGTTGAATATATACCAATTGATTCCAAGTACTCTCTCTCTGGATTTTAAGATTAATGAATGTTAGGACCTTAATGGGAGCTTAGTAGGATTGCATAAAATATCATGTATACATCCATGATACAAAAATCGCCTTCCAAGTTAAAGGTTGCAAAAGTCTAAATAATTAATTACTAGGGCTTCCAACTTTTAATTTATTAATTTAACATAAGATATAGATAACTATGAATAACCAATATTCTACAATCCATCAAATCACAGAAAATTACTATCCCTTACCAAATAACAAAATAAGATATGCGATTCTTAAAATTTCTACAACTTACTAGAGATCATGAAATTTAACAAAGAGATTATTTAGTATATAAAATGTTCTAAATCTACTATACAAGTCTTTTTCTAACCTTAACTTTTAATTAAACCATTGGTCATACTCTGCACTTAGCTCCTCCCAATCCCTACTATCAATCGACTAGTAAAAGATAATTATTGGAGAGCAAGCTATACGAATTCATTGAGATACCCCTCATATTACATCGACAAGCAAGTTGTTAAAAAATTAAACAAATATATGAATGCATGAACAAGTAATATGCCAAACAATATATGTAGTTGACCAAGTGCTACATACAACTTTAGATTTAACTCCCTCTAAAGTAAACATTGGAGATTCATCAATATTAATCACCATTGGGTCTTAACACTTAGATTTTTTAACATTTATCAAAATTTTGTATTTCATAAAATATATTTTCATTTCCAAAAATCCAGTGATAAACAAATTTCCAAGTTTAACGGTGAGATGGCCCTTGCAGTTCATACTCATGCCTTATAGCGGTAGTCTTTAGACTCAACTCTCAATTAGCCACAGTTAGCATCTTAGGGCACCAAGTAAGCTTGCGAGCCAAGGATGGGGTCTTGTTGTACAAGTGCTCCTATACTAGACTATAAATAATCCAATCACATGGGATCCCAATCAAGGCCTTTCTTTACCATCTACTTAAGGTAACTATCGAAACAATAAATGTAATGTTCATACTTGTGCATGATCATATTAATTTAAGATAGGCTAAAAATAAGTAAATCAAATTATTAGGCGATAAATCAATATCAGCAAACCTTCCAAATCATATAGCAATTATTCATATAATTAGTTCAGTCATCATACTTAATAATATTTTGCACAATACTCATCTAATATTCAAACAAATGCACATCCCAAATCTTAAGCATCAATTTATTAATATAAACAATTTAGGTATACTAACTATAAGCACAAAATAAGTATAGAGTCATTAGGATTACTCACTTAACCAAAGTTGCTACATGTCATAACAATCAACAGGAAGCTCGCTCTCCTAATTGATATTTCCTGATAATAATAACAAGAACCTAATGAGTATCTAGATATAGTGCTAAATGACTTAATTATCTAATTATCTATCTTATGAATCCCAATTCTGCTTATGTTTTGAATTGTATATAACTTTTCATTTTACTTTTATTCTTCACGTTCTCATAGTCAATCCTTATTGAGTTTGGATATGCTTTTGCAATGCTAGAATTTAATTAAAATTTTCAATAATATTTCACATTGTTTAACCTATCTATTATAGTAAATAGAAAATATTATTTTATCATGAGTAATAATATACAACTTAGTAAATATTATATGAGTTCAAATTATCTCAATATTTGTAAATTTTGCATTAATATATTATTATATTATAATTTTATTATAATGCCTACAAGTAGTGGGGTAAATAATAATGTGACAGTATAAGCCAGACCTAGTAATACAGTTGAGAAGAAAACATTGAAATTATAATGTTAATGAAGTGACTTGACTGTGAAAACTCTAGCACAATCACAGTGTAGTGTTGTTTTAAAAACATATCGCACGTACATGCATATGTATAAACTCATTTTAATTCTTGTAGGTATATGATTGAATATTATTATTATCAACCTCATCATCATCATCATCATCATCAACAACATCATTATTATTATTAATATTATTATTGTTGTTGTTTCATGTCACTATACTACAATCATTAAATTTTATAGATTCAATCATTTATATATATCGAAGCTTATCTTCTTCAAAATGTTTGATTTCAAGTACATATATATGTGAATAGATATAGAACTATGACTATTCTGAATAATTTCATCTCATACAATTATGCCTTATTTGTATCTTATGATACATGTTTGCCAGCTTCTTTTTATAAGAAATATATGTGTATATCTATCAATAATTATTTTTGGATATTTATTTATGGGTTCATCTAAATTATCTATCTATAGGTTCAAATTGCTTGAATAAATTAATCATTTCTACTTATCTTCATAGGTTCCCCCTAAATTTTTAATCACATGTAACTTTTTCGTTATAAATATGATTTTTATAATCTTGTAATCAATGTTTATCATTTTTGGGCGTACTTTTACATAGCGAGGTCCATTTCAAAAGTTGGAACTTACATTTTCTGGTATGAGCTTGATTATTTACGAATTTAATAATATTGGGTCCATTTACTTGTTAATCGCTTTCTATAGTTTTTTTTTTTTGGTAATTTTATTAATTAAGCTTCACTTAAATTACTAGCGGGCCTAAAATTACATTGGGCCCAGATTTTACCTATTTTAGTCCTATTTGGTCTAATTAAAAATTTTAAGATTTCTTATTGGGCCTTTTATGTCCAATTGGTCCATCTAGCATTAATTAGGTTTGTTTTAATGATTAAGAGGCTTTCTAAATTGTTGTTTAGGCTTCAAGAATTTTATTAAATTTTATATTTTCTAATTCTTTCCATTTTTAGGTTGAAATTTTTGTGTATTAGCCCTAAATGGGCTTTTTCTTTAAGTTTTGCAATCCTATTCTTTATGGGCTTAATTTTATTAAATTAACGCATTCTCAAAACCCATAATTAACTTTTGCTCAAAATGTTAGCCACTTTACATATTATAGTAAGATAACCATATGTAATGACCTAACCTGAACTCCTTTCATCGAGGTATTATTTGCTTTAGAAAGAAACACTGCACGGTTTTGTCCCTTCGTACAATAGCTTCTCAAGAGGTCACTCATCCTAAGATTGCCTCAACTCGAGCACTCTTATTTTCGAAGTTTTGACATACTTCGAGCCGTTATACTAATATAAACCTCAATGATATAGAGTTCGATCACTTAACATGTAAGGGGTGTTACAATGTACCCTTCTCACAAAACTGATGTCTTAGTCAGTTTCTTTACACGGGTCTAAGACCACTACTAGGCAGGGACTTGCCCTTCCAACTTTGTAGAGTGCTTTGATATTACCTGTAATGATCTGGCCAGAACTCCTCCTACCAAGGTATAGTCTGCTTTGGTATGAAACACCATATAGTTTTGTCCCCTAATGCAACAAATCCCTAAGAGGTCACCCATCTTAAGATCAACCCAGCCTAAGCCACTATACTAAAAGGCACCTCGATGATTAGAGTTCCATTACGTAGTACTTAAGGGGTATTACAATGTTTCCTATAATGGCCCATTCGGAACTCCTCTTGTTAAGGTTTTTTCTGCTTTGTTGTAATAGCTTGGGGCAAGTTGAAACTCCAAAGTTAAGCATGCAAGGGGTGAAGCAATCCTAGGATGGATGACCTCTTGAGAAACTGTTGCACTAAGAGATAAAGCCATTGGACATTTTATGTCAAAGTGAACAATACCTCAATGAGAGGAGTTCCACTCGGGTTATAGGTGGCATCAAAGTAGTCTGCCAGCCAAATGGTTAAAGTCCTTACATAGTGGTAGTCTTAGACCTATGTAATGAAATTGATAAGGATGTCAGTTTTGTAAGGGAGGGTAAATTGTAATACCCATTATTTCATCGGTGATTGAGCTCTAAATCATTGAGATGACTTTTGGTGTAGCAGCTCCAAGCATGTTGAAACTTTTAAGTTAAGTGTACTTAGGCTAGAGTAATCTTAGGATGGGTGACCTCTTAATAAGTCATTGCACTAAAGGACAAAATTGTGTGGCATTCCTCACTAAAGTGGACAATAACTCAGTAAAAGGAGTTTTGCTTGAGTCGTTATAGGAGTCCTTACCTAATGGTGGTTCTAGACCTGTGTAGTGAAACTGATGAGGATGTTAGTTCTATAAGAGAGGTGGATTGTAATACCCCTTATATGTTAGGTGACGGAATTCTAATCATCGAGGCACTTTTTGGTATAGCGGCTTGGAGTATGTCAAAACCCTGAGGTTAAGTATGCTTGGGCTAGAGTAATCTTAAGATGGGTGACCTCTTGGGAAGTTGTTACACTAGGGGATAAAACTGTGGGTGTTCTAGGTGAGAGGAGTTTTGGTTGGGTCGTCACAAGTGGCATCAAAGCAATCCACCAACTTGAAGGGTGAAGCCTTACTTGGTAGTGGTCTTTAACTTGTGTAATGAAATTAACAAGGATATCAATTCTATAAAGGGGATAGATTATAATACCCCTTACATGTTAGGAGAAGGAACTCTAATCATTGAGGCGCCTTTTAGTGTAGCAGCTCAAAGCATGTTCAAACTCCGAAGTTAAGCATGTTGGGGCTAAAGCAATCCTTAAATAGGAAACCTCTTAGGAAGTTGATGCACTAAGGGGCAAAACCATGCATCATTTCATGTCAAAGTAGATAGTACCTCGGTGGGAGAAGTTCCAATCGGGTCGTTATAAGAGAAGGAGCTTTAATCATTGAGGCATCTTTTGGTATAGTGGCTTGGAGCATGTCAAAACTTCGAAGTTAAGTGTACTTAGGCTTAGTCAATCCTAGAATAGGTGACCTCTTAGGATGCCAATGCGCCAAGGGACAAAATTGTGTGGCATTCCACAGCAAAGTGGATAATACCTCAGTGGGAGGAGTTCTAGCTGGTTTATTACAGGTGTACCTACATTATAAAGATTTCATATCTCTAACCTCGATGATATAGAGTTCGATCACCTAGTATATAAGGAGTATTACATAACATGCCAAAATGGATTTAGAATAAAACAATTTTAAGGCATTATCTTTCATAATTCCCACAATTAGAATTATTCCTCATCCCAACGTTATTGGAAACTATAGCAAACATAGTTTTTAAATTATATTGAATCGTGTATACCACATTTATTAAAAAATTATAAAATATTTTATATAGCAACATAGAATATAATATACAATGTAACAGGGCTTTATTATCAACTTCACTATTGTTATTACAATATTACTTATATTAAACTTAGAATCAGTATATATATATATATATAAATGTGTTACTTACTAGAAATTAAGATATAATGATTAAATAATATAACTCAAAATGAGTATCAAATACCAATCATAGTAAAGTAATGTATAAAGTTACAACTTCATTAATGATATAATAATAGTATATTACCATTACATATAGAAAACTTTTAGTAATAGAATAAAAATACCATTGCACTTATAGTACTTAAAAATGAGCATAGCATTAGTAGGGGTTGGAAAACATGAAACGGAAGAAAAGAAAAGGTAAAAATAACCAAGCCAAAGTTGTTTCCTTCTTCATAAAGACAAAATACAATCAGAAACATACACATGCAAATAGAACATTAATGTTAACGTGTAGAAATTCAATAGTTGATAGAGTAAGAAGTGTGGTTAGTCATTTGCTAACAAACAGAGTACATGATATGAACAGGGACTACAAGAGCTCAGATTCAATAAGAAGACTTATCTTGTTGGCATTATCAAACTACGCACAATGAGATACTTATAGATTTAAGTTGAAAGTCAAAGATAACCAACATAGAGCCACTAGAGAAAGATGGAGGAAGAACTTAGTGTAGTTGTAAACGAAAACATAGAAATAGCAATAAAAAGAAATAAGAACCTAAAATAAGGGATGTGTAGTTGTGAAATGAATATAGAGGCTTAAATTATACAAGTTCATCAACTACAAAACTCGTCGTAGTTGCCATCAGTAGAGTATTCAAGTGCTTCACCAGAAATCACCATCTTCTCTGGTACCGACAATAGAGATTCCTAGATAAGATGGAAGCCAATGCCAACTTACTAACTTACACTAGGGACTCAATATTGGAAGGTTAACTAACTATGTTGACATTGTGGTGTCATCGCTCTAGCTACAATACTACTACTCTTTTCATGTGAAAGAAAATGAATAAATGTTCAAATTGAATGTGGTGTTTAAATTTGAGTAACGGCTTTCAAATTTTCAAGGATTTTATGTGTTGTATCTCCAATAATCTATGGTATTTGTGAGTAAGTTATAGAGAATGAAAGGGTGCATATTTAGAGGATGAAAGGGTGCATATTTAGAGGAAGAAAATGTTGGAAGGAAAGAGAGACAGTGGACATGAGTAACTACGGATAGTATGTATTCTAGAGAGGGAAAGCGAAAGGAAAGTACAATAAGCATCTAATGTAAATTGGAAGAAAACAAGATTTGTTGATGGATTTTTGGTACTTGAAATCATGGCTTATGATGTTGCCTTATGTTAGCTAAAATTTGAGAAAATAAGGGATGGGGTTGTTTTTCTTTTGTCAAATCAAATAAGGGTTTGACCTAGGGAGTGATTTGACTTTAGTTGGAAAATTGGTTGGGCCATTAGGGGATTAGTTCTCTTAGTTAGCTTAGTTACATGTAGATAAATTATAAATAAAAAACTTACATTACACTTGGTTGGTGTATTAATAAGACAAGGGTACATAGAATATAATACACTACAAAATATGTGTCATATAATGTATTAAGAAAAGAAAAGAAAAGAAATTTATTTAATATATATACATGCATTTGGTGGCATCGCTTATATATACATGAAAGATTAATATTTTTTTGGTAACTTTACTAATTTATAATTATAATTGGATTATTTTGATTAATTATTACTATTTAAAATTATTTCTAATCATTTGTTGGCAATTTTATGTGATTTTGCATATTTACCAATAATTTTATCGAACTAGGGTTTTGTTAGCATTAGGGTGGATTATAAGGTTTCATAATCTCAAGGTTTAGTGTTTAGTTTTTTTGTTAAGCTTGGATTCAAATTTTTTTAAATATGCATATATAGAGTTTAGTGTTTTCTTGTGTGATTAGGCATTTTGAATCATATATTATGGTTTTTTACATTTGTTTTAAATTTTAAATTTAATTGGTTTTAAATTTATGCAGTTTTGTTGATTTAAGAAAATATCTATAGCACTCAAATTCAACTTTCTATCTATAAGGCTAAGTTTATGAGGTTGACAATGAAAGGACAAATTGATTGATCTAACTAGCCTTATCACTACTTATGTTTTTCATATGTTGCTATTAATACCACAGAAAGTTATATTGTTATCGTAAATATCATTATTATTACTTAAATTACTATATAAATTTAATTTTGTTAACTATTTATTATAAGTATGCATATAAGGATTCCAAATCTTTTTCTAGTTAGTACTTTTTGATTTATTATAATTAGAACCATTATTGCCATAATGCCCCAAAAAGAGGTCTAGTAGGATTGCCTAAAATCTTCAATTTACATTTATACCTATGATATAAAGATTGCCTTACAAGTTAGATGTTGTAAGACTTTTAGTTTCTAATCATACGTAGTCCCATTATATACTTTTGTTTAATATAAAATTTCTATAGGTGACTAACAATCTACAATCTACCAAAACCATAGAGAGTCAAAATTACCTACCAAACATTAAGAAAGGGTGTCTAAATTCTACTAATCACAAATCCATTAGATACTTTAAAAGTTTAATTTGACTATCCTACTTGCTTTTCTAAGCCTATCCTTCTACTTCATAGCCTGGTGGGGTACTCTGCACTCAAATCTTAGGTCGATCCCATCTCGATATGACTTGCAAAAGAAACTATTATAAGGTAGGCTACATTCATCTTAGTGAGTAGTCCCTCTTATCATACCATTAAGCAATAATAAGTTATTTATCAAATAGATGAATGAATGCATAAGCATATGCAATACAAATAGTGTATATGGTCAATCGATAACTGAATACAATAAGGTTTTCACACCTACCATTGGTCAAATTGGAATGTGTTTATGTACGTTAGGACTTAGATACTAGTAAGGCATTCCAATATAAAAATATGTGATCCCTTAATTCCCATATTCATCATTCGTCTTAGGTATGGTTGTGAAGAGCTTATACAATCTCCTTCACCCATTAGCAGCATCATGGCTTGGCCTCAAGTAAAGGGTGGCATACTTCGAAGCTTCGTAAATCCTATTGAGGTAAGAATATGTCGCATGAATACATCGTATGATAGCAAGTATACAAAACACAAATACAATTTATGGACCTAGCATGCATGATCTCCCATACTATTGTATAGTGTTGACCCTACTTAATTATTTATGCAAGTCGATGCAATGCATGACCTGTCATTAAGAGTTGAATAGTTATTAAATTAGGTTTACAGGTGACCAAGCATTATATAACAAACACTCCAAAAATCCCATCAATTAACTAATGTGGCAATTAAGAAATGTTTGGATATCTTATGGTATTTTATCATGAAATAGCAACCATGAACAAGTACATGAACATTCCCCATAATTCTTGCAAGTAAATCAATTTTTTTTTCATCATATAAGTTTTAGTACTCTACACTACAAGTAAAAGCACGATAAGATAAGGGTAGGAACACTCATTCGACCATCATCTATGAAAACCAATAATCCTCAGTAGTATCAACATCCAAGTCACATATAAGTTTTAGTACATGAAATAGCAATAATCTTTAGTAGTATCAACACTCACTCAACCATCATCTACAAAACCCAATAATCCTCAGTAGTATCTTATGGTATTTTATCATGAAATAATAACCATGAATAAGCACATGAACATTCCCTATAATTCCTACAAGTACATCCATTTTTTCTCATCATATAAGTCATAGTACTCTACATTATAAGCAAAAGCAAGGTAAGACAAGGGTAGGAACACTCATTCGACCATCATCTACAAAACCCAATAATCTTCAGTAGTATCAACATCCAAGTCACCTAAAGAGTGTACTTATAGTAAGTAATAGATATTTACTTTATTAGGGTTCTAGCTTAATCTACTATATTATTCAGTTTTTCCTTGTTTCGTATTTTGTCTATATGTTCTTTGTTTTAAGTTTGATTTTTATGTTCTTATAGTTGATTTTCATCATTTTCGAGTGTTCTTTCATGTGGTGAGGTATATGGTGAGATTAGACCTACAAAAATTCAATTTGGGCCATTTAAGTTTGTTAGTCAAAGGCTTGTTTTTACCTCTTTAGGGTTTAGGGCTTGTCTTAGGCTTCAACTTAAAATTTGGGTATTAGGCTTTGTAATTGGGTACTTAGGATTTTATTTAAGTGATTTTATGAATAACTTTTAGAATATATTCTAAAATTTTTAGTTAGGCCTTAAGTTTACCTCTACAAGCCTAAATGAGCCCTTTTTGCCAATTTTATATAATGATTCCATGTTAGACATATAGTGGTTCTCTAAATGACCTATTAGACCTATTAAGCTTCTAATATATTCTTTAAAAGTTATTTTATGTTGCTAGTTAGCTTTTTTCCATAGGGTTATGGGTTTCATTTTAGGCCTTTTAACATGATTTGAGTCTAATTTGTACCTTAAGGCCTTATAGTTGATCCTAACTTACTCTAATGGGCTAAATATCCTCATTGACCCATTAAATAACCCATTTTATTACATGTTTCAAATATGCTCATAAGGAATATTTAGGTTTCAAGTCAATTTCTTTAAGTCCAATGACTAGTCTAAGCCCTATTTACCCTATGGTGGATGTTCAACGGTTCAATTCAACTTATCTCCAACTCATCAACTTAGATGATACAAAGCTATATGATAGCACCTAATTTTTCTGATTCAGTAGTTTGATCTATGATTTATCATTCATGTATGTTGATAAGATCCTTTCATTTAACAGCACCTGATGATGGCATAGCCTTAATGTTAGGGGCAAGGTTCTAACAAAGAAAGGCTTATGGAGGATACCTAGGCACCTAAAGATAAGGAAGGGCATAGTAAGTGACGGAATGCTTGAGAAAGTCGAAAATAAGCATAGATCCAGAGATTCCTGAATAATTCAACCTTTCCAAATTGTGGTTGTGACATTATTAAGCAACTTAGCTTAATTGTTTAAGCCTTAGACCTTAGTTATCACTCATTAACCAAGTCATTAAGGTATGGAACTAAAAACCTCGACTTGTTCATCATCTCAATAGGGTGGTCCAAGTAAGTTTTCAAGGGGATTTTAACATACTTTTCGCATAACTTATCATAACTCGCTTAAACCATCATTATTATGTGTTTTAATTATGTTCTATTAAAATAATCATGTATAAGTGCAAATATGATATGGGTATACTCCTATAAGTCTTGGCCTAGCATGGAGATGGGGGTTTCCAAATGATCTTTCTATATTTCTTCAAAGTATCATGCTAGTTTTACTCTTAAACATCACTAGGTATTTACATTGTTTTCACTTCACTAGAAAATTATGAAAATGCACATGTGTAGGCATGTAATTATTTTAAATGAAGTTGACACTTTGAGGGTATTTTCCTTAGTTTCTAAGCCTAAAAATCATGCTCATAAGCTTTAACTAGGAAGAACGTTGGAAATGAGTAAGTTTAGTTCAATGGAAAAATGAATGGCCTACTTTCACATAGTTTTTGGCCAACAAAAGAGCTCCAATGGAGGGGGATTTGTCAGTAGCCTAGAGGAATATGTAAGGGAGCAAACTCAATTGGTAGTGCATCATTTGGAGGTGGTGGTGGTTGGTTATGTGTTACATCCGAAATAACATAGGATGTTACACTACACAAGTAAAACCTACTAAAGATTTATATATAACCAAAAGTTTTTGACAAACATTATATAACTAAGGCTTTTAGTATGATTCAGCTACAATTTTCAAGCTTCATTTAAATATAACTCTTACATATTTCAAAAGATCATATTTACTAACTAGTGCATCTTTTTTTCTTTCCTATACATTCTTAAAAATAGTATTATACTTTAACTTGAAAAGTCCTTCCTAAAAGGTCATTAACTCTTTTAATGCACTTTAAAAGTAATCCCTACTAGTTACTTGGCCCAACTTCTACATGAAAAAACTTGAGGATAAAACACTTTATCCCCTGAACTTACTATAAGGTAAGTGAGAGTGGATTGCCAAAAAAAAAAAAATACAACATACACAAGTAGCAAACTAAAAAAAAAAAAGATCATATCACAATATGAAGTCAAATTCACTCACAACACGATTATGCAATAATGGAATGCAATGCTAATGCATGTAGTATGTATTGGTATTGATGCATCTCTAGGGTCGAACACATAGAGAAACATCACAACGAAATGGACCAAAAAGAAATAGAAGAAAGCTAGCAAAATTCGGGTAGCTACTAAATGGATAGATACACCACTTAATCCTAGTTGGCCTACAATCCATCGGATATGACACACACCATTACTCCATGCTAAAGGGAATATATAAGAGTTGAAGAGTAACGAGAATACTAAGGTTCCTCAAAGGAATACTTGATTAATTCGATATTGATGATATGATTGTTAGCATACAAGAAAGTGGAGGCTTATATACTTGTCTACTAAGGTTATTTACATGTATGAAAAGAAAAAAGGGTATTCTATAACTAAGTTACATAAGTCATACTAAAAAGAGTAAAAGAGACAAAGAATATTTTGTTATGAAAAAAAAAAACATCATTTTGGAATATTGTGTCAAAAGATACGTGTTGCATGGTGTCTAAATGGGAGACATATTGTATAAGGTAAGTGGAAATAGAGTAATGCTTATGGTTAGGGTCCGACTTGATGTTGATTAGGTTAGGGACTAATTAGTTCTTCTAAAGAAAAGTCAACTTGATTTGGGCTTAGATGCTTGTAGTTAGATTAGGAGCTTGCCTCGGTGACTCTTAAGCTATCTTCCTAGGATAAAGCATTGCTGTTGAATGGGGGTAGATTTGACACATATAAGGATCCGATAGTCATGTTGGTAGGAGATTAGCTCAGGCGAGGATTCCCCATCTCGGTTATGGCCTAGAGTTAGTATCCTTCGAGTGAGTCCTTGGAGTCTTCTAGCTCGACTGTGTGTGATCAACCTGAGGGATTGATTCCCATCAGGAATTGATATCCTAACTAAGCCTTATCCCTTATTCGATTGGTTAACTTCAATCAGGGTATCTAGGAAGGTTTCCAAGAACCTAGCAACCCATCCTAATATTAACTACATTTATGGTTAACCTAGTTCTTACTAAGAAACTCGCTTACTAAGTAAAGTTTAGCTTTTCAATTAAACTTAAACTGGAAAAGTTTCAAGCTTTGAAAATACAACACAAAGGTCATATTTAATGTCACTCCATGAATGCATCAACTATTTGTCACATCAATACCAAGCAAGTTCAATTCTTAATCTAAGCTTTTACTTACTCTTCCTTTAAATTCTAAAGCTTCAGTATTGAGTTCACTTAACTGAATACCTTAGGAAGATAGATTAATACCTTATTCTTTTAGCCATGTTAACACAAAACCAAGCATTATAATATCAACAACAGCCTAGCAGCAACATGTGATACATTCATAACACATGAGTCATTTAGCAGCACTTACATCCAGAAGATCAGAACTCATTTCAATAACTCACCAAACATAACACATTCACACACAAGATCAAACACATTCATTTTGGTGAGATAAGTTAGGAGTAGGTAAAATCTACTTAAAAATACAAATAATCCACTTAGTAAGGTCACTTGGTGATTTCCCTCAAAAGTTTATCCTTATACTCGAGGCTTTTCCTTGCCCTTTGCACCTAAACAAACACATACAACATCTAAAGTCAATTTATATTAAGTATAAGCAAGAGTACTAACTTACTTACACTTTAGGTCTAGGTCTTAGTATTATTCTTTTTAGAACAACTTTAATCCTAGATACATTCTAACCTAGTTTAGTTTCTTACTATTCCTTGTACATAAGGTCCTTCCAACATACTTTCAATATAGTTTTTGACTTCTTCAACATTACTTAGATATTGATGCATCTCCTTTCCTTACCATACTACTTTGATTCTAGTATATAAAACTTTGGTCAAACACTTATTAAACATCCAATTGGCAATAGTACTACCAATATATCAATAATGTTAACTATTTTGCTAACCATGCCTAAAAGACATAGAAAATTACTATAAATATATATATATATATATATGTATATGTATGTATTTATGTAGAAACTAATCAACCCCTACATCAATTTTAGACAAATGTCCTGTATATAAACTATTTCACATTTCCTTCTACTATATATTTTGATGCACCTTTTGATTCACATTCTAACCTGCACCAGACATTCTTTAAATCATCAAATCACCCAACTCCAACATCTATACCCTTGTTTCTTCACTTTATCACTTTGACCTGACACTTCAAATCTCAAATACAGTTATATACTAACACTTGGTACCAAGATTACTCAATTTAGCACTTCCTTTAAGAAATTGCAACATGCATGCAATTGGATGAAATATACCCAAAAGTTTAACTCTTAAATTTTTCAAAACTCTTTTCATGGAATTAAAGTAGACACTTAATATTGTTTGCACAAAAATTTTGAGATCAAAATAACATCATTTAAGCTTCTAAAAATTGGAATAAAAATGGTTTTGGCCCATTTTCTTAGGGAACACATGTTTTGACTTTGAATTAAAAAAAATATGGTTGCATTTTTGGATTCTGCAAGAAAAATTACATAGGAAAACCAAAAAATCATAATTTTTGGAACTCATTTGCTATTTTTAGAAAATTTGAAAATAAATTAAGCAAAATCAAGACTCATTGCCCCTTGAAGCTTTAGCCATTGTCTAGGAATGGGGGTGTGTCGACCGAACTTGGCGTTGCCTCTTTTGTCTCCAAATGGTCAGGTTCTTTTCCAGGTGGTGTCTAGCATAGGGAACTCAAATTTCACGTAATTTTGCCTTATTTCCCCTTGATTTTGTAAATCCCCTTGTTGACACTTCCTAAGCTTTCCTATATTTTTCTTGTATCCTAGAATGTGTAAACAAATCTCTAGAATTGTGTTTTTGATTTTGTAGAGCTCCTTCAAGTCGGTGGTGAATTCTCCAAGCCTTAAACACTCTTTTTACCTTATTTTCCTATATTATTTTATTTATAAATTTTTCCTATCTTTAGTCACATTGGGCCATGCACCAACAATAATTTTAAGTTGATCTTCTGATTGTCCCTTGCAAATTTTTAATTTGTTTAACTTAATTATGATATAACTTTAGGTATATTACATAATATATAATTATTTTTCCTATTTTAGGTATATACTTGTATGTGGGATGCTTATACTAGCTATTTTATTCATAATTGGCTCCAAATAATTATTTTTATAGGTTAGGTAATTTTATTTTTAAGGCATCGCTATAATCCAGTCTCACGTTTTAGATACACGTATAGACATTTCACTACTGATAAAAATATGTTTTTATAGATTTAAATATTTTAATGAACTAATTTTACAAAATAGAATTTACTAAGGTGTTTCTTTTAACTTTTTGGACTTTATATTAAAATATCGTCCATTTTGAAGAACTTTTTCCAAGTACCTTGAATCACATTGGTACCACATAACTAAGGTTTCGTATTATGTCTCTAAGCAAGGGTGCACGGGCAAATTCAAGAAGCTTATTCTTGTTTCCTTCCCTTTTGTTTTGAATGTGTATATTTAGAGAGTGTTTCTAGTGTTTATTGTAGAGAAGAAGATGAAATGACAATGCAACTAGAAATGGCAGTAATGGTTGATTTGAGCATGGGTGTACTGGGGAGTAAATCATTTCTATGTTTTGTTACATAGTACAAGTACATGTGGAGACCAATTACTTTCATGATTTTCACCAATTGAGGTAATGATTTATCTACCAAAATTGGAGCAGTCCTTCATTTCCTCAACTAACTATCTTTTCCTATATGGATAATTGTTCTTATCTTTAGCTAATCATGATGCATGAAGGCATATAAGTGATTAGAATGCAATGTAAGCTTATAACCCTAACTACTAGTACATATGATCTTAGCTGGACATAATTTAGGGTTTGTAATAACTAATTACGTTAATTGCCTATTGGACTCTTTTAGCTAATTAATTTAGGGTTTCCAAAGGTTGGAATTAATTATTACTATTCAATCATGATTCAAAAGGTAAATTAAGGCTTTATAGTGTTAAGCAAATTATTAGCAATTAAGGAATAGTCTTGCTATATGATTAGAGTTCAATAATTAAATTAGGGTTTTTAACATTAGATTAAGGCTTTAGATGTTCAATTAGGGTCTTAAGGTCATCTTAGAGATTCTCTTGTATTAAGGTTTTAGCATTTCAAAGGTAAACTTACGATTTTAGTTTTAGTTTTAGGGTTTTAAATATATCATTAGGGTTAATTAGTAATTTCATTAGTTTATTACTTTAATTGACTTAATTTAATTGATCATTATTTGAGGATATCTCTAATTGTTCATTGTTGAGGTTATGGAATTTTATGAAATTCGAGTTAAATATTCTAAATTAGAGTTTTCTTTGTGTTTAGGGTTAATCTAGGGTTTTGTTACACTAGGGTTTAGTATTTAAGATTTCTATTTAACCTGAGGTTTCAATTTGTGGTTATGTGTATTTTGGTTTTATGGTTTTTTAAATCATATGATTAGGGTTTTTATTATCGTTAGGGTTTCTGAAATTATCATTTAGGATTTATTTGCTTTATTTAGGGCAAAGCTGTTAAACTTGCGATTTCACCTAGAATTACTAAAAGGTCTATAGAATTGAAACATGAAAAATGTAAATTTATATCAATATTATAAAATAGCTTCTAAAAAACTATAGATATACTTATAGTAATTATAGGAAACTTGAAATACATGATGAAAATAAAAGAAATAAAAAGATTAACCTCTTTTCTTGTAAAAAAAATTTCTTAATCTATAATATAACATTTTCGAAAGAAAAATAGGTTGATTCGAAACTAATTATTTTTTCCGATCATTTTGTTTGAAAAAAGTGATGAATCGAAGATAACTAAATGTTTTAACTCATTTTGAGTTATTAATAATATAAACTTAAAAATATAATTTTTGTTATAAACTTTTCTATTGGAGTCGATTCATAAATGGAGGCCATGAATATCAATCAAGGAACTAGGAGAGAGAGAAAGAGGAAAAAAATTGGAATAAGATAAGGAAGATGATTTAATGCCTTAATAGTCCATAGGATAGTAAAGCTTAGTTATATGTATATTTATTTATTTCCCATTTAACTCATATATGTAGAATTGAAAAAGTCGATTAAAAAAGTATAGGTAACTCGAAAGAGCCTCCTAATATTGTAAACTCATAGAAAAGTATAGGTAAAATTACAATTTTGGTAACTATGATTTCAGATTTTTTACCATTATTTTTTTTAGTAGTTCTACGGATTTTCTATTCACTCTCATATCGAATTCCAAGTTCGGATCTAAAAATTTGCATGGTTTACAATTGCACTTATTATATTATTTACTTTTTCACTTTCTTAAGTAGTATTATATATGTGTATATATAAATTATTATTTATGTATTTATTATTTAATATCATTGACTACTAATACTACTATTTTTGCCTTGGTTATCAATATCATTATTACTTGTCTTAATATAGCTACCATCATTATGTATTAGTCATTTTATTTATTTCTTTTAGAAGCCTTTTTAGTGCTTTATTTAGAAGCTCTAATGATGTAATTAATTATGAATATATTTATATCTTTCGTATTGCTTTATGACATAAGTTTAATTATTCATATGTTTAGAGTAATATGTTATAGTTATTCGTACATATCTATATGATTGTTTAATAATCTATTATTACATAGTATTTATTTTTGAAAGGGTTTCTTCTTCTTCTTCTTTTTTTCCATATGTTTTCCCTGTCTCGTGTTTTGAAATTTCTAGATCTTATTGTTTTCTTTTTTATCTATGATAATTATGAAGGTTATTATAAGTTTCTTATATCTTGATCTATCTTTATAATTATTTATTATATTCAGATGTCTATACGCTCGATGTCTTGCTATGATTATATGATATCGATTCCTTATTATTATTGTCTTTATTGTCTCAACAACTAAAATATATTAAATAAAACACAACATCAAGTCCTTATTGATTTATTGTTTTCAATATTAAGTTCTTAGTATGGTTGTTGGCATCACTAATATTCCTTATCTATATAATATTTATGATATAACTTTTTTTTTTTTTTAGTAAAGTTTTATAGTCTATATATATATTTATATAAGTAATGGTGGCAAATTAAAAAATGACAGCATGACTATAAAATTGACATAATATGACATAATGCAACACGAAACAACATGATATGACTATACATAATATGGTAGAGTTTACATGGACAAAATATATGAATTCGTCCTTCCTTCTCACATCTATATACATGCATGTATCTATTAAAATAAAATCTTTTAACACAACTTTCTTTTCACTTTTTCTTTTCTTTTTTTTTTTTTTAGTATCTCAAGTAATTATATGCTCCCTTTCCTTTTTTTTTTTAATACATATTACGTATTCGTATTAACTATTTATTTATTACTATTGTTATTATTATCTTGGTATGACTCATCATCGTCATTTGTTTTTTTTTTTTTTTTCTAATGCAGCTGTTCTTTGATTATTGTACTTATCATACTGAAAGGAGCGGTGAGATAGTTATTTTATCTTTTGGAGATATCTTCTATGCTTATTATATTAATACTGTCATGAAATTGTTATTATTATTATTAATTGTCATTATTCCGTAAGGTACCGTTGCGGTCTCTGCAGGAGGTAGTCAAGGTGGATATTTACTTGCGTATGGAAATTTAGCATAATTTTTCATGTTATTGCATTCTTTTGGCTATCTAGTAGAGCTGCAGGGTGAATTGATATTTAACTTTATTGCATGCTTATGACTACGGAATTATTGTCTAAAATTTATATATATTTTTTTGGGTCAGTTGCAGGCACCTGTGTTTTGTAAAATTGAAAAACCCAAACTTTTGTCATCAATATGTTAGTTTCAAACAAGCCAAGCAAAGATGATAGAAAGAAAAGTCCCCTTCTTTCCGGACTGCCCTTTTGTTTATTTATATATAATATGGAATATGGAACATAAATCCTTCTCTACTTTTTTGCCCGAGTAACCATGTAATAAGAGCAGCCATATACCAAGCAACGAAGAATCTCAATTCATACAATGATTGTTGGTCCTCAAATAAGATAGCTGTAGAATCGTTGTCCAAACTTTAATAAAAAGATTGCTGTTTCAAAACTGTCTTTTCTATGGTCAAACACATATAAAATAGAAAGGAATAAGACAGAGCATTTATTCATCATTGGTGTAATGAATTCTATGGGGGGTAATAAGCAGTTAATTCTCTATGCTTTCGTTTACCTTTATTTTTTCGGAGAAAACATTTTCTTTCAACTTTGACAAATGGGCACTTGAGCTAGGTAACTTACAGACCTTGGTTACAAAGGTTGCTTTATTGCTTTATGTGCAACGACAATTTGAGAAGAAAATTCAACAGCACAGTGCTGCCTTATAGTTTGTTTCCTATACTTCCATAGATAGATCTCGCAGTCTAACAATTAGATACTTTCTATTACTATATATGTGGATATTGTTAAAGATACTACAATCAAAATCCTTTGTGGTGAACAATTTTCATCAAAGTCAATGTAAGTATCAAAGCACACTTAAACTCCATGCTCAAGAGGAGAAGTATAATTTCTTTGTTTTAAAACTAACTGATAGATAATGGATGTTTGGGTTTTTCAATTTCATAAAATATAGGTACTTTAAGTGTAAAAACATAAAACATAGGTATCCAAAGTCAAAAAGGGTAATGACACAAGTACCTAAAATATAATTTACCCTATTCTTTTTCTATATTTGTTACTTGCTCAATTATTAGCTTCCCATTATATGATTGATAGCCAATTATACTTGGTCAACAAAGATTTAATATGTTTGAATTTTGATCATTATGCACGCATTACTTGACCTTGTTATGTAATTTATTTAACATTAACTTTATTGTTTGATATAAACAATTTATATAAATAAGGAATTCAATACTCTAGATTTTTTTTCTATCTCAATTTTAATTTATATATCTAATTGTTATTTCGTAAGCATTCTATGCTTAGTTTTTGTTTTCTTAAGCTAATTAACTTATGTAGGTATCTATTACTTTCACAATAAGTAAATGAATAACTCTAATATATATAATAATAATTATAATGCCCTATCTCTAAAGCATCTTCTTAAAAATTTTTCTCAAACTTTTAATGCTTAGAGATAGTTTGTTACTACTACCCCTAAGTTAGGGATGGGGTAGAAATTTCATACCTAATCTATCATTTCACTTCATATAACATTTGATTCCAAACCACTTATTATTCAACTTAGCAAACAACATTGAAAGTTATTTTTACAAAAGTGAGTCATACTCAAAGTATCAAAGTTATTGTCACAACCCGAGAGGTGGCGTAGTTGTGGTAAATGCCATATATCATATAAAAGACTGTAAATTAATTACCATTTCAATCAACGGCTCTTTATGTGATATATGAGGTTACTACTACAACTAACAATCTAAGAGTTATGCATGCACAAGTAATATCACAACACAATTATAACAACATGACTATTAAACTATATCTATCACACACACACATACACACACACATATATATAATACATATACTAAGTCTTTAACATATTAGAGAGTAAACTAATAATACCTTGTATCATATAAGTTTCCAAGATCTTGCTACAGTAATAGAAACTCACTCGCATCTCTAAACTTACTCACACCCACCAGATGGTATTCCACTAACCTTAAGCATCCTACGACTCAGAATAACGAATATGTCCTCCTACACAAGTAATTTATAAGGTTATAAGCTAAATAGCTTAGTGAGGTAACTTTTAACCATACAATAAATAAGTTATTCAACAGTTAATTTCAAACATATGAATACATGAATACACAGAATGCCATATAAATACATGTAGGTGATTAAGTATTGCATGTAACTCAAATTTAACTCCATCTGAAGTTAGGACTGGAGTATACAAGGCACAAATCATATTTGGGTATCATACTTAAACTATTACAACTATGAAACTCTGTATTTTATATTAAAAAATAAATGGTATGTCCATTCTCAATTTTAGTTAAAACTAGTTCCAAGTATGATTGTGAGTGGATTTTTGCGGTTCATACGTACCCCTAAACAAAGGCCTCTGAACTCGACTCTTAACCAGGCAGTTGGCGCCTTCAATGCCTAGTAATCTCACGAGCTAAGGTAAGGTCATATTGTGCATATGTACCGCATTAAAACTTTATAATCATAATTTATCAATTCTCGTATAGCCTTTTGCTACTTTCATGTGATGTGATGGTGAGAATTAATTATGCAATGTATGATTATGCATGTTTCAATTTAGTTAGTTTAAGTTTGATGTCATTAAGTCTAATTATTTTATGATTAATCAAATTCATAGGTAGATCAATTTCTACTAAATTCGTTATGCATTAAACAATACATTATCTTATTTTAAAGTAATTTATCAATTGACAAACAATTTAATTCATATGCATAATCTAACCCTACACAACATGAAGTTATTAATATTAGTTAATATTCATTAACAACATATACAAACATATATGAAATCATTAGAAGTATTCACTATATCATAATCGATGTCGGGGATTGTAATAATCTATTGGTAGATTAGTCTCAATCTCATGATCACTTGACATTTAGAGAATAAGAATAATAAATTAGCTATCTATTTATATGAAATTCTTAGTTTAAGCTTTTTCATCAATCGTATATAACTTTTTCAATTTAGTTATGATTTTTATGAGCTTATAGTCCATCTTTATGTTTTCTAATGTACATTCTTATAGCAAGGTTCGTTTTGAACGTTATAACCCGTATTTTTCATTATGATATAAAATATTATAAATTTTATTATTTTGAATTAATTAATTATAAATTATTATTTTAATATTTTCTTTACATATTTATGATTTAATAAATATCTAAACTTATATTTTTGTAATTTTTTAAGTATATTTTATCACAATTTACTTATTTTGTTATTTTTAAGATTTAATACTTATTTAATTCATTTTTTCTATTTTAGTAATTTTTTTATTATTATTATTATTATTATTATTATTATTATTATTACGAAATTAATTAAATTTTATTTGATGCTAACATGGCAACGTAGGAGTGCTCCACGTGTCATTTTCTTGAATTTTGTATATTTTTCAAATTTTTATTATTTTTTATTTTACTTAATATTTATATAATTATATTTTATTAAATTTTGCAAATTAATCATTTTCCTTTTTCTTTTAAACTCACAGCATACATAATTATATATATATATTATCTTACTTTATGAATTAATTTAATACTATAGTATTTTACACATATTAATTAAGTATACATGTATACTTATACATAATATACCATTAATATACGTATTTTTATATGTATATATACACTCATGTAATTAGTTTCCCTAACTTATTTATACATATATACTTGTGTAATTTAATAATATAAACCTAGATATACTATATGTGCTATACATACATACATACATACATACATACATATAAATATGATACCTATACATATATTATACTCTTATTTTTGTACTTCATACATACATATATAAATATATATATTTAGCCACATATTTATATATATACATATATAATGAAAATACCTAATAGACATATTATTATATACGCATATATACATGTACCCAAATCCTTTTATACTAAATACTTGTATAATCAAATATAACATATGTGTATACATGAATATACTTAAGTATTTATACATATATGAACATATAAACATAAGGAAATACTAATTTTACATAAAATTCTATTATATGTACAATTAATCCTTAATACAAGAAAAGAATTACAAAATCGATTTTAGTAACAAACTCCCTAAATACATATATCTCTATAAAATGCATATATATATAAAGTACATATAATTTAGCAAAATAAATACACTAAAAGGTTACTTAACTACTTCCTTTGGTGCCTTGATATGTGGTTTTTCCAAGTGCTTTATCTTCTTCCTCTTATATTTGTTGAGAAGTAAGTAGAAATTTGAGAAGAAGAAATGGATAGAAGGGAAAAAGAAAGAGGAATTTCAGTAGAGTTTTATGGGTATTCAATTGAGTTTGACTTAGAACAAGGAAGCAAGTCTAGTAGCAAGTTAACCGGCCAAGAAAAGAGTTGAAAGCTATACGGTGGAAATAAAAGAAAAGAAAAGATTATGAGAAGGCATTATATTGATGTGAATGTGTCTTATCAATTAGCTTGTCTCTATCTTCTTAATTAGCCACATGTAAAAAAAAAAAAAAAAACTAATCACACATGATTAACCAAACCGCAATCCAGAATGCAACATAGAGGGAAAGAAAAAAAATTGAAAGAAGAAAAAAGAAAAAGAAAAAGAAAAAGAAAAAGGAAAAGTAATAAAAGAAAAAGTAATAAGTTGGTTTTCCAAAATGTAATATTATAGAATGAATATTAATTAGGAAATAATATTCATAATGTTATAAAATTTATTAATTAATTTGTTACCCATTATGTTTATAATATTCAAGAGTTATCTTAACTCGTTCGTTAATAATTTCATATGATTATGTGTATTGGTCAGTAATTGTGTTTGTTTAGGTTTTTATTACTATTGGGATAAATTTATTTATTTTATTAGCTTAAAGTTATAATTTTAGGATTTTTGTCAAGTTCGAGTTTAATCTTAGGTATTTATGCGTATATAGAGTTTAGGGTTTTCGTGCATAATTAAGATTTTGATCAAAATTTTAAGGTTTTTATTACTTATAATATATTCAAATTTATAATTTAATAAAATCTTTATCTTACTCAACCTTATTGACATGTGAAATTATTATAAGCTCCTAAAATTATGTTTAAGACAACCGAGCCTAGATTTAGGGCCTTTAAGAAAGTTTATTTAATTGAGCCAAAACTTTACGACTAAAATAAAAAAGTTAATTGAAGTAACTTAGTCAAATTAGATTTTGAAAATGGCGACCCAAAATCTCAATTTTATCCCTAAAAGTATAATTATTTAATATAGTACCAAATTGCTCGAATCCTCTGAAATTGAGCTCAAATGCAATGAGTACTTTAAAATAAGTTAATTAAGCAATGAAATGAGATAATATAGTATAATTTACTATATGAATATACACATATTTTTTTTAGTATACCCACTATAAATAATAATTATACCAATAAATTAACCCTAAATTACCTAATTATTATACATATATATTGTGTTAAATTCATGAAAATAAGTAAGAAAAACATATCTTAAAGAAATAAAAGATATGTTAGAAACTTAATTATATGAGTATAGCTGTATATTATACATGATATATACACGTAATATATATACTTGTATATTACTAAATAACTAAATACTAATAAAATATACTTAAAATACAAAAATAATGACAAATCCTATCCTACAAACTCAATTTGCAGTAGGAAAATTTTTGGAATTCACCATGTCATAACTCCAAAGCAAAATTATCATGATTCAAAAGCAATTACCTAACAAGATGACACCTTCTACTTGATTTAATGAGGGATAAAATGGAGAAAAAAAATTTCCATTGCCATATGCACCCTATAAATACTACTTAACTTCATTTAGACTAAGTTTAGACATTTAAGACCTATACTACAAAATGAAAAATTTAGAAAAATTGTGGGAAAATAAATAAAAAAAATAGAAAAAATAGAGCACATAGCTAGTTGAGTTAGTTCCTAAGGCCTCTGTTGATATGCTATGGAACCCAACCATCACTAAGCAGCCTAATCACCGTGCAGGCAATACGATAACCACCTAATTGCCTCCAACCACCATAGCATCCAAGAGCAACTAAGTCGATTTCTTGTCCTGTTTTTTGATAATTTTTTTAAAAATAGTAAATCTACCTAGAAAATTATGAAAAAAATTATAATTAGGTTATTTTAAACATGCTTTCATGTGATATTTTTATTTTTGAAAAATTCGTAATATTTAGTATACTTGGTTAAGAAAACTACTATTTATCTGAAGTTTGAATTGCAAAATAAATATGTTAAATAATATTGTTTCTAGCTCAAATTTTTTGTGTAGGATATGTATGATATATAAGTAATTTCTATATAACTCAAATTTTGATTTAGACATCTTTAATATTTATTGCATTTTTCCCTAAAAATATCTCGAAAATAGGCTAAAATTGTGAAATAAATAGGAAATTATGAAATTAAACAATAAAGTGGACATGTAATGATCTCTAGTGAATAATAACAATGTTAGGTCAGATTGAAATGAATTTGGCACAAAAAGGATCATAATCGAGTAATTTAGGGGTAAAATCGTAAATACGAATATATAGGTGACAGATAGAAAACTTGAAACTAAGTAATAGCCGAGTTCCTCATATTTTTAGGAGTCTCGAAATTTTCAAGAAATTATTTGGTGACCTAAACTATTTATTTCAAATTTACGTAGTAAAATGACTTAAATTACAAATCAAGACATATTTTTAGTAATAATAGGTTAAAATGAATTAAATAGTTGAATAAAAACTATGTATGGGTATATTGATTAGATTAGATAAAAAGGGTATTTTAATGTATTTAATAATATTTTACAGACCCGGATATATTATATGTGTATTAAGGTTAGATAATATATATATATATACATATATATATATATTGACAATCGGGTAAAATACAATTTAATAACGTAATTTACGTATAATACGATAATATTTATATAGATATGTATAATTGTATTAAAAACTTGAATTACTCGTTAAAAGTCATCTCTAAAAATAGGACCTGTAACACATGTCGTTAAGTTTATACAAATCTAACGATACTAATTTTATTAAAATCGGGCAATCTTAGTTAATATAACCTATAACTCTATAATATTCTAGAATGTGTGTATTACAGTAACCTTACCAGAATTACAATGTGGTTTAATAAATTAAAAGTAAGTTTCGATACGATCGAAATGATATATAATACGTAGTATTATAAATTTCATATATTATCAATAATTAATAACTTAACTTGATATATATATATATAATAAGAAAACTATATAATATTATGATAACATGATCATATATATATATATATATATATGTAACTGTTTTAGATAAAACCCTATTGTTTTCATAACTATTATGAAAATTGAATTTGGGTTTTGTGTGTATATAGGATCTCCCATTGGTCAAACCGTTGATTGCTCGAGTCTATCGTAGTGAGTTTTTGAATAAATAAGTTAGGATTGTAGCTTTACTACTTGTTGTGATATTGTATTAAAGTATCTAGAGACTCAAGAGTACTTCCAGTTGCGTTTGTAATTAGTTGTTTGTGCGCATATCGTGTGTACGTATGATACTTAGTTATGATAGGAGTTGAACTCCTTGGTGTGCTGTTTTGCATGTTGCATTATATCTATAATGTATGAACTTAATTGGTCACCCCTGATTATAGTTAATGATTATTCAACTACAATAAAACTAGACATGCATAACAACCATTAAGGGAAATGATTAAGAATACCAAGCCAAACATCAACTTCATTTGATGAGGATAGCTAAAATGGTCCTTTCCTCTTCCTTAGACGAACTAAGTAATAGGCAAGGAGATCGAAGTAAGGGTAGGGGCCATGGTTCAAAGGTGGCTATAGGAGGAGGGTGTTTTCTATTGCACAAGCCCAGGTTTGGTTTGATTTGATTTGATTTGAGTTATGATAAAACTTCTCAATCTGGGTTAAAGTGGATGTAAATTCTCTAACCTCACAATGGACCGGATAACATTATACGATGTTTCATTTGATAGATTGCATTGCATTTTATCATAATTAATAACCTTGCTAATGGTTGTCTAGTACTCTTTTGAGTCTATTCTACTTACTAAGCTAGTTGTGCTCATATCTCCATAGAATTTTTTGCAAGTACTAAGTAAAGTTCAAGATGTTTTGATACCATTACTCTTAGGTTAGTGTGTTGTTAACCGAGAATGTGAGGAATGAAGAACTATTTGAACCTGAGCTTTTGTCTTTTCTTTTGAATTTTGAGGGAACTAACTGAGAATTCCTCGAGATGCCCACTAGTTTCTTAACTTATTGTAAATAGTCTGCAAAACCTGTAGCTTTTTGGTAAATTATGATTATAAATTATAACTCTGAATATAATATGTTTATGTAAGTATTGTTGTGTTATGAGATAACAAGTTATATAGAACACATATTTTATAAAGCTATACCACAGGTTTGATTACTTATAGGTGTTAGAACAGATGCTTCAAGTAGTTTAAGTTGTGCATGCCTTGTGTAGACTATATTTATAATAGCAACTGTGAGATCGGCTACTATCTTAGGTTGGTTTACATGATGGGACTGTTATGACTCCTCTTGTTCGAGGCATAACAATTATCTAGAGCACTCGAGTTCAATTTATGGTTTAGACTAAAACTTTATAGGGTTTACAATCATACGCTTTTGTAGTATACACTTTTGACTATAGCTATTGTACTAAATCTTTTGTAACATAACACCAACATCTTCCTTAAAGAATTGCCATCACATATCTAAGTCATATCCTACAGCCAATGACTTCTCTTAAGTGCTTTTCTCCAGCTATTAATCTAAAGTGTCTTTACCTCTATGGTATAATCTACTGTATAACTCTTCCTTAATTAAGGATAAGACACTTATCTCCTCGACTTACTATAAGCCAAGTAAAAGTGGATAAACACACAACAAACATAAGTAATACTACAAGCATATCAACAAATAGTTAGTCGATATATAATATCTTATCACTTCTTAGCCAACTAATTAATGCAATTGATTATGTCATGCTAATTCACACGACATGAATTGGTATCAATATCATAGCTCAGCCTAGCAACTCATTAGGTTAGTCGACGTACTCAAGCATTTAGATACAAAGTCCAAGAACCAAGAGGCAATAAAGAGATGCCTAGGAGTAGGTGTAAGCCCTACAATTTTAGGTGACATTTGAAGTAGTTGAGAGTGCCCTTCGTTTATTCCTAAGGATCAACCAAGATAAGAATCAAGTTTAATTTAAAAAGCCATATTCATTAACTTCATAACTATAATTCAATTTGAAGGTCCTAAGGTCAATATTAATCCTAGAAATCATCCTAAACCCTAAGTAAAATAAAATCTTGACTCAAATAGTTGAAGACCCTAAGAGGGAGCAATGAGTCCTAAACTACTAAACTCGAAACCCTAAAAGAACCCCCCGAATAAGTTAACTTAAGAATCATATGAGTGAGGCTTATAACTGGCCACTTGCATCCAATTTCTTTTTCAATTTAATCTAATTAAACCAAAGCCAATAATGAGAATTTAGTTGACTTATTATTTGATAACTTCTATGAGTTTGAGATGAGGTAATTCCCTTTTCTCCATATAAGTTATACTACCTATAGATAAGTGATCTAACTAATTAATTTATTTAATTCCAAAATCAAGTTAATGTGACAAGCCTCCATACCCACAAGTACACATTCAATGCCAATTGGAGAGGGAGAGAGGGATGGCATACTTCTTACGTATCCATTCAATCTATTGTCATATCCAACATGTCATGTTTAGGAAAGTTGAGCAAGGCAAGTAACCCATCAAATTCCTTGATTTGAAGACTTAATTGAGGGCAACAAAACCCCATAAAGAACCAACCACCCCATGCCATTGACATACTCTTTGGTTTTCAAATTTTAAAGACACTTCAACATTAAAGCAACAAAGGACCAACACCCCCAAACACATTAGCCAAACCATCTACTTCATACACATACTACATGCCACTTCACTCCTCCTTTTTTTTTTTTTGTTTTTATGTACCCCACTCTAGCTACTTTAGGAAACCCCACAAGTTCACTCCCTACTTCAACACTTGGATTATGAAAAACAGCTACATCTATAGGAGTAAAACAGAGCAAAAGATCACTAAGGAAAAGGAAGGTGAAAAGCAATAGCCAAGGAGAACTTAAAGAGGCCAAATCACCACTCAAACATATTGTAAAGTGCATCATACTTTTAGATCTCTTTAGAACAATATATGTAGAGTTCCATTTCATGCCTATGTAGATGTACCATGTACCTTAGAAGTTCTTTTACTTTGGTCAAAATATTAGTTCCTTAAAGATTCTTCACAATTAGTAAGATATAAGTATTATGGCCTTACTTCACTTTTAGTATATTGTATACCATAAGTAATACACCCTTGTATTTGAGAAAACTATGGAAATTAAACCCTTGTGAGTTCCTAAAGATGTTAGATGTGTGATGTTCAAGCTTGCCTAGATGTTAGATGTGTGAAGTTCAAGTTTACCTAGGTGTTATTTTTACTTACCTTAAGTTTCACATGCTTAAAAGTAGCATTTGGTAAAGGAAAAAACAACATATGAAGTGTCAGTAAGGAAAATCACCACTTAAAAGCTTATTCGAAACCTTACACCTAAGGGGATGTTATGTTCTATATTCTCCACTTAATAGTATGAAAAAACGATCCACTTACAAAAAATAAAACAATTAGGAGTTAGAGTACAAGCAAGCGTAAAGCCTTAGTTTAGCACGTAAGCTTAAGGAAACAAGTAGTTAAATGGAAAATGAGTTTAGGGGCTAAAAAGGAACTACTAACCAAATCTGTAAATTATGTTTAAACCACTTAAACATACTTAAAAATAAAGTAAATAAAGTGAAAAGACTAACCAAGACTAATAGGGTAAGCGTTAAGGGCCTAGAACTCAAAATCAAGCCCAAAACTCTTACCCAGAACTTACAAAAAATTCTGACCAACACCTCTAGCGTAGGAGAAAGAAGTTATAAGGTCCATAGAAAGCCCACATAAAAATTCCCCAAGCCTAATAAAGTGATAAGCATTATTAATACATAAAACAAGCCTATTTTGACCATATAACCTATCTAGAAGTTCAAAAAGTATAAGCTAATGACCTTAATAAGAGTATTTAAGCCTAAGATGAAGCCCTAAGCCTAAAACCTAAATATTTTACAAAGTATTAGAAAATCCAACGACAAATTCACGCCCAAAAGATAACTTAAACCCTAAGAGTGCTATTGTTCTGACTAACAGGCAAAATTGCAAGCCCTATCTCCCAAATGTAACCTCACTACATGAAAATATACTCAAAAATGATAGAAATCAACAGTAAGATCATAATGATCGAATTTAAACAGGAAAGTTATATACAATAAAAAATTTAGTACAACTAGGAAAAAAGTTAAGACCAATTTGAGAATATAACTTAATAAAACACTAAGTTGACATTTTTAAATTATATCAAATTCTTGTAATACCATAATTTTTATTTTCTAGGGACTTTACTCTTAGAGATGATCTATCCCCAAAATACTATGATTAAGCAGCTATAGCCCAGTGAGTAACTCTTGATGATTGCATGCTTAATTTTGCTTGTAGTATAGTTGTACCAAATTGATATTATAACTTAGATGCATGTAGGTTTAGGAAATGCATGCGTATGGTAGTATGATTAGTTGTACGACATAATGATAATAAGCAACTAAAACTGCTTGTGTGATAGTATTATGTATTATTGTTATGGTGTGAGATTGTTTGACCACCAAATAACTTGACTTGAGTAATTATTTGACTATGAAATCAAAATAAGTCATGCATAGCACTTCTTGCATCATAATCATACCGATTGCCACCTCACATGGAAAGCAAGGAGGGACTCACAGGAGCAAGGGCCCTTGAAAGGATTAGTTTAGGCATCAGTATGCCATGTTATTGAGTTCTTATCCTAACTGACAGGCTTATTAGGCGCTAGGGGATGTTAACCATAGGCAAAGGGCCAAATCTCGTAATTTCCACTTAAGGTGTGTAATGTAGACTATGGGTGCTACTACACTACTGGACTTGGAAATTTTGAAACATGATCTCATTTCTCATTAAAGTAAAGTATATTTATGCATATATACTAAGTATGCTAATAAGATGATTTTAGCACATAGGTGCAAATTGTATGAACACTTAGGTGCTAGAACCCAATTGTTGGTTTGTATTGATTAATAATCTATAACCCCGACTATAAGGGGTGAAATTTCTGAGTTGGATGCAACTCTTAAGCCTCTGCATGTATTGTTTAGCATACTATTTGCTGCATGTATTCATATGGTTGTTAATAATACATATTGTCATAAGGCATGTTGGAGGGATTAACTCACTAAGTGTAAGCTTAAACCCCCTTAGATTTCTTTTGATGTAGGGAGACCTCTTATTAACCTCGCAAATTTAGTTAGTTAAGAGTACGATTGAACCCTAATACTATGAATGACTTGATAAGTTATTAAAGCCGAGTAAGATAAAAATTTAATAAATCATAAATCTAAATATATTATAAATATTAAAAACCTTAGAAATTGATCAAAACCCTAAATTATATACTAAAACCCTAAAACTGACTTACACATCATTAACCAAAATTGAACCCGAATTTGATCAAAACCTTAAAATTATAAATATAAACCTATAAAATAATTAAATATTACTCAATAGTGATAAAATTATAGTCGATTGCAATTTTTGACTAAATACCCTATTTGCATGAAATTATAACAAAATTGCTATAATAACTGGTAAAAATTATAGTTGTACCGGGTACCAATTAAATTGATAAAATTTCATAAAAATTTGAAAATTAATTTACGAGGAGAATCGTTATAATTTATATGATTAAAAAAATTACATATATTTGTTAATAATTTTCATTTTCCTTCTCTTCTATTTCCAATTTATCTCTTTTTCTTCTTCCATTTCCATTTCCACTTCCATGCTTCTATCCTGCACAAAACGTAGACAATCAGCAATTAAAATAGCAAACGCAACCCACGTGATGATTATTTTTGTTTTATATACATTAATGCAAAGTCTAACTTAGCTTAAATATTAAGCTATCAATTATGTGAGCAGGAGAAAAATACAAATATGGAAAAAGAAAAAAAAATCTGCACCGAAACTTGGAGAGCAAACCGTGAGGGAGAGAAAGAAAAAGAAAGAAGGAAGAAAAAGAAGAAGAAAAATAAAAACAAAATTAATAGGTAAGTGATTTAGTTTAGTAGTATAGATATATATTATATAGTATACACATGTATAAATATAGTATTTGTATGGTATTATGTACATATAATATCACTAAGTCCATGTATATTAGTATAAACACATAAATTGAATTATATGTATACATATATTAGGCTATGTATGTATACATGTATGTACATAGGTATATGGAAAAGTATGTATTATGTATTATTTTTTTAAAAGTATACATATGATTAGTATTAAGTATTTATATTAAATAACTATAATATGTCTATGTATATGTGTATACCGTGAGCTATATGTTTATATATGTAACCATGTATAATTATTTTCCTACATATATATATATATATATATGTAATCGTATAGTATATATATGTAGTAGTATATGTCCATAAGTAATAATATATGTAAATAAGACATATAATATAGAGTATATGTTTTATGGTATATGGCATAATATATGTATAATACATAGTATACATACTATATAACAAATACTATATAAATATATATATATACCGAATATATAAAATAGGAATAGGTATTTGTAGATTATTTATATATATTTAAGTATTTGGAAATTACATAAGTAAATTATTATGTATAAATACAAATACATGAGTATATATATCTGTACATAAGAATAGGTTTATTTTCATAAAATAAGTATATACATATATATATAGCATATAACATATATTATATATATATATATTATCCCGAAAATATATATATATATGTATGTATAAACTATGAAGGACATCAACACTAAGAAAATGAAAAATAATAAGAATAATAACGGTCATAAAAATAATAATAATCATAATAAAGTTAAAAAACTCAAAAATAAAAAAAAATATGCTCAAAATAATAAAAATATCAAATATATGATTTAAATAATTATTAAATCATAAATATGTTAAGAAAAAGAAAAAAATTAATATTTTATAATTTTTAAATTTAGATAATAATTTTTGTGATATTTTTATATCACAACTTACATTATGAGTCATAACATTTAAAACGAACTTCGTTACGAGAAAATACGCTCGAAAACGATTAAAATGGACTATAAGTTCATGACGATCTGAGCTAAAACGAAAAAGTTATATGCGATTCGATAAAAATCTCAAATCGATGACTTCACGTAAAATAATAACCAATTTAAGTAAATAGTACGGTTTAGCATGCTGGTTTAGGTATTTAAATCCCCAAACTCATTACTTTCCCTATGTTCCTAATGTTAGCTAATCCTGAGATCATGACCAACTTACCTTTGGACTACTACAATCCCTAAGCTAGCCATGGCCGAGTGAGTGTTTCCTAATGATTTCATACTTGTATGTGCTTGTAGTTAGTGAACATAAATTAAGAATTATAAATGAATGTGTATGGGGTTGGGTTATGCTCATGCATGTTAATTGTTGTTGATGGTGAATTTACCTTAAATTGCAATAATATAATGTCTGTTGCATATTAGATTCACTAGATTGATTGTTTGTGGCTTGGAATGATCACTAAATAAATAAGACTAAATTTTATTCGATGGGAAAAGTTAACTTGGATCATGCATAAATCATGCATTGCATAATTAATTCCGGGCAGTCACAGTACATGGAGGTAGCGAGAGGCCATACGTGGGTTGATTATTGATTGTTATTGATTTTGTACGGTGCACAGGTGTGATATGACCTTACCCTAGCCCACGGGATGACTAGGCATTGGAGGCGCTAACCGTCCGACTATGGGTCGAGTCTAGAGGCCTTCGTTTAGGGGTGAGTCAGGGCTGTGTGAACCTACTCACAATCATATGTAGAACTCATTTTGATAAAGCTGGTAATGGATGTACCATTACATTTTAAATACGAAACACAGAGTTTCATTATGAAATAAGTTCTAATATGATACCCGAATCTGACTGTACTGATGAATCTCCAACCCTGACTTTGGAGGGTGTTAAATATGAGTTACATGCAGTACGTGGTCACCTGCATGTATTTGTTTGGCATACTGTTTGCCATGCATTCATTTGTTTGAACCTAACTATTGTATAACTTGATTGCTGTGTGGTTGAGGGAAATTAACTCACTAAGCTCTTGTAGCTTACGTCTCAATAGTTTTCTCTTGTAGGTTGCTAGATGATCGAGCATGGGTTAAGAACTGAGGGTTGAGTGTCAACGTCAAGACGAGATGCATAGAAGTGAGACTTTGAGAATAGACTATATGGTTCATTGGAATTCTTGCATACTATATTTAAATTTTGTGACTTTAGTAAGTTTGAGTTTTAGAACTTTACTACCTAATCTTATTATTTGGTAGGGGATACCAATTCTCTGTGGTTTTGTTAGACTGTGGCTTATCGGATATCTATAGTTACATATATGTAGTCGTAAGTTAATTAAATAAAAACTTTTGTGACTAATTGTTTAGAATCTTGCAATCTCTGACTTGCAAGATGATTTTCAAATCATGGGTGCACTCTTGATATAAAAATTTTAAGTAATCCTACTAAGCTCCCTTTAGGGTCATGACACCTCTTTGTTAAGCCAAGCCGCGAGATGCTTGAGGTTAGTCTCACACTAAGACAAGATTATACGATTTGTGGAGTGAAAGAGGGAACTGTTAGTGTTAGATAAGACTTTTATAGCTTTCTTGTCATTGAGTAGTTAGACTACTAGTTGCTGTTTAGATTATGTATTTTGTTACACTTGTTTCAAGAACTTTATGACCCATACTTTTAATTTGATGATATATCTAATTAGTTAGTAAAGATAATTACTGTGCTATGATACTATTTGTCTATATGACCGATAATACTAGTAGTGGAGGAAGCCTTGTATGTTGTATGAAAGGCCAATGAACTATAAGGGAGTTGATCGTCGACCTTTTGTACGGTGTAGAACGATCTACCATAATGAAAATATTGTTTAGGTCCTGACAGTAGGACCTTGAAAACCTAACCGAATATGAACCACATAAAGTGGTTTAGAGATGCAATTCAATATGGTAAAAAAAATCAGATTTTTTAAATCAAGTTGCTTACTCGTTAAGCCCAGCTTTCAAAAGTTAAATCTTTTGCTTATTGAAATCTAGCTTTACTTTCATTTAAAACTCAGCCTAACAAAAACTCAATTTTATAAAATCTTGACCCAAAGGTTTTTTTGGTACTACGCTATGAATGCGCCAAGTGACTTACTAAACAACACCCAACCGATTCAAGCAAGTTTATTAATTATTTATTAACCCAGTCTTTACTTATTTTCTTTGTTAATTCTAAGACCTCGATATTGGGTTCATTTAAGTGAACACCTTAGTATGTAAAGATAGTCCCTAAATTCTTTTCCAAGTTAGTGAAATTTCTAGCAAATGTGACAGAAACACTTAGCAACACAATCACAACAGCCAAGTCAAATATTAGATCATTTAGTTAGTAACAATCATAGAAGAAGCTCTACGTAACTCATCAAGCAACACATCAACTAACATCACAACCAACCTTAACGAAGCCAAAACACCACAAAGCATGCAAAGTTAAGAGTAAATATAAGTCTGCTTGAAGCATGTACAAATATCCACTTACTTAGGCTAGTTGATCATTCTGATACTACTCATTAACGTGAGCCTCCTCTCTAACTACTTAACCTAATAAGGATACAAGGTACCATAGTCAACTGTTGTGTTTGTGTATATATTCTAGATTGATATCATCTTATTAATTTTAAGTTCATTTTATTAAGAGAATATTTGTCCCAAGCTGCCTCTAACTTAGCATCTCATTTAATCTTTGACTTAACCTCTGAATTAGCCTCTTAATTATTCTTTGATTCAAGCTAATTTACACAAAAATGCTTAAGTGTAGTAGCTTCTAATTCTTTCTCTGATTTAGCTTCTAATTCGATTAGAATACTATATTCGTTTATAGAATTCCCACTTTTCAATTATACCAAGCTAAGAAGAGTAAAGGGCACTTCAAATACAATAGTAACTATGACTCCCCCTAACTACAATGTTAATTGTACAAATTTACATGATATCATCATATTTGGCAAAACATACATGAATAGTTGAAAAATGTATTATAATTAGTATCCATACTCTATTTAAGCTACAAAAAGTACATTATATGTAGAAAATCATAATTATTATATTTTACTGATGAATAATACTAGAATAGTATAATATATAGTATATGCCAAAATACTTGTTTTAGCTTAATTTCATCAATAATTAGCTAAAAATAGGTAAATGATTACTCTTTTTACTAAAATCAGAATATAACATATATTTTAATATTACTAAGCTCAAAAAATCATCATATACTAGTTTTGTTGATAAATTTCTTTTAAAACCATTTATTTTACATAATCAAGAAAATTGCTAGCAAACACTAAATAAATTACAATAAATAGTAAGTATAGTATTTTTCAAAAATTCTTATTATCAAAATTTAATATATATTAGAAGAGTGTTATACAATTTTTCAACCTCAAACAAAGTGGTTTAATATTTTGAAGAATTCTTTCAAAATTCATTGGAACGAAGTGCGTTGTTAAGAAAGTACTATAAATTAATGTTATATCAACAAAAAGAACATGTTAAATAACCTTAGGAAAAAAGTTTTCATAATTTTCTCAATTAATTTACTATTTTTAGAAATTTAATAAAAATTGGATGCAACATTAGACCTCACTAGCAAATGACCGTTTGGTTACCCTCTAGACACCACTAGTTATCGAAAATCTTATCTCAACCTTAAATGTTTAAGTGCCAAGACACACCTTGTCAAGTTATCATTTGATATTGGAAACCCAATTCCCTCTAATTTCCTTAATTTTTGCCTATTTTTGCTTACTAGAAATTGTTGTGCTTTCTAGGAGAGTTTTCTGATATCTTCACTACTAAAATGATGAAAATGAGCACTCCTTACTAATATATAGAAATCAAGTTGGTTTGGTTAGCAAAAGTGATTTACAAGTGTCACTTTATATATTATTTAATTATTATATTGAATATCTGCCTCATTTTAAGTTGCCAACTCATAAGTTATGCCCTCTACTAAATTTAAGAATGTGCCATGCTTGTTTCCAAATGTATCTAGGTGTTTTGTTATTTTTCTATAATTTTTTATTAATTCATTACAATTTTATAACAATTATTTGATATATTTAATAATGTATTTACATATTGGGTATATAACATATATACTACATGATTATATAATCACATTATATGCTATTTGACTCTTAATATTATTTTTATAAGTCAAATAATTTACTTCTAACTGCTCATTATGTTTTGGAGCTTAAAAGTTAAGTTTCTAATAATTATTGAACAATTCTTGTAAAAAATATGTTTTATCGAACTTAAATGTTATATATATTTTATTTTGAGAAATTGATCTTACTAAAACTCCTAGTTTAACCTTTGTGACCTCATATTAGAATTTGGCTCAATTTAGACAATATTTTTGAAAGCCCTAAATCATGTCGAACACCCCAACTTCTATTGACATCAAGCAGTTGGCGTATTTTCATATGAGTAAACTCATTCCTTAAGCTTTTCTTAATAAGTTTATTTCATTATTTCCCAGTTATACCCTTTAGGTCTCATGTATAATAAAAATAACTCACTATCCTAGGTCTATAGTAGTAGGTTGAAGATCGAGGTTTCACATTTTACCCCCCTTATAAAAAGTTTCATCCTCAAAACTTCCATAATCTAGGATATTAAAGTTGAAAACCTAATGTTGTGCTTCCATTGTGTAACTTTGATTTCCACATCACGTCATATCGCAATTATCAACTATTGTTATGAGTGAAATCCTTCTATATTGACTTTTGTATCCTTGACCTCAAATTTATTAGCTCAAAAAACTCTTTGCTTTAACTTACGAGTCTCAATACTTTTCTTCACCTTATGCTTTAACTTGTATAGTATAGGTTTAATATAGTTGGGTTTGAACATCCCCATCTTCTATTATATCCTCTACATCAACCTTTACAATACCCTCTACTTCTCTTACTCTTCATTCTCCTCTTAGTTCAAGCCATTCTCCGATTGTAACTAGTTTGTCACCATTTCTATGTTATGGCTAGTCTTGAATACCATGACCATCACATTGATATCTGTAATTAACCCTTGGTACCATCCAATACTCTTCCATATCTAAGTCAATAAGCTTCTATGACAATTTGTCATCATTATCTCAACTAATGCTTCTACTCAATCCCTACTTCATTCTTTTAGTTACTTCAGACTCCTGCTTTAGTCGATTCCTATTAGGGTCCATAGCCATCCCTTCCATTATTCCATCATCCTGTCTAAAAATTTATTCAATACATCTTTTTATTTAGTCTATGTCATCTATGCATTTCTAATTTCCCAATTTCACTTAAGATCAATCATAACTAGTTCATTTCCTTACGTTTATAGGTCGAATATTACAATCATCATCCTACTAACATAGTTAAAGACTTAAGTGCTTTATATAATTAACACATTTATTAGCAAAAATGGGTTTGGAAAATCTAAACTTTCCATCGACTTAAAACTTTAACTAGATAGACAGTGACTCATATTAAGTGGACTTGACTTGATCCAACATAAATTGACACAACTCTTGACAAACAAGACTTACAAAGACACTAAACACTTTTTTGTCCAAAAAATGCCATGATATAATTCAATCAACAACAAAGACAAGAAACATGTTATTATAGACACGAGTGTCGTAACAAACATTAGTCTTGACATGAAGTCGCGGAAGTCATAGACTTAACATCCTCTTCTTATGTACCAGATGTGTTAAGATGTACTTGAAGAGTATTCTCTCAAAGTGTTGTAATTATATCTGTTAATTACTTCATGCAATTTGTCATCATCTAACCCCTTAACCTCATTATTAACTATTATCTCATGAACCACAATCTCATTATGTACAAAGGTTAGCCTCTAGATTAGGTTTTGATAATTTTTCTAATAAAGGTTTTGATGCATTCTCTAAATTAGCTCTTGATTGCCTACCTCTAACATTTCCTACCATTTTATGCATCTCAACAGTAGCTATATCCTACACCATTACAACATGCATATCCTCACTAGGGTCTCCCTTTAATGTCTGCTTTGGACTTCACTCTTCAAGTTCCACTTCTTCTTGATCTTCCTCTACATTTCCCTTTAGTTCACCCTCAACTAATTCATAATTACTCTGTACACAAAATTGAGCATTATCCTAAGGTTCTATGGGGTATTGATCGTCCTATGGTGGTTTAAGTGCTATTGGTCGAGGTTGATCTTTTACAAACTAACCTAGCTACCTCACTTAGTTTCACACATGTCTTTGTCATATAATCCTTCATGTGCATAATTTCCTTATCTGAGGACATATTTCATTCCTTTTCTCCTTAGTTCCAATATATATACATACCTAAATCTTTTGGCAATTTCTTTCAATACTCAACTTTCTATGAATTTTGGTTGGTTTCCTTCTCAATACTAGCTTAAATTCATCAAGTTCCTCAGCACCTTTCCAAAACTTTTCATCAAATTTTACTTCATTCCATGCTGCTCTACACCACATCTCATCAATTTCTCTTAGGTAACTTGATCCATGTTCCTAATTATGTCTATATCCTCATTTTTGTCCTTGTTTTCACCCATCAATCCATATAAAGTCTCAATACTTCTATTCAACACACTTCAAATCCTTATTCATAAACAAGTTGTAATGCTCTTGAGGCCCATTTAACACAACAATGCTCTAATACTACCCTATAAGGCTTCGCCTTCTAAGTATTTGCATAAATTTTTTTCTCAAACTTTGGGTGCCTGAAGATTGTTTGTTATTACCATCCTTGAATTAAGAATGTAGAAGATAATCTGTATTGAACCTATTATTCTACTTTATATAAAATTTGATTCCAAATCACTTATTATTCAACTTAGCAAACAACAATAGAAGTTTTTTAACAAAGTAGGTCATACTCAAAGTATTATTGCTATACACTTCTATACAACATAGTAATCCCTTACAAGTACATACATTTGACTACAACTGTTGTACTAAATCTTTTGTAAGGTAACACCAACATCTTCTTTAAAGGATTGTCTTCACAAATTTAAGTTGTATCTTGTAGCTAATGACTTCTCCTAAGTGCTTATCTCCAACCAGTACTCTAAAGTCTCTTTGCCTCTATGGTACAATCTACTATCTAACTCATCCTTAACTTGAAGATAAGACAACTTATCTTCTCGGCTTATTATGAGTAGAGTGAGAGTGAATAAACACATAACAACATAACTAATACTATAGGCATATCAATAGATAGTTAGTCGATATATAATATCTTATCACTTCCTAGCCAAACAATTAATGAAGTTGATGTACGATGTGCTAATGCACGTGATATGCATCGGTACCATCATTGTAGCTCAACCTAGCAACTCATTCGGTTAATCAATGTATCCAGTATAGTACCTCATTTTTGTTCCCCATATGTTTTTTCTAAAATTTTTAGAATATGGTAGGTCCTAATTTAGAAAAAAAAATAAAAAAATATAGAAAATACAAAAAATAGAAATTTTGCAAAAAAATCACAAAAGATAGAAAATTTAAGGGAAAATTAGAAAAAAAAATAATAAATAAATATTTTAGATAGTTTAATAGAATAGGATTTTTTTTTTAATTTAGCTTTAATAGGCCTTATTGATAAAAAGAAGGGAGGGATATTGGGATGTTAGGCCTGGGTTTAGATTCAAATTTGGTGTAGGTTAACCTAGTCTATATGTGCATGGACAAGGCATTGGTCAACAACCTAACAGTAATACACTTGGACTTACACTTGGGTTTAGCTTGAAGATTAGGGGTTTAAATGTCACCAAAGGCATAAATTGCCTTTTATTTTTCACCTAGAACACATAACTACATGTTGAGATATCATTGGGCCATGTGTTTACCATGGGACATGTGTAACTGCCTTGTCTGACAATGGTCGACGTAGCACCACATCAACACCTTATAACACGTGTCATGCCATGTGTGTTTGATACATAGCATATGTTATCTTGGGTTTTACAACGTATTCGACATGTGGGACAACATGATTGGGTCGCTTGCTGATGTGGCATTGCGTTAGTGCCACATTAGCATCTCATTTTCCATCTTTTTCCCATGATTTCCTCCCCTTTCCCATATAATAACAGCTTACCCTCCTCACTTGGCCTCAATTTTTGTATGATTTCTACATGCATACATGTGATTTAATGGCACGATACTAATCTACACATAGCCTTCTTCGAATTGAGTCTAGAAACAAAGCTAGATTCACTTGTTTTCATGCCCAACTCAACTCTCAAAATCGGAGAAAAAACTTAAAATATGAGATGCACATTCAAGAGAAATTCAACCATTAATGGTTCTTGCTAAGTTAATCAAGCTCCAAAGTGTATAAATTGGACCCATCCCATCCTTATTTGATCATCCTTCTTCGCACACAATCAAGAATCACTTAAAATTTCTCTTTCTCTCTCTATATAGTTCTTCCCTTAATCTCTCTCTAAATTCTCACTGCTACTCGAAGCTTTTCGAGCAAGCTCACTACACCTAAAAAATTCCCCTTATCATAAACTCTTAAGCTTGACCTTCCTTGCATGTTGTCATGGCCCTTAGCTATGCCTTCAAGCAAACTACTACGGAACCCTTATTGCCCTTTGAACCACCACCTTCTGGTGGTCATCTCTAGAAACTATCACTACGATGAGTTTTGCGGCACTCTAAAATCCAGGAATACACTCCCCTTACATACCTAGCTACCTTCCCACAATTACACCATCACCACCTTTGGCGACTCAAATTTAAAAACCCCAAAATGGCTACTAAACACCTTAGCACTCTCCTTGTACCCTTAAATCCAATACAAAAGCCATAAAAAAGAAAACCCTTTCCCTACATTAGATTCAGCTTAGAACCACCTAAATCAAGTAGCACGATTGTTTTCCTCCATCTGTTAAGTGCAATCAGAGTTCCAAACTGAACCTGATTCGAATCTGTATCCGATCCAATCCAAAGTTTGACCTACAATCTACTGCTAACTTGCATACGTATCCTCTTGGTCCAATTTTATGTTGGCTTGTATTTTCTTTCTTTTTTCTATTTTTATTTTTTATTATTTATTCCATTATATAAGTTGTAATTCAAAAATAAAATAAAAAAAAAAAGAGGAAAGGAAAAAGAAGAGAAAAAAAAGGGAGAAAGGAAGGCGTAGTGTTGTTTATTTTATTTTATCTTTCGTCAAGATGATAATAATAATAATAATAATAATAATAATAATAATAATAATAATAATAATAATAATAATAATAATAATAATAAAGGGAAGGAATAAAATTACATAAAAGGATTTTTTTTATCACCTATAAAATTTTACTTTCCAAAAATAAAAATGAATAAACCCTTTTCAAAACAGGGCTTCTTTAGAATCTTTTCCAAGAAAATAAGATCGTTAAAATTATGACCCTTTAAAGTTTTTTTAAAACAAAATTAAACCAATAAAAAATAAATTTGGCTACTCTCAAAATTTAAAAAGAAACCAACACACTTAAATTTTCCTTAACAAATTATGGAAGTTTAATCTCAAATAACGGGTACATAGGTACTCATACGCAAATATGAGGCGACTTAAAATATAGAAATTTTTTTTTCCATTTTTTGTAAATGTTTGTTTAATTTCTTTTTTTTTTTTTGTAGATTCAATTTTATTTGCTTATTTGAATGTGAATAGATAATTTTTTTTAAGGGTATATTGAAAAGTAAATCTAAATTCTAAAAGTTAAAAATGATACCTATTAAAGTTTTCAAAAAGTTAGCCATTGAACTCAAATCGCTGGTTTTCAAAAAGCTTTTTTTTTAATTGGGTTTTTTTATACAACTCGATGTCTAGATTAAAATCAATCCCCCTAATTGGTTTTAATCTAAACCTTTTCCCTACCTTGGTTAGGTGGTAACTCGAAGTATTTTTTAAAATATGTTAAAAACTAATTTTTTATTAACTCCTAATCGAGGGTTAGTATTAAATGGGTTAAGGTTTATTATTAATCAGGTTATGGAAAATAATAAAAACCAAGAAAAAATCAAGCTCGATACCCCAGCATTTGGATACAAAGTCCAAGAACTAAGAGGCAATAAGGAGCTACTTGGGAGTAGGACCTTGAAAACCCTGTCAAACATAAACCACATGAAGTGGCTTAAAGATGCAATTCAATATGGTCAAAAGCTTAGATTTTATAAATCAAGTTGCTTACTTGGTAAGCCTAGCTTTCAAAAGTCAAATCTTTTTCTTATTGAAACCGGCTTTGCTTTCATTAAGAACTCAACCTAGTGAAAACTCAATTTTATAAAATCTTAACTTGTAGGTTTTTTTGTGCCATGCCATGAATGCATCAAGTGACCTACCAAACAACAACCAACCAATTTAAGCAAATTTACTAATTATTTATTAGCCTAGTCTTTACTTAGTTTCTTTATTAATTCTAAGATCTCGATATCAGTTTCACTTAAGTGAACACCTTAGCAGGTAAAGATAGTCTTTAAATTCCTTTCCAAGTTAGTGAAATTCCTAACAAGTGTAACATAAACACTTAGAAACACAATCATAGCAACCAAGTCAAATATTAGAATATCATTCAGCTAATAACAATCATAGGAGAAGCTCTACATAACTCATCTAACAACACATCAACACACATCATAACCAAGGTTAGCCAAGCTAGAACACCACTAATCTAATGTAACCTCACTTTAATGAAATAAAATGAAAATTTGCAACCATACTTGTTATTGCCGATGCATGTGATCATGCCTTATTTTTGTTTCTATGCTTGAAATTTCTAAGTTTATTAACTACAGCTTACTAATTCTAATCCTTAGTGTAGGAAATGAATTTCTTAGTGGAAACAGGTATAGAGAGAGATCCTAGGTAATCGGACCCTACCTACTCAAGAGGGAAGATAAAATGTGCCTTATTATCGTATTAAAGAAATTTTAGCTACAATTAATGTATAAAATGAATTGCTAAGGGTATATTTGGCTCGAGAGCATACCTTACTTATTCAGTCTCTACCCCTAACAACCGTTGAAGAGGTTCCCTTGCCATAGATGCCCTTACTGCCTTTACCTCCGTTGCTACCATCTCCTCCGTTACCAGTTGGCCTAGCATGAGCTATGCCCTTACATACCCTAATTTCAAAGAGCAATGCAATGTATTACTATAATTCATTCGTTGTAATAAATATTTTAAGGGTGTTGCAAGTTAACCCAATGAGGCTGAAGATTGGTTGAAATTAGGTAGAAAGACCATTTGAAGCCTTGAAAGTGCAACCACATCTTCAGCCCACTTATGGTACTTATCTGTTAAAGATGAAGGTATGTACTGGTAAGAATCTAGGCAGTAGAATCTGAAAGGGCTAATTACATGGGAAGTCTTCATATGTAAGTTTCTAGCATATTACTTTCTAGGAAGATTAGGGGTGAAGTACAGTAAGGATTTGTTGGATATTGTCAAAAAGACTCATACTATTGAGCAATATGAAGCTAAATTCAATAAACTACTACAGTTTGCACCCCTAGAGTATCAAACTCGTGAGTAGTTGTAGATGTAGATATTCTCCCAAGAGTTTGATGCTGATATGAAAAGGAAACTATTAGAATTTGAACTAAGGAATTTTGTTGACATGGTAGAAAAGGCAAGAGTATTAGATAGTGTAAAGAGATAGAGTAAAGGGACTTATAGGCTCAAAGTCAGTGTATTTGGTAAGAGGCTGTTTGAAGGATTAAGCAGCAGTAGTCGTAGTAATAAGATAAGAAAGTCTCTCAAACCACAAAAAAAAAAAACTTTGAAAGAAGACTTTTGGTGGACCAGCTAAGTGTTGGAAATGTAAGGGAAATCATTACCTTAGAGATTTTCCTTCGTTACAAGACAAATGCTTCTTTTGAGGTGAAAGCTCACATTGAGTGACTAACTATCCTAAGAAGAGTACTGCCACCTATTAGATATGCAATAAGGTTAGACATTTCTCTACCACTTGTCCCTAGCGCATAGCTACTACTGCCCAAGTTGCCAAGCCATCACCAATTGTTAGACACCTTACCTTTAGAAAAGTTATTGGAGGATCAAGTTTAGGAAATACTCACCCAAGTGTAACAAACACTGCAAAGGGTACAATTTGGAAGGCAATTGGGATTATGAAGACTATCTAGGTGAAGATTTAGGAGCATATGAAGAAGTTGAGGATTTTGTTAACATTGAGCTCATTGTAAGAATGTACTCTAACTCTCCCTTGTTAAGTTGCTAGAAGTAGATTAAATAGTACAAGTTGTAATAAAGTGGTAATTAGTAACAAGGACATAAGAGTATAAAAATTCTGCATTGATAAAACATGTAATAAAACTTATAATTATGATTCAAGGAATATCGATATAAATTGGCACTCTATGTATACCTTTCTTTAATACAGGAGCTACATACTCCTTCATAACCCTTGAAGTGGTGAAGAGAGTAGGCTTGTCTATAATCACCACTAAATCTGGTTTCGAAATAAGGACCCCTATGGGCAATGTTATAGTCACAAAGGAAATGGTAAAAGAATGTCCCTTGAGAATTTAAGAAGTTGACAGTAAAGTAGATATGATACTCCTTTATATGAGTAGGAGTACAAGAGTTAAGCCTTTTAGAGTTGATGATCGATGTTAGTTAGTTACATGTTCTTAAGGCAAAGTCAGAAAAACCTAGCATTGAGGAAATTCGCGTAGTGAATGAGTTTTCTGACATATTTCTCAATGAGTTGCCTGAGTTACCACCTAAAAGAGAAATTAACTTTTCCATTGTCTTAGTACCAAGAACCAAATTGATCTCAAAAGCACCATATAGAATGGCTCTAATTGAGTTGAAAGAACCTAAGAAGCAGTTGCTAAAGCTATTGGATCAGGGTTTTATAAGGCCAAGTGGATACCTTAGGGTTCATTGCTACTGTTTTTCAAGAAAAAGGATGGATCATTTAGACTCTACATTGATTACTGAAACTTAAATAAAGTGACCATCAAGAACAATTATCCGCTTCTACGTATAGATGATCTATTTGATTAATTACGCGGTGCAAGTGTATTTTCCAAGATCGATCTAAGATTAAGCTAACATCAGTTGAGAATTAAGCTAGAGGACATTCTAAAGATAGCTTTTTGAACATGATATGGCCACTATGAATTCCTAATGATGCCTTTTGTTCGAACGAATACACTAATAGCATTCATGGATTTAATGAACTATGTATTCAGACCAGTGTTAGAAAAGTATGTAATTGTATTCATTAACAATATCTTAGTACATTCTACTAGACCCAAGCAACATGAGGAATACTTAAGAATGGTGTTACAAACATTATGAGCGCTCAGGTTGTATGCCAAATTTTCCAAGTGTAACTTTTAGTTGAAAGAGATATTCTTCCCTAAACATATAGTCACTAGCAATGGCATCTCTATACTTAGAGAAGATCAAGGCTACAGTGGAATGGAAAAGGCCAGAAAGTGTGACAGAAGTTCAAAGTTTCCTTGGTTTAGCTAGATATTATAGAAAGTTTTTTATAGATTTCTCAAAAATTGCACGACTGTTCACTTAGTTAACATAAAAGAATTTAAAGTTTGAATGGAATAAGAAGTAAGAGAAGAGCTTCCAAGAATTGAAAAGCAGGTTAGTATCTGCTTTGATCCTTGTGTTGCCAAATAATGATGAACCCTTCATGGTAGATAGTGATGCTTTCAAGAATGGATTGGGTTGTGTACTAATGCAAGGCAGAAAAGTAATAGCATATACATCTAAACAATTGAGGCTGCAAGAGTAGAACCATCCGATGCATGATCTCGAGCTTACATCTATAGTGTTCACATCAAAGTTATGGTGACTATTTATATGGACAATGTGTGAGATCTATACTAACCATAAAAGCCTTAAGTACCTGTTTACTTAGAAGGAATTAAACATGGGGCAAAGAAGATGGCTTGAATTGATTAAGGATTATGACTTGGGAATAAATTATTGCCCTAAGAGAGTGAATGCAGTTGTTGATGCGTTAAGCAAAAATAATCATATCGAAATTGCTTCCCTTCTTACTAAACAAAAAGAGCTAATTAAAGAATTTGAAAAGTTGAGTCTAGAATTCTCATAGCATGAGGTAAATGTTGAGTCGTCAAACTTAGTGGTTGAGTTGACCTTAATAAAAAGAACCCAAGAAGTGTAACAAAAGGACCCTAAAAATGGCTTATGGAAAATATTTTAACTTTAGATTAGATGAGCATGGTGCAGTTCGTATGAATGATAGATTATGTGTACCTGATATTCCAAAGCTCCATAAAGAGTGAAAGTTGAGCGCTAATGACTAGTGGACTGTTGCAACCACTACCTGTCCTTAAATGGAAGTAGGATCGGATATCCATTGATTTCATGAGAGGTTTACCAAGGACAGTTGTTAGATTCGATGCAATCTGGGTGATTATTGATTGGCTTACTGAGTCAGCCTACTTTCTACCAATTAACATAACCTTTCCCTTGGAAAATTTAGGTTAGATCTATGTAAAGGAAATAGTAAGATTGCATAGAGTATAAACAAGGATTGTATTAGATAGGGATCCCCATTTTGTGTCAAAGTTTTGGGTAAGCTTACTGATGTGTCTCTATAGTTAAACATATAGAGAAACACTACAATGAAATGAACAAAAAAGAAACAGAAGAAAAGCTAGTAGAACCTAAGTAGCTATCAAATGGATATGACTCATCACCTAATCCTACTTGGCCTATAATTCACTGGATATGATACACAGATCCAAATGAAGGGTCACTCACCACTACTCCTTATTAAAAGTAGTAGATAAAAGTTGAAGAGTAATAAGAACACTAAGGTTGCTAAAAGGATACTTGAATAATCTGATATTAATTAGTTTTTTTTTTTTTTACGTACAAGAAAATGGAGGTTTATATACCCATCCACTATGGTTACTTTATATGTATAAAAAGGCAAAAAGGTATTCTACAATGAGATTACTTGAAACATACTAAAAGGGGTAAAAGAGACAAAGAACATTCAGTACAAAAAAGAAAAATCATTCTGAAAAGTTGTATCCCGGAGACACGTGTCACGTAACGAATGGAAGTTAAGAATATGATAAAAGTAAGCAAAATAGGAAATGTTGGCAGTCTGGAGTCAATCTGATTTGGACCTAGCTGGGGACTAGTTACTTCTTTCTAAGAGAAGTTAGCTCAATTTAGGGTCGAATTCTTATAGTTGGATCGAGAGCTCGCTTCAGCTATTATTAGGCTGTCTTTTAGGTGAAAGCATTGCTATTGAATAAGGGCGGATCTGATATAAGTAAGGACCTGATAGTCAGGTCGGTAAGAGACTAGTTCGGGATAGGAATCCCCGTCTTGGCTATGGCCTAGAGTTAAGATCCCCTAAATGAGTCCTTAGAGTCCTCTAGCTTGGCTACGTATGATTGATTTAGGGGATTGATTCCTATTATTTGCCTGGGGTTTAGAAAGATTTATCCTCAAATCTAGTGCAGTCTCTACACTTTCTTTTGGGGTGCTTAGAAGGTCTTCTTTTGTTGGTTGGTGGGGAATCAGATCGAATACATTAAAGGTGGAAGAAATACCATAGTCATCAGGAAACTCGATTTGGTAGGCATTACGTTTGATCTTCTTCAAGACCTTAAACGGAACATTAGCACAAGGAGATAGCTTGTTCTATCTTAAGTGTAGGAATCATTTTCGGCCAAGGTGTATCCATGCTAAGTTTCCTAGGTAGAAAGAAATAGTTCAGCGGCCTTAGTTACCAATTCCTCACTATCTCAAATTGAACTTGGTGATCTTCTTAGATACTAATTGGTGTAGCTCATGCAACTCTTGGGGTTAGTTAACTCCGGATTGACTTTCTTCAGTAGTTGCTAGGGCATTGATTATGTCTAGGGAAATAGTGGGATTAAGATCATAAACGACCTCGAATGGGGTCTTCCCAGTAGTGTTATGGACAATTTAGTAGTATGCAAACACCACAACTGGTAAGTACAGATCCCAATTGTCACACCCTGAATAGGTGAAGACGTAACAGTCCCGCTATCGTTGACGTAGTTTACAGTAAGCGTACTCGACTCTATACCTTTCAAGCGACCAATTCGATACCTGTTGTCGAGTTTAATTTTTCGATTACTTTTGTTTAAAATTAATTTCCCATTTCTTGATTAATACTAAACCCTAACCCATTTAATATTAATCCTTGACTAAAGAAATTGAGAAATTCTGGTTTTTTATTGAAAATAATTTTTGGAGTCACCACCTAACTAAAGTCGGGAAAAGAAAAAGAAATCGTAACCAATTGGGTGGATTAATTACGATTTGGCTACCGGTCTTTGATTTCAATTTTAAACGAAGAACTAGAGGGTTCTAAGTTCAAGGGCTAACTTATTAAACCCTTAAAAGGTACTACTATCTATTTACCGAAACTAGGATTATTTTTCTAATTATAATATTTAAAAATAAATAAATAAAATCAAAAGAAAAAAAATAACTTAAGTTTCTACATATTTTATCGTCGCCCCGAAGGTGCCTACATACCCGCTAACCGGGATCAGACGATCGTAGTTTTTTTCGAAAACTTTAATGTTTTGGTTTTTTTTACAAAAAATGATTGGTTGAATTGCGTTTTTATTAACCATTTTATTTTTATTAAGAAAAATCTATATAAGTCTAATTTTTATTCCTAATTATTAAAAAAACCTAAAAACCTAATTTTTGAAAAGTCCCAAATTAAGATTTTTATTTTAAAAACAACTAAGTGATAATTTTTTTTTTATTTTCAAGAAAAACCCTAAAGATTTTATGAAATATGCAATGTTCTACATGATGAAACTTTTATATAGAAAAAATTCTTAAAACATAAAAAAGAAAGAAAGAAAAAAAATTTCCTAATCATAGAAAATGTGCCTTAATCATAGAAAAGATACCTAAACCATAGAAAAGATATCTAAATTATGGAAAAGATGTTTAAACAAAAAAAAAATCTAAATGATTAAAAAGATGTCTAAATTATAGAAAAGAAACTTAAACAATGGAAGAGATATAAACTATAAAACAGAAGCCTAAATTATGGAAAAGATCTCTAAACATAGAAAAGATGTCTAAACATAGAAAAGATGTCTACCCATAGAAAAAATGCCTAAACCATAGAAAAGAAATTTAAACTATGAAAAAAATGTTTAAACCATAGAAAAAATCTAAATTATACAAAAGATATCTGAATCATAGAAAAAAATTTAAACTATGAAAAAGATGTTTAAACCATAGAAAAAAAAAATTTAATGATAGAAAAGATGTTCAAACCATAGAAAAGATGTCTGAATCATAGAAAAGAAACCTAAACCATGGTAAAAACATCTAAACTATAAAAAAGACATCTAAATTATAGAAAAGATGTTTCGCCATAAAAAAGAAGTCATTTAATTATGAACATCTAAATGATTTTTTTACCTAATAAAACCCTAACATGCCTAATGTAATTTTTATAAATTAATACAATATGCAAAGAATAAAATTTTGTAAAATATAAGATTTTATAAAAATATTATTTTGAAAATATGAAATCTAAAAGAATAATTTAAAAAAAAAAACTAAAATTTAACTTAACACATGTTCACTAGACACTAATGCTATAACTAATTACTAGCAATTAAAGACGTGATAAAAATAAAATAAAAAATTAGTACAACTAAGTGAGATAAAAATAAATAAATAAAACAACCTATAAATAATAATTAAAAACCACTATTACATACCTGCAAGGTAAAGCACACAAAGTTGATGAAAGGGAATAGATTGGATCCCCAGTCCTATTATGCGCACAACTATAGAATTGGTCTAAGGAGTGGGTTCGAACGTGTTTTTAACAAATGTCTAATTGTTTTTTTTTTCTTATACAAAAGGGTCCTAATTCTTAAATGTTATTGTTTTATAAAAAATTTGCTCTAACAATCCTATTTTTTAAAAAGGGTCTTTTATTAATTTTTATTTAAAGAAAAACAACTTTCTATATGATAAATCCTTAAATAAAACCAAAATTTAAAATATGACCAATCCTAACAATCCCTAAACTAATGTATACAACTATCTATCAAAATAAATTAATTCTATATAATAAACATGTATAAGAACTAATACTAAACTCCTAAACTAACATATATATATATTATATCACTAATAGATAATGTAATAAGGCATATAATAAAAATAAATAAAAAAAAATCTTCTAAGGTCAATATATCTCTATATTATCATAATATACCTAACCCATATTAAAGCTAATGCGAAAAGAAATATCTCAAACTAAGAAATACACATATATACATATATATATATATAGAACAGCATGTTAAACCAAGAAAATCTTAAAGGCAATAATATAGTATGATAATAATAAATCAGAAATAGTAATAATAAAGAAAAAACTTAGATAGAAACTGAACCTGATGATGCCCAGCTACGGCATGCGTATATTGTCGTTCGGAGTAACGTTGGATCAATCGGATGTTTGCAACAGTGATGGATTTACGGTTGTAGTGGCTTACATAAAGCATATGGCTGGACGTTGGAACTCGGTTTGGCTCGCTACTGCAGACGTTGGTATGGCAGGTTAATCTGAAAGTTGCGACGGTATTGCTGGCTGGGCTTGTTGTCCGGCAATACGGTGAAGTTGTGTGTAGGAGCTAGGACGCGGTAGACGTGAGGTTGAAGGGTGTATGTGGTAGGGAACGTGGTAACATGTCGAAGGTAAGGAGGAGAATGAGCGTGGGGGGCTGCCGCGTTCAGTTGATGTGGTTGTTGCAGTTGCTATTGATGGTTGAGCTGTTATGGAGTTGGAGAAAAAGGTCGAAGATCTGTAGCAGAATCTGGTGTTGGATCACATCTGCTTGCTTTGTTGCTATGCTTGCTGATAACGTCGACGATGAACAGTGGATGGACAAAGGATGAAAACCGTAGGTGCTTAGTGACTAATTTGATTATATTGTGTAGCATGTATTTTACCGTATGCTGTTGTGTGTGAGGGTCACACGTCGTCGACAGTTTGTATTCATGTACTGTTTAGCCAAAAGAATAATTCTGTTGTGTTGTTCGTATGCAGTAATGTCGTGATCGATTGGTTACCGTTAAACGGAGTTTTATTGTTGTCTTTTTAAATCCAAACCATATTGTAGCAATTGTATCTAATTAAACTAAATCCAAATTAATTCAAATCTGACTCAATAAAATCAAATTAGATTCAAATGTTTTTAATTAGATATGAATCCCGTTTATTTCTCTTGCTTTCTTAAAATATGTAAAAAAAAAAAAAACAAAAGACATAGATGCCTGGCAAAACTCGAACCCCTGACCTCAAATTAAATCCAACCCAAATACTCCGATTCTTATCCGTTAAGCCGTTGACCTATGCATCGACATTTAGTTCAATTATACTTAAACTATCCGATTCCTTAAAATAAAATTTTTAACTAAACTAAAACTAAAACTAATTATTCCTAATGTAAATTACTTTCTAAAAATCTAGGAAATTTTTATGATTTTTTCCTTTTCTTCTTTTTTTGGTATTTTTCATTATTTGTTAATTTTTATTATATATTTTTTTATTTTTTTATTAATTTTTTTTATTTTTTTGAATTAGGACCTTTTTTGTAAAAATAAAACTTATAACTACAGAGGGGCAAAAGTTAGGTGTCTACACCTGTTTGATATAAACATATGGAGTAATCCTTTGAAATAATTTGTTCAAAATAAATTTGTAATTTGACCTTACAAAAAAAAGTAGTAATAAATCCCATAAGTGCTTATCATTTTACATACATACCAAAATATTAAAAACTTCCAAGTCCTTTGGAGGAGTCTTGTATAGTTTTCCTTAAGAGATAAAAAGTTAATATTAAGGGCAATAATTAACCATTTCTTATTGCATCTCACTCCCCATCCCATTTTACTAGTATTTTGGTGCTGGGTAGGCACTTATAATCCATTTGAAACTTATAAAACAAATTATAGGGGATTGAGTGACAACTTACTCAATAAGTAGGGAAGAGACAGAAGTATGCATTTAACACATCACAAGTAAGGTTTTCAATCAAGTTGGTTAGATGCAATGCATGTACAGGAAAATGCCATTGAATAACGTTATCCAGTCTATTGTGAGATTAGAGAAATTTCACCAGCTTAAATCTAAGTTGAGAAGATTGACGTCACACACTTGTGAATCGAGCCAAACTAGGGCTTGTATAATGGAGAACACCCTCCTCCACCTTACCGCAACCTCCTCTCTTGTCACCTTGTTCAAGTAAGGGTAGGGAAAGGACCATTTCAGCTATCCTCATCAGAAGAAGTCCGTATTTAGCTCGAGAATCTTAGTCATTACACCTGGTGGGTCGCAATGCATATCGGGTTAAGTATTAAGCCGAGTTTGAGTTTGTTCATCTTTTTAGTGTGATCAACTAAGCTTAAAAAATTCAAGTATAATAATATTCATAGAATAACCATAACATAGAGCCCAGCTCCCATCACAGCAAATCAAAACTCAATCACAAGTACTGCATCACACAAATAGCTAACTATAATCATAAGCCAATATATACTAAAGTTCCTAGATATTTTGAAATAATATCTCAAAATGTTGTAAAGTATTGATCCCACTTACTTGCTTAAATACTCACTACGAAAGACTCGAATCGTCAACGATCTGATCATTGGAGAATCCTATATATATAAAACCTAAATTTAATTTTTGTAATAATTACAAAAACATTAAGGTTTTATCAAAAATTGTTATACATATACATATGTATATAGATAAAGTATGTTGTCGTTTTTCTTATATAATAATATATAATTTTATTATATAAGTCAAGTTAAGTTATTAATTACTAATAATATACGTAATTATACTATTACGTATAATATATCATTTCAATTATATCGAAATGTACTTTTAATCGGTTAAACCATGTTTCGATCATGGTAGGATTATTGTAATATGTAAATTTGTAATATTATAGAGATATAGGTTATAGCAATTTACTTAATAATATCTAACATACGCTGTTTTACTACTATTTGTATTATATCGTTTCGATTATATCAAAACATATTTACTATTGTTTATATTACATTTTAATCATAAAAAGATTGTCGTATAACGATATTTTCCATGATATTACGAAAAAAATCTATCTTATTAACTAAAGTGATTCGGTTTTAGTAACGTCAGTATCATGTAGTTTATATGAACTTGATTTTATGGGTTACACGTTTGTTTAAAAGATTGTCTCTAAAGGATATTTATAATTCTAGTATACAAATAAAACTGTATAGCAACCAATATCCTATTGAAATCGTATTCCATACACACTTTTTCCACAAAACATAATAAATCATATATACTCAAATTTTACTGAAGTAATGATGTTAAATTTATAAGAATATAAAGTTCAATTTAAATAGTTTTAGTAAATGATTATTACTAAAGATTCACTTATTTTACAAATCGGTGTTAATGATATATAAGTCTTACAACTATCAATATTCTAAGTTTATAATTTGAAAAAAGAACGAAAGGGTACAAATAAAATATTCGATTTAGAAAACTAATAAAATAATGGACATTTCTTTTTTTGTAATTATTAAATATCAATTAAAAAAAACAATACTTGTAATTATAAAAATAAAGTTACTTGAAAGTATTAAGTTTTCTTTTCTTTTTCTTCTTTTCCCTTTTTCCTCCTTATCTTCTTTCTTTTTTTTTTCTTTCTCTTTTCTTTTTTTTTTTTCATTTTTCATTTTATTTTATTTTTCTCTCCATTTCTCTCTCTTTCTTCCCCTCTCCTTTCTTTCTCTCTCACCCCATTCTCCTTCCCCCCTCGAATTCTAATTCTTAGTTTCTGTTGGTGCAAATGGCTATGAAGCCATTTTATAGCCAACTTTCACCGCAATTAGCAAAGGCGGTGATTTATATACATTATCTTTTTTTAATTAAGTTATATTATATTTTATTTAATATTTATCCTAATTCCTAGAATATTCAAAAAATATTTTTTCTTTTCATCTCTCACATTATTAATAAAGAATAATTCATGGTTGAGATTTTCCTTTCCTACATATCGTTATTTCGGATGAATTTTAATATAATTATTAGTAAAAATATTAGTAAAATATAATATATAATTAAGTTATATTAATTATTTGGGACTTATTTGTATATATCTTATACGATATTTTACTCACCAATATTAATTATTAAGATCACATAGTTGATTCTAAAATATTCATCCTAAGCTATATCTAAAATTACGAAACTCTACGTTATAGTGATTAGATCTAATAAACTTAATATTTCTAAGAAAGTTTCATATAAATAGGCTTAAATTGAAATATTAAAGTTATACAATTACTTCATTTAAATTTTCTCCTAGTTATGAGAGTTCAACTTAATTTCAAGAATGTTATCCTAAATCATAATTTTTCGAGTATCTTTTAAGCATTAAATTTTTCAATTAATTTCTTATTAATTTATATGATTATACATCTATGTTTAGATGTAATTCAGACATTTCTACACTTATGAATACTTCTAATCAATCTAACAAAGAAGGGATCTCTAGCTAATTAGGTTTATACTAATTCTGTCATGACCCTAAAGGGGGCATAGTAGGATTACCTAAAATTTTCATATCATGTGTAGACCTATGATTTGAAAATCATCTTCTAAGTTAGAGACTGCAAGATTCTAAATAATTAGTTACTAAAGTTTTTATTTATTTATTTAATTAACTTACGATCATATATATATATAACTATGGATATCCGATAAGCCACAGTTCATCAGAACCGTAGAGAATCAGTATCTCCTACCAAACAATAAAATTAAGTCGTAAAGTTTTAAAACTCAAACTTACTAAAGTCATAAAATTTAAATATAGTATTAATAATTATATATATATAATAATTCAAATGAACCATATATTCTGTCCTCAAAGTCTAACTTCTATGCATCCCGATGATGATACTCAACTTTCAGTTCTTAACCCATGCTCGATCATCTAGCAACCTGCAAGGGAAACTATTAAGAAGTAAGCTGCAAGAGCTTAGTAAGTTATCCCTCGTACTATACTAGCAAACAAATTATCAAACAGTTTATTACCAAATATATGAATGCATGAACAAGTAGTATGCTAAACAATATATATGCAGTTGACCGGTGCTACATACAACATTGGATTTAACGCCCTTTGAAGTAAGGGTTGGAGATATATCGGTACCAATCACAACCGGGTTCTAACATCTAGGTTTTTAACCTTATATCATTATATATATATGAATTCCCTGTTTCACAAAACAGGTTTCTATTTCCAACAGTTAATAGTATACAAATATCCAGGTTTAGCGGTGAGGTGGCCCTCGTAATCTACGCTTACACCATATAGCGGTGGTCTCTAGCGCGACTTCCAGTTACCCACGGTTAGCATCTCCAGTGCCAATAGAACCCGCGAGCCAAAAGTAGGGTCTTGTTGTACTAATGCTTCTGTACTGTACTAATCAAATCATGTGGGAATCCATCCCTCCAAGGCCCTTCATTACCAACCACATGAGGTGACGACCAGAACATTATATGTAATGTTCATGCTCTATGCATGAACCATTTAATTTTAGTTAGGTTGAATATGATTAAGTTAATTTATGAGATGGTCAAACATTATCGACAAATCATTCAAGTAATGCAACAACCAATTATATAACCAAATCTTCAATTATCACATTTAACAGTATTTTGCACAGTAACCAATCAATATCAATCACATGCATAACCTGAAACTCCATGCATCAAGTTATTAATATTTAATTCATATGCACTACCTACAAGCACAAAACAAGTATAGAGTCATCGGGAGTACTCACTTGGTCATAAATGATGTCAAAGATTGTAATAGTCCAAAGGTAAGTCGGTCTCGATCTCAGGATCACCTAACATTAGGGGAATATAGAAAGTAGTAAGTTTAGGAATTAAATAACTAAACTAGCATGCTAAATCGTATTGTTTACTTAAATCGGTTATTGATTTACATAAAATCATCGATTTTAGCTTTTTATTGAATCGCATATAACTTTTTCGTTTTAGCTTGGATTGTTATGAACTATAATTCATTTTGATTGTTTTCGAGAGTATTTTCTCGTAACGAGGTCCGTTTTGGACGTTATGTCTCGTAGTTTGAATTGTGACATAAAAATATCATAAAATTTATTAGTTTAGTTTAACAATTATAAAATATTAATTTTCTCTTTTTCTTAATATATTTATGATGAAATAATTATTTAAACCATATATTTGATATTTTTATTATTTTGAGCATATTTTTCCTATTTTTGAGATTTTAGCCTTATTATGATTATTATTATTATTATTGCCATTATTATTTTTATTATTTCTTATTATTCATCTATATTTCACGATTTATACACATATATATATTTTCGGTATACTACATATATATACTATATGTTATACGCCATATGTATGTATATATTTATTGTATGAAAACAATCATACTCTTATGTACATATACATATATTCATATATTTGTATTTATACATATAAGTATACTCATATAATATAATTTATATGTGTATATACTATATGACTAAATATTTATATATATATATATATATACGAAAATAATTATACATGTATACATATGTATATATAATTTACGTATATACACACACACACACACACACACACATATATATATATATATATACCTATAGTTATTTTGTAAAAAAATACTTTATACTATATATATACTATATGAAAATAATATACATGTATACTATGTATATACTTTAACTACATATATACTATATGACTAAATATTTATATATATATATATATATACGAAAATAATTATACATGTATGCATATGTATATATAATATAAGTACACACACACACACACACACATATATATATATATATACCTATAGTTATTTTGTAAAAAAATACTTTATACTAATTATATGTATTCTAAAAAAATACATAATACATACTCTTTTTGTATAATATACCATGTACATACATGTATACATACATGTCTTTATACATGCATATATAATTTAATTTATGTATTTATGCATATAAACATGTAATAGTAATGTTATATTTATACAAATACCATACAAATACCACATTTATATATGTATATACTATATAATATACATCTATACTAGAAAAATAATTTACTTACTTATTTCTTTTAATTTTTCTTCTTCTTTTCTTCCTTTTTTTTTCTTCTTTTCTTCACATTTTCCCTCTTTACGTTTTTCTTTTTTAAACTTCCAGGATTTTTCTTTCTCTTCTTTCGGTTTGGTTTCTTCTTATTTTTTCTAGATTTTTTTTGGTTGCTTTTATTTCACGTCCAAATTGTTGTCTTTCGGCTGGAATAATTATATATATATATCTTATACAATTCTAATTGAGTTAGCATTGATAAGGAAAAGACAACCTAATCCAATTGTATTTGCTTTGCCTTTCTAATTGCAACACTTGTCTCTTAATTTATCACACGTAGGCTGCTATATGCTAATTTATTTTTCTTCATTTTTCAAGACGTGGCAAGTAAGGAAAAGAAGAAAAGAAGGAAAAGAGAAAAAGAAAGAGGAAGAAAATAAAAATTAATAATAAATATATATAATTTTTCTAAACATATAAATTATAACAATACTCATCATAAATTAATTTTTAAATTTTTTTGAAAATTTATCAATTTAATTAGTACCTGTTACAATTATAATTTTTACAAGTTATTGTAACGATTTCTTTAAAATTTCACGCGAATAAGTGATTTAGTCGAAAATTGTAATCGACTATAATTATATCACTATTAAGTGATATTTCACTAATTTATAGGTTTATATTTATTATTTTAGGGTTTCGAACAAATTCGGGTTCAATTTTGATCAATAGTGCATAAATCAGTTTTAGGATTTTATTATATAGTTTAAGGTTTTGATCAATTTCTAAAGTTTTTACTATTTATAATATATTTAAATTTATGATTTATTAAATTTTTATCTTGTTCGGCTTTAATGACTCATCAAGTCATCTATAGTATTAAAGTTCAATTCTACTATCAAATAGCTAAATTTGCAAGGTTTACAAATTTAATTACTTTTATGTATTATCTTGTGTCATTAGTAATATTATTATACTCATTATTATATTGTTAAGATCCATATTTTTCTAATTATGAGTAATATTAGTATAAACTATTTTTCACCTATTAACCTAATTTATAAACATATTTTTCTATAAAAGATATAAACTACTTAAAAGCTAACAAGTTAGAGTTATTTGGCATTACGTATTATATATTTTTAGACTTTTAGGTTAATTTATGGATATAATTATAATTTATACCGGGTATACTCATAAAAATATATGTAAACCCCTAAAAGTTTCGATCTAGTTTTTGAAATAAACTCAACTATATTAGACAATTTAGGAGTCGACAAGGCTAATTAAAGTGAAAACCCTAAAAGAATTAATCAATCGCGTAAAGAACTTTTCTACCCTAAATGTTTCTAAATGCTAAAGATTTCATTCGAAAGTGATAAAAACCTTAAAAATGATTACATTAAGGACATATGTGTACTAATCCAACATGATATACCCTAAAACCCTAATTGATAATATAATGTTTATATTATGCTAAATCATTAGTAAAAGGTTAGAGATAACCCTCATTCATGCTTATATGATTCGAATTCTCAAATAATCCATTAGGAACTAAGATAATGAGTCATAGATTATATTTATCCCTTAAGTATATGATTAAGATAGTCTTACTTAGGGTTAGGGTTATAGTTGAAGATTAGGTTACATATAGTGAACTTTAATACTCAAATTAGTACTTTTTGCACTTGTTATCCAAAGTAGTTTATCAAACGAGATATATGGACTATAAAGACCTAAAGTAAGATCTCATCAACCACATTTACACATAAATTCATTATATACCTCATTTCTTCTCATTTCCTTCATTTTTCCCCTAATTTCCCCTAATTACTACATTATGTGTACAAAATTGCACATACTTAAGGAATGTTGACTAATATAGTACATGTTGACCAAAGTCCAAAAGTTGACCAAGTCAACACATGTTGACTAAAGTCAACATTTTGAAAAGTCAACAAAAGACTAAGAGATAAGGAAAATATCTCTTCCTTAATGATGGCTTTCTTTTCTTTTCCTTTTGATTTTTCTTTCTCTCTTTCTCAATTGTTGCCATCCACATCCTCCCTTCTAAACCCCACTACATGTTGTCTTCCATTAAGAGAAACAAACAAAAGAAACAAACCAAAACCCCCTTTTTCATGCCGTGAACTCCCCCTTCTTCTTTCACTTTCATTACTTTACTTTTGTCTCCATAACTTCAACACAATTAAAGGTATATCTTTAAGTTGTTTTATGTTACTTTATATTATTCATTAGTTAGTTAATTAAGTAGATTAGATAAGTAGTTATGTGATTAGTGTTGTCTTGAAGAAGAGGAAACAAAGTTTCCATCTTTAAGTGTAGAAATTAGAACTTTTGAAGAAGAAGAAAGGAAGACATGAGTATATGGTTATAAGTATGTATACATAAGGAAATACCAAAAGAGTACAAGTATGTGAACCTTTGTACATGAGTATTTATCATATACATAACCTAACTTAAGATCATATCTAACTATACATACTTATATTACACTAAATATATACACAAAAGCACAAAAACATGGAATTAGGAAGCTTTTCTTAAAGAAAAGCTTAGGCATACGAATTTTAGTATAAAAATACGTATCCAACCGTATAGGTATATGAGTATGTATACACGTATAAATACGGTATAAGTCTAAGTGTAGGTATAAGTATATGTATGTATAAGGTATATGAACATAATTATAAGAGAAATGGGTAACATGTACATAATACATATACATATGACATAAGCATGAAGAAAGGCTTATGTAATCATATGATGAGGTAAGTGATGACATAAGCACATGATTACATAAGCCATGACATAAGCAAGAGATGATGTAAGCGATGACATAAGCAAAAGACGATGTAAGTGATGATATAAGCATAGGTTTAGAAAATAAGAAAAATAAGAAAAGTGTAGGTAATTAGGTACTTAAATTAGTAAATCCTAATACACCTTCTAAATTAGATTATATCTAATTCAGTACATGAATTAGTAATAGCAAAGTAAAATCCTTTAATTATAAGAATTTAAGGAATAAAAGATATAAATATAAGTAATAAGAGTACTTGAGTGTTCATAACGAAAAATTTCTATAAATTTAGTATATAACGTAAAATAGAGGTCTTAACACCTAAAATAGATATTACCATGTGAATATACGTTCGGAAACGATGAAAAACGACTATAAATTCATAAATATAAAAAATCAAACGAAAAAGTTACATACGATTGAAATTAAAGTCTTACTAGGTAAAAGTTGATAGATTTTCAAGTAGAGTTAGGTAACTAGATGTTTAGAATTAGTAGTTAATTCAAATACTTACTAGCGTTGTTATCATATAATGATCAGGTGACCTTGAGGTGAGCGAGGACCTCCTAATCGATTACTACGATTAAGGCAAATCACTATGGCCGAGTGAGTATTTACCCTATGATTCTATGCTTGATTGTAATTGTAGATAGTGGACTTAAATATTATTGTTAATTGACTACTGTGTGGGGTTCGGGAAATGCTTGTGTATGTAATTGTATATTGAGTTGTGAATTTACCTTAAATACATAAAATGCCTTGTTTATTTCATAGTAGTATAGAAAATGGTTGTGTGTATTAGTGGATGGTCATAGCATAATTTGAACTAAATTATACTCGGCCTATAAAAAGAAACTGGAACATGCATTAACATGCATAGCATGGATACTATTCCGGCCGTCACATCACACGAAGGTAAAGAGAGGCCATTCGGGGGTTGATATTATTGATTTATTTGGTTCTGTACGGTGCACTCGTACAAAATGACCTTACCCTGGCCTACGGGAACATTAGGCGTTGGAGGCACCAACCGCCTGGCTAAGGGTCGAGTCTAGAGGCCTCCGTTTAGGGGTGAGTGTGGACTGCGGGGGCCCACTCACAATTATACTAGAACTTGGGTTTTTCTGAAAATAAAATAATTATTTGATATAAGTACGGAACATGGAGTTCCGTAGTAAAGTAAGTTCTAGTATAATACCCGGATTTGATTGGTGCCGTGTAAACTCCAACCCTGACTTCAGAGGGCATTAAATCCGAGTTACGTATATGAACTAGTTAAATATGCGTATTGTTTGGCATTCTGTTTGATCATTCATTCATATGCGTGGCTATAATGTACTTATAACTTGCTTGTTGTATGGCTGAGGGTTTTGCTCACTAAGCTTAGGCTTATGCCCCTTTAGACTTTTGTTACAGGATAGCCTGTTCATAGAGACAGGACGAGGGATGCCACAGGTTAGCCTGGGGACTTAGGCAAGAGTGAGGTGTCTTGTGTAATGAGAAGGAATAGTTTATGTAGACTCTTACTCATGTACTTTTGTTTATCTTATTATTATAAACTTAGACATACTTAAACACTGTGTATTGTAAGCTTTATAACTTAACTTTTATATAAATATGTTTATGTGATGATATCATGTGAATTTGGATGTACTTTGGAAACTAGTAGTTGTAGAGCCTTGTATATTGTGTGAAGAGTTTTTTATTGGAAGGGTAACAAATTAGGAGTTCTTCATACAGTATACGATGTCTGCCACGACTAGGCGGTCCTCAGTTTGTGACAATATATGTATACTCATGTAGTAAATTATACTATATTATCTTATTTTATAGCTTAATTAAGTTCCCTTTAAGCTCTCGTCGTATTCCAAGCTCGATTTTAGGGGTTTTGAGCAATTTGGTATCATATTAAATAAGTATACTTGTAGGGGTGAAATTGGGATTTTGGATCACTATTTTGAAAATCTAACTTCGCCAAGTCACTTCAACTAATTTTTCTATCTTACTCGTAGAGTTTGGGTTCAATCGGATAACTTTTCCCAGAAGGCTCTAAATCTAATCTCAGTTGTCCTAAATTCGACTTTAGGGTCTCATATAGAGTAAATTCTCACTATTTTGATTGTATTCTTGATATTCTTATTATATTATGAGTTTCTAAATGTACTCGATTACCTCGATTAAGGTTATCATGTTTCCCATAAGTTTCTAGCTTAATTGGTTTATTTTCCTTGAATGCCCTAGATCAACTATTGACCCTATTCGTACAACGACAGGGCTTATCTTAATACTCAGATGTTAATGTCTGAATTGCTAATTTATAGGATATTACACCAATCACCTAAGTTCTTCTCTACAACAGCTTTGAGCAAATTGCATAACATCTTGTTTACTACTTCAATCTGGCCATCAGTCTAAGAGTGACTACTAAAGTTGAATATGAGTATAGTTCCAAGACTTCTCCAAAGAGTCTTCCAAAAATAGCTAAAAAATTTCATGTTATGATTTGAGACAATAGTCTTCAGTATCCCCATATAGTTGGACAATCTCTTACAAAAACAAATTAGCAATATGTAAAGCATCGTTAGTCCGATAGCATAGAATAAAGTGCACCATCTTACTAAAGCAGTCCACTACAACAAAAATAGAATCTTTCCCTTTAGATGTATGAGGCAACCTTAGTGCAAAGTCCATGTTGAGGTCGGCCTAAGGTAAGGTTGGTGTTAGCAGCAGCATGTACTCTCCATGGGGTTCTTTCTTCCCCTTAACTCGGTTGCATACCTCATAAAACCCTACTACCTTATGGACATCCTTAGTCAAATTAGGCTAATAAAAGTTTTCCCTTGACAAACTGGCTGTCTTGGTCTCTGCGAAATGACTAAATAATCTTTCGTTATGAGCTTCCCTGACTAATAACTTATGTGTAGAGCGGTTTGGAATACATAACCTATGGTCCTTGAACAGATAGTCGTCCTTAAGATAATACCCTCTAACAACTACCACTTCTTAGCAATGTTCAACAATAAGACCAAAGTGAGGGTTAGTAGTATACTTTTTAGCGATGAGCAAGAATTCAAATAATTTTGTCTGTAAAGTGGTCAATAAAGTTTGCCATCGTAATAGAGCAACAGTGACCACATTCGTACTTCCCTTCTTGTACTGAATTACGTATGAGAACTCTTTCATAAACTCCAACTACTTAGCTTGCCTCTTTGAAAGCTTGTTTTAACTCCCAAGATGCTTTAATTTTTTGTAATCAATGTAATTAACAAATACTTGTAGTAGTGAATAGTGTTTCCAAACAGTGAGGGCTTAGAAGGGGGAGTACAACTCCTTTTCGTATACAAAATAGTTCAAGGCTAGACCACTAAGTTTCTCATTATGGTAGGTGACGGGTCATTGCTCTTGCATCAAGACAACACCAATTCTAATTCCCAATGCATTACATTCTAATTTAAAGAGCTTGTCAAAATCTGGTCGCGATAGGATAGGTGTCGAGGTGAGTTTTTCCTTGATCTCTCTAAAGCTTTATTCAACTCGGTCGTTCCACCTAAATCCTTTACTCTTCTTCATTAACTTTGTCAATGGGGTAGCTATTGTACTGAAGTCCTTAATAAATCACCTTTAAAAAGAAGCTAGGCCATGAAAACTTCAAACCTCAATGACATTTTTTTATGTCAACCATTTTAAAATAGCTCTAATCTTTTCCTCATCTGCTCAAATCTCTTCCCCAAACACTATAAACCCTAAGAAAACCACCTCATCCTGGTAGAACATACACTTCCTCACATTCCTATACAATTTCTCAATTTGCAAAATGTTAAATACATCATGGAGATTTGAACATAGCTGTCTAGGTTGGCACTATATATTAGTATGTCATCAAAATACACGACCACATATCTTTAGATCATAGGCACATCACATGGTTCATTAACCTCGTTAATGTGTTCGGTGTATTAGTAAGTCCAAACGGCATGACCAATCATTCATAAAGTCTATGCCTAGTTTTGAAGGCAATCTTCCACACATCTCCTACTCTTATACAAATCTAGTGGTAACTACTTCACACTTCAAAAATCAATCTTTGAAAATATCTTAGCACCATGAAGCTCATTTAACATGTCATCGAACCTCAGTATCGAGTATTTATGCTTGATGGTAATTCGGTTGATTGCTCAACTATTGATGTACATACGCTATGAACCATCCTTCTTCAGAACGAACAAAGTTGGTATAGCACAAGGGCTTATGCTCTCCTTCACATATCCATGCTCTATAAGCTCGTCTACTTGTTTTTTCAGCTCAGCAACCTACTCAGGGTTCATTCTATATGTAAGTCAATTTGGTAGGGCAACGCCTAGCTGCAGATCAATACAATACTCTATGCCTTGGATTGGAGGTAGTTCTTTTGGAAATAGGTCGGAAAACTCATTTAACAAGCTTTTGGATCTCTTTTGGAACACTGTCTAATTCCTTCATCTCCAACAATCTCCTAACCAATAGGAACATGGGTTCATCAACTTTTTCAGCAGATCAAAGCTCTCTTTGGCTCATCACCTAAGGCTCTCTTCTTATTAGCTCGAGAAAGCTGGTTATGAGTTTCATTCACTTAGGATGAGGTCAGGGGTTTCAACATAATCTTCCTTCCTTCCTTAACAAAGGCATAGGTGTTTTTATACTTGTCATGAGTAACATATTGGTCAAACAACTAAGGTCATCCAAGTAGTAGATTTGAAGCTCCAATGGCGATGATATTGCAAATTACTTCAATCCCTATATACATTCCCCATATTGAACAATACGGCCACTTATTTAGCTACGTACAAAGCACCCTTATCATAAAGCCAATGTAGCTTGTAATGTCAGGGATGCTTTAAGGTCGATAAACCCAACCTTTACACAAAGGACTATGCAACTACATTAATACAACTTCCTCTATCCATAATGATCGTGCACAATTAGACTTTGATGATATACATGATATGGGATAGATTCTCCCTCTAGTTTTCCTCAGAGTTCTGTAAGGAACTTAGTACTTGTCTCAAGACTAAGGTCATTATTTCTTCCTGATCAGCATAAATACAGGTCTCCTCTTTGTCTTTGGCGTCGCATTTTCTAACATCCTCTTCTTTCTTGGCCTCGCTCTCATCAGTGCTATCCACCACATCTCCTCAGAGCACCATGACTTGTTGGTTTAGGCACTCAACGCCCATATGTTTGAAGCTTAAACATTTAAAGCATTTTACATCATTAATCTTCAATTCAAAGATTTTCCCTTTCTCATATGTCCTTGGGGTTGACCCAACCTTAGCTTAGCCCTACTAGTTTGCCCAACTGTTATTAGGTTTGTTACTCCTTTCCTCGACTTAGTATAGCCTCCTCGACTTAGCTTGAATAGGTTGGTATATTACCAGGGCTCGAGATAATGTTAGCCCAAGTAGGCTTGGAACATTTCTCCTCTATTTTTTGACCCTTTACGAGATCTTGATCACCTCTTCTAAGGCATAAAACCTCTACACTTCCATGATATTGTGAATCTCATACTTGAGCCTAGAAATGAATCTCGACACTATATGGGCCTTTGGTTCTTCAACGTTGGCTTAGATCATTAGCATCCGGAACTCTCTTACATAGTCATCAATAGATCGGCTTCCTTAGCAAAGCTCCTACAACTTTGCAAACATATCTTACAAATAAGTTTCGGGCACAAATCTTCCTTTCAATAACCTGTTCATCTCATCCCAAATCTTAACACCCTATCTTCCATCTCTGGCTCTGGCTACATTCAAGTTTGTCTACCATATGGTGGCATACCTAGTAAACTCCAATACAGCAAGTTAGACTTTAACAACATTTATATACCCATAACATTCAAACGCCTTCTTGACCTTTTCTTCCTACTCTAAGTATTTATTGGCATCTCTACTTCTACTGAAGGGTAGGATTTCACCTTGACATTATCTAGCCCTCGAAGAGCTCAGCGTCCTCATCCTTGTACTTGGTAATAGTTAGCTTCTTCTTTTTCCTACCCAAACTCTCCAACATCCAGCTTCTAATCATCTTCTTCAATCTCCTCCAACTCGAGTCTTTGTCTAGTATCTCCTCCAGCTCAAGGGCATTGAATTAGGTGATGGGCTCGACAAACTTGGCCATAACCCCTCTCTTAAACATTGTCAGGCAAATTTTGCAATGGTACACCCTAGGGTTGTTGCTTCTTAACTTGCATTGCTATGACTAGACACTCAACAAGGTTTGTGAGTCTGTCAAGTTTGTCATCAATAGACCATAGGGTATTACTACCATTATGACCATGATTAAGTTGGGCACTACTACTCAAGTCACTAATAACACCTTAAATACTCAAATCTAACATATGATAATACTTTCCGAACAGATTAACAATTCATTAGCAACTTTATGGCCAATAGTCACTTGAACAAAATAAAAACGAACTTTCCTTATTTTCACAATGAGAAAAAAGATAAAGATAGAATAACAACGAAACCATACTTACTATCACACAAACACACTACAATAGCTACAAAAGGAACACAACAGCCACTAATAGCAAAGCAAAGCAAACCAAACCAAACCAAAACTTTACTGTAACTTCACACATTCCCTCTTGAAATTGTGTTTTGATACCAACGAAGCTTATGCGTCTCTGAGGCCGAACATAAGGAGAAGTACCACAATGAAACAAACTGAAAAGAAACAGAAGAAAAGCTAGTAGAGCCCTAGCAATTATCGAATGGATATGATACACCACTTAATCCTACTAGGCTTATAATTCACTAGATATAATGCATTAGTTCAAATTGAAGGGTCACTCATGATTATTCTTTGCTAAAGAGAATAGATAAGAGTTAAAGAGTAATGAGAACACTAAGGTTGCTTAAAGGATACTTGAATAATCTGATATTGATTAAGTTTTTTTTTGCATACAAGAAAATGGGGGTTTATATACCCATCTACTACGGTTACTTTACATGTATGAAAAGACATAAGGGTATTCTACAATGAGATTACTTGAAACATACTAAAAGGGATAAAAGAGACAAAAAATATTTAGTACGGAAAAAAAAAATCATTCTAAAAAGTTGTGTCCAAGAGACGTATGTCACGTAACGAATGGAAGTTAAGAATATGATACAAGTAAGAAAAATAAGAAATGTTAGCAATTAAGAGTCGATTTGATTTGGACTTGGGTAGGGACTAATTACTTCTTCCGAAGAGATATTAGCTCAATTTTGAGGTCAGATGCCTGTAGTCGAATCAAGAGCTCTCCTTGGCTATTATTAGGCTATCTTTTAGGTAAAAGCATCGCTATTGAATAGGGGCGAATCTAATACAAGTAAGGACTTGATAGTCAGGTCAGCAGGAGACTAACTCAGGATATGAATACCTATCTTAGCTATAACTTAGAGTTAGGATCCTCAAAGCGAGTGCTTGGAGTCCTCTAACACAGCTATGTGTGATTGGTCCAAGGGGTTGATTCTTATCATCTACAAAAATTTATGAGGACAAAATTACAACTCAATATGACATATCTTCCTTGGACTGATGGATAGTCCAGAAGGACTATACAGACTTTAGAAGATATGCTAAGGACATGTGCCATCGAATTTAAAGGGAGTTAAGATGCTCACTTATCTTTGGTTGAATTTGCTTATAACAACAACTACCACTCTACTATTCAAATGCCACCGAATGAAGCCTTATATGGATGAAAGTGATAATCCCCATTGTTTTAGGATGATGTAGAGAAAGTAGCATTAGGATTGGATTTGGTGTAAGAAGTTGTTGACAAGATTGTCATTATTAAGTAGAAAATAAAGGAAGTAAAAGATAGATAAAAGAGTTGGGTTGATCTGAAGAGGAGAGAATTAGAATTCCAGGTAAGAGATCATGTGTACCCTAAGGTGAACCTAATTAAAAGTATCCATTGTATAAGATCCCAAGGCAAGCTGAGCCCATGATATATTAGTCCTTTTGAAATCTTAGAGTTAGTTGGGAATTTAATTTATTGGTTAGCATTACCACCCAATCTATTAGGAATCCATAATGTGTTTCACGTATCTGTTTTAAAGAAGCATGTTCCTAATCCTAATCGTATTGTTAAGTTGGAACAGGTAAGATTACAAAAAATCTTAACATATAAGGAATAGCCAGCAATGATTATAGATTATAAGGTACAGAAGTTAAGAAATAAGGAGATTCAGTATGTGAAGGTGTTGTGGAGAAACCATAAAATAGAATTAAAAGGGTCTTATTCAATTAAAATAGAATTAGAAGTGTACAAACAAGTTAAACCCTTAAACTTATGAAATAAAAAAAAAAATCTAAGAAATGGCCCGTTTCTGGCCAATAACAAATTCTTGGCCCAAAAGTAGAAATTCTTAGAAAAGGTAAGATTTAGAAAACTATTCAGGCCTATTGATAGAATTTAATTAAGCTTAGCTAATAAAACTACCAAAAAGGAAAACCATAAAGATAATTGAAAGCAATTTGGGCCTAAAATAATAAAAAAGTTGTAATACCCCAAGCCCATAATAGAAAATCTGAGTTGCAACTTCTAAAACGAACCTTACTACAAGAAAATATGCTCTAAAATGATGAAGACTGACTATAAGATTACTAAAATTGGATTTGAAATGGAAAAGTTATGCATAATTACAGGAAAGCTCGAACCAGGGAAATCATGTAACATTAAGTAGAAATCTAAATAATTCTCAAGTTGATATTTAAGTAAATTAATTCCCTTAGACACTTACTAATTATATATATATATATATATTCCTTAATTATTAGGTGATCCCAATGAGGATACTAATCTCCTAACTGACTACTATGACCTTTGATTATCATCATGGCTGAGTGATTATTTTTAATGATCTCATGCTTGTTTGTGTTTGTAGATATTGGTACTTAATTATTATTGATAAATTGACTTATGTTTGGGGTTAGGGATTTGCATGTGAATGATATTACTTTCTTGATATGGAAAGATACCCTAAACTATCATAATGAATTGGTTGTTGCGTTACAAGTAATGTAGGAACTTAGATTGTCTATGGAATTGGTTAGCTACTTAATAATCAGACTTAATTAGAATCAGCCTAATTAATTACATTGAATCATACATAAGCATGCATTGCATTATATATATAACGACCATCACATCATACAAAGGTAGCTAAAGGCCATGTGGGGATTCCTTTATATAAATGGAATTAAAGTATTTAGTATGGTGCACCCATATAACATGACCTTACCCTAGTTTGTGAGGTTACTAAGTATTGGGGGCATCATTCACCTAGCTAAGGGTCGAGCCTAGAGGCCTTTGTTTGAGAGTGAGTGTCAATTGTGAGAGCCTACTCATAACCATACTTGAAACTAATTGTTATTTAAATTTTATAAAACTGTTTTCTTAAAATATGAAACATGAAGTTTTATTGTCTGTGTAAGTTCAAGTATGGTACTTGGGTTTAGCTAGTGTTATGTATTCTCCAACCTTAACTTCAAAGAGCGTTAAATTTGAGTTGCATACTGTATCAATTTCACTATCTTTGCTTCCTTGGCATTTTGTTTGATTATGCATTCATATGTTTATAATTTAATAACCTGCTTATCAGCATAGTTAAGGGATATCTCACTAAGCTTTATAACTTACATCCCTGTAGACTTTTGATGTAAGAGGATCTTTTTATTGTTTTAAGCCAATCCATGCTCGAAGTTATTCTGAAGTTTTTGGGAAAAATGTGTAGAAGGTGAAAGCTAGAGTGAACATGGCCATTTAGCTAGACTCTTAGTTTAAAATTTGCATTTTGTTATTTAGTAGCCATATAAGACTACTATCTTAATTTCTATAGCATGACTACTATTATTTTGGGGACTTAGAGTCCCGTACTCTTTATTTGCTAAGATATTGTATGGAACTTTATAATCATCAAGTTATTATGATATGATTTTTGCCTGTATAACTCTTGGATAACTAGTTGTGTAATAACCTTGTATATCATATGAAAGGTCATTAAGTAGCAAGGAAGCCAATCTATGGTCTTTGTATGATATATAGTAACTTGCTACAGCCAGGCCACCCCTCAAGTCATGACAACATCAATTTACATATCCACAAGTATAAAAATTGTTTTTTTTTTTTTAATGTTACAAGATCATAAAAGGATGGATTTCTATAAATCAAATTATCATAAGTTTTATAACAAACACAATTCCTTAAACCATTACTGTAACAAAATCATTAAAATATGGATTATGACAAATTGCACATCAAATTATCACAATTTCCTAGATCAAGATCATCAAAATGAGTTTTTATAATATTCATATACAAATTGTAACAAGAACAAGATAAATTGCATATTAAATCATCTACTCTGATTCTCATAACAAGATTATAAGCATCAATCACATGCATTGCACATCAATATTCACCAACACGTAAGAATAAACAAGAACAAATTCTAAAGCCTAGAAACTTACCTCGCATAACAAAGAGTCGAAGGTTGGTTTAGGGGGTTTTTAGGTAACTTCTAATAAGGCAGTGGTGGTCCTCAACTCATAACTTCCTACTTTTCTTGCTCTAGCTCGAATATGCTTAAGTCCAAAGTTTCGATGTACTCCGAGCTACTACATCAAAAGGTGTCTTAATGATTTAGAATTTGGTCACCTAGTGGACTGACATCCTTATAGAATTGACATCCTTATCAGTTTTCTTATAATCTACCTCCTTTATAGAACTAACATCCTTATCAATTTTGTTACACAAGTCCAAAATCACCACTAGGCAAGGTTCTGTCCTTCTAGTTGGTGGACTGCTCTGATACTACCTATAATGACTCGGTTGAAAATCTTCCTACCTAGATATTGTCTGCTTTAGCATGAAACACTACACAGTTTTGTCCGCTAGTGTAGCAGCTTTCCAAGAGGTGACCCATCTTGAGATTGCTCTAGCTTGAGTACGTTTTACTCTAGAGTTTCGATGTACTTCGAGTCGCTACACCAAAAAATGCCTTGATGATTTAGAGTTTTATCACTTGGTATATAAGGGGGATTACATCAAGCCCTCGTTCCTTTAGGCATTTTATGCTCTTTAAGCCCTTGCTTTTTTAAGATACCAATATTTATAAGTGCTTCAGTCACTCTCACCTTTCACCTCCTTAGGTCTTTGCCTCTTTAAGCCCTTACACGATCTAAGTCTTACTAGACCCTCTCCATCAAAAAATTTTATGAAGCTTCAACAAAATTGACCTCTTTAAATACTTTCTTTATTGAACCAATTGTTAAAGAGAGTAGGAGGCAAATGTTGACATTGTTTTTTTAGTAAAATAGGTTGAAGGCCTATTACAGCAATATCAAGGCTTAAGCCTAACTCCTTCGGCCCATCTATATACACGTATTCGATCACCTACAATAAATACCAAACAAGACACCCAAGTAAAGGGACCCTCTCCTTCATTCTCTTACTCTCATAATCACTAGACAATTTCACTTATTTAAGAAAAAAGGGTTAACTTAAGCATCGAAGTGGCCATGCTGAAGAACCCGCTGGCACCCCCTATAGCAACCATGTTCTTGTTTACAGGTGTCTATGTATCGAAACGAAAATCAATTGACAACAAAGTCCATTGTTACATGCTCTCACTTTCATTCAAGTATCAGTAAGAGTTGTAGTAACCTACTTAGCCTTTGATGTTTTGCTTTCATTTGTTGATAGGTTACACACTTTAAAATATATTGTCCTAAATCTCATTTTGTTCCTATCTACTAGAACTTCTACTTCAAATCCTTATACATTTTATTATTTTTGGGATGTAAAGAATACCTTATATCATGAGTTTCTTCTAAGATCACCTTCTTCTGCTTCCGTAGGAATAGATACTCTTCCTTTGAATCTCAACATCCCCTTATCATCAATCATAAAATCAGTATGTTTCTCTATATTGTCTTGACTCTTTTGGAGTTCCACATCTCCCCCCTAATCTTCCCTTATGCATTTCAAGAGTATAGGTTGTACTTCCAAACTTGTTAACATAGATCTACTTTCCTTGATTAGAACCTCCAAAATCATTTTCTCCATTTCTTTAATCAACTCTTGCTTATCTATAATTAAGGCAACAATATTACCAAACCTTTTCCAACTCAAGGCATCTGTAACCATATTTTCCTTTCCTAGGTAATAGTGGATTGAAAGATCATAATCCTTTCATAAGTCCAACCATCACCTTTATCTTAAATTCAATTCTTTCTACATGAACATGTACTTAAGACTTTTATGATTTGTATGCACCATATACCTTTCATCGTATAAATAATACCTTTAGATCTTTAAAACAAATATTACTGTTGCAAATTCTATATCATAGGTTGGATAATTTCGTTTATGTGGTCGAAGCTATCTTGATGCATAAGCTATCACTTCATTGTTCTACATTAATACGTACCTTAATCCATTTCTCAAGGCATAACAATAGATTGTGTACTCCCCTGACCCATCATGATGTGAACTGTGACCAAGATCAAACAAGGTTGGTCGCTGGATGAGTCTAAGCTTATAGAATGCTTGAAAGGGTTAGTGGGGAAAGATACAAAAAGGGTAAGAAATGAAGAATGAAAACAGTAAGCAAACCTATGAACAGTCTTAGAGGATATGATGCACTAATGGAACTTTCAAGAACTCATGATGCAATTCGATATGATGCACGAATTGGTCTAATAAGGTTACTCACCACGTAAACTTACTTAAGGAAAATGATAAGAGTGATGCTGAGAGTAAACAAATAGTGTTTACGTAGGAAGAAAGTACTCAAGTGTATTAAAGGTAATTTGATCCTCTTACAACTACAAGTACAAGAGTATTTATACCCATAAACTAGGGCAACTCGCCTAAAGGGGAAAAGACAAAATGGACATTACCTAAAGAAGCAATGTTACATGATACAAAAGGGTAAAAATGAATATATAAGGAAAATAATTATTAGTGCTATAGATTCTGCACATAATACAGTACACATGGTGATGCTGCATTTGTAAGGTGTTAGGAGATGCGGACAAAAAGTACGGATGAATGGGTTTGTTCGAGTAGGGATGGTGATGGGAATCAAGCTTCGGGGCCCCTGACCGGACCCGCAGCCGAGCTCAAGGATAAAAGCTACTGGCATGACGAATCCTTATGTTCTAACTAACCCATGCCGAGGCCAAGTACCTCCTTATCGAGTCACCTTTAATGCCGTACCATATGACCGCCTATTGTTGTGTGGTATGCCGAGTTAACAATTACTCTCTGTTGCTGAGTCAACTAATTACTTAGCCTCTTCCTTGCCAAAAAGCTGGACTAACTAGGCTATCCCTGCTCGAACAAACCTATGCGTTCGTACCTTTTGTCTGCATCTCCTAACAACCTCGCCAATGCTGCATTGCCACGTATATAGTATCACATGTGGAATCTGTAGCACCAATGATTGTTTTCCTTATATATTTATTTTTGCCCCTTTATAACATGTACATTGCCCTCCTTAAGAAATGTCCATTTTTTCTTTTCCCTTTTAGGCAAGTTGCCCTAGTTTGTGGGTATAAAAACCTATGTACTTATAGTTGTAAGAGACCAGATAATCTTTAATACACTTTTGAATACCTTCTTCCCTTTGTAAACACTGTTGTTTACTCTCAACATCACTCTTATCCTTTCCCTTAAGCAAGGTTAGGTGGCGAGTAACCTCATTAGACCAATTCATGCATCACATCGAATTATACCATAAGTCCTCAAAAGTTCCATTGGTGCATCATATCCTCTAGAGCTATTCGTAGGTTTTGCTTACTGTTTTCTTCCTTTGCTTTCACCTTTTGTACCTTTCAATATTGACTCTTTTTGAGCTTTCTACAAGCTTAGACCCATTCTGCAACCAGCCTTATCTATTCTTAGCTACGGTTTACATCATCTTGTCATCAGAGTGGAGGTTTTGCGTGAACTATAGTTAACTCTTCTTGGATTTCTATTATACCCTATTTTTGCCTGTTTGAAATAGGGTTAGTTAACCCAAATATGAATGTTGGTACCAGTGATGATAGTGGAGTTGTCTACCATAGGCATCAGTTTCAAAGAACTTCTAGAAGCACTGACAAAAGATTCGATGAGGTAACTAACCTCCTAGTAAATATGACCCGAGCTGTTCATGCAATGTCTTGTCGACCCACTGAAGTAGTGTAAAACACTCTACAACCTACTCAACCTGTTAGAGGTCAGAACCCAACTTGACCATTTCGAGGTGGAGGAGTTGGTGGACGAGTAAAGTGAAGGATAGACCTAAGAAAGCTAAATGAAGAGGAAGAAGAGTATTTTCAAGAGGAACGTATACAAGTCCCCAGAGCATCCGATCACATAAAGCTTTAGATTCTGAGTTTCAATGGGTTTGGGAATGTCGATAAGTACCTGGATTGAGAAGAGAAAGTGGAGCGTACGTTTGATTATTACCAGTATGAAGATTATGAGAAAGTGAGGACTGCTGCTATTGAATTTTCTAGATATGCCGCCATGTGATGGACAAATCTTTAGGCTAAAAGAAGAAGAGAGGGGTATCAAGAGATTAATACTTAGCTCGAGATCAAGAGGGTGCTCAGAAACAGATTCATACTGGAAACATATCTCTAAGATACTTTTACATAACTTCAGGAGCTAAGACAAGTAAGCCGAATAGTTGAAGAATATGTTCAAGAATTCTAAATGCTTATGATAAGATGCGAGGTGGAGAAACCACCTACCCAAACAATTTTAAGGTTTGTCACTAGGTTAAGAGGAGACATCTGAGACATTGTAGAACTCCAACGATTTGATACAATGGGTGAAGCTGTTATGATTGCCCAATGGGGAGAGAGGCAAAGAAGAAGCTAAGTAGTGAAGGATAGGCAAGTAACCGAACACTGCCAAGTACCATGCTGAGAAGTAAGATAGATGTCAAAGTTGAGCAGAAAAGCCAGTCCGAAGATCTAGTGCTGACCCAAATGTATGAGAAAGGGCAAGGGTTTGGCAGGAAGACTAGCTAGATCAAATACTTCAAGTACTAAGGGTTTAAACATATGGTTACTCAGTGCCTAAATCGAAGGACAATGGTCATTAAGGGAGACACCCTGAAGTTAGACATAGAGAGTATGGATGAGGAACCCGAAGAAGAGGAGGTTCTTGACGAGAATGAGAATGCCAAGTAAGAGTTGATCAAAGAAGACATGTATGCTGAGGACTTAGGCCAACTACTTATGATTGTCCGATGCCCTATGAGTGCCGTGCCCTCACAAGAGGAGGAGTAGAGAGAGAACTTATTTCATATCACCTATAAGGTGAATGAATAGACGTGAGCCCTCATCATGGATAGTAGGAGCTGCACCAATGTGGCATTAGCCGACTTCGTCTCAAAATTGAAGGTACCGACTGTTGATCATTTGAAGCCATACAAGTTACAATGGTTAAGTGACAAAGGAGCATTACATGTCACTCGGTAAGTACTACTGCCAATCACTATCGGCAATTACTCTGACCAAATTCTCTGTAACATATTATCAATGTGTGCTTCCCATGTGTTGCTACGAAGATTGTAGCTTTTTAATAAGAGAGTCATCCATGACGGTTATAGGAATACCTACATGTTTGAGAAGGATGATCGGAAGATTATGTTGAATCCAATGCCACCGAGAGAGGTTCACAAGTTACAGACAAGACTTGCTCGCAAATTGAAGAAGGCTCTGGTGATAAGTAGAGCCAAGCTCGGAGAGGCCACTAATGCCAATGAGCCAACCCTCCTATTGGTCAAGTGACTATTGGAAATGAAGGAGCAGAATAATTTGCCCCATGAGGCGAAGGAACTGTTGGATGAATATGTTGACCTGTTCCCAAAATAGTTGCCAGTAAGGTTGCCCTTGACTTAAGGCGTAAAGTACTACATTGACTTAATACCCGGTATTACACTGCCGAATAAGCCAGCTTATCACATGAATCCTAAGCAAGCTTCTGAGCTTCAACGTCAAGTTAACGAGTTGCTAGAAAGAGGATACATGAGAGAGAGTCTTAGCATTTGCATTGTGCCTGCATTTCTGGTGCCAAAAAAGGATGGAACCTAGTGAATGTGTATTGATAGCCGAGTTGTAAAAAAAAATCACGATTAAATATAGTTATCTAATCCTGAGACTGGAAGACATGTTAGATGAACTAGGTAGAACCAAAATTTTCAACAAGATTAATCTTAAGTCCAGTTACCATCAAATTTGCATGAGACCAGGAGACAAGTAGAAGACTGTGTTCAAAACTAGACATGGGCTTTAGAGTGGATGGTCATGCCCTTCGGCTTGTCGAATGCCCCGAGCACCGTCATGAGGCTTATGAACCATGTGCTGAGATATCTCATTGGGAAGTATGTCGTAGCGTACTTCAACGACATCCTGATCTATAGTGTTGACATGCCGAGTCACTGTGAACATATTAGAGCAGTCTTAGATATTCTCCGTACCAAGAGATTATTTAGCAACCTAAAGAAATGTTGTTTTTGCTAGCATGAAGTGGTATTATTGGGCTATGTAGTCAGTGGAGAAGGCTTGCGAGTTGATGATGAGAAGATCCGAGCAATAGTTAAATAGTTGACCCTTGCTACTTATGCCGACATGAGAAGTTTCCATGGATTGGCTTCATTTTACCAAAGGTTCATCAAGAACTTCAGTACCCTCGTTGCACTACTTACAGGATTAACGAGAAAAAGCATTGACTTTCAATAAGAAGAAAGGGAGGAGAGGAGTTTCGCCAAGGTAAAGGAGAAATAGACCTTCGCCCCAGTATTAGTACTCTTCGACTTTGATAAAATTTTTTAGCTAAAGTGTGACGTATCAGGCATTAGAATAGGTATTGTCTTGATGCAAGAAGGGCAACTAATTGCCTTCCATAATGAGAAGCTTCGACAACCCCAATTAAATTACTCCATATTTGACAAAAAACTCTTGGTACTAATCTGAGCACTACAAGTGTAGCAACACTATATACTGTTAAGAGAATTTGTCATATATACTGATCACAAGTCACTGCGGTACCTCCGAAATCAGACCAATCTATCCAAGTGGTAGGCAAGGTGGGTTGAATTCCTTGGAGGATTCAATTTTCTACTCAATTACAAGCAAGGAAAGAGCAATGTAGTTGCAGATGCTTTATCGAGGAGGCATGCACTCTTATCAAAACTACAAACTAAACTATTTAGTTTTGTAAGTATTAAAGAATAGTACTTCAAGGATCCATACTTTGGACTAATAATTTTGAGACGCGTAAATGGGAGAATAGTGGACGGGTATTATGTACAAGATGGCTATCTATTCCGAGGAGGAAAACTATGCATGTCGACTTGTTCCTTACGGGAATTATTAATTAGGAAAGCCCATGGTGGAGGACTCTTCAGACATTTTAGAGAGAGAAGGACCTGTGAACTAGTGAATGGCCGATTCTTTTAGCTGAAAATGCGAAGAGATGTGCACCGAGTGGTCGAAAGCTGTGCTACATGCAAAAAGGGAAATTGCTAAGCTAAATAAGGGAAGGTAATGCCCTTACCTGTTCTGACAAGGCTGTAGACTGAACTAAGCATGGACTTTGTTCTCGAACTTCCAAGAACTACTTAAGGAAAAGATTTAGTGATGGTCGTTGTGGATCGGTTTAGTAAGATGGCACACTTTGTGCCTTGCGCCAAAATTAACGACACTTCAGCTATTGCTTCTCTTTTCTTACAGGAGATTGTACGGATACACATCATGCCAAAGAGTGTAGTATCCGATAGAGACCTAAAGTTCTTAAGTCATTTCTATAGAACCCTATGGCGTCAGTTGGGAACTAAATTACTCTTCAGTACCTCCTATCACCCCCAAACCGATGGCCAAACAGAGGTGGTTAATCATACTTTGGGTTCACTATTTCAAGTTACAGTTGACAAGAACTTGGTCAATTGGGACATCTTCTTGCCAATAGTCGAGTTTACTTACAACCGACCCGTACATGATACCACTAAGTAGACCCCCTTCAAAGTGGTCTATGGATTCAATCCTAAGTTGCCCCTCGACCATGCCCTTATACCCGCACCCGCGTAAGAAGATCTCAACGTCTTAGCCAGGGAAGAATCACTTTAGCACATCTATGATAAGGTCACTCAGTACATCGATCAGACTGCTAGCAGAATGTATAAAAAAGACCAAGGGTTGGTTGACAAAACAATTTCAGCTAGGAGACTTAGTATGGCTACACCCCAGCAAAGAATAGTTCTTGAACAAAAGGAGAAACAAATTATCTGCAAGAGCGGAAGGACCTTTCAAAATCCTTTAGAAAATCAACAACAACGCTTATAGGTTGGAACTGCTTAAGGACTATGGGATTTCTAACACCTTTAACATCACCAACCTCAGTCCATATCACCTTGATGAAGACTTGAGCGAACACCATTCAAGTTTAATCCTAAATCCAAAACAACCCGGAGGGAATGATGGGAATCAAGCTACAAGGCCCCTAACCTGTAGCCAGGCTCAAGAACTAAAGGTACCAGTACGATGAATACTTATGTTCCAACTAACCCTTGTCGAAGCTGAGTACCTCCTTACCAAGTCATCTCTAATGTTGTGTCATATGACCACCCATTGTTGCATTGTATGCCAAGTTAATGATTACTCTCTATTGTCGAGTTAACTAATTACTCAGCGTCTTCCTTGCCAAGAAGTCGAGAGAGAAAGCTGAACTGACTAGGCCATCCTTGCTTAGACAAACCCATGCATCCATACTTTTCTTTCACATCTCCTAACGACCTAGCCAATGCCCGCATTGCCACGTGTATAGTATCACACGTAAAATCTATAGCACTAATGATTTTTTTTCCTTGTATATTCATTTTTTCCCCTTTATAACATGTTCATTGCCCTCCTTAGGAACTGTCTTTTTTATCTTTTCCCTTTTGGGCAAGTTACCCTAGTTTGCGGGTATAAATACCTTTGTACTTGTAGTTGTAAGAGATTAGATAATCTTCAATACACTTTTGAGTACCTTCTTCCCTGCGTAAATGCTGTTGTTTACTCTCAGCATCATTCTTATCCTTTCACTTAAGCAAGGTTAGGTGGCAAGTAACCTCATTGAACCAATTCATGCGTCACATCGAATTATGCTGTGAGTCTTCGAAAGTTCCATTGGTATATCATATTCTCTAGAGCTATTCGTGGGTTTTGCTTACTATTTTTGTCCTTTGGTTTCACCCTTTCGTACCTTATCCCATTAGCTCTTTTTTAGCTTTCTGCAAGATCAAACCCATTCAGCGACCGACCTTGTCTGTTCATGGCTATGGTTCGCATTAGATGGTCTAGTCAATCTAGTCTTTCTCTTTCATCTTCTTAGCAAGGAAGAGGTCGAGTAATTGGTCGACTCGATAATAGAAAATAATCGTCAACTCAACATACCACACAATAATGGGTGGTCATACGATAAGACATTAGAGGTGACTTAGAAAGGAGGTACTCGGCGTTGGTAGGGGTTAGTTGGACTATAAGGTTTCATCGTGCCAACTCCTCTAGTCTTTGAGCTCGGCTGCAGGTCAAGGACCCCGTAGCTTGATTCCCATTATTCCCTTCAGGTCGTTTTAGATTTAGGATCAAATCCAAATGGTGTTCACTTAATGCTCCATTAAGATGATATGGACTAAGGTCGACAATGTTGAAGGTGTCAAAAACCCCATAGTCCTTAAGCAGTTCTAACCTATAGGCGTTATCGTTGATTTTCTAGAGGATTCTGAAAGGTCCTTTTATTCTTATAGATAATTTGTTTTTCCTTTTGATTAAGAACCGTTCCTTGTTGAGGTATAGCGATACTTATCACAAATTGAGGACGGTCTAGTTGGTAGATGTCATATACTATATGAAGAACCCCCAATTGATTGCCTTTCCAATCAAGAACTCTTTACACAATATACAAGGGTTTACAACATACTAGCTTCCCAAAAACATACAGATTCAAAGGATATCATTACATAACATATTTATATAACATTCAAACTATAACGTTTACAGTAAGCAATAATTTAGTACATCTAGGTCTATATTACTAACAAAACAAAAGTACATAAGTAAAGGTCTACATAATCAGTTCTCTCAACATACTGGATAGCTCTCTCTTACCCAAGTCCCTAAGCTAACCTATAGCATCCCCCAGTCAGCCTCAACGAATAAGCCATCTTATAGCAAAAGTCTAAGAGAGTGTAAGCCTAAGCTTAGTAAGCAAAACCTCAGCCATGCCATAAGCAAGTTATAAATACATTATATTCACACATATGAATGAATGATCAAATAGATTGCCAAACAATACGTATAGTTAACTAGTCCATATACATAACTTAGATTTAATGTCCTCTAAAGTCGGGGTTGGAGTATAAATGGTACTAGTCAGATTTGAGTATTATACTAGAACTTACTTTACGATGGAACTCTACGTTTCGTATTTAAATCAAACAAGTCCTTTATTTTCATAAAACCAAGTTCTAGTATAATGGTGAGTGGGATGGAGGCCTCTAAACTTGACCCTTAGTCAGGCAGTTGGCACCTCTAACACCTAGTATTCCCATGGGCTAAGGTAAGGTCATTTTGTATGAATGCACCGTACGGAACCAATAAATTTATATAAACAACCTTCAAATGGCCTCTCTCTACCTCTGTCTGATGTGATAGCCGGAATTATGTCTACACAATGCATGTTGATGCATTTACCAATTTCTTCTTATGAACCGAGTATAGTTAAGTCCAATTATGATGTAATGATCTAATAATACATATAATCATTATTTATACTATCATACAGCAAACAAAGTATTATTCATACTTAAGGTAAATTCACAACCAAACACATAATAACATACACAAGTATTTGCCAACCCTAGACAACAATTAATTAACAATATCATTTAAGTCTACTATCTGCAATCACATACAAGTATGGAATCATAGGGTAAATACTTACTCAGCCATGACGACTCACTCTAGTCGTAGTAATCAATAGGAAGATCCTCGCCCGTGTCGGGATCACATAATCATTATGATATAATAACGATAGCAAGCAATTGAATTAACTAATGATTCTAGATACCTATTTACCTAATTCTACCTAGATTACTATCAATTTTTATCCGATTAGACATTATTGCTAATCGTATGTAACTTTTTCATTTTATTTCTGATATTTATGAATTTATAGTCGTTCTTCATCGTTTTTGAACGTGCGTTCACATGGTGATGTTCATTTTAGACGTTAAAACCCGTGTTTTACGATATAGACTAAATTTATTGAAATTTTAACTATTGAAGCTTAATTATTCTTATCGGTTAGTTTTATGTTTTATATTAGTAGTTAATGATTTCATTAGCAGTTAATGATTATACTTAAATGATCTTATGGGTTATTATTTTAGAGGCTTATGTCATCGCTTATATCATGACTTATGTCATCATTTGCTTACATCATCCATTACATATATATTCTTATCCTTATATATTCATATACTTTATATATATGTTATATATATACTTATACTTCTAATATACTAATATGTATACTTGTGTACTTATACATATACTAAGACATATACCCATATGCTCATATGGTTACATACGTATTTTTATATATATTTTCATATGCCTAATGTTCCTTATTAAGAAAACTTCACAAATTTCATATTTTTGCACTTTAAAGGTATATTTAGCAAAGTATATATATGTATAGTTAGTATATACCTCGTTTTAGGTTATGTACATAATGGGTACTTATGTACAAAGGTCTTCATACATGTATTTATCAAGTGTACTCTTACATGCACATACTTAAGTATATGTACATGTGTTCTTCTTCCATTTACTAAAGATTCCTATACTTCTGAGCATAAAAAAAATGGAACTTTCACTCTCAACAACACATATGCACATATCATATAAGCTTTCTATACTAACCTAACTTATTCATCTAACTACTAAATAAGATGGAAAAATACATAGTAACATGCCTTTCTCTTGTTTGAAATATAAAAAGGAAAGATAGTAATATGTGTTATTGGTTTGTGTTGGTAAGTAGAGTTATAAAAGTGAAGTTTGGAAAGTTAAAGGTGATAAAGCAAAGGGAAACTCACGGTTTGGGAATTGGGGGGGGGGGGGAAAGAGTTTTTTTTTTTTTACTTGTTTTGTGTCTTAAAAAGATGAAGACAAGTGGGGTCAATGGTGGGAGAAAGTGGATGGCAAAGGAAGGGTAGAATTGGAAAAAAAAATGAGTAGAAAGTTAAAGAAAAGGAAGGAATTCTCTAGATGACAATGACATTTTGTTGACTTAGTCAACATTTCAAAATTACATGTAATCTAAGTGTACTTAATGAAGTAATTAGGGATAATTAGGAAGAAAATTAAGGAAATGGAAGGAAATATGGGGTTTAGTGAAATGATTAGTAAGGATAAGAAATGTCATGAACTAAGGATGGCCTAATCGTGGCAGATACCGTATACTGTATAAAGAACCCCTGATTGGTTACCCTTCCAATCAAGAACTCTTTGCACAATATACAAGGCTCTACATTCGCTAGTTTCCCAAGAACATACAGATTCACATGATATCATTACATTAACATATTTATATAAAATTTGAACTACAAAGCTTACATTATATAGTAATGGTGTACATTTAAGTCTACAATACTAATAAAACAAAAGTACTTGAGTAAAGGTCTACATTAACTGTTCTCTCTCAATTCACAGGATAGCTCGCTCTTGCCCAGGTCCTCAAGCTAACCTGTGGCATCCCTCGGCCAGCCTCTAAGAATAGGTTATTATGCAGCAAAAGTCTAAAGGGGTGTAAGCTTAAGCTTAGTGAGAAAAACCCTTAGCCACACCAGAAGCAAGTTATCGGTACATTATATTTACACATATGAATGAATGATCAAACAGAATGGCAAACAATACGTACATAACTAATTCATATACGTAACTTGGATTTAGCGCCCTCCGAAGTTAGGGTTAGAGTATACACGGCACCAATCAGATCCGGGTATTATACTAGAATTTTATTTACTACGGAACCCCACGCTCCATACTCAAACCAAATATTTCTTTTATTTTCATAAAAACCAAGTTCTAGTATAATCGTGAGTGGGCCCCTGCAGTCCACACTTACCCCTAAACGGAGGCCTCTAGACTCGACCCTTAGCTAGGCGATTGGCGCCTCCAACGCCTAGTATTCCCACAGGCCAGGGTAAGGTCATTTTGTATGAGTGCACCATATAGAACCAATAACTGAATAAGTACAACCCCCGAATGGCTTCTCTTTACCTCCGTGTGATGTGACGGTCGGAATTGTATCTATGCGATACATGTTAATGTATATTCCAATTTCTTTTTTATAAGCCAAGTATACTTAAGTTCAAATTATGCCATGACCATGCAATAGTACATACAATCATTTTCTATACTACCATGCAACAAACAAAGCATTCTCTATACTTAAGATAATTTCATATGTCAACACACAATATCATACACAAGCATTTCCCAAACCCCACACAATAGTCAATTAACAATAATATTTAAGTCCACTATCTACAGTCATAAATAAGCATGAAATCATAGGGTAAATACTCACTTGGCCTTGGCGACTCGCACTAATCGTAGTAATCGATCGAGAGGTCCTTGCTCACCTCGAGATCACCTGATAATTATAATATGATAACGCTAGTAAGTAACTGAATTAACTAATAATTCTAGTTACCTAGTTATACTTAAATTACCATCAACTGTTATCTAGTTAGACCTTATTCTTAATCATTTGTAACTTTTTCGTTTTATTTCTGATATTTATGAATTTATAGTCGTTTTTCATCGTTTTTGGACGTACGTTCACACGGTAATGTCTGTTTTGAACATTATGACCCGTATTTTACGATATGAACTAAATTTAGAAAAATTTTAACGATGAACACTTAAGTATTCTTATTATTTATATTTATATCCTAAATGGAAATGGGATCAAATATCTATGGATTCTGTGAGTAGTTTACCAAGAACAACAGTTGGGCATGATGCGATTTAGGTTGTTGTTGATCGACTTACCAAATCAGTGCATTTTCTACCAATCAACATAACCTTTTCTTTAGAAAAGCTAGCTCGAATCTACATAAGGGAGATCATGAGATTACATGGAGTACTAGCGGGAATTGTATTGGATAGAGATCCTCGATTTGTATCCAAGTTTTGGACAAGTCTACAAAAGGTTATGGGAACGAAGTTGCAGTTTAGTACAGCATACCATCTATAGACCGATGGACAAACAAAGAGAACCACACAAATACTGGAAGATATGTTGAAGGCCTACGTCATGGAATTTAAAGGAAATTGGGATTCTCATCTACCATTAATTGAGTTTGCCTATAATAACAGTTATCACTCAACCATTCAGATGCCTCTATATGAAGCTCTCTATGGCAGGAGATGTAGATCACCTTTATTTTAGGATGATGTGGAAAAAGCAATGTTGGGTCCAGAGCTAGTGCAGGAAACAGTTGAGAAAATTACTGTTATTAAGCAGAAAATGAAGGAAGTACACGATAGACAGAAAAGTTGGGCTGATTTGAAAAGAAGAGAGTTGGAGTTCCAAGTAGGAGATCATGTGTACCTCAAAGTGAGACCAATCAAGAGTATTCATTATATGAGTACAGGAGGCAAACTAAGTCCAAGATACATTGGACCATTTGAAATTCTAGAACAAGTTAGGAAGTTGGCTTATAGATTAGCTTTACCGCCTAATCTGTCTGGAATCCATAATGTCTTTCATGTGTCGGTTTTAAGAAAACAAATTCTTGATCCTGATCAAGTCATTGAATTAGAACCAGTACGGTTGAAAGAGAATTTGATTTACGAAGAACATCCAATTGAGATTACAGATAGTAAAGTGCAAAAGTTGAGGAATAAAGAGATTAGATATGTTAAAGTCATTTAGAGAAATCATGAGCAAGAATCTGCTACCTGGGAAGTGGAAGATGACGTGAAGTGTTGATATCCGCATTTATTTGATAAACTAGGTACGCATTTCAAGTTTTGAGGACCAAACTTATTTGGAGGGGGGAAGGATGTAAACCCCTAAAATTTTTTATCTAGTTTTTGAAATAGACTCAATTATGTTAGACAATTTAGGAGTTAACAGAGCTAATGAAAGAGAAAACCCCGAAAGAATTCATTAATCGCATAAGAAACTTTTCTATCCTAAATGCATCTAAATGCTAAAAATTCCATTCAAAAGTGATAGAAATCCTAAAATGATTACCTTAAAGACATATGTGCACTAATTCAACATAATAAACCCTAAAACCCTAATTGATAATATAATCCTCATATTTTGCCAAATCATTATAAAATGTTAGAGATGACTTTCAATCATGCATAGATGTTTTGAATCCTTAAGTAGTCCTTTAGAAACTAAGATAATAAATCATAGCCTATATTTATTTCTTAAGTATATGATTAAGATAGTCTTATATAGAGTTAGGGGTATAGTTAAAGATTAGGTTAAATGTAGTGAACCTTAATACTTTAATTAGTACTTTTTGAACTAGTTATCCAAAGTAATTTATCAAATGATGTATTTAGGCTACAAGGACATAAAGTAAGACCTCATCAACTAGGTTTACTAATCAATTCTCCAAATACCTCATTTCCTCTCATTTCCTTAATTTTTCCCTTAATTTCCCTTAATTACCACATTATGTGCACAAGATTGCATATGCTTAAGGAAAGTTGACCAAGTCAACACATGTTGACTAAAGTCAACAATTTGAAAAGTCAATAAAAGACACTAATGCATAAAGAAAATATCTACACTTCTAATGATGGCTTTTCTTTCCATTTCTCTTGATTTTTCTTTTCTCCTCTCCTTCTTTAATTGCCGTCCACTTATTCCTCTTCTAGACCCCACCATTTGTTTTCTTCCATAAGCAAAAGAAAGAAAAAGAAACAAAACAAAAAGGTCCCTCCATTGTCGTGAGCTTCCCTTCTCCATTTCACTTTCATCACTTCTCTTTGTCTCCTTAATTCCAACACAAACTAAGTTATGTACTTAAGTTACTTTATGTTGCTTTATATTATTCATTAGTTAGGTAATTAGGTAGATTAGATGAGTAGACATGTGTTATGTGTGATCTTGAAGAAGAGGGCATAAAGTTCCCATCTTTAAGTATAGTAATTTAGGAATCATGAAGAAGAAGAAAGGAAAACATGAATATGTGCTCATAAAGATGTGTACATAAGGGAATCCTAAGAGAATAGAAGTATGAGAATCTTTGTACATAGGTATTTACCATGTACATAACCTAAATTAAGACAAAACCTAACCATACATACCTATACTACACTAATTACACACTTAAAAACACAAAAGAATGATCTTAGGAGGATTTTCTTAAAAGAAAGATTAGGCATACGAAATTTTGTCCAAAAATACGTATATAACCGTATAGGTATATGAGTATGTATACAAGTATAAATACGGTATTAGTCTAAATATATGTATAAGGTATATGTACATAAGGGGAGAAGTGAAATGTATATAAGACATGTACACATGACATAAGCATCAGGTGAGGCTTATGTAATCAAATGATGAAGTAAGTAATGATGTAAGCACATGATGACATAAGCAAGTGATGATGTAAGCGATGACATAAACAAGTGATGATGTAAGCAATGACATAAGCATAGATTATAAAATAAGAAAATAAGAAGAGTGTATAATAATTAGGTACCTAAATTAGTAAACCCTAACACACTTGCTAAATTGGATTATACTTAATTAAGTACATGAATTAGTAATAGCAAAGTAAAATCCTCTAAGTATAAGGATTTAAGGGTTAATTAACTCATTAAGTATAAACAAAAGATACAAATATAAGTAATAACAGTACTTAAGTGTTCATAGTTAAAATTTCTCCAAATTTAGTTCATATCGTAAAACATGGGTCATAATGTCCAAAATGGACATTACCCTATGAACGTATGTCCGAAAACGATGAAAAACGATTATAAATTCATAAATATCAGAAATAAAACGAAAAAGTTAAAAATGATTAAGAATAAGGTCTAACTGGATAACAGTTGATGGTAATTTAAGTATAACTAGGTAACTAGAATTATTAGTTAATTCAGTTACTTACTAGCGTTATCATATCATAATGATTAAGTGATCCCAAGGTGAGTAGGGATCTCTCGATCGATTACTACGATTAGGGCGAGTCGCCATGGCTGAGTGAGTATTTACCCTATGATTCCATACTTGTTTGTGATTGTAGATTGTGGACTTAAATATTATTGTCAATTAACTATTGTGTGGGGTTTGGGAAACGCTTGTGTATGATATTGTGCGTTGACATATGAAATTATCTTAAGTACAAAGAATGCTTTATTTGTTGCATGGTAGTATAGAAAATGATTGTGCATACTATTGGATGGTCACAGCATAATTTGAACTTAAGTATACTCGGCTTATAAAAAAGAAATTAAAACATGCATTAACATGCATCGCATAGATACAATTCTGACCGTCACATCACACGGAGGTAAAGAGAGGCCATTCGGGGATTGTTCTTAATCAGTCATTGGTTCTATATGGTGCACTTATACAAAATGATCTTACCTTGGCCCGCGGGAACACTAGGCGTTGGAGGCGCCAATCGTCTAGCTAAGGGTCGAGTCTAGAGGCCTCCGTTTAGGGTTAAGTGTGGATTGCAGGGGCCCACTCACGATTATACTAGAACTTGGTTTTTATGAAAATAAAAGAAATATTTGGTTTGAGTACGGAGCATGGGGTTCCATAGTAAAAAAGTTCTAGTATAATACCTGGATCTGATTGGTGCTGTGTATACTCTAACCCTGACTTCGGAAGGCGTTAAATCCGAGTTACGTATATGAACTAGTTAAGCATACGTATTGTTTTCCATTCTATTTGATCATTCATTCATATGCGTGAATATAATGTATTGATAACTTGCTTGTGGTGTGGCTGAGGGTTTTGCTTACTAAGCTTAGGCTTACACCCCTTTAGACTTTTGCGGCAGGATAACCTATTCATAGAGGTTAACCGAGGAATGCCACAAGTTAGCTTAAGGACCTGGGCAAGAGCGAGCTGTCCTGTGAATTGAAAGAGAACAGTAATGTAGACCTTTACTCAAGTACTTTTGTTTTATTAGTATTGTAGACTTAGATGTACACCATTGCTATATAATGTAAGCTTTATGGTTCAAATTTTATATAAATATGTTAATGCGATGATATCATGTGAATCTGTGTGTTCTTGGGAAACTAATGGTTGTAGAGCCTTATATATTATGTAAATAGTTCTTGATTGGAAGGGTAACCAATCAGGGGTTCTTTGTACAGTATACGGCGTCTGCCACGACTAGGCCGTCCTCAATTCATGACAGATTTAGTGGTATCAGAGCATGAAAACAAATAGGGTAATTAAAATACTGACTTTAGATATTTAGATAACCTACCTAGTGAGTTTGAGTAGGGGTAGAACCGGGCTAAGTATTTAAGCTTTTATGCTTAAATTATACGAATTATCGTAACTCTATTTTAACATCTAATATAATCCTTTTTGATTTAGGAATCAACATTACAGCTGATGACTAGATAGGTTGTCATTAGGCAGCAATGGGATGAGTCACTGTTTAGTTATCGGCGATGCTTGCAGATCCTCTGTGAGGATTCGGCTTTGGTGGGTAGACCCTGTACGTTATCGGAGGTGTTCGTCACTTAGGGTCATGGGCTGAATAGCTATTGGCAAGAAGGAAGAAATTTTCGGAGCGTACAAATTCCTGGTGACATACCAGAGAACGAGGAGATGATGTACCTACTGAAGTCTGAAGAAAACCCTGCTTATCCTCCTAGATTGGTTTTCCTGGTTTATGGAGAGCCTAGACCCGTGCCCCCCTTCATTTGCTCTCTGGGAAGATGTTGGTTACGGAGTTACCTTAGCCATTGATAAGCAAGTTGATCACCCGAGGATTTATACTCCGAGGCATGTTGGTACAATGGCAGAGTTTGGAATGAATGAAGTTGGGAATTTTAATCCACCACTATTGGAGAATGAGCCTGAACCAAAGATTAGATCGGATGAATTAGTCTTGTATCCTAAGCCTCAAAAATTTCACCCTGCTTTAGATCCTACTCCTGAGTTTAAGTACTATCAGGTGGATCCAAGGCTTCTACCTAAAGTTATTGTTGGAGGAGATCTTGATGAGATATTGATGATTCAGCCAGATCCCTTAGATTTCTGGTTACTACGAGAATGGGCTCGACACGCTCTTAGTGAGGAATCGGGAGTGAATTCTAGCATTGTTTCTGTCTTTAAAGTTCCTGAATATGTACCTTGAGGTGACCCTAGTGCTGGACTATCATCTTACCCAGGATAAATAGAGTAGATGACTTGATAGTTCAAGTATGTAGTGGCTATGCAACTTTAGAACGATCATACATATCACTCTTGTTGTAAATATTAGGATTGTGTGTGATCATTTTGTACTCTGAGTGTTACTTGTAGTGAGGATGATATGTATAAAAACTAGAAGTAGTAGATAGTTAGGTTTGACTAAGGTTATGTTATATGTAAAACTTGTCCTTTGGGCATAAAGTTATATGGATGTAAACTCCTTTTGTTTATAAGAAATGAAAGTTGTAGTTTATGTACCATATGTGGTAAAATAATTATGTTTCCTTTCATTTTCATAATGAATGTTGAACTTAATTATTTGTGACTAAGTGTTTCTTACTGAAAGTTGGAACTAATTTTCAGTCAGAGCAGGCGTAGATGAGGACCCCCAGTTGGAGCTCTACCTGGTTTAGAGGAAGAACCTCATATGCAGCGAGACCGTACAGATGAGATATTAGCTGCAATACAGGCACAAAATGAGTTGTTGAGGACATTATTGGAAAGAGAATGTACTTCACCTGTACCTGCACCACTAGTAGCTACTGATAGAGAAGTACCCTTGCTTCCTCCACCTCTAATAGGTCAGTTAGGAATCGTACCACCAGTATAACCTGATTTGAGATAGCAGCGTAGTATGTTGCCAAAGATTATTCGCTGCAACAAGTATTTTGAAGGTTATGTTAGTCAACCAGATGAAGCTAAAGATTGGTTGAACCAGATAGAGCGGTCATTTGAAGCTTTTGAAGTACCACTACACCTTCGGCTCACTTACGAGACTTATATGCTTAAGATGCGAGCACGGACATGGTAGGAATCAAGACAAAGGAGTTTAAGAGATTCGATCACTTGGGAAGATTTCAAACGCGAATTTCTGGCTTGTTACTTTCCTGGAAGTCTGAGGATAAGATATAGTGAACACTTGTTAGACATAATGAAAGGAACAAAAACTATAGAGTAATATGAATCTGAATTCAATAGACTATTGTAGTTTACACCGCCAAAATATCAAACTAGTGACCGACTAAAGATGCAGGTATTTTCTCGAAGATTAGATCCTGCGATGAAGAGGAGGATGATAGAATTTGAACCAAGAAGCTTTATAGATATGGTTAAAAAGGCAAGAGTATTGGATACAGCAAAAACATAAAGTGAGGAAGCGAACCAAAGAAAGGTTAATGTGTTTGGGAAGCGGCTTTTTGAAGGATCTGGAAGTAGTAGCAGTAGCAAATTCAAAAGGATTATAAAACCCTAAGTTTCAATTCAAAGGAAAGCAGTTGACGGAGTTGTTAAATGCTGGAAATGAAAAGGAAATTGTCCCAGAGAATGTCCACAACTTTAAGGAAAATGTTTCTTTTGTGGTGATAGTTTGTATCGGGTGACAGACTATCCAAAGAAAAATATTGTTACATATTATATTTGTGACAAAGTGGGACATTTCTCTACTGCATGTCCACAGCGTACTACTGTCACTACTCAAGTAGCTAAACAACTACCACCAGTTGTTGGACGTCAGGGTATAGGGAAAACATTTGGAGGACCAACTTTGGGAAATACTCGTTCAGCTTCAGCTAATACTGCTCGGGTATATAATTTGGAGGGTGAGTGGATCTATGAAGACATCCCTAAAGAAGAACTGGAAGATTATGGTGAATCAGAAGAGATAGTAAGAACTGAGCTTATTGCAGGTATGCATTTTTTTAGTATTTCCTTATGAATTATTGGGATGTAAGTATTTAAAGTACAGTTATAGTAGGATGATAATAAGTATGTAGAATTAAGAACAGAGTAAGAAATAAGGATTATGATAATAAAAGTATAAGGAGAAAACTTTTTATCATGATTCACAACATGTTAAGATAGATGGACATTCTGTTTATACTTTGTTCGATACAGGAGCTACGCATTCCTTTATATCACCTGAAGTGGTAAAAAGGGTAGGCTTAACTACCAATGCTACTAAATCCAGCTTTAGTGTGAGAAGTCCTACAAGAAATGTTACGATTGCAAAAGCGATGGTGAAAGGATGTTCATTTTAGATTCAGGATGTTAATAGTAAGACTGATATGATTGTCTTGGATATGGGTCAATATGATGCAATATTGGTGATGCATTGGTTGACTCAAGTCAAAGCTAATGTTGATTGTCAAGAAAAGAAAATAGTGTTTGAAGTTTCTGATGGAGTACAAGTAGAATTTAAAGGAGATTCAGTTGTAGCAAATGTGTAGGAGCTAAGTGTTATGGAGATAATTATTGATGATAGTTAGGTAAATGCAATAGAAGTTAATCAAAGGAAGCCAACATTAGAGGAAATAAAAGTGGTGAATGAATTTTCTGTTGTATTTCCTGAAGAGTTACCTAGATTGCCATCGAAGAGAGAAATTGATTTTATTGTTGATGTAGTGCCAGGAATTGAGCCTATTTCAAAGCCTCCTTATAGAATGGAACCAATTGAACTAAAGGAGTTGAAGAAGTAGTTGGAAGAATTGTTAGATCAAGAGTTCATAAGACCAAGTGTTTCCCCATGGGGTGCGCCAGTGTTATTTGCTAAGAAAAAGGATGGATCATTGCGGCTTTGTATTGATTATTGGGAGCTGAATAAAGTGACCATTAAGAATAAATATCCACTTCCACGGATTGATGATTTGTTTGATTAGCTGCATAGTGCAAGTGTATTCTCTAGAAATGATTTGAGATCAAGATATCATTAATTGAGGATTAAATCTAAAGATGTACCGAAGACAGCGTTTCGAACATGATATGGTCATTATGAGTTCCTTGTCATGCCCTTCGATTTGACAAATGCACCTGCTACTTTTATGGATTTAATAAACCGTGTATTTAAGTCACTATTGGATAAATGTGTAATTGTATTCATTGATGATATTTTGGTTTATTCTGCAACTCCTGAGCAGCATGAGAAGCATCTAAGGACAGTATTACAAACTTTGCGAGAGCATAAGTTGTATGCAAAGTTATTTTAAGTGTGACTTCTAGCTAAAGGAGATGTCTTTCCTTGGCATATGATTGCAGGAGAAGGTATTTTTGTAGATCCAGAAAAGATTAAAGCCATTGTGGAATGGAAAAGACCAGAAACGATAACTAAAATCTGAAGTTTTTTGGGATTGGTAAGATATTACAGAAAGTTTGTTAAAGACTTTCCAAAAATCTGAAGACCTGTTACTCAACTGACTCAAAAGAATGTGAAGTATGAATGGATAGAAAGGCAAGAGAAGAGTTTTCAAGAACTGAAAAAGAGGTTAGTATCTGCTCCTATTCTTGTGTTTTCTAATAGTGATGAATCTTTCACTATATACAGTGATGCTTCTAAGAGTGGTTTGGGGTGTGTGATGATGTAAAATGGGAAAGTGATTGCTTACGCTTCTAGGCAATTGAGACCACATGAGCAAAATTACCAAGCACATGATTTGGAACTTGTAGCAATGGTATTTGCATTGAAGATTTGGCGACATTATTTGTATGGACAGAGATGTGAGATTTATACTAATCACAAAAGCCTTAAATATTTATTTACACAAAAAGAGTTGAATATGAGACAAATAAGATGGCTTGAGTTGATCAAGGATTATGATTTGGGAATTAATTATTGTCCAGGTAGGGTAAATGCAGTAACTGATGCGCTAAGCAGGAAGAATCATGAAGAAGTTGCATCTCTTCTTACTAATCAACAGGAATTGATCAAAGAGTTTGAAAAATTGAATTTAGAATTCACTTGGCATGAAGTTGATGTAGAATTGTCGAACATAGTGATTGAGCCAACTCTGATAGAAAGAATTCAAAGAATGCAGTAGGATGATCTTGCTTTGAATAAGATCAAAGAAGAAATAGCAGTTGGAAAGTATACTGATTTCGGAATGGATGAACATAGAGCATTAAGGATGAATGATAGATTATGTGTACCTGATAATTTAGAGCTTCGAAAGGAGATCCTAAATGAAGCTCATTCGTCTAGTTATTCTATTCATCCAGGGGGAACAAAAATGTATCAAGATTTGAAAAAGAACTTTTGGTGGAATCGAATGAAACAAGATGTTGCAGATTATGTGATAAAATGTGAGACTTGTCAAAGAATAAAAGTAGAACACCAAAGACCGAGTGGATTGTTGCAACCCTTAATGAGTTAATTAACCCTTAAATCCTTATACTTAGAGGATTTACTTTGCTATTACTAATTCATGTACTTAATTAACTATAATCCAATTTAGCAAGTGTGTTAGGGTTTACTAATTTAGGTACCTAATTATTATACACTCTTCTTATTTTCTTATTTTATAATCTATGCTTATGTCATCGCTTACATTATCACTTGCTTATGTCATTATGTGCTTACATCATTACTTACTTCATCATTTGATTACATAAGCCTCACCTGATGCTTATGTCATGTGTACATGTCTTATATACATTTCACTTCTCCCCTTATGTACATATACCTTATACATATATTTAGACTTATACCGTATTTATACTTGTATACATACTCATATACCTATACGGTTATATACGTATTTTTGGACAAAATTTAGTATGCCTAATCTTTCTTTTAAGAAAATCCTCCTAAGATCATTCTTTTGTGTTTTTAAGTGTGTAATTAGTGTAGTATAGGTATGTATGGTTAGGTTTTGTCTTAATTTAGGTTATGTACATGGTAAATACCTATGTACAAAGATTATCATACTTCTATTCTTTTAGGATTCCCTTATGTACACATCTTTATGAGCACATATTCATGTTTTCCTTTCTTCTTCTTCATGATTCCTAAATTCCTATACTTAAAGATGGGAACTTTATGCCCTCTTTTTCAAGATCACACATAACACATGTCTACTCATCTAATCTACCTAATTACCTAACTAATGAATAATATAAAGCAACATAAAGTAACTTAAGTACATAACTTAGTTTGTGTTGGAATTAAGGAGACAAAAAGAAGTGATGAAAGTGAAATGGAGAAGGGAAGCTCACGACAATGGAGGGACCTTTTTGTTTTTGCTTATGGAAGAAAACAAATGGTGGGGTTTAGAAGAGGAATAAGTGGACGGCAATTAAAGAAGGAGAGGAGAAAAGAAAAATCAAGAGAAAAGGAAAGAAAAGTCATCATTAGAAGTGTAGATATTTTCTTTATGCATTAGTGTCTTTTATTGACTTTTCAAATTGTTGACTTTAGTCAACATGTGTTGACTTGGTCAACCCTTTGACCTTGGTCAATATGTGTTGACTTGGTCAACTTTTCTTAAGCATATGCAATCTTGTGCACATAATGTGGTAATTAAGGGAAATTAAGGGAAAAATTAAGGAAATGAGAGGAATGAGGTATTTGGAGAATTGATTAGTAAACCTAGTTGATGAGGTCTTACTTTATGTCCTTATAGCCTAAATACATCATTTGATAAATTACTTTGGATAACTAGTTCAAAAAGTACTAATTAAAGTATTAAGGTTCACTACATTTAACCTAATCTTCAACTATACCCCTAACTCTATATAAGACTATCTTAATCATATACTTAAGAAATAAATATAGGCTATGATTCATTATCTTAGTTTCTAAAGGACTACTTGAGGATTCAAAACATCTATGCATGATTGAAAGTCATCTCTAACCTTTTATAATGATTTGGCAAAATATGAGGGTTATATTATCAATTAGGGTTTTAGGGTTTATTATGTTGAATTAGTGCACATATGTATTTAAGGTAATCATTTTAGGATTTCTATCACTTTTGAATGGAATTTTTAGCATTTAGATGCATTTAGGATAGAAAAGTTTCTTATGCGATTAATGAATTCTTTCGGGGTTTTCTCTTTCATTAGCCCTATCTACTTCTAAATTGTCTAACATAATTGAGTCTATTTCAAAAACTAGATCGAAAATTTTAGGGGTTTACAGGTAATGAGGTCTTCCTCTAAGTGTTTATATCCTATATACATCATTTAGTAGGCCACTTAATGTAATTATTATGAAAAATGCCATTTAGGGTAGTAATACTTATTATATGTAACATAAGCATCAACTAAACTCTTAACTCTATATAATACTAACCTCGTTACGTACTTAGAAGATAAATGTGTTATATGATGCAATATCTTAGTTTCGAAAGGATTACTTCAGTATTGTATGTATTTATGAATAATTGAAAGTTATTTTTAATCTTTTACTAATGATTTAGTATAATACTAAGGTTATATTATTAATTAGGGTTTTAGGATAAATTATGGTGAATTAGTGCTTTTATATCCTTGAAGTTATAATTTTAGGATTTTTATCACTTTCAGATGAAATCTTTAGTGTTTACATATGTTTAGGGTAGAAAAATTTTATACGTGATTGATTAGTTATTTTAGGGTTTTCACTTTCACTAACCTTTTCAATTCTTAGGAATATATAATACACTTGAGTCTACTTTAGATGTTAGGTTGAAAAATTCAAGAGTTTACAATACCAAGTCTCCTAGTTGAAATTGTTTGGCCGACCAACCCTAGGTCTTTTCAAGCATTCTTCTTGCAACTTGGTCAATGTGCTGGGTGACTTTGTCATATATGTGCTAAAAGGAATGTGCCCTAGCCAAGGTGTTGGGGTCTTCTTGTACGGGTGTAGGTATAAGGGCATAGTCAAGGTGCAACTCGAGATTAAATCCATAGACCACTTCGAAGGGGGTTTGTTTAGTGGTATCATTTATTGATCAGTTGTAAGCAAACTCAACCACTAGCAGGCAAATGTTCCAATCAACCAAGTTCTTGCCAATTGCAACTCAAAGTAGTGAACCTAAAGTAAGATTAACTACCTTTGTTTGGACGTCAGTTTGAGGGTGACAAGAGGTATTGAAGGGTAATTTGGTTCTCAACTGACGCTACAGGGTTCTCCAGAAATGGTTTAAGAACTTTAGGTCTCTATTGAAGACTATACTTCTCGACACGCCATGTATCCGCATAATCTCTTATAAGAAAAGAGAAGCAATAGCCGAAGCATTGTTAGTTTTGGTACATGGCACGAAGTGTGCCATCTTACTGAACCGATCCACAACGACCATTATATAATCTTTTCCATAGGTAGTTCTCAACAGTCCAAAAACAAAGTCCATGCTTAGTTCAGTCCACGGCCTTATTAGAACAAGTAGGGGCATCGCCTTCCCTTGTTCAACTCGACACTTAGCCTTTTTGTACATAGCACAACTTTTGACCACTCGATGCACATCTCTTTGCATTCTCAGACAAAAGAATCAACTGTTCACTAGTTCATAGGTCCTTCTCTCTCCAAAGTGTTCGAAGAGTCCTCCGCTATGGGCTTCCCTAATTAATTATACCTGTAGGGAACAAGTCGTCATGGACAGTTTTCCTCCTTGGAATAGATAGACATCCTATACATAATACTCGGCCACTGTTCTCCTACCCATGCATCTCGAATTTATTGGTCCTAAGTGTGGATCCTCAGAGTACCGTTCTTTGATATTCGTAAAACCAAAAAGTTTGGTCTGTAGTTCTAACAAGAGCATATGCTTCCTTGAAAGAACATCTACAACTACGTTGCTCTTTACTTGCTTGTATTTGATCACAAAATTGAATCCTTCAAGGAATTTAACCCATCTCACCTGCTACTTAGACAACTTAGTTTAACTTCTAAGGTATCGCAGTGACTTGTAGTCAGTATATATGATAAATTCTCTCGGCAGTAGATAGTGCTGCTATACTTGCAATGTACGGATTAGTGCGAAGAACTCCTTGTCATATGCGGAGTAATTTAGTTAGGGTCCTCGGAGCTTCTCACTATGGAAGGCAATTGATTGGCCTTCTTGAATTAGGACAATGCTTACTCCTATGCCTGACGCATCGCACTTTAGCTCAAAAATTTTGTCGAAGTTTGGTAATACTAATACCAGGATAGAGGTCAATCTCTTCTTAATCTTAGCAAAACTCCTCTCCTCCCTTTCTCTCCATCGGAAGTTGGTGTTTTTCTTTGTTAACTCAGTAAGTGGCACGACAAGTGATAGGAATCAAGCTTTGGGACCCCTAACTTGTAGCCAAACCCAAGGATTAGAGGGGCTAGTACATCAAATTCTTATGTTTCAACTAACCCCTGCCGAGGCTGAGTACTTCCTTGCTAAATCACCTTTAATGCCATGTCGTATGATAGCCTATTATTCTGTAGTTTGTCGAGTAGATGAGTACTCTCCAGTACTAAGTCGTACAATCACTCAACATCATCTTTGCCAAGAAGTTGAGAGAGAGAATCCGGATTGATTAAGCTATCCTTACTTAGACAAGCCCATCTGTCTGTACTTTTTGTCCACATCTCCGAACGACCTCGCCAATGTCAATCACCACGTGTATAGTGTCACAAGTAGAATCTGAAGCACTAATAATTGTTTTCCTTATATATTCATTTTTGCCCCTTTATAACATGTACATTGCCCCCTTTAGGAAATATCCTTTCTATTTTTTCCCTTTTGGGCAAGTTGCCCTAGTTTACAGGTATAAATACCCTTGTACTTGTAGTTGTAATAGAGCAAACAATCTTCAATACACTTTTGAGTACCTTCTTCCTTGTGTAAACACTGTTGTTTACTCTTTGCATCACTTTTATCCTTTTCCTTAAGCAAGGTTAGGTGCCGGGTAATCTCATTGGACCAATTTGTACGTCACATTGAATTGTGCCGTAAGTCCTTAAAAGTTCCATTGGTGCATCATATCCTTTGGAGCTATTTGTGGGTTTTGCTTACTATTTTCATCCTTGGCTTTCACCCTTTCATACCTTTCCCCATTAATACTTTTCGAGCTTTCTGTAAGCTTGGACCCATTTAGCAACCAGCCTTGTCTATTCTTAGCTACGGTTTGCAACATCTTAGTATCAAAGTAAAGGTTTTGTATGAACTATAGTTAACTCTTCTTAGATTTCTGTTATGCTCTATTTTACCTGTATGAAATAGAGTCAGTTATTGAGTCATTTGACAGCGATGTTATTAGTTGTTCACTTTCTGAAGTGTTTATTTAAATTCTGAATTTGTGAAGAAAAATAATATACACAAATATGAATGTTGATATCAATGATGATGGTGAAGTTGTCCACCATAGGCATTAGTCTTAAGGAACTCCTAAAAGCACTGACGAGAGACTCGATAAGGTAGCTAACCTCCTAGTAGATCTGACCTGAGCTATTCATGTATTGTTTTGCTGAACTACTAAGGTCGCACAAAACACTCCACAAGTTACTTGACCTGTTAGAGGTCAGAACCCAGCTCGACCATTTCAAAGTGGAGGAGTTGACGGATGAGTAAGGCGAAGGATAGACCGAAGAGAGATTAATGAGGTAGAAGAAGAGTATTTTGAAGAGAAGTGTGTACGAGTCCCTAGAGCATCTAACCAGGTGAAGCTTCAGATTCCAAGTTTCAATGGATCTGGGAATGTTGACGAGTATTTAGATTAGGAAGAGAAGGTATAGCATGTGTTTGATTATTACCAGTATGAGGATTACGAGAAAGTTAGGACTACTCCTGTTGAATTTTTTAGATATGTCGCTATGTAGTGGAAGAATTTTCAGGCCATGAAAAGAAGAAAGGGGCATTAAGAGATCAATACTTGGCGTGAGATGAAGAGGGTGCTCAGAAACAGATTCGTATTGGAAACATATCTCCAAGATACTTCCACATAGCTTCAAGAGTTGAGACAAGTAGTCTAAACTGTTGATGAATATGTTTAAGAATTCCAAATGCTTATGATAAGATGCGAAGTGGAGGAACCAGCTACCTGAACAGTTTCAAGGTTTGTCACTAAGTTGAGAGGAGGCATCTGAGACATTGTAGAATTCCAACAATTTGACATAATAGATGAAACTATTAGGATTACCCAGTGGGTAGAGAGGCAAAGAAGAAGCCGAGTAGCAACCAGAGTGCCGACTAGCCGACCTAGATAGGCAAGCCATAGGATACTATTGAGTACCAAGCCAAGAAGTAAGATAGATGTCAAAGCCGAGTAGAAAAGCCGACCCGAAGATATAGTGCTAACCCAAACGTATAAGAAAGGGTAAGGGTCTGATAGGAAGACTAGCTAGATCAAATACTTCAAGTGCCAAAGGTTTGGACATATGATTGCTCAATGCCTAAACCAAAAGACAATGGTCATTAAGGGAGACACCCCAAAGTTAGACGTAGAGAGTACGGATAAGGAACTCGAGGAAGAGGAGGTTCCTACTGAGAAAGAGTTGATAGAAGAAAATGTATATGCTGAGGACTTAGACTAGCTACTCATGATTGTTCGATGCACTATGAGTGTGGAGCCCTCATGAGAGGTAGAGTAGAGAGAGAACTTATTTCATATCACCTGCAAGGTAAATGAATAGATGTGTACCCTCATGGTGGACAGTGGGAGCTACACCAATGTAACATCAACAGACCTCATCTCAAAACTAAGGTTGCCCACTGTTGAACATCCGAAGCCGTACAAGTTGCAATGGTTAAGTGATAAGGGAGCATTACATGTCACTTGGTAAGTACTACTGCCTCTCACTATTGGTAATTACTCAGACCAGATTCTCTATGACATACTACCTATGTACGCTTCCCACGTATTGTTAGGAAGATCGTGACTGTTTGATAGGAGAGTCATTTACGATGGTTATAGGAATACCTAAATGTTTGAGAAGGATGATCGGAAGATCACGTTGAATCCAATGCCACCGAAAGAGGTTCATAAGTTACAAAAGAAACTTGCTCACAGATTAAAGAATAGAGCCAAGCTCCGAGAGGCCATTAATGCCAATGAATCGACTTTCCTTTTAGTCAAGTGACTACTAGAAATGAATAGGTAGGATGATTACCCTAGGTGGTGAAGGAACTATTAGATGAATATACCGACCTGTTCCCACAATAGTTACCTGAAAGGTTACCCCCAACTCGAGGCATAGAATACTGCATTAACTTAATACTCGACGTTGTACTGCCAAATAAGCCAGCTTATCGCATGAATCCTGAGCAAGCTTCTGAGGTTCAACGTTAAGTCAATGAGTTATTAGAAAGAGGATATGTGAGAGAAAGTCTTAGCCCTTGTGCTATACTTGCACTTCTAGTACCGAAGAAGGATGGAACCTGATGGATGTATGTTGACAGCCGAGCCATGAACAAAATCACGATTAAATACAAGTATCCGATCCCAAGGCCAGAATATACGCTAGATGAATTGAGTGGAGCCAAAATTTTCAACAAGATTGATCTCAAGTCTGGTTACTATCAAATCTACATGAGGCCAAGAGACAAGTAGAGGACTGCGTTCCAAACTCGATATGGACTTTACCAGTGGATGATCATGCCCTTCACCTTGTTGAATGCTCTGAGCACCTTCATAAGGCTTATGAATCATGTGTTAAGATATCTCATCAGGAACTATGTCATAGTATACTTCAACGACATCCTTATTTATAGTGACGACATGTCGAGTGACTATAAACACATTAGAGCAGTTTTAGATATTCTCCGTGTCAAGAGATTATTTGGCAACCTAAAGAGATGTTGTTTTTGCTAGCATGAAGTGGTATTATTGGGCTATGTAGTCAGTAGAGAAGGCTTACAATTCGAGGATGAGAAAATCAAAGCAATTGTTGAATGGTTGACCTATGCTACTTATGCTAACGTAAGAAGTTTCTATGGATTGGCTTCATTTTACCAAAGGTTCTTCAGGAACTTTAGTACCCTCGTTGCACTACTTACTGAATCAATGGGGAAAAACACCGACTTTCAATAGGGAGAAAGGGAGGAGAGGAGTTTCGCTGAGGTAAAGAAGAAGTTGACGTCTGCCCTGGTGTTATTGCTCACTAACTTTGACAAAATTCTTTAGCTAGAATACAACGTGTTAGGCATTGGAATAAGTGTTGTCTTGATGTAGGAAGGATAACCAATTGCCTTCTACAATTAGAAGCTCTGAGGACCTTAGTTAAATTACTCCATATATGACAAAGAACTTTTGGCACTAATCCGAGTACTACAAGTATGGCAACACTATCTATTGCCAAGAGAATTTGTCATATATACTAATCACGAGTCATTGCAGTACCTTCGAAGTTAGACCAAACTATCTAAGTGGCAGGTGAGATGGGTTAAATTCCTTGAGGAATTCAATTTTGTGATCAAATACAAGCAACGAAAGAGCAACATAGTTGCAAATGCTCTTTCGAGGAGGCATGCACTCTTATCAGAATTGCAAACTAGACTATTTGGTTTTGCAAATATCAAATAACAGTACTCTGAGGATCTACACTTTGGACCAATAATTTTGCGATGTGAGGATGGGAGGATAGTGGATAAGTATTATGTGGAGGATAGCTATCTGTTCCAAGGGAGGAAACTGTACGTATCGACTTGTTCCCTATGACAATTATTAATCAAAGAAGTCTACAGTGGTAGACTCTCTAGACACTTTGGAGAATGGAGAATTCGTGAACTATTAAATGGTTGATTCTTTTGCCCAAAAATGTGAAGGGATGTGCACCGAGTGGTTAAAGGCTGTGTTATGTACAAAAAGGCTAAGTACCAAGCCGAACAAGGGAAAGCAATGCCCCTACATGTTTTGAAGAGACCGTAAACTAAGCTAAGTATAGACTTTGTTCTCGGACTGCTGAAAACTGCCCAAGGAAAAGATTCTATAATGGTCATCGTGGATCAATTCAATAAGATGGCACACTTCGTGCCCTGCACCAAAACTAATTACGCTTCGACTATTGCTTCTCTTTTCTTAGAGGAGATTATGTGAATACACGGTGTACTGAGAAGTGTAGTCTCCGATAGAGACCTAAAGTTCTTGAGCCATTTATAGAGAACCCTGTGGTGTTAGTTGGGAACTAAATTGCTCTTTAGTATCTCATGTCACCCCTAAAACGATGGTCAAACAGAGGTAGTTAATCATACTTTAGGTTCACTACTCCAAGCTGCAATAGGCGAGAACATGGTTGATTGGGACGTCTACCTACCATTGGTCGAATTTTCCTATAACCAAACCTTACATGACACTACCAAGTAGACTCCCTTTGAGGTGGTCTATGGATTCAATCCTGAGTTGCCCCTCGACCACTCCCTTATACTAATACCTGCGCAAGAGGACCCTAATGCCTCAGTTAAAGCACAATCTCTCCATCACATCTATGACAAGGTCACTCGGCACATCGACCAGGCTACCAGGAGAATGCATGAAAAGACCAAAGGTCGGTTGGCCAAACAATTTTAGCTGGGAGACTTAGTATAGCTACACCTCAGCATAGAGCAATTCCCAAACAAAAGGAAGAACAAGCTATCTGCATGGGCAGAAGGACCTTTCAAAGCCCTTTAAAAAATTAGTAACAATGCCTACAAGTTGGAGCTACTTGAGGACTATGGGGTTTCCGATGCCTTCAACATTGCTGACCTCAGCCCATATCACCCTAACAGAGGACTGAGTGAACACCATTCGGATTTGATTCCAAATCCAAAACAACCTAAAGGGAATGATGGGAATCAAGCTATAGGACCCATGACTCATAGCCGAACCCAAGGACTAAAGGGGCTGGTACATCGAATCTTTATGTTCCAACCAACCCCTACCGAGGCCAAGTACTTCCTTACTGAATCACCTTTAATGCCGTATCTTATGATAACCCATTATTCAGTAGTTTGCCAAGTAGATGAGTACTCTCCAATGCTGAGCCATACAATCACTTGGCATCATCTTTACCAAGAAGCCAAAAGAGAGAATCCGGATTGATTAAGCTATCCTTACTCACACAAGCCTATCTGTCCGCACTTTTTGCCCGCATCTCTTAATGACCTCACTAGTACTGCATCGCTACGTATACAGTATCACATGTAGAATCTGTAGCATTAATGATGGCTTTCCTTATATATTCATTTTTACCCCTTTATAATATGTACATTACCCCTCTTAAGAAATGTCCTTTTTCTCTTTTCCCTTTTGGGCAAGTTGCCTTAGTTTATGGGTATAAATACTCTTGTACTTGTAGTTGTAATACATCAGATAATCTTCAATACACTTTTGAATACCTTCTTCCCGATGTAAACACTGTTGTTTACTCTCAACATCACTCTTATCCTTTTTCTTAAGCAAGGTTAGGTGGTGAGCAACCTCATTAGACTAATTCGTGCATCACATCGAATTGTACCGTGAATCCTTGGAAGTTCCATTGGTGTGTCATATCCTCTAGAGCTGTTCATAAGTTTTGCTTACTGTTTTCATCCTTTGCTTTCACCCTTTCGTACCTTTCCCCATTAACTCTTTTTGAGCTTTCTATAAGCTCGGACCCATTCAATGCCTAGGCTTGTTTGGTTTTGTTACGATTTGTAACATTTTGCCTTATTTGTTCTTGGCTATGGTTTGCAATAGTGAGGTTGCTGAAGTTCTTGATGAACCTTTGGTAAAATGAAGCCAGTCCATGGAAACTTCTTATGTCAGCACAAGTTATAAGGGTCGACCATTTAACAATTGCTCAAATCTTCTCATCATCGACTCGCAAGCCTCCTCTACTGAGTACATAGCTCAAGAATACCACTTCCTCTTGGCAGAAGCAACATTTCTTCAAATTGCCGAATAGTTTCTCGACACAAAGGATATCTAGGACTATTCTAATGTGTTTACAGTAACTTATCATTTTGGTACTATAGATTAGGATGTCATCAAAGTATACCATGACATACTTTCCGAAGAGATGTCTCAGCACATGGTTCATAAGTCTTATGAAGGTGCTCAGGGCATTCAACAAGCCAAAGGGCATGACCTTCCACTCGTAAAGTCCATGTCGAGTCTTGAACACAATCTTCTACTTGTCTCTTAGCCACTGTGAATTTGATGGTAACCAGACTTAAGATCAATTTGTCTAAAAATTTTGGCTCTACTCAATTCATCCAACATGTCTTCTAGCCTCAGGATTGGATACATGTATTTGATCATAATTTTATTGATGACTCAACTATCAACACACATTCGCTAGGTTTCATCCTTCTTCAACACTAGAGGTGTAGGTACAACACAAAGGTTGAGACTCTCTTTCACGATCCTCTTTCTAGCAAATCATTGACTTGACATTGAAGCTCAAAAGCCTAATCAGGATTCATGCGTTAAGGTGGCTTATTTGACAGTACAATGTTGGGTACTAAGTCAATGCAGTACTCTATGCCTCAAGTCGGGGGCAACCTTGCTGGCAACTATTTTGGGAACAAGTCGGCATATTCATCCAACAGTTCCTTCACCTCTTAGGATAAATCATTCAACTTCTTCATTTCTAGTAGTCGCTTGACTAATAGGAGGGTTGGCTCATTGGTATAAATGGCCTCTCTAAGCTTGGCTCTACTCATCACCAAAGCCTTTTTTTATCCATAAGCAAGTTTTGTCTGTAACTTATGAACTTCTCTCGATGGCATCGGATTTAGCGTGATCTTCTAATCATCCTTCTCAAGTATGTAGGTATTCCTGTAACAATCGTAGATGACTCTCCTATAAAACAGCCATGATCTTCCTAACAACACGTACGATGCATATATGGGCAATACATAGCAAAGAATTTGATGGGAGTAATTGCCAACAGTGATCGGCAGTAGTATTTGCCGAGTGACGTATAAGGTTCCCTTCTCACTCAAGTAGTATAACTTGTATGGCTTTGGGTATGCAATAGTCGACAACCTCAGTTTTGAAATGAAGTCAGTTGATGCCACATTAGTGTAGCTCCCACTATCTACGATGAGAGCACACGTCTAAACATTTACCTTGCAGGTGATATGAAATAAGTTCTCTCTCTGCTCTTCCTCTCGTGAGGGTTCCACACTCATAGTGCGTCGGACAACCATAAGTAGCTAGTCTAAGTCCTCAGCATATACATCTTCTTTAGTAAACTCTTTCTTAGCATTATCATTCTCTACAGGAACCTCCTCCTAGGGTTCCTCATTCGTACTCTCTACATCTAACTTTTGGATGTCTCCTTTGATGACCATTGTCCTTCGGTTCAAGTACATGTCTGAACCCTTGACACTTAAAGCACTTGATTTAGTTAGTTTTCCTGCCAGACCCTTGACCTTTCTCATACGTTCGGGTCAGCGTTACATCTTCAAGTTGGCTTTTCTGCTCAGCTTAGACATCAACCCTTCTGCTTGGCTTGGTACTCGATAGAGTCCGATGACTTACCTGTTTAGGTCGGCTAGTTGACATTCTAGTTGTTACTCAACTCCTTTTCTACCTCTCTACTCATTAGGCAATCCTAACAGTTTCATCTATTATGTCAAATAATTGGAGCTCCACAATGTCTCGGATGTCTTCTCTCAACTCAGTGACAAACCTTGAGACTGTTCGGGTAGGTAGTTCCTCCACTTCACATCTTATTATAAGCATTTGGAATTCTTGAACATATTCATCAATAATCTGGCCTCCTTATTTCAGCTCTTGAAGTTGAGTGAATGTATCTTGGAGATAAGTTTCTAGTATGAATTGGTTTCTGAGCACTCTCTTCATCTCGGGCCAAGTGTTAATCTCTCGGTACCCCTCTCTTCTTCTCATAATCTGAAAATTCTTCCACTACATGGTGATATATCCGGAGAATTCAATGGCAGCAGTCTTAACTTTGTCATAATTCTCATATTGATAATAATCAAATACATGCTCTACCTTCTCTTCCCAATCCAGGTACTCATCAGCATTCTTATATCCATTAAAACTCGGAATCCAAAGCTTCACCTAGTTGGATGCTCTAGGGACTCGTATACTCTCTTCTTCCATACTTTTCTTCCTCCTCATCTATCTCTTTTAGGTCTATCCTTCTCTTTACTCGTCTACCAAATCCTCCACCATAAACTAGTTGCACTAAGTTCTAACCTCTAATAAGTTGAGTAGCTTGTAAAATATTTTGCATAGCCTTAGTAGGTCTACAAGACAGGGCATGAATAGCTTGGGTCAGATCAACCAAGAGGTTAGCTACATCATCAAGTCTCTCGTTAATACTTTTAGGAGTTCCTTGAGATTGTCGTCTATGGTGGATAACTCCATGTTTTTCACCAACATTAACATTCATACTTAGATCTGTCATTTTTCCTTACAAATTGAAATTCAAATAAACACTTCAGTGAGTGAACAGCTAACAATACAGTAGTTAAGTGAACATAGTAACTTACTCTGTTTTGTACATACAAAACAGAGTATAACAAAATTCAGGATGAATCAACTATAACTCATACAAAACCTTCACTCTGATACTAAGATGATGCGAACCGTGACAAAAAACAGACAAGGGTGGTTGCTGGATGGGTCTAAGCTTATAGAAAGCTCAAAAAGGGTTAATGGGGACAGGTACTAAAAGGGTAAGATATGAAGAATGAAAACAGTAAGCAAACCCACAAACAACCCTAAAGGATATGACATACCAATGGAACTTCCGATGACTCACAACACAATTCGATATGACACACAAATTGGTCCAATGAGATAACTCACCACCTAACCTTGCTTAAGGGAAAGGATAAGAGTGATGCCAAAAGTAAACAAGCAGTATTTATGCAAGGAAGAAAGTACTCAAGTGTATTGAAGGTAATCAGATCCTCTTACAACTACAAGTATAGGGGTATTTATACCTACAAACTAGGGCAACTTACCTAAAGGGGAAAAGACAAAAAGGACATTTCCTAAAGAAGCAATGTTATATGATACAAAAAAGTAAAAATGAATATATAGGTAAAACAATCATTGGTGCTATAGATTCTACACATGATACAATATACGTGGTGATGCTGCATTGGTAAGATTGTTAGGAGATGCGAGGAAAAAGTACGGATGGATTGGTTTATTTAAGCAAGGATATCCTAATCAGTTTGGTCTTTCTCTTTCGACTTCTCGGCAAGGAAGAGGCCAAGTAATTGGTCAACTGGGCAACAAAGAGTAATCGACAACTCGACATACCACACAATAATAGGCGGTCATATGGCATGGCATTAAAGGTAACTCAACAAAGAGGTACTCGGCATTGGCAGGGGCTGGTTAGAATATAAGGATTTATCGTACCAACTGCTCCAGTCCTCGAGCTCAGCTGCGAGTCAGGGGCCCTATAGCTTGATTCCCATCACATCAAGTACAATTAATATTAAGGTAGTTACCAATTTTTTTTTTAAGTTCTTGGAAACTCTTCTCTCATTTATTATTCTACTCAAATTTGACTCCTTTACGTGTCAACTATGTTAATGGCATAGCAATTTAGTCTGTCATTCTTAAGAAGCTTATACCTTCCATTATAGTTGTTAGTATTGCCCAATTCATTACTGCCTTCACTTTTACAAGATCAATGGTTATTCCAATACCTGACACAATATGCCTAAGGAACCCAACATTTCTTCAGCCTAGCATTTCATTGATTATCCTTCAAAGTCTATAATACCTTTCTTAGATGCTCAGCATGTTCCTCCTTATCTTTTGAATATATCAAAATGTCATCTATAAATATTATCACAAGCTCATCTAAATATGCTCTAAATATATGATTCATTATATCCATAAATGCAGCCTAATAAGGATCAAAGAAACAGCTGCGGGTCGATAATCCAAAATAGGTATTTAAGAATCCCACGGAAATGGGTACAAGGAACAGGAAGGTTTTTATGATGAATGTGAATGGATATAACTCACCAAGACACAAACATAATCAGGGGTTTGAGCTCAAAATAAGGTTCGATACGACTCACAAATACTAAATGTTGCTCGAGATTCATATGAGAGTTAGATACAACTCATTAACTCACTGAAATGAAGGGGTTTACCTAAATCTTGAGGACAAAATTGATAAGAACGCAGGGATGATTAAAGAGTTTAATCTATACACGATAATTTGACAATGCTAGCTAAAGAGTAGCTTCGCTCAAAAAAGGAATGATTCCAAAACGTAAGAATATACTTTCTGTCTGATTTTATATGTTGAAGTCTATGTATATATGTGTATGTATTTGATGTTTACAAATGTTACTATTTATAATAAGTCCTAAACCCTAGTAGCAAAACAATAAATAATGTATAAGGCCTTCAACCCTAAATAATTGGGCTCATAAATAAAATAAAGGAAAACATGTGCAAGAATACAAAATTGTACGTTTTATGAATGGAATCGGCATACAGTCATTCGGCATGTCCTAAAAGGAGTAGTATCTGAACTAGATGAGGTTGGAAGTTGGATGTGGAGTTCGGGAACGAGTCCTCGAAGTCTTTTAGTGTTTGGCTGAGACATTAGAAAAGTTCACACATAATTGCTAAGTTTTAGAATCAATCGGCACGAGTCTCTCGATGTTATACTGAGTGGTTCTTTGGTCTTGAGTACTCGGCCTTATGGTATCTCTACTCCTCGTGCTGACGATAAGCTTGATGCCAAATGTTTATCTTCCTTAGTCTCATCCTTCTGGCTTGTACTCGGCCTCAGTAAGCTTTGATAGGCCTAAGCTTTAGACAGGTTTACCTTAGCTTAGATATAATCGAAGGTTGATTACCATCATAACCAAGGCATTTATTAGACCAAATGGAATCACAAAGAACTCGTAGTGTCCATATCTCTATTTGAAAGCTATTTTAGGTATATCTTCTTCTTTAATCTTTAGTTAGTAATATCCCGACTATAAGTCTATCTTTGAGAACATATAACTCTCTTTAATTGATCACACAAATCATCAATCCATGGGAACAAGTACTTAATCTTTATTGTTACCTAATTTAACACCCGATAATCTATGTATAGCCTCAAACTTCCATCTTTCTTCTTAACAAGAGTACCGATGTACCTTATGGTGACTGTTAGGTCTAATGAATCCTTTGTCTAACAACTCCTGAATCTGCTTCTTGAATTCCACCAATTTTTTTAGTGCTACATGATGCGGGTTTTGGAAATAGGTGTAGTCCTTAGAATGAAGTCAATAGTGAATTCTATTTCCCTATCAAGTGTCGATCCCAGCAAGTCTTTAAGGAAAACTTTAGGATATTCTTGCATTACAGGTATATCCTCTAATTTGGTTTCATAAGCTTATGTATCCACTACCGAAGGTAGGTAACCAATGTTACCCCCACATATTAGCTTTCATGCTTTAATTGTCAAAATCAACCAAGGGACTGCGTCACTAGAACTTCCTTTGAAACAAAACTCCTTTTGATTAGACAACTTAAACATCATTGCCTTACCTTCACAGTCAACATTTGCTTTATACTTAGTCATCTAGTCCTTTCCTAGTATTAAATTAAATCCTTTCATATCCAAAAGTATTAACTCTATAGGCATCTCATAAATATCTAAATAAGCATTTCCAACTTTCAGCTTGTGATGTACAACTTGTTCTCCTCCAGAGGGAGTTGTAACTACCAATTCATATGTTAAGGTTTCGATTGGTAGTTTATTTATATCAACATATTCCTTCAAGGTATATGAATGAGTTGCTTTAGTGTCAAATAAAGTATACACATAATTGCCATCTAATTGTACTAACCTTAAATCAAGCATTTATAACTATATTATCTTGTATACGTGTGACACTAGTAAATTGATGGTAACTAACTATCAAGAATACAAAAATTTAGAGAACTCTAAGTAGTAGTTACCTTCCATAACATGAGCATCTTCTACTTTTCTTGTTGAAGTACATAAACCCTTCCTTGAACTCTAGGCCTTCCACCTACCCTACCTAGTCAATTATTGTTCTTATTCATAAGTTCCAGTCTATTACCCTAAGCTTGCTCTGTCCTGCCTGTTGTTAAATATACTGGTGTTGAATTATGACCCGTCTTACAACATTTGGTAAAAATATACCTCTACGATTCAGGTTCTGACAAATCCTTGCTAAATGCCTAGCCTTTCCATACCTAAAACACTTCCTACACAACTCCAGCAATCCACAACTTGATGCCTTACATTACATTTCCTACATGCTATCGTAGTTTCATCACCTTTCCAATTCATACCCATGAGCTACTTGCCTCATGTCCCTTTTTTCACCTTGTTACTACTATTGGAGCTTCCTACTAACTTCTTTTCTTATTCTCTATCTCCTTTGCTTTTTCTCATAAAGTATGAGCTTGTTCAATCAATCGAACATCATTCACTAAGTCAGCATATCTTACTATTATAGCTCTTTTCAACTTTGCTTAGAAATATAAATCAAGTTCTGTCTTAAATCTTCTAACCTTAGCTAGTTCATTGTTTAGAATAGCCTTCAAAGCAAATTTCAATGTCTTAAACTCCCTTTCATATTCCTCGATTGACTTACCATCTTGCTTCAACTTATAATATTCCTTACACATCTTCCCCCTTACATACTTAGGGAGGTATTATACTAGAAATGCATTCCTAAAGGCATTCCACTCAATAGGTTTTGCTAGGAATTGCTTCTTATGCTTCCACCAATCATTTGCACTCCTGTCTAATCGAATAGCTACAATCCTTACATTTTGTTCTCTTCTACTTCATGTACTTCAAATTCCCTCTCCAAAGTATCAATCTATTCTTTGGCAACTAAAGGATCGATACTCTTACCATCAAATGATTTTACTATTTGCTATACTCGAGCTAACTTATCACCTCTTCCAACTCTAGTAAGAGCAACAGCAAATTGGTGCATTAATTCAATTGCTGGTTGAGGTAGAGCTGGATCAAGTTGTGATTGTAGTTGTTTCACCCTTTGCTCTTGTAGTTCGTGGTTAGCTAGTAGCCTTCAACATCCCCTTCATATTATTTTCTAAACATCACTAAAGAAAACATAAGTAATAAGTACTACTATGATCTCATTAAATCATAACACCTTATCACCAAGCTACCCTACACATCTCACACGTGCCTACAAACTCATGGTCCCTAATTTATGCTCTAATACTACCTAAATGATATCACATCTCAGCATATCACGGACGTCCTATTACATAGGAGTACCTAGCTTAAACTATACATAATTCTGATAACAAACCATACTTTATATATTTAGTATCCTCAAAGTGTTTAGATTTTGATTGTGAAGTCACAGCTATATACAATATTTATAGATCTAAAAGAACAAAAAGTTGTAAATGTCATTTATCAGAACTAAACATCTTTTTCCTTATTAGACTTAGTCTATAAGACTTTAACTATTCTAAAATAACTGACTCCACTAGTGCTCTTAAAAGCCTATCCCTCGCTTGTGACGGTGCTCAATTTCAGTTTCTTAACTGGAGGTTAAAAACACTTTATACCCTTAACTTACTGTAAGTTGAGTGATACTAGATAGACAAGTAGCAATACAACAAAATACATTATATAAACATCTAATTATTGCATTGGACAAGATCACTTAGCTAAACAAAGGAAAATACAACAATTGTATGCCATGCTAATGCATGCGACATGCATTGGTATCAATATCTTGGCCCAACCTAGCATTCATCCAATTGGTCGACTTCAATCTAAAGATCCGGATAATATATCCAAGAACTTAGCAATGATTTAGCTTAGCATTAACCACGAGATGTGGTTAAGATCATTAGTTAATGCAAATCTATATGTACAAAAACCTAACTTTTCAACTAAAACTTATCCTAGCATAACTATAAGTTTTGAGAATTTGACTCATAGGTCTTTGTCGTATCGTTCCATGAATGCATCAATGATATCTCAGATATTCACTAAGCAAAACAAATAAGCTTCTTTATTTAACATTTTAGTTGAACCATTACTTTACTTTATTTTCCTTTTTCATTTCCAATACCTTGGTGTCGGATTCACTTAAGTGAACACTTTAGGAGGTGGGGGTTATGTCAAGATCCTAAAAGGGGCATAGTAGGATCACCTAAAATTTCCATAACATATGTATACCCATGATATGAAAACTACCTTGCAAGTCAAAGATTGCAAGACTCTAAATGATTAATTACTAAGGATGTTGAATTGTTAATTAAATAACATATTAGAGGATATAAATAACTATGGATATCGAATATTCCATAGTCCCTCAAAACCATAAAGAATCGATATCTCTTACTAAATGATAAGATTGAATAGAACAAACTTGAAATTCAAACTTATTAAAGTTATTAAATCTAAATATATAAGTACATTTAAAATCTCAAAGGAGCTATACAATCTTTCTGTAATTCTAACCTCCAAAACATATCAATACATGCACTTAATACTCAGCTCTTAACCCACACCCGAATATCTAACACCTACAAAAGAAAACCTATTGGGGGGAAAGCTACAAGATCTTAGTGAGCTATCCCCCATACTATACTAACAAACAAGTTATCAAACAAATTATTACAATCATATGAATGCATGTATACGTAGTATGCTGAACAATATATGCAATTGACCGGTGTTACATATAATATCAGATTTTAATGCCCTTTGAGATAAGGGTTGAAGATACATCAACACCGATCATGACCGGACTCTAGTACCTGGGTTTTTAACCATAACTTTAAATTCCATATTTCACAAAATACATTTTCATTTCTAAAAATCCAGTGGTATACAAAATCCTAAGCCTAGCAATGAGGCGGCCTCCATAGTCTACACTCATACCCTACAGTAGAGATCTTTTAACTCAACCTTCAGCTATATGGTTGGTGTCTCCATTGCCTAGTAAGCTTGTAGGTTCAGGTAAGGTCATGTTGTACGAGTGCACTGTACAGAAACACTTTAATATATATATACAACCCTCGTAAGGACTATCTTTACCACTGCGTAAAGTGATGGTCGGAATAAGTAATGCAATGCATAGATAATGCATGACCCTTTTAATTTAAGATAAGTTAAATATATTTAAGTCAAATTATAAGGCGATTAATCAATATTAAGAAACCATCCAAGTCATGTAACAATCAATCATATAATTAAATCATTAATTATCATATTTAACAATATTTCTCACAGTAATCAATCAATATCAAGTACATGCATATTCCAAAACCCCATGCATCAAGTTATTAATATTCAATTTAAGTGCACTAACTACAAGCATAAACAAGTATAGAGTTATTGGGAGTACTCACTTAATTATGACGACTTGCTCTAGGCTTAATAATCAATCAGAAGATCCTTGCCCTCCTTAGGATCAACTAATCGTTACGAGATAATAGGGATAGTAAGTAATTGAATTAACTAACGGTTCTAGATATCTATCTACCTAATTCTACTTAATTACTATTAGTTTTTATTCAATTAAACCTAATTACTAATCTCATGTAACTTTTTCATTCTATTTTCGATATTTACGAATTTACAGTCGTTTTTCATTGTTTTTGAATGTACGTTCATGCTGTGATGTCCGTTTTGGACGTTAAGACTCGTGTTTTATGATATAAACTAAATTTATTGAAATTCTAACTATTTAAGCTTAATTATTCCTATTGGCTAGTTTTATGTTCTATTTTATTAGTTAATGATTTCATTAGCTATTAATTCTTACACTAAGATGATCTTATGGTTTATTATTTTAAAGGCTTATATCATCAACTGCTTATGTCATGGCTTATACCATCATTTGATTATGTCATTTCTTATATTATCATCCATTACATATATATATTTATCCTTATGTATTCATATACTTTACACATTCATTATGTATATATATACTTATACTTTTAACATATTGGTATGTATACTTGTGTATGCATATGTATACTAGTACATATATTCATATACACATACGGTGTCGTATGTATTTTTATATGTATTTTCATATGCTTAGGGTACCCTTTTAAAAAAGCTTCACAAATTTCATATTTTTGCTCTTTAAGGGCTTATTTAACAAGGTATATCTATGTATAGTTAGTATATACCTCATTTTAAGTTATGTACATAATAGGTACTTATGTACAAGGGTCTTCATACATGTATTTATTAAATATATTCCTATGTTCACATGCTTAAGTATATATATACATATGTTATTCTTCCAATTATCTAAGGATTCTTGCACTTCTAAGCATAAATATAGAACTTCCACTTTCAACAACACATATATACATATTATACCAAATTTCTACACTAACCTAACTTATACAATTAACTACTACATAAGATACAAAACCATATAATAACATACCTTTTTCTCCTTGGTTTATGGTAGTAAGTGAAGTTGTGTAGTTGAAGTTATGAAGAGGTTGAAGATGGAAAGGACAAGGGGAGTTTGTTGTTTTATGGGAGGGGAAAAGGAGTTATTCTTATCTTAATTTGTGTTTTATAATTGAGAAAAGTGAAGTCTAGAAGAGGGATAAGAGTGGATGGCAATAAAGGGGCAAAATTGGACAACAAAAATGTCTTGAAAGTTAAAGAGAAAGGAAGAAGGCTCTAGATGACAATGACATATTTGTTGACTTTGTTGACATGTTTGTTGACTTAACTTAGTCAACTTTTGACTTGGTCAACATTTGACTTAGTCAACTCTTTAAAATTAAGTGAAATTCATATGTATATAATGGGGTAATTAAGGAAAATTTAGGAGAAAAATTAAGGAATTAAAGGGAAATGTTGAGTTTATTGAAATAATTAGTAAGAATGGTTAATGAATCGTCTTTTAAGTATTTATATCCTATAATCGTCCTTTAAGTATTTATATCCTATATACATTATTTAGTATGGTACTTAATATAACTATCAGGAAATATGTCATTTAGTATATTAATGTTAACTACATATAGTATAAACATCAACTACATATTTAACTCTATAAAATACTAACCTAATTATATGATTAGAAGTAGATGTGATCTATAATGCAATATCTTAATTTTCTAGTAAATTGAATTAGTATTATAAGCATTTATGAATAATTGAAAGTTATCTTGATTATTTGATAATGATTTAGTATGATACTAAGGATATATTAACAATTAGGGTTTTAGAATAGATTATAGTGACTTAGTACTTTTATACTCTTAAAGTTATAATTTTAGGGTTTTATTACTTTTGGGTGCAATCTCTAGTATTTATATACATTTAGAGTCTAAAAATTTTATATACGATTGAATCTTCGGTTATTATCTTAAGGTTTTTACCTTAACTAGCCTTGTCAACTCTTAGAGTCTTCAAGCACACTAGGGTCTACTTTAGGTATTAGGTTGAAATTCTAGGGGTTTACAAGTTAGTACATAGCATTTATCCAAATTAGCGCAGCACATCATCATATCATGGTTAGCCAACATAAGATATACAAAACAAGATGTTACAGTACACATCATATAGCAAGTCTAATCATTACACAACAGTTACGGTAGCCACAATAAGAAAAACTTACTCCCTATTGAGTAGATATTGTTAAGATATCTCTCATGGATTTTGATGATAACAAAAAGATAGAAATGCTAATGTACTAACAAGTATGTAGGTATTTAGAAAGTTTAAAATTGCAAAATTGTAAAATTAAGATGCATTCAAAGACTTATTCACAAAGTTTGAATTGATTGAAAAAGAGACTACTTTGAAAATCTTCAAAGAATGTTTTAGAAGCTTTTATAAGAACAATTGATATAGTATTTCAGAAACTTATTTAGAGACTTCAAAGAAAAGAAGATTGATACTCTTCAAAAGGTTATTTAGAAAGTTGTTTGGAAAAGTGATGTTGAAAATTAACAAAATATCATATTCAAAGTGAATAAAGCCTAGCTCCACTAGATTGTATGTATTAGGGAAATACACGCAATCCCATTTCACTTAAGATGGAATTAAAAATCCATGGGGATTATCTTTAAATGAATTTATTTTTAGATAAATCAAGATATATACAAGAATGGATAAGGATAAGGTCAACTTCGGATTTTGTGGGATTTCGGATTCCAAATCTGAAGCTTATCAATTTCAAATATAAAGCTTATTTGGATATTGTTGATCAAATTGTATCTAATCAAGATAAGTCAATAAGGTGAAGTTTAAATTTTAAATTCTAAAATTTTATCTAAAAATATCTATGGATTATCTTTGATGTTCAAAATGGATAAACATGAAATGAAGATGATCTTCAACAAGTTAGCTATTGGAAGACTTTAATATAAAAGGAAAAATGATTCAAAACGTCAAGTACCTCTTTGAGAAAATAATAATATTTTTGTTACACTTAAATCGTAATAAAATTCTACCTTTTGAAAGAGCATAAAATGTTTTTTAGATACTTCTTCAAAGAGTTGAACCAAAGTAAATTATTCATCAATTGCTATTTCTGTTTTAGTGTGAAATTATTTGAGATTTGTATTGTTGTCCTCACTTGTATTTTGTAAACATTGTTTGTTGTTTAAGGGTTGAAAGAAGTTCGTTATACTCTGTAGATCTGTAATTAGCTTAGATTATAGAGAGTTTAGATAAACAGAGTAGGGTAATGTAAAGTCCATGTATGATGAATGCTTATAAACTTCTTGTGATTTTAATATAGTAGATCAAGTGGAACAATACCGACAAAGTAAACCGAGTCCTTAGTAGTATAATTGGAAGAAAGTAGTAAGTAAAAGGTCAAAGCTCTATAAATCCTCAACCTGATATTCTCTTCCTTATCTCAATTTATTTGCATTATTTAATTGTATTGATTATATGTGTATTGAATTATTAAAATACCACTGTTTACTAAATTAGGTTATTAAGAGGAGTAATTTTATTTTCTTATATAAAATTTTAAAAATTTAAAGATATCAATTCACCCCCTCCCCCCTTCTTCTTCTTCTCTCTCTCTCTCTCTCTATCTATCTATCTTATACGAGACCAACAAATATAAGTATACTCTCTACATACGAATCTATTGTTGGTGAATTTTGCGATTAAGGAAAATCCTACAAAAGAGAATGAAAAGCTTGGTACCGGGCCTAGTTTGGTACGGCCACTCTGATGTCTAAGTTAGTGGGGTGACTTTGTATAAAAAGTATGTAAGTGAAGTATTAGAGAGATCTTATAGAGTTTTCTTTCTCATAGTTATAGTTGGTTGTAATATCTAAGTTAATTGTCAGAATAACTGTTAAGACACATGGAAGCTTCTTAATTTAACATCTTCCCTAATATGTAGGGAGAGCAGTTGTTTGTAATATAACCGTACTTATGATAATTGTTCGCGCCATGGGTTCGAATTCAAACCAAGAATGAATTTAAGATACTCAATATAAAAGTCGTGTGTCATCTTTCCATCAATATGCCAAGAGATTCAAAATATTCTGTATATCGGCGGCCGAATGAACATGTATGCTAGATAAGCAAAAACTAACCATCAATAGTATCCACTTACTTTAGCTTCTTGATAGCTTTGGCACTACTCATTACTAAGAGCTTCCTCTTCAACTATTTCACCTAATAAGGATAAATATTACTAAGGTCAACTATAGATCATATGTACATATATTCTAGCTTGATATTATCTTACAAATACTTAGAGTTTATTTTATTTAAAAAATATTCATCTTAAACTCCTTTGACTTAACCTCTGATTAATCCACTAATTTAGCTTCTAAATTTTCTTCTAAATTATCTTTTGAATTAGGCTGATTTCAAAATTTCCAAATGAGTATTGTTTCACATATATCCTCAACCTTAACTTATTAAGAATCTTTAGTACTTCATTTGACTCAAACTCCAAGCTTAGCTTACACAAAGGCCACAAAGTGTATAATCTTATTCATTCTCTAATTGGTGCCCTGATTAGGCTAAATCACTATATTTACTTATAAAATCCTCATTTCTCAACTAACCCTAGTTAGGACCAGTAAAGCACATATCTAATGTATTAGCTAAGACTCCCCTTGCTATGGCGTTGGTTATATGGATTTCCTTATTTATTATATTTAACAAAATATACATAAATAATAGGAAATTACCCAACAATCAGTATCTATACCCAATTAAATCCATGAAAATATACTATACTAAAAAATTATATTTGTTAAGCTCTTCATGAAAAGTACCATATTGACATAATACTTTGTATTTCCAACAATACTATTTTGAGCTTAATTTTGCCAAAAAAAAATCCTAGGAACAAAACATAGTATATATCTTATCATTACTAATCACTAAGAGTTTGTATGTGTTAATTCTAATAAAAAATTATACCAAAAACTTATTATTTCCCTAATTTAAAAAAACTACCAACATTCTTCAGATAATTTGTAATAATTAATAAATGTAGAAAATTTCAAAAAATGGCATTGGTTATATGGATTTCCTTATTTATCATATTTAACAAAATATACATAAATAATAGGAAATTACCCAACAATCAGTATTTATACCCAATTAAATCCATGAAAATATACTATACTAAAAAAATTATATTTGTTAAGCTCTTCATGAAAAGTACCATATTGACATAATACTTTGTATTTCCAAAAATACTATTTTGAGCTTGATTTTGCGAAAAAAAGTCCTAAGAACAAAACAGAGCATATATCTTATCACTACTAATCACTAGGAGTCTGTACATGTTAATTCTAATAACAAATTATACCAAAAACTTATTATTTCCCTAATTTCAGAAAATTACCAACATTATTCAAATAATTTATAATAATTAGTAAATGTAGAAACTTTAAAAAAATTCTTAATACTAGAATTTACTACATAATATGAATGTGTTATGCAAATTATTTAGCTTGAAACAACATTGTTTAATATTTTGAAAAATTACTTCAAAATTCGTTAGAATAGGGCATTTCCTTAAACAAGCACTATAAATCATTATTCTTTTGACAAAATAAAATTATTACATGAAAGTAAATGTAAAATAACTCCAAGAAATATTTTTTATAATTTTTTGAATTAATTTTATATTTTTAATAAATAAATAAATAAATAAAAATCAAGTGCAAATTTTGGACTCACTGTTGCACACCATCTAGCCACCCTCCAGCTATCATTATGTGTCGACACAACTTATCTAGCCATTAGAAGCTTAAGTTTAAAGCCTTACATTGTTATGTTATGATAAGCTATTGGAACTCTATTTCTCGTGCTAATTATATTAATTTTGCATTAATTTTCTTAAATTTTGTTCTTCTACTCAACTCACATTTTTAGAGGATTTACTATTTTCCCAACACTGTAAATGACCAAATTTTCCCCTAAGTTCATATTTATAGATAGTAGGTTGGTAAGTTAAGTTATTATGTTTTTTTCTTTTTCTTTTCCCCCCTTTCCAAGGGTATATACCACATGTACACATGTATTTCACCTTAGGCACCTCATATTTACCTGGGTTTAACCTGTCCCCTTAAGCCACACCTTACTCTAGATGGGATAGATTTGTTTCCTATTTTTTATAATTTTTCAATAATTTAATGAAATTTTATCCCTTCATTATCATACTAATATATATGTTTATTGGGTATATAAAGTGTATATAGTATGATTATAAAATCATGCTATATGCTATTTGACTCCAAAATATTATTTTTTTTTAATCAAATAATTTATCTTTAAGGGCACAATACGTTTTAGAGTTCAAATTTTGAGTCTCCAATAATTATCGAACGAATTCAATAAAAATATGTTTTGTTGAAATTAAATATTTTACATACTTTATTTTGAAAAACTAACCTTACTAGGAGTCTTCTTCTAACTTTTATTACCTCACATTGATATTTGACTCAATTTAGACAAGATTTTTTAGAATCCCTAAATCGTACTGAACACCTTAACTCATATTGATACTAAACAACTAGGGTCTCACATATTGGGTACATATAGTGTGTATAATTACATGCTAGTTGACTTCGAAGTATTATTTTTATAAGTTAAATAAAATATCTCTAAGGTCTCGTTTTATCTCAAAACTCAAATTTTGAGTTCTAGATAACTATTAGGCAATTATGATAAAATTACATTTTATTAAAATTAAATATTCTATATATTTTATTTTTGAAAATAAACCTTACTAAGACTCTTCTTCGAACTTTTGTGACTTCATATTGAAGTTTGACTCAAAATGGATAGGATTTTTCGGAAACCCTAAATCATACCAAATGCCTTAACCCCGTAGTGGTATTGAGCAACTAAGGTCTCACAATTGATAGCATAATTCCTTCAATTCAATTACTAAGCTTTTAAACGTCCAAAATAGTTTAACACATTAATACTTAAATTACCCATAATTTTTTTGAAAAAAAGAAAAAAGAAAAATAGAACTCCATACGACTTTTAGTGATCAAAACATATTTGTTTCTATAAATCCATTTCACTATCAAACTCTACTTCATCTTACTTGTTGTGATCTCCAAAACCATAAAAATTTATTAAAGGGATTAAATCATCACCTCAATTTGATATAATTTCCTTTTGTTGACTTACAATTAGCCACCACAAAGACGTAACACCTCCAATTGATTAAGATTCCTTGTAAGTATACAAATGTATAGGGTTTGTTCTCATAAAACTACAAATTCAGAGATTAGATCACTTGCAAATCTAAAAATCTTCCTTGTAATTTCAAGAGTCATATTGAGCCCAAATGTTTCTCAATCTCGAGTGTCCTTTTGTGTAAGAGATTTATTGATTAATATCTCTTTATTCCTAACTTGGTAAAAATAAAGAAAAGAGAGAGATGGACCTTAGCCTTAGCTTTGTACTCACCAACAATAAGAGATGCTATAGTTTTTCATTTATTTTGTTTCTTTCCAAATGTAGGATAAAGTTCGTAGAAGTTTATAAACGGAAATGCTAGCCATAAATCCCCTTATTAACTTAGAATTAAAATACGTAATATAATTATTCAGCAATTAAATGATTTAAGGTGTAAAATTACCTTATTACCCCTCTTTCTTTTAATTTATTATTATTTTCTTAGGGGCATTTCTCATAGGTATCAAATGGGTGTATAAAATTATCATTTAGATGAAAGTATAGAAAGATATACTCAAGTGGGGAGTACATATTATCTTAACAACTTTTCTTCGTGAACAAAATTAAGTAGTATTTATATATTGATAGTTGTTGCTTCAGCTTATGGATGGCCTTCACATCATATAGATATCAATAATGTATTTTTGCATGGCTCACATGATGAACAAATCTATTTGTTATTGCTTGAAAGTTATGAAAAAGCAAAGTCTTAGCAATTTTTGTTACTTATAGCAATTGCTTTATGGATTAAAGTAAGCTTCTTGTTAGTGGAATTTAGAGATATATAATTTTTGCTTGACCATAATTCTTCTCACTCAAAGGATGATTATTCTTCATTTACTAAGCATATTCACAGTCATTTTGTTGCGGTACTTCTTGATGTGGATGATATGCTTCTAAGTGTTATAGATAGTGACTTTATAATTGATTCGAAGTAGCAACTTGATCAAGCATTTATTATAGAAAGTGTCGGTTTGGCTTAGTTATTTCTTAGAATTGAAATCTGTTGTAATTCTAAGCTACTTTGCTCAATCAACAAAGTACGTTATTGATATTTCTCTGCCATATTCAGCATTGATTAAGTCCAAGATCTATTTCTAAAAAAATTAGAACATATTTCAAACTTCAAGAAAACTAATACTAAATTGATTCCCGATATTTCCAAACAATCTTGTATGTCTGTTGAGTCCATTTGTATAATTAATAATTTATTCAACATAAACTAGACAAAATTTTAATCATTGTCCTCCTCTCGGCTTAGCTAGCCGGACTCGCTTCTCCTCCAGTTTAAATACTATTCGGTTTGGTGATTAGGTCTAGGATTTACATAAACACTTCCAATTCAGTTTGTAAACATTTTATGCTAGTGTGTGGCGAAAAAAAAATTATTATTTAAGCATACGCTCCCCCTACTCGAGTTTAATTGATAAAATAAATTTGCAATTAACTTTTTAGCACATGATACAATCCGCATAAGTTCTTCTCACGACTAAATACATACATTATATAGAGTAAGAGGGGTTGGGGAAAAAATGTTTAGTAGGGTAAAATCACTATGCTAAATGGTAATGCTATGGATGGTGGATGCATATAGAGAAAAGAGGAAAGTATTCTCAATATATATATATATATATATATATATTGTTTTAACTCTATTCTTATTGGTTAACTCAGATTCATCAAAATGTATTGATAAAAAAATAAATCTACCCCATTTTTTGTATTTTCTACTCCCTAAATAGCTATTTTCGTTATATCCTATTATTTCAGAAAAGAAAAAAAATGTACAAGACTTTGTTATGAAAATTTTCACTTTGATTAGTTTGAGCGACCAAAAAAATCATTGCTGCGAGCCCCGATGGCGAGATTCACCAAAAAAAAAAAAAAAATCATGCCTATTCTGGTGAGTTTTTATGGCTGGATTATAAAAATAACTCTGTGGATTATAGTGACAATTATTCCATTCAACTTCAGTCTACAAATTTAAGCTTGCAATAATCATTTCATACTTGTTTTTCCTTTTGGAGAGGTTTTAATTCTCTGTGAATATATACATCTCGTACCTAACCCTGCAATCCACAAGTTGGACCTGAGCACCAATGCTCAAGGGACAAAGTGATTCGATTTGAGCATTAGCTATAGACAAGCAAATATCACACTCTTCTCTACTAAGCTCACCGTTGCATTGTCCATGTCCCCAAACTTCACATTTATAATCTCCAACATGGGTGTAATAGTCGAAGCCAACTTCTGCCGTCTTAATACCTAGCTGTGTCAAGAGGTCGCTCAGACAATTCTCAAAATATCCATTTTCATCGTACAAATTCTTATTACATATGTAATAAACCAATCCCGTGTTTGCATAGCGGCCTTTCGCCTTGAAAACGTTGTTGTTGCTGCAAAGAAAAAGAATCATTACGGCATTTAATGGTGATCTAACTATTTTTCTTATATCGATCTTTTGTTTTTCTTGTGCCCTCCATACAAAGGATATATGGAAGGATATATAAGGGATGGAAGTGGTCATGAAGGTGTGTATAGGTTTCTACGCCTTCATTGTAGAGGTTTGTCTTCATTTCAGCATATATTCCCTTGTCCGTCTAATTCCGTATGTACTATATGGGAAAATAATCACCATGATACCGAATTTCTTAGTGGAAGATGTTTTATTATTTTATATTTTAGAATGCTATGCTAGGTGGATGGATTTTTTGTACTTCGTGTTATTTAAGCAACCTACATGCCCCGTTCTTCCTCAAATGTATCAAATAATAATTAAAAAAATATATAATCTCAATGATCATGCTATGTCATTCGGCCTTTAATATTCAGAACAAAAACACAAAGTTCGTGCTTGCTGTCATTGCTATTTATAGTCTGATTCTAGGTTTCGAATATTTGCACTGAATAAGGATGTGCCTAATGCCTATGAAAGCAAAATGGATGGCATTGATGTAATTTAATTGCAATGATTGGGTCTGCTTAATCTCTGGTAACATAATTCATTGGCCTACTACCTATTAGAACACATTTTTTATGTGCGTCATTTTTTCTTTTGTTTTTCTTTTTCATTTTGTGGTTGGTTGATATTCGACATGAATAGAAATTCTTAGATTTGGTTCTTTAGTGTTGTTTGGTTGCCAGGGTTTTATAATATATTATAGGATGAATTTTTTGATTCATTGTTTGTTTTCTATATTGGTTAAATTATTGGGTACAAGCATTTTGAGATACTAAATTAAAACTAAAAAAATTGCACCATACGTTTGATGTTACAAAATTTTATTTTATAGTACATAATAAATATATTTTTGGAGTTTCAAAAATAACCCTATACCAAGTTTTAAATTACAATATTAAACTTTATTGTGACTAGTGGAAGAGCTCACACCGTACGTTAATAACAAAAGAAAACCTCTACAATAGAGCATGAATTAATTAAGATCTAACATCAACATATACATATATGCATTTATACTAAAAATGTGAAGTACTGAAAAATCATGTTAGTTGTATGTTGAATTTATTTTAGCATAATATTCTAATTATAATCATATCATTTTCTCCAATATAAGCTTTTAAAAAAATTATTTATATTTCCTTTCGCCTGTAAACAAAAATAAAAAAAAAGCCTGAAAAAGGTAAACGGGAAATTAAAAACTAATAGAGAGAAAAAAATACATCGAGATTTTGCCATTGGTACGTACTAAAGATAAAACTACTTTTATCCGATGGTGAAGTTTTTAATTTTTATATTTGTGATTATATAATCTTGTTGAATAAGAGTAAATCTGCGAGATATGGATTTGTTTTGCTTACTTTTTATATAAATCCACATGATAGAATAAGTTTTTATTTTTGTATCAAAAATTAGTTCACATCAAAAAATTGATTTGACCAAATATTAGTCATATTATAGGTCTTTCTCTCAACTTTCGCTTTAATATGATTATTGTAAAATGATTTCATCTTTTATATATATATATTGCCACATTTCCATTAATGATAACTCTTAATAATCTATAATTTTTTAATTTTATCATCGTAGATCTTCATTATTAATACCTTTTATCACTAACTATCATTTTTTGCCTTCCAATTTCATATTCAAGAAATATGTATTTTGTATTCATATTTATTACAGTTGAAGTTTTTATATAACTTATTATGAAAGGATACAACTTTAAGTACTTTTAGAAGGATCATAACTCTTTCTAAATCATTTGTTTTTTTTTTTATACAAATGTAAAAGTACCATCGACAATCATATAAAATTATCATATGAATTTGTAATTATTTTGTATAGAATAAGTTTTTATTAGATTATAGATCAATATCATATGAATTTGTGGTATAGCTTAATGAAATTAGAATATTATGTTTACAATTCATAAATATATGATCTTAACACGTGAATTATGATGAAAATGGCCTTATGGTTTAATGACATGAATAGTAGTCTCTTGATGAGATACATCAAGTTTGAATTCCTATCTCTAATTGTAATAATGATAAAAAAAATTACGGCAAACTATTAAGTAAATTTATTATAGTAATTAATCGTTGTTGCAAGTCACGATGGCTAAGATTAACCATAAAGGTCCTGTGGTGGGTGGTGAGTTTTTCTGCTGGAAGAGGACCCAATCATGCCTATTCCGTTGAGTTTTATGGTTGGATTATAAGAATAACTCTATAGATTGTTCTGGTCAACACATTTAAGCATGCAATAATTATTTCATAATTATTATTCCTTTTGGAGAGGCTCTAATTATCACTCAATATATACTCCTCATACCTAACCCTAAAATCCACAAGTTGGACCTGAGCATTAATGCTTGGATGACAAAGTGATTCTATTTGAGCATTAGCTTTATAGATGCAACTATAACATTCTTCTACGCTAAGTTCACCGTTGCATTATCCATGATGTCCCCAAACTTCACAATTATAATCTCCAACATGGGTACTAGCCTTGTCAAAAGGTCGCTCAAATAGTTCTGAAAATGTCCATCTTCACGTCTTGAAAATGTTGCTGTTGTTGCAAAGAAGGAGAATCATTATAACATTTAATGGTGAAACAGCTATTTTTCTCATACCCATGCCCATCATTTGTTTTTCTTGTCCCCTCCAAGAAGACAATATATGGAACGGTTATATAAAGGAACGAAGGGGTCTTGAAGGTGTTTAGGTTTCTACGCCTACATTGGTTTTCATTTCAGCATATTCCCCGTTTTGTCTAACTTCGGATGTACTATGAGCTAAAATGAATTACCATGATATCCAATGGAAGATATTTTATTATTTTATATTTGAGAAGTGCTAGGTGGATGGATTTTTTTCTTTTTTAACTTATTCCATGCTATTTAAGGAACCGTATAAGGACGTGTTACCGTAATAGAAAAACTTAAGCCGAATGATTGTCCCATGTCATTTGGCCTCTAATATTCAGAACAATCACAAACTTCGTGGTACTCGTGGTTGCTACTTATATTCTGATTATATGTTTCGAATATTCACACCGAATAAGGACATACCTAATGCCTATGAAACCAACTGGATGGCATTGCTGCAATTAATTTGCAATGGTTATGCGTCAGTTTTTTTTTTCCTTTTCTTTTCTTCTTTCCATTTTGTGGTTGGTTGACATTTGGCATCAATTGAAATTCTTAGATTTGGTTCCACTACAATGGCATTATTTTATTGCCATATTTTTGTGATTCAATATTGTACAAATTCTTTGGTTCATTGTTGTTTTACATATTGGTTAAAATATTAGAAAAAAGTGCCTTGAGATATTAAACTAAAGCTAAAAAATTTATACTATACATGTGATAATGTAAAAATTTATTTCATGGTATAGATTAAATGTATTTTTAAAATTTCAACAATAACCTATTTCAAGTTTTAAATTACAATATTAAAATTTATTATAATTTATAATATGAATAATTAATTTTTAAAACTTTTAAAGTGCTTTTAATTTTCAATTCTATACATATTAGAAGTGGCATTGTGTTATCAAATTGGTTTTATATTATCCAATTTTATTAGCCAAACGCTACTTTTGAGAACTTAAAGCAATTGTTAAACCACTATATTTAACTTTGGATCGAAATTGAAAATTTTGCAGGCTGAATCATTCATCTATACAATCATATGCTTTTGCAATAATGTATGTTATCACTGGATGGATATTTGCCATCTCAATGGTGTCCCCACCGATTACAACTAAACACATATGTTATAGAAATAATAAGTGTTGGAATTTGTGTCATATGCTTATTGTTTAATTATGGTTGGTGGAGACACCATTAAAAAAGTATTTTGAGAATAATAAACATTAATTCGTTATCACCCATCATAGATCTTCTTCCAAGAGCACTACAAAGTGAATTGATGGGCAATAGCATATGCAAAATGAAATTTTAATACGTCATGATGATAAGAAGCATCCTTTTCTAAAAAAAAAATATTCCAGTAATAAAAATTGATTTAAAAACATAAGCTTTTATTCTTGTATTCTAAAAGGAAAATGTCTTTCTTTCTTTTTTCTGCGAGAAATAACTGAGCCTTTTTATTCTATCAACTCTTTGCTATTTAATAAAATTAAATCCCTGCAAAAACTATCCGACTAAAAAATTTTGAGATGAAAAAATTATCATTCTATTCTCTTGTTGTTTTTGCTAAATAATTAACCATGTGATTCGCTCCGCTATGCACGTGAGAAATGGTAGTGTTGACTTAAGCCATTAATGACTAATCCTTAAGAACGGTTTAATAAACATCCCATCTTCATTCATAGCAATATTTAATTCAAGAATTCACAAATATGAAGTCCACTTCCATACCAATGGTGTCGATACATCATTTTACACATAGGCCTCATAAACTCAGACCAAGGTGCTTTAGGTTATATGCTGAGTTATTTAGGCCATTTCGACCTTTTTTAGACATGAGCAAAACTTTTCAGGCCCTTTTTGAGTTCTTAGGCTAACTCAGGCTCCCCTTAGAATCGAGGCAAAGCTATAGAAGGGTCAAGCCAACCTCCACGAGGTTTCCATCCCGAGTGTTGACTCGTTTTGGCTGGTCGACTCGAATCCTCAACTTGCTAGATGAAGAAATGGTTACTAGAGTAGAAGGATAGCCTTAGTGGAAAGATTCACTTTCCTCAACAGTCGTAATCTACTTTCCCATGATAGGGATCCACTTTCTTCATTTATTTGGGCCCATCTAGTATAAATAGGAGATAAAAATAAGGGTAAATCATTTATACCCTCTTAAATATTATCTTGTTTAACTTTTATCGCTTCTTTTTAGTTTTGATTTTGTATAATATCTAGCTACTATGATACAAACTGCTAGATTAAAAATTAAAATGATTTTTCAAAACTATTTTAATACTCATCAATCAACCAAAGTTGATAAAAAAGAAAAGATTAAATGCCAGCGGTTAGATAGGTTCTATCTTCATTATGTTATTAGTCTAAATTCTAAAAAAAAAAAATCAAAGGTTCATGGACTACTAATTTTAAAGCCAAAATGGCTAAATAGATTTAAAAATTATAGAATTATTGAAAATAATATGAGCCACTTTTATTAACTATCTATAAGAATAATTCAATAAAAAGTAAACCAACATAAATTAAGAAAACCAAAATTAAAAAATAGAATTGAATGGATCATGAATGTATGGGCCATATAAAAGTGTTGAATGGATGGTAAATGTATGAACCATTTAAAGGTATATCCATTTTATGAGAATTTTTTATATTTATGTTCTTAAAAACACTTTTACTCGATTAAAAACGTTATCAATTGCAAAAATTCTATGATTTTTTTCATCCTATCTAATTCAGAATACAAACATCATTACCTAGTTGTATGGACTGTTTCCAACAACATAGGCCAAAGCGGCAAGGATATCTAGCAAAAGCTACAAAAATCAGTTGCTATCTTGATCAAATTTGTTGTCAAGTAAAAGTGACGGTTGATTGTCACAATTTTTCCATCACTAAATTGACAGGTACGCTTTAATCGATTAATAAGACAAAACTATGGATTTACAATAAATGCATTGAAAAATATATTTAAGAAAAAATGGTAACTTTAGAAATATTTAGCAGACCATACGTGCAAAAGCATGATCTAGAAATAGTTATTTGCTCCGGTAGACCTAAAGGTGAAGTCCCGATTTACATTTATTGAAGTACGTTTTCTGCTAACAATATTCGATTAAGGTTGCGCTTAGACTCGAAGTGAAGGACCTCTATAAACTAGAATTCGATTCAATCGCCTTCATTTAAAATTGATCAAAATAAAAAATATTATTTTCTTATTGATAAAATAATATTAACTATTAAATGTTAACTCAAAGTCAAGTTAGCCAAAATAAATAAATATATGATAGAATAATTAATCTATTTCATTTTATTTAAATTACTTCGAATGATTTATAATTTTCTGGAAGATACTTCAAAACTCACTTAGAGGTCTTCACTTCATTGAATGTAATAAAAAGAGAATGGAATTGCAATCAATAAGCAATAGAATAAAAATATAATATCTATTACTTTGTTTAGTTGAGAGTAACTAAATTCATTTTACGTACACAAAATTACTAGATGAATAAGATTGGAATAATATTTAAAATACCAAAATTTCCCATATATTTATATAAAAAAGGAATAAGTACAAAAAAACTTTAACGTTTCATGTTTTTACAAATCAGTCATTAATCTTCTATTTAATTTATTTTAGTCCTTAACCTTTTCATTTAGTCCAAATAAATCCTTTTATTAACTTTATTAAATCTTTAGTTATTGTGTATATGCATTAACATATAATCGGTCCATATAAATATAAAAAAGTCCTTAATATTTATTTATATATACTAATCAGTCTTTAATGTTTAGTTATATATACAAATAAGTCATTAACTTTTTTCATTTAGTCCATTTTAGTTCTCGATGTATCCACATATAACGGAAAAACTAACAGACGATTTTTTTTTTTAAATTTAATAAAACGTTAAGTACTAAAATGGGCTAAATGAAAAGTTAAGAATTAATTTGTATATACAAATAAATATTATGAACTTTTTTATGCTTATCCCTATACAAAATAATAAAAATTTGCCAGACATTAGCTTATGTGCCTTGCACATGATCTCCTTCTTCATCTGGCATGAACAACAATAATGGAGAGAGATAAAGAGAGAAATCCAAGAAGATAAATACCTACTAGTGGCTACGATAGACGATACACATGATAGATACACATCATGACAATCACATACCATAGACGGCTACTCCTCTACCTTCTCCACTTATGATGGTGTTCATTAGAGAAGTCAAAAGTTCTTTGAAATTGTAAACTCTGGAAACTACTTAAAGAGAGAAAGTGATGGAGAAAGAAATAAACACTCACCTCATCCATATCAATTGAGAGGGACAAAGCACTTTAAAATAGACATATACCCATTCAATTACTTTCTCTCTCCCTCTCTTTACCTCCACTATCCTTACCCCCTTCGTCACCCACCTACCATCCCCTCCAATCGCTTAGAAAGAGAAATCAAAACACTTTAAAACTCAAAATTACTCAAAAATCGAAGCACCCATAGTCATTTTCTTTGATTGAGAGAGAAATAGACATATACTCATCATCGTTTGTTTCAATTCAGATAGAAATGAATATCATGTATTTGATTAATGGAGGAGATAGTGACAAAGTCACACGTATGTGTGATTGTGTAAGAACACAAGACACAAATAAAACAAAGCCTAATTTTTCATTAGCCATAGATACTTAAAACCCATTTTACTCTTTTCCTCCTAGGAGAAAGTGAAGAAAAGGAATAGGAGAGGAAATATTATGATTCCCGTTTGTTATAGGAAGTAAAATGGAGAGAAAAGTTTTTCTAATCCAAGTTAAAAATTTTTGGTCTTAAAATTGGAGAAAAAGAAAAAGAATGGAGGAAATTTTAGGTATAGGAAATAAAGTAGAGAAAGTAGAAAATAAAAAGAAGTTTTCCAAATTGGGTCTGACCCATTTATATTTCTATTTACATTTTTTTTTCTACTTTTTATGGACATATTTGTAAATTTAATCTATATCATATTTTTTTTTTATTAAAAATTACAATTTTCTCGATTTTCTTTACTTATCTCATCCAAACATATTAAAAAAATCGAATATCTCATAATTTTTTTCTTTATATTCTTTTCTCTCACTTCCTTTGCTTTTACTCCTCTCATGCCAACAAGGTGTAAATGCATTCAGCAACCTTGAACCCCTCAACTTGATTCTGGAGGATTATTATTTAACAGAAACTTCCACACTAACGGATTCGAGTTTCTAATCTGTGCAGTTTCTTTGTATCTGTACTATGGAATGGTATGGTGGGGTCCACGGGGGTAAGCCCTCGGATGCGTCCCCGGAATGGACCGCCGTTGGAGAAGAAACCGGCTTGGAAGTTCAGTCATAAGTCATATAAGTCATTACATTTATATGATTCTCACATAATATCTTCTGTTCAATTCTATTTGTTGGTTAAAGTTTTGAGTCTTTGATGTGTTAGATTGGGTGATCGGTTGTAAAATGAATGAATTTTGGGACTTGGAATGTGGGGTTGTGAATTTTGGTCATGATCTTTTGATGTTAAGATAAAATGTAGAACCTTGCTATTTTACTTTAATACGTTATATTTGCAATTACAGTTTGAGTTTTGGGTGTGTTTGATTGTTGATCAGTTATGAAATGAACGAATTGTGGAGTTTTGGATTGTGGGATTGTGAACTTTGATGTTGATCTTTGATTTCTGCAATATATAGAACCTATGTGGCAGTCGGGACTGGAAGCGGTTATGATGGTGGTGGTACTGGCGGCAGTGGCGGCACTGAATTATATCCAGAACGCCCTGAGGAAGCTGATTGTGTCTATTATTTGTGCAATCCAATCATTTAACTATATAGAGCAAAGGGAGTGAGAATATTTTTAGAATGTGTTGAGATGGCTTTGTAGTTGGATTTGATGATGGATTTGTATGATCCAAAGTTTTGATCCTCTTTGATAGATGTGTTGAGTTTGAGCACATTGTTTAGAGATCCAGAGTTTGTTGAATGATTATGAGAAAAGTTTCTTTATTGGGTATACTAGATCACTTAACAATCCAAAATATGATCAAAATTTTTCCAAATATATGGTTGTCCTTTTTTTTAAAAAAAAAAATTATTACCAAAGCTGTTGACAGTTAAATGGAGAAATGTGAACAATGTAGGTATTTGGAGCTGCAGGAGCCCGTGATTGAGAGTATCCAGAGCGAGCTGGCCAGCTGCTCTTTCAGGTACTCATGTTCGTTTTTCTTACTTTATTGAAGTTTTGCTAGATAAATAGTGGGATCAGACAAGGAACGTTGGGTGAATTTTTTGTGATCTCGAGTGGCTTCTCAAATATTTACTTTTATATTTTCAGTACTATATGCAAGTTTGCGCATCATGCAAGAACAATCACCTGAGGCAGGCTGCTAGTTCTCCTAACCTAGTGGCCTTAAATCACTGCATGTATAATTTCATAACTGTGGTTTCACAAGCAGATTTCCTTTATAATATGCTTGCGTTTGGTGAAATTCTTTAATTTGCCTGACTAGCGTACGGTTGGCAGCGTGAAAAAGAATGTTAATACTATGTTAAAACAAGGGAATGCAAGTTTAGGGCGACATGTAAATTCCACCATCCACAACCAGATGGGATACACATTCCAACGCCATCCCTGCCCCAACTTACACCCTCTCCTGAATCCGTGGCTATGCATGCTCTGTACCCTCCAACACCATCACAAGTGTTCCCTTTACCTCAACAATATGGGGTTATGGTACCAAGGCCTTTTATGCTGCCATCATATGTTCAATGTCCCTATGGTCCTTTGCTAGTTTCTCCCAGTAGGGTTTCCTATCCAAGCTGGAGATCATATCAGGTGGGTTAATACAATTAGCATAATGTCTGGTTTTACAAAACTGCCGCATGCAATTTCAGTTTAATCAATTAACAATTCCCATTTCACCGGCCATTAGTCAGCTAATCTCTTCCGAGTTAAGTTCTATTTAGATAATAACAAAATATTTTCCTTCCATGCCTGCTTTCGTGGCCAATATCAATCATCCTTTTTATCCCCATTAGCAGCCAGAAGGAACTTTTATTTCCAGATAAACCGAGTAATCCTACACGTCAGTTTTGCCTTTTTGGTTATCATGTACATACCATCATCCATGAGATATAGTAGTGCGCAAATCAAAATGGTTGCCTTTGGTCCCTTTTGGTTTGCCTTTGCATCCAGTAAGTATTTCAAAGCTGCCGTTTGTTTCGTGTTGTGACATTAATTAATATTGTCATGCACCATCAGTTTACCCAGCATTCAATAAAACTGCAGCTAGCAATGAATTAGCTTTTCAGTGCCTAGTATTTCCAAATATTTCTGCTTGCACTCTCTTTGTTTAAGAACTCTTTTTCTTAGTCTTTTTTCTTGGATGTCCTTTTCAATGCTAGTGACACTAGATTCATATGCTGCAGAATATAAGACAGCTCCAACTCCAACCCCTACTTGTGACTAATCGTCCTTTTAATGTAAAGCCAGAACAAGGCAAACTTAGATTTCCACATATTGAATTTGGCATGTGATAAATGGTATGATACCATAAGAAAACTCCAATGGAGTGAGACTTGTTTCTCATTATAAAGATGAAGTCCTAAATCAAAGTGGAATTTTACAAATGGGAAACTTTTCTTTATGTTGTATCACACTTGTATAAAAAGACTTTAATGTTCTGTTTTTTCCTTTGTCGTTACTCTAATAATTACTTAGATGAGCTAGCAGCATCAACTCATCGTTTACAAGTTACAACCACTACCTTGATTGTAGAGATGCCATGTTGATATTCAAGAAAATGTGCAATAGCCTGTCGTCATGACAACTTCATGTCATTCTATTGGAGAAATTCATTTTCTATAAATGGACTATATTTTATATAATTTGTTATTATAGCTTAATAACATAGGTAATATCTAACTCTAATATGTGTATATTATGACTTGATTATGTAATTATCACTAAATATGTTAAAAATTAATTTTTACTAGATCTGACTAGTATGTACATGTATAGGTTTCATTTTGATAGTTATCACATTTTAGCTTATTATTGTTAAAAACATGTCTCAATTAGTAAATTAAGATAAAATAATTCTCAAAAAATTTCTATGGAATCCTAAAAATATGGAGAATTCAGTTAGCATATAGTTCCATGCTATTGGGTTCATCGCTTAAATGCTCATAATTCAATTTTATCCCTAAAGTACATTTAATTAATCAAATATTATTATTTTTATACAAAATTATCTCTAATATATCCTGACATCATTATAATTCACCAAAAGTCAATACCTATCATTTTCATTAACTAATTTCATAAAAACTTATTTATTTCATCATTTTACCTTATTTTTAGCTATTTTTAGGGCAAAAAATTACATTAAATATCAAAATTACTTAAATTAAAAATATGGCTATATCGCAATTAAATACATATCATATGTATTTTATACAAAAATTTTGAGTTAGAAACCATATCATTTAGTGTATTTATTTTGAATTACAAATTTCGGATGAATAATACATTTGTTAAGTAAGTACATTAAATATTCTTAATTTTGCAAAAATAAATTTACAAAATGAAAGTAAATCTAAATAAACTTAGGAATTATTTTTTTTCATATTTTTCTTAATTAATTTAATATTTTTATGAAAATGGGGAAAAATATGATAGAAACTTAAGATCTTTGTTCATTAAAGCTTTGGCCACAGTTTGCCAGTGAACGGTTGTCAGCTGGCCTAGTCTGTGGTGGCTTTGCTAGGTGGTGGTGGGGCTCCACATTAGGTCATCAGATGGTCGGGGATCCATGTTAAGTCAGTACTTTGATTTATTTTTCTTAATTTTTTTTATATTTTAAATTGTTTTTTGTTGGTAAAATGTAAAATCTAAGTCTCAATATCCTATTTATAGTAGTTTAGGTTGGTTTCACATTTTCTTAACCAATAAATAATAATTATTTTTATTTATTTATCTATTCTTTTACGAAATTTGCATGTATGATGTGTTAACTTTTTATTTAGTTGCTTTTGATGTAGCTGGTTATTCTTTTTAAGCTACTCTACATTTAATTTAATCATATTTTAGGTTGTTTCTTATTTTGTAATAATTTTTAGATGATATTTTAGGGTATTTTAGTATTTTATATTAGTATTTAATAATTTTGTTAATATACGTGTATATATCAAATATATATCATACACGTAATGAGTAATTATACACATGTAATTATATTTCTAGTATGTCTTTGTTTTTAAAACATATTTCCTATTTAATTTTGTCAATTTATTGCTTATTATGCATAATTGTGTAATTTCAAATTAATTTACCAGTGTAATTATTATATATACATAAAAATACGTGTATTCTCATATAGTATATTATGCTATATTATTTCATTTTATAATTTAATTAGCTTATTTCTAAGTTTTTATCGTATCTAAGCTCAGTTTTAGAGGTTTTGATAATTTTTACATTATATTGAGTAATTTTGCTTTTAAGGCAAAAATTAGGATTTTGAGTTGTTATTTTTAAATCTAACTTCACCAGATTACTTTGACTAACTTTTTCTATCTTAATTATAGAGTTTGGGTTCAACCGGATAAGTTTCTCTCAAAGGCCTCAAATATGGGTATTGCTGCTTTAAATGCAATTTTAGTATCTTATGTATAATAAATTATTTTTATTTTGATTGTATTTTTTATATATTATTATATTATGGACTTCCAAATATATGAGGATTTTTCGATTAGGGTTGTTTTTTTGTAAGTTTCTAATCTAATTGGTTTACTTCCCCGAATGCTTTAGATTAACTATTGACTCTAATTGTATAAGGACTAGGCTTTATCTTAATACTTAGATGTTCATGTTTTAATTGTTAATCTATGAGATATTACAGCTGGTGTCATGAATAGAATGTATAGGGATGGATTCAACCATATCGATCAATTGATAGCTCCATCACTAATCAATCAATAGAAGAATTTAGTATTAGGGTTTCTTAACTAAAATTGTAATCCTATTAAACTCTGTGTTTCATAAAACATGGAGACCACCTGGAGCTGACATGTATCTATTGATCGATCAGTAGCTCAATTCTATAAATAGTTACATTTGTAGTTAGAAATGCAAGCTGCAATTAAGATTTTAGCATTTTTCAGTTTAGTTTTATAAGCTCATTGTCTGTTTTTCTTATTTTAATGATTATTTTATGATATTTGATGCATGTTTTTATGATTTTGATACACATTTAAGCATGTTTATTAAGTATTTGCACCATTCTCGTCATTGAATCTCTTATTGAGTTGTTGTCCTCTTATTTACCTATTCATCTATGGAGTTTGTAACTATTTCTTTGTCATTTATTGTTGTCGTTGTTCTTAATATGAGTGGTTAAGTTAGTTTTAATGGGTTTATGAATATGTGGATGTTGTAGATGGTATAAGCTTGTAATTATTATATAAATGTGTATTTAATTGGGTCATTGAGTCGGTGGAATATCGGCATTGGGTTCTTACGCTTATGAGATCGAGAGGAGCTTTAGTGTTTCCCATTGAATTAACAATGTGTTATGCGGTCTTGTGAGTTAGGATAGGTTATAAGACTAAGAGGAGATTGACCTTTAATTCCTAGGACTAGGTTATTTAACTTATGATAGGAACTAAGTAATTTAGCTGATTATGTAGGAAAATGAGACTAAGAGGAGATCTTTTACTACATAATTGAGTGAGGTGTCTTATTCGGGATCGAACTCAAGTGAGTTCCATCAAAACCCAATTAAAAACCATCCCTAAAATCTTAATGACATACCTTTAATGCTACTTCGAAAGCATATCACTAGCCCACGTCTTTAAAATTTGTGTTTGTTGTTAAATTTTATTCTCATTTAGTTGTATTTACATTCAATTCACTACTTTATATTTGGTTAGCCTATATTAGAATAGTAAGTTAAAATTTGGTATTTAGCTAAACCCTTTTCCCTGAGGAAATGACTTAGTGAATATTTACTAGTTCTATTACTGTAGACGATCCAATGACTTAGCATCTCCCTTACTAAGAAGTCAAGAAAGAGAGAGACTGGACTGATTCTTAGCCACCATTGTTCGAATAAGCAACATGACCATACACTTTTGTCTACATCCTCCAACAGCCTTGTCAATGCATCACCATCACATTTATAGAACCATGTGTGAAATCGACCATAATAATCATTACTTTTTTTTACTATTCATTTTTACTTTTTTGTATTCTTGTGCACTATTTCTTTAGGGTAATATCCTTTTTGTAATTTTCTTTGTAAGCATGTTACCCTAAATTCTTAAGTATAAATACCTCTTGTATTTGTAGTTATATAGATCAGATTAAAGATTAATACACTTGATATTTGTCTCTTATAAATACTACTTTGTTTACATTCATTTTACTCTTATCCTAACTCTTAAGTAAGACTGAGTGGGGAGGAACCTCACTAGATCATTTTATGTGCCATATCGAGTTATGCCGTGAGTATTCTAAAGTTTCATTGGTGCGTCATTTTCATTGAAGCTATTTATGGGTTTTTTCTTACTATTTCATTCGTATCCGTCCTTTCGCACATTCCCTATTACTTTCTTTTCAGGCTTTCGGTAAGCTTAGATCCATATTACTCTTCATGTGGCTCCTTTCTTCCCTTAGCTCATTGTCTCATCTTGCAATGTTCATGAACTTTGTGCATATCCTTCATCATCCTAAGCCAATAGAAATATTCTTTCAATAGCTTAGTAGTTCTTTTCTCACTATTCTTTCAATAGCGTAGTAGTTCTTTTCTTACTAAAATGGCTAGCTAAGCCTCCTAGCATGGGTTTCCCAAACAAGTAACTCCTTAGTAGAATTGCATGGCACACATACTTGCTTTCCCTTTGTCTGAAATCCTTGGCTTAGATGGAACCCATCTACTACTTCTCTAATGTTGCAGTTTGCCACTAAGGGTAAAAAGTACATATCATGTTCATATTGATTGGCTAGGGTACCAAACCTAAGGATTCTAGCTTGTAATTTCGTAATAAGAACATGTTGATGAGAAAGGGCATTGGCTATAATATTAGAACTTCTCTTTTTGTACTTGATGACGTAACAACAGGTTTCTAAGTACTTTACCCACTTAACATGGAATTAGGTAAGTTTTTGTTGTCTTTTGAGATTTTTGAAAGATTCATGGTCTGTGTAGATAACAAACTCTCTTGGCAGTAGATAATGTTACCAGTTTTGAAGTACTTGGACAAGGGCATAGAACTCTTTGTCATATGCTGAGTAATTTAAGATTGCATCTCTGAGCTTTTTAATGAAATATGAACTAGTTAGTGCTTTTGCATAAGAATAGCTTTAATATTGAATCTAAATACGTCACTAACTAGCTTAGAAACCTTTCTAAAGTCAGGTAATACTAATACTGGGTTGATTTCCTCAAAACTTTTCTAAGCTTTCTTAGACCATTTGAATTCAAAGTTTTTCCCAATCAACTCAGTTAGTAGGGTAGATGTAGAGCTAAAGTTCCTAATGAATCTTTGATAAAATGAAGCTAGATTGTGAAAACCCCTTACTTTGGCAACAATGGTTGGTGTGAGCCATTTGAGAATAGTTTAGACTTTCTCGTCATCAACTTTGATTCATTTATTAAAGATAACATATTCAAGGAATACTACCTCACTCTAGTAGAATATGCATTTCTTTAAATTACCAAACAATTGCTTGGTACGGATGATATTAAATATAGATCCTAAGTACATAACATGAGAAATGAGGTTAACACTATATACTAAAATATTATTAAAGGAAACAACAATACATTTATCAATCACAGATCTCAAAGCATGATTCATAAGTAGCATAAAGGTACTCGACATATTTGTAAGACTAAATGGTATCATTAACCATTCAAATAGACTATTCTTTGTTTTGAAAGCAATCTTTCACTTATCTCTTGATCTCATTCGGATTTAGTAGTGGTCGCTCTTTAAATCAACCTTAAAAGATATTTGCGCACCATGCAACTTATTGTGTAAACCCTACTTTTAGTGGGCCTATAATTTGACTAAGAGTATTTCCTAAACGTTTCCAAGGATCAACTAAACTAAGAACTTAAGTTTACAATTGAAAACAAACTTACTTTTCCAATTTGAAATCCTATTATCGATAAAACCCAAACTTGAAAAACTGCGAACTCTAAAGTCATTTAAAACTCTAAACCCTAAATCCTAAAATAATTAAGGACTTTTAACCCTAGATGACTAATCGATAATTTAATTTGAATAATTTTATTCAACTCTATAAAATTCCATAATTTTATAAGAATTAAATCATCATTTACAAAACAATTTAAGAAATAAATCCTAAAACAATTTCTTATAAGACAATTCCCTTATCTTCATGCTTAAGCCTTACACAAGAATAAGTAAATCAACTAATCATCCTAAATGACTTATCAATTGAAAGTTGGAGATATTTATCAATTGATAACTTATCAAAATCTAGTGATAAAACATTTCTATACCCAAAAAGACACCTAATGGCTAGTTTTTACATGGCTGTAAGGGGAGCTATATTTTTGTCTTTTATCCATCAATCACTTTATCTTATACTCTATTATTCATCTCTTAATGCTTATATCATCAAGAGTTGTGATTGTTGACTTTTATACATGCTACAAGATAACAAAATCAAACTTCTTAAACACATTTCTACCCTCATTCCAATTAGCCATTCTTTTCCTATTTGCTCTCACTTTCAATTTTAATTTTAATTTCATTTCCTTTTTTCTTATTTTGAAAACAACACAAAAGAAGAAACAAACAAACCGTACAAAATCCTTCACTGACCGCCACATTCCAAGCATACATACATGGTACTTTCAACTTTTTCTTATCTTACTTTTGCCAACATTCAAAGCTCTTTTAGAATGTATAAAACCCTCCTTAAACCTTACTTCAAAGGACCGTAACTCAAGTTGTCGAATAAGGGTGCAAGAAGGAAGAAGTAAAACAAAGAGTATAAATGAAACCTTAGTGCATAATCACCATATTTTTGCTTGATGGACAAGTAAGTATTTCTTTGTGATAGTAGCCTAGTGTTACATATTAGGAGACCATAATTTCTTGAAAATATAAGTACGAAACAAGTTGGTGAAACATTTAAGACTACCTTAAGAAGTAAACTCATAAACACTTTTCATGAAAGTTGAAGTATGAGTATGTAAAGTTATTATTTTGTAGAGATACCTATTTAACATTTTGAATAGAAGATTTTAAGCTGAGAAAATCTTGAAATGAGAAGTTGAAGGAAAGGGAAACATGTTGGATGTAAGGTTTTAGGAGTCATTTAGATATCATTTTCACTTCTATTAAGTTAAACATACTCAAATCTAGATTTAGGTAAAGAAAAAATTCATCACATGAAGTTTTACGAGGACACCAACTTTGTAAGACATGAATTATAATATGGGAGTTATGATAAGTATGAGATCCTTTATTTTCATGTAAAGTATGAGTTAAATAATCATCCCATGGAAAAGAAGTCAAGTTAAGATTCGAATACAAGTAGTTTAAGTTCATGATCTAACAACTAAACTTAAGGAAATGACGAAATAAGTTGAAAAACTAAGTTGGAAGCCCTAATACTCAAACCGACCAAATCTAAAACTGACCAAATCTGAAACCTTCTTAAAAGATCTTTAAAAATATGATAAAAGTAAGTAAATAAAGTGAAAAAACTAACCAAGGTAAGTACGATAAGTATATTAAGATTAAAACTCAAAACTGAGTTTAAAACTTTTAAAAGGAGCCTTAAACCTCAAGTTGAATTACTCTTAAATTTCTGACCAGCAACTTGATAGAATAATGAAATTTGTTTTAAGATTTTCAAAAAGCCTATAAGATACTCTCTAAACCCAAGAAAGTGATCATCTTTGAATTAAATAAAAAATAAGTCTATTTAACAACTTAAGCCCACTTAAGTGCTAAAGAAGTGATTGATAGCCTAAAGAGTGTAAATCAAAGTTGTAAATTTAACCTTAAGGAGTATTTTGAGTCTAGAATGAAATCTTATGCTCAAACTTAAAGGAATTCTCAAGTTACCAAAAAGCTTATTAGCTAAACAAAGCCTAAAAGTATTCCAAATCATGAGGATTGCTATTATTCTAACTTGTGGGTAAATTTGCATGCCTTATCTCAAAAATCTAATCTCACTATGTTAAAGTACACTCGAAGACGATAAAGATTGATTATAAGATCATAAAAATCAGATTTAAAACAAGAAACTTATATGCGATTGAACTTTAAGTAAGAAATCGGGAAAAATGCAAAAATTAGTCAAAAGTATAACTTAAATGATTTTACCTTAGTTTTTTAAGTCTTTTTTCAAATCCTTATAGTATTATGATTGTGATGTCTAAGGGACCTAGTGTTTAGAAACAACTTACCACTAAACTACTTCAATTGACCTACATTGTTGAGTGTTTGAATTTTTTATAACTCTTTACTTAATTTTGCTTATAAAATAGATGTATCTAATATATATATATATATATATATATATATATATATATATAACTAATAATGCTTCATATAGAAGTTCTTTTATACTAGTAAAAAACTTAAATAAAAATGTTATTTTAGGAACACCATTCATAAATCAAATTCAACCATTTATAATAGACAAAGATGGAATTAAAATACTATCTGAAAAAAGAAATTGTGTTTAAATTTATCACAAAGGCCTAAACCAAATACATAAATCAATTGAAGAATGATGAATTAAATTGCTTAACACAGTGTAAAGAAAATCATTTGATGTATTTAAAAAATAACCTTGAATTCAAAAAAATTGAAGATCAACTTAATAATAAAAATTTAAGATTAAGAATTACCCAATTAGAAGCAGAAATAAAAAATTCAATTTGTTCTACACTTCCAAATGCATTTTGGAATTGTAAATCTTCCATATGAAAGTGATTTTAATGAGAAAAATATTCCAACAAAGGCTAAACCATCACAAATGAATAATGAAGTTTTAAATCATTGTAAAAATGAAATAAGAGACTTGCTTAATAAGAAATTAATCAGAAAAAGTAGATCTCTATAGAGTTGTTTTGCATTTCATGTTAATAAAAATGCAGAAATTGAAAGAGGTGTCGTTAGATTACTAATTAATTATAAACCTCTTAATACTGCTCTAAAGTGGATAAGATATCCAATACCTAATAAAAAAAATTTACTTAATAGGTTAAATAATGCCAAAATATTTTCAAAATTTGATATGATAGCAAATTCAGATTAAGGAAAGTGATAGGTACAAAACTGCCTTCACAGTTTCTTTTGGTCAATACCAGTGGAATGTAATGCCATTCGGATTGAAAAATGCTCATTTTGAATTTTAGAAGATAATGAATGAAATTTTTAATGATTATACTAATTTCATAATAATATATATAGATGATGTTTTAATATTTTCATCCAATATAAAACCAACACTTTAAACATATAAAAATCTTTATTAATGTAATAAAAAATAACAGCTTGGTAGTTTCACCAACAAAGATTAGTCTCTTTCAGACTAAAATTAGGTTCTTAGGTTATAATATTCACAATGGAACAATAATTCTTATACAAAGATCTATATAATTTACTGAAAAATTTCCTAATGAAATCAAAGACAAAATCAACTCCAAAGATTTTTAGGAAGTTTAAATTATGTTGCAGATTTTTTCTAAAATCTTAATATAATATATAAGCCATTATATCAAAGACTAAAGAAAATTTAATCTCAATGGACAAATGAACATACAAATATAATAAAACTAATCAAACAAAGAATAAAAGAAATTCATTGTTTACATATTGCCGATCCCTCACTACTAAAAATAGTAGAAACTGATGCTTCTGATTTAGGATTCAAAGGAATTCTAAAGTAGAAACAAAATAATAAGGAATATATTGTTCAATTCATGTCCAAAAATTGGAATAATTGTCAATCTAATTATTCTATAATCAAAAAAGAAATTTTAGCCATTGTCTTAACAATTTCTAAATTCCAAGAAGATTTACTAAATCAAAAATTTGTTTTACGAATTGATTATAAAGCGGCTAAAAATGTTTTATTCAAAGATGTACAAAATATTGCATCAAAACAAATTTTTGCCAGATGGAAATCTATTCTTTCTATATTTGATTTTGAAATAGAGCATATTAATGGATCTTCAAATTCTCTTCTTGATTTTCTTACTTGTGAATTTTTGCAGGGAGATGCTTCCTAGAAAAGAGAAAGATAAAAGAAAAGAAAAAATCTCCTCAAATCCTAATAAAGGATTAACCAATCTTAAATCATGGTTAGATGTATGTAAATCATCTAACACCCCATTAACAATCAAAGAAGAATCCTCTTCTAAGACCTAAAAACCAATGTCTTCAAATAATCAATCGATCCCCAATATCTAATCAAATGAAGTCCTTTCAAAATTGGTCGATATGGAACCAAGTCCTAGTTTGCTTATGGCAATCTCAATAGTCTTATAATTAGATAATAAAGTCCCCGTGTTACCAGAAATTGCTGGACCTATAGAAAGTCAGAGGAAAAATTAGAACTTTCAGCTCACTAAGATATCGACTCCAGTACCTTCTGGATCAATACCTACTAATTAAAGATCAAAATTTTTTATAAAACCTATTTCTAAATATGTTTTCTCTATAGAAGAAGACTTATCAGAAAAGGATCTCTTTGAATTTACAAGAAAGATATTTACAAAAGACTTTTACTATATACCATATGATCCTTATAAGACAATCCAGTTTTATGAAAAAATCTTGGTCGAAACTGGATCAATAAAATTCAAACATTTTGAAAATGAAGGAATGATCAACTATTCTACAGCTAGAATATTGAAAGTAACCAGCTTAAAAGAATGGCGGACTTATCCAACCACTCTAATAAAAGTCAATATAGAACCATTTTCTGCACAACCAAGTTATCGAGCCACTTATAATTATTATGATTATAAGCAGGCATGGTGGAATGCGTTTTGTGAAATGAATCCAAAAAGATCATATACTTGGTTAATATTTTTTTATAATTGTTCTTCTTTAAATCTTCTTAACTGGTTTACACACTGGTGGGAACAATTTGGTACAACCTATGAAATCATTCATGAAAATGCCAAAGATGGATTCAATACTTTCATGAATAATTACAATCCTACATCTCATGAGAAAAATTTTCAAAAAGAGATATTATATTTTGTTCACATTAGAATATCTTAGGTCATGGCCTGGTGGTTTGATTACAAGACAGATTGAACATCAAATATAATCAATTTGGTCAGAATGTATAAAGTCAAATGGTGGGACAGCTTCAAAATGTGGAATAAGTGTGAAAAAAATTCAATTTTAAATTGGATCAAGACTAATTCCTCAAATCTACCATCCAGAATTGCGACTCTACAATATCATAATAGAGGATTTATGATTTCTTCACTCGTAAGTGCAATTTCTCCAGAACAAATGAAACAAATTTTGGAAAGGGCATTGGCAAATATCAATGAATCAGCATAAGAATCAAGTTCAAACTTAGACTCTACATCTCACCATAGCGGAAATACCAATGAAGATGACTGCTATGGAATAGATTTAGAAGATCCATGAATATTGTATCTTTTTGTACTGTAAAGTAGAAATACGGTATTTTACACATGTAGCACAATGTACAATACTATCAATCTCAATCATTTAGTACCCTCTCTACCACAATACTACTGTTTCTACAGTACCCTGTCTGCCACAATTCTACTGTTTCTACAGTACCCTGTCTGCCACAATTCTACTGTTTCTACAGTACTCTGTTTACCACAATACTATTACAGGATCCAATGCTTTCATTATAAATCCTAGGAGAACTAGGGAAGGCATCCAAAAAAACTCTCTCATTCTCTCTTCCATCTCATCTCTCTCTCTTTCTCTCTCACATACACACATACAAAACTTATTTTCTTCATTGAATTTTTACAATCATTTAAATATTTCCTGAAGCATAATTGTTTGCTTCTCTCTGTTTTCGAGGTAGAGCAATTTTACCTCTCAATATTTCAATATCTCTTTCAATATCCGTTTATGCTATTGTATTTTGTATAAATCAGTTTCAATCAATAAAATTTCTGTTTAATTAATTCTTTTTTTATTTCTCATCTCGTGTGGGGAATCTCCAATCAATTTGGGTGTAATTCCATGAGATTTTATCTGCCTATCAATAAATCAAAACCTCATAATCGGCTGGTATTACCGCCTTTTGGAGGTCTCATATTTGCATAAAACCCTACTAAACTTGGCACTGCCGCCTGTAGTGGTTCTAATTATTATATTTTTGTATGCATATTTATGTCACAAATTATTATTGATATTCTTATTTATAATTACTTGGATAGTGCAATAGAATTCCTTGAGTGGTATTGTATTAATATAATTAATAGTGATTGGTACTAATAAAATGTTTTGTTACTATAATCAATATTTTTTATCATTAATAAAATAAAATTTTGTAAAATATATGTTTGTAGATTATAATCCTTTTCGTGAAAATGAACGGGATATGGAATTATTTTATAATTATTTAATAGATTATATAACATTTCTTGAAAGATTTTATGAATCATATTTTTTATTATTAAATATTGAAAATATTTTAGATCGTGATTAAAAGTTTAATGTCTCAAAATACAAAGGATAATAACAGAGAAGATTTAATTGGATATAACCAATATTTAGAAGATGCAGTAGAATTTTTGTTTTATATAATTTGGTCCTATTTTTTACTTGTAGACAGGTTTTATTTAGCTGATAGGTATTTTAGACAGTAATAAAAGTCTAACCATAAATGGGCCTTATACCTAGGCCTCATACTTAGGCCTCCTTTTAGTATTAGAGTTGGTAGGGAATATATAGGTATTTTAAGAAATCTTATATTTTCTTTGTGAGACAATCGTCTTTGTGACAATCTGAATCTTATATTTTCTAAATCACTTGAGACAAATCTTTTGTGGAAAATCTTAATATTGTGATAAGCTTACTGAGACCTAGCGTAAATCCCGCTTTTATTAAAAGTTGTAAAAAGGTCATAAATTGGAAATCACAATATGAGATTAAATATAGTCTTGTGATCTAGATTTATAAGATTAAGATAAGTTAGTCTCTTTTGAAAATATAAATTTACTTAGAAAATCTATATCCTCTTCTAGCTTTACTCCCATTGAACAATTAGAAGAATCCATGTTAAACAATAAAGATGAAATACATATAAAAGACTTTAACCAAGCAATAGATGAATAGAAAGTACTAAAAACTTTTTATGATAAAATATATCAAATAGGTAAATGGAGAATTTTTGGAAAGAATGATTATGTTATAGCCACAAAAGAAAAGGATATTTCAGTTTCTGATGGCCTAACAACAATAAAACTTTTAAATATGGAATCAATAAAAAAATATGCAAAAGATTGGAATTATATACATTTAGGCTTAGTCCAAGTAGGAGCGAAGCCTCTTAATAAATTAGGCCTAGATACCTCTATTTTCATGGTCCTCATAGATACTAGGAAATTAATATATGAAGATCAATACATGCCACTATTGAAACCAGTCTTAGTAGTGGACCAGTCTAATTTGAATGTCATCCAAATATTACCTTTGCTTATAGAGATAAAACAATAATGAGTTTGTCAATCCTTTAAATCGGAACACATAATTATAGAATGATGGAAGGATCAATACCAATGGTTGTAATATATAAAATATATTTCAAATTAATGAAAATTTCTTTTGGTTCTAAAGCATATAAAATGGATAAGAGAGGCTAAATCCTACTTATTCAGACAGACTTAACTAAAGCTAATGTATCTGTCCCAAAAATGATCCAATGGTCTCAAGTCAATTTACCTGAAATTGGGAAGTAGAAAACCCACTTCCTAAACGACTAATATACAATACTGAACCGTTAAATGTGATCTAATACCCAGATGGTAAAGTCACCATCCAATTCAATAGAAAATCATTTGATAAGCCAAATAGACCCCTGGAAATAAGATCAATGTCATCTTTTTCTAGAAGATCAGTAGACCTTCCAAATCTTCTACCAATAATTTACACTTCATATCCTACTTAACTTAATAACCAGCAAGATAGGCAGCCAAATATTCATGATAATCCATCCCTTTGAGGAATTGTCCATAATAGGACTGGTATAACCCAACCAGTTTATCAACTAAATGAACCAAAACAAGGAGAACCTTCATTATCAGAAATAGGTGATCCAAAATTAAATGTCATAGAAAAACCTTTTGAACCAAATAAATCACTTTTAAATAATGAATTCAATTCTTCTAAAAATGAGAAAATTAGAAAATGGTACTTTGAAACATTTAGCCAGATAAAAATGGAAATAAAAAATGAATATTATAATTTCATGAATGAAATTGGTGCTCAAATATATTTTTTTGAACGGTTTAAAAATTATTATTTGAAAACCAAAGAAATTAATGTAATTAATGGATGTTTTAAATGGAAACTATGTGATGGACAGATTATAGAATCATATCATCCGCCACTAAATAATATAAAAATGGTTCACAAAAATACAGAAATAACCCTTACACCTTTTGAAAATGTTACAAATGAATAAGGTTCAAGAATAAAGAAAATAATAAATCAAAACAATTATACTAATTAGTATTTGCACACCATAGGAGAATAATTAAATAGAATGGAATATAAAATTAATATTGAAACCGGTAAGATAAGTGAAAAGTTTTTAAGCAGTAAGACCAATAAAAATATACCTTTATTCAAACCTTTTGAAATACTCAAAAATCTTAGTAATGAATTTTTAAAAGCCTTAGAAGATAGGAAAAAAATACTTAAAAATAAAACAATAAAGGAAGAAAATTCCTCTTCAAAACTAATAAATTTTTTAAATATGGATACTCCAACCATAATTAGAAAAGGTATTATCATTGATGATACACCTTCAGAGAAAATTCATGCTTTAGATAAAATAGATAATGAATCAATAAATGAAACAATGTTTAATATTTCTTTAAAAGATAATAATGATGAAGTAATCAGATTAATTGGGAGGAACCTCAAAAATTGTATTATCAAAGGGCAACGCCTCTTGATATACTAATTGAAGAGAAAATGATAATTACCAAAATAAATACTATATAGGATCCACATATGAATGGAATATAGATGGATATTCAGAACAGAAAATTCTCAACGTTCTCAATCAAATGACTAATAAAACTGTTCCAAATGTTACTAATTATTAAGTAACGCTCCTTTTAATTTCTAGTTTCATAGGACAATTAAAAAGTTGGTGGGATAACTATCTCATTGAGGAACAAAGAATTAATATCCTCACTTCATGTAAAATTGATGAAAATAACAGGAGAATATTAGATGATAATAATGAACCAATTCAAGATATAGTCAACACCTTGATATTCTCAATAAGTCAACATTTCATTGGAGATCCTTCTCATATTAGGGATAAAACTTTAGATTTATTGTCTAATATGAAGTGCAAGTCTCTAGGAGAATTTAAGCAATATAAAGATATTTTCTTTTAAAGAGTTTTCCTCAGAAATGATTGCAATCAATCCTTTTGGAAAGAAAAATTTTTAGTTGGTTTACCAAAATTAATGGATAAGCAAGTTAGAAAGTTACTAAGGGAAGAAAACAATAGTGAAATTCCTATAATAATTTGTCATATGGAGAATTAGCATCATATATTAGTAAAATTGGAACCAATTTATGTAATACTATAAGATTACAAAAATAATTAAAAAATGAACAGTGTTTAAAGCGCCAAAGTCTTGGTGATTTTTGTGTTCAATATAATCCCTCTTTTGTAAATAAGAAATTAAAACATAATAAAAAAACATCTCATACTTCTCTAAATTGTTCTCAATGAATGAACGAATAAAAAAGCTTGAAGAAATTTTAAGAAAAGGACATTTAAAAGATTAAAAAATGAAAAGAAACCTGAAAATAAAAAATATAAAAGGAAATCATATAAACAATTAAGGTGTTATAAGTGCAAAAAAATTGGTCACACAGCAAATTTTTGTAAAATAAACAACAAACTTAATGAGTTAAACTTAGATGAACAAACAATAGAAAATGTCCTACAAATATTTTGTGAAAATGAATCCTCTTCATTAGAAAATGATTATGACGATGGAATCCAAGTTGATGACATGGACTTCACTTTGTCATTAGATGAGGAAAAGGAAGAAATTAATGTGTTAACAAATAGTGAAGAAGCAATTCTTAAAAGAATCGATCAAATACTTGATGATAATGAAAAATTTGAATATATTAATAACTTTAAGACCAATATAGTTCTTACTCCAAAATTACCATATAACCTTAATAAAATCCTTGAAAGAGGTAAAAGAAAAAATAAGAAATTAATAACAATTAGTGATTTACAAAATGAAATCAATATTCAAAAATAAGAAATAAAAGAATATATATATATATATATATATAAATTGGATGCTTGTAGAATATGGAAAATGCATATGAATGAATTTGTGATTAAATGCTATGGCTTGTTAATCATATAACAATGGAAATTGTTGATGATAATTTATACGTGCGATTGTATGGAATGAAATTATTTAATCACCATGAAAAATTGGATTAATTACTTATATGATTAAGAAATTAAATAGATTATGCATTCCCTATAATTGCATTTGGATAACATCGATTGCCACTTTACATAACAGATAGGAAGATACTTACTAGAGGAGGGCCTCTTGTAGAATTGGGCATTAGCTATGTCATCATTTTATTGAGTCTCTATCCTAAGTTGATGAGGTTACTAAGTGTTGGGAGATGCCAACTATCGGTAAGAGGTCATGTCTTATGGCTTTTGCTTAGTGTGTGTATTTATGGATTATGGAGGTCATCGTATCGCTAAACTTGGAATTTTGAAAATATGACTTGTTATTTAGTAAAGAAAGTATATATATAATTATAGCTTTGTTTTGTTTTAAGCATAATAGTGAAAATGATATAAAACCCAAGATCTAGAACCTAGATTTTGGTTTAGGTTGGTCAGTTATCTCTAAACCTCAATTACAAGAGGCATAATTCTGAGTCATATGCAGTTCTTAGGCCATTGCATGCGTTGTTGGGCATACTAATTGTTCATGCATTTATATGATTGTGTATCTCATAAATTTTTATCATGTGGTATTGATGAGAGTATTTATCTCACTAAGCGTAAGTTTACACTTCGATAGATTTCTTTTGTTGTCGGGAAACCTCTTCATTCATTGAGCTGAGGCATGCCTAAAATGAGTTTTGTGTAGAGATGAGTTAAAGCAATTAGGAAGTGGAGAAAAGATTTGTAACAGCTTTTGTAGATAACTATTTATCTTTATTTTTATTAATAATATAGTTTGAAGTTTATGATGCAATTTCCATTATGAATTGCATTTGTTTATAATATTCTTTTGGTGTGGAACATAACGAGTCCGCGCATTTACTTGATTAATTTATGTTTTAGAAGTTAATTTTAGTAAATTACTCTATATTACTTATCTATGAGTCTGGTGGTAACGTGTAATAGAAAGAGGCTTTCATATAATATAAAAGGACTGCAATCAGTAAAGGGGTTAATAGTAGACCTTTATACAGTATATGGTGATCTATCACGATAACGATACTACTGTATACTAGTAACCCTAATTTACCTTCTAAAACTTAATCAATTAATAATAATCAATTTCAATTCCTATGAATCATAAATTAATTAGATGTGATGATCAAATAGTCTTAATTAACTTGATTTGATAGAGTAACACCTAAACTACACCTAATTAGTAACATGTATACTAGTAACTAAGACTAAGAAACTTAATTACACCTTATGTAGACCTTACCAATTTTCCAATCCGAACTTAGAATTAGCAAAAAGTGTCAAAGGATAATCTTAACAACTAAACAATATATAAATAACTAAGAAATTAATAAGATAGAGTAAAAACCCTAAAAGATAAGTTCAAAAATCCTAATTATAATAAAACTCTAATGATATGATTAAAAACCTTAAACCATAAATACATGCAACCACTAACTCAAAAACCTCGGATTAAATGAAAATATTAAACCCTAATTTGTAGAGTTGTGAAACCTTAATTAACCTTAAATGCAAGGAAAATCTTAAATTAGGATATTTAACTCAAATTTCATAAAATTGCATAAACTCAATAACGAACAGTTGGAAATATCTACAAATAATTATGATCCATTAAATTAAGTTAATTTAGGTAATAAGTTAGTAAAATTACTAATTTACCCCTAATTATACATGTCCTCAAAACTAAAACCGTAAGTATATCGTCAAAGGCCTAATACCCTAACAAAACTCTAATGCACAAGAAACCTTAAACCAACTTTAGAACTCTAATTTAGTATAAAAAACCCTAATTGAATTAAAAAACTCTAGTTATATAGCCAAACTATTTATCAATTACCAAAAAAATTCACTAAATTGCTAAAAAGCCTTAATTTGCCTTCCAAATTGTAATCAATTAGCAATAATTAATTCTAACTCTTAGAAACCCTAACTTATATAAATAAAATTATCTAATAGGTTTAATTAATTTAATTCAACATGATAAACTCTAAACCATGCCCAACTATTGTCATATATGGTAGTGACTAGGATCGTAAGCTCAAATAGCATCTTAATCATTTACATGCATAATGATTTATTAAGGGTTAAGCACAAATAAACACAAATTAATGATACCATTAGTTATTAGGAGAGCATGATTAAGAAAAGCACTCACTTTTAGTAAACAAATCTTTACCCTAAATGGCAAAAATCATAAGAGCAAGTGGTTCCAACTAAATGCTAGTATTAGATAACTAAAAGGGGAGAAGAATTGTCCCCCTTATCCTTCCTCCATCATCTGATATTTTTACCCATTATAACCTTCATTCAACTTTATTCTTTCTCTTTAAAAAACCTTAGTAAACACTCTATAGAAACCTAAAAAAAAAAACAAAAATCAAAGAAAAGGAAGGAAAACATAAGAAGTTCTTAGATATGTCTACGCACCTAAGCACCCGGAGGCATGACTACCTACCACCACCTCTAAACGACTTGCTACCATTTATATTTGCTCATTCACACTCCATCCTTTCTTGTCGACAAACACTCCTCACTAAAGGAATTCATTTCATTGACAAAAAAAGAAGTGAAAGATGATCCTTTGAATTTTCACTGAGGTAAACTTATATCTTTCCAACTTTTTTTTCTAGTTTGAACTTATGAGCATGATTTTTAGGCTTAGAAGATAGGGAAAAGACCCTCAAAATGAAATTTATTTACCATGTTTACATGCTCATAAATAAGCATTTTCATAGATCCTTAGTATAGTAAACATAATGTTGGTACTTAGTGATGATTAAGTGTTAGAACTAGTGTGTAACTTGTTAAAATGATGGAAAACCCATACGAAACCCTAAGGACCTAAGCATGGTGAAAACATATAGTGCAACTTTTACATCATATTCCAAGTTTTTCATGTTTAATTAGGTAAAGTATAGCTTAGGTAGCATTTTAGATACACCATGATAATGGAGTAAAATCCCTTGAAAGACCTACTTGGTTTCCACTAGAGTAGGAGATGCAACCTATAACTTTTGATTTATTACTTTAGTGACATGATTAATTAATGTTAATTAAGGTTTAGGACTTAAACTTATGAGATAAGTGGCTAAATAAGACTTAGAGTGCATGTTTAGGCCTAACATGGGCTTTGGACTTAGAGAGATTAATTAGAACCCTACTTAATTGATGTCCCCTAATTCAAAATTATATGTTGAATGGGTCATTTAGTAGGTTCAATAAATTATTTGACCTATTAGAATAGTTTAGATGAAAGTCTAGGGCCATAGGATGTAAATTCAACTTGAAATGATAAATGGCCTAGGAGTCAAGCAATAAGCCCATTTGAATGCCCATGATAAGTAGGCATGTCATATGATTAAGTCCTAATTAAGAAGCCCACCAAGCCTATTAAGTTGTTTAGGGAGCCTATAATAGGCATAGATATAAATTAAGCCCATAACTAATTAAAAAGAGTAGCTTAAGCCCTAAAATCATAAGAGATGAGGTAAGACCTAAAAATTGAATTAGCCCAAATAACTTAGTAGTCATAGAATAATGCATTAAAGGCCTAATAATAAACAAATTAGGCCTATCTACTTAAAATAGGCTTTAGGTCTAAAATAAAGCCTAAATACCCTTAAGTAAAAACATGAAAAGATTAAGTAAATTGATAAAAGGCCTACAAGTAAAGAATTAAATGAAATTTGAATATTTTAGGCCTAATAACAATTTAAGAGCTCAATTAATAAAAATAAATGACTATAAAAAGGTCTTATACACTTAAATACTTAATTAAACTGGAAAATCAACTAAGTTGAAAGGGAACATATAAAATTCGAATTTGTTCCCTATCCAAACTTATGGTTGTAACTCCTAAGTCCTAAAATGGATCCTACCATGAAAAAGTACATTAAAAATCATATGAAATCTATGAGAATGTGACAATCGTACTTAAAATGAAGAAGTTGTAGCTAAAATAAGTTCTAATCATACCTAAAGATTTATAGTTGGTTTCAGTAAGTAGGTAGACTCTTATGTTCTTAAAGAGATCCTCTTCTAGTTATTTATATTGGTTTTATTATTATATTTTAGGTGACTTGATTTCTAATTCAAGAATCCTAAGGACTAGGACAAGTAGACGAGTAAGCTTAAGTGAGGTAGTTTTGATGATCTGCCATCTGCTTGTACTTGAGGATTGCTTGATGTTATGTTATTTGCTCTTGATTATCTTTTTGAATGATTGATTGTTTGTATGCTAGCATCCATGTGATCATCTTATTAAATTGGTAAATTTAAATATTTAGCCAAAATGACTAGATATATTTGTCACATGGCTATGATCCAACAATTACGAGTAGACATGTCTATAACTTAGCCAAGTTTTCTAAAAAATTTGTGAAACACATTTTGGAATGTTTTACGATTCAAAGAAAGATTTTATTAAATTCAATGAGTGTATGTAGAAGCCACCAATGACATTGTTAACTGTTGAGACAAGCTAATAGATTTCCTTCAGTTGCTTTATGGCAAGTGGCTTAAAGGATGACTCGCATAGTTTAGTCCTTAGATGGATTTTCTAATAGTGAGCCCGTAGAGTGTTATATTGACTATTGAGGCAAATTTAACAGATTCCCTTCAATTGATTTATAGAAAGTTACCTAAAGGAGGACTCATGCAGTTTAGCATTCGGGGTAATATATTGTTGATAATGAGCCTGTGGGGTGTTATATTGATGGTAGATAGTAGATAGTCCTAGATAGGATCCACTTGATTGATTAATATGGTACTCTTGCCTAGGGTGTAGATACTTTATTTTTACCCTCTTTAGGTTCATCTATTGTATAGAATCATTACTTTAAAAAAGAAAAAAGCTAAAAATATGAAAAATACAAAAAAATCGAAAAGAATGAAAAAACCAAAAAATTTGACAAATCAAGAAAAGATAAAAAAAAAAGAGTAGAGAAATGAAAGAGGAAAAAAAATAGAAAAAAGATGGAAAATAAGAAAAAGAAAAAAAAAATCAAGAATAAGTAAACCTAAAAAATTTAGAAAACTCAAAAATAAAAATAAAAAAAACCATAAAAGGCATTGCATGGTGATCCATTTAGGTTGGTTTGAGGTAGAAATAATTTTTTGAGATCTAAAACGACTTTTATAGTCAAAATAAACATATGTGATTTGACTAAATTAGAAATTTCGGACAAAAAAGAGCATTTATTATAAAACAATTTCTTAGCCTAATTTAAGACTACTTACTTTGAGATATTTTGAAAGTATGCTTTTAAAGGAGATTGTGGCCTTGACCCATATCTTAATGGGATTTAAAATGAATATTTCCTGACCATTTGAAATTTTGAGAAAAGTTGGAATGTAAGTTGAAACTTAGTGCTTAATTTGGCCAAATTAAATAAATTTAAAAAATATTTTATACACATTTATTAGACTCCATACTAGGTTAAAGAAGGAAGAGTAAATTCTTAGAAGATAGGTATTTACTGGAGTATATTGTCGATAGTTTTAATAAAGAAAAAAAGAAGAGAAAAGGAAAAAATGGAAACAACACCAGAATCGATTAAGAAAAGAAAATGGAAAAAATAGAAAAAAAAAAGGTGAAAAGGGACAAGAAGTCAACACATGGCCTCTTGTACCACATGGTACCCATATTTAAGTGCCATGTGGCATCACATTAGGTTGTCACGTGGTGCCATCTATAGAACACCACATAGTGCATGAGTTGATTTTGTTAACTCTTTCCTTTCCATCATCTCCTCTAATTATTGAGCATCCAGTAGCTAGTAGCTTAAATTAAAATAAAATGGGAAGTGACAATTGCATTTTTCTACTCAATTTCACGTAATTTTTGGAAACCAAAAATTAACACCACACAATTGAAAGGGCACGGAAAATATAATTTGGACAAGTTCAATTTTTGAATTTTTTATAGCAAAAAACTAAGGAAAAACATGCAATTAAAAGGGCACGAAAAATACAATTTGGACATGTTCAATTTTTGAATTTTTTATTGAAGGAAAGTTGCAAAATAAAGAAATCCAATTTGAGTAACTAATAAATGGGTATATCTTATACTTGAGTTAAAATTAGCAAGATTGAGTAATATCTTACATTATGCCATTAGATATCAACTCAAAATGAGCATTGACAACTTTCATGAGCTATGTATAATTTTGATTTCCATTATTTTGTGTAAAAACTCGTTTAATTTTAGTCAAAATAGGATAGAATTGGGATACATATTAGAAAATTACTCTTTTTATCAAAATTTAATCTTTCTCTAAATTGGAAGTTTTTTGAGTTACAATTCTAACCTAACACTATAAATAAAGGTCCTTTGTACTCATTCATTCAACTCTCAAGCATCACAAATCTCCATATTACATGCAATTGTAACTTTCTCTCACTATAAGTTGATATTACCAAATCTACTCTCTCTCCTCAATTTCTCTCATTTTAGAGAAAACTAAGCCAAAAAAATTATTAGAACATTCTACTCTCATATTGGAGTAAAGCTTATGATTGATTGCTTCCAATTCCATGTTGAAGTGGGTGAATTTGAACTGAAAGTTGAAAGGGTGTTGTTTATGGTTTGTTCATTTCTAACTTGAAGTTTCTTGGTAAATTGAAGAAGGTAGGCTTAGCTTATCTAGAACTTAAGTTAAGGATTTTGACGATTAGTGTCTTAGGAGTATAAAGCTGCTAGCCCCATCTTAAGAATTGGTCGAGTGCTACTAAACTGGCCTTGGTTCAATTTGTATGCTAGGTAAGTCTTTTCCCCTTTGCTTGATTTGTTGCTTGTTGATTCAATTTTTTTTTTTTTAAAGATGAAACATGCTGCTTACGTAAGCTTATAAATAGTTTTGCAAAATACTAAATGTAAGTAATCCCTTAGGGTTCTCAAACTCACAATCTATCTATACCCCCCCTCTATAGTTTGGTTCCTAAATTAATCTTGATCCTCTCATTGTTATGTTGTGAGTCTTGTCCTTCTAGTCTCATTCTTTCTTAAAATAACCAATTTTCCAATTAGATAGATACTCGCTAGCTTTTAAAGTAAAGTTTTATTTAGGAAAAAAAAAAGAAGGGAAAAAATAGAATAGAAAAAGACAGAGAAAATTTTCTCATAAGGTTTGATTCTTTATAAGAATTCTTAGAAGTAATCAAGCCCTTTATCAAGTTGATAGCTAGCAATAGTAGCAACAACATCAATAACTTTGATAGCCTTATTATTTAAAGAATCATTTCCTTGGAATAAACAATGTCAAAATTATCTAAGGGAATAAAATTTTTTATTAATAGTGTAGGTCCCCTCAAGGCAAGCCAATATGATAAAAAAAGTTAAGGAAATTAACTTGGGGCTCAAATAGGTGATCAACAATGGACTCATCTTTGTGGTTAACATAGTTCCTCATTTTGAAGATCTTAGGAAAGAGGTAGAAGACAGATGTAAGGAAAACGAAAAGAAGTTAGCGTAACAAATTGCAAAAAGATTGAAGGCCACTAAGGCTAATAATGAATTTGAAATCACTGATTTGATTACAACTAGTATTGTAGTTTTCCTAAAGAAAATCAAGACACCAGAATTTAAAAAACATGATGAAACTAGATGTCCTAAGCTACATATCAAGTTGTACGTATGCAAAATGAGCAAATATGTCCAAAATGACCAACTAATGGTCAAAACCTTCCGGGTTAGCCTAATAGGCCTAGTACTAAACTAGTATGCCCGGCTCAATCTCAATTAGATAAGCACCTAGAAAAAGTTGGCAAAGCCTTTCTATGAGCAATATAAATTCAATGAGGAGATAACTCCATCAATTTGGGGCTTACACAAGTTCAGTAAAAACAGTAGTGAGACCTTCAAAGAATGTGCCTAAAGATGGAGGTGGTATGGTAATTAAGGTAGCTCCTCTTCTCCTAGAAACATTTGTGTTTATTGACACTTTGGATGAGCCATACTATGGGCACTTATTGAGTAATACAATAGCCAGTTTTGTAGAAATTGTATTTGTTGGAAGCCTAATTGAAGTAGCTATAAGAACAAAGAAAATTGATAAGAAAAAGACTAGCTTCATTGGAATTCGAGGTAGATGAGAATGCTACAATATTAGAGCCTATATTGAGCAAAAAAAGTCTTAAAGATGCCTAGAAGAAAGGTTTCTCAAATCCTTCTCCCATTATCCTAAGTCTTTGACAAGCTTAAGAAGGATAGCTCATTATATCAGAAAGCTCCAATATCGGGATACAAGCCACAAAAGTATAATGGAAATGCACAATGTGAGTACCACATGGGTTAGCAAGGGAATTTTATTGATAATTACTAGGATGTAAAAATCACAATTCAAGACTTAATAGATGCAAGGGCAATTCAATTGGAGTTCATTCAAATCCTTTGGCATACTATTAATATGTAAATTTTAGATGGAATTTACATAGCTTAAAACTTAGTGGAATTACTCATGCCTTATGAATGATTGAAGCAAGTTGACCATCTTTAGGGATTGAACTTAAATGATCCATCCTAAATAGAATATGAAGCAAAAAGACTAATGTTGCTTAGGGGCATTATAGGAGAAAAGGTTGCAAGGAAAGAGCCCATTACTCAACGAAAAGCTATATCCCATGAAGAAAGGCTTACAACCTTAGAGGAAAAATTGGCGATTCTAGGAGAAAGGATTGCTAAATTAGAAATGGCCATGGGCCTTGTATTAAGAAGATTCTAATCTTTGACTATTCCTACTGAGAAGACACCGCACCTATAACCATTAAATGAAGTATTGAGCCTCAATAATAGACTAAGGTGGGAAGGAACCATTGGTTAATCCACAAAATAAGAGAATGTAGGGAAGATGCTTCACTCAATTTAGGGTCCCATTGACTCAAGTCTTTAATAAGTTAAGGGAAGCCAGGGTTCTAACCTATGAAGCCTTAAACCAAACTATAGGCTACAAAATTTTTGATTTAGACATGTGTTATGACTACCAAATGGGTCAAGTGGGCTATTCCATTAAAAGTTGTTGGAGGTTGAAGAATAAGATCATAGACATCATTGATACTAAGGCTATCTAATTAGGCCTGTTAGAATCCAGTAGACTCATCTATAGTAATAACCCCCCTCTAAGTCATGAAAGGAATTCAAGTTAGCCATTTTCATGATCCGATATTGAAAGCTTACTACTGCCATCTAACAAGTTGGCCTATCACTTCAAATGGCTAGACGTTTCTCTTAAAAATTGGTCTAATAGTGTAAGTTGAAGAGAGAGTACGGGTAATAAAAAGTTAGTCTTTTGAATAAACAATACGATGATAATTTGAATAACATTTAAGGGAATGATTTTTAAGGCGCAAATTTTCTATCTTAAGTTAATTGGTTTACCATTTCCTACTTTTCAATTATTAGCTTAAAGTAATAGGGGCATTTTTTTTTAAAAAAAATGGTAATTGAAGTGATAGATATCTCATTGATTGAAAAGAATTGGGATAAAAAGAGGTAAACCACACCACAAACACCAACCCTTAAACACTTGAGAGATGAGTGTCATTAATGTGAGTTTTTAGACTCATTCCTTAAAGGAGGTTTATCTTGAATTTGATACGCAAATCAAAATGATGTTAGGGATTCATTTTCATCATCTTAAACATGATATGTATCCTATTCTTACCCCATTGAACCTTTTCAAGAAAATTTTTTAAAATTATACCCTATTAAGAACCACTTCACAGTAGGGCAATCGGGAAGTTAAGATCATCAATTGGGAGAAAAAGGACAAACTAATTTGTGCTTACCTTAGTTACATCAATTCATGGATAATTATTACCACTGTTAATACATTCTCTTAGAAAGGAAGAAAAGCCTCAAGTCTAGTCTCATGAACTTTGAGTTGTAAACCATCTAAGAAGAGATAGTTAAAGAAGCAAGCATCTCCATTCCATCAAAGGCTCACAAGAAGAATAAAGAGAAATAAAAAAAGAAGGAATATAAACAAAAAAAAAAGGAATAAAGAAAAAAAAAGAATAAGAAACAAAGCAAGGGAGAAAAAAAGAGAAATAATGAAAATGCATCAAAAGCCTAGAGAAAGACTGATTATTCAAAGCTTAAGGGCTACCCCATTCTCAAACTATGGACCCTCTTACAACATAACCCTTAAGAGGTTCTTTTGATTAAAGGGGATAGACCATTACTCATGAAACTAAGTGTACACCCATATTAGTTTTTTTTTAAGAGTTCTTGACTTGTAAACTCAAGTTGAATGAGTAATTCTCTCAAAAGAGGGCCATTCATTAATCCATTTTGAAACTATTACCCAAAAGCCTATGTTACAATGCAAGTCTAAAAAGACCTAATTGATTGATTGAAGCATATTGGTTACAAAATTGACCATAATTTTTAGAGTTGAAGTAGAGAGTAAAATCTAACCCCAGAGAGTGTAAGGAAGTCTTCTTAGACTAAACCTACCTTCAATGAGATGCTTACTTAAAAGAGTGTAGGTTGCGAAAATAACCAAGAGGGAGGGCGATGGGAGGTCGTGGAGGGAGGTTTAGGTTGGGGTGAATTGGTTACTTAGAAAAATTTAGACTTCTTGCAAAATGATATAATAATTGTCCCCTTTGATTACTTTGCAAGATTTGGCATACAAAAATATATAAAAATATATCTAACACTTTAATAAAGAGAGTAACGTTAAGAAGATTAGGTGCAATATTTATAGAGTTTCGGTCTTATGCCTACTACACTTCCAACTCTACTGTTGGAGATTCGATGTTCTACATCGGTGTCATTTTACTGATCACTTTCAATACTTTAATCAAGAGAGAAAACAAGTACAATGCTTCTACTTTATCTTATTAAGCGAGCCTTGCTTAATCATAGATCTACAAAAAAGTGTTATCTCTCTTCTAGCACAAAGCCTAATACTAAAAAAATGAGATTTATAGAAGTATGAGGACTAAATACAATGATCCTTGAAATGTAAGCACACAAAGAAAATAGAATATTAAAGTTGAATACATAGGTTTGTCCATAATTTAGCTTCTAATTGTCTTTGATTTTTTGAGGGAGTGATGTTTCTAGATGAAAGTTGCAGATCAATATTACTTAAAGTTTTAAATTACCTTGCTTATGTTTTCTCCCAAGTTGACGTCCCTTTATTGAATTCTTTGAGAATATCTTCATCAAATCTTGGAAAATCTTCGAGTACTAGATGGAGAGCTTCTTAACCCTTGAATTGTGGAACCATAACTTCTAACCGCTTGAAATAAAATTTGAACAATATCTTCAAGAGCTACTTTCTTTAAATTTGAATCTTAAATTTGAAAATTCAAATCCCAAGAATATATGAAAAATTCGTCCAAAAATTATGCTAAATTTTAATCAGTTAGTAAACTTCACAAAATAACTGAAAATATCTTTCCAAAGCTTCTCCCTTCATGGATATGCATATCTACTTATTTTGGATAAAGAATTCCTTATAAATCACCTCAACATCTTCAAATTTGAAATTGAAATTAACTCTCGAAATATTTGTCCAAAAAATAGGCTAATATTTTGCACATTATATTTTTCATTAAATTCACAATATTTCCTTCGCAAACCTTATCCTATGATAGATATATATCTTTCACTTATTTTGAATTTGAATTTCCTTGAAAATTTCTAACATATCTTCATATTTTGCATTAAAAAAAAATCTCCAATAAATGCTCCATCATATCTTCAAATAAATTTGACAACTCAAATTTAAAAATATCTCTCCAACTTAATCTCGTATCCTTATCTTATCTCTTCATAATTTGAATATGCAATATCTTTTGAACAAATCTTCAAATGTAACCAAGTAACACATACCCCCTCAGATCTAAATTTAAAAAATATCTCTATAACGTAGGCTTGTAATAGTTGAAGATATAATCCTTGTATGATGTTGAAAAAAAATATTGTTGTGATGTTGGAAATACATGCTCCACTTGCTACTTAAATTGCAATATACGGAGATTATGTTTGAAAGCTTCGCGTTGACTATGAATTAAAGTTCTTTCCTCACTTACAATAAAATTGCTGGAGACGTGAACCAACGATGAAATATTTCATTTGCCATATTTAAAAAATTTTTTGCTAGACGATGATGAGTTGATATAAGTTTAGAATTATATCTTGGTCCTCATGCTTTGATAAATAATTTTTATGTACACCAAACATGTAAGATAATTTTCTAGATGTGACTAACTATTATATAAATTTCTCTTAACAATTGATTAAAATATTCAGATAACAAATTTACGTACCTAATTGCACTTCCTCATAATTTAATCTCCGCAATTTAATCTAACATTTCTCATTAAATTATTCTACCTTAAAATTAATCCCCGTGGATATTAATCCTGCTTAAGTAGAATGTATTGAATATATTTCCCTAATATATTTAATAAGTGAAGCTAGGCCTTCATTAGATCACTTGTCCAAATTAATCCACAAATAAGATAAATTCTCCAACTTTAATATCCTTTAACAAATAAATTGTCCAACTTTAACTAGATAGATCAAAATATATTTAATTTTATCACATGAATAACCTTGAACACTTGCTAAACATATCAGTAATCACATAATAAGTTTTGTTCTCATCAAAACTTAGTTAAGAGACTTAACATTCTTCCTCTTTTTGATAATGACAAAACATATTTTTTGTATGCCTTTTCTCTCTCCTTTTTGTTATCGTAAAAAACTATCTTGAAACTTTTATTTTTATAATAAAAATTTGAAAAATTTTCTCACCCCTTTTCTTGTAATAAGATAACCAATTTTTCTTGAAGAAATATGAGATGATACGAACTATTCATAAAACTTTTTCCCTTTAAAAAAATAAACTGATGCCAATTCTTTAAAAGAGAAATAAGTTTGACTAGCTTTTCTTTTCTCCTACTTAAAAGCTATCTTTTGGAAAATAAGCTCCCCTCAAAACGACACAAAATGATTTTTTTTTTAAATGGTAATTAATAAAGTGATAGTACATATAAAACATGAATAGCAAATTAAAAAATAAGGGGATCAAAACGAGATGACCAAATTATTTATATCACTCATCTCATACATTTAGTTCCAATGAGGCTTTTATAGATTAAGATTTATGTCCAGTTACACTTTGCCTCATGTACTTACAATCATTAAGAAAAATGATATGATCTTAGGAACCCATTTAAGTTTGGATCCTTCTAAATTCAAGCTCATATCCTTCTTATTAACTTGGCTTTAGCTATGCTTAGAGTTTTTGTAAAAACAAAATTTCTCATTATGTCCATGTTTATTGTAGAAAAAGCATGCATAAGAATTAGAAACTTGATAATTGTATGTTAATTTATTCTACGAATTTTGGACTTAGGTATTGATGCGAATCGTAACTAAGAATAGACAGGGCCGATTGTTGAATGGGTCTAACCTTGCCGAAAGCTTGAAAAGAAAGTGATGGGAAATGTGCGAAAGGATGGATGTGAATGAAATAGTAAGAAAAAACCCATGAATAGCTCTAATGAATATGATGTTCCTGTTATGATCCTAAAGGGGGCCTAGTAGGATTACCTAAAATTTCCATAACACGTGTGCACTCACGATATGAAAATCGCCTTGCAAGTCAGAAATTGTAAGACTCTAAATGATTAATCACTAAGGTTACTGGTTTTTAAGTAATTAATTTATTGTAAAATACAAATATAAATAACTATCGGTGTCCGATATCTCACAATTCCTCAGAACCGCAGAGAATCAGTATCCCTTACCAAATAATAAGATAGGATATACTAATATTACAAAAGAAATACAAGAAAAAATAAATTATCAATAAAGGTTTGTTTATGTATCATCTAAAGAGTACTCGGCTATTCCTAATATTAAGATACATATTTTCATCTCACACTCGGCACTCGAGACTTATCCCAATCCCAATGTAAGTAAACCTATAAAAGAAACTATGAGAGAGTGAGCATATAATAGCTCAGTGAGTTTGTTTCTCATCACCACCATTGAAGCAAGTTATCACACATTATATCAGACATGCAAGTAAGCTATCTACATACAAAATGAATGCAAGTGCGATGAATGCAAGCAACACATCCATAGGAGTCTAAAACTATAGAAGGTGTAGAATTACGTTGTCTACACTTCGATTATCCCCTGTACTTACCCGTACAAGGGCACCTCAGCTTACCTACATGAGGATACCTATGGGCTTTACCCCCTAGACTGCACTCAACTATTACCCTAGCCGAGAAAGAAAATTTCAATTCAAATAGGGGGATTCCAAACTAGGACTATCCACCCTCCAAGGCCCCTCGGGCACAACTTGCGAGTCCATCTCGTAAGCCAAAATTAACCAAGGCCTTATAGGCACAATAAAACGAGTCTTCTCGCTATTAAGTGGAGAACCCATGCTAACTTTGCCTAAACGATAAAATATCATTTCTGGTACTGCGACCCTTATCAAAATCATACAAAATATGTTTAAGATAAAAAAAACTTTTTCCAAAAATACCCTTTTCAACATTTTGCAAAGTTAGCACTCTCCATCCATACATTTACTCGGTCATAGACATGCGGCGAATGAAACCAGTTATTTGGGTCAGATATTTATATTTATCAATTTTAAAAAAAAAGTGATCACACAGATGATGGCATACAAGCAGAATAATCATTCAAACATACAAGCAACAGCAAGCAGCAAAACATCATACAAGTAACACGCACAAGCAAGTAGTAGATCATTGGAACTCCCTTACCTGGATTATTGCTCATTCTCCAGGCTTTTGGGTTTCCAAAACTCGATATTGAACACTTAAAATATAGTAACACTTATAAGTATTCTATAAAGTTAGACTCTTTAGTCAACTAAAAGTCTATTGTAGTTTATCTAGTTTCCCCCAATATAACCTAAGTGTAATGTGTATACGGTTTATTATACTCAATGGGGTTAATAGTAACTATTTTCTCATATTTGTAAGTTATGAGACTTTCTTTATGTATTTTGGAACTTTTTCGTTTTAGCTCGGATCGTTATGAAATTATAGTCTATTTTGATCGTTTTCGAGCGTATTTTCTCGTAACAAGGTCCGTTTTGGACATTGTGACTCACAATTTGAGTTGTGATATAAAAATATCACAAAATTTATTATTTTAGTTTAAAAGTTATAAAATACTAATTTTAGCTTTTTCTAAATATATTTTGATTTAATAATTACTTAAACCATATAATTGATATTTTTATTATTTTAAGCATATTTTTCCTATTTTTGGAATTTTCTCATTTTCTTATTATTTATGTACTTCACGATTTATACATACATATATATATATATATTTTTGGTATATTACATATATATGTTATACGCTATATGTATGTATATACTTATTTTATGAAAATAACCATACACTTATTTACATATATATATTCATGTATTTGTATAATAATATACTTATATAATTTCCGAATACTTAGATATAAATGATTACAAATACCTATTCTTATATTATATATTCAGTATATATATTTACATAATATTTGTTATAAAATATGTATACAATATATTATACATATATTATGCCGTATACCATAAGGCATATACTCTATATTATATATACGTCTTATGTAATAATTATACATAGGTACATATATATATACATAGTTTACGGTATACACACATACATACACACACACACACATACACACACACACACACACACACATATATATATATATATACTATAGTTATTTAATAAAATACATAATACTAATTATATGTGTTCTTAAAAAAAAATACATAATACATACTCTTTCATATAATATACCTATGTACATACATGTCTAGATACATAACCTTATACGTACATATTTAATTAACTTTAAGTATTTATGCACATAGACTTGTATTAGTTATGTTATATGTATAAAAATACTATACAACTACTTTATTTATACATGTATATACTATATAATATACATCTACATAAAAATAAATACTTACCTTTTTCTTTTAATTATTTCCTTCTTCTTTCCTTCTTTTTGTTTCTTCTTTCTTTCTCTTTTTCTCTCCTCACGGTTTGCTTCCAGGATGTTTTTTTCTCTCTTTTCTTTTTCTATTTTGTTTCTACAGTTTTGTTCTCCTCTTTTTTTTTTTTCTCCTTTTATTCATGAGTAGTTAGCTTAAAATTTAAGCTAAGATATTATCCAATTTTTTTTATTTTCATTTTTCTTTTATTTTCCACTTAATACTTGTCAATTTTTTTTTCTTCACTTAGGCGGCTACTTTAAATTTCATTTCCAGGATGTGCAATTAGGAAAAAGGAAGAAAGGAAAGAAAAGAGATAAATTGGAAATAGAAGAGAAGGAAAATAGAAATTATTAGCAAATATATGTAATTTTTCGAATCATATAAATTATAACGATTTTCCTCATAAATTAATTTTTAAATTTTTTGAAATTTTATCAATTTAACTGGTACTTGTTACAATTATAATTTTTATAAGTTATTGTGGCGATTTTGTTATAATTTCGCGTGAATAGGCGTTTTAGTCGAAAATTGCAATTGACTATAATTTTATCACTATTGAGTAATATTTAACTATTTTATAGGTTTATATTTATAATTTTAGAGTTACGATCAAATTAGGGTTTAATTTTGGTTAATGGTGTATAAGTTAGTTTTTAGGGTTTTAGTATGTGATTTAGGGTTTTGATTAATTTTTAAGGTTTTTTTTTACTTATAATATATTTAAATTTATGATTTATTAAATTTTTATCTTGCTTAGTTTTAATAACTCTTCAAGTTATTTCTAGTATTAGGGTTTACTTATACTCTTAAATAGCTAAATTTGCGGGGTTTACAATACCAATGGAACTTTTGAAGACTTATGGCACAACTCGATATGGCACACGAGATGGTCTAGTAAGGTTTCTTACCATTTAGTTTTGCTTAAGGGTTAGGATAAGAGTAAAATGAATGTAAACAGAGTAGTGTTTATAGGAGACAAATGTCAAGTGTATTAATGTTTAATCTGGTCTATACAACTACAAATACAAGAGGTATTTATACCTAAGAATTTAGGGTAACATACATAGAAAGAAAATTACAAAAAGGGTATTACCTTAAAGAAGTAGTGCACAAGAATACAAAAGGATAAAAATAAATATTCATGAAAAGTAATGATTATTATGGTAGATTCTACGTGTGGTTCTATACATGTGGTGGTGATGCATTAGAAAGGTTCTTGGAGGATGCAGACAAAAGTGTATGGTCAGGTTGCTTATTCAAGCAATGGTGGCTAAGAATCAGTCTAGTTTCTCTCTCTCAACTTCTTGGTAAGGGATATGCTGAGTAATTGGTTGGCTTAGGCATGAGTAAGTAATTGTGAGAGGTTTGGCTGTTCTCTTAGTAATCTATAACTCGGCATACTTAAGAGAGATGGACAGTCATTCGGCTTAGCATATAGAGTGACTTGGTAAAGAAGTACTTAGCTTCAGCAGGAGTTGGCTGGAGTAGAAGAATCCACCTTACTAAGCCTTTCAATCTTCGAGCTCAACTATGGGTCAAAGGCCCAATAGCTTGATTCTTATCATTCCCTTCGAGTTGACTTGGATTTGGGATCAAATTTGAATGGTTTTTTATCAACTCTCCATCGGGGTGATACGAATTGAGGTTAGCAATGTTGAAGGTGTTAGAAACCCCATAGTCTTCATGTAAGTTCAATTTGTAGGCGTTATCATTGATCTTCTAGAGGATTCTAAAAGATCCTTTAGCCCTTGGGGATAGTTTGTTCCTCCTCTTGGTCAAAAACCTCTCATTACTTAGGTATAGTCACACTACGTCTCCTAGCTAAAAATGTTTTACCATCTTACCCTTAGCCTTCTTTCACATATGTCTGGCAGCTTGGTTGATGTGTTGAGTAACTTTGTTGCAGATATGCTAAAGGGATTGTGCCTTAGCTCTTGCATTAAGGTCCTCTTATGCGGGCATAAGTATAGGGGTGTAATCGAGGGGTAACTCGAGATTGAAACCAGAGACAACCTCAAAGGGGGTGTGCTTGGTGGTGTCATATATTGTTCTGTTGTAAGCAAATTTGACCATTAGCAAGCAAACATCTAAATCGGCCAAGTTCTTACCCACTGTAGCTTAGAGAAGTGATCCCAAAGTGTGATTAACCACCTCCGTTTGGTTGACAGTTTGGGGGTGACATGAAGTGTTGAATAGTAGTTTGGTTCCCATCTGAGACTATAAGGTCCTCTAGAAATGGCTCAAGAACTTCGAATCTCTATCAAAGACTACACTTCTTGGTACTCCATGTAACCATACAATCTCCTATAAGAAAAGAGAAGCAATGGATGAAGCATTGTTAGTCCTAGAATAGGGCACGAAGTGTGCCATCTTGTTGAACTTATCTATGACAACCATTATGAAATCTTTCCCTTGAGTAGTTTGTAGTAGTTTGAGAATAAATTCCATGATCAATTTGATCCATGGCTTCATCGGAATAGGCAATGGCATTGCTTTCTCTTTTTTAGCTTGGCACTTAGCCTTTTTGCACACAATATAGCTTTCAACAACTCAATGCACATCTCACCTCATTTTCGGCCAAAAGAATTGACTACTCAGCAATTCATATGTTCTTTTCTCCCCTAAATGTTCGGACAATCTTTATTGAGCTTTTAGCCAAGCTTTTAATAGGGGCAAAGTGTACATTTGTGGAATTAAGTGAAAGAGAGAGGGACCACAAGTTATTTTTAGTTGTCTTCGTATACTTCTTTACGATGTGAAGTATACCTTTGTAAGGATTTCCCTTATTGGCAATGTCACATCCTGATATATAAAGGATGCTACATTATATATAAAAACTTGCTTACATTATTTAGAAACTTACAGTATTTTATTTAAGTTAAAACATACTTTCATCTAAGTTTAACCTTGTTTATAGAGTTTATAAGCTTTACATAATATTTACAGAACAAAATGCCAAAAGTACAAGATTTTCTTTTCTTCCATAACTACTAAACTTCAATAAAACTAAACATTTTGTTCGTAAACTTCTTCAAAATGGTTGACTCTTCTAGTGCACTCAAAAGTTTTCCCCCAAAAGCTTAAGCCTACTACAGTCTTCTAACTTAGGGATGAAATAGACTTATCCCCTCAGCATATTGTCAAGTGGGAGTGGACACCAACAATAATACAAGCAAGTACATTTTTCAACCCTATAACAAGTTATTATATTAGTTATAATATCCTAAACATTTTGAATAACCAACACATACAATAGAAGGTTGTCATGCTCATGTATGTAACATGTATCGGTATTGATATCCTAACCTAGCCCTGGTACTTGACTTTCAAGTAGTTGACATAGCTGGGCATTTGAATTAAGTATTTAGGAACCTAGGAAAAAGTTATTAATAAAAATACGTAAGCTAAGTTACGCAAATTTATATGCTTAAAAATCCTGATTTATAAATCAACCAAGTTTTCAAGTAAAATAAGACTAGTAAGTCATTTTGTGCCATGTCATGAAATGTACCAATCAAATAATGAGCAAGAACAACAAATTCACAGATTACATATTAGCTTTACTTTATTGTATCTTACTTTCATCTTTCACTCTAAAGCCTTGGCTAGTACCTAAGAAGCGAGGTTAGTACCTAGTTCTTTGTTAAGTTAGTTCAACATATATACAAACACTTGGACATAGCAACAAGCACTAAGCTCAGTATCATAACATAGTTCAATACATCATAAATATATATAGAATAGCAACCATAATTCATCTTGCCATTTGTTAGGTCAACATATCATACTAGCATCCAAGCATAGCCAAGTAATTTAGTCAGGCAAGTTAGAAGAACACTATACAAAGAGTAGATATAATCTACTTTAGAACAAAAGTATCCACTTATTAGGTCTACTTAGTAACTTTCTTTAAACACTTAAGCATCACAATACCTCATCCCGTATCTCACCTAAACATGAAGTAATTGATACCCTAATTAATTATGTATTCAATATAAACTAAAATAAGATATTACTTGAGCATAGAGTTTAGGGTTTAAGATCCTCCTTTAATATAAATCCCCTTTCAATATAGTTTATGATTAAGATTCTGACGAAGTTTCTAATTCACCTTAGCTACATAGGGGTTTTCTACAGTACACTCTTTGACCAACATTCTGACTAACTTTTTCCCTCACAGTTTAACCCAAAGATACTAAAAAGTCACTTCTTACATATTGAGTAGTTTCTAACTTACCTATTGACAAACTCCTTATTATATGTTTCATTATAGCCAATCTTTTGACTTAATTTATAACCAACTTAGCTCAACATATTTGGCTTTCTGACTTACCTTCTAACTCCCATATTTTGCCTTTGTAGCTCATAAAATCACTCGAATGCAACTCTAGTCCACCATCTACATATTTGATCAAAATATATGATCACCCAAAACCAATTTCAACTTTTATGAAAGTTCTTGAAGTTGCCAAAAACATATGATTTGAGTAAAATTACACATAATTTTATGGAAAAACATGTAGGTTTGACCTTATAACTTTCATACCAACTTGATAACAAAATTTTCTTCATAATTTAAAGTTAACCCATTCTAAAGATCATTAAAACCATCATTCTTATAGTCTATAACAAGAATTGCACTAACTTCTTGAGAGATAACCTAAGAAAACATACTTCCAACTACTATTTTTCCAATAATCAAATTTATCAAAAAGGCAACTTTAAAATCTTGAAAAACAAATTACATAGCACAAAAAAAAATATAATCTTTAAGGAACTTACTCGCAAAATTTAGGTTGAAACTATATTGTTTAGATTTTTGAAATTGCAATGAAGATCTATCAATTGGACTTTTTCTTAGGAAGTCAATCTAGCACTCAAAATTTCAAAAATTTGGTCTTACATTTGAATTCTATGTGTAAAAATACTAAGGAAAAATAAGTTTCATAATTTTTGGGCATTGGGTGATATTTTTAAAAAACCTTTGAAAAACAAGGCATTTTTCAACACTCACTAACGTAAGGAACTATGGTCACCATCAAGGGTGGAGGCTACGTCGGCCCACTTCAACATCACCTCTTCCTACTAGTCATAATAGTGGTACACTCCCAAATTGCACTTGAATTAGGGAACTCGAATAACTTTTATTTTGCTCTATTTTCTACTAATTCTTGCTATAATTTCTCATAAGCTTTGCTTATACCACTTTAAATTTTCTAGAGTCTTAAGTTGTCCAAACTTGTGAATTTATAGATGCAACTAGGTTAGTTAGGAATACAATGGAGTGACAAATGTCCTTGTTCCTCCTTTTCCCTATGTTATTATGTATCGAACACTTAGGGATTAAATTATATTAACATCATGTTGGCTTGCCACCACCATTCTAGGTCAAAAACAACTTTCTTCACTGGTTTTTATAATTTTCCATTCAATTCATTTAATTATAATGCTAATTTAGAAGTATTTTTATACTAAATATTAGTAGTTTCCCTATTTTGGTATCCACACATGTATATGTATTTACACATGACACTTAATATTAGTTATTTCACTTCCATTAACTCCAAATTGTTATTTATATAAGTCCAGTTAGTTATTTCACATCCATTAACTCCAAATTGTTATTTATATAAGTCCAGTAATCTATCTCTAACACCTCGCTATGCTTTAGGGCTCACATTCTAAGTTTAAAATATAAATTTTAAATATAGGTAAAATTATATTTTCTTTAAATTAAAAATTTTATACACTTTATTTTGCTAAATAGACATTACTAAGGTTCTTTTTTTTTTTTAACTTTTATGATCTCATATTAAAGTTTATTTAATTCCATCAACCTTTTTTAGAAGTCTTATCCCCTCAAAGAACATTTACCAACTAATTCTCTTGGCTTTTTCTTCTTAATGATTCTTGTCCATTTATTAGTTAAGATGTAATGAGAGTTGATTCTTGGCTTATGTGGTAATTATGTTAATTAATCATGATTAGGTGTGATCAAGCAAATTAAGCATAATTAAGGTTGGTTTAGGGTTTTATCATACCCTATTACTTCAAATTGATTAATCTATATTATCTGATTTCTTAGGGTTTCCTAAGGTTTGGGTTTAATTATAGTCATTGGATTGCATATACGATTGTAATTTAGGTTTTTAAGAGATAAGAAAAATCAAATATATTTAGGGAGTGATTTTGCTATATAACTTAGTTTCCCTTGTTAAATTACGGTTTTTGGTCATTCAATTAGGTTTTGAATAGATTCACTAGGGCTTTATAGTAGTATTAGGGTTTTCAATAGATTTACCAATGTCTTAGATTTTCATTTAATTGGGGTTTTACTTTCCTTAGGATTTTTAGACCTTTTATTTAAGGTCTATGACCTATTATTTATGGTTCATTCATTTTATTTAGCATTTTTATCATTATATTTTGAGTGGTTCTAAGTATTATCCATTGACTTATGCATCTAACTCTGAGTTTGGATTTGATAGTTCACACGGTTTAGATTGTCTTCCCAAGTATAATGTTGGCATTATTAAGGAGATATTTTCATATAATTACTTTAGGTTCATATGATAAATCACTCTTGACTTATAATTAATTATGATGTATGTAGACACTTCATTTTTGCCATTATTTTATTTTTGTTAATTGAGACAAGTTAATAAATAAACAGAAAAATGAAAAAAAAAAATTAAAAACGAAAATTAAAAGAAAAAATGAAAAAAAAAAATAAAATCAAGTTAGGTTGTAGCAAGTTGAGTCATGAATCGAGTTGTGTTAAGTTGAATTAAGTTAGGTTGTTAGATAAGGTGATGATATGGGCTTAATTAATTTTAGGCTAAATTAATATAGAATAAAAATTCATCTAGTTTAGGGGGCTCAAATCAGATTAGGGAATTATCGATCTAAATTGTAATGGATTGGATTGGGCCTTGAAAAAAATAAAATAAAAAGAAGCCCCAAAATAACTTTGGGTTTCTAGAAGTTGAGTAAATCCTTGACAAATTATAATCATATCTTTCGTATCTTCGATACAAAAGATTTGATTTTGACTTTATAAATAGTACGTTGATAGGGAAGTTGAAGGAGGTTTTCTTTTTAATCACACTCCTTCACAAACACCCAAACCAGCACACGTGTTACCCAAACCACCACATACGCTGCCCATACACGCCGTCCAACACCACTTAAACCACTGTTGCTGTTGCATAATCCACTGCACACTACCACAAGCTTCTTGCTCGTATCGCCCAAAACCCTTGTCCATAATGCCTATACTCACCTAGTTCATTGCTCATTACCGCCCAGTGTCTCTAAGCCAGCACCGACATTCGCCTAGTGTCGCCTGTGTTGTCACCCAATGTTGCTCGTGCTATTACCCAAGCTCTCACCTAGTCACCACCCAAGCTCTTACCCAGTCACTACTAGTGTAGTTGCCTAGTATCACCTGTGTTGTCGCCTAGTATCACCTGTGTTGTCACCCAATCACGCCCATATGATCGCCCATATGATCACCCATGTTGTCGCCCAATCACGCTCGTGCTTACGCTCACTCTTATCTATCATCGTCCATACCCTCACCTAGACGTTCGCCTGTCACTACTTGTATGCTCACCTAGATCCTCGCCTCATTACCCAGTTGACGCCCAAACTGAATACACAAGCAAACGATCTGATGCTAGGTACATTTTCACTAATTTTTCAATTATTTATTTATTTCATTAATTTTTATTAATTTACTTCATTAGTTATTTATTTTTTTGTTTAAGTGCAGGTTTTCCTTATTATTTATTTATTGCAATTCTTTTTAGTCATTTTAATAAAATTTAGTTGAATGAAGTTTTTTTGAAAAATCATGTTTTTTTAATAAAAAAAATATCTAAATTGAGTTTTCTTAAAAAAGATTTAGTTAATTAGGGTTTTTATTTAATTCGGGAAAATTAGATTTCTTAGGTTTTCTTAAAATAATAAATTGATAAAAATGTAAACTTAGCTTGATTTTCAATGTAAAAATGACCCATCCACTAAATATTTTGTAGAAAAGAACTACGGTCATTTTAATCTTGACTAACGGGTATGTAGGTACTTTTGGAGCAACTATCTAAAAAAGAAAAAATTTCCCCTCTTTTAGAAATTTGTAGTAAAAAATAATAATTATTATTTTTAGTTACATTTTGTGAATTTAGCTATATTTTTAGAAAAAAAATAATAAAGCCCATCAATTTTTCCTTTAATTTTCACTTAGTGAATTAATCTTAATAGTTTAGCCCTCAAACGTAGTTTTCTAGTTCAAGTTTTCTAAAAATTAATTTTATTTTAAATATTCGTAGACTAGTGGTCAAATTACGATTTTTCCACCCAAAAACCCTAATTTTATATTTTTTTACTAGTTAAGCTGGTTGGCGACTCTAATTTTTAAATTTTTTCATAAAATATTTTCTTAGTTTAATGTTGAGTAATTTATATTAAGTAGGTTAGGCTTGATATAAGTTAAATTAAGGAAATCAAAATAAAGCTCAACAGAATTGACCACTCTATTAGGGAAGCTTGGTAGGTTAGCCATGTCAAAGTAAAAGAAATTTTGATAGGCTTTTGTATTATTATTTTCTTTTCTATATTATATTATAGTTGTACTAATTGTCTTTTAGTGATGCATGTCTTAATAAGAAAAGCTTAGCCTAATGGGCCCTCTACGGGAATTAGGGGGGCTTTTTTTTTTTATATATCATTAACCATCTGTATGTTTAGATGTAGTCGAACCTAGGCTACCTTAGGAACCTAGGATGGGTCGCCATTGTATAACCCTTAGGTCGTTGGGGTCTTTACCTTCGCCTGGCTGTGATAGGCGAGCCTACTCAAGCTTCGATGTAGACCACTAGGTTTCCTTCTAAAAAGCTTTGGAGCTATAGAGCCTAGGATTTGTAGACCCTACCCTTTTTCATTATCCTTTTTGAAAAAGAGGTAGTTATTCTTAAATTATAGGAAAAGCCTAATCAATTCGCAGTTAGCCCAATCTTATTCTTCAAGAAAAACAACCAGTAACCCTTATGTATAAGTATTCACGAACTTCATTTTTATTAAAAAAAAAATATCCTATTTCGAACCTACTTATATATAAGGGTGCTCCTTAACCGTGAATTCATCATACTTCCTATAATTTATTAATTACTAACCCTACTGCATTGTATATGTGTGTAACATATTGCATTTTTTATATGTTAGATTATGCTCATTTCTTTATGAATATTTTATTTCCTTATGTTATTTGTATTTTATTTTTCTTATTGCTCTTTAGTCAATGAAAGGCTACGTAATTTCTAAGAAAATCTTTGAAAACGCTTCGAAATTATTAACATCATATCCAACTTTATTCTAAAGTTAGTAGCCTTGTTGTAAATAATCATTGCCTTTTATTTTGCTTATATTTTTTTGTAATATAGATATGGAGAGTCAAGGTGGTGTCAGTTTAGAGCCTATCCATGAAATCCAATTGGATAAGTACTCTTCCCCAAGGCCATCCTAAGAGATTGGTTGAACTAGCTTCCGCCTGCCAAGCAAGACCACTTTTGCAAGAAGATCGGGTTATTCCTATCCCTTATGTAGGTCTAGCTCCACTGGCTTCTAATTCAGGCCCTTATCCATTATTGAAATCCTGAATTTGCAGCTTTCAACTTCATCCTACACGTATTGACACCCATTATAGAAGAGTACTCGTAATTATTTAGTGCCCTACCCCTTGAAGTAGGCATAACTATCCCTAAACTCAGAGTCCAGTTTGAGAAAGCTTTCTTGACATTGTTAGGAGTCAAGAAGTCAACCTTGGCACCATTCTTGTCTTTAGAGGGCTAGAAATGTCAGCATCCTAAGAGTTGTAGAATGGTTTTCAAGCCTAAATGCCTATAAGAGATATTGTTAGATCTTCTATAGAGGATATAAATTGTGGGCTGAAAAGATGGTTAACGAATTATTGTGGCAGTGTTTGGAAGAGTGTTATTTCCCTTCAGATATGGTCAAGTTCATTATAGGGTTGTTGAGTTGGTAACTCAATTCCTAGTTGGTAAATCCTATATATCGATATTATAGGCAGAACAGTTTAGGATACTCACCCACTTGAAGAAGCAGGGGTACGGCTATTTCACAGCTAACCATACAATCCTTGCCATATGGTTTGTCAGTCAAATACAAGGGTATGGAGGGAATCTTCTTAAAGAGTTCCTGATTGAAAATATGAATCTAATTGACAACTTTACCCGCTACCTCAAGGTACTAAAAGAAGCTTAGTTTAATGGATGGGTGTCACTTATCAACAAAATGCAGCCAGTAGACTTTATGTAGATAGCTAGATGGAGCTATTGCACTAAAGCTATTTTAGGGTACACTAACCATGCAGGAATCCCCCTTATTGGTATTATTGGTTGTATAAGATACTTCCCAGCTTGTGTCACCAAATGGTTGGGTGTACTTCAAGAGATAGGTTACAAAGACTCTTTAGACGTTATGACGATAAATTGTTAAGATCCTTGTTTACCAACAACTACTCTAATTAAACAACTGTTAGAACTCATACAGTTATGAGAATGGAGAGAAGTAAAATGATAGTGAACATGGGAACTTTGAGAGGTAAAGTTAGAGAATATTGAGCCACTAAGCAGTTCATTTATGATCAGTTGGAGAAGACTAGAAAGATATTGTATGAAGCTCCAGACGTATTCATACATGAGCTAGAATTAGCACGTCTTTCACTTACTGAGCAAGCCTACCAAGACATTATACGGGCCAAAGTTAAAGCCCAATTCCATGAAAGTAAAAGAATAATTGAAGAGTTAAAGTTGGAAAATGAGAAACTATTGGCGGAAAATCAGTTCTTGAGGAGCAAGATCCAAGAAAGGGATGTTATGGTACAAAGACTTATGAGGGAAGTTGATGAAGCCCGTCCTAGCTAGATCTGCCGACTCTTGTACATATAAGATTTAAGTTTTTAGGAATATTAGTTAGGAGTTTTTCTTCCCTTTTCTTTTAGTCCGTTGTATAAGTTGGATCTTATAATTAATAAATTTGCAGCTTTTGTAAATAAAATTTTTATTAATTGAATAGTCTTTTACTCATTATTATTATTTATTTAGTTGACTTTTTAAAATAAACAAAATTAATTCACCAAAAGGTCTAAAACTTGGGTTTTCATGTAGGATTTCAAAGATAGCATCCAAATGAGTAGACTTAACTAGAAGCCCGATATTCACTTGTTCTATCAACTCAGGGTATTGCAAATGTCAATTAAACCGAGCCCGACCCAAGAGTAGCAACCTTGGAAGACAACATGAATAAGATGGCTAAAAAGATCTAGGCTCTCACTCGGGCTATTAGGATTCTTAACGATAAACAAGGATCTCAAGTTAGCCTAAATTAGAATGTAGAAATGACCCCACCTCTAAACTGGAAGATGAAGAATCAGTCCTTAATGTTGAAGTATGGAGGAAAGAGATTGAGGAGAAACACTAGGAGATGGAAAGAAAGTTCATGCAGAACTTGATTGAGAAAAGTATACCCTTAGAAATGGTTAAAGAGTTTGAACATATGGGGATAATTAATTTGCTGACATATGAAGACGATGACTTCCCAGAAAGATTTAAAGTGCCGAAATTCTAGAAATACAATCAGACTAGTTGCCTAAAGCTCTACATTAGGTTGTACATCAGGAAAATGGGAAATACATAAAGTATGATAAGGTGATAGTCTAGACTTTTCAGGATAGCTTGACTAGGTCCGCCTTAACATGGTATGCCCAATTGGATTTGAATGAGATTGATACTTGGGATAAGTTAGCATAGGCTTTCTATAACCAGTATAAGTTCAACATCAAAGTGGCTCCGTCCATGTAGGATCTGAATAATCTACGAAAGAAGGCCAACGAAAACTTTAAAGAATATGCTCAAAGATGGAGGGGCATGGCAGCTAGGGTAACTCTACCCTTAATCGAAAAAGATTTGACCTTCGCTTTCATTAATACTCTTGGAAGCCCTTATTATCAACATCTTATCGAACACCCTGCCTCTAACTTTGTAGAAATTGTAGCGTCAGGGTACTGAATTGAGGATGCTATTACTTCTGGTAGGCTTCTTAATCTTAAAGCAGTTGAGAAGAAGATACTACCCTAAGATTTTCCAATAAATCCAAAGAAACCATTGTAAGCATTGTCAATATCGGCAACCTTGTCAAACCCGTAGCCCTAGTAGCCATGATTGGAGGATCTAATCCCTGAGACTTTGATGTGATTATCATCTAAGGCAAGTGAAGCACTCTACAGATCAATATTGGAGACTTAAACATAAGATCCAGGATCTCATTAATGCCAAATTGGTTAAATTAGATTTCATCTAGACTCCCACTCCTAACGTAGGTAACAACCCTCTGTCGAATTATGGAAATTCAATCAATATGATCATTGCTGAAGTTTCTGAACCAGAGATTAATCTAGATAGTCTCCCCATCACTTTTGAGGAGATAGCTTGGAATCTAATGTATGTCAGGTATTTGCAGAATATGAATCTCAGAGATAGGACTTGGACTAGATCGATAATATATTAACTACTGAAGGATGGGAAGATAAAGAAAGCTGATATCATGGTTCTGATGATCTCAAAACCGCAAAAGAGAAGTATTTAGAAGGAGCTTAGAAAAAGATATGAAGGTGGTGATCTGACAGTTGACAACCTAGGAGAATTGTAAGGGAAGTTTAAGTATTTAGTAGATTACGCCGGTTCACTTATTGTATATGATGATGCCTCACCTACTAGATGGGGTCTAGAATTTGAGGAAGATGACAAACTTATTGTTGAATCTAAGAAGATGACTGAGATGATTGAAATGATTAGAGATGGGCTTAAGCTATTGGTTTTTGAGTATGATAGGGAGACTAAGAAGGTTAAGGAATTGGGAAAGCCCAACAAGATTGCTTTCAATGTCCCAATAGCCTTAGAGAATTACAAGGTAGCACCTCTGGATTACCAGGCAATGAATCAGATAACCAAGGCCTCATCACCCATGGTTAGTAGGCTTACGCATTCGGGATGAGTTTATGATTAGAACGAGGAAGCCAAGAGGAAGTCTATCGTGGAAGAGGCTTCTGGAAAAATCTTTAAGGATATGGATGATAAAGATCAGAATGTTGCCAAGAAGATAGTGAAAGCTAGTGAGTATAAGATAATGGATTAATTAGCTAAAGTACCGGCCTAAATCTCTCTAATAGGCTTGCTGTTGTCATGAAATACTCATTAAGAAGCATTAATCAAAATTTTAAAGGATGTTAAAGTACCTAAAAGGATTTTTATAGAAAAACTGGGGCTGGTGATAAACTTAATATTTGTAGTAGATTAGATTTCATTCTTGCCCGATGAGCTAAGTAAAGAAGGAGACCAGCACGTGAAGCCCCTCTTCATAGTAGTTAAGTATGCAGAGAAAGTGGTTGCTTGAGTTCTAATAGATAATGGGTCATCATTTAATGTATGTCCTTTGGCAACACTAAATTTACTCGGAGTTGATGTAATTGAGATAAAGCCCAGCTTGATTTTAGTCAGGGCTTTTGATGGATCAAAAAGGGAGATAATTGGAGAAATTGGGTTGTAAGTTAAGATCGGCTCACAGGCGTTTACTATTCCCTTTCAAGTTGTAGATATCCCGAGAAATTTCAATCTTCTATTAAGAAGATCATGGATTCATTCAGTAGGGGTAATTCCATCCAGTCTACATCAGAAAGTGAAATTCATAGCCAATAGGTAGTTGCTTAATATTTTTGGGGAGTAAGATTACAAGATTTATAAAGAGACGACTATTTCAAATGTTAGGAGTGAAGAATTGGAAGAACTAGGGTTGCAGATTTTTGACGAAGTTAATGAGATCGAAGAAGCAAGAAAAGCGGCATGGGGTCATTTGAAACAGCCTAAGTAGTAGATTGGAATGTTTGGGATTAGGTATGAGCCTACTGAGGAGGAGATTCAAGAAATGAAGGCTAAAACCAGAAGCAAGACAAGAGATCAGCTATACCATACTCACATGGACATTTTGGACATGTAGTTGAAGTTCCCAATACAAGCTAGTATTCAAGAACCTAAAGTAGCCAATTTATTCAAGGCCTTAAATCAACAATGTAGCATCGGTCTAGACGAGAAGGAAGATATTAGTGTACTAGTTTCCTTGTGTAACTAGTTTTCTATTCTCATTAATAGGTCTCTTTAGAAATGTAAAATTAGATTACTTAGGAACATTTGATTTAGATAATTAGTCCAATTAGTTAGACTTTTCCTTTCACACAATTTGAATTAATTCATTCAATAACATTCATTGCTTTCTTTCTATCAATTCTTCTTTATTATTTATTCGTTTTCCTTTATCTTTTTTCCTTTATTCTTCAGATCCGATAAAAACAATGAACGTAATGGATATCTCATGTATGTAAATGATGAAAGTACCAATATCACCTTCAGCCCTACTAGGTTAGATGTCGGAGATGCTTTTGAGACTCTAAACGGAATTCAGGAGAGTTAGCATCGACATGAACGAGATAGAGTGATTATTGATGAATCGATGGATGAGATTAATCTGGTGATAGAGGAAAGTCTACAAAACTTGAAGATTGGTGGTAATTTAACAGATGATAAAAAACGAGAGTTGCCAAGATTGCTATTAGAATACTTGGACATATTTGCTTTGTCTTATGAAGATTTGCCCGGTTTAGATTCATCTATTATAGTTCACAAATTACCAACTAAAGAGGAAATAAAACCAAAAAGACAAAAGTTTTGACGATTCAAGCCAAATATACTCCCCAAAATAAAAGAGGAAGTGAAGAAGTTGTTAGAAATTGGTTCATAGAAGTATCAAATTATCTCAAATGGGTAGCCAATGTGGTGCCAGTGTTAAAGAAAAATGGGAAAGTTGGGGTTTGTATAGATTTCCGAGATTTAAACCAGGCAACACCAAATGATAACTTTTCTTTGCTACTTATTGACGTATTAATGGATAACATAGCTGGGAACCATCTTTTCTTGTTTATGGATGGTTTCTCAGGATATAATCAAATTAAAATGGCAGAAGAAGATAAAATCAAAACAACTTTCGTTACCACTTAAGGCATGTTTTGTTATCGTGTAATGCCTTTTGAGTTGAAGAATGCTGGGGCAACTTATTAGCGTGCTATGATTGCCTTGTTTCATGACATGATGCATCACAAAATCGGGGTTTACCTGGATGATATGATCGCCAAATCTTAGGAGGATGAAAATCATGTAGATATTTTGCGTAAGCTATTCAAACGATTGAGGAAGTTTCAATTGAAGTTAAATCCTGAAAAGTGCACCTTTAGAGTAACTTCAGGCAAGTTGTTGGGTTTTGTAGTTAGTAGAAAAGGAATTGAAGTAGATCCAGATAAAGTTAAGGCAATCGTAAACATGCCAGCACCTAAGATTGTAAAAGAACTTCAGGGACTGTTGGGAAGGTTGAATTACATTACTCGGTTTGTATCATAATTAACTGATAGATGTAAGCTGTTATTTAAACTTTTAAGGAAGAATGCAGCCATCGAATGGGATGAAGAGTGTAAGTGAGCATTCGCTGAAATCAAAGAGTATGTCATGAATCCTCTTGTGCTAGTTACTCTTACATTGAGATGGCCTTTGATCTTTACTTAATGATTTTTCCTAAATTAATGGGATACATGTTGGGACAGAAAGACAAAACGGAAAGAAAAGAGCATCTTATATATTATTTAAGCAAGGAATTCACAAAAGGCGGGCAAAAATACTTAGAAGTGGAAAGAACGTGTTGTGCGTTAGTATGGGTGATGCATAGGTTTAGGCAGTACACTTTCTATTACTCAATAGAGTAGTTGATGAAATGTGACCTGTTAAGGTATTTAGTAGAAAAGCTAGTGTTGATTGGGAGAATATCGAAGTGGCAGATGCTACTCTCTAAATTTGATATCATATACGTAAGTCAGAGTTCAGTCAAAGGGCAGGTAGTAGCTGATCAATTGGCAAAATACTCATTAGATGATGAGGATGATGGTTTAAAAGCACAATTTTTGATGAAAATCTGATGATGGCTAGTGAATTGAGCGATGAAAAATTGAGGTGTAAAATGTATTTTGATGGACTAGCCAATGTGTTCAAATGTGGGATAGGAGTGATATTGGTATCACTTGAGGGTAACCATTTCCTTGTGGCAGTAAGGTTGACATTTCCATATGCCAACAACATAGCATAATATGTGGCCTGCATTTTGGAGCTTAAAGTGGCATTAGATATAGGAATACAAGAGCTTGAAGTATACGAAGATTCTTCCCTTATACTTCTCTAGATCTTAGGAGAGTATAAGATGAAGGATGAGAAACCGATACCTTGTTATGAACATTTAGGAAAGCCAGTTGAAAAATTCCAGAAGGTTTCATTTACTTACATTCCAAGAATTCAAAATCAGTTTGCCGACGCATTGGCTACATTAGCATCAATGGTAAAGGTTATGGATGGAATAGAAATTCAATCCCTAAAGATTGGAGTGGAAGAAAAACCAGCTTCTTGCCTTGTAGTTGAAGAGAGGGGAACAAAAGAACCATGGTATTGTGACATTAAAAGGTTACTTCAAATGAAGGAGTTTCCTGAAGGTGTTGATAGAAAAGATAGAAAAACTTTAAGAAGGTTGGTTACTCATTTCCTATTAAGTGGAGCCATGCTATACAAGAGATCACCAGATGCAACACTATTAAGGTGTGTAGATGAAGAAGAAGCCGAGAAATTAATGAAAGAAATGCATAAAGGAGTTTGTGGTTCTTACATGAATGGGAATATGTTAGCTAGAAAGATCATGAGAATGGGGTATTTTTGGATGACGATGGAATTTATTGTATCAAGTACATGAGAGACTGTCACCTGTGTCAGGTATATGTTAACAAAATCAACGCTCCTCCTCAAGAATTGCATGTGTTATCAACTCCTTAGCCTTTCTCAATGTAGGAAGTTGACATAATTAGACTAATCTTGCTAACCGCTTTGAATAGATACAGATTCATTTTAGTCGTGACGACTATTTTATCAAGTAGGTAGAAGCAGCATCGTATGTTACGGTGATTAAAAGAGTAGTAGCCAAATTACATAAAAGAGATATTATTATAAGATACGGTGCACCCGAGTCCATTATTACAGACAATGGACGAATTTGAATAATAAGTTGATGGATGAAGTGTGCAACCAATTCAAGATCAATCATAGAAACTCAACTCCATATCAACCTTAGATGAATGGGGTAGTTGGAGCGGCAAATAAGAACATTAAAAGAATCATTGAGAAGATAGCAATCACTTATAAAGACTGGCATGAGATGCTTCCCTTTGCCCTTATGGCTTATAGAACCTCAGTTAGAACCCATATTGGTGCAACTCCATATTCATTGGTATATGGAAATGAAGCGGTACTACCAGTAGAAGTAGAAATACCTTCATTCTAAATATTGGCAGAAACGCATCTCGATGAAGCAGAGTAGGTAAAAAAGTGAATGGAACATATGAATCTCCTAAATGAAAGGAGGTTTCTAGCAATATGTCATGGTTAGTGCTACCAACAACGGATGATATGAGCTTTTAACAAGAAAGTACACCCGAGATACTTCAATAAGGGAGACTTAGAGTTGAAGAAAGTATTACAAAATGCAAAAGACCCTAGGGGCAAGCTTGCTCCAAATTATGAAGGCCCTTATGTAGTGGAAAGGGTATTCTCAGGAGGTGCATTAGTGTTAACAGAGATGGATGGCTCAGAATTAAGGGGACCAGTGAATTCAGATGTAGTCAAATTGTATTATCCATGAAAAATGAGCTCAATAAAGATTTCAATTTTTCTTGAAAAGTTTGTGGTTAATTTTTATCATTTACAAGTAAAGTTAATATCCATGAATGTTTTCAAATTTGGGTAGTTGACCAATAAGCACTTCACCAATAAACCCATGTAAACTATGTTTCTTAGCTTCATACACTTAAACACTAGACCTTCACCAATAGATCACTAGAAAAAATGAAATAAAATGTTCTTAATAATTTAATCATGTTTCTTTTGAAAAGAGATTTATCATTTAGAAGTCATGAAGAGTGGAAACTGAAATTTGGTGTTGAACAAAGCAAATTCAAGGCATAAGCATGGTCCAGTTACAAGGCTCAAAATTTTGGGAGATCTTAAAGAAAGAGAAATTAAAAAAAAGAGAGAAAAAGAAGAAAAGAAAAAAGAAAAAGGAAAGAAGAAGTAAACACCATCCCTTAGTGAAATTCTGCTGATTGAATGAGTGAATATTAGGAGTCAATTTATGCATGCCAAGTAGTTGCTATCCAAAAAATTCTTTAGTCCCAGGAAAAATAATCTTAAGTCTTTCGAAAGAGATATTTAGAAGAATTAACCTTTTGAAACCAAAACCAACTCAAAGAGATCTATCCTCTTTGGATCAACCAAAACCAATCTAAAGGAGATCTATCCTCTTTGGATCAACTAAGTCGAATCTTGAAGAGATTTATCCTCTTTAGATCAACTAAAACCAATCTCGAAAAGATCTATCCTCTTTGGAATAGCTAAAACCAATCTCGAAGAGATATATCCTCTTTAGATTAACCAAATCGAATCTAAGAGAGAACCATCCTCTTCGCATTAACTAAAGTGAAATAAGTTTTTGAAGAGATCTATCCTTTTCAGATGACAAGTCAAATCAAATCTCGAAGAGATCTATCTTCTTCGGATTAACCAAATTGAATCTCGAAGAGATTTATCCTCTTTGGATCAATTAAAACGAATCTCGAAGAGATCTATCATTTTTGAATTAGCCAAAACTAATCTTGAAGAGATCTATCCTCTTCAGAATAGCTAAAATCAATGTTGAAGAGATCTATCCTCTTCGTAATAGCTAAAACCACTCTTGAAGAGATCTATCTTTTTCAAAATAGCTAAAACCAATCTCGAAGGGATCTATCCTTTTCGGATTACCTACTAAAATAAAGAAAAATCTTAAAGAGATCTATTCTCTTTAGATTATCTAAGTCGGGTCTAGGAAAAATGGGTATTCCTTTTGTCTTTGTAACAAAGTTTTAATCGAACTTCACTATAAAGAGAGACAATTGTATACACGTCATTTTTTCCATCTTTTTATTTTTATTTTTTTGTTAATTAAGCTAGGTTAATAAATAAATAGAAAAATTTAAAAATAAAAGAAAATAAAAAAATAAAAAAAAAACGAAAATTAAAATAAAAAATGAAAAATAAAAATAAAAGAAAAAAAAATCAAGTTAGCTCATAGTAAGTTATGCCATGAGTTGAGTTGTGTCAAGTTGAATTAAGTTGGGTTGTTGGATAAGGTGATGATATGAGCTTGATTAATTTTGGGCCAGACCAATATATAATAAAAATTCATCTAATTTAGGGGCTCAAATCAGATAAGGGACTTATTAGGCTAAATTGTAGCAGACCGGATTGGGCTTCGAAAAAAATAAAATAAAAAGAAGCTCAAAATAAATTAGGGTTTCTAGAAGTTATGGTAAATCTTTGACAAATCATAATTGTATTTTTCGTATCTTCGATATAAAAGATTTGATTTTGAGTTTATAAATAGCACGTCGATGAGGAAGTTGAAGGAGGTTTTTTTTTTTTTTAATCACATTCCTTCATAAACACCTAAACCATTATACATGTTACCTAAACCACCATACGCGATACCAGCACTGTTGGAGCCACTACCCAATGTTACCCATATATGTTGCCCAATACCACCCAAAACCACCACCGCTGCTGTATAGTCCACCGTACACCACCACAAGCCACCGTCCCATTGACCAAGTTGACAAAGTAGAGTGAAGAATTCAGGTGGAATGATCGAGTTGAATAGAGCTTTAGAGAGATCAATGAAAAACTTACCTTGACACCTATCCTATCACTACTAGATTTTGACATGCTCTTCGAATTAGAATGTGATGCATCAGGACTTAGAATTAATGTTATCTAGATGCAGGAGGGACGGCCCATCGCCTACGACAATGAGAAACTTAGTGGTCCCACCCACAACTATTATATGTTTGAGAATGAGTTATTGCCATAACCCTATAGGGGGCTTAGTAGGATTACCTAAAATTTCCATAACATGTGTGCACCCATGATATGAAAATCGCCTTGTAAGTCAGACATTGCAAGACTCTAAATAATTAATCACTAAGGTTACTGATTTTTAAGTAAATAATTTACTATAAAATACAAATATAAATAATTATGAGTCTTCGATATCTCACAGTTCCTTAGAGCCATAGAGAATCGGTATCCCCTACCAAATAATAAGATAGGATATACCAATATTACAAAAGAAATACAAGAAAAATTAAATTATCAACAAAGGTTGTTTATATCATCTAAAGAGTACTCAACAATTTCTAATACTAAGATACATATCTTCATCTTACACTCGGCATTCGATACTTATCCCAATCCCAATGTAAGTAAACCTGCAAGAGAAACTATGAGGGAGTAAGCATATAATAGCTCAATGAGTTCGTTCCTCACCTCTACCATTCAAGCAAGTTATCACACATTATTATCACACAAGCAAGCAAACTATCTACATACAAAATGAATGAAAGCATGATGAATGCAAGCAAAACATCCATAGGAGTCCGAAACTGTGGAAGGTGTAGAATTACGTCGTCTACACTTCGATTATCCTCTATACTTACCTGTACAGGGCACCTCAGCTTATCCGTATGAGGCTAGCTAGGGCCTCACCCCCTAGGCTGCACTCGACTATTACCCTAGCCGAGAAAAGATTTCAATTCAAATAAGGGGATTCCATTATAGGATTATCCACCCTTCAAGGCCCCTCGGGCACAACTTACAAGTCCATCTCGCAAGCCAAAATTAACCAAATTTGCAAGTCCATCTTACAAGCCAAAATTAACCAAGGCCTTATAAGCACAATAAAGCGAGTCCTCTCGCTATCAAGTGGAGAACTATGCTAACTTTGCCTTAACGATAAAATATTATTTCTGGCACTGCGGCCCTTATTAAAATTGTACAAAATACGTTTAAGATTAGGAATAAATTTTCCAAAAATATCCTTTTTAACATTTTACAAAGCTAGTACTCTTCATCCATACATTTACTGGGTCATAGACATACGACGAATAGAACCAATTATTTGGGTAAGATATTTATATTTATTAATTTAAAAAAAAATAATCACATAGATGATGGCATACAAGCAGAATTGTCATTCAAACATACAAGCAACAGCAAGCAGCAAAACATCATACAATTAACACGTATAAGGAAGTAGCAGATCATTAAAACTCCCTCACCTGGATTATTGCTCATTCTCCAAGCCTTTGGGGTTTCCAGAACTCGATATTGAATACCTAAAATATAATAACACTTATAAGTATTCTATAAAGTCAGACTATCTAGTTAACTAAAAATCTATTGTAGTTTATCTAGTTTCCCCCAATATAACCCAAGTATAATGTGTATAGGGTTTATCATACTCAATGGGATTAATAGTAACTATTTTCTCATATTTATAAGTTACGACACTTCCTTTATGTATTTTGGAACTTTTTGTTTTAGCTCGGATCATTATAAACATATAGTCCATTTTAATAGTTTTCGAGCGTATTTTTTCGTAACAAGGTTCGTTTTGGACGTTGTGACTTGTAGTTTAAATTATGATATAAAAATATCTTAAAAAATATTATTTAATTTTAAAAATTATAAAATATTTATTTTTTCTTAACATATTTATGATTTAATAATTATTTAAATCATATATTCAATATTTTTATTATTTTGATTGTATTTTTCTATTTTTGAGATTTTTAACTTTATTGTGATTATTATTATTATTACCTTTATTATTTTTCCTATTCTCATTTTCTTATTTATTATTTCTCTTATTATTACATATTTACAAATTTAGTAAATATATTATATGTGTTAATACATATTCAGTACATATATTATACATTATATGTATTATATATGTATATGTGTTTATTTAAAAATATTCTTATCTACACATTCATGTATTTATATATTTGTATTTATTTATATATATAAGTCTTATATACATAAATATGAATACATACATATATCTTTGGTTTATGTACATATAATTACCTCTAATGAAGGTATTCTACTATATATATATTATATACTATACGATTATATATATATATATATGTATACTAAAGTGATTATACAAGGATACACACACACACACACACATATATATAGATATAGATATAGTTATGGTACAAAATATGTATATTAAATAAATAATACTAATTATATGTATTTAAAAAAAAATACATAACACATATTCTTATGTATAATATACCTATGCATATACATGTGTACATACCTAATCTTATTCATACATATACTACTCAATTTATGTATTAGTGTACATATACATGCATTAACAATATTATATTTAGAAAATACTATATAAATACTATATTTATTCATGTATGTACTATATAATATACATCTACATAAAAATAACAATAAACGCTTACCTTTTTCTTTTACTTTCTTTCTTCTTCTTTCCTTCCTTCTTCCTCTTCTTCTTTTCTTTCTTTCTTTCTCACATTTACTTCTAGATTGTGTTTCTTCTTTTTCTCAGTTTTGAATGTTTCCAAATTTTTTTCTTTTCCTTTTATTTCACGTGTACATTAGCTTAGATTATAAGCTAAATCTTAGATAATTATTACAATATTTTTGTGTGTTTAATTGATTAACACTTGGCACTTGGAAATCCATCACGTGGGCTATTGGTTGGTGTTTTATTTTATTGATTTTTTATTCGGTTTGATGCAGGATAAGGAATTGAAGTGGAAATGGAAGAAAGAAAAGAGATAAATCGGAAATAGAAGAGAAGGAAAATGAAAATTATTAACAAATATATGTAATGTTTTTATTCATATAAATTATAACAATTCTCCTCGTAAATTAATTTTTAAATTTTTGTGAAATTTTATCAATTAATTGGTACCTAGTACAATTATAACTTTTACAAGTTATTATAGTGATTTTGTTATAATTTCACATGAATAGGCAATTTAGTCAAAAATTGAAATCGACTATAATTTTATTACTATTGAGTAATATTTAATTATTTTATAGGTTTATATTTATAATTTTAGGGTTTCGATCAAATTCGGATTCAATTTTGGATAATAGTGTATAAGTTAGTTTTAGGGTTTTAGTATGCGATGTAGGGTTTTGATCAATTTCTAAGGTTTTTACTACTTATAATATATTTAGATTTATAATTTATTAAATTTTCACTTTGCTCAACTTTGATGACTCTTCAAGTCATCTATAGTATTAGGGTTCACTTCTACTCTTAAATAGCTAAATTTGCAGGGTTTACAGTTATACTTCCTTTTCCAAGACTTCACTGTTTGGGAATACTATTTGATACCGCGAGAGTTTATTATTTACATTGACTACGAGTCAATGAAGCCTATTGGGAATCAGAACAAACTCTCAAAGAGATAAGCCAAGTGGTTAGAATTTTTGGAAGGGTTCTCGTACGTCATTCGGTACAAGAAGGGAAGCACAAATGTGGTTATTAATGCTCTATCATAGTAACAAACTTTGTTGACCACTTTGCAAGCAAAACTATTGGCATTCTTACTCATCATTGAGCAATATACTACTGACCTTCATGCATAAGCTATTGATCATGGATACTCATAGCAGAAGATTATTTGGTCATTTCTTGGTGGCTAAGATAGCTAATCTATTGAGGGAGAACTTTTATTGGCCAGGTTTGGCCAAGGATATCCATAAGGTAGTTAGTTGTTGTAAAGCGTGCAAGTAAGCTAAAGGGAAGAGAGAACCCCATGGAGAGTACGTGTCATTGCCAACACTAACCTTACCTTAAGTCGACCTTAGTATAGACTTTGTCCTAAGGTTACCCTAAACATCTAGGGTCAAAGATCTTATCTTTGTTGTAATAGGCTACTTTAGCAAGATGGCACTCTTCATTCTGTATCATCAAACTAACGATACTTTATATATTACTGATTTTCTTTTTTTGTAGGAGGTTATCTGACTACATGGGGTACTGAAGACTATTGTCTTAGGTTAGGACACAAAATACTTTAGTTATTTTTGGAAGACTCTTTAGAGAAGACTTGGAACTAAACTTGTATTCAACTTTAGTAGCCACCCTCAAACTGATGGCCAAATTGAAGTGGTAAATAAGATGTTAGGCAATCTACTCAGAGCTATTATAGGAAAGAATTTGAGGGATTGGGATCTATGCCTACTAGTTGTAGGGTTCACATACAACCAAACTATCCATAACACTACTGGAAAGACCCCATTTGAGGTCGTCTATGACCTTAACCCTACTGTTCCCCTAGATATGATTGGCGCTCCAATGGTTACCAAAGAGAGTCAATCTAGAGTTGTCCCAGCCCAAGAATTACATGAACTACACTAGTTTATAACTAAGAAGATCACCAAATTCAATTAAAGACAGCAAAAAATTGGTAACTGAGGTCTTCCACTTAGGAGGCTTAGTATGGATTCACCTCAACTAAGAGTTATTCCCACAGTTGAGATAAAGCAAACTATCACATTGAGCTGATGGCATTCAAGGTCCTAAAGAAGATCAACCGCAATGCCTACTAGATCGAGTTGCCTAATGACTATGGTGCTTCCTTTACCTTCAACGTGTCTGATCTGATTCCTTACCAACGAACAAAAGAAGGCCCTACGAGTGCCCCAAAAGAAAGAGTAGAGACCACTCTAGATTTGAGGACAAATCTTTTCGACCCCTACGTAGATGATTGGAATCAATCCACAGGATCGGAACTAGAGGACTCCAAGGACTCGCTTGGAGGATATTAGCTCTAGGCCATGGCCAAGATAGGGATTCCTATCCTGAGTTAGTCTCTTACCAACGTGACAATTAGAGCCTTACTTATATTAGATCTACCCTTGTTCAATAGTAATGCTTTACCCCAAAAGATAGCCTAAGAATAGTCAACGCGAGCTCTTGATCCAATTACAGGTATTTGACCTCAAATTAAGTTAACTTCTCTTCAAAGGAACTAATTGGTCCCCGACCTAGTTCAAATCAAGCCGACCCTTGACTGCCAACACTTTCTATTTCGTCTACTTTGTATCATAGTCTTAACTCCCATCTACCACATGAGATGTGTCTTCTAGCATGGTCTATCCAGAAGGATTCTTTATTTTTCGCACTGAATATTCTTTGTCTCTTTTGCCTCCTTTTAGTAAGTTTTATGTAACCTAATTGTAGAATAGCCTTTATTGTCTTTTCATACATGTAAAGTAACCCTAGTGGATGGGTATATAAACCCCCATTTTCTTGTATACATACAATCAACTAATCAATACAGAATTACTCACTTGAACAACGCTAGTGTTCTCATTATCATTTAACTCTTATCTATTTTCTTTAGCAAGGAATAGCAACAAGTGACCCATCAATTTGAATTGGTGTGTCACATTCAATAGATTGTAGGCTGAATAAGATTGAGTAGCGTATCATATCCATTTGGTAACTGCCCAACCTTTGCTAACTTTTTCCCTATTTGTTTTTTGTTCACTTCGTTATGGTGCCACTCTGTGTGTTCGACCCTAGAGATACATCATGATGAGGTGCTTTTTGAAGTCAAAGGGCAGCTACCTAGATCTCCTTAGGTTTAAGAAACTTTGGAAGTTGCAGGATCAAGCAATAACATGCGTAGGCACAATACTAATGAGTTCTGCTACCTAAAGAGTGCCATTAAAGGCCTTATATGCAAAGGTCACATTGACTATCTCATAGCTAATGAGAGGAACTAGATCCAACAACCTATTTAATGTTGAAGGGTCAAGTAGCCACAACAACAGCAAGAAATGCTCTCTAATGACCAACATCATCAAGGTTGGAGGGGTTAAGTTGACACAATTGTAAGAGGCCTCAAGGTAGGAGCAGTTAGCTCCTTATCACCAATTGAGCTTAGCATTCTTCATGTATGAGGAAAGAAAATGAAGATTAACACCACAATTACCTTATGTACTGAGGATAGGGAAGACGTCGAGTACCTATATAGCGATACCCTAGTGAACAATGTTAATATCAAGTACATTGATGTCCCTAAAATGTTTGTTGATAGTGACAGTTTGATGAACATCTTCTTTTGTCACACTTATGAGTAGATGAAAGAGTAGCTAGAAGAGCCCCTACAACAATACAAGCACAACCTTACTAATTTTGAAGGTGGTAGACTTATGCTAGCTAAGGGGCTCATAACCCTTTTAGTTTGACTAGGCAATAACAATCACGTCACCTCATAATTAATCAATTTGTGGTTGTCTAATAGTAGTCTGCATATAGGATTTGTAAAATTTGACATACTACTTAGTTAGAGGTACCTTATGGTAAAGTTCCCCATGCTAATCAGTGTTAGCAAAGCACGAAGCAATCAATGGCTATCGAGATCCTTCTACCTCAAGGCATAGTCTCGAGACAACATGATGTAGAGAGAATCCATACTGGAGGAAAAACGAGGCTTATAGGGAAAGCTAGTCGAAAAGCTTAAAGAAATTGAGCTTAGAAGTCGCCTCATACTAATCACACGGGTAGGGATGTCATTACTTGTGAAAGAAAGAGACCAACTTTTCAATTTCCTTTAAGCTAATACCAATTTATTTGTGTCACGGGATGGGAGGTTTAGCCTTTCCTAATGTGCTCATGTGGCGCTCAACCATCCTTTGCTTCATCATATCTACTTGTATTACAAATGGTGAGCCAGCCTTTTCTCCTTCCTACTTTCTTAAAGCTGTTCTATGCCCTTCTATCTCAAGGAATGTTGACCGGCATTGTGACCATCCTCCATATGATTGGGAGGCCTAACTTCTCTACTAGTTTCAACTTACTATGGCCATCATTAGGAGAGCGACATCAACTCTCGACTAGTTTGCTCATAGGAGGCTAATCCTGTCTCAAGAGAATACCTAACCTTACAAATAAGCCACTTGTTGATGCCACTCAATTTACGATAAGCCTTAAGATGAAAAACCTGACTTCCCTGCCAAAGCACGAATTGTAACATTCTTTCCTACCTAAATCTATTATGCTCTTGTCATGGGGCTAACTCTTCGACACTATCCTTCCCCTGAAAGATCACCAACCTTAATCCTCCATTACCTAACACCATGCCAAGATCATCTATACTAAGACATAAAGCTTCCATAGCCATTCACTCACCTTCACCTTCTCCTCTTATCCTCAAAGATTACCTCTTGTTAAGTAGCCCAATGGGGTCTACCCTTTAAAGTACATTTATTCTTGTCAAGGTTTGGGTAGAGTCTTGTTATAGTACTATTCACAACACAGCTACCCCCATTAGCAACGATGTCATCCACTTGGTAGCCGATCCTTACCTACAGCTTCATCCATATGAGCTCAGTTGTCAACAAGAACTACCATTTTCATTAAGTATATTAGGTAGCATTTAGGTGGCCCCTAATAAGTGTAAAATTATACTCATCTATCATGTTAGTTTCTAAGATATTTTGAGCCATTTTGATATAATTTAGATGAATTGGCTATTGAATTTAGATATTTTTATTTCATGATTCAATTGAAGCAATGTGATCAAAGCATGAGAATTTAGGTGATTTTTTAGAGGAATTTCATCTATTTTGAAAGGTAAATTGAAGATGGCATGGATTAGAGAGAATTTGTTCAAGAAACAAGCAAAGAAGATGACCATAGGTACATACTATAGTTGTGTTCCTTAGCCACATGGTTGTAGTGATCTTGTTTTTTATTGCAAATTGAATTTCGAAGGATTTTTCACAAAGGTACTACCATGGTTACCCACCATAGCTGTGTTCCCTAGCTATGTACCCCTTGTAATTAATTTCAAGACAATTATCATAAGAATTATTGCAAGGTGTTGTTTACACCTAGCCACCACGACCATGTTCTTAGCCATATATGCTTAATTTGCTATGATACACTTGCCATTTGATGATATTTTATTCAGACATTATAAATACAAGATGGACAATTGTAGAGAAAAAAAAAGTATATAGTAGAACGAGAAAGAATATGAAATAGAAACACTCTTATAATCTTGAAAGTTATTGTCTTTTCAATGATAGTAGCTTAAAAACGATATCTAGATTTGTGAACCATTGAGCTAACAATGTAGTGTAGAAGAATTGTTTTATTTTAATGCAATCTTCTCATTTTTATTATTTCAGTTGCATGTTTTATATTAAATTAAGTTGTTATTTCTAGAGCCTTAGCTTAATTTATTTGACATTATGTATTGAAGTCACAAAGCCAATACATAATTAGATCTACTACGATTAAAGAGATTTTCCATACGCTTAGAATAAGTTATAGTTCTCTTTTGGAATTAATTTAATTACTGTTGTGTGTAGAATTCCTATTCTTAATGCTATTCTAAGGAATCTTATCTTAGAAGTGATTAGAACATAATGTTATTAGGATTAGAATTTAGCAAATAAGTAATTCCTATTAGATTAATGCTTGAATCCTCTGATTAATAAAAATAAGAAATTCATTAAAATCCCAAAAGGTCTTATATGTTACACTCATGGTGACCAGCATTTTGATATCTCAATTTATGTTTGTTTGGTTTTGTTTTATTATCAAATTTGTTAATCTTTTATTTAATTTCTATTTGTTATTTTTGTCAAATTCATCATCAATATTGCTATTCAATATAATTAAGTAAGAGTAATTAGAATGGGTGAGTGAGTGTACAATCCTTGAGTGATCGACAACTCAGGACTCTTGTAATTCTCTATACTATTACTTAACTTGCCTAATAGTGTGGAATATGCTCCATAAAGTTCTTGGTGCCATTGCTGAGGTTTGTTGATTAGGAAAGCTTGTTCCTTTATTGCTCTATTGTTTTATTATTATTTTTTTTTCTATTTATCTCTATTAAGTAACCTAAATCTGATTGGAAGCATTTCTTGTTTTGTTGGAGGAATTTTTTAGCAATGGCCAATAATGATGAAGTACACAAAAACCATGTTTGATTATATTAAGTCTCCAACTAATGAAGCCAACTCCAATTTTGCAAGACCAGCTATCTCTGCATATAAGTTTATGATCTTGCCTATCATTATCCAGATGATTTAACAATAGTTGTGATTTGAAGGCTCTCCATAGGAGGACCTACATGTACATCTTGCTAGCTTTTTGGATATTTTTACGACTTTTAAAATAGAAGGAGCTACAGATAATTCGGTAAGGTTAAGGTTGTTTCTATTCTCTTTGCAAGGAAAAGCAAGGCAATGGTTAGCCTCATTACAAAAAGATTCTATTACTTCATAAGATTTTCTAATGGAAAATTTTTAGAAATATATTTTCCTTTAGCTAGGATAGCTAAGCTCTGGAGTGATATCTTGTCATTTACTTAGTTTAATGAGGAGACAATTTATGACGCTTGGGAGCGTTTTAAGGAGTTGCTTCGAAAATATCCAAATCATGCTTTGCCACTTTAGATGTAGGTATAAACTTGTTACAATGGATTCAATTTTGGTACTAAGAAATTTGTTAATGCACTACGAGTGGCATATTGAACTTAAAGAAGCCTAGTAAAGTAGATGCTTTATTTGAAAGCTTGGCCATGAATAGCTACCACTAGGAAGGTGATAAACTCATAGGAAAAAAAATGACCATGAAGAATGTGGAGTCTACTGCGACCTTAGTAACACAGGTGGATATACTACACAAAAGATTAGATTCTATTCCTATATTAGTACAACAATTTGTGATGCCTAATGTAGTCAACCTAGGAGGATATATACTACCTTATTACCTTAAACCACCTTATTATGCTATGAATCAATGAGGTTTTCAATGTTTACCTTTTTAATGATCATGAAGAATGAGGTAAGGAGTATTTCTCTTATGCAAGTGATTATTTTTATGCAAATCCACTTAGGAGTGCCAATGTTCTAACGCTCCAAAAGAGGAGAACTCAAAACTAAAAGAGATGTTGACTAAGCACATGCAAAGTAGTGATGCCAATTTACCAAGTATTAAGAAGTGCATTAGACAAATTGCAAAGATTTCAGTTAAAGGTAATCAAAATCTATACCATAAGCTTAAGTTGAATATGTGACCTTAAGAAGTGGTAGTAGCAAGTTGCTAAGCAACTTGAAAAAGTGCCACTCAATCCTGAGCTAGTAATAGAGGAGGAGAAGGAAAAAGTCATAAAAATGTCTAAACCACCTAAAGAAGAACCAGAACCTCTAAAAGTCAAGGAGTATAAACCACCCATTCCATATCCTCAGAGTTTAAGGAAGGAGCACACAAATAAATAGTACGGTAAGTTCCTAGACTTATTGAAACAATTACATATTAATTTACCTTTCATGGAAGTATTGTCACAAATGCCTAAATATGTGAGATATCTAAAGAAGCTACTCTCCAACAAAAAAGAAGTTAGAAGAATTGTCTACAATCATGCTTAGTAAGAAGTGCTAAGCCATCCTACAAAACAAGCTTCCTACAAAGGTAAAGGCCTAGGGAGTTTTACTAGATGAAGAATCTAGTGATCTAAATATAATTGAATTAGAAGCTTAGCTAAAGATTAATCCTTCAACTCAAGAGCAACGGATCGAATGGTTTAAGCATGTGAAGGAAGCAAAATTAAAGCCTTCTATTGAGGAGCCACTGGACTCAAAGTTGAAGTAACTTTCGAACTATCTAGAGGATGCATTCCTAGAGGAGAACTCAAAGTTGCTAGTAATAGTTTCCTCAGTATTGAATCAACAACAGAAGAATAAACTTAGTGTACTTAAGGATTATAAAAGAGTGATCACATGGACGACTTTTGACATCAAGGGAATTAGTCTCTCGTTTTGTATAGATAAGACCTTACTTAAAGAAGGTTATAAACCAATAGTATAACCACAAAGACATTTGAACCTGAACATGAAATAGTTAGGGTAGAAGTAATCAAGCTTCTATGTAGGTATGATTTATCATATTTTTGACAGTTCTTAAGTTAGTCCTATACAGGTTGTACACAAGAAGGGAGGGATGATAGTATTACCAAACAAAATGAGCTGATTCTAGTGAGAGTGGTTATAGGCTAGTAAGTATATATCGACTATAGAAAGCTCCATGACTTTATAGGGAATGATCATTTCCCTTTACCATTTGTCGACTAGATTTTGGAACCTCTATTTGGTCATATGTTTTATTGCTTTTTAGATGGTTTATCTAGTTATTCTCAAATTCCTATTTCCTTAAAGGACCAAAAGAAAACTACATTTACATGCTCTTATGATATGTTTGCTTATAGGAAAATGCCCTTTGGTCTCTAAAATGCACCTGCAACCTTTTAGTGGTACATGATGGCAATATTTGATGAATTCATAGAAGATATAATGGACGTTTTATAGATGATTTTTTTTTTTTTTTTGTTTTTAGGAATTCATTTGATAATTGCCTTAAGAACCTTGAGAATGTAGTTGCCAGATGTTAAGAGACTAATTTAATTCTGAATTGGAGAAAGTGCCATTTTATGGTACAAGAGGGGATAATTCTAAGACATAAGGTGTTTTGGAGAGGCATAGAAATTGATAATACTAAAATTGACACTATTGTTAAGTTTTCCCTTCCTACATCTGTTAGAGCTATATGTCGTTTCATAGGATAAGCTGGGGGTTTTATTAAAGGTTCATTAAATATTTTTCTAAAATAGCTAAGCCTTTAACTTAGTTATTAGAAAAGGATATGCCATTTATATTTTCTTAAGATTTCTTAGATGCATTTAATGCATTAAAAGATAAATAAACTAACATCCTTATTATGGCAGCCTTGGATTAGAGCTTACCATTTGAACTAATACGTGATGCTTGTATCTATGCTGTTGGGGTAGTGTTAGGTCAAAGGTAAGAAGAGCACTTTTAGTTGATGTATTATGAAAACAAGACTCCGATTGAGATGTAAGAGAATTACACTACTATGGAAAAGGAACCCTAGGTAGTAGTCTTTTCCTTTCGATAAATTAAAGTCATATCCCGTCTTGTTTAAAGTTATTGTTTACATTGACAACTTTGCTTTGCGATATATGTTAAATAAGATAGTTGCCAAGCCATGATTGATTAGGTGGATTCTTTTACTCCAAGAGTTTAATTTGTAAATCAAAAAGCAAAAGGGAGTAGAGAATTTGGTAGCTAACTATCTCTAACACCTAAAAAACCTTTTATTAAAGAAACTCGATGAACGAGAGATCAATGATGAGTTCCTAAATGAGAAACTGTACTAGGTAAGCCCTTAGGAAACTCCTTGGTTTGCTGATATAGCTAATTATCTAGTAGCTAGGATTATTCCTTTAAGACTAGATTTTAGACAAAAGAAAAAGTTGTTCCATGATATAAAAAGCTATTCTTAGGAAGACCCTTATTTATTTGAAATTAGTGCAAATCAAATAGTTTGTAGATGTTTTTCTCATTTAGAAGGTATTTAGATTTTAGAATAATGTTACTCAAGACCAATAGGAGGACATTTAAATGCAAATAAAAGGACTCATAAAGTCCTTAAATATGGTTTTTATTGGCTAACACTGTTTAGAAATGCTTGTAAATTTGTTGAACTTTGTGATTGGTATCAAACGGTAGAAGACATATCTAAAAGAGATGAAATGCAACGAAACCCAATTTTGATATGTGAAATTTTCAATATTTATGGTATTGATTCTATGAGACCATTTTCAAAATTGAATGCAAATAAGTATATCTTAGCAGCTATTGATTTTGTGTTTAAATCGGTAGAAGCATAAGTTCTACCTACTAATGACTCTAGGGTAGTGAGACAGTTCCTTAAAAGTCTATTTTTTAGATTTGGCACACCTAGAGCACTGATAAGTGATATAAGAACCCATTTCTACAATGTTTCAATTGGATGAAGTGATGAAACGATATGGAGTAAAGCATTGAATTGCAACTCCATACCATCCACAAACTAATAGGCAAGTAGAAGTAGAACATAAGGACCTTAAACAAATTTTAGAAAAGACTACCGAGCATAATCACAAAGATTGGTCTAAAAGGCTTGATGATGCTTTTTAAGCTTATAGAACTACATAAAAGACACCAATTGGAACAACCCCATAGAGCCTTACCTATGGTAAAGTGTGTCATTTAGCCATGGAAATCAAGCATAAAGCCTATTAGGCCATAAAGTGTGCTAGCTTTGATCTTGAGCATATAGGTGAATACAAGAAACTTTAACTAAATGAGCTAGAAGAATGGTGAGTTATAAATTACAAGAATTCAAGGATATTTAAGGATAGAGCTAAGCGATTTTGAGATTATTAAATTAGACAAGGAAAGTAATTCGAAGTTGGAGATAAAGTTTTGCTATATTAATCCCAATTGAAGCTCTTCTTAGTTAACCCTAGATCTTAAAGGTTAGGACCTTATACTATGACGTAGGTATTTGCTATGGGGTGATAGAAATCTTAAGTCTTGAGAAGGGAACTTTTAAGGTAAACAGACATCGACTCATAATATACCTAGGAGGAAAGTTTGGAAAGGAGAACAACCTTAAATAAGACCTCCATCCAATCATAGAAAATGAGTAATTTTGTTCTTAACTCATTGAATGGACAATATTAACCAAAAGTTCTTAGGAGGCAACCTAAGCATGTTTGATTTTTGTTACACTAAATATTTCATTTTACATCTTTTGATTTTGTGCTAACTTAACGCAATTGGTTTTTAGATTTTCCGTAAGTGTTTTAGGACAAGTCAAGGAAAACAAAGGGGTCGTGATGACTAAAGAAGAAGCCAAAACAAATCATGATCATGAATCAACACATGGAATTCAAGGTAAAAAGGTAACTTTAAGTCTAGTAAGGACCACGGTTAAAACCATGTCCGTGGTTTTACTTGTGTTCCTATGGTCATGAATTAAATTGAATTTAAATCTTAAAGTTTTGAATTACGAGAAGACCATGGTATAGGAACATGGCCATGCTCCTGGTTGTGTACTTTTAGGATGTGGAAAATAGGAAGTTAAAGTTGAAAATTAATTATGAGAGGACCATGGCCAATGACCATGCTCTTGTTCCTCTTGTCAAGAATTTACACATAAAGAAATGTGAAGGAGTTAACCTTAGAGTAACCATGCCTACTTACTACGGCCATGGTGGCACTCGTGTAGTCTAATTGCTAATAAATTAGGATGCACCTGAATCTTCTTTTTAAGAAAGCGAGGTACACTTTCCTATTTTGAACCTCTCTCTCATAAAATCTGCTTTCCTCTTCATAATTCACTTTCCTATTACCAAGATGAAATGAATATTCTAAGATATCTCTTATTTTGCTAATTGCCTAAATTAAAGATATTGTTCCAAATTCCTCAAAATTTAGTTACTTCATTAATATTGCATTAATAATCTAAGAAACTAGTATTTAAAATTTACTTATATCTTAAATAACCCTATTGCCTCCTAACTATTCCTAAATACTATTCTATCAACTAAGTATAGGGAAGGAGAAAAAAGTCAACCACTACAATAACATGAACCACTTGCCAAGCTAACTACAAACACTCTTCCAACAGAATTTTGGAATAAGAACCTCTAACTACCCTACCACTACAACCTAACCATAAGTTGCAGTTCAATGCCTTAACCACTAAACTCATTATGAAACTTTATCCAAAAAGACCTTTTCTTGATCAAGCTTCATAGATTGGGGAGTCTTGAAACTTGAAAACATGGAACTTGAAATTCATACCATAGTCTAGAGAAGGAGTTGGGATAGGTTGCATTTAATTCAAGAATCAGTTTACAAAGAATTAACTTTTGATTTCTTAACCATCATGTCATTAGAACACCACTATGTCCCTTATGGAGCACAAAACACAATTTCATTCTGACTCTAAGACATTGGATTTAACCAAAGTCGAACTACCTTGTAGTGTTACCCCTGCAACCTACTGGCTTAAATTAAGTTTTGAGAAAATATATGGTCTAAAATTTGCTAAAGGAGCATACCTAATAAATCTAACCCATAGAATCTTCCATTGGCTTCTCACACACACAATTAGTAGGAGAGGGAAATGTACCAGAGTAGTGGCTATCCATGAGGTCTTCTACCTCTATAGCTTTATATAAGGATATCCCATCAATCTTACAATTGCTTTGGCATTTTACATGTGACATCAAGCAATAGATTCTTGAGTAAATCAATCGTGTTGTAGACCTCATGTCACCATCTTAACCAAGCAACTTAAGCTTCTAGTGGATAACCCTTAACTCACCATGATCCAAAATGTTACCCTCTTGAATCCCTCCACATTTTATCAGATGAGACTTCTTCCTAATGAGATTGATAAATCACCCCTTAATAGAAGGAAGTTGCAACTTCTAATGATTAACTTGTTAAAAAAGGTGAAGAAATTAAAGACATAAGTTCCAAAATTGGTTAAATCTCAAGAAATTATGGAACATTCCTAGAAAAGATTATTCAGGAGAAAAAGTCGAATGATGGAATTTTGTAGCAATCTCACTAACCAAGTTAAGATGAAAATTCCTCCACCAATGGATGAGGTATTAATCAATGTAGCGAGAAGAATGAACTTAGGGGATAATGAGGAAGAGGAGGAAGTGACATATAAGAACCAAGAAGAAGAACTTCCTAAGGGAAATTGAGGAAAATAAACAATTAATGGAATCTTCTTATTTTTATTAATTCAATTGCATGTTATATTGAAATAAGTTTAACTTAATTTATTAATATTATATATTGAAGTTGTGAGGCCAATATATAATTATATATATCACAATTGAAGAGATTCGCCATAAGTTTAGAGATAAGTTATAAGTTTCTTTTGGAATTAATTTAATTACTGTTGTGCGTGGGATTCTTGTTCTAAATGCCATTATGAGGAGTCTTATCCGATACCCAATTTAGGTAAGATGTAATTAGGATTAGAATTTAGTAGAGAAGTGATTCCTATTAGATTTACGCTTGAAGCCTCTAGTTAATAAAAATATTTGATTCATTAAAATACCAAAAGATTCTATATGTTATACTCATGGTGATCAACATCTACATATCCCAATTTATGTTTGTTTGATTTAATTTTATTATTGCAATATAGGTTAATTTTTATTTAATTTCTATTTCTTGTTTTTTTTCCAATTCATCATCAATATATTGCTATTCAATATAATTCAGTATAATTAGAACGGGTGAGTATGTAAACCCTACTTTTAGTGGGCCTAAGACTCAATTAGGAATACTTTCCGAACGTTCCTAAAGATCAACTAAACTAAAAACTTAAGTTTATATTTAGAAACGAATTAAATTTTTTACAATTCAAAAGCTAATTGTCGAGAAAACCTGAGCTTGAAGAACTACGAGCTCTAAAGCTACTTAAAACTGTAAACCTTAAAGCCATTAAGGAATTTTAACCCTAAATAATTAATCGATAATTTAATTTGAATAATTTCATCCAACTTTAGAAAATTTCACAATTCTACAAAAATCAAATCATAAATCACAAAACAATGTAAGATGAAAATCCTAAAACAATTTTCTATAAGGCTATGCCCGTATCTTCATGCATAAGCCTTACACCATAAATAAGTAGACCAACGAATCACCTTAGATAACTTAACAATTGAGAGTTGGAATCATTTATCAATTGATAACTTATCAAAATCTAGTGATAAGACAATTTCCTTATCACTTCTTCACTTATACTACATATGGACAAATTTTCACAAGAAATCATGAGCTTAACTTTAATAAAGGTGACAAGACCACTCCATGCCATTAAAAGACTTCCCATGGCAGATCTAAAAAGGGGAGAAAGGGGGGCCATGCATTTGTCATTCACCCATCAATCACTTCCTCTTATACATCACTATTCACCCTTTAATGCTTACATCATCAAGAGTTGCAATTGTTGACTTTTTGTAAGCTTTAAGACAATACTTTCAAGGCATTTAAACACTCCTTCTCTCTTCATTCCAACCGGCTGCACTCCTCCCCATTTCTCTCACTTTTAATCTCACTTTCACTTCATCTTTCTCTCTTTTAAAACAAACATAAAAAGGGGAAACAACTTTATCCCACAAAATCCATTTTCTTCCATTTTGAAGCTTCAACTCACGGCATTTTTTTTTCTTTGTTCATGTGCCATTTTCTTTCATCATTTAAGATCATCTAAGACCATTAGAATCTTTCATAAACCCCTTTCCAAAAGACAAAAGAATTCGGGTTTCAAAAGGTAAGCAAAAAGGAGGAAGCAAAGTTAAAGGCTTAAGAGGAACCTTAGTGCACAACCACCAAACTTTGCGTTAAGGACGAGTAAGTGATTCTTGTGATGTGTGGATTAATATTTATGTTAGAAGACTTGGATTTCTTGAAGATATGAGTAAGGTTTGAGTTGTTATAGCACAAAAATTCGTTTTAAGAAACAAACCCTAAAACCATTACATGAAGTTGAAATATGAGCATGTAAAGTTGGTGTTTTGTGTGGACATTTGTTTAATGCTCTGAATGGAAGATTTTAAGCTAAGGAAATCTTGAAATGAGAACTTTGATGAAGGGTAAGCATGCTGGACGTGAAGGTTCCATGATCATTTGAATGCTGATTTTGTTTCCATTTAGTTAAACATGCTCAAAACTAGACTTAAGTTAAGGAAAAATCCATCACATGAAGTTTTATGAAGAAATCAACTTTGTATGGCATGAGCTATGATATGGAGGTTTTATGAAGTATAAGATCTTTTATTTCTTTATGTGGAGCACGAGTTAAAGGATCATTTGATGGAAGGGAACTTAAGTTAAGATTTATACACAAGTAGTTAAGTGCATAATCTATCACCTACACTTAAGGAAATGATGAAACAAGTTGAAAAACCAAGTAAGGACCCCTTAGGACCAACATGAACAGATCTGGAACATGGGTAAATGAGGCCTAAAAATATGATAAAAGTGAAAGAACAAAGTGAAAGGATTAACCAAAGCAAGTATGATTAGCATACAAAGCCTAAAACTCAAAACCGGGCCTAAAACTCTCAAAACAAGCTTAGAACTCTAAGATGGGCCTTCAACAAAAATCTGACCAGCAACTTAAAGAACCAAGAGAAGTTGTTTTGAAGCCCATAATAAATCCACCTAAGGCCCCATAAGCCCACCAAAGTCATTAACCTTAGTTGAACAAAAAACAAGCCCATTTGATAACTTAAGCTCACTAAAGGGCCCAAGAAGTGGTTGTTAGCCTTAGGAATATAAATCAAAATTTTAAATCTGATCTCAAGGAGTATTTTAAGCTTAGGATAAAATCTAAAGACCAAGCCCAAAGGATTCCTCAAGCTATCAAAAGCCCATTTACCAAACAAGGCCCAAAAACACTCCAACACATGAGGAACGCTACTGTTCTGACCCATGGACAGAATTGCATACCTCATTTCGAAAATCTAACCTTACCACGTTAAAGTACACTCGAAAACGATGAAGATTGACTATAAGATCATAAAAATCGGATTTAAAACGAAAAAGTTATACGCGATTGAACTTTAGGTAAAAACCGGAAAAATTCCGAGAACTAGCTAAGAATATAACTTAAGAAAAATTTACATAGTTTCTTAAGTTTGCTTCAATTCCTTATAAAAATTATTTCAATGACCAGGGGACACTGTTTTCGGAGACGACTTGCCTCCGGACTACTTTGATTGAACCACATGGCAGAGTGAGTAAATTCCCGATGACTCTTTACTTGATTGTGCTTGTAAAGTAGATGCACCTAATCTTATATTTACAAATTTGGATGCTTGTGGGATATGGGAGATGCATGTGTATGAAATTATGGATGAGTGTGATGACTTGTTAATTATATATAATAATTGGGAATTATTTGCATGAAATTATACTTGTAAATTGTATGGAATGAAATTGGTTGATCACCCTGAAAATCAAGTTAATCACTTATATGATTAAGAACTCAAAATGAATCATGCATTCCCCATATTGCATACGGATAACACCGACTGCCGCTTCACGCAGAAGATGGGAAGGGACTCACAGGAATACGAGTTTCCTGCAGGATTGGGCACTAGCTATGCCATCATATATATTGAGTCTCTGTCTTAAGCTGATGGGCTTACTAGGCGCTAGGAGACGCCAACCGTCGGCGAGGGGCCGAGTCTTGTGGCTTCTGCTTAGGGCGTGTGTTTGTGGACTGCGGGGGCCACTACACCGCTAGACTTGGGATTTTTAAAGGATGCGATTTGATTTTGGTAAAGGAAGTATATATATATGTATATATGTAGAGTTTTGTTTTGGTAGGAGCACAATAGTGCAAATGAAATAAAACCCAAGGTCTAGAACCCGGATTTTGGTTTGGGTCGGTTAATTATCTCCAAACCCTGACTTCAGGGGGCGAAATTCTGAGTCGTATGTAGTTCCTAGGTCACTGCATGCGTTGTATGGCATACTGTTTGTTCATGCATTCATATGATTGTGCATCTAATAAATTTCTGCCTTGTGGTACTGATGAGGGCATTTATCTCACTAAGCGTAAGCTTACTCCCCTATAGATTTCTATTGATGCAGGAGAACCTCTTCGTCAATCCGGGCCAAGGCATGCCCGCGGTAAGTCTCGGGTAGAGATGGGTTGGAGCGATCAGAGAGTGAAGAGGATATTTTGTAATAGATATTTAGATATTTTCATGTAATTATGCATTACTTAGATTTTATGTAGTTCCGTTATGAACTGCATTCGTTTGTAATATTGTTTTGGTATGGGTCTTACGAGCCCCACACAATTAGTTAATTTATAACATAGAAGTAATTTTAGTTAAATTGCTCTATATTACTTGTCTATGGGCCTAGTGGTAACGTAGAGTGGAAGGAGCCTTGTGTGTTATATGAAAGGCCTATGATCAGCAAGGGGGTTGATAATAGACCTTTATACGGTACACGGCGACCTATCACGACAACGATACTGTTGGGTCGTTATAGAGTAAGTGTATAGTCCGCAAGGGATCAACAACCTAGGACTCTTGTAGCTCTCTATACCATTATTTAACAGGTGGACTTGGCTAATAGTGCGGTATACACTCCCTCAACTCCTCTAGGGTAGAACTTTTGTGCTCTTATACCACTTGTCACGGAGAAAGTGATTCGCCCTCTCTTGGAGTGTACGTGCAACTGTTGGCCATCCTTTGCCTCATCATATCTACTTGCACTATGGATGGAGAGCCAACCTTTTCTCCTTCCTGCTTTCCCAAGACTGTTCCAAGCCCTTCTATCTCAAGGAGTGTTGATCAGCATTGTCATTGCCCTCCATGTGATTGGGAGGCCTAACTTCTCTACTGGTTTTGGCCTGCTATGACCATCATTATGAAAGCGACATCAACTCCCCACTAGTATGCTTACGAGAGGCTAACCCAACCTTGAGAGAATACCCTACCCCAAGAACAAATTTTTTACTGATGCTACTCACTTCATATTAAGCCCTAAGTTAAACATCCCCACTTCCCTACCCAAACATGGATTATGACATTTGCATCATCCATTGAGGACATTTCAAGCATTATTGATATCCACAAGGTGATCCACCACCTCCACATAGACCCAAAGGTAAGGCTTATCAAATAAAAGGAAAGACGTTTTACACCAGAGCAATAAGCTACACTCGAATAGGAGGTATAGAAGCTACTATAAGTTGGGTTTGTTAGGGAAGAACACTACCTCACCAAGTTAGCAAACTTTTTACTTGTGAAGGAGTCTAATAGGAAGTAGTGCATGTACATAGACTACATAAATCTCAGCATGGCCTATTGGAAAGACTTTTTCCCTATCCTAAGGATTAACTAACTTATTGATTTGTCATCGGGCCATGCTATGCTTAGTTTCACGAATGCCTACTTAGGCTATAATTAGAGTTGCATAGATGCCAAGGATAAGGTTTGCACCTCATTTGCCACCGACTTTAGAACATATTGCTACAAGGTCATGCTTTTCAGCCTAAAGAACACCAGGGCAACATAATAGAAGTTGTTGATGACTATCTTCAAGCCTCAGCTTGGATGGAGCATCGAAGTCTTCGTTAATGATATGATTATCAAGGATAGAGAAAGGAAGGACCATATTAAGGAGTTACGTAAGGCCATCGAAACTCTGTGCAAGAATTAGATAAATTTGAACCCCTAAATGTGTATGTTTAGGTTAGCATTGGGTAAATTCCTTAGATTCATGGTTATAGAGCACAACATCGAAACTAATTTAGACAAGATATAAGCCATCCATAACATGTAAGCCCTTTGAAGTATCAGGGAAGTTCAACAACTCATGGCAAGGCTGTAAACCCTTGAAAGTTTCGATCTAGGTTTTGAAATAGACTCAACTATAGTAGACAATTTAGGAATCGACAAGGCTAATTAAAGTGAAAACCCTAAAAGACTTAATTAATCGCGTAAAGAATTTTTCGACCCTAAATGTTTCTAAAAGCTAAAGATTCAATTCGAAAGTGATAAAAACCTTAAAAATGATTTCATTAAGGACATATATACACCAATTCATCATGATATATCCTAAAACCCTAATTGAAAATGTAATGCTTATATTTTGCAAAATCGTTAGTAAATGGTTAGAGATAACCCTCATTCTTGCTTATATGATTCAAATTCTTAAATAATCCATTAGGAACTAAGATAATGGGTTATAGATTATATTTATCCCTTAAATATATGATTAAGATGGTCTTACTTAGGATTAGGGTTATAGTTGAAGATTAGGTTACATATAGTGAACTTTAATGATCAAATTAGCACTTTTCACACTTGTTATCCAAAGTTATTTATCAAATGGGATATATGGACTCTAAAGACCTAAAGTAAGATCTCATCAACCACATTTACACATCAATGCATCATATACCTCAATTCTTCTCATTTTCTTCATTTTTCCTCTAATTTCCCTTAATTACCACATTATGTTCACAAAATTAAACATACTTAACAAATGTTGACTAAGGTAATGCATGTTGACCAAAGTCAAAGGGTTGACCAAGTCAACAAATGTTGACTAAAGTCAACATTTTGGAAAAGTCAAAAGTCTTAAGAGATAAGGAAAATATCTTAGTTCTTAATGATGATTTTCTTTTCTTTTCCTTTTGATTTTTCTTTTCTCCTCTTTGCAATTGTTGCCGTCCACAATTTTCCATCTTGGCCCCACCATTTGGTTGTCTTCCATAATTGAAACAAAACAAAAGAAACAAAAACAAAACTCCCCATTTCATGCCGTGAACTCCCCCTTCACTTTCACTTTCATTCCTTTCCCTTTTGTCTCCTTAAACTTCAACAAATTAAAGGTATGTTCTTAAGTTGTTTTATGTTACTTTATGTTATTCATTAGTTAGTTAATTAAGTAGATTAGGTAAGTAGTTAGGTGTTTAGTGAAGTCTTGAAGAGAAGAAAACAAAGTTTCCATCTTTAAGTGTAGAAAGTGATGGATCATGAAGGAAATGGAAGGAATACATGTATATGTACTCTTAGATGTGTATACATAAAGAAATACCAAAGGAATACAAGTATATGGACCTTTGTACATAAGCATGTATCATGTACATAACCTAATTTAAGACCATATCTAACTATATATATATATACTATACTAAATACATACATAGAAATGCAAAAGGATGAAAATTGAGAGGATTTTCTTAAGGGAAAATTTGGCATACGAAATTTAGTATAAAAATACGTATTCAACCGTATAGGTGTATGAGTAGAAATACATGTATAAATATGGTATAAGTATATGTAGATGTATAAGTATATGTATGTATAAGGTATATGTACATAAGTATAAGTATAAGGTATATATACATAAGTATAAGTATAAGACATAAGTATAAAGTAAGAAATAAATGTACATAAGACATGTACATGTGACATAAGCATGATGTAATGCTTATGTAATCAAATGATGAGGTAGATAATGACATAGGCATATGAGGACATAAAGAAAAGATGACATAAGCATATGAAGGCATAAAGGAAAGATGATGTAAGCAATGACATAAGCATAAGTTTAGAAAATGAGAAAAATAAGAAAATGTAGATAATTAGATACTAAAATTAGTAAATCATAATATACTTTGTAAACTAGATTATACCTAAATCAATACATGAATTAGTAATGACAAAGTAAATCCCTTAATTATAAGAATTTAGGGAATAAAGGTTATAAATATAAGTAATAGCAATACTTAAGTATTATAGCTAAAAATTTCTATAAAATTAGTTCATAATATAAAATAGGGGTCTTAACGTCCAAAACAAACATTACCGTATGAATATACGTCCGAAAACGATGAAAAATGACTATAAATTCATAAATATCAGAAATGAAACGAAAAAGTTACATACGATTAATAATAAAGTCTAACCGGGTAAAAGTTGATAATAGTCTAAGTAGATTAGGTAATTAAATGTTTAGAAGTATTAGTTAAATTAGTTACTTACTAGTCTTATCAAATCATAATGATCAGGTGACTCTGAGGAGCGTGAGGACCTCCCAATCGACTACTACGATTAGGGCAAATCACCATGGCCGAGTGAGTATTTACCCAATGATTCCATGCTTGTCTTGTGATTATAGATAGTGGACCTAAATATTATTGATAATTGATGATTGTGTGGGGATTGGGGAAAATGCCTGTGTATGTTGGTATGTCTTGAATTGTGAACTTATCTTAAATAATGATAATGCTATGTTTGTTGCATGGTAGTATAGAAAATGATTGTGTGCACAATTGGATGGTCATAGCATAATTTGAACCTAATTATGCTCGGCCTATAAAAAGAAATTGAGACATGCATTAACATGCATAGCATGGATACTATTCCGGCCGTCACATCACACGGAGGTAAAGAGAGGCCATTCGGGGGTTGATATTATTCATTTATTTGGTTATGTACGGTGCACTCGTACAAAATGACCTTACCCTGGCCCGCGGGAACACTAGGCGTTGGAGGCGGCAACCGCCTGGCTAAGGGTCGAGTCTAGAGACCTCCATTTAGGGGTGAGTGTGGACTGCGGGGGCCCACTCACAATTAGACTAGAACTTGGGTTTTCTGAAATTAAAAGAATTATTTGATATAAGTACGGAACGTGGGGTTCCGTAGTAAAGTAAGTTCTAGTATAATACCCGGATCTGATTGGTGCCGTGTATACTCCAACCCTGACTTCGGAGGGCGTTAAATCTGAGTTACGTATATGAACTAGTTAATTATACGTATTGTTTGGCATTCTGGTTGATCATTCATTCATATGCTTGAATATAATGTATTTTTAACTTGCTTGTGGTGTGGCTGAGGGTTTTGCTCACTAAGCTTAGGCTTACACCCCTTTAGACTTCTGTTGCAGGATAGCCTGTTTGTAGAGACAGGACGAGGGATGCTACAGGTTAGCCTGAGGATTTGGGCAAGAGCGAGCAGCTATGTGTACTGAGAGAACAGTTTATGTAGACTTCTACTTATGTACTTTTGTTTATCTTATTATATTAGACCTAGACATACTTAAATGCTACGTAATGTAAGCTTTGTAACTTAAATTTTTATATAAATATGTTCGTGTAATGATATCATGTGAGTCTGGATGTTCTTTGGAAACTAGTGGTTGTAGAGCCTTGTATATTGTGTGAAGAGTTCTTGATTGGAAGGGTAACCAATCAGGGGTTCTTTATACAGTATACGGCGTCTGCCACGACTAGGCCGTCTTCAGTTCGTGACAAAGGCTACTATGCCTAACAATTTCATGTCCAAAAGTGTTCACAAATGTCCTGTGTTCTTCAAGCTATGGTAATCATTTTGGATAAAACTAATAATTTTGCTGTTTTAGTGAATTAATTAGTTTTTAACAAAATAAAAGTATGAGTCCTATGTATTATGATTTCTGGAAGTTCATAATGATGATTGAGATACTTGAATTTTATCTTGTGATTAAATTCACTTGTTTGCTTAATTTTTGCTAATTTTGAGTTAAAATCACTATTTTCATAAAAATATATAAAAGCTATTTTAGTATAATTCATGGTCAATAATTAAACTACGTATTTTTGTGAGTTTATAGGATTTTTCATGGAATGAATTGGGCTCATATACTATTTAATATGTATTTTCATAATATAAACCTATATATTAGCTTAATATATGATATAGTAATTAGTATTAATGTGATATTTGTTAAATATGTAAAGGATTTGTATTTTTGAGTACATAATAAATGCTAACCAGCTTAAGGAGTGAGAAATTTTGGGATTTTTAATATAGATTTAGGATTTATTTGAGTTAATTACAAAGTTATAATAACGTACGGTTGAATCGATAAAAAGAAAAGGGCATTTTTGGAATTTTTAAAAAAATTGATAAGTCTTGATTCTTAAGATATCCTAATGGTACTTAAAACAATAATCACGCTGATATAAATTTTATCAAAGTCCGATAAGAAATGAATAAGATACAATCGAATTTAGCTTAAAAATGCAATAGCAAAAGCACATAAGAATTTAGTATTGACCTGTAGTTGACTTAGGGCTTGTGTATGTTTTTCTAGGTGCGATAGGTGAGGACCAACCATATTGTGAAGCTTAGGATTTTATGCTACTGTCGAGCTTAGGGAAGTGGATATTTCTATTTTCGTACAAGTAGACCTATGTTTACTTGAGTTAGAGTTAGTTGTGTTATGAATTGTAATGACATGCTAGATTGATTGGATACTTGATTCTATTGAATGTGTGTTGGAAAGGTGAAATGTTTCTTTGTGTATGACTGATTCATTGATATGTATTCTATTTCAAAAACCTTGGAAACTAAACTGTTTTTTAGGGTGTTTTCCTAAGTGAACACTACATGAAGGAATGTAATATAAAGTTGAGAAATAAAGCTAAAGTTGAGATAGTTGAATTGTTTATAACGTGGAACTTGAGATTCATACTTGATATTGGGTTATTGTATTGTCTACTACACTCATGGCATGGCACGAAAAGACATACGGGTTGAGTTTCTAAAAAGCTTGAAAACTATTGAGTTGGCTTTTGAGCATATAGACTGTGTTGCACAACTTATTTTGGTCACATTGTGTGACTGACTATGTATTGGATTTTCCAACCATAGTAAGTGGTTTTTGTTGGGGGTCCTACTCCCAAATAGCTCCTTGTTGTCTTAGGTTCCTAGATGTAGTATTTAGATGGTCGAGTATGTCGACTAATAGGATGAAGAATTGGAAAAGTATAGGATATCAATATTGATGCATGTCACATACATGAGCATAGCACGAATGTTCTACATAAACAGTATGTATTGATAAGTCAGGTTATGAGATTGAATGTCCTATAGTACTAACCTTTGTGAATGTATGTTATGTGTGTTTCATGTTTTGTTTTATCCACTCTCACTTAGCTCATAGAGAGTTGAGGGGATACTTGTGTATCCTCAAGTAATGAAGAGAATTGATCGAGTAACACCAGTTGCTGGAAAAAGTCTTTTGAGACCTCGTAAGACAAAGTTAGCCGCTTTTAAAGAAGTTTTGTTGTGTTTCTTTCTTACTTCTATAAAGGATCTATACATATAAAAAAATGTATTGTATTTTAGGTTCAGTTAAGTTTGATGGATGTGCCTTTTATATCAACAGGTATAAAGCTAAACTCCATTGTAATACTCCTTTGTTATAAATAAAACTTTTGTTGAGTATAAATACGTATTCTTGTATGATGGTACATCCTGTGCTATGCTGGGATGTAATAGATAAGAGAAGAGTATCATATGGTGGAAGGATACTTGTTCTAAGGAAGAAAATTGTATGTACTAACCTGTTCACTTCAAGAGCTGCTGATTAGGGAAGCCCATAGTGGAGGATTGTCTAGACATTTTGGGGAGAAAAGAACATTTGAATTACTGAGTAACAAAAGGTGCATCAAGTTGTTGAAAGTTATGCCGTATGTAAGAGGGATAAGTATGGAGCTGAACAAGGAAATGCAATGCTTTTGCCTGTTCCAATGAAGCCATGGACCGAATTGAGAATGGACTTTATTCTTAAGCTACCTGAGGCAAAGATTTTGTAATGGTTATCATGGATAGGCAAAGATTTTGTAATGATTCTTAAGCTACCTGAGGCACACTTCGTACCTTATTCTAAGACACTTCGACTATTACTTATCTTTTCTTATAGGAGATTGTATAGTTAGACAACATGTCGAGGATTGTAGTCTTCGATAGAGACTCAAAGTTCTTGAGCCATTTCTGGAAGACCTTATGATGTTAGATAAGGAACAAACTGTTATTCAGTGTTTCCTATCACCCCTAAACTGATACCTAAATAGAGGTAGTTAATCGTACTTTAAGATTACTGCTCCAAGCTGCAGTGGGGAAGAACTTGGCTAACTAGGACATCTGCTTGCCAATGGTCGAATTTACTTACAACTGAACAATGCATGACACCACTAAGCAAACCCCCTTTAAAGTGGTCTATGGTTTTTATCTTAAGTTGCCCCTCGATCACACCTTTGTACCCGTACCAATGTAAGAGGAGCCTGATGTAAGAGCTAGAGCACAATCCCTTCAGTACATCTACAACAAAGTCACTCGACACATTGACTAAGCTACTAGACATATGCTAGAGAAGACTAAGGGTAAGATGGCTAAACATTTTCAGTTAGGAGACTTAGTATGGCTACACCTAAGTAAAGATAGGTTTCTAAGCAAGCAGAGGGACAAACTTTCCCCAAGGGTTGAAGGACCTTTCATAATCTTCTAGAAGATCAATGATAACACCTATAGATTAGAGCTACTCAAGGACTATGGTGTTTCTAACACCTTTAACATTACTGACCTCAACCCCATATCACCCTAATGGAGAGCTGACTGGAGACCATTTGGATTTGATCCCAAATCCAAATCAACTTGGAGGGAATTATAGGAATTTAGCTACTAAGCCTTTAATCTACAACTAAGCCCAATGATTGGAAGGGCTAGCAAAGCGAATCCTCCTACTCCAATTGACTCTTACTAAAGTCGAGTATCTCTTTGCTAAATTACTCTATATGCCAAGTCGAATGATTGCCCAACTCTTTCAAGTATGCCGAATTGTAGATTGCCAAGATAATAGTTAGGCCATTCTTGAGTACTCACTCACGTTCGAGTCGACCAACTACTTGGCCTCACTTTACCGAAGTGCCGAGAGAGTGACCTAGACTGATCCTTAGTCACCCTTGCAATCTGATCATACTCTTTTGCTCGCATCCTCCAATGGCCTCATTAATGTATTACCACTATGTGTACAGGACCACATGTAAATTTTACCTATTGATAATTGATTTTCTTGAATATTCATTTCTACCATTTTAGATTCTTATACATTATTTCTTTAAGGTAATATTCTTTTTGTCTTTTCCTTTTAAGGTCAATTGCCCTAACTTATTAGGTATAAATATCCTTTGTATTTGTATCCATAATCAGATTGACATTAATATGCTTAACACTTTTCCTCTTATAAAAATTGTTTTGTTTACTTTCATTACACTCTTATCCTAACCCTTAAGCAAGGTTAGGTGGTAAGTACCCTCGTCAGTCCAATTCGTACATCATATTGAGTTACGTCATGAGTCCTCGAAAGTTTAACTAATGCATCATATCCATTGGAGCTGTTTGTAGGTTTTTGCTTACTTTTCATTCACATTTATTCTTTCACACATTCCCCATCACTTCCTTTTAAAGCTTTCAATAAGCTTGGACCCATTCTATGATTGGCCTTACCTATACTTAGTCAAGGTTCACACGACAAAGGGTCAATAACATTAGACCAAGCATGTTAACCTAATTAGTACACCTGTCTAGATAAACACCCTTAAATACTTTGCCAAAAAGTACTAAATGTAATCCAAGCTAACTTAGTCAAAGAACTACCATGCCGTGCATTAAGTAAGACCTCTTTACTTACCAATCTCTCACATTAGTCATAACCTTCTAGCATACAAGCTCATAGGCCTTTGAGCATCAAGTAAGACCTCTCCACTGTCAATTTCTTCTCCTTATTATTGGGAGATACCTCTCTTGAGGCCTTATGCTACATGCTTCCTTAGTTCCTCCTAGTTTAGTAAGCTACTGCTATGGTTGCTTGTCATCACCGCTATCATTTGCAGGGGAGAAGGTTAGTACCCTCTTTGAGAACTACTTGAAGCTTAAAGAAGTTGGGGATTAAGAATTTGAAAGAAAGGTTTGAGTTTGGAAGCTTAAAGTTGAGAGAAAAGTTGGTAGAGTCTACCCTTAGGGCTCAACTGAAGATCCCCAAGACCCTCTACATAAGTGAAAGTGTGTAGGGCTAGGGTAGGGGTTGTGGGGTGGTAGAAGGGGGAGGATGTGGTGCAAGTGAGCGATTTCTAGCCATTAGCTTATAGATCACCACCTTAACTATTCACATCTCACCACCTAATGTTCAATGGCCTAGATTTATCTACTACACGGATTGTTAGCATGGCTATGCATGCCTCCATGCACTTTACTTTGCTTAATGCATCATAATTACACCTTAAGCAAACCAAACATCACATTAATCAGTCCAACGATCACTTCACTATATAAGTCCTCAATAAAGTCACTTTGGTCATGCCAACCATAACTTAGGTTACCCAAATGCTCAGTCATTACAACTTAAGCTTAGGCCTTCGAAGCCTAAAGTGGTCTACTCTCCTTTCCATCCTAATGCTAAGAAGAGTAAGGGGGTTAAGTGTTGTTAGACCATTTTGAACCCAAGCTCCTAAGGTCCGATTGAGCTCCTAGGGCTCAATCTACACACCTCATCCTATTTGAGTATCAAACATAGCTGCTAGTGTATTCATGGTTAGCCAAGTGACAAAGCCATTCAACCCCCCTTACAATGCATGTCTCTTGAAACACTGTGCATGATCAAAGCCCAAGATGACACATGTCCTTAGTAGGTAAGCTTCTTAGCCTAAAAATAAAATAGGGGGCTAAAGATATCGGACCGCTCAACTCACATAAACCTTAAAACACCCTAAGCATGCCCTAAAAACACTCTTAGAAACTCTCTCAAACATACAAACACTCTCTTATTCCCTTTTAATCTCTCCTTGCTAACTGAAGCATTGGAGGGCCCCTATTGGCATAATTACAAGTGTCTTTTCGTAGGTCATTCACTAAGTAAGTAAGTCAAGCTATTTGAAGCAACCCTCAAACCACCTTAATAGAATCCACCATCACCAAAACCAATTAACAAGAATATGACACCATAAGGTTAACCAAAGCATGCATAAAACAAGGAAAATGATTCAATCATTCAAACATAACTAAGGTAGAAAAAAAAAAAAGAACCAAAGAATACACAACAAATGATTTTTCTTATTTCCTTAATTCTTTTCTTGTCATCATACAAAACAATGTTATTTAATTTAACATACTTATCCATGGCAAAATGTCACTTATTCATTAAGTTAATAGTTAATTAAAACCTAAACACACAACTTATTTATTCATTAAAGTCAAAACATGATAATTATTTTTTATTAAAGCCTAAGACAAGTGATGAACATATTATTTATTTTACGAAGAAAACCTAGTTATACATATTAATTGAGAGAAATCAAATATTAAAATTAATCAATCACAAAACACATCACTAAATTCATATCATGGAGATCAAACATACAATTTTTATTTATCAATAAATTTTTTTTAATTTTCATTTTTAAAAAACCTAATTTTTTTTTTAGAAAAACCCTAATTTTGCATGTGAAACAATCAAGAATGATAAAAATTTATTGACAAAGATTAACACTTTATTCAACTTGAATTGTGGCCATAGAAAATCAAACATACAAATTCATATATATATTTTTTGAATTTTTTATTTTTTTCCAGGAAAAACATTATTAATGCATATTAACAAACACAAGCATATTAAAGATAATTGACAAAAATGATCAAATATCCCTAAAACGCATTATTAAACTCAAATCATAACAAGACAAGATCAATTACACATCTTTTTTTCCCCAATTTTTTTTTAAAAACAATATAGTGCATTTAAATAAAGGATTAAAGAACTTGCCTATAGTGAGCAATGAACCAACGATTGGTTCAAGTAGATTTTAAGTGGTTCTTGAGGTAAGGCTAATGGTTGTGAACTCCTAAGACACCCCTCTTCAAGATCTTGAACTCAATTTCTTAAAATTCCAACAACCTAACTTCGAAGTTTTCCAAAAACTTCAATATGGGGGTATACAAACCCTAAACTTGCACTTTCGAACTTCAATCTTCAAAATTACCTCTCCCAATCATGAAATTGAACAAAATCACCAACTAGACTTTAATCTATAGAGATCAAAGAATTTCCTACTACTTTTGCCTCTCTTTGTTTTGCTTTATAATGAGAGAAATCGAAGAGACAGAGTGAAGATTGAAATTTTAAACTCTAGAGAGAGAAAACTTCTAATCTGCACAATGGGGATGTTTGTGATACTTAGGAGTAGTTTAAATGTGTGCTAGGTGTTGATAGTCATTTTTCATCTACTCGATTTAATAAGCATTGATATAACTTCACTTACCTGTCCATTTAGCTACCAACAAGCTAGGTAATCTATATTCTCAGTACCTTTGTCGAGTAATTAACACTTTTAGCGTTCCACCGAGTAACACATATCTATTCTTGATTTGAATTTAAGTTCATAGCATGAATAATTATCACAAGCACGATTATATTACATAACTGTCTCCACATTTCAAGGAAGGTGTCCAATAAAGAGACTTCTATGTATCCTAATAGTTATTTCGATAACTGCTACTTCAGACAAGATAAATCCCCTATAAATATAGGAAAGAAACTCTATAAGAGACATCTGATAACTCTTAACCACTCACTTTTACTTTCCTCATTCCTGCTTATTGACTTAGGCATCAAAGTGGTTGCACTGGACTAGCTCCGGTACTAAGCAATTTTCTTTTCTTTGCAGGACATTTCTAACTCTCAAAATCTACTTACAACATTTAGTGCCCTATGTTTTTTCCTAAACACACCCATATGGTAAAATTAGAATGACCAAGAGTGCAGGTGCTAGTACTTCCTCCCAACACCTTGAGAGGGGGAGTCAGCATACTGATGAGCAACAACTAGTTAGGCTTAAGCAACATTGCCTCAATTTGGCTAAGGAAAACTCGAAATTAAACAAAAACCATGAACAGATCCTTAACCTCTTTCATAATTGTATTCATCAAAATTACAACAAAGAGCATGGCAATTACGACGCCAATAATAGCGATGATTCAATTTATTCACCTAAGTTACCAAAAAAGCAAGCCGAGGTTGTGATGGGACCCTCAGCTCCTGCATTCAAAAAGAATGCCAAAGGTAAGAAATCGCAACAGGTGCACCATATGGGACCTTCACATGTCAGTACCCTTTCTATAGCAAGCAAGAAATTCCAAATCAAGAAGAGTCCCTTTGTTCTTGAGATTTTAGAAGAAGTGATACCTCGACACATTAAGCTGCCATAGTTTAAAACTTATGATGGGACGAAAGACCTTGAAGATCACTTGGAGTACTACCATACGTTGGCTAAGTTGCATGGCTTCAATGATGTAGTGGCCTATCAAGCTTTTCCCTTAACTTTAAGGATTATAACCAGTACATGGTTCAAATACTTGAAACCAGACACCATTTCTTGTTTTGATGAAATAGTAGAAGTGTTTCTTCAACACTTCCTTGCAAGTAAACTTCCTGTTAAGGGTTCCTTAATCCTTAACACAATAAAAAAAAAAGATCAGATGAGTCAATTAGAGACTACTTGGCCAGGTTTATGGTTGAGATGGTTCAAATCCCAGAATTGGATATGAGTGTGGCCCTCAACACCATAATCAATGGAGTTAAGCCCTATGGAGACTTTTTTAAGTCTCCTGCAAAGAGCAAACTGAAAAATTTTGCCGAGTTTAAGGCTAAAGCCATCTCATACATTCATCAAGAAGATAACATAAAGGCTCAGCGAGAAGCTTATCAGAACATAAGATTAGAAAAAATGACAAGAGGAAAAGGGCAAAGGACAGACTCAGTATAGATGATGATCAAAGTTTGAATGTCGAGAGAGAGAGAGACCAAGGATTTTGACATTTTCATCCCAAACGCCTATCAATCGTCCAATTTTGGATATATTGATGGAAGTGCGTAGGTAGAGAGGCATCTTGTAGTGGTCGAAAAGAATAAGAGGAAATCCTTAAAGAAGAAATTCAAATAAGTACTATGATTTCCACCGCGACAAAGGTCACAGCATAGATGAGTGCATCCAACTCAAGAATGCAATTGAGGATGCAATTCAACGAAGGCATTTGCAAAAGTTCCCAGTGCATGATGTTGAGAACACTAAGAGACCGTCTCAGAGGAGACATGAGGAACAAGAGAATGACATCCTCATGCTTTCAGTAAGAGACTAACTTGATTGTAAGACAATAGCCTATTTGTTTATGAGAATTATGTTTGAAGTCTTATTATGATTCTTGATCTTTTTATAATTGCCGAGTTAACAAGTTCTAGATTGCACAACGAATGAACTGATATAATTTCTAGCCTATTGTAGCAACGAACTACAGAAATTAATTCCATAGTAGAGTAATATGGATACTCCATGTCTCAAATGGCTAACGGACAAGGTCTATAAAGGTTGCATAATTAGGCGTATGAAATAAAACATGTCCAGAATTAAATAAGTATGTGAAATAAAACATGCAGAGTAATATTTAGCATGTGAAAAAAAACATGTTAATGAATAAGAACATGTGAAATAAAATACATACATCATACATAATAGGAAAACGTGGTATGTGAAATAAAACGTATTGGAAACAGTCATATGAAAGATACTTTTCATTCAATAATGTATTGTTACAAATATTCAGCCTATTTTTAGAATGCAATGTACAAAGAATATAAGGAAAATCCTACAATCTATTCTCAAAGTCAACAGAAGTAATTTTTGGATCGAAGGCTAGGACTTTCTTTAAGTAAACTTCATTCTCAACGCTTGGGCTCTCAAAGCCAATAGATTTCTCCTTCTGTATATATGGGATTTCTTTCAATAGACATTCTTCATCTTCCCCTGGATCCTTAACATGGGCTTCATTATTACCCTTCATAACCATCTCGATGCTTGATTCATTGCCGTCCGCCTCATCGCAATTGCTAACCTTATCATCGACGTTGGGAAAGTCAAAGTAGGAGAGATCATAATTACAGTAAAGCTTCAAGATCTCCTCTCCTGTTGCTTGAACCCCTTCCAACAACTTCTTCCATTGAAGTCTCTCATACTACCAACTAAGAGTGACTATATTGAGCACCTTTTCAACAGAAGGTCCTCTCTTCATAATCTCTTCCAGCTTGGCAACATGACTTTTTAAGTTTGTATCATTGGTCTCCAACTCCTTAATTTTCATTCTGAGCTTATCTTTCTTGTTGCTCATCATGCAAAGAGAGTTCAACTTAGCCCTTAGCACTCTTCTTTCTTTTTCTATAGCTCTTCCTTTAAGCCTTCAAACTCCTTGTATTACTCTTCAATCATAGCCTTTAAGCTTGAGACTTTATTGGCAATTAAGGTCTGTGTTAACATTTTGGAAGTAAGTTCTTCTTGGAGCTTTCTTGCCTTCATCTTGGCCTTATCCTTGCATTCTCAATAGTAACAATTTGGGCTTTAGAGGCATTATATGCATCCTCAATTTTTTGTAACAATTTCATTTAGTATTATGAGTACTAGAAGTAACTCAACAAAATACATAAAGACTACTAAGTATATTACCTTCTTTGTTTATTTATCGGCCTCATCCAAAGCCATTAGAATGTAGTTGCTTATTTGAAAAAGAAAAGGAATGTCAACAACTGATTGAATTCAATAGTTTAAAGATGGATATGGATACTTACATCATCCAACTTGGCTGCAACATGGGTCTTACTATAACCACCGACCCTATCAATGTCTTTCTTAGCAATCTCTTTGTCCTTTGGAAGAATAATTTCTTCTATTAAGGCCAAATATTTTATCTTATCTCCTAGGGCTGAGTTGGTATCTAATACATTATAGCTCCAACATGGACAAAGTACTTACTGACCTCCTTGTTAGCGGCGAATTTGGTGCTGTTGATGTCGAGAACTTTAGGTTACATTGCCTTTTTCATCCTCTCGTCCAAATTTTTGGACCTTTTGGTAAGTGGTTAGTTGGTAAGTTCCTTCCCTGGTCTCTTATCAATACTCGGCGCTGCCTCTACAATTAATGATGACCCTTTAGTGATAGTGGTATCTTCAGCCTTACTGTAGGGTTGGGTCTCTTGACTACCCTTTTTCGGTTCAGCAGCAAGTTGAATATTCTCAACTGGAGGCTCCCCAGAATGAGCAACCTCAGTCCGCACTATCTTCTTAGCCCCCTTCCACTTCTCGATTGATCAAGAGGTTTTCTTTTGTGCTGTTGCCTACTTTGTTATATCCTCCTTTAGCATTTTCTTCATGGTAATAGGCTGAATAGTAGTGGTTACAGTGGCCACTCGTTTATCAGCTTTTGATTTTTTGGCTTTGGCCTAGGCCAATAACTTGGTAGGATTTACCTCAATAACACCCATATTTGCAATATGAGCAAATACATTAATATTAACGTAAGGGAAAAGAATTGACTTACATTCTTCGTACTAAGCAATGCTTGAAGGTAACAATTCCCCCCTAAGTCACAAGAATGGCTTTCCTCTTCTAGCTATACCCAACATAGTGGTAACTCATCAGCGTATCTTCTTTTTTGGAAAATATTGGCTCCTTGCTTTCATAATGCCATTTAGTTCTTTCGACGTCCTAAAAGAAAATTTTGTTCCTCTTCTGTTCAATTTTCTTCACTACTGCAGTGTCGTTCAGCATGAGTTCTATATCCTTTGTATGGATTGGTTTGGTCCATTGAGTCTAGAAATCCAACTCCTCATCGAACATTATTGATACAAATTTATCATGCCATTTATGGATCTTGGACTCTAACCCATCCGTAAACTTATACCTATGTCTCGTAACAATAAAGTACCATTCGGTAGGTTGCCTCTTAATTGTGAAGAAATACCAAAATAGTTAAGGCATAGCCTTAACTTCAACTTCTTCACAAACTATCTTGAAAGCCATTAGAAGCCGATATATGTTAGGTGAGAACATACTCAGTACAACTTGAAAGTAGTTGAAGAAGCCTTTTATAAATGCTGAGAAAGGGAAGAGTAACCCAAAATCCAAATATTTCAAGTATATGTGGAATTCGCAGTCACTTGGGAAACATACCCTTTCCTCCTCTCTCGGCCTCTTAAGATTCTACGATCCAAGAAGGTCCTGCCAATACTGGTTACATTTCATAACTAGGACTTTGTCGGTAGCACTAGTAGTTCCATTTAGAGAGTCATGGAAGTAAGCTATATTTTTGTATAGATATTTTGCCGAGAATCTCCCTTCTTTGTCCTTAAGATAATTATCTACTGTAAGAGCATTAATTCAAGTGAGTTTATCCCACCTTTCCTCAATGCTATCGGCCAAGCTACTTAAGGAATACACCATCTTACTTCTTGAAATCAGAGAGGACAAGTCGATGGACTACATTACGGGCCATACTTGAATGTTTATAAGGAATGATATCACAAAAATTGAAGAATTTGAGAGTAAAGAAGAGAAAGTAAACGAAAGTTTAGAGATGCAACTGGAGAAATGTATTTTGATTTTGACTAGTCCTTTAAATACGGATAGCTCACCTTCGTAACTACAAATTTGTTTCTGACGGTAATGATGTGCTGATTTGATAGTGGTACGGATTATTGACGCATGTTTTAAGATAGAAATCCAATGCTTGACAACTCTCTAATAGTTATTAAGGCTACGACATAATGATGATCGAGGTGATCGGTGTTATACCTCCTACTTTTTAGTTTCTTGAATAGGTGAGAAATTGAAAATTACAACTTTTCGATTGGGATGCAATTTGTCTTGCCTCCCACCTCGCTTAGCATCTAAAGACTTACTCCCCACTTGGCCTCTAATGCATTATATATCACTCCCTCTATTGAATTCTTAAGCACAAGAGTTGGGAAGCAAATGTTAATAGTCAATTTTCGCCCACTCAGTTTGACAAGTAATGATATTACTTCACTTACTTGTTTATTCGGCTGTCGATAGGTCATATAATCTATATTCTCGGTACCTTGCCAAGTAATTAACATTTTTGGCATTTCATCGAGTAACACAAATTCATTCCTAATTTGAATTCAAGTTCTTATCGTGAATAGTTATCATAAGTACAATTATATTACATAACTACTTGATCTCCTCACATTTCAAGGAAGGTGCCTAATTAAGAGACTTCTACACGTCCTAATAGTTATTTTGATAACTATTGCTTCAGATACGACAAGTCTCTTATAAATACCAGAAAGAAACTCTGTAAGTGACATTTAATAACTCTTAACCACTTACTTTTACTTTCCTCATTCCTACTTAATAACTTAGGCATCGGAGTAGCCGTACCGAACTGACTCCAGTACTAAGCAATTTTCTTTTCTTTGCAAGACATTTCCAACTCTTAAAATCCACTAACAATACTAGGGATCTCTATTTATAGCTCTAAGTCGGAATTCTAACCTAAGAACAACTAATTTGGAGACAAATCAAATCTTGAACAAATGGGTAAGTTTTTCAATGTAATATGGTTTTTTTTTTTTTTTTAGTGAAAAGTTTGTTACATTTTTGCATGAATATTTGGAAATTGAAGATGCACACATGTTTTGGTGATGTCCTTACATGTTTTAACTAAGTATCTCGAGGCTTCTTATAAGGATATGCTTCAATTTTATTAATTTTGTCTTGAGTGCAAAATATACCCATTTATGATTTTTTTTTAATGATTTTGTTGATAAAAAAGTAGATGAAATTGAATAAACTTTACAAGGATGCACTTATCATTTTTATTGCAATTCAAAGCTTAAGCTTTCTTGCAGGATGATTCTTGACATGAGGGGAAGGAGGATAGGAAAGAGTTAATTAGGTCAACTCATGCGCCACGTAGCAGCAAATGAGTGACATCATATGGCACAACCTAGCATCTACATAACAACACAACATGGTGCCACGTGGCACTCTTAGATGCCGACATGGCCTACAACATATCATATGTCCCCTCATTTTCTCTTTTATTTTCTTGTTTCTATTTTTACCCTTTATTTTTTCTTCATAGGTTCCAATTTCATGTTTCACTTTCTTTTCTTCTCTTATTCTTTTTTTTTTAAATTTCCTATCTTTTCTTTAAACACCAAAAACAAAGACACAATTAATTATTTGAATTAGAAGAAAATCACACTACACTCCAATAAAATATGGAGTCTAATAAAAATATGCTCAAAATATCTTCAATATTTGTTCACATTTGACTAAATTAAGAACATCATTTTACTCACATTCAAAATTTTCTCAAAATTTCAATTGGCCATGAAATATTCATTTTAAATCTAACTGAAACATGGTTGTAAGCCATAATCTCCTCAAAATGCATAATTCAAAAATATCTCAAAACAAGAGGTCTAAATTGGGCTAGAAAATTGATTTTTAATAAATACCCAATTTTACTCAAAATTCCTAATTCGATTATATCTCATCTATTTATTTTGAATATAGAAGCCGTTTTTTAACCTCAAAAAATATTTTTACTTGAACAAACCTAAATGGACCATTGCAACACATTTTTTAATAGTTTTTGAAATTTTATTTTATTTTTTAGATTTTCTTATTTTTCAATATTTTAAATTTTTGTCTTTTTTAAATTTTTCATTCTTTTTAAAAAAAACTTTATATTCTTCAATTTTTTGCATTATTCATATTTTTGGCTTTTCTTGACAAGTAGGGGATTTTAAACAAGAGAAATACCTAGGGAAGGCAAAAATGGGGTACTTACCAATTCCTATATTTCTTCAAGTTTCTCATTTGTACTACCTACTTTAAATTTTGGATCATGGCCCTTAATGACCATGGTTTGTATATTCAGACATTAAGGGGCTATGTGCCCAAATTCCTAACATTTAAAGCATTTGATCTAGCTAATATTTCACCTTAATCCTTATCCTTTCTCAGAAGTTTTCTATGATGCTTCATTGTAAACAAATCCACTCTTCTGCTTAGTTATGATGTTCGCTTATCTACCCAACTTGGTGTTATATTGAGCTTAGTGACTTCCTTAAGTAGGTTAGCTAGATTAGATAGGTTAGCTCATTGGAGGTTGAATCAACTTGGTTCTTCCTTGTCTCTCCTTGCATTGAACAATTCTTATGGCCTCATCTCTCTACTCTCAATCTAGTTAGAAATCTAGATACTCTTCGGGTTAAGGGTTCACTTACCTCACATTGGGTCATACGCATTTGAGATTCTCGTATGTACTCATCAATAGTACTATTCCCTTACTTTAGCTCTTAGAGTCGAACAAAAGTATCCTACATATAGGCATCTGGCATAAATCTAGCTTTAAGAACTCTTTTCATCTCAAGCTAAGTACTATCTTCTTTGTATCCATCTTGTCTTTGCATAGCTTGAAAATTACTCCAGCACATCGTAGCATATCCTAAAAACTCGATTGTAATAGTTCTAACCTTATCATGGTCTTCATATTGATAATAATCAAAGACTCGCTCTACCTTCTCTTCCTAATCTAAGTATTCGTTAGCATTCCTTGAACCACTTAAGCTTGATATCTAAAGCTTTACATGATCGATAGCTTGGTATGTACGAGCTCTCTCTTCCACTTCATCATTTTCCTCTCTATTATCCATGTCAACTTCACCCAAGTCTATTCTTCTCCATACATATCATCCTATACATTCACCTTGGTCTTATTAAGCTCGGAATTGTCTTCGAGTAGGCTAGGCATCATGAGCAGCATCAACAACTTAGGAGTAGCTTGGAAAGTGTCATAAATGACCTCAATAGGTTAGGAGGCTAACATATGAATAGCTCCAGTCAACTCAACTATCAAGTCAGTCACTTCATTAGATTGTTCATTGAAACATCTAGGAGCATTATTGTCATCTCCAATTCCTACATTTACACTCAAATCAATCATCTTTTCCTTAACTTAATCATGATCCTACAGCAAATCATACAATATTTAGATTCTCACTATTACTTAGAAACAATATACCTTATCTTCAATTAATCAGTCACACACATACACATACATATAAGTTCTTCACTTGAATACTAAGGTCTAAGTATATGCTACTATAGAATACCAGTATGATAGCTACTTTGACGAATAATAGAAATACTTAGTTAGTGCTTACTCTATTTCTTCAGGCTCGAAACAAAGTGAAACAAAGTACTTCATAGTAGCTATTACAAAAGAACAATAATACTACCTCTAATACTTACCAAGACATTATAGCTATCTCTCATGAAATCACATAAGCTACAACACTTACTCTATACACATTACCACAGCCTCTAATGCAATATAGCAATCAAACTGCACACTAATAATTTTCCTAATATGAACCTTCTCTATGATACCAAGATAATACAATGTGCCAAAGACAAATAAGGGTAGTGATATTAGGGTGGGTTTAAGCTCACAAAAAACTTGAAGATGAGGGATGGAAAATGCACAAAGTAAAGAAAGCAAGGAAAAAAAAGTTACAAATGATTCTGAGGATATGACATACTAAGGAACCTCTAAGGACTCATGTATTAGATTGATATGATGCACGAGTAGTTCAATGAGGTTACTTGCCACCTAATATTATTCAAAGGTAGGATAAGAGTAAAAGATGTAGTAAGCAAAAGCTTAATAGTAAAGAAGAAATTCAGTATATTCAGTAATAATGGAGATGATGCTTACAGCAACTTATAAGAAGGTATTTATGCTTGAAATTCTAAGGCAACTTGCTAAGTATGGAAAAGACTATAAGGGTATTATTTAAAATAAGTAAAATACATGAAATAAACAAAGGGTATAATAGAAATTGTAGAAATGGAAGCTTCATTAGCATATTCTTTCATGCGGATGATTGGGATACATGATAAACAATTACTGGAGAGGCTTTTGAAGAAACTAACAAAAGAGTATGGTTGGATTCAATAGGTACCTAGTTGAACTGTGAGCCCTTTGGAGTTGTGTTTGCTTAGATGTGATCTAGGGAGCTTAAGATTGGTGTGGCTAAGTTGATGAGTAAGTTGGCTAAGTTGTCAACAAAGTAGTCCTCAAGTTTGTACTCAATCATTGATAAACAGAAAATGGCTTGACTAAGTATTTATGGCAAATTGACAGTTATAAGTAGCTCAAATTCTTCAGCTATAGGTTAGGATGAATGGATGCGCCTTACCATGCTCTCATGACCTTAAGCTTTAGCTCAGGTCAAGGGTCTAGTGCCTTGATTCCACCGAGCAAGCAATCCCAATACTTCTAAAATTAGGATAACGCTCTATAAAGCATGTGATCTAACTACTTTTGAAAATAGGAAAGTGCTCCATTGAGCAATTGATTCAAATACTTTTGAAAACAAGTTAGTGCTCTACTAAGCAAGCGATCTAGATACTTTTAAATAACAAGACAACGCTCCACCAAATAGGCAATCTAGATATTTTAAAATAGGATAGTATACCATGGAGCAAGTAAACCACAGGAATTTTAAAACAAGGAAGTGTTCTGCCAAGCAAGCGATCCAAATGCTATTGAAAATAGGATAACATTTTATTTAGTAGGCGATCCATAGGAATTTTAGAATAGTCGAACTCTCCACTAAGTAGGAGTTCCAAATAAGACAGTAGTCTACTAAGTAAGCAATCCATAGGAATTTTAGAATAGTATAACTCTCCACTAAGTAGGAGATTTGAATACTTATGAACATAGGAAAATGCTCTACTAAGCAAACAATCTAGATATTTTTAAAAAATAAGACAACACACCTTTAAGCAGGTGATCTAGATACTTTTAAAAATAAGATAGCTCTTCACCATGTAATTGACCTTGATACTTTAAAAAAATAGGATAGTGCTCCACCAATCATGTGATATAGATATTTTAAAACAAGATAGTGCTCCATTAAGTAGACGATCTAGATACTTTTAAAAATAGGACAGCACTCTATTGAGCAAGCAATCTTAAAGGGTTAATTTTTAGAAGTTTATATATTTAGAATGGGTTAGGAATTCTTAAGAGGTGTTATCTTACACAATGGAAGAGTACTTAACAAGCACTTATCTTAAATGGGCTTTCTTGAAAGTTATCTTGGATGGATAGGAAGAGAAGAGATTATTCACAAAGAGGAGTTTTATGGGTTACTGTCCTAGATAAAGTTCCTTGATTTAGCTATTAAGGAGTAGGCCTTTGATCCTAGGATGAAAAAAAAAATGACCTCAGGTATTTATTGAAGGAAAAGGGATTGTGTACTATCATAGATGATAAGTTTTGATCAATAGTATAAACATGGAGGATTTATTGGAATAGATAGAACTAGCTACTAAAGCAAACATCTTTGATGCATCTCCAAGGTTGGATACATGGAGAAGCACCATAACGAAACGAACCAAAAAGAAGCAAAAGAAAAAGCTAGTAAAACCCAGGCTGCTACTGAATGGAAATGACTTAGCACTTAATCCTACTCGGCCTATATTTCATCGGATATGACACATTGGCTTGAATTGAAGGGTCACTTACTACTACTTCTTACTAGAGAGAATAGATAGAGTTAAAGAGTAACAAGAACACTAAGGTTACTCAAAGGATACTTGAATAATCTAATATTGATGTTTTTGCTGCATACACAAACAAATGGAGGTCTATATACCTGTCCACTAAGGTTATTAGACAAAAGGGTATTCTACAACTAGGTTACATAAGACATAATACAAAGGGTAAAAGAGATAGAGAATATGCAAGTGAAAAAGAAAGAATCATCCTAGAATATTATGTCGGAAGACATATGTCACTTGGTGTCTTGATAGGAGGAATATGGTACAAGGTAGGCAGAAATAAAGTGATGCTTACAGTTAGGAGCTAACCTTATTAGGACTAGCTCGGGGACCAAGTAGCTCTAAAGGGAAGTCAACTCAATTTAGAGTCGAGTCGAGACCTTGCCTTGGCTATTCTTAGGCTATCTTCTAGGATAAAGCATCACTATTATATAGGGTTAAATCTAACGCATGTAAGGATTTAATAGTCAGGTTGGTAGGAGATCAACTCGGGATAAGAATCCCCATCTCAACCATAGCCTGGAGTTAGTATCCTCCTAGTGAGTCCTTGGACTCTTTTAGCTTAGCTATGTGTGATTGGTCAATAGGTTTGATTCTTATCATCTACTTGGGGGTTGAGAAGATTTGTCCCCAAATCAAGAGTAGTCTCTATTCTTTCTTCTAAGGCATTTACAAGGTATTCTTTTGCCGTTTGGTAAGGGATCAGATTGGACACATTAAAGGGAGAAGAAACACCATAGTCATTAGGCAACTCAATTTGGTAAGCATTGCAGTTGATTTTCTTCAAGATTTTAAATGGGCCATTAGCTTGAGGAGATAGCTTGTTCTGTCTCAACTATGGGAATCGTTCTTGGTTAGGATGTATCCATACCAAGTCTCGTGGGTGGAAAGAAATAGTTCGGTGGCCTCGGCTACTAATTTCTTACTGTCTCTGATTGAACTTAGTGATCTTCCTGGTTATAGATTGGTATAGTTCATGTAATTCTTAGGCTCCATCCACTCTAGATTGACTTTCTTCAGTAGCTGCTGGGATACCAGTCATCTCCAGGGGAATGGTAGGGTTGAGGCCATAGAAAACCTCAAATGGGGTTTTCTTAGTTGTGTTATGGATAGTTTGGTTGTATGTGAACTCCACAATTGGTAAGCATAGATCCTAACCCCTTAAATTCTTCCCTACAATAGCTTTGAGTAGATTGCCTAGCATCCTATTTAACACTTTAGTTTGGCTATCAGTCATAGTGTAGCTACTGGAGCTGAATAAAAGTTTAGACCCAGGTCTTCTATAAAGAATCTTTCAAAAATAGCTCAATAATTTTGTGTCACAGTCTGAGACAATAATCTTTGGTACCCCATGTAATTGGACAATCTCTTGCAAAAACAAATCAGTAATATATAAGGCATCGTCATTCCGATGGCACAAGATGAAGTGCATCATCTTATTGAAGCGATCTACTACGACAAAAATAGAATTTTATCCTCTAAATGTCTGGGGCAACCCTAAGACAAAGTTTATGCTGAGGTTAGCTTAAGGTAAGGTTAGCATTGGTAGAGGCATGTAATCTCTATGGGGTTCTCTCTTCACCTTAACATGCTTATACACTTCACAACTACCAACTACCTTATGGATATCCTTGGCCAGTAAAAGTTCTCCTTCAACAAATTGACTATCTTGACCTCCCCGAAAGGACTTTGTAATCCTCCGCTATGAGCTTCCCTAGCCTATAGCTCACGTATAAAGCAGTTTGGAATACATAGCCTACAGTCCTTGAATAGATAGCTGTCCTTAAGATAATATCCTCTAATAACTATTCCTTCTCAACATTGTTCAAGAACAGGACTAAAGTGAGGGTCATTAGCATATTGCTCAGTGATGAGTGAGAATCCTAATAATTTCTCCCGTAAAGTGGTCAGCAAGGTTTGCTGACATGATAGGGTTTTGATGACCACATTTGCATAGGGTTTTGATGACAAGAACAGGACTAAAGTGAGGGTCATTAGCATAGGGTTTTGATGACCACATTTGCACTTCCCTTCTTGTGCCGGATGATGTATGAGAAACTCTCCATGAACCCTAATCACTTAGCTTACCTCTTTGAAAGCTTATTTTAACTCTCAAGACACTTTAGAGACTCATGGTCTATAGAACTAGCAAACTCTTGAAACAGTAAGTAGTGTTGCTAAACAGTAAAGGCTTGATAAAGAAAGTATAATTCCTTCTAGTACATAAAATAGTTCAAGGCAAGACCACTAAGTTTCTCACTATGGTTGGTGACGGTTCATCGTTCTGGCATTAGGATAACACCAATTCCAACTCCCGATGCATCACATTCTAATTCGAAGGGTTTATTAAAATCTAGCAGTGAGAGGACAGGTGTCAAGGTGAGCTTCTCCTTGATTTTCCTAAAGCTCTGTTAAGTTTAATCATTCCACTCAAATCCCTCACTCTTCTTTGTCAACTCGATCAATGGGGTGGCTATTATACTGAAGTTTTTGATAAATTTCTTATAAAAATAAGCTAAGTCATGAAAACTTTAGAACTTAGTGACATTCTTCGACATTGGCTATTCTAGAACAACTCAGATCTTTTTCTCATCTGCTTAGAGTCCTTCCCCTAACACTATAAACCCTAGGAATATCACCTCATCCTAGCAGAATGTACACTTCTTCATATTCCCATACAACTTCTTAGCTCGCAAAATGTCAAATACTTCGCGAAGATGTTGAACATGGTCATTTAAGTCGGTATTGTACACCAGTATGTCATCGAAGTATACGGCAACATACCTTCTGATCATCAGGCACAACACATGGTTCATTAACATCATGAATGTACTCAGTGCATTAGTAAGTTTGAATGCCATAACCAACCATTCGTAGAGTCCGTGCCTAGTTTTGAAGGTAATCTTCCCCCTATCTCCTAATCTCATACGAATTTGATGGTAGCCACTTCATGGATCAATCTTTGAAAATATCTTGGTACCTTGAATCTCATCTAACATATTATCAAGCCTTGATATCAGCTATTTATACTTAAAAGTAATCCAGTTGATTGCTCGGCTATCGATGCACGTACATCATGAACCATCTTTCTTCAAAAAGAGTAGAGTTGGTACAACAAAAGGGCTCATGCTCTCACTTACATATCCTTTCCCTATGGGTTTATCCACCTATCTTTTCAGCTCGACAGCCTACTCAAGGTTCATCTTGCATATAAGTTGGTTTGGCAAGGCGATACCTGGTTATAGATCAATATGATGCTCTATGCCTTGAACTGGTAGCAATCTTTTAAGCGGTTCTTCTTAAAACAAGTCATAAAACTCATCTAACAAGCTTTAGATCTATTCTAAGACATTTATAATTCCCTCGTCTCCATTAATCTCCTAACCAATAGGAACATAAGTTCTTCAGCTTCTTTAGTAGAGCGCTAATCACAAAGGCCTTCTTCTTACTAGCTCGAGTGAGTTAGTGATGAGTTTCATTTATTTGGGATGGGGTCAGAGGTTGCAATACAATCTTCTTCCCATCCTTAACAAAGGCATAGGTGTTCTTATGCTCGTCGTGAGTAACACGCGGTTGAACAATGAAGGTCATGTAAGTAGTAGATGTGAAGTTCTTATGGGGACGACATTGCAAATTACTCCATACCTGTATACAAACCCAACACTGCACAGTATGGTCACTTGTTTGATTACGTATAAAGTACCCATATCATGAAGCCAATGTAGGTTGTAAGGTCGAGGATGCTTTGAGGTTAACGGACCCAACCTTTGTGCAAAGGACTATGCAATGACATTAGTACAACTTCCTCCATCCACAATAATTATGCACAATTAGCCTTTGATGGTACACTTGATATGAAATATATTCTCCCTTTGGTCCTCCTCAAAGTTCCACAAGGAACTCATTACTTGTCTTAAGACTAGGGTCATTACTTCTCCCTAGTCAGCATAAACACAGGTATTCTTCTCTTCGACTTTGGGTTTTCTAATATCCTCTTCTTTCTTCGGCTCGCTCTCATCAGTGCTTTCTACTATATCTCCTCGGAGCACCATGATCTGTCGATTCAAACACTTAATGGCCATATGTCTGAAACCTAAACATTTAAATCATTTTACCTCACTGGTCTTCCATCTAAAGGTTTGCCCTTTCTCATAAGTCCTCAATGTTGGCCTAACCTCAGCTTGGCTTAGCTAGCCTACTCAGCCCTGCTAGCTTGCTCGGCTTTCATAAAATCTATCATTCCTATCCTTGGCTCTATATAGCCTCCTTAGCTTTGCTTAAATAGGTTGGCGTGGTATGGAGGCTTGCGAAAATGTCGACCTAGGTTAGCTCGGAATATTTCTCCTTTGCTTTTCAACGCCCTGTATGATCTTGATCACCTCTTCTAAGGTAAAAAACCTCTATACTTCTATGATATTGTGAATCTCATACTTGAGCCCAAAAATGAATCTTGATACTATGTGAGCCTCTAGTTCTTTCATGTTAGCTCAAATCATTAACATCTAGAACTCCTTTACGAAGTCATCAATAGATCGGTTTCCTCGGTAAAGCTCCTATAACTTCGTAACCATATCTTGCAAGTAAGTTTCAGGTTCCTCTTAACAACCTTTTCATCTTATCCTAAGTTCTAACACTTTGTCTTCCATCCTTTATTCTAGCTGCATTTAGATTTTTCCACCATATGGCAGCATACCTTATAAACTCCAGTGCAACAAGTCGGACTTTGACGGCATCTTCATACCGATAACATTCAAATACCTTTTTGACCTTCTCTTCTTACTCTAAGTATTCATCTACATCTTCACTTCCACCGAAGGGTGGGATTTGCACCTTTACATTGTTTAGCCCTCAGTATCCTTGTCCCTTTACTTGGTAATATTCAACTTTTTCTTCTTCTTCACCAAACTCTTCAACATTCAGCTCCTCATCATCTTCCCTAATCTCCTCTAACTCCAGTCTTCGTCTAGTAACTCGATTTGCTACTCCTCTAAGTCATAGCAATTGAATTCGGTAATTGATTCAATTTCCCTAGCCATAGTATCTCTCAAGGGCATTTTCCTATGGGTTTTAATGCTATATACCTTAGAGTTGTTGCCTATTAAGTTGCATTGCAGTAACTAGACTCTTAACAAGGTTTATAAGTCTATTAAGTTTGTCATCAATCAACCCTGGGGTGTTACTATCATTATGACCATGACTAAGTTGAGCACTACTGCTCTAGTCATCAATGATACCTTGAACACTTGAATTTAAGATGGTACAGTACTTTTGAAAGGGATTAATAACTTGCTAATAACTTTAATACCTAATAGTCACTGAAATAGAATGGAAACAAACATATTCTATTTTAGTAATGAAAAATAGAGTAAGAATAGAGTAACAATGAAACTACACTTCCTATCACACAAACACATTGTAGTATTTACAGAAGGAACATAGTAACCATAAGCAGTAAAGTGAACCAAAACTCTACTGCAACTTTGCACAGTCCTTCTCAGAACCTTACTATGATACCAATGCGTCTCCAAGGTCAGACACATGGAGAAGCACTACAACAAAATGAACCAAAAAGAAGTAGAAGAAAAAGCTAGCAAAACTGAGGTAGTTATTGAATAGATATGATGCATCACTTGATCCTACTCATCTTACAATTCACCGGATATGACTCACCAATCCGAATTGAAGGGTTATTTACCACTGCTTCTAGCTAAAGGGAATAGATAAGAGTTAAAGAGTAACAAGAATACAAAGGTTGCTCAAAGGATACTTGAATAATTTGATATTGATGTTTCTGCTACGTACAAACAAATAAGGGTTTATATACCCGTCCACTAGGGTTATTTTACATATACGAAAAGAAAAAAGGGTATTCTACAACTAAGTTACATAAGACATACTAAAAAGGGTAAAAGAGACAAAGAATATGCAATGTGAAAAGGAAAGAATCATCCTAGAATATTGTGTTGGAAGATACTTGTTGCTTAATGTTTGGATATAAGGAATAATGTACAAGGTAGGTAGAAAAAAAATGATGCTTGTGTTCAGGACCCAACCTTATTAGGACTAAGTTAGGGACCAATTACTTCTGAAGGGAAGTCAGCTTGATCTGGGAGCTCGCCTTGACTATTCTTAGACTGTCTTCTGGGATAAAGTGTTACTTTTGAATAGGGATTGATTTGATACATATAAGCATCTAATAGTCAGGTCAGCAAGAGATCAACTCAAGATAGGGATCCCCATCTCGGCCATAGCCTAGAGCTAGTATCTTTTAAGTGAGTCCCTAGAGTCCTCTAGCTCAGCTACACGTGATTGGTCTAGGGGGTTGATTCCTATCAATCTTAGAATGAAGAAGACATAACTAGAGGATATTGATAAAGACTTGGCTATCATGGTTAAAACCTGACTACTAAGGCTGACTATAAGAGGTGATGACTCTTTGAAGGTAGGTAGCTACCCAGATTAGCCTTTGAGAAAACTTAGAAGACTCGGGTATTTTCTATTTTTAGTTAAAAAAACTGTGAATATTAAGGTTGTAGCCCTTATGCCTAAAAAAAAAGAAAAAGAAAAAGAAAAAATGAATTGCTAACAACTAGGAGGGCCTTATAGGCTGTAGAGATTATTGATAGACAGTGAGCTTGTCTCATTGCTTAATAGTTATTTGCTCTTTTGCAGGTATAATCTAATGCTCAAGCTTGTGCTTGGAAGTTGAGGTTGATCTTCAACAAGCCTATGGTGATTTGCTTCCAATTGATAAAAGGGCTTGTCTCATTGCTTAATAGTTATCACCATAGGCTTGTACTTGGAAGTTGAGAGCCCATAAATAATAGTCTCTTAGTGATTTCAATTTAAACAAACTTTCAAACTTAAAGCAAATCACCATAGGCGTTGGGTTGGTTCAGTTCATTTAAAAGTTACAATTGGAAGCCCTTCAAAGAACCCCTACTTGTTAACATGACCCCTTTTTTCTTTTTCTTTTTTTTCCTTTTTTTCTTTTTTTTTTTAATCTTTCTATTGTGTCATATAACAAGCTAAAACCCTAAATAACTTGTAAGATTGGACAACACTCTATAAGCTAGTTAAGAACCTAAAAGGTGATTAAAGAAGGGAAAGCTCTCTTAAGGAAATGTAAGAAGGGAAATTGCATTATGGGATGGAAACACAAGCTGAGACAATACTTTATAAGATGGCTAGGACCCTAAAAGATAATTAAAGAAGGTAAAACACTTTGTAGGCTATCTTAACATCTTAAAGACAATTGAAGAAGGGAAAGCACCTTATAGGTTGGCTTAAAAGACAATTGAAGAAAGGAAAGCACCTTGTAAGCTGGCTTCAAACCTTTAAAGACATGGAGAAGGGAAAGAGACCTATAGGCTAACTTAGAAACTTAAAATGTTCATGAAGGGGGGATAGCGCTCTATCAGATAACTAAAATCCTAGCAAAAGGGGTATCTATTCCTAAAGAAAGTGACAAACTTAACATGCAACATGACTGACAAGACAACTAAATCAATAGGACTAAACCTAATGTAACAAATGAATAAGTGTAAGGCACTATTGAAAATTGGTAAAGTGACGACCACTATGACCTGCAAAAAAATTTAAAGAAGAAATTAAAGTTCCTTTTTTTTTTTTATAATCCCTAACACGATGAGGACTATAATAAAAGGTATTAGTTTTTAAAGGAACGATCACTATTGAGAAATTACAGCCTAAGGAAAGGATAAATGGCAAATACGTATCGTTTTCGTTAATTTAGCCTCTTTTTCTTTTTCTTTTATTTTTTTAGATTCTTTTTAAGAAATAAGATTGCAATATTAACAGGATGCTTCGCTATTTACATGGTTAATGTAAAATGGCAATGAGGAAGGTAACTAATCATAATCTAAAGGAAAAGAATTATTTATAAGTTAGAAAAAATGATAAAGGCTTTTTATTTGTTCTTTTTTTTTCTTAAATCTTTTTATTTTTTGGAAATGACACAACCTATCTAGTACCTTAGTTGTTACAGATCACCATACACTACATAAAGGCTTTTTCTTGAGCATTCTACAACCTGACTCGATGAAGAGGTGCCCTTACAATAAAAGAAATTTATTAGGTTTGCACTTAGTGAGCTAATCCCTCTAGCCATACCTTTCAAGCAATATAGTTAACAAGCATAATGCAGGTCCCAAAAGTAACCAAGAGGGGGAGTGAATTGGTTACAATAAAACTATGAACTTTTTTCGCAAAACTAGATTAAAAATATCCCCTTTAATTACTTAAGCAAGATTAGACATGAAACAATATATAAGCAATAATAAAACTCAAAATAAAAAAGAGTAAGGTTGAGAAGATTAGGCTAAAGATTTATAATGCTTCGGCCTTATGTTTACTACACTCTTTTAACTCAACTATTGAGGACCTAGTAATCCTTACCAGTGTCACTAACTTTAATAAGAGAGAAATAATTACAAGTCTTTTTACTTTGTCTTACTAGGATATCCTTGCCTATGCATAAAACTTTAGAAATTTGAATCTCTCACTTACACAAAGACTATCACACAAACAATTGTGATTACAATAACTATGAGGCCAAAATACAAAGATCCTCTCAAATAAAGTATACAATGAAATAAAAATATGAAAGTAGACTAGGCAGCATTGTCTTTGAATTAGATTCAAAATATAGTTTTGAATTCTCTTAAATGTCAAGTTTTAAGAAAACAAATGTAGCTCTCATCTGTTGATCTCTATCTTGAAAAGTTTGAACTTGTCTTCTTTTATATCTTCTAATACAACGTCTCTTTGCTATAATCTTAGATAACTCTTCATCAAATCTTGAATTATTTGAAAAAAATCTTGATTTAGCCATTAGTTGTTGTAATCTTATTAATTGTAGAGACTAAATCACTTGAATTTGAATGTTGCACTTCTTGTTATCTTTATTTGATGAATTTTACAAACATTCTTGTGAAATTACTTGGATTTCTTCTCGATTTTCTTCAATATAGTTTTTGAAAGTTGAATCCTTTTTAATAATAAATATCTTTGAAAAATTAGGAGCGAATCTTAATGCTTAAAGCCTTCGAATTTGAATCTTGAAACTTTTAGAATAATCTTACTACTACCTTACTTGTTTGTACTCCATTTAATATGATATAATCAAGTAAACAAGCTTTGAAAACATGTGTATAATAGCTCCTTTGAATTTGATAAAAGTTTGTTTCAACAAGATAAGATTCATCCTTATCTCAACTTGTCTTCACGCACATGTGCTTATCCATTCTTGTTTTGAATTCAAATAAAGATCTAATATGAACTCCTTAACATTCTCCATATATCTAGATTATAATAATTGAAAAATCTTGTGAATGCTCTAACAAAATGTCTTTAATAAAATCTGCTCATTGCCAATATCATATCCAAATATGCTTATCCTTCAAATAATTAAATTAATTCCAACTCAATCCCTATGGATTTAACTAACCAACTTTGTGGAATGTATTAGATACATTACGAAGATATATCCAACTAATAGAGTTGGGCCTTCAAACAATTATAGGCCCAAAATACTTCTTGAATAATTTGGCTCTATAACTTCTGATATTGTACTTAAGGTTATGAATTTGGTTATGATTTTCAAAATTAGTACTAAGGAAAAATTCTTATCTCTATGTTTATTGACTTGCACACTTAAGAAACTTATTAAATGTCTTAACTCCTTTTGTTATCATCAAAACATTTATGAGAGAACTCAACATTCTCCCTTTTTTTGATGAATATTGAATAGATATTGAGAGGTTTTGTTAACAATTTATATCACGTCATAGCAGACTTAAGTATAGAAAAAAAAAATTCAGAATTCTTTTATATTAGAATTTATCTGATTCTATTTCTAAATTCAATATTTTTCCTTATTTCTCCTCCTATTTTTTATCATCATGTATTTTTACTCCCCCTTAATTTGATATGGGTAAGAGAATTGATAACAAACTTGAAGAAAGAAAAAGTGATATTTCATAAACAAGATAGAATATACTAGTTTGATTTTGAATTAGACTCTAGACATGATTCTAAATAGAAAGGAAATAAAACATAACTTGAATAGCTAACATGAAACATGACATTACACAGAATTTTGACAAAGACAAAAATGAACTAAAATAAGCAAACTTAAATAGAAAAGACTAAAGCTAGGTAGACTTCTTCTTTTTCTTGTTGGGGTAACTCTTCTTAATTCGAAGAGTGTTAGAAGAACTTGGCTATGAAGGTGGTTGAGGCAGAATAGACTCCTTCCATGGAAGCATCAAAATTGTTGAAGGAACTTGAGGAGATAGTTCCTTTGATGCTTAAATAGACTTTATAATCAAAAGAATTTGATTAGTAGACAAGTTAGGTTCAACTTGAGGAGACAGAATTTTGTTAGATGAGGGTAGGAATAGTGGTTCAGATGCAACCAAATAAAAAAATTGTTATTGTTGTTCTATTAGAGCTTGAGGTTTTGGAGATGATAAATGATTAGGTTGATCATTTAGAGTAGGATTAAAAAGTGGAACCGTAGGTTCCTCAAATGGTTAAGGAGAAGATTTCTTAGGTGAAGACATAGGTATAGGAGATGGTTTGGATTGTTTTTCAACTTTTTCCTTAAGAGATGCCTAAAGTTTGCTTAACAACCAGTCCATCCTTATCTTTATCATGTGCTCAATCTCTTTCTTTGAAACTAACTCAGTCACACCTCGAGAGATACCTCAATTGTGACAGCCCACTATATACTACCTCAAGCACCTTAGATTTACCTTACGATTAATCTAAAACCCTCGATATGATATATAAGGCGTCTTCTAAATACCGGGTAGCTTCATGGGTATGTAGCCTTAAGCAGTTCAAATTAAATTACTAAATTACTTTCATGAAATAACTAACCAATCATTAATATAACCTAACTATAAGTGGGATTAATTCTTACCAAAAGAATATTACAAGTATGACATGGCTTACAAAAAAATAAAATAAATCATAGCAAGTTTAGTATTTCACCCCATATGAGAAACAAATACAAAAGACTATACAAAAGAAAATATGCAAGTTCTCTCAATCGCTCTTCCTTGACTCACATATCCCAGCTCCCCCATACTAACCTCGAGCATAGCATGCCCCAATACAAGTCAAATGTCATCCTACATCAAAAGACTAAGGGGGTGTAAGCTTATGATATGCTTAGTGAGTAATTCCTCCTACTTAGCCTTTCATGCAAAGATCAAGCAATTATATTAAACAACCATATGAATGCAACAATCTTATGTCAACAATTATATATAGCTTAATCGGTAACTGCATATAGTTTGGGATTTCTCCCTCAAAGTTAAGGTTGGAGCTACTTGAATTGTCAAATCCAAGTTCCAAGCACCCTCAGCAACTAAACACACAAGTCTCTCATTCACTTAGTTCTTTTTGTTCTTACAGTTAATTGTCTCATTCTAATATTGCATCTCAATTCCTATACCAAGAGTGAGGATGTAAATAATGCATGTAGTTTACTCACCCTTAAGCAGTGGACTGTAGGAATTAGCCCATTGTTATGCGGTTGGTGTCTCTAGCGCCTAGTAAGCCCGTAAGTTAGGGCGTGGCCATGTTGTACGCATGCACTGTGAAAAAACTCATACACATAAACATCATCACAACCCTTGCAAGACCCCTCCATCCCACACGCATAATGTGACAGCCAACATATGATGATGCAAGTTATGCCATACATGATTCAGTTTAGTTATAGTTGAAAATTATTATTTCATTTTATTTTAGTGACCACTTATTATCAACAGATAATCACAAAGCATGTCATAGGTAGCTATACAACAAGCATTTCGTTATTATATATATTAGAGTGCTATAACACAACAATCACGAAATTTCATACACATGCAATTCACAAGTCCCCAAACATGTCAATTGTTGTTTGACTTTAAGTGCAACTAGTTTACAATCAAATATAAGCATTGTAGTAATAGGAATACTTGCTCAACCATGTTGATCTATGGATCATAGTAGTCAATAGGTAGGTCCAAATCAATATTGGGATTGCCTAAAAAAATCACGAAGCCTTATAAATAAGAAAAAGGAAAGTTTCCTATTAAGCTAACTATTCTCACTATAATCTCCGATTTTGATTAAAACTTATTTTTATCATAACTTCCTTATTTTAAATCCGATTTTCGCATTCTTATAGTCATTTTCCATTTTTTCGAATGTAGATTATTGTAGTATGGTTCAAATTGACAAATTCCAATCACAATTTTTAGTGCTGGTTCAAAAAGTTACGAACCTCTTGTTTGTTGGGTAAAGGGCTCTGCTTTTGTAAATTGTTGGTGTTATGTTCCATTTTTCCAATTCTTAATGGGATCTAAGTTCTTAGTTGGGCTTTAAAGTATTTTTAGTGATTATCCTTTATGGGCCTAAATTTAATTATTTATCTTACTTAGTCTACTTTTATTAGTATTTCTAGTTTAAGCCTATAGGCCTTATTGTTAAGGTCATTTGAGGGGGGCTTGATAGTTGTTCTTTTAAGCCTTTTTAAATTTTTAACTTGAGCCTTAAATCATATTCTTGAAATATACAAATGCTGGTTCTTTAACTCTTTAAGCTCAAAGCTTTACCGGTTTGGCCCGTTTTGTAATTCTTTGCTTATTTTAGCCATTTAGGATTTGTAGCCTAGGCCTGTCATGCTTATTCAAGTTCAAATATCATTCAAAAATATTTTAAAAGGATCCTTTGAGTAGGGGTCAGATCTGTCCATGGCGTTTCTGGGGCTTGTTTGGCTCGATTTTGGGTCTGAAAGATGTTTTTGGCTCAATTTAGCCTCCTAGTGTCTTCATATGCTAGTTATACTACTTTAGGAAGTTCCAAAACACTTTAATATTTTCTAAAACATTCTTATAAGTGGATTTTAAAGTGGGGTCAGATTTAAATATTTTGGTTAAGCTTCCACACAAATACTTTCGTAAGGATTCTTGCCTCAATAACATATATACTTTTACAAGGGATACATGGTATCATTTTTAAGTAAGTTTTAACAAGAATAAGTTTAAGAAAGTTTAGGAATACCCTATAATACATCACGTCCAGTAGTTATTCCAACAAGTGTCAAGCTTTATTTGAGGCTCTTGTAAGTTACAATCTCATATCATTACAAACACTTCATAAGTTGATCTTTCCTTCACCAAAGGCTACTCTAAAGTTTGTCAAACTTAATAGAAGTAGAGATATCATCTCAAAAAGCTCCATACATACCACATCCAGCTTATGTTGTCCTTTATATAAAAATGATTTCATGGCTTTTTCAAGCTTTAAGGCCAAACTCTATGTAACAAACAAATGTAATGCAAGGATGTCATGCCTAATACACTTATACCAGGATGTTCGTACGGAAGATTTCAAGAAATTCCTAAACTTACTAGAATATATTTATGGTACATAATACTTCCCTTCAACAAGAAATAATCTCCTATGCATGATGCTCTTAACATTCCTAAATGTGAAACTTACTTCACTAAATGTGAATGGTGGTAGATGACACGACTTATTAGCCTCTTAGATCCTTATCCTTATGCTTTTCCTTTATTCTTAGCTCCTTAAGAACCAAAACCCTGTTACATTGGTTGATCTTCCCACTTTCCAAAAGATGATACTATGTTTCAAACTTTGGTTTTCCAAATGTTTCAAGATGGTGTTGCTAAGTGTTGAGCATGTGTGTGTGATGTAAAAGGGGGAGTAAGGGAATGGAAGATTTGCTTTGTAGGTATAAGGGGTGAGTTTTCTTCTCGTTGCTTCAAATGTGTGAGGGTTTTTAGAACTTAAAAAAAAATAGATAGAGAGGAAATGGAGGAAGATGGGTGGTAATGGAATGGCTTTTGCATTCCTTGGCTCCTTTTGTTTGAGAAAAAATTGAGAATGTAAAAGAGTCAACACATGATGATGAAAGGAGGTATGGGTTTTATGACAAAATAGTAACTAGATTGACATGTGAATGGATGTAGAAAAGATAAGAAGTGACCTATTCCCTCTTCCTTGTAGCTAGCATAATATGTAAGGGCCATGTGACCATGCTTTTGCCACATCACTCCCTTTTGTACATTAAATAAATTGATAAGTTGGTTCACTTATCTATAAGTAGCTTAGCATGTGTAAAGAGATGAGGATTGACTTATCTTTTCCTTGTTAGATTTATCAAGTGAAAGGTGAATTAGATTATCACTATTGGCCTTATTTCAAATGTACTCGATTTATTAAGGAAGTTAGGTAATGGGGTTTAATTCTTCTTCATATGTAATCCTCTAAAATTCTCAAAATAACATAACCTAAATAGTCACCTCAATTGATTAGTTAGATAGAGTTTATTATGTAATTATTTCATCGATTTAAATTGGTTCTTTTATTAAGTTATTGCGAGTTTGAGATTAAACTGAGCTCAGTAAAACTTAGTTACTTAAAATAGGTTTCCTAAGTGTTTACGTCATTGGTTGATATTTGGTTTATCGTTTAGGGTGTTCCTTAAGTTTAGGAATATTCAGCTACTAGTTCAAATTATCTTAGTAGGCAAAGTTCGGTTATTTAGCTTGTCGACTCTATGGAATATCATGGTCATTTGAGTTTAGCTCCAAGTATTACCAAAATTTTACGAGGTTTACAACCTCTACCTTAGAAGATTCATTAGGTTATTCCTTCAAAAGTGGTTTTGAATCATCTTCTGATTTAGGTACCTTCTTCTGTTCCTTAATCTAAAGCTTCCCTTCAATTTTGACCTCATAGTCCTTCTTGGATTTCTCTTTCTTCCCTCTTAAAATCTCCTTGCCCTTCCTTTTCTTGGTGATCTTCTTTATTGGTTCTGATTCAAGTTTTGAATCAAATCCTAAAATTGCTCTTAATAATTCCCCTTCAAACAATGACCTAGGTAGCTTATTCTTCTTATGCCTATCATGCACATAGAATGCCGAGTCATTAATGTACCAAATCTTATTCTTTAAATTTATACCCATGTGATGGTAATGATCTCCTCCAATCACTCAAATGGGTATTTCCTTCCTTATCAAATCTTATTCTTTACATTTATACCCATGTGATGGTAATGATCTCCTCCAATCACTCAAATGGGTATTTCGTTCCTTATTACCTTCAGAATCTTAACCTTCTTATACTTGAACAACTTCATTAATGAATTTCCATATGGCCTTTGTTTTCTTGTCCTAAAAGCATATATCAACATTTATGCAACAATGTACAACTTTTTTTTCCTCATCATGACTAAAATAACTGTGGCATCTTCTTTCAAAATGCTATTTGTATTTCCCTTCTTTGGAAGTGTACAACTAATAACCAATTTGTAGGGCATCTACACAATCAATCTAAAGTTAAAAATACTAACTTCTTTTCTAAGCCAAATTTTTTCACCCTTATTCGGTTCTTCAAAGATCTATTTCCTAAACCATTTCATCAACTCCCTATCATTGTTCATTCTAGAAATCCCAAAGCATCTTTAGATATCATCCTTTGAAATTTCCAATTTCTATCCATTCACTTTTGATAGCCATACTTCCCTCTAATCCATATTGATATTATCATAAAACTTAATCAACAATTTACCATACACAACAGTTTTAACAATACAAATATTCTTGCATCCTATAACATTTAAGAACTTATTCCAATAGAATCCATTCCTTTCATAAAAAAAATTCAAACTCCATAATACTTGGCTCTTTTAGAAGATGAAACAAGTAAAGTTCTAGGCTTTATCTTTTTCTTCTCGGCTTTTATATGCTCAAAACGTTCAGCAACGGTCTTTGCTTTTGGTTTAAACTCTGGATCCAACTCTTCATGTGGTTTTGATTTTGATTCTGACTTCTTCCCATTTTTCTCACTTGAAGATTTTCCTTCTTCTTAAGTTTCCTCAACACCCTTAGATGTTTCCTCTTCAGTCTCAACAATATCCTCACTTGAGGAACTTTCAATCTTGTCTACAATCACCTTTTTCATATCTTAGCATAGCATAAGATGTACCATCACATAGGAATACTTATTTATATTCAAGAAAAGTTCTATTTATAACAAAAGAGTACTATAAGGAAGTTTAGCTTTATACCTATTATACAAAAGATTACATCCGTCAAACTTAACTAAACCTAAAATATAGTATTTTTATTTTATTTCATATGTAACGATCCTTCATGGAACTAAGATCAAAATACAACAAGAGTTCCCAAAAAGTAGTTGACTTAGTCCTATAAACTCTCAAGAGACTTTTCCTTAATTGATGTTGATGCTCAGTCAATTCTCTTCATAACCTAAGAATACATAAGTATCCCCTTAACTCTCTGTAAGCTAAGTGAGAGTGGATAAAACAAAGCATAGAACAAGCATAACATACATTCATAAAGATCAATACTATAGAGATTCAATTTCATAACTCGAGCTATTAATACAAACTGTCTATGCCAAAAATTTGTGCTATGCTTATGCATGTAACATGCATTGGTATTGATATCCTATACTTTTCCAATTCTTCATCTGGTTAGTTAACATACCTGGGCATCTGAATATATTGTCTAGGAATCTAGGGCAATAAGGAGCAACCTAAGAGTATGACCCCCAACAAAAACCACCCACTATGGTTTGAAAATCTAACACATAGATGGTTTAGCTAAAACCACACAACATGGCCAGAATAAGATGAGCAATGTAGTTCTATATGCTCAAAAGCCAACTCAGCAGTGTTCAAGCTTTCAAAAACTTAACTCATAAGTCCTTTTATGCCATGCCATGAATGTAGTAAACAATACAATAAGCCAGTATCAAGCATGAATCTCAAATTCCACTTCATAACAATTCGACTATCTTAACTTCAGCTTTATTTCTTAGCTTTATAATACATTCTTTCATATAGGATTCACTTAAGTGAATAGCTGAAAAGATTGCTCAGTTTCCAAGTTTTTAAAACAAAAATACATATCAATAGATCAGTCATACATAAGGAAACATTTCACTAAGTCAATACACTTTCAATCTAATCATGTGTCCAATCAATTTAACACATCATTACAATTTACAACACAATTGACTCTAAGTCAAGTAGATATAGGTCTACTTGCACAAAAACAAAAATATCCACTTAGCTTAGCTTCATAGTAGCATAAAATCAAGTGCTTCACAATGTTGTCCTTCCTCACCTATCATACATAGGAAGCACACATAGACACCAAGTCAATCACGGATCGATACTAAACTCTTATAAGCTTTCACTATTGTGTTTCCTGAGGCTTATTTCGATCGTATCTTATTCATTTCTTATCCGATTTAAGTAAACTTTATATTGTCATGATCATTATTTTGAGTACTATTAAGATATCTTAAGAATCAAGACTAATCAATTTTGTCAAAAGTCTAAGAATACCCTTTTGGATTACCGATCCGACCATATATTATTGTAACTTTATAATTAGCTCAAATAAACACTAAATTTAAATTAAAAATCATAGAATTCCATATTTCCAAAACTGAACAACATCTATTATGTACCTAAAATATCAGTTTTTTGCAAATTCAACAAGTATCTCACTAATACTAACTACTATATTATATATTAGGCTAATATATAGGTTTATAATATGAAAATACATAATAAATGGTATATGATCTCAATTAATTCTACGAAAAATCCTACAGACTCACAAAAATATGTAGTTCAAATATTGACCATAAATCACACTAAACAAGCTATTATTTATTTCTACGAAAATAGTGGTTTTAGCTTGAAAGTAGTGAAAATTGAGAAAATAGGTGAATTTAATAACAAGATAAAATTCAAGTATCCTAAACATCATTATGAACTTCTAGAAATCATAATAAATAGGGCTCATACATTGATTTGATCAAAAACTAATTAATTTAACAAAACAACGAAATTGCTAGTTTTATCCAACATAATTACAATAAATAGAAGATTCAAAAATTCTTGTTACTGCAATTAAATACATATTTTAAGTATATTATTACAAAATTAGCTTGAAAGGACATTGTTTAATATTTCTAAAGTTTAATCTAACTTTCATCCAAACAGAGCTATTTCTTAAGCACCCTCAATTTCCACTAATTATTTAATCAAAATAAAATTACTTTATTAATCTACACATAAAATAACTCCATCAAACCAAATTTCATAATTAAGTAACATCATTTTCTATTTTTAAAAAAATTTATAAAGTTTCAGCCAAAAATTTGATTTACCTAAATTTGCTACCTCTGGCCACCCAACCTTATCGGAACACCTCTCCTAGTGGTCCTTTCATTGTCCAAAAATGGCCACTACCACTAAACTCCTACAACCCTTTGAACCAGTCGAGACCAAATTTGTGCTTTGTTTTTGTTCTATTTTTTTTTTTTATTTTTTTATGATTTTTTCTAAATTTTTTTAAGCGATTTTCCTATGTGTTTAGATTTCAAAAATGTTATTTTTGATGTGTGCATGCCCTATTTATAATTTCCAAATAGATTAGATTTAATAAAAATTAGACAACGCATATACATGTCAATTTTTTGAATTTTTTGAGCATGAGGTGTCAATTTCTTGTATTTTAGCTTTTTGACTCATAATTTCCAATTGATCCTAAGCTATCACATCATTGGATGACTCATATAATCATTTATTTATTAATTTTTCATTATTTTATACTAATTTCCCTTATTTTAATAATTTATTTTTTATATATATGTATTTAATACTTATAACATATCTGACATGTAAATATATATATTATATATAATTCAACTTCATTAATTATTTTTATATGTGAAATAAATTATCTTTAATATCTCGCTATATCTAAAAGCTGAAATTTCACATTTTTTATATTTATTAGCTTTATCAATAAAATGATATTTTTCTTAAATTAATATTTTTATACAGCTTATTTTGAGAAATTGACTTTACTTGAAATACTTTGTCTAACTTTTCTAATCTTACTATGAAGTTTGAAATAAAATGGATAATATAACTCAATGTTTTAAATTTAAGGGCTTGAATCTTAAGGTAATTGTATGGGCTTAAAATCCTAAAGTATTACATATTACCCCCCTTACAAAGATTTTTGTCCGCAAAACTTAACTACGAGTTGAAAAAATATCAGTTTTTAACTTTACTCTAGGAAAAGGTTAATCGATGATTGCATTACTAACCTTATGCGAACAATTTAAGGTATTGGGCTCTCATCAACTCGGTTGACTCCCATGTGGCTTCCTCAGTGGCATGTTGACTCCACAAGACTTTCACATACTTAATGTCTCGGTTCCTTAATCTCTAAACCTTAGTATCTAAAATACGAACAGGATGTTCTACATACGCAGGATTTTCCTTCAATTCCATTGAAGGTACATCCAATATCTTTATAGGATTGCCCATAAATTTCCTTAAAGTTGAGACATGAAATACGTTATGAATTCCTAACATCTCATTGGGTAATTCAAGTTCATAGGCAACTTTCTCAATTCTTTTCTTAATTTGATATGGTCTAACATACCAAGAACTTAACTTTCCTTTAATACCAAATCGTCTTATACCCTTTATTGGTGATATCTTCAAAAATACCTAATCGCCTACTTAGAATTCTAATGGCTTCCTTCTAACATCCGCATAACTTTTTTGATGGCTTTGGGTAGTTTGTATTCTTTCCCTTATTGTGTGTACTTTCTCTTTAAGATCTTGTAACATTAACAATCCAATGACTTGTTTGTTCCTTACTTCATCCTAATATATATGGGATCTACATTTGCATCCATACGGTGCCTCATAAGGAGCCATTTGGATAGTACTATGATAGCTCTTATTGTAAGTGAATTATACCATTGGTAAATGATCTTCCCAACTACCTCCAAAATCTATTTCACATGCTCTCAGCATATCTTCTAGAGGTTAGATTATTTGTTCCAATTGCCCATCACTTTAAGGATGATATGCAGTACTAAGGTTCAACTTGGTTCCTATTTTTTCTTGTAAAGATTGCTAAAATCGAGACATAAAACAAGAATCATGGTTAGGTATTATCAACATTGGAACACCGTACAAACAAACTATCTCCCTGACATAAACTTCTGCTAGTTGAGAGAATGTCATCGTTTGCCTTATGGCTAAGAAATACGTTGATTTCATGAGCTTATCTATTATAACTCATATCATATTATGTTGTCTCCTTATCCTTAGTAAACCACTCACAAAATCCACTGTTATATGCTCCTATTTCCACTTAAGTATAGGTAAAGGTTGTAACAATCCTCCTGGTCTTTGATGTTCAACCTTCACCTTCTAGCAGGTCATACAATGCGATACATACCATGCCACATCTCCTTTCATCCCTATCTACCAAAACTTATACTTCAAGTCCTTATACATCTTTTTATTCATAGGGTATAGGGAATATATCGCACTATGAGCTTCATTCAATATCACCTCTTTAAGTTTCGAGTCATTTGGCATACAAAGTCATTCTTTAAATCTTAACATTCTTGCATCATCAATTCTAAGGTAAGGTGTTGCTCAATATCATTTTTGATCCTTCATAGCTCTACATCTCCCTTTTGAGCTTCCTTAATGCACTCAAATAATATAGGTTATACTCTCAGATTAGCCAACATATTGCTTTCTTCTCTTGTTACAACTTCTAAGCTCAATTTCTCTATTTCTTTGATCAATCCTCATCGATTCGTAATGAGTGCAGTAACACTCCTAAACTTCTTCCTACTTAATGTGTTAGATATTGCATTAGCTTTCCTGATGTGATAATGAATCGTAAGATCGTAATCCTTCAGTAATTTTAACCACTACCTTTACCTCAAATTCAATGCCTTTTGTGTAAAGATATACTTTAAAGTTTTGTGATCAGTATATACCTTACATTTCTCCCTATATAAGTAATGCCTCCATATTTTTAAAGCAAATATTCCAACTACAAGTTCCAATTCATGAGTTGGGCAGTTTCGTTTGTGTGGTTTGAGTTATCTTGAAGTATAGCCAATCACCTTATCATTTTGCATTAATACACATCTCAATCTACTTCTAAAAGCATCGCAACAAATTGCATACACTCTGGATCCATCTGATGTCATTAATACTAGAGCAGTTACCAGTCTTCTCTTAAGTTCCTAAAAACTTTCTTCATGCCTATCATTCCATTCAAATCTAATGCCTTTTTATGTCAATTTGGTCAGTGGTATAGCTATTTCAGAGAAGCCTTGTACAAATCTCCTATAATAACTAACCATTCCTAAGAAACTCCTCAATTCTGTTACAGTGGTTAGCCTTATCCATTTTGTTACTGCTTTAACTTTTGCAAGGTCAACTACTATTCCTATACTAAATACTATATGTCTAAGAAATCCTACTTAATCCAACCAAAACTTACACTTTTTTAGCTTCACAAGTTTGTTATCTTTAAGAGTCTAAAGCACAATCTTCAAGTGATCTACATGCTCCTCCTTACTCCTCGAGTATATTAAGATATCATCGATAAACACAACTATGAACTCATTTAGGTACTTTTTAAGGACAAGGTTCATCATATCCATGAGTGCAATAGGAGCATTCATTAGCCCAAATGGCATCACTAAAAATTCATAATGCTTGTACCTAGTCCTAAAGGCAATCTTATGTACATCTTCTCCCTTAATTTTCAATTGATAGTAACCGGATTGTAAATCTATTTTCGAGAATACTATAGATCCTTTCATCTAATTGAATAAATCATCAATCCTATGAAGTGGGCATTTGTTCTTTATCATCACTTTATTCAATTCATGATAATCCATACATAACCGAAGACTTTCATCTTTCTTTCTAACAAAAAGCATAGGTGCGCCCTACGGAGATGTACTCAGTCTTATGAATCCCTTACCTAGTAGCTCCTATAGTAGCTTCTTCAATTCTACTACTTCTATAGGAGCCATCTAATAAGGTGTCTTAAAGATAAGGGCAATACCTAGTATAAGATCTATAGTAAATTTGATGTCCCTATCTGACAGTAATTTAGGAAAATCCTTAAGAAAAACCATAGGATATTCAGATACTATTAGTATATCTTCTAATCACACTTCTTGAACTTAGGTATCTACTACTAAAGCTAGAAATCCTATGTTACCATTTCTTATTGGCTTCTAGGCTTTACTTGCTAAAACTATTCAAGGGGTTACCATTCTAGAGCTTCCTTCAAAGTGAAATTCTTCTCCATCAAGCTTCTTAAATACCACCATCTTTCCTTTACAGTCCACATTCACTTGATGTTTAGTTAGCCAATCCATTCCTAATATAACATGGAATTCCTTCATATCCAATACTACTAATTCCACAAGAAATTTATATAGATCTATATACACATTGCCTCCCCTCAACTTTTGTTACATAACTTGCTTTCCTCTAGAAGGAGTCTTTACTATCAAATCATACCTTTGAATCTCTATTAGGAGTTTATTCCTATCAGCATAGTCCTTAAAAATATATGAGTGTATTGCTCTTGTATCAAACAATGCATAAGCATAGTTATCTTCTAAGCAAACCAATCCTAAAAAAAGAATCATAATTATATCATTACTCTAGGGTACAGAGTTTAAGTAAACATACAACATATGGTCATATAAAGAAATCGTAAAAATGATAGGGTTCGAGACTCATACCTATAACTATGTTGTCATCCCTTCCTTCCTCATCCTGGATCGCATATACCCTTCCTTGAACTCTAGGTCTAGTTCTAGCCTCTCTTAATTAGTTATTTCTACTGGTAGGTCTTGGCCTATTGGTTAGAGTTTGGTCTGGTCTTGTTTGCTGATCTATAGTACACTAAGTGCAATTATGTCAAGTCTAACAACACTTACAGTAATATGCACTTCTAGGGTCCAGGTTCTAGCATTGCCTATCAATGTGCCTAACTTCTCTACACCTTAAACATTTCCCTTGTAGTTCCAGACACTACATAGCTTGATGCCTACCATTACAGTTCTAGCAAAGTGGCATAGCTCTACCTAGCTTTTGATTCTTGTTAGGAGGTTAATAGGCCCTTTTTCCTCTTATCATTTTATGGCCACTACTAGAACTCCCCATAAATTTCCTTTTCTAACTTTCTATTTCTTCAGCTACCCTTTGTAAGTCACGAGCTTGTTTAATCAAATGAGTCTCATTAATCAGATTAGCATATCGCACCAACCTTGTCCTTTTCAACTTAACTTGAAAATAAAGATCAAGTCCTGCCCTAAACCAACTAACCTTAGCAAGTTCATTATTCTATACCGCTTCTAAGGAAAATTTTAACAACCTATTAAACTCTCGTTTATATTCTTCCATAGTCCTTCCCACTTGCATCAACTAATAATATTCCTCACGCATTTTCTCTTTCACACATTCAAGGAAGTACTGTTCTAGAAACATGTCCTTAAAGGCATTCTAATCTATGGGTTATGCCACTGTCTGTTTCTTACTTCTCTACCAATTATTTACACATCCATCTAATAAAATAGCAACAATCCCTACCCTTCTATTAACTTCAACCTTATGCACTTCAAAAGCTTTTTCCAATGAATCGATCCTTTCTTTAGCAACTAAAGGGTTAGTTTTTGTCCCATCAAATGGTTTTACTAGACATTGCACTTGAGCTAACTTATCGTTATTCACTCTACCAAGCCTAGCCAAAGCAATCGTAAGTCGCCATACTGCATCCATTACTTGTATAAGTGAAGCTTAATTTAGTTATGGTTGTTGTTCTTCCATAATTTGTCTCCTAGGAGTAGTTAATGAATTGAGATCCCCACTTACATGTGTTTACACCATTTTCTAGATACTAGCAAACACAATGGATACAATTAGTTTTCTTATATTGGTCGCTACTAACAAAGTTAAGTTCATATGATACTTAGTTACCACACACACCTCACAACCATCTAATACTATGGTCCCTAATTTATGCTATGATACCCCCTAAAGGATGTCACATCATAGCATAGCACAAGATGTACCATTACATAAGAATACTTGTTTATACTCAACAAAAGTTCTATTTATAACAAAAGAATACTACAATGGAGTTTAGCATCACACCTATTTATACTAAAGATTACATTAGTTAGAATTAATCAAATCTAAATACAGTACTTTTTTTTATTTCATATGTACAAATCCTTCATAGAACTAAGATCAAAATACAATAAGACTTTCTCAAAAGTGGTTGACTATATCTTATGCGCTCTCAAAAGACTTTTTCCCAGCTAATGTTGGCCAATCAATTTTCTTTATAACATGAAGATATACAAGTATCCCTTCAGCTTTCTATAAGCTAAGTGAGAGTGGATAAAACAATATATAGAACAAGCATAACACACATTCACAAAGATCAATACTAGAAAGCATTCGATTTCATAACCCAAGCTATCAATATAAACTGTCTATGTAGGAAATTCGTGCCATGCTTATGCATCGGGACCAATATTCTATACTTTTCCAATCTTCATCAAGTTAGTTGACATATCCGAGCATCTAGATACAATATCAAGGAACTTAAGACAACAAGGAGTTGCTTGGGAGTAAGACCCCTAACAAAAACCATCAACTATGGTTCGAATATCCAACACATAGTCAGTTTATCTAAAACCATACATTGTAGCTAGATTAAGTTGAGTAATGTAGTTTTATATGCTCAAAAGGTAACTCATCAGTGCTCAAGCTTTCAAAAACTCAACCTGTAGGTCCTTTTGTACCCTGCCATGAATACAATAAATAGTACAATAACCCTGTATCAGTATAAATCTCAAGTTTTACTTCATAACAATTCGACTATCTTAACTTCAACTTTGTTTCTCAATTTTATAATACATTCTTTCATATAAGGTTCACTTAAGTGAGCACCCTAAATGATTGCTCGGTTTACAAGTTTTCGAAAAAAAAAATACATATCGATGGATTAGTCATACATGAGGAAACATTTCACTCAGTCAACACACTTTCAACAAAATCATGTGTCCATTCAATTCAATACATCATTACAATTCATAGCACAATTGACTTTAAGTCAAGTAAACATGGGTTTAATTGCAGAAAAATAGAAATATTCACTTACTTGGGCTTGATAATAGTGCAAAATCCTAAGCTTTACAATGTGGCCTTTCCTCACCTATCACACTTAGGAAACATACACTAACCCCAAGTCAACTACAGGTCGACACCAAACTCTTATAAGCTTTTACTATTGTGTTTCCCTAAGCTTATTATGATCGTATCTTATTCATTTCTAATCCGATTTAATTAAACTTTATATCATCACGATTGTTATTTTGATTACTATCAAGAATTAAGACTAATCAATTTTTTCAAAAGTCCAAGAATGCCTTTTTGGATTATTGATCCAATTTTATGTTATTGAAACTTTGTAATTAACTCAAATAAATCCTAAATTTAAATTAAAAATCCTAGAATTCCAAATTTCCCAAACTGAATAGCATTTATTATGTACCCAAAATACTAGTTTTTTATAAATTCAACAAGTATCTCACTACTGCTAGTTGCAATATCATATATTTAGCTAATGTATAAGTTTATAATATGAAAATACATATTAAATAGTATTTGAGCCCAATTAATTCCACAAAAAATCATATAGACTAACAAAAATATGTAGTTTAATTATTAACCATGAATTACACTAAACAAGCAATTACCTATTTTTACGAAAATAGTGATTTTAGCTCAAAATTAGTGAAAATTGAGCAAATAAGTTAATTTAATCACAAGATAAAATTCAAGTTTCTCAAACATCATTATTAACTTCTAGAAATTGTAATACGTGGGCCTCATACTTTGATTTTATCAAAAACTAATTAATTCAACAAAACAGCGAAATTGCTAATTTTATCCAATATAATTACAATAAATAGTAGACTTGCTTATTTTCAAGAATTCTTGTTATTAAAATTGAATAAATATTTCAAATATATTACATACAAATTTTCAACTTGAAATGATATTATTTAATATTTCTAAAATTTAATCTAAATAGAGCTATTTCTTAAGCAACCTATATTTCCACTAATTATTTAACTAAAATAAAAATACTTCATTAATCTACATATAAAATAATTCTAAAAAACTAAATTTCATAACTAAATAACATCATGTAGTATTTTTAGAAAATTTACAAAGTTTAGGCTTTGGCCACCCAACTTTATCGGAATACCTCCCTTGGTGGTCCTTTCTTTGGCTTCAATTGGTTACCACTATAGAACTCCCTTTGTTCTATTTTTCTTATCTTTTTCTATTTTTTCTTTTGTAAATTTTCTTGAGCAATTTTCCTATGTTTTTATATTTCCAAAATATTTTTTTTTAATGTGTGCATGCCCTATTTATATTTTCCAAATGGATTAGGTTTAATAAAAATTAGATGTATAGCATACACATGTCATTTCTTTTTTTATATTCCAAGTATGAGGTGTCAATTTCATATATTTTAGCTTTTAACTCATCATTTCCAATTGATCCTAGGCTATCACATCATTTTTTTATTAATTTTCCATTATTTTATATTAATTTCCCTTATTTTAATAATTTACTATTAATATATATGTATTTAATTCTTATAATTTATATCGTGTTTAAATTTACATATATTATATATAATTCGGCTTCATTTATTATTTTTATAAGTTAAATAACTTATCTTTAATATCTTGCTATATCTAAAAACTCGAATTTCACGTTTTCAATATTTATTGGCTTTATTGATAAATTAACATTTTTGTTAAATTAATATTTTTATATAGTTTATCTTAAGAAAATGATTTCACTTAAATTACTTTGTCTAACTTTTCTAATTCTATTATTATGTTTGAAATAAAATGGATAATATAGCCGGGTGCCTTAAATTTAGAGGCTCGGATCTTAGAGTAATTATATGGGCTCGAAATGTTAAGATATTACAACCTTCCCTTTAAACAGAGGTTTGGGTCTGATAAGGTTTAGGGTTTGTATTTTCAAAACTACGGTTTTGAGATTCTTGAATAAGGGTGTGTTTAAAATCTGTAGGTTTGTCCACTGAAGGGTATTAGTTCTCTTTTGTATTCTTTAGATCCTTCTTAGTTTTGAGACTAAGATAAGAGGATTTTCTTGGGGCTATGAAAATGCAACAACAAAAACTCACATTGAATAGAATTGATGACTATCGAAAGAAAATAGCTAGAGAAATATAGATGAATTGTAGTAAAGGAAGTAGTTTTCAATTTAAAGGTGAAGAATTTAAAGGAATTTAGAAGCTGATTGTATGTAACTATTAAAAAATAGTAGATGAATGGAACAGTATCAGGAAGTGAAATAGAGGGAAAAATGGAAACATGGCCATTATAAATTGTAGAAGCTTACTAGACATGCCATATACACGTGCGAGAGAGGGAAAAGCATGTTTTAGAGTTGATGAAACTTTAGCTTATGTGTAGGATTAATGGGGAAGGTCATTAAATGAGTTTCAACTATAAGAATGGGGGATTAATTAAATAATTAATATAAAATATTCTAAATTATATACTATATTAATAAATCATATATATATCATATAAAATATTATTTAACTAAATTAAATTACATTGACCTATGTGAACAAAATTTTATCAACAAATATATTACATAAAATTAACTATCATGCATAAAATGTGATAAATTATGGTACCAAAAAAATTAATATAATGTAAAATATTATACATGAATTTACATGAATGTTAGTCACACAAATTGATCAAATGGATAACAAACACCAATTTTATTTCTTATGAATTTAAATTTAGTCTTATCAAGAGACTTAGCAAAAATATTAGCTAACCAATTTTCAGTTGACACGAATTCAATATTTATATGACCATTGTTAACATGATCACATGTGAAATGATGTCTTACCTCAATGTGCTTAGATTTAGAATGATGCACTAAATTCTTAGTCAAATTAATTGCACTTATATTATCACATTTTATTAGAATATTTTTCAAAATTTCCCATAATCAGATATTTGTTATTTAATCCATAAAATCTTAGCACCACAATTGCCAATTGAAACATACTTAGCTTTAATTGTGGATAAGGCAATATAATTTTGCTTCTTAGAAGACCAAGAAAACAATTTGTCCCCTAAAAACTAACAAGTACCTAAGGTACTTTTCCTGTCTATCTTACATCTAACATAGGCAACATTTGAGTAGCCAATCATATTAAAGTTTTGATTCTTTGGATATCAAATTCCTAACTTTGTGGTGTAAGATATATACATGAAAATCCTTTTTATAGCTAATAAGTGTGTTTTAGTTAGTTTAGATTGAAAATGTGCATAGATATAAACACTAAACAATATATTTGGCCTAGATGCAACCAAGTACATTAGTGAACCAATCAAACTTCTATAAAGCTTTTCATTGACTTTCTTACTTGCATCATTAAGATCTAGCTTAGCTAAGAAAGCCATGGGTGCAGATATTCCTTTGACATTTTCCACACCAAACTTGTTTAGGAACTACTTGGTGTACTTTTCTTAATGCACAAAGATCCCATAATTGGTTTGGTTGATTTGGAGTCTAAGAAAGAAATTTAGTTTATGCATTAATGACATCTCAAATTCAGCCTACATAAGATTAGAAAACTTCTTGCAAAATGTTTCATTACTATATTAAAAAATAATGTTATCAACATATATTAAGACTACTAGAATATCATGATGATAGTATTTAAGAAACAAGGTTGTATTTACCTTACCCCTTTAGAATCTAGTCTTAATTAGAAAGTCACTTAACCTTTCATACCAAGATCTCGAAGCTTGTTTTAATCTATATAAGCCTTTTCTTAGTCTACTTTAAATGGATCTTCAAACGCTAGAGGTTATTTTAGATACACCTCTTCTTTTATATATCTATTTAAAAATGCACTTTTAACATCTATCTAGAACAACTTAAAGCCTTTGGAACAAGCAAAAGTAAGCAAAAGACTTATTGCCTCTAACCTAGCAATTGGAGCATATATTCCATCAAATTTAATACCCTCTTCTTGTGAGTAGCCCTTAGCATCCATTCTTTAGGTTTAAGAACAAGTGTCTATACCTGGTTTCTTTGAAACTTATTTAACTTTTCGTGCATGGCATTTATCCAACTATTGTCAAACAAAGCTTTATTAACAGTGTTAGGATTAAACTCAAATAATAAAGCAAAATGGTTTTCAATAATTCTTAGTTTAGCTCTTATCTTAACTATAGTATTAATGGTACCTATTACTGGTCAAGTGGATGATAAGTTTTATACCTGATTATTCCAAAAGGCTCAAATATTACCTAAGTAAGTTCTGATATAAGCTTTGAATTTGCTTCTGCTTTTGTTTCCGCTTGTGATTTAGAATTTGCTTCTAATCGTAGTTCGAATGAACTTTTTCACTTAAGTTCTCCAATTAGATTTTGCTATACATTTTCATCCTTACCTCATGTGAATCATCAACTTTAACCTCATCTCCAAATTTAACATTTACGGATTCCTCAACCGCTTCTATAACCTTGTTAAACACACAATATGCTTTACTATTTAAGGAGTATCCTAAGAACATACCTTCATCAGCCTTTTCCTCAAACTTACTAAGGTTAATGCATGTTTTCTTATTGTAACATATAGAACTAAACACATGAAAATACGATATTGTAGATTTTCTATGTCCATAAAGCTCATAAGATGTTTTCTTAGTTGATGGTATTATGTACATACGATTGATAATTTAGCATGATATAGATACTACCTCAGCTAAGAAGTATTGTGCTACACCACTTTCATTCAATAATGTTCATGTCATTTCCTGAATAGTTCTATTTTTATGTTCTACTACTCCATCTTGTTGTGGTGTGAAAGGCGTACAAAAGTTGTGAGTTATGCCGTTTTTTTAACAAAAGGTTATGAAATGTAAATTATCAAATTCTTTTCCGTGACCTATCCCAAGACTAACTATAGAAACTCCTTTTTCATTTTGAACTTATTTCGCAAATACTTCAAAAATCTTAAATGCATCACTTTTATGACTTAGAAAAGTACCTATGTATACTTAAAAAAGTCATCAACTATCACTAGGCTATACTTATTACCACCTAAGCTTAATGTACGTATAGGACCAAACAAATCAAGATACAACTATTCTAAAGGTCTTGTAGTTGAAATAGCATTCTTTGGTTTACGTAAAGCAGCACTCATTTTATTCTTAATGCATGCAACATAATGAAAATCATCTCTATTATGCAATTTAGGAAAATCGTACATAAGATTATTCTTAAACAAATTATCCAATTTGATGAAAGTTAACATGACTAAGCTTCTTATGCAATAAAAATACATTATTTGAAACACTTAGAAAACAACTTTCAGTTTTTACTTTAGTTGGTTTAACAAGATATATATTCTTCTTTCTATAGCTTCAAACAATTTTATGCCATTTCTATCAAAAGCTTTTACTTTGTTTTTGTCAAACAACATTTTATAACTCTTATCACACAATTGACTTATTCTTAACAAACTATGTTTCAAGCCTCTAGCACAATTAACATTTTCTATAGTATGAGGAGGTAAACCGATTTTGCTAATTGGGATGATTTTAACCTTACTATCATCTCTAAACTTCACATAGCCTCCTTTCCATTCTAAACTTTTGAACAATGAAGCATCACCATTTATGTGATATGGACATCCACTATCTAGGTGCCACATTCATTTCAATCTTGCTCCATGTTCCTATAAAAATCAAAATAGAGTTAATTCCTTTGTGGAACCCAGACTAGCTTAGGCCTACCAAAATTTGAGCTTGTATTATTAAAAATCTAGCTTGTTGTGTATTGAGCTTATTGATTTTATAGAAGCAACATTTTCAATATGACCTAGTCTATTGCAATAGAATAAGCATAAGAATTAGATCTATACTTGTCACTTACCTTTTTCTTTAGATTTTGGCTTTGGTAGCCTCTAAATTTTCTTTTGAAGCATCCTCTAAATGGATACTTATTATTTCAACCAGTATATCTTTTGTTACTGATTTCCTTTCACATCAAATTTAGCCTTAATATGCACATTATTATTATGAATAGATTCCATACTAACTACTTCTTTCCCGTTGACAAACATAGTTTTGTTATTAGATTTAGAAGTTTCACCATGTTTGTATCCAAGTCCATTTTTAGACTTATCTAACCTTTGTGAGGACAATAACAATCACAATTTCTTGTCACTTCTATGGAACTCATTAAAGATCATCTCTATTATATAAGATAGATCATTAATTCTAACTTTCAAGTCATTAATTTCTTCTTTTAGCATTAAATTCTCCTTTTTCATACTATCTTGAATTGTTCTTAGGTTTCCATTGTCTATCTACTAAACTTCAGTATCATTCTTTAATATATCATTTTCATCAACTAATAATGAGTTTGCCTATAGCAATACATCCTTTTCACTAATAGAATTTGTATTCTACTTACTGAATCACATGAAATTTTAGCCAACTCCATATATGTAATATATGAAATTTATATGAATATGAATGGAGGAGAATAAAGAGAATTTTATACTTATACTCAAATTGGAATTTGTAATGGATATAAATGAAAAGGAATTGATAAATGACACTTACACTTATGGGCTTTGGTATAGAATATATATATATATATATATGAAAAAAAGGCGATTCAATTTCTACCATTATTATGATATTACATATTCCAATCTAATTGGAGACCATAAAAGAAAACAAAAATTGGATTCATAATTCAATCTATTTAATGAGATAAAGACATAATAATCATAAAAAAAATAGACAATATTTTTTTAGCACTTAACTTTTTTTGGGATTTTATTATTCAACAAAAACAAAACAAAGGCTTCTATTTAGTAAACATGTGTAGATAACTCTCTCTCTATACGTTTCTTACTTTCTTGCAGTTCCATTCAAGATAGTATATGCCATGCTACGTCAAAATTTCAATTTTCTTTTCCAATTTAAGAAAACTTCATTAAAGCACTACAATTTCCTAACAATTCCCTATAGGCATCTTATATAGATCAGAGATCTAATTAGATATTTGTAGAAAAAAAATTTATTTTTGGGTTTTCATATACTTTGAATTGTTGTTATAATTGAAATTGGTAAGGATTTTTTTTTTTTTTTGCACTGAAAAGAATCAATACTGATTAGCTATGTATCAATTTGATCTTCTTCTTATATTATTAGGATTTGGAAAAGCCAATTTTCTACTCAAATTGAAGAATTGTTCATGAATTTAATGCCTTGATTTCATCATCTTATTCATCTAATTTGAAATTAGCCCTTTTAAGTACTGTTAAAAGACTCTAAATCTGTTTTCTAATGCTCTCAAGCATAATATCATCATCAGAATCAAAATTTACCTCTAAGAGAGCCATTAGACAAAAGTTGTCTTCTTCGTCTATTTTTGAATTTGGTTCTAACTTTGCTTCTAATTCAGCTAGGTCACTCAAAGTAGCCAATAGTGCTTTCTTTTTCTTATTGTACTTTCCCAATTTCTTTAGCAACACTAGACATTCATACTTGATGTGCCTAGGCTTCTTGTACTCGTAATATACCAATTCCTTTTTCTCCTTTTTCTTCTTCTTCTCCTTTTTTTTTTCCTTTCTCTTCCTTATAATTCTTCCCCGCATCATACTTGGAATGATTAGTAGATGAACATTTATTAAAGAACTTTTTCTTACCTTTCTTTTTGAGGATCCTAGTTCTAAATTTGATTCAAATTCAGATTCTAAATCAGCTTCATGAGCTTTAAAAGTAATGGTCTTCTTATTATTCTCTGGTTCATTAATGTGTATGATATAAGATTTATAAGCAAGCAACTTTTCTCTGAGTTGGCTCATAGTCATCTTCGTCAAATCCTAGGCTTCTTCTATTGTTGTTTTCTTAGCATCCTATGATCTTGACAAAATCCTTACGGCACATTCACTTCATGGAATAGAATGAGAGGGAATGAAATTGGAATTTTATAAGGAATGAAAAAACAGTGTAATACATATTACTTTATGTAGTTTGATTTATAAACAATTTAGGAATAGATATGTAATATGACTTTAATAACTAAATTATCCTCGGTCCATTTGCTTTCTCAACTAATCCTAAAGTAATAGTAGGTAATGGTGGTGGTGGTGAGAAACGATGGTCAGCGATGGTGGTGACTATAGTGGTAGTGGCAGCGATAGCGGCAGCGGTGATGGCAATAGTGCTGAGGAATTCCTTGGTTGAATTGAGGAATCCCTACTACTTGATTTCAAGTAATAAAGATTTCTATAGAATTGCGATTCTAGAACAAAAAAACAAGTGAACATCATAATAAGGAATAAAGAGGTAATGGAATTCCAATTCCATAAAGTGAACATGCCATTAGTGTCTTGCGAACAAGATCAAATTCTTCAATCTTTTTACCTAACAAATCCATTTCATTAGTGATTGTTGTAAAGCGATTAAATAAATCTCAAATATTTTCACCCAATTGAAATCTAAACTATTCATATTGTTCAAGCAATGAGTTAATCCACTTATCCTTGATAGTGGTTGCTCCTTCATAAGTTTCACTTCGGGTTTCCCAAATGTCTTTCGTAGTCTTACAAGATGAAATAAGATAATATTCAGAGGGTACTATTATAATTAATACTAAATGCTTACCTTAATTGTTCTTCTCAATCCTTTTCTTCTTAATATCCATAAGTATTGGATCTCCATTTGTAGCAATTTCGATAACTCCGTACTTAATAATTTCCTACGATCTAAAGTCAATTGCTTTGACATACATCTTCGTCCCGTATTTGTAATATGCAAAGTTAGTACCATTAAAATAGAGAACATGATTTGTTGCAATAGATATATTGTTTTCAGCCATGAATCTTTGAACATTAGATAATCAATAGCTAAGCTTTGATGCCAATTATAGGTCCCAAAAGTAACTAAGAGAAGGGGGAATGGTTGAATTGGTTACTAGAATTTTGCACAACTAGATTAAAAATGTCCCCTTTGATTACTTAAGCAAGATTAAGCATGAAACAATATATAAATAATAATGAAACTCAATATAAAAGTAGTAAGGTTGAGAAGATCGGGCAAAAGATTTATAGTGTTTTAGCCTTATGCTTACTATACTCTTACAGCTCTACTATTAAAAACTCAATAATCCTTACCGGTGTTGTTCCACTATCCACTATTCACTAACATCAATAATAGAGAAATAATTATAAGTCTTTTTGCTTTGTTTCAATAGCCTACCCTTGCCTACACATAAAACTACAAAAATTTGAATCTCTTTCTCATGCAAAAACTATTACGTAAATAATTGTGATGATAGTAACTATGAGGATAAAATACAAATATCCTCTTAAACAAAGTATACGGTGAAATTAGAATATGAGAGTATACTAGACAACATTGTCTCTAAATTAGATTCTGAATATGGTTTTGAATTCTCTCTAATGTTAAGTTTTTAAAAAATGAATGCAGCTTTCATCTATTGATCTCTATCTCGAAACATTTGAAGTTGTCTTCTTTTATAACTTCTAATGTAGTGTCTCTTTGCTATAATCTTAGATGACTCTTGATCAAATCTTAAATTATCTAAAAGAATCTTGATTTATCCATTGGTTGTTGTAATATGATAAATTGTGGAGACTAGATCACTAAATTTGAACGTTGCACTTCTTGTACCTTTATCTAATGAAATCTACTAGCATTCTTGTGAAATTGCTCTTATTTCTTCTTGAATTTCTTCAATATAGTTTTTTAAAATTGAATCTTTGTTTAAAATAAATATCTCATAAAAATTAGGAGAAAATCATGAAGCTTAAAGCCTTCAAATTTGAATCTTGAAACTTCTAGAATAATCTTGTTGTTGCCTTACTTGTATGTACTCCATTAAATTTGATATAATTGAGTAAAAAAGCTTTCAAAACTTATGCATAACAGCTCCTTTGAATTTGATAAAAATCTACATCAAGAAGATAAGATTCATCCTCATCCTAACATATCTTCACGCATATGTGCTTATCCATTTTAGTTTTGAATTCAAATAAAGATCTAATTCGAACTCCTTGACTTTCTCCATATATCTTGATGATAATACTCTAAAAATCTCATGAATGATCTAATAAATTTCTTCAATAAAATCTACTCATTAGCATACAATATTCGTATCCAACTATGCTTATCCTTTGGATAATTAAATTAATTCCAACTTAATCCTCATGGATTTAACTAACCAATTTTGTGGAACATATTGGATACATTATTAAGATATATCCAAAAAGTGGAGCTAAGCCTTCAAACATCTATAAGCTTAAAATACTTCTTAAATATTTTGATTTTGTAACTTCTGATACTATATTTAAGGTTCTAAATTTGTCTTTTAATTTGGTTCTCATTTTCAAAATTAGTACTAAGACAAAATGTTGTCTCTATGTTTATTGACTTGCACACTTAAGAAACTTGTTAAATATCTTGACTCTTTTTATTATCATCAAAACGTTTATGAGAGAACTCAACACATATGAATGTATGTGATAAGTAACATGCCAAACAAATATATGCAATGACCTAGGAATCACATGCAACTTAGAATTACACTCTCTGTAATCCGGGTTGAAGATTATTAACTAATACAAACCATCAACCGGGTTCTAGCACTTAGGTTTTTATTCATAAATGCACTAATGTACCACAAATACACTGAAGCATAGATACATATATATATATATATGTATATATTATAGATACACTTTACTTTGATGAAAAGTATGAACTTTTTATTTTCAAGCTCAAAAATTCCCGAGTCCAGCGATGTGGTAGCCCTTGTAGTCAATGTTACACACCCTAAATGGAAGTCACAAGACATAGCTTTTAGCCAAATAGTTGGCATCTCTTGGCACTTAGTAAACCGGTAGGCCAGGACAAGGACTCAATAAATATGGCACTATTGTACACTTAAGTTAATCCCTTCAAGAGCACCTACTCCTTTAAGCCCCTTCTTACCTTCTGCATGTGGTGGTAGTTAGTGTAGGTATAATGCAATGTCGTACCATGTATGATCCATTTTAATCATAAGTCAAGTAAGTATTAGGTTCATTTATTCAAGTGCCCAAACAATTATCACTCATAGCCAATAATCGTATAAATATCTATCATGCAGGAACTTTTGGTTCGTATAGCATCATTAAATTGCTTGGCAACCAAGTAACATAACACATGCATATCCCAAACCCGACACGAAACAATTTATCATAAATAAGATATTTGGTGCTACTAACTACAAGAAAAACCAACATAGAGTAATTGAGAGCTACTCACTCAACCATAACTACTAGTCTAGCGGCAAATCTAAGAATTTGCTATTTTTTGGTTTCATACTAATGAGCTTGCCAAAGTTATTCCTTTGACTTTAGTACTTATCTTTATATTGTTCCTAATTAAGCTAAATTCTTTAATCACATATAACTTTCTTGTTTCAAATCAGATTTTGATAATCCTATAGTTAATTTTTATTATTTTTACGTATACTTTCATGTAGTGTGGATAGATTTGAGAGGTATGGCTTTCATTTCTACATACTGGTCTGAATAGTAGCACATTATCTATTTTTGCTCCTTCTTAACATCTGTGTGTATTATTGGGTTTCCATTTTGTGGTTTTGATCAATTGTTGGGCATTGAATTATTATTTGGGCCTTATTAATTATATGTAATCGATTTCTCAAGGTCTTATGTCCGTCTTTAACTTTGTTCTATCTTTCACTCTACAAGCCTCTAAGTTAGTCTTTAGGCCATATATGGGGTCAGTTTTTAGAAATAGGTTTACTAAGTGTTTTGGTAAGCTTAAGGGATTCTTTCAATTATTTTGAACATCTTTTGGTGCTATCTAAGGTAGCTTCCCCTTGTGGTTGGGGTAGTTTTAGGTCTGATTATTGTCCTTTGGTCTGATTACATATCTTAAACCTTCAATCTCTATCCTATTAAGATGTTTTGAGTATGAAACTTAATTTATCACACTTTTCTAGGTATTGTCTTCCTTGATGCAATTCTAGATGGTTAGCGTTTATTGCTTTAGGGTCCATTTTTAAACTTGTTTTAATAGTTTTTGGCCCAAATAATTCGTTTAAGGCCCTAACAAATATGTTTCCCGACTAATATGTGATGTTCTCTAACTTTTACTCCTTATTAGTCATTTTATTGTGAAGAAAGCTTTAGGGCTAGAATTTATTAATCTCAATTCGTAGCTTTTAAGGGCTTTCCTTAAGGTTTGGTTTCTAGTTTCTCAAAGGTGAACTTATTTACTTATTATATAGATGCTTAGTTGAGGTTTTGCTAGTTTCCCATCTAAAGATTTATTAAGATAACTTCCTAAAACTCCCATAAGTTCACATATGGCTTGAAGCATGAGGTAATTGGGTTTCTTCCTTCAATTGTTTATCAAGATTACAAGCTTAAACACTTTATTACTTCTAAGAGTTTGGGTTCCTACACTATAAGTTGTTCTTATGCTAATACTATCATTACAAGAGGTAGATTCTTACAAGAAGATAATGTATAAGTAAATTAACATGCTTTCTTGCTACAAGCTCATGAAGTGCTAGAAAATTTGCTAAGGATTAGAGGACTTTACTACTTTGAAGCTCAAGTGGCATCTAAGGAGGTGCTCCTCTTGTCCTTTTTCCTCCACTCTTAAAAAATGCCTTGTTAGTAGAGATGAATGTCTTCCAAGTGAGCTCCGTTGGTTAGTGATTCCAAATGCCTTTGTTTGTATAGGGTTCTTAGGGAATATGGATGATGCCATAAGGTATATGGTGATGCTTCAAAGGGTGATTCTTGGAGATGAAATGGGGTGAAAATAGAAGGATGTTTTGCATGTGCACCGAGGGAAGAATTTGACACTTGTTAAGGTGGTTGAGGGTGTTTGGTTGAAAGTTTCAAGTGTTGAGTTTTGATAGAGATAAAAAGGAATTGAAGGAGAGTGATGCTATGCTTAATGGTCAGTTGGAAGGGATTTTATTATTGTTCTTGGCCTTAAAGATTGATGAGTGTAGTATGATAGGGTGGGAAGGGAAAACTAGCTCAAAAGGGGTTCCTATGTACTAGTTTCTTAACTTGTGAAGCTTGAAAAGAAATTTGAAAGGATAGGCTCCTTAGGTGGCTATAAACAGTGCATGGGGAAGTAGATGTGGCTTATGTGAGTCTCCACTTTTTCCTCTTTTGGTTGGTTGATATTTGAGCTTATGACACATTACTAAAATTGGGTATAACTTATCTTATTTAAAGTGTAGTTTAGTCCTTTCACTTAGGGATGAGTTTAAGTCATATGTAGGCCCTTGCCGATTAGCTTACTATTTTCCCTAAGTGTCTTATTGACCTAAGAAATTGTAAGAGAAGAGGGTTTCAAGGTTTAGGGATCAACATTGGGTCTTGAATGGGAAGGTGATGGCAAGTCAATTCTCATTTTCACTTATTCTTCCTACAAAAAGTAAGTCATAACATTTTACTACAAATAGTATGCCTTGTCTAGGGATTTAGGTAGGGTGTAGTCTTATGAATCTAACAGTTTGCTCACTCTTCTAAGCATCCTCCAAACTGGTCTTTACATCTTGGTCTCACATACATTTGAAAAAAAAGGATGGGAGGGAAAGGGAAAGGATATGGCCAGTTCTTGTTATCTACGTGGAGGCCTTCTCTCTCTTCCAATTTGTTGGTTTGTTAAAGTGTGACTAATTAATCTAAGTAAACGTGTTTCAACTTAGTTCATAACTTTCTATTTGTTAAGTTCATGTTCAAATAGATTCTAGGTTTTCGAGTTCGATTAGGGCTTCATTAAGGTTAAGGTTTTGAAATCATTTTTAGGGTCTTCAAATTCCAAAATTAAGGTTTTCAATGTAAGTTCTCAATACGTTAGGGCTTTTATTATGTTTAGGGTTTAAGGTTTAAGTCTTTTTAATAAGTTAGGGATCTTTATTAAGATTTAGGGTTTTTGTGTATGTTTTATGATTGGGATGTTGATTGGTATATTCATGACATATAGTTAATTTGATTACTTAGGTTAGTTGATGCTTAGGAATGTCAAAAGAAGGTTTATGCTACTTCAACCGTCACCCAAATTTTGCAGATTTTACATCTTCCTCTCCCTAAAATAAGTTTTGTCCTCAAAATTTAAAGACATACCTAACTATTCAAATAACTTAGAGTATTTATGCTTCACTTCATCCTTAGCTTCCCAAGTAGCCTCTTCTTTTTCATGATTCCTCTAAAGTACCCTTACAAACTAGATTTCTTTATTTCTCAACTTTTAGACCTTTCAATCTATGGTTTGAACTAGGTGCTCTTTGTATGTCAAATTCTCCCTATGTTGCACTAGCTTCAATAAGATGATGCGATTCAAGTTGAGAATATGTTTTCTCAACACTGACACACGAAATACATTATGTATCCTGGTTAATTTGGTGGTAGTGCTAATTAGTACATGTGATTTCCCATACTCTCATGAATCTCAAAGGGTTTGATACATCTTAGGCTTAACTTAACCTAGTTTTTCGCTTGATATATGCTCTTGATTGGGCTTACCTTGAATTACATGTACTCTCTAACTTCAAACTCTAAATCTCTTCTTTTCAGATTAGCTTAACTCTTCTATTTGTCCTAGGCTTCCTTCATTTTCCTTTTAATGATGGCTACCTTATCTGCCACTTCTTAAGCTAAATCTGGTCCTAAAGCTGCTTTCTCTACATTATCACAAAATAGTGGAGACTAGCAATTTCTTCTATACAAAGCCCCATAACATAGCATCTAGATATTAGATTGATGATTGTTATTGTATGTGAACTCAACTAAGGGTAAATGGGCATCCCATTTCCCTTTAAACTTAATGATAGAAGCTTGAAGCATGTCCTCCAAGGTCTAAATCGTCCTTTTGGATTTTCCATCCGTTTGGGGTTGGTATGTCGTACTAAACTTCAAATTTTTCCCTAGTACTTTCTGTAGGCTCCCTTAATAGATACATACCTAGGGTTTTTGTTTAATAATATGCCGTAGGAAGAGACAAACCTTAGATACATGCATGCCATCTTTTCTAGGGAATACGTCATGTTGATGGGCAAAAAATGTGTTGACATAGTAAGTCAATCTATTACAACCCATATGCCGTCATGACCTGTTGCTATTCTTGGTAATCCTCACACAAAGTCCATGGTGATTTGATCCTACTTCCACTGGGGTATAGGTAAATGTCACATCAACCCTCTTGATCGTTGGTGCTTTACTTTAACTCTTTCGTAAGTATCGCATTTAAATACGTAGTTTGCTACATCTTACTTCATTCCACTCCACCAAAAATTATTTATGAGATATTAGTACATCTTAGTTCCTCCAAGATGTAATGTATACCTAGAATAGTAGGCTTTCTTTAAGATCTCCTTCTAAAGCTTGAGATTATCTAGTATACATATCCATCCTTTCATTCGAATCATGCCATCCTCATCATGGCTAAAATCAATGTACTTCCTAAACACCATCTATTCCTTCACATGTATTAAGGGGAAGTCACCCATCTCTGCTTCTCTTATCCTTTCATGTAGTGTTGACTCAAGGACTAACTTAGATAACTCCACATTTGACTCTAGATTCGTCCTTTTAAATTCCTTGATTGATTCCCTTTGATCCATAAGAAGAGAGGCAACTTCAGCATGGTTCTTCCTGCTTAAAGCGTTTGCAACAACATTTACCCTCCCTTAGGAATAATTCATGCTAAGGTCATAACCCTTTATTAATTCCAACCATCGTTGCTATCTCATATTTAGCTCCTTTTGTGTAAACAGATACTTCAAGCTTTTGTAGTTGGTGTAGATTTCATACCGCGTACTATATGAGCAATCTCTCCATAACTTTAAGGCAAATAATATAGCTTCTAACTCCAGGTCACGAGTAGGGTAATTTTGCTCATAAGGCCTCAACTACTACAATGCATAAGTGATTACTTTTCCATTTTGCATTGGTATACACCCAAGACCATTTTTTGTAGCATTGTTATACACTAAAAGGGGCTCTTCATTATTGGGAAGGACCAAAATTGGTGTTGACACCAACCTCCTCTTTAACTCTTGGGGGCTCTCCTCCCTTTTCTCATTCCATTCAAACTTCTCATTCTTTTATGTCAATTAGGTGAGTGGTCAAGTTATTTTCAAGAAGTCCTTCACAAACTTTCTATATAACCTAACCAATTTGAAAAAACTTTGTACCTCAGTAACAGTTCCTAGCTGCTTCCATTCAATAACGGCCTTCATCTTTTCTAGGTCTACTAATATTCCATATCATGAAACTATATGCCTAAGAAAAGATATTTCCTATAACAAAAAGTTACATTTTGATAGTTTAGCATAAAGTTTGTTCTCTCTTAGAGTTTGCAACACTATCCTCAAGTGTTCTTTATGTTGTTCTAAGGATGCAAAGTACACTAAACTATTATCAATGAATACAATTGCACACTTATCCAAGTACGATCTAAGCACCTTATTCATTACGTCTATGGACATTGCAAGTGCATTCATTAAACCAAGAGGCCTTAGTAAGAATTTATAATGCCCTTACCCTATATGAAAAGCCGTCTTAAGAATATCCTCTAACTTAATTCTTAATTGGTGATATCTGAATCTCAAATAGAAGTAGGAGAATGCATTATCACCTTGTAGCTAATCAAAAAAGTTATCAATATGGGGCAAAGGGTACTTGTTCTTTATGGTAACCCTATTCAATTCTCTATAATCAATACATAGTTTAAGAGAACTATCCTTCTTTTCACGAACAACACAAGTGCTCCCTATGGCGAAATGCTAAGCATGATAAATCCTTAGTCCAACAATTCTTATAGTTGCTTCTTGATAAATGTATAAAATTAAACATTTAACTCCACTTTATTATTGCACATTTATGCATTTCATGATACTTTTATTGTGAGCTATGCTTAGAAATCATGAAAAATGCAATTTTCTTGGTCAATTGCATAAATCAGAAAAAGGATCAAAATATGACTCAAATATCTTTTATAAACTCATGCATTCATATTATGATTGTTTGTCTTTTTATATATGAGTTTATGCAATTTGTGACCAAGTAAAGCCTTTATGCGATAGCTACAATTAAGCAACCAGCAAACTGAGTTCAATCCATGATCAATCCAACTGTCACGCTACAAGTAATAACTGAGTTGCAACATTTTACAGCAGCTACAACTGATCAGCAGTCTATGCACCAAGTTTTACATGCCATGATGCAGCAGCAAGTTGAACTCCAAATGAGTAGCTCCTCTTTTGGACTTTAACTTCACTCAACAAAAACAAAACAAGCCCAATGTTCATTTACGTCAACAAATCAAGGCAGCTATTGACTTTTGTGGACCAAGAAGGAACTTTCTGTGTCAAGAATATTTAGAGTAATGCTTAGCATTCCACTTGATTCCAACTTGAGAAGCACAATTGAACCGAGCTACACAAGCCAAGCTACTATCAACACATGCTGATGTAAAATATTTGCCCTTCTTGAATGCCCAAATTATTTTTTCATCTTACAATTCTTTATTGAGACCAACTTGTCTTATCTTATTTTGGATACATGAACTAGTTCATTACTTTCTCTTGATTTGTTTAAAAGGTGACATGGGGGTTAACTGCTGGAATTTGTAAGAGAGCTCCCTAAGTCTATCCATGACACCAACTACATTTCAAGCAGATTTTACGAACAGGGACAGCCAGGATTAGAGCAACTAAGCAACTAGCTGAACTTGAGCTCTCTTTCAGTTTGAGCACACCAAGGACAGAGTTAACTGCAACAAAACTAGTCTCCTCAAGTACAAGGGCAGCATCAGCGGAGTTGAGCTCTTTAACTCCCCATAACAGCAACAATTCAAGACAACTAAAGTGCAGTAGACCCAAACTCTCCATCTTGCAGCAGCTGAACTTCAAGAACTCCATGCCATAAAACTTGCAGCAACTTCAATCCAAGAAATATCAACAGCTATGCTAAGCCCCACCAGCAGCTGTCCATTTCGGAAAACCAATAGCACCACACGAGTTCCATGACTTGCAGCAAGCCTTGGATATGTGCTGATCTGTAGTGCCGAGAACTACAATTCGTGAAGCACGCGCCAACAGCTACTCCTCCTCCAAATTGGTCCAAGCTTTGGCATAACTCCAAGACGAATAGCTGCAGCAACCGAAAACAGCAGGATAGTCCACGCAATTAGCATTTCCTAGCACAAATACGCAACAGACAACTACCGAACTTCATCCAACTTAGAACCAAGTAGCTGAGAGCGCAGCAGAGCATTTGATATTTGACTAGCAGCCACGGCATTCAACTTCCAAGGGCCAGCGACCTGATTTTCATCACCGAACAGGAGCACCAAGAGACTAGAACTTGAGCTCCAATTATGACAACTCCAGCTTTTAGCAAAAAGATGAACCGAGCTGCATCTTTAGTCTTACCAATTGTGCAATTTAGTTTTCTATCTTCCAATTATTGTTGGAGGCCAACTTGCCTTATCTTTGTTTGGCTTGTTACTCCATTTTGGTTGTTTGACAGGTTTATGAGCATGAGTTACGAAGTCCAGAACCAAGCTTAAATTTTAGCAGCTTCTTAACTCCAACACAACTAGCAGCTGTCCAAATAAACTTGCAGGCCGTGGATTCAATTTCAGCAGCAGCTTACCAATTTGAGAGCTCCACTTCACTCAGCAGCTGCTAACTCCATGGCACTAGACAGCTACAGCAGGGCTGTGTACTTTCCAAGTAGCTGCAGCCAAGAAACTTCACACCTGAACAGACAGCTCCATTCCACGCTACAGTAGTCCACGCTCATCTTCTTGATTTCAGTAGGCCGTGATGCATTTCGCAACAGCCACGGCACTTGAATTTCCAAGCTGCAGTAGTCACCGAGCAAAGTCCGACCGAACAACAACTCCCTAAAACAATCCATACTATAGCAGCTGAGAAGCTCCACTCGACAGCAACATAATTCTTTAACTTCAATAGCAGACAACTCCAGGCCACGAAAGCAACTTAACATCAGCTAGGACCATCAATAGCAGCATGTCGCAGCAGTCCAAGCAACGGAGCACTAAGATTTGCGACGTCCACAGCAGCTTGTTCAAAAAGAATTCATGGCAGCCCCTTTGAGTAAACTTCACAGTTCACAATAGCTACTGATGTGAGGAGCCTTGAGTAGCATTGGAAGTTGCTCAGTTGAAAATAAAATGAGTTGGTAATTCGCAAATGGACAGGGGAGTAACACGTAGGGGCTGGAAGATTGGAACAAGTTAAACAAAGCATATGTTGACACCAGTACTGGACAGTAATTCATATAATACTAGTTGCTAAATTTTGTCTTTTCTTTCTGGACTTGGACATTGTCGATGGAAGACCCATAGGATAATTAAAAAACCCTTTGTGTCATTTTACCAAGAGGAGAAATTGTTAAGGGGTAGCAGCTTTATATGGCGGATACAAGAACCAAGCACCTGCAAGAAAAGTGAAGTACACGTGGGGAATTTATAAAGAGAAAAATGAAAACCTGATGTGCGGGAGGGCGCTTGAGTCAGCCCATTCTTGGTGAAGTAAGCCTAGAAGCAGAAAAATGAGGACGGAGGGTTTCAAAAACAGGAGAAAAAAAGAGACGAGGAGGAAAACAGAGAAGAGAAGAGCCAAAAAAGAAATAGAAGACAGCAAGAAGAGAAGAAAAACATCAACAACTTAGGGATTTTGATTTTTTGTTTTGTTTTAGTTTAGTAAAGACTGGAAACTTTATTTTACATTTTATTAATTTGATTATGTTGTATTTAATTTCAAGATTTTAAATCATTTTATTTTAGCTTGCTATAGGATCACCCGGATTCCAAATGAATCGGGATATGCCGATTATTGCTTCTGATTTCAGGAGTGAATATACCGATCAAGATATATATCTTGATTCATTTGAGTTTAGCGATATGATTTAGTACTTAATTTAATTAGGTTTTATATTGATGAATTCGATGAATTAAAGTCTTAATATATTATTTTGATGTCGATATTGAGTATTTAGGTATTTTTTTTATTGTATTCATCATCTAATTATTTAGTACGTAGCCATTACTTTTTAGCTAGATGGGGTTATAGGATATCTAAGAGAGTTTTGATAACTCGTATTGAACATAGCTTGAATTTTTTTAAAAAGCTCGTCGTAGAGATATGCGGGTTTTAATTAAATTCATGAACTCATACACTTAATGCGGTTGGAATATGGTTTGAATCATGGGAATATGCTTAAACCATGTTTCTAACTAGAATAATAAATTCGTTGTGAGTGGATTATTATTTACCTAATAATTATAGATAAATTGCTATAACAAGTGAATTTATACTATAATTTGAATTCCGCTACTTTAGGAGGTGGGCAAGTTCTAGTGAGTTTAGTTAAATCTCTTGTAGTCAATTTTGAATATCTATTTAAGACATCACATCAGTTCAAATGAGAATAGATTTACAAATCCCAATTTGATCTTTTTTATCTCCTAAACCCAAGACCCTCATAGTATAGCTAGAACATTTGGTCTGGTGTTCATCTTGTTATTCAATTTTTACTCACTTTTAATTCAATTATTGATAACTTAGCTTAGGGAAAAACTCAGATAATTTAGTACTTAGCACCGAACTCCCTATAGAATATGATCTTGACTCATCTTTTATACTACTTCTACAACTCCGTTACATTTGTCGGTTTACGCACTCACGTTTTCAGTGAGTCACTTCTTCAACTCTTTTAGCTCTATAGGAGCCATCTTGTAGAGTGTCTTAGAGATCGGCTTAGTTTCAAGTATGAGATCGATAGCAAATTCTATCTCTCTTTTTGGTGGTAACCTTAATAGCTCGTTTGGGAATACATCTAGAAATTCATTCATCACTAGAATGCTCTCTATTGTAGGCTCATTAAAGTCAACCTCAGTAGTGTTAAACCAACTTGTTTCCAACATTAATTCAAAGGAGCTTAGCTCGTGTACTCTGACTACTGTTGAGTTTCCTTAAAACTCCATGAATGATCCGCTTATATCCTTAAAGTGTTCCTTTTTCTTCTTACATTCGACTATGGCCCTAGACACTATCAACCAATTCATTCCCAATATCATCTCATACTTACCCATCTTGATGAGGATTAGATCTACCATACTACTATGCCTTGAATATTGAGTAGACACTCCTTTATCGTCCCTTTTATCATAACTACACTTCTCATAAGGGTTGTCACACTAAAACTTGATTTTGTGATAGTTATGAGCAACTATACTTTCCTTTCCACTCTAGAGGCAATAAAGGAATGAGTAGGTCCATTGTCGAATAAGGTATACATTGAATGCCCTTATACATCAACATTCCCTAGATTAAGGTTCAGATTAAGTTTTTCAAGTTTATGAGCATTAATTCTTATGTTTCTCATCTCGTGTTGAAATACACTAGCTCATCATTATCTAGGTAAGTTTAATTTCATAAACCAATTGAAGGAAGGTAAAGTTACATACCTGCTATCAACTTGGTGTTAAGGGTATCTTCCACTTCATCATAATAGATCACATCCACCTCTAAGTAGTTCTCTAAGTCCTATCCTCCTTCTAAATTGTAGCTTAGTACATCCTGACCGAAGATCTGTAGTAGAGGCGCTCTATTTATTGGGGGTCATCCCCTATGCCTTTGATCACTGAAAACCAAATTCTAAAGTTAGGCTCAACATGGTTAACTTAAGTCATAATTTCCATTTCTATTACTTCAATAAAGCAGTAAGTTAATAGTACAATTAAATTTACAAATGACTATCATACTAATCCATTAATCAAAAGTTACATTCCATTAATAATTGCAAGGAGTGAACGTACAATACATAGAAGAACATAAGGAGATTTGAGTACAAGAGTTCTCAAAAGTACATAGGAAATCTACATACAACGCTTTTTCAAATACATAAACTTCCTCACATTCTGTCTATGATACATAAGTCCTTACTACAAGTTCCTTTTACAATACAACATCACTTAGAAATTAATAATAACCTCACTAAAACCCTCTCTGAAAATATAAGACAACAATTAAAAGATCCAACAACCAAAAACTAGCACTTTGCAACCAAGAACAATATCCCTAATGATACCGAGTAGAGGATCCTATCTTGTCATTGTCCAACCATCCTGGAAGTTGACACCTCCTCATCAGAATGGGTATAGAAGATTCCATATTCAAGTTAGATGAGGAATCTTGGCTAAAAGCACATTTGAACCACTCCTTAGGCAGCTAGTAGTCAAGGGGGTCAGGTTAAATGGTGAGCTCCTCTCTCAAATCGCCTTTGACTAACATGATAGGTGGTAGTTCGGGATCTACCTACACTTACTCTAAATCTTCGGCCAAAGGGGGTGGCAATGCCATCTCCTCGTCCTCCTCTCCTAGAGAATCTGAAGATATCTCAATCATGTTGGCTTCTTCATTCAAGGAGATAATCGCGAGGACAACTAGTAGGGGAATACCTAGTTGCTTGTTCTACTAGATGAACTAGGCATAGTCGACCCATCTATCTTGAGTGAATGCATATCTTGCCCAACATTATGCCAATGCATGAAGTCAAGATTGTCCAACCTCTGGCCATCTAGGACTAAGAATACTACCTTAGCATCATTCCTCACTCCCTCCTTTCGTTCTATGATGTACATGAGCTCACATCAGATAAGATTGGCCTAAGTGTATAGACCATGATGTCCCTATAACAATACCTACAGTGGAGACTCAAGGTTACTCTACATGTAATCCATTCATCTCGTATATGATGTGGCATCCTTACTATTGCCTTATCTTTGTAGAGAATTCTTAGCCTATGATGAAAGGAGATAAGGGTCTCTCTTTCACGCACCCAAAATAATACCTAACTATAACGAACAATAGCTCCATTCCATTGGATCAACATAGAAATGGTTTAGCAAAAATTTGGCTTTCATCTAAGCTTACGTGCATAAACTTTCTAACCCGGTTCTACCCCTCTTTACCTCACAAGGTAGGTTATCTTAATTTCTAAGGTTAGATTTTACTTCGTTTTCTTCCTATTATCAACCTAACTGTGACATGACACAACTAGTACCTTAGTTGTGGTAGATCACCACATATTGCACAAAGGTTAAAGATTAACCTCCTTATTAATCCTCTTTTGTTTGTACGATGCATTAGGCTACTTCCTCTTCTAGCTACTTCAAGTCATTCATACAAATGATATTATAAAAAAATAGATAATATTACCATCCATTTAAATTGATAATCATACATTAAGCCTACGGGACATTACGACCCTAAAATAAAGACAAGGTAGATCAACTAGTCAAATAGGCTACAATTGATCAGAATATATGAGTCTCTAAAGAAAAGAAAAACACTAGCCATATTCCCTAATAGTCCACTCCTTTAAGCTAGCCTTCCAACAAACACTCCAAAGCTTAAGACTAACCTTAAGCATTCCACGGCTTGGCTTGATGAAGAGGTGTCCCTATAACAAAAGAAATATAAGAAGGTGTAAGCTTATGATAGTGAGCTAATCCTGCAAGCCATACCTTTCAAGCAATATAGTTAACAAGCATATGAATGTATGTGATAAGCAGCATGCAATACAAATACAAATAGTAGCATGGGAATTGCATGCAACTTAAAATTATGCCCTTTGTGGTTAGGGTTTAAGATTATACCATTAGTTGAGTTCTAGTACCTAGGTTATTATCCATAAATGCACCAATGTTCCACGAATATGCTTAAACATAGATATGTATATACACACTTCACATTCATGAATAATATAATTCCTTAAGGAGCTCCTACTCCTTTAGGCCCCTTCCTACCTTTTACATGAAGTGGCAATCAGTGTAGGTATTATGCAATGTCATGCCATGCATTATCTATTTTAGACATAAGTCAAGTAAGTATTAGGTTTATTTATTCAAGTGATCAAACAATTATCACTCATAGTCAACAATCTTATAAATATCTATCATGCAAGTACTTCCAGTTCTTGTAGCATCATTAGGTCGTCTAGTAACCAAGTAGCATAATGCATGCATATCCTGAACTCCACATGCAATAATTTATCATAAATAAGATATTTAATGCAAATAACCACAAGCAAAATCAAGCATGGAGTCATCTAGAGTTACTCACCCGACCATAGCTACTAATTATAGTTGTCTAGTGGCAAATCATCCCTAAAATCAGTGTCTCCTGAACAAATAAATGAGGAAAGTAAGAATTTGCTATTTTATGGTTTTATCTTAATCAGCTTGCTAAATTTATTCCTTCGGTTTTATTACTTATCTTTATATTGCTTTCGGATAGGCCAAATTCTTTAATCACATATAACTTTCTCGTTTCAAATCTAATTTTTATGATCTTTTAGTTGATTTTTATCCTTTTTGTGTATATGTTCACATGGTGTGGACAAATTTGAGAGGTAGGCCTACATTTTTATATACTAATTAGAACAATAATACATCATCTATTTGTGCTCTATGTATATTATTGAGTTTCCATTTTATGGGTTTGATCAATTTTTAGGCCTTAAATTATTATTTGGGCCTTATTATTCGTATGTAGTTTATTTCTTAAGGGTTTATGTTCTATCTTTCACTCTAAGCTTCTAAGTCAGTCTTTTAGCCAGACATGAGTCAGTTTTTGGAAATGGGCTTACTAAGTGTTTTGGTAGGCTTAGGGGATTCTTTAATGGGCTTCATTTAATTATTTTGAGCATCTTTTGGTGCTGTCCAAGAACGTTTCCCCCTGGGTTTTGGTTGATTTTGGGTCTGATTGTGGTTCTTTAGCTTAATTACATGTCTTAAGACCCTCAATCTCTATGCTATTAACATTTTTTAGTATGAAACTTTATTTATCACACTTTTTTAGGCATTATCTTCCTTATAACTATTTTGAATGGTAAGAGTTTGTTACTTTAGGGTCCATTTTTAAACTTGTTTTAATAGTTTTTGGCCCTAGTCATCCATTTAAGGCCCTAACAAATATGTTTCCCAACTAATACGTGATGTTCTCTAACTTTTACTCTTTATTTATCATTTTATTATGAAGAAAGCTTTAAGGCTAGCTTTTATTAATCTCAAACCATGGCTTTTAAGGGCTTTCCTTAAGGTTTGGTTTCTAGTTTCTCAAAGGTGATCTCATTTACTTATTGTATAGTAGCTTGGTTGAGGTTTTGCTAGTTTCCCATTTAAGGATTTGTTAAGATAACATCTTAATACTCCCATAAGTTTACGTATGGCTTGAAGCATGAGGTAAATGGGGTTCTTCCTTTAATTGTTTAGGAAGATCATAAGCTTAAACATTCTATTACTTCTAGGAGTTTGAGTTCTTACACTATACAAGTTGTTTCTACACTAAATAATAGGGATCAAGGATTGATCACGTGCTCCCAAGCTCGAGGACTTTCTCAGATGGTTCACCAAGTTGTCTGAGGTAAGTTAAGTGTTGAAGAGTAGTGCTTACCCCAGTCCAATCTGCCAAGCTACTTTGCTCTCTACACCATCCAGGAAGTTATTAAGATGATCAGCCAACATGCGAAGTCGACCCTTCTACAATACCCCAATCCCAGCACCAAATCAGGAAAAGAGCCATCGCCACAATGCCAAAGCTTAGCCAACAATTGTTAGGAGCTGACCACCCAAGGCTGACCCAATTGTAAGCGATCCCTAAGCTAACCCCTGTCTAGCTACAGCAATCAAAGCTGCCAAACTGTCGATGTTGACTAGACCAAATCGAGGCTTATTCTTACTTGGCTAGCAATGTTATTAGGACCATAGACTGAGTAAAACGTACGCACACTACCCTTTCAGACATCCATACTGTCCTTTCTGACAGAGGATAATCTTTTGCATGAATACTTGTTTCCCCTATAAATTATTCTCATTTTGTTTAGTAAGTAAGGATCAACTTTTGTAATTTAGGACTTGCCCTAACTGGGTACTATAAATACTCACATAATGTAATAGTCGCAAAATAATGAATCATATAGAGAATACATTGAACTTTTACACCCTCTTGAGTAAAGTATCCTTTCTACTTACTCTTAAGCTACTCTTATCTAGCCCAATAAGCATGGACTACTGGTGAGTGACCTCTAATCATACTTATACGTCATATCAAGTGTGACTCAGGCTCATGTGAGGTATTGATGCATCATATCCATTATTGGCGCACGGGAACCCCTACTGAACTATTATTTACTTTTCAAGCCATCTCGTAGCCTGGACATACCCATTTTGGTTATACGTGATATTGGGCCCCATGTGTTCATCTACAGAATCTTTATCATTTTAGTATCAAAGCCTAGCTATGTTTAAAGCAGGATTCTAATACTACATTCTTTCAAAGGTTTGTTACTACTCTTATGTGATAATGGTTCTATTATTAACCTTAGAGTTTAGTAGTTGAGAAGTGTTTTGTGATCTGTTTTCCCCTGTTTCTAATATGCAAAATAGAGTGTCGTTGATTGTTCATTTGTTGTGTAATTGTCATGGTGATTGGAGTATTGGTTATTGATCTTCAAGTGGTATTATTAGACATCAATTTTTGTAAAGTAACCATCAATGTTAGACTCAAGTGTTTAAGGAACTTTAGGAAACTAAGAAAGTCATACTCAATATGGTTAAAGGCAAGAAGGAAGCTTCATACCTTAGTTAGTGGGTGACCGCTTAGAAAGGCTTACTGACTTGGTAGCTAGTTTAGTAGCTGTTATCCAAGAAGATAGGTAGCGAGCTAGGAATAGCCCTACTAGAGAACATGGCAGCAAGGCCAATGCAATGGTTAATTTAGCCAAGTTAATGCCCTAGCACGACTACATTAAGATGAAGGAATTAATAGGGATGCGGGATGAAGGCTAGCACTTGAAGAGATTGAGGAAGTTATCTATAGTAAAGAAGGAAACTTTTTGTCAACCACTCTAGTGTTGAGGAGGACGATGAGTGTCAATTCCACACCCAAAGATGAACAAAGGGAAAATCTCTTCCATATTAGATGTAAGGTGAATGGTTCATTGTGCTCGCTAATCATTGCCAATGGCAGCTACACCAATGCAGCATTTGCATCTATGGTCCAACAATTGATAAAGGAGCCTTACAAGTGAACAAACAAGTGTCTATACCAATCTGCATTGGCAAATATTGAGGTAAAGTACTGTGTGATGTATAGCCCATGAGCGTATCCCATATTCTACTTAGATAACAGTAGATGTTTGATTGAGTTGTTATATACGACAAAAGAAGGAATACATGTTATGTGGAGCATAAAGGCAAGAAGATAAAATTATGTCCTATGACTACCAAGTAGGTAAAGGTTTTGCCACCCTAACTTAATTGAACCCTAAAGAAGGAGGCTTTGGTGATGACACAAGCCAAATTAAAAAGAGTAATGGAGATTAAAGGAATGACCTATCTACTAATCTAAAGGCTATTGGAGATAGGGTCCAAGGAGAGGGAGCAGCCTGCCAAAGTGAATCACATAGAGAATACATAGAACTTTTACATCCTTTTGAGCTAAGTGCCTTGTCCATTTACTCTTGAACTACTCTTATCTAGCTCATTGAGTGTGAACTAATGATAACTGACATCCGGCCATACTTGTCTGTTATATTAAGTGTAATCCGATCTCGTATGAGGTATTAGTGCATCATATCCATCGTTGGTGCACAGGATACTCAACCTTTAACGATCATTTACTTTTTAAGCCATCTCATGGCCCAAACCCACTCCATTTTGGTTACACGTGATATTGGGTTCATGTGTTCATCTAAGAAATCTGTATCACTAACACTATCATTACAAGAGGTAAATCCTTAAAAGAAGATAATGTACAAGTAAATTAACATCCTTTCCAAGTTCATGTAGTGCTAGAAAATTTTCTAAAGGTTAGAGGAATTTACTACTTTGAAGCTCAAGTGGCATTTAGGGAAAGCACTCCTCTTGTCCTTGTTGTTGTACTCCTAAAGGATGCCTTATAAGTAAAGATGGACGTCTTCCTAGTGAGCTCCCTTGGTTAGTGATTCCAAATACCTTTGTTTGTATGGGGGTCTTCGGGAATATGGACGATGTTGTAGGGTATATGGTGGTGCTTCAAAGGGTACATCTTACAGATGAAATGGGGCGAAAATAGAAGGGTGTTTTGAGTGGGCACCAAGGGAAGAATCCAACGCTTGCTAGGGTAGTTAAGGGTGTTTGATTAGAAGTTTCAAGTGTTGAGTTTTGATGGAGATGAAAAGGAAATGAAGGAGAGTGATGGTATGCTTAATGGACAATTGGAAAGGGTTTTGTTAGTGTTCTTCTTGTCCTTGTACATTGATGAGTGTAGTGAGATAGGGAAGGAAGGGAAAGTTGGTTCAAAAGGTGTTCTTATGCACTATTTTCTTGACTTGTGTAGCTTGAAAAGAAATTTGAAAGGATAGGCTCCTTGGGTAGCTACAATCGACGCATGGGGAAGGGAGTCTGGCTTGTACAAGTCTCCACTTTTTCTTCCTTTGGTTAGTTAATATTTAAGCTTATGATAAATAACTAAAATTGGGTATAACTTATCTTGTTTAATGTATTGTTTAGTCCTTTCACTTAGGGATGAGTTCAAGTCACGTGGAAGCCCTTGCCAACTAGATTACTATTTTTCCTAAGCGCCTTGTTAACCTAAGAAATTGTAAGAGAAGAGGGTTTGGGGGTTTAAGGGCTAGCGCTAGTTCTTAGATAGGAAGATGGTGACTAGTCATTTATTAATTCCATTTTCTGTTGATGCAATAAGTGAGTCAAGACATTTCACTACAAATAGTAATCCTTGTCTAGGAAATTAGGGTGGGGTGTGGTCTTATCAATTTAAGGATTTGCTCACTCTTTAAAGCATCCTCCTAACTAGTCTTTATATCTTAGTCTCATCTACAATTGAAACAAAAGGATGAGAGGGAAAGGGAAGGGATGTGGTCGATTTTCCAATCTCGTGAGGAGGCCCTATCTCTCTTCCAATTTTTTGGTTTGTTAAAGTGTGCTTAATTAATCTAAGTAAAATTGTTTTAACTTAACTCTTGACTTTCTATTTGTTAAGTTCATGTTAAGATAAATTTTAGGTTTTTGAGCTCAATTAGGGCTTCAATAAGGTTAGGGTTTTGAAATCATATTTAGAGTTTTCAAATTCTAACATTAGGGTTTTCAATCTAAGTTCTGAATACGTTAGGGTTTTCATTATGTTTAGGGTTCAAGTCTTTTTAATTAGTTGGGGATCTTTATTAATATTTAGGGTTTTTATGTATGTTTATGATTAGGAAGTTGATTGGTGTGTTCACAACATACAGTTAACTTGATTACTTTTTTGGTTCATCATTGGGAATGTTTGAAGAAGGTCTATACTACTTAAGTAGTCACTCGGATTTTCATGGTTAACTAGAAAAGGTTGATTTATTGCAAGAGTGACAGATGGCTACAAGTAGATTGTAGATGTTAATGGGGAGGAACTCTAACTTTATAATGTGATGGATATTCATAAGAAGATTTAGGGGGAAATAAATTTTATTTAAGGATCACAAATTATGAGACTTGGTCTTCGACAACTATCAAGGACTCAACATGTTGGTACATTCCAAGTAAATATACAACATGGAAACTATGACTTTGTGAAGTGATAAAACAAAATACTCATAAGAAGTGCAAGCCCCAAATATTATTGCATAAAGTGACCATAGTAGCTTGAAATTAATAGATATAGCATTCCGGAAAAAAAAAAAATTGTAACTGAATAAAATTTTAATACTGGGTCACAGACATTAATTGAAAAGCCTTAGGAATATTTATTTGGTAAAATAAATTATACAAAATATTTAACTTAACAAAGCATCATTTTGTCGTATTGTATTTGTTATCAAAAACTCACATTTCGGTTCCAATAATTTATGAGCCCTTAAAGATAAACTATTTGGACAAAGTAATAAGAGAAAAAAAAAAAAGACATAGAATAAAGCCTAGGAAACACATGTACATGTTAAATATACTTGGTGTATAGTATGTGTACCCTTATTTCACTAAAAAGGAAACATATTGTAACATATGTAATATATACCAAGTTAAATACATAAATTAAGAAAAATCCCAAAAACCAACAAGGGACAACTACAAAGAAGAAGCTTTCAATGTAGCATAAACCTAGGAAGTAGAGAATTAGCTTACGGATTGAGACTAGGACACATGTACTTCTTGATTTTTTTCCCCACCACTTGGACAATTATAGATAAATCAAAGGGAAGCTCATGTTATTGTATTTTTTTTTTTTTACAAGAATAAACTTATGGAAGAAACCAGGAACATTCTCTAGGAATTCAAAAGATGTTTAGGAAATCAAACATATGAATAGAAAAAGGGAAATTAGCTAAGAAATATGGTGAAGGTTTGTTAACACACCAAACAAGAAGTTGTTATTAAGAGCTTTAGGGGTTCATAGTCTACTGTTGTAGGGGTCATTTCCAAGAGAAAGTGGTTATAGTATGATGGCCGTTCACTAACAAAATGCAACATACTCAATTTACACTTGTAAGTTCTCAAATTTATGAAAAATAGGAAATGTTTTCCAAAAATTGTGAAACTTAGTTTTTTGAAGTATTTTCATACATAGAATTCCAATATCAAACTAGATTTTGCAGATTCAATTGGAAATATTAGGTCCTTAAGAAACTAGTCCAAAAATGAATTTATAGTAAATTTCTAAAATAGCAAATGATGTTTTTACATGAATATTTTTTATATAAGTTCTTTAAAGGGTGTATTTTAATGTTATGTAAATAATTTTGAAAAATTACGAGGTTAGATTTTGGGTATTTTTGGATTAACATGGAAAGTGTGAGTTGGAAGTATGGGGAAATGATATTTTTTTGAGTTATTTGATTTGCATGTGATATAAACTGATTATAATTAGAGTTTAGGATATAGAACTTTTCTAAGGTAATACGGAAACAAGGATATGGATGCTAGAGTTGTGAGATATGGTGATTTAAAGAATGTGTTGTGCTGGCTAAAATGTAACTTAGAAACTGTATTAGAAGGTATTGCAGCAGGGAATATGAAATAGTCCATGTGCAAAATGTATGTTAGAAACTAGAAATTGATGCAGGGGTTCATTTAATATTGGATATGTACAAGTGTTCTTACAGTAAATTTCTATGTCCTTCAGGCCTGGTTAGTGAAACAATTAACCTAATTAGTACATAACAATAAATTGAACATTTAATAAGTATTTTACTAAAGTTTATATATGCGAATCAAAATAATGTTTTAAGGAAAGGAGATATAATAGAGGTTAAAGGAGTCAGAAAGTATGCTATAAGGACCTTATATATAGGGGATAGTTAGAAATTGGGTTAGAAACTAAGTCAGAATATATTCAAGACCAAAGTTGTCCTAAAATGAAAAATATTAAGACCTGGACCCTAAGTGTAAGTAATCTAGTGACTTTGTTTATACTTGATTTATACTAACTTGGATATTATATGCGTCTTCTTTAGGAGATATGTACATGGAAAATCTCAAGGACAAGAGTATGGCTTATGGAATTTGCTAAGTGGCCTAGGTAAGTGGATATTTCTATTTTTATACAAGTAGACTTATGTCTACTTGACTTGGAGTTAGTTGTGTCATAAACTATAATTGTAAGCTAGATTGGTTGAATACGTGGTTTTGTTAAATGTTCATTGATTGATTAAGTGTTTCCTCATGTATGATTAATTTGTTAATGCGTGTTATTGCTTTGAAACTTAGAAAATGAATTGTCCTTCAAGGTGTTCACCTAACGGAACCTTATATGAAGGAAAGAATTATAAAGTTGGTATATAAAGCTAGAGTTAAGATAGTTGAAATGGTTATGATGTAGTGCTTAAGATTCATGACTAATATTGGGTTATTGTATTACTTGCTGTATTCATGACATGATACAAAAGGTGATAAGAGTTATGTTTTTTAAAGCATAAATATTGCTAAGTTAGGTTTTGAGCATATAGATTTGCATTGCTCAATTAGTTCTAACAACTTCATGTAGTTTCAATTAGGCTGACTATATGCTAGATTTCCAAACCACAATGGGTAGTTTCTGTTTTGCTAAGTTTTGAGGGTCTTACTCTCAATAGCTCCTTATTGCCTCTAAGCATAGGCTGATGACTCTTTGTAGTCAAATTTGGTAAATGTAAAGTTAGGGGTTCTACTCTTAGGCAACTCCTTGTTCCCTTTAAGTTCATGGACATTGTATCTAGATGCTTGGGTATGTTAATTAACTGATTAAGTAATTGGAAGAGTATAGGATATCGCTATCAATGCATGTTACTTGCCTTAGCATGGTGCGTATTTATTGCATTTGCATTACTTGGTTATATTGTTAAGCTTTATAATGATAATGAAAACCTGCTTAGTGAATGTGCTACGGTATTATTTGTATTTTTGCCTGTTTGTCCACTCTCACTTACCTTACATTAAGTTTAGGAGATAAAGCTTTCTTCTTCTCAGGTTATAAAGGAAGTTAGCTTAACACTCACATCACAGTATCAAGAAGATTTTAGTATAAGTAATTACTATCTTTAAAGTAAACTGTGAAGTAGAAAGTAAATCAGAATGTTGGTTAGAAAGTATGTTGGAGAAGACCTCTATTTGGCCAAAGTAGATTAGAAACCAAATTCAAGCACTAAGAAGAACCTTTACAAAAGATTAATGAATTATTTTGTAAGGCATCTGAGACATTAGCAAAGTGATGTGCTTGTCCTCTTATGAATTTGTATATTTTGAAGATATTTTAATAGGAGATATGTATTATATAAAGCTTTATAGTTATGATACTCTAGGTTTGGATGTAAGACCCAATCTTTGACCTATTACTCAAGACTTAGAATAGTAGACCATTTGACGTAGGAAGTATAACAAAGACAAGAAATTAAGAAAAGTTATTAAGAGAAGTTTAAAAATAGGTTAAGTCAAATGACCAGAAATTAAGAAAAGTTATTAAGAGAAGTTTAAAAATAGGTTAAGTCAAATGACCATACCTGAGCTATTTAGTATCATTGCGAATTAGGGCATTTGGAGTGATTTAGGATTTTTAGACAACTTTGTTTGAATTGACCTAAATTTTAAAATGAGCTCATAAAAGTTAGACAAATAGCCTTAAGAAGAACAATTTCTTAAAATAGTATTTATATATATAATATTTAATTTCAATAAAGCATACTTTTACCAGCTACATTTGCTAATTACCTAAACATTCAATGATTGAGTCCCAAAACATAATAAGTTATTAGAAATAAATTATATATGCAATAAAAGAATATATGGAACATATACATATGTGTTGTGTGCAATTTTTATATAAATACTTATACTCGAAATTAATAATATACCAAAAAATACTTAGAATAGGCTAAAATACTCACAATTAATTAAATAATCATAGGAAAAATAATAAAAAATATCAAACAGGTGCTAAACTATCAGAATTACCTTGGTTAGGGCATGGACAAGTATGGACAGCTATTGATGAATTAACAAACTTCAAGTGACACTTATCATGCATGATTTAAGAGTATATAAGCTTAAGTGGAGAGAGAAAAATGCCATTTATCATCTTACAATCTAGGAAATATCACCATTTATCTCCAAAATGTTGCTTAGCTCCTTAAGAATTTAGGAAAATTTTAGAATCAAGAAAAACAAAGTAAGAAAAAATCTAGAAAAATAAGAAAGAAACAATATGTGAATCGAGCAAGGTGACGGAACCCAAGTGCAGAGGTGACCTAGGAGTGACCACCACCACCCCCTAACAATAGAGGCAATGCTTAGTGGTTTTGATAAGGTGGTGGCTGAAGGCTAATTTTTCTGGTAAGTCTAGTTTCTATTCGATTTTAGTTAAATTAATAAAAATATCAAATTAATTCTAAAAATTATAGAAAAATTTATTTATACAGTTATATATATAATTTTATGGAAAAATATGATGTTGAATAATTTTCAAGTGAATATATTACTTCCTTAAGAAATTGTATAAAATTGATCTATTTTTGGAACTGATTTGTATAACCTTATCAACATAGTTTCTAAGCCAAACTTTTTTAGAGATTGCTTATATTTTATTTAAACATTGTATGAAGAGATTTCAGATAAAAATAATTTCCATAATTTTTAGGGATTTTTTAGGCAATAAATTGGATTAAAATTTCATTTCTTGAAGATTTCAGGTATGGAATTTAATTAAACCCTTAGCATCAGGTTCAGAGGTATACTTGGATAATATCCTACAGTGAAGATCAATTTGGAGTTTTGTGCTTTGAGTTGGAGATGAAATTTGGACAAATTGGTGGTTATGGGATTAATACATTAACAGGTAATTATGTGAATTTAAAGAATTTGGTAATATAGTGTTACTTTGTATGATAACCTTGATTTATGGACCTAATATAACATGTCTGTAATCTAGAATATGATGTTGGATAAGTTATTTCAAGTAAACTTGTAATATGACCATGTTCAAACAACTCTTTAGAAGGTTATTCTACTAAAAAAGTGAGTTAATTTCTAGTTTAAAGACTTAATCAGAAAGTTATGTGATATGAGATACTTGGTGTGCAATCTAATGTAATCATGGCATGGCATGAAAAAGACCTATAGATCAAGTTTTTTGAAAATTGAGATATTACTAGGTTGGTTTGCATATGAAAAGCTAAGTTTGTCAAGTGAACTACTTGATTTGTAAGAGCTGGGTTTTTGAGCATATAAAGATCCCATTGTACCTATTAGTCTAGCTGTATGCTAGATTTTCCAACCACTCTATGTGGTTGTGACTAGGCTCAAATGTTTACTAAGTTCCTGGATTTATTCTAGATGCCTGGTTTAACTCGATCGAGTCAGATGAGTTGCTAGGGTAAGCTAGGATATTAGTATCAATGCATGATACATGCATGAAGCATAGAATACACTCGATGCATTTGCATTATTTGGATAGGAAACTATAAGATAATATAATTAGACTAACTATTTAAATGATGTACTTACTTTGTTATACTTGTTGATGTATGTTTGTCCACTATCACTTAGCTTGCAGTAGTTGAAGGGATGATGATAGGGATCAAGGATCGATCATACGCTCCCGAGCCCGAGGACTTTCTTAGATGGTTCATTGAGCTATCCGAAGAGAGTTAAACATTGAGGAGCAGTGTTTATCCCAATCTGAAATATCGAACTACTTTTCTCTCCACATCCTCCAAAAAGCTACCGAGGTAATTCACAGACACTCGGAGACGACCCCTTCGTAATACCTTAGTCTCAACACTAAATCAGGAAAACAACTCTCCACAATGCCAAAGCTGACCTGATAATTGCCAATAGTCGACCATCCGAAGTCGACCTTAATGTGAGTAGACCCTGAACCCATCCCTGTTTAGCCCCAGCAATAAAGGTGCCAAATTACTGACCATACTTGTGCGTCATATCAAGTGTGACTCGACCTCATATGAGGTATTGGTGCATCATATCCATTGTCAGTGCATAGGAATCCCTACTCATCCTTCGACTATCATTTACTTTTCAAGCCATCTTGTAGCTTAGACCCACCCCTTTGTTTACGTGTGATATTGGGTCCATGTGTTCATCCACAAATCCGTATCATCTTAACATTAGAGCCTAGCTACGTTCAAAGCTAGATTCTACTATAATGTTCTTTTAATAGTTTGTCACTACTCTCATGTGATAGAGGTTCTATTGTTGACATTGAGTTTAGTAGTTAAGAAGAATTCTATATTTTGTTTTCCCCCGTTTTTCGATATGCAAAACAGAGTATGGTTTTCTATTTGTTTGTTGTGTATTTATCGTAGTGATTGAAGTATCAGTTATTGATTTTCAAGTGGCATTATTAGACATTAATTTTTGTAAAGTAACAATCAATGTCAGACTCAAGTATTCAAGGAACTTTGGGAAACCAACAAAGTGGTACTCGACATGGCCAAGGGCAATAAGGAAGCTTCATACCTCAGTCAGTAGATGATTAATTGGATAGGCTTACCAATTTGATAGCTAGTTTGGTGACTGTTATACAAGAAGATAGGCAATGAGCTAGAAATAGCCCCATTAGAGAACTTAAGCGGCAGCAGCGAAGCAATGTTCAGTTTGGTCGAGTTAATGCTCTAGCTCGACAACCTTGAGCTGAAGGAGTTGGTAAGGACACTAAACAAAGGCTAGCACTTGAAGAGATTGAGGAGGAAGCAGAAGGAGATGATGAGGCAGAAGAGTACTACGAGCCTAAGGAAAGAAATGTATGAGCTCCTAGAGTTGAGGGGTTGAGGATGCATATTTCGGGTTTCTCTAAAAGTGGTGATGCCAAGGACTACCTAGATTGGGTAGATAAGATTGAAAAGCAGTTTAAATGTGATGAAGTGCCCGATGATGCAAAGGTTAGACTTACTATGTTAGAGTTTATTGGTTATGCCGCCTTATGGTGGAAGAACTTACAAGCCACCAGAAGAAGGGAAAGAGAACGAGAAATTAGGAGTTGGAATGAAATGAAGAGATGTGGAGAAGGTTTGTACCAAGGTATTATCTATAGGATGTCTTCAAGAGACTGTAAGAATTGAGACAAAGAGGATCGAGTGTTAATGCTTACGTTAAGGAATTCCAAATGTTAATGATCCGATGTGAAGTTGTAGAGCGAAAAGACTAAAATATATCTCGATTCATTGGTGGGTTAAAGTATAAGAGTGGGGATATCTTAGAAACCCTGGACATTATAGCACTTGATGATGCAATTCGAGCCACCTAGAGGATAGAAAGGCACTAAATAGGGAGATTCCGACCACATGTTAACCGACCAAGCAATAGCTGAATTGTTTCAAATAGACCAATGTAAATGAAACCTAGTAAGGCAGTCAAGACTTGACCTATTCTAACCACTTGAGTTGAAGGGAAGGAACCTCTAAGGAAGTTTGAGAAAGGCTAGAGTTCAGGGAGGAAGACAAGTGAGATTAATATGTTTCAAATGCTAAGGCTTTGGGCATATGGCTCCTTGGTGTTTGAACAAGCGAACAATGGTAATCCAAGGCGAGATGCCAACTGTAGAAGTTGATAGTACTAACGAGGAAGTAGAGGAGCTAAAAGAAGACAAATATACCAAGCTGTTTGAAGAGGAAGTTATCTACAGTGAGGAGGGCAACTTTATGCCGACTGCTCTAGTGTTAAGAAGGGCAATGAGTATCAATCCTATACCCGAAAATGAACAAAGGGAAAATCTCTTCCATATTGGATGTAAGGTGAATGAGTCATTGTATGCACTAATCATTAATAGTAAGAGCTGTACTAATGCAACCTCTGCATTTATGTCTAGCAATTGAAATTGACAACCATACCCCATCTGAAACCTTATAAGCTTCATCAGCTTAGTGATAAAGGAGCCTTATAAGTGAATAAGCAGGTGTTGGTACCGATTTGCATTAGCAAATATCGAGATGAAGTATTCCATGATGTGCTACCCATGAGTGCATCCCACATTCTACTTAGTGTCCATGGATGTTTGATCGAGTTATTATATATGACGGATGGAAGAATACATGTTTTGTGAAGCACGAAGGTAGAAGGATGAAATTGAGTCCAATGACCACTGAACATGTGAAGGCCATGCAATCCTAACTTAGCCGAGCCTAGAAGAAAGAAGCTTTAGTGATGAATCAGCTAAATTGAAAAAGGAGATGAAGTTGGAAGGTCTAATCTATCTACTTATCCGAAGGGTTTTGGAGACAAGGCCTGAGGAAAAGTTGCCTACCGAAGTAAAAAACCTTACTAGAAGAATTTGTTTACCTATTTCCAAATGAACTACCAATAGGTCTGCTCCCAATTTAAGCCATTGAGCATGCAATAGATGTACAGCTAGGAGCCACACTTCCAAACAAGCTTGCCTATAGGTTGAATCCTAAACAAGCCACTGAACCATAAAGGCAAATAGATGAGCTAATGGATAAAGGGTATATGTATGAATCACTTAGCCCTTGTACCATACCAGCCTTATTAGTACTGAAGAGGGATGCTTCTTGGAGAATGTGTATAAATAGCCAGGCGATCAATTGAATCACTATCAAATACAAGTATCCCGTACCTAAGCTTAATGACATGCTAAATGAATTAAGTGGAGAAAGAGTGTTCTCCTAGATCGATCTCAAATCAAGATATCATTAAATTTGAATGCGCGAAGGTGATAAGTAGAAGACTACATTCAAAACATGACATGGCTTGTATGAATGGCTAGTGATGCCATTTAGACTGTCCAATGCATTGAGCACATTTATGCACTTGATGAATCATGTGCTCCAAGAATTCATAGGGAGGTTTGTTGTGGTTTATTTCGATGACATTTTGGTGTACAGCCTAGACTTGGAGATTCATAAGGAGTATCTTTGAAGAGTCTTCATAGAACTCCAAGATAAACAACCCTACGCCAATCTAAAGAAGTATAACTTTTGTTGACCCGAGGTGATTTTCTTGGGGTTTTTTGTGAGTAGAGGTAGTATCCGAGTCGATGAAGAGAAGATAAGAGCGATCATAGAATGGCCTGAGCCGACCTATTGTATCGATGTAGGAAGTTTCTACGACTTGGTATCATTCTATCAGAGATTCATAAAGAATTTTAGTACAATCGTGGCCTTACTCACCAAACTCTCAAAGAAGAATATTGAATTTAGATGGGGAGAGTTAAAGCAGAGGAGTTTTGAGGAGGTAAAGGAGAGGCTAACTACAACCCCCATCTTCACTCTACTAAGCTTTGATAAAGTGTTTGAAGTAGAGTATAATGCATCTAGACTAGGCATAGGTGCTATACTAATGCAAGAAGGATGACCTATTGGTTACTTTAGTGAAAAACTTTAAGAAGTTACACTCAACTACTCTGTCTATGACAAGGAGTTCTACTCCATAATCCGAGCCCTAATGGTATCACAATACTATCTACTACCCAAGGAGTTTGTGATCTTCACCGATCATGAATCCTTGAGATACCTAAAGAGCCAGCCGAAGTTATCCCAGAGAAAAGCCAAATGGGTTGAGTTCATGAAGTGTTTTTCTTATGTCATAAAATACAAGAATGGAAGGAATAATGTAGTGGCCATTGCCTAATCAAGACGAAATACCCTCTTAACCAAGTTGCAAATAAGGTTACTTGGTTTTTCAACCATGAAGGGTTTATATGCTGAGGAACCACACTTTAGTCCTATCTATGCTCGATGTAAGGAAGGATGGACGTTGGACAACTATCATTGGGAAGACCGATACCTATTTAGGAAAAAGAGGCTATATATCTTGACTTGTTCTATGAGAGAATTGCTAGTACGTAAGGTACTTAGAGGAGGATTGAAAGGACATTTTAACTAGTGCCAAACCCATGAAGTATTGTCTACAAGATTCTTTTGGCTGAGAATGATGAGAGACATATAGTCCGTACTATAAAGGTGTATGACTTATAAGAAGGCAAAGAGCCAAGCTAAGCAAGGACATTATCTACCCTTGCTTGTCCTAACCAAACCATGATTCGAGCTAAGTATGGACTTCATGTTAAGATTGCCAAAGACGTCCCTAGGGAAGGACTTTATCATGGTGGTTGTGGATCGATTTAGAAAGATGACACATTTCTGCCCTATTCCAAAACTAATAATGCTTCAGCTATCTCTTCTCTTTTCCTATAGGAAGTAATCAAGCTTTACGAAGGTCCTAAGACCATTGTTTCAAATCGAGACCAAAAGTTTATGAGCTACTTCTAAAGAATGTTGTGGATGCAAAAAGAACCAAGCTATTGTACAGCACATCCTACCATCTACAGATTGATGGATAGACTAAAGTTGTCAACAGAACCATAGGAACCTTACTGCAATTGCTACCAAATGAAACATGGCCAACTGGGATCTATGCCTACCAATCATTGAGTTCACCTACAATAGGACTACCTATAATGTAAAAAACATGTCTCCATTCAAGGTCGCCTATGGGTTTAACCCCGAGATCCTAATAAACCAATCACCCCAGCTAATGTCTGATGATGACTGGCTAGCCTCTAAAAGGGTTGAAGCCATTAGAGCTGTGCACCAAAAGATTACTAAACAATTAAGTCTAGTTAATACTAAGCTCGAAAAGCAAAGTCGAGGAAGAAGAAAGAGAGAATTTCAACTAGGTGATTTAGTCTAGATACATCTTAGCAAGGAACGATTCATAAACTTAAGGAAGAGAAAGTTATCTACTAGAGTCGACGAACCTTTGAAAGTGCTTGAAAAAATCAATCTTGATGCCTATAGGATTGAATTACCTAAAGGATATGGAGTCTTAGACTCCTTTAACATTATTGATCTCCAACTGTACACTCCTAAGGATGACCAATCTAGTGTTAAACCAGATTTGATTTTAAATCTCAAACAACCCAAAAGGCATGATAGGGATCAAAGACTAATCATGTGCTCTCGAGCCCAAGGACTTTCTTATATGGTTTGCCGAGCTATCCGAGGAGAGTTAAACACTGAGGAGTAGTGTTTATCTCAGTCTAAATTGCTAAGCTACTTTGCACTCCACATCCTTCAAGAAGCTGCTAAGGTGATTAGTAGACATGTAGAGCCAATGATAACTCTTATCTTAAATACATTTCATATGGTGATTTTATAACATTTCCCTTATATTTTTGTTATTTTTTTATTAAATAAATTGATACTTAATTGAGCAAAATTTTTTATTTCAAGGTTTAAATGGGTTCTCGGATTGAAAATGAAGAAAATGAATTAAGTTTCACTCAATTTGGAGTTCAAATAAATGAGTTATGAAGTTTTGAAGTTACATAAACAACAGGAGAAAGCGACAATCTTTTATCAGAAAGTTACATGGTATGGGACACAAATGTATCCCAAGTTGTGTCCATATAGGATGATTTTTATTCTAAAGTTAATAAGTTACGCAACCTGGGGACACAATTGTGTCCCAGGCTATGTCTAGTGATGAAAAAAAAAAACCTTCATAATTCATTATATAAAGACTTATGAAGGTTTTACACAAAACTTAGGACATTCAAAAGATAAGAGACTTGAAGAGAAGGAGGAGCAAAAGGCGAAAGCAACACTTAACTTTAAGATTAAAGAAGATTTCTCATCAACAAAAGGGGTTTTTCATGATTTATTTCTTGATTTTATTGTAGTTCATTTTTAATTTCATCATGATATTTTAAGATTTCGGTATTTAGGATTGTAGAACCTAGGGTTTCATGTGACTATTAGATTTGTTCATAATCTTCAATAAAGATTCTATTTTTCTTGATTCAATTATGTGTTTTAATTATTGATTGACATTTCTAGGGTATCAATCTATGATATTATGCATAATGATTGAGAAATTACATGTGTAATGAGATCTTCACGTCATTGAAAAGAATTACATGCGTATATAGAGATAAGATGCATGATTCTTCTGGAAAGTTATTATTTTTGTGTGGGAATTCATTGTAAATTAATGCGATTCTAAATTATATTACTAAGTAAAGAGATTCTGGCAAAAAATTTAGGATTAAGGTTAACATGCTTGAGAAAAGTATTAACTTCAATTGTAAATTCCTCCAGTCAAGAATAATAGAGATGGAATTGGATATATTTTTAGCAATCACATGTTAAACACTAGGGGAAACAATTCCTAAATATGCTATATGCCTTCTTGAATTCGTTCTTAATTTTATCACTTCCTAAATTTCTTAGTTAAGTCTCATAATTATATTAGTTTGTTAATTTTAATATTTTTAATTCATTCAACTCATCACAATTTTCTAATTAGATAATGGAGCTAAGGTTAGTATTAATACTTGAGGTCTCTGAGGGATCAACTCGGACTCACATCCACTATATTAAAACTGATAAGTGCACTTGACTTGTATCAGGCAACCCTTCCATAACACCTTAATCCTAGCACCAAATCAGGAAAATAGCTCTCTACAATGATAAGGCTGAGCTGACAATTGTCAAGAGCCAACCATCTGAAGCCAACTTAAATGTAAGTCATCCCTGAGCCTACCCCTGTTTAGCCCCAATAGTTAGGGTACCGAACTGCCAATGCTAAACAAACTTGATCAGAAGCCCACCCCTACATAGCTCATAATGATGTTAGAATTGTAGACTAAGTAAAACGCACGCGCACTGTCATTTTGATAAAGGACATTCTTTGCGCTTGATTTTATGCTTTCCCTGTAAATTATTCTCCTTTTGTCAGCAAATATGGATCCATTTTTGTAATTTTCTATAACTTAGGATTTACCTCAATAAAGTATTATAAATATTTACATAATGTAATAGATGCAAGACATCATATACACGAAAGAATACATTGAACTTTTTACTCCCTCTAGACCTAAGTGTCCCCTTGCTTACTCTTAAGCTAAGGGTTTCCCTACTTACTCTTGAGCTACACTTTTCTAGCCCATTCGAGTGTATACTAGTGGTAAGTAACCTCCGACCATACTTATGCATCATATCAAGTGTAACCCGAGCTTGCATGAGGCATTGGTACGTCATAACCATCATCGATGCATGGGAACCCTTACTCATTCTTTGATTGTCATTTACTTTTTGAGCCATCTCGTGACTTAAACCTACCCCCTTTGGTTATACACAATATTGGGTCTTTGTATTTATCCATGAATCTGTATTAGATAAGTTCCTCTTATCCTCAAGTTAGAGATAAATAGATAGAAGTGGTAAGGAGACTTTAGAAACTCCAACTGAAGATAGGCTCTAAAGAGAACTTGTTGACTACGTAATTTGGCTCAAGTATATGAAGGAGGCTATTTAGGAAAGCTATGGTTGTTATTTCACCAAAGGTTTAGTATAGTAGTGATAGTCTAGGAATATATATTTGTAAAAGAGATTCTACGCTGTATAAGAAGTGGAGATAACTGTGATACTCTATGTATAGCTCACTAATGTGGAATCTTTTGCTATTGTTGGTCATATTGAATGAGAATCTATTTGAAAGTAGTTGTTTATAGAATAAAAGAGCAGGCTAAATATAGGTTCTACCATATCCTTAACTTAAGGATGATAATAACAAATCGTCTTCATGTACCAAAAGTTTGAGAAAACTTTTTAAGCAATCAACCCACTGATGTAGAAAGATTTTCGCTGTTGCTAATCATATTAAATGAGAAGTTTTTTTAGAATAGGAGTTCCATATAGTTATATGACAAATTAATTACAGGTTTTGCCATATCTCTAACTCAAGGATGGTAATAATGAACTGTCTTCAAGTGACAAAAGTAAGGAAAATTTTTTAAGTAGATGCCTAGAAGATGGGGCGTTATACAAATATCTATAGAGTAGGTGACAAATATTTAATAGGGAAACTTATAGATTGTTTAAAAATTTATTTGCAACAGTTTTATCAAACGAGAGTGGATCTTGTTGAAAGGGTGATAACATATTATGTTACAAGCTCTAAATACCTTGTAGATTAGTGACTATTTACAATATCTTAAGTTTAAGGAAAAGACTATTTTTAAGCTATGGAAAAAATTATTTACAAGGAGTCCGAAAAAAAAAAATAAAAGTTTTCTTATAAAGGTAACAAGACTCTAGGTTAGACTTGGCTATAAAAGCTACTAACTAAGGACTATAAATATTTACAGGGTAGGTTAAGTGGAAACTCAGGTTAAAATTAATTTACAATCTCATAAGATTCTAAGCTATGGGAAACTCAAGTTATTAAGTTGCTAGTAATGCAAAAGTTAGTATATTCTTCTATATATTTCTTTTTCTATCTGTCCTTATCTTAGTAAAAATGTTGCTATTTATAGCAAGTTCTAAACCCTAGTAACAAAACTATAAATAATGTACAAGGCCTTCAACCTTAAAGAATTGGTCTCATAAATAAAATAAAGGAAAACATACATAAAAATACAAAATTGTATGTTTTACAGGAATCAGCATGCAGTCATTCGGTATGTCCTGGGAGGAGTAGTATCCGAATCGGACAGGGTCGGCAATTGGATGTACGGGTTCAGGAAGGGTTCCCCAACGTCTTGCGTAGCTTGGATAAGATAGTAGAGAGGTCAACCCATAATTGTCAAGTGTTAGAATCAGTAGGCACTAGTCTCTCATGGTTGTACTGAGTGGTTCTTTAGTATCGAGTCCTTGGTTATGTGATCTCTCATCTTTTCGGTAGACAATAGGCTTGTTACTGAGTGGCTCCTTTACTTCCTCTCAACCTTCTGTCATTTTCTTAGCCTCAGCCTTGAACTATTTGGCTTTGGGTTAAAACAGGTCGACATCTTCTTTTAGAGAGTCAGCGTCACTTCAGACAGGTTGGCCTTAGCTTGGACATAGTCGAAGGCTGATTCCCATCACATAGGGCTTTAAGAAAAGGACCTTGTGCAATCTTTCGAGTTCTACACCCTACTCTATGAACTCTTACGTAGAGTTATCCCTCTAAATTATGGCAAAAACTAACTAGAGAAAAAGACCTACAACCCTAAATTTGCAAGAGGATCTCACTTGAAAAATCCCACAAATAGGATCCTCAATTTGTTGCTCATCCACACTACTAGTGGGAGATGCAAAAGCACAAGGATAATAGCAATATATGAGGTCTTCTACCTTTGTAATCATGCAAAGGGTTATCTAATCAACCAAGTAGTGGCCTTAGCCTTTTACATGAGACATCAACCTACTAACACCCTTGTCAACCAAATCAGGTACAGGTCGTATGTTATGATCTTGGCAAAGAAACTTAAACTTCTCATCATTAACCCTCAACTAACTACGATGAGAGAAGGAACCTTAATGTCTCTTTTGATTTCTAGTAGATGGGACTTCTCCCAAATGACATTAGTAAAACTCCATCAAAGAGGAAAGAGAATGAAAGTTTCATCAACCAAGAGTGCTTGATCCATGAAGTGAAGAAATTAAAAAGTGAGGTTCATAAGTTAGTAACATCCTAAGCTCTCTTTTAACAATCTGTAAAGAGATTGTTCCGTCGATAGACTAGGTTGATGGATTTCTATACCATTCTTGCCGATCAAGTTAAGATAAAAATCCCTCCACCTATAGAAAAAGAGTTAATTGATGTTGCCAAAAAAAAAATGGATTTGGAGGATAAGGAGAAGGGGGATGCAAAGGTAGACGATGAGAAAGGCATCATCAATTTGGATTCTGAAGATAAGAATGACATGGATGATTTAGAGTTCTTTGAAGTGTCTTGTGTTGAACTATTATCCTTAGTTGTTTAATTTCCAGTTTTTACGTTTTTATTTTCTATTCTTAGTTCTAAGTACTTTTATGTTTATGTTGAAATTTTAAGTTTTCAAGTTTATGGTTAATTCCATTACATATAATGAAATAATAAAAATTTTGTTCGTTTTGCATATGTTTCTCTCTCTTCACTATTTTCTTTTAGATCTCCTTTGCACCAATTCATCAACAACTTTTGCTATACTTACTTTTATGGACTTTCATGCACAATTTACACTCATCCAAGGGAGGTTGTCTCTCTAATACTCTCTTCCCCATTAGGTGTTACTATATTTTCTTTGTGCACACTTTTCATATACTTCATTGTAAGTACATTGGGGATAATGTACTAAATTAAGTGTAAGGAAGAAGTATGACAAAAGTATACCTTACATTACTATTTAGGAAATAAATTATATGTTAATTTTACCCCTAATTTTTTTTTATGCCTGCTTCCTCTTTTGTTTAGTAATATAATATGTGAATAGTACTTGTATAAAATTTTCCTAAGTCACTATAATATAATTTTACACATTGTTAGAATTGAATAATGAAATTCATGTATGGCAAAGTTACATGCTATTTAGCCCAAGATTCTACGGCAATAATAAAATAATAAAATTGTTGATTAAGCACTAATTACATGTTATTCCTAGAGCTTACTTAGATCTATGCTTATCACTCTTTGATTTTTAAAGCCCTATAATCCTAAGTAAATGAAACTTATCTCATATAAATTCCCTTTGACAAATTTTAGATAGTTAAAGGTGTGAATAAGAATAAAATGATAAGTAGTTGAGTACAGATTAACCTTGGTCCATTAGAAGAATGTGGCTTTTTCCCACTACCAGTATGGCGAAATATAAAAAAAAAAAGAGATAAAAAATTGATAACGATCAACTTTAGACTCTTAGAAAGTAAGGCACTTTTCTTCTATTAATATAAAAATAAAAAGGCTAAATTAATAAGAATCGACCTTGGTATTTTGGAAGAGCAATGTACTTTCCCGCTACTAATAAGCTTTAGTAAATGATTAGCGATTAAATTTAACAACCTCTCAACAAAAATTTGTATTAGGGGAATGATTGGAGGATGAGTAGATACAAAATGTAACTACACTTAATTATGGTACTTAGAAGGTTGAGGAGAGATTTATATACATCCTGACTAAATGTAAGGGGTTCGTGAATGCTTATTGCACGATTATATAAAAAAGCAAACTAATTTAGGGGAGAATCCTTGGTTGAACAATGTGAATCAAATTTGATTTACATGAATTGGCCATTAAATTCTAGTATTTGTATTATTGATGCATTGAAAAAGTGAAGAACGGAAATATTATACAATTTGGTAAGGATGCTTGAAAAAAAAAAAAAAACTTTACTAGGATGTATGGACTCATGACATATCCCAATGTTAATATGATTTCTTTGGTATCCTGAATAGTAATAGGTAGATTTAGCAATCCTTGTCTTGATTTCTCAACTCTTATTAAGGAATGATTAATTTGCTTAGAGACAAGCAAATGTCAAAGTATAGGGAGATTTGATGAGTGTGATTTTGCATGCATTTATACTTATATTTTTATGGTCATTTTGATTTAATTTATTATTATTATTTTTTTAAATTTTGATACTTAATTAAGTCTTTTGTTAATTTCCAGGCTTTAAAGGAGCAACAAAGTGAAAAAGGATGAAATTTGTATGCTTTTTAAGAGGAATTTCACTTTATTTGAAGAATGATTTAACAATAGCAAGCATCAAAGGAGAATTTTATCAAGAATTAAAGGCTAAAGTGGATGATAGATGAAGTTTATGGCCTATGCTTCCTAACCTATTATACCCTCATAAAAGAATTTAATTGAATTTGAGAAGAATTTGTGCAAAGAGAAGTCTATGCCCTAAGTCCACAACCATGATCCTTGGGTACAATAATTCTATGATTTTTAAAACTTACCATCCAAGAGCCATTTTGTAAGATCCATATAAATAGAGGTTAGTTATCCACAAGAAAGAATAGGAGACATGAGGAAGAGAAGAAGAGGAGCTTAACAGCATTTCCTAGGGTTTTGATTGTTTTTTTAAGCAAGTTTATGTTCTTATTATGATTCTAGTGCAAATTTATAGATATCTAGCCCTATAAACCTTGAATTAACACGTAGCACACTTGTCTCATTTATTCTAATAATAGTCCTTATTTCTTATTAATTTAATTACATGTTTTATATTGATTGAGTAATTATTTCTAAGGTTTCAATTTGATTATTTGATTTTATGTATTGAGGTTGTGAGTCTTGGTGCATGAATAGATCTATAACAATAAGTTATAGATTTCATCTAGAATTAATTTATTATGTTATGTATTTAAGTGATTCTTACTCTTCATGCTATTCTAACTTATTCTATTGTAGAAGCAATTCGGATAGAGTGTAGTTAGAACTAAGATTTAATAGAGAAGCGATTACAATTAGTTTATTAATTGAATTCCTCCAATCAATAAGAATAGGGAATAAATTAGAAATCTTTAGGATTATTGCATGTTAATCTCTTGAATATTAGAGTCTAGATATCCTTATGATTATTTAGGATTCTTATTTGTTCTTGTAATTTATTATCGATTGTTATTTGATTCATTTCTTTTTAAATTAAACTTAATCCATTTATTTTATAACGACAATTAATATCTCCTTTTTGATAAAATAATCAAATGTAAGTGTGCAATCCTCAAAGGATCGATAACCTTAGACTCTTGTGTCTACTACATTATTACTCAACAAGTGCACTTTCCTAATACTATTTGGTGCATACGTATCACTAAGCAAGAAAGGCTTTTCATGATCTAGCTTCTTAGATTGGGAAACCATCAAATAAGTAAACATAGAAATCGAGATCAAAGCTATGGTTGAGATAAAGGGTGAGGAGAAACTTTTAAGTGTCCAAGAACTAATTTATAAAGAGCTCATTTTGGAATTCCTCACTACCTTAATATTGGAAATGACCAATTATTATGTAGAGCTCAAAATTCATTATCATTCTACTTGAGAAACACCAAATTTACACTTTCCATAACCAAACTTGGAGTATTCATAGGTCTCTTTGATAAGGAATATGTCTAATCCCTTGAGTTCTATACATTACCTTATGAACTATACGTAGAGTCAACCCTACAAACTACAAGCAAAAGTTGACTAAGGTAAATAAATATAACCCCAAATTTGCTAGAGGATCCTGCTTAAAAAATCTCACACATTGAATCCTCCATTGTTACTCACCCACACAATTAGTGGGGGAGGAAACAGTATGAAGTGGTAACAATGCATGAAGTATTTTACCTTTATAATCTTATGGAGGGATACCCAATTAGTTTGGCTATGGCATTAGCATTATATATGTGACACCAAGCTACTAATGCAAGGGTTAAACAAATTGGATGTGGGCTATATGTTAAACTTTTGGCAAAGAAATCGAAACCCTTTGTTAATAATCCCTAGTTGACCATAGTGAGGGATGTCGCCCCAATGTCACTTTCAAATTTTCTCTAAATGGGTCTTTTATAAGATGATATCAATAACGAAACACACAAAAGAAAGGAAAATGATACTTTTACTAACCAAGAGAATTTGACCTACTCGGTTAAGAAATTAAAGGGTCAAGTCCAAAAGCTTATGCAATCTCGAGAACTCTTTAAGCAATCTTTGAAGAGATTGTTCCAAAGACAAACTCATTTGATGAATTTCTATAGCATCTTAACCAACTAAGTCAAAATCAAAATTCCTCCACCTATGGAAGAAGACTTGATTAATAGGGCTAAAAGAATGGATTTGAAACATGTTAATGAGGAGGATGAATGAGATTTTAAGAAAGAGATCGTCAATGTGAATTCGAGTGATAAAGATGAGATGCAAGCAGAAGAGAATATCACTGAAGAGGATGACTTAGATTTCTTTCAATTGTTCTTTTATTCAAGTTGACTATCTCTTTTATTTTAATTTCCATTGTTTTTAATCCTTAGTTTTTGTTAATGTTTTCTTTAGTTGCAATCTTTCCATTCCTGTTTTTTCATTGTTATCAATAATCAAATAATAAATCTTCTTTTCTCTTGCATACTTTCCTTTCTTTTGTTAGCCTCTTTTCAGATCTCTTGAATATTTCATTGATGACTCCCCTAAAAGACGACTCACATGGACTTTAAACTTGACATTTACACTTATCCTAAGGAAGTCCCACTTCTCTCCTATAATTTTCTTCTATTGTCATTGTTCTTTTGTTACTTATCCTTGTTATGCCTTATTATAAGTACATTGGAGATAATGTACTAAATTAAGTGTAGGGAATGGGTGTGACATATATATATATATATATATATATATATTATTCATTATCATTTAGGAAACCAATTGCATTTTACTTAACTTCCCTAAAAAATTTTTAGCCTATAACCCAATTTTGTTTAACGATGTGATTCATGAATAGTGCTTACACAAAATTTTCTTAAATCATTGTTGTAAATTTTACACATTATTAGAATTGAATAATGGAATCTATATAAGGCAAAGTCACATACAATTTAACCCAAGATTCTAAGGCATAAATAAAATAATAGTATTGTTGGTTAAGCATTGGTCATATGCTACTTTGAACCTTACTTGGATGTATACCTATCCTTTTTTAGTTTTCAGAGCTTTATAATCTTAAGCAAACAAGTAGATGAAACTTGTCTTTTGTAAATCCCTTAAAAAATCAAAAGTGTTAGGGGAGCAAAAAATAAATAAATAAATTCAACTAAAATGGCATGGATCGGCCTTGGTCCGTTAAAATAGTAAAGTTCCTTCATGCTACCAATGTAAGGAAAATTGGTGAAGTTAGTAAGGAACGGTCTTAGTCCACGAAAAGAATAAGGTTCTTTCCTACTACGAACGTAAGAATTAAAATGGTAAAGATCGAATTTGGTCCATCAAAAAGAGCAAGATTTTCTTGCAATGCCAACATAATCATGCTTAATTAAGCAAATCATATTTAATTGAAAAGCCTTCCAATGACATTATATACTAAGAGAATATCTAAAGATGAGTAAATACAAAATGTGTTTATTCCTAACTATAGTGCTTGGTGAGGTTAAGGAGAGACTTTTATACATACTGGCTAAGTATAAGTAGCAGTGTATGGTCTTTCCCCAATGACATGAAAGGATGAATCATTAGTTAAACAATATGGGTAAACTCTAATTTACGTAGATTAACTATTGAATTCTAATATTTGTGTTTTCCATGCATTGAAAAAAGTGACTAGAAAGAAATTGTACAATTTGCTAAAGGTGCTTAATGAAGCGTTATAGGGCTATCTTTGATAAGGATTGATTTATCTACTTGAGGCCAACCAAATGTATAAGTGTGAGGAGATTTGATGAGTATGAATTTACATATATTTATTGCAGTGTTTAATAGTGACTTTCTTCTATTTTGGTGAGGATTTTAATGATTGTGGCACTTAATAGAGTGATTGGTTTATTAAAGCAAAAAGAATGAAAATTGTCTAAGTTTGAGAAGAATTTTACTTAATTTAAAGAACTAGGCAAAGTTAGTAAGCTTTAGAAGAAGATTATAGCCCATATTCCCTGATTGTGATGCCCTTGTCAAATAATTCCTTCGATTTCTTGAAAGAATATAGCGAAAAGTACACATAATCATCGATAGACAAGTGCACCTAGTCAAGTTATAGTATAGTAAAAAGGATGTAAGTGTAAGTATCAATCCCTCAAGAAATTATGAATGTGAAAAAACCCTAGATTACTAGTAAATTGCCCTAATTCACTAATTATCTAACTTAACAATTTTGAAAAATTCCAATTAATAAGTCAAAATAAATAAGGAACAATAGGGTAAGAATAATAAACAAGAACAATTAAAATATATAAGGCTAAATAAAATAAAAAAGATTCATTAACTTAGAAAACACATAATCCTTTGTAAATTGCTATTATTTACTACCTAGTTCTATGTAAATTTCAATCTCAATTACTCATTATATCATGAGATGCATGATATGAATTAACTAAAATGGTGTCTCTAATTAATTACTTACCCTGAGTTTACTTTACTTGAGTTGCTTCTATAATAAAGCATCTCAAGATTGCATTAAGACCTTGGTTCCCGTTATTAGGTTAATGTAACTTGAAGAAACAAATACCTAATTATTTAGTCTACTCAATTCCTTCTAATTACACAAGTTTGTTTACCATAGGATCTCACAAACTCTACAGTAAACTTAAGCATTGAATTGATAACCCAAATAAATAATAAGTCAATGACAATATGCACAGTACAATTAGATCACAAAGACAATATCATCGATTGAATAAAAGATATGTTACAATAGAAACAGAGTTCAATAATAATTTACTAGGAACATTGAAAAGTGTACATAACAAAGAAAAGGAAAGAGAAAGATGACAAACCCCTAATAAAATTTTACCTTGTGACTCTTTCTAAGGGGGCTATCCCTGTAAGCCAAAGCTTAGATACCTATTTATAAGAACTAAACTTATATTTATAACGAAAACTTAACAAAAATGGAAGATGCCCAAATTAGATGTGAGACCTTAGTCTTAGCCCAACTATTAAGGACTCAAGATAGCATACATTCCTAATAAATATGGAACTTAGAAAATGTGACTTAGGAAGTAATAAAATAAAATACTCATGAGAAGTACAATCACGAATACTATTATGTAAAGAAATCATAGTTGCTCAGACTCGATAGATTTAAGGTTCTGGAAAATATTCCTAGAATCAAACAAATTTATAATATGGAATCACAAAAGTTAAAAGAAATACATTAATAAGGTTTATTTTGTAAAATAAAGTAGGAAAAGTAACAAATTTATTAAAAACATAGTATTATCCAATAGCAAATTTTTTTTTATCACAAACCCAAAACATAAGACCAAAATGTAGCAAAACCTTAAAATTAAAATTACTTAATCTATAAAAGTAATAATTTAGAATAAATTGCGATTAAAATGACTAATATCAGTATCACATATATGAGTGTATATCCGATATAGGAGAAAGAGTAATATATAATATACTAATATACCAAAACTAGCATCATAATTAAGTTAAAAAATAAAAAATAAAAAAAAATAAAGGAACTGATGGAGAATTAATTTACCTAAGGAAATGGAGGTAGCACATCAGGATGAAGAGAATATGGACTAAGATCAAAATGTGAGGACACATATACTAGAAATGGGGAGAAAAAGTGAAAATAGTCACTTGAAAAATATAAACCATCAACTAGAGCCTACCATAAATTCGTAAAAGCAATTCCAAAGTGAATCTTCGTCATATTGGATAGTAGGGAAAATTTGGGAGAGCTTCAGTAGTAAAAAAGAATAATGTTTACAAAATTTTAAAGAAAATAAGGTAAAATAGGGGTTTTTCGGGTTCCCTAGTTTAAGCACGAGCTAGAATTGAAACAAGATCATTATCTTACATTTGGGACCATGCCTTAGTGGGTAGAAAAACTTGTGATGGCTGACAATAGCCAAAGCAAAGACTTCTAATGAGTAATTGTTTTTTCTCATTTTCATCAAAAATTGACTAAAAATAGTAAAGATTTCCAAAAATTATGAAATTTGGTTTTATCAAGTATTTTTGCATGTAAAATTTAACTATGAAATCAAATTTTTGAAATTTTGAGTGCTAGTATAGGCACCCTAAGAAAAATGTCCCATTAACGGATTTTTCATCCCATTTTCAAAAAACTTAATGTCATAGTTTTGGCCTAAATTTTTTTGAGTAAGTTACTCAAAGATTATATTTTCATACTATGTAATTCTTTTTCATGACTTTAAAGTTGAGGTTTTGATAAATTTTTATTGGAAGCATGTTTTTTAAGTTGTTTTGCATGGATTTAGTGTAATTCTTGTTATAAATTGAAAGGATGATGGTTTTTGATGATGTATAGAACGAGTGACCTTAAATTTTGAAGAAAATTTTTCTATCAAGTCAGATATGGAAATTATAAGGCCAAATCTACATGATTTTTACTAAAACCATATGTAATTTTATTCCAATCAAGTTTTTTGGTTACTTGAATAATTTGCATAAGTATTGAAAATGGTTTTAGGTGATATTGTATTTTGTTCAAATAAGTAAATGGTGGACTAGAGTTATGATGAAGTGACTCTTGTAAGTTATGAATGTAAACAAAAAAGTCATAAGGTAAGTAAAAAATGTGGATGTATTAAGCTAAGTTAGTTAGAATGTAAGTCAAAAGGTTAGTTGTAATAAAGTATATAAACTTATACAAGAAGTAACTTCTTAGTATCTTTGGGTTAAATCATGAGACAAAAAGTTAGTCAAAACATTAGTTAGAAAATATACTAAAGAAAACCCCTATGTAGCTAAACTGGACCAAAACTTTAGTTAAAAACTAGCTTGGAAGGGGGATTTGTATTAAAAAAGGATCTTAAACCTAAAACTCTATACTCAAGTAAGTACTTATCTTATTTTGTATTCAATACATAACTAATGAGGAATAGTGTGTACTATATGTTTTGGTGAGATATGAGAGGAAGAGGAGCAACATGATGCTTAAGTGCTTAAGGAAAGTTACTAAATGGCCCTGGTAAGTGGATATTTACATGTCTCGAGTAGACCTATGTCTAATCCTAAATTTGCATGCTTTTTTATGTTTTAGCTTAGCTGAGCTTAGTTTTGAGTTTGACGTGTTACTTAATGAATCATATGGAGCTTCCTTTTATAACTGTTGTTGATTGAATGACAATTTGGTATCAAACTTGGTTTTTGTGGTACATTGCTTGTTGTTTATGTGACATTTACTAAGACTTACGCTAACTAAGAAAAGAATTTAGGGACTAACCCTACCATCTAAGGTGTTCACTTAAGTGAACTTGATACCGAGGTTTTAAAGATGGAAATGTAAAATAATAAAGTAAAGGTTTGGGCAATAAATTGTTGAATAAGTTTGCTTGTGTTGTTTAATAGTTGCTTAGTCTTCCTTGGTATGTAGATGAGCATTCATGGCATGTCACAAAAAGGACCTATGGGTCAAGTTAAGCTTCTTTTTGAAAACCAGGTTCTTGTTAAGTAAACAGTTTAGTTTCTAAAAGCTTAGTTTTATAATGTGAACATGTTAAATTACAAAGACTAGTTTTCAAACATATGGAATTACAAAACATAAGCTAAGTTGAGTTTGCTAAACTCTTTTATAGGTTCTTAAATTTGATAATTCAAATGCTCGGCAATATCGATTACCCGAATGTTTAGGTTCAGGGTTAGGGCTAGGCTAGGAAATTGGTACCAATGCATGTCACATGCATTAACATGGCACGCATTTGCATTGCTTGCTTGAATTAAAGTATATTATGACTAACTTAATGAATCACTTATGTATTTATGATGTCATTTTGCTCGTATTTTTATTTTTTTATCCACTTTCACTCAACTTACAATTAGCTGAGAGGATTAGTTTTCTTATCCTTAGGTTAAGAAGAAGCTAAGTAAGATTTTACACTACAAAAGTGTAATGACTAAAGAAAGCCAAGTGATAGCAATTTTTCTCAAGAGGTAAAGAGTTGCAGAACTAGGTTTAAATTCTATGTATTGTAAAAGATTTTACAATTGCGATACTCTAGGTTTGGCTTACTCTTGCAAAAGATTTCCATTGTGGCTTATTATATTATACCAATAGGGATTTGGAACTAAGTGTTTATGAAATTAAATGATAGGTGAAATACAGATTCAACCCTACCCTTAACTCAAGGGTGACAATAATAAACTCTTTTTAATACCTAGTAGGTATGGCATCTCATGATAGAACCAATACGTCCTAAGATCATGGTCATGACCAAGAGGTAAAGACATGGTCGTGCACTTTGTCTGAAATCTTTACATTCAATGGAAATTAATTTCAGGAGGTCCATGGCTAAGGATCAGAACTATAGTCTTCACTTGTGGTCTTAATAAAAAAACTTCTTGAAAATGAAATTTAAACAAATTAAGCTCCAAATTGCTATAAAATTAACTTAATTAATATACAAAATCATCCTAAAATACATATGTTAATTTAGTGTTGTCAACATACATGAAGTACATGCTGAATTACATGCTCGCGTTCCTAAGGCGTGATCATGCCATGATACTTGAAAACTTTCATATTTGAGTTATTTTTATACATCCTTATAAATAGCAAGTCAGATACACAATCAAGAGGGAGAATAGAGGAGGAACAAAAAGAAAACAAGAAGAGAGGATATTGTTCTTTAGGATTCCCATTTTTAGTTTTATGATTTTGTCACAAGTTTATCTTTCTAGCATTATTGTAGTATAAGTTGTAGATATATGGACCTATAAATCCTTGAATTGACATGTAATGTGCATAATTTATTTTATTGTAATGAAATTCCCTATTTCTTGTTAATCTAGTTGTATGTTTTTCATTTGATTAGGTTATCATTTTTTGAGTTTCAATATAAGTATTTGATATTGTGCAATATGGTTACAAGACCCAGTGTATGATTAGATCTACTACAATTGAAGAGAATTTTCTATAATCTTAGTCGTAAGTTACAGGGTTCTTTCTAAGTTAAATATAATATTTGTAAAAGGAATTCATGTTCTTGATGTTATCTTAATTTACTAAATTGCAGAAGCGATTCAAATAGAGTGTAGTTAAGGCTAGGAGTTAATAAGTGAAGTGATTCCTATTAATGTACTAATTGAATTATTACATATTAATTTCTTGGTGAGGCAAAGTCTAGATATCCATATGGTTAATTAGGGTTTCTTGCTTATTTATTGCATTATTAACTAGTAGTTCTTCAATTTTATTCCTCTTAGTTCTTAGGGTTTGATTGTTTCGTTTCACTATTGAATTTTAATATTTCTTTGAAAGTAGAATAGTAAAGCAAGAGTGAATAATATGTATAATCCTCAAGGGATCAATAACCTTGACTTTACTAGTCTACTATATCATAACTTGATGGGTACACTTATCGATTAATCATTAATCCCTCCATTTGCCATGACAACAACTCTCGTTGCCACCTTAGACCTCCTTATCTTCGACTTTTATTTCCTTCCTAGTATCAGTGACTTGACTTTCGATAAGCTCAACTACCTTAGAAGCTCAACTACCTTAGTAGCCACCATGTTGGCCTATTCATGTTGCTTAGACCTAGTGGTTCTTACCATCTTCACTCTCGATGTATTGATTTAAGGGTAGAAGATCATTAGCCTTAAAGGAATGCCTTCCATAGACGATACTAATTGATGTCATCTCAATTTCACCTATAGGGCTTTTGCTTTAGACCCATAGTGGGCCTAATCTTGCAATAATAAATATGGTCAATTCCGGCATAGTTACTCCGATGCTTATGTCAACAAAGTTTGTAAGGTTAATGGAGGAACAAGATTAGGATGATGTGTATGTGTTTATGAAAATATGTACTACCTTTTAGGTTTCGCCCTATTTATAAGGTTCATCGGGAGTATCTTCTTTAGATATGAATTACTTCTAAATTGGTAAGTATATCTTTTAGGAAGATACATTCCCAAATAGGAAAGTAACAAGGACACTATGTCCTCCTCTACCCATAGTCTAGGCCTACCTAGTGAGCTATTGATTGTACTCACCCGTAGTATAGGATCTTCAAGTTTATCTACTATGTAGGTTATAAGGTCTCGACCAGCCTAAACCATGGTTTCTCTCGTGGCCATGATTGGTTTTCCTATTTCCAGTTTTCCATATTTAGGGCCTAAGCCTCCTTAAGGTAGCCATGGGTCGAAGTGGCCTAGTATGAGATCCATGAAGGTCAAAATAGGCCTAAGGGTCCTTAGTAGAAAATTAACCATCAACAATTTATGTATTTACCCTTAAGGATTTTTTTTTTTTTTTTTGGAGGGGGGAACTAAGGAACTTCCCTTTTCCTATCTATCAAAGAATTATTTATAATTTCATAAAAACTATTTTTTAATGAAATTACTCTAAATGTTGTTAAACTACATATGTTCATAAATGTCCTTCAATTTATGTCATTTGTTTTCGAGTAATGTAAATGCAATCAAAGTTATGTAAGATTTTTATAGTTCATAAAATAAAAATATAGAAGTAACTTAGCCTAAATGTCCATAAAATTAATTTTCTTATAAACATTATAGTAAAATGACTTTTTTATCATTACTCTAAACCTTGTAAACATCCTTAAAGTTGTCAAGTCACTCCATGTAAAATCCCAAATAAAGGAAAAATAAAGTATAAAAAGAAAAAGAAAAAGATAGATTATTGGTAAAATAAGCTAAAGGGCATGGTTAGTATTGGTAACAACAAACGAAAGTAGTTTGGGCATAAGAAGTATCCATGAACCTTAAGTATAAAAGCCTTACCTAAGTTTTGAGAAACCCTTTCTACAAACACAACTCACATGCTTCCTTGGTGTGCTAGGGTTTCCTGCATGTGTTGCTAACTAAGAGGAGATTTTGGTGTTTTAGATGAATTATCTATCACATCAAGGTATTGATAAGTCACACAGCTGTCTTTTTTGTAGTTTATTGAAATAAGAATGTTGAAAATTCATTTTTCTAGTAAGGTTAGCAAGAAAAACGAATTTGGAAAGATCTTTTGGAAGTTCTACATTAGATTTTGGTAATGCAAGTTAATTAAAGGAGAAAGACGTTAAGGTAAGGTGGTTTAAATTGGTTTTCAATAAGTTTTTAGTCAAAACTCTTGAAAATTTGTTCTGACCTATAAGGTTTTGTGAAAAGCAAGTCTAGGGTTGTTCTACATGTATCCTTCGATGTGTTTTTGGTGGTGGACATGCTACTATCAAATCTTTAAAGGTAAAGGCCCATTTGTGTATCATGTATATGTTGTTTCATTGATTTATGTTTGAATAATAGAGTTAATATGAGGTTTTGGCTGTAAGGGGATGTTTTGATTTGCACTTTGAATGGTATGGAGTTGACTTGGCATTAAGATATTAAGCCACAAAGGGTTGTTTTCCAAATTAGGAAGAAGTAGGGTATGTTAAGGGGATGATCATGTTGCTGTAATCTACAAAATTTTGCAAATTGCAATAGGCATCTAGACAATATCCCCCATAGCGTCTAAACACCATCGGCTTTTCTTCTCCTTTTAAGCATAGCATATGGACGCTAGTTGAACTAACGTTAGATTGCCATGACCCCTATTTCTTGTAGCAATGTTTCTTCAAGTTTTTTAAGGCTTTCCGAGTTTGTTATCCAATCCTAAACCCTTTCCTAAATTTTTCTAAACATGATTCATCACCCAAAATGCTTTATGAACCAATTCATCCTCTTAGAGATCCTAAGTAGACTTAAGTTACAAGTGTAAGTTGGTTAAGCTATTAAGTTAAAGAGCAGTATTAATCAAGTCTAAAGACTAAGTGCAAGTATTGTTCTAATATAAGTATAATTCATAAATTGAGTTTTGGTATTTATGTTATGTCAAGTTCTAAGAGTGTGATAAAGTTAGATCCTAGAGCTACAACTGAACCAAGTACAGGATACTTGCTTAATGGTTGTATTATTAAAATAGTAATATAACCGATTAAATAATTATTAGACATTAAATGAATGTATGTTACATATGCTTGGCTAGATCCATGAGACTAGGAGGACCAGACCTTAAGGTAGCACCTGATGATCCTTGTGCAATGGTATCCCAATTGGAGTCACACTTAGAAATGATCCAGGTAAATTTAGGATGTTACTTGGTTTTTAAGATATTGGGGAAGACCCACACCAATACTATATGGTATTATATATACTATACTAGGGTCATAACTACCCTTGTTTTGTTGTTTGGCTAAAAATATAGATAATAAACTAATTCATGTCGCATTACTAGTTCTTCTGATACATGTGGAATTGTGAATGCTTGCTCATGCGCATGTAATTATATATTCTAATATGGATCGAAACAAGAAAGAAGAGAACGGCAATGGATCTAGAAATGAATAGGAATAGATATTCAAAGAAAATGGGTATAAAGAATAGAAAGGGTTTTTATAGTGAATGTGGATGGATATAACTCACCAAGACACAAATACAATTAGGGGTTTGAGCTTGAAATAGATTTCAATACAACTTATAAACACTAAATGTTGCTCAGGGTTTTAAATGAAGGTTAGATGCGACTCACTAATCGGCTCAAGTGAAAGGGTTCGCCATAATCCTAAGAATAAGATTGATGAGAATATGAGAGAGATTAAAGAGGGTAAGCGACACTCTATAATCTAGCAAATGCAAGTTCTACTAACTTAAGTACAACCTTGCTCGAAAAGGGAAAGTTTAACTCTCTATATATAACTCTCTATCTCTATCTATATTTATATGTATATACAATAGTTACCATTTATAGCAAGCCCTAAATCTTAGTGGCAAAACTATAAATAATGTATAAGGCCTTAAACCTTAAAGAATCGGGCCCAAAAATAAAGTAAGGGAAGACATATACAAGAATACAAAATTGTGCATTTTACAAAAATCGACATAAAATCACTCGGTATGTCTTAAGAGTAGTAGTATCCGAACCAGATAGGGTCAGTAATTTGATGTACAGGTCCGGGAAGAAGTCCCTAAACTCTTACGTAGCTTATTTGAGACACCAAAAAGGTTAGCCCATAATTGTTGAGTCCTAGAATCAATCAGCATGAATCTCTCGATATTGCACCAAGTGGTTCTTAGGTCTCGAGTACTTAGCCCTATGGTTTCTCGACACCTCAGCTGAGGAAAGAGTTGATGCTAAGTGTTTATTTTCCTTCCCTTTGTCCTTCTGGCTACAGGTCGGCTTCAATAAGCATTGATAGGCCTCGACTTGGATATGGTTAGACGTTGATTCCCATCAACGTTAATTGTTAAGCATGAACTGGAATGCAGAATAAACTTCTCTTCCCATTTCTCTTCACCAAGGGTGCCGAGTGTCTTTGGGTTTTCTCAACGCTCATAGAGGTTAAGCAATAGCTCTTCCCACCCTTTCAAATATTGTAAGTGTTAAGGAAGCCATCATGGATCACTTTCTAGTCATACTCCTAAGGTCAGCTAAGAAGTAAATTCTTGGCATTCATTATGACTACATCAAACTCAATCCCATCTTCGTACTATCCTACCTTGAATGCAATCCAAGTATACTTATGTACATGAACCATACCCTTGTCATTAAACCACTTTAATCCATAGGGTTAGGGTATAAGTAGGTTGGCAACTTCATCTTTCCACTAGCTTGATAAAGACGATGTTAATGCAGCTACCTCCATTGATAACTAGGGAACAAGTCTTCCCGTGTACCAAGCACCGCATATGAAACAAATTTTCCCTTTGTCCAAAATCTAGTCTCAAGTCAGCTCGTATCGTCATAACCAAGAGTTTATCGAGGTCTTGGAGATAGACATCTTCTTCTATCAACTAGTCGTCCGAGCTCTTGTCACTTTGACTTTCGATTTGAGCCTTGGACCCTTTGCCCTTTAAGACCATAAGCCCCTTATTTGGGCATTAGAACGTAATATGTCGATAGCCTAAGCACTTAAAGCACTTCACTTCTCTAGCCTTGTTGTCGGGTGCCTTCTCTTTCTCAGCAATCTTTTGCTCAGCATAAGTTGGTCAACTAGACTCTCCTTTCTCCATCTTCTTTTCTTGCCTTCTCTAGGCATACCTCTCAAGCTCAAGGCTACCTTGTTAAGATTAGTTACTCAGCCTTTGATGCCTTCTTCTCCCTTACTTCTCCCCTCTTAATGGCAAATTAATTAGCTCATCTAGAGAGTTGAACAGCTACAATTCAACTAGTTGGCAATGTCGTCTCGGAGTCCACTCAGGAATCTAGCAATGGTGCAGTCTTGTTAGCAATTTCACATTTTGTCATCAAGGTCTCAAACTCCTGCAAGCATTCTTCAATAATGTTCCGGTCCTGTCTCGGTGCTGGAAGGCATAGAGCATCTCTTGCTTGAAATAGGTTGGCACAAAGCTCTTATTCATCAATCGCTTTATAAGTCTCTATGTTCTGATCGGCTCTTCTCCTTCAACATCTAGCTTGGCAACCAGCTTATCCCACCAAAGGCTTACATATTCAACAAGGGATAAGGAAGCCAACTTAACCTTTGCTCGATCATCATACTCGTAGCACTCGAACAACTTCTCGACTTGGGGAACCCAATCAAGGAACTCTTCAAGTCGGCTACTTCCACAAAAGGTCGACAGTTTTAGCTTTATATTGTCAAGTCCTCGGCTAAGTGCTCGAAGTTCATCCCTTGCATTCCGAGCTAATTGATTCTCTTCAATTTGGCCACTTCTGTTAGAGCTATGCTCTGCTACACCTCTTCTCAACCTTAGCTCTCTTTTCTGGGCTCATTGATTTGCTTCAAAGTCAACACTCCTTTAATTTCCTCTTCTTGGCACTGGATAGTGTTTTCTTCTTCTCGGCTTAACAACTCTTCTCAACTATTGCTCATCATGATCAAGCTCATTAGAACCACTTCCACTTGTAGGTGTTCTCTCCCTTCTTTCCTCTCGATCATCTCGTCTACAGCCTCTGACTAATCCAATGAGTTCTTGGATAGAGTTAGTGAGATTCTGAATCTAATATTCGAAGTTATCAACATATCACCTCAAGATTCCGCAAAGACTACCACCAATGTTGACATTATCCTTGGATATTCTTGTTTGTATAGTAATTGACTAGAGAATTGAACAAACAACAAAGCACAATAACAGTAACCTAGAAACAACCACTATTCGGCCTCTACAGCTACTTACGACTACTATGAACAATACGCTACACTACAGAACAATGATTAATAGAAATGTTAGAACCAAAAATCTACTTTGAAGAACACTAGCACGCATGTCTCACCAAAGCTCAGATACCAATATGATAAGGATTAAAGAAGAAATGATAGTGAATCCGAAAACAAAGAGGAATGGGCATTCAAAGAAAAATGGGTATAAAGAACAAGAAGGGTTCTGATAGTGAATATGAATGAATATAACTCATCAAAATACAAAAATAATCAGGGGTTTTAGCTCAAAATAGAGTTCAATACAACTCATGAACACTAAATGTTGCTTGGGGCTCCAAATGAAGGTTAGATGCAACTCACTAACCGATTCAAATGAAAGGGTTCACCATAATCCTAAGAATAAGATTGATAAGAACACGGGAGAGATTAAAGAGAGTAAACGACACTCAATAATCTAACAAACACAAGCTCTACTAGCTCAAGTATAGCGTTGCTCGAAAGAGGAAAGTTTTACTCTTTATATATAACTCTCTATCTGTATCTATATCTATCTATATTAGTATAAATGTTGCTATTTATAGCAAGTCATAAACCGTAGTGGCAGAACTATAAATAATGTACGAGCCCACAAATAAAATAAGGGAAAACATATACAAAAATACAAAACTGTGCATTTTACAAAAGTTGACATACAATCACTCAGTATGTCCTGGGAGTATTAGTATCCGAACCTAACGAGGTCAGCAATTTGATGTATGGATTCGCGAAGGAGTCCCTGAACTCTCGCGTAGCTTAGCTGAGACACCAGAAAGGTTGGCCCATAATTTTTGAGTCTTAAAATCAGTCAGCACGAATCTCCCGTTGCTGTGCTGAGTGGTTCTTAGCTCTCGAGCACTCGGCCTTATAGTTTCTTGACACCTTGGCTGATGACAAAGTTGATGCTAAGTGTTTATTTTCCTTCCCTTTGTCCTTCCAACTGCAACTCGACCTTAGAAAGCATTGATAGGCCTCAATTTGGATATGGTCAGAGGTTGATTCCCATCATATTCAGTACTAGGCATCGGCTCATCCATTCTTACAATTTTTAGGTATAAGCATGGGTCACGGCATTTATGAAGTTTAGTATGGTGACTTGAATATTAAAGTAAGGTAGTAGACTATTGTGTATATTATTGTGACGTCGCAAATGGCTCCATATAGTTTGAGTAGGGTTGAGGAATTGGTTGAAATGTGTTATAACACTTTTAGTTTTTACATCTCTTTGTATGTTGGGTCACGAAAAGTCACCTAAAACTTCTCTAGTCAAAATATGTGGTTGAAGTAGAATAGTTAGAGTTCCTTATATGATTTCTATCAATAAATTTAGAAAATTATAAAGTTTATTTTGTAGTTATGAAAGTTTTATTCTAATCTTAGATTTTAGTAAAATATTTATTGGAGAACACTTAATAGATTTGAAGAACTAAAATTTCTATGATAGTATTGGGGATTAAATGGTGATTGTTGAGAGATTTTAGTTAAAGGTATGCCTGATGTATCAGTACAAGCTAAGGATACATAGTCGATTGTAAAATTTTGAGTCTTAAGGTGTTACGCTCTAATTTTGTGAATACATATAAACTTAGATAAATTGTCACAAAAGATTGTAAAATATAAATTAGTCATAAACTCGATTTATTATTTCTATAACCTTCGTTCATAACATAATAGCTCAATGTTGAACCTTTAAGTATCCCACTGCATGGAAATATTATACCATAACAATAACTTACATCAAACTATACAAATTAAGTTAGTTCAGTACATTTACAAAAATAATGATTTCATTGAGGAATTTCTTGAAATAAAATTTTACTTCTTTTATGAAAAAGAAAACATTGTAAAGTGAAAGGCACATAAAAGCTTCATATATGCATTAAATAATACCAAATGAAAACTAGTAACATATAAACTTTGTATATTGTTGGTCTAGTGCACAATCAACAAGGAGGGATTGAATTGATTGCAGTAGCATTTCAATACTTAATAAACTATTACTTCTTGATGTTCAATATCAATTACCTAAAGTGAACTTGTTCTTAACACTTAGTAATTCAAAGTTTCAAATAAGTAAACATATCAAATGTGCTTTTGATCATAAAATTGAATCTTATGCAAATGATTTTGATAAACGTACAATCAATCAAATATTCAAGCAATATATCACACAATCGATAAATAAATTGTGATAAAGAGTATAGGGATTAGAATATTAGACAAATATTTATAATGGTTTCATCTTATGTGCCATTCCACTCTTTTAGCCCATAACTAAGGATACAGCTATCCATACCGTACTCTCACTATTTGAAGAAAACTTTTACATAGAGGTCAACAGTTCACTTAATCCTATGATACCTCCAAATCTTAAGTCTCTAGAATCTTCATCATAAATTCTCTCAAATAGAATTACACTAATTTTTAAAGAGATTAGTAACTCCTTTGAGGATTACCACAGATTAGTATCACACTAATTTTTAAAAAGATTAGTAAGTCCTTTGAGGATTACTATAGATTTCCTCACACTTTTGCATAATGCTTAGTAATATAAAATTCTCAAGCTACAAACTTATCTCTTAGATCAAATAAATGTTTTTGAGCTTAACTTTTGCTATTGTCCTTATTTTTCTTTTTACTCTTTTCTCTTCTCTTCTCTCTGTCTTGTTGATCACTTTGTCTTTAAATGGTTATGGCTTCTAATGTTCAAATATTCTCAATATGTAGTAATCGATGTATAGTCATTGCATCTTCAAATCTTTGTGATCTTCTTCCCTAGTTTTGATGATTGATATGCTCATCCATCATGCGATATGTTCCTTACATTTGGTTCACATACTTAGAAACTTTTACTAGTCTATTATATTACATGTTTTTGAAAACTTCCTAAGTATTCCTTTTGTATCCCTTAGCATGACCCAATATATCTTTACAATGCTGAGTCTTAATCTGTTCTTTTTATAACAAGCTTCTAATTGCACCTTGCTTCTTATAATTCTTCTACACTTCTGATATGTAGGCGCTTTTGTTCAATTTTGTCTTCTAATCAATTCTTTTATTTTCTCCATTCATCTTGAAGATAATATAACCATGTCTTTATGCTTCTAATTGACATTATTTGTTTTGTCCTAAGTTTAATGAATTTTTTATAATAGTATCTTCTTATTCAACTTCCACTACTAACACTTGTTTCATAGTTTCTGATCTTTCAAGTAACTTATAATCATTTAATTCTTCTAAAGTACATTCAAGAATTACATTATATGTTCTACACACTAGGTAACTTCATTTGTAGTATCAAAATATCTTTCGATCATTATAAAATATATTTTGTTGTCATCAATATACATTTGATTCAGGATTTATCATTAAAAAATCTTTTATCCAGGTTCTTGTTCTAGCAATCTCCCTCTTCTTTATGATGACAAAATATTTTTTTTTTATCTAAAAATGAACGAGCCACTTGTTTAAACAATTATTCTTCTGACAAGCTACTAATCAAACATTTTTTTCCTCTTAATAGGCTATCGCTTATTCTATCAAAAATATTCATTTTCATTATAGCTTCTAAATTCACAAATGTATCGCATGTATCTCCTCCCTTTATATTTCACAATTGTAATATCATTTATTTCTCATATATTTCTCTTTTTTTGCTTCATTATATTTCCCCTTTCTATTATATTATTCCATTCCCTCCCCCCCCTTTTGTTATCATGAAAAAATAACTAGGAATTCATAAGTTCTTAAAATTATGGGATTTTAACAAATAGACATTATTTGATCTTATCATTGTATTCTCTCCTCCTAAATTTTTGCAATTTTAATGTCTTTCTTTTAAAATTATCTAATCATTTCACATTCATTATACATAATCATGATATCATTCACCAAATCAATATTTGCATAACTTTAGAGTATATAGCATTAGATATATGAAAAAATCATTCATCATAACATGCCATATTATGCATTCATGAAATTCAATTATTTCACTATTGTTATCCAATTTTTCTGACTTTACAAATCACTCATAAGATATAGCATTTAAGGATTATTCATCAAAATATTCATTCAATTGAAACCTTATAATTTGAAGCACAAACATTGTAAGCTCTTTTACTAGATGTATTTTTGTATAAAATTGATTAGTCATTCATATCATAATTCTAGTCTCTGTTAGACTTAAGTTTCCTTGCAGTTCAAATGAAGCATCATATGGTCAAATAATTCCCAAAATTGATTCACTCATTATCACTTCATGCTCAAAGTAATAATTTCAATCTATCAAAATCATAGATTCTAGAAATATTTGTTCTTACATAAAATTGTTAGTTTCAATATAAATTCTCCTCTTGTCTTACTAAATTGTAAAACTTAATCATCATAATATTCATGGTTCACAAATTAGTTAGAAACAATTCATTAGCCATCATTTTAAATTCTTCTAAATGTATTTAAACATGAAAAAAAAAAAAAAAAACAGTTCTAGTATCTTCAATCTAATTATGGGGGTGGTGATAATTTGAATAGTACATTTTCTTTAAGAAATCTTTCACTTGATTTTCCTCCTAGTAGACATTTTACTCAGTTAATATTCTTTTCCATAGATTCAAGTCATTTAGGAATATTAATTCCAAAGAATTGCTCCTTGAAATCATGGAAATCATTTTTAAGATCCTTCACAGTTTTGTCCAGCTCCTTAACTGTCTTAGCGAAATCTCCATAGATGGCTTTCTTGACCTTATCAATTATCTAACATATTTCACTCTTAACTACAAGATGAACTCCTCTTATTAATGCTTTGTAGAAGGGTGAATCAACTAACTCAAAGACTGAGCTTTCATTATCCTTATCCTCCTCGCTTCTATTTTCATTTCACATTCCCTAATTTCCTAAAGTTATTATGTCTATCCTTAGACTGTTATTATTCTAAGGACTAATGGATTCAATCTCAAAGAATTCATATATTTTTTCATTTGCGTTGGCTTTATATTGGTCTCCCTTTTATGCTTCTTTATCATCCTTTTCTTCTCTTTCTTCTTATTCCCTTATTATCTCATCTAACTTACCTTCTTCTACCCTTCCTCCTTCAACATATTCCAAAGAAACTTGAGCTACAATGTCCATCCTTGGAGTTTGACTTTCCTTAAGATAAAAAGATGTTTTACTTCTTTCCTCACTTTTTTATTTCTTAAAAGCAGTTAATATTTATGGGGTTTACTTAGGTGAAGGTTTTGGAGGTAAGCTTATAGATGTTAGAACTATTCAAAGGGTTCAGATGGAACGACCTTTCTTCTTTTCACAAATGTTTCTTTTGTGCTTCCTTTCCTTTTCTTACTTTGTACTTCCTTTTTCACTTATATTTCTCTACTTCTTACATCTTGCAACATACTAGCATCACACATTACTTTTTCTTTTATGCTCCAAGCCAAAATCTTCACTTCCTAATTCAAATTTGCAAAAGTCTCTACTCTGATAATTTTTTGTTCTAACACAGGGTCTTGTAGTTCACTAGTGAACACAATTCCTTTATATTATAGCAATCTAGTGATCACATTCCTTAGAACTATGCTTCCTTTACCTCTCATGGATGTGTTAATCTTTTGTTCAAGTAAAACCATACTCATATCAAGACGTCATCACTAAAATCACTTGTCCATGCTCTAGGGTCATGGTGGTTATACTTCTAGATTTAGATAGAAAATAGTAAAACACTAGTTCATGCAAAATTCTAACCACAACAGCAAGGAAATGATCATAAGGTTCCTTTACATATATAACTTCATCACCTTTGTTTAGAAGTTTAAGAACTTCCTTCTTTGTCCAATTTTGTAAAAGAGAATAAGCTTTTACTTCTTTCACTCCAAAACAGTTTATTATATCCTCCCTTTGTGATCCTAATAGGATTTTCTTTCACTTTAGGCGCCAAAATATTCGACATCTTTCTATCTAAATTCAAATAAATGTCTCTTACTGGTCCTTTAGAGATTTAGTCCTTTAATTCACAAAATTTTGTCCACCTGTAGTGTTCTAACATGTTTCTAATATCTATCCCATGTTCAAATAAGAATTAAAAATCAATAATTTTTATCTCAATGACTTTAAGAATGACCCTACTATTGAGGTTTTCTTTTGTGTTCTCTTCTTTGTTTTTTGAGTCTTGATTCTCTATTCCATCCTTATTTCTTATGCAATCAATTCCTCATATTTCTTGGTATCATTGTGCTAAAGATTATCTCAAGGTTTTCTTTAAGTAAGGTTTATTGAGAGATTCGTTTGAGAGAGAAAGAGACTAATTTGAATGAGTGACTAAAGAGGGATATCTTGTCTTATGGCACTTTGGGAAAAGTTGTCTCCTTTTTAATTACATTTTATGTTTTCTTACCTAAGTTAAGTTTCTTTTTTTTTTCCATTTTAACCACATATCAAATTTGTAAAGATAGTTTCTTTCCAAATGACCAACCTTTTTGTGAAAATAATAAGTAATTCTATTGACATGCTTTTGTTTAATTAACTTACCTTATCAATCTACCTAATTAACCTTTGTCCACAATTTTTGCCTTCGATCTCCATTTTGTGAAATCCTTTTGTTTCCTAACTTCTTGTCTTTCCTTTTGACTGGGCACTCCTTTTCTATTCTATTTCCTACTTCTAAGTGCTTCTACCCTTCATTCTTTGAATCTTTTTAGGTGCTCTGTCCTTTTAGTATTTGACTCAAATTTTTCTCGTTATTTAATGTTTTCTTGTGAACCTCATTTAATGTATGGGAGAGAGTATCAATTTTGACATTTAAGTCTCCTCTATCTTTCTTTAAACTTGATGAATAGAATATGACATCCATATTTGGATAAATTTATAGTTGTTTTCATTTATGATATACTGATATATTCCAAAAGTAAAGAAGAACATACCAAACATTTGCAGCTAGATTTACAAAAGTTAAGGGATAATAAACATTATGGAAAGTTATCTATATGTGAATTCTAGTTGGATAAGATCTAATTCTTAGGTCATGTTGTGTTTAGAGAAGGGATTTCGATCGATCTAGAAAAGATCAAATCTATAAAAGAATGGAAGTAACTAATGACTATTATAGATATTCGAAGTTTCCTTAGATTAGCTGGCTATTATAGATGATTTATAAAGGATTTTTCAAAGATAGCTACACCTTTGACTTGACTAACTCAAAAAGATGTAAAATTTAATAGGGATGATGAGTGTGAAAGGACTTTTCAAGAACCTAAGAATCGATTGATTACGACCCTAATATTGACATTACCAAACCTAAGCAAGCTGTATAGTATATACAGTAATGCTTCCTAAAATAGGTTAGGATGTGTTTTGATGCAAGATGGAAAAGCAATAGAATACGAGTCACAACAATTGAGGATACATGAAAGGAATTACCTTACTCATGATCTTGAATTGGATGCAATAGTTTTTGTACTAAAAATTTGGAGACATTACTTATATAGGCAACATTATGAGATATATACTGATCATAAGAGTCTGAAATACTTTTCCACTCAAAAAGAGTTGAATTTGTAGTAATAGAGATGGTTGGAATTGATTAAAGATTATGATTTGACCATCAAATACCAACTTCAAAAAGCTAATGCGACACTTAGCCATCAAAACTATGGACAAGTTATATCTTCTCTCACTCACAACAAGAATTGATTCGAAAATTTGAAAAGTTAGAAATTGGATTCAAGCGGTATGATGCCGATATGTGTTTTATGAATTTGGCAGTCTAACCAACTTTACACTATAGAATTAAGGAGCTATAAGATGAAGATGAAGATTTGAAGCTAATCAAGTTTAGATTAGTGCATAAGGAGGAATTACCTGATTTCAAGATGGATGAAGTGGGAGTATTAAGATGTACGAGATAAATCTATGTGACCCAAGTTCTTGATCTATAAAGGGAGATAATGAGAAAAGCACATATATACGCTACACCCAAGTGGAAATAAAATGTACCAAGACTTGAAGTTTACTTTTTCGTGGCATGGAATGAAAAGAAATGTAGCACAATTTGTAAAAAAATATATAACATGCCAGTAAGTTAAAGCTAAGCACTAAAGACCAAGAGGTATAGTACAACCCTAAGAAGTACTACAATAGAAGTAAGACCATATTACAATGGACTTGGTTGTAGCCCTTCCTCAAATACGAGCTGGACATGATTTAATATGGGTGATTGTTGACAAATTAACGAAATGTGCACATTTTCTGCCATATTGTGTTGGCTATTCATTAAAGAAAATGGCTAATCTATATGTGTAAGAGATTGTTAAATTACATGGAGTACCACTCAATATAGTTTCTGATAGAGATACTCAATGTAGCTACCATCTAAATAGATCCATATGAAGCTTTATACAAATGGAAGGAAAATGTAGAGTATACCGTGCTAGGTCCTAACCCGATAGATCAAATGAGTGAGAAAATACAAATAATTCAGCAAAAAATGAAAGAAGCACAAGATAGATACAAAATTTGGGCAAATATGAAGAGGAGACCTTTCGAATTTCAAGTTGGAAATCACACATATGTAAGGATAACCCCATTTAAAGGTCTCAAACGATTTAGGTTTAAAGGAAAATTAAGCCTAAGATATATAGGCCCCTTTGAGGTACTAGAGAAGGTAGGCAAAGTATCATTGCCTTGCACTACCCCTAAATCTATCCGATTATCATGACGTATTTCACATCTCAATGTTGAAGAAAATTGTAAAGAACCCTGATGCAGTAATGGAATTACAACTTATAGAGTTTCGAGAAATTTTGACATTTGAAGATAGACTAGTCAAAATACTAGATAATCATGTTCAAAAGTTACGAAACAAAGTGCTCATGTTAAGGTACAATAGGGTACTCGTTCTAAAGCAGAAGCAACTTAGGAACCAATAACTAAGATGGAAGATAAGTATCCATGGCACTTCGAAATCACAGTTTAGTGATCTCTTACAATAAATTTAGTTAATTATGTAAAAAGTTGGCCTTATAATTGTAGTTATGAGAAAGTTTTGAGGAAGAAACTTTTTTTGAGAAGGGATGGAAATGTGAGCCCCTAAAATCGCTTTTAGGGTAACTATATCTAGATTTAAGACCTTTAGAAAAACTTATTCAATTGAATCAAAACTTTACAGTTAAGTTAGAAAAGTTAGTAGAAGTAACCTAGTGAAGTTAGATTTTAAAAATAACTTCATAAAATCCCAATTTTAGCGTTAAAAGTATAATTATTTAGTATAACGTAAAACTTATCGGAACACCTAAAATCAAGCTCGAAACGCAACAAACCTTAGAGATAAGTTATTTAAGCTATAAAAGTTAATACTATTGCATAAAGAACTATATGAATATTTATATATGTTTATGAATGTACCCAATATATAATAAACATACCCATAAATTACATAAATTCACTAAATATGAGAAAGTAGATGTAAATTCTAAAATTTTGAATGCAAATATATTGTGAAAATTAAAAATATGAATGAAACATAACCTAATAAATATAATTAATCATTACATGTAACAAATATATAGGATATATACATGTATATAAGAAAAACCTCTAATATATTAATGGATAATGCCTAAAACACTAAAATTACACTAAAAATTAATCAAAACTTATCTAAACCACTTAGGGAATTACTGAAATCAATTGTGGCAGCTCGGAAATCAATCAAATATCTTAATCAAAAGTAAAGTAAGGGCAAAGTGCAACCTCCTGCTTACTTTTCCTTAAAAGAATAAATAAATAAAAAAGAAGAAAATTTCTTAATGACTAAGGAAAAAATTTAGCTAACCCCAATCACTATAAATAGGATATTAGGACATTAATTATACATTTTGGAACCCTAGAACACTTAAGGAAAATTCGAAAAAAATAGAAAAAATAGGGTACCTTGCCACTCTATTGCATTTCCCCAACCAAATGACAACCTGATAGCAAGCCCTTACAGCTACCAAGAGAGGACCCATCGCTTAGCTCTCTTGACCAGCCTTTGCCGACTAATGACCATTGAAGCTCGAGCAAATAGTTCATTTAATTTTCTGCCCTATTTTTCATTTAATTTCTAAAAAATATTAACCTAATTAGGAAAATTATGGAAACATCTATTATTATGTTATTTTGGGTGTACCTTTATGTAGTACAATTATTTTGATAAAATTTTAAAAATATAATATATTTCCTTAAGAAATGCTCTATTCATCCGAATTTTCAAATTAAAACAAATATATCAAATGATATTATTTTGAGCTTAAAATTTTTCTATAGGATCCCTATTACATCTTATTTAATGAAATGTAGCTCGATTTTGATTTCATACATATTTGATATTTATTGTATTTATGAGCCTAAAAGCCAATAAAATTGGAATTTATTCAAGTAAATTGATTTTTAAAAAATAATTGGTAAAAGTGGTACTTAATGGCTTGTTGACACTTTAATGATGTTATGGCCTAATAGAAAATATTTTTCAAATAAAAAATATTATTTGCTTAATTGGTCGCAATTAAAAGGACAAATGTAATATCATAGGATTTCGAGCTAATACAATAATTCTAAGATCTAAGCCCCTAAATTTAAGCTACTGGGCTATGTTGTCTGTTTTATTTTAAATTTTATAGTAAGGTTAGAAAAGTTAGATAAAATAATTTTAGTAAAGTCAATTTCTCAAAATAAGTCATATAAAAAGATTAATTCAAGAAAAATCTAAATTTATGGATAAAACCAACAAATATTGAAAACGTGAAATTCAAACTTTTAGATATAGTAAGGCATTAGAGATAAATTAATTAACTTTCAAAAATAATAAATAAATTTGAATTATACATAATATACGTGTATTTACATATGATATGCAATATATATATATATTAAATATATACATATAATAATAATAAATTATCAAAGTAAGGAAAATTAATTAAACTAATGAATGGATGAGTCACCAAATGATGTGGCAGTATGGGGACAACTTGAAAACACGAGTCATCACAATATTAACAAGAAAGTGATACATGGTATCTAGTCAGCATGTAGGAAAAGGAGGAAATGACATGTGTTATTTTACTTTTTTGACATGTAAAAATCTTAAACCCTATAAATAGGACTCCAAACATCATTTGCAATATTTTAGAAACCTGAAAACATAAGATCATGATTTTATAAAATTGGAAAAAACTAAAATATAAAATAAAATAAAAATAGAACAAAGAAATAAGGTAGAAATTGGTCTAAAGCGGTTCGTATACCAAACCATAACCTGACATGGAGTAGCTTAGGGGTTAAAGAGAAGGTGATGCACCTAGTTGTTCTGACAAGGTGTGCAGCCAAATCCAGCCAAATCAAGTGAATCAAAATTCTAGCCAAAAGTTTATTTATCTTCAAAAAATAGCAAATGAAGTTAATTAATTATGAAATTTAGTTTTCTAGGATTATTTTAGGTGTAAATTAATTTAGTAATTTTATTTTATTTAAATAACAATTGCAAATATAGGGTCCATAAAAAAATGCCCCATTTGGATGAAAATTGAATTAATTTTATAAATATTAGATGATGATATTGTTTCAAGCTCAATTTTTATATATATTACACCTAACATATATTTTTAATTGGGTAACAAGAATTTTTTAAAATAATCATTTTTACTATTTTTTATAATTATTTTAAATAAAAATGTCAGTTTTACCGAATTATTAATTAGTTTTTAATAAAATTAATGAATGACCCTTACATGTTTTGACTTCTGGAAGTTTATAATGATATTTAGAACAGTTAGTTTTTATCTCATACATAAATTTGTTTATTTTCCCTTATTTTTAGTTATTTCGAGCTAAAATTGCTATTTTCGTAAAAATAGATAATAGCCAATTTAGCATAATTTATGGTCAATAGCTAAACTATATATTTTTGTGAGTTTATACGATTTTTTGTGGAATTAATCCATCTCATATACTATTTATCACGTATTTTCCTAATATAAGCTTATACATTAACTTAATATATAATATAGTAATTAGTACTTATAAAATATTTGTCAAATTCATGTAAAAAAAAAATTTGTGTATATTAAGTGTTGCTAGACAAGTTTGGAGCATATGATTTTTAGGGTTTTTAGTTCAGTACTAAAGCTTATTCAGGTCAATTATAGAATTATGGTAATGTACGATCAAGTCGTTAGTACGAAAGGATATTTTTAAGCTTTTAACAATATTCATTAATCTTGATTCTTAAGATATCTTAATAGTACTAAAAATAATAGTCGTGACGATATAGAGTTTACTAAAATCGGATAAGAAATGAATAAAATATGATTGAATGAAGTTTAAAAACACGATAGTAAAAGCTTATAAGAGTTTAGATTCGACTTGTAGCTAATTTGAAGATTATGTTATATTTTCATAGGTATGATATTTATGGAAGGATCATGTCATTAAGTTTAGGATCTCATACCATTACTAAACTTAGGTAAGTGGATCTAACATATGTTTAGAATAGATATATTGCTATTCATAACACTGTATGATGTTTGATGCTGTGTTGATTAAATATAGTTATATCTTAGGTGAATTGATATTCTACTATGGTGGATGCTAATGTGGTGATTTTTGAATGACAATAACTATATCTTGGTTAAATTGTTATGCTGATGTCGGGTATTGATGTGGCATTACGAATTATTGTACTAACATTAAGAGTTGAGTGATTGCTAACTCAATATTCTAGGTGTTCACTTAAATAAACTCTAAGTAAGATGCTAAATCTCTACTAAGGAGAGTTCAAAAACTAAAATCAAATAACTAAGTTTAATAAAACTCAAAGACTGGTTGTACTGAATGATATTCTCGAATTGTTACTGTATAGTATGGCATGGCATGGCAAAAAAGCAACCTACAGGTTAGAATTTTCAAAATGAGGCTTACAAGTGATCAAGGAAAAATCATAGCTTTATAAACTCAGTTTTTTTTAAGTATATAGATTTGCATTATCAAAACATCTTGACTATTTTGATAGTCATATTTGGTAGGCTATAATATATAGTCTAAGTTAGCCTTATTGCCTCTTTGATTTGGTGAACTATAGTATACAATCTAATTTTGTAAAACAAAGTTGGTAGTCCTACTCCTAAGTAGCTTCTTCTTGCCCTTTTTGATATTAGTACACTACTATAGTGTATAGTCTAGTTTAATAGGAGGTCCTACTCCCAAGCAGCTCCTGGTTGCCCATAGGTTCTTCGACATTATATCCAGATGCTCAACTATGTTGACTAACCGAATGAAAATTGAAGGGTATAGGATATTGGTACCAATACATGCCACGTATATGAGTATAGCATACTACATTGCTTGTAACAAATGCCCGGTTGGGCTTATTTATGTGTGAAGTTGTACCTGCTGGTTATGATTGCAATGTTTTAGTTGTGTCATTACCTATATTGTATTTTTTGTTATCCACTCTCAATCAGCTTCAGTAACTAAGGCGACAAAATGTTTTATCCTTAGATTAACAACATTATAAAGGGCCCAACACTAAGGAGGGATGTATATTAAGAGCGTAATTCGAAGTTGGCGTTGTATGGAACCTATATTAAGTTAGGATTCCTACTATTGTGAAAAAAAAAAAAAAAGAACCTAGTTCATGTTTTGATATAAATATTATGCTATACACATAAGTTGTAATAAAATATCTAACTGAACTCTAATATAGTAACCCCTTTATCAGGTAAACAAAGTTATCTTTTAATAAATGAGCAAATTAAGTTAAGTTTTCAATAGATATGCCTATATAATGGTACGTTCTCTACTAGGTCGGGATGTGATAGTGAAAATATAATTTTACCTGATTAAGTGATAAACACATTTGAATGAATCAAGTTACTAGTTAAATCCTATATTTTTTTTTTTAAAACTTATAGGAATTTTTTAGAAGTATTTGATTATCCATGCTATTTACTATGAATTTTCCTAGTTAAATGACTTAAATTAATAACCAAGACATGTTTTTAGTAATATTAGGTTAAAATATGTTAATTACTTAATTACATCATAATTTACGTACTTTGATCAAATATGATTATCTATCATTTTTGTTTTATTTCATAATATTATATGAATAAGGTTATCGTAAGCATATGCTAAGGGTAAACAATACATGTTTTACCATGTTTTACTTGAAATTTATATGAAAAGTATATATTAATTAAATAATATGATATTAACGCGATATTACTTGCTATATGGATTTACTTGTACACTAGGATTAAAAGCACCCTTTAGAAAGTATCTTCTGAGCAGAACTCATAATGCATATTGTTGAGTTTAGACAAATTGAATGATATTGACTTTATTAAAATTGGAAAACTTTAGGTAGTAAAATAGGTATTTTCTATGATATTATAGAAAATATCAACCTATGACGATCTTTGTGCAATTGAAATGCAATTTGACCAATAAAATGTACATTTGGAAACAATCGAAACAATATATTATAAGTAGTAGATAATTATGTATATCTATTAGTATTAAATAATTTAATAAAATCTATATAGTAAAATATGATAGTTAAAGTGTATGTGTATATATTGTTAGTGATTGTCCCTTAGGCCAATTATTGGATATTGTCGTTATTACATTTTATGAACTAAGAGCCATTCATTATTATATTGTTTACATGTTTACTTTATAATAATATCCTTAAATAATCATATAGTTATTCTAAATGTCTCTAAATGCTCATTATTATGAGAACAATAATGAATTAAATCTAGTATAAGGTTTGATTGATAATCATGGGATGTTTATTTATATAGAGATACAAATCAAACTCATAGGTACATGTTAGAGAACTATATACCAGACCAACCTGCTATGAGATCACTACATGGATTAATGTCATAAGTGATTCTCTTTATAACAATACCATTGCATCCTTAGATCAAAAATCACCATGGATTCTAACATGAGAAACATTATGATTTCACTAAATCAAACATTATCTTTAACTAGATAATTATAAAAGTTATGATTGGGCATATTGTAAATCATAGAAAGGGAGATGAATGATTAAGATAGGATTTATCCATCTCATTATGAGATAGATATCATTGGGCCCCTCGATAAGTGAGAACGAGAAATGCATGGCCGTGCTCAAATGGATTGATAGTATGATCAATATTATTTGTCATATCAATCTACTCAGTGATCAAGATATGATAAGGGTGAACAATACAAAGATGACACTATACATGCCTTATGTTCAATATAGATATCGTGTGACAAAAGGATTATAACATAAGCTATGGATTAGGTAAAACCGAATCACCGACCTTCATTTAATTTAAGTACACATAACGTCTTACTAGAGGCTACTTATGTTTTATAGGCCTGAAAGGAGTTATTAGGCCTATTACCAATATTAAGTGAACCTATAGGATCGTACACAAAGAATGAACAAAATAGGCTGTGGGTTTATTTTGATTAAACCTAGCAAGAAGTATTGAAATATTTATTATTCTTAATGATTTAAGAATGATAAATAATTATGTTCATTATTTTTGGCAAAAAAATAATAAGTGATGTGTTTATATTATTAATATCCTTTAATATCTTACCAAATCTCATAATATCATCTAGAAGATATTTTTGATGGTCTATATATAGATATAGACATCTCTCTATTAGGGTTATGTTGATGTTATATCGTTAACATTAGACTCATAGAGAAATTCTATAGAAAAAAATAGAGAGTGAAACATGAGAAATTGCGAAGGTTTCTTGCTTTCGTTTTTGGTGCTAGTACACTGCAATCTCTGTAGAGGAGGTTTGCAAGATTACAGCTCCTATAAATCCACATCACTAACGTAACCTAGATTCGCATAAGGTAAAAGAACTTCACTCATATCAGTTTAATTTACCGCATGGATCCACTGATGTTTTAAGGATTCAGTTTTGTTCAAAAACAAAAATTCCATTTTGAGAAGAAATTTTTAGATCCCTAAATCCCAACATATATATATATATATATTAATACATAAATAACACCCTTTAGGTACATATACATGTATGAGTGTATCTATATTAGATAAACTATAATTAAATACGATTATTAAGGTTATAATATGTTTAGGTCTATCAAATGAGCGTGTGTATATATATGTGTGTATATGTGCGTTTGTATGTACAATTCTAATAAAATAACTATCTAAATAGTTTTTCAACCAAATTATCGGATAATATGATGAACTAAATAAAACCTTAATGTTTTCGTAAATCTTAAAAAAACTAAATATGAGTTCTGATAAATATATGTGTGTGTATATATATATATATATATATATGACTTCCAAGTGAATGGAATACTGAGGCCAGAAACCTACTGGAGTAAGCTTCGGTATAAGTAGGATTTGTTAAGACTAGAATATATGCTCACTCATGGTTGTAAGTAGTTATTTGTGCGTATGCTATACCTGTACTTGGTTACTGAGATGCTGATTAGTAGTTAAGCTAAATGTTTTGCTATGTGTTATAAATTAGTTTATCACCGTAACTAGACTAATTAAAATACGAACTAAAACTATAAACGAACATGCATCACATCCTAATAAGGGAAAATTAGGTTTCTCCAATTAAATTCTAATGCCTTTAACGAGGTGCAATGAGTTAGCCATTCCCCATCGTTAGTCAAGCTAAGTGATTAAAAAGGAAGTTGCGGCAAGGTTAGGGGTATCAAGTTCAAAGGTAGTCATGGGTGAAGCTAGAGTCTCCATTGTACAAGCTCAAAATTGGCCGTAAAGGGAATCATGACCTTTATGATTGGCATTGTAGCCATCATATCACAACTCCTCAACCCAAGTTAGAGTAGGTATAATTTCCTGAACCTCACAATGAATTAGATAACATCGTATAAATGACAAATTGCTTGTTCATGTATTACACATGGTAATTGCTTAATAACTTGGTTGTATTGCTTAGCTTGTATATACTTTTTACTTTCTGCCCCTCACTAAGTGTGGTTTATTCACTCCCCTATAGATTTGCTTACAAGTTCTGAGTAAATACGCTGCATCACAATCATCTCCAAGTCTACAAAAAGGGCATATTCGGGCAAGAGTGAGAAAGAACTAGTAAAGAACTACATTTTTGGAACTTTTTTGTTTCTTATGATCAATTAGATCACCTGGGTGATCAGTCGGATTCCTACTTTTGAGTCGTATTATGTACTCATGTACTTTTATAACTACTTTATACCTAGCCTTATTATAAATATAAGTTTGTTATCTATATAAATGTTAGTATATTTGTGGAACTTCGAATCCTTTAAAGCGATTTGTCATATAAGCTTTATGTATGTAAGAGTTACACTAACGATAAGTGGATAGTTTCCAACATAAAATTAATATACACGGTGGACTGTTACAACTTGACAGCACTCGAGGCATGACAATTAATAATCAAGAAGGGGGAGTTGAATTGATTGTTACAAAATTCCAATACTTAATCAATCTTTACTTCTTGATGTTCAACATCAATTACCTAAACTATACTTTTTCATTATTCTTGACATATCAGAAATGTTAACAAATTTTAATTAGAGATTTGTGAGCAAAAACCAACTTAACACTTAGCAAATCAAACTTTCAAATAGGTTAACTTATCAAATGTGCTTCTAATCATAAAACTCAATCTTATATAGATGATTTTGATAAATATGAAATGCATAATCAATCAAACATTCAAGCAATATATCATACAATCAAAAAGTAAATTGTGATAAAGTAAGGAGTGTAAGCATCAAAATATCAGGCAAGTATTTATGGTGATTCTACCTTCTGCATCAATTTACTCTTCCAATTCGCGGCCAAGGATTTAGTTATCTACACTGTACATCTATTATTTGAAGAAAACTTTTACACAAAGGTCAATAGTTCCTATGATATTAACTTACCTCCAAATCATAAGTCTATAGAATCTCCATTTTAAGTTCTCTCAAATAATATTACACTAATTTTTAAAGTGATTAATAAATCCTTATTACTATCTCCTTTGATGATTATAATAAATTTTCTTACACTTTCATTATAATACCTTAGAAAAAAAAAAGAGGGGATATAAAGAATAAAGTCATAAAAATATAATAAAGGATGACTAAGTTATAAGAAAGTGTATTAAGGTCTTAAGTAATGGTTTAATGAGGGATAATGTTGGAAGTATATAAGTTTTCTAACCTAGCTAGTACATAATATATATTACATTATTTCTTCGAAACTCATTCAAACTTCTTAGCGTTAATGAATATGACTCTTCCACTATAAACCTAGTAAACCTCAAGGTATGTCAAGAATTTTATTAAAATTTATTGGTTTTTAGAGGAAAATTTGATTGATTTTAAATCTCTCTTGGTAGTATAATTGATCCACTCAAAATATATATAAGAATATAGTGAATACTCTAATAAGTATACTAGGTCAATATTAAGTAATAAAGAGTGAGTAAAGTTATCGATCCCTCGAGGACTAAGAAACTATTAAACCTATAATAGCTTTTATCAATATTTAGGCAATTAGATGTAGATTGTTGATTAACTAATCTAATTACTAACTTTAAGTTGTCATAGAGAAACTCACAAGAGTGTATAAAAAATGAATCAATCAATTGAGAATATGGGAAAAAGCAAGATCTATCCTAATTACACTAATCAAATTGCCATCATGTTATATGGATTAATAGTTATGTAGTTATTCAAGTAAAATTATCATGTCTTAAAAATTAAGGACTTAAACCTCTAATTAATAGGTCATCTCTTGCATCTCCAATTAACAATGGACTCTAAATTACAATCATACATCTCCCAATGTTATGATTAACTAATGCCCTAAATTAATTATCCCTAATGTCTTAGCGAATAATTAACTAGAGATATTGCATTAATCCCTGGATAATCTCTAACTAATCTAATTAACACAACTTCCACATTAGCTAATTAGTTTAATTAAGAATTCTTAACAAACCTTATACCAACTCCTGCATCAATAGTACTTCTAACAATTATAATCAATGGAAAGTTACAATTGAAATTATAGAAATTGCAATCATGAATTATCCACACATCTATTAACCCTATAACATGACTACAATTATTATTTTAGCTATCTAGGTTTCATCAATTTCCCACAATTAAAACCTAGCCAGTGACAAAATTTAAGATAAAAGCACATATTACAATCAAACTTATAAGGAAAATCATGATTAAAAGTAAGAACAAATTACAGGATTGCATAAATAATCATAGGATAGAAATCACCAATTCTGTAACAACGACAAAGAAAACTCCAATTGTAAGAACTCTAAGGATGATCTCTGTAGCAATGGCAATGTCTTCTCAATGATCTATGAAACTACTACCAAAATAACTTTCAGAGTATCTCTTCGACTTTGTCTAGACTCTCCAAGTAAAAAGGAAAAAAATAAAAAATAAAATAAAATTTAGAAGTCTCCTAAATGTCAACACAAAGCGTATTTATAAAGCAAATAAAGGATAACTCTCAAATGATTTAGGCTAAAAATCAAAGTTGGCTCAAGTCCGGCTGTTTTGATTAAAGGCCGGCAACTTTGATGGCAAGTTGGTAGCTCTAACTTGTAAACCAGCTCAAGGCTATTGCCTTCATTCCTAAATGCTTTATATCAACATTAGTCTATGTAAATTGATTCGAACTTCCTTTGATTGCATAAAACTCTTCTAAATTACTCATATTTCCACTCTCAATCCTCCGAGAACTAAAATATCCAAATGAATATACTTAAGTATCATTTCTTAATAATTTCTATAAAATCAATAATAATTCAACATAATTCACACAATGGAAAATGAGTAAAATATATCTTTATCAGTAACTCATCTAAAGAAAGGAATTGCAAAGCTTACACAATCTTTGGACACTATCAAGGGTAAGTGAAGAGTTAATTATGGAATTTAGGTTTTGATTAAATTTAAGTGATACACATTGATATTTTAGGGTTACATGTTGATCGGTTATGGGAAAACAAAGAACTCAAAAGAATCATCAAAATGAAGATAAAGTATCTCTTACATTGTAGATTTTTTCTTATAATCTTTCTATTTAAGAAGCTTTTGGTGATGATTTGGTGGTTAAAGTAATAAAAGTAATGGAAAAATTTTGATGTTGATGCAGTAAATATTGAATTTGAATTAAGGATTTCGAGATGTGGAATTTTGGATACATTTTTAATGAGGTTTTAGTTGAAGAGTCAAGTTGTTTTTAATAATTTAAGTGTGTTTTGATCCATGTGTTAAGGTGCTAGAGGATAAAATGGCTTTAGAAAGATTTTAGACAAAAGAGGAAAAAAAAAGAATAGATTTTTTATAAAATAGTAGGTTACATGATCAAGAGATACGATTGTATCCCTAGTCATGTCCCCTGTAGTAGGCGACGTAAGTTGGTAGACTAGAAGGTTACACGATCGTATCATTAATCGTATCCCCTGTAGTTTTGTAATGTAACTCGGTAAGTTACACAACCAAAAAGATACGATAGTGTTCCTAACCAAATCATAGGCTTTGCTCCAACAAGTAGAGTTTTCCCTGTTCTTTTTATTTTATTCCTTTGTTGCTTCTAAAGTAAACTCTTTCAATGTTTCATTAAGTAAATTTAAGGAGATTTAAATAGTCTAAAAGTGAGTTTTAATTAAGAGAAATTATTTATTCAATATTTAAAGAAGTTTAATGAGTATCTATTGTTTTTATAATTTAAAGCTAGACTTAATTCGTTAGTAATGGATTCTAAATATCTAGGTAGATGACACTTTATTGTTGCATGTAAGGGTGGCAAATTTTAAAATGAAATAAATATATTTAACTTATGTATCTTTTTATTGCTTATGTTTAGCTCATCCTAAGGGCCTAAAGTAGCAAATCCCTAGGGGGCAACCCTGATGATCCTTGCGATATGTTGTCCTTAGTGGAGTCTTGCTTAGAAATGATTTGAGGTAAATCTAGATTATTATAGAAGAGCTCGTAAAGGTATGCACAACGTTAGGTTATAGAGGAGCCCAAGGAGATACGCCCAAACGCTAGATTGTGATACGTTGATGATATGATCAAGTCGTAAAGACTACTATGTGTATTTGTGCATCTGACTTAAAAGCAAAAATAAATAAATGAATTGTGTAGATTACTTATTTTGCATTTCTACGCATGTAACTATACATTGTTTAATCATGTGCATATGGTTATGTATCGCGTACTTAGCTTCAACTCACTTTATTATATTTTCATATGCAGGACCTACAGTTGTTTTGCTGGACTTCAATAACTTATGGAGCTAATTGTTACTATCTCAGGAATAAGAAGAGTAAGGATGACGTATGATATTAAAGAATATCCTAAGAAATTAAATGATAAGATTATTTAGTCTTATGTAGTAGCATTGATTGATTAGGTATCAATATTTCTTAATTAGACATTATTTTAGCATTATTTGAAGTTTTAATTATATAAAATTATTTGGAGTTTTTAGTCAGATGTTACGCCCAACGTGTCATTGAAGACTAAAAATACGTAGCAATCTATTATGTCCTAGAGGCATTACAAATAAAGTGGTATTATAGCATAGGTTATGAATCCTTGGAAAAAAAAGTAATAATATGCAATAAATCAATAGGACAATTTGATAATGAGGGGGGTAGAATGTGAGCTAAGTTTAACCTTAAGAAGAAATTTATGTTATAGATATACAGTTACATGAAATTATATTATTTGATGTCATTATTTATTTTGAAGTTATTTGTTTATTTTAGAGATTTCATTTAATTATTTAAGAATAATAGATGTCTACATCATTGTCTAGTTTTCTTTAGGTGATTAAAAAAAAAAAGAAAATAGGATTATAATACTTGAGAGTAGAGACATATAATCAAAAACGAGATAAGATAATAAGAGATAAAAATCTTTACTATATAAAAAAAAAAATCATTAAGGTAAAATGTTTATTATTAAATGGCTTAGAGGAATACAGACTACAAGCAATATGTCTTACGATTATGGAATTTATAACCATAGAAGTATATTAAGTTTCTTTTGACCTGTAATTTTGATTAGTAAATAAAATAAAGAACAATAATAATGATAATGCAATGCTATTAAGATCCATATAAATTTATAAACCTTTATAAAACTATCTTTGATCAATATGTAATAAAACATGAAATTAATAAGAAATTTAGAAAAGGGAAAATTACAAAATGGTTATAAATAGCTCTAATTAATAGTATAAGTATAACAAAGTAGGAAACAAAAGTATTTTTAGATGAAAATACAACAGACAAAACACAACCTTATATAAAGAATTATTAACTACTAAATAACTATATGGAAAGTTAAAAATTATCAAAGTAATAAATATAATAAGAATACATTTAAATATTACAAGAATATCTTTGTATTCATAATACACGTCAATTTTTCTTGGATAATTAATATAGAAAAAATTAAAAAGCTACTATATGACAATTAAGCAAAAAGAAACAACTAATTATACCGATTAGAAGAGAAATAAAGAATCAAAATCATAAACCAATTACCTAAAAATCTATTATAATTTCCCTATACAAATATAAAGTTCATTTTAATCACATTCCATACGAATTGAGATGTTACAAGAACATAATAATAACTAACAATAATAATAGTAATATTAACAATACTAATAATAATAATTGAGAATCTTAATAATAACAATGATACCAATAACAATAGTAAAGTTGTCTCATTATATCATCCATAGTGAGTAGTATTGCAATGATAACAAAGAGGTCATTGACTTCTAACTAATAATGATGATAATAGAGTTTAATGGAATGTTTTCATATGTACACTAATGCACGTGTGCATGCAATGGGACTAACAAGTTCTTTTTATGTCTTGTAATTAGTGCAAGTCATGTTAAATATATCAAGTGTTGTCAACAGTGTTGTTGTGTCGTATTACATTTATTGCGTAAGTCAAGTTAGGTTGTTAATCATATCTTAATTAAGTCAAATTATGTCTTATTACTCATTGGCCCATATGTATGTATACGTGTATTGAGATACTTCATATGTAAACTATCCAACATTAATGGTAACAAAAATATAAAAGTATTCAATTAATAACTACTAAATAATTAATCTACAACAAAATCTTAGGAAGAAACAAAATAAACCTATAAAATTTAATAATGGTAACACCAAGCAATACTAATTATAATGATAGCAAGAAGCAATGAAGTACGGTAAGATTTTAACAAAATTCTTTAAAGCTCAATTAAACAACTCCAAGTACATCAAATATTTCAACTACATCATAATCAATAATCATAATAATTGTAATAATATGGTAAAATCAATCAAACATATATACACCAAAAGCATGAAGTAACAATAAGTGGATCCCCTTTAATCTAACAATTTTGAGCTCGACACAAATCACAAGAGAATGGGTAACTCAAGATTAAATTATGGTAGTAGTAGTAGAAGTATAAATAGTGAGAACTCTCAAAACAAATGGTTGGTGGAGAGAAGAATTTTAACAAACTTTGAAAGCTTTGTTTAAAGATTATAAGATCATAAGATCATAAGATCTAAAAGATGGCAACATCTATTGTTTAATTAAGTCTCTAATATGATGAAAGTTATAGAATAGTGAAAGAAATGAGGTTGTAAGAAATGTTTTGGGTATAGCTCCTATTGTTAATGTTGTGGTTATTCATCTGGTATCAATAGTATTATAATTAAATGATTGATGAGTGAGAAGTGAATGATACAAGAAGGTAGGATGGAGAAAATATTTAAAAATAAAAGAGATAAAAGAAGAAAATACAAGGTTTAAGTTGAATTTATTGAGTTTTAAAGTGTTACAAAATTTATTGAGTTATGGGGTGAATTTAGTGCAAGTTAGTCAATAGGTAGAGGAGTAGTGGGAAGGCAATATGAGATAAGTGAAAGGAAGTTATTGGAAGGTTGAAAGGACCTAAACATTTTCATGATTGGGATTAAAGTACATGTCGGAGTTAGAAAGAGAAAGAGTTGGGTATTTAAGTGGAATCGTAGATACTCAAGAGAATCTAGAGAAGGTGAATTTATTCACATGCTAAGGTATAGTGGAGTAACAACAATGAATAAGAGGTTACTTATAAACTGATAATTGATATTCTTAATCTAGTAAAGTTAGAGCTCTCAAATAAATAAAAGAAGTTTAGTTCTTAAGAGTTGACTTAGAGAAAAATATTACTTTTGGGGAGAAACTAGTCATAGTTTGATGTTATTAGGAAAGTAATCCAAATAATCTTGAATTTTTTTAATCAAATTAGGCTAAGGATCAAGTTACATAGATCCATAATAATGGAGATAAGTTATAAGGAAAAATAATCAGAATTTCTTAGTTAAATTATAATAAGAGTAGCATAGCAAACGATAGGCTAAAGAAGAAACTTTAAGTAATTGAAAATTTATAACAATAATAGGAGATTTGGTAAATAGTAGATAAGAATTTTAAGAATGATCTTATAATGAAACAAACAGTCAGATATGTAATGATAATCTTAAGGAGGAGAAATAATTAAATAAAGGTCAAGGAAGCAACTTACCTAAAATTCAAAGAAACTTGTTGGAATAAGTCACTAAAGTTGCCCTAATGTTTAAGCAACTTTTAAGGACAAAAGTTTTTTAAGGGGAGGAAAATGTAATACCCTAGAAAAAAAAAGGGATATAAAAGAATAAAGTCATAAAAATAGAATAAAGGGTGACTAAGTTATAAGTAAGGGGTATTAAGGGCTTAAGCAATGGTTTAATGAGGGATAATATTGGTAATACGTAAGTTTAATAACTTAGCCAATGCGTAATATATATTACGCTATTTCCTAGAAACTTATTCAGAATTCTTAGCATTAACGAATAGGACTCTTCCACTGCAAACCTAGGAAACCCTCAAGGTATGCTAAGAATTTTATTAAAACTTAATGGTTTTTAAAGGGAAAAGTTAGATTGATTTTAAATCCCTCTTAGTCGTGTAAGTCATCTGAAGAAAGGAATCGCAAGACTTACATAATCTTTGGAAACTTCCAATGGTAAGTGAAGAGTCAATTATAGAATTTAAGTTTTAATTAAATTTAAGTGATCGTATTGATATTTTAGGGTTATGTGTTGATAGGTTGTGGGAAAACAAAGAACTCGAAAAAATCATCAAAATCAAGGTAAAGTGTCCCTTACACCAAAGATTTTTTCTTATAATCTTTCTATTTAAGAAGTTTTTGGTGATGAATTAGTGGTTAAAGTGATAAAAGTAGTAGAAAATTTTGATGTTGATGGAGTAAATATTGAATTTGACTTAAGGGTTTAGAGATGTGGAATTTTGGATACATTGCTAATGAGGTTTTTGTTGAGGAGTCGAGTTGTTTTTAATAATTTAAGTGTGTTTTGATCCATGTGTTGAGGTGTTAGAGGATAAAATGAGTTTAGAAAATTTTTATGCAAAAGAGGAAAAAAGGGAGTAGAGTTTTCGTAAAATAATAGGTTACACAATCAGGAGACACGATTGTATCCTTAGTTGTATACATGATCGAAAGATATGACCGTACCCCTAGTCATGTCCCTTACAGTTATGAAGTGTAACTCAGTAAGTTACACAGTTAAAAAGATACAATCAAAAATGGAGTTTCCGTAAAAGAGGAAAAAAAGAGGGTGGGTTACAAAAGAGGAAAAAAATGGAGTTCCCTTACAAAAGAGCATAAAAAAAAAACTAAAGTAAAGTTTTCGTAAAACAATGCTTTACATAATCAAGAGATATGACTGTGTCCTTAGTTGTATCCCTTGCAATAGGTGGCGTGACCTAGTATACTAGAAGGTTACATAGCCGAAAGATACGATCGTATCCTTAGTTGTGTCCCTTACAGTTGTAAAGTATAACTTAGTAAGTTATACAGCCAAAAAGACATGATGGTGTCCCTGACCATGTTGTCGGCTTTACTCCAATAAGTTAAGTTTTTCCTCTTCTTTTTATTTTATTTCTTTATTACTTCTAAAGTAAACCCCTTCAATGTTTCATTAAGTAAATTTAAGGAGATTTAAATAGTCTAAAAGTGAGTTTTAACTAAAAGAAATCGTTTATTCAATATTTAAAAAATTTTAATGAGTATCTATTGTTTCTATTATTTAAAGATAGGCTTCATTCGTTGGTAATGGATTCTAAATATCTAGGTACGTGACAATTTGTTGTTGTATGTAAGTGTTAAGATAGCAAAATTTAAAATGAAATAAATATATATCCAGCTTATGTATCTTTTTGTTGCTTCTATTTTTGTTTGGCTGACAACCCCGATAATCCTTGCAATATGTTTTCCTTAGTGGAGTCTTGCTTGGAAATGATCTAAGGTAGATATAAGTTATTGTAAAGGAGCTTGGAGAGGCATGCCTAATGTTAGGTTGTAGAGGAGCCTAAAAAAACATGGCCAAATGCTAGGTTGTAATATGTTGATGATGTGATCGAGTCGTAAAGACCACTACTGTGTGTTTATGTAACTGACTTAAAAGTAAAGATAAATGAATGAATTGTATGGATTACTTATTTTGCATTTCTATACATGTGACTATGCATTGTTTGATCATAAGTATGTGGTTATGTATTGTGTACTTGACTTCAACTCACTTTATTATATTTTCAAATGCAGGACCTACAGTTATATTACTTAACTTCAATAACTTATAGAGCTAATTGTTATTATCTCGAGAATGGAAAGAGTAAGGACGACGTATGATATTGAAAAATATCCTAAGAAATTAAATGATAAGATTATTTAGTCTTATGTGGTAGCATTGAGTGATTGGGTATCAATATTTCTTAATTAGTTATTATTCTAACATTATTTGAAAATTTAATTGTATAAGATTATTTGGAGACTTTTGTAGTATTATTTGCAGTTTTTAGTCAGATGTTACACTTGATGTATCATTAGGGACTAAGGATATGTAGTAGTCTATTACATCCTCGATTTTAGGGTGTTACATTCATAATTCAAAGTAATATGAAATTCTCAAGCTAAGAGCTTATCTATTAAACCAAATAAAGTTTGTGAGTTAAGCTAAAATTTCACAAAATTTTGTGTAGCTTTTTTGCTCTTGTCTTTTTTTTTTTTTCTCTTCTCTTCTCTCTATTTAATCAATCAGTTCATCTTTGAATAGTTATTGCTTCCAACATTTAAATGTTCTCAATATGGTAGCATTTGTTGCATAGTTTTTGCGTCTTCAAATCTTTGTGATCTTCTTTCTTAGTTGTCATGTCTAATATGCTTATCTGTGATGAGATGTTTTTCTTATATTAGGTTCACATACTTGGAAACTTTCATTAGTACATTGTATTACATGTTTCTAAAAACTTCATAAGTATTGTTTTGTATCCCTTGGTTTATCCGGATATATTACCCAAATATATCTCCACAATACTGGGTCTTGATTTATTCTTTTTATAATAAGCTTCTGATTGTGTCCAGCTTCTAATATTTCTGCTATGATTCTGATACATAGTTTTGCTAATTCTTTTGCTTGTATTTAGTTATGTCTTCTAATTAGTTCTTTTTATGTTTTTCCTTAATCTTGAAAATAATGTAGTTGTTTTTGTGCTCCTGATTGACATTGTTCTCTTTATCTTAAGTTTAATCAACTTCTAACAATAGCAACTTCTAATTTAACATCCACTATTGATACCCGTTTCACAATCTCTAATCTTACAACCATCTTTTGATCATTCAATTCTTCTCAAGTACCTTCAAGAACTACATTCTATATTCTATATATTAGATAACTTGATTAGTAATAATAAAATACCTTTCGCTCATTTTACATTTATTTTCTTATCATAAAAGTACATTTGATTCGAGGTTTATCATAAAAAAAATCTTCCATTACGGTTTGTTGTAATCATACATAATTTAAAGTATGGTGCGTGTTTGTTGTAATCATACATAAAAGCTCGATTTTGAGCAAATTTAACTTAATATATAAGCTAATAGGAGTGGGTGAACACCCTTGTTGCATCTTGTACCTGCTTTATCCTCTTTCACCAAGTATGTTTCAAATTGGTATGGAAAGCCATGGATAAGTTATTGTTATAGGTTTTAGAACTTGCTTCCCATAGGTAGGGTACAAGGATAATTTATCTATATCAATCCCATCTAAGAACTTATAATCTAAGATATATAAAATACGAGTTTTACGATACTATATACTTACCCTGTAGAATTTCTTAATTAATAATAATAAATGTAAGATAATATTTTATTTTTATCTTCAAATAATTTCTACCAAAAAGGAAAAAAGAAATAAACATGTAGAATATGACCCGAGTCCATAATCCATAAAAAACCCTAAAACATTTCCTAGTTGATTTCTTCCATCTTTCTCTTGTATTTCTAAGTTTTCTATTTTTTTTTTATTTCATTTTTTTTTTTTGCCTCTTTTGTCTCATTTTATTTCCAACCACTGAATTTACCTTTACTGATTACTTATTTGCACCCGCAACCTATAATCCGAGTGTCACTATCATGTCATATTCCAAAGTCCTGGAGGATGTGCATTCTTCACGCAGTTAATTTGAACGGACAAAATGTTAAGATACTCCAAAACAAGTTAAATTTATACAAACATGCTTGTTAAAAAAATTATGCGTACATTAATAGGTTTTGAAAATCTAGCTTAGAATTGATATTATAAAAGAATAATGAAAAATTTATAAGTTTTAATTACAATGTATCCTATAAGATAGAGTATGGATATGTCATGTGCTATCTGTAGCTGCCCATTCTTGTTGAAGCCTTAGGATAAAAAGTTCTCAGTAACTTTTTCTGTTTATGTGCCTTTTTGTTGCATAACTCTTGTTTGTGTATAGTTAGTGCGAGATTTCTCACCTTATAATTTTTCTCATATACATGCAAAGCTCTGGTATAGTTGATGCTTTTACATCCGATATACTACTATCAGCAATATTCATACATTTAAATAACTAATAGATATCAATTTTATGCTTAAAAAACATTGAGATGATTTGCTCATTAAAAAGTTCTAGGTTTAAATAAACTTGGGTTGTACAAAAAAATTGTAAATAACTTCTTAAACTTTGACTTAAATACGAATTAATCTGCTCAATTTTTAAAATGTAGTTTTTCAACTCTCCTCTCTCGTCCAAATATTTTGATAAATTGACAATATAAAAGATATTTCATCTTTTACTTAAAAAAAGTTATACTATGATCAAAGTTTGAAAGTGTTAAATATATTTTGATTAGTTTAAAAGTATTTGTATATAAAAAATCAAAATTTAAGAAGGTTATTTTTAACCTATAGAAATTATTTATCAAAATTTAAAAAATTTAAAAACCATACTTTGATATTTTAAATATTCAATCAATACTTAAATCAAAATTTTCTCTCAATTTTTATAAATATAAGGCGTCCCATGCAAATGCTTATGCACCAGGAGGCATATGAATTATAAAAAAAGTAACAAAACAATAATTCTTTTTCACCAAAAAAATGAACACTGATATTCTCAGTCTCCAGGTACAACATTTTGTTCTAGATATTCATTACAGTCGAAGCAACAGCATATCCAGTAAAAACACTTCATTAATTTACTATTACTAAGATAAAAATAAATAAATAAAAGCATTCGATGTAATTTATAATATATTGGACAAAAAGCCACTTCTCCATCATCATACGCTTCAACTAGCTAGTAGTGTTGCACTTATCAGAAGAGTGAGCTATAACCATATTGAGTTTCACCAAAACTGGGAACATGGGAGCAACAGACTGGTGTAGACGAAGACGACGACTCATTATTCTGACCCAACATGCTGTGGTAGGTAGAACTGTTATCAGAAAAAGGAACAAATCCTCCAATGCATCCCGGTTTCAACTGCGAAATTGGGGTATTAATCACGGCAGAAAGATCGCCTGAGTCGGATTCCCATGTCAACTGATCACTCCAAAATGAGTTCTGGAACTGACCTGTCCCAAAAGCATCAGAAACCAATGTGTCAAAATATTGTGGCTCTGAGGCATTGTCACTATGATGGTTATAATCATGAACCGTTGCATTTTTAGGAGGACTAGGGATGGAATTGTTACTGGAGGGAGGTCTTAGGCAGCTGTCAGGAACAATGCAGCTTAAGTAACCGGAGTTAGTATCACTGGATGAGAAAAGGAAATCAATGTCATTTGAAGAGTCATATGAATTATTGTTTTCACAAGTTTGGTGGTCATATGGTGGTGTTTGGTTTTTACTTGGATAAATGTTGATTGGCTGACTTGGAGTGATCTGATTGGATGGCGTTGACAATGACATAACTTTGGTTTCATTTTGATTTTGATTGATGGTGTTGGGAAGCGTAAACTGTGAAGCGTTATTATTATTATTATTGTTAGGTAAGGTTAGTGATTGGACATCATAAGAAGTAAGAAGAGGATGATAAGCAGTGTGATCAGAATATATGAAGTTAGTCCTAGCCTGTGTGCCTTTCATTGACAATGCAGCTCTGTCATAAGCAAGTGCTGCTTCTTGAGCAGTGTCAAAAGTACCAAGCCAATGCCTTTCTTTAGTTGTAGGGTCTCGAATTTCTGCCGCGTATCGGCCCCAAGGCCGTCGTCTTACCCCAAGAAACCGCCCGGGTTCAGCAACCTTTCTTCGTCCTCTCCTCTCACCAGACTGTGGTGTGAGGTTTCTTTGAAGGATGGAAAACCCCATAGTCATTGGAGATTGGCCCTGATGAGTTAGTTCATACACTTTGAAGGGTTTATCTGAGGTTTTGGATGTAGAAGCGGACATCTTTGGCTCTTGACAATCAAGGGAAAAGGAAAGGGAGACTTGAAAGTGGATCTAACGTAGTTTAGCTTCAAGTGGTTTTAATAGGAAATATATAGAAGGTATGTGTTGTAAAGAAAGACTCTCAGCTTCAAGTCAAGTCTAAGATATGGATGGGTTTGGAGAGAGCACAAGAGTAGGTTTTTATAAGGGAGATTTGAGTCTGAGTGCATCTTAGAGAGAGAGGCAGAAATGCACTCTGCGGAAGTGTCATATCTTTCCTCTTTCTATCAACTTTTAAAAAGCTCTTTTCTTTCTTTCCTATCTTTATCCTTGAATTAATATACTATATTTTAACATTCGATTTCTTTCCTTCTTATTTTTATGTCAATTGTCAAGCATAAGGGTATCGGAAGTAGAGATCCCATTCAAATTTTCAGATTGTTAGTTTGAAAAATGATTGAAAAGGTTTAATTAATATTATTACTGGATATACCATATGAATATATAGTTATACTAAATATTCCCATAAAAACAACTAGACATTTTGGGGATAAATTGAATCTATTAAGTAGGCAACGTCTTAGAATCAAGTTACTAAAAAATGGCTTACCTATCAGCCACATGTTATGAACAAGAATTTTACAAATACTTCATGGATAATTATGAAGAGAGAGAAAATTAAAGAAGCATGATAGTTACAAACTTTTATCTACAATTATGAAGAAATAATGAGTCATTTACTTCACTAAATGAAATAAGGTAAGAATGGAATTGGAAATGAAGGTTTAATATGCTGAGAATATATATTACAGTATTTATTTAAGTGTAATGTAATGATAGTTACATTATTCACTTAATTGAATTGAATAGGGAATGAGTAATGGATTAAATATGAAATTTCCAAAATGTCCTTATCAATTAAATAATAAAATAAAAACATACAAGCTTGAACAACAAAGTTTAACCCCAATTTGAAAACTACAAACGCTTGACCTTCGAGTAGAATAAATTGAGTGACCCTAGCTTTAAATCGAGATGTTTGTTACTTAATTTTTTAAATGATTGTGTAAATAAGATTTAAAAAAAAAACTTATTAAACTTTCATTTTGTGTACATTAGTTTCATCAAAAATCAGGGGTGGAGCTCGAGAGGAGAGAGGAAGGAAAAGGGATAAGCAAAAATGGGTTTCAAACATAAAGAAGTAATTTTTAATAGACTAAGGAAAGTTTTGATGAAAGGTTCAAATTTTTGTCCATCCTAGATTTTTCTAAACACTCGAGCATGTAGGGTAGGCTAATTAATGTTTAAAGAGATTGAGGTTTTCTTTATCTACTAGTTCTACCATGTACATCCACTTCCTCTTTAGCTTTCTCTCAATTTTTTTCAACTTCATGCAAAAGAGGACAGATTGAGATTAGAGATCAAGATGAAGAGAAGAAGGAGAAGCAGAGCTAAAGGCATAATCTTTTATTATAAGAAAACAATCCATAGGAGTAGAGATCAAGAGGAGAGAGGAAGGAGAAGTAGTAGGCAAAGAGGAAAGATCTTAATGAACAAGATGAATAGTGAGATAATTTAGGTTTTTTCTAGTCTTAATTCTATTTTTTATGAGGGTAAAGGGTGTAAATTTTATATTAAAAATAGGGTATTTTGGGAATAAAGAAAAGCAAATGAGTTAGGAATTGCAATTTATGTGGTAAGTTTAAGAATTGATTCTATAAGATTTTTAGGAATTGGGATTTTTAAGAATTATGATTTCAAAATGTAAAAACCAAGAAAATGGTAATGAAGGTTACACAAGGAATAAGAGAGGAATGGAAGCTATTCCCCCAAGTGAACATGCCATAAGTACATTGTGAAAGTAAGAATACAATTCCAAGGATCATCCTTTATAGACTGGTATTATGAACTTTTGAAGATTCTTAAGAATGTTTTAGGGACAATTATGAAGAGAAGAAAAATTATGAAAAACATGATATTTTACAAAATGCACTATCAAATTATAAACAAATGAGCATATTTCAAATATGCAATTGTAATTCCCATTAGGTTATAATAAAGTCTATTTTGGAAGTTATGAGATAAATTATGATTTAATACTCATATTACAAATAAATTTCTTAAAAATGGGGGATATTATGAGGGTCTCCTCTATATATAGCAAAGGAGACCCATCTAGACATATGTTTATAATGAAGGAAATAGAATCTAGATGAATGGAAGGATAATGAAGGAGGAAAAGGGAAGGAGATGGAGAAAGAGAGAGAAATCCATTCATTATGCTTAAGTTGCTATATGCATGAGAGAGAGAGAGAGAGAGAAAGAGAGAGAGAGAGAGATTTGTATGTAATGCCTTAGAGTCATTTAAGAAGAGAAAGAGTCATGTTATTCTTAGTGTCACATGTAGCATACAAGAAGAAAGAAGGAGACAGATGTAGTATATAGATTTCTAAAAGTGAAGGGCGAGGGAGAGAGAGAGAGAGAGAGAGAGAGAGAAGCCACTCTAGCAAGGCATTGATGCATGGTTCAATGGTATTCTCTATTCAAGAATAGGTATTATAAGACCCATAGACTTAAAACCATTTTGTTAAGGATTTAGTATGAATTATGGTTATAGATCATAAAATATATACATACAAGAGATAAACAAGTAAAAAAGAGAATGTTTTATACATAAGATTTAACAATAGCAACTCCAAAACAACCAAAGGAAAAACCTACAGGCAAGACTAGCGAATGATCAACTAAAGTTACAACATGATATATAGTTCTCATAACTGCTCCACTCTTACAATTGAGTCTCAAGAAACCTTAATAATAATAACTTATTAAAGAAAATAGTTTAGTCATTAAGAAAACTCAAATATAGAAACATCCAAGCACCTCACTACCCTTGTAGTTAATCACAACATGATCTCAATCAAATGCACCATATAGTTAACCATTGCCTTCACAATCGATTAACCTCATTAAGTGTTCTACTAATGCTTAAATGAATCACTCTCTAACTTTACACTTTGCCCATTTCGTCTTTCCTTATTCATAGTCCAAAATCCACGTCTCATGTAAATTGAAGACATGAACTCAATAAATCTCCCTCTTGATTTAAATTGCACCTTCCCACACACGTATATATACTCGATCTTCACCTACACCCAAATCCTATGTTTTAGCGTTTCTTACCACTCGCCTATGGACTACCTAATATATTGTACACTCATAAGCCTCTAGTAACTATATTCCCATATTACACTATTTATTCACTATAAATATACAATATATGGCTAACTAATTTCCTAATTGATTGGGCTTATCCAGTGTTTTACTAGCACTTAATTAGATATTTTCCATATTTGTCATTTTCCCACTTCTTTTCCCATACATGCTTCAAAATCTAAGTATTGTATGAATTTAAGGCATAAACTCAACAAATTTTCATCTTGGTTTGGACACATATAAGTTAATGTATCCATATAGACTCAGCTTCACTTACATTTGACCTTATGTACTTTACTCCCGTTAACCATTCACCTTTAGCTACCTGATGCATTACATAAAATCCTACACTTCTTGTCACCTTATTTCAAAATGATGCCATTTATTAGCTATAAAACACAAGCATAGTTGTAAATCTTAGCACTAAAGACAACTCTTATTAAATTTTAACTATAATAAGTCATTGAGTGACTCCATAACCTCTAGGCTCAATTTTCTCCAAACTTTCCATCAAGTGACCAAATTCACTGTGAACATCTCAAGTTCTAGCTTCCTTTAGATTCATTCACTTGCAAAATCCATGCAATGCTCCAATGAAGTAAAATAGAAAATGCCATTAAATGCCTAAATAGCTGGTTCTTTTCTTCATTACAACAACTGCTTTATTAACCATCCCACGTCTACCATTAAGTTTCTTAGCACGTAACTCCTCTACTTGTAATGTAAGTAAATCAAAGGCATCTAGATCTCTTCAAAGAACAACTATAGCTACCAAATATCCACCAATCTCTACCAATTAGATTGTCCATAAGTTGATTACATCTCTATTGTATCCGCATCTAGTTGTCCTTGCTCATAGGTTATCCTCAAGACTTATAGATCAAGGATGTAAGACAACACATTAAGTTTATTATGTATCCACTATCATCTTCTTTAGTAGTAGATATAGCACAACATTAGTGCTCAAACTCAAGAAGAGCCCATTTGCTACAAACTAAATTTGTCTCTCCATTGCATTCATTGATTTCATACTTGACTTTTCAATGTATCGATCACAAATATTAAATCCCCCATCTCTTATTCTACCACCAATTTTTAGTTGCACCCATCAAGCTTTGACCAATCTACCACTTAACAATCCTGGCTTTAACCTTACTCTGTTAACCTTAACTCTCACCACTTTGGCTTTATTAAGCCCAGGAATGCCAACCTTAAATCTAACACCAGTTATTGAAACATGCATAGCATGAACAATGCTTTCCACAATACCTAATCTAAGTTATTATTATAGTCATATACATAAAAATAAGTAAAAGAAGAGAAAGTTCTACATAGAAGATTTGACATAGAAAACCCAAAAATAGCTGAGTGAAAAGCTATAGGTGAAACTAAAAAGATCCATTAGTATAACAATATTGTATGTGAATTTCACAACTACTTTGAGGCAATGCCCTCACGTCTAGGTCTACTAAGATTTACATGGCTCTCTCTTAGTTCCTATATCCAATATAAATAGCAACATGCATATATAGTTGCAATGAGCTCCAAAAACCTAAATTGTTAAAAGAAATAAATTAGGTATCAAAAAGATATGAAACAAGAAGTTACTAAGAATCCGGTCGACCACTACATAACTAAAGCTAACAATTCGTGTTATCATATTATGTCTTATTTCCGTAATTTAAATAGCTTATATCTAGAAAATCTCAATCATGACATAATTAATTTATTAATTATTTATGAAAACCTAAACCCATAACCTGATACATTTAATAAGTATGTCTCATATCTAAGTCAGAACATTTTATCGATTAAAAAGTTATAAATAAAATAAAATACTTGCATGTACAGAGGGAAAAAGATGATAATAATATCTACATTCTAAAAGGACAAATGGTGCAGGATCTTCATATATGATATAAAATTACAAACCAAACAAAAGTTTTAGTGAAGTAAAGTCTCATCAAATATAAGAAATCTAAAAATTTATATTATATAATATCACTAAATCAAGTGAAACTATAGCTTATATGGATATGTCTTCATAGCAAATAGAATAGGAGCTTTCTCAACTACTGCTAGAGATGAGACAATTCGTTCACAACTTAGCTACTATTTGCTCTATTGTTTGAAGAGACACTTCTTTCTTTTTTCTTTCAAAAGGGGAATCCTACTGACTATCGATGTTGATTTTCAAATTCATCAAATTTTCTATTAAATTTTGAAAGGAGATAATAAAAAAAATTATTTATAGATTCGTAGCTTTTTGCTTATTTAAACTATAATGTAGTAAAAAAGATATATAGTTAAGAATAATGAATCTTATATCTTTAATTGATATCTCTAACTTAGAAAGAAGAGTTTTGTGCAACAAAAAGCAACTATGAAAGAATATATAGTGTATTTCGTATCTAAGTCTAGAAGCTTTATACTAGCCTAAACACAAATTTAAATAGATTTAGACAAGTCTAACCCATTTATGTAGTCTAGTGTCGATTTTTTTTCGTACACAAACTAGCTTAAATCGTATCTTGTCGTGTTTGGATCACACAGGTTAAATCCCAAATCGCCATCTCTACACATCTCCCTAGCCAAATCATGTCACATAGTTGTATGACCAAGGCCCTCTTAAAGCTGACCACCACATGGCCATTCCATCCAATTATGGTCTAGTTTTACTCATTGTCTATCTCATTACCTAAGCATACTCTTAAAACTCAAGCCTCATGTAAATCGAGCCAAAAACTTAATGATAGAATATATTAGACCTAATGGAACAAAGGAAATGGAGTAATTTATGGAATACTCATCCCATTCTTATAATTAACAAAGAAAAAAAAAAGGAAAGACAAGAGAAGAATAGAAAAAGAACTAGCTATGTCCTTCAAGAATGTCCCTTTGGAGTAGCAGCTAATAATGTAACCTAATTAGTTATTGATCAACACAAATGAGATTCTAAAGTATATTAATCAATTGTAGTCGGTGATATTAGTATAGATAGATTGAGGTAGTATAGAGCATTTGGTGGATAATACTCGTGCAATAAGTAATTGACTGGCTGTTGGAAAGGGCATTGGACTATATCACATATGATTATTCGTCCTGAGACAAAGCCAGAAGAGATAAAAACCATGATGTTTTGTCCATATACTTCTTGAGAATCTCAAACATTTAAATTTCGAAGGTACTGACATCACTACGACCTCATATTTACCTCAAACTTGCACATGTAAATCCGCATTTTATGCAATTATATTTTCATCAATCACTACTTGTGAGTTCTTGTTTGCTTCATCAATTTCAAACGGAGCAGTTAAGATTATCTCTAGCTAAACAAAAATTGTCTCGACAAAAATATAAATTTCTTCTAACATTTCCTGTCCTGTTTCATGGAAGCAACCCCACAAACGAATACAATACACAAATGGCCTCCTTCTAAAGGGCCCATAAGTCAAAGCTCTAGTTTTGTTCCTCTTGTCAGCATTTAGACTTTATAAGTAATAAAATCTAGGAGTGGTTTTTAAATGCTATTGCTTCTTGTACAATATACATATACCAAAGGATATGTCGGATTTAGGAACTTTCAGGAAGTATAAAAAGCTCATTAATTAAAAAAAAAAAAATGCTTATTCTACGTAAATTTTCCATGGGGAGAGAGAAGGGAATAATCTTTGTATATACTCGATCGGCTACGAAATGTCAGAATTTTACATTTTATTATTTTTGTTAGGTAAAATTAATCAAAATAAATCCTTCAATCAGTATCCAGTGCCAGTTAAATAACAAGAACAATGTTTTATTTTTCAAAGAATAATTATATACTTTTCAAAAATATCTAAGTACATGAAAAAGCATAATTTTTATTTTTTTTGTTCAGTTATTAATAGGCGGCCATTCACACTCATTTACATTTTCCGTGCCGAATTACATAGACATTTTTTTTTTTTTCTGACAGCTAGGCAGTCTTAACATTGTGGTTTGATCTTGTTTTAGATGAACGAACAGTCGTGTGCATATTTGACATGGCAAGCCTAAACTTTAAAAACGTAAATCTTTTATATTATTAAACCAGAACATGTCATCAACTCCATACAGTGTCAAATACAATTTTTATAAGACTAAATTATAAGGTTTACGGATGAGTTAACGGAAATAGCGTTAGATTCCTTTTACGTAAAAGTACATACCAGGAAATTTTGCATTTATAACCTGCATGAAAAGAGAAGGTGAAAGTTACTTAGTTTGTACAAACATATTACGTTAGCAGAATCAGATAATTATCTCGCATTTAATATTCAATGGTTTAGATCTATTATAATTTCAGGGATCGTGCATCACTGATATATATTTTTGAATGATTCTTAAACTGAAGTAACCGGTACTCTAAATTTAACGATAAGATCACTAGTTAAAATTGTTAATGTGGACAGGGAAAAAAAAAATCTAGTGCTATCTTTTCTTCTTCTTTTTTTTTTTCCCCCCTCGGTAATTCATGTTATCTTTTCTTTAAAATTATGTAAAAAAAAAAAGATGATTATGTAAAAAAAAAAAAAAAAGATGGTAGGTTGGTGGCGCCTTCCCTCTTCTTGGGTTCCCAAATCTGCTTTCTGAAATTGAACACAATGTAATGCAAAAAAGAAAGGAGTCAGCGTCTTCAAAATCTAAAAGTAAGCAAAAAAAAGGCTGTGGTCAAAAGTGCAATCAAAGCTGAGAGGAAAAAATAAACTTAAAACTGTCCAAACAAAACTAATTAGTGGATCACTTAGCTTCTTTTAATTTAAAGTTCCAAAGGAAGAAAACATCATTGTTGCCCCATCTTTTATTAACTTCATATACATATAAATGGCATTGGGAATAACATAAATTAATCATTAGTTCTATTAGTTTGTTTGAATACAGACCTCTCTTCTCTAATTAATTTGCTTCCCCACTTTGCAATGTTTTCACGGTGGTCACAGTATGGCCTATGCTAATTATGTGCTGACAGCTATAAAACAAAACCCATATAGGAATGTTAATTTTGTAAGTGAGGTTGGCAAGCATAATAGTGATGAGAGAGAGAGAAGGAAAGAAGGGGAGGGTGGGACAGCACAATATGCACTATGGAAAAATAATTATTAATTTGATCAAGTTTTATTCCTTTTTTTAAGGACGTAGGACTGGGCATAGAATCTATGACTATTGACTATTCCATAGAAATTCAAGAATTTAAAATAGAGACTACTGAGAATTCAATTCGATTTATATACAGCATTCTTTTAAGTCTCTAACAAACACCCCTAATGATGCAAAGTAAATGAAGCATCCAAGCAATGATTAATTACAAAAATAAGGGCTCTAAATCTAACTTAAGGTTTTGTTACTTCAACCTTGTAAAAAATGTAATCTAGAAAAACTAATAAGACCAATAAGAGTAATTAAGTTTTTAAATGAGGAATAAGATGATCTTTTTCTGATTTTAAATCCTTCCTTCACTCTTCCCAAAATTATGATACCCTCTCCCTTGTATCTACCTTCCTTCTCTTCCAATGTAGTTCCTCCTTCACCCTCTTCTCTTACTAGTTTCCATTGAGCAAACTCAAGAAATAGAAGAATACTTCAAATATTTACAAGAAAATCAAGGAAATTGAAGTAAAATTGGAGACTAGTCAAGTTCTGGGTAAGTTTGTGTCCTTGGAATTCCAAGTTTACTCTTTCTCTTCATCTGGTTGTTGAAAAGGATGGATTGTTGTATGTGTTTTTCAATTCTTCAAGTTTGAGCATATATCGAGTGCTTCTCAATCAAATTCCTTTTGTCTTTGTGTTTTTTAATTTTTCTGCTTCCCTTTCTTCGGTTATCGTACTATTGTTGGTGTTAGAGAAGGAAATTAGCGAGAAAAGTGATTAGAGTGTGTTATTGTTGAGAACTAGTGTTGTTGCATTGTTTTAGTATCAAGAACTCAAGTGTTGTTGATCTTGGAGGCTCACTGTAGCGTTAAAAGGTGTTTTCATAAAAAATGTCACATTTACAAACTACAGTAAGGTGATACAGCCCTATCAATATGGTTGTGTTGATGCCTTGTCAACGAAGAAAAGGGGGCAAAAGGAATAGGTCTCTCAATACGGTCATGTTGAGGCTATGTTGCCTTACACTAATGCCAAGAGAGTTACATGACCATCAATATTGTTGTGTCAAAATTTGGTTGGTAAGCATAACCTCAGCATAACCATTCTACCTAAAGGAGATGTAAGCCCTTGGCCAATGACATACATCGGCAATAAGCATGGCCACTTTGCACTTGTATAACTCTCAAATTAGCATCCTTTCTTTGTTTTTCTTGTCTTTACTTAAAGTAAGACCTATTATTTGTTGTATTAAGTTAAATTTAGGGGGGTAAATGGGTTAGAAGTGATGTTAGCTTAGGAAAAATGCTTTATGAGTGAAGATTTTTTATTAGTCATTGATGCTTTTAGATTTAAAAGCTAGAAGAAATAATTTTTTGAATGAATCATTACCTTTTCAGGTACCTAATATTGTCTATGTTGTTTATGTATGCTGCAATAGAACAAATTAAATGGATTTAGTTATTAATAAATATGTGTTGCTTGTGTTTAGCTCAACCTAGAGGCCGAAGGTAGTAGATCCCTAAGGGTTACCTTGATGATCGATACACAACATTGTCCTTAATAAAGTTCCATAACAAAAAGATCTATGGTAGATTTAAGTGTACTAAGATTGATGGTGGTAGTTCCAGACATCATTTAAATATGGTCTATAGTAACAATTCCTAACTTAGGAATTCTTAAGACCGCTGGTAAGAGTTCCAAGGGGGGGCATTATGTATGTGTTTGTATGGGTATGTGTGTATGTGTATTATGTAAAGTGTGAGTTAAGATAACTAAATTGAGTGATTGTTCTATCTTATTTCACTCAAATGCATATGCATACAATTAATGCCTGGCATACATGTGCATGTGCAATATTACATACTAAGTTTAAGCTCACTCTATGTTGTCTTTAAGCTACAAGTGCTTTCAATGTGCTAGCAAACTATGATGATTTAAGGATGTTTATTATTACTTCCAAGATAGGGAGCAACAATTACTATTATTGTTATGAGGATGATCAATAGTATTAGGCTAGACTTGATAGAAGGATTGGATGTTATTATTTATATCATGCTTTGATATTAGACATTAAATATATTTAGTGTTTCTTGTATTGTTATTTATGAGAGATGAACTCCAATAGATGAGTTTAGTTTCTATTTTGCTCCAATTGATCCTTTCTTTATATTTAACATTGGAACGACTCACCGAAGTCATTTAATGTTTCATTTAATATGGGGATTCATTATTGTATTAGTGTTGGCAATTGAGCAAATAAATTTTAGAGATGGGAGACTTGTACATTAGAGCCCTAGCGTGTCCTTAACTAGTAGCAATATGTAGCAGGTTATCATGTCCAAAGCATGAGATGTTACAAAAAATGTAGATCTTCCAACCTACACAATTCAATTAATTAATTTTGGGGTTCAATTTATTGAACCAAGTTAGAGGGGTTAATCAACTCTAAATTAAGTTTAGTTGACTGTCTTATAGATTTGTTTGATCAAAGTACCCCGATTTCGAGGTTTTTTATTTTTAGTCAATTTGATCAATCGAACTATATTTATGAACAACCAACATCTATCTTTTTTGTATTTTTTAAGCTTGCTTGAGATTCGAACGTCCTTCAATTTAGTCCCCTACTTCTTATTTAATTTAACAATGGGTTTTTACTTTTGATAATCGATCTAGTCATACTTTTAACCTAGGCTTCCTTTATGTCATTTAAGGTTAATTAATCATTAATTATCCTATTTTATCCAGTTAACTATTTTACAAAAACTCAACTAAGAGATAATTGCAAATAAATCCCTTACCCTCCCCCTACCTATGCCACCAAATGGAACCATTAGTTAGATACAAACAAAACCTTTGAAGTCCTAACATGAAATTTTACCTCCTTATAAGTTTTGAAAGTGCCTATACCTTATCAATTAGTGGTAAACCCTAAAATCCATCACCATAAGAATCATAAACGTTGTGATTTTTCAATTTAGTGATGGCTTAAGGAGTACATGCAACTTTCAAATGTTATAAAGAAATGAAATCGCACTTCAAGAATTTAGAAGATTTATCACATGGCCAATACTTTTTAGATATATTTGCAATTTATCTTTCATTCAACTTAGAGTTGGATCTCATTCTCAGTGTGTCACTACTTAACTTTTATGCTCTATATTTGATTGCATAGCATTTATGTGTTTATGTAGTGATTAGGTATTAGCAATATGCCCACCCTGTTAGGTATCTTTTTTTAAGGATCTAGATAGATGGCTTAAAAGAAGGGAAGGCGTAAAAGATAGGCCTTAAATACACATGCCACAATATGAATATGTAGTAGATTGGCATAACTTTTACGCTGGTGGTTTGATGGTACAGGTGGTATTAGAGATTGGTTAGAAAGCTAAGAACTTTAAGGAAAAAAATATATGATGAAAATAATTTTAGAACATTGGACATAGAAATTAAGCTAATTGATGGATAAAGGGCACAAGATGTAAAGATAAAAATAAGGATAGTGCTACAAATACTACTAAGCTATAATAAAAAATTCAATTTACTGCGTGAGCTTTCCAAGTCGATAAATTCAATAACCAATTGAAAATTCTTATGTAATCGTTAGTACGTGCTATACATATACACAATAAGTAACTCATTTTAATTAAATTACAATACATATATGTGATATGTGTCTCACTTTGATTGATGATAAAAATAAGTAGGTAACAATAATGATATGAAAAGTTTCAATTAGATACTAAATATGACAAATTGAAAGTTTAGGCAATAAATTAAACTTTCCACCAAAGTTCAGGTTGCATTAACAACATTGCCCCAATAAAAATAAGTCAAGCAAAGTAAAATGTAGTAAACATAATTTATGTCAAAATGCATTAGTAAAAATATCGAATAAAATACATTAGTGAACATAGTATTTATTTATGAACAATCAAGATGAATAAAATATAGGAGTTCATGGACTTTTGATAGCATAAAATTCAAGCTACAGATACATATGTATATACTGCATATTCATATGTGTGTATATATATTTACATATAACATTTAATGAAGATTTTATATTTATACCATATAAAAGTGAGTTAAATAGGATGATAAATAATTTAGACTTTACAATTTATTAAATTAGGAATTTAATAACCCATTAATAAGAAAAGACTAAAAGTCTAAAAAAGAATTAAATGAAAAGCTACTAGAATTCAAAACCATTAGAAAATATATAATGAGTAAATATAAAGATGAATTAGTACTTAAGAGATACGACCACTTTATAAGATAGAAATTATAACAATTCCTTAATAATAAGGATTAATTTATTAATAATAAAATATTACAAAATTTGAACGGAAATAAAATTTTACTAGAATGTGGCTCATTGAAACTTGTTTCTAACACTATAATTTTAAGTTCAACACTTTTAGTCCCATTTACTCCACCAATTCTTCTTAATGTATAAGAAGAAGCTATGGTCAGTTATGTTGGTATTATAATACACCTTTAAGACTATAGTAGACTAGTATGTTAATGGTTGATCAAGTATTACTCAAAGAAGATACTATTGGTTTTGGATTTGGTTTTTGGTGTCGATATAAGCATGTATTATGAATATGTGTTTATTATAAAATCATAGGATATCCTAAGTCCTATATGCTAGAATTTTGTTGTATTGAGCCACCTTAATAAAGATGTTAATAGATTGTATATTGCATTAATTATGGTTGTACATGTATGAGTTTGATTGCATGGCATTCACATGTGTGCAGTGATTATGTATTGGGTTTCTACTCACTCCATTGGGGATCTTTTTTCCTTTAAGATCTAGATAAATGGTTTTGAAGATACAAATGTGTGAAAGATGAGCCCTAAACACTCATACCAATGTACAGTTATGCAATGAATTAGTACACCTTACAAGTTTAGGCCTAACAATAACAATGAAGGGAGGTACATGAGATTCACTAATCTTTTTTTAAAGGTTTCCTTACCCAAACATTGCTTGAAACCATAGTAAAACTCAAAATATTCCCCAAAATGAAAAAGAGGCTATATATACAGGTAGGGTTTTCCTATATTAAGGTCTGAGAGTGTCAAAAGTTCATATTATTCTCAATTTTAAATGAAAAGTTACTTCTTTGCCCTTGGTTTTGGGTAATTAATTGGAGAATCTTGTATAAAGTAGCATTTCTATCCTTTTACACCCATTCCTACCATGTGGCACTAATGTGGCTACCATGGAGGGTGAACCATTCAAAAAAAAAAAAAGAATATAAAATCCCAAATTATATAGAAAAGAAAAAAGTTGTTGATAGAAGTTTTACACTAAGCTTTAGATGTCGACTAGCCACAAGGGATCGACCTAAGATGACATAATTGAGAGGTAGTAGACTCATCTTAATAAATTAATATAAAAATCTTATTGTTGTCAAAATTATATTACATCTTTTATATATGTTAAAAGATCTTGCTAATAATTTAACTTACAATAGTTCCGAAAACTTAATAGAATGGAAAAATTCATTTTAAAAATTATCAAGAGTAGTTGGTAAACATCATAAGAAGTTAAAAAATAAACTTTTAACATTTTTATTATGCATATAAACTAAATAAAATTTAATGATGAATTTATAAAAGAATTATATTAATATATAGAAACTTATGTAACTTTTATTTTGAGCAAAAATAGATTAGAAAAAAATATTTGTGTTAGAAATTACTAGGACAGCGGAAAAAGAAAATTTACATAGATATAAGCATTATATATTTTTTTATAATAATTTTATCTAATTGTTTCAAGATAGCTTAATGACTAAGCTATATTAATTTTATATTATATTTTTTTCTTTAAAAAATTAGAAATTAATTTTTCCAAGCTGGTTCCTAAATCCGTCCCTCGCAGCCACCATCGAGAATGGCATTGGTGACTACCGGTCAGGTGTGCTCGAACTTCCTCTAAGGGGTATCCGGTGAAGCTACTTTGTGGCAATTATGATTGAATGGATGTCTTTGCAAATCGAGAACATGAGTGTACGTAAGCAGTAGCTTTCCTCAAAACTGTAGGAGTTGGCCGACCTTCTTAGTTGAGATTAATGTTTTCTCTTTTATGTGAAGTTTTCCTTTTCTGATTTACCGTCCTTTTCTATTATTTCTTTTTCAAATTTTGAATGGATCTATGTGGCTTGCTACTGTAATATCATGAGACTTGTTAATCAGCTTTCTACAGTAAGATCAGTTACTATAATGTCATAATAAATTACACCAAATTTTTATAAATGATATCATGAACAATAAATAGAAGCTGCCGATAGCTTCTTCTTCCTTTTTTTTTATCAAATTTCAGTAAATATTAATGATAAAATAAAACTGTTGACAATTTTCATTTTACTGTTTATGGCTTGATCTATAAATTAAATTTGAGTATGATTTACCATGATATTGCAATAACATGATGTTACCACCCTATACTATGGAGTAGGAAATATTAAAATATATCGCATTAATGCTACATGGCTTTTAGAAATTATTCAAGCAATTTTTGTAAATTTGGAACTAGAAACATGAATCAATAATTTTCCTCTCTGTTTCTATTAGTGCATTTGGTCCTAACTAGATAAAGAGTCCGCGCATAATGCATAGATAAAAATTTAAATAATGATTATAATCTTTTTCAAAAACAAAAAATATTAATATAATCTAATGATTTTTACATATTATAGAAAAATATATTAAAAATTATTTAAGTAATATAAGATCCTGAAAATGAATGATTTATTATATATGGTTTGTAAAATATTCAATGGAAAATATATATATATTATATATAAATTGATTACATGAATATTTAGAGAAAATTAAAAAGGAAAATTTAGTATTTCTCTTATACCCACTTTATATCATAATCCTTTTATGCTTACTATAAAATGTATATAATAGTTGTATAAGATCTCAAATAATATATATATATATATATATGTTTCTTTATATAATTAAATATTAAAGAAGATGAGATAGTTCTAGACTAACGTGTAAAGCGAGCGTGGTATCTGCTAATATAGTTATTTATTGATAAAAGAAAGTAACTGATAACAACAACAACAATAACACTTTTTTATAATATGATGATCTAATGAAAAATTATGGAAATACATTTCATCAAATTATTCTTTTATTGTAGAAGGTAGGTGCTTCTAAAATTATATAAAATTTGATAAACAAAAATAGAAATACATGAATGATGAAATGGAAAGAAAGAATGCAAAAAAGAAAAGAGTTTTTAAAATTATATATTATAATATTATTGCCCTTATAATTACCTTTTGATATAAGTTGGTATTTAAAATTTTGCCCTATAAAGAACATCATAGCACTATTTTATTACAAATGTATTATATTGCAAATAATTACATCTTTTAACTTTTACAAAGTAAAAATTCTATTGAACCCATTAATTTTTCCATCCATCGTTGACATGTCATAACTTCTGAACTTTTTATCTCTCTTAACTTCTTTTTCGCTTTTATTTGAAATGTCAACGTTTTTTTACTTTTGCAAAATAGGAGCACTATTGAATCTATTAAATTATCCCTTCAACATTGGCATGTGATAATTTCTAATTGGTCTTGGGGTGATCCATCGAGGTGGCTAAGGTTTGCAGTCCATTTTCCTTCTTTTTTTTTTCTTTTTGCTAACTTTATTATATTATGTAACTAAATGTAGTTAATAATATTTTATTGTATTCTATAATTAGATATAATTAATATTATCAATTCATAAAATTAATTATTATGAACCAAACAAAAGCTAACATGTGTTAAGAATATACGGAAAAGTTTAATGATGTTGATGGAAGTTTTGCTTTTATAAAAGTTAAAAAAACATTTCAGATTTAAATGAAAAGGGAAAAAAAATGTTAAAAATTCAAATAGAAATATAGGGTGAGGATGACGATCAAATGTGTATTTTTCTTATCTTATTAATGCCTCCTCTAAATTTTTCAAATGGACCATTTTGATCCCTGATTTTATGTGTTCCGATAATGTTAGGTGGATTTTTTGGTTTATTTAAGTATTTTTCACGAGTTTAATAGGGGATCCACATGTATTATAAAACAAGTTTTGTTGATTCTCATTTTTTTCCCCCTTTTTCCGAACTTTGAAAGTCGTTGTTGTGGAAACAGAATTAAACATTTTATATCTTTTAGGAATAAGTTTGTAATCTTTTTACAAGCAATCTTAGGTAGGAAATATAAGCAACTTTTACAAATAACACAACAAACCCAGAGAAACAAACTTACAAGATTACATGGAGGTTTACTAGGAAAAGAAAAAGAAGTATACGTAGTGCATAGTGTGTAAGGTCAAGTGATGTCGTACTTTTTCCTTACTCTGTTTGGAAGATTGTCCTGAAAGGACCCATTTTAGAGAGAAAATAGTTGGTCAAGAAGAACCATCAAAAGAAGGGTGAGCTAGTAATTCTAGTTGGAATATAGCGGTACGGTTTGACAATTCTTAGTCATTTGAGTTCAGTTCCGTTCAGTCTAGTCCCTCTCTAGTTCTCATTTGAGTGTATGTAAGTAGCTATTTTTTTATCTCTTTAACCAGGTTGCCCTGCTGTTGAATTTGGTAAAACAGAAGTTTTTCGTTTCATAATACATGGACGCGGATGGTTATTCAATTATTTTGCATGTGTGTATTGTCTTTTTGCATAAATAATTGGATTTTCTAACAGCACAAGTAATTTTTATTATCTATACCAATAAAATGGAACCTTATAGAATTACCTTTTAACTTTCTATTGTCATGTTTACTTAAAAAATGGATAAGGAATTTGGGGTAAGGCTTTTCTATTCCTACTCTATTTAGAATAATTATTACCTAAGAAGATATGGAATTTACTTACTTTGCAGAGTAAATAGAAAATTCAATTGGATTGTACCCTCATTAATACTATAATTAAATAACTTCCATTTATTTTTTTCAAAATGATAAATCATATATTTACCTATATTCTTAACTTAATATTGCAATTAATGAAGTGAAATAAACAATGGAATAAGAGTTCCCTACAAAAAATTTATACCAAGTAAATATTGAAAGTAAAATTTTCAAGTCTATTCCTGATAATAATTGTTTGTTAAGTATATCTTTTCCATTCCTTATCTCCATTTTAAAAAGTAAATAATCCGTTACTTTTTTTCTTACATGGAAAACTTAATTTTATTAAAATAACCCTTTTGTATTATTATCAATCTTTTTTATTCAATTTCTTTGTTTCTTCTTATTTCCACCTTTCCCCTTATAAATAATCACTTTTGATTAAAGATATTGCTTTTCCTATTGTAACTTCGTTTATTATCTAGGCATCATAATGCGGGTGTGTAGTCCCTTAAAAATGTCTAGGATACATGAACTTTTTTTTTTTTTTTCAACGGATGCATGAAATTAAGCTCATGACGGAGGGAAAGGGGCCGGGGGGAGGTGGTGGGGGTGGGGCAAAAAAGAAAAAACACTCACATTATGATGCAGAAAATACTCCCACAGTGCTATAGATTTTCCCTATTAATCCACTTGCTTTAACCTTAACTGCTAGCTATTTTGGGTCACTTTGCAATATTTATAAGTTTGTTAGTTAATTTAAAAAATTTAATTCCAATAGGGAAGTTAGATGATATAACACTAATAGAATACTATCTAACATAAAGTTAAGCTACCTTCTCTCGAAATATGTACCTTCAAAAATTTCATGAAAATTGCATATTCCTCCTCTCTCTATATATCTCTCTCTCACACACACAGCCTCCCTCCTGAAGCTTTCATGTCAAGGATCGGATGAGAATTTAGCACACACACCAAAACAGAACACACCGTACCTTTATTTAATACAAGTGACAAAAGAACTCGGAATTTTGGGAAAAAGATCATCTCTCTCCTAGGACTTGGTCACTTGGACTTTGATGAGAAAGAGAGAGAGAGAGGAGGGCAAGTTCCTTTTAATGTTTTATTTTTATTTTATTTTTTTTGCCCCCTAAAAGAATCAATAACATAGTATTAAAAGATTACATATAATTGGCTTTTGGCTCATGATATCAATATGGTATGATGCTCCCTTTTAATTTGTTTAGGCTTTTGATGATTAAGCACCTTTCTAGTCAACACAAGTGTGTATCCTCGAACCCAATCATAATGCATGACCCTTGAATAGTTGGGCGACGGGTGCCACTTGTCCATTTCAAGTGAAAATTGTTTTGATTTTATTTTATTTTGTCCAATGTATTAATGTTCCATAAATTTGAGTTTGAATTCACTTACTGTCCCCATAGTGACTTACTTTGTTAGCGGTAATGACCAAATTGAATTTATATTTCTAAACACAAAAGTTTTTATAAAACATCATAGATCTAATTATAAATATACAACTAAAATGTTAATAAATTTTATTGAGCTAATATAATTATTATGAATATAGAGTGCTCATATTCTTATAATAATAGTAATTGAATAAATGGATATTTAAGATTAACATCTTCTAGCTATGTCATTCATTTACAACAATCGCATCACAATCACAATAGATCATGAATGTCAAAATGCAATCTAAGTTATTTGCTCCTAAACAGCTAGATTTAATGGTTGATAGAGATATTTTAGATATATCTAGACCAAAAAGTAAAATTAAAGTTAAGAGCTACCCTCCTATCTTAAGAATTAAGGTGCTATCTTTTCGTCCAAGATGTATGCAAACAAGTTTGTTATAGCAAAGGTATCCAAGATAAGTGCATCATTGCACTGATGCAACAAGTCTTTGATAGTGCTTTTACTGTTCAACTAATTTAGGATCAAACATAGTCTCTTAACTTCAGTCTCACCATCGCTGTCAAGTACTACAATTATTAAATCGTAAGTACATTCGAATTATTATCAAAATAAAGAAAGGCTAGCTAATGAAACTATAGACTATGTAAAAAGAAAAAATAATCCAGGAGAATCGTAATACCTTAGATTTTCAAAGTAGTGAATTTTGAATAGAAACTGATCATACGTGTGACACTTCAAGAAAAGCTATAATAAGACAAGTTTTGCAGTTGGGATGTACCTAATATTAAGTGAGTAAGCTATTTAAAACCTTAAGCTTCTCATATTTTATAAGTAGATTCAAATAAGTACAATAGAAAAGTAGTTTCATGTAAAAACCCTAAGTAGATCAAACTAAATGCTATAATTTACAACACATTAACCTACATTATTCAAACTACAATCTAATCTAAGAGCATGAATTCTTACAACCCTACCTAGATCAAATGAATGAATATAACCATGATTTGAACTCATTTCACATGTAATATATTACCAAAATTCATGCATCTAGCCTTAAATTGATAACTTAACCACATGCAATATACCCATTTTTAAGTTAAAAAACCACTCTCACATCCATCTCTATACCATTTTATTTAGCTTTCGCTTTTCACTTAGTCGTTTCTCATTATCTCTACCCAATCATTCTTCGAGTTCTTTTATTAAAAAACTACCTTTACATCCATCTCTACACCATTTTAATTTCTCTACTTCCTTACTCACTGGAATTTCTTTCACATACATGACAATCTTGCATCCTTTTTAAGCTCTTAAGTCTCTCCCTTTCTGTTACCACCCACCCACCATCACCACTTAAGTAGTAAGGAAAAGGAGATCCATTACATTTTATGTATGGGTCAAAAGAGGAGAATGAACCTAAGGATTAACCCTAAGACAACACTCTCTACATGATTTTACAAAGAAAACTAGCTTCATTGACCACCACATTTAAATTACAAACCACCACCACCACCACTAAGCTTGACTTATGAATCAAAGGAGGGGAAAAGGCCATGATCCACCTACATCCTCCCTTGTTCTTCTCTATCTTATGAGAAAAGCTATCAAAGTACTCTTTTGATCCAATCAAGTTGAACTTAGTTGCTAAACTTACTTCATTCAAATTTATATCATATTATGGTTGAATTTTACTAGTGGTACATAAAAACATAATGTTTTGGTGGATATAATTAGTGTTTCCTTTCCAAATAATATATTTGGAATAAGTCTGCTACATTATTAGTTTGACTCTAATGCTTGATCATGTGTTTAATTAAGCATGCATGTTTAGTGATCATAAGTATTCTTTGGAAGTATAGGTATGATCTTGGTGTTTTTATGAGTCAAGTGATCGTTTAATGTGAGAATAGGAAGTTTCTTGAATTCTAGTCCTATGTAGTATTGATATTGTGACCCAATCTTTCTTTCTTTCTTTCTTTCTTTCTTTCTTTCTTTCTTTTTTTGGTTTTGGAATACATAAATTGGTATCTATAAAAATTAGGTTAAATTAATGTGTTGCATGGGAAAATGGGTGAAACATGGTGTTGGTGGTCATAGCATATGTTTATATATGTATGTACCTACATGAATGTGCACTTGCATGTATGTGTCCTGGGCTTATTCCTTCACATACTCTCATGTTGTACTTAGTAAGCCTAACCACACTAAGGATGGTTACATTTAGTATGAGAACACACATGAAACACTTAGAAAGAGAGAATATAGAGAGAAGTTTTGTGTATCAAATGAATTCCACTCAATATCGGAATGCTTTACAACTAAAAAGATCACCACAATATATACAAAAGGCTTATAAAAATGGATAGCCTAGATTACGTTGATCTAATGGTTGCAAATGATTTCCACCTACCATATCTACCTATCTTACCTACTATTGTACAATAATTTAAACACTTACAAAATCTTCTAAAACAATTTTGATTCTAGACACCTCTAGAATCTTCTAAAACAATCTTAATTCTGGAAGATTCACTAGGCCTTCATTGGGACCTTAAGCCTCTCACATAATTGGGCCTTAAATAACCACCTAAATCTTGGCCTTCATCACAAGTCTATGATATATGCAAGTGTTTGTATAAGCCAAATAGGCTTTCTTATGTTTTTATTTGCTAAGTCTTGTTTAGATATTATATAATGTTCTTGATTGTCTTTTTTGCTTCATAGGAAAATATGCTTATACATGAATGTGGGGGAAGTACAGATAGTTCAACTATAGTGCCAAATTTTATGTAGTCATTTGATAATTTCTCAAATTTAATTTGTGTAAAGTACATAAAGTAAGGTTCATATGCACATAAAGTTAGTAAAAAATGATGAAGTGTTAGAAAAAATTGTGCTCAATTGAAGATAATTGGGTTTTCATTATAATAGGATATAAATGAATGAGTTATGAGATGGGTATAAGTGTTCAATATATGTATAATACGCTTAGTCCATTATATAATTTAGGGTATATAGGTGATCTTAGAAAATTAGAACTACAAACTTCGTATGCAAAAAGACGAGAATCACATATGCTGCGTATATGGTAGAATGACCAAAGGTATGACTGCAATTGATAAAAATTTTCCTTTCCTTTTGTCTACTATGATTGGCTTTCATTTTTCTTTATCAATTTTTAGCCCTAAAAGGCTATAAGTTCTCTCTTCTTCTTTCAATGGTACTATTCCTTTATTTAATTCATTTGTAGTCTTGATTTAGAGATTATTTTATTTTACTTGATCTTTAGTGAATTTAAATTATTATAGACCTACAAATAATAACATTTATACTTTTTGTTATGTAATTTTATTTTTGTTGGATGAACCATTATTATGTATTTGCAAAGATAATCTTTAGTACAAAAGTTTTATAAGTTTTTAGCATTCTATGAATTTTTCAATCATAAATTTAAGATTGTGTTTGCTGTACATATTGGTAGATAAGAGTTAGGTGAAACTAGAGCGGTTATTGTGGCGGTGGATTCCATTCTAGTTGCCCAAGAGACTAAAAAAGGATGAGATTGTTTTTAAGTCATGTATGTAGGCTTAGAGGCACTTTACTCTTAATAACTTTTATACTAATATCTTGATTATGAAACTTATTTTTATTACCTTTTTTTTCCATAGAATGAAATTCTTTGTTGCAATGTTTTCGAGAAGATTATTTCTCTTTTAGATGAGTTAAAAGAAATTATTTTACAATTTCTTTGGTTACCCATCAAATCATCTATCATATATCTTTATCATATAATTTTTTTTCAAAATATTTCTCCATTAAGTTAAATATGATTACACTTTTCTACAATTACCCATTTTATGTTTTGCCTTTATATTATAGGTGGTATTTGTTAAAGATAATTTTTTTATCATGTAATGGTCTGCATGAATTAGATCATTTGTAGATGCTTAAATTTATCTAACACAATTTTCATAAGGGTGTTTTTTATTGTCTAATTAATTATTTTGCTTGAACCTAATATAATAATTTCGAATTTTAAGTGTGAATTTTTTTCTTTCTTATCAACTAATGGAATAAAAAGATTTATCGACAAATGAACCTAGTTGTATCATGAAAAAAACTACAAATATTTTCCTCATAGAAATATTAGAGTATCATTTTGATTTATTAATCTTCTCAGTAAATGTTTAAGACTTTAGATTTTATTTTATTTGGATTATTGGATAAACTGATATTCCCTGTTCTTGTTGTAATGACTATAAAGTTGGGATTTTGATTAGCTATAAAGAAGTATGCAATGCCTGTTTTTTGTTTTTTGTTTTCAATATATTCATTTTAAGTATCTATTATAGATCTAAATGAAGGCTTTTGTTAATTTTTTTCATTTTTCAGTGATCTTTTATTTACATTTAGTGTTTCATTTTTACTATTTACTTTTTAAACATCTTTATTAATAATTTCTCATTCAATATTTTATCCTAGAAGTGCATTTTCCAAATGTTAAAAAAAAAAAAAACGTTTCTGTAAGTGATTTGGCCCCAAAATAATGATAGCACAACTTTGCAATAATCATTAAATCATAAAAAAAAAGATGGAATTGTAATTTAAAAATAAGAAAGTATGGTATGGATGAAGTTGTACCCCTTCTCTTTGCTTCACTAATTATACCATTTTTTATTTATCTTCCCTATATTGAGATTTAGGGTTTTTGGATTTTATTTTATCTATATCTTCTTCTATCTCATTAAGTCAAAACTTAAGTTTTGGACTTCATACCCATTTAAAAATTTTTAAGTACAAAATGTTAATGTAACCTCACTTTTGCATTTATTTACTCTTTTTATAGTTATGAATCACCAAGTTCTAATCCTTTTTGAGAAGATATGCATTCTTAAATGTACCTAATACATCTCAACTAAGAATAGACAAGGGCAACTATATTAAAGGTGGGTTCGAACCTATAGAAGGCTCAAATAAAGGGTAAATGTTGAAGGGAATCAAGCAAAAGCCATGAGTCATTCTTAGAATGTTATGCACTAAGGTACCCCTATGGACCAATCCAAACTAAATGATGTGACACACAACTAATCCAATTGGGTTACTTGCTACCAAACCTTACTTAAGGATTTGGATAGGATTGAAGTGTAAATGTACTTAGGAAAATAGGAATAAGTTATAGGGAAAGTTCGAAAATGTGTGTATTGATGATTTGATGCAACTTACAATTATAGAGGGTATATATAACCACTAATCTAAGGTAGCTTTTATAATGAAAGAGTTTACTAAAATGGGCATTCACCTAGAAAGGAGAAGTATAAGAAAGAATATACATGAAAAAGGACAATTCATTAAATTACAAGAAAGGAATATCCACCTTTGTCCTTACAATACGACTATTAGGGGACACATGTCATGGCTAGGTTTGATACAACTATCATGTTAAATAGACAGGTTGGCAGTCATGGAACTAGTTGGCATAGTGTCCTCGTGGCTCAAAAGTGCTTAACTGTTGAATAAGCTTGCAAAGCTATTTCATGAGTAGCTTAGGGTACTTGAGGGCTCAAGATTTCTTTGAGTAGGCATTCTATGACCTCGAATATTGTATAAGATTGAGAGTAACTTAACAATCAAGGGAGGTCAGGTGTGGTTAGTAGCTCAATCTCCTCAAGAGTTAGGTTACAAAAAAGAAGTCGACTAACCATACGCTATAGGCCTCAAACTTAACTCTAGTAAAACAATCTGGTTATCTGATTTCTATCAATATTTAACTCCTTATCTCATATGATCATTTAGTAAAATCATATTCCCCAACATTAGTTGCATACATAAACCAGCCCAATGTTTAAATTGTATCCCTCTACTATTATCTTCCATTTTCATCTCTATAGCAACTTTACAGACTGGGTTATTGATAAAAGATTGAAATGCAACAAGAAGAGCATAATAAATAAATGTATAATGTCCATAGTTTTGAGGGTTTTCTCTTAAGTTTATTCAATCTCCATCAAATTCCTACATTCTCTCTATTAGAAATCAAATGCTCATAGGAATGTAACTGGACAGGTCATTATAGGGTACTAGACCCAATAAAAACCTTATTAGGTAATAAGGTTTTGAGACATGATTTAAAACCCCATGAGGTTTTAAGTTACGTTTTAAGATTATAAAAAAACTTGATAGAAAACCGACTTGATAAAATACAATATATTAATAGAAATATTTGTTCTTAACTTATGCATCATGTATACCTTACACTAATTTTACACTATACAACATATTTAATTTTAAAATTTTATTTGTGTGTAAGTCAATAAGTGTAACTTCAAACCCATATAACCACTTTCTACTCTACTTTCTCCTTTATCTCATTAAATCCTATGAAAACTTGTTTTTATAGGGTCATATGAACTTAATGAAAACCTAACCTAAAGGACGCTATACGAGTAGGTTTTGGGAATATAGATAAAACCCTCTAAGGTTTTTATAGGGTTCTAAGATATGATAAACTCTATAAGGATGCGTTCAGGCCTTTTATAATGTCTAACTCAAACCCATTCTCAATTGCACCCCTAAATGCTTAATGTATAATATTATGCCAATTTCTTCAAACCCCTACTTACCCCCCTCCCCAAACAACCACATTTTCATCTTCTTAATCTCTCTAAGCCTAGAGTTCAAGTTCTTATATATGCTTAATTTCTTTATTCAATATAAAAGTTCATTTTTTTTCCATTTAATTTATTAATTTTTTAATTAATATAGGAACTATTTCATATCTTTTTTAATTTATATATTTTAGTTACTGTGTTGGTTACCATCCACCCATAAACTTCAATTTCTTCTATGAATAACTTTTTATAAAAGCAAATCTACCATCATATAAGTTGTTGATAATTGCCCTCCAGTCCAAGGCTCTTAAGGCCCAAGCCCACTCGAAAGCTTAGTTAACACAGTCCAATGCCCTTTCCCTAGTGTAAATGAGAAAAAGCTCAGCACATTCCCCAGCTCAATTTGCTCAACTCGAGCCCAACCTCGAGTGCTCTAAGAATCTTCAACATAAGCCCCAACTCTACTCGCTTAGCTCAGATTTGACCTTAAACACCCTAAGAATCTTCTCCCATAGCCCTTAAGCTTCTCCTTCTAACAACATTAGAAAATGCTTGGTCCTGACTTAAGATAATCTTTAAAAAGTGTATCGCTTAACGAAGCTAAGCTTGTCTTCCTCTCCTCACCTCTTTCTCTTTGCTCATTAAATGTTTGTTGACCGCTTGACATGTAGCCTACTACCTAGTCTCTAGGTTAAGACAGCCACCCTCTATCAATAGGACAAACCCATCCCTTAAAGGCCAAGCCTATACCAGCCAACAAAATGGTAGAATTCTTTTCTCGTACTGACAACACCATCGCCTCAAATTTCGCATCAACCAATCCCCTCTTGCTACTTATCTAAGTAGGTCAATCCCTTTAACCTATAAATAAGAGTGAAGGCACCAAGTAAAGGGTCTCTCTTTTGAATCTTTAAACCTCTTAGGAACTCTCATTTACTTTCAAATACATTCCATAGTAACTTAATCATTTAAGGGCCTTACTAGCTATGCCACATGAGACTTCTTGTAGGTTTACCACCATGCATAGCCGACAAATCACCAAAAGTTTAGCCAAGAGTAATACCTATGATATTCACCATCACCATAAGTTAATTTGTATATGATTTTATTTGTTATTTTGAAAAATTTTTATGCATTCTCTCAGTAATTATTGCTATACATATGCATTTTTCAACAATGATTTCAATTTATTGTTTTTGGTTAATTTCTAGCATTTTATTGTTTAGTTTCTATCTAACAGGCCATTGACAAGATAAGTCATTTGTTGTACATATAATAGTTATTAATTTCTTAATCACAACTATTTTGGAAATAAAACTACCACAAATTCCTTTTCCTTAAAGGTTCGATTGCTATCACCACTAAGTCATCTACACATAAATTAAAAAAAAAGTTACTCTTAGTGTGTTGAATATAACTAGTACTATTTGTAAAATAATCTCTCATCAACAAAAATACACCATAAAATTTCAATAGATTCAACTTCCCAGTTATCTTCTTTCCAATACCTACTCCCCTAATTTGTTCTTTGTTTAGTAATAGGATATTAACTTTAATTATGGAGATTGCAACTTGAAGAATGTATTTATATCTATTATTTCATCAATTTTACTATCTATATTTTTGTATTATTGTCTTTACACATTATATTTTAATCTTTTATTTGGATAATGTTACAATATCTACCTAAACTTTATAAAGTTTTCCAACTTTTACATTTGAACTTTAGGTTGTCAAATTGTACATCCAAATGAAACTTCAGTTGTCTCTATCACTACCTCCATTATGTCAGTGTAACACCATCAATCTAGTCAACTTGATAATGCAATGACTTCGCCATACATGTAATATTTTTTTTTTATTTCCACATCAGTTTATCAAATTCCAATAAGGCATTTACATCAAGATAAATTTTCCACATTGAAATAGTATCAAGAAATGGAGCCTATGAAAGTGACTGAGAAGAGAACCAAGAGCTTAGATTTATGGAGGAACATTGAAGCACAATTTAAGTATGGTAAAAATAGCCATTTTATTTGAAGCAACATTCTCCTATATCTAAGAGTGATAGACTTGGAAGAATTATTCTTAAGGATGCAACCAGAGCAAATTCAAGAAGGGTTTTATAAAACTTGAACTTGCCCCTATAGAATCTAGCATATTCCAAAACCAAAACCCTAAAAAAGAACCTATAGGATTTTTATATCTCACTCTTTAAACCTACCCGTATAGGTTTTGTCCCTATAGGAGCGTGATTTTATAGAGTTTAGATGGTTGTATAAGTGCGGGGTTTTATAGGATTTAGATAAAATGGATAGACTAATTAGAATGCAATTAGGTAGAGTTAAGGCTACACTTGTTGACCTATATGTAAATCAAATTTAAAAACTAAATATGTTATATAGTGTAGAACTAGCATAGAGTATGCATGGTGCATAGGTTAAGAATAAACATTATTATTAATACATTATCATTTACCAGGTCAAGTTTTCCATCTTTTTTTCTTTAGTCTCATAACCTAACCTTATAGGATTTTTATTGAGTTGGATAGGTTAGGTACCTTATAACGATGATTGACTCAATTGTGTCCCTATTTATTTCAAGATTAATAGTTTTTTCAATGATGGTCCTTATACGACCCCATATGAAAGAGGATGGGTTTGATTTAGGGTTAGGGTTTCGATTATATTAAAGGGTTAGGTTAAGGATTTGCTTTTAACATTGCATAGAAGGGAAGGTATGCTTTTGATTTGAGGTAAGTTTTTAATCTAAATGTTTATTGTTTTCAAGAATTTTATTTTGATATGGTGTAAATCTTTTTCTTTTAGCTGATAAAACCTATTTAATCTGTGATAATATAGATATTTTATTTTGATATAGTTACCTCATTAGAATCAGATAAGCTTATTAAGAAATAAATAGATGGGAAATTATATATACTATGGGTTCACTAGGTTATCGAGATGGCTAGATTGATGGTATTGCATGGAGACAACAAAGTTTCAATTGGGTGTGTAATTTGATAGCTCGAAAATTTCTGGTAAAATTGCAAAAGTTTGTAATGATTCGAATAGCTATAATACACAATTCTAAGGCAACATAACAAGATTTTTTTTGTATTATTTTCTTTCACTTTTTAAATACTTCGTACTTTTCTCTTATGAATTATTATTTCAAATCTCATTATATTTTTTCTTTTATTTCTTCCATACTTAAGGTTAAGGTCTTATAATTTACCCATATTGTAAAAACGTAAAGAATGATTCTTTTAGTATCATTGTTACATTTACTTCACCTCCTATTTTACTTAACCATCCTCTATCAACTCCTTTTGTTATGTATATAATTTTTTTTAATGTATTACTCTTTTGTGTTTTTTATTAATTGTTAAATTATAGTTTCTTCATATGTGTATTTTTTGTATAGGTGACTATGAAGAAATTGATTATGTATTACTCTTTTGTGTTTTTTATTAATTGTTAAATTCTAGTTTCTTCATATATGTGTATTTGTTGTATGGATGACTATGAAGACATTGATTTATGCAATGTGAAAAAAAAACTACAAAAACAAGAAGATGTATATAATTTTATCAATCTAATTTTCTAATTCTTATGTATAGATTGCTTTTTGCCAAATCGTCACTAAAATTATTGTTTATGAAAATAATCAGGAGGTCATTTTTCTTAATATGCAACTATATACGTTTTAACTTTGATATGTGTATTTATCATATAAAAGATGATAAAGAAATGGATCCATTGAGCATGAACAAAAAATAAGGAGATGTAAGTAGGGTTGCTACCAATGATCAATCACATGCTATTCTCATGATGGTTGATCTTGGAGATTACTTGATCTAATGACATGTATATGGATGTAATAGACAGATGCATGGGAAGAGAAACAGGTAAACTAGATCACTTGTACATGTGCATGCTAGAAGATAAAGTCTTGTATTTCTAAGTACTCTTGATTCGCTCTTCACCAAGTAGCTTATTTAATATTTTGTGGAGTAACTTCAATAAAGCTTCCACAATTGTCTCAAGCTAGCCAATGTTTATAATGATTCCAAATGAGAGGATGAGCCTCCTATTTATAGATTTTAGAAGTAAGCTTTAGCCATTAGATTACTTTGAGATGGATTGTTGAGATTTGGCATTATTGATAACCATTAGATGGCCTTAGACAATCTAGTAGCTCAAATTTACTCTTTCTTTTCCTATGGACTATGAGTTTGGGTCACTGATATCAGGCAAGTGCACTTATCAGTTTTAATATAGCGGATGTGAGTCCGAGTCGATCCCTCAGAGACTTCAAGTACTAATATTAACCTTAGCTTTATTATCTAACCGGAAAATTATGAAAGTTTGAATTAATTAAAAATACTAAAATTAACAAACTACTTTAATTAAAAGACTTAATTAAGCAATTGAAAAAGCAATAAAACTAAGAACGACTTCAAGAAAGTAATAACGTATTTAGGAATTATTTCCCCTAGAGTTAATCATGTGATAGCTTAAAATATATTCAATTCGATTTCTATATTTCTTGACTGGAGGGATTCATAAATAAAGTTAATACCTTTCTCAAGCATATTAACCCTAATCCTAAATTATTTACCAGAATTTCTTCACTTAGTAATATAATTTAGAATTGCATTAATGTATAATGAATTCTCATACAAATAATTAACTTTTCGGAAGAAACATGTATCTTATCTCTAAGTATACATGTAATCCTCTTCAATTATGTAAAGATCTAATTACACATGCAATTTCTCAATCAACATGCATAATATCATATATTGATATTCTAGAAATATCAATCAATAATTAAACGACATAATCGAATCAAGTAAAAATAAAAACTTTATTGAAATTTCTAAATCAGTCCAAGAATCACATGAAACCCTAGGTTCCATAATCCTAAATACTCGAATTCTACGCTATCATACTGAATCTAAAAACGAGTTCCATAAAAAACATTGAATAAAACATGGAAAACTCCTTTGATTGATGACAAATCTCTCTAATCTTGAAGTTGATGTTGTTTTTGCCTCTTTCTTAATGTTCTCCTTAAATCTCTTTCTCTTTTCTTGTGTCTCTTCGTTTCTGTAATGTCTCTCCTGTCTTTTGAAACCCTAAGATATCCTCTTATATGTGTATTACAAAGATTCTGTTTTCGTCACCAGACACGGCCTAGGACATGGCCATATCCCCAGGTCGTGTAACTTTCTACACTAAGGTAAAATTTTCTGCACAACTTCAAAACTTCATAACTTCTTCATTTGAACTCCGATTTGAGTGAAATTTGATTCCTTTTCTTCGTTTTCGATCCTATAATGCGTTCAAACCTCAAAATCAAATTTTACTCAATTAAGTATCAATTTATTTAAAGAAAACCAAAAATGTAAGAGAAATACTATAAAATCACCATATAAAATATGTTTAAAATCAGAGTTATTAGTCACCGGCTCTAAATAGGCTCAATGAATCATAATAGAAGAATATGATCTTGTTAATAATAAAAAAGCCTACAACTCTTCTTTAAGTCCAAATAGCTCTTTTTAAGATTGAACAAAGTCTAAATAGGCTTAAGAAAACCTCCTTTGAGCCTACTTTTCACTCATGAATCAATTGAGTTAGGCTAAGAGCAACATAACTTAATGGGAATCAAGCTACCGAACTTCTAAACCATAGTTGAGCCTGAGGACTAAAAGGGGCTAGCGCGATAAATCCGTCTGTTCCAACCAACCCTTGCTAAGACTAAGTACTTCCTTATTAAGTATCCTTTCTAGCTATACCGTATGATTGCCCATTCTTCTGTAGTATGTCAAGTTGATGATTACTTTCTAGCACCAAGTTGGCCAATTACTCAGCATCTTTCTTACCGGGAAGCCAAGAGAGAAAGTCTGGACTGACTAAGCTGTCTCTACTCGGATAAGCCCATCTGTCCATACTTTTTTGTCTGTATCTTCAAACAACCTTGCTAATGTAGCATCTCTACATATACAGTATCATGTACAGAATTCATTGCACCAATGATTGTTTTTCTTGTATATTCATTTTTACTCTTTGTATCTTATACATTACTTTCTTAAGAAATGCCCTTTTCGTCTTTTCCTTTTTAGGCAAATTGTCCTAACTTATGAGTATAAATACCCTTGTACTTATAACTATAACAACATCAAATCATTCTTAATATACTCTTTGAGTACTTTTTCTTCCTTGTGTAAACACTATTTGTTTACTCTTGACATCACTCTTATCATTTCCCTTAAGTAATGTTAGGTGGCGAATAACCTCACTAGGCCAATTCGTGAGTCCTATCAAATTGAGCCATGAGTCCTTGGAAGTTCCATTAGGACGTCATATCCTCTAGAGCTGTTTGTGGGTTTTGCTTATTGTTTCATTCTTCGTTTTTGTCCTTTTCGCACCTTTCCCCATTAATCCTTTTTCGAGCTTTCTACAAGCTTAAACCTATCCAGCAACCGGCCTTGTCTGTTCTTGGTTACAATTTACAATATCTTGGTATCAAAGCAGAGGTTTTGTGTGAACTGTAGTTAGTTCTTCTTAAAGTTTTGTTGTACTCTATTTTGGCGTGTATGAAATAGAGTAAGTTATTGTATTCATTTGACTATTGTGTTGTTAATCGTTAACTTTCCAAAGTGTTTATTTAAGCTTTGAATCTGTAAGGAAAAATGACAAACTTAAATATGAATGTTGGAACTAATGATGATAGTGGAGCTGTCTACCATAGACGACAATCTCAAGGAACTCCTAGAAGCACTGACGAAAGACTTAATGAGATAGCTAACCTTTTAGTAGATCTAACCTAAGCTGTCCATGCCTTGTCTTGCTGATCCACTAAGGCTGCACAAAACACTCCACAAGCTACTCAACCAATTAGAGGTCAAAACCCAGCTCAACCTGTTCGAGGTGGAGGAGTTAATGGACAAGTAAGGCGAAAGATAGACTTGAGAGAGCTTAATGAAGAGGAAGACGGGTATTTTGAAGATGAGCATATATGAATCCTTAAAGCATTCGACCATGTGAAGCTTCGAATTCCGAGTTTCAATGGATTTGGGAATGTTGATGAATATCTATAGTGGGAAGAGAAGGTAGAGTGTATATTTGATTATTATGAGTATGAAGATTATGAGAAGGTGAGAACTACTGCTGTTAAATTCTTTAAATATACCACCATGTAGTGGAAAAATTTTCGAGTTATGAGAAGACAAGAGAGCTACCAAGAGATTAACACTTGGCCCGAAATGAAGAGAGTGCTTAGAAACAAATTCGTGCCAGAAACATACCTCCAAGATATTTTCACTCGATTTCAGGAGCTGAGATAAGGAGGTCGAACTGTTGACAAGTATGTATAAGAATTTCAAATGCTTATGATACGTTGCAAAGTGGAGGAACCACAAGCTCGAACAATCTTAAGGTTCGTTACCAATTTGAGAGGAGACATTCGAGACGTTGTGGAGCTCCAACAATTTGACACAATGGATGAAATTGTTAGGATTGCCGAGTGCATAGAGAGACAAAGAAGAAGTCGAGCACTGGCGAAGATGCCAACTCGAACATGCAAGTCACTAAGCTCAGTTGAGTATAAAGCCGAGTAGAAAGATTGATGTAAGGGCTGAGTAGAAAAACTAACCTAATGGTGAAGTACCGATCCAAATGTATGAGAAGGGGCAAGGGTCAGGCAAGAAGAACAGTTAGATGAAGTGCTAGGGTTTTGGACACATGGTTGCTCAAAGCTCGAATTGATGGACGATGGTCATCAAGGGAGACATCCTGAAGCTAAAAGTGGAGAGTACAGATGAGGAACCCAAGGAGGTAGAGGTTCTTGTCGAGAAAGAAAATGCCGAGAAAGAGTTGATTAAGGAGGACGTGTTTCCTGAGGACTTAAATCAATTACTCATGATTATCCAATGCACTATGAATGTAAAACCTTCGCAAGAGGAGGAGTAGAGAGAATTTGTTCCATACTACCTATAAGGTCAATGATCAGATGTACGCCCTCATTGTAGATAGTGAAAGTTACAATAATATAGCATCAGGCAATCTTATTTCAAAACTGAAGTTACCGACTGTTGCACATCCGAGGCCATACAAGTTGCACTAGTTGAGTAACAAAGGAGCATTATATATCACTTAGCAAATACTAATATCAATCACTATAGGAAATTACTCCCACCAGATTCTTTACGACATACTGCCCATATGCACTTCCCACGTGTTGCTAAGTAGACTATGGTTGTTTGACAAGAGAGTCATGTATGACGGTTATAGGAATATGTATATGTTCGAGAAGGATAATTGAAAGATTATGTTGAATTCGATGCTTCCAAGAGAAGTTAATAAGTTGTAGATGAAACTTCGTCGTGGATCGAAGAAGTTTCTAGTGATGAGTAGAGTCAAGCTCCAAGAGGACTTCTAGTGTCGAAGAAAGATGGAACCTGGCAAATGTGTGTAGACAGCCAAGCCATGAACAAAATCAAAATTAAATACAGGTATCCTATCCCAAGGCTAGAATACATGTTGAATGAACTGAGTGGAGCTAAGATTCTTAGCAAGATTGATCTTAAATTTGGCTAACATCAAATCTGCATGAGACCAAGCGATAAATGAAAGACTGCGTTCAAGACTTAACATGGACTTTACTAGTGGATGGTTATGCCCTTTGGCTTATCGAATCCCCTGAGCACCTTCATGAGAATAATGAACCGTGTGTTGAGACATCTCATAGGAAAGTGTATCGTAGTATACTTTGACTACATCATGATCTACAGTACTGACATGCCAAGTCACTATAAATACATCAAAGCAGTCCTAGATATTCTCCGTACGAGAGACTATTTGGCAATTTAAAGAAATATTGTTTTTGCCAGGAGGAAGTGATATTCTTGAGCTATATAGCTAGTGGAGGAGGCTTGTGAGTTGATAATGAGAAGATTCGAGCAATTGTTGAGTAGCTGACTCCTACTACTTGTGCTAACGTGAGAAGTTTCTACAAATTGGCTTTGTTTTATAGAAACTTTATCAAGAATTTCAACACTCTTACTGCACCACTTATCGAGTTAACAAAGAAGAACATCGAATTCTGATGGGGAGAAAGGGAGGAGAGGAGTTTTGTTCGATATAAAAAAAAAAAAAAAAGATTGACCTCCCCCTAGTGTTAGTACTACCTAACTTTGACAATTTTTTAGCTGGAATGCAACGCATCAGACATTGGGATAGGCGTTGTCCTAATGTAGGAAAGCTAACTAATTATCTTTCACACTGAGAAGCTTTGAGGACCTTAATTGAATAATTCAGTATATGAGAAGGAACTTTTGACACTGATCTAAGCAATTCAAATATGGCAACATTATTTACTACTAAGAGAATTTGTCATATATACTGACCATGAATCGTCGAGGTATCTCTAGAGTCAAACTAAGTTGTCAAAGTGGTAGGCGATATAGGTTAATTTCCTTAAATGATTCAATTTTATAATCAAGTACAAGTAAGGAAAAAGCAACATAGTTGCATATGCTCTTTTGAAGAGATATATGCCTTTATTAGAATTGCAGACCAAACTATTTAGGTTTGAGAGTATCAAAGAACAGTACCCCAAGAATCTACACTTTAGACCTATAATTTCGCAATGCATGGATGGAAGGATAATGGACAAGTATTATGTGAAGAATGGTTACTTGTTTCAAGGTAGAATATTATATGTGCCAATTTGTTCATTGAGGGACCTAGTAGTTAAGGAAGCTCATAGTGGAGGTCTCTTAGGACATTTTCAAGAAAGAAAGACCTGTAAACTATTGAATGACTGATTATTTTGGCCGAAAATGAGGAGAGATATGCATCAAGTTATTGAAAGTTGTACTGTATGTAAGAAGGCCAAATTCCAAGCCGAGCAAGGGATAACAATGCCCCTACCTATCCCAATGAGGCCATGAATTGACTTAAGCATGGACTTTATCCTCGAACTGCTGTAAACTGCCCAAGGCAAAGATTATATAATGGTCATCGTGCATAGGTTCAGTAAGATAGCACAGTTCATGGCCTACTCAAAAGCTAACGATGCTTTAGCTATTATTTCTCTTTTCTTATAGGAGATTATGTAGATATACAGTATGCTAAGAAGTGTAGTCTTCAACAAAGGATCGAAGTTCTTAAGCTATTTCTAAATAACCCTATAGCATCGGTTGGGAACAAAATTACTCTTCAGTTATTATGTCACCCCTAAACTGATAGCAAACAGAGGTAGTTAATTGCACTTTGGGATCATTGCTTTAAGTTGCAGTAGGCAAGAACTTAGCTGATTGGGATGTTTACTTACCAGTGGTCGAGTTCGCCTATAATAAAGTAGTACATGTAAACTCTAGGAAATCAGTAGTTAAATCCTAATTCAAGTCTGAGTATCATAAATTGTACAATAAATCGATAAAGCTAGTAATAATAAAAGGTTATGAAATTTAATAAATCAAATATAATGCTGATAACAAAACTCTAGGAATTGATCAAAACCCTAAATCGCATACTAAAACCCTAAAACTAATTTATGCACCATAAATCAAAATTAAACCCGAATTTATTCGAAACCCTAAAATTATAAACATAAGCCTATAAAATAGTTAAATATTATTCGATAGTGATATGATTATAGTCGGTTACAATTTTCGACTAAATCGCCTATTCATATGAAATTTCAACAAAATTGCTACAATAACTTATAAAAATTATAATTGTAACGAGTACCAATTAAATTGATAAATTTTCTCAAAAATTTAAAAATTAATTTATGATGAGTATTGTTATGATTTATATGTTTAAAAAAATTACATATATTTATTATTAATTTTTATTTTCTTCCTTTTTCTTTTTCTCTTTTTCTCTTTTCTTTCTTTTCTTTCTTTTCTTCTTTTCCTTTGGCTACTACATCTTGCAAACAAGAAGAAAAAAATCAAATTGAGTAGCCCACATGAGGAAATATAAAGTGCCAAGTATAATAATCACAAATGGGAAAAATTTAGAGATAATTACTTTGTCCCATCCTCATAAATGAAAAGATTAAGATAAGATTTTTTTTATTTTATTTTTCTCTTCTTAAACTTGTTGATCACGTAAAACAAAAGAAAGAAATAAAGTCCGGAAAATTTTTTTTTCATAACAAACCGAAACCTAGGAAGGAAAATGTGAAGAAAAGAAGAAAAGAAGAAGAAAAATTAAAAGAAATAGGTAATTAAATTATTTTTCAAATATAGATGTTTATTATATAGTATACACATGTATAAATGTAGTATTTATATGGTATTTTTATAAATATAACATTACTATTACATGTATATATGCATAAATACTTAAATTGAATTATATATGTATGTATAAAGATATATATGTATACATGTATGTACATAGGTATATTATATGGAAAGAGTATGTATTATGTATTTTTTTTAGAATACATATAATTAGTATAAAGTATTTTTACAAAATAACTATAAGTATATATATATGTGTGTGTGTGTGTGTGTACACGTGAAATATATATATATTGATGTATATATGTATAATTTATTTTCGCATATATACATATATATATATGTAGTCGTATAATATATATGTAGTTATATATTTCTATAAGTGGTAATATATGCTTAAATACATAATGTATATGGGACGTATATATATATATATATATATATAGATAATATAGAGTATATGTTGTGGTATACCGAATAGATCAAATAATACATGTATAATTATTTGTATATTATTTATATATATCTATGTATTCGGTAGTTATATTTATGTACACATGTAAACTATATTATATGAGTATACTTATATGTATAAATACAAATATATGAATATATGTATATGTACATAAGAGTGTTTGTTTTCATAAAATAAATATATACATACATATGACGTATAACATATAGTATATATATGTAGTGTACCGAATATATATATATAATATAATAATATCTATAAACTAAAATAAATTTATAATTATGTAAGGAGTAGGTATATATATATATATTACCGTAAATTAAGAATTTCTCAATAAAGTAAAATTATAAAATTTATCAAATATACTATAAGTTTATATATATATATGTGTGTGTGTGTGTGTGTGAGTGTATAAATCGTGAAATATAGATGAATAATAAGAAAATAAAAAATAATAAAAATAATAATAATAATAAGGCTAAAATATCAAAAATAGGAAAAGTATACTTAAAATAATAATAATAATAATAATAATAATAATAATAAGGCTAAAATCTCAAAAATAGGAAAAGTATACTTAAAATAATAAAATATCAAATATATGGTTTAAATAATTATTACCCCATAAATATATTAAGAAAAAGAGAAAATTAATAATTTTATAATTTTTAAACTTAAATAGAAAATTTTGTGATATTTTTATATCACAATTTAAATTGCGAGTTACGACGTCCAAAATGGACCTTGTTACAAGAAAATATGCTCGAAAACTATCAAAATGGACTATAAATTCATAACGATCTGAGCTAAAACAAAAAATTTATATGTGATTCAATAAAAAGCTCGAATCGATAATTTCATGCAACTAAGTGAAGTAGACCTTACAAATTATGATATTAGTTAGCTTTAAATTCTCAAACTTATAAATTTTTATTATTCTCAGGTGATTTTGATATAGACTTTGAGCTGCCACTAGATTTCTACAACCCCTAAGTTGACTATGACTGAGTGAGTTTTTCCTAATGATTCCATACTTGTTTGTATTTGTAGTTAATGAATATAAGTCATGATCGATAAATGAATGTGTATGAAATTGGGTTATACTTATGCATGATAATTGTTGTTAATGGTGAAATTACTTTAAATTTCAATAATATAAAATTGTTACATAGTAGATTCACTAAGAATTGATTGTTTGTGACTTGAAATGATCATTGAATAAATAAGACTTAATTTTATTCGACTATAAAAAGTTAATTTGGATCACGCATAATCATGCACTGCATAACTAATTCCAGCAGTCACATCATACGGAGGTAGCAAGAGCCATACATAGGTTGATTATTGATTGTTATAGATTTCGTACGGTGCACACATGCGATATAACCTTACCCTGGCCCGTGGGATGACTAGGCATTGGAGGTGCTAACCACCTGGCTAAGAGCCAAGTCTAGACGCCTTCATTTAGGGTAAGTAAGGGCTGCGTGAATGTACTCACAATCATATGTAGAATTCGTTTTAATAAAACTGATAATAGATGTACCATTACATTTTGAATACGAAACACAGAGTTTCGTTGTGGAATAAGTTCTAATACGATACTCGGATCTGACTATACTGATGAATCTCCAATCCTAACTTCAGAGGGCATTAAATCTGAGTTGCATGCAATACTTAGTCACTTGCATATATTTGTTTGCATACTGTTTGTCATGCATCATTTAATTGAACTTAACTATTGTAGAACTTGATTGTTGTATGATTGAGAGAAATTATCTCACTAATAGCTTATACGCTTGTTAGCTTATACGCTTGTAGTCTTTTCTTGCAGGCCGATCTTTTTGTGGAGTCGGGCCGTCACATGCCTGAGGTTAGTTTCTTATACAGGGTCAGTATGGGAGCTGGATGTGATCAGAGAGTATTTCTAATAGTTTATAGATCTAAATATGTAATTGATATGCTGGTTTAACTTAAGACATGTTTTAGACTTCGTATTTGTAAACTTTTATACAAATAAACCATGTGTTATGTTTTTAAAATTTTATTATTTATCATGAAATGATATTACTTAAGCTTGCGTACTCTTAGTAGTCAATAGTAGTTGTAGCTTTATGTATTGTATAAAAGGGTTATGATTGTAAGGGAATTCAATTTGCAATCCTTTGTATGATATACGGTGATTGGCATGACTAGCCCTCTCGGGTCGTGACAATATATGACACCACTAAGTAGACTCCCTTCAAGGTGATCTATGGATTCAATCCCAAGTTACCCTTTGACCATGCCCCTATACTAATACCCGTGTAAGAAGACCCTAAAGCAACGACCAAAGCATAATCCCTTCAATACATCTATGATAAGGTCACTTGGCATATTGATTAAGCTATTATAAGAATGCAAGAAAAGACTAAGTGTACATTGGCCAACAATTTCAGCCAAGAGACTTGGTATGACTGCACCTCAACAAGAAACGGTTCTTGAACAAGAGGAGGAACAAATTATTTGCAAGGGTGGAAGGACCTTTCAAAATCCTTCAGAAAATCAATGACAGTGCTTACAGGTCGGAATTGCCAAAGGACTATAGGTTTTTGACACTTTCAACATTATCGACTTCAGTCCATATCACCTTGATGGAGAACTGAGCGAACATAATTCGAATTTGATCATAAATCCAAAATAATGCAGAGGGAATGATGGGAATCAGGCTACCAGACCTCTGACTTGCAGCCGAGCCTAGGGACTAGAGGGGTTAGTACAATAAATCCTTCTATTCCAACTAACCCTTGTCAAGGTCGAGTGCTTCCTTGCCGAGTCACCCTTCATGTCGTACCATATGATCGCCCATTCTTCTACAGTATGCTAAGTTGATGATTACTCTCTAGTACCGAGCCAACCAATTACTTAGCATCTTTCTTATCAGGAAGCTGAGAGAGAGTCCAGACTGACTAAGTCATCCTTACTTAGACAAGCCTATCTATCCATACTTTTTTATTCACATCTTCTAATGACCTCACCAATATAGTATCGCCACGTGTACAATATCATGTGCAAAATCTATTGTACCAATGATTATTTTTCTTATATATTCATTTTTACTCTTTTATATCTTGTATATTACTTCCTTAGGAAATACCTTTTTTACCTTTTCCTTTTTAGGCAGGTTGCCCTAACTTATGGGTATATATAACCTTATACTTATAACTATGACAGCATTAAATCATTCTTAATATATTCTTTGAGTACTTTATTTCCTTTGCGTAAATACTGTTTGTTTACTTTCGCCATTATTCTTATCCTTTCCTTATGCAAGGTTAAGTGGCAAGTAACCTCACCAGACCAATTTATACGTCATATTGAATTGAGACACGAGTTTTCGAAAGTTCCATTGGTGTGTCATATCATTTGGAGCTGTTCGTGCGTTTTGCTTAGTGTTTCATTCTTCGTTTTTGCCTTTTTTGCACTTTTCCCCTTTAATCCTTTTCAAGCTTTCTATAAGCTTAAACCCATTTAGTGACTGACTTTATTTGTTCTTGCTCATGATTTGCAACATAACTGGTCCAATAATCCCTAATCTAGGCTTACCAAGCCATATCTCTCTAAAACATCTCTATTTTAGCTCAATTTTCTAAGCCCTATCACTAGCCTATTAAACTGGTCCATAGTATTTGTAGAGAGCTAAAAGTTATTATATTAGTTATTATATTAGTTATTGGAATAAATCCATTATTTATTTAAACTTGAGTCCTTGGGTTAGGTAATAGGGCTCAAGGAGTCCAGTTCATATTAGGATGATTCAAGAAGATTTGACTTAGTAGACTCGGAATAGGGATCGTTGGATCGATTTATTTGCCTCTAATATTTCTCAAGTAGGTTCATACACTTATAAGAAAGGCTATTAGCCTTAAGCTCGTTAGCTAGCTCTTTCTGAATAACTATGAATCAAGTAAACTCCATCTCATCCGTTAATCACCTGGATGATCCGATAGATACCATAATGTCCAAGAGCCTATAAATACTTAATATTTCCTCATCATTTACGACTTTTAGAGAGATCGGATAAATAGTATTCCATCATGAAAACTCTACTCTCTAAGATCAAATAAGCAATTTAGGTAAGTTAAGAATTAATCTCATTCGCTCAAGTTACAAAGTGAATGCCTAAGGTCCAATAAGACTACCTTGTCTGTCACTTGTATATTTGAGACATTGAGATTATATGTTTCTTCTCTCTACCTTATTTTTACTTAATAATCCCTTTAAGTGATAGTTTCGTTTTGTTTTGTTTCATTTCGTTTCGTTATATTAAAGTTATGTGTAACGCGTTATTTACGCAACACACATTTGATTGTGACTACTCTAATTGGACCTTACATCTACAGTATTAAATTGAGCCAAAAGCTCAATTATCGAAATGACCCTCTATAAGAGATTAATTAAAGAAATGTATTAGTAAAAGATAGAAATGTATCATAATTACTTTATTATGAAAATTAATTGCATATAATTGGTAAAAAAAATTATGGAAATAGAGATGCATTAGTGGAAATATATGTTTGATAAAAAAAAAGATATATTTAACAATTTTAGAATAGAAATTATAAGTGTTAATTATGATATATTGTATCTAGTTTACAAAGTAGATAAAAGTTATGGTAATTAATTTTGGTAATTATGAACTAAATTAATTACAAATGTGCTACTCGGTATCATATTTATTAAAATAATTGGATAAGAAAAAAATTTATTTATCACCAATTATTTGAGATAGAATATTTAACTATATTAAAAAGAGAGGAGTTTATGAATTAACATCAATGATGACTTCAACCAAAAAAAAAAAAAAAAAAAAAAAAAAAACAGTGATGACAATAATAACTATTATCATATGCACACGCTTAATGGTTGCATCATGGCCACATATTCAAATTCCAATTGTTTATTTTTAATATAGGTGCAAGTAGCAGCGGGGGGAGAAAATCAAGTGATTTGTGCCCCAATAAGGATAGCAAAACGCAGCTCCTCCCTTACTCCTAGCCGTCAAATCCATTACAAATCACATTCACACCATAATTCAAATCTTTTGACCCGTCTCTTTTTTTCCATCAATCTCAAATCTACTTTTACTGTGTAATCCAATCCACGGTGAATCTTCTTCTTCTTCTGCTTCTCCTCTTTCCACTTTCCAACCTAAAACCTCGTACTCTCGCTAAAACTCAGTGTGCAGGTTTGGTTTTTGCCACGTGATTCCCGTACGTGAGGTTTCGTGATGAATCTCCCGGTATTGTCTCGCCGCGCATCATGTGGTTCCCGTTGAGCTGGGGGTGTGTGACGTGGCAACAGTATCCACGTCTCGCCTCTGGTAAACCTAAACGAAGTACTTTTCCTAGATTCGGAGGTTACGTTTCGATAGCCCGTTGGTTCGGAGTGATGGTTCGGCGGACAGTTCGGTTTGGTGTTGGGCATCACGTGAGAAATGCATGATGGGGTGTGTCCAAAACTGTCTCCTTCCAATGGCAGATATATAAATTAAATTGCCATTATCAACTTGAACAAATATGACATTAATACATCAATCTTGTCCAAATTTTGTTTACAACAACAATGTATTATTTACATTTTACAATACTAAAGTGCAAGAAACTGGTCCTAATTTCGCCTATCTTAAAAATTAATTTTTGAATCAATAAATTTCTTCAACTATCTTTAGAGTAAAAATATACATTTGGTCACACAATCCACTTAAGGTTAATTTTAGTAAACAACAAATTGTGACATTTTTTATTATTATTATTATTATTATTATTATTATTATTATTATTATTATTATTATTATTATTATTATAAAAAGGATAATAATAACAACAACAACAACCATAATAACAGTAGATAAGAAAAAATGAAAATGAATTGAAAATAAATACATACCCATGAAATTAATCTTATATTAATTCTTTCTGGTTTTACATTGATCGATCTGACTCAATATCTCAATTCTTATTTGGTCTAAATTAAATAATGCAATCCTATATATATCCATTTTCGAATTTTTTTTCTATTATTATTGTTGTTATTGATGTGATGATGATAAATAATCATAATAATGATATAATAGACATCATATTTTATTTGGCGATATAAAAACTCGCAAAAGCCAGATATCGTTTATAAAAGTCACATCAAATAAAATTTCAACACTCATGTCTATTAATTTGTTATTCTTTTATTTATTTATTATTATTTGTTGATTTTTTATAATTTTTTTTATAAAGGTTATTATAAAAAAATACTTATGTATTTTACTTTAAAAAGTTGAAACACCAAAATCGAAAAGAAAAAGTTTGAACACTAAAATGAAAATAAAAAGAAAATTGATATATTATACTATTATTTTACTATTTTTTAATAACATCCGTTATAACGAAGATATCAATTTATCTCATTTAAAAAATTAATATACTAAAATGAATAAATTTAAAGTTTATATACTAAAATAAAAAAATATATATGAAAGTTTAGGTACTCAAGTAGTTTTTACTTTTATACATAACAATTCTTCACTTTAGACAAATTGGTTGGGTTCCAACAAACCAGGTGCAAATATCGAAAATGAACTTGACTCTTATAGTATTTTATATTTTTAATCTATAACATGTTTGATATTTTTTCGCATTTTAGTCACATGTGCGGCACTTATTTCATCTAGCAAGATGCTTCAATGGAGAATTATGAATCCAATAAATTATATCTATATACCTGCACATATATATATGTGTTATGATATTGGAAATTATATAGGCAAGTTAGTAAATAGTTACGTTTTTATTTTTTTATTTTTTGGTCAAATAGTAAATAGTTACATTTAATAGGATTAGTAAGAAAAGTAGTTGTATAGGGAATAATATAAATAATATTTCGTAGAGGGTAAAGATATCATCCAATCCATAAATGAAATTCATTAATGTTCCTTTTAAGAGCGTGTTTTTTACTCAAGTTAAAGTTAAAAGATGATTTCTTTTTCTTGTTTTCATCTAGTCCCATGGTCACGCTATGCAATATACTAATCGGTGGTGCTGTCATTGAGTTCATCAGGTGCAGTAATAAAGATTTTGACATGGTAAATAACAAGAGGAATTGCTTGTTTACAATCAGAGATTTATGAGCATGCGTTTAAGTTTCGTGAAGTTGATATTGAACTCAAATACATACATTCGAAATAGATGGATTAACTGGGAGTATGCGAGCAAGAATAGATGATTTGACTCGAAACTTTAGTGCAAGAATGAATGATTTGTATAATAACATTAAACAAGTTATACAATTTTTTTGAGATCAAATCAACTTACAATCATCATATATTAGCAAAATAAATGTTACATTTAAAACCAATAGAGGGCTAAATTCATGTTTGTGTTTTGAACCCATTAATTAATTAAGTTCGACTCTTTGAGTTAAAGAAATTGAATCCAATTAAGTCTAAAGAGTCAAATCCAAGTATAATTTTGGCATAATAAACTTAAAGTAAAGGCAATTGAATCAATCTATCCGATCTAACCTTTTTTTGATTTAGCTTACACTAAAATAAAAAATAAAACCTTTATTTGAGCATAAACACATAAAAAATAGTCTACTTGAAATCTATTAATAAATAGCTTCAATCTTAACCATTAATTACCATCATGATCCGATAAATGATATCAACTAACATTCTCTATAAATACCCAATTCACATCCTCATTTGGATAAGAAAAAAACCCTTATTAACATCATTACTTTACTGGAATCTTGTCTCAAAAAACAAACACTTAAATACTTCAAAAACTTTACCTTGTCATTCATCTTTTGTAGAATTTGATACCATTACGCTCTTCTACTTATCACTATACGTGTTAGAGCATTAATAAGATCACCTACTCTTCCTCTCTACTCTTTGTCTCTACACTTCTCTCCTAATCATCATACATAAGTCACTCAAGTCATTTCCCTAGTCGTGTGTAACACGACTTAAAACGCGGCACGTGTAAACTTTGCAAATTTAGCCTTTTGAGTATGGAACCGAATTCAAATATTCTAGGTAAATTCCTTAAGTTAACAGAGCTAGTAAATTTAAAACTAATTAAAATTTTAATTCGAAACCTTAACGAATATGAAAAACCCTAATTTTGTTAATTAAAATTCTAATCACATACGAAAACTTTAAATGCTAAATATGTATAACAATAAGAGATTAACCTTAAACTTAATGAAAACCTTAATTGCATATGAAAACTTTAAATCTTGTATAAGTGTAAATATGAGAGATAGAACTTGAACCTGATTTATTTAAAAAAAAAAAAGGCCATAAAACCTAAAACTTTAAGCTTATAAAGCACATAAATTTACTCTTATAGTGATAAAACCCTAATTGAGTATAATTACAAAACTATACGCTTAATCATGTAAAATTACTAATGAACAATTAGAGATAACTTGTAAATGCTAATAAATATAAAAGAATACTGCATTAATTTACAAAAATTTATAATATTATTTTATAGTTAATATTAACTTTATATAAATATAAATAAATTAGTATTATGTAAATTTAGATATTTTAGTTATTATATATGCATTATATAGTAAATGTTAACATTATATTTTATAGTTTTCTTTATAATTATATTACTTATTATTCCAAATAATATTTATAGGACTTGAAATACTAATAGAAAATTCAAAAATTTATTTTACTTAATTATTCACTTGTTTCCTTATTTATCCCTTTTCTTTATCTTTTTCTTTAATTTTCTTTTGCTATCTTAATTTATATGTGTTAAATATATATATAATATTACATGTTGACCAAGTCAATATGTCATTTTCATCTTGAAACTTCTACCTTTTTCTTTTTCTTTTTCTTTTCCTTTTCCTTTTCTTTCGTGTTTCCTGCTTATGTTGTAAGCCATGTGTACCTAAATGTTTTTGCACTTTTCTTTCAATTTCCATCAAAATAAAGCACCACAATTGAAGTTTAACACCCCACAAATTGAACTGACATTCTCTCTCTCTTCTTCTCATCTTCCTAAATATCTTTTATTTTATTTTCTTTACTGATCTTTCCACTCTCACTAACATTATAATATCCCCATATTTGACCAACATCAAAAGAGGGATACAAAAAGGATTTCATCTCCAATTTTGCTTCAAAAACTAAGTAATCATATAACTCTTGTTTTGCATTATTTTTATATTTCTTATGTAAATTAGGTTTATGAATTTTCTTGTATATTCTTGTATATTATTATACTTGATGTTTTGGCATGTATTTTAGTATGTGGTATTAAAAATCTTATGTATAAGTAATGGATTATAGATATATACAATCTTATTCCTTTAAAATTGTGTTTATAAATACACACACACACATTATGTATAGAACTTAATTATGTATACATATAAATATATATATACACATACGGTTATAATATATATGCATAGTAAATATACATATGTAAGGGAATAAGAAAATAGGATAAGAATACCTATAGATATACATATATATTCTTATATATACATATACTATAATATATACATAAACACATAGATAAAGTGAATTAAATATTTATACATATATATAAGTAAACTGAAAGTTATATAAGTATATATGCAAACATTATAACCAATTTCCTTAAAAATAGGTTAAGAAAATATAATTATATTGATATACATATGCATACAAAAATATGTATGATACTAATATAATAAAAGTATAAATGCATATACATATGTATAAGTACATGTAAGAATAATTATAATATAAGCATAAGTATTGATACATGTATATATATGTACATGTATAAAAAAATGTATAATGATAAGTATACTAAAAGTATAAATATATGCATATATGTATATATATACATGTATAGGTATATGTATGATAATATTATAGTATATGATTGCATACGAGTATTAGTACAAGTATTTATACTAATATACTAAGTATACATATATGTTTAAGAATACATATGTATATATATATATAAATATAATTGTATACATATTTATAGTATGTCTAATTGACATAACATAAAAAAAAAATAGATATATATATATATGTACATATGTATGTGTATGTGTATATAATAATATAATAATATACTAAGTATACGCACATATAATAAATTATTAGGTATAATAAAATAATTAAGAATATATAGGTACCTAAGCATATGTATATAAATACATACATATGATATGATATAATATATTTATGTAATATAATTAATAATATATATATATACAAATACATGATCAGCTGAAACCCATAAAATGTAATTAGGTCCCATAATTTATTAATTAATTAAATATAATAACATACAAATATATCTAATAACAATCTAAAATTTAAGGAAATCTAAAAAAAATAGAATTTCCACATAGACAACCACAATCACACCACATTAGTAATTTATATAAATCATTTAATTGAACTAAAAATTGTCAAATAATTAGGAAATAAAAATAATCAAATAATTAGGAAATTTTATAACAGTAATAAAATTAACATAAATAGTAAACTAAACTTAAATATGAAGAAATAATGAAAATTACATAAATTAGACATAAAAATAAAGTATTATAAAAAAAATATGGAATCTAAAAAATTAATTATATCATAAAATAATAAAGAAATACTTAAAATAGACAAATAAAACTATTTAGATCAAAATAATCAATTTCATAGCAATTTAGATTCATAATGGAAAATGCAAGTTTTAATGTCCAAAACGGACCTCACCACGCGAATGTATATCTAAAAACAATGAAAAATCAACTATAAAATCATAAAAATTGAAGTTAGAACAAAAAAGTTATATATGACTAGAGATTCAAGATAAACCGAGTAAAATAAGTATGATAAGTAAGTTAATTAGCCCTATAAACAAATAATGAGGAGAAATAAATAATTAGATAAATAAAATAACATAATTTATAAATATACAAATATATTTACTATTTACCTCAATAATTAAGTTAAACCATATTTATGTCTTACTTAGGTTGTAATGGGAAATTAGGTAAACTATAATAAATATTAGTTAACTGAGGAGTCTAGTTTTTCAAAATACTTATAAGTTTTATTATTTTTTTAGATATTGAATTATTGAGTTTTTGAAACTTTAAAAGCTTAGAGAATAAGCATTAATCCAAGTGAGGGAGTTCTAATAACTCACTATCTACTTATGTATGTTTTTATGTAATGTTTTGCTGGTTGTTTTATTTATATATCTAAATGATTGTTTCGATTATACGTTATTATTTGTATAATTAATTTCTTAAATTAGTAAATATAAATATCTAACCAAAATAACCAATTTATTTGTTATATATGTATAACCCAACTGGTATACCGATGAAGAGTACTGGCTTTGTAAGTTTTTTAAAGAAGCATTTTTGGAAAACATTTTTTTTTAATCTTAAACATATTTTTATATGATTTCTGTGAGAGTTCATAGTGCCCATAAATAATATTTTTATCGTTAAGATAAATCTAGCATGAGATCTTCGATTGATAGTAAGAGAACTCATTTAGTTATACCCATGGGTCCTTGGATATATGCTGATAGCGAGAAGACTTGCTTAGTTGTGCCCGATGGGCCTTAGATGATGGATGGCAATAGTTGGGGTTTACTTATTTAGATTGGTATTTCTTACTCGACTAAGGTAATAGTCAAGTGTCGCCTGGAGGGATAATGCCCCTAAGTAGTCTCATACAGATAAGGTGAGGTGTCTTATACAAATAAGTATAAGAGATAATTGAAGTGCAGGTGATTAGTTCCGAACTCTTATGAATTTGTTGCTTACATTCATTGCGCTTACATCATTTCGCGTGGAGATAGATTTCATTTGTACTAATAATATTTAATAACTTGCTTGAACGGTAGTGGTGAGGAACAAACTTATTGAGCTGTAGTTACTCAGTCTCTTATAGTTTCTTTTACAAGATCTTTTATATTAGGATTAGGATAAATCTTGAGTGCCAAATGTAGAGTGAAGATAAGTATATTAATAATAGAATTGGTTAGCAATTTTATAGGTGGTACAAAAACATCCTTTGTAGAAAATATTTTTATGCTAGAGTTCAGTATAATTTAATATTTTTTATAATTTTACAAAGTTGGTTTATCCTGTCTTATTATTTGATAGGGGATACCGACTCTCTATGGTTTTGAGGAACTGTGGAATATCAGATATTTATAGTTATTTATATTTTATAGTAAATTAAATAATTAAATCGAAAACCATAGTAACTAATTATTTAGAATTTTGCAATCTTTAACTTACAAGGTAGTTTTCATATCATAGGTACACATATGATATGAAAAATTTGGGTAATCCTACTAGGCCCCCCTCAGGGTCTTGACAACACGCACATGACCCCCCTTCCTCCTACCCCCCTTCAACATTTTCGGCGACTCCATTGGGGAGAAAAGACTTGGTATTCTCATCATGGTACCTCTAAGGTGAAAACTGTCACGCCTCGAAGCGGCAGAGTCGTAACAGTCCCGTCATGTAAACCATCCTAAGATAGAAGTTAGCCTTACAACCGCTATCTTAGACCTGATCTACACAAGACGTCCATGACTAACCCGCTTTGAAGTAAACAGTTTGTAATTTAAATAAATCGTTTACCTACAAAAGTGAGGAATTATATATATATATATGTTATAATTCAGTTATTGCAGTTAAAGTTTACAATATTTCTCTATAGTATATTTCTTAGTTATTACATCATTCAGAAATGAAAAATAATTCTAAAATAAAACTTAGACCTTAAGAATATATGTTTGTTCTTCAAATATTTTTCCTCACTCCCCAGGATCCAGCAGTTGCTAGCTTCAGAGTAGTTGTTTGCCGCTTCTTAGCCAGCACCTGCATGACGTCTATAGGGATGTGAGCAACCACAGCTCATTAAGTTAGGATGGAGGACTTAAAACTATACCATACACATAACGAGGTTTTCAATCATTTATTAGGTGCAATGCATGTGCAAGCAAATGCCATCGCATGACGTTGTCCGGCCCGTCGTAAGATTAGAGAAATTGCGCCCGCTCTAATCCAGGTTGAGGAGTTGCCGTTAATGCAACAGCTCATAACCAAACCCAGGCTTGTGTAATGGAGACCTCGCTCCTCCCGCAACTACCTTTGAACTACTGTTTTCACCCTTGCCACGACCTCTTCGCCTATCACTTAGTTTGACTGAGGATAAAGAAGGGACAATTTTGCAATCCTGCACTATCCCTTTCGAATGGGTCTGTATTTGGGCGGAGAGTCCTAAGTTCCCCTAACGGGTTGCCATGCATGTCCGATTATGATTACTGGTCGTATATTAGATTAAGTCCAGTTTAGGGTGATCAATCATTTCATACAAATCATACAATACATGACAGAGCAACAAACAGAATCATAGTATCACCCATAATCAAGCACATGCACACAGCCAACTATCTAACAAGCACAACCAAGCATAATCTCAAGCCTCCAAAATACAGCAGTGTATTAATTCCCAACTTACCTCAACTCCTCGCTCACTCACTCGAGGTCCGATTTGCTCAAGCTATCGCCGATCATCCCTAAAACACAAACGTGGTTTCAGTTTTTCATATAACTATTATAGGTTCATTTTATCCTATAACACTTATTGGTAGGTTTTGTTTAGGGTTTAATATGCCTAATTATCTAGGTCTTAAGTTTTTTATAATTATTCTAGGTTTGGGGTTAGGTTCGGGTTCGGTTTCCACATCGATTTCTAAATTAGGTTCTAATTCGATTTCTAAGTAATGTTTTATATTTCAACCCTAGAAATTCATTTCAACTCATAATGTGAAATTAATCACATTACTTCCCAACCTCCTAAATATCATTATTACCCCTAGTTAGTATTTTATTTCATCCGATACACTTATATCCTTATTAGTGTACCGAATTTACTCCTGATATGAGAAATTTTTACATTTTTCATATAATTACATAAATTCAAGTTTCTTATCATATTTATTATATATCCTTATTATTTATATAATATCAATTTTTATCTTAATATTTTTTATTTACTATATTTTCAAAAATTAGATATTATGCATTATTGCCTATTATGTACATAATGCACTTCTAATATTTCTATCACTTTAATTATTATCCCTAAACATCAATTATCATTTCAAAATGTCTAAATTCATCCTAAATCATATTTTACCCCTAATTTCCCTAATTTACAAAATTAACTTAAAGTTAACTATTTTTCCTTATTAATCATTTACTACATAATTAACCTAATAATTACATCTAACACCCTAAATGCTACAAGTATCATACTCCATCAGATTTCAACATCCTAAAACATATAATTATTCACTAAATTAGTAATTAATCATTAATTTACTTAATTAACCCTGAATTACCCATTTTATACCTCATTTTAGGGCCTAAAAATTATCTAAAAATTTAAAAAATTAATTTTTGAAAATGGGATTGATAGAAATGTTCTATATCATCTAAGTAATCTACACAAAAAATTTGGGCTCGAAACTACACTCCTAAGGTCATTTATTTCTAAACCGAAACATGCTCGGTTTTGCATGATTTCTTAAGGAACCTATATCACGAGACATATTTTCATCAAAATAATATTTTTCTTAAAAACTACATACAAAAATATTCCAGAATAATAAATTTCATAATTTTCTAATAATATTTACTATTTTTACAAAATTACACAAAATCGGGTTGGAAATCGAACTCACCGATTTAGGTGGCCATGGGTATGTCGGCCCACCTGGGCGCTACCATCACAGTGTGGTGGTGGTGGCCATCCACTCCCAGCTGCCCGTCGAGTCTGGGTTCTCCTTTATAGTCCTAACTGTACAGTTTTCCTTTTCTTTTTTTTTTTTCCTTGGTTTTTCTCTCAATTTTCGAGTCTCTCTATTTTTCTCAAATCCCTAACTGTCCAAAGGAGCTCTTTGAATTTTTTTCCTATTTATAGACGTTTAGGGAATTTATTGTGCATTAAATTAGACAAGACAATTGCCTTATCCTTTAATTTTTTGCTTTTCTATTGTCTTAATTTAATTGGCCGATTTTTTTCTATTTTTCCCAACTGCCACGACCCAATTCTGGATCATTCCTTATTTTTCTTGATTTTTTTTTTATTTTTCCTTAATTAATTATGATTTTTTTTAATTATTTAGCATTATTTTGTTACATTACGCGTATTTTAAGTAATTACACGTATTTCTACATACATGTAAATTCATATATAGTACAAATAAATATTCCTAAATATTATTTAGGTTATTTTATGATTTTTAGTATACATATAATTTATCTCTAGCGATTCGTTAATTATCATAATGCATTTTACGCATTTTCAATAAATAACGAGTTATATACATAAAATTTGGAATTTTTATATTCTTTTATTTTATTACTTATTTTCTTAAATTCAAACTTACGGGATCATTTTACTAATATTTTTAGCTTTACTTTATAATTTAGACTCGACCGGGTCCTTCAACTAATCGAAACCTCGAATGGCTAATTTTGGGGCTTACAAAAACAATTCGATCCCATTGATGAAATTAATCAAGAGTAAGTTGTTACTACTATAACCAATGACCATCATTAGCAAAGCATAACTAATGCGTGAACTACAAGAGAATAATCGAAACTTAGGTAAACTCACGACAATGTTTGCTTAATGTGCACCTGCTTTGGCTACCTTTGCTACTGCACAATAGGGAGCAAATTTCTTGAATCCTTTTAATATGGTGCAACAACACACCCCATTCAACCCTCTTGTTGTCAATGAATACGTTAGTCCTAAAGTCAAGGAGAAACTTCCTATGGTGGAACCCACAGCTATACAAGATTCATTACCTAAAGTATGAAACCAGGAGTTCAGATTAGAGGCTCATCATCCTCACACGCTATACCACGTATCACAATTATTAACTTTGCACAACCAACACCAATGAATCTCATGCTTATAAGCTCTACACTTGTGAATCTCGTGCCTATGCACTCCGCTCCTACGATGTTTATTTGTGACCAAAGAAGATCTAGACGTATATTTAAAGGAGATACAAGTAAAGTCTATGGCTAGGGTACTAGAACTAAAGCTCCCATATCACTAGCGCATTGCTGTAAGGCCATATCCTAAGGACTATGTAAGTCAAAAGTTCACATTATTCAATGTCAAGAAGGGGGGTGTTAAAGAACACTTGTTAAAGTTCATTGAGTCCTTGGAAGTATATAGTTTAGACTATGATTTGAAATTGAAAGAATTTTCTAAGTCACTAACTAAGAAAGGGCATACCCGATATGTCAACCTTCCCTTACAATCATTCTATTCATAGGAAAACATGTGTAAGATGTTTTCGAAGAAGTTCTTCTCCACTGAAAAAAGGGTTACCGTTATTGACATCCAGAGAATTAACCAAAACCTAAGGAAGGTCTCACAGATTACATTGAGCACTTTAAGGAGCATTCCTTAGATGTAAAAAACGTTTGTGATGAAAGAGAGTTAGTCAAGATTTGCATCCAAGGGATTTTTACTAAGTATACAGTGTATCTTGAGAACTTCTAGTTGGTTTCTTTTGCTATGTTGGTTGAGAATGTACGAAGGACCAACAATTCAATAGCACGATAAAGAGGTGAAAACTTAAGATTTAATAAGCATACACCATCAGTGAACTCAATTCAAGAGGAAGATTTAAAAGGAGCAAAGAAATCTAGAAGTGATAAGCTTATAAGCACTAAACCATCTTTGGCATATCCATGCTCAATGGAAAAGTGCACATACTCCTTAACCAATGGCTATGTGATGTGAACATCGGATTGCTAAGGGTTAAGCACTTACCAACAAATGAAAAGAAGAGTGATCATAAGTATTGTAAAATTCACAGGAGTATAAACCACCTAACAAAAGATTGTTGGACTTGAAGAAGATATTTAATAAGCGAGTTCAAAATGGAGAACTGATCATTAAAGGTAATGATGTCAAGAACAACCCACTTCCAGCTCATAACACCCAATGTGGTGTTGTGAATGTTATCACATATAACCTCACAAATATGGAAAGTATGGACGTGTAGCCAATTGAGGCGCATGAAATTAAGCATGAAGGACTTAAGATCAAGACAAATGGAGATGACAATACTACTCTTGCTTTGTTGAAGATTGCCAATGTTAGGAGTTTCTTTGATTTACTTAGCTTTTGTTGGTCCTGTATAAGATATCAAGAGTGGATGTGGAATTGATATCTTTAAATTTTGAAAACTTTTTCATTAAAATTGAAGTTACCCCTCTTAACAACTTATAATGGTGAATAGTTACAATTTAATGATTCAATGCACAATCAATAATAAACCAAATTAAAAGAGTGTAAGGAAAGAGAAAATTGAGTAGAGATTTAATAGAGCTTCGGCCTTCTACCTATTACTCTCTTCCAACTCCACTGCTAGGAACTCGGTCTACTTCATTGATGTCGTTCCACTTGGTCCACTAAATCAAATCATAAACAAATTACAAGTATTCATCACAATGACTTTTCAATACTCTGCTCTGCCTATCTTGCCTCTCTACAATCTAGGCTAATACAGATCTATAAAGTACAAGCTTTCTTTTCTATACAATAAAGTATAGAGATTACAAGTGAGAACAAAAATACAAGTCTCAAATAATTTTGTACTTTAAAGAAATAACACTTGTTGTAGAACTTTGATTTGGTGCAGCTCTCTAAAGAAGTATTTGAAGAACTTTTTAAAGCTTTTTAGAAGGTAAAAACTAATCAAGAATTTTTGTGTCATGATAATTTTTCTTCAAAGTTGTATATGATGTTTTGAATCTTTCTTCCTTTTATATTGAGTTTTTCTAATAGCTAAAAATCTGAAGATTTTCTTCATTTCCATAATTGTCCAACCGTTAGAATGCAAAGGATAATCCTTGGATATTTTTGCAAGAAGATCCTAGTATTTTGAATTTAAAAACCTATTCTCCTTGATTTATTCAAATCAAATATTCTTAAAATCATAACCACCAGATAGATTTCTTAACAAAGAGATAATCCTTATAAGATATTTCTAGATAAAGTTCATATTGAATTTCCACAAATTAAACTTTCTAAAAACCTATCTATAAGCCTGCACTTTTAAAGATTCATTAGCTTTTAACCCTTTTTGTTATAATTAAAATGTATGAGAGATATCTAACAGCTTTGATGGAGATGCCCAACTCGAGGCAGCAACTGCAATCATGAAGATCTCGTAAGATCAATACAAGAAACATCTTATAGCACATCTTGCAAAGGGAATCATTTCAATGAATAAGGAGGCAATTACATTTACTAATGCATGCCTTCTATATATGGAAAATGTACTTAATGGTCATTTCATTAGGAGGACATTTGTTGATAATGAATCTTCACTTAATGTTATGCTAATGTCTACTTTTACAATTGCAAAGATAGAAATTTGGAACTTAGTGAGATGACCAACCACACCAAATAGCTTCTATGGGTCTTCCATAAGAAAATAGAGCATGTTGAAATAGAATTTTATATTAGACCTATCGACAACTCTGCATGGTTCCATGTGATTGATGCGCTTGTATCTTTCCATCTCCTTATGAGAAAGACATGGCTACATGATCACAACATAATACCCTCAACATGGCATCAATTCATGAAGGGTCATTGTAGAGAGGAAGACATCTTCATTCTTGTAACAAAGAACCCTTTCACACATAATGAGTGTCTCTTCACTAAAGTAACACTCTTTGATGAGCATGTGAATGAAGGGGATACACCCTTAGTGGAACTCCCTAAGGTGTAGCTACCTATAGGGAAAGAAGCTTAGACTTAAGCATTCAAAAAGAAGAGGATGAGTGGTTATCACAAGGGCATAAAGAAATGAAAGCAAACAAATGATGTTGTGAAGGTAGAAGGTACATTATAAGCTAAGAAGTGCAAGAACTACTAGTAGCTAAGATGTGTTCTCATTGATTCTATCCCAGTTTTCATTTCATTTCATTTCATATGTAAGCATAGGGATAACTGCTTGTCGTCAATGAAACCTTTTCCCATCACTGATTTTTTCTAATGAGAATGTGATAAGTGTTTGCATATCTTCATTTTATTACAATTGTTGCTGTAAAGTAAGAGACTAGTCTCCTTAACACATAAAGTTAATTTCACAAAATAGTTTATATCTAAATGGGGGAGACTAAACTCCTAGATGAATAAAAAGAAAGTAATAATGAATATAATAAATAAACTACACATCATTGCTGGCTATTAAGAGCCTAGTCTCTAAAGAGTACAATGATGAGCTTAGCTCACATGTTGTGGATTGGTAGGAGCATTAGCCCCTAGATGGATATCACACCATGATAATCATGTATAACTTTTATGCAATCTAATCTCTATGTTTCTTGCTACCAAGTAGTAGAGACAATCCCATTGGTAAGCTCTTCAACATATTGACATTCGAACCTAGGTAACATCCTGGTAAGCTACATTATGCAATCAAGTAGTAGGAAATACCCCATTGACTAACGAGAAGAATTGTTGATCTTAGGCAATTAGTGCCACTATCACTACATGTACACGATAGAACATTTCTTGAAAAGGATCTCCTATGTATTATCATTAGCAAGCAAAAGTCTTGCCTCAATGCAAGAGATAACATGTGAGATCCCTTAGATCGCTAAGTTTAAGTAGTCTCGTAATTACATCTATTCTACAAGAGACCCCCTTAGATTGTTGAGTCGAAGCAATCTCACAATTATATATATTTTACAAGAAGCCTCTTAGATCAAAGAGTCTAAGTAGTCTCGCAATCATGTCAGTCTAGAAATTTAAAACTCATGTTGCTCAACACAAGGATAACTAGGTCGAGCCTTTGCTCCCTACCGCATGGTGTTGTGTTTTTTTAAAGAAGAAAGAAGAGATAATGAAGCAATTTTACTAATTTACACTAGACAATAGTGCTACTTAGTTAAAACATTACTTTTAAGTACATAAAGTCTGTAATAACAAAGCATGCTTAGATTCAAGATATGCTTAGTTATGTTATCACTTGATCAAGACATACTTTTCAGTATCTATCAAGACATTGTAAGTCATTAAGGGGATTGAAGTTATGTCACTACATTATTGTCTAGCATGCTACAACTAAGTGAAGAGTTATCACCTCCAAGTACATAATGACAAGACACCTTCATAGAAGCTAATGAAAGTACTAGAAAGATAAAAGAGCATGAAAGTGGATCAATGAACTTCATTATTATTGATTCTACATATTCAAGTCAAACATATATTTACAAGGAAATATAAAAGTTACAATAGAGTAATCAGGAAGATCATATGAAATAAGGCTTATGATAGCGCCTACTAACACAAGTGGTCAATTAAAGATATGCACATTTAACCAAGGTTTTATATAAGTGCTCCCATGAAAATGATGCATTGCTGCAAAGCTAAAATATAATGATATTTTACTATAAAATACCATAGAGAGTCGGTATCCCCTATCAAATAATAAGACAGGATAAACCAACTTTGTAAAATTATAAAAAATATTAAATTATACTAAACTCTAGCATACAAATATTTTCCACAAAGGATGTTTCAGTATGCCCCTTCAAGGTAGCATGACTTTTAAAAACTAGTGTACTATAATATAGCACCAGGTCCTTGATGTTATCATAAGGAAATGAAAGGCATCAAGACTTGATAATTATCCCTTCTCTACATGTCAATAACTGGGAGAGAAAAATTGTAAATGGATATAGTATATAAAGAGGTTATTCTTACATAGTGATGATCATTACTCATTATGTTTGCTTTATGCAACACTCCTTGTACACAATGTTTGATGTGCACGTGTTTGCAAGGTCTTATGCACGTGTGCTAGCAATGCTCGAAGTACACATACATATAAGACTCAATGCGCATGCAACACTCGACACATGAGTGCTCTAAATATTTGATGCATTATGTAGGTTTATAACTTCTCCTTTGCGTAATATGAAGGATGACATTACTAGAGTTGTGCATTATATAAGACTACCTACATATAATTTCATGTTGCCTCCTCCTATTGATTCTTGAAAGCAGCAACAATACCTATATGCAATTGCTACCACTTGGGGGAAAAGGGAAGGATGATTACGTGTAAAAACCAAGGAAAGTAAGTGAGTTAGTAAAGTTAAGTGCAAATGGGCTAAAAATCGTACAACTATACGATACGTCTCTGGGGTCAGACACATAGAGTGATACTACAAAGAAGTGAACTGGAAAGAAATAAAGAAAAGGCTAGCAAATTTTGGGTATCTACTAAATGGATATAACAAACAATTAATCCTACTCGGCTAATAATCTATCCGATACGATACATCAATCCTAATTGAAGGGTCACTCACCACTTCTCCTTACTAAAGGGAATAGATGGAGTTAAATCATAATGAAAATACTAAGGTTACTCAAGGTGAATAATTCTCTATTAAAAGTTGAATGATCCTTGTATTCAAGAAAGTAGGGGTTTATATGGCCATTCACTAAGGTTTCTTTACATGTATGAAAAGACAAAAAAGTATTCTATACTAGGTTACATAAGACATATTAAAAGGAGTAAAAGAGACAAAGAATATTCAGCATGGAAAAGAAAGAATCATCTTAGAACATTATATCAAAGGACACGTGTCGTTTGGTGGCTGGACATCAGGGATGTGATACAACATAAGTAGAAGCAAGAATGCGATATATTTAGGGGCCAACCTAATTTGGATCAAGTTGAGGGCTAATTAGTCTGGTTAGGAAGTTAACTGAATTGGAGTCAGGTACTAGTGGTCAGTTGGAGAGCTTAGCTCGGCTAGCCTGTCTTGGGTTACCTTCTTGGTCAGGACTTCACAGCTGGGTAGGAGCATGTTAGACACATGTGTGGATTTGATAAACAAGTCAGCTAGAGGTCGGATCAGGATAGGAGTCCCTATCTCAACTATGTCTTAGAGCTAGTATTTTTTATGCGAGCCCTTGAAGTCCTTGAGCTCATCTTCTTGTGATCGGTCCAAGGGGTTGATTCCTGTCATCTACTTAGGGATCAAAAGGATTTTTCCTCAAATTTGAAGCGGTTTCTTCTTGTTCTTCTAGGGTGCTTGCAGGGTCTTCTTCTGTTGGTTGATAGGAAATCAAATCAGAGACATTGAAAGTAGAGTAGAAACTATAGTCATCAGGCACCTTGATCTGGTAAGCATTGCAATTAATCTTCCTTAGGACCTTGAATGGTCTGTCAACTCGAGGAGATAGTTTGCTTTGTTTTTAAGTGTAAGAATCGCTCTTAGCTAAGGTGAATCCATACTAAGCCTCTTGGCTGGAAAGAAACTGTTCAACAGCTTTGACTACCAATCACTTGTTGTCTTTGATTGAATTTGGCGATCTTCCTTGTTATGGACTGGTGCAGTTCATGTAATTCTCAAGCTCGATCTACTCCAGATTGACTCTCTTCAGTAGCTGTTAGGGTGCTAATTATGTTAAGGGAATGGTTGGGTTAAAGCCCTAGACGACCTTGAATGAGGTCTTCCTTATAGTGCTATGGACAGTTTGATTGTATGTGTACTGTACGACTGGTAGGCATAGATCCCCATCCCTTAAGTTCTTCCCTACAACAACTTTAAGCAGATTGCCCAGCATCCTGTTCACCACTTCAGTTTGGCCATCAATCTGAGGGTGGCTACTAGAGTTGAACACTAGTTTAGTCTTGAGTCTCCTCCAAAGAGTCTTCTTGAAATAGCTCAAAAATTTTGTGTCCTGATCTGAGACAATAGTCTTCGATACTTCATGTAGTCGAACAACCTCCGGCAAAAACAAATTAGTAATCTATAAAGCATTGGGAGTTCGATGGTACAGAATGAAGTGTCATCTTGCCGAAACAATCCACTACAATAAAAATAGAATCTTTTCCTCTAGATGTTCGAGGTAACCTTAGGACAAAGTCTATGCTGAGGCCGGCCCATGGTAAGATAGGAATTGGTAAAAGCATATACTCTCCATGGGGTTCTCTCTTCCCCTTAGCACACTTACACACTTCATAACAATTGACTACCTTATGGACATCTTTAGCCAGACTTGGCCAATAAAATTCTCTTTCAATAGATTTGCTATCTTGCTTTCCCCAAAATGGCTTGAAAGTCCACCGCTATGAGCATCTTGGACCAATAGTTCACGTGTGGAGCAATTTGGAATACATAGTTTGTGGTCCTTGAACAAATAGGCATCTTTAAGGTAATATCCTCCAACAACTAGTCCTTTGTGACACTATTCAACAACGAAACCAAAGGATCATTAGCATACTACTTAGTGATGAGTGAGAATCCCAATAGCTTTGTTTGCAAAGTGGTCAGTAAGGTTTGCCGTCGTAACAAAGCGTCGGTGACTACATTTATGCTTCCCTCCTTATGTTGAATGACATATGAGAAACCTTCGATGAACTCTAACCATTTAACTTGTCTCTTTGAAAGCTTTTTTTGACTCCTAAGATGTTTTAATAATTCGTAGTTAGTATAAATAATAAACTATCGTGATAGCAGGTAGTGTTGCCAAATGATAATGGCTTGGAAAATGGAGTATATCTCCTTCTCATATACAAAATAATTCAGGGCTGGGTCACTCAGTTTCTCACTGTAGTAAGTGATAGGCTGTCATTCTTCCATCAAGATAGCACTAATTCCGACTCCCAATGCGTCACACTCCAATTCAAAGGGCTTGTCAAAATCTGGTAGTAAAAAGATAGGTGCCGAGGTGAGCTTCTCCTTGATTTCCCTAAAACTTCTCTCAACTCCATCATTCTACCTGAACCCTTCATTCTTCTTTATCAATTCAATCAATGAGGTGGCTATTATATTGAAATCCTTAATAAATTGCTTATAGAAAGAAGTTAAACCGTGGAAACTTTAGACTTCAATGATGTTCTTCGGCATTGGCCATTCTAGAACAGCTCAAATCTTCTCTTCATCTACTCAGATTCTTTCCCCTAACATTACAAACCCTGGGAACATCACCTCTTTCTAGCAAAACGTGCATTTCTTCACATTTTCATACAACTTCTTGGTTCATAAAATGCCAAATACTTCGCGAAGATGTTGAACATAATTGTTCAGGTTAGCACTATACACTACTATGTCATCAAAGTACACGACCACGCATCTTCCAAGAAGAGAGTGCATCACATGGTTCATTTGCCTCATGAATATGCTTGGTGCATTAGTAAGTCCGAATGGCATAACCAACCATTTGTAGAGCCCATGCCTAGTATTAAAAGTAATCTTCCATTCATTGCCTGTCCTCATGCAAATTTGGTAGTAGCTACTCTATAAATCTATTTTTGAAAATATCTTTGCACCATGAAGCTCATCCAACATGTCATCAAGTCTCGGTATCGATCCTATGTACTTAACAATAATTCGATTGATTACTCAATTGTCAATGCAAATACACCATGAACCATCTTTCTTCGAAACTAGTAAAGCTAGTACAACATAAGGGCTCATGCTCCCCTTTACATATCCTCGCTCAATGAGTTTGTCCACCTCTCTTTTTAGCTTGGTAGCCTACTCAAGGTTCATCTTATATGTAGGTTGGATAAGTAAGGTTGTACCCGGTTGTAGATCAATACAATGCTCTATGCCTCGAATTGGTAGTAATCTTCTAGGCAGTTCTTCCGGAAATAGGTCGAAAAACTCATTTAGCAAGCGTCGAATTTCTTTTGGGACTTCCTATAATTCCCTTATCTCCATCAATCATTTAACCAATAAGAACATCGGTTCATTAGCCTCCTCAACAAATCGGAGCTTCCTACAGCTCATCACTAGGGCCTTTTTCTTACTAGCTCGGGTGAGTTGATTATGGGTTTCATTTACTTAGGACGGGGTTAGGTGTTAGAACACTATCCTCCTTCCTTCCTTAACAAAAGCATAGGTGTTCTTATACCCGTCGTACATAACACATTAGTCAAACAACTAAGGTCGTCCAAGCAACAGGTGTGAAGCTCCCATGGGAATGACATCTCATACTACTTCGTCCCTATATACATTTCCAATACTGAATGGTACGGTCACTTGTTCAATCACGTGCAAGCACCCTTATCATGAAGCCAATGCAGCTTATAAGGATGGGGATGACTTGAGGTCGGTAGACCTCTCTTCTACACAAAGGATTGTACAACTACATTAATGCAACTTCCTCCATCCACTATGAACGTGCATAATTAGCCTTTGATGGTATACTTAGTATAGAACAAATTCTCCCTTTGGTCCTCCTCAAGGTTCAGTAAGGAACTTAGGACTCGTCTTAAGACTAGGTTCATCACTTCTCTCTGGTCAGCATAGACATAGGTCTCCTCTTCCTCCTTAGCTTCTACCTTTCGAACATCCTTCTCTTCCTCAGGCTCACTCTCGTCATGCTATTGACTACATCTCTTTGGAGCACGATGACATGTTATTTTGGATACTCAGTAGCCATGTATTCGAAGCCTAAGCATTTAAAGCATTTCACCTCACTAAACTTCCATCTGGAGGTCTGTCCTTTCTCATATATTCTCGGGGGTAGCCTAACCTTGGCTCGACCTGGCTGTCCTACTAGGCCATACTAACCTGCTTAGCTATCATCGGGTTAATCATTCTTTTCCTCGGACTGGTATGGCCTCTTAGGCTTGGCTTGAATGGTTCATCATGTGCCTAAGGCTCAGGAGAATGTTGGCTTAGGTCGGCTCGGAATATTTTTCCTCTACTTTTCGACCTTTTGTGTTATCTTGATAGCCTCTTCCAAATTATAAAACCTTTATACTTCTACAATATTGCGAATCTAGTACCTGAGCCTAGAAATGAACCTTGATACTGTATGAGCCTTTAGCTCTTCTATGTCAGCTTGAATCATTAACATCTGGAACTCCCTCACGTAGTCATCAATAGATTGACTTCCTTGGCGAAGCTCCTGTAACTTTGTAAGCGTATCTTATAGATAAGTCTCGGGCACAAATCTGCCTCTTAAGAACCTTTTCATCTCATCCTAAGTTCTAACACCTCATCTTCTATCCCCTTCCCTAGCTGCATTTAGATTATTCTACTACATGGTGGCATACCCAGCAAACTCCAATGTAGTAAGTTGGACTTTGATTGCATCCTCATACCCATAACATTCAAATACTTTCTCGACCTTCTCTTCCCATTCCAAGTATTCATTTGCAACTCCACTTCCACCGAAGGGTAAGATTTGCACCTTGACATTGTTTATCCCTCTAGGGACTCGACTTCTTCGTCCCTGTACTCGATAATAATCAACTTCTTCTTCTTCACCAAACCCTTCAATACCCAGCTCCTCATCATCTTCCCCAATCTCCTCTAACTCCAGTCTTCTTATAACAGCTCAGTCTACTACTCCTCTAGCTTGTGGCGGTCAAATTGGGTAATTGGTTTGATTAACTTAGCCATAGCGTCTCTCAAGGGAATTTTTCTATAGGTTTTGTTGTTATACACCTTAGGGTTGTTGTCTGTTAACTTGCATTGCAGTGACTAGACTCTCAATAAGGTTTATGAGTTTGTCAAGCTTGTCATCAATCAACTTTAAGGTATTACTACCATTAAGACTACAACCAAGTTAGGTACTACTGCTCTAGTCACCAATAACACCTTAAACACTTGAATCAGATATGGTACAGTACTTTTCAAACTAATTAACAACTTGTTAATAACTTCAATACCTAATAGTCACCCAAATAAAATAGAAATAAACTTGCTTTGTTTTCGCAATGAAAAATAGAGTAAAACTGAATAATAAAAAAACCACTCTTACTGTCACACCAACACATTATAGTAGCTACGGAAGGAACATAGTAGCTACTAACAGTAAAGTAAACAAAAACTTCACTATAACTTCATATACTCCCTCACGGAACCGTGCTTTTATACTAGCAAAACTGACGTGTCTCCGGGGTCGGATACACGGAGAGGCACCACAATGAAGCAAAATCGAAAGAAACAAAGAGAAGGTTAGCAAAGTCCAGATAACTATTGAATAGATATGACACATCAATTAATCCTATTCGACCAACAATCCGCCAGATATAACACACCAGTCCGAATTGAAGAGTCATTTACCATTACTCCTTGCTAAAAGGAATAGGTAAGAGTTAAATGACAACAAGAACACTAAGGTTGCTCAAGGTGAATAATTCTCTATTGAAAGTTGAATGATTTTTGTATACAAGAAAGTGAAGGTTTATATACCTGTTCACTAGAGTTTCTTTACATGTATAAAAAGACAAAAAGGTATTCTACACTAGGTTACATAAGACATACTAAAAGGAGTAAAAGAGACAAAGAATATTTAGTACGGAAAAGAAAGAATCATTATAGAACTTCGTATTAAAAGACACATGTCGCTTGGTGGCTAGACATTAGGGATATGGTACAACATAGGTGGAAGTAAGAATACATTACAGTCAAAGGCCAACCTAATCTAGCTCAGGTCGAAAGCCAATCAGTTTGGTTAGGAAGTCAGCTAAATTGGAGTCAGGCACCAATGGTTGGTTGGAGAGCTCGATTTAGCTAACCTTTCCTAGGTTATCTTTTGGGTCAGGACTTCGTAACTAGGTAGAAGCATATTGGACATACGTGAAGATCTAACAGACAAGTCTACTAAAGGTCGAATTGGGATAGGAGTCTCCATCTCGGCTATGGTTAAGAGCTAGTATTTTCTGTGCGAGCCCTTAAAGTCCTTGAGCTCGACTTCTTGTGATTGGTCCAGGGAATTGATTCCTATCACTATACAAGTCGGAAGTTGAAGAAAAAATGACAAGAGTAGTACAAGGAATGAAGCTTTATTAAGGACTCATGTTTAACTCAAAGATTTAACTCACTTATGTTCATATTAGAGGACTCATGCTCAACTCTCATGTTCACTCATGTTTGACTCATGTGATCAAGCACATGGATTCATGTTAGAAGACTAACATTCAACACTTCATGTTCAACTTGTGTAATGGGCTCATTCTATTCGCATTTATGTTGAAAAGGCTCGTGATTCAACTATTCATATTTAGCTCACGTGTTAAGCATCATATCTAACTTATGATGCCAAGACCCATATAATGCTCAAACCTCATGTTATGTTTAGGAGTCATGTTGTACTCAAGCATCATGTTGTGCTTTAGCCGTACATTGCACTTAGCTTAGGCCTCGCATCTCATTTAGACCTTAAAACTTGTTCAAGCCTCATGTCAAGTCATGTTCAACACTCGTGACATGTTTAAGATTCATTTCATATTCAAAGCTCATGTTACATTTAAAGATTATGTCATATTCAAGGCTCACATCAAGTTCAAGGCTTACGTCATTGTTAAAGCTCATGTTTAAGGCTCATGACCAATTCTCATGTTAAATTATGTTTAAGGCTCATAATTACAACTCATGCTCACTTACATTCAACTCTAATGTTTAAGACTTCTATTTACTCTCATATTTAATGCTCAAGTGCACTCCTTATGTTCACTCATGATCAAGACTCATATGTCAAGGCTTATGTCTAACTCATTTGATGAGACTCATATTTAGCTCACATGCCAAGAGTATCACGATCAATTCATGTGCACAACTCACTCGTGCTCATATCGAAGGCTTAGAAGTACTCAAATTAGAAGCCCACATGTACTCATACCAAAGGGACTATGCTAAATTGAAGTGTTCAACTCTTATGTATTCATATAGAAAACTTATAATTGGTTCATATGTGGTTAAGTTGTGGACTTACTTTCAACTCTTACGTACTTGTGTTCAAAGTTTATGTTTAATTCATATGTTATGCTCATGTAGAAACCTCATGTCCATTTCACATGATTTAGCTCACAACTACTCATGCTAAAGGGGGTCATGTTCATTTCAAATTTCAACTCACAAGTACTTATGTTAAAGAGGTTCGAAGCTTATGTTTAATTCCCTTATTAAGTTCACATCCTAAGCTCATGATTGATTCACATGTTCAAGGCTCATGTCACGTCATGTTTAAGGCTCCATCATGCTATGTTGAAAGACTTACGTCATGATCAGAGATCTTGTCATACACAAGGCTCACATCATTTTTAAGACCCACGTTCAAGATTAATGTTCAATACACATGTTTTATTAATATGTGTGCTCAGCTTATGGGTTTGCATTTGACTCTCATGTGTTGATATCTAAGGCTCATATTTTATTTAGGTGTACTCAACTTACAAGCTTGTGTTCTAATCTCATGTATTAATGTATAGCCTCATGTTTAGTTCATCTTATGTGTAAGGCTTACACTTAGCTATCATCTGCTTGTGTATGTATGCCCTTATGATTCGAGACTCATGTTCAATTCATATTAAAAGTTGCAATTAGTTTTATAGAGATTACAAAAGGAGAACACATGTGACCCAAGCATTATACCTCTTTGCTATCACTCGCTGATGAAGATCAGTCTTCATTGACCCTTAATTTACAAACAGTCATAGTTTGAGCGGTAAATAGTTTACTCTCTTTAAACCGTACTGGTTTACTAACTAGTACAAAGACGAGATTTAGTTCTCAAGTTATGACCATAGACTTTTGACCCTTGGTTGGCAAACAGTCATGGTTAAATCGATAAAGAGTCTACCCTCTTTAAACTGTACTGATTTGTTGATTGTTATTAGTTTTAGATCTAGTCTCGAAGTTATAATCATAGACTTTTGGCCTTCAGTTGCAAGCAACTGTAGTCTAGACAATAAAGAGTTAAACCAAACCAATTTGCTGACTACGGTAAATTTTAGATAATGGCCACTCAAAATGTGATTAAGAACTCTTAAGTATTGATCGTGCTACATGCAAAAGGTAGACAATGAGAAAGTATTAGTTTCATAAAAAGAAGAAGAAGAAGAAGGGAAAGGAGACACATACATGATTTGTCTAGATGGAGGTTAGTTACTAGCTTGAAAATAAAGAAACTACTAGGTAACAAAACATCAAACTCAAAAGAATGTGGTACAGTTACTTTAAAAGCTTTTCATTGTGTCCAGTAGGCTTGATGGATTAATTCAGTCATTTTAATGGAACTAAGAACTAGTTGATGGGGCAATAATCCTAAATAACACAACTGCTATGTACACTAAGAAGAGAGGACTTAGTTCCAACTCTCATTGTATCTTATAAGGACCTCACAAGTAGTATGTTATCTCATTTTTCGTTGTGATCATGTCAGAGATATAATAAAGGAGTTTTACATGCTTTCTAGCACTATGAAGTGAATAAATCCCATATTCCATGCATTGGAAAGTTCATCAACAACATTATCAATGTCTACATTTCATGATAACAATGTAAAGAGAGCTTAAGTAAGAAAGCTAAGATTTAAAGCTATAAGCTCAAAGTTTGAGACATTTGATCAACATTAGTCAGCTATGGTTTCTTTCTTCAACATATCAAGCCTACTTAAAAGACAAAGAGGTTTCGATGTAGGGCAATTCATGTATATATAAACCTAATTAAATTAGTAAACATAAAGATATAAGGGTCATACTTAAACTGCCAACATGACAAGCCCCAACTGGCATTGTAGGAGCGACAACAATTCGACAAGAAATTAAGAAAACAAAGGGAGATAAGCAAGAAAAGGAAATGAGAAATGGGAATTCTTTACTCAATTCTTTTTCCTCCTTCAAACAACTTCAGTTCAGCTCCTTGGTTCCTCTATCTTTTAACCCAAGCTCTGCTTCTACTATCCCTAATGGCTACGTATGGTTCTACTAGCCATGTGAATGATTCTACCAATCTTCAATAAGTGTCCAATTTTGGAAAATAAAGAAGAAACACATGATGCAACTGCTCCAAGTTAGAATATAAATTAAGAAAACTAGCTTAAGGAAAATAAGAGCATAGAGAACCAACAATAAGATAGTTTTGGGTGCATGTGCTTCATTCTTTTTTATTAACTCATGTCTAAGAAAAATAAAGTTGGTATTTTATTGAAAATAGCACTCAAAATTGAAAGAGGCATTTTATTGAGTTTAAAGCCTAAGATATACAGCAACCCATGTAATTATACGAAACAAAGCTCCACTACAAATCAAGGATAAAAGCAAAAAAGAAGTAAGCTAAGCACTCCCTACTAACAGTTGTCCAATTGAGCTAAGGAATAGCAACACCAATGAGAACCTTTGGTGTTCATTTAGCTCGATGATAGAAAGCCTCATTTAAAAATGTGCTATGATTTTACCTTACTTCAAAGTTTAATTGTATCTTAAGCTTTTACCATTCTATCGATGAGTAATAAAGAAATGGGGATCTATTTTGCTAGACATATTATTGCTATCTTTTGAAGACACACATGTACAACTTGCATCGAAAATAAAAAGGGCAAGGATCAATTAAGTGCATTCTCCACCTGCTTTAGGTCTAGCGGCTCAAAAGATTTGAGAATGAAAGGAAGAAGCAACTATAAGTTAGTGTAGGGTAACTTAGAATTTTCTAAGGCTATTGTCTCTACCAATGAAGAAGGAATATATATATATATATATATATATATATCTTACTCCTTTAGACCTAGGCTTCAAAAAACCTAAGGCCCTACGTTAATTATGATTTCCTTAACATGTGGTATGGTAGTTTTCCTCGAAAGCAAATAGGAATTAAAAAAAGAAAGAAATGAAAGAAAAAGGTACACAATAGGGACAAATAAGAGAAAATCAATAAGAAATTAGAGACATCCTTCAAGGCCTTATTGATAGGAATTGGGTTACCAAACCATTGACCTACAGTCGAACCCCAAGACTAAAGGAACTAGTAAGACGAATCCTCATGTTCCAGCTGACTCATACAGAGGCCGAGTATCTGCTTGCTAACCCATTCTTCTTGCTAAGTCGAATGACTACCTATTTCTTGCATGTTGTGTATTGAGAAGTGGAAGGCCAAGACAACAGCCCATCTTCATTCTTACACATGCCTCGCCAATTGCTTACTCGGCCTCACCCTTACTAAGATGTTAAGAGAAGGAGTTCGAATTGACCAAGCTACCCTTGCTCAGATAAGCAAGCTGTCTGAACCTTTTTGTCCACATCTTCTAACTGCATCACCAATACAACATCGCCACGTATATAGAATCATATGTAGAATCCGTTGCACTAATGATTGTTTTCCTTGTATATTTATTTCTACCCTTTTGTATCTTATATATTACTTCCTTAGGAAATAGCCTTTATGTCTTTTCCCTTTGGGCAAGTTACCCTAACTTATGAGTATAAATACCCATGTACTTGTAGCTGTATAGATAATCAGAATTAAATTACCATTAATACGCTTTGTATTTTCTTTCTTACATAAACACAGTTTGTTTACTTTTAGCATTACTCTTATCCTAACTCTTGAGCAAGACTAAGTAGCGAGTAACCTCACCAAATCGATTGGTACATCATATCAGATTGTACCGTAAGTCTTCGAAAGTTCCATTGGTGCGTCATATCCTCTGAAGCTATTCATGGGTTTTTGCTTACCCTTCATTCATATTTGTCCTTTCACACATACCCTATCACTTTCTTTTGAGCTTTCTGCAAGCTCGAACCTATCCAACGACCAGCCTTGTCTATTCTTGATCATGGTTCGCACCATCTTGGTGTTAGAGCGGAGATTTTGTTTAAGTTATAGTTGGCTTTTAAAGTTCTACTTATACTCTGTTTTGCATTTATAAAACAAAGCAAGTAATTGTGTTCATCTTAATTGTTATGCTTATTAGATGTTGATTTTCTAGTTTGTGAAAGTATTTGTTTGAGCTTTAAATCAATGTCAAAAATGATAGATCCAAGTGTAAATGTTAGTACTGGAGATGACAATAGTAGAGTTGTCTACCATGGACAACAATCTCAAGGAACTCTAAGAAGCACTAATGAGAGACTTGATGAGATAGCTAACCTCTTATGGATTTGACTCAAGTTGTTCATGCGTAGCTTATTGACCAATCGAAGCTGTGCAAAATACTTTACAAACTACCTAACTTGTTAGAGGTCAAAACCCAGCTCGACTAGTTCGAGATTGAGGAGTAGGCGAACAAGTAAGATGAGGAGGAAGAATAATTTGAAGAAAAGAGTGTACAACCCCCCAAAGCATCTAACCATGTAAAGCTTTAGATTCCGAGCTTCAATGGATCTGGGAATGCTGATGAATATTTAGAGTGGGAAGAGAAGCTAGAGCGTATTTTTTGTTATTATCAATACGCGGATTATGAGAAAGTAAGAATTTCTACTGTTGAGTTATGGTGGAAGAATTTTCAAGCTACGAAGAGATCAGAGGGCTACCAAAAGATTAATACTTAGCCCGAAATGAAGAGAATACTGAGGAATAGGTTTGTGCTGAAAACTTATTTTCAAGATACTTTTACTTAGCTTTAGGATCGAGATAAGGAGGCCAAACTGTTGATAAGTATGTTCAAGAATTTTAAATGCTTATGATCCGTTGCGAAGTAGAGGAACTACTGGCTTGAACAATCTAAAGATTCATCATTGGATTGAGAGGTGATGATTGAGACATCATGGAACTCCAATGCTTTACTACAATGGATGAAGCCATTAGAATAGCCTAGCGAGTAGAAAGGCAAAGAAAGAGCCGAATACTGATGAAGATGTCGACTAGCCGACCAGGACAAGCAATTCACCGTCCTTAAATGAATATTGAATTGAGCCAAAAGATAGACGTCTGAGCCAATCAGAAGGGTCGACCAGATGGTGAAGTGCTAACCTAAACTTACAAGAAGGGGTAAGGGTCTGGTAAGATGAGCTAGATCAAGTGCTTCAAGTGTCAAGTGTGTAGACATATGGCTACTTAGTGCCCAAACAGACAGACAATGGTTATTAAGAGAGATGTTTCGAAGCTAGAAGTAGGCAGTATAGATGAGGAACTTAAGGAGGAGGAGGTCTCCATCGAGAAGGAACTGATTAAGGAGAACATGTTTGCTAAGGACTTAAACTAGTTACTTATGGTTATCTGATGTACTATGAACATGGAACCTTACAAGAGGAGGAACAGAGAGAGAATTTGTTTCATACCACCTATAAAGTAAACGATTAGATGTGTGCCCTCATTGTGGATAGTGGAAGCTGCACCAATGTGGCATCAGTTGATCTTATTTCAAAACTGAAGTTGTCAACTATTGCACATTCGAAGCTATAAAGTTGCACTGATTGAGTGAGAAAGGAGCATTACATGTCACTCAGTAACTACTACTGTCAATCTCTATAGGGAGTTACTCTGACGAGATTCTTTGTGACATATTACTCATGTGTGCTTCCCATGTGTTGCTAAGTAGACCATGGCTATTTGATAGGAGAGTTATCCATGACGGCTACAAGAACATATGCATGTTTGAAAAGGATGGCCGGAATATCATACTGAACCTGATGCTACTAAGAGAAGTTAATATATTGTAGACAAAACTTGCTCGTAAATTTTGGAAGGCTCTAGTGATGAGTAGAGCTAAGCTCCGAGAGGCCATCAATGTTGACAAGCTGACTCTTATGTTAGTTAGATGCCTCTTAGAAACAAAGGAGCGATGTGAATCACCCTAGGAAATTAAAGAGTTGTTAGATGAGTATACCGATTTATTCCTAGAATAGTTACCTAAGAGGTTGCCCCTAACTTGAGGCATAGAGCACAGCATTAAATTAGTACCTAGTGCCATACTGTCGAATAAGCCAGCCTATTGGATGAATCCCGAACAGGCTTCTAAGCTATAACATTAAGTCAATGTGTTTCTGGAGAAATGATATATTCGAGAAAGTCTCGGCCCTAGCATTGTGTTAACGCTTCTAGTGCCAAAAAAGGATGGAACTTGGTGGATGTATGTCGACAGCCAAGCTGTGAACAAGATCACAATCAAATACAGGTATCCAATCCCAAGGTTAGAAGACCTATTGGATGAGTTGAATGGAACCAAGGTCTTTAATAAGATTGACTTGAAGTGTGGTTACCATCAAATCTGCATGAGGCCAGGAAACAAATTGAAGACTGCGTTGAAAACTAGGCATAGACTCTATGAGTGAATGGTCATGCCATTCGGCTTGTCGAATGCCTTGAGTACTTTCATACGATTGATGAACCACTTATTAAGACATCTAATTGGAAAGTGTATCGTGGTGTACTTTGGCAACATATTGGTTGATTTGTACGATTTTCTTTTAAAAATAATTTTTCAATAATAACACTCTGGCAAGTGAATCAGGTCGTACACTGTAGTAAAAATACTAGTGAAACCAAGTCGATCTCAGGGATTGAAAATTAAGTATTAAATTATTTCAATTCTTTTCTTAATTAGGCAATTGAAACAGAATGATAAAACGAATTAAAATAAAAAGAACTAATTGATTATGATTACGAATGAACAAAAAAAAATACTAACGTAACAAACAAAGAATTTACTAATAATAGCATGGGATCTCAACAAAGCCATCATTTGATAAATTAACATATATCCGTAAAATATGATAAAATTAATTAATTAATTTTTAATTAGATTCATAAGAGCTCACTTTCTTTTTGAGTCAATATTACCCTAATTATGGAAAAAACATCCCTTTCGAGTAATTTATCTATAATCCCCTGTTATGTAATAAAATTTCCTCTCACAAAATTTACTACCCTAATTAATATTAAAGCTAACTCAAAGTGCATTTTCCATGTCAAATATTTGAATTAATTATATTCCGATTTCATATAAACTATTCAATCACTTTCGACTTTTTCAAGTTTTATTCATGTAAATACTGTTGGCCATAGAATCATAAATTGTAAAATCAAATAATTAAAAATTCAATTAATTAAATAATAGCATATAATGAAGTCATATATCAATTAAATTATCAAGCCATATCAAAATCCCATTAAATCTAATTTAGTTCATAAAAAAACTAAAGGTCACACAAAAGAACTCAAAAAACATGATAAATCTTTAAAGTAAAAAGAATTAAAAAATCCAGTTGTAATTCGTAAAGTGTAAATTTGATTTCCAATCCAGTCCTTCTTGAATCTTTTGTGTGCTTGTGATGAATCCTAAAATGTATCTGTCTCCCTATCTTGCGACAACGGAATTTGGATCTTTCCCTTTCTTTTTTTTTTTTTTTTTCCACTGTCGCACCACTATGGAACTCAGAAAAGAAAAAATATATATATATACATATATTTTTTCTTTTCTCTAACGTGTGGCTTCGGAAATCGACGAAAGACTCCCAGACTTATGGCTCTTTTTCCCAAATTGAATAGATTCTCCCCCTTCGGCCGAAGATACTGAATTCTTTCTCTTTTTGTTATTTTTCAACTCCCCATGTCCTCTTTTGCGGCCGCAAATATATTTGAAAATACATCTTTTCTTCTCTCGTTATCTGGCTTCAGAAAATTGGCTGAGCACAATTCACGTTTAATTACTTTTAGGCCTTTTTGATTGCATGATGTTGGATTATGAACAACATGGTCCTTTGAAGAGTTAGGAATGTGGCTTCAATAAACTCGGTACGTGGGCTTCAAATTCGTTGACTCCATAATTTGCATGACGATGGGCTTGAAAATTTTTGTGAACAATAAACATGGGTTTCAAGCATACTGGGCTTCATCTCCTCAAATCGAAAGCTTTGAAAATTGTTCACCATCCATTTTTTTTTTATAATATTACACTTGAATTAACTTATATGTATATTTTCCAAATCCGTAAAATTTCCTATAAAAAAATATAAAAATATACATATTAACATAGTATAAAGTTGAGATAAAATATACAAAATTTACACTTATCAGTGGTTTACAATACCAACATGCTGAGTCATTATGAGCATCTTCGAGAAGTATTAGATATACTCTATGCCGAGAGACTATTCAACAATCTCAACTAACGTTGCTTTTGCTAGGATAAAGTGGTATTCTTTGGTTATGTAGTCAATGGAGGAAGCTTATGAGTGGATGAAGAAAAGATTCGACTCCTACTACTTATGCCAGTGTGAGAAGTTTCCATAAACTGGTTTCATTCTATTGACAATTCATCAAGAATTTTAGAACCCTCGCCATACCTCTTATTAAGCTTACGAAGAAGAACACAGATTTCCGATGAGGGTAAAGGGAGGAGAGGAGCTTTACTAAGGTAAAAGAAAGATTAACCTCCATCCCCATGTTGGTTATACCTGACTTCAAGAAAATATTTGAGTTAGAATGTGATGCATCAGGCATTGGAATAGGCACTGTCCTAATGTAAATAGGCCAACCAGTTGCCTTCCAAAGTGAGAAGCTCAAAGGGCCACAATTAAATTACTCCGTGTATGATAAAGAGCTCTTGGTGTTGATCTGAGCACTACAAGTGTAGCAGCACTATTTACTACCAAGAAATTTGTCATATATACTGATCATAAATCGTTGAGGTACCTCCGAAGTCATACAAAGTTATCAAAGAGACATTCGAGATAAGTAAATTCCTTAAAAGATTCAATTCCGGGATTAAATATAACTAGGGAAAGAGCAATGTAGTTGTAGATGCTCTTTTAAAGCGACATGTGCTTTTAACCGAATTGTGGACTAGGCTGTTTGGGTTTGCTAGTATCAAAGAGAAGTATTCTAAGGATCTATACTTTAGACCCATAGTCATGAGATGCATTGATGGAAGGATACTGGATAAGTATCATGTAAAGGATGGTTACTTATTCCATGGTGGAAAATTATTCGTATTGACTTGTTCACTACAGGAACTATTGATCAGGAAAGCTCATAGTAGAGGACTCTCTAGACATTTTGGAGAAAGGACCTATGAACTATTGAATGGTCAATTCTTTTAGCTAAGGATGAGGAGAGATGTACATCGAGTTATCGACGGCTATGCCTTGTGCAAGAGGGCTAAGTACTGAGCCAAGTAAGGGAAAGCAATGCCTTTACTAGTTTCAACAAAGCCATAGACTGAGTTGAGCATGGACTTTGTTCTCAAGCTACTACAAACTATCTGAGGCAAAGATTCTATAATAGTTGTCATGGATCATTTCAGCAAAATGGCACAATTTTTGTGCCCTGCTAAAAAACTAATGATGCTTCAGCTATTTCTTCTTTTTTCTTGCAAGAGATTGGATGATTACATGACATGTCGAGAAGTGCAGTCTTTGAACTAACAGCCAAACGAAGGTGGTTAATCGCACTTTAGAATCACTACTCCGAGTTGCAGCGAGAAAGAACTTGGCTAATTGAGACATTTGCTTACCGGTGGTCGAATTCGCTTACAACCATACAGTGCATGACACCACTAAGTAAATACCCTTCGAAGTGGTCTATGGTTTTAATCTCGAGTTGCCCCTCAACCACACTCCTGTACCTATACCTGTACCTATGTAAGAAGACCCTAACGTAAGAGCAAGAGCAAGAGTGCGAGCAAAATCCCTACAATACATTTATAATAAAGTCACTTGGCACATCAACTAAGCTGCTAGAAGAATGCGAGAGAAGACTAAGGATAAGACGGCTAAATAATTCTAGCCAGGACACTTAGTAGGGCTGTATCTCAGTAAGGAATAGTTCTCTAGGAAGAGGAGGAATAAATTATCTGCAAGAGCTTCAGGATCTTTCAGGATCCTCCAGTAGATTGATGATAATGCCTACATATTGGAATTGCTCAAGGACTATAGGGTTTCTGATGCTTTTAACGTTGCCGACCTTAGTCTGTATTACCCTGATAGAGAGCTAAATGAAAACCATTTGGATTTGATCCCAAATCCAAAACGACTTGGAGGGAATGATAGGAATTAGGCTACCGGACCTTTGACCTGTAACTAAACTCGAGGACTAGAGGGACTAGCAAGACAAATCCTCCTATTATAGCTAACTCATGTGGAGGCTGAGTATCTCCTTACCAACCCATTTTGTTTGCCAATTCGAATGGCTGCCTATTTCTCGCATGTTGTGTGCCGAGAAGCAAAAGGCCGAAACACAGGCCATCTCCATTCTTACATATGCCTAGCCAATTGCTTACTCGACCTTACCTTCACAGAGATGCTAAGAGAAAGGGTCCAGATTGACCAAGCTACCCCTACTCAGACAAGTAAGCTGTCTAAACCCTTTTGTCTACATCTTCTAACGGCATCATCAATATATCATTGCCATGTATATGGAATCATATGTAAAATCTATTGCACCAATGATTGTTTTTTTTGTACATTTATTTCTACCATTTTGTATCTTGTACATTACTTCCTTAGGAAACGCCTTTTTTTGTCTTTTTCCTTTGAGCAAGTTACCCTAACTTATGGGTATAATTACCCCTATACTTATAGCTATAAAGATAATCAAAATCAGATTACTATTAATAAACTTTATATTTTCTTCCTTACGTAAATGCTGTTTTTTTACTCTCGATATCTCTCTTATCGTAACCCTTGAGCAAGACTAGGTGGAGAGTAGCCTCATTGAACCGATTCGTGCATCATATTGGATTACATCGTGAGTCCTCAAAAGTTCTATTGGTGCATCATATCCTCTGGAGCTGTTCGTAAATTTTTACTTACCCTTCATTCGCATTTGTCTTTTCACACATACCCCATCACTTTCTTTCAAGCTTTTTGTAATCTCGGACCCATCTAGCGACTGGCCTTGTTTGTTTTTGGTTACAGTTCGTACTACTTATCTTAATGCATAGTGAAGTCATGCACATACTTTACCCATGTCTTTGCTAATGAGTATATATGAGAAATGCATTAAAGATTTTATTCTTAGGCTACACATGCTTAGGCTTCATAAAGTGTCAAGTGACTTGGTCTTTGGGGAGCATGGATTTAAAAAATTATTTTAAAAGGATGCCCAATTTTGTCAATATAGTTACTATGTCTAAATAAGCATGGCCAAGAGCTTAGCATGCGGCTTCAATTATACATCAATACAATTTGCTTTTGCTTACATATATGATATGGACACATGTTTACCTTTGGAATTATGTTAATGATTTGATGAGTTGAAGAGGAATTTTCAATTTGAAAATTCATTTAGCTTCCAGGACATTGCCTCGAAAACCCCATTGGAGACGTTGTCCCCTAAACCCTTACTTACTAACCAGCTAGCAAAATCGGCATACTTACTATTCATAGCATAACAAAGAAGATTTGGTTAAGACAAAGTGTTTACATTATATATGAAGACCTTATAAGAAGAATACTCTTATATGAGATGAAAGTTAAGATAGCGTTGATATATGGAGTCAGCTTAATGAGATTGTTAATATGAAGTTAGTGTACAAATTCAACTTAATGGAGTGAATAACTCATATGAATCAAATCAAAAAGAGAAATCAACTCAAAAAGAGATAACTTAAAAAAAAATTATTTTAGAGTGTTATCTTAGGGGCAATGTGCAACTCAATTCAACTAAGGCATGGCATACAATTAAGATGTACTGCGAACTTATGCACTTAAACAACTATCAAATGAATTTGGTAATAGCGCAACCGTTTGATACTATGCACGTGCCTAAGTCATTTGAAAGACTCATTAAATGCTGAAACCCCTTCAATTTTGTACAAAGGACTTTAGTTTAGAGGGAAAATGTAGAGGGCTAAATTTAAGTTTGAGCTTTAAACCTATTAATTAATTGGGTTTAACTCTTTAGGTTAAGGTAATAGGACCTAAAAAGTCAAGTCTAAATATCCAAAATAATGAAAGAAGTTTTGGCATAATAGGGTTAGAGTAAGGTCCATTGAATCGGTCTACTTAATCCAACCTTTTTTGATTTGGCTAATACTAAAATAATAAATAAAGCCTTTATTTGAACTTAAACTCATAAAAATAGCCCACTTGAGATTTAGGGCTTCAATCTTAATCATTGATCATTATCATAATTCACCGGATATAATCAATTACCGTTTTCTATAAATACCCTATTCACATCCTCATTTGGATAGGAGAAAAACCCTTCATTAATATCGTTACTCCACTGGAATCTTGTTTGAAAGATCAAATATTAAAACATCTCAAGAACTTTACCCCAGTTATTCATCAATTGTGGAGTTTGATGCTACTGCGTTTCTCTACATGTTGCCATATGTATTAGAGCTTTAATAAGATCTCTTACTCCTTCATCCCTACACTTTTCTTCTAATTATCTCATATGAGTTACTTAAGTTATTCCCCCTAATCATGTATAGCGCGACTTGATATACAATACGCACTTGACCTTTGCATTTGTACCAATGCTCCCCCACAATACCTAATTTTTATCCATTTTTACAATTAACTTAAAGTTTACAAGTATCGATTTTGTATATGAACTATACATATTTTTTTCAATTAACAACCTAAACTTTATTAATTTCTCCAATCAACTACCAAAATTTTGTTTATTTTTGCAATTAAATACCTAATCCAAGTCCAACTACTATAAATAATCTCAAAAAGTTTGTATGTAGCTAATTCATACTTTTGAATGTGACATTTATCCATTTTTATAAACTTTTTAAAATCATTTATAGCACCCAATCTAGATAATTAATTGAAAAAAAATGCAAAATTTAGATACCAAATTGACATTATTAAATTTCAGATAATTAATATAAAATTCAAATAGCAAATGCGATATCTACCCATCAAGAAATGGTGGAGTAAGAAAACAAACAAAATGTGGCGGTAGTTTGTCTGCAAGAAAGTCATTGAGAATGACTAATCTCAAGTTATGAATAATAACATTTACGATCATCGAGAAAGTCAATAACACCATCAACGTGACAACGGCATCCCAAGCTATTGTTATGAGTAAGAACGTAAATATAATCACTATGATTTCGTAATTTGATATGGATGCTATGTTGATTGTTCAATTTCTACTTGACAATAATTATTCATTTGACTTAGTTGTTGAGTTTTTACAATAATTATTAATTGCCATAGGAAATATTGTATTAGCTTGTTTGATATTTTTAGTGTTGTACCAATGCTAAAAGCAATATCAATGAAAAGATATTATTAATAAAACCAATGAAAACAATTTCTTTAGAACTACTAATATAAAAAAAAAAGGATAAAAAAAGTCTATATGGTTTTAAATTTTTTGAAAAAAAAAAAAGAAGAGGAAAGGAGCCTTTCCCTCTATAAACCAAGTAGACAATGAGCACAGAACCCCATCAAGTATGGTGTGAAAGGCCGAAGCTTAAGCATGACCCGATTTTTGCCTTTTTAAGAACTTGATGTATCATTTATCAGTACCATGAATAAAAATTTTCCAATTGCGGTTTTGTCATTGCAGAATTATAATTTTGAAAATATAAGTTGTGATAATTTTTTACTGCATTATAATCAAGAATGGAAGTCTAATCTTGAACTTTACTTCAATAAAAAGAAATTTGAGGGAAGAATTACGCCAAAGATGCCACTTAGAGAGACAGATTACGTCAAAGGATACGTTTTTTCTTAACAAACGAAATGAACATATTACTTGAAGAGCGGGAGGAAAGGCAAAAAGTGAAATTTCTGAAATTTCAGGTGTCAAAGCAAACAATGAATATCCAATACGAAAACTTGATGTCGAAAATCCATGTCGAATGGCGTGGTCTTCTACTGTCATAGCATATTATGGATCAATATTTCATCAGTGATAACAAAATTGAAAATTCTGTCTGGTACCCTATCATCATTTATCTTCGTGTTGTCTGCTCGTAAGAGAATTGTCAATATAATCTGAACAGAGACGCCGAAGATTCTAAAATGTTCCTTCAAAGATCTGTCAATTACTGCATTCCTTCCAAATGCACCATGCAGAGCGACAACAGCTCGCATATTCTCATAATGCGATCTTCTCCGCATCATGAAACATACATCAGCAATTGGCCTAAATGAAACTACTTCGAGAAGATCAACAGTAAGGCTCTTGTTTGAAAGTTCAGCATGTGATCCCGAGCGAAGTGAGAGCTTTTTGTTGGCACTGTGGAAAATCCAAATGGATTTCACAGGAAAAGATTGCACTAAATTAAACAGCTTCATAACAAACAGCTTTCTGAAGGGCCTCCATAACAGGTAAGGTTACCCAATCTGCCTTCACAGCCTGGGCATTCATACAGCAAACCTGTACGAAAAATCTATTGACCTACGCCCAGTAATTAAAATCTCAATGAAAACAGGGGGTTCCAAGCAATAGAATATCATGCAACGTGCAAATAAACTGACACCAAAGCAAAACTTATATGATACCAAATTAAAGTGAGAAGGAAACTGAGATAAATGGTTCATCACCACGCCAAATATCAAACCAAAACCGCACAGAAGAACCCAAGCCCATTAGGAAGGAACTATGAGCTCTAAGATGGTAATATACTTCCAAAACATGATCCAGAATCCAGAAAGTTAAGAGACCTCTTTCAACACTAACAATCATTGTTAATTCCATATATGCCCATAAGCTATCCTTATGTGTCAATAACTCAAGACAGTTCTCAAACATATTAGGGAAGTAAGGGGAGACACCAAATTCAACACATCCAAATATGCAGAAGACTCATAATAAAACGAAGCTTTAGGATTATAATGAATACAAGAAGAATTGAACCAAATATGCAAAGTTCTACATTCTTGGCAAGCAACATAATCTAACTACACAGTTTTGCTGAATAAAATAGGCTCAAGTCCTACTCCAACGTCTGCAAAAATTACTAAATATATCATCAAGGGCTTGCTGAAGAAGTAACAACACCCAGTAAATTGCAGAAGACTCATGCCGCAGGTGCTACCAGGAGATGAAAGAATATCTTATTTCCCTTAGATGCTTCCTTCTGCTCCTCATGCTCTCGTCAACCTTCAAGTTATCCAAACTTACCTATACATTGAAATAAGCTACCTTGCAAGACCAGGCATTCCCTTATTTCATGGTCAACACATTTTTATATTCTCCTTATGTATTTCACCATAGCCCCAGTGCATCCTCATGATAAATTAGGGAACATTCAACGATTGCTTCAGTCTGAAAATTACCATATAACTAGCGTGAGATGGCAGAAAAACAGGTATATAAACAGATTCCAAATGAGTTGTGAGTCAAACCTGTAAGCCACATCAGCTGCACTACTATAATGCAAGAAATCCTCAGCTTTATATTGGAAGAAGGTACGGCTATGTCAAGGACCCAAAACCAGGACACTATATAAGAAGAAAACACAGTTGGAACAGGTTCCAAGAATATGATATCAGGGTAAGTGGTAATATATAATAAGCAGAGTCTACAAACGATGCTAACATTTACAACCCCTAAACAGTTGATAAGATGCAAATGAACCTTCTAAACTTCTAAAGCATGTATTCACCATCTCATAACGTTTGAAAATATGTTAATTAGCTCCAAAACTTTTGCTAAACCCAAAACCATCATGAAAAACCACAAAAAAAGGATGACTTGTGGTTATTTGCATACATTCATGAAGAGGTGCTGACTTATTTTGTGAGTTTAGAAAGTTTATCTACACCTGATAAATATAGCCTAAAGGATATATTTTCAATTCCCTCTTTTTATGGTATTTGTTGAATATATTAATAAGGAAGCTGGTGGTTTCAAAATTACTAAAGGAAACCTAGGGAATCCAAATTACAACATATGCCTATCAACTGTAGCCAAACAGGCATAAATCATACCATACAAGCTTAACCTGTGAAGAATCTTAACATTACCAGAGCATAGATAGCAATCAAAATACAGAGATAGATTACTCCAACTGCTGCCACTTTATTGAATCTGTCAATCCCTTCTTAGCACTGGACAGACCAGCACTCTCGATTGAATCATGCCATACCATTTCCATCTGGAAGCAAGATAGATTATTTCTCAAAGTGAATCCACATTGGGGGGGAAAAAATAATGAAGCAAAAAATATACTTTGACATAATATTTTGATGAATCATCTTTAAATGTTACAGAGTACACGGTAGTTAGCATACCTGTCATACCTTGGAATGGAGAAACAATAGGTCCCAGTTAAAATAGATTGAGAGTCAGAAAGCTAATGACTGATTTGGACAATTTTAATTGAAATCTCAGCACTGATCTAAATCTAGATATGAATGCATTTGACAAATAAGAGTGTGCAAACTATAAGTTTTCAAACATCAGACTACTTTATCTATTTTCATGAGGAACAAACAAGATCACTAACTCGGATGCTTTAAATGATAGTAGCTATCTACTTGTGGCAGAATCTTGCCATGTTGGATTTCTCTCTGCATGTGCTGGGAATATATACACGCTGTCAAATCTAAGGGATGGAAAACAGTGCTCTGAGGAAATGAATGTACCTCTCCAATAATCACTGTATCACCTTCCTTCGCTCCAAGTTTCATCAAAGACTTGTTCACACCACAGGCTTCCAAAACATGCTGGAACCTTCTTTCTGAATCCAGATATCTGTTCCAAAGCACGTTAAAAAGTTGACATGAGATTTATCTAAACAACAAAGATCAGTCATTCATTATTGATAGACTGAAAGGGAATTCAAAAATACTATCTTGACGTCTTGAAAGTTCCAGAATAAATCAGAAACATAAATAAGCTGTCTTGGAAGATATCCGAATAATCAATGACTAGTTTGAAAGTAAGGTAATGGAGAAAATGAGAGAAGGTCCAATAAAATATTAGCAATTAGGCTGAAAGCACACTGCATTCATGTCCCAAGAAAGAATGTTTTCCTGGGAACTATGACTTAATCTGTTGAAAATTTTATCTAAACTACAAGGGAATTAACTTTTTTCCAACATCCAGTGGTTGAAACCCTAGAGAAACACTCATGTAGGACCCCATACTCTTTTGAAAAATACAAATTATGAAATATCTTTCAGCTGTCCAACCCACCGATTCTTATTACAAACAGCTTATTACTTCAACTCCTACTCCCCACAGCATCATAAGTATAATGAAATATTGAGAGGCTGCAAAAACACAAGTGCTTAAGCAAAATAATAATAAGCATCCAAAATTTTTTGAGCCTTTCTTCTAATGTTTTATTGAGATTTGTCATATTTGTTTCCATTTCTTCTCTTTCCTTTCCCCCTTTCTATACTCCTCATGTACATGAGTGTCTCTTAATCAAACACTATTTTTCAGTCAAGTTGTAATTGTAATCTTACCGCCAGTTTGTCATTTGAATGAATCGTTGCAAACCAGATCCAACTACATGCCAAGTGCTGGAACTGCTGTCACGAGTGATTTCAAACTCATTAATAGATTCTCGACGCTGCTTGTTTACTTTGTCAGCTACATGGTTCAAGTTAACTGGATCCTCCCAACCTACAACATCTAAACATTATGAGAAATTCATAATTATGCTGAGACATTCTGAAGTATGGAACAAGGTCAAGCCTTGAATATGCCAATATGACCATGACTTTCTAGGAATAAAATTTACTAAAAGACTTCCTCTAATGACACTGGAAAGGCAAGATGAAAATTTGACCTTTGAAATCACTCTTTGCTGCTTTTGTTTTCTGCAGAAGACCATAGGCAGTGGAGATCACTTGATTAGTGCCATCCCTTCTCAAAGCACTCATCGGAAAAACCTGAATGTCACAAGCTTCCAGCCTTTCCCTGAACAGAGGCCATTTATCATATGCTTCTCGAAGATCCATCTTATTAAAGGCAACTATATAAGGCTTTTCAGCTAGCTCAGGACTAAACATTTCCAGCTCCAGGCGAACTGCCTCAAACTCATATTCTGGCTGCTCCGATGATCCATCCACAACATGAACCTGGTATTTCAAAGGTAAAAAGAAAAGAATCTTCATTTGATAAGGCTACATAGCGAATCACAAGATGTCATTTTATCAGGACACACATGCCAAAAATGTTGAGAGTTCAAACATTAACAGAAGTCCAAAATAGTCAGCTGAAGGAGAAAAGATAAAATAAAATGAAAAAAAAAGGCCAGTATAAAAGCTAAAGTGTGAGTTGAGCTCTCTAAGAAAACAAAAACCACCCAAACACAAAGGTTCACTTCATTTCCTGGATTTTCTCACAATAAATGTCATATACACATGGCAGGTCCAGTATATATACAGCATACATTCTGGACAAACTACACGAAATACATCCAAGCCAGTTTCAAGCCATGTTTCTTACCATGTCATCATCAGTTATACTGATTGTGTTACAAGATCATGAGATACTTCCAGTGATAGGACAATTTAACAACCAATCCGTATCACATAAATCTCTTCTGGACTGCCTACCTCTTTTACCTATGATGCATTAAGGTTTTTGGCTCGTTGTAGAGAGAACTTGATGAACTCAAAGGTGAATAAATTTTAGCGGAAAATACAAGTTTGCCTTCCTTTCATTCATGCCAGCAATAAAAATACAATGGCAGTTACTATTCAACTGCTTCTCCTGATTTCTCTCCCGACAAGAACTACCCATACACACAGAAGACCACCCTACAACTGCACACAGAACCACTCCACACACCTGGCAATCTCACATGATACATGCCACTACACTGTTTATTACGAACTCCACATAATGCACATTCAAGACATATACAAACACACATAACAGCAACATACATAAATATAGGATAGCACATGTAAGAGAAATAAACACACATAGTATTCCCACAGCCACATGCAGAACTCTAAGTACTCCTTTTGTTGCAATGAGAATAAACATATTTGAAGGGCATCACTTTTGTGCATGTGAGCTAGGCTCACATGTAACATTACTCCCCCCACAAAAGTTGGGCAGCATTGCAACATCATGTCAGCTTCCTCCCATGATGCCTCGGCAGGTGAGTATCCTTCCCAATGAATTAGCACTTCTGGTGTTTTAGAGCTTTTCCGAACTTCCAAGACAGCTTCAGGAGTTGGAATTATCTGTCCTTGCTGACCTTCACATAGTACCGGTTCCGCATCCACATTCCCTTCAGATTTTTTTAGACAAGACATAGAAAATAGGATGGATGCAGACCTGCTGTGGCAATTGGAGACAATAGGCAACATCTCCAATCTTAGCTATCACTTGAGATGGACCATAGAATTTATGAAGTTTGTAATTTGCTCATTTGGCTACTGAAGTTTGATTCCATGGCTGAAGTTTCAATAAAACATAATCACCCACCTGAAATTGTGCTTCAGATGCACTTTATCATATTAATTCTTCATGCAAGTTTATGCTAGCATCAAGCACTGGCGTTAGTTTGCAGCATTTGGTCTCTATCGAGAAGAGCTTGTTAATGGCTTCAAGCTAATCTTCCCCAGATACTATGCTAGGAGACGTGGGGTAGGCCTTCCATACACAATTGCAAAAGTTGTAGCCCATAATGTAGTGTGATAGCAAGTGTTGTAACAAAATTCTGCCCACAAAATCCATTCCACCCATTTCCTTGGCTTATCACCAATGAAACATCTCAATAGTGAAGTTGACTACCTCAGTTTGACCATCACTATGAGGATGATATGCAAATGAAAATGCCAGCTTAGTTCCACTCAATTTAAACAACTCCATCCAAAAGGCACTTGTGAATGTCATATCCCAGTCACTCACTATAATTCAGAAAGTCCATGGAGTTTGAAGACATTATCAAAGAATAATCTTGCTATAGTGACCGCTTCACAAGGGTGACTGGTGAGCGAAAATGTGCATATTTCGAAAGTCGGTCAAAGCATATAAAACTGACTTCCCCTGTGATAAGGGCAGCCCATCAATGAAATTTATAGAGATATCCGACCAAATCTGTGTAAGAATGGGCAGGGGTTGTAACAGCTCCACAAGCTACAAATGAAGCACCTTACTCCTTTGACAAGTTGGGCAAGCTTTAACAAACTCTTTAATTTGTTTCTTGAGTCCTTTCCAATAAAAATCCTGGCTAATCTGATGAATAGTTTTCTCATATCCCTCATGGCAATGATTGTAAATGGCTTCAATGACAAGAGAACAAAAATTTGAACTTGAGGGTAAATAAACCTTACCTTTGAAGAAGACCATGCTGTCTTTTATTACCCAACTAGCATCCAACTCACTCCCCCACTTCAATGCACTGGATTGACTACTGGGGAAGCTGGTATAGTGGTTTCTTCTCTGATTAGCTTGAAGAGATGCAATTGTAGGCTAGAAACTGCCCAAAGCTGGTCGTCTGCTTCTCCACAGCACAAAAGCGCATCAGCAACTATCATACTTAGCACGATATTCAATCTCAAATCAAACCCAAGCAATTTGCTTATCTGATGTTGCTGTGAGAAGCGAGCACCCACTGTCCTAGCAAAATTTTGAGGCTATAGTGATTGGTCTTGACTTTCTCCCACGAAAATATGCACGCCAATGGCAGATGGCCATTGTTAGGCCTATAAGCTCTTTTGCATAAGCGGCTAGCTTAAAGTGTTGACAAGCAAAAGGCTGACTAAAGAATGACATGGGGTGAACTTGCTATCGTCAAAAAGCTCCTATTTTGGACTCCAAAGCATCACATTCAACCACAAAAACCTGGTTGAAGTCCATTTAAGCAAGTAGGTGTGCTTGAGTCATAGTGATGCAGAGTTCTTCAAAGGCCTTTTTGGACCCTTTTGATCATTGGAAACTATTCTTTCAAAGCATCTGAAGTAAAGGTTGTGCAACATGACCATAATCCTTGACAAATCGCTTATTATACACACAAGGACTCAAAATCCTCTCAAGGCCATGATGTTGGATGCCTTTGGCCAATGTAACATAGCATCAATCTTTGCCAAATCTGCCTTTACAACCTCTTCCAAATGAGATGGTCTAGATATGCCACTTGACTTTGTGCAAATGCATCTTTCTTCCCATTTCGCTTTACTTAGGCACCTCACATATGGAGTTTTCACTAAAGATTGGGCCACTGTTTTCTTATTCTTTGGTGCGTCCATCTCATCTTCCACCACTAACCCTTTTCTCAAATAAGTGACCCCAACTGATGGCTTGTGTTAAATCTTTGGGATTTTGCAAGTCAACATCTAAGGCAATGTATTCTTTAAGCCTACTCAAAAGCAATGCTACCTCTTGATGAGACATTAATGAAAGTGTTTGCACTACCACTTGAGTAAATCTCTTCTAATATGCCTCAAAGGACCCAACTTGCTTAACTTTTTCAAGTTCCCTTAGTGGGTTGCTTCATAAGGGCAGGATAAACCTTTCATTATAAAGAACCTTAGACTCTTCACATTCTCTTCCCAACTGATCTCAAGAACCACGTCTAGGCATCGCCTTCCATGTGAAAGGTTGCAATTTCCAATCTTTCTTTAGGAAAAGTTGTGTGGAAGTTGAAGAAGTGGTCAAAAAGATTGAGCCACTCAATCTGACCCACAATTCAATCAAACATTGGGAAATCAAGCCATGCAAACTCTGGAGTTATTTCCCCCTTTTCACCACCACCACTAGATACAGATACCTTGTCAATTCTGCCACCTGTCTCACTAATTTCCTCAAGTTCCTTCTCTTTTCCCTTCTTAACCAAAACTTCCCCAGATTAACAAGTCATTGGGACATCACCTCGACTTGCTCCTGATCTCTCTTATACATGACCATAAAAGCTTCAAATTGCTGCTATAATTGCTTGTTCTCTTCCATCATTTCAGAGCCTAATAACACATTGTTACAGGATCATGAGATACTTCTAGTGATAAGATCATTTAACACCAATCCGTATCACACAAGTCTCTTTTAAACTTCCTTCCTCTTTTACTTATGACAAATTAGGGATTTTGGCTCATCATAGAGAGAAGTCAACCATCTCAAAAGTGAATTAATTCTAGGAGAAAATGCAAGTCCGCATTCCTTTCTTTCATGCCAGCAATACAAAGTACACGGGGAGTCACCATTCAACTGCTTCTCCTAATTTTTCTCTCAACAACTACCCTTAAACACACAAAACCACCCAACAATTGTACACGAAACCACCCCACGCACCTGGCAGTTCACATAATAAACCCCACTGCACTTACTACAAACTCCACATGATATACATTCAACACATATACAAATATATATAACAGCAACACACATAAATATAGAATAGCACATGTAATAGACATACACACACATGACATTCCCACAGCAGCATGTAGAACTCTAAGTACTATTGTTGTGACACATATGAACATATTTGAAGGGAGTCACTTTTGGTGCATATGAGCTAGGCTTACATGTAATAGATTGCCATTCAATGGAAGTCCAACGTCATCTACCCAGGTCTCAATTACTAATTCACTATACCCTTTGACTGCAGTAATACATCCAATGCATGAACCTAAAACCTAGTCAGTCTTCCAATCAAAGCATGGAGGAAGTTCATTCTCTTTTCTAAAGTCAAAACCACACCAATGAACAAACTTACAAAAAGATTCAAGATGTATTCCTGAAATATTAAGGACAAGAATTGCAAATCAAGTGTGACTTCAGAAAAATGATCTTGTTTCAAACTTGAGGACTATGAGTTGGGGTCTCATGGTGATGGATTGCAATGCCAATCTCCCTGTTCATATTCCCAAAGTTCATTGTCATAAATTGCAATGACCATTCTTACCATTAAATTAACAAGGACAATAGGATTCAGAGAGTGAAATTATACCAAAGCAGAACACCTCTCAGTGTGACGTAAGAATTCATGACCCAAACCAAATCCTTGGTGTGCTCCTTCAAGTAGACCTGGAAGATCAGCTACAACCATAGTAGCATCATAGTCAAAGGAGACTACACCTAGATTAGGAAGTAAAGTAGTAAAAGGATAGTTTGCAATGATTGGCCGTGCAGCACTTATCACACTTAAGAGTGTACTTTTTCCGGCATTTGGGGCACCTACTAGTCCAACATCAGCAACAAGCTTCAATTCCAACTCTAACCACCTGATCAGCAATACAACCAATTATTTTGTGAAATAAACTTATAGAATGCCATTGCAATTCATACTGAAACACTAAAAGCTCCTCTTATCACAAAAAGAGGTGTATCTCTGCAGTTTTAGTCAGTGCAATAAATAGGCTAGTCATTAGGTTCAATACATACAACAAAATTTAATCTTTATGGAAGGACGGCATCTCCAAGCGAACTCCTGTTCCCACTCTTTTTGTAAATTTGCCTGTAACTTGTATTTAATCTGATACATATTCATTCTCTACAATTGGAGGTTGCATTGAAGGTGGAATTTACACTTCTAGCTTGCACATATTTCCACTTTTACATGGGATAGACAAAAACAATTAACCATTTTCGCTGCCAATATCTACGTCAGCAATAAAATATTGAGGGAAAGTAAAGCAGATGCAACATATAAAAAAACCTTCTCTGAAACTTAACCAAACATTTGCAACTGCTAGCCAAAATACACAAAGTTATGTTACTTGTACTTAAAGAATAATTAAATATCATAAACAGGAAATCATAAACATAAACTCACATTTCAGAACCTTCTTCACCATTCTCAGCAATCTTTGGCACTTTATTAGTCCCCGTCTTAAATGAAGCATTCCCTCTCCCCCCTCTCCCACCAGGCAACAACAATGCCCTCTGCCCAGGATCCAACAGCTCCAACAACACCTCCTCTTTACCTGCCTCGCTAATAACTGTCCCCGGTGCAACCTTCACCACCACATCTTCTCCTTTTACCCCAGCCATTTTCCTTCCTTGCCCATGCCCACCTCTTCCTGCCCTGAAATGAAGACTCTTCCTAAACGGCAGCAATGAATTCATCGAACCATCAACTTCCACATAAACATTCCCTCCTCTCCCTCCATCACCTCCTGATGGACCCCCTAAAGGAACAAACTTCTCCCTTCGAAATGCCACAACTCCATTCCCACCATCACCTGCTTTCACATATATCTTTGCACGATCAAAACACCTCATTACAGCAGCTAACCCCTTTTCTTTAACCTGTCCTTGTTCCTTCTCCAAACCTCGCTCAAACTTTCCCAATTCTCCATCCTCAAACCATAACGTGTCACCATCAAAGTCATCATCATCCCGTTCACCAACCACATAAAGCTTCGCCGTGACTCTATTACCATCACTATCAAATCCCCTCACGATTTTACCACTCCCAAAATCCAAGTTCCCCTCATCGTCCTCCTCCTCACCAGCGCTGCCATCATCATCATCATTGTACTCATAAACAAACCCCATATCATCATCATCCTCTTCCTCCAAAGAACCTGATTTTCCTCCAAAAACATCACCTACTATATAACTAAGTCCTAATTTACCACTGTCCTCATCCTCATCCTCCTCCATCTCCATTGAGCCTGACTTTCTTGCAAACACCTCACCAACTCTATAACCAAAATCTAATTCACCATCCTCATCCTCATCCTCCTCCTCTTCCTCCTTCAGGGATCCTAGGTTTCCCTCAAGCAACTCTCCAACTTTATGACCAAACCCTAATCTACCACCTTCATCATCCTTCTTCTTCAAACAACCTAACAAACTTTCAGACACATCGCCTGCACTATAATTAAATCCTAATTCAGTATCCTCATCATTTCCATCCTCCAAAGAACATGACTTTCCTTCAAAGACATCACCTACACTATAACTAATCCCTAGTTCACAACCAGCTCCATCCTCTACCTCACCTTCCCTCTTTTCCTCGCTAATCAAGCCAGTAAACTCAATCTCACTGATCTTAGCAACGATACAATCAGAAAGCTTGACTTCATTTACGGTGGCGAGAGATGAGTCATCGCGGGAAGGGAGTCGAGTGTAGGTGGTAGCGTCGCCGCCTCCAGGAGTGGAGGAGATGGGACGTCGCGGGGGTTTGTATCGAGTATGGGCCTTGAAATTAGAGCTTGACGACGTCTTTTTGCGAGGAATGGAAGGTGGAGGAGTGGGCTTACGGGTTTTGGGTTGGCGGGAAAAGGAAACCGGTACAGTGACGGTTGTGACGGTGGTGGCCATTTCTTTTAACTGTTGGAAGTGGGGAAGAGAGTGGAGGGTAGAGCTTTGAGATAAGGAGGGGATGCGACGTTATAAGAGGATACCCAAGTTGAAAATGTTTGAGACGAGACGATCTAGAGTGGTCCACAATTGTTTCAAAGTGGAGTGCTGAAGATCGAGCAAGACGTAAGTTGAGATGTCAGGGTAGAACACTCTCGTAGTAGGCACTTCAAAACTATAAATCGCTCTATCCAAACAGTGCTCGATGAAAACCGAGCGAACATAATTATGCCTTGTCTTTATAATACCAACTAGGTGAAGGTTGAATTAACCTTAAAAAAACTTCTTGTTAAAGGAATCTTTTAAAAATGTGATTTTTGTTTACTTATATTCTATGTATTAAATGCAACATAAAGGGTATTGTATTATAGTAGACTAACGTGCAACTTCATACTCTTTACCTTTTTTAAGATGACTGTCTAATCAAAACACTTTCTACATATTTGCTATGCAAAATTTCATGGGATTCATACTTATATGAATCTCTACAACCACATATACGACTTCCTAGACGGTTTATCTATAAATAGGAGGATTACAAAGAGAGATCACTTTTCTACAATCTTCTCTTTCTATTATTGCAAATTTTGCATTTGCATTCAAACTTTCAGACTTTCTTCAAAAGTTTCCCAAGGTCTTTCTTTCTTCTTCAAGTATTGCAACCATGTCAACTAACAAAAGTAAGACGAATTTGTCTTTATCATTGCATATTTTTGGTTCCAAATCTATAAGGAGCGACCTCCTTCAGACGCCAGAGGATGAGATCTTGTCGTTAGCACAACTTAACGAACTTACAAAGATGGTCATAGAGGTATTGGATAAGGCTGGATCATCAATGTCATCTCTATGGATGTATATGCATATGTTCCCTTACAGCCTTTAATAGATTTGTTCAATGCTCCTAAGATAAGCGAAGGGCCTAGCGGTTGAGTAAGCAAGAATAAACAATCTACCCCCAATTGGATTATGGGTAACTTAATTGTCGAGGTAATCCTTAGGTAGCATTTAAGGTTATCGCGTAGGGATGAACGGGTAGCCTTACTGTTAGGAAAGAGCTTCATAGTATTTAAGAAGTGCTTGGAATTTGGGTAGTACCTCATTCCAAGTCGTTTCAAAAAGGTATTCTTTAACTACCACCGGTATAGCATGTCGTAGGTTCCTCCTAATTGGTAGCGGATATTGAAGGCTTCCTAACCGCTCTACAAGTACCTAATGGTAAGGGCTACTCTCAAGCTTTTCAATCACTTCTATATGTAGAAAGCATTGGGAGATGGCCTTACCTTTAGCCACGCCTAGGAAAGAACCTATTTTATGACCTTGTAAATTCAATGAAGGGCTAAAAGGACAAATATGTAGTAGCTAAGCTGCCCGAGGAGGTAAATTTCTGGACATGGTAGACCGAGATGGTTTAACTGGGGGTGAGAAGGGCCTTAGTCCCAATGACATCGAGGCGGCCCAAGAGATCCCAGCCTTTATGACGCTAAGACACAGCCAGGAAGTTAATGTTGCGGAGACTATGGAGAGGTATTTCTAATACCTAATCTCTAAGCTCTTCCCTAAATGAAGAAAGCTGTAGTGAAGAAATGGGCCAAAGGTATAGGTATTTTTGGTACTTGATCAAGTTGTATTAGTATTGAGATGCTTCGTCCAACGCTTTAGGATAGGAGGGCTTCCTTGGCTGTACTGGTCATGGTGATGATTTATGAATGTTATTTGTAATTTCTTTTTGTTTATTCTTGTTTTCCTTTTCTAACTTTCGATTAAATTTTTTACAGGAAAAAATTTGTCCCCAAGGATGCCTCGTCCCTTTGTAGATAAGCTGATGAGCCAATGCCAAGCAAAATCTAAGGCAGACTCGTCGATAGAGATGGTAAATGGGCTAGGCACACAAGTACAAGCACGATTAGGCCTATTCCATGGATTACCTAAATTTGAGCACATGAGAATAGTAAAAGGTGTAAGTACGAGTGAGCATACGAGCATGAACGTGTTAGGTACGATAAGATTAGTAGGCTGCCCAAGCACAAGTACAAAAGTATATAAGTAGCACGTTGGGCCTCTTATTTTTTGGAAATGAAAATAAAAATGGTATGTTAAGTATTTTTAATTTAATAGTGTATTTGATGTAGTAATTTATTTATTTAATACATTAATAAGTTAATTTTTCTTATTGTAATTATAATAATTAGTGTGCCTTGTATGTAATTTTTAATTTTTAAAAATTATACTAAATTAACAAAATGTTTATTTGATGTAATAATTTATTTGTTTAATTAGTTTTTTTAAGCAAGATTATATTATACTAGTAAGTATAACATGTACCTTTTTTAATTTTAAATAGTATATTAAATAAACAAAAAAAACATAATTATTACTATAATTTCTTGATACAATTTTATTTAACTAATCTACATATTTTATTTTAATGAGAAAAACTAAGTTAAGTTTAAGTAAGATATAAATGAATGGTTTAGTAAATTAATAAACCTAATTTAATTAGGCAAATCTATTTTAAATTCAATTTAAGCAATACTACGTTCGTGAATCAAAGTAGGTAAATATTATATGAAATTGGATCGTTAGATCAAAACAACATAAATTGTATGAAAGCAGGTATACACTAAAATTCGGATAAGTTCATCAAATGGGTCACATCGTTACAAGCTTAAAGTCAAAACACATCCTCAATGTAAGGAGACAAAGACTTAGCACAATAAATAGATAAGCGTAAATACAAATTTAATTGTTATAAAAAATTTAAGAAAGTACAAATAAGCCAATTAGTTATAACCATTATATGTCATAGAATGGAATAAAATGTATTCCAATTAGTACTCATCATCATCATCGTCATCTTCATCAATCCATTGCATCTCCTTTTCCCTTTCCATTGCCTAGAATGATCGCGTGACTTCCTCATCTTGCTCACGACCAAAAATTGATTCTATACCCTCGTCTTCTCTTTTAAGTATCTCTCTAATCCTTAAGGCATACGGTAGCTTTGACAATTTCAACTTTGAACTGAAGCTAATGGGGGTTGAGGACTCACTTACCCAAGTGAAAAGCCAATTTAGATGACACTATTGAAGCCGAAGCCCATCAAATGTCTCTTACAGCAATTGATAAGATAGGCATCATGTGAGATTTTGCTACCCACCACTTAAGAACATCTACACCAACCTCATCTTCCCGTAGGTGTTGAACTTGGTGTACTAATAGTTCACTGAAAGTTTCACTAGTAATGTTACTGGTAGTCCTTGAATTTTGACTTATTTAAGTGATCTACCTGCTCTTCTTCATAGATGTAGCATTAGAATTACTGGTATGACCGTTAGATCAAGATGATTGAGATGAAGGCTGCGTTCTACCCTTATGATAGAGGAACAAAGATTTGAGTGTGCTCTCAGCTTCCGTGTTAAGCCTCACAACTTTAATCGTAGCATCTTCCATGCCAACATTTTGGTAAAATTCCTTAAGTAAATTATAAATACCATGAAACTTATAACGTGGATCCAACATTATAGCAACATAAAACAACAGAGGAAACGGGAAAAAGTATATTACCAATGTAGCCTTCATCATCGTAACAATAGGAAAGAGCAATGGTTCATCTGTAAAGTTTACCAATGTATAAACAATATCGATAATATTCGGGAGTACATCATTTTTGGTAGGATAATAGTAGTTGAATAAAATCATTATCGGATGGATGAAGACATTCAGCAACTTGCATAAGCTGCTTATTTTCTTCCAATCAGCTATACAAATTCGACCAAGCTTAGGTTCTTGGCTTACTTTTTTATGGGTGTGGGAGTTGTAAAAAATGGTCGGGGCCTTCTAAACCTATATTACCAATTAAGATAGTATTCAGTATAAAGTATTACCGTAAGATAAGAATAAATTATGTCTCTAAATAAACATTAGACCTAATAAATATAATAATAATTTTTATAATATAAATTGTTGACCTTCAATGATTTATCCAACATCTCATGTGTAGAATTCCATTGTGTGATGATGTCGCAGGGTGGGATGAATAACTTATAGTTTTCATTTTGGTAACAATCGTATACTTCAAGTGTTTTTGTTTGCTGTAATGGATACAATTTATTGTAAAACAAATCTTGATAAGGTAATCTACTATCCCATAAGCGTTCATGCCATCTTACACTATAATATTTAAAATGTAGCACACACAACGGACATGGAAAAGCTTCCCTTCACAAATCAGGTTCAATTGTTGTTTCAACGGTTGTATTATTGATGTGTTTGTGAATGCATTATCAAAGACAATACTAAGCAGCCTACAAATATCGTATGTCTAAATTGTGTCTAAGATGTCGGATGCGATTGCCGACCCATGTAAGCTTTCGAAAATAGTATAAATGCGATTATTCGCTTCTACACTACCCATTTTTGGTCTATCCAGTGTGTAGTAACACATATATAACTGTCGTAAATGTTGATGAGTGGTGATTTCCATATGTCCAATGCAAAAGAAACGTTATACGATAATACCAATGGCATTGAGAACAACAAGGATTTTGTAATAATGGTAATCCAAATAATTTTGAGGGCAAAGATTCGGATTCATATTCCTTAGATTCAAAACTAAGTAGCTACGCCTTTAACTGTTCGTGTTTATGTATAAACAATTCAATCGTTTCATTTCACAAGGTTTAATACCTTGTACGCTTATATTTTGGTTGTAATGAGCCCAATGCCCATTCTCCAAAATCTTCATAGCTCGCTGCGTAGAATGATATACCCACAATTATTATCATTTGAATGAGACTTTCTTATACCTCCTCTTAGTTGAATACAAATGGTGTATCGCCTTCCTCGATAGCTAATAAAGTTCTTGTCGATCGAGCATTTAGGACTCTAACCAATAGTTTGTTTTTCTTCTAATGCACTTTAAATGTTGTGTAAGGTAGCTTGTTCTCGACTTAAACTTTCCAAATAAAGGTTTAATGCATGTCATACATTGAGCAGCATCTTCTCCGACTATAACGATGAAATAATTCCAAACGTTGCTTGTTTGCCTCCTCCATCTTCCAAATGAACCCTTGGCTATGATAGAATTAGTGTTGCTTAGTGATCGTCCATGCAGTTGACTTTGTGAAAGGTCTTCAATGTAATCCTCTTAGCCATAATGAGACAAATATAATTACAATATTTTTAGTTAATTATCTCACAATTGATATCTACGTCAACTATATACGTAAATTCACTTTCACAAATTGAAAACAAACTAAAGGACACATACTATATCAAAATCCTTATAGTCATTCACATTCCTACTAGCCAGTGAAGGCGGCCGTTACATTATGGGCAGAGGGACATCCTTAACCATATTACTATTAGCATAGGTATTAGAAGGAGCGATAGAAGGCGAATACCCTAGGACTGGTTGTCTAACGATATTTAACAAATTTACGTATCCTTGATGGGGAACCCCATGATCGAAGATCTATAAATCATCATATTCATTAATTACTAACAAGTTGACATCAAGATTTTTACTTCCCATTTGCATTGTTAAACATATATGTATGTAGATAAAGACATAAGTTTTGAGAATAAAAATAATATGAGTTAAAAATTCCACCAAACTTAGGAAAAAAAAAATAGAGGGGATGCTGAGAGGAATGTAGCCAACATTATGATGTAGCTCGTATTTATAAGCCAAAGGAGAGAGGGCATGCTACTAAAGGCTAACATGAGGACGCTGTAGGTCAACATGGGAACATTATACCCGAAGTCCCTACATTGGCTTCCCATCCCAAGGAAAATATTTGGGCAGGAAGCTTAACATTAGCACATTTATATGATGTGCCTACGTTAGGCTTCTCGCCCAAATATTTTCCTTGGGCGGGAGTCCAACATGGGGACGTTGGTGTAGATATCTAATTTTTATCCCTTCGTAATCTTAAATTTTTTATTTTTTAAAAAAAGGGTCTTAATTCAAAAATAAAAAATAAAAAAAATAATAATAATTTGAACAAATGATGAAAATACCAAAAAAATAAGAAAAGGAAAAATTATAAAAATTTTGTAAATTTTTAGGAAGTAACTTATATTAGGAATAAATAGTTTTAGTTTTAGCTTAGTACAAATAATTATTTTAGGGAATCAAATGGTTTAAGTACAATTTAATTATTTTTAATGTCAAGGTGTAGGCTAATGGCCTAATGGATAAGCATTGGAGTATTGGATTGGATTTAATTTGAGGTCTTAGGTTTGAATTTCACTAGACACTTAGGTGTCTTTTATTTCAATCTTTTTATTTTTACAAAAAAAGCCAGTTGAACGCGTAGAATTTATATCTAATCAAAATTATTTGAATCTAGTTTGATTAGATTTGGATTGATATCAAGGATTCGGATCTAATTTAATTAGATATAATAGATATGATTTGATATGATCTTATTTAGCTTTTACAAATACATTGTCCATCCAATGCAATCAGTCCTTGTCGTACAGTAGCAAACTAAACTGACTTCCTACACTAACTTGACGCCACAATAGACCATTTCCTTCATTGGAATAGCAACCATGCGACTTACACAGACGTACTACACAAAGGCCGCCATCTCCGTTCCAAGCCGACATCTAAATCAATCGTATATTGGTCTCTATCGTCCAATGCTGTAGTCTTTGTCGCACAGATCACCATAATAGCAGCAGCAGTACACATAGGACAATTATCGCCGAGCATTGATCAACCTACAACTGCATCACACAAATTGGTGACAAGTAGCAATCCTCAATTGTATGCTGAAACCCCACTTCCTGGACTATACTGTACAGCACATGCTAGACTTTACTATGCACAACATATAGTTTCCTTACCGCTACACTTTCCTGATCGCCGTTGCACTTGCCTGACAACGTTATTGTCCTGACTGTTATTGCACTCACCGACCAAGCTGTCGAATTCCCTCCATCTACAAACAGACATAACACTTAGCGATGACATCCATTGTAGCACTTGTAAAACAGTAAGTTGAGCAGTGGTTACCCCTCATGCTTCATCGCTGTTGTTTACAACCCGCACTGCCCATTATACTGATCAATTGCACGTGCAGGCCGACTCTATAATAACCAGAGGTTGCTGAACAGTCCATTGTAGCTCCTCACCGAACGCAACAAACAGTAACTACATGTAATCAGGTTCGGTTTCTTTCCAAGCTTTTCTAATTAATTATTATCATATTATATTATTATTTTGTTAGGACTTTAATAGTTTCACATGGCATATATATATGTGTGTATGTGTATGTGTGTGTGTATTAGTTTAAGGTACTTCTTTAGTATTAGTTTTCTTTATAATATAGATTAGGTACATTATATTAATTTAAGTGAATGTTTATTTAATAAGTAGACACATGCATATTAGATAAGAGATTGTTAATATTAGTTTTTATTACATATATATATTATTATATTAATTATACTTTATTAGTTAACATAATATATAATATATGTATATGTTAGTTTAGGAGTTTTAGTATTAGTTCTTATACCAGTATATCATATGGAATTAATTTATTTTGATAGATAATCGTATATATTAATTTAGGGATTGTTAGGAATGGTCCTATCTTAACATTTGGTTTATCACATAGAAAGTTATTTTTCTTTAAATAGAAATTAATAAAAGACTCTTTTTAAAAATAGGATTGGTAGAGCATTTTTTTTTTATAAAATAAAAACACTCAAAAGTTAGGCCCATTTTAGATTTTATTTGAATAAACTAAGTTGGTAACAACATAAATTTGGTCGGTTTTCAAGAAATTAAAATAAATCAACACATTAAAGTTTTCAAAAAGATCTACGATCATATAATCCTAGCTAGCGGGTACGTGGGCACCTTCGGGGCGATGATAAAATATGTAGATTTTAGGTCTTTTTTTTTCCTCTCTTTTGATTTTATTTATTTATTTTTTTTAAATATTATAATTAGAAGAAAAATCCTAATTTCGGTAAATAAATAGTGGTACCCGTTAGGGTTTAATAGGTTAGCCTTCGAACTTGGAACCTTTTAGTTCTTCATTCAAAATTGAAATAAAAAACTGGTAGCCAAATCGTAATCAATCTACCCAATTGATTACGGTTTCTTTTCTTTTTCCGACTTCGATTAGGTGGTGATTCCAAAAATTATTTTTAATAAAAAACCGGAATTTCTCAAATTCTTTAGTCGATGATTAATATTAAATGGATTAAGATTTAGTAATAATCAGGAAATGAAAAATTTATTTTAAATTAAAGAAATTGAAAAATCAGGCTTGACAATTGGTTATAACATTCTCACGTTGGGCCTTGACATAAGACTAAAATCACCACCCGTTTGTCGATTTATATTTGAGTCTGATAATTTGCACTTTGTTGAATTCTATTTCTATATCAAAATTATCTAATCAACTATTACGAGCTCATCTTTATCCATGTCCTCATTATTTGATGATCCCATAATAGATTCAACATCTTGTTCTTATATCATTACCAATTTTTCTCTTTTAGATCAATATAACTGCAAATGTCGTGAAAAGTGACCAATACCTCTACTACGCTTGTTGGTTAGATGACTGTTGCACGTAAGACATTTAGCAAGGTCTTACCTTGTTATTTCAATAATAAAATTCCAAATGCTACTTTTCTCATGATTTTCTAACATGATAATATGTAAAAAATTTAATTAGCCAATGACAACGTATATCAAGTCATAAGATGCAAATATTTATAGGACTAGTTACAAGTGTCGTTGTTGGTACAATTTGGCCTTTATATTAGTTATATCCTAACGTGTTAATGTTGAATTCAATGTGGAAACCTTAAGGTCTATTACATGCTAACGTTGACACCAACGTAGGTATGTTGGGGGCCAAAAAGGTCATCTTGTGTTTTATGAACATTAGGGCCATAACGTGTCTACATTGCACATTATAAACAACGTTGGCATGTTGTGGTCCCAAAGTTAATTTTTACTTACTGCTTGGGCCTCAACATGCCTACATTATCACTAATGTAGGCATGTAGTGGGCACAACATGCTTATGTTGTGGCCACAACAGTCTTTTTTTAAACCTTTATAGCTACAATGTTCTGACATTACATTGGCTACGTTGTTACCATAACGTGTCGACAGTGAACCTAACATGAGTACGCTATAGACACAATGTGCTAATGTTGAGACCAAATAGGCATGTTGTGGCTACAGTAGCCTTCTTTTTGTAGTGGTGGCCTGTGGCCACAACATGTTGAAATTGTGGGGGATGTAGGCACGTTGTGGCCTTAATAGTAAAAAAAACAATCGTTGTGGCCACAATATGCCTACATTGGCCTTAATATCGATACATTGTGGTCACAACGGTAAAAAAAAAAAAAAAATCGTTGAGGCCACAACATGCCCACATTGATCATAATGTTGGCAGGTTGTGGTTTGGAGAATGTCTATATAAGGCTAATCTCCATTCATAACGTTCCCATGCCTAAAACTAAAAATGCTTATGTTCTAGAATCCTCCATTTTACTTTCTGAGTTACTGAACCCATACTCAACTGAAGTATTATGGAATCTTCTCACATACGATCTAAGAAATGCAAGCAACAAAGTAAGTCTAAGAATAAGCATCCTTGATGTCATTCTCCTATATCCCTTCCACCAACTTCGATCAATGCCCATCCGTTTAATAGCGAATACCTTGTAACCACTAAAATGCGTGATCAGCTTAGTCGTGAATTTTGTTGATGAAATGTTCTAGTCACATGGTCGTACAATTGGGATGAGTTACTTGATGTCAGTAACTTTTAAGAGCTACTTCAACTAACTACCTTCTAGCGATTGTTGGACTTGAACAATGATACATATCCCGACTTAGTTAACATATTTTATTCGAATGCAACAACTAAATTGGTTTATGAAGGTGATGAGGATGAGCCATAGAATGTAATGGATATTGACGCTAGGTATATTTCTACTTTTACGTTTGGCTAGATTTTGACGGTTCATCTAAAATACATCAATGAATTATTGTGGCTCCCTTCCGGCAGCAAAATCTTCAAGCCTAGAAAATAGGATGCTGTAGGAACTTTTGTTCGGATATTCAAGCTACCTATATGTCAATGGGAGAATACCACTCAACATCTTAGGCACCTGAATTCTGGTGATCTCCCCATCATGCCACGACTTTTCCATCATATAATTATTAACTTTATCACTCTACGCACTAACACTTCATTTTTTTCATAAAAAGATTTAGGCCTTATCAATTCCATCCTTTGTGGAAGACAAGTTGATGTTGAGAATATCATCTGCCGTTGCATGATGCAAATATTTATATGAAAGGATAGTCAACTAGGATATAGGTGCTTCTTCTCACACATGCTTACATTTGAAGGAGTTAATTTGAATGGCTATGCAAACAATAAAGCGAAGCAATTCAAATTAGATATGTTGAAGCAAAAGTTTTACATAAAGCAGAATGAAGAGATAGGCGAGTGGTATAGGATAAGGTAAGGGTAGCAAGCACAAGCACAACATTAATAACCAGAAGATGATTAGCTTCCTCTTGATGTACTTTTTGATCAGCAAGGTCAGTAGGCTGAGTTTGCATATGAAGAAGCATATAGCCATCAAGAGGTCCCCAGCTTAGATGTTCTCTTTAGCATGCAACAGATGCACCAGTGTATTAATGAAATGTATGAAAAGAATATCACTAGATTTACAAGAGAACACAGATGTATGACATGATAAGGGGTACAAAATCAATATCCAGGAGATTAGAGAAGAGCAACAACAACAAGGCTAATGTATTGAGGAAATGTGGCAACAACAACAGGCATGCTACCAATCAGTTGGCTTTATCTTCCCACCTCCATAGCAATAACTACCCCCCTAATGGCAACCCAGGATAAGGATAGGGCCAATCATCTACTTCTCTACATATATATTTTAGAGATATTTAGGGTTTTTATTTTTCCTTTTAAGTTTTTGTTAAACATCATGTTAGTTACTAATGTAAATGAAGAAAGTCAAATTTCTAATAAAATGTCCTCGTTCTAATTCTTCCCATACCTATAAAATTTTAATATATATTTTTTTCATTTGTTTTATCATTTCATTAATTACATTATCACATGTCAATTCTCATGTATGAAACATTTATTAAATACGCCATATACATGTTGTCTTATATGAATAAGATTTATATTACTTAATAAAGACATCACTATCATTATATTCATACCAACTAATTTGATTTTCCCAAAAAATAACTTTATGTAAATTTAACGATAAGTCAATAACTGCCACCATTGCTAAGTGCCAACGCCTACCATAACCACTTAGACCACTACTACTACTACCAACTATGAACTTTTCCATCGCAGAACGTCGACATCATTACGGACTGCCCTACCATTACCTCTTCTATAAACCACCACCACCACCGCCTCCGATTGAGACCATTGCCACCTATCACCACCCCTGTTACTTACCATCATTGTTGCCATTAATCATAACCACTGCCATTGCTATGGATAACTATGGACCACCAACACCACCATCGGCCACTACTACTACCATACACAACTGCCACTATCGCCATAAGCATTGCCTCCAGCCAGAAAACACCAATATTGCCATTGACTACTACAACCTCCATTGTTGACCACCACCATCGCTAACTACTGACTGTAACCATCACTATTAGCTTAACTACCACCTCTACTATACTATCAACCATCGCTACCTCTATAAACAACTACGGACTACTAACACCACTACCTTCGCCACCATGTACAACACCACCATTATCGCTGGTCTTACGAACAACCACTATTGCCACCACTTATTATTATTGCCACCACTTACTACTACCGTTACTATTGACCACCACCATCCACATCTACCAACCCTAGCCACCACCAACCCCCTCTATCATTACTGATAACCATCAACTATTACCACTGCCACCCCAACGACTTGAACACCACCACTACTACCATGCCCACAATAGACCACCATAAACCACTACCCTAACATCAGCCACCACTATCCTAACTACCACCGCTACCAGCAACCACCATACCTACTACCTACCACTAGCTATCGACTACCACCAGCTACTTTCGTTACCTGCACCACTTCTAGCATCAGCCACCACTAACACCGATTACTACCATCGCCCTACTAGCACCACCACTGACCATCACCATCACTACTACCACTTCGATCACCTGCGTTGTAGCATTGCCTCTAACACTATTGTCGGTGCTACTACTACGACCTCTGCTATCACAAATATCTTTGTTGCTTTAGCCAACTACAACCGCAACTACCATCACTACTATCATTAGCATCGTAAATGTTAATGTACGTGAATAAATGCATAGCTTAATTTACTATGCCAAAGCTAATGTGTAATAATCAACCTGGTGAGTGCTCATAGTAGCCACTTGCGGTATTTTACTTGTTGAGGCAAAGTTAGTATACCATCTTTAATTCATGGATAGCAAGTAGATTGAGTTGGGACTCGTATGGTTTATCTCGTAGGGTATTTATATGGATTTGTTGATAGTGAGCCTACTGGGAATTATGTTAACTATTGATAATAGATAGCCTTACATGGGATTCATCTAATTGATTAGTATGATATTCTTGACTAGGTTAATAGTCGAATTCTATCTATTGAGATGATGCCTAAAGACAACCTAATGCGGGTAATGTAAGGTGCCTTATACAGTTAAGTACGAGGTATAATCAATGTTTAGATGATGTAAATCTGCTACTTCTATGGCTATAGAGCACCATAGATATGTTGCTTGCATTCGCCACATATGTTTTCATTTTGTATGTAGCTAAATTACGCGTTTGTTAATAATGTTTAATAACTTACTTTAATGGCCGTGGCAAAGAATGAACTCACTAAACTATAGTTTGCTCACCCCTCAACAGTTTCGTTTTATAAGTAACCAAAAATTGGGCATGAGTTAAGATTCGAGTGCAAAGTATTCCTCTAAGCATGTAGATTAGACGGATAGGACTACTTTAGCAATTTGTATTAGTTAAAGTATACATTTATAATATTTAGTAACTTGTGATGTTGTTGAAGTTTAATTATTTTATTTTATTGTTTAGTAAGTGATTTTGACTCTCTACAGTCTTGGTGAACTATGGATTATTCGATTACCCTAGTTGCTCATATAAATAAGTAAATATATGTAAAATGAATGAGTAACCTTAGAAACTCACTAGTTAGAGTCTTGCATCCTTTAATTTCCAAGGCAGTCTTTATATCATAGGTGCATAAGTGATATGAATATTTTTAAGTAAAACCATTAAGCCCCCATTCTAGGGTGTTATAGCCTATATTCGATAGTTAGAAGATATTGGGGCATGGGATGGCCCTGTAGTATTATCATCAAGCTAGCTCAGTCATTTCCATCATCTAAGTCCCCTTATCCTAGTGCATTTACTATACCTAGATGGATTTGGAGGTTCATAATCCACCTCATCTGAGTCATCCTCCTAAATTACGTATTCCTTAACCAAATGTAGAGGGTACAAAGTAACTAGAGTATGCTCCTATAACAGTTGTATACTCTTACCAACATGTGCTCGAGTTGTATGATAGTCAGCTAGTCTATGGATAAACTCATTTCTACATTGGGGTTTTCCAAAATACATCAAATATGTGAAAAATGCAAGTAATTCTAGGGGTGGAATGTGATAAATAGCATGTAGCTTTGATTTTTAGCAAGATTTGGCAAAAAAAGTTAAAGAAAAATAGTACGGTTGAAGCTTCTTTTCAAATACCCAATGTTTGAGGAGAGTATGTAAGGTTTTTGTATGTGTGTGAAATGAATTTATTCTATTCATCGTTTTTTATTTATGCAAGTTATAAGGAAGGTGCTTTTGGATGTGTACCTTCCCCTATGTATCTAAATGAAGGTGCTTTTGATTCCTTCCATGTAAGTTTTTTAGTTACTAAAGGCACTTTTCGAGTAAGTGCTCTCTTCTTTTCTATATAGAAAAGATGACACTTTTTAGAAAATAACCTTCTTCTTTGTACAAAAAAATTATGAAAGCACCTTTTAGAAAGGCACCTTCACAATCTTATAGAAGGAATAAGTTTTCTTTATGCCCCTTTTAAAGAAAAAATTTTCAAGAATGCACCCTTCGGGTAGGTTCCTCCTTTATGTATAGCTAAATAGAGATTTAGGAAGTAAAAATCAAGAGTGTAGTGGTTAAGATTAATGACAAAAACACATTTATCTACCATAATGCCGCGATCCAAAGACACAACACATGTTCCATACATTCCTTAGTGACAAATGATGGCTTGGTGGTGAAGGTCAACTAAGTTGTCTAGTAAGAGACTATATCTTACTTTACCAACCTTTTCTAAAGTGTAGGATTTCTCTTTTACAATATATGCATTGGATGAGTCTATCACTTGGAGATTAAGTGATAAACATGTGGCATTCATTAATTCATCATTTTATTATGAAGACATTAAATTAGCTTCATTTAGCCAAGATAATTACAAAGCTTTAAGACTCAACAACTTTACCACAAGATTTTTAAAGCAACTTAGAGTGTGTTCTTGACACAATTACAACAATGGAGTACCTTAACTCTAGGTTTTTACCAAAAGAAGTAAATGACACTATCATATCTTTGGTCCTTAAAGTTTCTGTTCCTTCTTTTTACTAGATTTTAGGCTCATCTCTTATTTTAATATGACTTACAATGCCATCTTGAAGCTCTTAGACTCATGTCTAAAGGAGGTTCTTACTTCCCTTATTAACAGAGAACAAGTGGTATTTATCCTTAGAATACCTATTACTAATAATGTTTTTGTTGTACAATAACTAGTTAATTGTTATCATCTTAAACGCCTACCAAGATATGCTATATTAGTGGATATATTAATGGCTTACACTCTTAGTTAGTAATTTTTTTATAGGTCATTTAGACAATGCTTCGCACCTCATTTCATTAGACTATCTACCAATGCTTCCTTAATCCTAAATCCTTAATAAAACTAATGGGTTTTTTCCACAATCATAGAGGCCTTTGAGAAATTAACCTAATCTCTCCATACTTATTTGTTTTAGCTATAGAAATTTTGTCAATTACTTTAAGGAAATGGGCAATTTAGCCTATGTAGAGAAAAAATAAAAGAGAAGGTCTTAATTAGGAAAATACAAGAAATAAAGGATAGGAAAAAATGCAAAAAAAAAAGAGGGAAATATAAAAAAATTAGAAAAATAGAGAAAAAAAGAAATATGGACAAAGACGAGAAAATGAGAAAAAAAAAAGAAAATTCAAAATTACAGAAATTAAGCAAATAAGGTGATTTTAAAATTAAAAAAAAAAGTTGTGTCTTATATGATGCCATTGGGCCTCACTATGAGGTCCCATTTCATTTTTTATGGTCAAAAGAAGTTAAATTACACATATATGATTTAATAGATTTGAGTTTTAATTGAGAATACTAAGTTTTTCCAAAAAATTAGATATTCAGACCATTACTAAGGTTAATCATCTTTATATCATGAAAATGAAGCTAATTTAAATTAATCATATCTTCAAAAAATACCTCAATTAGACTTAGATCAATTAATTTATCAGAAAATCGATACTGAATTAATTGGATGATCAATGAATCGAAGCTAAAAAAAACCATTAGATTAGTCTTAACTTGAAAAATAATTTTATTATACGTATACTAGATTTTATCCTTAATGGCATTACATCTTCAATTTTTTAAAAATTATATACTAAAGCTTAGTTTTGATGGGAAATGGATTCATATGTAAATCTAATCTAAGCCGCTTAGGTTCTTCTTATGCAATTTGAATTCTATATAAGGAAGAGAACAAAAGCCCATTTAGCTAAGCACCTAGTTACACTTGAAGAAGCTAAAAGGCCAAAGTTCAATTCCTGCAAATGTTAATGTGCTTGCATTCCCCCCCCCCCCCCCCCCCCCCCCCCAATGATGCTAATGTGTTAACCTTTGATTAGACTACACAGGAGTCACTATTAATTGTATTCCTCAAACTCATCTCCAGTTATCCCACTTCTTTACATTTTCTTGTTTGATCGACTCATTAAAAGCTTGATTTATACCAATTTTAACTCTAGATACAAGTGTTTCATCAATCAAACATGCTCTTAAAGTTGGAAAAGCTCCTTCTTGACTAAGCTAAACTTGAGCTCCAATGTTTATAATCGTAGATTTCTTTTCATGTTTAAGTAAGAATGAACAACAAAGACGCATTTTTTATTGGCGATCACACTCAATTTTCCTCTAAATCCTACTTCCTTACCCAGTCAACCTCTTTCTTAATTTGTTTGAATTCATCTCTTAGCTCAATATTAAGCTTTCTCTCTCAATGTTCTTCAACCAACCTACTACTTTCTCTCCTTCTCTCTTTCTCTATGAAATTTCTTCTCCTTGACCATTGTTGAGGAAAAGCACCAACACCAATAGTTTCCCCGCTTCCCTAGCCTCTAATAAATACCTCTTCCATCACTTAAGACACCCTCAACTGACTACCTAGAGTTTTCAAAACCTTATGCCCTTTGAAACACCATTAGTCGTTGTTCCCATTATTAAATCATTATCACCACCATATTCACTACCCCCAATAATCCCTTGTCGAATAGCCCCATACTTGTCAATAACTACTTTATCAAATCACATAACCATAGAAACCTCTAACTCCACTTTCCATCGATTCTACTAAGTTCAATTGGATTTGATTCAACAACTAATCCTATCGTTAAACCACTACCACTACTGCATTCACCACCATTGATAACCCCTTGTTAGATACCCTTATACCTATCAACAATCACCTCTTGTTAGATACCCATATACTTGTCAATGACTACTTTATTGAGCTACCTTAACCCTAGAACTCTCTAACCCCACTTTCCATTAGTTTTACTGAAGCCGACTCGACTTTATCTAACAAACAATCTAAACTCAATTCCTTACTTATGCTTTACCTAAACACTAACCTGTCAGGTATTTTTAATTTGATTTTTTTATTTTAAAAAAGAAATAATAATAAAATAAATAAAAATAATAGTAAAACAATTTCCTTAGTTCTTCCCTTTTTGATTTTCTTTTTTCAAAAAACAAACAAAATTAAGGAAAAATAAGAAAAAAATAAAGAGAAATTTATAAACAAAAAAAATCATAAAGAGAAAATTATCATTTAGAGTTATTATTATGAAAATAAAAAGAAATAAATGGATTTATTTTCCAAAATTAGGATGATTTAGGAATTTCTTTTTTTTTTTTTAATTTTTAATTGAAGATGAGTAAGTAACTTTATTATGTTAGATCTCAACCTATACTTTACTCGATTGATAGGTTCCATATGCGAATTGAGGGTTATAAGGTAGGCTCTATATATCAATTCTTTTGAACCTACTCCTATAAGGTTAGATATAGGTATGATATTTTTATATTCGAAACTCACTTTAGAATTTGTACTTTAAAGTATACAAGGTATATCTTTCAAGGTATTTTCTATTCACCCTTTAAAATTTATTAAATAATATAATATGTATCTATGAATGAAAAAAAAAACATTATATTATCTTTGATTGAGAAAACTAATAGAATAAAAATAATATTATATTGATATTAAAATGAAATGGTTTAAACCCAATGTGAACCTTAAACCTAAACAATCAAAACCTAAAATAGTAATTTTAAACTTCAATAGTCAATATTTGTTGTTAGTTTTGAGTAACCTTCTATCTAGTTTCCTTTTGTTCATGTACCCACATGCATTCGCTATTCAATTTTTTTTCTTTTTTTGCTAATAAATAGTGTCATTTAACATTCAGGATCATGTTATGTTTAGAAAGTAATTTCTTAGCATGGAAAAGAAAAAATATAACCTAAATTTGCTATAAAAGACATACGAAGTTAAAATTTACGAGAAGATAGAAAACTTTACAACTTTCATAAGGTATAAATTTCAAGGTGATTCTAGGATGCTACAAGTAGGTTTTGATTCCAAAAATTTTGGAATCAATACTTATAGGGTAAGGTGCAGGAGGACCTCATTTATTACTCATCTTATATCTACTTATCCCTATTTTTTCAACCTAAAAGTTAAAGCATTTTTCTAGAATTTTCCTTACATAAAAATAATTGATTAATGACTTAAACTGAACCAATATCAAAATAAAATAAATCAAAGTCTTAGAAAATTATAATGAACTATAATAGTTTGATTCCAATTAGCTAGTACATAAACATCGATAAGGCAATTATAAAAAATTAAAAATTTTTTTCCAACACCATTAAAAAAAAGTTTTTAGAAATCATAAAAATGAAAAATTATTTTAAAATCATAAAAAGTAAAGCAATTCAAAAATCATGAGCAATAAAATCTCTTTTATGAATTAGATTCTAAATAATAGGTATGTAAAAAAATAAATCTATATTCAAAAGGTCTACACAGTAACCATTCAGGTTTTAATAGTTAGCCCTCAAACTCAAAATCTTTAATTTTTCGAAAATTCATTTCAAGATTTTTTAGCGTATTAGTGGTTAAGTTAGCATTGCTCCAACCATTTAGTTCTAACTTGCTCTTTTCTCAACTTTGGTTAGGTGGCAATGTTTACATACAATGTCTATGTACTTTTCTCAACCTTGGTTAAGTTAGCATCGCTCCCACCATTAGACTTCTTGCTAACAATGTCTATGTACTTTTTCCTCAAGCTCTTGTTATGAAATTTAATCTATTTCTACCATTATCAACATCTAGTATCATTTAGCACATAAGTAGATTGGGGTGTAACATGGATCATTAATTTTTGAATTTCAAAAGTTAGTAAGCTTTGTCTTTCTAGCTTAATACGATTTCAAATTTAAATTCAAACATATTGTGAGTCTAATCGGTGGTTAATATGAATCCTAATCCTTTTTTCTTGATTATTAACCATTTGATTGAGAATTGACAATGATGGTGAGCTTGGGTCACTTGCCATAGATACCTATGGTTATGTGCAAGCATTATCTTCAATTCTATGTCATTACTTATAAGAGGGAGCACTAGAAGGCTTCCGAACAGATAAGAAATCCTCTCTAATTAATGTGAAATACTACCAAATTCGAAACTTAAAAGTTTTGGAATCCATCTTCAAAACTAACCAATATTTTTTGCCTCTCGTAGAATTATGTACTACTACAATACTACATGCACCACCTCCAACCACTTGGCCATCACCCTTAGAAAACCAAAACTAATACTCAAAAGCCTCTAAATAAGCTTAAATCTATCCTCCACCATGACTTGTACCCATACCAAGCTTATTAAAGCCACCTAACACCATTAAAAACCCATCATTGAATATCTTAACCATTCGAAACTGACCCCAACAATCACCCATAACCTCCACTTTTGTCACGACTTGAGGGACAACTTAGCTATGGTCAGTTGTTGTATACCGCACAAAGACCATAGATTGGCTCCCTTGCCACTTAATGACCTTTTATACAATATATAAGGCTACTACACAACTAGTGACTCGAGTTATATAGGTGAAGATTATATTACAATGGCTTAATGATTGTAAAGTTTCATGCAATATCTTAGCAAATAAAGAATATGAGAGTCTAAGTCCCTAAAATGACATTAGTCATACTATGGATATTAAGATAGTATTTCGATATTGCTACTAAATAACAAAATGCAAATTTTAAACCGAGAGTCCAGCTAAATGACCATGTTTACTCTAACTCTCATCTTCTACACAGTTTTCCCAAAAACTCCAAACTAACCTTGGGCATGCCTTAGCTTAAAGCAGTGAAAAGATCCTCCTATAACAAAAGCTTATAGCGGTGTAAGTTATAAAGTTTAGCAAGATAACCCTTAACTATATCGACAAGTAGGTTATTAAATTACAAACATATGAATGCACGATCAAACAGAATGCTAAGTAAATATATAGAATAAAACTAGTACAATATACAACTTGGATTTAATACCCTCTGAAGTTAGGGTTGGAGAATACATGACATTAGTCAAATCTAAGTATTATACTTAAACTTACACAGAATACAAAACTTTGTGTTTCATATTCTAAGAAAACTGTTTTGTAAAAATTTAATGAAAATTAGTCTAAGTATGGTTGTGAGTAGGTCTCCATAGTCTACACTCATCCCTAAATGAAGGCCTATAGACTTGATTCTTAACTAGGCAATTGATGCCTCCAATGATTAGTAAGCACATAGGCTAGGATAAGGTCACGTAGTACTAGTGCACCGTACTAAATTCTTTAATTCCATTTATATAAAATAACCCCCGTATGGCCTTTCGCTACCTCTATGCAATGTAACAGCCAAAACATATATAATGTAGTGCATGGTTCAATTTAATTAATTAAGCTAATTCTAATTAAGTCCAGTTATTAAGTGCTCAATTAATTTTACAAACAATTTAATTTCCTACAGTACTTGTAATGTAGCACTCGATTCATTATGATAGTTTAGGGTATCTTTCCATTTAAGAAATTAATATCATTCACATGCAAATCCTTAATCCCAAAATTAGTCCATTTATTAATAATAATTAAGTGCTACTATTTACAATCACAAATAAGTATGGGATCATCAGGAGTACCCACTCAACCATGATGATAATCAAAGATCGTAGTAGTTAGCTAAGAGATCGGCATTCTTCTCAAGATCACCTAATAATCAAGTAATGTATATAAAAGTAGTAAGTATCTAAGTAAGGTAATTAATTTACTTATATATTTACTTAAGAATCTATTTAGATTTCTACTTAATGTTACATGATTTCCCTTGTAAGCCTTGTAAATTCCAAGTAACAATCCAAGTAGCTAAAACACTCTTTAAATATTCTCAAGGATCAACCAACTTAAAAATCGAGCTAATTATAAAAGTTGTGATCATACAAATTGACTTTTTGATTATAATCAAACGTGAGAACTATAAAACTTAATATCACTTCCAAAATTTACCCAAAACACTAGCCTTGAAGAATAGTAAGACACTTCCAAAACTTGTGAAAACCCTAGAGTGAAATGACCAAGAATCCTAATATTAACTTGAACGTTTAGAAACCTTAAAACTTAATAACGATCCCCAATTTACTAATACCCTAAACCCTAAAATGTGGTGAGAACTCCCAAGCTTATTGAAAACCTAAATGAAAGATCAAAAACTTTAGTACTAAGTCGAATACTTAAAAACCCTATATCAAAAGCCCTAAACCTAACTGAGCTTAAACTGATCTTAAGACACTTATAACCTATCTTAAAACCAACTTAATCAATGGAAAAATAAAAAACTAAACTCTAACTTAGTCACTTAAATAAAATAATCAAGAATTGATAATTCAAAGTGTGAAAATTGATAGCCACACGTAGGGTTTAGAACCGGCCACACCCCATCCATTTTCCCTCTTAATCCAATTTCAAACAAACCAAACTTAAGATGTAATTACTAGTTGATATTTAACCTTAGTAAATCTCCATATGATTAGACAAAACAACTCCAAATTCTTATACAAGTTATGCCACTTGTGGAAAAAGTTATTTAACTATTTTTACATCAAACCAAAAGTGGAAGTTGATGAACTTAAGCAAGCCACCATTACCCTTTTTGGTTACTAGTTGGAGAACCTAAGGAGGCATGTCCATTCAACTTTTTCTCCTTGAAAACCTACCCCATGATATGGCAAAAAGGACCTTAAAAACTAGACCAAACAACCCTAAAATTACACCATCCCAATGGTTAGATAAGGGTAAGAAATAGGCTCAAATTACATCTTCCTCAACTGGCCATTAAACTTTACCTAAGCCCCTAATGCTCTTCCATTTTTACCTATCTTACAACACTTAAACATCTAAGGAAAAAGCTTGCCTAAGTACCACCCGCACTGCCCTTGGAAACACCTAAATTGTACGCCTAACCACCACTTTTGTCACCCTTGTTTAACTACAAAAGTTCAACCTCAAACACCATCTTAAGCTTAACCAATTTGAAGGATATGAAGATACTAACATATACCGAGCTCCTAGGATTCAAGAAGCTAAAAGGACCACTAAGTAACAAGGGCAAGGACTAAGAGTAAGGAGGCTAGTTTGGGGTGCCACTCACCACCACTCAAACCTAGTAAAGTGCGCTCTATTCTGATGTAGTTTAGAGCATCATAAGTAGAAGTTCCTTTACCTTATTACTTGTAGTATTCTTTTGTATTTTAGGAGACATATACCATGCTAATTATTAGTCACTCTTGAAGTTTTCCTTGTAAAAATAGTAAATTTCTAAGTAGTTACCAACTTGTCATATAGCATGAGATAAGATCACACTCCAAGGAAAGCTTTGCAACTAAATGAAACACCAAATAAAGCTAGTGCAAAACCCCCTTTACATGCTAAACATGAAGTGTAAGAAGGCTTCCAAGATGATTCCTTCATTTGTAATAAGTTAATCATGCATCAAAATATCCTTAGATGATGATAAAGTCAAGATGAGAAACTTTCATGAAGAGAATATCACATAAAAGCTTTACATAAGCATTTGTGCCCTAAGACCATATGTACCCCACGTTTTTCCCCTCAATATTTTGTGAAATAAATTCACTTACAAAGAGTAAAACAAGAACTAAACAAGTATAAGTTAAGACACAAGTAGTGTAAAGCCTTAAGTTAAGGAAACAAGAGGATAAGTTTAAAAATGAATTTACAAGCTCACAAGCTTAACCCATTAGTCTGTAACCAAGGTTAAAGTCTACTTAAATACCCTTAAAAACATAGTAAGTAAAGTAAAAAGATCAACCAAGGCTAGTAGGATGAGTATTGAGGGCCTAAAACACCAAATCAAGCTAAGAGATCAAAAAACAAGCTAAAAGCCTATAACTAGGCTATGGAAAGTTCTATGATTAGTAAGTATAAGCTAAAATAAGGGTGACATAAGACCCATAAAAAGGCCCACATTAAGTTCCCTAAACCCATTAAAGTGTTGAGTACCAATAATGGAAGAATCGAGCTCATTATGACCATAAAATTCACTTAAAAAATTTAAGGAGCACAAGATAGTAATAAAACAAAAAAATTAAATGAAAAACTAATCATGTGAAAATAATTAAGACCAAATAAGGTTACGAGCCTAAACACTAGTAATTTCACATAGTGGGTAGAACTTGATAATGAAATTGAGCCCAAAAGAAAGGCCATTTAATAGTTATACCAATATTCTGGCCTATAACTAAAAATGTAAGCCCTACCTCTCAAATATGACCATAATATGTGAAAGTGCATGCGAAAATGATGAAATTGAAACTAGGTCTTACCGTTAGAATTAGTAACAGTTGGTCTTCTATAAGATTATGAGAATCATATTTAAAATGAAAAAGATATACACGATTGAAGATTTGACCTAACTGGGAAAAATATAAGGATAAGTCCAAGAATACAACTTTAGTAAAAATCTTAGGGTGACATCATGAAATAACAAATCCTTATTTTACTACTTTTATTTATTCAAGGGACACCAATCTCGAAGACAATCTACCTCCAGATTACTACGATTGGTAGCTATAGTAGAGTAAGTGATTTCCTAATAACTTTATGCTTGGTTTTGCTTGTAGCTAGTTGCACTAAAATAATATCATGTTAAATGGTTACATAAAGGGTAATGACCTTTGCTTGATTTATTAACGTAATGATGATATATGAAACAAAAGTGCTTGTGTAACCGATTTATAGATTGTTAATATCAAATGAGAAATGCTTGATCATTCAAGTAATTGAAAATAAGTACTTACACGACTATAAACAAAAATGAGTCATGCATGGCACATCACTGTATTATAATTATACTGACTACCACCTCATGTAGAAGTTGGGAAGGGGCTTACAAGAATAGGAGCTCTTGAAGCGATTAGGTTAGGTACATTTATGCCATATTATTGAGTCCCTATCTTGGCGTATGAGCTTACTAGGCATTGAGAGATGCCAACTATTTGGCTAAGGGTTGTGTTTTGTGACTTTTGCTTATAACGTGTGATGTGGATTATAGGGGCCACCACATCACTATACTTGGATATTTTTGAGTTTTGGAAAGTTCATGTTATTTAACAAAGCAATGTGTGTATGTGTGTGTGTGTATAAGTATATATTTATACAAATGAAATTGTAGCACATTGGTGTAATTATGGATAAAAGCCCAAGTGCTAAAACTCAGTTGATGGTTTGTGTCGGTTAATAATCTTCAACCCTAACTACAAAGAGCAAAATTTTGAGTTATATGAGGTTCTTAAGCTACTGTATATATTTGTTTGGTATGTTGCTTATTATATGCATTCATATGTTTGTTAAATATATTATTTATAAGGTATGTTGGAGGGATAAACTCACTAAGCGTAAGCTTATACCCTTCTATATTCCTTTTGTTATGGGGCTACCTTTTTGTTGAGCTAGATTGCAAGATGCTTGAGGTTAGTCTCAAGCTAGGATAGGACTATGAGATGATTTAGAGTAAAGGAGGGAACTACTTTAGTTATGCTTAAGACTTTATGATTTCTTTAACTTAGTTGTTAAACTTTTTGTAGCCATTTGGACCCTCTTACTATACTACAATTTTGGGAATGTCATGCTTCGTATACTAAATTTAATGACTTATCTGATTAAATAGTAAGATAGTTATTTTGCGACGATGCTACTTGTTTATGTAACTAATGGTAATTAGGAGTGAAAGTAGCCTAGTACATCGTATGGAAGGGCAATAATCAACAAGAGGGTTAATCGTTGGCCTTTGTACAATGTACGTCAATCTACTATGATAAAGATACTATCGAGTTATGATATCACCAATTTGAGCTTTTCTTTAATCGAGCATAACTTTTAGATTTTAAATTCAATTTTAATGATCTTATAGTTATTCTTTATCATTTTCAAGCATATTTTCATATAATGAGGTCCATTTTAGAAGCTACAACTTGTATTTTCTATTATAGGCTTTAGGTGTTATGAATTTTTATTACTTTAGGCCTAAATTGCTTTCAATTATCTTTACGGTTTTCCTTTTTGGTAGTTTTATTAGTTACGATTGATTAAATTCTATCAATGGGCCTAAATAGTTTTCTAAATCTTACCTTTTCTAAGTATACTTCTAGGCCAAGAATTTGTTCTTGGACCAAAATGGACCTTTTCCTAGATTTTTCGATTTCATAAATTTAAGGTTCTAACTTATTCGTACACTTCCAATTCTATTTTACTATTTTAACTAAAAGAAACTTTTTGGTCAACCTTTTTCTCTAGGGCTAGATCTAAAGTAGACTTTTGATCTTAGAACTAAAAGTCCAAATGGGTCATATTTTCGTTAACTCACCATTTTAAGCCCTAAACTATTAACTATTTTAACTTATAATATTAACAACTCTTAATTAATTCATTATTATTAATTTTTTTTGTAATTGGAAACTTTAAATTAGAAAATTAACAATTCTAACATGATAGCTTCCAATTGGGTCAGAGTGTAATCTACTTAATTTGGTCTATTGTTTTTTTGTATTTTCAATTATTCCTATTTCTAATATATACATATAAATGTTTAGAATAGTAATAAAAAAAATTAAAATTTAGCGTTACTATGTTTTGATTGGTTTAAGAAGTGATACTATATAGTATATATACATGAGTGTATATATATATTTCCATATCCCTAACATATACACATAAAAAACAATACTATTGTATATGCCAATTTCAAAATAAACCAAAATAGTTAGATATATATATATATATATATTCTTTTAACTCAGAATATAAAGTTAGTATAATATGTGTATACATATATATTCCATAATACAAGCGTATATATATATATATATATTTATATTGAACACCTACGTATATATATATATATATATACAATATACATACGGCTACATATACAATATATATCCTATATATATTCTCGACTCCAAATAATATAAAAGAAATAAGAAAAAAATAAAACAAAATACTTCTAATTTTATACAGATTTATATGCCCATGTATTTACAAGAGTTTTGTATGTATACTCATACACACTATATAATAAAATGCATGCATGTACAAATCTAAAAAAAAAAATATAAAATAAAAACATAGGTAAACAAAATGAAAGGGAGGAATAGAGAAAGAAGAAGAAGTACACCAAAAAGAAGATAACATATATGAAACTACTTACTTACAATAGTAGCTATGTTTATAGGGAAATCCTATTACTTAAGTATATCTATACATGCGTTGATACAAGAAAGTGATACAAAGAAATCCACTAAGAATACACGCAAGAAGAAAAGGAGAGGAAAAAAAAAATAAAGGAAAAAGAAAAGAAGGACCATAGTTTAGGTGACATCTTGATTGTAAGATCTCTACTTGCTTAATAATCCTATGTTTGTCCTATTGGCTGTGGTGCTTGGTGAGATAAGGATGCATGGAGGTATATTTGTTTACAAGAGGGAATGTAAAGTAAGTAAAAGAAAAGAAAAAAAAAGAGAAGGAAGAAAGGGATGGGAAAGACAAACGGGTGATAGATTTAGGGGGTGAACGTAACAGAGATTGAGAGATAGGGAAAGGGAAAGACAAGATGAATGGATGGAGAGAGAGATGAGATAGAGAGATTGATGAGAGAAAGAGATTGACGAGAGAGATAGAGAGACAGATAAAAGAGAGAGAGATTGATGAGAGATAGAGAGAGATGAGAGAGAGAGAGAGATATAGACGAGAGTGAGAGACAGATGAGAGAAAGAATAAGGGGTTGGAAAGAGAAGAAAAAGAAAATAGATAGATGATGATTATTTCTGGAAAGAAGAAAAAAAAAAGGTTGGGAAGTATGATGACTCGAGGGATGACCTAATCATAGTAGGTCACTGTATATCGTACAAAAGATCATATATTAGTTTCCCTTCAAATCAACGACCCTTTATATGATATATAAAGCTACTATTACAACCAGTTTCCCAAAAGTTATGCAGGCAAAGATAACATCACAATACACACATACATATATATATATATATATTAATGTAATATTTCATAAAGCAACATCATTGTATAGTAATATAGTATCTAAGTCCCAAAATACTAGTAATAAACCTATAGTAATAAAAAGAGTTATTTTACATAACTAGAGAATATTATATTACAAAATATTAAAGAAGTTCTAATTGAGAGTTTGCTACATATATTTACTCAGCTCTCTCCTTTTACACGCACAAGCCCAAAAGTCTTAAATTGACTTCGGGTATGCCTCGGTCATGTATTGTAAATAAGTCCTCCTACATCAAAAGTTTATAAGGGTGTAAGCTATAAAACTTAGTGAGTGATCTTTCAACCATACAGATAAGTAATTTATTCAATAATTAGTTACAACCATATAAATGCATGGTCAAGTAGAATGCCATACAAATATATACAGTTGACTATGTATTGTGTGTAACTCAGATTTAACGCCTTCCGAAGTTAGGATTGGAGAGTACATGACACCAGTCAAATCTAGGTATCATATCTGAACTTATATGACTATGAAACTCCATGTTTTATACGTGTACACTGTACAATGTCTAATAATCTTGCATGCTAAGGTAAGGTCATGTTGTATGTGAGTACTATACTAAAATACTTAAATTTCCAATATAAATATCAACCCTATATGGTCTTTCGCTACCTTCATATGATGCAATGGTCAGAATAATTTATAACGTAATGTATGTTTATACATGATCTGGTTTAGTTTAACAAAATCATGCATAATTAGATTCGATTATTATATAACCAAGCAATATCACAAATAGTCAAATTTTTATAGATATCTATAATGCAGTAGATAGATCATTATCATATATAAGGTATTTTCACACTACAAACAAACATCTATCACATGTAAATCCTAAACCCTACACAGATTATCGATAACATTTAAACTTCATTATTTGTAAGCATAAACAAGTATGAAATCATCAAGAATACTCACTCGGTCATAGTAAAGCTCAAGGTCCATAATAATTGGTAGGGAGATCAATATCTTCGTTGAGATCACCCGATAATTAAGAAATAAGAAAGATAATAAGTATCTAAGCGAGGTAATTATTTTACGAAAGTATTTATCTTAAATTTACCTAAATTTTCTATTTATCTTACATAATTTCTTGATTTGAGCATTTTCTTCAATTATGTGTAACTTTTTTGTTTTAACTCCAATTTTTATGAACTTATAGTCAATTTTTATTATTTTCGAACGTACTTTCATGTAGTAAGGTTTGTTTTAAATGTTGGAACCGACACTTTTCATTATGGGCCTAAAATGTTGAGAATTTAGTTATTTTAGCCCAAATGTTTTTATTTATCATTTTAGGATTTTTTAAATTATTTTATGACTTAATTAATTTCTAAATTTTATATTTCAAAATATTTTTGTTTTTTTGTTCATTTTGTAACAATTTCTCTATTTCACTATTTTAAGCTTAGATTACTAATTATATCACTTTTCGTCATAATTGAAAATTTCTAATTAATTAATTCTTATTGTTTTTGTAATTTACAATTTTAATTAGAAAATTAGTAAACCTAATGTAGTAGTTTCATATTGGTCTACGTGGCAATTTTCTTAATTCTTTTAATTTTCACAAATTCTTTTCTAATTTGTAATATTAATATACACATATATTACATCCTAAAATAATTAAATATTAGAAAAATAATTTCTATCTCCTTTATGATGTTCACGTCCAACATATGTATATATATATATATGTATTTATTTATTAACTCATTTTAAGAAATTAAGGCTCTATTATACATATACTTGTATCTTTAGGTATTATATGTACTTATACTTATATTATACTATATATATGCTTATTTAAATCTTAGATAAAGAGAGTATATATATATTTATACATATATATGGGCACATACATATACCCATAATTTACTACTTATTCATATATATATGCATATATGTATTTATACTATTTCATACTATATTTTACATATGTGTATGATAAAGTAAATATATTACAATTATATGTGAGAACATATACTATATATGTAACCTGTATATATATACATAACTAAATTAATATAACATATATGTACATATACTTAATATATTCAAGTATATATGTATACAAATACATAAACAAGAAGAAAACAAATTTTACATTTAATCAATTACATGTACATAAAAATCTATTATAAAAGATAATAAAAATTACATCTAACTCCTATTACATATAACACTAACAAATGCATACTAATATAAAAGAATTATACAAAGATTTATATTACACAAGAAAAGCAAAACTAGTATATCACAAAGTGTTATGTGATTACTCTTGATCTTAAGAAATTGTTGGATTAAATGCTCTTCTTCTTCTCCTTGAAATTAGTAAAATGATGATATTAAGGATGGGGTAATATCATATATATTGAATGGTTAATTTTGTAGTATGTAAAGAGAAGAAAATGAGAAAAGAAATGGAAAATGGTAAGGAAAAGTTGTGCTCGTTCAAAGTGAAAAAGGAAGGGGTTAGACTTTTGTTTTCAAACTGAAAAAGAAGAAAGAAAAGTATAGCAAATTCTAGAAGCATACATGGCAATTGAGAGAGGAAAAGAGAGAAGAAAGGAAAAAGAAAAAGAAAGAAAAAAGAAAAAGAAAGAAAATAAAAGTTGATGTTGAAATCACTTGACGTAGGAAGTATAGTAGAGACAAACAATAAAGTAAAGTCATTAAGAGAAGCTCAAGAAATAGGTTAAGTCGAGTGATCATACTTGAATTATTTAATATTGCTGTAAATTAGGGCCTTTGGACAATTTTGTTCGAATTGAGACAAGTTTTTATATAAGTTTATAAAAGTTTGATAAATAGTCTTAATAATATCAATTTCTCAAAATAAAATATTTATAATATTTAATCTTAATAAAATGTACTTTTATCATGTACCACTAGTAATTATCCAAAACTTAAAATTAGAATTTTGAATGATTACGAAACTTTATAGATAAATTATTTAGGTACTACAATTATAAAGTGACCTAAAATAATATATAAATATAGTATGAGTACTTCAAGTGTAATTATTATATATATATATATATTTGTACATTTGAAATATGCTTAAAATACCCTAAACTAAGTATAATTACCCAATAAATTATAAGAAAAATCATAAAAATTGCTAAAAGTTAACAAAATAGTTGGGATCATCTTGATGTAAGGCGCAGACACATCATCGATAGGTATGGGCTCAAGACTAAGCATCAAGATAGCTAGCATTTAGGGGGTTAAGAGTATTTAAGCTTAAAAATAAAGTGAGAGAAATCATTTTTAAACCCCAGAAACTTTGGATTTATCACCAACTCTCACTAGAATATGAGTTAGTCTCTTAGAAACTTAGGAAAATTATAAGGACATGACTACAAAAAAAGGTGAGAAATCTGGGAAAAATTTAGAAACAATATTATGCAAATCGAGCTATTTCAAGAAACATGGGTCCTAAGAGTTACTGGGAACAAACCACCACCACTGGGAGATAGAGGTGGCAGCGCCTAAGGCTGTCGAGAAGGTGGTGGCCAAATAGTAGCTTTATGGTGAGCTTCAATTTCTCTTCGATTTTCTTAAATTTTCTAAAATTATTAAATTAGGTTAAAAAATTTTGAAAAAATTTATTTCGGAATATTTTTGTACTTATTATTACGAAAAAATATCAAATCACAAAAACTTTGAGTAGATTTAGTATGTCCTTAAGAAATTGGACAAAACCAAGCAAGTTTCAATATTGGTTTGAATGACCTTATTGTTGTTGTTTCGAAACCTAAATTTTTCTGGAACTTCCATAAACTACATGTTTGAATCCTGTGAAAAGATTTTGGCAAAAAATATTTTTCATAACTTTTAGTAATTTTTGAGCCTCTAAATTTAATAAAAAAGGTTTTTTTCGAACATTTTGTGTAATTAAATCTAAAGAAACTTAATTGTATCGATTGTGGAGTTTATTGGTGTTATATATTATTGGAGTAAGTGATCAGAAGTTGGTTATAATGAATGGAAGTTGAGGTATGCACAAACCATTGATTATGGCTTACATGCATTAAGATGTGAATATATAGATTTGGAAGTATAGGCGATATGGAGAGCATGAGCATGTTGAACCTATTGTATAATCATGTTTTATCATGCTTGTGAACTGGAATAGGATGTTGGGATGAGTCATTGGAAGTAAACATATAAATTGATTCTATTTAGATAGTTCTTCAGGAGGTTGAACTGGTAGAAAGGACTTTAACTTGAAATATGTTGAAGCTTTGTTTAAAAGAATTATTTGGTAAAAGAAGTGGAATAATGTTGATAATAGGGACTTGACTAGAGGGTTGGCTGGTTTAGAAAGCTTAGTTAAAATTACTTTAGATACAACTTCAAAGGGTTGGTTTGTAAAGAGGAGACTTAATCTCTAGTTCAAAGAGTTGATAAAAAAGTTAGATAAGAGGAGGGACTTAACTATACTCCCATTATAGACTTGTTTGGGAAGTATTTGGTAAGGGAATATGGTTAGAATGGTTTTGGAACCTGATTCAAGGTTTGGTTGGTGTAAAAGCTTGGTGGAAATAAATTTAGAGTTTTATTCAAAGAGTAAATTGAGGTAAGAGTAAAATTGGGATAATCTCAAAAACTTGGTAAGAAGGTTTAGAGATCAAAACTTAGTAATAGGCATGCTTTCATAACCTTGTTCAAAAACTTCAGCAGTAAGTTGAAACTTAATAAAAAGCTTATACCCCTTGTTATAGATAAATTATAATCACACTTAAATTATTAAAATGAAACTATCTAACTTTATGTTTGGTAAAACTTAAGTGATTATATTAATTATTTAGGAAATAATCGAAGTGGACAAGATCAACCATTAAGACTATTGAGTGTCACATGTCCAAGTGAATTAGTGAAAGACAAAGTTTACATTAACGAGTAAGATGGGAATGTATTGCTAGCTAGCTAAGTGGGTATTTAAGTATACTTGAATAGACTTATGTTTACTCCTAATTTTATGTGCCCTGTGATGTTTTGGCTTAGTTAAACATTAATTGTAAGTTGATGTGCTATTCAATGAACCATATGAAGCTATTTGTTATGTTTGTTGCTGATTGAATACTGAAATGATATTAAACTTGGTTGTTATGTTGGTGCTAATGAATGCATATGTGACATTTGTTGGGATTTGTGTTATCTTAGTAAAAGAAACTAAGGATCAACTCCATCTCTTAAGGTATTCACATAAGTGAACTCGATATTGAGATCTTAAAACTAACAAAACTACAAAGTAAAGGCTGGGTAATAAGTGATGAATAATTCTACTTGGATTTGCTAGGTTTTGCTTGGTGTGGAATCTAATGCATTCATGGCATGGCATGGCATGGAAACGGACCTATGGGTCAACTATTTTGAAAATCGAGATGTTGCTAAGTCGGTTTCTATATCAAAAGCTAGGTTTATCAAGTGAACTACTTGATTTGTAAAAGCTAGGTTTTTAAGCATACGAAGACTGCAGTATATTTGCTGGCCAGCTATATGCTGGATTTTCCAACCACTTTATGTGGTTATTGCTAGGTTGAAATGTTTACTAGGTTCCTGGATTTATTCTAGATGTCAAGTTTGAGTCGATCGAATTGGATGAGTTACTAGGCTAGGCTAAGATATTAGTATTAATGCATGACACATGCATGAGCATGGCATACGCTTATTGCATTTGCATTATTTGGTTGAGAAGCTATAAGATGACATAATTGGACTAACAACTTAAATGATACACTTATTTTGTTATGGTTGTTGTTGTATGTTTGTCTACTATTACTTAGCTTGCCGTAGCTGAGGGGATAAGTTTCTCTTATCCTCAAGTTACAGATGAATAGATGGAAGAATTGGAGTGACAAGGAGACTTTAAACACTCTAGTTGAAGATGGGCGCTAGAGATAACTCATTGATTACATAATTTGGCTTAAGCACATGAAGTGAGTTGTTCAAGAAAATTATGGTTGTTATTTCACCAGAGGTTTAGTTATATAATAGTAATAGTCTAAGAATGCGTATTTATAAGAGAGATTTTATGTTATATAAAAAGTGTAGGTAACTATGGTACTATGTGTATGGCTCATTGATGTAGAAGCTTCTACTATTGTTAAACATCTCCCGACTGAGTCTCAACTATTGGTAAGGCAGTCATACTTCCTTCACCTAAACGAGAACTTAATTTAGCGGCTCTTTCCAAAAGGCGTGAATGCAAATAAAAAACATCTCCCGGATAAGCTTCGCGGCCGGGTGGTCTTCATAATAGAAGAGACATTTGACAATAAGCCTGTGCTTGTTTGGAGAGATCATCATAAATGATTAACGTGTGTCGTTCACGGTACATGAAAATATTCAGCGAGAGCTGCTCCTGTATACGGAGCCAGGTATTGTAACGTAGCTGGGGAATCTGCCGTTTCCGCTACAACAATAGTGTATTCCATAGCTCCCCTTTCCTGTAGAGTATTTACTACCTGAGCTACAAAAGATGCTTTTTGACCAATAGCTACATAAACACATATTACATTTTGCCCTTGTTGATTAAGAATCGATTAATAAAGTATTTGATAGTGGTTGTGTATGAAACAAAAGAGTAGGTTGAATATAGGTTTTACCTTATCCTTAACTCAAGAGTAATAGTAACAAATTGTCTTCAAGTACCAAGAGATTGAGAAAAAAAATTTAAATAAACTCCTAGAAGGTAGGACTTTATAATATGGAATCAAAAATGGTCATAAGATAATGATTGTAATCTTGTTAATTTATTTAATTCATTTATTACCCTTTATGTTTATTAGTATTTGGGAGTTATCTCTACTCATTCATTAGCGATTTTATACGATTACCTATATCTATCAATAATTGTACCCAATTAGGACTTTATCACTGTTAGGATAAGTTTATGTGTTTTATAAGCTTAGAGTTTTAATTTTAAGATTGATATTTGGTTTGGGTTTGATGAGTTCTTAATTGTATATATTTTATTTAGTGATTTTTCATGATTTTCCCTTGATATTTGAGTTTATTTTTAGATAATAATACTTAATTGAGTAAAATTTTGTTTTCTAGGTTTTGAAACAATCTACACGAGAAAACGAGAAGATAGAAATAAATTTCACTCAAATTGGAGTTAACATGAGCAAATTATGAAGGTTTGAAGATCGATCTAACCAAACGACAAAACTGTGTTGTTTCCAAGCGAAGTTAGAACTTATTTTCAATTGTCATAACCTAGTATAGGACCAACTGACATGACCATATCCTTAGTCATGCTGTTTCCAGTTTTGAAAAAAAAAAAAAAGAAGACAAGCAACATGAATTACAGGCAAGGACGCGACTAAAAGATACAGTCATGTCCCTAGTTGTGTCTTTTCAAGCTAGCTTATTTTTCTTATTCACTTTCTATATAAGGCCTTGTTAGGGTTTGTTTTAGGGAGACCTTTTTGGACACGAAATTAAGAGAGTTTTTGAAGGAAAGAACGTTCAAGAAAGTTAGGAGAAGAGAAGATTTCAAGATTTAATCTTCTTGTTGATTCTGTGATTCTTATTTCTAATTCTTTCTACTCTTTGTTGTTAGATTATAGAGAGTAGATCTTTGGTATCTAAGTCTTGTAGAACCTAGATCTACTCATGTGACATTATTATTATTTGATTGATTTAATTCTTTAGTCTTTTCCTGGTTTAACTATGTATGCTTCATGATTTAGGTTATTATTTTTGCAGGTAGTAATCTAGGGTTTGATATTTTTTAAGAGAATTGAGAGATTTCTTATAAGATTAGATCTATGTATAATTGATGAGGATTATTGCAAGATTAGAGATAATATGCAAGATTGTTCTAGAATTTCAAATTAAAGCATAGAGAATTTGTTGTGCAATAATACAATCTTAGTTCGTGCTATTGAGGAGAGATTCTAGTAAGCGATTTTAAGATTAGGGTCAATTGGCTTGAGAAATGATTAATTTTAGTAGAGAGTTCTCCTGATTAAGAAAAATTAAAGAATAAATTAGATTATCTTTAGGAAAATCACATGTTAGATGTAAGGGAAGCAAAGATTTAAATAAGTTTTTTGTGAATCTTAAAGTAGTTTATAATTCTATTGCTTTATTGTTTAAGTTCTTGAATAATTCTTTATTAGATGTTAATTTATTACTTGTTGCAATTTATTTTAGGTTCTTCAAGTTTCTTGAAATTTATTTTTTCGGTTAGTTAATAAAGACCTAGCGAGTACTAGTAATCATGGTATATGAGGGATCAATATTCAAACTTAATCTGCTTACTACAATTTAATAGGTACACTTGCTTATATCAAGTTTTTGGTGCTATTGCTTCGGACTTTTGATATTAAGAAAGCTAGTAGATCTATTAATCTAACCAATCTTTTCTTATCTTTCTTGATTTATTTTCTTTTTCCTGAATTCTTTTATTTTCTTAGTAAGATCTTGGCTAAGTTTTTTGTTTTCCTTGGTGTAGTACACGATAAGAAGCTGGTCAAAGGATTTGATCAAAATTGATCTTGAGATTGAGAGGATAGCTTTACGCAATATGAGGCAACTAATGGTTAAAGAAACAGTTTAGGCATTTAATCAAGGATCTCCTATTAGGTTGAAAGAAGAAGTAGAGTTACTAGAGGATGAAGTAAAGGATCAAGTAGTAGAGCAAAAATCTGATTGTGAGAGCTTACTCAATGACATCAACGCCAATAATAGGGAATAGAATCAGACCATGTCGAACTACTCTTAGTCATCATTAACTGGTACCTAGACTTGCATTAATTGACCAATTGTTGCAACCAATAACTTTGAGATCAAGTTGAACATTATTGAGATGGTGTAACAATTTATACAATTTGATGGCCTCCAAGACAAAGATCTTAATGCACATATTTCCAGCTTTTTGGAAATATGTGATACTTTCAAGATTAGTTGGGCAACGACAATGCTATTTGGCTATGCCTTTTTCTATTTTCTTTACGTGGTTAAGCTAAGAAATTGTTGAATTCCTTGGCAAGGAATTCAATCATAACCTTAAATGAATTGGTGAAGAAATTCTTTGAGAAGTATTTTTTATCTACAAAAACTGCAAAGCTTAGAGTGGACATCTCTTCTTTTGCCCAAATAGAGGGTAAGATCTTATATGATACTTAGGAGCGCTTTAAGGATCTACTAAGGTGATATCTACACTACGGCCTCCTTTTTGGATAGAAATGCAAACCTTCTACAATGGTCTCAACCCCTTTATAAGGCAAATGATAGATGCAGTAACTGAAGGTACACTCAATAACAATACACTTGAGGAAGTTTAAGCTTTAATATAAAGTCTATGAACAATTACCAGTAAAAGAACCTTAAAGGGAAGCAAAAGGTCATAGGCGTGTTTAAGCTTAATGCTGTATAGTCTCTAGCTAGTTAGGTGGAAATGTTGAGTATGAAGATAGAATCACTCTCAATTGGTTCGCACAACCATAGATCAACCCCAACAACTTTAGCCAAGAGGGGATTGTAAGCTGCGAGCATACAGAACAAGTTGATTTTTAAGGGAAACCTACAAGACCGTAGTATAATCCTTATAGAAACACTTGCAACCCAGGGTAGAGAGACTACCCCAACTTTTCATGGAGAGGTCAAAATCAAAGTCAAGGCTAATAGTGGTAGGTAAGGAATTAGCCTCAGCAAAGATCAAATTTGCCTCCACCTAGATTTTAGCAATTGATAGTACCTTTACCCGCCTTAGAGAAGAAGTTGGAAAGCTTCTTGGAAAAATACATTTAGTTTGATGCGGCATGTATGCAACAAACAAAGGCCTCCTTAAGGAACCAAGAAGCTTCTATCGACAATTTGGAAAATCAAATTGGCCATATTGCTAGGATTTTAAAGGAGAGACAATAAGGATCATTGCTTGGGAACGCTAAAACAAACCTTAAGGAACATATCAATGCAGTGATCCTGAGAAGTGGTAGAGAGTTGCAAGTTGAGAAGGAGGATAAGAAAGTAGTTGAAAAGAAGTGGAGGTCAAGAGTAAGGAAAGTTCAAAATTGTTGAGATCAAAAGAGAGTGTAGAGCCACTAAAAGTGAAGGAATACAAGCTGTCCATTCCATATCTACAGCGTGTTAAGCAAGACTGCCTTAATCCAACCAAGCAATTCGATAAATTCCTTGATCTTTTTAAATAACTATAGGTGTACTTACTTCTTGTTGATGTTTTATTGTAGATGTTGAAACATATAAAGTTCTTGAAGGATCTCTTATTGAACAAGTGGAAGCTGGAGGATCTTTCAATTGTTATACTAAATGAGGAATGCTCGGTGCTTCTTCAAAGAAAGTTGCCAAAGAAATTACAAAATCCAAGGAGTTTTACTCTTCCTTGTGTGCTTGGAAAGTTGTTAGTAAATAATGCTTTAGAAGATTTAGGAGCCAGTATAAACTTGATGCCATTTAAGTTGTTTATAATGCTAGGGTTAGGAGAACCTAAACCAATACGCATGTGCATTCAATTAGCTAATAGGTCCACCACATACCCTAAAGGAATTATGGAGGATGTTCTAGTACGAGTTGATAAATTCTTTTTTCCTATAAATTTTATTATCCTCAATATAGATAAGGATCTTGAGGTACCATTGATTCTATGTAGACCCTTCCTAGCCTCTGCTACAGCTGTGTTTGATGTTAGTGAGTGTAAGCTCATCTTATAGGTCGGAGATGGGGAAATTGTTTTCTAGAACCTAGATTCAATGCATAAGTCCCTTGACTCATAGGGCACAAGCTATGATGGTGATACTTCTAATGTTAGTGTTATTAAATGTATGCAAGAAATACTTGTTAAAGAACCTATGAACTTGCTTAGATACAAGAGATGATGAAATAGTGAAAACTCTTAATCAATCAAAAACTAGCTTAGTTGGGAGCTAATGAACCCAATGTGGTGAAGGTAGGGATTGAAAGATTTTGTACAACAAAGGAAGGAAAGTTAGAGCCTTCCAAAATAAAACCATTAGTCTTGGAGTAGAAATACTCAGAAGATCATTTAGAACATGCTTTTGTAATGAAGAGATCAAAGCTATCAACACCAGCCCATCTAAGTGAAAAGCAGATAGAAAGAAGAGACTCGAGCAATGCAAGTTTGATGAGTGGTGTGATAAGAAGAAACTTGGTAGAAGTTATGTAACTAGATGAGAGAACTTACTATTCTAATGGAAAAATGGTAAGTTTAGCCTTGTTTAGAAGGTTCGAAAGCGAGGTAAGGATAGAGATTTATCTCCACTTGGATGAAGGTCAGTAACTTATGCATTCTGTCGAGCTATTGATGTTAAACATAGCACTTTAAGGAGGCAACCCAAGTAGATAGGTTATGTTAGCAATTTTCATTGCTCATTTTACCACTTTACCACTTTTATTTTTCATTTCAAGGTTAAGTTTACTTTTATAATTGCACTACACATACGATGGTCATGCTAGTTGGTTAGCGGGCAAGGGGTCAAGGAGACAGTGACCCTTACAGGGTTTTCGGGGTAGTGCCTTGGAAATTAAATGAAATTTCAAAATTGATAAGTGCAACATAATAATTTTTTCTTTTTAGTTTAATTTTTGCATTAGATTTCTTTAATTCATTTTCTAGTTAAGTACTTCTATTTCTTTAAGTTTCTTTTATTCAAATTTGAATTCATGCATTTAGGTTACGCATATAAAAAAAATGCATAATAGTGTATTACACAGTCCAGAGATACGGTCATGTCTTGGACCATATGACTTCTAAGAGTACTTTACGTCATATCATAGAAGGGTATACAGTTGCGAGATACGATCATGTCTTAGATCGTGTTGTTCCTAAGAGATGCATTTGAATGCATTACAGAATGTTACATGGCGCCGAGACATAATCGTATCTTAGGTCTTGTCATGTCTAGTATGAAAAAGTTGCGACCCATAACCCCTTCTTCACTTCTCCTCACTTATTCTTCTACACAAATGTACATACAGCCTATTCCTCTCATTTGTTGTTTCACTCGTGCCTAAACATACATAGAAACACACTTACTCTCATGCATGTATGACACTCTTCCTCTCTTACATGCTCTTATGCCCACAAACACACATAAGAATACACAAACTCACACTAACTTAAAAATCTCTACTTTTACGCCATTTAAAGAATCTGATAAGTTCTTAGTCTCTCTTTTTCTTTAATTTTTCTACAAAATTTACTTAGATTGGACTCTTATGCATGATAGAGTAGTTAGGATTTGAAGCTTTTGCATGTTGGTAATTTTTAGTGTATGTTCATGAATTTATTTGTTTTGAGAGATGGGTAGTGGTGTACATGAAGAACATGATCGTGTTCTTGAATTAGGCTCTCAACGTAGATTTTGAAACATATGGGTTGTGACACAATTGTATCATTTACAGTACATTACTATAAGTGTGTGATTCTTGAATGTTTAAGTTGAAGTGTTGAATTTCATTGCTTTATGTCTTGTTCTTAATTTTAACACTTAGGGCTTTAGTATTTAATCAACATACAAGTGCTATTGATTCATGTCATTAAGGAATTAGGAGTTTAAGCATGCTTAGAATCTCTTTTGTGACAATAGTTGTTAGGATTGCATGAAGGATTTCTCAAGAGCATAACTACATTTTGTATGTGTATCAAGTGTTTGATATAATTTCTAAATGAGTTATAGCGCCATTTCTTCTATACTTGATTATGGTTTCGGTATAGTTCTCTATTTTAAGTATGAGGAAACTTTTGGTTAACAGAATTGTAACTTAATTTTTTTTTTTCTGTTGAATAAGACCATGTCACTGTGAATTAAACTTTAAGTTCGAAAGAAGAAGTGGTTAAGGAAGAGAAAGAGGATGAAGAATATGAAGAGAACAAGGATGATGACTCTGATTAGGAGGATTGTTGAGTTGGTGTGGCTTCTTGATATCTTTTCCTTTCTTGATTCATCTATATTGGTTATTCATAGACTTGGTTTATTTACCCAACTATTTTGCTACTTTCATGATTTTATTTTATTAGTTGTCTTTTATTTTCTTTTCTTTGTGTTTGTTGAGTCTTGTTGCGAGGTCAAGATCTTATAACTTTGAAGCTCGTATTAGAGACTAAGTCTAATTTGGATTACTTCAGACTTCACACTTCTTGCATTGATGAATTGTATTAATTCAAATTTCAGAGGAGTACTAGTTCTTTTCCTACTTTTCTATTCCCTTACTCTTAAGTGTTTGCATTAATTTGTTTTTCATGTGTGACTTAATTTATACATTAAAGACAATGTACGATTTTAAGTATAGGGATGGAGATATAGAAACATATAGAAACTTTTGCTACTTAGGAGACCATTTTTTTTTATTTTATTAACTTGCAATTATTTAGAAATTGATAACTTCTGGTGAGTTGAATTGGATATGATTTGGATACTTGATATTTAATGATTGAGTTACGTAACGTTAGAGTTGATAAGCAAAATCTTTGTAAAGTTATAGGTTATTTAGCTTAGGATTTAAGGACTTACGATTATAGCAACATCACTGGTTAGAAGTTAGTCGGGATTATTTTAAAAGCTTACTTTAATGTATACTTTCCTCTTAGATGACTTTAGAGTCCTATAATTCTTAGTAAACAAATAGATGAAATTTGTCTTTTAAGAAACCTCTATAAACTTGAATTAGTTAAGGTAGAAAGTGATGTAAATGAATGAATAATCAATAACAAAAAAGAAAAATTAGTAAGAATTTGCCTTAGTCTCAAAAGAGCAAGGTTTTTTCCCATTACCGATATGAAGACTAAGTTGGTATGAATTGATCTTGGTCCATTAGAAGAACAAGATCCTTTCCCTCTACCAATACAATCATCCTTAAACAACGTGCTTAATTCGATAAATTTGAAACCTTTCGAACAAAAGCATGTATTAAGGGGATGTTCAAAGGATGAGTGGATGTAGTATGTGTTTACTCTGAATTATAGTACTTGATGTTTAAACTTTTATGACTCTTTCCTAATTGGCGAGATCTTAAATTTGATCTTAACTATTAGAATCCTTGATTAAATGATCTGGGTGGACTTTAATTTACATGAATTAGCTTGTAAACTTTGGTGCTTTGTGTTTCTAGGACATTGAGAAAAAGATTGAGTATATGAGTTAAGGAAGTTGTTTAAAGAAAATTGATTGGAATCGAAAGTCGATTCTTTTCCGGGTTAAGTATAAATTTTGGCTAGTTTCCTATCTATTCATTATTTTTAATTAAGAATTCTTGTCTTGATTTTTCCTTAACTTTATTTGCTTGGAGATAAGCAAATTCTTAAGTATGGGGAAGTTTGATGAGTTCTTAATTGCATATATTTTATTTAGTGATTTTTTTATAATTTTCTCTTGATATTTGAGTTTATTTTTAGATAATGATACTTAATAGAGTAAAATTTTGTTTTATAAGGTTTAAAACAATGTGTGCAAGAAAATGAAAAGATAGAAACAAATTTAACTCAAATTAGAGTTAAAATGAGCAAGTTATGAAGGTTTGAAGATCAACACAACTAAACGATAAGGCTATGTCATTTCCAGGAGAAATTGTAACTTATTTTCAACTGTCATAGCCTAATACATGACCATTCCTCGGTCGTGTTGTTTCTAGTTTGTTTTTTCTAAAAAGACAAGCAACATGAATTACAATTAAGGATACGATCAAAAGATACAGTCATGTCCCCAGTCGTGTCTTTTCAAGTTGACTTATTTTTTTATTCACTTCCTATATAAGGCTTTGTTAGGGTTTGTTTGAGGGAGAACTTTTTGGACACAAATTTTTGAGAGTTTTTGAAGGTAAGAACGTTCAAGAAAGCCAGGAGAAGAGAATATTTCAAGATTCAATCTTTTTGTGGATTTTATGATTCTTATTTTTAATTCTTTCTACTCTTTGTTTTTATATTATTATTTTAGGATGTGTAGAGAGTAAATCTTTGGTATCTAGGTCTTATAGAACCTAGATCTACTCAAGTGACATGATTATTATTTAATTGATATAATTCTTTAGTCTTTTCTTAGTTCAATTATGTATGATTCATGATTTAGGTTATTATTTCCGGAGGTAGTAATCTAGAGCTTGATATTTTTTAAGAGAATCGAGAGATTTCTTATAAGATTAGATCTAGGCATAGTTAATAAGGATTATTACAAGATTAGAGATAATATTTAAGATTCTTTTGGAATTTTAAATTAAAGTATAGAGAATTCATTGAGCAATAATACAATCTTAGGTCATGCTATTGAGAAGAGATTATAATAGGTGATTTTAAGATTAGGGTTAATTGGCTTGAGAAAGTGATTAAATTTAGTAGGGAATTCTCTCGGTTAAGAAAGATTAAAGAATAAATCATATCATTTTTAGGAAAATCATATATTAGATCTAAGGGAAATAAAGATCTAGATATGGCTTTTGCAAATCTTGAAGTAGTTTATAATTTTATTGCTTTCTTGTTTAAGTTCTTAAATAATTCTTAATTAGATGTTAATACACTAGTTGTTGCAATTTGATTTAGGTTCTTTAAGTTTTTTGAAATTTAATTTGCCAATCAGATAATAAAGACCTAGCAAATACTAGTAATTATAGTCTCTAAGGGATCAACATTCGGTCTTAATCCGCTTATTACAATTTGATAGGTACACTTGCCTATATTAAGGTTCAATCTCTTATATTTATGTATATATAAGGTTTAGAGTTTTTATATGTGATTAGGGTTTCGATCAGTATATTAGAGTTTTTTTTTTATTCTTAATAAATTTGAGTTTATAATTTGGTGAAATTTTTTAGTTTACTTGGCCTTATTGACTTACGAAGCTATCTAGGGCATCTAGATCCAATTTAGGGTTTAAACTAAAAATTTATCGAGTTTACAAGAAAGGTATAGGTTAGGCTTAGGGAATAGGAGATGGGTTCATGTAGTGTGCTACTTACATTAGCCAATTTATTATTATTATTTTTTTGTAAGTTTATTAAAAGAGTAGAAAATAAATATGGGTTAGGGAACAAGAATTGGATAATGTATGGTTAGAGTATAATAAAGTAGGAATAATTTAATAAAATGATTGGTTAGGATATTTAATTAAGTAAATGAGATATGTTTAATCTTATAATATGCAATATTAATAGTAATAGAAAAATGGTATGTTTATAATAATAATAATAGTGTAAAATAAAATATATATACATATGTATATACGAATAATACTACAAATAGATACAAGATGTTATTTTCAATTTAATAGTTGATTCATTCAATTATTGGCAACTATTATTTATTATATTTATTTAAAATTATTCTTAATATTCTGTTAGTGATTTTACATGATTATATATATTTAGCAATAATTTTGTCAAATTAAGGTCTAATTATTACGAAAGTGAATTTTTAAGTTTTATAATCTTAAGATTTATAATTTATGGTTTTTATTAAATTCGGTCTTAGTCTTTGACACTTACACGTGAATTAGATTTATAATTAATATATTAAGGCCTTCTTGTTAACTTGGAGTTTAATTTTTACAATTAAATCAAAATTTACATTTATTTGGCCTTGTTGACTCAATGAATTATTTAAGGTTCTTAGTTTTGATTTAAAGCCTATTTAAAATTTTACAAGATTTACAACTTTCCACCAATTTTATTCAACATAAAATTTAAGAAATCGAACTGATTTAATAACCTTAGATGAGAATTTAAAAACGCTCAATTAATGATAATAAAAAAACTAGTACAAGGTCTTATAAACCTAAGCACTTAACTAAACCAGAAATCAACCAAGTTAAAAGGGGAAACATGTAGAATTCAAATTTAACCATAACAAACCTTATAGTTACTGGTCCTAAATTTCAAAATGGGCTTACTAGCGAAAAGTACTCTTGGAATCAATGGAAGACCACTACAATTTACCTATAGGGTCAACCACATGTTCTCGAAAAGTTGCTTTTTATGAAACTACAATACGTGCTTTAGAAAAAAAAATGGATATTCTTTTAGGCAAAGCTATTGGATATTTGTTGAATAAAATATATTTGTAAATTGGTCACCTTGTTGTGGGACCATCTAAGTACTCTAGTTCAATTATTTTTAGGTTGATCGCCCTGTTATGGGATCATCCGGGTGCCTGAGTGCGATTAATATGATTTATTGAAAGTGGTCAACTAGTATCACCTAGTACGCGAATGTCTTCTTTCTGAGTTTATGAGTTGAATGGCCTCGGGAATGAGGCCCATGTGGGGGTTCACCTATAGGGCTATTGTCCTAAGTCGGGGTACCTAACACTTGGATGTTGGTATAATCGATGTGTAGATGATATAAATTTATAAATGGCTCGAAACTCCCATAGATTTGTTATTTGTATTCATCTTACGTGCGTATGTTTCATATATAGGTAGATTGCATGATTATGCTGATTAATGTTTGATAAGTTGCTTAAACGGTAGTGGTAAGAAACAAACTCACTAAGCGACGGTTTGCTCACTTCCTTATACTTCCTTTTACAAGTTTATTATGAACTCGGGTGAGGATAAGGTTTAAGTGTGGAGTGCAAAACTCAAGGATCGTGATAAAAAGTTAGAATTAGGTGATGAAATATATATAGTTACTTTCAAAACACTCTATGTAAGGAGAATTTTCTCATTAAGTCCCGTACCATTAGGTAGTTATTAAATTCATGAAATTGGCTTACCTTATCTTATTATTTAGTATGGGATATTGACTCTATATGGTCTTGATAAGTTATGGATTTTGCAACTATACATAGTTCTATACATATAATTTGAATTTTGACTAATGAATTGGAATTAAAACCATAGTGATTTATTGGTTAAAGTCTTGCAATCTCTCACTTGTAAGGTAATTTTCATACCACAGAACACATATGATATAAAAACTTTAGGCAATCTTACTAGGCCCTTCTTTTGGGTTGTTTCAAAAGTGGTGTTAGAGCTTTATGTTGTTAGAGATAAGAGAAACTTACCAAAGGTGAGATGTGGTAGAACCCAAGTAGAACTAGGATTAAAGAATAGAGGACCAAGCTTGTTGAATATATACTATATATAGTATCACCCATACATATTTATGTCTACATATTTATGCACGCATATGACTATCCTCTATTTCCCTCCTTAACCATGATAACCTTGATGAACGCTCCCTAAAGACTATATGTCACGAGTTTGGAATATTAAGCCATAGGATACAAGAAGAAAATGTTGGGACTATATGGAAGAAAGTACCTCGGAATGTGTAAAAAAAAAAAGGAATAATTAAGGAAGAGTACATATAAATATTGGAGATTGAGAAGTGCAATAATATTTCAATTATAGATTGGGAGTTTGCAATATCTTGATTAGAAATGTTGCCTTTTATAATTGTGGTGACAGTTGAGTCTATAGTATGTCTAATGAGCATTATGAGGCTGCGATTTAAAGGCCATTGTAGTTCATACTTGTTGAGCATTAAAATAGTGATTGATTTAAATTGCAAATTTTTTTGAGAGGCCTGGATTCTAATTTGAGGCATTAGGTGAGAGAGTCTGGACCCTGGACTTATGCAAAGGCTGTTGAGAGAGCTAGGATGGTTGAGGGAGTAAGGTAGGAAGAGGTGAAACCATTTAAGGCTAAGGTGAATGTGTTTGGTAAGAGACCATTTGAGAGTTTTAGTTTCCAAGGAAAAAGAAAGAGGATCATCTTTGCTCATAGTAAGCCATAGAAGCCTATTACTAGTAATGGATTAGTGACGTTCTAGAAGTGTAAGGGGAAGCATTATCGTAGGGCCTATCTATAGTTGCAAGACAAGTGCTTTTATTATGAAGAAGGAAATCATAGGATCAGTAAGTTCCCTAAGAAGATTACTGATAGCAGTTTTATCTTCCATTAGAAAGGTCATTTTGCCACTACCTATCCTTAGAGGAGAACCCCTCCAGCATTAACTGCTAGACCTTTGTAAATAGTTGGATGCCCTACTAGCTACTAAGGTGGTAATGGATCTAGAGCCAAAGCTCAGGTATTGAAGAGCATAATTTAGAGGAAGAGTAGGGTTATGTGGAGTATAATTGCAAGGATGTTGAGGTAGTTGCAATTGAGGATGAGATAGCCATAGACATTGGACTCATTGTAGGGAATATTACAATCTCTAACCAACTTATGTACACTTACTTTGTTTAACATCAGGAGAAACTCATCCTTTCATCACCCTTATGCAATTGAAAGAACAAAATTGCCTATTTTTACCACTAAGATGAGTTTTGGGTGAAAATTTTGATAGGAGAGGTAGCTGTCACTAAAGAGATGATCAAGAAGTACCCTATAAGTATTTAGAGAAAAAGAAAGTAAGGCTGACTTAATCCTGATTGAAATGAACAAGTATGATGCTATATTAGATATGGATTGGATATCAGTTGTGAATGCTATAATGGATTATCTAGTGAAGAAGGTGACGTTTACAACATTAGATGGATCAAAAGCTACTTTCGTAGGAGAATTGACCACATCAAAGACTCAAGAATTGAGCTCGTTTAAGTTTCTTTCTAATATTAAAGGCTTGGTTTATATTGAAAGTTGGGTGAATGTGGTTGAGTTAGAACTCGAGAAGCCAAAAGTGGAAAATATTAGAATTGTTAATGAGTTTCCAGATGTGTTTCCTAATGAGCTTCTAGGTTTACCTCCTAAAAGAGAGATCAACTTTGTGATTGATCTAGTATTAGGAACTAAGCCAATTTCAAAAGTGCTGTATTGAATGGCCCTAATGGAATTGAAATAGCTAAAGAAGCAGTTGTAAGAGCTCTTAGATCAAGGTTTCATAAAGCTAAGTGTATTAGCATGGGGAATACCAATGCTATTTGTAAAGGAGAAGAATGGTTACTTAAGGCTTTGTATAGGATACTGGGACTTAAATAAGGTAACAGTTAATTGATATTTTATTTGATTAGTCGCAAGGTTCGAGCGTGTTTTCTTGAATTGATTTGTTATTAAGGTACAATTAACTCAAAATTAAGTTAGAAGATGTACCTAAGATGACATTGAGAACTCAATATGGACGCTATGAGTTTCTGGTAATGCCTTTTAGGTTGACTAATGTACTGGTAGCTTTTATGGATTTGATGAACTAAGTATTTAAGCCATTATTGGACAAGTGTGTTATTATCTTCATTAAAGATATTTTGGTCTATTTACAAGTCTTGAACAACATGAAAAGCATTTGAGATTGGTTTTATAGACTTTAAGGGAGCACAAGTGATAAGAAATCATGGATGAACACATAGACCTAATATAATACGTAACCAAGGAGGTGGGTTTAGGTCGCGAGATGGTTCGAAATGTAAATGATAGTTAAAGGATGAGCAGGGGTTCCCGTATACTAACACCTCATATGGGCTCAAGATGTACTTGATATGACGTACAAGTGTGATTGGAGGTTACTTGCCACTAGTCCACATTCACAGGGTTAGATAAGAGTAGCTCAAGAGTAAGTAGTAGAATACTTAACTCAAGAAAGTTTGTATGAAAAATTCAATGTCATAACTATTGTGGCTATTACAATTAGCAAGTATTTATAGTATCTAATTAGGGTAAGTCCTAGGTTATAGGAAATTATAGAAAAGGATTTCTATTAGCTAAGGAAAACGAGAATAATTTATAAGGGTATCAATGTAATTGTGCAAAAGAATATCCGTTGTTAGAAAAGGATAGTATGTATGAGATTTGCTCATTTTGTAGCCCCTATGGTACTGTTGGTTGAGCAGGGGCGAATCTCGATCAGGTCAGGTTGGCATTTGAAGTTTGGTAGCTTGGGCAAGTAAGACTAGAGAGGGGTTGATTCAGAGGCAACTCATTTTCAGGTTAGCCTCAGATGATCGGCTCCTGACTGTCATCTGCTTAGCCTTGGCACTAGTGAGGTTGGCTACATCTTGATTTAATGCTTGGAGTGGTATGTGGTAGGGGAGTAGGCTCGGCGTGTTGACTGGTCACCTCGACAACTTCTTGGATGATGTAGGATACAAAGTACCTTGGTAGATTGGACTAGGGTATGCATTGTTCCTCGATGCTTAACTTACCTTAGACAGCTTGGTGAACCATTTGAGCAAGTCCTCGATTTTGGGAGCACGTCCTCAATTTTGCGAGTACGTAATTGGTCCTTGATCCCTATTATCACCTATGGGTTGTTTTAGATTTAAGATCAAATCCGATTTAACTCCAAGTTGCTCAACCTTGGGAGTATAAGGTTAGAGATCGACAATGTTGAAGGAGTCTAAGACTCCATATCCTTTAGTTAGTTCAATCCTGTAAGCATTAGGATTAATCTTTTCAAGCACATTATAGGGTCTGTCAACTCTAGGAGACAACTTACTCTTCCTCAAGTTTGGTAATCATTCTTTTCTAAGATGTACCTAGACTAGATCACCTGGTTGAAATTCTCTCTTTTTCTATCTTTAGCCTCGCTTCTTGATCTTGGTAGCAGCTCAGCTTAATTACTTTACAACCTTCTGGTGCATGACTTTGGTGGCTTCGACTCTTTTGATGGCAGGCTGGTCATCATTAGGTCTTAGTTGGGATGCTTGGTCCATCGGGAGCTTAGGGTTGAACTCATAGGTGACCTCAAATGGAGACATGTTTATTACGTTGTGGGCAGTCTTGTTGTAGGTGAACTTAATGATTGGTAGACACAGATCCCTCATCTGATAGCAATTCGTTGCAAAGTTCCTATGATTCTATTAACAACCTCAATCTCTCTATTGGTTTGTGGATGGTAGGATGTGTTGTATAATAGCTTAGTTCCCATTTGTCTCCATAGCATCCTCCAAAATTAGCTCATGAACTTTAGGTCTTGGTTCGAAACAATGGTGCTGGGCATTCTGTGAAACTTGATCACTTCTTGCAAGAAAAGAAAGAGATAGTCGAAGCATCTGTAGTTTTGGAACAAGGCAAGAAATGTGCCATCTTGCTAAATCGATCTGCAACCATTATGATGGAGTCCTTCTCTCGGGATGTCTTTGGTAATCTTAATATGAAGTCCATATTTTGCTTAGACCATGGTTTAGTTGGGATGGACAAGAGTAGACAGTATCCTTGCTCGGCTTGGTTCTTTACCTTTCAGTAAATTGCACATCTTTCTAATACGAACTGTACATCTTTGATCTTTCTTGCCCAAAAGAATCTCGCAGATAGCACTTCATAGGTTTGAAACTAGCCAAAGCATCTTGTTAATCTTTTTCTATGCACTTTGTACATTAGTAATTATCACATGGAATAGGTTGGGATACATAGTGAATAAGTATCTATCCTCCTTGTAATAGTTATCTAGTATCTGTCCTTCCTTACACTGAGCATAGATAGGATGAAAGTATGGATCCTGAACATACAAGCCCTTTATTGTTTAAAAGCCAATCAGCTTAGTCTACAGCTCGGTTAAGAGAGAATGTTGTCTTGATAGGGCATCAACCACTGCATTGTTCTTTCCATTCTTATATTTTTCGACATAAGAAAAAACCTTCATGAATTCAACCCATTTGGCTTACCTCCAAGAAAACTTGGGTTGGCTCTTCAAATATCTCAAGGATTCGTGATCGGCATAGATCATAAACTCCTTAGGTAATAGATAGTGTTGCCATATTGTTAGGGCTTAGATTAAGGAGTAGAACTCCTTATCATGGACAAAATAGTTGAGTGTAGCTCCTCGAAGTTTCTCGTTAAAGTAAGTGATAAGTTGGCCTTCTTGCATCAGTAAGGCTCCTATGCCTAGTCTAGACACATCACATTTTACTTCAAACACTTTGTCAAAGCTCGACAGAACTAAAACAAGGGTAGTAGTTAGTCTCTCTTTCACTTCCTCAAAACTCCTTTGCTCCTTCTCTCCCAATTTGAATTTAATATTCTTCTTTGAGAGTTCGGTTAATAGGGCCACAATTGTATTGAAATTTTGTATAAATTTGAGATAGAATGATGCTAAGTCATGGAAGCTCCTCACGTTGGCATAACAGGTCAACACAGGCCACTTTATGATCGCTCTTATCTTCTCATCATCTACTTTAACGCTACCTCCACTCATAACAAACCCTAAGAAGATCACCTCGGGTAGGAAAAAGTCACATTTTTTCATATTAACGTAGAGCTATTTAGCTCGGAGTTTTGTAAAAACTCTCCAAAGATGCTTCTAGTAAGTCTCTAAGTTAGGGTTGTAGACCAGAATGTCATCAAAATAAACTACAACAAACTTACCTATTTGTTCTCAAAGCACATGATTCATCAAGTACATAAATGTGCTCGGTACATTAGACAGTCCAAATGGCATTACAAGCCATTTATATAAACCATGTTGTGTCTTGAATGTGGTCTTTCATTCATCACCCTTACGCATTTGGATCTGATGATAACCAGATTTGGGATCAATCTTGGAGAACACCCTGACTCCATTTAGCTCATTAAGCATACCATCAAGCTTTGGTATGGGATATTTGTACTTGATGGTCATGCGGTTGATTACCCAGCTATCTACACACATTCTCTATGACCCATCTTTCTTTGGTACCAACAAAGCTGGTAATGCACAAGGGCTGAGGGAGTTATATACATACCCCCCTCTTCAACAACTGGTCTACTTGTCTTTTCAGTTCGGCAGCCTGTTCGGGATTCATCTTATAGGCAAGCTTGTTTAGTAGTGCGGTTCTTGGCTGTAGGCTAATTACATACTCGATGCCTCAGATTGGGGGCAGACCTTTTAGTAGCTCTTCTAGAAACAGGTCGGTAAACTCCTTTAACAAGGTTTTACCTCGGCAAGCAGCTCCTTCTCCTCAGAATTCATCCTTAATATTCTTCAGACCAATAGATAGGTCGGGCCTTTAAGTTCCAGCTCTCTTTTTAGCTTGGCTCGAGTTATTACTAATGCCTCTTTCTTCAAGGTTCGGCTCAGTTGGGACTATATGACCTTTACTTGCTTGGTAGTTATAGGACTCAATTTCATCCTCCTGCCTTTATGCTCCATAGAATATGTATTCCTTCTTCCATCATGTATAACTACTTGATTAAACATCTACAATCACCCAAGTAGAATGTGGGACACATTCATGGGCAGTACATCATAAAGTACTTCATCTCAGTAATTCTAATGTAGATCGATACGGACACCTGTTTATTTACCTATAAGGCTCCTTTATCACTAAGCTAATGTAGCTTATAAGGCTTTGGGTGAGGCTTGGTCAACAATCTTAATTATTGGACCATAAATGCAGAGGTAGCATTGGTGTAGCTTCTACTGTCAATGATCAGCACACATAAGGACTCATTCACCTTACACTAGATATGGAAGAGATTTTCACTTTGTTTGTCTTCGGGCATAGGACTAACACTCATTACCCTTCTCAATACTAAAGTAGTCGGCATAAAGTTTCCTTCCTTACTGTAGATAACATCCTCTTTGGATAGTTTGGACTTTCTATCCTCTTTCAACTCCTTTACTTCCTCATCAGGACTGTTGACTTCAACAGTCAGCACTTCAACTCGGATCATCATAGTTCTTTTATTCAAACATCGAGTGACCATGTATCTAAGGCTTTAGCATTTGAAATACTTGAACTCACTCATCTTCCTCCTTAAACTTTAGCCCTTCTTAAACTTCCTTAGGGGTTCCTTCTCTTCTACTCAGGTAGTCTGAGCAAGTCAGATCTCAACAACTTTACTTGGTTCTGTTCTCATAAGTTTGATTGGGACAAATCAACTACTGCGAGGTTAGCTGGCGGGTAGTCAGAATCTGCTTCTCCAGCACCTTTTTATCCTTTAAGTGGCTTGGATTGTATCATCAAGTGTTCCAATATCTAGGGTTTCTAAAATATCCCCAATCTCATACTTCAACCCATCGATGAACTGAGGTATAGTTCAGTCATCTAGCTCCACAACTTCATATCAGATCATTAACATTTGGAATTTGTAAACCCTACTTTTAGTGGGCCTAAGATTGGATTAAGAGTACTTTCCAAATGTTCCCAAGGATTAACTAAACTAAAAACTTAAGCTTATATTTAGAAACGAATTAAAATTTTCCAATTCAAAAACCAATTATCGATAAAACCTAAACTTGAAGAATTACGAGCTCTAAAGTCACTTAAAACCCTAACCTTGAAATAATTAAGGAATTTTAACCCTAAGTAATTAATTGATAATTTAATTTGAATAATTTCATTCAACTTTAGAAAATTTCACAATTTTATAAAAATCAAATCATAAATTACAAAACAATGTAAGATAAAAACTTGAAAACTATTTTCTATAAGACCATGCCCTTATCTTCATGTCCAAGCCTTACACTTCAATAAGTAGATCAACCAATCACTTTAGATAACTTATCAATTGAGAGTTGAAATCATTTATCAATTGATAACTTATCAAAATCTAGTGATAAGACATTTTCCTTACACCCCTTCACTTATACTACATATGGAAAATTTTTCACATGCTTAACTTCATTAAATGAGACAAGACCATTCCATGACCTAAAAAGACTTTAAATGGCAGATCTAAACAAGGAAGAAAGGGGGGCCATGCACTTGTCTTTCAATCATCAATCACTTTCTCTTACACATCACTATTCACTCCTTAATGTTTACATCATCAATAGTTGCAATTGTTGACTTTTATGTAATCTACAAGACAATCAATTAAAGCTTCTTGCACACACTTCCTTTCTCATTCAAAATCTGCCACTCTCTCCCTCTTTCACACCCATTTTCACTTCCTTTCCTCTCACTTTAAACACAAATCAAAAGAAGAAATCTAATTCCACAAATTCCTAATATTGCTACCACCATTTTTGCGTTCATACTCACGTCAATTTCTCCTCTTATTCTTGTGCCATTTTCTTTCACCATCTAAGATCTTTTAGAACCATTAGAACCTTCCACAAACTCCATTCCAAAAGATCAAATAACTCGGGTTTCCAAAAGGTGAGAAAAAGGAGGAAGAAAAGTTAAGAGCTTAAGTGGAACCTTAGTGCACAACCACCATATTTTGCTTTAAGGACGAGTAAGTGTTTCTTATGATATGTGGGTTAGTATTTATGTTAGGAGACTTTGATTTCTTGAAGATATAAGTAAGGTTCAAGTTGTTATAACACCAAAAACTGTTTTAAGAAACAAACTATGAAACCCTTACATGAAGTTGGAGCATGAGCATATAAAGTTGGTATTTTGTAAAGATACTTGTTTAACACTTTGAATGGAAGATTTTAAGTTAGGGAAGTCTTGAAACAAAAACTTGAATGGAGGATGAGCATGCTGGACGTGAGGGTTCCATAGTCATTTGGACATTGATTTTGTTTCCATTAAGTTAAAGATACTCAAATCTAGACTTAAGTTAAGGAAAAATCCATCACACGAAGTTTTATGAAGAAACCAACTTTGTATGACATGAGCTATGATATGGAAGTTGTATTAAGTATAAGATCTTCTATTTCTTTATGTGGAGCATGAGTTAAAGAATCATATTATGGAAGAAAAGTTAAGTGAAGATTTGCATACAAGTAGTTTAAGTGCATGACCAAACACCTAAACATAAGGAAATGATGAAACAAGTTGAAAAACTAAGCAAGAACCTCTTGGAATCATCACGACCAGATCTGGAATGTGGGAAAAAGAAGCTTAAAAATATGATAAAAGTGAATGAACAAAGTGAAAATATCAACTAAAGCAAGTATGGTAAGCATACAAAGCCTAAAACTCAAAACCGAGCCTAAAACTCTCAAAACAAGCCTAGAACTCTAAGTTAGGCCTTTAATGAAATTCTAACCAGCACCTTAAAGTATCAAGAGAGGTTGATTTCAAGCCCATAAGAAATCTACCTAAGGCCCCATGATATCAGGCAAGTGTACCTATTAGTTCTAATATAGTGGATGTAAGTCCGAGTCGATCCCTCAGAGACTTCGAGTACTAATATTAACCTTAGCTCTATTATCTAACTGGAAAATTGTAATGGGTGGAATGAATTAAAAATACTAAAATTAACAAACTAACCTAATTATGAGACTTGATTAAGCAATTTAGAAAACAATAAAATTAAGAACGATTTCAAGAAGGCAAATAACGTATTTAGAAATTATTTCCCCTAGTGTTAACATGTTATTGCTTAAAATATATCCAATTCAATTTCTATTATTCTTGACCGGAGGGATTCGCAATTAAAGTTAACACTTTTCTCAAGCATATTAACCCTAATCCTAAATTATTTACTGGAATCTCTTCACTTAGTAATATAATTTAGAATCGCATTAATGTATAATGAATTCCCACACAAGGAACAACTTTTCGGAAGAAACATATATCTTATCTTTAAGTATATATGTAATTCTCTCCAATTATGTCAAGATCTCATTACACATGTGATTTCTTAATCATCATGCATGATATCATAGATTGATACTCTAGAAATATCAATTAACAATTAAATAACATAATTGAATCAAGAAAAGATAGAAACTTTATTGAAAATTATCAATCAATCCAATAGTCACATGAAATCTTAGGTTCCATAATCCTAAATACAAGAATCTTAGGCTATCATAATGAAACTAAAAACGAATTGCAATAAATCAATAAATAAAACATGAAAAACCCCTTTTGTTGATGATAAATCTCTTCAATCTTGAAGTTGAATGTTGCTTTCGCCTTTTTCTTCTCCTTCTCCTTCTCCTTAAGTCTCTTCTCTTTTGAATGTCCAATTTTTTGTACGAAACCCTAGTATGTCCTTTTATAATGTATTGTAAGGTCTCCATTTTCTTCACCAGACATGACCTAGGACATAATTGTGTCCCCAAGTCGTGTAACTTTCTGACCTTGACATATTTTCTTGGATGGACATAGCCTAGGGACACAGTTATGTCCCTAACCGTGTAATTTCAAAACTTCATAACTTTATCATTTGAACTCCAAATTGAGTGAAACTTGATTCCTTTTCTTTGTTTTCAATCCAAGAACACGTTCAAACCTTGAAATCAAAATTTTACTCAATTAAGTATCAATTTCTTTAAAGAAAACCAAAGATGTAAGGGAAATACTATAAAATCACCATATGAAATGTATTTAAAATAAGAGTTATCAAACTTTCCTACACTTGAGCATTTGCTTGCCCTCAAGCAAATAAATTAAAACAAAAATTTCGAGACAAGAAACACTAAACAAAATTTATCACTACTTAGGAAATCGATGAACGAATACACTTGACTTGAAGAAAAGTAAGAAAATTATTTTTAATTAACTTGCAATAATAAAGTCAACCAATTTCAACCTTAACAATGTTATAATTTCACCTAACCATATTCGAATGCTCCAACAATACTTAATAATAAAGTTCATTAGTTAATTTATGGAAGTCAAAGTTTACCCGAGTAATTTAACCAAGGATTCTTAAACTAGAAATTAGATTTAACATCTCACCAACTAGGAAAGAGTCATAAACATTTTGTCCATTTGACTAAAGTGTATACAATTCTCTCTTCAATCTCACCAAGGGCCATAATTTAAAATAAACACCTTTTACATCCACTCATCCTCTGATCATCCCCTTAGTTTATACTTTTGATGGGAGGTTTTTAAATTTACTTTATTTAAGCACAATTGTATTGGTAAAGGGAAGAATCTCGCTCTTCTGACGGACCAAGACCGATCCATACCAACTTATCCGTTATATTGATAGCAGGAAAGAACCTTGCTCTTCTAACGGACCAAGGCCGATCCATATCAATTTTTTTTTCATTAGTATTGGAATTGGGACTCAATCTTGCTCTTCTGACGGACCAAGACGAATCCTTACCAATTTTTTCTTCTATTCATACACTTATTATTACTTTTTACCTCTAATCATTGTGATTTGTAGGGGTTTTCAAAAAAAGAATTTCATTTGTTTGTTTGCTAAAAATTATAGGGCTCTAAAAATTTCTAAGAGAAAGGTATACATAAAAGTAAATTTAAAAATAACCATGACTAACTCTCAACTAGTAATGTTGTTCCAATCTTAAGTCTTAGAGTCCTAAGCTAAATAACTCGTAACTTTTCCCTCCACAGATTTGATTAATCAATTTTAGTAAAGTATAATAAGATCAATAATGATCAAGATGACACAGTTTATTTGGCCCAACACTTGTTAATCACCTATTGCAAGTTAACTTAAAAATTAATTGGGTCAAATGTGAATAATTGGTCTCCTAAACAGTAACAAATTCATATATATCCTTTCCCTACACTTAATAACGTACATTGTCCTCAATGTACGACTAAGAAAGCACAATAGCAAGATATGAAACAATAAAAAACATCATAGGGAAAAAGGAAATACATTTATTGAAAAAGAAACTAATACTTCCTTGCTAGTCGAAAATAAGGTGAAGTTCATAACAAAGAAGCCATCGTCATTACATGTCTGATTGCACATGCCTTGGCCAACTAAAAACAACGAAAAAAATGAACTAAGAAGAGGGATTGGAATCTTTCTCTCCATCATCCTCATTAGATGGCGCATCCACTATGGTTTCATCATCATCTTCTTCACTACCCTCATCATCCTCTTTACTATCCCTAGCTGCCTCTACATTACCCTCATCGTCCTCTTCCTCACTCTCATTGTCCTCATCATTTTGCATCCGACTCTTTCATCCTGAGAAAATTTTCCAATTTTTCTTGGCGGATATGAAGTTTATCCACACTTTCTTGGATATAACGAACCTCAGTCATCAAAATATCAAATTTGTCCTCAAAGCTTGCTGAAGATGTCTGGCCTTGAGAGGTGCTTCGTGAGTGTTAACCTTGATGTCTCGTTGGTAAAAGGTTCATGAGTCAAAATGAATGATGTTGCATAGGAGTGACTTGAGTAACAAAGGTAAGTGAGGGCCAAACGACAACCTTAGTCCACATGGCCTGTACTAGTAAGGTGATGTAGGGGCCATAACAAATATGCCCTTTCTTCCATGTAGTGGTAGCTGAAAAGTTCAGCTAGCTCAATGGCTAGATTGATTGGGTGTTTATGAATAACACTATAGAAATAGAGGCAATCCTTGCTGGAAACCACACTGGTGCTGAGGCCTCGGCTAGTTAATGTATGTGCAAAGAGCCAATGAAGAACACGATATTCAGGTTTGACCAATTGAGAAGCCTTACTCTTTGCTGGGTCATAAGCATTACCAACAGTAATTTCGTTTCAAAACGTCCCTAGTGTTACTTTACGTGGAAAACGACATGTTAAACGTTGGAACTCTTCTGTCTGTGTGTATCTATCCTCATAAAGACCGAGATATTTGCCCAATTGAGCTATTGTCATGTGGAAAGGGTGGCCACTCAAAGTGAAATGGAGTTTGCGTTTGGGGCCCATACCACTAGTACTCTCTTTATCGAGTTTATATGTACATAATTGGGCATTAGCTATGTCATCATATATATTGAGTCCATGTCTTAAGCTGATGGGCTTATTAGGTACTGGGAGACTCCAACCATTGGCGAGGGGCCGGGTCTTTTAGATTCTACTTAGGGTGTATGTTTATGGATTGCGACGGCCACCATACCGCTAGACTTGGGATTTTAAAAATATGATTTGATTTTGGTAAAAGGAAGTATACATATATATATGTATATATATAGTTTTGTTTTGGCATGAGCACGGTAGTGCAAATGAAATAAAACCCAAGGTCTAGAACCCGGATTTTGGTTTAGGTCGATTAATTATCTCCAAACCCCAACTTTAGAGGGCATAATTCTGAGTCGTATGTAGTTCTTAGGTCACTGCATGCGTTATTTGGCATACTAATTGTTCATGTATTCATATGATTGTGCATTTAATAAATTTTTTTCATGCGGTATTGATAAGGGTAATTATCTCACTAAGTGTAAGCTTACACCCCAACAGTTCTTTTCCTTGCAGGTTGATCAATAGTTGGGAATGGGATAAGAATCAAGTGCAGAGTGCTACCATTGAATCAATATGATGAAAAGCTTATGTAGTAAATTCGGAATCCTCCGAAAAATGACTAAGGTCTCAATTAAGTTTAGTATCTTTAGTAAGTTTAGAATTTTCTAGAATTGTCTATCTTATTTTACTGTTTTGGTAGGGGATACCGTTTCTCTACGATTTTGAGGAACTGTGGAAAAATGGATATCCTTAATTATTATATTATATAATGAGTCAGTGAACTAAAATTGAAGACTCTAACAAATAACTATTTAGAGTCTTGCAATCTCTGACTTGTAAGGCGATTTTCTTATCATAGGTACACACGTGATATGAAAATTTTAGGCAATACTACTAGGCCCCTCTTAAGGTCGCTACAGAATTCCTTAACATAAGTATCTACACTCAACCCTCTTTACCTTAACTCTTGCAACCTTTTGAAGGCATCCTACAAATAATAGCTTGGCATAAATCTTCTCTTCATAACCCTCTTCATTTCATCCCAACTCCTAATCTCTCGTTCTCTTTCCCTTCTTCAATTGGCTTGCAAGTTCTTCCACTATAGGGCAACATAGCTAGTGAACTCCAACATAACAAGTTTAACCTTTGCATTATTGAGTACTTCGTGTCATTCAAACTAGTTCTCAATCCCATTTACCCAATCTAAGTAGTCCTTAGCATTACTCCTAGAAAAACTTGGAATACACATTCTCAACCCTTTAACTCTAGATGTTTGTACATTTCTTTCTTCAACCTCGTAATACTCCTATACTTTGTCATCTCTTTTTACTTCTTCCTCATTTTCTTCAAGCGCTAGCCTTTGTCTAGCATCCTTTCCAATTCCTTTATCTTAGGGTGGTTAGGCTGGGACATTAACTTGACCAAACTAACCATTGCCTCACTCTTGTTACTCACATTCTCTAGTGGAGCTATTTCTAGCTCATTGCTTATCTTCTTAGATAACAATCACTAAATTAGCTACCAAGTTAGTAAGTCTATCCAAGTGGTCACCTATTGACTGAGGTATGAAGCTTCCTTCTTACCTTTGGCCATGTCAAGTACCACTTGCTTGGTTTCTTAGAGTTCTTTGTATATTTGAATCTAACATTGTCGGTTACTCTACAAAATTGATGTCTAATAATACCACTTGAAGTTCTTTTTGTAAATAACAGCAATAGATAAATAACCAACACTCCCAACACCATGACAACTTCACAACAAACAAACAATCAACCACACTCTATTTTGCCCATCGAAAATAAGGAAAAAGCAAAGCATTAAACACTTCTCAACTACCAAACTCCAATGTTAGCAATAGAACCTCTACCACACGAGAGTAGTAACAAACTACTCAAAGAACATAGTAGTAGAATCTAGCTTTGAATGTTGCTAGGCTTTGATACTAAGATGATATGGATTCGTAGATGAACACATGGACCCAATATCAAGTGTTACCAAGGAGGTGGGTCCCGGTAGTGAGATGGCTCGAAAGGTAAATGATAGTTGAAGGATGAGCAGGGGTTCCCATACATTAACGTTGGATATGACATACCGATGCCTCACATGAGCTCAGGATGCACTTGATATGACATAAAAGTGTGATTGGATATTACTTACCACTAGTTCACACTCAAAGGGCTAGATAAGAGTAGCTCGAGAGTAAGTAGCAAAACACTTAACTCAAGAGAGTATGCATGAAAAATTAAATGTCACAACTGTTGTAGCTATTACAATTTCCAAGTATTTGTAGTACCTAATTAGTACAAAAAATGATTTCTTCTAGCTAAAGAAAAGGGGAACAATTTATGGGGTTATCAATTTAATCATGCAAAAGAATAACCATTGTCAGAAAAGGATAGTATGGATAACAAAAAAGGACAGCGTGCATGCGGTTTGCTGATTCTATGGCCCCTATGGTATTGTTAGCCAAGTAGGGGTGAATCTCAATCAAGTTAGGTCTGCATCTAAAGTTCGGTAGCTTGGATAGCTACAATTGGAGCAAGGTTAATTCAAGGGCAACTCATTTTTAAGTTAGCCTTAGATGATCGGCTCCTAACTATCATGCACTTGGCTTCAGTAGTGGTGAGGTTAGTTGCATCTTGATTCGATGCTTACAATGGTATGTGGTAGGGGAGTAGGCTCAGTGTGTCGGTTGGTCACCTCAACAACTTCTTGGATGATGTAAGAAGCAAAGTAGCTCGATAAATCGAACTAGGGTATGCACTGCTCCTTAGCACTTAACTTACCTTGAATAACTTAGGGAACCATCTGAATGAGTCCTCGATTTCGAAAGAGCGTGATTGGTTATTAATCCCTATCAATAAGTTATATAACAAGTTGAGCAAGTGTCACTTCTAGCTAAAGAAGATATCCTTCCTCAAACACATAATAATCAGAGAAGGTATATCACTGGATCCAGTAAAGATCAAGGCTATAGTAGATTAGAAAAGGCGATAAACCATTACTAAGGCAAGAAGCTTCTTTGGATTGGTTGGTTATCAAAGAAAGTTTGTTGAGGACTTCTCTAAGTTAGCTAAACCACTTAAAAAATTAACTTAGAAGATTGATAAGTTTGAGAATGACAAGTAAGAATAGAGTTTCCAAGAATTGAAACAAAGGTTAGTGTTAGTACCTATGTTGGTATTGCTAAATACCAAAGAGCCTTTTGCAATTTATAATGATGCTTCGAAGAATGGTTTAGGTTTTGTGTTAATGCAAGGTAGGAGGGTAATACCTAAGGCCACATGTACAAAATTATCCTACTCATGATCTTAAGCTTACTACCATAGCACTTGCCTTAAAGTTATAGAGACACTACTTTTATGGTCAAAGGTATGAGATACACGGATCATAAGAATATCAAGTACCTTTTCACATACAAAGAACTGAATATGAAGTAGAGGTAATGGCTTGAATTGATCATACATCATGACCTTAGGATTAATTATTCTTAAGGACAAGTGAATGCTATTGCAGATACTTTGAATCATAAGAATCATGTCAAAGTTGCTTCACTTCTCACAAAATAGCAAGAATTGGTTAAGGAGTTTAAAAGACTCAATATTCGGTTTGCTTGGGTTAAAGGAAATTTTTGAATTTAGTTGTTAAATACACTTTGATGGAAAGAATCAAATAAGCCCAAGAAGATGACCTTACCTTGATGCGAGTAAGAGAGAAAATGGCAAGCTAGAAGTATTTGATAGCAATTTGCTTGAAAGGAAGATTATGTACCCCAGATGATACATCCCTCCAAAAAGAAATCATGAATGAAGCTCATCACTTAAGTTATTTAGTACATCTAAGGGGAACAAAGATGTATCAGGACCATAAGAAAAATTTTAGGAGAAATGGTATGAAACAAGACATAACCAATCATGTGATGAGATATGAAGTTTGTCAAAGAGTAAAAGCTAAGCATTAGAGATCGCGAGGATTGATATATTCTTTACCTATCATTGAGTGAAAGTGAGAGCAGATCATTATGGATTTTATGAGTAGATTACCAAGGACACAAGTCGGGTTTGACACTATATGGCTAGATATTGGTAGACTTACTAAGTTCATACACTTTTCCCCCATTAGCATAACTTACTCCATAGAAAATTGGCTACGAATTATGTAAAGGAAATTATAAGACTCGATGTTGTATTAGTAAGCGTTATTTCAGATAGAGATTTGCATTTTGTGTCTGAGTTTTGGACAAGCCAGCAAAAGCAATTGGGAACTCAGTTGAACTTTAGTACTTCTTATCATCTACAATCAAATGAGCAATTAGAAGGGACCATTCAAACTCTAGAGGATATGTTAAGGGCTTGTGCTATTGACTTTAAAGGAAGTTGGGATATGCATTTGCTGCTTATTGGGTATGCTTATAACAATAGCTACCATTTAAGTACTTAGATGCCACCTTATAAAGATATCTATGGAGGGATGTTTAAGTCTCTATTGTTTGGGATGATATTGAGAAATTGGCTTTAGGACTTCATCTAATACAAGAAGCAATGGATAAAGTAGCTATTATGTAAAAGATAAAATAAGCTTAAAACCAGTAGAAAAGTTCGTGGATTTGAAGAGACGAGATTTGGAATCCAAGTGGGAGATCATATACACTTGTTGGTGAAACCAATTAAGAGCATAAAGCAAGCTAGGGCATAAGGAAAGTTGAGCCTAGAGTGTATTGGACCCTTTGAGGTGTTGGATAGAGTTGAAAATCTTGCTTATTAATTGAGTTTTCTACCAAACTTATCTAAGATACATAATGTGTTGCGTGCGTTGGTTCTTTATGAGCACAAGTTGGACTTGAATAGATAAATGGGTAATTTTAAGAATAAAGTTAGGATAAAGTATGATATAACTATAGGAGAAATATATGGTATAGAATTAATGTGTACTTCATAATACATAAACATAAAGTAAGTAGTAAAATTAAATCAACGTAACATCCAATATATACATATATATATATATGTACATACATGTGATAATATTTATAATCTTATTAGTTAATTTAACTATTTTTTTATTATTTTTGTTTATTATTATTTAGAAATTATCTGTATTCGCTCGTTAGCAATTTTATATGATTATATGTATATCAATAATTTTACCAACTTAGGACTTCATCATCGTTAGGGTAAATTTATATGTTTTATAAGCTTAGGGTTTTAGTTTTAGGGTTTTTGTCAAGTTTAGGTTCAATCTCTTATATTTACACATACATAAGGTCTAGGGTTTTTGTATATGATTAGGGTTTCGATTAGTATATTAGGGTTGTTTTTTGTTCATCTTAAGTTTAGGTTTATACTCTATTTATGTTTTTAATTTATTTACCCTTATTGACTCAAGGAATTATCTAGGGTACTTAGATCCAATTTAAGGTTCAGACTAAAATCTACAAGATTTACAATATGAGCCAAAAGGCTTACAAAACAAGCCTTAGCCCAACTTAGAATTACATGACTAGTAGCTAAGATGAATAGTTGGAACTTAATTAGGAAGTTTATTAAGCCTACTAAATAACGAAAGAAGATCCAAATAAGCTTAAGTATCATTGTAGCCCATAAATGGTTAAAAAGAGTAGTTTAGACCTTAAAATAATAAGACATGGACTTGGACTTACATTTAAGTGACCAAACTAATTTGATATCCTTAAATCAAGAACTAAAAGATCCTAATTAATTGTAATAAAAAAACTAGAATAAGGTTTTATGCACTTAAGTACTCAATTAAACTAGAAATCAACCAAGTTAAAAGGGGAAACATATAAAATTCAAATCTGACCCTAATGATTATGGGTCTTAAATTCCAAAATGGGCTTACTGGTGAAAAGTGCCCTTGAACTTGATGGAAAATGACTATAATATCATTAAAATTGAAGTTAAAATGAAAAAGTCATACCCGATTAAAGATTTAATCAAAGCGAGGATTTATAGCAAACATAAGTATTTAGGAAGACTCTTGGGTTTCAAGATATAATGACCCAATAGTATCATTATCGTGGTAGACCATCGTGTACCATACAAAGGTCTACTATCAACCCCCTTGCTGATTGTAGGCCTTTTATACGACACATAAGGCTCCTTCTATTATATATTACCACTAGGCCCATAGATAAGTAATATAGAGCAATTTTTACTAAAATTAACTTTTGAGACATAAATTAATTAAGTAAACGTGTGGACTCGTTATGTTCCACACCAAAAAAATATTACAAACAAATGCAGTTCATAGTAGGAACTGCATCATAAACTTTAAACTATGTTATGAACAAAATAAAGGCAAATAAATATCTACAAAAGCTTGTACAAAATCTCTTCTCTACTCCCTGATCACACCAACCCATCTCTACATGAGACTTACTTTGGGCATGCCTTTGCCCATATTAGTGAAGAGGTTTCCTGCAACAAAAAGAATCTATCGGGATGTAAGCTTGCGCTTGGTGAGATAAATACCCTCATCAATATTGTATGGAAAAAATTTAGTAGATGCATAATCATATGAATGCATGAACAATCAATATTCCATAAAATGCATGCAGTGGCTTAGGAACTGCCTACGACTTAGAATTACGCCCCTTATAGTCGGGGTTTAGAGATAATGAACCGACTCAAACCAAAATTCAGGTTCTAGCCCTTAGGTTTTATTTTAGTTGTACTATTGTGCTTAAGTAAATATATATATATATATATATACTTTATTTTTCAAATATCAAATCATATTTTTAAAATCCCAAGTCTAGTGGTATGATGGCCTCCGCAATCCACAAACACATGCCCTAAACAGAAACTACAAGATATGGCCCCTCGTCGACGATTGGCATCTCCTGGTGCCTAGTAAGCCCGTCAGCTTAGGACAGAGACTCAATAAAATGATGACATAGCTAGTACCCAATCCTACAGGAGGCCCTCTTCTTATGAGTCCCTTCTTATCTTCTGTGTAAAGTGGCAATCGGTGTTATCTGAATGCAATTATAGGGAATGTATGATCTGTTTAACTTCTTAATCATATAAATGGTTAATCCAATTTTTTAAGGTAATCAGACAATTTTAATCCATATAATCACATGTATAAATTATCACAAACAATTTCCATTATCATATGATTAACACGCCATAACATTCAATCACAAATTTATACACATGAATTTCCCTTTTCCCATAGGCATCTAATATATATATATATATATAAGGTTAGATGCATTTATTCTATAAGCAAAATTAAGTAAAAAGTCATCAGGAATTTACTCACTCCACTATGTAGGTTAGTCAAAGTAGTCCGAGGGTAGGTAGTCTCCGAATGTGGGGTCCCCTGGTCATCGAAATCATAATACTATAAGGGATTGAAATAAAACTTAGGAAACTAAGCTAAAATCCCTTAAGTTATACTCTTGACTAGTTTTCATATTTTTCCCGGTTTTACTTAAAAGTTCAATTACGTATAACTTTCTCGTTTTAAATCCAATTTTTATGATCTTATAGTCAATCTTCATCATTTTTTAGTATAATTTAATGTGGTGAGGTTATATTTTCAAGATGAGGCACACAAATTTGTCCATAGGTCAGAATAGTAGTGGTTCTCATGATTTGGAGTGCTTTTAGACTTTGTTTGGTTAATGGGTTTTTTGGTAACTTGGGAATTCTTTTGAACTTGGGCTTAAGATTTCCTTCTTGACTCAAAATATTCTTTAAGGTCAGACTTACAACATTGATTTACACTCTTAAGGCTATCGAACACTTCTTGGGCTCTTAAGTGGGCTTAAGTTGTCAATAGGCTTGTTTTTTATTCAATTCAAAGATGGTCACTTTCTTGGGCATAGGGAGTGTCTTGTGGGCTTTTTGAGGGTCTTAAAACAACCCATATTGATGTGTTAAGTTGCTGGTCAGAAACTTAAGGATGGTTCAACTTGACATTTGAGGCTTGTTTTAGAAGTTTTAAGCTCGGTTTTGAGTTTTAAACTTAATACACTTATTAAACTTGCCTTGATTGGTCTTTTTACTTTGTTTACTTATTTTTATCATATTTTTAAGTGTCTTTTAGGGATGTTCTAGATCTGGTCGGTTTGAGTATGAGGGCTTTCAACTTGTTTCATCATTTCCTTAAGTTTAGGTATTAGATCATAAACTTAAGCTACTTGTATTCAAATCTTAACTTGACTTCTTTTTCATGAAATGATTATTTGGCTCATACTTTACATGAAAATAGAGGATCTCATTTTTATCATACCTTCCATATCATAGTTCATGTCTTACAAAGTTAGTTTTGTTACGACCCGAGGGGGCTAGTTATGGCAGTCGCCGTATACCATACAAAGGATTGTAGATTGAGTTCCCTTATAATCGATGACCTTTTTATACAATACACAAGGCTACAACTAGTACTAACTACTAAGAGTGCGCAAGCTTAAGCAATATCATTTCATGACGAATAATAATATAATAAAACGTAACACATAATTTATGTGTATAAAAGTTTACAGATATAGAGTTTGAAACATGTCTAAAGTTAGACTAATATAAAAATTACATATTCAACTCTACATTTAATCAAAAGTACTCTCTTTCCTCAAAGAGCTCCCACATTGATCCAGTAGAGAAAACTAACCTCGAGTATATAACGGCCTGACTCTACGAATAAGTCGGCCTGCAAAAGAAGTCTACAAGGGTATACGCTTACTAGCTTAGTGAGATATTTTCCCTTAACCATACAACAATCAAGTTATACTGCAGTTAAGTTCAACCAAATGAATGCATGAACAAACAATATGCCAAACAAATACATGCAGGTGACCAGGTACTGCATGCAACTTAGATTTAACGCCCTCCGAAGTCAAGGTTGGAGATTCATCGGTACAGTCAGATCCGGGTATCATATTAGAACTTATTTCATAACGAAACTTCGTGTTTCATATTTAAAATGTAATGATACATCCATTACCAGCTTTATCAAAACGAGTTCTACATATGATTGTGAGTAGGTTCACGTAGCCCTCACTCACCCCTAAACGAAGGCCTCTGGACTTGACCTATAGCTAGGTGGTTGGTGCCTCCAACACCTAGTCATCCTGTGGGTCAGGGTAAGGTCATATCGCACGTGTGCACCGTACGAAATCAATAACAATCAATAATCAACCCACGTATGGCCTCTCGCTACCTCCATGTAATGTGACTACCTAGAATTAGTTATGCAGTGCATGATTTATGTATGATCTAAGTTAACCTTTTCTAGTCAAATAAAAAGTTAAGTCATATTTAATCAGTTATCATTCTAAGTCACAAACAATCAATCTATTGAATCTACTACGCAACAAACATGATATTATTGAAATTTAAAGTAGATTCACCATTTACAATAATTATCATGCATAAGCATAACCCAACCCCATACACATTCCTTTATACATCATAATTTAGATTCACTAATTATAAAAACAAAACAAGTATGGAATCTATAATGGGGCAAAAACTAACTCGGGCTAATTAGCTACTATTTAGGGATCAAATAAATATTGGGGCAGCTCATAGTCGTATATTCTAGATCATTGAGAATAAGAAAATTTATAAGCTTGGGAATTTAAGCTAACTAGTATTTAATGTGTAAGGTTTATTCACTTAATTACTTGAAATGGTACAATTCGAGCTTTTTATGAATACGGCCTGTAAATTTTTTTTTTAGCTGGGATTTTAATGAACTTAAAATCCTATTTTGATCGCTTTCGAGTGTTATATTTCGTACGAGTTCGTTTTGACGTGACGGTAACGTAAATTGTATATAAAAATATCACATAAAATATTATTTAAATTTAAAATTATTCAAATATTTGTAACATATTTATATATTATAATAATTCTGTAATATTATTTTATGATTTTATTATTTTGGGTATAATTTTCCTATTTTCCATTTTCTTATTTTTTTCTTATGTACCTTACGATTATACACATATATATATATTACTATAATTATAATATATAATTTATAATTTAATGTATTGTAAATTCCTAGATTACGTATCTATATACATATATACACTATACATTACACATATTATATATATATGTATTTATTTAAACATATCTATTATTACACATATATCATATATTATTATGTATAATTTGTTTTATTATTATTTATATGTCTTACATGTATTATACTAGAAATACGTACATATATATACCTTGGCATTATATTTTATATAGTTAATTATCATTATATAAAAATATACTATTTTTCTATATGTATACTAACATTACATAAAATACCATACTATTATATATATATTCATATGTCTTATATACATACTTATAAAAATACTCACTATTATACTTCAAACTACACACACACAACACACACACATACATATATTATATAATCATATATAATATGTACCCAAATATATATGTTACTGTACATGCATATAACTTATACTCTAGTTATGTAAATTAGTTATGTAAATTACTAATTAAATGTATAGATGTATAAAAAAAAATACATAATACATACTATATACTTATGTACATACATGTATACATAACCTAACCTTATATTTATACATATAATTAAATTTAAGTATTCATGTATATAAACATATACTATTAGTGTTATATGTACAAATACCATAAAAATACCATACAAATACTATAATTCTACATGTGTATATTATAATATACATCTTTACTTTCTAAAATAGATCTCTTACCTATTAATTCAAAACAAAACCTAACCATACATACTTATACTACACTAATTACACACTTAACAACACAAAAGAATGGAATTAGGAAGCTTTTCTTAAGGAAAAGATTAAGCATACGAATTTTTGTATAAAAATACGTATCTAACCGTATAGGTATATGCATCTTTATACACGTATAAATACGGTATAAGTCTAAGTAGATATATTAGTATATATATGTATAAGGTATATGTATATAAGTATAAGGCAAAAACTAAAATGTACATAAGACATGTAAATATGACATGTACATATGACATAAGTATGAGGAGAGGCTTATGTAATCACATAATGAAGTAAGTGATGATGTAAGCATATGATGACATAAGCACATGATGACATAAGCTATGACATAAATACGTGTAAATACTAGAGATTAAACCCGAATATGATAAAAACTTTAAAACCTAAAACTCTAAGCTTATAAACGTACAAATTTACTATAATGAAAATAAAACTTTAATTGAGTATAATTATCAAACAATATGCTTAATTGTATAAAATCACTAACGAATGATTAAAGATAACTTCTAAAAGTTAATAAACGTAGGAATACTAAATTAATTTACAAAATTGATAATATTATTTTATAATTGTTAGTAACCTTATATATATAAATAAATTACTATTATATAAATTTAATTATTTGAACCTAATTATAATATTTATTGTAGTTCATGTTATATATAATAAATGTTAATAATATATTTTATAATTTTCTTTATAATTATATTATTTATTATTCTAAATAATATTTATAGGGTTAGAAATATTTAAAGAAAATTCAAAAATTTATTCTATTTATGTATATACTCATTTCTTTATTTTTTCCTTTATCCTTGTCTTTTTCTTTTTCTTTTCTTTTTCCTTTCTAATTTATATATGTTAAATATATATAATTTTATATAGTTAAAATGTTGACTAAGTTAAACATGTCATTTTCTTTCTCCAATCTTCTCCTCTTTTCTTTTTCTTTTTCCTCCTTTGCCATGACATACCTCACCCCTCTCGAATAGTCTTTAATTCTCTTCATTTGTCTCAAATTAACACATAATATTTAGCCTTCTTCCTCCCTCATTTGAACCAACATTTTCATCCCTCTCCTTTTCATCTTTTTCTTTTGTCTTTTTCACTTTCTTTTACCCAACAATTTACCCAAAAATCTAAACCATCATTCTAAATACTATCAATACCAAAAGAAGGAGAAAACAAGGATTTTTCTTCAAAAGTCTCAAGAACAAGTAAATACATCTCTTTTGTATTTTAGTTGTATTTGCTTTATTATGTAAATTAGATTTTTGGTATTTTCTTGTTCATTTTTGTATATTATCATATTTTATGTATTGTACATGTAATTTTGTATTTTGTAGTTGAAACTCCATGTGTATGTATTGGATTTAATGTATAACTCTATATTTCTATAATTACTTATATACATATAGATATATACTTATATGTATGGATATGTTATATAGTTAGTTATGTATATGTAAATATGTGTAAATACATATACGGTTTCTATATATATATATAAAGTACATATACATATATGTGAGAAAGAAGATGATAAAGTAGGAATACATATATATATACACACATACACATCAACATATATATATATATATATATATATACTATAGTATGTACATAAACATATACATAAGACTAATTAAGTATTTATACTTACATACATACATATATATAAGTAAACCAAAAAATATATGAATATGTATTATATTAAATTTCCTTAAAAATAAATTTAGAAGAACATAAGTTGTAAACCACGTGAATTTAGCCATTTGAGAGTAAAATTGAACTCCAATACTATAGATAACTTTATGAGTTGATAAAGTTAAGTAAGATAAAAATTTTGTTAAATTATGAAACCAAATATATTATAAGTAATAAAAACCTTAGAATTTCGATTGAAACCTAAATTGTGTATGAAAACCCTAAATGCATAAATACCTGAGATTGAACTTGAACTTGACAAAAACCTTAAAACTATAATTTTAAGCTTATAAAACAAATAATTATCGATTAATATGTGTAATCCCATAAAATTATCAATAAATGTGTTGAGATAACTCATAAATATTATAAACATAATGGGTAACAATCAAATTAATAATTTTATAGAATTTCAATATTACTTCAAAATTAGTAAATTTATAATTTGTATATTTAGAAATTTCTAAATTTTTTTAATTTTTCTTTTCCTCCCTTCCTGTTTGTTTTTCCTTTTCCTTTTCCTTTTCTTCTCCAAATTTTTTTTCCTTTGCTACGTGAAACTCTAGAACTATGTTTCGGCTAATACTTGTGTAATTTTATTTCCCTATGTGATAGTTATGTACAGAAAACAAACATATTAGATAAGGCTCATGTCTTGTTAATTAATTACATTATCTTACCTTGATTTTTTTCCTTTCTTATTTTTTTAATCACTTTATTTTCTGCCCTTTCCTAGTGCATCACGCTAGTTGGAGAAGAAAAAACAAAACAAAACAAACCAACATCTAATTTTCTAAAACACAAAAGTGAAAACTCCCTATTCTTATTTTCTTTAAACCATGAAACATTCCTCTTTCTTTCTTTGTCTATTTTTTTTTTTTTACTTCAAATACAATAATTAAATAAAGAAAAAGAAGAAGGAGCCTTGGCATCTTCTATTCATCAAGTCATTAAGAGAATAGATAAGTAGTATGTGTATTAAGTTTATTTTGTAATAAGTATTTAAATGTATTCTTTCATGTATATATATTTCATAGATTTCATATGAATTATAAGGTCATGTAGTAGAAATATATGTAAGGTTTGTATTTCCTTATGTATATATATTTATACATGTACAAATACTAAAGTATGCTCATATATACTTACATGTTATATTAATTATACAACATGTAGTATAAAAGACTAGGTATATATATATATATATATATATATGCATGTATAATATATGTACATTTATGTTTGTATAATTTTCATTACATAAGTATATGTACAAACATGTCACCAAAAATATATATATAAATTTATGTATGTATAAAGTACAAAAATACTAATATAGTATAGTATATGTATAATAGGGTATATGTTTGGTACATATATATGTGTATATACAATAGTATTTATATAATGTATTTTCAATATATATATATATATATATATATAGAGAGAGAGAGAGAGAGAGAGATGTGATTGTATATGCATATATATTTGTATATGATATTATGTATATTAAGTATTTTCAATAGGTATATATATGTAAATATGGTCGTATATGTATAAAATATAAAAATACAAATATATATCGTATATGTGTACATACGTGTACCATATATAGCATATTTAAGATCATGTAATTATATTACATAAGCATACATATATGTATATTAGTAGTATAGTATATATTGATATATGAGTATACTTAAATAATACATGTATAATATACCATAATAAAAAATTAATAAATAAAGTAAGGTAATATATATACATAAACATATGCTGTAGATTTCAAGAAAATAGAATAATTAATTTGTAAAATTTAATAAAATATAATTATATACATATTATGTAAAAATATAAAATAGGAAAAATATTGAACATATATAAATTTCAAAAATGACACATGGCACTTATCCATGTTGCCATGTCAGGATATAATTAATTTTAACTAAAAATAGTAATTAATAATAATAAAATAATTAATTAATTAGGAAATTATTAAAATAGTAAAAAATAAAATATATAAGTTTTAAACCTTAAAAGTAGTAAAATGCAGAAATTATGATAAAATGAACCTAAAAATAAGAAAATTATAAAATATAAGCATTAGATATTTATTAACTCTTAAATAGGTAAAGAAAAGTTTAAAATAATAAATTATAATTATTTAAGTCAAAATGATAAAGTTTGTAATATTTTTAAATCACCATGTAAAATGCAGGTCACAATGTCTAAAACAGATCTCGTTACGTGAAAATACATCCAAAAACGATAAAAAAGGATTATAAGTTTATAAAAATTAAAGTCAAAACAAAAAAGTTATACACGATTGAAAATTTAAGATAAACTGAAAAAAAATAAGTAAAAGATTTAAATTAAACTATGTTTATACTATACTTGGGTTATAGTGGAAAACTAGGTGAACAATGATAGATATTTAGTTAATCGATGAACTTAGTTTTTCAGAATATTTGTAGATTTATTTATCTTTTAGATATCTAATTATCAAGTTCTAGAAATCCCAAAGAATTGGAGAGTAAGCATTAACCTAGGTGAGGGAGTTTTGATGATCTACTATTTACTTGTTGGTTGCTATTAATTATTTGTTGAATGATTAATTACTTTGTATGCTATCATCCGTATACTTGCTTTCTTAAAAAAGTAAATATAAATATCTAACAAAATAGCCTGCTATATTTATCACATGGTTATGGATTAAGTGGTATGTTGATGGAAGGTGTTAGCTTTGCAAATTTTTTAGAAAAGTATGTTTAAAAAATGTTTTTTTAATCTTAAATATATTTTGTACGATTTCTGTGAAGATTCTTAGTGCTCATGAATGATATTTTATTGTTAAGACAAAGCTAGCATAGTATCTCTAATTGATTACGAGTGGACTTGCATATTTATGCGCAAATCTACACCTCCATAGTTCCAGACTCCTATGGATGTGTTGTTTACATTTACTGTGTATACATTCATTTTGTATATAGATAGATTGCATATATACTAATAATGTTTAATGATTGAACAGTATTAGTAAGGAACGAATTCATTGAGTTGTAGTTTGCTCATTCTCCTATTGTTTCTCTTGCAAGTTCCTTTAAGCATGGATTAAGGAAAATCTAGAGAGTATAGTACAAATCAGAGATAAGTTTGATAATTTTAGAGTTGATTAAAATGTGTATAGTTGGTACAGAAGTAATTTATGTAGAAAAAATTTATATGATAGGATTATGTATAATATAGTATCTCTTATAAATTATCAAGTTGTTTTACCTTATCTCAGTATTTAGTAGAGGATATTGATTCTCTACGGTTTTAATAGACTATGGAAATTAGATATATATAATCATTTTTTTTATAATAAGTTAACTACTTAAAAATTGAAAACCTTAATGACTAATCGTTTAGAGTTTTACAATCTCTCACTTGTAAGGTGGTTTTTGTATCATGAGTGCACATGTAAAATGAAAATTTTAGGTAATTTTATTAGGCCTCCTTTAGGGTCATGACATAAGTATAAATATACGTATATATACATGTATACATATATGTATAAGAGTAGTATAATAAAGGCATAAATACGTGTATATATGTATATGTACATATATAGATATACATATAGTAGTGGTATAGTATGAGTATACATACATGTATATATATAAGTATATGTATGCTAATATGCTAATTACCTAAATAAGTAAGAAGACATAATATATATATATGTGTGTGTGTGTGTGTGTGTGTGTGTGTGCATATATATATATATGTATACAAGTATATACATACTTATAATACAATTATTTAAGATAACTTAATAAAATAGATATATACACATATATCACGACCTAAATAATATCATTGTTGTGGTAGATCACCATGTACCATACAAGGATCTATAATCAACCCTTTTGTTGATCATAAGCCTTACATACGATAGACAACGCTCATTCTACTTTATGTTACCATTGGATATATAGATAAGTAATATTAGGCATATTAATTGAAATTACTAACTTCATAAATTATTGAAAATAAGGCGTGGAACTTAGACTTCCACGACAAAATATTACAATACATAATAAGTCCATAAGAGTCTATCATAAGTCTATCTAATTACAAAATTGAGAAGATCGAAAGAAATGAATAACTATTGACCATACTATGAACTTCCCTCTTCGCTCTCTTAATCACATAGCTCCGTCTTGGTATAAGACTCATCTCGAGCATCCCTTAGTTCGGATTGATAAAGAAGTGGTCCTACATCGAAAGAAATCTATTGGAGTATATGCTTACGCTTAGTGAGTTGATTCCTTCATTATGCCATACAACAATTTATTTAAATGCACAAACATATGAAAATATGAATACTTAGAATGCCAAACAATACACGCAATAACCTAGGAATTGTATACAACTTAGAATTTCACCCATTATAGTCAGGGTTGGAGATAATTAACTGACATAAACCATCAACCAGGTTTTAGCACTTAGATTTTTATTTCACTTGCACTAACGTGCTTAAAAAAATTTAAAATTATACATAATATAACCAACTTTACTTTTCATATGGAAAATACACTTTCCTTTTCAAAAATTAGACTCTAAGTTAAAATTCCTAAGTTTAGCAGTATGGTGGCCTCCACAGTCTACATTACACACCCTAAGTGGAAATCACAAGACACGGCCATTCACTAACGGTTTGCATCTCTTGGCACTTAGTAAGCTCAAAAGCTAAGATAAAGACTCAATAACATATAAATGGCATAACCATTGCCTAATTCTTATAGGTACCCCCACTCTTGTAAGTCTCTTTCTACCTTCTGCGTGAGGTGGTAGCCGGTATAGTTATAGTGTAAACATGAGAAATGCATGACTCATTGAATTTCTTAATTGAATAATTACTTAATCAAATTTTCATTGTAATCAGACAATTTCATTCTATACAACTATACATATCTATCATTACAATTAATTCCAATTATTATTTGATTAGCAAATCATAGAATTCAATCATAATATCATACACATATATTTCCCATATCCCACAAGCATCAAGTTCATTATATAAATTTAAGTACATCTATACTATAAGCAAAACCAAGCATAAGGTCATTATGATTTACGCACTTGGCCATAGCTAAACAATTGTAATAGTCTGAGGGTAGTTCATCTCCTATAGTAGAGTCCCTTGAACATCACAAATATGATATTATAAGAATTTGAAATGAGATTAGAAGGTTAACTTAAAATCTTTTTAACTTAGTTCTCATATTCTTCCCGACTGTATTAAAACTTCAATCGCATGTAACTTTCTTATTTTAAATCCAATTTTTATGATTTTATAGTCGATTTCCATTGTTTTCGAGTTTAACGTAGTGTGGCTAGATTTTTTAGATGGGACACACAATTTTGTTCAAGGACCAGAACAGTAGTGGTCCTTATGGTTTGGTGTTCTTTTAGGCTCAATTTGGTTTTGGCCCTTGTGTTATCTGATGAAATCTTTTGGGATTGCGCTTAGAACTTTGTTCTAAGCTTAAAACATCCATCAAGGTCAGATTTCTATTCTTCCTTTATGACCTTGGTGCTATCTAAATTTTCTTGGACTCTTAAGTGGGCTTCTATGGTCAAATGGGCTTGTCTTTGGTTTAAACTAAAGTTGATGACTTTGTTGGGCTTAGGGAACTTTTTTAGACACTTTATGGGTCTCGAGACAACTTTTCTTCGATGATTAAGGTACTGGTTAGAATTTTTATGAAGGCCCAACTTGAAGTTCTAGGCTTGTTTAAGTGTTTTAGGTTTGGTCTTAAGTTATAGGCCTTTAACACCTATCATACTTGCATTGATTGGTCTTTTCACTTTGCTTACTTTGTTTTATTGTATTTTTTAAGTAGGTTTTCTTGTGGTTCTAGATTTAGTTGGTTAGGTTTATGGGCTTCCAACTTAGTTTCTCCAATTATTTTTGTTGAGTTTTCTCTTAATATAATTTGATGATAACAAAAAGATATATATAAACTTAACAAGATTTTTAAGTATGCAGGATATTTTAAAGAAAAGAAGTGTTTAGAAGAATATAAGCTTAAGTTTGTCAGAATGTATGATAAAATGTGTGTCAGAATGCATATCAGTAAACGAACGGTACATCATAGTTTGTGTTTGGCAATGTGTTCAGTTGCTTTTTCTAAGTCTTTCTCTAATTAACTTGAACAAATTAAGTTGGACAAATTTGCTAGAAGGCTTAGCTCCACCTTATTGGGTATATTAGGAAAATATACTCAATTTTGTTTTACTAAGATGGTAAAGTCCATGGGGATTTAAGTTGGTGTATTTTCTTTTTTTCTTTTTTAAAAAAAAGACACTCAAGAATAAGATTTGGAAAACTGAGTGATTAAGGTTTAAGTAGTATGCTTTTTGAAAGTCTTAGTAAGATTGTTCAAGAATTGAAATACAGTAGGGATATTAACTAAAAGAGGATTCAAATTTATCTATATAAGGACTTTTTGGACAAGTTAAGTTCGAAAAGTTAGGTATAGCTCTTAGCAGATTCTCGAGATAAGGTTAGTTTGTTAGATTCAATTTCTTAAATTTGAAGATATCTTGCTTAAAGATAAGACTGAATGTCCTTGAAAAATTTAACCTTATCTTTTATGAGGATTTTATGGCAAAATTCAAACAGAATTATTGGTGAAGAAGACTTGTTGACTGTAAAAAGACAAGAAATATTGGATAGTGTATTGAGGATTAGGATATATGAAGATTTGTTCATATCTTTTCATCCTTATCTTTATTATTTTGTGATTTTCCATGAAGTTAACAAAGGATCGGAATACATCACCTCATGCAACAATTATCAATAGACTCAAATTCGACAAAGAAACAATATTAGGAATAGCTTAGTTTGATTTTTTTAAATTTCAATTTTTGGTTCCTATTTTCATGGGATTTTTCTCTAACAACAAAACCAATTATGATTGACTAAAGATATCTTGGAGAAAAATTTGGAACTAGCCATTTCTAGCTATTACATAAGGGTTTGTTTAATTTAAAGACGATGCTATTCAAGAGAGGATACTACATACTCAATATTAGAACTAAATTTTAAAAATTCTCTTGAGCAGATTATCAAAAACTGTATCAAAAACTTAGTAAAAAACTGAGTAAAAACAACATTGTTATTACATTTGTGCAAAAGTTGTAAAGAGCTTTTTGCTTGTACTGTTTCAATTTCATTATAAACTTTATTGAGTCTACGTTTTAAGTGTAAGAGAATTAGGGAGTTTTTTGAGTCCTGTGTATAGATTAGGAAGAAGCTAGTGAGCTACGATAGAGAAGCAACTGGATATCTTTTTAATCTCTCTTGATTATTTTTTATTGAAAAGATCGGACTAATGGAAGACACTGGTGAAGAAGAACGGGTCTTCAGTAGTAGAGCTGGAAAAAAGCAGTATGCAAAAGGTTGAAGCTCTATAAAAATGATTCACTGATCTTCTTACTTCCTATATTATTTGTTTTCTAATCTTTATTGTTATTACTTGTGCCTTGAGTTGACAATTAATTTCCAACTACTTATTATGCCACTCAGGATATTAAGAGGGATTTTGTTTGTATAGACACTCAATTTTTGCCCCCTATATTTTTATTTTTATTTTTACCTTTATTATTTTATTTTTCTTTCTTTTCTCAATAGGACCTAAATTAAGAAAAACGTAAAAAAAAAAGGAAATTAAAGAAAACCCAAAAAAATTGAGAAACTTAGAAAAAAATAAAAATTTTAGGAAAATACAAAAAAAAAATTCAAAAATAGGAAAAATCACAAAAAAGAAGAATTAAAAAAAGTACCAAAAAAAAGGAAGTTTAGAAAGAAATCCTAAAAAATAAGAAGTTTAGAAAATAAGGAAAATTGGAAAATTTTCAAATAAATAGGAAAATTGAAAAAAAAATAAAAGATTTTAGAAAATAACAATTTAATTAGGTAGATTTTTAATTTTTAAAATAAGTTTGGAAGATGAGTTATTGGGTCTAGGCTTAGATTTGAATAGGCTAACCTAGTTCATGTGTGCAATTTAATTGCACATATCGATAAGGTACAGGCCAACGGCCTAATTATTAAATACATGGACTTAGATTGGGTATTAAGCATGAGGACTTCGGCTCGAATCTTGGAGGGAGCATACAAAGTTTTTTTTTTTATTTTTTTTATTTTTCATCACATCAGGGACTGACATGTATTAGGATTAGATTGCACCCGTATCTTAACACATGGCAATTTATGATTGGACAGCATGTTGACGTGGCACCACGTGGCATGCCACGTGATAAGTGATGATACATAGTAGTCGGGATTGGTTGAGTTGGTTGACGTGGTGCCACATCAGTACTACGTCAGCACTTTCCTTCTTTTTCTCCCCCTCTTTCCTGCATTTTCCTTCTTTTTCCCTAAGCTTTCTTACCTTAAACATAGCTGGTCAGCTCTTTGTCATCATTTTTTACCCCATTTGAACTGCAATTTTGCCAAATTAATGGAAAATTTACAAATTGGATGTGGCCTTCTTTGAATCAAATGCAAGAAAACATCTAAATTCATACATTAACATAGTCAAACCGAGCTCCAAAATTTGGAAAAAAAAACTGTAATTTTAGCCATTTACATTTAACTCTGATTCAAGCTTTCTATGTTTTTGGGTTGAATTCGAGTATAAATTGGGTGTTGGGGGAGTTTATTGGACACACACAACCATAGAAAACCAACTAGAATCACTCGAAACAACTTCTCTCTCCCCTACGATCACTTTCTCTCTCTAACTTACTGTTTCTCTCTTCGATTCTCTCTCTCCACTTAAATTCGAGTCGAGCCACCACCTTAGGAACACTACTCGTAGCTTAGGCTCCTTAACCTAACTGCTTTTGACCTCCACAATGGCTCATAGCATCACCACTAACTTACCACCACCCAAACCATAACCATCGAACCCCCTCCCTTTTGAAGCACCACCTTTGGCTCTCTTCAACCCAAACTAATACGATCATAACATTGGTCGACCTCCTTAACCCCAAAACCATCAACCTACTCATGCCTAGCAACCCCTTATCGCACTACTTGAACACCACTACCATTGCCATACTTTGTACCACTACCAAACAACCACTCCAAGCCATGGTACTCAGCTTATACCTTGCTCAAGTCCAATCCCAAACACACAAATCTGTCTTCACCCTAAAAAAACTTGGCCCAAATAATCCTAAACCGTGCTTGGCTGACATTATTGAAGCAAAGTTATAGACGACCTAACTCAATTCGACGACTTAACCCATGATCCGACTCAAACTCGCACAACCGATCCAACCTACTCCAGGTTCGACTTATGCACCCACTACATCAGATCCTTTTTCTTAATTAATTAATTAATTGATTTAGTCACTTTTTTTTTACTTTACTATTTAGTTGTTGTTGTTTTGTTTATATATAATTGTAAATGTAATACAAATAAAAAAAAAAACCAAAAAAGAAAAGATGAAAAGACGAAAAGAAAAAGGAAGAAGGATTTAATTTAGTGTTTATTTATTTATTTTCACATTTTAGCCGAAAAATCAAAAAGTAAAAATAAAAACTCGAAGGAATAAATAATAAATAAATAATAATTTTTTTATCACTTAGAAAATTGATTTTCCAAAAAATAAAATAAAAATAAATTAACCATTTTTCAAATTAAGATCATTTAGAATTTCTAAAAATAAAATCTAACTAGGACTCTTTAGGAAATTTTCTTAAATAAACTAAATTGAGTAAAACGTAAACTTGATTATTTTCAATATTAAAATCAACTTAACTCATTAAAGTTTTCGTAAAAAAAACTATGTACATCTGATCTCGAATTACGGGTATGTAAGTATCTATGAGGTGACGATAAAAAAATAAAAAAACCTGATTTTCCTTTTTAGTTTAGATTGTTCAAATTATCCAATTTAGGTGAAAATTTGAGTTTTGTTTTTTCGATAAGTGATTTGGAAGGTCAATATTAAATTTGGAAAGTTAATGGCACTTGTAAGGGTTTAAAATTTCTAACCCTTGGATCTAGAATCTCTGGCTTTCAAAAACTATTTTACCAAATTGGTTTTAATCGTTAGATTAGTGGCTAAGTTATAACCAATTCACTCAATTGATTATAATTTAACTTTTTCTCCCGACTCTAGTTGGATGGCGACTCCAAAGTTGTTTCTAAAATAAAAAGAACCGGTTTTTTCTTAAACCTTAGTTAAGGGCCAGTAGTAAATGGGTAGGGTTTAATACTAGTCAATTTAAATAAAACTTAATTTTATAAATGAATCCAGGGGGGGGGGGGAAACTAAGCTCAACAGTTTACAAATTAAGAAGTTTTAGTTTTTGCAAAAGATATCAATTCACTCCTCTTTTGTTATCTTACTAGGATCAATAGTTTCATCATTTCCTTATGTTTAAGTGATAAATGAAGAGCCTATATTACTTATATTCTAACTCCAATTTAAATTCTTCCCTATAAGAAGATTATTTAGTTAAAACACTAAGTAAAGTTTACAGATCACATGCTTATCATAGGTGTTACACCTTACTTTAAATCTTTAAAAGTTGATTTCCTCATCAAAACATCATGTAATGGTTTTTCTTTCACCTAAAGCTAGTTTTGAGCATATGAATCCAAATAGAAGTAAAAGTGACACTTAAATACCTTTCCAAAGTGCTATGTTCAACATGTTTGTCCATCATTCATGCATTTATTTCATGATTTTCTCAAGCTATAACTTTTATTCTAAGTGATAGGAAAATATCTTACATAACTCTAAATCTATCATATTCATATTTCAATATTCATGTAGAAGATTTATAACCTTAACACCTAATATAAACTAACTATAATATCACCTTATATATATGTTAATATCCTCATGAAAATATATAATCTCCTAGGCATGGCATTCTAAGTGTACTCGAACTGAAAAAAAAGAAAAATAAAACTTACTTTTCCAAGTGAGTATGGAAGGTGGATTTGGTACCTAAGTATCCTCCTTTAAACTTTGATTTCCCCTTTCTTTTTGTGAGCTCCTTATGTTGTTAAACCTAAGTATTTAAGGGTAAATTTTGGGGTGTCCTAAAGTTTCCTAAGATGGTCTTTTAGGTGGACTAAAATATAGGGCATGGTTTCTCTTTTTGTTTGTGTATTCAAGGTGTATGAATAGAGAGTGAAAAAACGAGAGGATTTGAGGGAGAGTACCGGTTGTGTTGTATGTTTTTTGCATCCCAACAAAGTCTCTTTTGTTGCTTCTAAACTTGTAAGGTAATGATTGGGTGACGTAAGCAATATGAGGTCAATAGTGTTTGTGAAATACAAATGAATTGATGGTTGAATGACATGGAATGGTCTCCCATTCTCTCTTCCCTAAGCAGCCATAAACTTGTCTTTTAGGTTATGGGTTTGTCACATCACTTGTTTTAAAATTAAATAGATAAGGTACTTGTATAGCTTATCCATGTATAATATAGCTTATGATGAGATAAGAAAATTGTCTTATCATAAGCTTTTGAAAGGTTATCAAATAATATGTAAATCCAACTATCATTTGATAGGTTATTTGCTATGATTGGTTGATTTGCTTATCCATAAATGACATAGCTTATAAAGAAATAAGGAAACTATCATATATGTGTGATTCTCTTAGGGTTCGGTTCTTATATTAATTTGTATGTTATGATTTACTTCCTAAGGAATTTATAGTTTCCTTGAGTTGAATAAAATTATTCAAGTTAAATTTTCAACTATTCATTTAGGTCTCAAATCCTTAATTGTCCATAGTTATCCTAGGGTTTAAGGTTTTTGATGATTTAGGATCCTTTATTCTTGTATTTAATTTTTTATCGATAATGAGCTTTTGAATGGAAATACTAGGTTTGACTTCTAAATGTAGGCTTTAGTTTTTAGTTTAGTTGATCCTTGAAAATGATTGAAAAGTACTCTTAGTTAATTACATATCCCTTAAAGTAGCAAGGTTTATAACATATGTACATAAGTAGACTAAAACCCATAAAAGAAATTAAGGACCATATTTACATTAATTAATAAATTATAATAACATATAAATATACATAATCATAGTAATACAAAATTTAAAAAATATAACAATTAGGAAAAATAATACAATTTTTACGTAGATCAATAAAAAAGTGTCACATCAATAACTTTTCCAAACTATCCAATTGAATCGCAAATTAAGAAAATAATAATAATTAATTGATAAGGAAATTAAAATAATAATAAAATTAATATAATTGGTAAAATAAACCTAAAATGAAGAAATAGTGAAATTAATGTAAAATGGACTTCAAAATAAAATATGTAAAAAAAAGAAATTAATTAAGTCTTAAAATAACAATGGAAAGCTTAAAATCAATAAATAAAGTTATTTGGGTCTAAATTAAATTCATAACATTTTAGGCTCATAAAGAAAAATACAGGTTTCAATGTCTAAAATGAACCCTACTACATGAAAGTAAGTTTGGAAATGATAAAAATAGGCTATAAAATCATAAAAATCAAAGTTAGAATGAAAAAGTTACATAAATCTAAAGATTAAAAATAAACTGAGAAGAATAAGCAAGATAATTAAGTTAACCAACCCTATAAACTAACAATAAGGAGAAATAAATAACTAAATACATAAAATACCATAATTTACAAATATACAAATATATTTACTATTTGCCATAATAAAAAAGTCAAATTATGTTCATGTCATGCTTGAATTATAGTATGAAATTAGGCAGACTACAATAAATACTAGTTAACTGAAGAGCCTATCTTTTTTGAATGCTCATAAGTCTTATTATCTTTTAGTTATTCAATTGTCAAATTTTAGAAACCTCAAAGTCTTGGAGAATGTAAACCCCAGTACTTTAAGGGACGTATAATTAACTAAGAGTACTTCTTAATTATTCCCAAGGATCAACCAAACTAAGAGCTAAAGTCTACATTGAGAAAATGAACCCAGTCTTTCAATTTAAAAGTTCATTGTTGATAGAAAAAAAAAAAAACTCGAATACAAGAATAGCGAACCCTAAGTCATTCAAAACCCTAAACCTTAGGATAATTAAGGACAGTTAAGGATTTTGAGACCTTAAATGAATAATTGAAAATTTAACTTGAACAATTTTATTTAACTCTAGAAGATTATAAATTCCTTAGGAAGCAAATCATAATATATGAATTCATATAAGAGCTAAACCTTAAAAGAATCATACATATAAGACAACTTCCTTATTTTCCTTATAAACTATGTCATTTATGCATAAGTAAATCAACTAATCACATTAAATAACCTATCAAATGAGAATTGAAATTACATATCATTTGATAACCTTTCAAAAGCTTATGATAAGATAATTTTCCTATTCTATCATAAGTTATACTACACATGGATAAGCTATACAACTACATTATCTATTTAATTTCAAAACATGTGATGTGACAAACCTATACCCCTAAAAGACATAGCCTGGCTAGTTGAGTTAAAAGGAAATGGGAGGCCATACCTTGTCATTTAAACATCAATCTTAATGTCATTCATATCTACTATTTACCCCTTATTGTTTATATCACCTAATTATTACCTTACTAAGTTTAGAAGCAATAAAAGAGACTTTGTTGGATGCATAACACACATAACATAAACTAGCCACTTCCTATCCTAAATCCTCTCACTTTCACCCACCAAGCCCCACTTATCCCTTACATTGCCACTGTTACGACCCGAGGGGGCTAGTCGTGGCAGTCACCGTATACCGTATAAAGGATTGTAGATTGAGTTCTTTTACAATCGATTATCCTTTAATACGATACATAAGGCTACAACTACTACTAACTACCAAAAGTGTGTAAGCTTAAGCAATAGCATTTCATGACGAATAATAATATAGAAAACATATCACATAATTTATGTGTATAAAAGTTTACAGATATAGAGTTTGAAACATGTCTAAAGTCAGACTAATATAAAAATTACATATTCAACTATACATTTAGTCAAAAGTACTCTCTATCCTCAAAACAGCTCCCACATTGATCCCGTAGAGAAAGCTAACCTCGAGCATACAACGGCCTGACTCCACGAATAAGTTGGCTTGCAAAAGGAGTCTACAAGGGTATAAGCTTACTAGCTTAGTGAGATATTTTCCCTCAACCATACAACAGTTAAGTTATACCACAGTTAAGTTCAACCAATGAATGCATAAACAAGCAGTGTGCTAAACAAATACATGCAGGTGACCAGGTACTGCATGTAACTCAGATTTAACGCCCTCCAAAGTTAGGGTTGGAGATTCCTTGGTACAGTCAGATCCGAGTATCATATTAGAACTTATTTCATAACGAAACTCCGCGTTTCATATTTAAAATGTAATGGTACATCCATTACCAGCTTTATCAAAACGAGTTCTACATATGATTGTGAGTAAGTTCACACAGCCCTCACTCACCCCTAAATGAAGGCCTCTAGACTTGACCCATAGTCAGGCGGTTGGGGCCTCCAACGCCTAGTCATCCCACGGGCAAGGGTAAGGTCATATCGCACTTGTGCACTCTACGAAATCAATAACATTCAATAATCAACCCAAGTATGGCCTCTCGCTATCTCCGTATAATATGACTGCCCGGAATTAGTTATGCAGTGCATGATTCATGAATGATCCAAGTTAACTTTTCTAGTCGAATAAAAGTTAAGTCATATTTAATCAGTGATCATTCTAAGTCACAAACAATCAATCTATTGAATCTACTATGCATCAAACATTATCTTATTGAACTTTAAAGTAGATTCACAATTCACAACAATTATCATGCACAAGCCTAACCTAACCCCATACACATTCATTTATAAATCATAATTTAGATTCACTAATTATAAGCACAAACAAGTATGGAATCATAAGGAAAAACTCACTCGGCCATAGCTAGTTCAAGGATCGTAATAGTCGGTGGGCAGCTCTGGGTCGTTATCAAGATCACCTGAGAATAAGGAAAATGTTTAAGATAGGGAATTTAAAACTAACTAGAGTTATAATGTGTAAGGTTTATTTCACTTAGTTACGTGAAACTGTCCATTCGAGCTTTTTATCGAATTGCGTATAACTTTTTCGTTTTAGCTCGGATCGTTATGAACTTATAGTCCATTTTGATCATTTTCGAGCGTATTTTCCCGTAACAAGGTCCGTTTTGAACATTGTGACTCGTAACTTAAATTGTGATACAAAAATATCACAAAAATTATTATTTAAATTTAAAAATTATAAAGTATTGATTTTCACTTTTTCGTAACATATTTATTATTTAATAATTATTTAAATCATATATTTTTTATTTTTATTATTTTGGGTATGTTTTCCTATTTTTCTTCTTTTCTTATTTTTTTCTTATGTACCTTACGATTATACATATGTATATATTCTAATACTTATAATATATAGTTTATGGTTTATGTTATTGTAAAATCATAAATTACGGTATCATATATATACATATACACTATATATATTACATGTATGATATATGTGTATGTATTTATTTAAAACATATTCTTATACACATATTCATATATTTACATATATTTTGTATTTATTTATTTATATGTCTTACATGTATATATATACCTAGAAAAACATACATATATGTTCGGCATACATACCCATAAATATATACTATATATTTCATACATAATATACGATATAATATATATATATATACATACTTATAAAAATACTCCACTATATACTATATAACTACACACACATATATATATAATCATATATGTAACCATATGAATATCAAGTTACGGTACATACATATATCTTTATACTAGAATTATGTAAATTACTAATTAGAGGTATATAAAATAAGAAAAATACATAAATTACTATACTATATACCTTGGTACATAACATGTAGACATACTTAATTCTTATATTTATACATATCAGTAAATTTAGGTATTTATATACATAAACATATTACTAATTAGTATTATATGTACAAATACCATAATATCATAAAAATACCATAATTTTACACATGTATTCTATCATATACTATATATTTCTTAAAATAAATTTCTTACCAATTAATTTGGATTTTTTCTTCTTTTCTTTTTCTCTCTTTCTTTTCTTCCTTTTTCTCACGTTTGTAAACGTTGTGTGTATATGTTTATGCAGATTTTTCTTTCTTTCTTTTTTTCATATTTATATGTTGCTTTGGTTCATGTGATTGTTAGCTTAATTTCTAAGCTAAGTTAACTTTTTATTAATGTAAATAAGACAAAAAAAAAATAAATAAATAACATTACGTGGCTGCCTAAATGGGGGTCCAAGTTAAAGAAACAAAAGTGAGAAAAGTTCTAGACGTTGAACTTAAGGAAAGAAAGTAAGAAAGGAAAGTGAGAAATGAGATAAATTGAAATTAAAAGAGAGGGAAAATGAAAATTATTAATAAATATCTGTAATTTTTCAAATCATATAAATTATGATAAATCTCCTCGTAGATTAGTTTTCAAAATTTTGTGAAATTTTATCAATTTAACTAGTACCCTTTACAATTATAATTTTTACAAGTTATTATGGTAATTTCATTGCAATGTCGTACAAACAGGCGATTTAGTCAAAAATTACATTCGACTTTAATTTTATTGTTATTGTGTAATATTTAACTATTTTATAGGTTTACGTTTATGATTTTAGTGTCTCGAGCAATTTTGAGTTCAGTTTCGATTAATGATGCATAAACTAGTTTTAGGGTTTTAGTAAACAATTTAGGGTTTTGATAAAGTTCGAAGGTTTTGTTATTAGTGTAATATTTGATTTATTAAACTTCATTTGCTTTTATTATTATTAGCCTTATTGACTTATTGTACAGTTTAAAACACTCGGACTTGAGTGAAGGTTCAACTACTATTTTTCTTAGGGTTTACAGCCGCCACTTCTACACACATATACACATAGCACAAAGTGTGTTTTGTAGCCTTCACCTTATCCACCTAAAGAGTTATTTTAGAAGACTTTAGGACACCTAAAACCAACCTTAAACACTAAGCTTTGACAACTTAACGAGCTTGCAAAAAGGAAAGGAAAGTAAGGATCAAAAGAGGACACTAAGCACACAACCACCTTCCATTCTAATTTAAGAAAATGAGTTTTTAAATTTGAGTACATTAAGATGTCATGCCTAGGAGATTATATGTTTTCATGAGGATATTAACATGTATATAAGGTGATATTATAGTTAGTTTACATTAAGTGTTAAGTTTATGAGTATCTTATACGAAAATTTGAATATCAGTATAGTAAGTTTAGTATTATGTAAGACATATGCCCATCATTTAGAATGGAAGTTTATGACTTGAGAAAATAATGAAATATGTATATGAGTGGTAGAAAAACATACTAAACATGGTATATTTGAAAATATTTAGATTTCACTTGTACTTCTATTTGGTTTCATATGCTTAAATCTAGCTTTAGGTGAAGGGAAAAAAAAAACCACTAATGATGCTTTTATGAGGAAATTAACTCTTTAAGATGTAAACTAAGGTGTAGCACTTATGATAAGCATGTGATCTATAAACTTTATTTAGCATTTTAGCTAAATAATCTTCTTATTGAGAAGAAGTTAAGTTGGAGTTAGAATATAAGTAGTATAGGCACTTCAATTATCACTTAAACTTAAGAAAATGATGAAACAATTAGAGAAACAAAGTTGGAAGCCTATAAACTTAAACTGACTAGATCTGGAACTGTAAAAAAACCCACTTGAAAATAAAATAAAACAGAGTGAAAAGACCAATTAAGAGAAGTATGATAAGTGTTAAAAGCTTAAAACTTAAAATCGAGCCTAAAACATTCAAAATAAACTTAGAACTTCTAGTTGGACCCTCAAGAAAATTCTTACCAACATCTTAATCATCCAAGAAAAGTTGTTTTGAGATCTATAAGGAGTCCATATAAAACTTCATAAGCCTAATAAAGTCATTAACTTTAGTTTGAACAAAAAATAAGCCCATTTGACCATATAAGTCCACTTAAGAGTTTAAGAAAATTTTTATAGCACTAAGGTTGTTGATAGTCAGCTTTCACTTAACTTGAACTTATCCTTTTATCGGCTGAGAAGCCCGGTAATCAAATCTCTTGGCATTTTCCCTCTGTAGAAGACACTCGGCAAAATATGCTGAGTAGAAGAAACGCTGCTAGTTTGAATTCAAATCTATAGTGAAAAATTATCATAAGTACGATTGTATTTTATAACCATTTGCTATCCCTACATATTAGGGGAGATGTCAAGTCAAGAGCGCTCCACGTGTCTTAATAGTTACCTCAACAATTTCCTTAGACATAAAAAATGTCTATAAATCTTGGAAAAAAACTCTATAAGAGCTCTCGAACACTTCTTATTCTCATACTTACTATACTAAATCACCATTCTAACTTAGGCATCGAAGTGGCTACACCAGACTAGCCCCGATACCAAGTATTTCACTTCTTTTTGCAGGACTATTTCTTGACCCCAAAATTCACCAACAACATTTGGTACTATTTGTTTTTCTCTAAACATGACTACATGGCTAGAACTAGGATAACACGAAGTGCAAATACTGGTACTTCCTCCCAACAACATGAAGGAGGGAGTCGGCTTACTGATGAATAATGATCGGCTTGACTTGAGCAACTCTATCTCAATTTAGCCAAAGAAAATTCTGAGCTAAACCAAAAGCACGAATAAATCTTTAGACTTCTCCATAAAAGTTTTCACCCAAATCAAGAAAAAGAGCGTGGTGAAGATGATGCCAACAGTACCAACGATTCCATTTATTCACCTGAAATGCCAAAAAAACAAGTTGAGTTTCTAGTGTGACCCATAGCTCCTGCTTTAAAAAAGATTGATAAGGGCAAGTAATCACAATATGTGCATCATGCTGGACCCTCGCCTGTCAATGCACCCGTTTTAGTGACCAAACAGTTCCAAATCAAGAAAAGTCCTTTTATCCTCGAGATTTTAGAGGAAATAATACCTTGGCACAACAAACCGCTTCAATTTAAAACATATGATGGGATGAAGGACCCCAAAGACCATTTAGAGTACTACTAACCACTAGCCAAGTTGTATGGTTTAAGCGACATGGTGGCTTATTAAGCCTTTCCCTCAACCTTAAGGAATCTAGCCAGCACATGGTTCAAACACCTAAAACTAAATACCATATCATGTTTTGATGAACTAGCAGAAGTATTCCTTTAACACTTCCTTGTAAGCAAGCTTCCTATTAGCTTCAATCTTAAACACCATCAAACAAAAGTCCGATGAGTCAGTTAGGGATGGCCAGATTCATGGCCGAGATGGTCCAAATCCCAAAACTAGATACGAGTATGGCCTTTAACACTGTAATCAATGGAGTCAAACCTCATGGAGACTTTTTCAAGTCTCTCACAAAGAATAAGCCAAAAACTTTTGTTGAGTTTATGGCTAAAGCTACCTCATATATCCAATAGGAAAACATAAAGGCACGACGAGAAGCTGATCAAAGTAGAGGAGATGGAAAGAATGAAAAATGGAAAAATGCCAAGGATAGACTTAGCATTGACAATGACAGTGGCACAGACACCGAGAAGAAGAGACTAAGGATCCTGACATTCTTAACTCATACGCCTGTCAATCGTCCAATCTCGATATTTTGATGGAGGTCTGTGAGGAGAGAGATATCCTCCAATGGTTGGAAAGAATGAAAGGAAATCCCTTAAGAAGAAATTCGAACAAGTATTATGACTTCCACCATGACACAGGTTACAATATGGACGAGTGCATTCAACTCAAGAATGTAATCGAAGATGTAATACAACACGGGTACTTGGGGAAATTTCTAGCACATGATGCCGGGAGAATCGAAAGACTGTCTCAAAGGTGAAGAGAGGAACACGACGATGACACTCAGCCAAAAATGGCTATGAGAGGTGCAAAGGATGTTAATCCCAACAGAACACCGGATAGAGCAATTAATATAATTATCGGTAGATGCAGTATGGACCAATCAAGTTCTTCGAACTTGGTTAATGATAGGAATTACATTTGCAATGTTCACAGAAAGAAAGTTATAATTGATAATACAATATCTTTCAGGGAAGAGGATTTTAAGGCCATACAAAGGCCGTACGACAATGCACTTTTCATCAACATGAGAGTCGCTAACTTTGAAATCAAGAAGATTCTTGTTGACACAGGAAGCTAAGTCGATATCATTTTTCAGCATGCTTTCGATCAAATGATGCCCAAGATTAAAGCGCAACTACGATCTTACAAGTATGACCTCTATGCCTTCAATAATCAACCCGTTTAAGTTGCCAGAGTTATCTCTTTGCCAATTCAGATTGGTGATTACGAGCATATTGTTGAGGATAAAGTAGATTTTTTCGTCATCAAATGTTGCTCCCCTTACAACATGATAATGGGATGGCCATGCCAACATTTATTTGGAATTGTCCCTTTAATGGCATACCTAAAAGCCAAGTTTTCCACTCCCACGAGGGTCGGTGTGTACAGAGGGGATCAGCAATTGGCACGCCCTTTATTTATAAGGGCTTTAAGGAGAGAGGAAGTATTTTAGGTCAAGACTTGCCCGTAAAGCAAGTCAGTCGGCATAGAGAATGTCGAGAATGATACAAAGGAAATTCATTTAGGAAACGATCTCGAAAAGATGACAAGGATAGGAAAACCCATGTCAACTGATGTCCGGCAAAGTTTGATTGACTTCCTACAAGCTAATGCTGATGTGTTTGCATGGTCACCATTAGACATGCCCAGTATTCTGACAAACGTTATGGTACACAAGCTCCAGATTGATGCGAATGTAAAGGTGGTCCAATAAAAAAAGAGACATTTTACACTAGAGAAACAAGCGGCAATAGAAGAAGAGGTCCAGAAATTGTTGACGGCAAGATTCATTCAGGAAGAGCCTTATCCAACTTGGCTAGCAAATTGTGTGCTAGTCAAGAAGTCTAACGGAAAATAGAGAATGTGCATCGAATTTACGGATTTCAATAAGGCCTGTCTCAAAGACTGTTTCCCACTGTCAAAAATCGATCAGATGGTAAATGCAACCGTGTGATATGCGTTGCTTTCTTTTATGGACACTTTCTTCGGTTACAATCAAATCAAGATGGATGAGGCTGATGAAGTCTACACATCTTTTGTTACCAATTTACGAACGTACTGTTATACGGTGATGCCCTTTGGGTTGAAGAACGCTGGTGCCACATACTAGAGATTAGTAATGAAGATGTTCAAATCTTAGATCTATAGAAATGTTAAAGTATATGTAGATGATATGATTGTGAAGAGCATGAAGAAAGATCGTCAACTTGTTGATCTAGAGGAGATGTTTGCCACATTGAGGAGATATAGCATGAAACTCAACCCACAGAAATGCATTTTTGGTGCAATGTCAGGAAAATTTCTTGAATATATGGTTACACAACGCGACATCGAGGCCAATCCGAGAAAGAATGAAGCCATAAAGAATATGAAGTTACCTCGTATGGTCAAAGAGGTGTAGAAACTCACCAAGCGAATTGCCGCCTTCAATAGATTCATGTCGAGAAGTGTGGATAGGTGCACAGAATTCTTCAAAATTTTGAAGAATCCAAAGGAATTCAACTGGACTGACGATTGCAAATGAACTTTTAATGAGCTTAAAGAATTTCTTGCATCATTGTAAACCCTTAAATTTTTCAACCTAACATATGAAGTAGACTTAAGTGTGTTAGATATTTTTAGGAGTTGACAAGGCTAGTGAAAAAGAAAATCTTAAAATAACTAATCAATCGCGTATAAAATTTTTCTACCCTAAATGTATGTAAATACTGAAGATTTCATTCGAAAGTGATAAAAACCCTAAAACTATAACTTTAAGGATATAAAAGTACTGATTCACCATAATTTACCCTCAAACCGTAGTTGATAATATAACCTTAGTATTATATCAAATCATTGGTAAAAGATTAAAGATAACTTTCAATTATTCATAAATACATATAATACTAAAGTAATCCCTTAGAAACTAAGATATTGCATCATAGATCACATTTATCTTCTAAGTATATAAATAGGTTAGTATTATATAGAGTTAAGAGTTTAGTTGATGCTTATGTTACATGTAGTAAGCATTAATACTCTAAATGACACTTTTCATGATAATTACATTAAGTGGCCTACCAAATGATTTAATAGGATATAAATACCTAAAGGAAGATCTCATTACCTATCCTTACTAATCATTTCACTAAACCTTATGTTTCCTCTCATTTCTTTAATTTTCTTCCTAATTCTTTCATTATGTACAGTTAGATTACATGTAAATTTGCAATGTTGACTAAGTCAAAAGTTGACTAAGTCAACACATTGAAAAGTCAACAAAATGTCATTATCATCTAGAGAAAATGTTGACCAAGTCAAAGGTTGACTAAAGTTAACATATTAAAAAGTCAACAAAATGTCATTATCATACAGAAAAAATGTTGACTAAGTCAAACGTTAACTAAGTTAACACATGTTGATTAAAGTCAACATATTGAAAAGGCAACAAAATGTCATTGTCATTTAGAGAATTCTTTCCTTTCTCTTTAGCTTTCTACTAATTTTTCTTTTCCAATTTCACCCTTCCTTTTTTCCGTCCACTCCCCTCTTCACTTAGACCCCACTTATCTTCATCATTTCAAACATAAAATAATACAAACCCAAGTCCTTTTCTCCATCCCCAAGTGTGTATGGGTATGTGTATTAGTATACATATAAGTACACCAGTATACATACTAGTATGTTAGAAGTTTAAGTATATATAACATATGTATAAAGTGTATGAATACATAAGGATAAGAGTACATATGTAATGGATGATGATGTAAGCGATAACATAATTAAATAATGATGTAATCAAATAATGACATAAGCCATGACATAAGCCATAACATAAGCAATTGATGACATAAGTGATGACATAAGAAAATAATGATATAAGTGATGACATAAGCCTCTAAGATAATAAACCATAAGATCATTTAAGTGTAAGCATTTATGGCTAATGAAAACATTAACTACTAAAATAGAATATAAAACTAACTAATAAGAATAATTAAGTTTTAATGGTTAGAATTTCAATAAATTTAGTCTATATCATAAAACACGAGTTTTAACATCCGAAACGGAGATCACCGTATAAACGTACATCCAAAAATTATAAAAAACAACTGTAAATTCATAAACATCGGAAATAGAATGAAAAAGTTACATACGATTAGTGATAAAATATAATTGGATAAAAATTGATGGTAATTGAAGTAGAATTAGGTAAACAGATATCTAGATTTACTAGTTAATTCAATTGCTTGTTATCATTATTATATTGTAATGATTAGGTGATCTTGATGCAGGTGAGAATCTCACGATTGATTCCTACGACTAGAGCGAGTCGTCATAGCTGAGTGAGTATTTACCCTATAATTCCATGCTTGTATGTGATTGCAGACAGAGGACTTAAATGATGTTGTTAATTGATTGTTGTGTGGGTCGAGAAATGCTTGTGTATGTTATTATGTGTTGAGTTGTGAATTTACCTTAAGTACAAATAATACTTTGTTGTTACATGGTAGTATAGATAATGATTATGTATACTATTGGATGGTCATATCATAAATGGACTTAAATGTACTTGACTCATAAGAAGAAACTGGTACATGGATTAACACGTATTACATAGACATAATTTTAGCCGTTACATCATACGAAGGCAGAGAGAGGCCATTCGAGGGTTGGAGGCACCAACCGCCTAGCTAAGGGTTGGAGGCCTCTCTCGAATGCACCATATAGAACCAATATTATGACCTTACCTTGGCCTGTGGGAATACTAGGAGTTAGAGGCACCAACCGCCTAGCTAAGGGTTGAGTCTAGAGGCCTTCGTTTAAGGATGAGTGTAGACTACGGAGGCCCACTTACAATTATACTAAAACTTGGTTTTTATGAAAATAAAGGACTCGTTTGATTTAAGTACGAAACGTGGAGTTCCGTAGTAAAGTAAATTTTAATATAATACTTGGATTTAATTGGTGCTGTGTATACTCCAACCTTAACTTCGAAGGGCGTTAAATTTGAGTTACGTATATGGATTAGTTAACTATACGTATTATTTGGCATTCTATTTGTTCGGTCATTCATATGCATGAATATAATGTATTTATAACTTACTTGTGGTATGGTTAAGAGTTTTGCTCACTAAGCTTAGGTTTACACCTCCTTAAACTTTTGCTGCAAGATGGCTTATTTGTTCAGGCTGGCCAGGGGATGCTACAGGTTAGTCTGGGAACTGTGTAATAGCGGGTCATTCGATGTGATGAGAGAACTAACTATGTAGACTTTTACTTATATACTATTGTTTTGTTAGTAATATAAACCTAGGTATACTAAATTACTACTTACTATAAACTTTGTAGTTTAAATTTTATATAAATATGCTTATGTGATGATATCATGTGGATTTATATGTTCTTGGGAAGCTAGTGATTGTAGAGTTTTGTATATTGTGTGAAGAGTTCATGATTGCAAGGGTAACCAATCAGGGGTTCTTGATACAGTATATGGTGTTTGCCATAACTAGACCTTCCTCAGTTCGTGACAGTTGCCTCCGATACTCTCGACACCCATTCTTGGAGAAAATTTATACCTATATCTGTTAGTCAACTGCCGAGCACTTTCCTTTGTGTTGGTTCAAATAGATGACAAAGATCATCGACTCGTTTATTACGTGAATTATGTTCTGCACGGGCTAGAGCTTTGGTACACAAAGATAGAAAAATTTGTATTGGTAGTGGTTCTGTCGGCAAGAAAATTGACGTTGTACTTTGAAGCTCACCAGATTATTATCCTCACCGATCAACCATTGCGGCAAGCATTGTAGAGACTCAATTATTAAAGGAAGATGATGAAATATGCCTTAGAGCTCAGTGCCCATAGTGTACAATATAAACCCAGAATGGCACTAAAGGCCCAAGTATTGGTAGATTTTCTAGCTGAATTTACAAGGCATGAAGGCTGTGTGGAGATTACCAAGAAACCTATTTGGTTTCTTTATGTCGATGGTTCTTTGATACGAGAAGGGAATGGTGCAGGCTTAGTTCTCTAAGGCCCCTACAATATCAAAGTTCATTACGCTCTAAAATTTAGATTCCTAGCCAGTAACAATGAAGGAGAGTATGAAGCTCTAATTACCGGATTGAAACTAGCTAAAGAAATTGGTGCTAAGAAACTCGAAGTGTTCTCTGATTCCTAGCTAGTGGTAAATTAGGTTACTGGAAGTTATGCGACAAGAGAAGAAGAGATGAGCAAGTACCTATTGGTTGTACAAATACTTGTAGAAGAATTCCTATTTTTCTTGATTCACACAATTCTGAGAAGTAAGAATATTGCTATCGACAAGCTATTGAAGTTAGCTAGTATGGCATTCCTTGAGCTCAATGGGAAACTTTTTGTCGAATTTCTCTCGTAGAAAAGCTTGTCCAATCTCTCGCAAAGCTATGAGTTATCTCCTTACGCAAAAGAAGAATCATGGATGGATCCTTTAGTGAATTTTCTAAAAGAAGGTTCTATCCCCGACAACAAAAAAGAGGTGCGAAGATGGACTTACCAGTCTATGAACTACACACTGATTGATGGTCAGCTATATAAGCGTACCATATCACAACCCTACCTTCAATGCCTTTCCCCAAGGGATTCCCAGAGGGTATTATTTGAACTTCATGGTGGCATATGCAACAGTCATGTGAAGGTACAAATACTATATATTCGAGGTACTACAACTCAGCTATTATTGGTCGACTATGAAAGAAGATGTGAAGGACGTTGTCTAATAGTGTCCTCAATGTTAAAAGCACTAGTAGTCTAGTAAAGTACTTGTAAGTGAATTATGTATCCTAACCAATCCTTGGCCTTTCACCCAGTGGGGGCTAGATATCTTCGAACCCTTTCCTAAGTCTACTGCCTCATGAAAATTCGTCATTGTCGCCGTAGACTATTTTACCAAGTGGGCTGAAGCCGAGGTTGTGGCAAAGATCACTAAGCAAAAAGTCGAAGCTTTCATCTTTAACTCCATCATATCTAGATTTGGAGTTCCCTATACAATAATTATAGATAATGGCTCACAGTTTGAAAACAACAAGTTCCGAACATTTTTCCAAAAGCACAACATTCATTTGAACTATACGTCTGTAGCACACTCTCAAACAAATGGACAAGTTGAAGCCATAAACAAGATCATATTGTACAGCATGAAGTGAAAAGTGGATCAAGTCAAAAGGAAGTAAGCTGATGAATTACTGAACATCCTATGAGGATATAGAACCACTTACAAAACCTCAACGAAAGGGATACCATTTAAGTTGGCCTACGGTATTAAAGCTATGTTGTCCATTGAGTTAGACTTGCCTAATCTTCATACACATAATTTTGATGTTATACTTAATCAAGTCGGATTGACAGCGAATCTAGATACTATTGAGGAAATCCAAGACATTACAAAAGCCAGGGTCACGGCATACCAGTATCGAGCAGTAAGATACTACAATCAGAAAGTAAAGTATAAGGTTTTCCAACCCAGAGATTTGGTTTGCCGCAAGATGGAAGCATTAGGCGTACGAGCAAATTAAGGAATGTTCGATGAGAATTAGGAGGATCTTGTTAAGATTTAGGAAGTTGTTGGCGAGGGGCCCTATCAACTAAAAAGTTTAGATGAATCCATTATCCTGTGAGCTTGGAACTCTAAGAATTTGAAATTTTATTTCGATTAATTTCAAATTATTTCTATCGTCACTCATCTGGTGGCAACTAAACGTGCTTATAAGATTTATTTATGACATATTTGGTATCTTCATGATTTAGTTATAATTGCTGAATGAATGAGTTCTAGGTTACACGACAAACGAACTAATCTAAGTTCTAGCCTAACACGGTAGAAGAACTATACAAATTAACTATACGGCTGAGTAATGCAGCTAATCCATACCTCAAATGGTTAACAGATGGTATAAAAATGGGCGTGTGAAATAAAACATGGCAAGTAAAAATGGGCATGTGAAATAAAACATGGCAGTAAAAATGGGTGTATGAAATAAAACATGCTGAGGAACAATAAGCATGTGAAGTAGAACATGTCGAGGAAAAATGGGTATGTGAAATAGAACATGTCGAAGAACAATGGGCTTGTGAAATAGAACATGCCGAGGAAAAATAGGTGTGTGAAATAAAACATGTCGAGGAACAATGGGCGTGTGAAATAAAACATGCCGAGGAAAAATGGGCATGTGGAATAAAACATGCCGAGAAATAGATTGAGCATGAAATAAAACATACCGAGAAAAATGGGCCTTATGATTTAAAACATGTCGAGAAATAAATGAAGTGAATTATAGCATTCTAACGATTGAGAGCATGAAGTAACATACATAAACCAATCAAACCATGAAAGTTCTGTTACGCCAAAGTCATATACACTAGGCATTACCTTGATTATATTCCAATGATTAATTATAGGCAAATGCAATATGCCAATACAATTAGTCCTACGACTTATTCTCAGATTCAGTATAAGTGATTCTTAAATTTTTTGCTGGGGCTTTCTCCGCAACTGGTTTCTCAGAGGGGGCAACTTCTTCAGCTTAAGCTTCATTATCACTTTGATCGATACTTTTGGCACCTGTCTTGTCGCCTTCGTCTTCATCGGCACTACTAACTTTGTCATCGACATCAGTAAACTTGAAAAACGAGAGATCATAATCAGGATGAAGCTTCAAGACCTCTTCCCTTACCCTTGAACCCCCTCCAACAATTTCTTGCATAGAAGCCTTTCGTATTGCCAACTGGGAGTGACTATATCTAGAGCCTCTTCAATTGAAGGTCCCTTCTTCATAGCCTCTTGCAATTCAGTCACATAGCTCTATAAGTTCAAGTTATTAGTCTCCAGCTCCTTTATCTGCATCCTAAGCTTACTTCATCATTGCTCATCGTGCAAATAGTTTGGCCCAAGCCCCAACACTCTTCCCTTTTCTTCTGTAGTTCCCCCTTCAGGCTTTTGGAATCTTTGTACTGTTGTTCCATTTTGGCCTTCAAGCTAGAGATTTCATTAGCGATGAGATCTTGTGCCAACTTCTCGACAGCAAGTTCCTCCTTAAGCTTTTAGCCCTTCATCTTAGCCCTAATCCTCCCATTCTCGACCGCAGTAGTTTAGGCCTTCGATGCATTATACACATCCTCAACTTTTTGCAGCAAATTCATTTATTATTATTAAGAACAAATCGAATATTACATAGACATAAGAAAGGATATTACCTTCTCTACCTCTTTGTCGGCCTTATCCAAAGCTGCAAGGATGTAGCCGCTTATCTGGAAAAAGAAAATGTTTATGGATACTTACATCATACAATTTGGCTGTGACATGGGTCTTATTGCAACCGCTGACCCTATCGACATCCTTATTGGTGATATCTTTGTCTTTTAGAAGAATGACTCCTTCCATTAAAGCCAAAGATTTTGTCCTATCTCCCAAGGCCGAGTCAGTATCCAAAATCTGATGGCTCTAGTAAGGGATAAAGTACTCGCTAACTTCTCTATTTGGCACGAATTCGACGCTACTGATGCCTCAAGCTTTAGCACGCATTGCCTCCTTCACCTATTCGTCCAAGCCCTTGGATATCTTGATAAGCGGTTGGCCGGAAAGTTCCTTTCCTAGTCTTTTCTCACCACTCATATCCACCATAATCCTTAGTGATGAGCCTTTTGTGGTAACAACATTATCATCCTCCACTTTGGGGTATGTCTTTCGGTGCTCGCCACTACTCAGCTTAACGGAAGTTTGAACAATCACGATTGGAGGCTCTCCAAAATGAAACTCGATCGGTTTTATATTCTTCATCTCCTTCACTTTCTTGATAAGATGAGAGATCTGCGCAACTACATGCTTTGCTATAACCTCCTTTAGTGGTCTCTTTGCGACAGCAAGCCGTGTGGTAGTTGTGGAGGTGGTCCCCCTCTTATCAACCTTAGACTTCTTAGCCTTAGCTTGCGCAAGCAGCTTTGTAGGATCCACCTCTCTAGTACCCATACCTACAAGACGAGTAAATCAATTAATATAAATAGGAAAAAAAACCCGAACTTACTTTTTTCGTGTCAAGCAAGGCTTAAAGGTTATTATTATTCCTTAAAGTCTCAAGAACGGCTGTCCTCGTGGCTATACTTAGCACCGTGGCAACACATCAGCATACCTTCTTTTTCAAAAAATATTGGTTTTCCATTTTCATAATGCCGTATAATTCTTTCGGCATCCTAAAAGAAAATTTTGTTTCTCTTTCTCTCTTGAATCTTCTTTGCTGTTGCTACATCATTTGGCATTAAATCTACATCTTTTGTATGTATCGGATTAGTCCATTGAGTCCAGAAGTCTAAGTCCTCATTAGATACTATTGGCACTAACTTATCATGCCACTTGTGAATCTTGGATTCTAACCTATCTATGAACTTATACCCATGCCTTGCAGTAGTGAAGTAACACCCGTTAGATTGCCTATGGATAGTGAAGAAAAATCTAAATAACTAAGGTGTAGCCCTGACCTCAATCTCTTTACATGTTATTTCAAAAGCCACTAGAAGTCGATATGTGTTGGGCGAGAACATACTCGGTGCGACTCCGAAGTAGTTGAAGAAGCCTCGAACAAAAGCCGAGAAAGGGAAGGCCAACCCAAAATCTAAATACTTCAGGTATATATGGAACTCGCTCCCTTATGGAAAGCACACTCTCTCCCCGTCTCTTGGCCTCCTTAAGTTCCATGTTCCAAGAAGATTTCACCAATACTGATTATACTTTGTGACAAAAACTCTATCGACGGAACTGGTGGTTCCATAAGGAGAATCACAAAAGTAGCCTATTGTGTTATACAGATATCTTGCTGATGACCTCCCTTCCTTATCCTTAAGATAATTATCTATAGGAAGCTCATTAATCTGAGAGAGTTTATCCCACCTTGCCTCCATACTATCGGCCAAACCACTTGAAGAATATGCTGCTTTGCTTTATTTTGGGGAGGGAGGGGGGGGGGGGGGGGGGGAGGCGGAAGAGTGGCCTCAGTTTTCGTTGCCTTAGAATTGGACAAAACAAGTCGACGAGCAACTTTATGAACCATACCTAGACGGTTGTATGAAATGAAATAACAAAAGGCGAAGAGTAAGATTCTAAAGATTTGAAAACGAATGAAAATTTTAGGTGCAACCAAAGGAGTAAAATCTGATTGTGAACAGTGCCTTATATATGGACGATCCATTCTCATAACTGAAAATCTGCTTTTGAAAGTATTGATGTGCTGATATGATATTCCCGCGGATTGTTGACGCGTATCTCGTGACAGAAATCTAACAATTGAAAACTTTCTAACAGTTATTAGGCCTGCAACAAAATGATGACCTAGGTAACAGATGTCGTGCCTACAGCTTTTTGGTTTCCCAACTGGGTGAGTGATTTGAAATGGCAACGTTTCGACTGGGATATGATCCGTCCTACTTCCCATGTTACCTAGCATAAATCTAAAGAGTCTCCCCCTACTCGGCCTCTATTGCAATATATATACATAACTCCCTTTGTCGTCTATTTAAACACGAGAGTTGGGGTACAAATGTTGATAGTCAGTTTCGCTTAACTTGAAGTCATCCCTTCGTTAGCCGAGAAGCTAGGTAATTGAATCTCTCGACATTTGCTCTCTATAGAAGTAGAAGAAACGCTCCTGGTTTGAATTCAAATTTCTAGCACGAACAATTATCATAAGCACGGTTATATTTTACAACCGTTTGCTATCCCTACATATTAGGGGAGAAGTCAAGTCAAGAGTGTTCTACATGTCTTAACAGTTACCTCAATAACTACCTTAGACATAATAAACGTCTATAAATCGAGGAAAAAAAAAACTTTGTAAGAGCTCTCGAACACTTCTCATTCTCAACCGTACTATACTGAATCACCATTCTAACTTAGGCATCGGAGTAGCCATACCGGACTAGCTTCAGTACCAAGTATTTCGCTCTCTTTTGCAGGACTATTTCCTGACCCTAAAATTCACCAACAACAAAGGTCATAAGGGAAGGATAGAAATTTGAGCTTGAATGTTTTAAGCTTAGAATAAAGTTTTAAGCCTAAGTCTAAAAGATTTCATAAGATAACAAAAAGCCTAACAACCAAATTAAGCTCAAAAGAACACTAAACCATGAGGAACCCTACTGTTTTGACCCATGGAAAAAATTACAGATCTTATCTCAAAAATCTAACCATACCATGTTAAAGTATACTAAAAAATGATGAAAATTAACTATATGATCATAAAAATCAGATTTAAAACGAGAAAGTTATACGGGATTGAAGTTTTAGTGCAACCGGGAAGACTATGAGAACTAAGTTAAAAATGTAACTTAAAATATTTTAGGTTAGCCTTCTAATTTTATTTCAAATTCTTATACTATCATATTTGTGATGTTTAAGGGACCCTATTGCTGGAGACGACCTACCCTCGAACTATTACAATTGGTTAGTTATGACCATGTAAGTGATTCTTGATAACTTCATGATTGATTTCATTTGTAGTGTAGATGCACTTAAATTATAATAAACTTGAATGCTTGTAGGATATAGGAAATGCATATGTATGATATCATGATTGAATTCCATGATTTTCTAATTAGATAATAATCATAATTAATTGTAGTGATAGATATGTATAGTTGTATAGAATGAAAATGTCTAATTACAATGAAAATCAAATTAAGTAATTATTCAATTAAGAAATTCAATAAGTCATACAGTTCTCATGATTGTATCATAATTATGCTAACTACCACCTTACGTAGAAGGTAAAAAGGGGCTCACAGGAGTGGGAACTCCTGCAAGGATTAGGTAACAATTATGCCATTTATATGTTATTAAGTCTCTATCCTAGCTTATAAGCTTTTGAGCTTACTAGGCACCAGGAAATGCTGACCGTTAGTGAAGGGTGGTGTCTTGTGACTTCCATTAGGTTGTGTGATGTGGATTACGAAAGCCACCATACCATTAGACTTAGGAATTTTGACATGGTGTTTGATCTTATGGAAAGGAAAATGTATTTTCCATATGAAAAGTAAAGTTGTTAATATTATGTTTAAGTTTGAGTTGTTTAAACATGTCAGTGCAATTGAAATAAAAACCCAAGTGGTAGAACCTGGTTAATGGTTTGTGTTGGTTAATTATCTCCAACCCTGATTATAGGTCACTGCATGTAGTTCTTAGGTTATTACATGTATTATTTGGCATTCTAATTGTTCATGCATTCATATGTTTGCGCATTTAATAAAATTGTTGTATGGTATGACAAGGGGATTAACTTACTGAGCACAAGCTTATACCCCAATGGATTTCTTTTGATGCATTACCATATTTTCGTTAATCTAGGCCAATGGATGCCTTTGGTGAGTCTTGTACTGGAGCAGGGTTATGTAATTAAGAGAGTGAAGATAGAAGTTCATAGTATGGCTAATAGTTGTTCATTTCTTCCAATTAGCTCAATTTTTGTAAATAAACAGACTTATGGTACACTTTTATGGACTTTCGATGTACTATATTATTTTATCGTGGAATACTAAGTTCTACATTGTATTTTTGGTAAATCACAAAGTTAGTTAGTAATTTCAATTAATATGCTTGATATTATTTGGGTTTATATCCAATGATAACATAGAGTAGAAGGAGCCTTATGTATCACATGAATGGCTTATGATCAACAAGGGGGTTGATTATAGACCTCCATACAATACATGACGATCTACTACGATGATAATACTGTTTGAGTCGTAATAGATAATGAGCATTAATCTAGGTGAGGGAGTTTTTATGATCTGCTATTTGCTTGCTATTTGATGTTTGTATGTTGTTTGATGGTTAATACTAGTTATTTGTTAAATGACTATTTTGCCTATGTACTATTATTCATGTGATCACATTCTTAAAATGGTAAGGAATATCTAACCAAAATAAGTGGTTATATTTATTACATGGCTATGACTCAATTGGTATATTAATGGAGATTGATAGCTTTACCGATTTTAAGAAAAGTATTTTTGAAAAATGTTTTTCCAATCTTAAACCTATTTTTGGTATTATTTTTATGAGGGCTCATAGTGACTATGGATGATATTTTTATTATTAAGGCAAAGCTAGCATGGTAACTCCAAATGATTACGAGAAGACTCACATATTTGTGTCGTAGGGCCTTGAATATATTTCGATTATGAGAGGACTCGCATATTTATAACCTTGTGCCCATGAGGCCTTAAATATATTTTATAGAGAGGGGACTTACTTTGTTGTGCTCGAGGAGCCTTGGATATGATTTGTTAATGGTGGATGGCCTTAGTTAGGTTCCCCCTATTTGAATTAGTATTTCTCTCTCAGCGTATTGTTTAAAGGGACGATACCCCTAGGTAGCCTCATGCGATTAAGGAAAGGTGTCCTGTACAAGTAAGTATGGGGGATAATTGATGTATAGATGATGTAAATCTATACATTCCATAGTTTCTAACTCCTATGGATGTGTTTCTTACATTCATCATGCATGCATTCATTTCGTGTGTAGATAATTGTATATATGTTAATAATGTTTGATAACTTGCTTCAACGGTAGTGATGAGGAATGAACTTACTAAGCTGTGGTTGCTTGTTCCCCTATAGTTTCTTTTGTAAATTTATTTAAGTAAGGATTGGGATAAATCTCAAGTGCTCAGTGCAGAGTGAAGATAAGAATATGATAATGTTAAAGTTAGTTGAGAATTGTATAATTAGTATAGAAATATTCTTTATAGAAGTATTTATATGTTAAGGTTTTATATAATTTAGTAATTCTTGTGATTTATAAAGTTATCGTACCCTATCTTATTATCTGACAAAGGATACTGATTTTCTATGGTCTTGAGAAACTATAGAATATTGGATGTCCATAATTCTTTATATTTTACAATAAGCTATTAAATTAAAAATCAAAAACCTTAGTGAATAATTAATTAGAGTTTTGTAATCTCTGACTTACAAGGTGGTTTTCATATCATGGGTACACACGTGATATGAACATTTTAAACAATTCTATTAGGCCCTTTTAAAGATCATGATAGTCACTCAAAATAATCATAAAGTTAATTTATGGGATTAAATAACTGGATGTATATGTCACATGTGCTCGACCCTATAAGTACATTTGCTAAATCTTATAAACTAATGAAATGCTTTTCTAAAAGGTATAATTTTATTAAACCCCAGCGTATGCTTAAAAAGATACTTTTTATAAAACCACAACAAGTGCTTTTAAAAGAAAAAAAGAAAAAACATTGATGGAAACTTTTTTTAAGGCAATGCTATTAGACCATTGTTGCATAAACTATATTAAAAGGTTGGTCGCCCTATTGTGGGATCATCTAAGTGCTTGAATGCAATTATTTGTACATTGCATAAAAGTTTAAAGCCATAGAATTTAAAAGCTATAATTGAATGGGTAGAAGACTATACTTAAGGAAAACAACCCGATATATTTAGTATGATTAACTTATAGTCCAAACTTTCCCAGATAGTTTGATGGCTTTAGCCTTAATATGGTATGTATAGCTAGATGTTAATGAAATCAACATGTAAGAAAAACTTATAAGGGCCTTCTCCAATTAATATAGGTTTAATGTAAAGGTGACCCCATCTATGATTGACTTGCAAAATATGAGTAAGATGGGCAATGAAACTTTTAGAGAATATGTTAAAAGGTGGAGAGAAATTGTTGCTAATATCACTACCCTACTAGAAAATGATCTCATCTCCATTTTCATCAATACTTTAGAAACATCCATATTGTTCATCATTTATTAGGACCAACTAATTTTGTGGATATAGTTAGAAATTGAATTGAAGATGACATGAGAGTGGGAAAGTTATTAAGCCTATATCAAATTGAGAAAGAGACCACCATATTAGATGAGAAGAGAGAAGCTATTATAAATGTAGTAAACCTTAGGTCCTATTCTACTATACCTCATTTGACAATACGTAGGTTTAGTATCATCAACACTAATTTAAAGCCTATAATTGAAAGAGTGACTTCAAGGACTCGAAAGAGACAATTCTTTCCAATATTAGTGCCCTTGTCTAAAGCATTTTATTAACTCAAAGAAGCAATTGTCCTTACATGTGATGTCCTTAACTGGGATATAGGCCTTAGAATGTTAATCTCAAAGTATGGTACAAATGCTACATAGGCAAAAAAGGCCATTCAACAGACAACTACTGAGGATTAAGGAACAAAATCTAAGAACCTGTTGATGTTAGACTTTTTTAGCTAAATCTCATAGAAGATAATGGGCTTAATAGCAATAATGATTTGCCTATGAACTAAGAAAATTTAGAGGTCAACATGATTAAGGTAGTTGAGCACAAAAGGAAAGGTCCATAAGATGGGGTAGGGTTTCACAAGAAGAAGGGCTATTAAAACAATTGATAACTCTTTTATGTCAAAAACTTTGTAATTAGGGAAATTGATTAATAAAATCTTTCTTTTGTACAATTCTTTCCTTTTAGTTGTTTAGGTTATGAAATAAAGATTGGAAATAAATATTCCCATGAAAAGAGTTATCAAGTCCATCAAGTCTATAAAAGTGGGCATATCAAAAGTCATAACTATATGATTGTGACAAATGGGGTCACTTAGAAATTGAAAATCAAAATGCCTCAAATTCTTCTAACCAAGAAAAAGGTATATGTGTTCTCAAATAAGTTTAAAATGATAAGAGGCAAACTAAATCCTAAAACATAAACACAATCCCTTAAACACCAAGAGAGTTATATTAGGACCCTAAAGAGGGCCTGGTAGGATTGCTTAATATTTTCATTGTATGTATGCACTCATGATATGAAAATCGCTTTACAAGTTAGAGATTGCAAGACTTTAATTAATTAATCACTAGGGTTTCCGATTTTTAATTTATTAACTTATTGTAAAATATAAATAACTATAGATATTTAATAATCTACAGTCCATAAGAACTATAGAGAATCAGTATCCCCTACCAGATAATAAGACAAGTTAAGTCAATTTTATAAATTAAAAGAAGTATTAAATGATATAGAAATCTAACACATAAATACTTTCTACATAAGATATTTTTGTACCGATTTATGTTTCCTAATTAACTTTAACATTCTTTTGTATGTCTTGGATTTCTACTTTGCACTCAAGGCTTCTCTAAGTCCGAGCTTAAATGAACATGCAAAATAGGTTGTTAGGGAGTAAGGTACGCGAACTTAGTAAGACATCCCTCCTACTATACTGGCAAGTAGGTTATTAAACAATTAATTAATAGATACATGAATGTATGAATAAGTTGTATGCCAATTAATATATGAAGTTAAGTAGGTACTGTATACAACTTCGAATTTAAAGCCCTTTGAAGTCAGAGTTGGAGATTCATTGTCACCAATCACAACCGGGTTCTAGTGCTTGGGTTTTTAACCATATACTAAGATTCCATATTTCACAAAATATATTTCCATTTTCAAAAATCCAACAATTCACAATTTCCAATCTAGCAGTGTAGTGGTCCCCACAATCTACACTTACACCATATAATGGCGGTCTCTAGACTTAACCCTCAACTACTTATGGTTAGCCTTGTTAGCACTAATTAAGCCCACAAGTCAAGAGTAGGGTCGTATTGTACAAGTACTCCTATAGTGTACTAATCATAAACAATCAAATCACATGGGATATTCATCCCTACAAGCTCTTCATTACCATCAGTGTGTGATAACAACTGGAACAGTAAATGTAATGCTTATGAATATGTATGATCCATTTATTTAGTTAAGTTATGCAAGATTAAGTGAAATTACTAGGTGATTGACTAGCAATAAACCAAACAATCAATTATTTAGCTTTTGTGTTTCATAACATTTTACATAATAAATAACCAATATTCAAGCACATGCATAAACTTAACCTCGAGCACCAAGTTATTAATATTCAATTTAGGTGCACTAATTACAGGCACAAACAATGATCGAGTCATCAGGAGTACTCACTTAACTAAAGCCGCTATGAATCGTAGCAATTAATAGGCATCTCACCCTCTTGATCCGTGTCTCCTAATAAATAATAATTAAAAAAACTGAATGAGTATCTAGATGTAGTGCTAAACCCTAAACCATATGTATGTGTAAATACTAGAGATTGAACTTGAACTTGAACTTGACAAAAATCCTAAAACTATAAATTTAGACTTATGAAATGTGTAAGTGCACCCTAAAAGTATTAAAGCCCTAATAGAATATGATTATCGACTAACAAGTATAATTGCATAAAATCGATAACGAATAAGTTGAGATAACTCTTAAATATTTATAAACATAACACTTCAACTAATATAATTTATAAAATTATGAATATTATTTCATAATTATTATTAATTCTATAATTTTACATTTAGAAAATTTAATTCCATAATTTTTAGTTTCCTTTTTCTGTTTCCCTTTTTCCTTTTTTCATTTTCCTTTTTCTTTCCTTACTTTTCCCTTTCCTATGTTTTTTCTTTCTCTTTTGGAAGAATTGGGCCAACCCATGAGCTTAAAATACTTAGTTAGGATTAGAAAGATAAAGTAAAAGTCTAATAAACTTTATCACATATTTTATCTGTTTTTTTTTTTTACTTTTTACTTTTCTTATTTTTTTTCCGTTTTCCTCCTTTGTCTACTGCATGTATACTCCTCTTCCTCTCAATTTCCTTATTTAATACAAAGCAAAAAATACACTTTTCATTTTCCAAAAGAAAACTGAAAAGTTTTTTTTTTCCTTTTTCCCTTTCATCAATTTGGTTCTAAATTCTCTTTTCCTCTTTCCAACAAAATATAAGAAGAAAAAGAGTCCTTGGTTTGCTATTTTAAACATCACAAAGGGTGATTATTTAGTATGTATATTGTATTTAGTATTTCTTATAACCCATATTATATGTATTTATTTTGTTCTATATTTTATAGCATTATATATTTAGGGAATATGTAATATAGTTGACTTTGTAATTTCTTTTCTTTGTATTAAAGTATTTGTACATGTAATTAAATTTATATATATTGTTCATTTTATTTTCTTGTACGTGTGTCTATGTATGCACCTATGTATATGTATTATATATACAATTATATGCATATATATAATAAGATAAAAAATATATAAATATGTGGCACATATAGTTATATGTATATAGTATATATGTTGATTTATTTTCATATAAATACCTATGTATATGTATTCAACTATATGTATAAGTATAAATAAAATAAAAAACCTAAGTATAAGAGTATATAAGTATAAATATTAAGTAAAGTTACAAAATAGGAAAATATGAAAAATCTATAAAAGGATACATGGAACACCCATGAGCTGGCACGTCAGTACTTTATATTTATAATTAAATTCATAATTAACAATACTAATAAAATAATTAATTAAGTAGGAAATTACTAAAGTAGTAAAAAGTAAATTAAATAAGTATCTAAACTTAAAAATAGTATAATAAGTAAATTGTTGTAAAATAGGCATAAAAATAATAAAATTTCAAAAATATAAAATTTAGATATTTATTAAATCATAAATCTATAAAGAAAAACTTACAATAATAATTTATAAATATTTAAGTCAAAACAATAAAAGTCATAATATTTTTAGAGCAACATCAAAAATGTAGGTTGCAACGTCCAAAACGAACCCCATTATATAAAAATATGTCCGAAAATGACAAAAATTGACTATAAGTTCATAAAAATTGGAACTTGAATAAAAAAGTTATACACAATTAACAAAAACACTAAAATCGAAAGTTTTATACAAATAGTGTAAAATGTTATGAAACATAATAGTTGATTAACTAACTGCTTGATTTATTACTACATAATTGAATAGTTTGTTTATATTGGTTGATTACCTCATAAATTGACTTAATCATATTTGACTTATCTAAAATTTAAATAGATCATACATAAGCACAAACATTATAAATAATGTTTTGACTGTCACCTCATGCGGTTAATAATGAAGGGTCTTGTAGGGATAGATTCTTAAATGATTTGATTAATATAGTGCAAGAATATTAGTGCAATAAGAGCTTGCCCTTAGCTCACAATTTACTTAGTGCCGAAGACACTAACCATAGGTAGTTAAGGGTCAAGATTATAGACCACTACTATAAGTCGTAAAGGTGGACTGTAGTGGCTACCTCACTGCTAGACTTAGGAATTTGTGTACTATTAGATTTTTGGAAATAGAAACCTGTTTTGCGAAACATGAAATTTCTATATATATATATATATAATATGGTTAAAAACCCATGTTCGATTATCTATTAACCTGCAAGAGAAAATTATTGAGAAGTAAGCTACATGAGCTTAATAAGATATCTCCCATACTATATCGACAAGCAAGTTATCAAATAATTAATTAATAAAGTATAAATGCATGAACAAATAGTATGCCAAATAATATATGTAGTTGACCAATGCTGCATTTTATCGTTTGGTAGGAGATACCAATTCTCTACAATTTTGAGAAATTATGGAATATTGAATATCCTTAGTTGTTTATATAATACGATAAGTTCATAAATTAAAAATTAGAAACCTTAGTGACTAATTAAGTAGAGTATTGCAATCTCTAACTTACAAAGTAGTTTTCCTATCACTGGTACATACGTAATACGAAAATTTTATGAAATTCTACTATGCCTCCTTAAGATCAACAACATAGTATAAGTTAGACAAAGCAAGAGAGTTGGGTGGAAAATCTTGAAATCGTATATTAAATTAACTAAAAAATTTTAACTCAATCATATTATAGTATCATTCTAAGATCATATCATGCGCATATGCATACATATACTTGATTTACTTCTAATAAGTATATGATCTTATATATTGTTATCATTATTATTAACATTATTATTATTGCGATTGTTATTATCATTATTATTGTTACTAGTATTATTATCATTACTACTATTATTATTAGTTGTTACTATTGTTGTTGCTTTGCATTACTATAATATGATCATTATACTTTATATATTTAATTAGCTGTACTTACATAAACATATCTTTTTTACAATGTCAAACTTTTAAGTACACTTTATAATATGTGTTTATTAGTTTCCCTCCATAAGAAAATATATATGTATTTATAAACAATTATGTTTGGATATTTCTTTATTTGGTTGGATTGTATCTTAGTTATTTATTTATAAGACCACATCACTTGAATAACTTAATCATTATACTTATACTATTCAACTTTTTCAAAATCTTTAATTATGTGTGACTTTTTTTTTTTAACTTTGATTTTATAATTTTATAGTTAATTTTTATCGTTTTGAGATATACTTTCACGTAACGAAATTCATTTTAGATGTTGAAACTCATATTTTTTGTTATGAGTCTAAAGTGTTACGAATTTCTTTATTTTAAGCCCAAATGCTTTTAATTATCGTTTTGGTCTTTTCTCAGTGATTTTATTTATTGATCTTTTCTTTAAATTTAGTAATGTCCTAAATAATTTCTAAATTTTTATGCTTTCTAAATATTTTTATTTTTGGCCCAAATTGTCAAAATTTCTTTCATATACAACTTTAAGCCTAAGTCATTAATTATCTTATTTCTTATTATAATTATAATGTCTTATTAATTTATTATTTTTATAATTTTTCAATTTAAACAAAAAATTGGGAAAAGTTGATGTGGCAGCTTGTTATTGGTTCATGATGAAATTTTCTTATTTTATCTAATCTTTGTATTTTTACTACTTTATAATACTAATAAATACATATATAATATCATAAAATAATTAAACAATAGAAAAATAATTCATATCTTCATTATGATACTTACGTGCAGCACATATACATACATACTTATATATTTTTTTACTTATTAACTTACTTTTTAGGAATATAAAGTACTAATGTACATATTTATGTATTTTTCAGTATATACTAATATATATCTTTATGTTATTTTGTAATATATTAATACATATATGCATTGAAGTAAGTATATTTAGCATTTCAAATATGTACATGTATTATGCATGTAATGGAACCATATATGCATATATATAAATAAGTATAACGTATATATACTTATAGACAAATATATTTCAATGTATGCATACATAAGTACATAATTAAGAAGAAAAATATTGTACAGCTAAATTAACAAGTATTTTTGTTTCACTTGGAATATAAAACTAATTACATGTACATATAATTCCTACTATAAGATATACTATAAATACATATATTTCCTTATACATAAAATACTACAAAGTACATAATAAAATCAAACGTATACAAAAAAAAAAATTAATATGACAAGGAAAGAAATCAATATAATATAAAATAGTAATTTGAATTACTCTTGTCTTGAAGTGTTTGGAAAGATATCTTCCTTATTCCCACTTGAATTCCTCAACTCCCTTAAAGAGAAGATAAGATAATCTATGAAGAAAATGGAGATGATGGATGATAGAACAAACAAGAGCAAAAATGAGAAAAAAAAAAAAAAGAGATGGAAGGTTTGGGAGAAGAAATAGTGTCAACCCAAAAGAGGAAAGGGAAGACTTGGTTCTTGAATTTGAATTTGTAAAAGAAAAAGAAAACTAAAGTGGTTTCTAGAAGGGTTATTTGGCTGATGATGAGAGGGAAAAAGAAAAGGTGAGTTGACTTTGTCTTTGTTTTCTTTTCTTCATTTTTCTCACATGGGATAAGGATGAAAGAAAGAAAGAAAGAAAAAGAGAAAGAAAATGGATTAAAAAAAAAGATTTGTTTCTTTTGACCTTTTTTTTTAAAAAAAAAAACTCTTTCCTATCTTTATAATAAAATATCCTAAGTTTAAATAAATTGATAATTTTAAGAATAGAATTAAGATAAATTATAATGTAATTGTAGGAAAAACATATGGTATAAAATTAATGTATACTACATAACATATAAGAATAAAGTATCTAATAAAAAGAAATTAAAATAATTAAACTAATATAAAACTAACACACACACATATATACATACATGTGACGCTATACTAATCTTAGGGTACTAATTTAATCTTATTAATTTTTTATTCTTTTTATTTATTAATATTTAGAAATTATCTCTATTCATTCATTTGCAATTTTATGTGATTATGCACGTCTATCTATAATTTTACTAGATGAGAGCTTTATTACTGTTAGGATAAATTTATATATTTTATAAGCTTAGGTTTTAGGGTTTTTGGTTAGGCTTGAGTTTAATCTCTTATATTTAGGCATATTTAGGGTTTAGGCCTTTTGTACACGATTAGGATTTGGAATAATATATTAGTGTTTTTTATATTCGTTTTAGGTTTAGTATTTAAAATTTAAATCAGTTTTAAATTTATTGGTTTTGTTGATTTAGGCAAATTATCTACAACACTCAAGTTTAACTTTATACTTAGAAGATTAAATTTGTTGGGTTTACAAGTAACAAAGTGAGGACAAGACTCATTGCTTAAAAGGAGACTAGTCTTACATGTGACATATGGTTTGAATTTACACCTACTTATTCCTTGCCAAATTCTTTGAGCTTTTAAGAAGTGTTTTCAAAATATAAACCCGATAAAAAACCATTATGTACTTAGCAGATCAAGAGATTGGGGTATTATTAATTAAGGAGATGGAAATAAATTAATTTGTTATTGCCTTGGTATCATTAATTCATGAATAATTGTTGTTATGGATAATTTCTCCCTTTAAGATAAACCTTCATTTCTAGAATGAAACACATAAACCACTTCAAGTTTTAAACCACTTACATGAAGGGAGCTTAAAAGATAAAGGTGATGATTTAAAAAAAATGGAAAGAAGAAAAGGAAAAAAAAGAAAGAAAGAAAGAAAGGAATTAAAAAAAAAAACAGAGAAGAGAGAAAGAAGAAAAGAATAAAAAAAAAAAAGCAAAAGCAAGAGGAAAAGGAAAAGAAAAAGGAGATAGATGATCACCTTGAGTTCATCTAGAATACAAGTTGAGTTTTTCAACCAAACCTTACCCCTCCTACCTACTCTTCTTCAAACAAAATAAGATTAAGCCTAAAGGGTTAAGCTCATAGCCTACTAGCATTATAGCCTTTATTAAAGGACTTAAATCATCCTACGACAACAATTTACCTATGAAACTAAAGCAAGTTCATATTAGTTTCTTTTTTAGGGTTCCTGACTTGTAAACTTGGCTTGTGGAAGTCATTCTCAAATCTTGGCCAAAACATGAATATACCCTTTTATTGGCTATTGTCCAAGATTTGCATTATAAGCCTAAGGCAAAGATCTATTAGATTGACCAAATTGCATCATGCAAGAGAAGCAAAAATTTTTAGAATCGTAGTTTTAAGTGAAAATAATTCATTTAAGAATGTAAGAAAGTCTTCTTAGAATAATCTAGTGGAAAAGATATAATATATTTTCCTTGATAAAAATCCTTTGAAAAAACAATGAACAGGGGCATGAAAAGGAATACAACATAAAGAGATCCTCTAGGTAAATAAAAAATAAAAAAATCCAAGAGCTAACAGAAGGTCATAATTTTAGCCACATTAGCTAAAAGCCAAAATAAGCACTAAAGATCATGAGTAAGTTTCAAGCAACCAAGTAAAAAAGCAAGTGTTTTAGTGGTAACAAGACGGATCTACCACTTACATGCATCATTGAGAGCTAGTAAGATTCCTTGTTAGTTAGCAATTCTCTTGTTAGGAAAGAAAAAAACAAAACAAAACAAAAGAGAGAAGGGTTTTTTCAAGAAATAATCTTGCTAAGAAAAAAAGTAGGAGAGTAAGCTATTCAACTTCTTTTTATATATCTTAGGAGCACTAGCTCTAGTAAAGAAAGAGATTTCAAATAAATAATCTTTTCTAAGAAAAAGAAATTAAAAAATAAACATTTTCAAAAGTTATAGGAGTGTAAGCTATTCTACATCTTTTAAAATCTCAAGAGCGTAAATCATCCTGTATTTTCAAAAAAAGAATTTTCAAAAGTCATAGGAGCACAATCTATCCTACATTTTTAAAATCTCAGGAGTATAAGCCATCTTGTATTTTTAGATGATACATTTTCAAAAACTCATAAGAATATAAGCTATCTTATATTTTTAAAATCTAAAGAATACAAGCTCTCCTATCTTCCTAGAAAAAGCATTTTCAAAAGTCTTCAGAGTATCACCTAAAGATATTTCCAATAAAAAAAAAGGATTTTTAACCAAATGATATTTCTTAGAAAAATAGGAACAATGACCATCTTACATTTTTAAAAAACTTAAGAGCATAAGTTATTTTACATTTTTAAAATTCCCAGTAGCATCAACTATTTGAAATTGTTTCAACAAATAGTCTTTTCAAAAATCTCAAGACCATAAGCTAGCTTATTTTTTAAAAAAAATTTAGGAACTGGAGCTATCCTACTTCTCAAAAATTTTAAGAACATTTTAAGAGCATAAGCAATCCTATACTTTCAAAAACCTTAGAAGCATAAGTTATCATACATTTCAAAAGTTTTGGGACTATACGTTATCCTATGTTTTTTTGTTAAATTCATTTTAGTCTTAGGATTTTAATACTATTTTAAAAAATTTGAGAACAATAGTTATCCTAAATACAAAGAAAAGGTTCTCTAAAAACATTAGTTTTCAAAACTTAAGGTAGAAGCCATCCTAAAGTTTCTTTTAAGAACATTTGTGAGACCCTATAATTTGATAACTAGGGTTTTTGCACCCAAATTTAGGGCACTCATAAAAATCTTCCATTTAAGCTCAAAATGTATAGTGACGCAAGGAAGATCAGTAGAAGTAACATAGTGAGTTTGGATTTTGGAATGATAATAATAAAATAGCCTAAAAGCTAGCTTTAGTACTAACATTTATAATTTACCGGTAATGTGCAAATTGTATTCTGACATTTAGCAAGCTCTTAGAAATGGATTATTTGGAGACTAAAATTATAGAATGATATGAAATAATATTTAGGAAATAAGTGGCTAACTAGAAAATTATTGAAGGAAAGAGAGTGGAATATTTAAGACATGTAAATTTCATTAAACAAATGAAGTGCGATACATGTAATTAGAAAAGAATTCTCCACCAAATCCTACATGCAATATAAAAGCAAATCTACTCCACTACAATTTATTTTGGTCAGTCAGGGACTTTGGGTGGGAAGGTCTTGGAAAGTGAAAGAATGGCTTAGGAAAAATTATGAGAGAAATCTAGTGTAAAGTTTAGGGTTATTAGGGAATCAAGCAACTATGTAACTTAACACTTGAATGCTACTGCACTTGGATAGCGATTAATCCAACCGACCACCCCTTTCTAGTCAAATGTGGCTTAAGCTCCAATTGTAAACCTCATAAACTTCTACTCAAAGTCTTGAAATCTTGTAAACAAATTCCAATAAATAATGTTAACTCTCAAGATCAACTTAATCTAATAAAACCAACCTTAAACCCTATTGGGATGGAGACTGATAGTTGAAACCTATGAGAATTCCCTAAAAGCGATAAAAGGCTAAGATAATCCAAAAATAAATATTGATATAGATAACTCTAACAATGAATTCAAAACCCTAAAATGAATAGTATAGCCCTTAAATGAACCCTCAAACACTAAAATCCTAACTAGAACCCAAATACGTACAAACCTTTAAAATGATAGTAAGACTCCAATCTAGAGTCGAAAATCCTAATCCAATTATTGTAATCTAATTATATAGCAAAACTATTCATTAATTGAGGACTAATTGCTTAGTTACCTTAAAACCCTAATCTAACCTCTAAAACATACCCGAATAGTAATAATTGTCTCAATTCCTTAACTAATTAGATAAGATGACCTAACAAGTCTAACTAACTTAATTTGTCATATTAAGTCCTAAACTGTTACCAAATCAATGTCAAGTGTACGAGTAATTAAGATTAAGAAACTTAATTACACTTTAATCTATTAATTAGGTCTTACATCATAATTAATTATAAGTTAAGAGAGATTAATCATATAAAGCCAAAGTAATTATATGAAAGTATCTCCTTAATAATGCCAACATTATGCTTGGGGAGATAATGTGAAGCTTGTGAACTTTCGAATCCAAACTAAGGGCCGAATATAGGAGTTAATGGATAATTTTTAGAATAGCTTAAGATATAATAATAAAAGCCTTAAGATAAAATCATTAAATCCTAAATAATAAGTCACAAACCCTAAATAATAAATTGAAAAACCCTAAAGAGAGTAAATCCTAATTGTACGCATAAAACCTTAAAAACCCCAATACTTAGGAAACCCTAAACAACGGGAAAATATCAATAGATTCAATAAAACCTTAATTAGAAGTCAAAAACCCTAATTCTACTAATAAACCTTAAGTATAACCCTAAACTATTCACTAATCACAAATAATTTCTCTAATCGCTTCGAAACCCTAAATTGCTAGCCTCGTACGTGGTCTATTTAATCTATCACGACTCAAATAGTATCATTGTCATGGTAGATTACCGTGCACCATACAGAGGTCTATGATTAACCACTTTGTTGGTCATGGACCTTCAATACGATACATAAGGCTCCTTCTGCTCTATGTTACCCTCAAGCATGTAGATGAGTAATATTAAGCATATTAACTGAAATTACTACTTAATTATGTAAATTACTGAAAATAAAGCATGGAATATAGAGTTCCATGATGAAAATATTATAGTACAAACTTAATCCATATAAGTCTATCTAACTATAGAAATATGCTAATTAGAAGAGATGAACAATTCCTGGCTAATATTATAGATTCCTTCCTTTGCTCTTTGAAGCATATAGTCCTGTCCTAACATGAGACTCTCCTTGGGCATTCCATGGTCTGGATCGATAAAGAGGTGGCATTGCATAAAAAAAAAATCTATCATGGTATAAGCTTACACTTAGTGAGCTACTTCCTCCATCATGTTGCACAAACAATTTATTTAAATGTACAATCATATGAATGCGTAAAGCACTTATAATGCTAAACAATACATGTAGCGACCCAGGAGTTGCATGCAACTTAGAATTTCACCCTCTATAATCGAGGTTGGAGATAATTAATTGACATAAACTATGTTTTTATTCCACTTGCACCAATATGCTCAAATCAACTCATACATATATATAACATGTACAAACTTTAGTTTTCATACGAAAAATACAGTTTTTTTTTTTTCAAATCAAAATCCTAGGTTTAGCAACGTAGTAGCCTCTACAATCCACATCATATACCGTAAGCGAAAGTTACAATACACGGACCTTAGCTAATAGTTAGTGTACCTTAGTGCCTAATAAGCCCAAAAGCTAGGTTAGAGACTCAATAACAATATGTATGTGGCATAACCTTTGCCTAATCCCTTCAAGAGCCCATGCTCTTGTGAGTGCTTTCCCACTTTTCATGTAAGGTGGCAATTGGTATAATTGTGATGCAAACATGAGAAATGTATGACTCATTGAATTCCTTAATCAAATAATTACTTAATCTAGTTTTCATTGTAATCAAACAATTGTATTCCATAACAACAATACATATATATCATCATAAGTAACTCCATTTATTATCTAATTAGAAAATCATGGAGCTCAATCACAATACCATATACATGCATTTCTCATATACCACATGCATTCAAGTTCAATATAAAAATTTAAGTGCATTTACACTATAAACAAAACCAAGCATTAAGTCATTGAGAATCACTCACTCGGCCATGGCTGATTAGTTGTAGTAGTCTAAAGGTAAGTCATCTCCAATAGTAGGGTCTCTTAAACATTGTCAATATGATATTATAAGAATTTGAAATGAAAATAAAATGCTAACCTAAAATCCCTTAACTTATACTTCTAACTTAGTCTTATATTTCTCTCGGTTGTACTAAATCTTTAATCACATATAACTTTCTCATTTTAAATACCTTTCTTATGATCTTATAGTCAATTTCCATTGTTTCCAAGTGCACTTTTACGTGGTATAGTTATATTTTAGAGATGGACCCTACAGATTTTCCTATTGATTAGAACAATAGCGTCCCTTAGGTTTTAGTCTTCTTTTGGGCTTGAAATTGTTGTTTAGCTTTTTGTTACTTCATGTAATAAATTAAGCTTGTCATGACCTGAGAGGGCTAATCGTAATAGTTGCCATATACCGTCAAAAGATTGTAGATTCAATTCTCTTACAATCTATGACCCTTTTATACGATACACAAGGCTATAGCTACCACTGACTACCAAGAGTGCGCAAGCATAAGCAATATCATTTCATGATAAATAGTAAATTATAGAAACATAACACATAGTTTACATATATACAAGAATTTACAAATAGAAGTCTAAAACATGTCATAAGTTAAACCAATATATTGATTACATATTCAACGTTATAAACTATCAGAAATACTCTTTGATCACATCCAGCTCCTACATTGACCCCGTTTAGAACACTAACCTTAGGCATGTGACGGCCTAACTCCACAAATAGATCAGCCTATGAAAGAAGACTACAAGGGTATAAGCTAACTAGCTTAGTGAGATAATTTCCCTTAACCATACAACAATCAAGTTATACAATAATTAATTTCAATCAAATGAATACATAACAATTAGTATGGCAAACAATATATGCAGGTGACTAGTTACTGCATGCAACTCAGATTTAACGGCCTCTGAAGTCAGGGTTGGAGATGCATCGGCATAGTCAGATCTAGGTATCATATTAGAACTTATCTCATAACGAAACTCCGCATTTTTTATTCAAAATGTAATGGTATATCCATTATCAGTTTTATCAAAATGAGTTTTACATATGATTGTGAGTAGGTTCATGTAGCCTTCACTCAACCCTAAATGAAGGCCTTTGAACTTGACCTTTAGCCAGGCGGTTAGCACCTTCAACGTCTCATCATCTTGCGGGCCAGGATAAGGTCATATCATATATATATACTGTACGAAATCTATAACAATCATTAATCAACCTATGTATGGCCTGTCGCTACCTTCGTGAAATATGACTACCGGAATTAGTTATGCGGTGCATGATTATGCGTGATCCAAGTTAACTTTTCTAATTGAATAAAATTATGTCTTATTTATTGAGTGATTATTCTAAGTTACAAACAATCAATTCTTAGTGAATCTACTATGCAACAATGATTACATTATTGTAATTTAAAGTAAATTCATCATTAACAACAATTATTATGCACAAGCATAACCCAACCCCATACACATTTATTTATCGATTATAACTTATAGTTACTAACTACAAACACAAATAAGTATGAAATCATTAGGAAAAACTTACTCAACCATAGCCAACTTAGGGGCTGTAGTAATTTGGTGGCAGCTTAGGGTTTATATCAAAATCACCTAAGAATAATAAAAACTTGTAAGTTTACGAATTTAAAGCTAAATTAGTATCATAATTTGTAAGGTTTACTTTACCTAGTTACGTGAAATTATCGATTCGAGCCTTTTATCGAATCGTGTACAACTTTTTCATTTTTGCTCAGATTATTATGAACTTACAGTCCATTTTAATTGTTTTTGAGCTTATTTTCTCGTAACGGAGTCCATTATACACGTTGTGACTCGCAGTTTAAATTATGATATAAAAATATAAAAGATTTTATTATTTTAGTTTAAAAATTATAAAATATTAATTTTAGATTTTTCTTAATATATTTATGATTTAATAATTATTTAAATCATATAATTGATATTTTTATTATTTTAAGCATACTTTTCCTATTTTTGAGATTTTGGCCTTATTATAATTATTATTTCCATTATTATTTTTATTATTCTTTATTTTCTTATTATTCATTTATATTTTATGATTTATACACACACACACACATATATATATAAACTTATATTATGTTTTGATAAATTTTATAATTTTACTTTAATGAGTAATTCCTAATTTACGGTATTATATATATATGTATATTTACTCCTTACATAATTATGAATTTATTTTATTTAGTAAATATTATTATGTTATATATACTATATACTACTTGCTTAGTATTCTGTATATATATATATATATATATATATAGTATTCGATATACAATATGTATACTATATATTATGCATATATCTTATATTATATTCGGTATACCACATATATACATTATCTGTTATACATATACTCTAATGTTATATATATATATATATGTCATATGTAAATTATGTATTTAAGAATATATGACTACTTATAAAAATATACAACTACATATATACTATACGACTACATATATAATATATATATATGAAAATAAATTTGTATACATATATACATTCAAAGCATTTCATGTGTACATAGATATATATATCTAACTTTTTGTAAAAATACTTAATACATATTATATGTAATCTTATAAATACATACTACATACTCCTACCATATATTACACCTATGTACATACATGTATACATACATATCTTTATACATACATATATATATTTCAATTTAATTACTTATGCATACATATATGTAATAGTAATGTTATATTTATAAAAAAATACAATAAAAATACTACATATATACATATACATACTATATAATATACATCTATACTTACAAAATAATTTTACTTACCTATTACTTTTGATTTTTTTTCTTCTTCTTCTTTTCTTCTTTCTTCTTCACGGTTTTGGTTGTAGTTTTAGTTTTTTCCAAAAAAATTTTTCCTTCTTCTTTTTGGTTCTTTTGATTTTATATTGTTTTGTTTGTAGATTTTTTTTCTTCTTCTTTTATTTGCATGTCTAGCAATTTAAGAAGAACAAAATAAACAAAATTTTATCTTAATCTTTTCATTTATGAGGATGGGACAAAATAATCTTTCCCATTTATAATTTCAACACTTGGCACTTCAATTTGGGTACGTGGGTTGTTGTTTTTTTTTTTTTTTGCCATTTCAATTCTAGGACGTGTCATAAGAGGAAAGGAAGAAAAGAAAGAAAAGAGAAAAAGAAAAAGGAAGAAAATAAAAATTAAAAATAAATATATGTAATTTTTCTAAACATATAAATTATAACAATACTCATCATAAATTAATTTTGAAATTTTTGTGAAAATTTGTCAATTTAATTGGTACCCGTTACAATTATAATTTTTACAAGTTATTGTAGCGATTTCATTAAAATTTTGTGCGAATAAGCAATTTAGTCAATAATTGCAATTGACTATAATTATATCACTATTGAGTAATATTTTACTATTTTATAGGCTTATAGTTATAATTTTTGAGTTTTGAACAAATTCGGGTTCAATTTTGATTAATGATGCATAAATCAATTTTAGGATTTTAGTACACAATTTAGGGTTTCGATCAATTCCTAGGGTTTTGTTATCGGTATTATATTTGATTTATTAAATTTCATAATCTTTTATTGTTATTAGCTTTATTGACTTATTACACAGTTTAGGACACTCAGACTTGAATTAGGGTTTAAACTATTGATTTCCTAGGTTTTACAGAGCTTAGGCTTGGAACTTTGTTTTAGACTTACTACTTCCATCAAGGTTAACTTTTCATCCCTTGTTCATGATCTTGGTACTGTCTTAATTTCCCTGGATTCCTAAGTGAGCTATGTGGTAAAAAATGGACATATTTTTGTATAAATCAATGTTTGTGACTTTGTTATGCTTAGGGAACTTTATGTGGACTTCCTATAGGCTCTATAGCACCTTTTCTTTGAGAGTTAAGGTACTGGTTAGAAATTTCAAGAAAGCCTAGGCCCTGTTTTAAGTGTTTTAGGCCCGATTTTAAATTTTAGGCCTTTAATCCTTTCCCACTAGACTTGTTTAATCATTTCACTTTGTTTACTTTATTTTATTGTGTCTTTGAAGTGTATTTTTCCTTGGTTTTAGATCTAGTCAATTTGGCTAGGGTGACTTCCAACTTTGCTTTTGCCACTTGATTCATCAATTCCTTAAGTCCAAGTGATAAAAAAAGGGTTTACACTACTTATACTCAAATTCTAACTTAACTTCCTAGTGGAAGGATCATTTTTTCATAGTATTAAGTGAAATTTATATATCATACACTTATTATAGGCACCACACCTTGTTTTTGGTACTTAGGAGTTGATTTCTACACCAAAGCTTTATGTTGTGATTTCTTCTTCACCTAAAGCTAATTTTAAGCAAGTGAAGTTAAGCAAAAGTAAGAGTAACTCTAGAGTATACTCCAATCTTTCCATGTCTAGCATTCTTCTAAGTTATTCATGCACTTGTTTCATGATTTTCTTAAGTCATAGGCTTCTACTCTAAGTGATAGGCAAGTAATTTACAAGGAAACTAATTCTAACCTACTCATATTCCAACATTCATGTGAAAGATTCATGAAGCTTAACACTTAGTATACCTAACTAAGATATCATCTTATGTACATAATAACATCCTCATAAACATGTACAACCTCTTAGGCATGGTATTCTAAGGGTACTTAAGTTAAGAGCTTACTTTTTCCAAGTGAAATGGAGAGTGCATTGGCACCTGGGTTGCCTTCTTTAGCTCCTTGTTTCCATTCCTTTTGTATGCTCCTTAAGTTCCTAAGGATAGGTGTTTGAGGGTGGTTTTAGTGCTCCAAAGTTTCCTTGAATGGAGTTGTACCAAGTTTCCTAAAGTAGCTCTTTTGTGTAGACTAAAGTGAAGGCAACAAAAATTAACTTTTGTGTTGTGTGTGTATGATTGAGTGGTGGTGATGGGGAGAGATGTGAGGCTTGGTTTCTCTTTTTGTTTGTAAGTTAAAAGTGTTTGAAAAGTAAGAGAGAATGAGAGGAGTTTGGGGGTTGAAATGGCTGGTTGATGTGGTGCATAATGCATGCAAAACAAGGCCCTTTTTGCTGCTTCTAAGTTAATGATGTAATGATTAGATACTGTAAGCATGTTAGGACAAATAGTGATTGTGATAAAACAAGTGAATGGATGGTTGATTAATAAGCAATGGCTTGCCATTCCTTCCCTTTCCAAATTGGCATGGAGTTTTCCTTTAAGGGCATGGGCTTGTCAATTCAATCTCACTTTGATAGATTATTTTATGTGATTAGTTGAACCACTTAGTAATAGGTAATGCAGCTTATATGGAGAGAAGGGAATTGTCTTATCTTGAACCTATGGGAAGTTATCATGTGATAAGTTAATCTAACTCTTATTATTGTTTTTAGTTCTAATTAATTTCAAATTGAAATTAAATTGATTTGATCGATTAGAAGTCTTACATGTATGGCCCCTTTAGGGTGTGGTTCTTGTAGTAATTTATATCTTATGATTTGCCCCTTAAAGGAGATTATAGTTTTCTAGAGTTAAATAAATCTGGTTAAGTTCAAGTTTCTAATTATTTAATTAAGGTCTTGGTAATCTTAAGAATCTCTTGCTCATCCTAGAGTTTAGGGTTTTGGATGATTTCGAGTTTATTGTTTTTGTATTAGGGTTTTCAAATACTTTGACACTTTTGAATTTACAAACTAGGTTCAACTTCTAAATGCAAGTTTTAAATTCTTAGTTAAGTTGATTCTTGGCAATAATTGAGAAGTATTCTTTGTTCCTTGAATTTCGCAAAGAGTAGTAAGTTTTATAGTCTGAAAACCATAATCGGCCCCAAATATTAAAAGACTCTAACAAATGAAGTAATATAGGTCAATAAACTTAATTAAATTAATAAAATATGGAGAGACCCTATTTACACCCTAATTAGGCCTAAATTTCTTACTTAAGTACAATCACGATTAATTAACTTAATTACCCTTTACCCTTTAATCCATCTACCAACTTTCATTACATCTTAATTAGTAACAAGTCAAACTCAATTAAGAACAAAGGATAAAGAATTAATTAAGCCTTAAAGGACACTTCTCCTTTAGGAGGTAAAATCCTTCCTCATTTGGTAAAAAGCAAATAAGGTACAATAGTACCAAGGGGATCATGTACCCTTATCCAAAATAGTCACCTCTGGTCCCTCTTAATCTACCTTCAATATTTACCATTTCATCACAATAAAACCTTCATTTAACCTTATTTTTCACTCCTACAAAATCCTAGGAAACATTTTCAAGAAACCCAAACAAAAACCAAAGGAAAAAGGGAAGAAAACAAAAGGAGATGTCGGAAGTCCCTTTGTAAATCAACACCTTTTGCTTTTAACACCAACACATGGCCCCTAATCATAAACCACCACCATCAAAATTTTACACACACACATACACTCTGTTTTCCTGCTGAAAAACCCCTTTTTTCTAAAGGAGCATGTTTTGACTTTGTTTTTTAGTGGAAAAGTTGGAACTCGTGCAGACCAATCTAAGGTAAAACTCACCCAACTTAAGTTTTCTATTAACACTAGTTATACCTATCATATCTTGAGATTTTGCAATTATAAGTACTAGCTAAATATGTTATAACAATGTACATTCCATTTTAGAGTCATATAATCACATCTTCATTCATGTACTTAGCTAGTTTGTTACTTACATTCTAAAAGTATGGGAGATAGCTTTATGTAGATAACTTGAAAAGAAGTTGCTAAAAGTCTATGAAACCTTATGTACCATGCATGATACCCCTTTCTTAGTGAATACTCATCTCACTTTCACCACATTAAGTAATGTTATTTGCTTAAAATAAGGAGAAATGTGATTAAATTAAGGAAACACACTAGAATAGTGTTGGATGGAAAAAGTTAAAGGAAAGCCTAGAAGAACCTTATGTGGCCACCACTATTAATGGAGTTAATATTCTATAAATTTTGATTAATTAGTTTAATGACATAATTATTTAGTATTTAGTATGATTTAGGATGTAATTAACTAAGTTAAGTAGGGCAATAGTGAGTTAGTAGCCTAAATTAGCTTACTTGATGATTAAGGCCTTAAGAATAATATTAGAAGCCTCATTAAAGAAAAGAACAGATATGAAACTTAGATGAAATTGGACCAAAATTTAAGGCTTATAGTGGGCTTAGGCTTGAAATAATAACTGGAGTTAGGCTTAAGGCCCTATGATGTAAGGTGAGCCCAATAGTCCCTAAAATGACCTAAAATAGAGCTCAATAACTTAATGACCAGATCTGATCCCTAAATTAATTGGGCTCATAAAATGAAATATTAAAGGCCTATTAATTCTAAAAGCCCATTTAGACCACTCCCTATAGGCTTGTTAGTGAGCTAAGGCCTTAATCTAATAAAAAGGGCCTATTTAGGCCCACAAGAGTAACATTAAGGCCTACATTAAAATTTATAGAATTTGGATCGAAACTTAAACTTCAAATATCTAAATAAAGGCCCAACATTCACAATTAAGCCCAAAACTAATCTCAAACCTTAAAGTAGTCAAGCCAAAACTTTTGACTAATGAATTTACTTGACCCAAACTGAATTCTTATTGGTCTAAACACCATAAAAGGAGCTTACCAAATGAAAGGAAACTCAAAAATGATGGAAAAAAAACTACAAGATCATTAAAAATGGACTTAAAATGAAGAAGTTATGGCCAAAATATGAAAATAGTAAAAATGGGAGGTTTAGGACGAAAAGGAACAACTTGGTAATTTTGAACATAATCCTTATGTACCTTAATTATAATCTTCAAATGACATAGGCTTAGGGATCATTTTGATTGAGGATTACTAGGAATGCTAGACGCTATGGCTAAGTAAGTACATTGACCCCTATCTTATCTTGTTGGTGCTTATAGTATAGTGCACTAATTAATTATATCTATGAAAATTGTTATGCTTGGGGAATTACGGTATTTATATGTTCTTGTATTGATTGTACTTATGTGCCAAAATACCATAATATATCAAAACTAAGAATTGGTTGTCGCATTAGTAGATAGGGCTTCTAGAGTATCAGTCATATATTTTAGTTGGTCACTTGTAAATTGGAATAATAATTATTTGACCTTAATATAAACCGATTATGCATAGCATTTTTCTACATTATTGTAAAAGGGTGTTAGCACTATGGAGTATAGTAGGACATCATACATGTTAGATCCATTTTGCATATATGTTATTGTTGTTTTCGTACAACATATTCATGCGACATGTTCTTACATTGACCTTTGGGATTTACTTAGCTCTGGGGAGTATTGCCTTCTACTTGAGGTCAAGCCGTATCTATTGCTTTAGGTCTACAAAGGAATAGATTATATTTATTTGGACAATGGATGTAAAGATTTGAGTTTTAATGTGCTTAATTACTTCTCAACCTAAGTAACGGTAGGCGTAAAATTATGTTGTATACATTACCAGTTGTTGCATTGCATATCCTTGTACATGCATTTATATGTTTGATAAATATCTTGCTTGTTATTATTTAATGATAAGGTAAGAAAGTTACTTACAAAGCTAGATGTAGCTTACCTCCCCCCCCCCCCCCCTCACAATAGTCTCTTTTGCAGGTCCTATAAAGCTGAGGCTAGGCTAAGATTTGATTATAGAGTGCTTTATTAGGTTAGGAAAGTAGAATGATAAGTTTACAAAAGCAAGTAACATAGTTAAATTGAACTTTTAAAGTGTCTAGTAGCTTTAAGATTATTAGATTTAAATACCCTTTTTTATTATTTGGTAGGTGATTCCAGCTTTTTGTGGTCTGTAGATTATTGAATTACTTATAGCTATATATATATATGTATATAATTAACTAGATGTATGTAAAAAAAAATAATTATGATGAGAAACTTGTTAGCTAGAGCTTTGCAACCTCTAACTTGTAAGACAGTCTTTGTATTATGGGTATAGACATGATATAAAGATTTTAGGTAAAATTACTAGGCTCCCCTTTTAGAGTGTTACACTAGCAACTAAGTGATGCAATTTTCACACTGTAACTCATTTTATTTGTTAAATATTTTGAATGATCATAAAAAATTATGAAACTTGGTATTTCTAGGCATGTTTGCATATAGAATCATAAAATCAACTCTAATTTTTGAAAGTAAAAGTTCTTATATAGGTTTCTTAAGGTATCAACTTAGTATGACAAATTTTTTATTAATTTTATGAATAGTAAATGATGTTATTTTAAGCTAATTTAGGTAAATATATTCCTAATACATTATATTTAATTTACATAAAAAGAATTTTTAATAAACTACACATTTAATATTTACTAAATTTATTTTAGTTAAATTCGCCTTATTTTTCATTTTGAGAGAATAAATAGTTTTTCATATTATTTCTTAATAATACTGCCTTATGGTGCCTTCTAGAGTTTATTTATGAATTTAGGAGTATATAATTTGAATCTCCTAATTTAATTTGATTATTTACCTAATTTAAGCTATTTTTTTAGCAAAATCAATTCTAAAATCGATGTTTTGGAAAATATATATAATGGGTAGATTTAAGCCACACAATATCAGACCTTAAACTCTATATTTTTATGAGTTTTCAACATTTTTTGAGGGATTAATTGGTTATGTATACTAATTATTATATAATTTCTTGTTATTTACCAACACATTAGTTATTGTTATAGTGATCATACAATTATGAGATAGGTACTTAGTGACCCTATTTATGTATCTATTCTTTATTCATCTTGATATGGTTAATAAGAAGTAGGAATTTTATAAGTAATATAGTAATTTGGCTAAGCAGAAGAAATATCAGAGGAAGAATTAGATGATGCATTTAGTAGCCTTTATGTAAGATGAGCCTAGAGATGGAATCAAAAGATGTAAATGAGACTCCTAATTGGTATGGATTGATGATATACATTCAAGAGTATTTGTTTAGGGACTTTACAATTAACATGATGTAGAGGACAATTCAAAAGATAAATCAAAGGATGATTTAGAGTGTTCATTTAGGAACCTTAAAGAAAGACCTTAGCCTATAAACCCCAACTGTAAATAAAAATAAATAAGTTCATATTCAAGGTATAGTTGACTTTGGTGCTATGTGCATCCATCTTAAGTGACATAGGTGAAAGTGAACGTGGCTTAGGAGCATAGGCTCTAGATCATTGCCAAGTCTAAGTAAGTGGATACTTACTTGTAGAGTAGATCTATATCTACTCATTGTGATGTGAGTGTAATAACTTATTTTGCTATGAAAGAGCTTAGTTGTACATCTTGAATATTTTGAATGTGAGTTATGTGAAGATTCCTTTCATATATGTGATGTTAGTTGAAACATTTTCCAATACGACCTACTTAGTACCCTAGTCATGGTAAATTGTCGTATGTTGCATGAAGATATAGGATTAATTCCCCTATTAATTATCGTCCTTTGATATGATATATAAGGCTATTTTTACTTTAATTACCTCAAGGCCCTTTAGATAAGTAATGCCATAGCAATAATATTTACTAAGTAAATTCTACTGAATTTCATATATATATATATAAATAATCCAGTAGGATTCTTGATCCCTGAAACATAGATAATCTTTAAGTACTTAAGTAGTTCTGAAGGCTAGTAACATCAATAAAGCATAATAGTATCAATTATAAATAAATAGAGAGTCCAAAAAGTAAATCTAAGTCCTCTCATTCTCTACTTTCTTCCCATTGGACCACTCAAAATTTTGGAATTGACCTCGAGCATACTATAGCTTAAGACTATGAATAGATCACCCTACATCAATAAAAATCTAGGGGGGGGGGGGTGTAAGCAACATGCTTAGTGATTCATCCATCTTACCATGCCTTTAAGCAATCAAATAATTATCAAGCACACAAATGCATGAGTCAAGAAGTATACTAAACAAATACATGCAGTGGCTTAGGTACTGCATGCAACTTAGAATTTCACCTTCTATCATCAAGGTTAGAGATTGCTAACCAACAAAAATCACAATTGGATTATAGCACTTGGCTTTTTAACTAACAAGTATACTTATGTACATATTTAAAATTTTTCAAACTTAGAAATAAAACAATTTTTTTTTTTTGCATAAATTCTCACTTAATCATTGTGACCTTTCTATATAATGCTATAATTGAATAATGAAATATGTGTAAAATGTAAATTTTCCTATTATTTAAGCTTAGATTTAGTCTTAGAATTGAAATGAACATTGCTAAGTAGGAACGAGTTGTGTATATCTTACTCTAGTGTATACCCATTGCTCAAATACCTTAAGAACCCTCTAATTTCTATGAAATGAACAAATGATGCCTATCTCTTGAATTTTTTTTGAAAAATAAAAACTAATTAGAGGAAAATAAATAAATAAATAAAGCAAAATGACGAGCTTGAGATTATTGGTTGAAAGCTTGCTATAAGGGTGAAGAGAAAAGTTTATGTGACGTCTAGAACTTGCATAAAGGTAAAAAGATCAAAATTGGTTAGAATGTGTGAATGGTTTAAAGGGGAGTCTTAATGCCTAATAGCTTAAAGTCGTTTGGCTTGGGATGTATTAACCAATGAAACTATTCTAGTTTAATTGAAAAAAGAAAAAAAAGAAAAGATCCTCTAGTGAAAAAAAATTGAGGGAAGTAAGGAGACAATTAGGGGGTTAGTTGATATAATATGAATTTACTTTTAATTATCTTGCTTAAAGGTGTGAAAGATGGGAGTGTATACCCTTCAGTTTTTGAAATGTGGATAATATTTCCTTAATTAAGTTTATGTTTATTTTGATTGTTAGTTTAATCTTTGTTTAACTGATGTTGTCATGACTCTAAATGGGGTTTGGTAGAACTACCTAAAGTCTTCATATCATATGTACACTCATGATACGGAAACCGCCTTACAAGTTAAAAGTTGCAAGACTTTACCTAATTAACCACTATGGCTATGATTTTCACATTTATTAATTTATCATAAAATATAAATAACTATGGATAACCAATAGACCACAGTCTACCAAAACCATAAAGAGTCAATATCCCTTACCAAATAATAAGATAGAGTAGATGCATCTAAAATTCTAAAACTAAATAAGGTTGTAAAATTTGAAACAATTGACATTCATTGCACAAGGTATTCTAAATCAACCATGCAAGCTTTTTTTACTATTTCTATTTCTTCATACAACAATCACTACTAGCATTCTACACTCAACTCCTATCCTAATCTTAGCATAGAAGTCACTTGCAAAAGAAGCTATAAAGGAATGAGTAAACCATAGCTTAGCATACATGTAACTTTATCTACATACAAAATGGATGCACATGTGATAAATGCAAGGAACACATCCATAGGAGTCTAAAACTATGGAAGGTGTAGATTTGCATTGCCTATACATTGATTATCCCCCTACTTACCTGTAGAAGGCACCTCACCTTACCGCCATAAGGTTATCTGGGGGCACCATCCCTTTAATCAATACTCAACTATTACCTTAATCGAGAAAGTAATACTAGTTAAAACAGGTAGATCCCAACTAGGGCCATCCATTATCGAAGGCTCTACAAGTTCAACATCAATAAATCATATCTAAGGCCCCTTAGGTTCAACATTAGTAAATCCAATTCAAGGCCCCGGAGGCTTAACTATATGACTCCTCTCACTATCAATCAATTAGGGATACTCTATTAGCTTTACCTCAATTATAAAAATATCAACAAAAAGCTTTATGAGCCTGCATAGAAGTTGTACAAAAATCTTTTTAAGATTACAAAAAATTTTCCAAAAATATTTTTCTCATTTTATTTCAAAAGTTGGCAAAGCTATAGCACTCCCCATAAGCATATCAGTTAAGACATAGACATACGACAAATATAATTTGTTATTTTGGCTAAATAATTATATTTACCAATTTAAAGAGGTAATGCATCTTTGGAGTTGTACATACAGAGGTTACACCATAACAAATGGAAACAAGAAAATAAAAGAGGGGGGGGGGGTTAGCAAATCTGTGAGCTAGCTAATTGGATATGATGCATAAACAAGGTCTTACATGGCCTACGATTTGTCAAGTACGACTCACTGATCCAAAATTATATGGTTGCTCACTATAATCCTTACTAAAAGGATTGATAAGAGCTGATAGAGAAGAGTTTGCTAGGAGAAATGACTTAAGGTTTTATCATTAATATCTAAAAATTTAACTAAAACCCTATACAAGTGTCTTATTTATATATAGCGGTAAACTTGTAAATAAAATGACTCAAAGGATGCCTTAGTGGCATTCTCATAAATATAAAATAAGTGTAAGGGTAATTTAGGAATAATACAAAAAAAGAAGAAGTCCAAATAGCATAAGTAAAAATAAATAGTCAAATGAATTATTCGGGTGAATAGCAAATGAGCTAAGTTGATGAGCTATTGGAGACCTTGAAGACTTGATCTAGGCAAACGTGAAATTATAGCCGACCTGAAGAGCAAACCAACCGAGTAGAGTAGAGTAAACCTAGTAGAGTAGAGCAAATCTATAGAGCAGAGCAAGTCTTCTAATGTTAGTAGAGCTCATAAATAGCCCTAATATAGCCCGAAACTTAGCATTTGGTTAGGTTTATACCCCTCAACCTATCATCATCCCCTTCTTGAAAAAGTTTTGACTTAAACTTGGAAATAGACTACTCTAACTTCTATGTAGATTAAAAACAAATTGACAAAAGCAAAATAAAAATAAACTACAACAGCTTAGCTCAATGATCAAAGTAAACACAATTCAACGCTCTTTCCACTCATCATGGGTACGATCAACCAAGCTCTTCATCAAACACCCATCCTTCCACTCATCATGTATCATGTCAATTACCCATAAGCAGTTTCAGCAGTTATCAATCATAGGGAATAACATAACCTTAAGCTCAAACATGACATGAGCTCAGGAGATCTAAACTTCTAAAACCTTAAAATCCTGTTCAACCTCAAGTTATGACTTGTCTTCCACAGAGAACCTAAACACATGTATCAATCTTTAATGTCGGTAACATCAAATAAAAATTTATCTTGAAATTTTCCTATAGCGAAGGCTATTCTTGCTTACTTCATCACTCTAATCACTTCATCATTATAAATAAAGTCATATGGATTTGAGTGATCAGTAGTTTCATAACCCAATCTTTCAATAACAATTTTAGAGATAAAGTTCACAAGATAGTGACTAACACAAATTAATATAATACCTTGTTCAAGCGCCCCCTAACTCCTCTTTATGTAAAATTTATTTGATTTCGCATTGCATAAATTATGCTCCTTTGCCATATTCTGAAGTTTTGAATTTTAACTAAACTGACGATTCTGAGCAATACACAAACGAATGCAACTAGCACTTGAAATTTCTTAATAGCTCCAGTCACATACAACACACCAGCTACCTCAAGAATTATGAGCTTGGCAATTTCTTGGTTCACTGATTTTAGGTCAACACTTATATGGTTGCACCTGATTAGTCCACCTGAACAAAAAAAATTTTGCGCTTTTGGAAAGAAATGGCTTAGACCAGTCAAAACTAGTGTAGCTTAGGTCTAGTCTCAATATCCAACAAGAAGTAGCTTAGTTATTCAACTCTTGATAGCAACTTAGTGAGATAACACTTATACCTTAACGTGTAGTAGTGACATCACGATAGGAGCACATCAACAGCCCGATCATGGTTTATGTTTGGTTCTCTTCATGGTAGCGTGATTAGACTTCAATTTAGCTCGACACTTAGTTAAATCTAAATTTCGGTCTTCATAGGTCGAAGCTTGGCAAATCTTACTCTTTCTTAGCATACACTATAAATCCTACAATTTCTAAGTAACATCTAAATTAATTGGGAGTACAGTCTGATTATTCCTAAGGATTAACCAAACTGATAATTAAGCCTAATATAAGAGTTATACTCATAATAATTGACTTCATGACTATAATTCAACTTGAGAATTCTAAAGTCAATATTAATCCTTGAAGTCACCATAAACCTTAAGCATACTAGAATCCTAACTTAAATAGTTAAAAACCTTAAGGTATAATAACGAGCCCTAACTTACTATAACCCTAACCTTAGAATGAATTAGAAGCATTCAAGTTTATTGAAACCTTAAACGAATGATCAAAAGGTAGACTACTAAAAAATTGAACACTTAAAAACCTTACATTGAAAACATAAACCTAACTAAGTTTGAATCAATCCTAAATTACTTATAACCTATCATGAGAAGCATTTTGGAGAGAGGAAATATTTAAGAACCAAACCCTAATTTAGCCACTTGAATAAGATGATCAAGTAATAAATGCAAGAGTAGAATTTGGGAGTCACACATATGAAGACTAGGACTGGCCACTCCTATCCAATTTCCCCTCCTAATTCTAGTTTAATAAAACCAAAGTCAAGAGTGTGAACTTAGTTAACTTTTAAACTTAGTAATTCCCATAAGATTAGATAGGATAATTTCCAATTCTATATATAAGTTTTACAACTTATAGAAAAAGGTAACCTAACCATTTTATTTTGTTAATTAAAAGGTTAAGATTAATGGGACAAGTAACCATGCCGTAGAGACATCCTCATCATTGGTTGGGAAGAGAGGGAAGTATGGCTTACCATTCTTCCATCTTTTCAATATTTTTCTTACTTAATATGTCACATTTAGTAGTCACTTAAGAAGGCATGTACAAACTATTATATCCCTTGATTTATGCACTTAAATTTGGGCAAGGAACCTAAAAGAAAAACCGGCCATTAAAGTCTCCCCCAAAACCTCATTTACTCCTCACTCTTCTCAAGACAATCAACCCTTGAACACAACAAGAAAAAGCTCTCCACGCACATCATCCTAATTGCCCAAACATACATAAACCACACACCCCTCACCACCATTTAGCACACTATTTCAATCATCATAGGAGGCACCTTAAGCTCACCCTACCCTTCATTAGTTGAGGAGATTCTTGAACATTAACAAGCAACCCCAATCATAGGATTCAAGGAGCTAAGGATGACCAAGGGGGGAGGGACAAAAAACAAGAAGTTAAGGGAAGCTTAAGGAGGCTCAACCTACCACCCAACCGTTTAGTAAAGTATACCTTGCCTTTAAATGTCTTTAGAGCACCATTTATAGAGTTCCAGTTCATGTTTATGTAAATATGTCATGTACTTTAGAAGTTCTTTTATCTAGGTTAAGTGATAGCTTCTTGAAGTTTCTTCATAAGTAGTAGAATATGAGTAACTTAAGCTTGTTTTCCTCTTAGTATATTTGTACGATACTTGTAGTATAGCTTTGTAATTTGAGAAAACCATAAAAATAAGCTCTTGTAAGATCTCTTAAGTTGTTGAACTTGTGATGTATGAAGCTTGCCTAAGTGTTATTTTCACTTATACTAAGTTTCACATGCATCAAATTAACCTTAAGTAAGTGAAAAACCATCATATGAAGTTTTAGTGAATAAATCACGACATAAAGGCTTACCTTAAAAACATTGCACCTAAGAGTTTTCCAAGTTATATGTATCCTACTTGATATTATGCTAAAATAATCTACTTATAAGGAGCAGAGCAAGTATAGTTTAAAGTGTAAGTAAATGAAAAGCCTTGGTTTAGCTCATAAGATAAAGGATCAAGGAGTTAAGTTGAAAAAATGGATTTGGGAGTTAAAGAACCAAGTTGACCAAAATTGTAGAACCTATTTAATCCACTTAAAGATACTTAATGATGTAGTAAACAAAGTGAAAAGACTAACTAAGACTAGTAAGATAAGTGTTAGGGGCCTAAAACACAAAACCCGGCCCAAAATTCATAAGATAAGCTTGAAACTCTCAGTCGACCATTAAGAAAATTTCTAACTAGCAAACTAAGCTTAAGAGAAAGATGTTTTGAAACCCATAGAAAGCCTACACTTAATTTTCCAAGCCCACCAAAGTAATGAGTAACGGTAAAGTAAGAATCGAGCCCATCTTTGGTCATAAAAGCCACTAAAATGTTCAAGAAGTGCAAGATAGTAATAAGGCCAAAAATAATAAATGAAAAACTAACCTTAAGGAAGTATAAGAACCAAATAAAAGTGCCAAGCCTAAGCCCTAATAATTTCACTGAGTAATAAAAGGCCCAATAACAAATTCAAGCGCAAAAAGGAAACCCAATCCTTAAGGATGCTATTATTGTGGCTTATAACTAAAATTACAGGGCCCATCTCTTTAAACTGACCATATCACTGAAAGCATACTCGAAAATGATGGAAATTAACTATAAGAACGTAAAAATTGAATTTAAAATGAGAAAGTTATATGTAATTAAAGATTTAGCTTTGAAGAAAAACTTTAAGGCTAAGTCAAGAGTATAACTTTAATAGAACCTTAGGTTGACATTTTAATATGTCAAATCCTTATTTTACTACGTTTACCTTATTCAGGGGACTTTGATCTCGAAGATGATCTACCTCCATATTATAACAACTAGCAACTATGGTAGAGTAAGTGATTTACAATGACTTCATGCCTCCTTTTGTTTGTAGTTTAGTTACAATAAAATATTATTATGATTAATTTGGCTGTATGAGGGGTATGGGAAATGCATGTGTATGGACTTCTAATTGTTTGCAATACTTAAAAATAATGTTTAAACTAAGAGTGCTTACATGATTGATTCGTACATCCTTATTATGGTATGAAGTTGCTTCATCACCAAAGCAATTGGACATAAGTAACTATTTGGCAATGAAATTAAAATAATTCATTTATGGCATGATATTGCATTACAATTATACCGACTGCCACCTTATATGGGAGATGGGAAGAGACTCATAAGAGTAGGGGCTTGATAACTCGGATTTTAAACATATTTCATAGGATGATTTTATAGTATTTTCCTCACATATTTTTGGTTTTCTTTAAAGAAATTGATACTCAATTGAGTAAAATTTTGATTTCTAGGTTTGAACGCGTTCAAGGATCGAAAACGAAGAAAAGGAATCAAATTTCACTCAATTCGGAGTTCAAACGAAGAAGTTATGAAGTTTTGAAGTTGTGCAGAAAATTTTGCCTTAGTGCAGAAAGCTACATTTGGGGACACGGCCGTGTCCCAGGCCGTGTCCCAGGCCGTGTCTGGTAATAAAAACAGAATCCTTTTGATACACTATAAAAAGACATATTAGGGTTTCAAAAGACATAAGAGACATTATAGAAACGGAGAGACACAAGAGAAGAGAAAGAGACTTAAGGAGAGCATCAAGAAAGAGGTGGAACAACATCAAGAAAGAGGCGGAACAACATCAAGAAAGAGGCGGAACAACATCAAGAAAGAGGGAAACAACATCAACTTCAAGATTAGAGAGATTGTTCATCAATCAAAAGGGGTTTCCATGTTTTATTTTATATTATTGATGAAACTCGTTTTTAGATTCATTATGATAGCTTGGAATTCAAGTATTTAGGATTATGGAACCTAGGGTTTTATGTGATTCTTGGATTGATTTAGAAATTTCAATAAAGTTTCTATTTTTGCTTGATTCAATTATGTCGTTAAATTGTTAATTGATATTTCTAGAATATCAATATATGATATTATGCATGTTGATTGAGAAATTACATGTATAATTAGATCTTTACATAATTGAAAAGGATTACATGTATACTTAGAGATAAGATACATGTTTTTTCCGGAAAGTTAATTAATTGTGTGGGAATTCATTATACATTAATGCAATTCTAAATTATATTACTAAGTGAAGAGATTCTGGTAAATAATTTAGGATTAGGGTTAATATGCTTGAGAAAGGTATTAACTTTAGTTGTGAATCCCTCCAGTCAAGAAATATAGAAACCGAATTGAATATATTTTAAGTGATCACATGATTAACTCTAGGGGAAATAATTCCTAAATACGTTATTACTTTCTTGAAGTGGTTCTTGATTTTATTGCTTTTTCAATTGCTTAATCAAGTCTTATAAATAAGTTAGTTTGTTAATTTTAGTATTTTTAATTAATTCAACTTTCATAATTTTCTAGTTAAATAATAAAGCTAAGGTTAATATTAGTACTCGAAGTCTTTGAGGGATCGACTCGGACTCACATCCGCTATTTTAAAACTGATAGGTGCACTTACTTCATATCAAGTTTTTGGCGCCGTTGCCGGGGATTTTCAATATTAAGAACACTAGTTGCTTTATTACTTTAACCATTTTTTTTTCTTTTGTTTTCATTGTTTATTTTCATTAGCTAGAGCTACAATTGATTCTATATTTCTTACCCTTGCAGTGTATGACTCGAAATAACCCGAAAGATTTGGTAGAACTTGATCCTGAAATTGAGAGAACTGCCCTCGACCTAGACAAATTGTGGCGACCATTGACGACAAGTCAATCATTGAAATCAAGGAAGAAGGTGAAGAGACCAACACTCAATTCATCGAGCAGGAAGATCTACCACACATGGCTAATAACAGGAATGAAGCAAATCGGACCATGTCCGATTATTCAAGGCCTACACTTATTGGAGCTGACTCTAGTATTGTAAGGCCAACCGTCGCGGCTAATAACTTCCAAATTGCACCTAACATCATATAAATGGTGCAACAATGTGTTCAGTTTGATGGTCTCCAAGATGAAGATCTTAATGCCTACATCTCTAGCTTTCTAGAGATTTGTGATACATTTAAAATCAACGGAGCCACGGATGATGCCATCCGACTGCGGCTATTCCCTTTCTCCTTGAGGGGTAGAGTAAAACAATGGTTGAACTCCCTACTATGAAATTCAATCACAACTTGGAATGAATTGGTAGAGAAATTTTTAGAGAAGTATTTCCCACCTACAAAGACCGCTAACCTTCGGAATGATATTTCTTGTTTTGCTCAATTGGAAGCGAAGATGCTATATGATACTTGGGAGCGGTTTAAGGACTTGCTCAGGAGGTGCCCACATCATGGCCTCCTACTATGGATGCAGATTCAGACCTTCTATAATGGTTTCAATTTATCCACTAGACAGATGATTGATGCATCCGCAGGAGGTACTTTGAACACAAAGACACTTGAGCAAGCACAAAACTTGGTTGAAGGAATAGCGATGAACAATTATCAGTGGGAAAGCACTAAAGCCAAACAAAAGGCTATGGGAATTTATGTTGTGAACTTGACCACTGCTTTGGCAGCCATGGTAGACTTATTAAGTAAAAAGATTGATACACTCTCAGTTGGCCCTCAACAAGTGCAATCGGATGTAAGTGATTTTGGTATGCAGGGTTATGGAGTACCTGAACAATTGGAACAGGTTGATTATCTAGGAAATCCACCCAAGCAACAAAATAACCCCTACAGCAACACTTATAATCCAGGACAGAGGAATCACCCCAATTTCTCATGGGGAAATCAAAACCAAGGCCAACTAAAGACCAACTTTGGCCCACTTGGATTTCAGAGACCATTCCCACCTCCTCTTCCTTAAGAAAAGAAGTCCAATGTGGAAGAACTTCTCACAAAATATATTAAAGGCAATGAGGCTCGCTTATCCAACATTGAATCATTGTTGAGAAATCAAGAGGCTTCCAATCGCAATCTTGAGAATCAAATTGGTCAACTTGCAAAAATGATCTCTGAGAGGCAACAAGGGACACTCCCAAGGAATACCGAGGTCAATCCTAAGGAACATGTTAATGCTGTAACCTTGAGAAGTGGTAGAAAACTACAAGTGGAGAAGAAGGATGGTGAAGAAGTAGTTAAGAAAGAAGTGGAAGTCAACCGTAAGGAAGATGCAAATCCACTAAAATCAAAAGAAAGTATGGAATCACCAAAAGTGAAGGAGTACAAGCCTCCCATCCCTTACCCGCAGCGCCTTAAGCAAAGTTACACTGATCAAAATAAGGAATTCGGTAAATTGCATGATGTTTTCAAACAATTACACATTAACTTACCTCTTGTTGATGTCATCTTGCAGATGCCAAAGTATGTGAAATTTTTAAACGATCTTCTATTGAACAAGAGGAAGTTGGAGGAGCTTACAACCGTCACATTAAACGAGGAATGTTCGGCACTTCTCCAGAAAAAGCTGCCACAAAAATTAAAAGATCTAGGGAGTTTCACTATTCCTTATATGCTTGGCAATTTGTTAGTAGATAATGCTTTGGTAGACTTAGGAGTCAGTATAAATTTGATACCGTATAAATTGTTTAAAAAGCTAGGGTTAGGAGAACCTAAATTAATGGGCATGAGTCTTCAATTAGCCAATAGGTCTATCACATACCTTAGAGGCATCATAGAGGATGTTTTAGTGCAAATAGACAAATTCATCTTTCTCGTGGATTTTGTTATACTTGATATAGATAAAGATATTGAGGTGCCAATCATTTTAGGTCGACCCTTTCTAGCCATGCTAAGGCTGTTTTTGATGTTAGTGAGCATAAGTTGATATTACGAGTCGGGAATGATGAAATAATTTTTAAAACTCCAGAAGCAACGAACAAATTTCTTGACTTAGAGGACATAAGTCACAATGTTAGTGCCACTAATGTCGTTATATCTACATGTGTGCAGGAAACTCTTGCTAAGGATTTCTCAAGCTATTGCTTGCAAAAGGGAAATGAAAATTTGGTGACTAACCCCAATTGTATAGAAGTAGCAGTTCAAATAGAAGTTCATGAATCCATTCTGGACAAGAAGGGGATTGATCCACTCCACAAGCCAAAGGATATTAGGTTAAAATCTTTCAAAGAGAAGCTATCAATTTTGGAACCAAAACTGTCAAGAAATCATTTGGAACATGTTTTTGCGGTGAAAAGTTCAAAACCCCCAATGACAACCGCATCTAAGCTAAAAGCAAACAAAACGAAGAAGTTTACGCTACATGAATTTGATAAGTGGTATGATAAGGAGAGAAACTATGGAAGTTATGCATCAATGAAATGGAATTGGCAAGGTCGATGGCCGAAGGGTAAATTTACACTTGTATGGAGAGTTCAAAAGCAAGATACAGGAGGAGTTCTATTTTCACCTAGATGAAGAATCATGAATTACAAGACGTATCCCGTCGAGCTATTAACGTTAACTATAGCACTTCTTGGGAGGCAACCTATGTTTAACTTTGCTTACATTTTATTTCGTTAAGTTTATTTCCTTTTATTTTCCTTTTATCTAACTTTGCTTTGCTTCTTTTATTTGTTTTAATTTTAGTCATAGGCTTTTCCCTTTTAATTTCATTTTTTATTCTTCTCTTTAGTTTTCTTTTTCTTATTTTTCTAGTTTAATTACTTTTATTTCTTTAAGTTTCTTTTATTTTTAAATTAAATTCATGATTAAAAAAAAAGAAAAGGAAAAAAAGTTACATGAGCAAAGGACACGGTCGTGTCCCAGCCCGTGTCCATCCAGACCTTCACAATTGCCCACCCACAGAAAGTTACACGGGCGTGGGACACGGTCATGTCCTAGCCCGTGTTCGCCCAGATTTCGGATTCACTACGTGGGCACATACAGTTACACGGGCAAGGGACACGGTCGTGTCCTCACCTGTGTGCGCTTAGAATTTCTCACCTGCGAATAGAATGTTACACGGGCGTGGGACATGGTCATGTCCTATGCCCGTATCCATCCAATTTACATACACAGGCACAGAGAGTTACACGGGCATGGGACATGGTCGTGTCCCAGCCCATGTCAGACCAGACTCCCACGACTCACACAGATTGTTACACGGGCAAGGGACATGGTCGTGTCCCAGCCCGTGTCGACCCAAACTTACAGAATTTTTGCACATGCCCGTTTTATTTAAATTAAACACACACCTCCACACATCAACACATTTCTTCATCAAATCCAACTCGATTCAATGTTTCTTCTCAGGTCGTCAATGGAAAATCATGAAAAGTAGATTGTTTGAAGGAGGTCCACATCTGTTACATCATGTTCTAATCATGAGGGCACTATTATCGAGTTACTAGCCACTCTTTCTCCACTAGAATATCTTGTGCTTCAAGGCAGGGAAGTATTACTTTCTTTTTCAATACATGTATTTCTTTTTTCCCTATGATGTTTTTTTTTCTTGTTTGATATCTTGCTATTGTGCTTTCTTAGTCGTACATTGGGGACAGTGTACATTATTAAGTGTGGAGAAGGGATATATATGAATTTATTACTGTTTAGGATACCAATTATTCACATTTGACCCGATTAATTTTTAAGTTAACTTGCAATAGGTGATTAACAAGTGTTGAGCCAAATTAACTGTTTCATCTTGATTATTATTGATCTTATTATACTTTACTAGAATTGATTAGTCAAATTTTTAGAAGGCAAAGTTACGGGTTATTTAGCTTAGGACTTTAAGACTTGAGATTGGAGCAACATCACTAGTTGATAGTTAGTCATGATTATTTTTAAAATTTACTTTTATGTATACTTTTCTCTTAGAAATTTTTAAGAGTCCTATAATTTTTAGTAAACAAACAAATGAAACTCTTCTTTTGAGAAACTCCTGAAAAATCACAATGATTGGAGGTCAGAAGTAATAACAAGTGTATGAATAGAAAAAAATGGTAAGGATTCGTCTTGGTCAGTTAGAAGAGCGAGATTGAGTCCCAATGCCAATTCAAATGAAAAAAAAAAATTGACATGGATCGACCTTGGTCCGTCAGAAGAGCAAGGTTCTTTCCCACTATCAATATAAGAAATAAGTTGGTATGAATCGGTCTTGGTCCGTTAGAAGAGCGAGATTCTTTTCCTCTACCAACGCAATTGTGCTTAAATAAGGTAAATTTAAAAGACCTCTTAACAAAAGCATGAACTAGGGGGATGATCAGAGGAAGAGTGGATGTAAAATGTGTTTGTTTTAGATTATGGTGCTTGGTGAGATGGAAGAGAGAATTGTATACACTTTAGTCAAATGGACAAAATTTTTATGACTCTTTCTTGGTTAGCGAGATATTAAATCCAATTTTTAGTTTAAGAATCCTTGGTTAAACTTTGATTTTCATAAATTAACTAGTGAACTCCAGTATTAAGTATTGTTGGAGCATTCGAATATGGTCAGATGAAATTTGTTGACTTTAGTATTGCAAGTTAATTGAGAATGATTTTCTTACTTTTCTTTGGGTCAAGTGTATTCGTTCATCGGTTTCCTAAATAGTGATAAATTTTGTTTAGCGTTTCTTGTCTTGAAAGTTTTGTTTTGATTTATTTGCTTGAGGACAAGCAAATGCTTAAGTGTGGGTAAATTTGATAACTTGGATTTTAAACATATTTCATTGGATGATTTTATAGTATTTTCCCACATTTTTTTGTTTTCTTTAAAGAAATTGATACTCAATTGAGTAAAATTTTGATTTCTAGGTTTAAACGCGTTTTAGGATCGAAAACGAAGAAAAATAATTAAATTTCACTCAATTCGGAGTTCAAACGAAGAAGTTATGAAGTTTTGAAGTTGTGCAGAAAATTTTGCCTTAGTGCAGAAAGTTACACGACCTGGGGACACGGCTGTATCCCAGGCCGTGTCTGGTGACAAAAACAAAATCCTTTTGATACACTATAAAAAGACATATTAGGGTTTCAAAAGACATGAGAGACGTTACAGAAACGAAGAGACACAAGAGAAGAGAAAGAGACTTAAGGAGAACATCAAGAAAGAGGCGGAACAACATCAAGAAAGAGGGAAACAACATCAACTTCAAGATTAGAAAGATTGTTCATCAATCAAAAGGGGTTTCCATGTTTTATTTTATATTATTGATGAAACTCGTTTTTAGATTCATTATGATAGCTTAGAATTCAAGTATTTAAGATTATGGAGCCTAGGGTTTCATGTGATTCTTGGATTGATTTAGAAATTTCAATAAAGTTTCTATTTTTGCTTGATTCAATTATGTCGTTAAATTGTTAATTGATATTTCTAGAATATCAATATATGATATTATGCATGTTGATTGAGAAATTACATGTATAATTAGATCTTTACATAATTGAAAAGGATTACATGTATACTTAGAGATAAGATACATGTTTCTTCCGGAAAGTTAATTAATTGTGTGGGAATTCATTATACATGAGATTCCGGTAAATAATTTAGGATTAGAGTTAATATGCTTAAGAAAGGTATTAACTTTAGTTGTGAATCCCTCCGGTTAAGAAATATAGAAACCTAATTAAATATATTTTAAGTGATCACATGATTAACTTTAGGAGTAATAATTCCTAAATACGTTATTACTTTCTTGAAGTCGTTCTTGATTTTATCGCTTTTTCAATTACTTAATCAAGTCTTATAAATAAGTTAGTTTGTTAATTTTAGTATTTTTAATTAATTCAACTTTCATAATTTTCTGTTTAGATAATAAAGCTAAGGTTAATATTAGTACTCGAAATCTCTGAGGGATCGACTCCGGCTCACATCCGCTATATTAAAACTAATAGGTGCACTTGCCTCATATCAGGGCTCCTGAAGGGATTAGTTATGTCACGACCCGAGGGGGCTAGTCATGGCAGTCGTCGTATATCGTACAAAGGATTTTAGATTGAATTACCTTACAATCGACTATCCTTTTATAAGATAAACAAAGCTATAGCTACTACTAACTATTAAGAGTGCATAAGCTTAAGCAATATCATTTCATGACAAATAATAAAGTTATAAAAACATAATACATTGTCTACTTGTATAAAAGTTTATAAGTACGAAGTCTGAAACATGTCTTCAGTTCAACTAGTATAACAATTACATATTCAAATCTATAAACTATCAGAAGTACTATCAGAAATACTCTCCGATCTCATCCAGCACCCATACTGACCCTGTTTAGAAACTAACCTCGGGCATGTGACGGCCCGACTTCACAAAAAGATTAGCCTGCGAGAAAAGACTACAAGGGAATAAGCTAACTAGCTTAGTGAGAGAATTTCCCTCAACCACACAGTAATTAAGTCATACGATAGTTAGGTTTAACCAAATGAAAGCATGGCAAACAGTATGCTAAACAAATACATGCAGGTGACTAGGTACTGCATACAACTCAGATTCAACATCGTCTGAAGTTAGGGTTGGAGATTCATTGGTATAGTCAGATCCAAGTATCATATTAGAACTTATTTCATAACGAAACTCTACGTTTCATATTTAAAATGTAATGGTACATCCATTACCAGCTTTATCAAAACAAGTTTCGCATATGATTGTGAGTAGGTTCATACAGCCCTTACTCACCCCTAAACGAAAGCCTCTGAACTCGACTCATAGCCAGGCAGTTGGCGCCTCCAATGCCTAGTCATCCCACGGGCCAACGTAAGGTCATATCGCACGTGTGTACCATATAAAATCAATAACAATCAATAATCAACCCATATATGGCCTCTTGCTACCTCCGTGTAGTGTGGTTGCTGGAATTATTTATGCAGTACATGATTTATGCATGATCCAAGTTAACTTTTTCTAATCGAATAAAATTAAGTCTTATTTATTCAATGATCATTCTAAGTCACAAACAATCAATTCTAGTGAATCTACTATGCAACAATCATTATATTATTGAAGTTTAAAGTAAATTCACCATCAACAATAATTATCATGCACAAGCATAACCCAACCCCATATACATTCATTTATAAATCATATCTTATATTCACTAACTACAAACACAAAAATGTATGGAATCATTAGGAAAAACTCACTTGGCCATGGCTAGCTTAGGGGTCGTAGTAGTCTGGTGGCAGCTTAGAGTTGATATCGAAATCACTTGAGAATAATGAAAATTTTGTAAGTTTAGGAATTTAAAGCTAACCAGTGTTATAATTTGTAAGGTTTATTTCACTTAGTCACCTGTAATTGTCGATTCGAGCTTTTTATCGAATCGCATGTAACTTTTTCATTTTAGCTCAGATCATTATGAACTTATAGTCCATTTTGATCGTTTTCGAGCGTATTTTCTCATAATGAGGTCTGTTTTGGACGTTGTGACTCGTAGTGTAAATTATGGTATAAAAATATCACAAAAATTACTATTTAAGTTTAAAAATTATAAAATATTTATTTTCGCTTGTTCTTAATATATTTATGATGTAAAAATTATTTAAACCATATATTTGATATTCTTATTAATTTGAGCATACTTTCCTATTTTTGAGATTTTTAGCTTTATAATGATCATTATTATTATTATGACCTTTATTATTTTTATTACTTCTCCTTTTCTTATTTTTTTATGTACTTCATGATTATACATATATATATTCATAGACTTATAATATGTTTTATAAATTATTATTTTTATTGAAAAATCCTTAATTACGGTAATATATATATATATATATACACCTTGCATATTCATGAATTTAGTAAATATTATATATCATATATGCTAATACATATTCGATATATTACATATATATATACTATACATTATACGCCTTGTATATGTATATATATTTATTGAAAATAAACATACTCTTATATACATATTCATATATTCATGTATTTTTATTTATACATATAAGTCTTACATGTGTACATAAATATAAATACCTATGTATATATTCGGTATATATATTTATATGATATTTGTTATAAAATATGTATACTAGATATTATATATGTATTATATGGTATATGTCATATACCACCATACATATACTCTATATTATTCCTATATTGTCCTATATACATATATTAATACTATACAATTATATATATATACAAAAAATAATTATACATAGGTACATATATACATACATAGTTTACGGTACAAAAAAAAATACATATATACTATAGTTATTTAATGAAATACATAATACTAATTATATGTTTTCCTAACAAAAATACATAATACATTCTCTTTTATATAATATACCTATGTATATACATGTATGCATACATAGCCTACTACATGCATATATTATTTAATTTATGTATCTATGGAAATATACATGTATTAGTAATGTTATATTTAAAGAAAATACTATACAAATACTTCATTTATACATGTATATACTATATAACATACATCTAGAAAAAAATATAATTTACTTACCTATTAATTTAATTTATCTTCCTCTTTTCCTTCTTCTTTTCTTCTTCTTTTCCTTCCTTCTTTCTCTTTTTTTTTTCTCTTACGGTTTTACTTCCAGTTTTTTTTTTTCATTTGTGTGTGTAGAATTTTTTTTCTATATTTTATTTACTCCTTTTATTCACATGAGTAGCTAGCTTAGAATTTAAGCTAAGATCTTATCTAATCTTTTGAATTAATGAACATAGGATAATTTAATTATAACTCAACACAGGGCAAATGAAATTCCTCATGTGGCTACCATTTGATTTCTAGAATGTGGCATTTGGAGAAAAAGAAGAAAAGAGAGAAAAGAGATAAATTGAAAAAGAATGAGAAGGAAAATAAAAATTAATAGTAAATATATGTAATTTTTCAAAACATATAAATTATAACAATTCTCATTGTAAATTAATTTTTAAATTTTTGAAAAATTTTATCAATTTAATTGGTACTCGTTGCAATTATAATTTTTACAAGTTTTTATAGCGATTTCGTTATAATTTCACGCGAATAGGCGATTTAGTTGAGAATTTGTAATCAACTATGATTATATCGCTATCGAGTAATATTTAACTATTTTATAAGCTTATATTTATAATTTTAGTATTTCAAACAAATTCGGGTTCAATTTTGTTTAATCGTGCTTAAAGTAGTTTTAGGGTTTTAGTATACGATTTAGGGTTTCGATCAATTCCTAAAGTTTTGTTGTCGATGTTATATTTGATTTCTTAAATTTCATGATCTTTTATTGTTACTAGCTTTATCGACTTGTTGTACAGTTTAGGAAACTCGGACTTGAATTAAGGTTCAAATACTGATTTCCTAGGGTTTACACATTCATTTCACTTGTAGATGGATTTTATGTAGGTGACTAATGTTTAATAACTTGATTGAATGATAGTAGTAAGGAATAAACTCACTAAGCTGTGGTTTGCTCATTCTCTTATGGTTTCTTTTGTAGGTTCATTTAAGCTAGAACTGGGATAAATTCTAAGCGCTAAGTGCAAATGGAAGATAGGTTCGACAATGTTAGGGTTAATGGAGGAATGTATAGCTAGTATAGAAACATTTCATATAGAAAATAGCTATATATGAGAATTATAAATAATTTAGTATTTCTCATAATTTATCAAATTGAATTACTTTGTCTTATTATTTGATAAGGGCTACCGACTCTTTACAGTTCCAAGGGACTATGGAATATTGGATATCTATAGTTAGTTATATTTCACATTGCATTAATTGATTAAAAATAAAAAACTTATTTAAAGTCTTACAATCTCTAATTTGTAAGATGATTTTCATATCATGGATACATATATGGTATGAAAATTTTAGGTAATTCTACTAGGCCATCCTTAGAGTCATTACACTAACTCTAAGATGCTAAATTAGCAGGGTTTACACCTTAAGTCTATATTGAACGTACTCCCTCTACCTACCTTTCTTAGCTACCTACTTTGAATCTTCTATCTTGATGATTTTCATGCACTTAAGCAATAAATGCTATACTAAATTTGCTAGTATGATCCACACCTAACGTATTAGAATTTTAAAGTCCATTCTCGTCATATCTTTTAATGATGACTTTTGTGTTATTATTAGAATAGTTTTATTTACCTTCTGCTTTCAACTTAAGGTAACCATTACTGCATTATCTTTTCTCAATGGTATGAGATTTCCTTATTACTATTTTTAATCAATTCCATCATCTTTCTCTATCCTATATTCTACTCTTTCTAAGTGATTTCCTCATACTAGTAGTATGCCATAACTTTAAGGTTAAGACTACTACTATAACTTTAGAGTAGACATTTATCCATTTATCTTTATTTAATCTCATGGAAATCTCACTTTTAATTCTCATGTAGTCAAACTTTGCTCCTTCCTATATTAGTGTCATCAAAAGAGTTTCAATTCTATAGATCCCTTGATAAACCTTTTGTAATATATGTACACTATACAAAATAATTGAAGATACTTTTTTCCATGCTTTTGTTATCATAGCCTATCTCAATATCCATTCATTTTGACTTTAGGTTTTCAATTGACTAACATAATAGCCTCAACTCATGGTTTCCTAGGATTACTATTAATATTAACAATATAACGAGCCGATATTTGATTCTTTCCTTGCCTTTCACCAACTACAAATGAATATAGAGAATCAATCTTAGTAGATCACTCATTATTGAGCCCATTTGACGATAGTACGATAAACTTACAAGGTCAATTTACAGATCAGGCTGCAAATTTGTTAAGGAGATTTAGAATTCAAACAACAAACATACCAAGTGATGAACATGACTTAATTTACTTTGGTAATTTCTCATTATCACTCACCCTATCATAGTTAGAATGTAAAGTATGAAAGGTGACAATCAAGCTTATGCAAATGGATAAACAATCTAAGGTTATGAAAAAGGTAAAAGCTTTGAAAGAAGGAGAAGCAAGCTAAGCCAACCATAAGTTCGAAGTTAAACTTAAGTCTAAGGCAAAAGTATTATAAAAGGAAACTATAATAGTAGCTTATTATTAGAAGCATAAATAGAAGGTCAAAAGAAAAATTAAAAAAAAGTACAAATTAAAAGTGTAAACTTAAAGCACAAATTAGAAGCAAAAGTAAAAGACAGAGAAGCGTAAATTAGAAGATAAGCAAAAGAAAGGAAAACTAAAAGTAGAAGTGAGCTAGAATAAAAAAGGTACCTTTACTTATTGAAGACCCAACACTACGAGTTGAATGTGCTTAGATAATATATCGAACTAAAACATTTATGACAAAGTTTTGTTCATGGATGTTCTACAATTGTCAAGACATTAAGAATCCCATGATTTAAGAAAGATAAGTTTGGAAAACAAAAGGTATGACAACTATCATGAGCAATAGATAAGAAGACATTTATGGAAGTATAGTTAAATATGGAACAACCAATCAAAAGCAATTGACAAAGAGAAAACATTAAAGGCATTTTACATATGAAGAGTTATTCATGAAAGCGAATTGGAGGAGTCATAGTAGCTACTACCTTATGAAGAGCATAAGAAAAATGAAATGTGAAGAATTAATGAACAATTAATAGCTACTTTCATATTGAAACTTTGGAGGATGATTATATAATGAAGTTACACATGATGGGATAAGATAGAATTGACACAACAAAAATGAAATTTTGAGCTAAAGAGTTTCCTTCTACAAAATTGCAAGAAAAATCTATTGTTATTCTTGATAAAGTTACTACACTTATAAAAACATTATGGGGTAGCTATTTGAGATAATAACAAGGGAGTCTTTATAGACTTGAATTAATTCAAGGGTACGAATTATGAGGTAAAGCATAGTCTAGAATTGATACCATGTGGTATAACTTATACACCTCATCTTCATTTTATTTAAATAATAGAATATGCCAAAATGGAAAGACTAGTTTCCTAGTGATAGGAATTGGCCTTGCAAACCTCTTACTCAAGCTCGAGCTAAAAGGCTAGAAAGCATGGCGAGACGAATCATATCCCATTACCCAAGTAGAAAAGAGTCTAAATTAATTTTCTTGCATGTTTTGTTATTCTGCTATTCGAGCTCTAGCTTGATCTTTACCTTTTTATTGCTAGTTGAGCATTGCTTGAGCTACTAAATAGCTTAGTACACCTAACCATTAGCTTGTTCGAGTTGTTTCTAAGCCAACCTCAACAATTACTGACCTTTTAAGAATCATCGGGCTACCCCAAGACCTTACCTAGTTCATTATCCACGCTAGAGGCTCATCCTATCAAATAACGTTAGCTATCCTCTAACATTTGTACTATGTACAAATCGTAGGGATATTCCTTTATACCTTTTTACGGATATACCCCCTTTATATACATTTTATTCCTAATATTTTTCCTTTTCTAGGATGATTGCCCTTTTTGTAAATTGGTCACTCTTGTAGTTGCCTTAAAATAGCAAATATAAATACCTTGCATTGTAAGTAGCTACATCATTCATCATCCACAATTAATACGGAATATCCTTTGTTCTTCCCGTAACTTTTCCTTGTTTTCCAATAAGTATGTTTTACACTTACACTTATCCATTCCCTTAAGTAAGGATTGGTGGTGAGTACCCCATCTAGTCTTATGTGCATCATATCAACTAAGCTATTTGGTTTACAAGTTTTCCTAGGTATGTATTATCCTTAGAATAGCTTGTGAGTTTGCTTACCTTCAACCATTCACCACTCATTTTTGAGCCATAGTCTGGTTTAGAGCCATTCCGATATCGTCCGCCTTCATCCGTTCATGGTATGACATATCATCTAGTTCAGAGTAGAGATTCATGAGTAGGGAGTAGTGGTGTTTATGTTGTGTATTTTGTATCTATTGTTGTGGTTGTAAAGTGGTGTTGTATGAGTACCATTGGGTGTTCTATCTTAGAATAGTGTGTTGTGCTATGTTTTGCTTTGTCATCATGTTTAGTAGCAGAGTAGGTAGAAGATGTTATAGGAAGTTTTAAGCTATTCACAAGTGTTGTATTGAGTATAGTTGTAGATTTGAAGTTAATCATTATTTTGGGTTTGATTTCTATAGGTGTTTGAAAAGTAGTAGAGGTTATTGGAGCTTAAGTAAAATCTATTAAAGTTGAACTACCATGTTTATGAATATCTACTAAGGAAATGACTAACCCAACTGCTAATGTAGTTATTAAAGACAATGAAAGTGATGTTCTCCACCATGGAAGACCGAATCCAGTTACACTTAAGTCTATTGATGAAGGATTTGATGAAATGGTCACAATGATCATTGAGCTAACCTATACAATTCAACAATTAGTTTCTAATTGATCTATTGAGGCCACTCTTGATGCTGCTTAAGCTAAACTTGGAGTAGAGGATAGGATGTATGAAGCTTAGTAAGGACATAGATATTTCCTAGCTCTACAAACCCGAGGTAGAGCAGTAGATAGGATAGTTCATTGGAGTATAGATTTAGAGGATGTTAAAGAAGAGGAGGAAGATGAGGACTTTAATGAGGAAAATGAAAGAGCTTGAACACCCCAAGATACTGACAATGTTAAGTTATAGATGCTGACCTTCAATAGTATAGAAGATGTGGATGAATACCTCAATTGGTAAGAGAAGATTAAGAGAATTTTTTATTATTATTAGTACAATGAACATGATAAGGTTAGATTGACCACCTTGGAATTCATTGGATATGTGGTGGACAAATTTCCTTACCATACATAGAAGAGAAGGTTATTGAGATGTCAAGACATTGCCAAAGTGAAGAGAATCATACGAGCCTGATTCATCCCAGATTCATACTTGAAAGACATATTTACGAGATTATAGGAGTTGAAGTAAGGGAATTGAACTGTAATGAGCATGTTTAGAAGTTCTAAATACTTATGATTAAAAGTGAAGTAATTGAGTGAGAAACTTATATTACCTCCAGATCCCTTACCAACTTAAGATACAAGTTTTGAGACACTATTGAGGTGTAGTAGTTCACTACTCTTGATGAAGCTATCAAGATAGCTCTATAAGTGGAAAGGTAGAGAAGGATTAGTCCATTCTAATTTCCACTTAGTAGCCCTATCCCACCATTAACGATTTGCGCAAGGTGGTTCATAGGGACCAAATAGTTCGAAACCATACAAAAGAGAAGAGTTCCAACCTAACTAGAAGGCTCGATATGCTGGGAAGGAGGTTTTAAGAAAGTTTAAGCTTCAGGATGCAAAATAAATGAAATTAAATGTTTTAAGTGTCAAAGTTTTGGACATATGGTTGCTTAGTGTCTTAACTATCGAACCATGGTGAAAAAAGGAGAGGTACTAATATTTGAAGTGGACGGTATGGATGAAGAGGTTGAGGAGGAGGCAAAAGGAAGCGATTGAGTGTGCTAATAAAGAAGTTGTGGAGGATGAAATCTTTCTTGAGGAAGGGGACCTACTAAGCCTAGTCATTTGCTAAACTATGAGCATTAAGCTTTCTACTGAGAATGAGCAGAGTGAGAACTTATTCTACATCACATGCAAGGTTAAAGAAGAAATGTGTACCTTGATTATGGAAAGTAGAAGTTGCACTAATGTAGCATTTGTTGGCCTAATACAACTGCTAAAACTGCCAACCTCTATACACATCAAGTTGTCTAAGTTACACTGGTTGAATGAGAAGGGGTCCTTACACTTATTATGCTAGGTACTTTTGCTAATCTCAATTGGAAGTTACAATGATGAGATCCCTTGCAATGTATTACCTATGTGTGCATCACATGTAATTCTTTACTAACCTTGGCTATTTGGTGGGAGGGTTACATAAGATAGATTTTAGAATACCTATGCCTTTGAGAAAGATTGGAGGAGGATCACTATGAACACCATGACCCCTTGCCAAGTCAACAACATGCAAGCTAAGTTGACTTAAGGTTGCAAGAAGGCTTAGTGATGAGCCACTCTAAGTTAAACAAAGTAATGGGGTCAGATATGCTGACGTACTTACTAGTTCAAAGGCTCTTAGAACTTAAGAGCAAACTAAACCACCAGAGGTTATCTAGAAATGGATGACGAGTTCAATGATCTACTCCTAAGAGAACTACCCAAGGGTTTACCTTTTGTTTTGGGGAATTGAATACTACATTAACCTACATCTTGGAGTTTCCCTACCTAATAAGCCAACTTATAGGATGAATCTTGAGTAGGCTGTTGAATTTCAAAGATAAGTTAATGAACTTGTTGAAAGTAGGTATATGTGAGAGAGCTTAAGCCCATGTACAATGCCAACATTGTTGGTACCTATGAAGGATGAAACCTAGAGAGTGTCTGTAGATAGTGAAGTTGTCAATAAAATCACCATCAATTATAGGTACCCTATTTAAAGACTTGATAACATGTTAGATGAGTTATATGAAGCATGGATATTTTCTAAGATTGACTTTACATCTGGTTACACTAGATCCATATGAGGCTGAGTGACTAGTGGAAGATAGCCTTAAAAAACTAAGCATGGTTGTTACGAGTGGCCGGTTATGCCATTTGACCTATTTGATGCAATAAGTACCTTTATGTTATTAATGAACCATGTGTTGCAAAATCAGATTGAGCAGTCTGTTGTCGTATACTTTGATGACATTCTAATTTATGGTCCCGACTTGCCTAATCTTCTAAACTACCTTAGAGTTGCATTTGAATTCCTATGAATGGAGGGGTTGTTTGGAAATTTGAAGAAATATTGTTTATGTCAAGAGGAGGTTGTCTTTCTAGGGTATGTTGTGAGTCGAAGAGGCTTATAAGTTGATGAGGAGAAAATCTAAGCTATTATAGTGTGGTAGACTCTAACATACCATGCTAACGTAAGGAGTTTTCATGGTTTGGCATCTTTCTATGAAAGGTTTATTCAAAGCTTTAGTTCTATTATGACATCCTTCATTGAGATAACGAAGAAGAATGTAAAGTTTATATGAAGAAAAGATGGAGGAGATTAACTTTACCAAGGCAAAGAGGAAACTAACTTCCGCCTTTATCTTGGCTCTGCTCAATTTTGATAAAATCTTCCAGCTAGAGTATGATGCTTTAGAAGTTAGCATGCGCATCGTCTTCATGCAAGAAGGCTGACTAATGGCATTAAGGTGTTGAATTTGACATGGACTAGATCTTAATTCTTAAATTAGTTTAAGAAAATTTTATTATTAAATAAAGTTGAATTGCATTAGTTAGAAAGAATGAAAGCTAGCTAACCTAGCCAAGCCATGCGTAAGTATATAGAAGGTATGGAGTTCGATTCATGTAAGAGGGGCCTTGTACATTTTGTTCTCTTTTTTCTTAAAGTGCCCATGTCACATAGCTACTGGATACAAGAGTCAACAGATTTGACTTCATCTTCTCCACTCCTTTTTCACATTCAATCCCTTCTATTCATGATGGTTTTTAACCCTTTTCCTACCTAGTTTGATCAAATCAATGATGGAATCATGTAGATTAAATGGAGTACTCTCAATACATACCACAATTATGTTTAGATTTTCCCATTTTCACAATCTAAAACCAACTAGAAAAGCTAAAAACAAATCATGACCTGAGATTTTAGCTTATGCGAAATCAAACAAATCTAGGCATTTAGGAAAAATTAAAACTTTTATTTGATTATTAATGAAGAATCATCAACTTTAACATTCAAAATCCACTCAAATTGTGCTTATTTCCCTAGGGATGAAGATTACATAAGTTAGAGTATTCATGGTTTGATTCGACCATTAATGAGCTTTCCAAGCTCATTAGGGCTTAACATAGTATATGTAGAACTCAAAGAATTATTCCCAACAGCACATACTCACTCATTCCTCTCTATTCAAGCTTTTGTGAAGCTTTCTCTCTTTCTTATGTCATTCTTTTTCTATTTAGGATTTGTTTAACATCAAAGTTGTTCAAGAAAATTTATTACTCTAACCAAGCTCCCTAGCTTTTCAACTTCTAAATGTCAACCCTAACTACTTAATCATGATCTCTACCACCTTCTATAATGTTAGGAACTTGAAACCCTAACCATTTCTCTCTCTACTTCTCGATCCTTACCTTACTACCATGTTAGCTACCACTTTTGGCTAAAACAACCACACCAGCGAGTTCATAAACCCCACATATCGTACCTTTAGAACTTTCCTTCCCTCTAACAAACACCATAGTAAGCTGCACATCTCTTTCTCTCTTTACCATTCGCTAGTCCAACTTCGATAAAATGGTCACCATATACCACAAAAACCACCTTAATTGAGTTTTTCCCAATGAAAACATATGAAAATGGTTTTATCATCTTGAAAAGCCATTAAAAACCACCTTGATCATACCTCCTCTCTACTTTCGCTTAGGTTACGTGCACTGTATGTGATTAGGTCCGATGACTCAGAACCATACGTAGTTCTATCCTAGTATCCTACCCTAACTAGTGTGTTAAGTACTTACCTAGATCAAGTTTGTTGATTGTTTCTCTTTCTTATTTTTTCTTTTCCTTTTTCTAGAAAAGAGTGTTTCCCTTTTAAAAAATTAAAAATAATAAATTTGTCACTTAGAAAAATAATTTCCAAATAAAATATGTATAAACCACTTTCAATTTAGGGCTTCTTTTAGATTTTATCCAAAATAAACACCCTTTAGGACCCTTTTCCTAGTATTTTTCTTAAAATAAAATAAAGTAGTTAAAAACTTAAACCTAACCATTTTTCTAAATGAAAATCAATCAACAAACTAAAGCTTTATAAAGCCGAACTATGGAAGTCTAATCCCTATTAGATGGTACGTATACATTTACGGGACAAATTAAAATAGGGAAATTTTTTCCCTTTAGTAAATAAATTTATTTTCTCAATTTCTTTTGTAAATGAATATTCATCCATTTATTTGTTCAGAGTTATTTTTCCATGTTTAAAGGATATTTTTAAAAATTGAATTAAATTCGAAAAGTAAAAGTGATATTATTTAGGGTTTAATAGATTAGCCCCTAAGTCAAGATCTCTAGTTTCAAATTCATTTTCCATAATTGGTTTTATTGAAGGCTAGTAGCTAAGTTATAACTAAATCACTAAATTGGTTCTAATTTAACTTTTTTCCTGACTTCAATTAGGTGGAGATTCCGAATATTTTTTAAGATTTATAAGAAACTAGATTTTTCTTAATTCTTATACAAGGGTTAATATTAAATGGTTAGGATTTAATATTGATTAGGTTAAGAAAAATAAAACCTAAAAACCAGACTTTATAGCTTGGTGGCTCTAGTAGAGATTGTCAAGAGAGCTAGCCATGTAAACCTTCCAAAATTGCAATTTATTCTTCAAAATGCCCCTTCAACGTTATAATTCCTTTTCATAAAATTTCATTTATTGATATATATTTGTACTAGTTGATGTAAGTTTGTTAGGAGCATATATTGGGCTGTTTATTACATAAAAAATGTATGTTAGATATGGTCAAAAGTAGGTCGTATGATAAGAACTTATGCAAGGGGCCATCATGTAAGCTTTAGGTGTTGTGGGGTAACCACTTTTCAAGGCTGATTAGGTTACCCCACTCAAGTTTTGATGTACTTGATAAACTGTTTCTTTGAAAATGTGGGAGGTCATAGATATTAAGGACCTTGAGAATGTACCCTTTTGCATCACATACCTTTAGACTAGTGAATAAATATTAGTGAAGCATGATGCTAAGTAAGGGTTTTTACTGTCACGAACTGAGGACAACCTAGTCGTAGCAGATGCCGTATACTGTACGAAGAACCCTTGATTGGTTACCCTTCCAACCAAGAACTCTTCACACAATATACAAGGTTCTATAACCGCTAGTTTTCAAAGAACATTCACATTCATATGATATCATCACACAAACATATTTATATAAAATTTGAGTTATCAAGCTTGCAATACACAGTGTTCAAGTATGTCTAAGTCTATAATAATAAGATAAACAAAAGTACATGAGTAAGAGTCTACATAAACTATTCTCTTTCAATACACAGGACAGCTCGCTCTTGCCTAAGTCTCCAAGCTAACCTATGGAATCCCTCGTCCTGCCTCTACGAACAGGCTATCCTGCAACAAAATTCTAAAAGGGTGTAAGCCTAAGCTTAGTGAGCAAAACCCTCAGCTACACCACAAGCAAGTTATAAGTACATTATAGTCACGCATATGAATGAATGATCAAACAAAATGCCAAACAATACGCATACTTAACTAGTTCATATACGTAACTCAGATTTAACGCCCTCCGAAGTCAGGGTTGGAGTTTATACGGCACTAATCAGATCCGAGTATTATACTAGAACTTACTTTACTACGGAACTCCATGTTCCGCTCTTATATCAAATAATTCTTTTATTTTCAGAAAAACCCAAGTTCTAGTATAATTGTGAGTAGGCACCTACAGTCCACACTCACCCCTAAACGGAGGCTTCTAGACCCTTAACCAGGCGTTTGGTACCTCCAACGCCTAGTGTTCCCGTGGGCCAAGGTAAGGTCATTTTGTACGAGTGCACTGTACATAACTAAATATATCAATAATATCAACGCTCGAATGGCCTCTCTTTACCTCCGTATGATGTGACGGCTGGAATAGTATCCATGCTATGCATGTTAATACATGCCCCAGTTTCTTTTTATAGGCCGAGTATAATTTAGTTCAAATTTTGCCATGACCATCCAATAATACACACAATCATTTTCTATGCTACCATGCAATAAACAAGGCATTTTCTGTATTTAAGGTAAATTCATAACTCAACATACAATTACATACACAAGCATTTCTCGAACCCCACATAATAATCAATTAACAATAATATTTAAGTCCACTATCTACAATCACAAACAAGCATAGAATCATAGGGTAAATACTCACTCGGCCATAGCTATTCGCCCTAATAGTAGTAATCGATCAGAAGGTCCTCGCTCACCTCAAGGTCACTTGATCATTATGTGATAATAACGCTAGTAAGTACTTGAATTAACTACTAATTCTAAACATCTAATTACCTAATTCTACTTAAATAAATATCAACTTTTACTTGGTGAGACTTTATTATCATTCGTATGTAACTTTTTCGTTTTATTTATGATATTTATGAATTTATACTCGTTTTTCATCGTTTTCGAACGTATATTCACACGGTAATATCTGTTTTGGGTGTTAAGATCTCTATTTTACGTTATGAACTAAATTTATAGAAATTTTTTAGCTATGAACACTTAAGTACTCTTATTACTTATATTTATGTCTTTTATTCCTTAAATTCTTATAATTAAAGGATTTTACTTTGCTATTACTAATTCATATACTGAATTAGGTATAATCTAATTTAGAAGGTGTATTAGGATTTACTAATTTAAATACCTAATTTAGAAGGTGTATTTTCTAAACATATGCTTATGTCATCGCTTACATCATCTTTTACTTATGTCATGGCTTATGTCATCACTTGCTTATGTCATGGCTTATGTCATCACTTACCTCATCATATGATTACATAAGCCCTTCCTCATGCTTATGTCATATGTACATGTATTATGTACATGTTACCTCTCCTCTTATACTTATGTACATATGCCTTATACATACATATACTTATACCTATATTTAGACTTATACCGTATTTATACGTGTATACATACTCATATACCTATATGGTTGGATACGTATTTTTATACTAAAATTCGTATACGTAATCTTTTCCTTAAGAAAAGCTTCCTAATTCCATTCTTTTGTGTTTTTATGTATGTATTTAGTGTAGTATAGGTATGTATAGTTAGATATGGTCTTAAGTTAGGTTATGTACTTGGTAAATACTCATATACAAAGGTTCACATACTTGTACTCTTTTAGTATTCCCTTATGTGCACATACTTATAAGCATATACTCATGTCTTCCTTTCTTCTTCTTCAAAATTTCTAATTCCTACACTTAAAGATGTAAACTTTGTTCCCTCTTCTACAAGACAATACTAAACACATAACTACTTATCGAATCTATCTAATTAACTAACTAATGAATAATATAAAGCAACATAAAACAACTTAAAAACATACCTTTAATTGTGTTGGAGTTATGGAGACAAAAGTGAAGTAATGAAAGTGAAAGAGGAAGAAGGAGCTCACGGCATGGAAAGAGAAGTTTTGGTTTGTTTCTTTTGTTTGATTTTCATAATGGAAGACAACAAATGGTAGGGTTTAGAAGGGAGAGATGTGGACAGCGACAATTGTAGGAAAGGGAAAAAGAAAAATCAAAAGAAAAGGAAAAGAAAGCCATCATTAAGGAAGAAATATTTTTTTTATCTCTTAGTCTTTTGTTGACTTTTCAAAATGTTGACTTTAGTCAACATGTATTGACTTGGTCAACTTTCCTTAAGTATGTGTAATTTTGTGCACATAATGTAGTAATTAAGGGAAATTAAGGAAAAAATGAAGGAAATGAGAGGAAATGAGGTATTTGATGAATTGATTAGTAAATGTAGTTGATGAGGTCTTACTTTAGGTCTTTACAGCTTATATATCTCATTTGATAAACTACTTTGGATAAAAAGTGCAAAAAGTACTAATTTGAGTATTAAAGTTAACTACATATAACCTAATCATCAACTATACCCCTAACTCTAAGTAAGACTATCTTAATCATATACTTAAGAAATAAATATAATCTGTGACTCATTATCTTAGTTTCTAATGGATTACTTGAGAATTCAAATCATATAAGCATGAATGAGGGTCATCTCTAACCTTTTTACTAATGATTTGGCAAAATATAAGCATTATATTATCAATTAGGGTTTTAGGGTATATCATGTTGGATTAGCGCACATATGTCTTTAAGGTAATCATTTTTAGGATTTTTATTACTTTTGAATGAAATCTTTAGCATTTAGAAACATTTAGGGTAGAAAAGTTCTTTACGCGATTGATTAAGTCTTTTAGGGTTTTCACTTTCATTAGCCTTGTCAACTCCTAAATTGTCTAATATAGTTGAGTCTATTTCAAAAGCTAGGTTGCTAATTTTAGGGGTTTACATTTATCTTGCCAGAATTCCACTATAAAAGTCTTGTAATATAATATCTCTATAATATCCATGTATATTAGCTCTTTGCATAGGTTTTTCCATTACATATTTGTAAATATGAAATTATTCTAGTAAATAACATTCCTATGTAACAATTTCATTTTCCTCATAATTTCAAATTACTATAATAATGGAGTTCCAATAAAGTCGCAACCCTAAATACTTGATATTGCTATGCTACTATTTAAGCATTTTTCCTTTACATCTATAACTGCATACCTTCATATTACATTTTTCTTATCTTTATTTACATGTAAAAATTCATTTATGTTAAATAAATTCTACTTAGGTTTGTAAATAACTATGTTTGCTCTCTTATGAATAATCTTAATTCTATAATTAAAAGTAATGTAAAGGAATTTTCTTCTTACCACTTGTTAGGTTATCATTTTTAAAATAAGCCACATAATCTTTAAAATAATTAGTGTCCTTTTTATAGTCTTCCTTAAAAAATAAAAGGAAAAAAAAAAAAACAAAAAAGAAGAGGGGGGGGGGAGGAGGGTATGGGGTGAGGTGGGGGTGGGCGTGCGGTGAGTTAGGGGTGGTGGTGGGAGAGGAGTTATAAGAAAATATTGTTTGGCATATGATCATTAGAGAAAATGTCTTATTGTCTTTGTAAATATTATAGATAATTGTAGATTGTGATAATAGTCACAATTTCATCACTTTGTAAATTGTCATCACGCTATATAGGCTCCCTTTTCCTTAGAAAAAAAAAATTCCTTTTCAGTGGGCTTGTAAATAACCTCATTTCATTAATTTATACCCTTGTGGCTTATAAATTTCAGAGTCCTTTCTTAACCTAATCCTTATAGAATTTTCCTAACTTGTAAACAATTTAAGTAATAGGTTCTATTTCCTTGCTTTTAGTAATCTAGCTATAAATATTTATCTTCTTTATCTTAGTTGCTCTTCTTAAAAATGTCATGCAAATAGAGCCTCTTCCTTTTTCAAGTTAGAAACTTCTTTAGTAGTTACATTTGTAGGTTAATCTTCAATCTTGTAGCTTGTAAATCTTAGAATCGTTTCATTATCCCTCATGTAAATTGAGCTTTCCTTTCTTAAGACACCTTTGTAAAATAATAATCAATTTTTTCTAAACATCAAGTAAAGTATCATTTCTCTTCTTCCTTGTAAGCAATCCTTAATTATGTCCCTAGTTTGTTGATGTCCATTAATTGTAAATAAATCATCTACTTTATTGTTCTAGTCTTAGAGTTGAATCCATTCATTTTTCTTTACCTTTAGTTTTCAAAAAATAAAAACTTTCAAAAAAAGAAAAAAGAAAAAAGAAGAGTTGCTAATAGGTAAAGATTCTTATAGAGCCTTGAAGACTGCTCTTAAGCGACTGGCCCATTCATTTTCGAAACACAAACACAAAACCAACTCATCCACTTCTCTAACACACTCCAAACATAAGACTTACATATCTAATCTAAATTGAAAATCCTCAAAGCCAAACACCAAAGTCGTTTTTACTACTTTGTGTCAAGAGGACATTGGAGCAAATCAATGGGGCACTTTCCAATGGTACAAAGGCATCCATAATTAGGATCATTTAAAGATGAGGGCTTATTTTTCACTGGCATTACTAGGAGACCCTTATATTAGCAAATAAGACCTTAATGCTAAAATTTAGGATGTCTATAAAAATTGACTAATTATAGTTGAAAAAACATGTTAGGACAATAAATTAGATGAAATGACCTAAAGAATCTATGTATTCAAAATAGAATTATAAAATAATAATACAAGTTGAAAGTTAAACTTTTTAAATTTACTCATAATCTATTAAAATAAAAAAATTGTAAAACTTAAAATCCAAATTTATGTGCTCTCCAACAAAAATTAATTAATAATGAAATTTAACAAAATTTTGTGAAATGATTTTTAAGATAATACATAAAATAATTAAGTAAGTATAATCCTAGAATTTTGAACATATAATTAAAAGTTCCATCTGCCGCTTAGTTAGACCAAAATACCCACCATTATGTACATCCATTGGAGATTGTTGCACTAGTGAGTTCGATTTTGGACTTGATTTTAAAAAATTTATTAAAAATACCAAATTTTATCCCAAAATTTCGGAAAATTTTATTCTTGTGTAATTTTTAGTGAATTTTCATGAAAAATTACTATTTTTGTCAAAATATTTTATTTTATATATCACTCTTAAGAAAAGTCACTTTCTAAACTGAATTTCGATTTGATTTTCAAAGAACGAAACAATGTAGTTTCCTTTTGAAAATTTTTCTATAAATACTCTATATAGAGATTAATGCTATGTCAAAAGTTTTTCCAAAAATTTTACATTTGATTAGGGTTAAATTTTTAGTTTTTGAAAACCAAAAGGCTAGAAACTTTGGGAAAATCTACTTTTTTTCCAAAATATTTTGTAAGATTTGAACTTTCCACCACTTATTTAGTAATTTTTTGTTACATGTAGTAGGTTGATCTTAATTTTTAAATGAAAATATGAAATTTTCTAAAAGGATAGGTTTTTCGAAGCTAAACGTGATGATTTTTACTTAAATGTTTATGTAGATTTTTACTAAGTCATTGAATTGATAATTTTTGTTGAAAAATCACTTGTAATCAGTGGTAAATAAAAATAAGTAGCTGTTTTACATGTTAGATTTAGGTTCTAAAATTCATGTTTCTCGATTAAAAATGTATAATTTAAGTAAATTAGTGGCTTGGTAGTGTTTGACACCTTCTTGGTTGAATTTTTGAATTATACATGTCAAATTAGATGAGTTTCTAAACCATGCGAGTAGATATCGGTGGAGTTCTAGCAATTAGATGTGAACAAAGTGAAATGGGGTAAATCTGGTGCCTACAGAAGGTGCTATAAAAGGTGCTGTAAAAGTTTTAAATAAGCTAAATAAGGAGATGGTAGCAATAGAAGGTTTTATAGAAGTTTCAGTAGACATTGGCGCAAACTAATGACATGTAGAAGGTATGGTAGAAGTGTTCTCAATCAAATTTGACTATGAGTTATAGCAATAGAAACTTCAGTAAAAGGTTTTCTAGTATAGAAACTATAATTAGAATTCCTATAGAAGGTTGTGTAAAAAGTTTATTTAATGAGAAACATTAGTGAAGACGCTAGTAGAAGGTAATGTAGAAGGTTCCATGTCAAAGAATATGAGTTAAAACACTAGTAGAAGTTTGAATAAGTCCAACAAGCAAATAATATAACCAAAGACCTTAGTAGAAGCTTAAGTATAAGATCCAATATGTAAGAATATTACTAAGGACCTTAGTGGAAGCTTGAGTAGAAAGTATCACATACCTAATAGACCCTAGTAGAAGGTATGTAGAAGGTTCAATAAGCCTAAGAAACATAGTAAAAGGTTTCAATAACTTACATAGAAGTAATATTGCTTAATGCCTATAACCAAAACCTAGTGAGTACTATAAGAATGTTAAGCCTAAACAAAAGTATGCTAATTAAAACACTCTTATGTCAATTAATTGTATAAAGACTATCATGACTCGAATAGTATCATTATCATAGTAGATTACTATATAGCATACAAAGATCTACAATCAATCCCTCTGTTAATCATAATCCTTCCATACAACACACAAGGCTTTTTCTACTATATGTTACCATCAGGCTCATAGATGTGCAATATCGAGCATATTAACTAAGATTTACCATTTGATTACAAAAATATTGAAGTTAAAGAATGGATTCATAGAATTCCACAACAAAATATTACCACCCTGCTAAAATCCTATGAGAGTTTACATTAGGAAAGTCTAACTGTAAAATTAAACTAAATAAAGTAAATAATTATCTATAAGTTAATATTACCAAATTCCCTCTTTACTTCTTGAAGCTCACAATCTTGTCTCAACATGAGACTCACCTCGGGTATTCTTCAGTCTGGATGGATGAAGAGGTAGTCTTGCATCCAAAGAAATCTATCAAATTGTAAGCTTATACTTAGTGAGTAAATCCTTTTGTCATACCGCATAACAATTTTATTAAATGTACAAAAATATAAATGCATGAATAGTCAGAATGCCAACCAATACAAGCAGCAACCTAGGAACTGTATGCAAGTTAGAATATGCCCCCTATAATTGGGGTTGGAGATAATTAACCGATACAAACCATCAAGCCCCTAGGTTTTTATTCCCATTTGCAATATCGTGCTCAAATCAACTTAAATATATATGCAATATATACAATACTTTCCTTTCATACAAAAATATACTTTCCTTTTTCAAGAAACAAAATTTATGCCAAAATCTTAAGTCTAGTGGTATGGTAGCCTTTGTAGTCTACATCACATACCCTAAGCGGAAATCACAAGATACAGCTCCTTACTAACGATTAGTGTCCCCTAGTGCCTAGTAAGCCTAATAGCTAAGATATATAATCAATAATATAAAAATGGTATATTGTTGCCTAATCCTTATAGAAGCCCCTACTCTTGTGAGCCTTTTCTCACCTTCTGTGTGAGGTAGCAGTTGGTATGGTTATGTTGCAATAATGAGAAATGCATGATCCATTAAATTTCTTAATCAAATAATTACTTAATCCAGTTTTCGTTGTGATAAAATAAGTTCATTCCATACGACTATACATAACTATCATCACAATAATTCCTATTATTATCTGATTAGCAAGCTATATTATTCAATCATAATATTATATACATACATTTCCCATATCACATAAGTATCCAAGTTTATTATATAAGTTTAAGTGCATCTACACTGCAACCAAAATCAAGTATGAGGTCATCAAGAATCATTCACTCAGTTATAGCTCAGTTGTAATAGTCTAGGGGTAAGTCATCTCTAACAGTCGAGTCCTCTAAACATCACAAATATGATCTTATAAGAATTTGAAATAAAATTTAGAAGGTTAAGCTAAATTTTTTTAAGTTATATTTTTAACTTAGTTTTGTATTTTTCCCTAGTTTTAGCTAAAACTTTAATCACTATAACTTTCTTGTTTTAAATTCAATTTTAATGATCTTATAGTTGATTTTCATTGTTTTTTTAGTGTACTTTAACATGGTGTGGCTAGATTTTCAAGATAAGGCATGTAAATCTGTACACTAGTCAGAATAGTAGCAATCCATAAGGTTTTGTACTCTTTTGGGCTATGTTTGGTTATTGGGCTTTTTGTTATGTTAGGGAATCTTTTAGGCTTGGGCTTAGGACTTTATTCTAAGCTTAAAATACTTGCCAAAGTTAGATTTCCATCCTTAACTTATGAACATGGTGCTATTAACCTTTCTTGGACTCTTATGTGGTTAAATGGGCTTTTTTTTTTTTATTTAAACTGAAGTTGGTGACTTTGTTAGGCTTAAAGAGTTTTATGTGGGCTTATTATGAGTCTTAAAACAACTTTTCTTGATTGATTTAAGTACTGGTCATAAATTTGGTGAGAGCCCAACTTGGAGTTCTAAGTTTGTTTTGAATGATTTTAGGCTTGGTTTTAAGTTGTAGGATTTAGACACTTATTATACTTACTTTAGTTGATCTTTTCACTTTATTTACTTTGTTTTATCATATTTTTAAGTGAGTTTTCCTAGGTTCCAAATCTGGACGGTTCAGTTCAAGGGTTTCTAACTTGGTTTTTCAACTTGTTTCATCATTTCCTTAAGTTTAAGTGATAGATTAAGAACCTATACTACTTATATTACAACTCCAACTTAACTTCTCTTTCATGAGATGATTATTTAGCTTAAGTACTAAGTATAAGTTATGAATCACATACTTATCATAAGTTCTATTCCTCAGTTTACATCTTAAAAAGTTGATTTCTTCATAAAAACATCATATAATGGATTTTCCTTTACCTAAAGTTAGATTTGAGCATATGTGACCAAATGAAATTAAAAATAACATCTATATACCCTACATACACTTTATGTTTATCATGTTACTCTCTCGTCCATATACATATTTCATGATTTTCTCAACTTACAAACTTTTATTCTAAGTGTTAGACATGTATCCTTCATAATACCAACTTAGTATACTCATAGTCCATCTTTTATATAAGAGATTCATGAGATTACTACTTAAAGTAGTTTAGCTATTTTATCATCTTATGTTCATGCTAATATGTTCATGGAAATATAGTCTCCTAAACATGGCATACTAAAATACTTAACACGGAAAAGAACTTAGTTGTTCTAAATGCGTAAAATGGGTGTTGTATACTAAGAGTCCTCTTTTGCTCCTTGTTTCCCTTCCCTTCCCTTTTTCACAAGCTCTTTTAGTAACCAAAGTCTTGATATTTAAGATGGGGTTTGGGGATGTTCTAAGGTTTCCTAAAATAGCTTTTGAAGTAGATAAAGGAGAGGCAACAAAATAAGCTTGTATCGTAAGTATGTATATGCAAGTGTAAGTTTGTGGGGCTTGGTTTCTTCTTTTGCTTTGTGTGTTGAAAAAGGAAATGAAAGATGAGGGGAAATGTAAGAGAGTGTATCAGTTGGATATGTATGTGAAATGTGTCCAATAAGCTCCTTTTTGTTGTCTTTAAAGAAGTATACAAGTCATACATTGACATGATTAGATGATGTAAGCAATAAGGGGTAAATAGTGTTTATGAAAGACAATTGGTTTGATGTGAGATTGAAAAGGCATGACCCCCCATACCTTTCTTCTTACAACTAGCCATGTAAGGGTCAAATAGGGCATGGTCTTATCTTATCATTTGTTTAAAATTTAAATTGATAAAGTGAAGAGATAACTTATCCTTATGTAGTATAGGTTATGGTAGCATATGGGATTGGTCTTATCACTAGTTTTTGATAGGTTATTAACTGATAATTGATTTCAACTCTCAATGGATAAGTTATTTAATGTGGTTGGTAGGTTTGCTTATCTATGTGTAACATGGTTTATAGGTGAAGATAAGGGAATTGTCTAATATGTAATTCTTTTTAGAATTTGGTTCTTGAATTACCTTGTTAATTACGATTTGTTTCTCATGGAATTTTGTAATTTTGTAGAGTGGAATAAAATTATTAGAATTATATTCTCAATTAGCCGCTTACGGTCATAAGTTCTCAAATATCATAGGGTTTAGGGTTTTTGGTGAATTAAAGTCTATTATTCTTATGTTTGAGTTTTTTGTCAACAATGAACTTTTGACTAGAAAGACTAAGTTCATTTTCTAAATGTAAACTTAAATTCCTAGTTTAGTTGATTTTTAGGAATGATCGAAAAGTACTCTTAATTACATATCCCTTAAATAGCAGGGTTTACAAAAACTAAAATAATGATTTATAATATAAGTACCGTTGACGACAGAAGGATTAAGACATCTAACCTGCAAGAGTAATTGCAAATCTAAGTAAGTGGAATCAATGCTTAATGGCATTTTGGTGTACTATATAAAAGCACTTAGATGCTAATGCATACACTTTTTTGTGGTTGTAAAGTAGTCAATTGTATGTACGCGACATGTGTACTTGGAAACTATTCGTGTAAGCCCCACAATTAGCTACTTGAGGTTTTGATTAACTAAAGGATCCGATCGAGCCTAAATTATAAAATAAAATTAAAAATATTAGTAAAAATGATTCCGTAAGTTTGAATTTAGGAAAATAAGTAATAAAATAAAAGAATGTAAAATTTTCAAATTTTAAGTATATAACTCGTTATTTGTCAAAAATACGTAAAATGCATTCCGATAACTAACAAATTATTAGAGATAAATTATATGTATACTAAAAATAATAAAAAAACCTAAATAATATTTAGGAATATTTATTTCTACTATATATGAATTTACATGTAGGTAGAAATACGCAAAATGTGCTAAAATAATACTAAATAATTAAAGAAAATTCATAATTAATTAAGGAAAAATAAGTAAAAATTATAAAAAATAAGGAATGATCCAAATTTAGGTCATAGCAGCTGGGGAAAATAAGAAAAAATTAGCCAATTAAATTAAAACAATACAAAAGGAAAATTAAAAGAAGATAAGGCAATTGTCTAATCAAATTAATGCATAATAATACCCCAAGATCTCTAGAAATACTCTAAATTTTTTAGAAGCTCATTTTGGATGCCAAGAAGCTTAGAAAATTAGAGAGAGGTGAAATTGAGAGTAAATTAAGGTTTTATAAAAGTTTAGCAAAAATCTGTGCAGTTAAGGTTTCTAAGGAAAACCTAGACTCGACGAGCAACTGGGAGTGAATGGCCACCACCACCACATGGTGGTGGCAGTGCCTAGGTAGGCCAACACACCTATGGCCACTGACGGTGGCTGGAACTATCCAAATTAGTGAGTTTGATTTCTAGTCCGATTTTGTGTAATTTTGTACAAATAATAAATATTCTTAGAAAAGTATGAATTTTGTTATTCTAGAATATTTTAGTATGTAGTTTTTAGAAAAAAAATATTATTTTAATGAAAATATGTCCCGTGACATATGGTCCTTAAGAAATCATACAAAATTAAGCATGTTTCGGTTTAGAAATAAATGATCTTAGGAGTGTATTTTTGAGCCTAAAATTTTTGTATAGACTACTTAGATGATATAAAATAGTACTATAAAGTCTGTTTTCAAAATTTAATTTTTGAATTTTTAGATAATTTTTAGGCCTTAAAATGAGGCATAAAATGGGTAATGTAGAGTTAATTATGTAATTAAATAGTTAATTACTGATTTAGTGAATAATTATATGTTTTAGGATTTTAAAATTTGATGAAGTATGATACTTGTAGCATTTAGGCTGTTAGATGTAATTATTAGGCTAATTATGTAGTAAATAAGTGATAGGGAAAAATAGTAAATTTTAAGTTAATTTTGTAAATTAGGGTAATTATATGTAAAATCTAATTTAGGATGAATTTAGACATTTTGAAATGATAATTGATGTTGGGAGATGGTAATTAGAGTGATAGAAATATTAGATATGTATTATGTACATAATAAGTGATAGTACATAATATGCAATTATTGGAAATATAATAAACAAAGGATATGAGAATAAAAATTGATATTACATAAATCATAGGGGTATATAATAAATCTGATATAAATCTTAACTTTATATAATTATATGAAAAATATAAAAATTTCTCACATTAGGAGTAAATTCGGTACATTAATAAGGATTTAAGTGTACCAAGTGGAATAAAATACTAACTAAGGGTAATTATGGTATTTAGGATATCTAGATGTAATGTGGTTAATTTCACGTTTGAGTTGAAACGAGTTTTTAGGGTCAGGTATAAAATAGTACTTAGAAATCGAATTAGAACCTAATTTAAAAATTGATACGGAAACTAAACCCAAACCTAGCCCCAAAAGTAAAATAATTGTAAAAGATTTGAGAACCTAGATAATTGGACATATTAAACCCCAAGCTAAAGATAACAATAAGTGTTATAGGATAAAACTAACTTGTAATAGTTATATGAAAAACTGAAATCACGTTTGTGTTATAGGGATGATTGGTGATGGCTTGAGCAAGTTGGACCTCGAGTGAGTGAGCGAAGAGTTGAGGTAAGTTGGGATTAATACGATGCTATATTTTGGAGGCTTGAGATTATACATGCTTATACTTGTTAGATAGTTGGTTATGTACATGCGCTTGATTATAAGTGATGCTATGATTTTGTTTGTTGTTTTGGCTCATATTGTATGAAGTGATCGATCATCCTAAACTGAACTTAACAAAGATATGAGTTATAAACATAAATTGAATCTGCATAGCAACCCATTAGGGGAAACTTAGGATTCTCCCGCTAAATACTGACCCCTTTGAAAAGGATAGTGCTAGATAGCATAATGGGTCCCTTTTTCATCCTTAGTCAAACTAAGTGATAGGTGAGGAGATCGCGGCAAGGATGAAATCAATGGTTTGAAGGTAGTCGCAGGAGGAGCGGTGTCTCTATTGTACAAGCTTGGGTTTAGTTGTGAGCTATCGCATTAGCGGCAACTCCTCAACTCGAATTAGAGTGGGTGCAATTTCTCTAATCTTACGATGAGTTGGTCAACATCGTGCAATGGCATTTGCTTAAACATGCATTGCACCAAATGATTTGGTTGATAACCTTATTTGTGTTTATAGTATAGTTTTAAGTCCTCCATCCTAACTTACTAAGCTATAGTTACTCACATCCCTATAGACGTTGTTGCAGGTACTGGCCAAGAAGCGGCTTACAATTACTCTATAGCCAGTAGCTATTCTAAAGCCAGCAACTACTGGATCTTGGAAAGTGAGGAAAAAAATTTGAAGAAAATCTATATATTTTTAAGATCTAAGCTCTTATCTTAGAATTTTTCATTTCTGAATAATGTATTGACTAGGAAATAGATTATGGTGAAACATTGTAAATGTTAATTGTAATAATTGAATTCTAATGTATATTTATATACATATTCTTGCTTTCTTAGGTAAATGATTTATTTAAATTATGAATTATTTACTTCAAAGAGAGTCAATCGTAGACACCTTGTGTAGATCAAGTTTAGGATAGAGATTGTAAGGCTAACTTTTATCTTAAAATGGTTACATAGCGAGGCTATTATGACTTTGTCGCTTCGGGGCCTGACATTTGCTATGTTGTTTGATTGTTATGCTATATGTTATGATTGATTTGTTGTGTTTCATTCCTTGATTTGATTATTTGCAATTGATTGGCTACCTTTAAAATGGACTAAGGTAAGACTTAAACATAAATAGTAACCAGATATGATTGTAACCCACTAGGGGAGCGATTAGGATTTTCAAGCAAATATTGACTCTTAGACTAGGTAGCAAAAATTGGTCTTCCCCTACTCTTAAGACCAAACTAAGTGATAGGAGAGGGAGTTGTGGTATGGTTGGGGGCATTAGGTTTGATGGTAGTCATGGGAGGAGTCAAGTCTCCATTGCATAAGTTTGGGTTTGGTTAGAATGTATTGTAGTTAGAGCATGCCTCTATTACACAAAAACCTCTTAATTTGGTTTAAAGAGGGAATAATTTCTCTAACTTCACGACCAATTGGACAACTTTGTTCGAATGGCAAATGCTTGATCACAATGCATTGCATCTACCTAAATAATTGACAACCTTGCCTATTATTGAATTTTATATGCTTCCGTCTTCGTCCCCTTACTGAGTAGTGGTTACTTATATCCCTACAGTTCTTTTGCATGTCCTAGAGGATAGATACTAAGATCAACCAGTCCCCAGACATACATAAGATGGGCAATGGGTATGGAGTGAAGAGTAAATGGATTTGGGTCATTTTGTTTAAATTTTATTTTGTAATCAACTAGGTTATATGTATAACTCATACTAACTTGTAGTGTTTTGGTTATGTAACCAAGAATTGGAGTTTTTTTATAAGTTTTCTAGTATAAAAATTCCATGTAAATTTTTATTACATTTTAAAGGAATTAAATAAATTAAATTTCTATTTTCAAGGGAATTGTATGAATCAAATGCTTCCATTTTACTTTAGATGTTGAATTGGAGATGCTTTAGAGTTATTTAGTCATATCTGCCTTATGTATAGCAAGTCTATAGTAGTGGCTGAGTAGCTAGCTTCTATTATAGAATGGTGTACATTACTGGATTGTTATAACTTAACCACCATCAGGGCGTAATTGTTCTTTGGTGGTAACAAAGCATCGTTTCTTAAGGACTTATGGTGTACAATTTTTAAGGAACTTGTTTTGAAGTGTTATAACTAAAATCGAGTAATTGTACTAGGTATGAAAGTAAGAGTAAGTAGTAAATGGGTAGTAAAAGATGTAGATTTCAGGTATATATGTATCTTATGCATATAAAAGGATATAGGATAATAAAATCCTAGAGTAAGAATTTAAAACTTTGCTAACACAAACTTGCAAAACTAAAACAAATTCATGATTATTTAGTTATAATGTAGAGATTTGAAAGGAAGAGGAGATGCTGTAGCACCCATACGTAGAAGAACTTGTAGAACCTAACCAAGAGTCTTGTAAAACCTTAAGTGAAAGACATGTAGAATCATCTATAGATGAACTTATAGAACTTAGAGTTTAGTGAAACCTAAAGTAGGAGATTGTAGAACCCTTTATAGAAGGTTAAAAAAGAACTTGATGAGGGGGAATCTAAGAGATTTTAATGGAGAGGGTAAGGTAACATTGTGTGAGGTGACCTTATAGAACTTTCTGTAGAAAGTGATGTAGTGCCTAATGAGAAGGAAGTGGTCAAACCTAAGGAAGAGGATCCTATAAAAGCTTTTGTAAAAGGATTAGTAAAACATCATGTAGAAGATGAGGAAGAACTTTATGATGACCTTATAGAAGCTGTAGTAGAAGATAACTAAGCAGTAGAACCTAATGGAGTAAGAGTTGTAGACGCTAATGTAAAAAGTTAGTTGCACGAGGATGATAAGATGGTTTAGGAGTTCATTAACGTAGGTAGTGATGAGGATAAGGTTCAAGGGTTGATCAAGGTAGATACTGGGGTTAATGAGGTGATCTATATTTTAGATTGTTTAAAGGTTGTACATTTGAGTTCAAATTTTGAGATTGAGGATGAAAGTTATTTGGAAATGAAGTGAAGCACTTATATGGTTTTAGTAAGGAGAAAAACCTTGAAGAGAATCTTGGGGATAACCTTAGCAAGATATTAGTAGAAACTTAGTTAATATAGATTAAGTAGTGAGGAGTACTAAAATAAGGGCATAAACCCCAAGATGGTAAATATGCAAACAGATGAAGATGAAGTTTATTAGGTAATCAACATGTCCATGAATACAGTATTTGCTAAGTGAAGTTTGGAATAAAAGATGATGAATTGATTTTAGTGTAAGGTCCATTGATTGGACGACTAAAGATGGTAATAGTCCTTACTAACTTAAGTAGCTAAGAAAATTGGTGGTATTAACATGTACTTAACTCAGGCCTTAAGAATTCGTTTAAAACTTTTTGTAAAATTGAACATATCCTAGTTCCTATTTAAGCAAGGACCCTTTTGCTAATATAATACAATTTAACTATCAACATGTTGAGAATTTTAATACATTTAGGATTGCTTGATAAAATTCTAATTTGAAGAGGTACTTTCACTTATACATGTGTATATAGTTATGAGTAAAGATGTAACTATTGTAAATGGAAGCAATTTAATCATGAACAAATTTACATCTTTTAGAATAATTTCAAACTATAACTATATGTCTTGTATATGATATATTTTTATTTATACTGCTACATATGAACTTCGAAACTAAGAAAATACCTAACATGTATAGGAAAATAATAAATATCTATTGTATATAACAACAATATACTTGAACTTATGACTTTTCTTTTCATTTGAACATAATTGAATTTTGCATCAGCAGTAGATCTCACTTAACTAGTAATGCTTTTATACTTCGTACCATGAATACACACACACATACACATACACATTGAATTCTTCGTTGTTCATTTACTTAGTAAAAATTTCCAATTAATGTAGAATTACGTTGTTATCTTGTTTAAACATATGAATTAGATGAGTTTATGCTAGGTCGGTTATAACTAATATTCCTAACTATATATGACTAGAATTTACAATATGAGGGATAAATACAACTTAAAAACCAAGTCACATCTCAATCCTTACCTTATCAACCTTCTACAAGACCAACCATAAAGAATGTCTCTCACTATCCCTTGTACCACTATACCTATATTATGAATAAACTGAATTAAAACAATCTATTTACCCCTTTCCTCTTAACTATCTATAGAGCAACCTTGGGAAATATTTTCCATCACCTTTTGTAACATCTAAATTAATTAAAGAATGATTTAGAGTCAAAATAACTACTTATCCCATTACTCTCTTAACTTTACACAAAAATAACCCTAAAAAATAATGCTTCATCTCCCTCTACTATTCATAAACCTACTTACATAAGCCAAACCTTACTCTGATGTACGTTATGATTGATCCTTAGATATCTTGATAATGATACAATTGAATAGTAATCCTAAATCCAAAGATAAAACTTAGTTCTAACTATCAAAACTACATTGGTTTATCTCTTCCATCAATTCCAAAGATGGCAATGCAAATACGAGCAGCAAAACATAATAACAATAACTATCAAAATAATACAGGACCACTCTAAAAGAAATAAAAATTGCTTATTAAAACTTCTACAATGGGAAACAAACATGAAATAAGAATATTAGAATAAGATATATTCACATGAATTAATAAGTAAGGACCCTAAGAAAAGAAGAGTAGATAATTACAATAAGAAATGGAAAGAAGTAATCTTCATTTGTATTAGAATGAATGTCCAATTAGGAAGGAATGGAAAATCTATATGGTCTATGTTAGAGTGATAGGCCCCATCAGCCTTAGCTCATGTGGAGCTCTATTGCATCAAGTCAAGTTAAGTTGATGAGTTAAGTCGAGTAAGTTAAGTCAGTTGTGGATTATCTTGATCAATTTGAGTTAATAGAAGGTCAAGATTTGCTGCTCAATCCTACTAATATAATTGTGCTAAGATATATGAAGTATAAGGAACTATGAAACTAAATAAGTAATAAATAAGACTTCGTTGTGACACTTAAAGATAGAAGATGAACTAATCATAATAATTTGAAACTGTTCTAAAACGGACAAATTATGAGTTTTAGAATCTATCATATAACTGGAAACTATATAATAATAGTGACATACTTATATTTATAGCCAAGATCAATTGGAAATGATTAATTTTAAAATTAAATAACTAATGTAATCGTAATATGATTCAAACATCAAATCTAAAATATGAAACAACGTAATATATAAATCATCAAAGATAAAATCGATAACTTATAGCTATATAAGTAAATAATATTAGAATTATTGATTTCAAATTATTCTTGGAAATAAATATGAAATTAATCCTTATCACAATGGTAACATAAGTAATGATCACAATCTCTATAACTAAAACATGATGAAGTTAGCGTAGACATGATAAATAGAAGTATTTATAAGTAAATCATAAGAAATTTAGAAGCTAAGAGGATATCCCTATAAGGTATTAGATACATAAGCATAGTTAATAGATCTTGAGACAATCAATGATATAGTTATAAATGGATGAATTTGACAATCAGTAAATTAGGAAATTATTGAGGATTATATCCAAAACCCACAAGTAAATTTATTAAATAATAGAGGAAGATGAATATAAAATGAATAATCAAAGTTTAACCTATAAAAAGACCTTAAATTTATAAGGTACAATAAAATTAATATATTGTGAAAGTCGTATGAGAGTTGATATGAGTAGAAAGAAAGAAAATAAAAAGTGGAATCTATTTAAACTAAAATCTAACAAGTATTTTAATTAGTTTAAACCCATAAAACTAAGAAAATTCTAAGAAGTATAAATACTCATCTAATTTAGGAACAAATATAGATGAAATACCTAAACCTTAAGATTATTTTGTAAGGTTGCAAAAGCCTTAGAATAAATGTAATTGTTATATTTATCTTAAGAGGAAGGGCATATGAGGTTGGTTGTTAAAGCTTTTGTAGAAGTAATAATGAGAAAAGGAAACTTAACTAATTTGGAACAATATTTAAGAAAATAATTAAATTAATTATTAAATCGTTTAGAGACTAAAGAAAGTAGAAAAGAAGTATTAATTAATTTTAGAAAGCAACATCTTAAAATACTAGATAATTGAGTTCAAAAGTAAAAAATAAAAGCACTTCATATGTAAACATATACTTATACCAGTAAAATAACCATAGAATGTTGAAAAAACTTAGTAAATGAGAATGACTTTCAACTCACCTACGTTACCAAATTAGTAACAATAGAAAATAAGCACCTAAGATCGGAAATTAGGTGTTTAAAAGTTTTGAGGGCTAAACTTTTCTGGAGGTTGGAAATATGAGACCTATATATTAGCAAATAGGATTCTTGAATAAAAAGTTAGATGTCCGTAAAAGCCACCTAGTTATAGCTCGGAAAACATGTTAGGACCATAAATTAGATAAAAGAATCCAAAGAATCTATGTATTTGAAATGGAATTATAAAATAATAATGCAAGTTAAAAGCTAAAATTTTTAAATTTACTTGTTATTTGTTGAAATAAGAAAACCATAAGACTCAAAATCCAAATGTATGCACTCTTTTAGAAAAAAAAGTAACTAATAATGAAATTCTATGTAACGATATTTAAGATAATACATAAATGAATTAACATTGTATAATCTTAGATTTTAAATAAAAAATTTAGAGTGTTCATGAAAGTGGTTTGTTTAAGCTCAAAATCCATAATAGGACTCTACAAAGTTAGTCAAAGAGACTTTGTAAATTCAAATCTTCAAATGAAATATTAAAGTATTAATATAAATTAAAACGATAAAATTAACTCCTTTATTTTGTAAAATTATGGATATTGAAAATTAGCGCAAAATAGAAAGAGAATTTACAGATAAATTAAACAAGCACTAAAGTTAGTAAATGTTATGAAAAAAATTATAAAATAAAAAATATGAAACCTCGGTTTTCGACTTACTATGATAGACTTAGGATAGTAAGTTACTTTTATTATACATGAGACTTAGAGGATGTGGTTGGGGAAATAATGAAATAAACTTATTAAAGGAAGCTTAAGAAATGAATTTAGTTATGTAACAAGACTCTAGTTGCTTGATATCAGTATGAGTTAAGTCTTTCGAGTAAAATTGTTTGAATTAAGTTAAATTTTAATATATAGTCATAAAAGTTAGATGAAGAATCCTAGTAAAGTCAATTCTTTAAAATAAAGTATATATAATATTTAATTTTAATAAAACAGTCTTTTGCTAGGATCATTTAATAATTATCGGAAACTCAACATTTAAGCTTCAAAACGTAGCAAGCCCTTAAAGATAAATTGTATAATTTATAAAAATAATATTTTAGAGTAAAATAACATATAATGTAGTTATATAATTATACTATATACACTATATGTATTTGATATGTATATATGTTAATATAATATACTAATAAATGCATAAAAAAAGTATTAAATTATTTAAAAAATAAAGAAAAACACCTATAGCTTCTGGAATCAAGCATAGCATAGGGGTATAGCATCAAACTAAGATAAGGTAAGTTAGCTAAGATAAATATGTATATATATGTGGTGCTTACACTTGTAAAAGGGGAAAAAGAAAAAGAAAAAATAAAATGCAAACCCCAATTTATTAAATTTATTTGATGCAATTTGTCTTGTTTTTCATGATGGAGAAATATGGGTTTTTAGTTAGATTTATTGTTGAATTTGATTTATAAATATTTATGGGGCTTAGTTATGATTTTAAAAGTATTCAATTCAGATCTTATACTTTTATTTGGTTATTTACCTAATTTATGCTAATTTTTAACAAAATTGGGCTTAAAATCGATATTTTGGAAAATATTATATATTATACTACTTTTGTACTTTCCATGACTACAGAATGATAAGTATAGTTTTTTGAGCAAAATATATTTTTTGTGGCTTTAATTGAGTATGGATATTAATTATTAAATAATTTCTTATTTTTTATGTATATTTTGCTACATATGAATAATAAGATAATTTGTATAGTTAACACCATAGCAGGGGAGAGTCTTAGCTAAGGTTATATTCGAGGTACTCTTTATACTAGTCTTAACTTGGTTTGACTAAAAAGTGAGAATATAATAAGGAAATGTATTGTTTGTCTTGAATTAGAGTCTAAAACAAAGAAATAATCAAAGGCTATAATTAGCGGTTCTTATGTAAGTTAGACTTATGATTGAGTCAGGTAAAACACTAGAGATTCTTAATTGGTAAAGTTGAGGATATAAGTTAGATAGTATTCATTTAAAATTTCTAAAGTTAGCTTGAATCAGAGGATAATTAAGAGGCTAGTTCAAAGGCGAAGTTAGAGGCTAAATCAGGGACTAAGTAAGAGGTAGTCCAAGAGAAATATTCTCTTAACAAAATAAACTTGAAATTTAATAAGTTAATATCAAGTTCGAGTATATATAAACACACACTCTGTAGTTGACTTATGTAATATTTATCATTAAGTAAGATAGTTGAAGAGGAGTATAGCACTAATAAGTAAGTTTAGGAATAGATAACAGGCCAAAGTGGATATTTGTGTGACTTAAGTATACTTATGTATACTCCTAACTTTGCATGCTTTGTGATGCTTTAGCTTGGCTAAGCTTGGTTGTGAATTTGATGTGTTGCTTAATGAGTTATGTGGAGCTTCTTTTTATAACTACTACTAATTGATTGATGTTCCAATATTGGACTTGGTTGCTGTAATTGTGTGCTAAGTGCTTATGTGACATTTATTAGGATTTACGTTAACTTAGGAAAGAATTTAGGGACTAACCCTACCTCCTAAGGTTTTCACTTAGGTAAACTCAATACCAACGTCTTAGAACTATCAAAGGAACTGAGTAAAGGTTGAGCTCATAAGTAATGAGTAATTTTGCTTGAATTTGCTAGGTATTGCTTAGTATATGGCTTTATGCATTCATGGCATAGTATGAAAAGGACTTACTGATCATGTTTTTATAAAAACCGAGTTTTCGCTAGGCTGAGTCTTAAATTAAAAGAGGTGTTGGGTTCACCGAGTAAACAACTTGATTTATAAAAATTGAGTTTTTAAGCATAGAGAATTGCATTTCTAAACTACTGCTTGTAGTTTTAGTTAGGTTGGGTTTTGGAGGTCCTACTCCTAGCATCTCCTTATTGCTACATAAGTTCTTGAATGTTGTATCTAAATGCTCAAGTATGCTGACTAATTGGATAAGTGAATTAGGCTTGATTAGGATATCAGAACTAATACATATCACATGGATAAGCATGACATACATTGTCTACATTGAATGCTAGAATGGGAAGGGGACTTTAGAATACCGGTTGAAGATGAGATCTTGTCCTCAGGTTAATGATGAGTTAGACTAAGCATCACATCATAGAGGTAAGGGGACTTTAGAATACTGGTTGAAGATGAGATCTTGGAAGAAGTCATTAGCTTTGGGATACTATTTGAGTACATGAAGGCAGCTCTTCAAGGAAGAAGTTGATGTTACCTTGCAAAAGACTTAATGTAGCCATTTTAGTCAGAAGTGTATGCTTGTAAAAGATTTCTATATTGTATAGAAGTGTATAACCATGATACTCTAAGAACGACTTCCTTTAGTAAAAACTTTCATTGTTATTTGTTAATGATTTTAAATCAAATGTTATATGATGTGGAATAGTAGGTTAGATACATATTTTTGTCTTATCCCTAACTTAGGGATGATAGTAACAAACCATCTTTAGTCACTAAAAATTTGAGAAAATTTTTTAAGTAAATGCCTAGAATGTAAGGCATTACAAATAATATGTAATTAAGTTTACTAATGAAGCTTGGGTTGTAGAAAATTTAGTAAAAGCTTTCATACAAAGATAACAACCAACCTAAAATATTATAAATAATAAGTTATATTTACTTAAGTGATAAGTTAATGAAGCTTATGGTTTTCTTGAAAACCAAGGATAAGTTGTTGGTTTCTTAAAACCATGGGTTCAAAACCATGGGATTAGATGGTTTTGAGACAAAACCATTAGTAAATATCATGGAATAGACCATAATTTCACCATATCACTATACACTTGATAATATAGAAAGAGTATAATATGACACTTGTCATATATGCCATTCACTAACCTATTAACCTAAGGCTTATATAAACCTTTCAACAAACCATTTACATCCTTTTGGGTAGATCAAAACTTTAGGAAAGTCAAGGAAAGCATAAGGAAATTTTAGGGATATTTTGAATGAGATTAGAAAATTAAGGAAATTAAAGTGGGGATATGGGCATGCATGGTATGAGAACTAAATGGGTACCTGATAGCAAGCTACTACCACCTCCTAAAGGTCTACCTACTACTTGGTTAGACTAACAAACCCACCAACATGGGCAATGATAAGTATGCATACAGTTATTTAAAGGATTTTTTAAAATAATTATATGTGATTTAATAGGTTTTTGAGCCAAAGTGTGTGAATTTTCATCAAAATCATATATAATTTCTCCACACAAGTGTAATTCATATTTTTTGTGTTTTAATGTTCAAAAGTTATACATATTTGAAGAATCTAAGCTCTTTGTGATTATTCTTATAGGTCTTAGGGCTACCATGTGATGGTAACTTCCGTTTAAGAAGCCAGAAGTAAGGAAAAGATGAAGAAATGAAGTTAGGAGAACTATCATGATGGTAGAAATAGGCTTAACAATTGTTAGGATTGTATACTTATTGGCATTTAGAACAAAATGCCAAAAAGTATCAAAAAGAGTAAACTATATTGTCTTTATGGTAGTTTCAACTACTACCATGATGGTATACTGAACCCTCAAGAAAAAATGCACCATTTCATTAAAAATAGAAGAGAAGCTGTAGATGACACCTATCAACCATCATGATGGTAGCAACATATTGTCATAATGGTAATGCCCTAATATGAAAGCTTCTTCTTCATTTAGGGTAGATTTTGTTTTGCTTTTTCTAGGGTTTAGGGTTTTCAATTCCACTACTCTCTTCCTCTTTAGGCTATTTTAGGATAGTTTTATGATTTCCATGGCATTTTCTTATGTTTTTACACTTGTGACATAGACTTCTTGTTACAGCAGCAGGTCGGAAACCAAAATGGGTATTGGAGGTTTGATGAAGAATAGGAAGTAAGATAAGAAGTTTTGATGGTTAATATGTATGAATATTACGCACCAAGACACAAACACAATAAGAGGTTGAGCTCGAAATAGGGTTTAATATAATTTATAAACACTAAATGTCACTCGGTTTTCAAATGAAAGGTTAGATATGACACATTAACTCACTCAAATGAAGGGGTTCACCACAATGTTAAGAACAAGATTGATAAGAATGCAAGAAAGATTAAAGAGTTAGCCAACACTCAATAATTCGGTTATGCTAACTCTGAGAGATTAAGAATGACTTTGCTTAAAAAGAGGAAAGTTTTAAGTGTTGGTATATTCTTTGCTATCTATCAATTATATTCTCTGATTACAAATGTTACTATTTATAACAAGTCTTAAAACCCTATTAGCAAAAATGTAAATATTGTACAAGTCCTTAAACCCTAAAGAATGGGCCTATAACTAAAAAAAAAGGAAAATATTCACAAGAATACAAAACTATGCGTTTAATGGAAGAAGTCAGCATGCAGTCATTCGGCTTATCCAAGAAGGAGTTGGATTCGAATTGGGTAAGGTCTGCAATTGGACATTTGGGTTTGAAAAGGATTCCTTGAAGTCTTACAATGCTTGGCCCAGACACCCAAAGGTCAACCTACAATTATCGAGTATTAGAATTAGTCGACACTAGTCTCTTTGTGTCGTGCCAAGTGGATCTTTGACTTTGAGTCTTTAGTAGTATGGTCTCTCAACTTCTTGACAGATGATAGACCTGACACCGAGTGTCTCCTTTTCTTCCTCTCGGTCTTCTGGTATTAGGTTAGCCTCTGCAAAAGATGTTCGGCTTCAGCCTTAAACAATTTGGCTTAAGGTTAGAATAGGTCAGCTTCAAATTTTGGTTAGTCGGCATCAGCTTAGGACAGGTCAACCTTGGCTAGGAGATAGTCATAGGTTGATTCTTATCATTACTGTGGGGCTGAAAAGAGTTAGTCTTTGAAGTTAAACAATGAGCACAGGCTGGATTATAAAACAAACTTCTCTTCCCTTTTCTTTTCACCATGGGTATCAAGTTGCTTTAGATTTCCTTAACACTTATGGGGTTAAGTAATAGCTTTTCCCATCCTTCTGAACTGTGTAAGTGTTAAGGAAGCTATCATGGATCACCTTCTGGTTATACTCCCTTAGTTAGCCAGGAAATAAATTTGTAGCATCCATAGGGACTACGCCAAATTTAATTTCATCCTCATACTGCCCTTCTGTGAATGTTATTCGAGCTCTGTTATGCATATGGACCATACCTCCATCATTAAACCACTTCAATCCATAAGGTCGAGCATGTGGGTAGGTTAGCAATTTCATCTTCTCCTTTAACTCGGTAGAAACGATGTTGGTGTATCTTCCTCCATCAATAACTAAGGAATAAGCCTTCCTATTCACCAAACATAGAATATGAAATAAATTTTCCCTTTGTTCGGGATTTGCCTTCAAGTCGGCCCGTCGACTCATCATGGTTAGGAGTTCATCCAGATTCTTCACATAGACATCCTCTTTTATCAACTTGTCTCCCGAACTCTTGTTACTCCGACTCTCTTCTTGAGCTTTGGTTCCTTTTCCCTTTACGACCATGACCCTTTCGTTTGGACATTGAGAAGCAATATGCCTGAGCCTAAGTACTTGAAGCATTTAACTTCTGGAGCCTTAGTGTCAGGTTCTTTCTCTTTCTTTACCTTCTTTGTCTCGGCCTGATCTGGTTAGCTAAACTCACCTCTCTCCATCTTCTTCTTTAGCCTTCTCTTAGTATACTTCTTAGGCTTAAGGTTGACTTATGAAGGTTGGTTAGTCGGCCTCTGATGTCTTCTCCACCTCTATCTTTCTCCTCTTAATGCCAAATTGATTAGCTCATCCAATAAGTTAAATAACTACAATTCAACTATGTTGGCAATTTCGTCATAGAGTCCACTTAGAAACCTAGCATTGGTGTGATCCTATGGCTTGGCAATCTCACACCTCATCATTAAGGTCTCAAACTCTTATAAAACTCCTTAATAGTGTTTTGGCTTTGTCTCGGGTGTTGGAAATCATATAACATCTCCTGTTTGAAGTAAGTCGACACAAAGCATTAGTTCATTGACCTCTTCATAAGCCTTTAAGTTCTAATCAGCTCTTCTCCTTCTACTTCTTGCTTAGCAACTAACTTATCCCACCAAAGGCTTGCATATTCAACAAGAGATATTGAAGCTAGCTCAACCTTTGTTCAGTTGTCATACTCATAGCTCTCAAACAATATCTTGACTCGAGGAACCCAGTCAAGGAACTCTTTAGGTCGGCTACTCCCACTAAAGATCGGCAGTTTAAGTATGATGTTGTTAAGTCTTCAACTATATGCTCAAGGTTCATCCCTTACATTCTTAGCTGGTTGTTTCACCTTGGATTGGCCACTTTTATTGGAGCTCTACTCAACCATATGTCTTCTCAACCTCAACTATCTTCTTTGGGCTCCTTGATTCACTTCGAGGTCAACACTCTTGTCATTTCTTCTTCTCAACTTAGGTTGGTTCTCTCTTCCTTTCAGCTCGACAACTCTTCTCAACTACCGCTCATCGTTATCAAGCTCATTAGAGCCACTTCTGCTAGTGGGTGTTTGTTCCCTTCTTGTACCTTAGGCAGTACATCTGTAGCCTCTAACTAAACCATTAAGGTCCTAGATAGAGTTAGTAAGATTCTGAATCTAATATTCCAAGTTATCAATATGTCTCCTCAAGCTTTCATAAGGATTGCCTCCACTATCATTGATATTAGCTTTCAACATTGTCATCCATACAATAAATCCTAAAGAGAAAATTTGACAAATACGTATCACACTCAACTATACTTGACTTGGAACCACCACTAAGACAATTCCAAAAATACTACTGTAACAAAATGCAACTAACAATGACCTAGAAATTATTGCTTCTCGATTTCTATAGCTACCTACAATTGATAAATACTATGGCAACTAGAATCAACTATTGAAATTACTGTTACTCGACTCTATAACTTATTACAAGCAGTACAATACCATAACTACTAAGAATACGGATGATGATTAATAGAAATGTCCAAACCATGAATTAAACTTTGAAGAACACTAATATGCGTATCTCCCTAAAGCTCTAATACTAAGATATTATGACAGTGGGTCGAAAACCAGAATGGGTATTCGGGGTTTAAATAGGTATGAAGAATAGGAAGTAAGATGAGAGGTTTTGATGATGAATGTGTATGGATATTATGCACCAAGATACAAACACAATAAGGGGTTAAGCTCAAAATAGGGTTTGATACAGCTTACGAACACTAAATGTCACTTAGTTTTCAAATGAGAGGTTAGATGTGACACATTAACTTACTCAAACAAAAGGGTTTACCACAATCTTAAGAATTAGATTGATAAGGAGCTTTGTGGAGAAATCTTGAGGAATTACATTATTAAGGTTGAGGAGCTTGGTTTTGTAATTCTCTCTACATTTTCTATGTTTAACGCAATGTCTACTTTCATGTTATATGTGTTATGTGTTATGTGTTGAATGCTTATCTTCCATGAATGTGATGAATAGTGCTTATTGTGATTATGGGCATTGTGTGAACAAGATGAAATAGTTGTGGATATTGATGTTTTTGTGTTGGGATAGTGTAAACTTGAAATTTTACTTAGTTCAATGGAACAATTAGGTATAACTTAAGTGTTGGGCTAATGTCAAGTTAGGTAGCAGTTATTGCACATTGGACCTCCCACTTGTTATCCTAATATGGTCTAGATAACGTAATAGAATTTGAAAACCTTGAGTAGAATTTAAGATCCCTAATTTAGATGGGTAATTCTTGAGAAATAGGGCCAAATCCTTATTCTCACCTTAAGCTAAAATTGGTTAGGATGAGAAATCAATTCTAACATGGTTATTTACGTAGTGATAAGACTTGAATAACTAGTTGATAGTGTAGATGAGAGATTGGTAATACAATACTCCCATTACATGATATAATTTACAAAACAAAAGTAGGATAAAATATGTGAGTATAAGTAAAATCTATGTTTAGTCTATAATAAATACTCTAATAGCATGGTTACAATGAATTCATCTATTGTTCACTTGCTATCCATATATATTTTATAAAGAAATCGACATCTCAATACTGAGAAATTTGCTAAAATCCATACTTAATTCTATTCTAGTTTTTACTTCTATTTTAGATAACTTGTATGTTCTTTCTATTGAAACCACTGATTTGGTTGCCTATATTAAAGTAGAAACTTTAGAATCTAGTACTTAGTTATCTTTCTAAAGTCTATTCTTTCCTTTATTGCAAAATATGACCTTGGTTACTCTCTCTATACTATCAATAGACCGGTACACTTGCTAACATTCAGGTTTCCACTAAAGTTCAATTGTTTTATTTGTAAACAAGAAGATTAGTAGTATAGTATTCCACTATTTTTAAAAAGGGGGAAATTTTATATTTGTACGTAACATTAGTGGAAATGGGATGCATGAGACAAAGTTTTTACCACCATTATTGGGGAAGGCACGGAAAGAGAAAGTTAGCTAATATTAGATTATTATTTCTCTCTAAGATTAGGTGTAAAGTAGGGTAGATTTAGTTGTAGTTAAAGTTAGCTTTGCATGCTTGTAGCATAATTGCATCTTTATTTCATCAAGAACTTTTTACTATGTTGTTTTTTTTTTGCTTTGTAGAACTTGCGAAGAGGATCTTCAAGACTCAATTGATTGTTTAGAGAAGCGATAAACCTCTTGCTGTAGGATTGTATTAGGTTGGGATTGTTGAAACCCCTTTGTATTTAGCCTCTTAGGATTAACCTTGTGTTGAAATTTCAAAACCTCTATTATTTTATGTAAAGAAGAGGAGTTGTTGATTTTGAGTTGTTATTTGATCATGAGGTTGATAGAACATTTCACAGACATTCATGGGAAAGAAGAAGATTTGTTGAGATGGAAAATTTAAATGAAGGGAATGGCAATGGTATTGGTGTAGGAATCGATGCGAATATGGATGATATGAACAAAGAAGGATATTAGGATGGATTTAATGAACAAAATGGCAATATGAATGGTAATAGGAATGGAAACCACAGAGCTTTATGGGAGTTCAATACTAACCATAGAAAGTTTTGCACTAGTAGTAGCATGGCCTGCTATCTAAGCCAACGATTTTGAGCTTAAACCTGCATTGATATAAATGCTATAAATGAATTAGTTTAGTGGAAGTGCTCTAAAAGATCCGAATGAACACATATGGAGTTTCCTTCGATTGTGTATGACATTAAAATGCAATGATGTTTCTAAGGATGCTATTGATTGAGGCTACATCCATTCTCCTTGAGAGATAAAGCTCGAAGCTAGTTATATTCCTTACTACCTCATTCTATTATTACTTAGGAGTAATTGGTCCAAAATTTTTTGTCAAGATTCTTTCCTTCATGCAAAACAATGAAGATGAGGAATGATATCACAATGTTCCATCAATATGATGGAGAATCTTTGTATGAAGCGTAGGAACGATTTGAGGAAATGTTAAGAAGATGTCTGTACCGTAGATTACCAATTTGGTTACAATTTCAAACTTTCTAATGGTCTATCAGGAAGTTTGCAGTCTATGATTAGTATCGCATCTAGAGGTAACTTGACGAGAAAAGGTTTTGAAGAAGCATATGAACTAATGGAAGAGATGGCTTCCAATTCTTTTGGATGGCATGCTAAGAGAACAAAAGCTAGAAGAGTAGCTGGCATAGATGAAGAAGATAAATTCAATGTAATAACTTCATAAGTTACTACCCTCTCTAACAAACTAAATAAAGTGCTTGATGCTAAGGTGAGTTTGTGACAAAATATTGGATGCAAAAAGTGTGATGGTGTTGATCATGATGAGTTCAATCATTGCTAGTATTGGCATGAGCAAGATCAAGGCATTAAGGAAGTCAATTATGTGAACATCTTTTAGTAGAGAGGACTAAACAACTAGAATGCATATCTGAACAATTTTGCTAAATGGTGGAACCAAAATTCTAACTTTAGATATGGGAACAATTAGCTTCATGGTCAAAATTCCCCACCTCTTCCAACATTACAATAAAGACCCTAGCAAAATTTCCAATCATATAGAGAGAACAATGACCTACTAAGGTGGTTATCTACTCGAGAATATGCTATGAAAAATCTTTAGATCCAGCTACAACAAATTTATAAAATGCTAGTTGCCAGATTGCAAGGTGCATTATTGAATAATACTAAAAAGAATCTGAAAGAGTAAGTAATGATAGGTACACCTACAAACACACGAGTTGTTACATCTAATGGAAAGTCAAAAGATGCAAATATGGCTGAGAGTGATTGTAATGACAGAGAGAGAGATCATTTAACTATTGAAGTCTTTAATGAAGAAGTTAATGAGGAATTTGAGATAATTGAAGAGGTTACATCAGAAGAAGAAGAGTTGGAGATCCTTATTTCAGAAGAAAGTGGAAGAGAAGAAGAAATAGAGGAAGAAGCTGATAGTGAAGAATAGAAGAAGAATATGAGAGGATGGTTAAAGAAAAGCAAGTCAAGATGTTGAATAGAGAGGAAGATTTCTCATAGGAGGATAGCTAATACATGGAAGTTGTTGATTCCCCTTCCCATTTAAAGTCATGTAATTGAATAGAATGATCCAAAAGAAGAATTAGGAGAAAATGATTCAAGTTAATTGAGCAAGCAAAAGAAGGTCAAGCCAATAGAGAAAGAAGAAAGTGAGGATTTCATCCCCTTATGTAAACTTGATGATGAGAAGATTCAAGAATCAATAAGGATATTGTGCATGAGAAAGTATTTGTACATGCCAGCAAAGAGAGGGGATTCAAGATAGTTTAGCATTCCTTATATTATTCTTGAGAAATACTTCCCGAGAGCTTACTGTGATTTGGGAGCTTTGACAACATCATATCTGGAGATCTGTCACATCCTAGCATAGCATAGGATGTTCCATCAGATAGGAATACCTGTTTATACTTAACAAAAGTTCTATTTATAACAAAGGAGTATTATAATGGAGTATAGCTTTATACCTGTTTATATAAAAGGTATATCCATCAAACTTAACTAAACTTAAAATATAGTACTTATTTTTTTTTATATGCATAGATCCTTTATAGAACTAAGAACAAAATATAACAAAACTTCTTTAAAAGCATCTAACTTTGTGTTACATGCTCTCAAAATACTTTTTCCCCCAATTGGTGTTATCCGATCAGTTCTCTTTATAACCTGAGGATACATAAGTATCCCCTCAGCTCTCTGTGAGTTAAGTGAGAGTGGAAAAAACAAAATATAGAGCAAGTACAATACATACTTACCTAGATTAATACTATAAGATATTCAATTCCATAATATGCAAGAAGTTAGTGCCATGCTCATGCATGCGACATGCTTTGGTATTGATATCTTATACTTTTCCAATTCTTCATTTGGTTAGTTTATATACTTGGGCATCTGGATACTACATCTAAGAACCTAGGGCAATAAGGAGCTACTTGGAAGTAAGACCCCTAACAAAAACCACCCACTATGGTTTGAAAATCCAATACATGTCAGTCATTCATCGTAGCTAGAATAAGTTGAGCAATGTAGTTTTATATGCTCAAAAGCCAAGCCAACAGTTTTGAAGCTTTCAAAAACTCGACCCATAGGTCCTTTTGTGCCATGCCATAATTGTAATGAATAGTACAATAGCCCAATATCAAGCACGAATCTGAAGTTCCACATTATAAACAATTCAACTATCTAAACTTTAGTTTTGTTTCTTAGCTTTATATTACATTTCTTCACATAGGGTTTACTTAGGTGAATACCCTAAAGAATAGTTCATTTTCCAAAGTTTCCAAATAGAATTACATATCGATGAATCAGTCATATACAAGGAAACATTTCACTTTTTCAACATACATTCAATGGAATCAAGTATCCAAGCAATCTAATGCGTCATTACAATTCACAACACAACTGACTCTAAGTCAAGTAAACATAGGTCTAGTTGCACGAAAATAGAAATATCCACTTACTCAAGCTTAACAGTAGTGTAAAATCTTAAGCTTCATGATGTGGTCATTCTTTACCTATCATACCTAGAAAAATACACACAAACCTTAAATCAACTATGGGTCAATATTAAATTCTAATGCATTTTTGCTATTGTATTTCTAAGCTTAATTCAATTGTATTTTATTCATTTCTAATTAGATTTTGATAAACTTTATATCGTTGCGATTTTTATTTTGAGTACTATTAGGATATCTTAAGAATCAAGACTTATTAATTTTTGTCAAAATTCGAAAAATACCCTTTCGTATTATTGATTTGACTGTACGTTATTATAACTTTGTAATTAACTCAAATAAATCCTAAATCTAAATTAAAAGTCACAAAATTCCTCATTCCTTGAGTTAGTCAGCATTCATTATGTACTCAAGAATGCAAATCCTTTACATGTTTAACAAGTATCACATTAGTACAAATTAGTATATCATATTAGACTAATATATAGGTTTATATAATGAAAATACATAATAATTAGTATATGAGCCTGATTAATTCAATGAAAAATCCTACAAAATCACAAAATTATGCAGTTTAATTATTGACCATGAATTATATATAAAACTACCTATTATATATTTTTGTGAAAATAATGATTTTAACTCAAAATTAGCAAAAATTAAGCAAACCAATGAATTTAATCACAAGATAAAATTCAAGTGTCTTAATCATCATTATGAACTTTCAGAAATCATAATACATAAGGCTCATACTTTGATTTAGTTAAAACTAACTAATTCACTAAAATGGCGAAATTGCCAGTTTTATCCAAAATAATTGCAATAAATAGTAAAAATAATTAATTAAAAAATTATTATTACAAAAATTAAATATATATATTGAGTATGTTAGTACAAATTTTCAACTTAAATGGACATTATTTACTATTTCTAAAATTTAATTCAATTTTCATCCAAACAGAGCTATTTCTTAAGGACCTTATATTTTCAATAATTATTTATTAAAAATAAAATTACTACATTAATCTACACATAAAATAACTCTAGAAAACCAAGTTTTATATTTAAATAACATCATTTGATATTTTTATCAAAATTACAAAGTTTTGGCCAGAAATTTAGTTCACTTAAACCAGCTGCCTTTAGCCACCCTTCAACTACCACACCTTATCAGAACATCTCCTTTGATGGTGCTTTCCTTGACCCTAAATGGCCACCACAACTGGACACCAGCAACCTATTAAACTGACTTGATCAGATTCCGTACTCTATTTTTGCTCTAATTTTTTTATTTTTATTCTAATTTATTTCGAAATTTTATTGAGTATTTTTCTAATATTCTCAGACTTCCAAAATGTTTTTTTTTTTTAAAGTGTACATGCCCTATTTATATTTTCCAAATGAATTAGGATTTATAAAAATTGGACTTATGGCTTACACATGTCATTTTCTTATTTTTCCAAAGCATAAGGTATTATTTTCTTATTATTTTCATTTTGACTCATCAATTCAAATTAATCCTTGGTTGCTACATCATTAGATGACTCATCCTTTCAATTTATTAATTAATTTTCCATTTTTTATGTTAATTTACCTTATTTTAATAATAATTTCTTATTATATATGTGTATTTAATACAAATAATGTATATTCTATGTAAATGCATGTATATTACATATAATTTATTATTCTTATAAGTTAAATAACTTATCTATAATATCTCATTATATTTAAATGCTCGAATTTCACGTTTTCAATATTTATTGACTTTAGCAATAAATTGATATTTTCTTAAATTAATATTTTTATATAGCTTATTTTGATATTTTACTTTACTTAAATTATTTCGTCTAATTTTTCTAACCTTATTGTGAAGTTTGAAATTAAATAGATATTATAGCTTGGTGCCTTAAATTTAGGGGCTCGAATTTTAAGGGCATTGTATGGGCTCGAAATCTTAGGGTCTTATAAGATCTTACAAGAAAAATTAGACTGGAAGGATTCCTTAATGATGTGCTTAGAAACTCAATTAATCATTAGGGCTTATTGTAGGAGATAATAACCAAGTGAGTCCTTTGAAGTATTGAAGAAAGAGGTAGTCGATTAGCAAATAAAGTAGCTTCTATGAAGTTGCTCTTCGGATATGACTCACCAAGAAAAGCGATATGACTTAATATTTTACTTGATATGATGTACAAGCTAATACTAAGGTCCACTTGCTACTAATCTTAAGCTACATAATAAGATTAAATAAGAGTGTAGAAGAAATGTACTTGGAGAATTGTATCATGAATGAATAAGAATATTCATTAACAATAATGTGTAAGACAATTGTGGCTATAGTAAAAAGGACTATTTATCGTAAGTCCTTTAAGAAAACAATACAGTAATGGAAAATTACATAAAGGATAATGTAAAAAGAAGATTCCTAGTACAAATAAAAATGGTAAATATGACAAAGGATAGAAAAGAACATTGTACAAATTTCAAAAAAGTAAGGGACAGGTGGCGTGCCGTGATAAGGTTTATGTATACTAACTCAGTCTGTGTTAAGGTTGTTGCTGCTATGCTATAATGAAGGATGCTAAGGTGATTGGGTGAATGTATAGCTTGGTATGATGGAAAAGGAGAGTTTGGTGTACAAAGACCTCTAACTTGTCACTTAGTAGGTCAGCCTTGGCATTCGACATGTAAGCTTCAGTACTCAGCAAATGGGCTTCGACATTCAATAGGTTAGCTTTGGCATTCAATGGGTTGATGACTAGGTAAGAGTTTGAGTAAAGGAGAGTATACTTGAGTTGGGGCATTAAGGAGTTCTCTACAACTTTTCCATATATAGGAGCTTATCCTCGACAAGTAGAGAAGATAAGATCTTTATTATGAGAGATTGTAAGCCTTAGAGGTGAGCTTGAGTGAGGGGTCTAAAGGTCAGCACTCCATTAACTCACCGATGTTGCTAAAGATTTGCCCTCAAATCTTAATCTTCTTCTTCTTCTAGCATATAAGGCATTCAGTCAGTAACATTGAAAGTTGGAGACACTCTGTATCCTTCGGGTAATTCTAGCTCATTAGCGTTGTCATTGATGTGTCAAAAGATCTTGAAAGGGCCATTTAACTTAGGACATAACTTGTTTGTTCTCTTCTTTATGAACCATTCCTTATTGAGGTGAATTAAAATAAGGTATATTGGGCTGTAAATAATTCACCTTCTACCTTAGCTTCTTTGTTTTCTTTGTCAAGTCATTGTCTTAGAAAATTGCTCGGCAATCTTCTGATGCAGTTTTTGAAACTCCTCAGCATACTGGAGATCGACTAACTTTCTCCTTGAGAAGTTAAGTTGGTAATCATGTCTAATGGTAAGTTTAGACTAAGTCTGTAGACAACCTCGAAAGGTGACCTTCCTATCGAGCTATGAGTAGAGCAGTTGTAGGCAAACTCAATGATTGGTAGGCATAGATCCCAATTATGTAGATTCTTGCCAACAGTAGCTTGAAGGAGGTTATCTACTATTTTATTCACAACCTTCATCTAGCTGTCTATCTACAAATGGCAAGAAGTGTTGAATATGAGCTTAGTGCCAAGCTTCTTCCATAGTGTTTGCCAGAAGAAGCTCATAAACTTCAAATTACGATACGACGCAGTACTTCTTAGGATACCATGTAATCATACGATCTCCTACAAAAAGAGATTAACAATAAATAAAGCATCATTGGTTTTGTAGTAAGGGATGAAGTGGCTCATTTTGTTGGATCGATCAACCACAACCATAATAAAATCATGTTTCCAAGGTGTTCTAGGTAGGTCAAACTTGAAATCCCTGCTTAGATCGGTCTATGGCTAGGTATGGGTAGAGGTGTATGTTCTCCATATAGTTCCTTTCTTCCTCCAGCTTGCTTGTATACCTCGCAACACTCAAGAACCTTACTACATCCTTCATCATCTTAGGCTAATAGAATTGTTCTTTTAATAGATTGGCAGTCCTTTTCTCATGAAATGGTCGACTAATCCCTCAGCATGGGCTTCTTGAACAAGTAATTCCTTGGCAGAACTACTTAGTACATAGACTTACTTTACCTTCATCAGAAATCCTTGGCTCAAATAGAACCCATCCACTACTCCTCTAATTTTACACTTAGCCACTAAGGTCCAAAGTATAGATCATGTTCATATTGATTAGGTAGGGTACTAAACCCAAGTATTTTAGCCTGTAATGTTGTGATAAGAACATGTCGATGAGAAGGGCGTCAACCATAGTGTTAGAACTTCCTTTCTTATACTTGATGACATAGCAAAAGGTTTCTAGGTACTAGACCTACTTTGATTGGAAGAGTTTTTATTGTCCTCTAAGATGCTTGAGAGATTCATGGTCTGTATAGATAATGAACTCTCTTGATAATAGGTAGTGTTGCTATTTTTGATGTGCTTGTATAAGAGCATAGAACTCCTTATCATATGTCGAGTAATTTAGGGTAGCACCTTTGAGCTTTTCACTAAAATATGCAATTGGTTAGTGCTCCTATATGAGAACATCTCCAATGCCAACTCCGAATGTGTCACATTCTAGCTCAACAACCTTGCTAAAGACGGGCAGTACTAGTACTAGGGTAGAAGTTAACTTAGATTTGACCTCTTCAATACTCTTCTAGGCTTTCTTAGACTAATTGAATTTAGAATTCTTCTTAGTTAGCTCGATCAGTAGTGTAGCTAAGGAACTAAAATTTCAAATGACTCTTCAATAAAATGAAGCTAAACTATGAAAAACTCCTTACTTCAACAGCATTGGTCAGCATCGACCATTTGAAAATAACTCAAATCATTTCATCATTAACTTCGATTCCTCTTCTAAAGACAACGTATCTGAGGAATATTACCTTGCTTTAACATAGCTTACATTTCTTCAAATTTTCGAATAGTTATTTAGCTCGAAGGATATCAAATATTTATTTCAAGTGCTCGACATGAGATTTAAGTTTGGCACTATATACTAAAATGTTATCAAAATAAAGCACACACATTTTCCTATCAATGGTCTCAAAACATGCTTCATAAGTTGCATAAAGGTACTTAACACAATTGTAAGCCCAAACAGCATCACCATCCACTCCAATAGATCATCCTTCATTTTGGAAGCAGTTTTCCACTCATCTCTCGATTTTATTCGAATTTGGTGGTAGCCACTCTTCAAATTAACCTTTGAAAATATTCATGCACCATGTAACTCATTGACCATATCACCCAATCGGATATCAGTACTTGATAGTAATCATGTTGATAGCTCGGCTATCAATGCACAATCTTCATGAGCCATCCTTCTTTAGCATTAGGACAGCTAATACGATATAGGGGCTTATGTTTTCTTGATTGTAGCCTTGCTTGATCAACTTATCAACTTATTTCTTCAGCTTAGTTACCTGCTTAGGATTGAGCCTATAGGTAGGTTAGTTTGGTGAAGTAGCTCCGAGTCGGAGGTCAATGTAATACTTTATACCTTTGATAGGGGGTAATCCTTTCGGCAACTCGACAGGAAACAAGTTGGCATATTCTTGGAGTAATGTCTACATCTTAGTAAGTAATACTCCAACTTCCTTAAACTCTAATAGTCTTTTGAACAATAAGAGTACACACTCTTCCTTCTTAATATCATTGGAAAATTGGGCTTGGGAAATCACTAAGGAGTTTCTCTACAGTGATTTGGTAATCTTCTTTCGCAACTCCTCAACCTCTTTGGGGCTCATTGGGATTAGTATAATCTTCTTCCCATCCTTTTAGAACATATAAATGTTCTTATACCTATCATGGAGTGCCTTAAGATCAGAGAACCATGGTCGGCCTAGCAGTATGTGTGAAGCATATATAGATAGGATGTCATATAACATCTCATCCTTGTATTTGTCACCAATAGTGATCGGCACTTTGGCCTACTCAACAATAAGTAGACCTTCCTTCTCATTAAGCTAGTGAATCTTGTAGGGTTTACGGTGAGGACAGGTTTGTAACTTTAGAGCCTTCACCATGCCTTGCACTATTATATTGGTACAACTTCCTCCATCGATGATCATAACACATAGGTTTCCATTCACTTGGCAATTCATGTGAAAGAGGTTTTCTCTTTATTCATTCTCATTGGTAGTAAAGCATTGAGTGATCGATGTAAAACCATCCAGTATTCTCCCAATTGATGTCAAATATGGGCATTAGAAACTTCTTAAAACTTGTTTAACAAGTGATTAAAATCTACCTCTTCTTCCTCTCCTTCACTAGCACTCTCTACTTCAAATTGGGACTTATCTCCCTTAATGGTCATGATACAATGGTTTGAACGTTGACTAGCCATGTGTTTGAAACCAAAGAACTTGAAATACTTTATCTCTCGAGTCTTCTTACCAAAGCTTTGACCTTGATCCCTTCAGACCTTAAGTTCCTCAGTCTTAGTCTTTCCTTAGCCATCATTAGGTTTACTTGGCATTTGACCTTGGTAATTAACCTCAGAGAATGATCTTGAAATTGTACTGAGCTTTATCATATCTAAGTCGGCTTTGCATACTGATTATACTCGATAAGCTAGGTTGGTTGTTTGGCGCTTGACTAAGCCGATTTTACCTTTGCCTTTAGACTCTTCTACTACTCGGATGGTCTTATCTAGACTTCCAAGTCTTTATACTTCTACTATGTTACTAATCTTAGGCCTTAAGTTAGAAACAAATCTTACCATTACTGGAGCTTTTGGTTTGTTGACATCATAACAGATCATAAGCAGCTGGAATTTTCGTAAATTCTCATCTATGGATTGGTTGGCCTACTTGAGTTCTTAAGGACAGTGAAAGGTATCTTGCTCATAATGTTTAGGTACGAATCTATTCCTCAGAACTCTCTTCATCTCATTTTAAGTTCGAATTTCATGTTGACCTCATTGACATATGTTTTGCAATTTCTTCCACCACATTGCTACATACATAGAAAACTCTAAAGTAGCTACCTGAATATGCATTTAGTCTTCATAACCGTAGAAGTCAAATATCTTCTCAATCTTCTCCTCCCAATATAGGTAGTCATCAGCACTACCAAACCTATTAAAGCTCAAAATCTACACCTTAAGGTGTTTGGCTCCTCTAAGAGTGTAGAGCTCATGCTCTTTCAGTTTGTCATACTATTCTTCCTCTTCCTCATACTCCTTAACTTCATCCAACTCAAGTCTTCTCTTCACAATCCTCTTAACATGTTAAGGTGGAGCTGGGTTCACATTAATAGCTTTTGGTGCTTTATGCTTAGCTACTTACCTTCTTAGCTTGTCTCTCACATCGCGACCTCATTCATCAAATCTTTCTTAAGGTCTACTCTCTATGACCCTTTGTATAGATGTAGCTAAGTTAGCTATAATAGCTACAAGGGCTTGCAATTGCTCGTTAGTAGTTCACGGGGTCTGTTGGGCAATACGATTGCAACCATAAGCATCACTTTCAGCATCATTAATCTCTCTTGGAACACTAGGATTTGACATTCTCAATACATAACTTTAAGAAGTTCACTACTCATTAGAAGATTTCATACAGCTTTGATAATATGATATTGCACAATGACTTAAGAACTTACTCTATTTTTTCATTAGAGAACAAAGTATAACAGAACATACACTATAATAAGAACCAATTATTACAATACTTAGCTTTTAGTTGCAACCTCATGCTTTGATACTAGGATTATATGATATACCTAGGAGCTTAGTTAATCACTAGGGCTTATCATAGGAGATAATAACTAGGTGAGTCCTTTAAAGTATCAAAGAAAGAGGAAGTAGGTTGGCAAACACAATAGCTTCCATGAAGTTGCTCTCTAGATATGGCTCACTGGGGAACATAACATGACATAGTAGTTTCACTTGATATTTCGTACAAGTTAATATTAATGTCTATTCGTTACTAATCTTAAGTTACTTAGTAAGATTAGATAAGAGTGCAGAAGAAATGCGCTCGGAGAATGGTGTCTTGTAAGAACAAGAATATTCATAAAAAAATAATATGTAAGATGATTACGACTATAGTTAAAAGGACTATTTATAGTAAGTCCTTTAGGGTAACAATATAGTAAAAGAAAATAAAATAAAGGATAATGTAAGAAGATGATTCTTAGTACAAACAAAAATGGTAAATATGATAAATGACAAAAAGGAACATAGTATAAATGTCAGAAAAGTAAGGGATAAGTGGCAAGTCGTATACTAGGTCTTCTGTATTGTGGCTGTTGTTGTTGTACTGTACTGAAGGCAATTATGGTGATGGGATGAATTTGTAGCTTAGTAGGATGGAAAAAGAGGGTTGGCATACAAGGACCTTTGACTTGGCACCCAGTAATTTGACTATTAGCTAAGAGTTTATATCATGACCCAACAATATTGTTGTCGTAGTAGGTCGCAGTGTATCATATAAAGGTCTATTATCAACCCCTTTACTGATCACAGGCCTTTCATACGATACACAAGGCTCTTTCCACTATACGTTACCACTAGCCCCATAGATAAGTAATATAGAACAATTTAACTAAAATTACTTCTATGGTATAAATTAACTAATCGTGTGGACTTGTGAGACCTACACTAAAAGAATATTATAGATGGATGCAGTTCATAAGGGAACTACATTAGAGATTTTAATCTATGTTATGAACAAAAATATAAAAGTAACTAGATATCTATAAATCTATTACAAAATATCCTCTTCGCTCTTTGATCACTCCAGCCCATCCCTATACAAGACTTACCACGGGCATGCCTCGGCCTGGATTAGAGAAAAATTTTTCCTTCAATAATAAAAATCTATTGGGGTATAAGCTAAAGCTTAGTGAGATAAATACCCTCGTTAGTGCTACATGGTAGAAATTTATTAGATGCACAATCATATGAATGCATGAAAAATCAATATGCCAAACAACACATGCAGTAACCTAAGAATTGCATATGACTCAGAATTACACCCCTTGTAGTCGGGGTTTGGAGATAATTAATCGACCCAAACCAAAATCCAGGTTTTAGACCTTAGGTTTTATTTCATTTATACTATTGTACTTAAGCAAAAAAAAAAACCTGTAAATATATATATTTATATTTGTATATACTTTCTTTATCGAATAATAAATCATACTTTTAAAATCCTAAGTCTAGCAATATGGTCGCCTTTACAATCCACAAATAAACACCCTAAGCATAAGCCATAAGACGTGGCTCCTCACCGATGGTTGGCGTCTTCCAGCGCCTAGTAAGCCAATCAACTTAGGATAGAAACTCAATATTAATGATGACATAGCTAATGCCCAATCTTGCAAGAGGCTCGTCCTCCTATGAGTCCCTTCCCATCTTCTACGTGAGCAGCATTCGGTGTTATCCGTATGCAATATGGGGAATGCATGATTCATTTTAATTTCTTAATCGTATAAGTAATTAATTCAATTTTCAAGGTGATAAGATAATTTCATTCCATACAATGGCACATATAAATTATTACAAACAAATCCCATTATTATATAATTAACAAGCCATCGCATTCATCTACAAATTCATCCACATACATCTCCCATATCTCATAAGTATCCAAATTTATATATAGATATATTTAGGTGTATATATTCTACAAGCCAAATCAAGTAAATAGTTATTAGGAATTTACTCACTCTGCCATGCGGTCAATCAAAGTAATCTGGAGGCAAATCGTTTCCGTACGTAGTATCCCCTGATCATCAAAATCATAATACAATAAGGAATTGATATAAACTTAGGATACTAAGCTAAAATCCCTTAAATTATACTCTTGACTAGCTTTCGTATCTTTTCTCGGTTTTTTACTTAAAAGTTCAATCATGTATAACTTTTTCATTTTAAATTCGATTTTTATGATCTTATAGTCAATCTTCATTGTTTTTTAGTGTACTTTAACTTAGTGAGGTTAGATTTTCGAAATGAGGCATGCAAATCTGTCCATGGGCCAGAACAGTAGCGATCTTTATGTTTTGGAGTACTTTTGGGCCTTGTTTGGTAAATAGGCTTTTTGTTAACTCGAGAAATCCTTTGGGCTTGGTATTAAGATTTTATCATAAGCTCAAAATACTCCTTGAGATCAGATTACAACAATGATTTATAGTCCTGAGGCTAACAACCTCTTTATGGGTTCTTTAGTGGGCTTAAGTTGTCAAATGGGCTTGTTTTTGGTTCACACTAAAGTTAGTGACTTTGTTGGACTTATAGAATCTTAGGTAGATTTCTTGTGGGCTTCAAAACAACCTTTCTTAATATTTTAAAGTGCTGGTCAGAATTTTAATGAAGGCTTAACTTAGAGTTCTAAGCAGACTCGGTTTTGAGTTTTAGGCTTTATATACTTGCTATGCTTGCTTTAGTTGATCTTTTCACTTTTTTCACTTACTTTTATAATATTTTTAAGCATCTTTTACTTATGTTCCAGGTTTGGTTGTGATGAATCTAAATGGTTCTCACTTGGTTTTTCAACTTGCTTCATCATTTTCTTAAGTTTAAGTGTTAGATTATGCACTTAAACTACTTATATCCAAATCTTAACTTAACTTTTCTTCTACAGGATGATTCTTTAACTCATGCTTTGCATAAAGAAATAGAAGATATTACACTTATTACAACTTCTATATCATTGCTCATGTCATATAAAGTTAGTTTCTTCATAAAACTTTATGTGATGAATTTTTCCTTAACTTAAGTCTAGATTTGAGCATGTTTAGCTTAACGGAAATAAAATCAACATCCAAATGACCTTTGAATCTTCACGTCTAGCATGCTCATCTTCCATTCAAGTTCTTGTTTTAATATTTTCTTAACTTGAAATCTTCCATTGAAAGTGTTAAGCAAGTATCTTTACAAAACACTAACTTTACATGCTCATGTTTCAACTTCATACAAGGGTTTCATGAGTTTATTTCTTGGGATGGTCTTTGGTGTTATAACAACTTACAATCATACTCATATCTTCAAGAAATCAAAGTCTCCTAATAGGAACACTAACCCACTAATCATAAGAAACACTTACTCGTCCTTAAAGCAAAATATGGTGGTTGTGTACAAAGGTTCCACTTAAGCTCGTAACTTTGCTTCCTCCTTTTGCAACCTTTTGGAAACCCAAGTTGTTTGATCCTTTCGAGTGGGGTTTGTGGAAGGTTCTAATGGTTTTAAAGGAGCTTAGATGTTTGAAGAAAATGACACAACAAAAGGAAATGGAAGTGTTGTGAGTAGGGCTTAGAAGTGGCAGCCAAATGAAGGATTTTGTGGGGTAAGGTTGTTTCCTCTTTTATGTTTGTTTCAAGTAAGAGAAAGAGGAAGTGAAAATGAAATTAAAAGTGAGAGAAATGAGGGAAAGAGTGGCTAGTTGGGAATGAAGGAAATGTGTGTTTAAGATGTCTTGAAATTGTTGTCTTGTAGCTTACACAAAAGTTAACAATTGCAACTATTGATGATGTAAGCATTAAGAAGTGAATAGTGGTGTGTAAGAGAAATTGATTGATAGTTAAAAGACAAGAGCATAGCCCCCCTCTTCTTCTTGTTCAAATCAGCCATTTAGTGTCCTTTATGGTATGGAATTGTCTTGTCTCATTTAATGAAGTTAAGCATGTGAAATCTTGTGAAAAATTGTCCATATATAGTATAAGTGAAGGAGTGATAAGGAAAATATCATATCACTAGATTTTGATAAGTTATCAATTGATAAATGATTCCAACTTTCAATTGATAAGTCATCTAAGGTGATTGGTTGGTCTACTTAATTATATATAAGGTTTAAACATGAAGATAAGGGCATGGTCTTATAAGAAATTATTTTAGGATTTTTATCTTACATTGTTTTGTACTTTACGATTTGATTCTTATAAAATTGTGAAATTTTCTAAAGTTGAATGAAATTATTCAAATTAAATTATCAATTAGTCACTTAGGATCAAAAGTCTCAAATTGTTTTAGGGTTTAGGGTCTTAGGTGAGTTTAGAGCTCGTAGTTCTTTAAGCTCAGGTTTTACTGATAATTAGTTTTTGAATTGGAAAAAATTTGATTCGTTTCTAAATGAAAATTTAAATTCTTAGTTTCGTTGATCCTTGGGAACATTCAAACAGTACTTTTAATTGAATCATAGGCCCACTAAAAGTAGGGTTAACAGTTTGAGTAAAGGAGAATGTGTCTGAGTTGGGGCTTTAAGGAGTTCTTCCATATATTAGAGCTCGTTCTCAGTAGGTTGAGAAGATAGGATCCTTTTCATGAGAGATTGTAAACCTTGGAGGCGAGCTCAGGTAAGGGGTTCAGAGGTCAGTACTCCATCATTTAGAGAGGTAAATTTTGTTATGCCTTTTGCTGACGAGTTAACAAAGAAACCATTGGGACTCCTTATGGATCTTTTATAGAAGTTGATCATTTCAGTTATCTAGTAGATTTTATTGTTATTAAAATAAATGATGGAGCATAACTACTTATCTTGGCTGATCGTTCTTAGAAACAATTGGGGTATTGATTGATGTCAAAGGAAAAATGATGGTTTTAAAATGTAGGTTGTCTAAGGTTAAGTTGTTTGCAAGAAAAGTCAAGTAAAAGAGAAATGAAAATTAAGAAATTAAGTTAAATCCAATGCTTGAAGAATGAAATCGCTGGGGAGTGGAACAATCCTCGATGTTTGGCCAAGTTGAAGACAAAAACATAGAAGAATAGGTCAAGAGATTTCCTAATTTCCATCCACCATCATGACCATAAGAAAGGATAGTTTAGCTAAGGGACTAAAAACCCAAGTGTTGTGTGGGAGGTAACTCATCGGTTTTGTTTATTTTTCATGCATTTTTCTTTCTTTAATTTATTTCATTTTTGTTCTACATTTTGAGAAAATGAAAAAAATAAGATACTTTAAGATGGTTTCTATTCTTGTATAGATATTAAAAGAGGCTTGATGTTAGCAAGACACAATAGCTCAGCGTAATTCCTAAGGCAATCCTATTCTAACCCTAACTTTCTAATTTATATTTGATGATAAGTTGAAATGATATGAGAAACAAAAGTTAGGGGTAGGGAATATGTGAAGTGGATTGAAGTTGAGTTTGCAATTTCTGTGCTCAATTCACATTACATTTATGTTGAGTGTTTAGTTGCTAAGTCTGTCTTAATTTCTTGAAATTGCTGAGTTGTGTTGAAAAGGAGCAAAGAATTTTTGTTTTATCATGTTCATGAATAAGAATCGAATGGAGTAAAATTTTTACATTACTTTAGAATTAATGGACAAAATCTTTAGGTTAGATAGTTACCCTTTGTATTTAACTTTAGATTCACAAGTTGAGAAGAAGATGATGATACTTGTTAGAGTTATGCATTTACTTTTTAGAAAATTGATTTTCATGTATCGTGCTCTTTGAGTTTCTAAGTGGATGAGTATAGTGTTGGAAAAGGTGCTAAAATTGTTTTGTTCTTAAAAAGGATTTCCTAATTAAAAATAGAATTAAAATCAGCTAAAATTCAAAAGTTAAGGGTAAACCTAACCAAAAAGAAAAATAAAAAAGAAAAAGAAAGCATGTGTAAGCATTTAGGGTGTCTAATAAGTGCTAAGTACATCTTCTGGAATGATGAATTTTGAAATGGATTCATAAGTCTCTAGTTTTCATTCAAGGAAAAGGTAAGGAATGAAGAGCTCCTTTGAATAAAAGTTTGGGATTCATGAGTGAAAATTTGGTCATAAGTAAGAAATTGACAATTTTTGGGAGATCTGAGTAGAGAACAATCCAATTTCATTATTTTTTTTTTTCTAAATTATGATTAGCTTAAGGGAAAGATTAGGGCTATATACACGTTGATCAATCTATCAATTGTAGGGGGCCTTTCTCTTCCTTTATGACAACTTACTTGATCTCGAGTTATCCAATCTTAAGTTAAATAAGAGGCTTAACTTTATGAACCATGGATTAATTCTCTTGGATATGTGATTAGACACACTCAACCATTTACTTAAACTTTCATGAACTGTACAATGCTTGTTAAGGGATGATTTGAAAAACATACAACTTAACGCATGTAAACCAAAGGATAGACTTAACAACCAAATATTAGAGAATCCATGTTTTACCCATTGATCTACAAGTGGTTTAAGCTTGCTGGAGGACAAGTAAGTTCTAAAGTTGGTGGTACTGTTAAGTGTATAAAACCACATACTTATTTAAAGGATTTTTCTAACAATTATATGTGATTTAGTAGATTTTTGAGCCAAAGAATGTGAATTTTCATCAAAATAATATATAATTTCCCAACATAAGTATAGTTCATATTTTTTATTTTGTGTTCAAATGTTGTATATATTTGAAGAATTTAAGCTCTTTGAGATTGTTCATATAGGTACTAAGGCTACCATGTGATAGTAGCCCTCATTACAGAAGCTAAAAGCTAGGAAAAGATGAAAAAATGAAGTTAGGAGAATCATCACGTCATGATGGTAGAAACAAGCTTGATAATTATTAGGACGGTGCACTTGCTAGCATCTAGAAAGAATACTGAAAGTATTAAAAAGAGTGGACTATACTTTCCTAACAATAGTTTTAATTACCATCATGATGGTATATTGAACCTTAAAGCAAAAACTCATCGTTTCATTAAAGAAAGAAGAGAAGCTGTAGATAACACTTGTATACCATCATGATAGTAAAGCCCTAATATAAAAGCTTATTCCTCTTCATTTTGTGTAGATTTTTCTTTGCTTTTTCTAGGGTTTAGGGTTTTTAGTTTCGTTGCACTCTTCCTGCTTAAGCTATTTTAGGTTAGTTTTAGGATAGTTTTGTGATTTCCATAGCATTCCTCTTCTTATGTTTTTATGCATGTATCATAGACTTCTATTAGGTTTTAACTCTTTTCAAGGTCTAGATTTGTGGATTTCCATTGCATCCATGGAAATTTGTGGAGAAATCTAGATGAACCGAGAAAATTACTTCTTTTTTTCTTTTTTTACAAAAAAAATTATTAAAATACTATATGCGACACATATACCATAGCGCTAGTGTCACATCTTAAAGATGCCACATAAGTATAAACATGGATTTTAAGATGTGACTTTATTACATTACCACTTTTTTTTTTTTATAATAGTATCTTACTGAGATTTTTTCCTAACTTTTTGATAAATTATTTGTTAGAAAATTTGTCTGAAATTTATTTCATAACTAGAATGATATTGGATTTTTTTTTCATTTATAATAAACATATCATTTTTAACTTTATATTTTTTACTCCTATTATTGTATTTGTCATTCTTCTTATTTATTAGACAGTATATGCGACATAAAACAAAAACATATATATATATATATATATATATGTATATATATCATTAGTAGTAATTAGTAAAAATTACAATTGTTTTTGTGTCTAATCATACACGGAACAGCTTATCCTATATCTATTTACATTTCCTCTTGTATTTTTTTGTACTTCCTTTAGCTTGTGATGTATTTGTTGATCTCGTAATTCCTTTGAAATTTATTAAGGCTCGATCTTCAATATATAAATAAATTAAATTAGTGATTAAAATATAATACAGATTAGAATTTTTTATTATAAGTATAAATTTTATTAATTAATAATTACTTATTGACTACCTTTCCCATACTTGATTGTATTAGACATATTGGTCTAATAAGAGTAGGTATAGTGATGATGGATGATGATAATATGGTCATCTTTAGTGTCTCAACAATACAAATGATGGTGTGTCATCTATAATATGATTCGTTGGAGCCTGTCTTAGTGGATCTATTGCTAGTGGGTTAACTGTCGAATAATCTGTAGTTTTGAACCAGTTTTTAGCTCTTATTCGGTTACTAGGCAATATATTTTGTGTTTTTTATAGTCCAGTCTTCTTCTAACTTTCCTCGTAGATCCATCATGCGTATGTTGTTTAGATCCATATTGTAGTTTTCTAGGATCCATTATGCTTTGCCAAACTATCTCATCACTCTATCTGGCTTGTGTATCTCTACAATGTATAAGCAGATCGTAGGGATGTAGGCTAACCATATATCACTCCGTTCTTGGCATATCTTAGGTAGTTTGTCTAATATCTTCAGGGTATAAGGCATCCAGCAAATTTACAAAAGATAAGTTTTTTTTTTTTTTTTGTATTTAAGTTGTAGAAAAACAACTTAAATAATACAATTAATAATTAATTTGTAACTATTTGGGAGTTTGATGGTCTAAGGCCTGACGATATTGAGATAGTACATGAGTTAGAGTTTGTTTAATATCAGAAGTGTCGTCCTACTAGTATACTAATGGGCCGATGTAAGTTGCATGTTTGTATGTCCTTTATGGAGATAAATGAGGAAATCTTTACCATGCCCATACTTAAATTAGTACTACTATGTTACCCATCTCTATTGCCTTGTCCTTTGTGACTTAGCATAAGTATCTATATAACCATGCGAAGCAAGCAGATGCCCAACTATAGCTATTTGTAGCCCATAAATCCTCTAATAGCAGTAGGAACATTTGGTGAATGTAACTAGATGATGTGTTTGAGAATAAGAGTCCTCAATCAAATGTAAAATATAGATCGTCATGTGGTGCTAGATTGCTATGTTGTTCACATATGTTAGTGGTTACATTAATACATGAATCTTGAGCCAAGACATCCTAACTTTCTACCAAACTATCTAATCTATGTCTAATCTTGTTCTTAATAAATGCTTACACAGATCCAGCTAGCCCTATATCGTAGTGCCTATCATTGGTTGCCCATTTATGGGCAAACCAAACTATAGTGTAATGTCATTAAGAGTCAATTCGACATCCCTATGAGCCTTATGGAATATATGGGTCTCTAGTTACCATCTCTCTACTAATGGCATAATTAGTCCCCAATCTAACTATATGAGTGGCAAGTGCATAACTTTATGGAATCTAGCATGCTCTAAGTATGTGTTTTTCCTCTCATCGTATACATCTCTCATCTCCTAAGGATTCTTTAGTGATGCCTCTTTTCGATGGCATTTGACTAGATTATGTTCCTATAAAATTCAATTATGTTAGATTTTACTAAATTATATAATTTAATTGAATAGACGATAGTTTTATGCTTTGTACCTCCTCTCGCCATATAGCCTTAGATTTGTGTGTATCTTATTATGCCAGCATTGATTTATCTAATAGTCTCGGATTCATTTGCATAAGAAAGGGTAAATATATGTTAGATTTTTTGTAATATATGTCAAATGTATCAAAATAATTATAAAGTATAAAATAATATATAGTAATGCAGCAAACATGTTATAAGTTATATTAACCTTGTTCTGGGCATGTTCTTATATTGTGTCTTATTTTCTACACCTTTTGTAATAATTTTTCATTGTTTTCTCTTTCAAATCCATCTCATTATGATATCTATTTGCTCTCAATCTTCCTTCTTATCTAGCTTTGTCATGCAATGGGTGTATTTTTTGTATTCCTTCTAGATTTGTCTATGTAAGCCTATCTCCTAAAGGTTAGAAGGCAGTTTGGTAACAAGCTACTTGATTTTCCCAATCTTTCAATCTTATATGTGGGATCTATTTTTGAGTAAGCCATGGCTGCTAATGCATGCGAGTAAGGTATCTTGTACATTTTCCATTTGTTACAGCTACATTTGTTGTCATTTATATCAATTCTATGGTAATGGCCACCTTTTCTTTCATATTTAGTCATGTATGCTCCTGTCTGCACCTCAAATATTCCCGTTCTCATGTTAAATGTTTTTACTTAATGGCAAGTAGTTGCCTTTCTCCATCTTTTTATCTTTTTGAGAACCTATTTGGGGTAAGATTTTCCCATATGTAAGGCCTTAACTTCCTTATTGTGCAGAAGTATCCCATACAATTGTAGAAAATCTTCAAAACCAATGCTGATATAGGCAATGACCTTGCACCTCTCAATACTGCATTGTAGCTCTCATTAAGGTTTTCTTTTTTTTTTTCATTTGATTGTACCTAAATCCCCCATCATGTGGTTATTTCCATAACTCACTAGGGATGTCTGCAAATGTAGCTGCATTCCTCTTTCTTATCTCTTTCATGTAGAATTCAAATTTGCTTTCATGTACCTCAAAAGCTATTACAGTTACTAGGATTTTCAGATACTGGTTTTCGTATTTCATATTGCAGTTGCTGGCAACATGTCTTATGCACACTCTCCATTTTGCATAAGGTGGCTGCCATCTAATCTTCTCATCTTTCATTACTTTTGCTATACCCTTATGTTTGTCTAATATAACACATAAGGTGTGATCATCATCACTTGATCCACGAAGGCACTACTTCAACTTCTTTGTGAACCATTTCTAGCTTTTACCTAATTCCTTATCAACTAATGTGAATGCCATAGGGAGTATGTGATTCATACCATCCATACCACATGCAATCAGCAAGTTATGTAGATACTTCTTGCACAATCTATTATATCATTAGTTTATAGTGTTTGAATGCTTGTATACTTAGCCCAAATGCCCAAAATAAACTATTAAGTACCACATCAGTTTCCTTCATGGTTAATACGAATTTCCATGCAACATGTGTTCTTAGATTGGTTCTCTAAATTGCATTCATTAGTTTTGGCAGTTTGTTATATGATTCATCCCAATCTCTGTACACTTTCTCATGGTTATCCTTTTTGCCCCCTAGACTTTTCTTTTTGAAATCACACAACCATATTTTTCCTCTATTTGTTGTCTAAGTGTAGTGATCTTAACATATGAATCATTCTTGATTTGGCCTAAAAAACACTGGCTCATGAACGTTTGGTTAAGCTATGGATGGTCATTTCTAAATCTCTTCCTAGTACAAGTGTGTGGGCCTTCAATAATTGTAATTATAAAGTCTGTGTCCCAGTGCTTTTGGATCGCATTAATTCGCCATCTATAATTGCATGTATTCCTCTCTTCACAAACAATGTTCTCTACCTTCTTATTTAATTTAGTCATTAGAAAATCGTGATGACTCTTTATGTGCCACATTTTTAGTATATAAATGAAGTTTGACTTGTTCTTAAATCTCATCCTTTTCTTTAGCTTATTTCCTAAACATAAGTCTTCATCATAGAAGAAATCCTCCTCATACGATATAGATCTATCACCTACATCCATCTTATTAAGGAATGGAATGTGATCTTGAAATGATAATCTATAAGCATCTTATTAAGGAATGGAATGTGATCTTGAAATGATAATCTATAAGTTTGTTGTTCTGTTGGACCATTAGGCATTGTTGTTTGTATTTAGGCACTTTGTGGTGAATATGGATATCTACTTCTTCTTTAGATGTATCAATCTCAATATCCATCTCTTGATCATTATTTTAATCTCCTTCATATATTAATTTATCTTCTGTATCACTATCTTCAAGTGCCTCCTTTATCTCCCTATCAAGAATGTCACTAATAGGTAAATTATCTTCATTTTGCATGTAGAAATCACTAGTTGTTTCAATGTTTTCTGGAACATTCATAGTTCCTTGTACTTGTAATGGATGAGGTGTATTCATTTGAACCATCATTGGTTGCTCTTGAGTCATGACACCATGATCTTTAACTTTGATGTAGAGGTATTGAAGGCATGTCATTCTAAATGCCTTAGCCATATCTATAAGGGCCACAACATTTTCATCATTACTGATGTCTTTCAACAACAATTCTTTTAATCCATTTCTATATACAAATGTTTGTCTATGATAAATTTATATATTTCTTATATTTGGATCTACTTATAGTAGCTCAAATATCTTAGATAAGAGCCTTGCGTAATCAACATCCACTTTTACTTTCACGTTGCTAATTTGCCCCCTATCATAATATGGTCCTTTTGGCCCTATTAGAATCTTACTATTTGCAAAACTTAAGAGCTTGATATATTCTACCATTTTCACTGTTATTGATGCCAACAACAGTTGTGTTAATAGAAAATGGCATAATAAAAGCTCTTATATTTTAGAATAAGAGGCACATTGCAACATTTGGTGTACTACTTTCTTTGGTTATATTGATATAGCAATTATCATAACTTACATTGTAAAGTTATGTTGTAGTTGCTAACTTAACCAAATGTGTAACATGTAATATGTTCATATGTTATAACTTAATGTATTATACCTTAATGTTGTAAATTCCACCATCTAATCATTTTAAGATTTTGAACTAATGTAATATGTTAAGGCAAACATGTTAGAGATGTTCACTAATTGTTATTTTACTATTTCAGGTCTTAAAATTGAGTGAATTAACCAAATGAGATAAGAAATCTTGTTTCATTAGCATCAAACACCAATAGTCCACTTCCATATAATCTTATTACATGAAATGCTCCAAAATCAAAGCAAAAACCAAAAGTAAACCATTCATGCAAAATGCACCCGGAGGATATACTCTTATGTTGCTGTCATTATTGAAATTGGTAAATATAGCTTAGACCAACCACTTCTACTAAATTTGCATTCTTACATGCAAACTAGCATTTGTTTAGAGCATTTAGTGCTAAGGTTCTTATAGGGAACCTTTAAATTAGGTGGTCTTCGCCAAAACAATCCCTAAAGTTCTACACTTCGAGTGTCAATATGCCTTATTTTCCTAGAGAAGCCTTAGGTCATATCTGATCCTTCCACTTATAATAGCTAGGTTACTAGTACTGATATAGAGGCATTCATGTTTAGTCCAGTCTTAAGTAAGGTCTAGATAGTTGTTGGAGCGATATAAAGTGGAGTTTTCTAGTTTTGTGTTAATGGACTGCCTTAAATTCTTGTACTTACCATCTAAAGGTTTTGTGCAAGGATAGGTGGCTTTTGTTTTTGGCAAAGATTTTTGGTTTTTTTCTTTCCATATGGATGAGATGAGATAAAATACTATAACCCATATATTGGTTGTAGTCTATTTATTTTATACCATGTGCATATCAAAGTTGAGGTAACAATAGAATGACATAATAGTCTATTTATTTGCAAATTTAATTGTAGCTGTATTGATAATTAGGTATATGGCAATGCTTTAACAAGATTTGATTCACATAATCTGACATTCTCAAAGTTTTTAAGGAACTCTTCTTATATATGGGAATAGTGGCATAATTAGGCTACTTAGTGTTGGCTTAGGTAGAATTACAACATTCTACCTATACATGGTATAGTAAAAGCATGTTTCTTAGTGACTTACTTTCAACTAGGTTGTAACACTTGATGGAGAATATGGTTTATACCTTTTACATGAACATGTATATCATAAATGTATAAGTGAATTATTGACACCTCTTTCCAATTATATATTGATAAATGACTTCAAAAAGTAGTAGCATAGAAACATCAGCTAAAAGACCAACAACCTGTAAATCTAGTTTTTCTTTAAGTAAAATGAAGGTAAGCTAACTATGGAATATCAAACTAAATGCTAGATCGCTCACTCTACTGAACTGGTATCTTATCAATAGTAGTATAATAGAAGAAAATGAAATAGTTTACTCTATTGAACAAATTGGCTCAACCAAAAGCAAGCAATTTATATAAATATGTGAAACCAAATTTGACCTATAGTAACAATCTAACGCCTCAACTAGCAAAGGATTTGCAAGTTCTTTCAATTTAGTATATACCTACACATGGAATAATATTAGATGTGAAACCAATGCAATTGACACCAGGATTTGTACTCAAATTTATTGGAACAATAATAATCACAAAATAGAGCACTGCATAATAGAAACCAAAATAGAATAGATTTTACTAACCGTATGGGAGATATTTCTTCAAGAAGATGAGGTAACTCCTAGTTGATTCTTTTAGATAATTGTGTAATAAGCTCCAATAATAGAGTAGTAAATAGAAGAAAGTCTGTAGTAACTCCAAAAAATGACTAATGAGGTGCTGCAAATAAATAGTAGACAAGATATGTAGTGTAATCTTTTTTTTTTTTCTTAGTCAAAGCATACCTAATTTGGAGGCTTCAAGACAAGAGAATTTCCCGCAATTAGAGTAGGAGCAATTTTCAAGACAACGAGATTGATAAGATAGTTAAATGGCAGTATGGCCAGAATACTCTAAGGGGTATCTGCATTCTAAGCTAAATCGAGTGTAAACTGGAGTTAGTTCCATCCTATACATTCATTTATATATCAGTAAACAAATTGAACTATCTTATGAAACATCATTTGAAGATGCATGGGAAATTACCTTCAATTGTTCTTATACATGTTTTTTGCAATTCAGGTACAAGAAACATAAATGGGCCATCTTTCCTAAGTCAAAGGATGAAGTGTATCTCTCTATAGTACTAGAAAAGCCTCATAAAGCCATATACAAGAGTATGGTTCTCTTTTTGTCTCTCACTTTTAAATGTATACAGGAGAAAGAAAACCAAACTAACTCCATTCTCTCTTCTTTGTACCATTCTTCTTTTTCTTGATTTTTAGGTCATAATATGTGACTATAAGAATCTCTATTATTTGAAGTTGTATTGCACCAAAGAAGAACATTAAAGTTTCCTATTGTTACCTTTCTAGTATGGAAGCTATGTAGAAGCAACTAAATCATGAAGACATCATTATAATGGGAATCTATGTAGATTTGAAGTTATTGTAATCAACCATCTTATTCAACCCTTGTTTGGATGAAATTTTTATGTCCTCATCTCATGTATGCAGCATCATGTCAATAGCTAAGATATGGATAAGATTAGGAACAATTACTCCTTAATTTTCTAGGTTTCTTTAGACTAATATCCACAAACATGTTTTATTTTCCTAAGTCTATTCTTCTTTTTCTCAATGAAAGAGGACTTTGATTTGGCACGTCAACTTTGAGGAAAGGGGCAACCTTGGTGAAAGCTTATAGCTAAAGTACGATAAGTCTATTATATCTACAATTTGTAAATAAGAAAATGGATTATTATAGGAGATAGCTTTACGTGATAATAGAGCTTGGGTAGTTGGTAGGAGGCTATAGATCTTTAAATTATTCTCAATTTACCTCTTACCTATATACTTAAATATAACTATTGTTGGATGACTAGGACTACAAATGTTGATTTATTTAGAGCTGAGTCTTTTAGCTAAGAAACAGTTAAAGTAGATTTCATTAGCTAAGAAACCAATAGAATCAATATCTATTAGGGTACTTTGTGTAACTGTTACTAATTTTTCAATACACATGTAGAATGTACAATAGAGTAAATTCCATCTTTTCATCGTATTAGCATTTAAGAGCAAAAATGTTGTAATTGATGGTGCTAAGGACTTAAGTTAGATCTCATATTTGTGATGGCAGAAGTAAGCTGTATCATTGCTTGATCCAACTTATTATTTTCATTCTTTATGCATCATATAATTCTCATTTAGATTAAGGAAATTTATTGTCTAGAATTATTCAATAAGGGTTTTGCTCAAAGGTCTCTAACTAGATTCTAAAGTCATGAAAGCTAGTATGTTGAAGTAGTATTCTTAACCTCGTAGATAATATAAGTAAGAAATATTAGTATAAAATAGATGGAAATATTGTAGATAATTCTAAGTTGAACAATCGAATGAATAATAAAAAAAAGGAGGAATCCTAGTACAAGAACAAAAGAAAGATCAATCTTAGAGAAAAATCAAAAGAAATTAGAGAGAGTTACTCACCATGACTTTAGATTGTAGTTGAATTTACTTCGTCAACCATATTTGGCATTTCATCAAGCATTTGTGAGCTTAAGTAAATTTCAAGGAATTTCAAAAAATCAAGATGAAATAACAAGTAATACTCACTTAGTCTAAGTATGGGATAGTAAAATTTTGAAAAAGAAACTAGAAATTGGATGTGTAATTCAAATGACGAATCACGGATTTGAGAGAGTTCGATTGAGTGAAGGAGATATAGAGTGTATGATATTGATATTGATTTGAGTGAGGGAGAAGGGAGTTTTGTTTTATGTTTAAGTACGCTTATATTGCACTTGATAGATATAGCAATGCACATTGTTTCATTAAAGTTATACATTACATTTATCAACTGTGATATAGGGTTTGCCATTTACAATAATATCGCACTTGCTAAATGCAATATAAGCTTTATCACCTTTTATAAGTGTGATATAAGAACATGGTCATCTATCAGACGTCGTATAACTTATTGTTTATGGGGTGTGAAATTCATTCCTAGTTATATACGACCTGGCATACGGGCATGTCCCAAGGTCGTGTAACTTGCTATGTAAAAATTAGGTCGAGCATATATCACATTTTTAAATGTGATATGATGTAGTATCTCACATTTACTAAATGCGATATAGGCCTAGCAATTTCACTTTTGACAATGCTAAGCCTATATCGCATTTACCAAATAGGATATAATAACTGCCATATTAAATTTAGCATGGCTAGGCTTATATCGCATTTGGTAAATAAACAAAGATTTACAAGGTGCCTCGCATTTACTTAATGCGATATAAGTTCGGTAATACATTGTAAACCTTACTATTTAAGGTAAATGTAACTGAAAGTACTTTTTGACCATTCCCAAGGATCAACTAATTAAGAATTAAAAATTTTCATTTAGAAAATGAATCTAATTTTTCAATTTAAAAGTTTGTTGACAATAAAACTCAAATACAAGAATAATAGATCTTAAGTCACCTAAAAACCTAAAACCCTAAAACCTAAGATAATTAAGAACTTGTGACCCTAAGCAATTAATTAAGAATTTAATTTGAATAATTTTATTCAGCTCTAGAAAATTTCAAAATTTTATGTGAAGCAAATTATAAGTTATGAATTGATTTAAGAAGCAAACTCTAAAAGAATTACATAGAAGATAATCCCTTTATTTTCACTTATAAGCTATGTTACATATGGATAAGTAAACCACCTAATCACATTAAATAACTTATCAAATGAGAGTTAGAATCAATATCACCTAATAACTTATCAAAAGTTAATGATAAGACGATTTCCTTATCATGCCACAAACTATACTATATAAGGATAGGTTATCTCTTCCTTTTATTAATTTAATTTTAAACAAGTGACAAGACAAGACAATGCACAAAAGGACACCTTATTGGTTGGTTGAAAAGATGGCTTAGGGGCAGCAATGCCTTGTCATCCATTTATCAAACTAATTTTTTTTCACATCTATTATTCACCCCTTATTGCTTACATCATCAAATCATTACAAAGTAAGGCTTATGTGATAAGTTAAAATACATTAAAAAGGGACTTTGTGATGCATTTTCCCTCACTTTGCAAATAGCACTCTCACTCTCTTTTCAATCATATTTAACTTCCTTTTCCATGCTTTAAATATACAAACTAAAAGAGGAAACTGAACCTCACAAAATCTACACTTGTCGTTGCTCTTTTGTTCCTACAACTCACGATAGAAAGCTATTTTGTTACCCTTCTTTTGTCAATTTCAAAAGCCATTTTAAGAATCCTTAGAACATCCCTAAAACTCACCTCAACCATCAAGATCTTAGCTACTAAAAGAACTTGTAAGAAAGGGAAAGAAAATAAGGAGCAAAAGTGGACTCTTAGTTGAATAACCACCTATTTTTAAGCATTAAGGACAAGTAAGTTTATTTCTTTATTAAAGTACTCTAGTATGCTATGATAGGAGACTACATTTCCATGAAGATATTGGCATGAACATAAGGTGATAAAATAGCTAGACCACTTTAAGGAGTAAGCTTATGAATCTCTTACATAGAAGATGGACAATGAGCATATTAAGTTGATACTATGGAGGATACATGTCTAATGCTTAGAATAGAAGTTTGTAAGTTGAGGAAATAATGAAATATGTGCATGAACAAGGGAGTAACAAGCTAGAAGTGTACAATATATGGGGTATTTAGATGTTATTTTTGACTTCATGTGGTCACATATGCTCAAATCTAGCTTTACATAAAGGAAAATCCATTACATGATGTTTTTATGAGGAAATCAATTTTTTAAGATGAAAATTAAGGTATAGAACTTATGATAAGTACGTGATCTATGATTTTATTTAGTACTTAAGCTAAATAATTATCTCATGGAAGAGAAGTTAAGTTGGAATTGGAATATAAGTAGCATAAGTTGTTAATCTAATACCTAAACTTAAGGAAACGATGAAACAAGTTAAAAAACAAAGTTGGTGACCCTTGAACCAAATCATTCAGATCTGGAACTACAAGAAAACTCACTTAAAAATATGATAAAACCAAGTAAACAAAGTAAAAAGACCAACCAAAGCAAGTGCGATAAGTATATAAAGCTTAAAACTTAAAACCAAGCCTAAAATACCCAAAACAAGCTTTGAATTCTAAGTTGGACCTTCACCAAATTTCTGACTAGCACCTAAATGACTCAAGAAACGTTCTTTTAAGACCCATAAGAAGTCCACATAAAACATTCTAAGCCCAACAAAGTCACTAAATTTAGCTTAGACAGAAAACAAGCCCATTTGACCATATAAGCCAATATAAGAGTCCAAGAAAATGTTAATGGCACCAAGGTCATAAGACAAGGATTGGAAATGTGACTTTGGAGAGTGTTTTAAGCTTAGAATAAAGCCGTAACCCCAAGCCCAAAAGATCTTCTCAAATAACAAAAAGCTCAACAACTAAACTAAACCCAAAAAAGTTCAAAAACTTGAGGACTGCTACTGTTCTAACCAATGGATAGATTTTCATTTCTTATCTCAAAAATCTAACCTCACCACGTTAAATTAAGCTAAAAAACAATGAAATTTACTATAAGATCATAAAAATTAGATTTAAAATGAGAAAGTTATATACGATTGAAATTTTAATTATAACTGGTGAAAAATATGAAACTAAGTTAAAAATATAACTTAATGAGTTTTAGGATTAGCCTTTCAATTTTATCTCAAACTCTTAACATTACCATATTTGGAATGTTTTGGGGACTTGACTATTGGAGACGACTTACCCCTAGATTATTACGACTAATCAGTTATGGCTAAGTGAGTGATTTGCGATGACTTCATGCTTAGTTTTGCTTATAGTATAGTCACACTTAAATTTATATAATGAAATTGAATGCTTGTAGGATATAGGAAATGCAAGTGTATTGTATTATGATTGAATGCCATAACTTTCTAATAAGATAATAATGAAAAATGTTATAATCATAGTTATGCATAGTTGTATGGAATGAAATTGTTTGATCACCATAAAAATTGAATTAATTGAGTATTCAATTAAGAAATTCAATGGATCATGCATTTCTCATGATTGCATCATAACTATACTGACTGCCACCTCATGCAAAAGGTAGGAAGGGGCTCATAGAATCGGGGACTCCTACTGGGATTAAGCAAATGTATGGCATTTATATTATTAAGTCTCTATCTTAAGCTATTGAGCTTACTTGCATTAAGATGTAATGCATGTCTTGTTTAATTAGAAGCTAAATATTTATTAATTTTAGATTCATAGGGTGCTCAAGCAAGTATATTCTAAACACTCCAATGCCTTACGTTATAATGCAACAAACAAAGGTGTTTGAAATATCTTAAAATATTTTGCAAGCATAGGTCAACTAGATCAAACACTCACAAGTTCCCATATACCCCAACATGCGTTGAGTTTAATTATCATATATAATTAGATAGTCTACTAACTATGAGCACAAAACAAAGTAAAATAAGGGGTGGTATACTCACTTAGCTTAAAGTCTAACATTCCTAGTAGTCCTTAGTAATCTTGAACTTAGTATCATAAATCACCTAAGTAAGGTAATTAAAGTAAATAAGACTCATCTTAAACTTAATCTATTCACTAACCTCGCCATAATTTCCTTATTTCTGCTTATTTCATATTCTGGTCATAACTTTCTTGTTTTAAGTCAGAATTTCATATTCATATAGTCAATTTTCATTGTTTTCAAGTGTTCTTTCATTTAGTGAGGTTATTTTTTGGCTTTTGGGTTAATAAATTTTTAGTTTAGGTTTTATAAGGTCATGGGCCTAAAAGGTGTGTTTGGTTACGTTAGGGTTTAGGCCTAGTTTTGGGCTTTAGACTTAATTTTTGAACTTAAGCCTTGAAATTAATATTTTGAGCTTCTTTTTTGGAACTTTAAGTGAATTTTTTCTACCCAACACTTTAAATTTTTATCTTAGGCCTTGGTGTTGCTCTTATGGGCTTATATGGGCTCTTTTATTAAGTTTAAGTCTTAATCTCATTAAAGCCTATACCCAGATGTCTTGGATGGACCTTAAGGACTTAATAGACCTTTTATTTTTTATTTTATGTGCCTTTTAATTTAGGGATTAGATTTGGTCACCAAGTTATTAAGCTTCATTCTTTGTTTTTTTCAGGGGCTTTTGGGCTTATGTAGCGACCTTAAGAGGGGCTTGGTAGTATTGCCTAAAATTTCCATATCACGTGTGCACCCATGATAAGAAAATCGCCTTGCAAGTTAGAGATTGCAAGACTCTAAACAATTATTTGCTAGAGTCTTCAATTTTAGTTTATTGACTCATTATATAATATAAATAATTATGGATATCCATTTTTCTACAGTTCCTCAAAACAGTAGAGAATTGGTATCCCCTACCAAAATAGTGAAATAAGATAGACAATTCTAAACTTACTAAAGATACTAAACTTAATTGAGACATTAGTTGTTTTTCAGAGCATTCCAAATTAACTACATAAGCTTTTCATCATACTGATTCAATGGTAGCACTCTGCACTCGATTCCTATCTCATTCCCAACTATCGATCAACCTGTAAGGAAAAGGACTGTTGGGGTGCAAGCTTACGCTTAGTGAGATAATTACCCTCATCAATACTGCATGACAAAAATTTATTAAATGCACAATCATATGAATGCATGAACAATCAGTATGCCGAACAACGCATGCAGTGACCTAGGAACTGCATACGACTCAGAATTACGCCCCCTGAAGTCGAGGTTTGGAGATAATTAACCGACCCAAACCAAAATCCGGGTTCTAGACCTTGGGTTTTATTTCATTTGCACTATCGTGCTCATGCCAAAACAAAACTCTCTCTCTCTCTCTCTCTATATATATATATATGTATACTTCCTTTACTAAAATCAAATCATATCTTTTAAAATCCCAAGTCTAGTGGTGTGATGACCTCCGAAATCTACAAACACATGCCCTAAGCAGAAACCACAAGATTTGGCCCCTCGCCGACGGTTGGCGTCTCCCAACGCCTAGTAAGCCCATCAGCTTAGGTCAGAGACTCAATATATATGATGGCATAGCTAGTGCCCAATCCTACAGGAAACTCGTATTCCTGTGAGTCCCCTCTCATCTTCTACGTAAAGTGGCAGTCTGTGTTATCCGTATGCAATATGGGGAATGCATGATTCATTTTGAGTTCTTAATCGTACAAGTGATTAACTTGATTTTTAAAGTGACCAAACAATTTCATTCCATACAATTCACATATATATATGCATTACAAACAATTCCCATTATTATATATAATTAAAAAAATCATCGCATTCATCCATAAATTCAAACACATGCATCTCCCATATCCCAGAAGCATCCAAATTTATATATATAGTTTAGGTGCATCTATTCTACAAGCACAATTAAGTAAAGAGTCATTGGGAATTTACTCACTCAGCCATGAGAATCAATCAAAATAATCCGGGATAGGTCGTCTCCCCAAAGCCGGGTCCCCTGGACATCGCAAATATGATACTATAAGGATTTGAAATAAAACCTAGAAAACTAAGCTAAAACCCTTTAAGTTATACTTTGGACTTAGTTTCATAAATTTTTCCGGTTTTACTTAAAAGTTCAATCGCATATAACTTTTTCGTTTTAAATCCGATTTTTATGATCTTATAGTCAATCTTCATCATTTTCGAGTGTAATTTAATGTATTGAGGTTAGATTTTCAAAATGAGGCATACAATTTTGTCCAAGGGTCAGAATAGTAGCGTTCCTCATGTGTTGGAGTGCTTTTGGGCCTTATATGGTAAATGGGCTTTTTAATAACTTAAGAAATTCTTTGGGCTTGGTCTTAAGATTTTATCCTAAACTTAAAATACTCCTTGAGATCAGATTTACAACTTTGATTTATATTCCTACGGCTAACAACCACTTCTCGGGCCCTTTAGTGGGCTTAAGTTGTTAAATGGGCTTGTTTTTGGTTCAAACTAAAGCTAGTGACTTTGGTGGGCTTATGGGGCCTTAGGTGGATTTCTTATGGGCTTAAAAACAACCTCTCTTGATACTTTAAGGTGCTGGTCAGATTTTTATTGAAGGCCCATCTTAGAGTTCTAGGCTTGTTTTGGGAGTTTTAAGCTCGGTTTTGAGTTTTAGGCTTTATATGCTTACTATACTTGCTTTAGTTAATCTTTTCACTTTGTTCTTTCACTTTTATCATATTTTTAGGCTTCATTCTCCCATGTTCCAGATCTGTTCATGATGGTTCTAAGGGGTCCTTACTTGGTTTTTCAACTTGTTTCATCATTTCCTTAAGTTTAGGTGGTGGATTATGCACTTAAACTACTTGTATCTAAATCTTAACTTAAGTTTTCTTCCATAAGATGATCCTTTAACTCATGCTCCACACAAAGAAATAAAAGATCTTATACTTAATATAACCTCCATATCATAGCTCATGTCATACAAAGTTGGTTTCTTCATAAAACTTCATGTGATGGATTTTTCCTTCACTTAAGTCTATATTTGAGCATGTTTAACTTAACGGAAATAAAATCAACATTCAAATGACCTTTGAACCCTCACGTCCAGAATTTTCATCTTCCATTCAAGTTCTTGTTTCAAGATTTTCTCAACTTAAAATCTTCCATTCAAAGTGCTACACAAGTATCTTTACAAAACACCAACTTTACATGCTCATTTTTCAACCTCATGTAAGGGTTTCATGAGTTTGTTTCTTAAAATGGTTTTTGTCGTTATCACAACTTAAATCATACTTATATCTTCAAGAAATCAAATTCTCTTAACATAAATACTAACCCACTAATCACAAGAAATACTTACTCGTCCTTAAAGCAAATTATGGTGGTTGTGCACAAAGGTTCCACTTAAGCTCTTAACTTTGCTTCCTCTTTTGCAATCTTTTGGAACCCGAATCTTTTTGTCTTTTGGAATGGGGTTTATAGAAGGTTCTAATGGTTCTAAAAGATCTTAGATGGTGAAAGAAAATGACACAAGAATAAGAAGATAAATTGCCGTGAGTATGGAAGCAAAAATGGTGGCGGCAATGTTGGGAATTTGTAGAGTTTGATTTCTTCTTTTGATTTATGTTTAAAGTGAGAGAAAAGGAAGTCAAAATGGGAGTGAAAGAGGGAGAGAGTGGCAGATTTTGAATGAGGAAAGAAGTGTGTGCAAGAAGCTTTAATTGATTATCTTGTAGCTTACACAAAAGTCAATAATTGCAACTATTGATGATGTAAGCATTAAGAGGTAAATAGTGATGTGTAAGAGAAAGTGATTGATGGTTAAAAGACAAGAGCATAACCCCCCCCCCCCCCCCACCCCCCCACCCCCCCCCCCCTCTTCTCCCCTTTTTAGATCTGCCATTTAAAGTCTTTTTAGGCCATGGAGTGGTCTTGTCTCATTTATTAAAGTTAAGCTTATGAAATCTTGTGAAAAATTGTCTATATGTAGTATAAGTGAAGAGGTGATAAGGAAATTGACTTATCACTAGATTTGGATAAGTTATCAATTGATAAATGATTCCAAATCTCAATTGATAAGTTATCTAAGGTGTTTGGTTGGTCTATTTATTTATGTATAAGGCTTATACATGAAGATAAGGGCATAGCCTTATAGGAAATTGTTTTTAGGTTTTCATCTTACATTGTTTTGTAATATATTATTTGATTTTTATAAAATTGTGAAATTTTCTAAAGTTGAATGATATTATTCAAATTAAATTATTTATTAATCACTTAGGGTTAAAATTCCTTAATGGTTTTAAGGTTTAGGGTTTTAAGTAACTTTAGAGCTTACAGTTTTTCAAGCTTGGGTTTTATCGACAATTGGCTTTTGAATTGTAAAAATTTAATTCGTTTCTAAATATCAACTTAATTTTTGGTTTAATTGATCTTTGGAAACATTCAGATGGTACTCTTAATCAAGTCTTAGGCCCGCTAAAAGTAGGGTTCACAGCTTATCATGCATTTTAAGGCCTTAAGCCTAACTCCACTTATTATTTTGAGTTTAAGCCTACTAAAGACCTTAAGATAAGTCCATTTTCTATTAGGATTCATATCTTGTTCTTTTCATTTATTGAGCTCCTAATCATATTTCTAAGGCTTTAATAACTAGCTAAGCTAGTTTAGGTCTAATTTGCATTCTAAGACCCTAAACTTAATTCTAACTTATTCCAATGGGCTAAATATCCTACTAGTTCCATTAAATGACCCATTTTACTAAGTGTTTCAACTCTAGTTCATTCGATTAATGGGGTTTATAACACTATTCTTAAGGCCTTAATCACCATCTAAACTAGTTTAGGCCATTAACTCATCATTACCCTTCTTAACTTAGTTAATTACATCTTAAATCATACTTTACACTAAACAAACATGTTATTAAGGTAATAAATCAAAATTTAATGATTTCGAACTTTCATTAAAGTAGTGGCCAAGTAGGGTTCTTCTAGGCTTTCCTTTAACTTTTTCCATCTAATACTTATCTAGTGTGTTTCCTTATTTTAATCACACTTCTAGTTGTTTTAATCTAATAACATCACCTAACATGGTGAGAATAAGATGGATACATATCAAGGAGGGGGTGGCATGGATGGTACTTAAGGTTTCATGGAGTTTAGTTAATATCTTTTCAAGTTTTCTACATAAAACTATCTCCTACAACTTTAGAGTGCAAATAGCAAACTAGCTAAGTACATGAATGAATGTGTAATTATAAGGCTCTAAAATGATATGTACATGTTTATAACATATGTATATAGTATTTATAATCTCAAACTCTTAAGATATCACAGGTATAACTTATGTGAATAAAAAAGTTAAGTTGGTTGAGTTTTATCTTAGGCTGGCTTACACGAGTTCCAACTTTTCTACTAAAAAATGAAGTCGAAACTTACTCCTTTGAGGGAAAATATTTGTCAGTAAGAAGCTAGGGTGTGTTTGTGATCTTTTGGTTGTCATGGCTTATCATTTGGTTACATGTAGTAGCGGTAGGACCAACAGGCGTTGATGTATGTGGGGGGGGGGAGGCGGGGAGGGGGAGGTTTTGGGGTTGCGGTGGGGGTGGTGATTCCGATAGCTCCTTTTTTTTTCTTCCCTTTTTCCTTTGGTTTTTGTTTAGGTTTCTTAAAAGTGCTTCCTAAGGTTTTCTATGCATAAAGAATGGTGTCAAATGAGGGTTTTGGAAGGGTGAAATGACAAATATTAAAGGTAGATTAAGGAGGATAAGAGATGGCTATCTTTGGTTAAGGGTATATGGTCTCCTCTTGGTAATATTGTATCTTGTTTGCTTTTTGCCAAATGAGGGGGGATTTTGTATCTTTAAGAACAAGTGTCCTTTAATTCTCAATTAATCCTTTGTCTTTTGTTTTTAATTGTGTTTGACTTACAACTAATTAAGATTTAATGAGAGTTGGTAGATGGATTAAAGGATAATTAAGCTAATTAATTGCAATTGTACTTAATTAAGCAATTTATGCCTAATTAAGGTATAACTAGGGTTTTACCATATTTTATCACTTTAATTAAGTTCATTGACCTATGTTACTTCATTTGTTAGAGCCTTTTATTATTCGGGACCGATTAGAGTTTTCGAATTGTGTACGAGGTTGGTGATTTAAGGTTTCCTAGTGATGAGAGAAGTTATTTGCGATTAGCGAATAGTTTAAGAGTATACTTAAGGTTTATTAGTTAAATTTTTGTTTTGAACTTATAATTAGGGTTTTACTCAGTCTATTGATATTTTCCAATCATTTTAAGGTTTCTCGCATATTGGTTTTTTTTTTTTAGGGTTTTACACAAACAATTAAGGCTTTAGGCTTTTTCTCTTTCTAGGGTCTTTTGACTTGTTACTTAGGGTTTGTAACTTATTATTTAGATTTGAATTGTTTTATTTATGGATTTTATTATTATATTATTTTATTATTATATCTTGAGCAGTTCTAGGGATTACCTGTTACATCTTATGTCTGACTCTAAATTCGAATCCAAAAGTTTATAGGGTTCATATTGTCTCCCCAAGTATAATGTTGGCATTCTTAAGGAGATATTTTCATATTATTACATAGGTTTCATATGATTAATTGTTCTTGATTTGTTTTTAATTATGATATGAAACCCAATTATCAAATTAAGGTGTAATTAAGTTTCTTAATCTTAATTACAAGTATACTTAGCATAAATTAAGCGTATTTTAGGGCTTAATGTGTCAAATTAAGTTGGTTAGGCCTATTAGGTAATCCTGTCTAATTAGAGACAATTATTGCTATTTGAGTCTGTTTTGGACAGTAGATTAGGGTTTTAGGGCAATTAAGTAATTAGTCTTTGATTTATAAATAGTTTTACTATTTAATTGTAGTATAATAGTTAGATTAAGGTTTTTGACTCTAGATTAGTGTTTTACAATCATTTTAAAGGTTCACACGTATTAAGGTTCCAATCAAAATTTTATTATTCGAATGTTTATTTAAAGGCTACTGTATTTGTTTTAAGGTTTTGAATTCATTGTTAGGGTTATCTATACCAACATTCATTTTTGGTTTAACTTATCCTTTATCAGTTTTAGAGAGCTCTCATGGGTCTTGACAATCATTCGCTTTCTCATTAGGGTTTGGGGTTAGTTCCGTTAAATTAGGTTGACCTTGGGTGTAAACATTAGTTATTGGTATTTGTTTATAGGAATTTAGAGCTTTTAAGTATACACGTCAACTGGGGCTTGGACTGCCATTTAAGGTTTTAGGAGGTTGAGTTTTTTTAGAGTGTCTTTTTGGCTCAAGGTTAGTTATTTACCAATACAAAGAGTATCTTTTAGGGAACCTTATTAACTTCCAACCTCTCATCTAGGAAATTTACGGGGATTACAATAATTGTGTCACATTTATAAAATGTGATATAGCCTTGGTATTCTTATTATTTTTTTAATGTAATTCATATTTGTATAATTATTTTTTAATATATTGGTAGACATGTACTTTACGTTGAGGAACTCAATTGTTGAGGTTGAGGAGCTCGGTTTTGCAATGTTCTCTTTACATTTTCTATGTTTAATGCAATGTTTGTTTTCATATTCATGTGTATTATGTGTTGAGTGCTTATCTTCCACGAATGGGATGAATAGTGCTTATTGTGTTTATGGGTAGTGTATGAACATGATGAAGTAGTTGTCTCTATTGATATTCTTATATTATGATAATGTAAACTTGACATTTTACTTAGTTATATGGAGTAGTTAAGCATAACTTGTGTCATGACCCTAAAGGGAGCCTAGTAGGATTACCTAAAGTTTTCATATCATGTGTGCACCATGATTTGACAATCATTTTTCAAGTTAGAGATTACAAGGTTCTAAATAATTAGTCACTTAAGTTTTTATTTATTTATTTAATTAACTTACAACTACGCATATGTAACTATGGATATCCGATAAGCCATAGTCCAACAGAACCGTAGAGAATCGGTATCCCCTACCAAACAATAAGATTAGGTAGTAAAGTTCTAAAACTCAAACTTAGTAATGTCACAAAATTTAAATGTAGTATTAACAATTATATATATAATAATTCAAATGAACCATATAGTCTGTCCTCAGAGTCTAACTTCTATGTATCTCGATGTTGGCACTCAACTCCTAGTTCTTAACCCATGCTCGATTATCTAGTAACCTGTAAGAGAAAATTATTGGGGAGTAAGCTACAAGAGTTTAGTGAGTTATCCTTTGTACTATACCAGCAATCAAGTTATCAAATAGTTTATTACCAAACATATGAATGCATGAATAAGCATATGCCATAGTATATATACAGTTGATGGGTGCTGCATACAACATTGGATTTAATGCCCTCCAAAGTAAGGGTTGGAGATATATCGGCACCAATCATAACCGGGCTCTAACACTTGGGTTTTTAACCTTATATCATTATATATATGAATTCCCTATTTCATAAAAGAAGTTTCTATTTCCAATAGTCAATAGTATACAAATATCTAGGTCTAGTGGTGAGGTGGCCCCCACAATCCACACTTACACCCTATAGTGGTGGTCTCTAGACATGACCCCTAGCCTCCTACGGTTAGCATCTCTGGTGCCAATAGAACCCACGAGCCAAGGGCAGGGTTTTGTTGTACCAATGCTCCTGTACTGTATTAAACAAATAATGTGGGAATCCATCCCTCCAAGGCCCTTCATTACCAACTACGTAAGGTGATGACCGGAACATTATATGCAATGTTTGTACTTTATGCATGATCCGTTTAATTTTAGTTAGATTGAATATGATTAAGTCAATTTATGAGGTGGTTAAACATTATCAACAAATCATTCAAACAATGCAACAATCAATTGTATAACCAAATCTTCAACTATCACATTTAACAGTATTTTGCACAGTAATCAATCAATATCAGTCACATGTATAACCTACAACCCTATGCATCAAGTTATTAATATTTAACTTATGTGCATTAACTACATCGAAAGTATTCACTTGGTCATAAATGATATCAGGGATTGTAATAGTTAAAAGGAAAATCGATATCGATCTCAGGATCACCTAATATTAGAGAAATATGGAAAGTAGTAAGTTTGGGAATTAAATAACTAAGCTAGCATGCTAAATCGTACTGTTTACTTAAATCAATTACTGACTTACGTGAAATCATCGATTTGAGCTTTTTATCAAATTGCATATAACTTTTTCGTTTTAGTTCGGATCATTATGAACTTATAGTCTATTTTGATATTTTTTTAGTGTATTTTCTCGTAACAAGGTTCATTTTGGACGTTGTGACTTGCAATTTAAATTGTGATATAAAAATATCACAAAATTTATTATTTTAATTTGAAAATTATAAAACACTAACTTTAGCTTTTTCTTAATATATTTATGATTTAATAATTATTTAAATCATAGAACCGATATTTTTATTAATTTAAGCATATTTTACCTATTTTTGAGATTTTAGTCTTATTACGATTATTATTATTATTTATTGCTATTATTTTTATTATTTATTATTTTCTTATTATTAATTTTTATTAATTAATTTTATAATTTACTTTAATTTGTAAATCCTAATTTACGGTAATATACATATATATATATTTTATATGCCTACTCTTTACAGATTTATGAATTTATTTTATTTAGTAAATATTATTATATTATATATACTACTTACTTAATATTTGGTATACTATATATAGATATGTTGTACATATACTATATGTTATACATATAATAACATATACTATATATTATATGAATTTATGCCATAGATAAATATAATATGATTTATGTCAAAGAGAAAAATATATATATATATATATATATGTATACATAAAAGATAGCTTACATGTATTCAAAATACTTATATATACTATACGAATACATCTATATATATACATATGAAAATAAACTTGTATACATATATACATAAATAAGTATTTTACGTGTATATATGTGTATATATCTATAGTTATTTTGTAAAAATATTACTAAATACATATTATGTATAGCCTTATTAGATACATACACATACCGTATATTACACTTATATATATACATGTCTACATACATATTTTTACACATACATATCTTAAATTAGCTACTTATGCATACATACATGTATAGATAATGAAACATTTGATAAAATATAGTACAAATACTTAATATATATACATGTATATACCATATAATATACATATATACTACTATAATAATTTTACTTACCTATTATATTTAATTTTTCTTTTTCTTTTCTTCCTTCTTCTTCTTCCTTTCTTCTTATTCTTCTCCTTATTCTTCATGGTTTTGTTTTGGGTTTCTACTTTGCTTTTCTTTTCTTTTGTTTTTCACTTTGTATTTTTAGTTTTGAAATTCCCAGGATTTGGACGTAATATGGTTATGATTTTTTAAGGAAAATAATATAAAAATAAAGAAGCTTATCCCCTTCATCAAATAAGATTAGATAGTATATTATTACTTTGTCCTTTCCCTCTTAATTGGTTGACACATGTCCATTTATTTTAAGCACATGGGCTGCTGAAATTGTGCAGTCGAAATTTACGTATAGGAGAAAAGAAGAAAAGAAAGGAAAAGAGAAAAAGAAAGAAAGAAAAAGCAAGAAAATGAAAATTGAAAATAATTATATGTAATTTTTATAAACTTAAAAATCATAAAAATAATCATCATAAATTAATTTTAGAATTTTGTGAAAACTTATCAATTTAATTGGTACCCATTACAATTATAATTTTAACAAGTTATTGTAATAATTTCGTTAAAATTTTATGCGATTACGCGATTCAGTCGATAATTGCAATCAACTACAATTATATCACTATTGAGTAATATTTAATTCTTTTGTAGGCTTAAAGTTATAATTTTAGGGTTTTGATCAAATTCGGGTTTAATTTTGGTTAACAGTACATAAATCAAATTTAGGGTTTTGATCAATTTTTTTTATAGTTTATATTACATATAATATATTCAAATTTATAATTTATTAAATTTTTATCTTACTCAGCTTTAATGACTTATCAAGTCATCTACAATATTAGGGTTCAATTCTACTCTTAAATAACTAAATTTATAGGGTTTATAACTTAAGTATTGGGTTAATGTCAAGTTAGGTAGTGGTTTTTGTACGTTGAGCCTCCCCCCTTGTTATGATAATAGGGTTTAGATACTGTAATAAGATTAAAAAATCTTTAGTAGAATTTAAGATTCTTAATTTAGATGAGTAATTCTTAAGAATTAGGGCTTAAATCCTTATACTTACCTTGAGCTAAAATTGGTTAGGATGAGAAATCAATTCTAACATGGTTATTAAGTAGTGATAGGACTTGAATAATTAACTGATAGTGTAGATAAGAAATTAATAATACAATGCTTCTACTATATGATAGAATTTATGAAATAAAATAGAGATAAATTCTATGAGTGTAAGTAAAATCTATGTTGAGACTATCACAAATACTATAATAGTATTGTAAACTCCGCAAATTTAGCTAATTAAGAGTAGGATTGAACTCTAATACTATAGATAACTTGATAAGTCCTTAGAGCCAAGGAAGATAAAAAGTTAACAAATTATAAGTTTAAATATATTATAAATAGTAAAAATTTTAGAAATTGATCAAAACCCTAAATCGTATACGAAAACACTAAAACTGCTTTAAGCACCATTAACCAAAATTGAACCAGAATTTAATCAAAACCTTAAAATTATAAATATAAACCTATAAAATAGTTAAATATTACACAATAATGATAAAATTATAGTTGAATGTAATTTTCAACTAAATCACCTATTCGCACGAAATTTTAACAAAATCGCCACAATAACTTGTAAAAATTATAATTGTAATAGGTACCAATTAAATTGATAAAATTTCACAAAAATTTGAAAATTAATTTACGAGGAGAATCGTTATAATTTATATGATCTGAAAAATTACATATATTTGTTGATAATTTTCATTTTCCTTCTTTTCTATTTCCAATCTATCTCTTTTCTTTCTTCCTTTTCCCATTTCAATTCCTTCTCCAACACAAAACGTAACAAAAGCAAAATCAATAAATGAAAGCCAAAAGAAGTAGCCCACGTAATGGATTATATTGCTAGGTGTTGGATAATTAAACAAACAAAAATATTACAATAATTATCTAAGATTTGGTGTAAAATCTAAGCTAATATACAAGTGAAATAAAAAGAAAAGAAAAGAAAATTCTGGAAACATTCAGCAAATAAAACCAAGAGGAAAAGAGAAGAAAAAAAAACTGGAAGCAAAAAAACGTGAATAGAAGAAAGGAAAAAGAAGAAGGAAAGAATTAAAAGAAAAAAGGTAAGAGTTTATTGTTATTTTTATATAGATGTATATTATATAGTACATACATGTATAGATATAGTATTTATATAGTATATTTTTAATAAAACACTATTATTACATGCATATATGTGCACAAATATATAAATTAAATTATTTATGCATGTATTAGGCTATGTATGTATACATGTATGAATATAGGTATATTATATGAAAGAGTATGTATTATATATATATATTTTTTTTGTAGAATACCTATAATTAGTGTGAAGTATTTTGATAACTATAGTATATATATACATATTAGTACCATAAGCTATATATATATGTATTCATGTATAATTATTTTATGTATTATAGTAGTATGTTTCTATAAATAATAATATATGATATATATATGTATAATATATAGTATCCATAGTTTATAACAAATACTACTATGTAAATATGTGTATACTGAGTATATAATATAAGAATAAGTATTTGTAGATTATTTATATATTTAAGTATTCGACAATTATATACGTTTCTTTATATATATAAATACAAATATATGAATATATATATATATATATTGTACATAAGAGGATGTTTATTTTCAATAAATACATATATAAGGTGTATAATGTATAGTATATATATATATGTAGTATACTGAAAATATATATAGATATATATATGTATAAATAATAAGAAAATGAGAAATAGTAAAAATAATAAAGGTCATAATAATAATAATAATAATAATCATAATAAAGTAAAAATCTCAAAAATAGGAAAATATGTTCAAAATAATAAAAATATCAAATATACGATTTAAATAATTGTTAAATCATAAATATGTTAAGAAAAAGCTAAAATTGGTATTTTATAATTTTTAAACTTAAATAAAAATTTTCGTGATATTTTTATATCACAATTTAAATTACGAGTCATAACGTCTAAAACGGATCTTATTGCGAGAAAATACGCTCGAAAACGATCAAAATGGACTATAAGTTCATAACGATCTGAGCTAAAATGAAAAAGTTACACGCGATTCGATAAAAAGCTCGAATCAACAGTTTCACATAACTAAGTGAACTACTAGACCTTACAAATTCTAGCACTAGTTAGCTTTAAATTCCCTACCTTACAAAATTTTCATTATTCTCAGGTGATTTCGATATTAATCTTGAGCTGCCACCAGATTATTATGACTCCTGAGCTAGCCATAGTCGAGTAAGTATTTCCTAATGATTCCATACTTGTATGTGCTTGTAGTTAGTGAGCATAAATTATGAATTATAAATGAATGTGTATGGAGTTGGGTTATGCTTGTGCATGATAATTGTTATTGATAGTGAATTTACCTTAAATTGCAATAATATAATGTCTGTTGCATAGTAGATTCACTAGATCAATTGTTTGTGGCTTGGAATGTCACTGAATAAATAAGACTAAATTTTATTCGACCAGGAAAGTTAACTTGGATCATGCATAAATCATGCACTGCAAATTAATTTTGGATAGTCACATTACACGAAGATAACGAGAGGCCATACATGGGTTGATTATTGAGTGTTATTGATTTCGTACAGTGCACATGTGCGATATGACCTTATCCTTGCCCGTGGGATGACTAGGCGTTGGAGGCGCCAACTGCCTGGCTATAGGTAAAGTCTAAAGGCCTTCATTTAGGGCTGAGTGAGGGCTACGTGAACCTACTCACAATCATATATAGAACTCATTTTGATAAAGCTAGTAATTGATGTACAATTACATTTTAAATACGAAACATGGGGTTTCGTTATGAAATAAGTTCTAATATGATACCCGGATCTGACTGTACCGATGAATCTCCAACCCTGACTTCAGAAGGTGTTAAATCTGAGTTACATACAGTTGATAGTCACCTGCATGTATTTGTTTGACATACTGTTTGCCATGCATTCATTTGGTTGAATCTAACTATTGTATAACTTGATTGCTGTGTAGTTGAGGGAAATTAATTCACTAAGCTCTTGTAACTTACATCTCAACAATTTTCTCTTGCAGGTTGCTAGACGATCGGGCATGGGTTAAGAACTAAGGGTTGAGTGTCAACGTTGTCACGAACTGAGGACGGCCTAGTCGTGGCAGACGCCGTATACTGTATGAAGAACCCTTGATTGGTTACCCTTCCAATCAAAAACTCTTCACACAATATACAAGGCTCTACAACTACTAGTTCCAAAGTACATCCAGATTCACATGATATCATCACACAATATATTTATATAAAAGTTAAGCTCAAAAGTTTACATTACATAGTATTTAAGTATGTCTAAGTCCATACTAATAAGGTAAACATAAGTTAAACATAAGTACATGTGGAATAATCTACATAAATTGTTTTCCTCTCATCCCACAGATTACCTCGCTCTTGCCCAAGTCCTCAGTCTAACTTGTGGCATCCCTCGTCCTGTCTCTACGAACAGGCTATCCTACAACAAAAGTCTAAAGGGGTATAAGCCTAAGCTTAGTGAGCAAAACCTTCAGCCACACAACAAGCAAGTTACAAACACATTATAGTCACGCATATGAATGAATGATCAAACAGAATGCCAAATAATACGTATACTTAACTAGTTCATATACGCAACTCGGATTTAACGCCCTCCGAAGTCAGGGTTGGAGTTTACACGGCACCAATCAGATCCGGGTATTACACTAGAACTTACTTTACTACGGAACTCCATGTTCCGTACTTATATCAAATAACTCTTTTATTTTCAGAAAAACACAAGTTCTAGTATAATTGTGAGTGGGCCCCCGCAGTCCACACTCACCCCTAAACGGAGGTCTCTAGACTCGACCCTTAGCCAGGCGGTTGGCGCCTCCAACGCCTAGTGTTCCCGCGGGCCAGGGTAAGGTCACTTTGTACGAGTGCACCGTACATAACCAAATAACTCAATAATATCAACCCCCGAATGGCCTCTCTTTACCTCCGTGTGATGTGACGGCCGGAATAGTATCCATGCTATGCATGTTAATGCATGTTCCAGTTTCTTTTTATAGCCGAGTATAAATTAGTTCCAATTATGCTGTGACCAACCATTAATATACACAATCATTTTCTATACTACTATGCAACAAACAAGGCATTATTTGAATTTAAGGTAAATTCACAACTCAACAAGCAATTACATACACAAGCATATCCCGAACCCCACACAGCAGTTAATTAACGATAATATTTAAGTCTACTATCTACAATCACAATCAAGCATGGAATCACAGGGTAAATACTTACTCGGCCATAGCGGTTCGTCCTAATCGTAATAATCGATCGGGAGGTCCTCGCTCACCTCAGAGTCACCTGATCATTATGTGGTAACAATACTAATAAGTGTTTGAATTAACTATTAATTCTAAACAACTAAGTACCTAGTTCTACTTAAATCACTATTAAATTTTTACCTGGTAAGATTTAATTCAATCGTATGTAACTTTTTCGTTTTAGTTTTGATATTTATGAATTTATAATTGATTTTCATCGTTTCTGAACATATTTTCACATGGTAATATCTATTTTGGATATTAAGATCTCTATTTATGTTATGAACTAAATTTATAGAAAATTTTAGTTATGACCACCTAAGTACTTCTATTACTTATGTTTATATCTTTTATTCCTTAAATTCTTCTAATGAAAGAATTTTACTTTGTTATTATTAATCCTTATAGTAAATTAGGTATAATCTAATTTAGTAAGTGTATTAGGTTTTACTAATTTAGTTACCTAATCACTTACATTTTTCCTAGTTTTCTTATTTTCTAATTTTATGCTTATGTCATCGCTTACATCATCACTTGCTTATGTCATTGCTTACGTCATCACTTGCTTATATCATGGCTTATGTCATCATGTGATTATGTCATCCTTTACCTCATCATATGCTTACATAAGCCTTCCATCATGCTTATGTTATATACATATGTATTATGTACATATTATCCCTTTTTTTATACTTATGTACATATACTTTATACATACTTATACTTATACCTATACTAAGGTTTATACCGTATTTCTACATGTATACATACTCGTATACCTATACGGTGGAATAAGTATTTTACACTAAAATTTCGTATGCCTACATTTGTCCTTAAGAAAAGTCCTCTAATTCCATTTTTTTGTGTTCTTATGTACATATTTAGTGTAGTATAGGTATGTTTAGTAAGATTTGATCTTAAATTAGGTTATGTACATATTATATACTCATGTACAAAGGTTTCTCTACTTATACTCTCTTGGTATTTCATTATGTATGCATACATAGAAGCATATCCTCATGTCTTTCTTTCTTCTCTTTCAAACTTCAAACTTCTACACATAAAGAAGGAAACTTTGTTTCCTCTTCTTCAAGACAAACCTAACCATATAACTACTTATCTAATCTACCTAATTAACTAACTAATGACTAATAAAAAGTAAGATAAAGCACTTAAAAACATACCTTTTATGATGTTGAAATGGAGGAGACAAAAGGGGAGAAATGAAAGGGAAAGAAGGAAAGGAGCTTACGGCATGAAGGAGGGATTGTTTTGTTTTGTTTCTTTTGTTTGTTTCTCTTAATGTAAAGTAACATGTGGTGGGGTTAAGAAGAAGATATGTGGACGGCAACAAGAGGAAAGGAGAGAAAAAGAAAAATCAAAAAGAAAAAGAAAAGGATGGCATTATTACATAAGAGATATTTTCCTTATCTCTTAACATATGTTGACTTTTCAAAATGTTGACTTTAGTCAACATGTGTTGACTTGGTCAACATTTGAAATTTGGTCAACATGTATTATCTTGGTCAACATTCCTTAATATGTGTAATTTTGTGCACATAATGTAGTAATTAAGGGAAATTAGGGGAGAATTGAAGAAAATGAGAAGAATTGAGGTATATGATGCATTGATGTATAAATGTGGTTGATGAGATCTTACTTTAGGTCTTTAGAGTCCATATATCTCATTTGATAAATAACTTTGGATAACAAGTGTAAAAAGTACTAATTTGAGTCTTAAAGTTCACTATATGTAACTTAATCTTCAACTATAACCCTAATCCTAAGTAAGACCATCTTAATCATATATTTAAGGAATAAATATAATCTATGACCCATTATCTTAGTTCCTAATGGATTACTTGAGAATTTGAATCATATAAGTAAAAATGAGGGTTATCTCTAACCATTTACTAACGATTTTGCAAAATATAAGCATTATATTTTCAATTAGGGTTTTAGGATATATCATGATGAATTGGTGTATATATGTCCTTAATGAAATCATTTTTAAGGTTTTTATCACTTTCGAATTGAATCTTTAGCTTTTAGAAACATTTAGGGTCGAAAAATTCTTTACGCGATTAATTAAGTCTTTTAGGGTTTTCACTTTAATTAACCTTGTCGACTCCTATATTGTCTACTATAGTTGAGTCTACTTAAAAAAAACTAAATCGAAACTTTCAGGGGTTTACAAACGTCGAGATGAGATGCATAGAAGTTAGACTCCAAGGATAGACTATATGGATTATTGGAATTATTGTATACTATATTTAAATTTTGTGAGTTTAGTAAGTTTGAGTTTTAAAACTTTACTACCTAATCTTATTATTTGGTAGGGGATACCAATTCTCTGCGGTTCTGTTGGACTGTGGCTTATCGAATATCCATAGTCACGTATATGTGATCGTAAGATAAGTAAATAAATAAATAAAAACTTCAGTGACTAATTATTTAGAATCTTGCAATCTCTGACTTGCAATATAATTTTCAAATCATAGGTATACACATGATATGAGAATTTGAGGTAATCCTACTAGAATCCTATTTTTATGCAAAATAATAACAAATCTAAGAAAATAACTAGATAGAGATGAAGACCTTAGATTTGATGTGCAAAAGGTTGGATCTTGAATATTTGTGAAATTTAAGTGATTGTATAGTGAGAGGATTGAGAGAAAAATAAAGTTTTAGAGAGAGAGTGAATGTTTAGAATGAGATGGAAAGCTTTCACCTATAGTTTTTGAATTCGTACTAGATTAAGGCTAAGGATTACAGTTTAGAGTGTGGTCCTAGTCCTTTCCTTTTCTGCAATATTGTAAACTTAGCATGACCATAGTCAAAGATGATGGGCATAGTCCTAATCATATAACTCTCCTCATTAATTTGTTCAACTTCTCTTGAAATTATTTACAAGAGGATCACAATCCAAGTCCATGATTAAGGACTTTAGCCATCTTCTTTCTCAATTTCTTAAATTTAAGTTGCATTGATTTCCTTTGACTTGTTTCTTGAAACTTCTTAGAAAAATTCATTAGTAAAGTTAATTGAGGCACAAAATTAAATCAAATAATAGCTCAATTAGATGACAACTTTACTTGATTTACTATTGGATGAATAAATTTCAATAACTATTTGTGATGAAATAAAAATTGTTCAAAGCATACAAAATTTGGGTTATCTCTCAAGGAACATTATTTTTTAATGTCATTAGCTCGACGGTTGAATCCTTTCATTAATTCAATTCCCTAGTTTATAACTACAACACTCCAAAAGTTTGAAGCACATTAATAAAGAAACCCCCCAAATTTAAGGAATATTTGTTACAAGCATGTTAAAATAATTGAAAAATTAGGGTTTTTATAAATATCCTAATTAAGTTACTCTATTAGGTCTTTGGCAATGGTGCCAAAAACTTGCTTCGGCTGTTTACAGCATATGCAAGTGCATCTAGTCAATTTATAATATAAATAGATTAAAGTCCGAGTGTTGATCCCATGAGGAACCATATAAGGGAGTAATATCTAACTAATTAGCAATAGTATCCTTCAGTTATTCCAGTTATCTAAATTTTACAATAAGAGATATAATTGAATAATTAAAGAGAGTAAAGTAAAGATTGCAATAACAAATAATAAAAATAATAGAAATATAAAAATAAACGAAAAATAAATAGAAATAAGACTAATTAAAATAAAGAAGAAATCATGTTCCTTAGTAAATCTTAATTGTTATTTTCTATCTAGTTTTAAGTAACTTATTTAATCACAATTGTAATATTAAACCGTAAGGATTCCTATTATGAATTAATAGTACTTATGCCTCTTCGCCAATTCCTAATCTTCAAACCATTCTACCTAAATCACTTCTAAATAAAGAATCGTGGAATTACATGAAACCTTTGTATCTTACTATTAGGTTGCCTTAATATGGAAAAATTGAACTACTATACATTTTAGTCAACTGGTTTTGTGTAATTGTACCATCAGTCATATTACAAGCTTTGGTGAACTCTATAGTAGACTTTAGCAATAATTCAATCACTAGTATATTGAATTATAGACAAAATAAACATAATAAAATTAGATTGCAATATGTAAATATCATAGATTGAATTTTAATATTAGTAGAAATAATAGTTACACTAGAATGTAGGGTTTAATAATGATTTAGTGAGAAAATTAAAATAAATACATAATAACAAAAGAAAAGAAGAAAAGTAAAAGAACCCTAGTAATTTTTACCTTATTGACTCTACTTGAAGGGGGTCTCTCTAAAAACTTAGGTCTAGACATTTATCTATAAGAATTGGATCTAGATTTACAAAGAAAACCTAACAACAATAGAAGATTTGTAAATCATGGTATATCTATGCCTAAGGTATACGGTAATGGTGATGGGGTGTGATCTCCTACTAAGTCTAAAATCTTCAAAATCCGATAGAAATTAATGATGAAGGGTATATGACCATAGATCATGGTCGTAGTCTTCAATTGTATCTATCCTAAATTTTGTTTCTCACTTGAAATCGTTTCACTTTAAACCCTTGATTAATGCTTTTGTTGCAATGTGCTCCAAAACTTAATAAAAGTCTTCAAAGGTTCATCAAATGCATCTGAAGTGCTTAAAAATGAAAATCATACAAATTAAGTTTTAAATCACTATGGAATCAACTAACTTAATATAGAAAATTGCATAAAATTAATCTAAAATATGTATGCTAATTTCGTATTATTAGTTGTCAAGAGGCTTGAGTAGAATAGTTATGGAAGAAGGGAAGGGAAATTCTAAGGCAAGCGACCTTATAAGGTTATATCTAAGTAAAGATTTGTTCCAAAGTAGGAGGAAGAACAAGCTATCTACCTGAGTTGAAGTACCATTCAAGATATTTCGAAAGATTAATGATAATGCCTACTAGTTGTGGCTACTTAGAGAATATGGAATTTTTGATACCTTTAATATCGTTGACCTATGCCCTTACATGTCAAAGGATGAAGTAGCTCGGCAAGAAAACACTTCGGATTTGATCAAAATTTTAACCAACTTAGAAGGGATGAAAGGAATCGGCCTTATGTGCCTCTCATTTGAGCTAAAGCTAAAAGGCTAGAAAGCATGGAAAGATGGATCCTCTCCCTCCACCCAATATACAAGACTTCGACCTAATTTGCCAACCTAGTATATTGCTCTACTATTTAAACTCCGACTTAGTCCTCACCTTTTTTCCATTAGCTAAAGCATTACCTAAGCTATTAAATAGCTCGGTACACCAAACTATTAGCTCATTCAAGCCATTCCCAAGCTAACCCTAGCAATTACTAACTTATTAGGGTGTTTCCCTAAGTTACCTTGAGACCCTACTTAGTTTGTTATCTACACCATAGGCTCATCCCATCAACTAATGCCAGTTGTCCTCTAACATCAGTACTATACACAAATTGCAAGGATATTCTTTTGTACCATTTTACAAATTTACCCCTTTTATGTAAATTCTTTCATATCACCTTTCCCTTTCAAGGATGATTGCCTTTTTTTGTAAATTAGCTACTCTTGTAGTTGCCTTAAAATAGTAGGCTTAATACCTCGCATTGTAATTAGCCACATTATTCATCATTTATAATTAATATAGAATATCCTATCATTCTCCCCATAACTTATCCTTGTTTTCTTACAAGTGAATTTTACATTTACTCTTATCCATTCCCTTAAGTAAGGATTGGGGGCAAGTGCTACATCTAGTCTTAGTTGTGCTTCATATCAATACCTTCAACCATTCACCACCCATTTTTGAGCCATAGTTTGGTTTCAATCCATTCTAATATCATCTGCCCTTATCTATTTTTGGCATGACATATCACCCAATATACAGTAATGGAAGAGATGACTAACTCTTTAGAAGGAATCTCAATAACTAGCTTACCTGATTTTCTTCATCCCTTACCTTTTAATTTCCTGCTTACTCTATTCTATTAATAAGTTGTTATTTTATTTTGCATTCATTTGCAAGTTTGATTAAAAAAAAAATACTAACAAGTGTCATCATTAGATGATTAAGAATGATCGTACTAATGATTGCAAGAAATATTTAACTTTAATAGCAATTAATTCCACCTTTTTCTTAATTGCTCATTGGGACTAACATTTTTCCCTCCTCATTTAAGCGAAGTATAGGCATTGCATTTACCAACACCTTGGACTTTGGAGGGACCATAGGAATGACAAATTTTGGTGACTTATTGTAGGTGCTGGTAAGCATGAACCTCGTAGTCAAGCATTAGTCAAGTTGTCACGAAAAAGACAAAACCTTTGGCACCCATCCTCTATTGTGGGCCTATAGATCCTTTTGAGGAGCAATTATAGCATCTTTAGATGGTTTGTTCTTATACCCATTAGCTACGGTCAATATTCTACTTGCGACATATGGATACTTAGTAGATGGGGTATTGTCCTTTCTCTATTTAATCCTTTTAGGTTATATACTGGTATTACCTTCGTACTCTTATTATCTTTTACCCCTTTAGTCATTTACTATTTTGTAAGGAAACCTAGCAACCAATATAAAAGCTACCCTGTAATATCAACCAAATCATGAAGCTTCTATTAAAAGAATTTACTAAATTCCTTCAAGAGCATTGTTCTTTGAAACTTCTTACTCTTATCTAACTCCTTTAGTAAGAGTTAATGGTGATTGCTCCTTTTACTCACTTATCCATCTGATTAAGTGGGTATTAGGCCATGCGGATTTTTTAGTGCATCATATGTAGTAGGTTCCTTGTAGTTTTAGCTAGCATTTTTGTTTTTGTTTTTTTTTGTCTTCTTGTTAATATTATTTGTATGTGAATAACCTTGAGGTATAACATACATTGACTAAGAGACAACGCCTTAATGATGAAGTAGAGTTTAAACATTTAAAGAGAGATGACATGTGATACTAAGAGTTTGGAATAGCATTTATGGGCTCGTTTGATTGTAAAAGCTCGATCCTAAAGTGAGATAGCATTGAGAAGATACCTCATGAGGAGGAAAGAAAGGAGACAAGTATTATTATTATTTAAAAAATATAAATTAAATTATTACTATTTATACATCTTTAGAAAAAAAAAAAAAAGAGGATTATTATTATCAAATTCAAAAGTAGGGGTTATTTTAGCTTTAGAGGACTCTCACAAACCTTCGTAGATGGAAAAAGGAGCATTTGCTCAAGCACTCAAGGTCGATAGAAAAGTGCTCATAGGGTGCTTAATGAATGTTTAGGTTCAATATTATGAAGGATGAGTTACCCATAGCATTCGAGCTTAAAAGAGTGCTTAAAAGGTGGTTAGAATGTGCCCAAATGAAGTGCTATAAATTGTTGGAGGTAGGTTCCTCAGAAGCACTTAGGTAGCATAGGTATGCTTATGTTTAGATAGATGACTAGCATTATCTAGTTGAATGGGCTCTATCAAAGTTATCTTCTGCCTCAAACTAGCAACTACAATGATGCACTTGGGGGAAAATCCTAAATAACTTGGGGGAGATGATGGGAATTTGAAGTCAAACCAAGAACTTCAGTTGGTTGAAAATCAAAATTAGGATCAAAATCGAGAGCATGGAAAACTAATGACAAGCCTAAGGATAAAAGGACTAAATAATTTAGTCCATAGGATCTGAGAAAATTCTTTATTACCAAAGGAATCGAATTTAAGAATGCCTTCATGTTTGATCTCATGAAATTCAAAAGGAGTTTGGTTATGTTGAGTTCTAAAGAAATTGTTTTTGAAAAAGTAGCTTCTAATAGGATGGTGGCTTTTAAATCAGAACTCATTCAAAGTCCTACTCTAGAAATGAGTTTAGTTGAAGTTTCTAATTAATCACTATGATTTAACTTAAAGATAATGGAAGATTTGTTAAAGACACGTGTCTTGATATTTTAGGAAATTAGATATTTTGATAGCTACAACTTTTTATGTTTTATTATTTCATTGCCTTATTTTCTTTGTATTAATTTTTATCCTTAATTAGACTAAGGTTTACTTACAAATATTCTTATGTATCCTAACTAAGAATAACTTTTGATTATCAATACGATATTTCTATGATTGAGTTTGTCTCTTTCAAACCATTGTTCCTATCAGTCAACTAATGTAAGTAAAACTGTTTAGTCTATTTGTGAGTCATATTGAATAAATTAGGCATAGTTTAAGCTTTTCTTGATGAGTTGTATTCAATGAAAGTGTCACTTATATCTTTTTACTTTTGTTGCATTCTTATATATAAAAAAGTTCACATAAATATTTCTGTTCATAAGGTCCTCGAAGATCTATTGAATTAATCTTTGGAGCTTCATTAGCTTACTGATTGTTTTAGTCTTAAGTAAGTTTAGTCAAGAGATATGAGTGTATTCTTGTTTTAAGCTATAAATTCAACTCATGCTCTTATTTTAGTCTTTGTACATCGTCTTTGGTATCAAAGTGAAGATTTCCGTGAGGGAGTATATTATAGAGGTTATGTGGATTTGAACAACTCATTAACAAATAAAGCTTGTTAACTAATAATATTAGTAGAGGAGATAAAGTACCGAACTACAATAACATAGAGTAGTAGATGCACAACTTACTATATGGGTGCCAATTTGACTACCATTATGCGACAATTGGTGCAAAGGGATGGTAGATGAATTTACCCTTGAACAACATGCAAAAAGGAGGAAAGTTGCCTTAAAGATCTAAAAAATTTTATCAATTGTGAAAATACTGTTAAGGAGAGGTAAAGGATCCTACCATGAGATGAGAGTTTAAGGAGGTTCAACTAAGGAGATTAGATATAATAAAGATGAAAATCCTACCCTTTCAAGGAGAAGAGAATGCTAATCATTACATAGATTGAGAGTACATGTAAACCCTAAAATATTTTAGTATAGACTAAAAAACAAAGATAAAATTCAAAGATATATTTAAGATAGGCTAGAATTGCTAAGAGAAATTTGAGAGATATTATCAAGTATACCTATAAATAACTTCAAACATCAATTCTTGAAGTCTTAACTTGAGTTTCTAGAAACCAAAGATATGAGTAAGAGATAAGATCTAAATGTTTTTGTTAATTATGAAATTAATCTAAAGCGACTTTCATTCATCAAAATCATGTGAAATAAAAAGTAAAACATTAAAATAAATAAAAATGTGATGGAATAGGTGAATGAATGTGGTATGACAAGTAAGTATGCACCAATAATGGTTTTTTTACACCAAAGATTCAAATAAAGCATAAATTGCCCTTACATAAGGTATTTTCTTCATTTTAGTATTATTGTCCTATAGTTATCTTAAGAAGAAATAAGAATCTTAGTAAGAATTCCATTAGAAATCACATTGAAATTACTATGAATAGTTGGATAAGGATGAGTAAAATCTAGTCAAATTAAGAAATCTTTGGTCTAAATTAGTGGCTATAACTCAATTAAGACTGATGAGCAAGTACAATAGAAGAAAATGACATCATGATATGAAAATTATGCGGAAGATAATAAGCCAACTATAGGACAAATTCTAGTTAGACTAACTAATACTAACTAGGTACTTAAGTTACAATCATTTGTGTTCCATTAAACTAAATCCTAAAGAATTAAATACCCTATAGTCTTTATGATGTTTTTACTTCTAAACTAAAACAGAGATTGATAATCAAAACTCAAACAATTAAATGGACGTAGACAAAAGTTAAAATGGCGTGAAACATAGGACTAAGTGCTACCATTGGCTATTGGCCAAAGTGTCCTCTTCATATATTTCTATTATAGTATCGAGAATCTATGATGGATTCTTCCACTAACATCATGAAAATGATATTGGTAAGATTCTAAGTTAATCAAGCAACCTTAGTAAGAGTTTAGCTTCCTTAAGCAATATTAGCTCATACGATAAACTAATCAAACTATTACTAAGAATAGGCCTTCCACTAACCTTTTAAACCTCATTTCTTACATGCACTTTTTCGTACATACATCTTTTCAAGCTTTTTTTTTTTTTTTTTATCAATCAATCTCAAACAAAGATGTTTCCCATTCATTCCACTCCTAATGCCAACATCAAACCCTACCGTTGCTAAGTTTCAAAAGCAATTCCATCAAAAAGGTAAGCTAAGACTCCGAAATATCTTTCTTTAATTCAATAAAGCTATGCTAAGAATTAGTACTTATTCATTTTCTCATGATTAGGACCATCTTATAGGTCATTCTAACCAATTAAGGGAAACTATCAAACGTACTTCCAACAGTAGTTTTGATCAAAATCATATAATTTTTCTAACCATATCTTTTATTATTATCTCATTCTTTTAAGGTTTGATTATAAAAATCAAGCTTTTATTGTAAGTAAGATCTTTCTTATGAAGATTTTGACTCAAACCTTATTAATAAAAACCTATATAAAAGATCAACATTATTATGGAAGACATATGAATTTAGGTGCCTAAAAAAGGGTTTCTTATTAAAGTTTCTCTTATCTTACTTTAAAATTAATTTCAGATATCAAATCTAAAGATCTTTAAAAGATTATGAAACATACTTGCTAAACTAATAATTATAATGAAACATCTTTATTTTAAACGGGTTTATAAGAATTTAATAAATACAAGTGGACAAATTCATGCCTTTAAAATACTTGAAATATCATGCTTGAATGATTCCTATGATCTTACAACATGACTTATGATCATATTCATGGACCTTATGGATATCCTATGACTTTTTGATATATCTAATTGGTATCTTATGACTCTTGGACTTATTACATGATTATGGAGTTATTTGACACATTGATATACCTTCTTTTATGACTCCTCGACGTATTTTAGTGATATTGTGACGATTGGACATATTACAAGGATAGGTGATTCGAGGCATATAACGCATGTAAGTGCATCTAGTCAAGTTACAATATAGACTCGGATTTGAGTCCAAGTGTTGATCTTATGAGAAATCATATATGGTAGTAAGATTTAATTAATTAGTAGTATTATCCCTAAAATGTTTCAATGACCTAACTTTTACAATAATAATTAAAGAAAATAAAATAAAGATTATAGTGAAACAAATAATTAAAATAACAATAATTGTAAATCTAAACTAAAACATAAACAAGAATCAATTTGAATAAAGGAGAAAACATGTTTCTTAGTAAATCTTTATGTTATTTAGTTCTAAGTCTAAGTGACTCATTCAATCTCAATTGCGATATTGGACTGTAAGATTCCTATTGTAAAATAACTAGACTCATTCTCTAGCTAATTCTTTATTCTAAGACCACTTTACTTGAACCACTTTTGGAATAAAGTATTGCAGAATCACATGAATCCCTTGAATCCCAATATTAGGCTACCTCAATTTGAAAAAAGGAATTACTAAACATTTTAGTCATTCAGTTTTCTCTAGTTGCACCAGCCATTCATAAGGAACTTGCGAACTCTATAATAGACTCTAACAATAATCCAATCGCCGACATATTATACTTAGATCACAATATGCAAATATCATATATCGAATTTTCAATGTTAACAAAAATAACAAAAATTCACAATCGAATATGGTGTTCAGTAAAGATTAACTAAGGAAATCTAAAATAAAGACATGATAACAAGAAAAGAAATACGAAGCATAGAGAAATCCTTATAATTTTACTCTACTGACTTGTTCAAAAGGGGCTCTCTTTGCAAACCTAAACCTAAACACCTATTAATAAGAACTGAACCTAGATTTACAAAGAAAACTTATCATAAATAGAAGATTCATAAATCATAGAATGTACTCACCCAAGGTATACAGTTGTAGAGACGGGGCGTAATCTTACACTAAGTTTGTAATATTCAAAATTCCATGAAAATTATTTACGAGGTGTATATGGCTTTAGATCACAACTGTGGTCTTCACCTGTGATCTTCATTGGAATTTATTTCTTGCATGAAATTCTTCTACTCTAAACCCTTTATGAATGCTTTCCTATGGATAAGCTCTAAAACTTGATAAGTCTTAAAAAATTCATTAATTGCTTCTAAAGTCCCTAAAAATGAAAATTAAACAAATTAATCTCTAAATTAGTATACAAAATTGCACAAAATTACTTTAGAATATGTATGCTAATTATGTGTTATCAAATATCCCCTCACTTAAGCTTATACTTGTCCTTAAGCAAAACAATCAATATATCAAAACTACAACATCTTAAGACAAGATAATAAAAAATTTTCTTTAGAAAAGTATACCCTCAAATTCAAGGAGCTTTGTAAAAATTTTTTAGAATCACCCTTTCTCTTAAGCTTAATAATGCTCTTAGAATCCTTGAATAGTATTACTTTAAAAACCCACTGAATTTCAATAAGCAATCCCAATAATTCATAGTTAGCCTTCTTACTTGAACAAAAGCTAAATTAGAGATTAAAACAAACATCAACAAGCTAAGGAAAAGTTATAGAAATTTCATTAATTTAACTCAAGGGGAGGAAAATCTTCCCTTAACTAATTTAATTTTGAAAATTTGGACTGGATGCATATTACAACTTATCCTTTGATTGTCTCTACTTCTTTCAATTTTCATTAGGAGGCTTTTTTGTTTAATTTAATTCATTTTGTAAAATCTTATTAGCATTAAGAAAGAACCACTTTTTTTTTTTTAAATAGACCAAGACTGTTCCTTACAAACTTTGCCCTTTTATCCATTTAGTAGTTATTAGTGGGAAAGCACATTGCTCTTTTGAGAGACTAAGGTTGATTCTTAACAATTTTTAATTTAATTCTCTTTTTACAATTGGCAATAGGAAAGAATTTTGCTCTTCTAATAGACGAAGATCTATCTTTACCAATTCTTTTCTTAATTCATTTATGTCTCTAATTACTTTGATTTTTTAAAAGACCTTCAAAGGACAAATCTCCTTTGTTCATCTAATCTAAATTTTTTTGAAAAGGATGAGATAGATAATTATTCTCTAGAATTAAGCTTAGAAATAAAAATAACTAGTCATTAACCTATTAATATATATATATATATCTTAATCCTGAGTCTAAGTCTAAGTTTAAGCGATAGGAAGCTCTAAATTATGGGGATCTAGTTACTTAAATTTAGCAAAGTGCACTAAGTCATTAAGGATGTAGGTAAATTTGAAAAATTTTGCTTGCTTATATATATAAAGAGTATAAATTTCTAAGATTTCTAATCAATAAACACTCAAAAACTAAAGTATTTATATCCAAATTATTAACATACATATCCTATCCTTTCCCCCTACACTTGAGTTGTACATCATCCTTAACGTACATTATAACAACATATATCAATAATATGGGAGAAAAAAAAAAAAAGAAAAAGAGTTAGGACTTTCTTGTTTTTTGGCATTGATCTTTGAAAATTTTGAAGTCTAGTATCCAAATTACATTGATCTGATTAAGCTTAAAGTTTTCTTTGTATCTACTAAAATGAACTAGATATAAAATGAAAAAGAAAAAGTTAACTAGATAAAATAAAACTAAGCAAAATGACTACTAAATCAAGTATAATGAAGTTGCCCCTAAAAAACTTACAAAACTTAAAAAGTTAAACAGTTATTTGAAGCAACAATTAATAAGTTAAGGAGTTGCAATCATCTAAACATGGAAAATTAAATAGAGTCTTTTTAAAAAAAATAAAAAGAAAAGGAAAATCAATCGTTATCTTCCTCTATGTCCTCACCCTTTTCCTCTTTATCCTCTTCCTCCTTAATTTCCTCTTCTTTAGTTACTTCATTTGAGTTAGACGTTAGCAATGGTGGTGATGGTGGTGCCTGGATACTGTGGTGAGCAAGGAGTACATGTCAAAACCCTATAGGAGGTCTAATACGATTGCTTAAAATTTTTATATTATGTATACACTCATAATACAAAAACCACCTTTTAAGTCCAAAATTGCAAGATTCTAATTAATTAATCATCAAGGTTTCCCATTTTTAATTTATTAAATCATCATAATATATAAATAATTATGGATATCTAATAATACACCATTCCTCAAAATTTCAAAGAATTTGTATCCCTTACCAAATGATAAGATCAAGAGCAAAGCTCTAAAACTGAAACCATAAAATCTAAGTATAAGAACAATAATTAGATATAATGTTTTAGACCAACTATATATACTATCTTCAAATTCTACCTTCTAAGGTATCACAATACTTGAACTCAACACTCGACTCTTAATCTGCATTTGGTTATCTATCAACCTGTAAGAGAAGACTCAAGTACGTTATATGAGATTAGTGAGATATCCCTCGTACTATACCGGCAAGTAGGTTATCAAAAAAATTATTAATAAACATATAAACGCATGAACAAGCAATATCCCAAACAATATATGCAATTGACTGGTGTTATATACAACATTAGATTTAATGCCCTGCAAAGTAAGGGTTAGAGATTCATCAACATCAATCACAACCAGGTTTTAGTACCTGAATTTTTAACCATAAATGTAAATTTTGTATTTTACGAAATACATTTTCATTTTAAAGAAATCCAGTAATATACAAAATCCTAAGTCTAGCAGTGAGGTGGCTCCCATAGTCTATACTCATGCCTTACAGTGGTGGTCTCTAGACTCAACCCCTAACTACCTACAGTTAGTGTCTCTAGTACCAAATAAACCCGTAAGCCAAAGATAGGGTCTTGTCATACACATGCTTTTACACTATACGAATTAAATCCTGTGAGAATTTCTTTCCTATAAGGCCCTTTATTACTAACCATGTAAAGTGATAGCTGGAACATTATACATAATGTTTGTGCTTATGGATGATTCGTTTAATTTAAGTTAAGTTAAATATGATTAAGTTAATTTATTAGATAATCAACTAATATAAACAAACCATCTAAATCATGGAAAGATCAATCATACAATCAATTCTTCAAATACTATATTTAACCATAGTTTGCATAACAAATAAACAGTATTCAACTACATGGATATTCCCGAACCCCAAGCATCGATTCACTAAATTATAAAATTTAGGTGCACTAACTACAAGTATAAAACAAGTAACCAATATGAATCATAGCAATCCATAGGCAGTTTGCCTTCTTAATTATTTTTTCCTAATAAATAAAAATAAGAGAAACCAAATAAGTCTCTAGATATGGTGCTAAAAGGCCTAACTAGCTCACTATCTATCTTATGATTTCTATTTTCGTTTAAGTATTAATTTGCATGTAGCTTTTCCATTTTACCTTTTATCTTTACATTCTTATAGTAGATTCTTATTGAGTTCAAGCATGCTTCTTTATTGATAAAGTTTGATTAAAATTTATGATACTATTTCATACTGCTTAACTTATTTATTGTGATGATTGAGAAATCTTATTTTATCGTATAGGTAATAATATTCAACTTAGAAAATATTATACGAGTTTAAATTTTCTCACTTTTCATAAGTTTTATATTAGTATATTGCTATATTATAATCTAATTGTGATCCTTACATATAGCAAAATAAATAGTAGTATGTCAAGATAAGTTAGATAAAGTAATAAAGCTGGGTGGAAATATTGGAATCATATATGTAAATAACTAAAAACATTAGCATAGTTATATTGTAGTATTTTTCTAAGATTATATTGTGAGTATATGTATACATATTTTTAATTTATTTCCTATAATTGTATGATTCCATCTTATTTTTATCGTTATTATTATTATTAGTTGTTATTATCATTGCTGTTTTATATTAACATATATCATCATTACATATAAAAGCATATGTAAGGACCCTAAAGGGGGCCTAGTAGGATTATCTAAAATTTCCATAACATGTGTGCACCCATGATATTAAAACCCTCTTGCAAGTCAGAGATTGCAAGACTCTAAATTATAAATCACTAAGGTTAATGATTTTCAAGTAATTAATTTATTGTAACATGACATAATATAAAATCATAAATACCTATGGATGTCCGATAGCCCACAGTTATTCAGAATTGCAGAGAATCGATATCCCCTACCAAATAATAAGACAGGATATGCCAACATTATAAAACTACAGGTAGAATTAAATTATATTGAATTCTAACATGTGAATATTTTCTACAAAGAGTGTTATGTATCACCTATAACGATCTCAACTAATCCTAACACTAATGTACATATCTTCATCTCGCACTCAGCACTTGAGACTCATCCCAATCCCATCGTAGGCAAACCTGCAAAAGAAAGACTATTGGGGAATAAGCTACAAGAGCTTAGTGAGCTATCTCTCATACTATACTGGTGAACAAGTTATCAAACAAATTATTACAACCATATGAATGCATGCACACGCAGAATGACAAACAATATATGCAGTTGACCGGTACTGCATATAATATCGGATTTAACGCCCTCCGAGATAAGGGTTGGAGATTCATCGGCACCAATCACGACCAGGCTCTAGCACCTGGGTTTTTACCCATAACTTTGAATTCCGTATTTCACAAAAACTACATTTCCATTTCTAAAAATCCAGTACTTCACAAAGTCCCAAGCCTAGCGGTGAGGTGGCCCTTGCAGTCCACACTTACACCCTACAGTGGTGGTCTCTAGACACGACCCCCAGCCACCCACGGTTAGCGTCTCCGGCGCTAATAGAACCCGCGAGCCAAGGGTAGGGTCTTGTTGTACCCATGCTCCTGCACGGTACTAATCAAATCATATGGGAATCCATCCCTCCAAGGCCCTTCATTACCAACCGCATGAAGTGACGGCCGGAACAAGTAATGCGATGCATGGATAATGCATGACCCTTTTGATTCAAGATAAGCCAAATATAATTAGGTCAAATTATGAGGTGATCAATCAATATCAGCAAACCATCCAAATCATATAAAAATCAATCATACCATCAAATCATCAATTATCGTATTTAACAATATTTCTTACAATAATCAAGCAATATCAAGCACACGCATATCCCGAAACCCCATGCATCAAGTTATTGATATTTAATTTAAGTGCACTAACTACAAGCACAAACATATATGGAGTCATCGGAAGTACTCACTTGACTATGACGAGTCGCTCTAGTCGTAATAATCGATCGGGAGCTCCTCGCCCTCGTCGGGATCACCTGATCATTACGAGATAATAAAGATAATAAGTAGTTGACTCAACTAATGGTTCTAGATATCTATTTACCTAATTCTACTTAGATTACTATCAGCCCTTATTCGATTAAACTTAAATGCTAATTGTACGTAACTTTTTCATTCTATTTTCAATATTTACGAATTTATAGTCGTTTTTCATCGTTTTCGAACGCACGTTCACACGGTGATGTCCATTTTGGACGTTATAACCCGTATTTTACGATATGAACTAAATTTAGAGAGATTTTAACCATGAAAACTTAATTACCCTTATTACTTATATTTATATCTTTTGTTTTGTTTATACTTAATGAGACTTAATGAGTTAGTTAACCCTTAAATCTTTATACTTAGAGGATTTTACTTTGCTATTACTAATTCATGTACTTAATTAAGTGTAATCCATTTTAGAAAGTATATTAGGTTTTACTAATTTAGGTTCCTAATTATGATACACTTTTCTTCTTTTCTTAGTTTATAATCTATGCTTATGTCATCGCTTACATGATTATTTGCTTATGTCATTGCTTATGTAGTCTTTTGATGATGTCATAGCTTATGTAGTCTTTTGATGATGTCATGGCTTATGTAATGTTTAGATGATGTCATGGCTTGTGTAATCCATTTATTACATGTAAATATATATGTCATTAAGTACTTATACATATACATATGTTATATACCTACCTATACTCATAATATACTAATATATGTACTTATGTACTAATATATACTAATACATATACCCATATACGCATACGGTGACATACGTATTTTTATACGCATTTTCGTATGCCTTATCTAGCCCCTTAAGAAAGCTTCACAATTTCATTCTTTTTGTATTTTAAGAGTATATTTGACATGATATATGTATGTATAGTTAGCATATACCTTATTTTAGGTTATGTACATATTGTATACTTATGTACAAAGGTATTTATACATGTATTCTTCTAGCATATCCTTTTATACATATACATAAGGACATATGCACATGCATATCCTTCTTCTTCTTCATGATTCCTAGATTTCTACACTTAAAGAAGAGAACTTTGTGCTCTTTTCTTCAAGACAACACTAAACACATAACTACTTATCTAATCTACCTAATTAACTAACAATGAATAATATAAAGCAACATAAAACAACTTAAAGACATACCTTTAATTGTGTTGGAATTAAGAAGACAAAAGGAGGAGTGATGAGAGTGAAATGGGAAGAAGAAGCTCACGGCAATGGGGAATGTTTTTGTTTTGTTTCTTTTTCTTTGTTTTTGATTATGGAAGACAACAAATGGTGGGACCAAAATGAGGAATAAGTGGACGGTAACAATTGAGGAGAAGGGAAAAAACAAAAATCAAAAGAAAAAGAAAAGAAAAGCCATCATGAAGTTAAGATATTTTCTTTATCTCTTAGTCTTTTGTTGACTTTTCAAAATGTTGACTTTAGTCAACATGTGTTGACTTGGTCAACCTTTGGACTTTGGTCAACATGCATTATCTTAGTCAACATTCCTTAAGTATGTGTAATTTTGTGCACATAATGTAGTAATTTAGGGAAATTAGGGGAAAAATGAAGGAAATGAGAAGAAATGAGGTATATGATGAATTGATTAGTAAGTATGGTTGATGAGGTCATACTTTAGGTCTTTATAGCTTATATATCTCATTTGATAACAAGTGCAAAAAGTGCTAATTTGAGTAATAAAGTTCACTACATGTAACCTAATCTTCAACTCTAACCCTAACCCTAAGTAAGACTATCTTAATCATATATTTAAGGGATAATTATAATCTATGACTCATTATCTTAGTTTCTAATGGATTACTTGAGGATTCGAATCATATAAGCATGAATGAGAGTCATCTCTAACCTTTTACTAATGATTTGGCAAAATATGAGCATTATATTTTCAATTAAGGTTTTAGGGTATATCATGGTGAATTAGTACTTTTATATCCTTAAAGTTATAGTTTTAGGATTTTTATTACTTTAGGGCACAATCTCTAATGTTTTTACACATTTAGGGTTTCATAGATTCTTATGCGATAAAATCTTTCATTGCCATCTTAGGGTTTTGATGAGGTTCGAGGTTTTAGGGTCTTCGTATGCGGTTAGGGGTTCAATTGATGATTTAAGGTTTTTCGTGTTCACTTTAGGTATCGGATTGAGATTTTAATTGGTTTTAAATCTTACTGCCTCTTTTGAATTCAGGAAAAATCATTTACAGTTTGGACGTTTGTTTCTATACTTAGAAAGCTAAATTCGTGGGGTTTACAGCATATCTTCTTCAAAATGTTTGACTTTTAAGTATATGTATGTACATTTAACATTTTGATCTTTTGAAGAACTTTCTGTCATATAATTATATTGTATCTGCATTTGAGAATATGTATTTGTTGATTTTCCTTCCATAAGTAATTATATACATATACTTGTAAGTAATTGTGTTTGAATTTTTTTTATTTAGTTGGAGTTTTATCCTAATTATTTATTTATATGATCATATTACTTAAATAATATAATCCGTTTATTTATATCTCTCTGTTTTCTCTTAAATTTTAAATAACATATGAATTTTTTATTTTAACTTTGATTTTTATGAACTTATAGTTGATTTTTATTATTTTTAGATGTACTTTTGTGTAGTAGGGTCCGTTTTTAACGTTAAAACTCATATTTTTCAATATGGGTATAAAATGTCATGAATTTCATTATTTGACCTAAATAATTTTATTTGTTGATTTTAAGCTTTTCTTTATTATTTTATGATTTAGTTAATTTCTAAATTTCATGTTTTTATAATATTTTATTTTTAAGTCCAACTTATATAAATTTCAATATTTCTTCATTTTAAAGTTGGATTTACTAATTAGGTTAATTTTCTTATTATTGTAATTTTTCTTAATTAATTAATTTTTGTTTTCGGTTCACTTTCTTGTTTTAGAAGATTTGCTTGTAGCAATTTCTTGATTTTTCCTTTAATTTTATTTATTTATTTATTTTTTATATTCTTAAATTTTGTATAATAATTATTATATATACTTATATGTCATTATAACGATTTAATTAATATTGTATGGGCCTTATTTTCTTTTGTGGGTTTCGGCCCAACACATGTACTTATATATATATATATATGTTATTATAGTATATTAAATAAATATATTATATCTATGTACTCATATGCATGTACATATGTACAAATATGTTGTTAATTATTTTAATATACTTAATAATTTATTATATGTACTTATACTTAGTATATTATTATATGTACTCATATATATACATGTAGGTATACTTATATCATACTAATATAATATGTATATCTATGCATGTATATAAATGTATATACATGTATTATACTTCTAGTATATAATTAGGATACGTACTTATATATATGTACATGTATTTATACTTAGTTTTATATGTACTTTCATACACGTATATATTTATATTTTCGGTTTTGCATGTATATGTATAAATACTTATTATTTCATATATGTTTATGTACAACTATCATATATGTATATACATAAGGCATATATTACGTATTTTTATATATATACCGTATATATGTGTTTGTATATAGATACATATAATTAACTAAATATATAACATGTGCTTACATATATATGTAGACTTCAGTATATTTACATATAAACATAATTTCTAAAGACTTAAGATTATGTACACTAAGAGCTAATACATATACTTAAAATTATAATGTAATTTACTAAAATACATACTAAATGCACCAAGAATAAGAACATACAAAATTACACAAAGAAAGTACATAAGACATAATTTATATAAGAAAACTAATACTAATAATACATAGAGAAAATACCTTTACATGTGTTAATGTATATATTGTTGAGAAGCTCCCTCTTTATCGTTGTTGATGTTGTAAAGTAGGTAAGTGATGGTATAAATATGAATGGAATGGTAGATGAAAGTTTAGAGAGAAATTTTGAAATGGAAAATGAAGGAGAGAGAGAGGAACTGGCGGTTGGGTTTTTGTGTGTATATATAATTTAATTACATGCAAAAATGGGGTTTAAATGAAGAAAATGGTGGAATTCTCTAGGCCCTTTAAGTGTCATGGCATTAAAGGGGAAAAGGGGAAGAAAAGAAAAGGGAAAAAGAAAAAGAAAAGGAAAAGAAAAGAGTAGAAGTTTCAAGATAGAAAATGACATGTTGACTTAGTCAACATGTAATTATATAATATAATATTATATATATAATGCATATAAATTAAGAAGTAAAAGAAAAAGGAAAAATAAGGAAACAAGTGAATAGATAAGTAAAATAATTTTTTAATTTTCTATTAATATTTCTAATCTTATAAATAATATTTAGAATAATAAATAATATACTTAAAAAGAAAATTATAAAAGATAAAATTAACATTGCCATATAATGCATAAACATCAATTAAGTAATTAAATAAACTTCAAATAGTTAAATATATATATATATATATATATATACTCATTCAGATATATAAATATATAGTCACTAATAATTAAATAATAATATATATCAATTTCGTAGATTACTTTGATACTCTTTACATTTATTAATATTTAAAAGTTATCTCCTGTAGTTCGTTAATAATTTTACATGATTAAGCGTATCAATCAATAACTGTATTCAATTAGAGTTTTATTATCATAAAAGAAAATTTGTACATTTATAGGCTTAAGATTTTAGTTTTAGAGTTTTTATCAAATTCGGGTTCAATTTCTAGTGCTAACATGCATATAGGGTTTAGGGTTTTTATACGCAATTAGGGTTTTGATTAATATATTAAGGTTTTTCATACTTGTTTTAAGTTTCTAATTGAAAATTTGAGTCGGTTTTAAACTTATCAGCTCTATTGACTTAAGGAAATCATTTACAGTTCATGAGTTCAATTCTACACTCAGAAAGCTAAATTTGCAGGGTTTACAGTCCATCACCTTAGCCTTAATCCATTGTACCTAGTGGGATAAAGTCTTTGCCTCTTTAGAATTTTTCTTAGTATCCTCTTAATCTTTCTAATAATTGAAGAGGATGATCCAAGCTACAATTAAGACGATGATGATGTTGGCTCTTTAGAAGGCTTAAGGAGTAGATCATTTAAGGGTAGCGGGAGCTTTGTAGCCTTAATCGGTTCATATCGAGGAATGAGGCTTAAGTACTTACATGTAAGGGAGATCAAGAAAACCAGCAGTATTCTTTACAAGTCTAGTGATGAAACAACCTACAATAATATGCCTATAATGGCCTTCAATGGCCTAGCTCCTGAGAAAGAAAGCCATCCTAATGCCTAAGTTTATAAAGCACTGTTTAGCTATATTTTGTAAGTATAGAATGTCCCTCCCATTACTACTCCATTACTAATCTCATCTCTATAATTCCTCTTGCCATCACATAATGAATAAGTTTGAGAATTGGATCTCTCAACTTAGAAGCTTTTGATTTCCCCAAATCATAAACTTTTTTTGTACTTAATCTTACCTAAACTTAGGCATCACTAACACCCTGTAGCAATTTGTAAGGTAGCTCCCTGCATCATAGGCCCATATAAATAAGTATACTATTGAATGGTACAGTTACATCATGACCATTACACCTAAAGTATAGGGTGTTTTGTGTACCATCATCTATGTAGTTGTATGCCAACCTAAAAGTGCTTCAGACTTTCAAAATCAATTCCTTGTAAATCGGCTCATTAATAATCACTAGCTAGTCCTGTCCATCAAGCTCAATCAATTGCCTCACTCTAACATCATACCCAACCTAAGTAAGTGCCTCCTAACTCAAGAATGAATTTGGACCAAACTCCTTTTTTGATAGCCTAGCATATCATTTCCTTTTCTAGGATTCCTTGAACGTTAATAAAGGATGCATGGGAGTAGAACTCAAAGAAGGTTGGTAAGTTGTGTGCTTGTATCTTAGCATGTTTTTGAAATCACAAATAAAATAGGATTTCAAGTTTGACAACAATATCACATTTTAAAAGAAATATTGCAATGCTACAAGAATAATTGCTAATTTATCCAATCAAGCAATAATTTATATAATGAAATGCCAACTTTTCTAAACTCATGGATTAGTGAGATTATAGGATCATTTCTTGATCAAATCCTAGTTTTATTCATAATCTCTATTAACATGAGTTTTAGCATACAATATACAACCACATGAAAACTTGTTTTTGTATAATTTCTATTAATCTATCTCTTATGTAATTGTTCTAAAAGCAAGTTCCTTATTCCTAACATGAATTTTGTTGATAAAGGTTTTCTCTAAGAATGCAAATCAACCCACTTAGGATTGTCTCTAATCTCTTGTTAGAATCATATCTCTACTTTTACCTTGTTTCGACCTCCTTTAGGTACCATCAATCATAGGATTAGATTTGGAAAGATTAGGTACTTAGAATTCAACAAGAAAGGCGTTACCAAGAGTAGGTTGGATATGCTTCCTTTAGCATGGAACAGCTACCTTTAGGTCAGGCTTTAACCTGGTCAACCCTAGAAATTTTAGACTCTAGCATTGGGTGGAAATAGTTAGCCTTCATGTCCGGATAACTTCTTATTAGCTACCATTACATTAGCTACATTTCCTAAAATTTGGGAGCGGTCTTAAAATTTAAACTAGGTGCACATACTTGAATTGGAGAGAATAGTTACTACTTTCAAAATGATCTTAAAACTATAAAAGGAGGTCCGAGTGTAACAATATGTATCCATGTAACAAAGCTAGACTTGCTTAATTCTCCTCATATTATTTGACTTAGGTATCCGAGTAGCGAAGGTAGAGTTGCCTTGGCACCCCCTTAGCCTAACTTTTGTCCATTTTGTAGAATGTCTTTAGGTTCTTTGATTTGGTCCTACCTTACCCAAAATTTGATATCAACAACCAGCATTGTTTGCTTTTATTTCTATAATATGGTGAGAACTAAGTTGCATGAAACTGTTACTAGAGGGAGTAGGGTCCCTTGAGTGACCTAAGAGTAGTAATCACTACTGCAGCGTACTCCCAAAGTACGTCAAGTTAAAGTTCATAATCAAGTCATTTGAGAGCATGTACAATAGAATAATGACTCCTGAATAGCACAATGGGAGGAATTATGTGCTAAGTTTGCAAAAGAATTAGAAGAAGTTCAAGCCACTAGTAAAGAATTACGATTTTAATGAGCCAGATGTCACCTCTTCTTCTACTCCTTCCTTACAATAGGTTGGTTGTTAGATTGATCCCATGGTACAGGAAGATGCACTTTGATGATTGCAAGGAAAAGCCCTTATGATGAATGAAGGTGGTACTTAACAAGCACAAGTGTCATGGTCGAGTAAGAATGGCCAATTGCAAGTATCATTATAGCTTCTTGCAGTACTAGGTGTAAAAACTCTTATAGGATAAAAGGGTAAAAAGTGTGATAGCGTAGTTACCTTAGAAAGCTATGGTAGACATGAGCTCACAAGAGTTGGAGGACTATGTTAAGAAGTTGACTAATGAAGGAACTTTAAAAAAGGAAATGGATGTGATGGGTAGAAAGGAAAGCCATTTCATGCAAAGTATAGTAGATTAGATCCTTCTTATAAGTGTTCACTTTCCTTAATTTGACACATATAATGGAAGGAGAGATCTAGATGACCACCTTGATACATTTTGAACTCTAAAGGTGCTTTATGAATTATCTGATGCCATTGCTTGCAAAGTTTTCCCATCTAATTTAAGAAAATTTGCAAGTAATTGGTTCAATTCATTGAGAGCGGCTTCCATTTCTACCTTTGATCAATTGGTAGAGGAATTCCAACAATATTTTTTGGTTAGTAAGCCCACAACCAAAGATTCTTCAATCTTAATATTGGTAAGGCAAAAACATGGAGAATCCATCATCCATACGTTTGATCAATTGATAATTGAAATTACTAATTGCAATAAGAGTTTAGCTTTGCATGCTATTTGTAGGGGGGTCAAGGAAGACTTGAACATTTTCAAGTCCCCTCTAAAACACCCATCGACCTTATTAGACGATTTTATAGAGAGATTGAAAAAATTCATTTGACAAGAAGAGTAGATGTGGGCTAGAAGGGAGTTGGAGAAAGAGAAGCATGAGAAGTAACTAGATAGAGATAGAAGATCTGTAAAGAATAAATTAAGAAGGACTTTTAATGCAAGTAGTAAACTTAGTTGACCTCCAGGTGATTGGAAGAGACTAATACCCACGTTTACTAAACATACTTCCCTTAATTGACCTACTTTAGATATTTTGATGGAAGTTTGGAATCAAGGTTTCCTAGCTTAGCCTAAGAAAAAGAAAAGTAGTTCAACTAAAAGGAATTCCAATAAGTATTATGACTTTTATAGGGATAAAGGCCATAATACAGATGAATGAGTGAACTTGAAGAATGCTCTTGACGATGCTATGCAAATAGGGTACTTCAAGAAATTCATAACAAATAAGGAGGAGTACATTAATCAACCTACATAGAGAAGAAGGATTGAACAACAAGCTCGAAATAGGAAAGTTCGGCCTAACAATCATGATTAAGGGGTACATGACCATGAGAGAGGAGATAACTGAGCTCTGTAAGGAGTAATAAATGTGATCTTTAGAGGGTTAGCAGGGGGGGGGGGGGGTCTTCTAACTATATAGCAAGTTCTCCATGAGAAGTAGGAGATCGTGATCTAAACTTGAAGGGTAAATGACATAGGGTCAATGACATGATCATTTTTTCATACAAGGATATGCATGGAGTTCAGTTCTCGCATGGGGATACCTTAGTGATTACAATCAAAGTAGCAAACTTTGAGGTTAGGAAAGGAATAGTAGACACTAGAAGTTCTACTAATATTTTTAAGCATGCGTTTGATAAAAAAAGTTCAAAACTTAAGAATATCAAGATGAAACCATACAAATATAGTTTGTACAGATTTAATAATCAGTCAATGAAAGTACATGGGTTGGTTACTTTATCCTTACAGATAAGAGATGATAAGAATATAATGGAGAAAGAGGTTAATTTCGTGATCATAGATTTCCCTTTATCGTATAATGGCATATTAAGCTAACCTTCCATGAATGTATTTAAGATGATTGCATTTACAGCTCACCAAAAGACTAAGTTTCTCACCTCGATTGGGATGAGAATGTATTATGGGGACTAGCAACTATCCCGAGCTTTGTATTTAAAAGCTTTGAAAAGGGATCAAGTTTACACAATTGAGTAAAGCTTGAGCAATGAACTAGTGGTAAGGGGAAAGCCTATGGAGCTACTATGCCAGCCAACCTACGAAAGTTTGTATATGTTTCCTCTTAGCTAACAGAAACATTTTCGCATAGTCTCCCTCGAACATGCCAAGAATACCTGAAGAGGACATTAACCATAAGTTGAATATTGACCCAAATGTGAAGGTCGTATAGTAAAAGAAAAGGCACTTCACACCTAAGACATAGGTTGCAATTGAGGAGGAAGTGTAGAAGTTACTAAAGGTTCGATCCATTAGGGAAGAGCCATATTTGACGTAGTTAGCAAATTGTGTATTAGTGAAGAAAGCGAACAACAAATGGAGGATGTGCATCGACAATACAAATTTGAAGAAGACATGCTTAAAGGATTGCTTCCCTTTTGCTAAGATAGATCGGATGGTCGATTTAACCTTAAGACATGCATTGATAAGCTTTATGGATGCATTTTTAAGGTATAACCAAATCAAGTGCATCCTTTTGATCAAGTGCACATATCCTTCATTACAAAGTTTGGTACCTACTATTGTAAGGTGATGCCATTCAAATTGAAGAATGTAGGGGGTATATATCAGAGGCTAGTCATAAAAATGTTTAAGCCTTAAAAACATAGAAATATCGAGGTCTATGATGATGATATGATAATGAAGAGCAAGATAAGCGATGACCATTTAGTTGACCTTTGATACTCTAAGGAGGTATAATATGAAGTTAAACTCGCAAAAGTATGTGTTTGGTGCTACATCAAGGAGATTTTTAGGATATAAGGTGATAAATTAGGGGATCGAGGACAACCCTAAAAAGATTCGAGCCGTACTTGACATGAAGTCCCCGAAGTTTGTTAAGGAAGTCCAAAGATTAACAGGAAGAATAGTGACATCAAACAGATTAATTTCAAAGAGTGTGGAAAGGTGAGTGGAGTTTTTTTAAGTATTAAGGAACCCATTTAAATTTTGATGGAATGACAAGTACGAGAAGGCTTTTAAGGCCTTAAATGAATTTTTAACAAGACCTCCGATCTTATCAAAACTTAAGGAGAGAGAAACACTTTTCCTGCATCTATCTATGAGTGATCGAATGCTCTCTTCTATCTTGTTATGGGCTAAAGGACAAATTCATCGATTTGTTTATTATGTGAGTCATGTCCTACAAGGGCTACAATTAAGGTATACAAAGTTAGAGAAATTCATTTTAGCTAGTTATGGTAGTTGCTACCTGAAAGCTCTAACCTTGTTTTGAAGCTCATCTAGTTGTAATGTTGATTGTCCAGCCTTTAAAGCAAGCCTTGCATAAACAAGATGTTTTAGGATGTTTGGTCAAATATACCTTATAACTTAGCACCCTTAGAATTCAATTCTGCCTTCGAAAAGCATATAAAGCCCATATTTTATATGAGTATATTGTTGAATTTATGAGATCTGAAAGTTCCAATTTAAGCAAGGACCAACTAACTCGTAAATTATATGTAGATGGCTCATTGACCAACAAAGGAAGTAGGACTAGACTGATTCTTATAAGACCTATTAGAGCATGGATTGCTTATGCCTTGAAGTCTAGCTTTTAAGCTAGCAACAATGAGTTGGAGTACGAAGCTCTCTTAGCTAGGATGAAGATAGTAAAGGAAGTCAAGGTAAAGTGCTTAAGTGTATTCTTTGGCTCTCAATTAGTGGTAAATCAGGTTGTTGACATTAGCATGTTTAAACACTTGCAATTAGTGAAAGACATTGGATTGAATGTCAAAGAGTGGCAATTAACAAAAATACCCAAAGCTAAAAATCATGCAGTAGACAAGTTGTCTAAGTTGGCTTCGATAGGCCTATCAAACTAGGAATACAAAGTTTTTATAGAATATTAGCAAGATAGAAGTACAATGTCATGACTACAAGAGTGCCTTGAGACTTAATAAAGGGATCTAAAGGATTGTTGGATGGACCCCATAATCAAATACCTATAAAAAGGAACTCCACCTCAAGACACCAAGGAGGCTCGATGTCTCATCTATAAGGTAACTAACTTTATGATGATTGATTGGAATTTTTATAAGAGAAAGATGAGCATACCTTATTTGTAGTGCTTCCGACCATCTAAAGCTAAACAAGTGTTGCCTAATTTGCATTCAGGGGTATGCAATAATCATATTAGGGTTGTAGCTCTTTACACATGAGCCTTAAGGGTAGGATACTGGTGGCCCAGAATGAGAAAAGATACGTTAGATATATCAGTGTCATGGTTGATTATTTCATAAAATGGGTTAAGGCCAAAGATGTGGTTAGCATAACAAATTGAAGCATTGAGGCATTTATGGTGAGTAACATCCTGACTAGATTTGGAATACCTTATGCAATCATAATAGACAATGGACCACATTTTGATAATGATAAGTTTAGAGAATTTTGCAAAGTTTGAAAGATTAGGGTATGATATACATCTGTTGCACATCCCCAAAGTAATGGCTAAATTGAAGTAGTAAATAAAGCCATTTACAAAGCTTGAAGAAAAGAGTGAATGGAGCTAGTAATAAGTGGGTAGATGAGCTACCTGACATTTTGTAGGGGTATAGGACTACTTAGAGGACATCAATAGGTTGTGCTCCAATCAATTGGCCTTTAGGAGTGAGGTGCTGTTGCCAATTAAATTGCAACTGGAGAGCATAAGAGTCCAAGCATATAACCTTGAGCATAACAACATTAGTCTACAGGTGAACTTTGACATGATATACGAAATGTATGCCTTAGCTTAAGCTCATCTCATTGCTTATTAATAGCAAGCTACTTGCTACTATATAAGTAGGTCAAGCACAAATGTTTTTGACCTAGTGAATTGGTCTATAGGAAGTTGTAAGCATTTGGAGCAAAGGAATGTCAAGGGAAACTTACCTTGACATGGGATGATCTTGTAAAAGTAAAGGAGGTGGTTGGGAACAAGCATATGTATAGGCTGGAAATGGTTGATGGGTAACCAATTCCAAGAGCATGGAAAGCTAACAATCTTAAACCTTATTTCAAATGAAGGATGTGAAGAGTTAGCTTCTAAAGCATAGATGAAATGTGTTCTTTTATGTGTTTATTTCTTTTAAGTTTGGGTAAGATGTATGTATTTACTTGTGTTTGTTTCTTTTAGAATGTAATGTGGTATGTCTTGCTAGATATATTCCATAGGTTTTATGTGTTAATATTTGTTTATTCGATACTGTGAGATTGCATTTGATTAAGCAATAATTATCTACTATTTAGTTATAGTTTATAGCTGACCTAATTTACTATTTGGTGTAGCTTATCTCGAAGTATTTAATTATGACTTTATTTATTTATCCTTTCTTGTACAATGTTTTATAACTTCATGGAAATAAAACAGGGTCTTTGTTTAATTCTTCTAACTAGGAAGCACTAAAAAAGTCTCTAAGTCCTATTTGAAAGGGTGACAAGCAAATTATAATAGTGCTAAGTTTTATTCAAGTCCTACGCTTGACGGACCATAGGAAAAGGATATCATTAGCTCTCTATGTCTTATGAATGATGGGATTTAGAGACCCTAATCCCTTGTAAGGGAGATGGGTATGATGGCTATAAATCCTCTTAAGGATACTAAGTCTATGATTTAAAATCCTCTTAAGGATGATATTTTAAAAGCTATAAGTCCTCTTAAGGTCAATAGGCTAAAGGCTACAAGGCCTTTTGTGGATGATGAGTTAGGGATCGCCAATCCTTTTAAATATAACAAACAATGTCATACTCTTAAGCCCCTAGCTAATAAGGGATCCGTATTCTAATCTTGACTATAGAAATAATGAACTATTTAGGGGTACTAATCTTTGAACTCCTAACCCCGATTTGCTCGATTACTAATGGAACCAAGTTCTTGTGCAAGTAGACCTCATCAAGAGCTCTTAAAACTATTAAAGTAAATAATGACATAAACCAACTAGCAGACAATTGAAATCAATTGAACGAAAAGACTGAGAATCATCACAGAATATCAAAAAGGTTCAATTGCATTGATTTCTAGTATTGTAAAGAAATGTTCAACATCAAATAAAGAAAGAATAAGGAAAGACTTCTGGAGATACATTTTACATTACCAAGGTAGGCATATTGACTTAAAAGTAAACTTCTAATAGAAATATAAATAATAAGTAGAGAGTTATCATTGGCTTGGGACATGAGCAAAAGGAATATAACATTAAATTCCTACTTGCTCACTATGCTTACGATACCATTCAAACTTAAATGATACTCAATCCCAACATATAAGAGTAATGCAAGAGAGTTACTTTTATTATCCATGAGATAGTCATCATATGGGAGCTTCCTAATTTTCCATGATTGAAGGGCACAAATTTTCACCAACCTAGTATACCTAATTGAATCTTAAGGGCAATCAACAACATCAGGGTTTGCTGTATTGGGGGGTTCTTCCAGAGGAAGAGAATTGCCTATTGGGTCCATGGTGGATAGGTCTTGGCTTCACTCTTACACATAGGTTGAGTCATCAGATTGAGTAGAAGACATGATTTATCTTATCGAAGTAGTTGTTACGAGTATATGAAAAAGGGGAAATGTATGAATTGTTAGATGAGGAGAGTAAGAGTTAGAGATAGTAGGAACAATAACAAAAAGGTCAAAAGAAAGAAGAGAATGCGAATGAAAATTGAGAATACAAAAGGGTGAGTTTAGCAATAATGTTCTAGGGGTTTGTAGCCACTATAATTACCAATTAATGTGGTTTGTTCGATTCACTATGTATTACATAGATTAAATGGCTTAGATAAAGTTTCCCATGCCAAAGGACACGCATAAACTTTGACATGATTATGCAAATCTCAATGATAGTATATAAAATGTCACACTTAACAATTAAAAGCTTTTCTAGCAAGTTACTTGAAAAGCAACACCCCTGAAGGGCAATCTACAACCTTTAAAGGTTAGAAACAAGATGCACAAAAAATATTTCTGATCCTTAATAGTGACATTATTACTCCTCTTGATAAGTTCATCAAGAGGAGTAGTGGGGAAATATTGATAGAGATTTTCTCCAAGAATGTAAATGGAGCCACTTGATCACTTATCAAAATCATATCTCCTTTTTTACCTTATTTTGACCATCTTCAGGTATTGTTGTTCATAAGATTAGATTTGGAAAGATTAGGTTTTGGACCTCAACAAGAAAGGTCTATTCAAGAATAAGTTGGATATGCCTCCTTTAGCTTAGAATAACAGCCTTTAGGTCGGGCTTTAACTTAGTAAGCCCTAAAAGTTTCAAACTCTAATATTAGGCATGAGAAGTTAGCCCTCCTGATCGAATAACTGCTTATCGGTAGCCATTACATCAGCTACATTCCCCAAAATCAAGGGGTAATCTAAAAATTTAAACTAGATGTATGTGCTTAAATTGGATAGAATGGTTATTACTTTTAAAATGATCCTCTAACTATAAAGGGACCTCTAAATGCAACATATAGATTCGTCTAAACATCCACATACTTTTTCCTTACTTGTACCTAATCCTCTTCATATTATCTGACTTAGGCATTAGAGTAGCAACGAGTATCGTCAAGTTCTTTGATTTGATCTTACCTTAACTAATATTTGATATCAAAAAATTTTATGGCATAGTGAAATAAATTATGCATCAATAAGTTTTCCTTCAACAATTCCTAAGTTCTATGAATTGATTCAGTTGCACACAAACTCATTCAAAAAACAAGCTTTCATAAACCCAATATGAATTTCATGAGTTATATGCCCCTAACAATATCATGCTATCACTTAATCAACATGCAGTCAACATGAGTCTCTTCACTTTCCTTCTTTAACAAATCATCACAATCCTTATGTTGTTCAAGCAAATAATTAGGGGTGGACATGGTTCGGTTTTGTATAATTTGTCCTCCCTTATCGAATCGAATGTAATTTAACAGTTTGTTTCTTTTTTAGAAGTCAAACTTAATTATACAGCTCGGTTAATAAATTTTTTAAACCAAATTAAAACTGCTTCAGTTCGATTCGATCTACAATTCAAACCGTTTATGTCAAATTTTCACTAAACATTTTTATCTCCAATAAATATGAAATTTCAAATAGAATTTACTCAACTTAATTTTAATAATCGACACAAAATTATAATAAAGAATAACAAAATATGAAAAATTTGATGAAATTTAGGAAGATTGACGGAAAAAAATATAAAAAGTACTAAATAATTGCATAAATTTTTTTATTTAACTAAACGGTTCAATTTTGTTTTAAACGATATGATTTGGTTCGCTTCCTCGAACGAAATCACAAACCATTTATACATAACCAAACTTAACCATAAATCGAACAATTCATAAAAAACCAATTTTTTTGTTTGGTTCAATTTGATTCATGGTTCAATCTATAGTTTACCCTTTTTTTGCCCAGCCCTCAAATAACTAATAAACAACATGTTTATCATATTGTTTTTTCTAAATCACTCCTAAAAACTAAAATTTCTATACATGCAAGCCTCATTGTTCGTTATCAAACTCTTACTAAAAATCTTATTTTTATTCGAAATAAGAACAAATCTAGCAATATAAATAGACAACCATGAAGTACTTACCCTAGATTTGTTGTGTAAAGGTCGGATCTTTGAAAATTTGTAAAGTTTAAGTGATTGTGTAATGAGAGGGTTGAGAGAAAAGTGGAGTTTTAGAGAGAGAATGGAATTATAGAATGAAATAGAAAGGATTTATTTGTGGTTTTCAAATTTGTACATAACCACGATTAAGGATCATGGTTGTAAAGTATGGCCATCCACGACTGTAATCCTTGCCTTTTCCATGTTCTTTCAACCAGGTGTGACCATGATCATGGATCACCAACTTGGTATGACCATGGTGCTCTCATCCTGAATTTTTCCAATTTCTTTCTAAATTAATTACGAGAGGATAATGGTCCATTTCTATGGTCATGGACTTTGGCTGTATTTTTCTATCGATTCTTGAATCCAAATTGCATCGATTCCCTTTGACTCATTTCTTGAAATTGGTTTGTAAAATTCAAAATAAAGTGAATTTAATCACTTAATTAGATCAAATGATAACTCACTTGGATGGCAAACTTCAGTAATTTACCATTGCATGAATGAATTTCAATGATTGTTTGTAAGGAAATTAGATTGTTCATAGTAAGGGTAAAATACTAACTAATGTCTCATGGATATGTTACTCGAATTGACCTAAGACAAGACAAAATTAATGGAATAAATAAATTAACAATTGAAATTAAAAGAAATCAAACTTAGGCTACCTCCTAAAGAGTACTGCTATTTAATGTTGTTGGCTTAACAATTCAATTCTTCCTTTAGTTTGACTCAAACTTGTTGGTTTAGGATTCGATTTAATATTCCAAGTAAACTTCCTTGTGGTTTCTTAGTGACAAGTTTAGCCAATTGACCTAGCTAGCTCTTTAAACTCCTTAGTGATGCTTCGGTGTTTCTAAGTGTCGCTTCAATGGCTTGAAAACAAGCATTTGAGCTCTACATGAATCTTTTTAGCAAATATTAAACATTCGGGGCCATGTTTTGAGGTTGTATATTTCTATTCTGTTGCTGTTGGCCTCCCTAGGAAAAATTTTGGTGATTTCTCCAACCCAGATTATATGTGTTGTTAAAAGGATTATTTTGAGATCGATTAGCAACAAAATTAACATGTTCAATTTCAACTAATGGTTCATCCTGCACTGAATACATTAGCATTACCAGTCCTTCAATTTTCTTACTTAGGTTCTCAATCTGAGCTATCAGTGCAGTTACTGGTTCTACTTTAAATGCCCAGTTACCTTCGCTTTGGATCTCATATTATCCCATTATGAGTTGTTCATTGCCATGCTATCGATCAACTTTTTGGCCTCATCCAGTGTTTTAGTACTCAAAGTACCTCCAATTACATCATCAACCATCTAACACATAGGATAATTGAGCACATTATAGAATGTATACATTTTCATCCATAGAGGTTGTAAACCCCTCAAAATTTTAATATAATCTTGTAAATGCTAAGATATAATTTAAAGATATATTCGAAACAGGCTAAAATTGCTAAGAGAGATTTGAGAGATATAGTTAAGACTACTTATAAACTTCATAAGTACTATCTAACATTAACTCTTGTAGTCTTAAAATAGGATTTCTAGATATAAAAGATTTTAGTAAACATTAAGAACTAAAAGCTTATCTAAATCTACCCTAAATCTATTATGACCATGCAAAATCATCTAAGATAAGGACCAAAACTTATCAAATAATTGAAAATGGAATGGATGGATGCAAGAAGCAAGTTGGCGTGAGGATTAGATAAACCATCCATTTGTCATCCAAATGTCATTTTCAAGCCATTACATTATTACTCCACTAACTTATCCATCCATGTATACATGAAAATGACCTAAGGAAGACATTTAGTCTTAAGGAATTTTATTTCATTAAGTAATCTACCACTATATTGTTCTATAGTTATCTCAAGAGGAGACAAGATCTTATTAAGAATACTACTTGAATTTATTTTAGAAGCTCTATGGATAAATAAATAATGAGTCAAAGTTGGTTAATTCTAGTCAATAATAGTGGCTAAGGTCAAGACTAGTAGAAAATGACATGTTAGTGACCAAAGATCCATCATATGGCTACTTTAATCCTAAATTAACTAAACTAACTAACTAATAAGTAAGTGTTAGGTCAATATCATATATAAATCCTAAAGAGATAAGCACCATAAAATCATATCTTAACATTTCTTCCAACATGTAATGGACAAATTGCAAAACAAGTGGGAAAACTCCTAAACACCATAAGTAGTGCAAGCTTGTAAGAGGGAAGAAGCATCCATTTGTCTTCTATTAACTGCTAATTTTCATTTTGGTATGCAAGTACCTACCAAACAAAAACATAACTACAAGGGGCATCAAAGGGTATTATAGTGCAACTATTTCGATGCCTAAGTTAGTTCTCTTGTCATAAAAGTATAATTATAGAGTAATAGGAAGAGTAAGAGAATGAAAGAGAGTCCCTTTACTTGAGAGTTTTCTCTAGTATTTATATTAGATGACTAGATATGTGTATTCAGATGGGTCGTAGAAGTCGAGCTTAAGCCTCAATGTTACTGAAGTAGGACTTTAGCTTATTTTACTAAAAAACAATATCAACATTTGTCTTCCGCTCTCTTTGATAGCAAGTTCGGCAAAGAGAGCATCTAAAGAGGTCAATTTTGTTGGAGCTTTGTAAAGGTTCATAATTTATGGCTTGAACATGCTAGGATGCATAAAGAAGCAAAGGTCTAAATAGGCCAATGTGCTAAAAAGGCTACGAAAGCATCTAGATAGTTTGAGCTGGGTATGATTTGTGTTAAGTATAGCTATAAGGGAGGCTGTAAAGGAGGCTAATTGGGCTTTTGTCCACAAATGTATGGGGCTTTGGACTTAGTTACTCAATGTCCACATAAGGTATTGGATTAAAGTATTTAACCCATCGCCATTTAGCCCCTTAAGGTTTTGAATAACTTATCATCTACTAGTGAGATAGAATAATAAGGTCTACAATAACTCGTCATCTTTTTGTAAGGCTAAGAGTATTTTACCTATTACCAGTTAGTGGCTTAAGGTTTTTATATAGCTTGTTGTCCATTAACTAGACTTAGAGCATTATGCTTATTGTCAATTGATGATTTAGAGCTTTTCAAAGGGCTTATCATCCTTTATTAGGAATTATAGCATCATGCCCATCGCCAATTGATAGCTTAAGGCTTATTAAACAATTCATCGTCCTTTATTAGGACTTGTAGCTTTCCACTTATCACTCAAAAGGGTTTAAAGCTTTACATGTCGTCATCTTTTCTTAGGACTTAGAGATATAAAAATATCCTTTTCCCGTTGTTTATTAGATACATGACCTAGGGATCAACATTTTATGTTTTGCTTGTCACTCTATAATAGGTCTTAAAGTTATTAAGGAGTAGCTCGTTAACAAATTATACTTATGTCAGCTTAGGTGAAGGGCATTTGTTTAGCCCTAGTTTGTTTTTGAATTCTTACGCTCATCCCAAAGGGAGGTCGAAATGAGCTTGCTAAGCATTAAATGAGTTATCATGAATGTGGATTAATATAATTTGGTATAGAAACCACTAATTAAATATAGCTATCAACAATATCGCACTATGATGTACTACACGAGATATACACCTTAAAGGATAAGTAACCAACAAATTATAGACAAGTGTATCTCATCTTTGTTTAGGAATTGAGTAGCTAGATTGACACATTATTTGTGAATAGTTTAGCTTTTGTTTTTTTTAAATATCATTATCAAGTTGGGCCATGTTATTTATATTGTGTTTTAGATAGCACGAGATACATCCCAAGCATAAACTTCACTTAGTCCCACATAGTAGCTCCAACTTTGGAAGAATATAGTTTAAAGTTAATAACAATGTTGGTCATCCAATGCTTGAAATTGCTCAGCCATTAAGATGAACTACGTTCACATGTTGGAGTCATTCGGCACAAGTCATTGCGTAGTGAGGGCCATGTTATTTATCTTGTGTTTTAGACAGCACGAGATACGTCCCAAGCATAAACTTCACTTAGTCCCACATAGTAGCTCCAACTTTGGAAGAATATAGTTTAAAGTTAATAACAATGTTGGTCATCCAATGCTTGAAATTGCTCAGCCATTAAGATGAACTACGTTCACATGTTGGAGTCATTCGGCACAAGTCATTGCGTATTGACGAGCTCGATACACTTGGAGTTGCTTAGCACAAGTCATTGCGTAGTGACGAGCTCGGCACATTTGCAGTAGCTCAACAAGTGTGTAAAGTAGAGCTCAATTTTTATTTGCCTAGTTCTTGAGCTAAAACCCCAATTCCAAAGAAAAACCCTAAACTCTATATACACGTAATCTTGAACTCAAACCTAATAAAACCTTGATTCAGAGTTTACATGATTGCGAGGAGCGAGTAGCTTAGATTACAATTAAGTTTGGGATGTTATCGTCCATGTGTTCCCAAGCTCAGTGCACAGAACTCAGTCTCCGATGAAAGTTCGAGCACTAACATTATTGCCATTACCATACTAACCAACAGGTTACTAACATAATTACCGACGGAGATTGATGCCATGCATCGAGAACCACCGAAGCTCTTGATATCATCAAGTGTTTATCCACTGACGGATTCTAATGTAGTTTGAAGATAGGTTGGGCTCGTACATACAAAGGATGACTTAGCCACTGTTGTACATGCGAAGGTCGGCATCCAAAGCATGAGTCACAAGTGAGGTTTTTATAAACAAAGCAGCTACTCGAACTTGCAATAATTGAAATTCGGCTTTATTTTTCTTATTTACTGTTGTGGAGATCAGCTTGGACTTTGGTCCGTCAGATGTATTCGTCAAACTTTTGTTCCATTTTGTTACCAACTTTCTTAGCAGTTGAGATCACAGAATTGCTCCGATCTGTCCACCTCACGAAGAAATGCTTGGATTCTAGTTTGTACAGCTCGGCATTACATTCTTTTGATCCGGCATGATAGGAGTTGTTCATAGTGTCAAACTTCAGTTAAGTGATTTTCAACTTGGCATAGAAATTGTGTACCGTTGATAGTTCGGCATATTAATGGACTGTGACTTTGGAGCTTTTAGCTCGGCACAGGTCATGACGCACTGTCACGCTCGACTTTGTTGCAAAGGCCGGTCAGATGGACCGCTCAACTCAGCTTTTCCTAGTTCAGGCACTCGGCATAGAATTTAGTTTCTGTCGGATGAGAAATAATGTTGCCACTAGCAACAGCTTTTGCCTTTCAAAACTTGGGCCATTAAGGGAAAATAAAGCTTGGACTCCTCATCCATCTTTTCAGTATTGATGGCTTTGAAGTTCAGGCTATTGGCTGTAGGAAGCTGTCTTGGCACCGTTGGAAAAACCGTTGTTATTGAATGCCCAAATGAGTTGCAAAACTCGGTGTTGAGCTTCCCTTGGAAAAACATCCACCGAATCATCTGCAGTAACAAGATGAAGTTCGGTAGCCATAGTTGGACAGCTACTACTCAATGGAGCTCGGATTTTGTCATACACTCGCCATGCTTGGCTTTGGAGTACTTTGCTCAGCATGTGAACCTGATGACCAACTCATTGGTGCTCAAATCTTATCAATGGATAACTCGGCATACATATGATATAACATGGGGAGCATTAGAGGGTGCTTTAACGTAGTCACTCTGATTCATAAGTCAGCTCTCTTATAATAAAAGTAGAATTATAGAGTAATAGGAAGAGTAAGAGAATGAAAGAGGGTTCCTTTATCTATGAGTCTTCTTTGGTATTTATAGTGGGTGACTAGATAGGTGAACGCAGATGGGATATAAGAGTTAGACTTGAGCCTTAATATTATTGAACTAGGCCTTTGGCCTATTTTACTAAAAAGCGCTACCAACATCTTCCATATGTCATTTTCATACAACTCGTCTAACTCTCTTATTCTCTTACAAAGTTATCCTTACATGCATGCATGAAAGAGACATCTAGATAAATTAAAATGTCAAATTGCCCATCAACACAAGATTTTGATTTCTTTAAACAACTTCCAACTCATATTCAATTAATATCCTAACTTTCACAAATAGGATGGCTTTACCACTTTTGAGACCACTCTTTGTCCATACATTCCATTACATCCATCTCTTTCATATTATCTTTATCCTAACATTCCAACAAACATCCATCTTCAACCCTTAATCTCCAATGCCACTTCAAGCATCCCTAAGGTTGTTTTTGAATTTTCAAAAGAAACTCTCAATTAAAAAGATAGCAACACTTACTAACAACCAATCTTTGATTTAATAAAGTACTTTTCAAGTCAAAAGATTCTTCTAAACTCTTACTACCAAAAAGTTTTCCAAGATTTCCAAATGAATCAAGAAGTATTGTTGGTAAATCTATTTTATGAAACTTTGAAGTTTCTCCAAGATTGAATTCATCTTTACAATCTTCCTCTAACAATCTTTTCAAACCAAAAATATGACTAACCAAAAGCTTTTCAACTACTTCTCTATTTCATATAAGTTTCAAAGTTATCTTTATCAACTACTTTTCAAACCTGAGCTTACAATAAATAAAGGTTTTTCCTATCCAAAAGTTATATTTTTAAAACCTATAATTTTAAGTGAAATCTCTTTTACTTCCTTGAAAACCCATATTGAGTCCTATATTCAAAACTCTCTAAAGAGCTTAAGAATTAAAGCCTATACTTTCTATAAAAAGGAAATCTTTACTAAAATCTTCCTTATTCCAAAAAGTCTCTAAAGTAGTAAAACTAAAAGATTACACTTTCCCTTTAAAACAACCAAGTACGAAACTTAAAAGAATCAAGTGAACAAATCCATACTGAAATAATAATACCAAAGTTTCATGTCCAAATCTTTATAACATAGACATATCTTGGAACTTCAACTCTTTATCATATTTGGACTTATGGACATATTCTTTACCTTAATGATTGGATCTATTACGAGGATCAAAAAACCCAAACTTAAAGGCTATGTATATGAAACAACAAGGACAATTTGGACATGATATAAATCAGCTAAAAGACTTTAGAAATTATAAGACTATAATAAATAAAGAAATTCTAATATGTATAGGTAGTATTTTACTTCTTATTATGTTCTTTTAGGTGATTGTGACTTTAAGCTACTAGAAGACTATTGCGATAAGTAAGACAAATGACTAGGTGAGTATCTACAATGAATATTACCTACTTGTGTTTGCAGTTAGTAGCACTTTAAATATATATATCAACTGGTTATGTTTGGGGTATGAGGAAAGTGCTTGTGTTTGATTTGGTTGAAATATTTGGGAAAATACTATAAGTTATGCCACATAATATAGTTGATGATTGTGATGTGATGTGTTCTTTTGCAAGTCTCTAATAATTTAGTTGATTGCTCATAAGAGAATCTTAAGCATATCATAACTTTAATATAAAATGGTCTTGCATAGCATACTACATAAACTTACTTTCTACCATTACTGTCATACAAGGAATGGAAAAGGTGAGAACCTTTCCCATCTTTTACAAGCTAAGTGACTTTAAGGATGGTTGTGTACTGGATGGGGCTATGTCCATTCTTTTATTTCGATTTTTGCATACATCTGGAGGCTGATCGGGGATTTGATCAGTCCTTAGTCATTTAGTGGTCAAGGAAGGTGTTCATTTCTTAACTATACTTCATTTGTACATTCTTGGGACTGATCAAGACATCCTTCTCTTGTGATTTATATTCAAGCCATGGTGAATATTTCATTTGATTCTCTTGGCTAATTAGAATATCAATCTTCCTAAGGTTATATTGGTTATAGGATGAATATATTTCATTTGGTTATCTTAGGTGATTAAGGGATTGGTTCTCTTGTGGTGTTAGGGAGAATGTTACCCATTTGGTTCTTTGGAGACCAATCAAGGGGCATTATCTTACGACCATTATGACGACATGGGTAAGTGTTCAGTGAAAAATTGTGATTTTACAGCTATTTTGTTATGGTGGCCAATGATATTATACCAAGAGATTTTATACGCTAACTTTGGACACTTGGGCACTATTGGAGCTACAAATCCTCAACCTAAGGTCAAGGAAGGGAATAAACCCTAGACTGCACACTAGATACTGGTTAGCCATGTGTATTGATCTAGGGCATTCGGAAAAGTAAACCGATTACAGTGGAAACTTATGAGAAACATGATAACCCTAATCAAGGAATTCTCATACATTTGGAAGTAAAAAATATAACAAAATATCAAGAATATAATCAAAGTAATCAATATTTACTTTATGTAAGCTCCTAAAGTCACATTTAGGATAATCGTACTTAGATTTATGGCTTTCAGAAAAACTTCTCTAATTAAGTCTAAATTTATAATTAGGTTAGAAAAATTAGTTGAAGTGACTCAATAAAATTAAATTTTAAAAATAACATCCTAAAAATCTAATTTTATTCTTAAAAATATAACTATTCAATATAGTGTAAAACACGTTGGAACCCTTAAAATCGAGCCTGAAATATGACGAGGCCTTAGAGATAAATTAATTAAGCTATAAAAGGAAATAATATAACATAATAGACTATATGAATTTATATATATTTATGAACATACTCAGTATATATAATTAATATACCCATAAATTAACTTGAAAGTTTAAAAATTTATATAATATGTAATGCCACATGACTCAGACATGCTAGCTTTCGAGTAATTTATATCCTTCATAGAAAAATATACTTATAAGTTAGGGTAGTAGGTATAAAATGGTTTATACTAATCTTATTAGTAAACATAAGAATATGGATCTTAATAATAGAATAGTGAGTGTGATGATATCACTAATGACATGAGATATTATGTAAAAGTAATTGAATTAATATAAACTTAGTTGGCTAATTATCTTCTCCCCATTAGATTGTTTAGAAGCATTCATAGGTATGCAAATGTCTAAATTTCACCTAAACATGGATATATAATTATATAAATTAATAAGAGACTAATTGAAAAATTTAATGCTTCAGAGACACTCTAGAAATTAAGATTTGTGATAACATTTATGGAATTATGTTGAACACTCATGACTAAGATAAAATTTAAAAGAAGTAACTGTATAGCTTTAATATTTCAATTTGAGCTCATTTATAAGAAATTTTCTTAAAATTATTAAGTTTATTGGGTTTAATAACTAAAATGTAAAGTTTCATAATTTTAGATAAAGCTTAAGATAAATCTTTTACAATCAACAACTTGATTTTAATAATTAATATTAGTAAGTAAAATATCATATAAGATGTGTATAGATAAATCCAAATAATTAATATAACTTAATTATATATTATATGTTATTAATATTTTTACTAATATTTCCATTAAAACTCACCCTAAATAACAACATATGGGAGAAAAAGAAATTTTACAATTATGAATAATGTTTGTAGTGAAATGATAGAATATTCTAGAAATTTGGATAGCTATAAACTAAAATATAGTAAATTTAATAAAATATCTTAAAGAAAAACAAATAAAATAATTATATATTTCAACCACCTTATAAAGGTGGTGAAATCTATAGCTATATATATGTGGCTTTATTCCACTTATGAAGCCCTAATTAGGAAAATGATGTGAGAGAAAGAGAGGAGAGGGGAAGTAAGAGAGAGAGTAATGGCGAGAGAGCTTGAGAGTTTAAAAAGAAGAAGAAGAAGAAGAAGAAGAAAAAGAGAAAAAGGAAAAGAAGGGGGACTAAAAGACTTAATTTTTTAGTATCTAATACTTTCAGGTAACCTCATTTCTATAATTATAAGTATTGTCTTTTAATTGATATTTAATAGTTATAGAAATGTCCCATTATTTTTCTAAATGGAGTATTTTATTTGTACTATTTCATTCTTTTCGAATTATAAACTTAGAATATTGATAAATATAAGACTTGTATATTATAAACATTGATCCTTAAAATGAACAAATCTCTAGTAATAATTATTTATCAAAACTATTAAAACTAAACTTTATATTTTTACAAATTTAACATTATTACTTCTATAAAATTTCAGTATATATGATTCATTATATTTTGTTGCAAAATTGTGTGAAAATCTTTTTTTTTTTTCATTACATAATACAATATCAATAAAATATTAGTTGCTATACAGCTCTATTTGTATACTAAAATTTGAAATACCCTTTAGAGATAATATTTTAAACGAAGTACGTAACATATATAATTGAGTTCATACAAACTTCACGATACTAACCTTACTAAAACTGAATTAATTTAGGTAATAAACAAGATATTTTCTGTAATATTATAAAAAACATCGTCCAATGACAATCTTTCCATAATTAAAGCATAATATAAATAATAGTAAATACGTTTTGATATAATGGAAACGATATAGTATGAATAGTAGGAAATTGCGTATATTAGATATTATTAAGTAAATTACTATAACGTATATGATAAAATAAAATACTTAAAATATATGTGTATATATATATATATATAATGTGTATGTATATAAATATATAGATATGAAACTCTACTAAATAACTACATAAATGATATCTCAACTAAATACTAGATAAAATCCTAAAGTTTTTGTAAATCTTATGAAAACTGAATATGAGTTTTAGTATATATTTAGGACTTCCAAGTAAGTAAAGCCTAAACATTCTAGATTTGTTGGAGTGAGCTTCAGTACAAGTAAGTAGGATTGATACTTCATAGCATTTTGGGGTATTATTTCAGAATATCTAGAGACCTTAGTATGTATTCGCTTATGATTATAGTTAGCTGTTTGTATGTATATCCAACGCTTATTTTGAGATTCAATTTGCAGTGATAGGAGTCGAGCTCCAAGTTATGATTATTTTGTAAATATTGTTATGCTTAAATTATTTGAGCTTGGTTAATCACCCTAAAAAGATAAACTAACTCAAACCTAGCTTAATTCCTAACCTGATATGCATCGTAACCTACTAAGGGTAACGACTAGGATTCTCGGGCTAAATATAGACTCCCTTCGATAATAATAGTTGAAATGGTCTTTTTCCCTACCCTTAGTCAAACTACGTAACAAGAGCAGAGGTCACGATAAGGTTGGGGGTTGTGGTTTGTGGTTTGAAGGTAGTCATGTGAGAAGGGTGTTCTCTATTGCACAAGCTCCGATTTGGTTTCGATTCATGAGTATGTACCGTCAATATCCTCGACTTGGATTAAAATGGACACAATTTCTTTGATCTCACAATGGACTAGATAACATTGTATGATGGCATTTGCTTATACATGCATTGCACCTAGCCTATTTAGTTAAAAACCTTGTTTGCAGTGTACTAAATGGCTAGTTGTTATCCTTAGCATTGACTTTTTTAACTTTTAAGGAAAACGATACAAGACTCTTCAAGAGGCTTGGTAGTTTATTAAGAGTCTTATGTAGTTTTCAATAATTTATTATGTATAAGAAATGATACATACCTATGAGATTTTTACTACTCTTCTATAAAGTGAAATTATAAGCTTATTTTTAACCAATTATTTTTTAGGATTACTCTATAGGTTTATATCAAACAGGTATTGAATTGGATGCTTCAAAGAGGTAGAGTTGAGTACAAACTACGTCTAGGATAGCAACTGTAATAACAGTTTTTATCTTAGGATGGTTCCTATAGCGAAACTGTTATGACTTTATCTTTTCGAGTCGTGATACGTTGTAAGGATTATGAAACTTATAATTAATATGTCACAAGTACTTTATTTATGATGGTTTGTAATAACTATTTTTAAAAAAAGACTATAACTTCATAAAATCTATACCATCTATTTATAATACAATGTGAACTATCATTCTGTACCTTTAAATTTGTGATACTCTATGGTTGATTTAGGAATGACACTTCATGTGCTCTTTGAAAGTAATTAATAAGTAAGAAAGCACTAATTGATTACTTTTGTTTGGTATATGGTGGTCTGTTACAACTAGACTATCATACGGGGCATGACATATTTTGTTGGTTTCAAAGCAAAGGTTTTAACATATAAAAATACATATATAAATATTTGAGAGTTGATAGAACTAGGATAAGTACAAGTATCACATCATTATTAAACTATGTTTTGTTTTGTTTTCTATTCTAATCTAACCTTACAACAATAGTAAGTTTCTAGAATGAATTTTCCATAGTCGATGGAGAACTATTGGTAGAATATTGAAAGCGGTTGCACGTACTTTGTGAGGATTTTGTTCCTCATGGAGTCATAAAAACCTTGTTTGAAATCTTGGACAAAAGGAAGGAAGGGCTTGTAGCTATGATCATCTTTAAATAGAGCTTTCGAGTTTTATAATTTAAAATCCTATAGTTTATCCTTTATTTAGTTAATTAGGCAAGTATACCTATTGTTTGTTAGTATGGATAACTATAGGGATGTCTTCACTAGGAACAGATTCAAAAACTAATATCAATTATTCTTCCTATTAACTAGCGAATTAAATGATTGAACAAAATAATTAAACTAAATTCTACAACTAAACTATACTAATTCTACTATTACACTAAGAAAACACTACAAACAAGATTACAACACGAAAACAACAAATTACAAAGCAGGTTTACTTCATCATGTTAACATAAGTTATAAACTATTTGTCTTAACAATTACTCACTTGTTGGAATTCTCGATTGATGAGTATTCTTCTTAGAATTACTCAATTCTAATCTCGATTACGTTCTTAAAAATCTATTTTAAAAGAATGGACAAGTCAAGATTGCATGAGAGTTTATTACTATCCTTGAATTCCCTAAACATGCAATAAACTTTCTAATAATATCTCTATTAGTAGGAGCAGTTCATTCTAGTGACTAAGATCTACTTAGTGGAATCATTTCTCAACGTATTCTATTGAGATCTATTGTAAGATTGTGTCATATACTGTAATAGCTCAACTTATATGAAGTTCTAATCACTAGAAATTCGTAATTATTAGGAATAACCACAAATCAAAGTATAATCATGTTAAAATGACTTAGTAAACCCTAATTTATCACTCACACATGATAGAAAAAAAAAAAAAAAACTAACACAAATAAATAGGAGAGGCATTGTAAAACATAACATAGATAAAAGAAGAGTTAAGAATGGAAACCCCTTTTTATTCACTTGAAGAATCTTGATACAATAATTCATGGATACTGGATTCTTTACGATTCTCCCAAATTTAGTAAAGAAAAATACACAAACTTATGTTACGTTTTTCACTATACTAAGAACACGAATAAGACACTTAATGGATTTTGATGATCTATTTTGTATTTTGGTGATGTTGGTTCTTATGTAATACTCTTTCTCCTAAAAGTTGTGGTATATTTATACTTAACTTGTCAAAGGACTCAAAATGTATCACTTTAAGACAATGCCTAATGTTGAGACATGTTCCACATACTGATTTGTGTGAAAAAGTGATAGAGGAACAGCCATTTCCACTCCTATCATGCTCGTAACTCGGGAAGTGATAGTCTTGAAAAACAAAATTCTACACCAATCATGGTTGTAACCATGGGTGTGAACTCTTTGTTGCTTCATCACCTTTAATCATGCCTATGATTAATGGAGTGATGACCCTCCTGCTAACCAATCACAAGTGTGACTGATAAGGGGATCAATATCACTTCCTTAATCATACCTATGATAGAGGGTGTGATTAGTGCTGGTCATTACAATCCTTCATTATTACGCCTATGATGAAGTGCATCTTGGTTTTACTTCAAGGTTTTCTTCTCTTCATGGTCGTGATTGCCTTAAAACACATTATTTTTTATGTAAACTTCATTTCCTTACTCTTGATTCATCCAAAATCAATAAATTATGCAATTAAGTATTAAAAACTTAAGAAATGAACATGATTATGGTCAATTTATGCTTAAATATGTCTTGAAAGTGTAGAGTAATTTACCTTTATCAAACTTCCTCACATTGAAACTTTGCTTGTCCTCAAGCAAATACTCAAAAACAATCAATTGCATATTTGACAAAGCATTCTCAGTGGATTAACTTTATGCCCTCCACATTGTATTCATAGAATACATAAACCAATATTCTAAGACTAATTAGAGTAAAACACACTTCACCCTTACTAGTTAATGAAAGTTTCCAAAAGTATAAAGTCACATAGAACAAAAGAGAATTGGTTATACTTCATCCACTTCTGTAAGTGTATAAAAAACCTTTCAATTACTTCTTAAGCACAATAATCTAGAAGAAAAGTACATTGCATCCATTTTTCTCTTGTATTTCTATTTCTTCTATTGAATCTCTTCAAAGACAACTTATACATTTCATTTTCAATTTATTTTGTTTTTTTCTATTCTCTTTTTCTTTTTCTTTTTTCTTTGTTTTAAGAAGGATAAAGACTAAAGATTAGTAGCAGAGTCAGAGTTTGCTCTTTTGAGAGACTAAACCTTACCCTTACTAACTTGGTTATAAGATAAAGATTAGGATAAGAGTCAGACATTGGTCTTCTAAGTGACCAAAGCTTGCCCTTACTAACTTAATCCTTATATATCCTCATTGGAAAGTTATAAAGACAAAAAATAGTAGTGGAGTCAAACTTTGCTCTTTTAAGGGACTAAAGCTCACCCTTGCTAATTTCATCCTTAAACTCTTTAATTTACTCTATTTTGAAGAGATTATCAAGAAGCATCAACAAGTGAATCATTTCATTTTCCCTTCTCATTCAAGATTAAATAAGCTCTAAAAATAATTTATAAGTAGATATACTACTTAGTAAGTTTAGAAATACAACAAATTAACTTTGAACTAAAGAATACAATTCACTTTTAACCTCTAAATTCATTCATTAAATGATAAGTAAGTATGCTTTACTTAGATTTGATCCTACAAATTTGATCATATACACTAAGTCCACAAAAAGTGAGTAAGGCACAAAATTAGCTATTATTTTCCAAACTTACAATCTATTCAGTAAACTCATAGCTTGAAAACAAATAAACTGCTTAAATGAGAGACTTTTTTATAAACAAGTCTAATCCTTCCCACACTTAGAGAGAGACATTGTCCTTAATGTGCAAGTTGTGCTTGACCATTAATACGAAAACAAAAACAAAAGACAATAAACACATGATATGAGAGTTTCCATTAATAGTACATCATTGAGGTTAAGCTCTCAACTACTGAATAAGTCTAAAAATAAACAAAATCAAATAAAAGAAAGAAAACAAATTAGTCATCCTCAGTGTTTTTCTCTTCTTTTAAACTATCATCATCCTCTCCAGATGACTCTTCCTTACTCTCATTGCTATCCCCTTATCCTACTGTTTCTTGTTGGGTTACTTGCATTTTCTCGTCATCATCACTTTCTTCTTCTCTAGACCCTTCCTCCTCAACATTAAAGTCTTCTTCTTCTAACCCATCACCTTCTTCTTCTTCTTCTTACTAAACACTTATTGGTGGGGGAACTGGAGGTTAACTAACACCCGCATCCTCTTGGGTTTGAGGATGAGTAAAACAAAAGGGAATGGCTACTCTCACTTTTGTAGCAATATTTTTCAAGGCTCAACAATTCCCTTTTAAGTCTCTTTAATCTCAGTCACTTAAGTTTCTAAACTCTTCAAATTACCGATTGAGAAGCTTGATGTAGATGTTGCGAAATTTGGAGCACTAGGGTCCTCAATGTCCAAGTCAGGATCAAAACTCTTGTAAGACCCTATTGATTGAAAGGGGTTTTTGGAAATGGTTCTACATTAGCATAAGAGTCTCTTAGCCTATCATTAGTAGGCTACAACCTCAAATTCTTAAGGATTCTTGTAATCAGACCTCCAACAAAAATACCCTTACTCTTATCGAATGTTTACCAGTGAATGCCAAATGCAGTGAGTATCCCTACATTCACCAAAAACCCTTTAAGTACACTGTATAAGGGCAGTAAATCATGCTCCCTCATTACCCCAGGACTCTCGTGCATTCCATAAATGGTCTTACCCAAGATATAATAGAAGCCTCGAGCACTAGTTTTCTTCAAAGTTGAAGCCTTGGACTTACTCGCTTTGAAACTATTCTCATTGGAGATTTCTCTCCAAAACTCATTCACATAAGTTCTTCGAAGAAGTCTCACCAGCAAATCTACAAACTCTTCATCCTCTAACTCAGCTCGGGTATACAATCCCATAGTATGGACAAAAGTTAACATATCAAAGGTATGAGTTCTTCCAAAAGTAAACACCTCCACCTCATTATCCATTTGAGGGCCAATATACTCATACTTGATCTTAAATGAGGAAAGGAAAGCCAATGTTATTTGTTTATAAGTCTTCTCCTATACTGTGAACAACTTTAGCCATAGCCCATTTCCCAATAACCTCTGTATGGCTATCTTCAATCCATATTCTCCTAAAATGTCCTAGTCTATAATACAGTGTCTCTTAATTGTCTTCTTAGAGGTAAATTCCTTAAATCTCTCTTTTTGCTCCACAGTCATACCAGCAGGTGGAGTGATTACCCTACTTGAATTTATTGCATCAAATTGCATGGGAAGAGGAGAAGAAGGAGAATGGTTAACCCTAGGTCTCTTATACTGAGAAGTTGTTGATGATTTCTTATGTGTCATCTACAAACATCCGCGTTAGTTCAAGAGAAGTAAAACTCATGTACAATTCAGACTAATCATAGCCATTCAAGCTTCCTCCTACTTATAAATATAAAGCATCTCTCAACTAAACACGATCAACCCTACCTTATGGCCAAGCACAAATTACATAAGTGAATTCGTAATGAACTTAACTTATAAACTAAACTTCAACTAAGGATTAATAGCTCCTCTTAACTATACAACCCTCTAATTCATAATATCAACACATAAATACACTTCGATTCCCTAAGGCCATGCAATAGTCCAACATAAAGAAAACCAACTAGCAACACAATCTTACATAACACTTCATTATTAACGATGAGACTAATACATCAAATTATGCTCAATTTGCGAAAATCCCCAATTCGATAATTATCAATAGAAATTAAGGTTTAAGCTTGGTATTCTAAATTCTAGTACAAAATCATGTAAATCAAAGTTTAATTCCTACATAAGCACAACTATGAGTACAATCACAATACATTTACAAAGCATATAAACACACATATACAAACCCTAAAGTTACATGACTCAAATCTATGTAAATATAGAAAAACTAAAGAAAAAAAGGAAGATCATGCCTTAGAAGAATGTAGTGGAGATTAAAATGATAGTGCAAGTATTAGAAGTAGGTAAAATAAGGGTAGATGTTGAGAAAATGGGGGTAAAGTTTTGTAAGAAACTGGTATAGTGAGAATATCATGGGGTGAAGTTTTAAAATGTATGAGAAATGAGGAGAGAGAGCGGGAATATATAGTAAGCTGTTAAAGGACATAATCACAGCCGTAACTTAGGACGTAATGCTTCCTTTAAGCTTGATTACGACTGTGATGAATCCCATGATTAGCATTGTACTTAAAATTTTTGAACTATCATGGCCTACACCCTTCACTAGTCATGGGTGTGAATAAACCCGTGACCAACACTATGGTCATTTTATCATGTGTAATTCATTTTATCATAGTAGTGATAGAAATGTAAAATTTTCTAAGGAAGTGATCACGGCCATAATGAACAAGTGGATCATCACTGTTAATATACCATGGCCGTGATTGATTTCACAATTAATATGGTGCTTAAAAAAAGATTAAATACTTATCTTTTATCATAGCCATGATACATGTTGGTGTTTTATCCTCCATCTATGTCCCTACAGTTATTGAAATTATTATCTTCCCCTTAAATTGCCATGACTTCCACTTGATGTTTCTTTTCTTTTTGCATCAAATTATAAACAAATACACTCAAAACAAATCAAAACAGTTAACAAGAATAGCAACAAATAATATAAACTTAACAACATCAAAGTGATAAATCAAACATAAGCAAATCTAATTTAAACGATGCATGCTTGTTTAAAGTCTTAAGCTTGATGCTTCCAAAGGATTCACCTTCATTCCTTGAATTGGAGAAGTTTTAACTCCTCCTTACCTTCATTCCAATCAACTTCGCCATGGTATAACTTCAACCTTTGTCTATTGACCTTGAATGTCCCTTTTTCTAGATGCTTAACTTCTACTGCCCCAAATGGAAACACTTTCTTGAATAAGAATAGACTTAACCACCTAGACTTAAGTTTTCTATGGAATAAATTTAGCTTAGAATTGTATAAAAGTACCAGGTCACCTTCCTTGAATTGCTTGGGGTACTTAATCCTTGAATCATGCAAATGTTTGGCTTGCTCCTTCTACATTCTACTGTTCTCATAAGCTTTCCAATGCAACTCATCCAATTCATTGAGTTAAAGATGCCTAAGTCTATCGAATGCCTCATAATCCAAATTTGTGGTCCTTAATTCCCAATAGGTCTTATGGTCAATCTCCATCGATAAATGGCAAGCCTTACCATAAACTAATCGATAAGGTATAATACTTAATGGAGTTTTGTAAGCAGTCTAATATGCCCATAAAGCGTCATCTAGCTTATTAGACCAATCTTTTGTATTGTGTATTATAGTCTTCTTCCAAATCCTTTTCAAGTCCCTATTAGATACTTCCACTTGGCCACTTATTTATGGATGGTAAGGAGTAGCTATCCTATGATGTATCCCATATCTCTTAAGGACTCATTCAATCTGATTGTTACATAAGTGGGTTCCTCTATCACTTATTAATGCTTAGGGTACCCTAAATCTAGAAAACAACCTTCTCAAGAATCTTGCCACCACCTTAGCATCATTTGTTGGTAAAACCTAAGCTTCAACCCACTTTGACATGTGGTCCATTGTGACTAAAATGTACCTATTGCCATAAGAATTGGGGAATGGTCCCATGAAGTTTATTACCCAAACGTCAAAGACTTCACACTCTAAAATGTATTTCTATGGAATTTCATCCTTCTTAAAGACACTCCTTATTCTCTAACACCTATCACAAACGACAAAAAAATCATGACCATCCTGAAATATACTTAGCCAATAAAAACTAACCTCTAATACCTTCCAAGTTATCCTATTTGCGCTGTAGTGACCTCCTGTTAAACTACTATGGGAATGAAACAAGATCTTCTATCCTTCTTCATGTGATACATAGTGTTGGATAAATTAGTCAGCACAAACTCTAAAGAGAAAAGGGTCTTCCTAGAAGTAATGCTTTAAATATGAGAAAAACTTCTTCTTCTTCTTATGATGATCCAAGTCTTAAGGCAAAACCTTCCCTACTAAATAGTTCATTATATCAACAAACCATGGAATGTTGTAGATTTCAATTGTGCAAAGAGTGAACAAGCTTTCTTCTAGAAATTTATCATTGATGTCATCTTCATTCAATTCCTCTAGAACTAGATTATTTAACCTAGATAAGTGATCTACAGCTAAATTTTAGGCCCTCTTCTTATCCCTTATCTCTAAAACAAACTCTTGAAGTAACAACACCTAACGGATCAACTGTGGTTTTACATTAGATTTAGATAGAAGGTACCTTAAAGACAAGCAATTAGTATAGACAATCACTTCCAAAAGAATGAGGTAGCATTGAAACTTGTCAAAGGCGAAGATAATTACTAACAGTTCCTTCTTAGTTATGGTGTAATTCACTTGAGCTAGAGTAAGTGTCTTACTAGCATAATATATCGATTGAAACTATCTGTCTTTTCTTTGCCATAATACTACTCCTACTGTTGAGTTACTTACATCACACATTAATTCAAATGGCATGTTCCAATTCGGCATTACCATGATAAGAACATTGGCCAATTTTTCCTTCAAAACATTAGAAGCCTCCAAACAACTAGCATTAAAATCATACGGAACATCCTTCTTAAGGAGCTTTGTCAATGGCTTAGCTATCCTAGAGAAGTCCTTAATGAAATGTTGATAAAACCTAGCATGACCTAAGAAGCTTCTCATAACCTTTACAGATGATGGTGGTGGTAACTTTGATATCACCTTTACCTTAGCTGTATTGACCTCAATTCGCTTGTTTGATATTTTGTGTCCCAACACAATGCTTTGTTGTACCATAAAGTGGCACTTCTCCCAATTAAGCACTAAATTTGTCTCCTTACAACTCTGCAACCCCTTCTTCAAATTTGTAAGGCATCTATCAAACATATCACTAAACACGGAAGAATAATCTATAAAAACTTCCATCACATCCTCTATTAAATCCCCTAAAATAACCATCATATAATGTTGGAACGTAGCTAGTATGCTACATAGTTCAAACAGCATCCTACGATATGCAAAAGTACCATAGGGGCAAGTAAAGGTAGTTTTCTCTTAGTCTTCTAATGCTATCAAAATCTGAAAATAACTAGAAATCCCATCAAGAAAATAGTAGTACTCATGACTTGCCAACTTTTCCAACATTTGATCAATGAAAGGTAATGGGAAGTGGTCTTTCCTTATAGCATCATTAAGCTTCCTATAATCAATCCACAATCTTCGACTAGTCATAGTATGCATCGATATCAAATGATTTCTCTCATTTCGTACTATCGTCATTATGCCCTTCTTCAAAACTACTTGAATCGAACTTACCTACGGACTATTTGAAATTGGGTAGAGAAGCCCTATATCCATCAACTTTACTACCTTCTTTTTGACTACTTTCTTCATGTTAGGATTCAACCTCCTTTAAGGTTACACCACTGATTTAAGTTTGTCCTCCATTAAGATTTTGTGGGTACAAAAGGAGGGACTAATTCTCTTAATGTCTGATATCTTCCATGCAATTGCCCTTTTATGTTCTTTTAGAATAGATAAAAGTTTATCTTTTTGGCAAGAGTCAATCCCCGATGATATGATTACTAGCAACTTGGAATACTCATCCAAAAAGGCATACCCTAGGTAAAAGGGTAATTGTTTCATTTCCAAGTCAGGGGGCTACTTAACTGATGGCTTCAAATAAGTAATATTACTTCAGTTAATCTCCTCAATCCTAAAATCCTTCAATTGTGAAGTGCACATCTCCAACTGAGCAATCACTTCTTTCACCTCATTGACTCCATTTAGCTTATTTCCTTTTGTCAAGCATGACTCTAAAGGATCCTTACTCAAAACGTCTAATAAAAACTTAAAAACAGTGAAATCAAAAGAATCAATAGCATAGCATTCATCATTACCTCTCATTGATTTCTTGAAGATGTCTAGCATTCCAATCACCATCTCCTCGCTTCTAACTTAAAGGACTAGCTTCTGATCCTTGACATCAATTACAGCACCAATAGTTGCTAAGAATGGTCTTCCCAAAATGAGTGGAACCTCAATGTCCTCATCTATCCAACACTACAAAATATGTAAGAAAAATAAAGTCATGTGCCTTTACCAAAACATCTTCTATGACTCCTCTTGGAAATTACATATATCTATTTGCCAACTGGATGCTCATTTTCGTGCTTTTTGGCTCTCCTAATTTAAATCTCCTGAATAAATTATAAGGCATTAGATTGATGCTGGCTCCAAGATCTGCTAATGTCCCCTCTACTGGAAGGTCTCCTATCAAACATCGGATGGTGAAGTTACCAGGGTCTTTAAGTTTCCTAGGCAACTTGTTCAACAGAACTATAGAGCACTCTTTACTTAGGATAACAATGGAAAGTTCCTCTAATTTCCTCTTGTTGGTAAGAAGGTCCTTCAAGAATTTTGTGTACTTAAGTATCTAACCTAAGGCTTCCACTAAAGGAAGGTTGATGTACAACTATTTGAAGAGTTCCAAAAACTTCCTATAATGCTCATCATCCTTATCTTTCCTTAGTTTGGATGGGTATGGTAATGGTAGCTTATAATCTTTTAGTGCTACTAGTAAGGCTTCCTCTTCTAGTAAAGCATTTCTTATTGCTTGCTCTTCAACCCCAAGCTCAACTTCTTTCCTCTTATCTTGGATTCCCTTTAGAAGTTGTAACTCCTTACCACTTCTAAGAGTTACAACTTTAACATGCTCCTTAAGGTTTGTCTTGGCATTACTTGGTAACAACCCAGGAGCTCTATTAGACAACATCTTAGAAATCTACCCAAGCTGATTCTCTAAGTTATGTATTGATGCTCCTTGATTTCTTAAAGCTGCTTCTATAGCTTGGTGACTATTCTCAAAGGTCTTGATGTATTGGGCTAACATCTCCTAAAATAGACATTGGCTTATTCTAGGGGAGCCATTTGTCTCTAAAATTTAGGAGGTTACATGTTGGAGTTTTGACTAGCATTGTTGCCCTATAAGAAATTGGGATGATTCCTCCAACTTGGATTGTAGGCGTTATTGAAAAGATCATTCCCTAGTCTAATTAGGTTCCCTATGTAGTCATCCTCAACTTGTTCCACTTGATTAATCTTGGATGAACTTGCCAATTCTAAATTTGAAACTGTCAAAGTTTTGTTCTAACCCATTATGAGATTATCAAGCTTTCTTGCTAACGCCTCCACCTTATGTGCTAAAGTGGAAGTGGTGTTTAACTCATTTTTTTCCCACTTCCCTTCTTTCTCTTCTTCTTGCAGATGGCCATTGGTAACAGTCATTGGCCATATCTTCAAATAATTAGATACATTGGTCTGATGACTTATGATTTAGGCTTCCTCCAGCAACTGCATTAATAAGTTGCTTGGTTGTATAGTTCGAACCATTGTAGAAGGTTTGAACCCATTATTAATCTTGAAGCCTACAATAGGGGAACTTTCTCAAAATATCCTTCCATCTCTCCCATGCTTCATATAAAGTCTTTGAATCCATCTAACCAAAAGAAGAGATATCTGCCCTTAGTTTAGCTGTTTTTTAGGGTGGGAAGCATTTTCTTATGAATAGCTCAGCCATCTCTTGACAAGTATTGATAGAATTTCTTGGCATAGAGTTAAGCTATTGCTTAGCATTGGATCTCAATGAGAATGGGAATAACCTAAGGTGGATAACATCCTCTAAAACTTTACCTATCTTAAACGTATCATAAATCTCTAAAAATTGTTGTAAGTGGCTATTGGGGTCTTAATTGTTGAACCTATCAAACTGTACACATTGATAGATCATCTAAATGATACTCGGATTGATCTCGAAAGTATTGGCTTGAACTCTAGGCTGAGCAATGCTGGTACTATCCTTATCCAGGTTAGGCTTACACTAATCCAACGTTGTCTTTAAAGCTACAGGTGGATTTCCTCTTAGCTTATTTCTTGCCTGAACTACATTTTGCTTTCCATCAAGAGGTCGGTCTAAATTCAATGGTGGATCTCATTAGATACCACATCCGAATTCAAGAAGTAGTTTTCTAATGGTAGCTCAACATTTGATTTTGATTATCCATTCTAGATGATACGGATGTCTCTATTATGATTCTCAATGAGTTTATGTGCTCTTACTTCCTTACTACCAGATGCTTGCTTCTCCAAATACTCTTGACTTTCTTCAAGTTACTTAAGAGTGTTCTTTCGGGTTCAAGATTGAAGCTAGCTAGATCAGTCATATTGTTTTGGTTCTTAAACTGCAAAACAGCAAATAAGTTAATATGAGCACAAAGTTGTCAAATAGTCTAATAAAAATAAAACAACTAATAAAAGAATTGGAATCCAAATTTTCCTAATGATGATGTTGTTCCCCAGCAATAATGCCAAACACTTGGTTACCTCTAAATAGAGCTTCTGAGTTTTATAATTTAAAATCCTACATTTTTCCTTTACTCAGTTAATTAGGTAAGTATACTTATCATTTATTAGTATGGATAACTATAAGGATGCCTCCACTAAGAAAAGATTCAAACACTAGTACTAATTATTCTTCCTATTAACTAGCGAATTAAATGATTGAACAAAATAATTAAACTAAATTCTATAACTAAACTATACTAATTCTACTATTACACTAAGAAAACACTGCACATAAGATTACAACACGAAAACAACAAATTACAAAGCTGGTTTACTTCATCATGTTAACATAAGTTATAAACTATTTGTCTTAACAATTACTCACTTGTCGGAATTCTCTATTGATGAGTATTCTTCTTAGAATTACTCAATTCTAATCCCGATTACATTCTTAAAAATCTCTTTTAAAAGAATGGACAAGTCAAGATTGCATGAGAGTTTATTACTATCCTTGAATTCCCTAAATATGCAATAAACTTTCTAATAATATCTCTATTAGTAGGAGCAGTTCATTCTAGTGACTAAGATCTACTTAGTGGAATCATTTCTCAACGTATTCTATTGAGATCTATTGTAAGATTGTGTCATATATTGTAGTAGCTCAACTTATATGAAGTTCTAATCACCAGAAATTCGTAATTATTAGGAATAACCACAAATCAAAGTATAATCATGTTAAAATGACTTAGTAAACCCTAATTTATTACTCACACATGATAGAAAAAAAAACTAACACAAATAAATAGGAAAGGCATTGTAAAACATAACATAGATAGAAGAAGAATTAAGAATGGAAACCCCTTTTTATTCACTTGAAGAATCTTGATACAATAATTCATGGATATTGATTTTTAAGTAATTACCTAAAGGAGGACTAGTAGGATTACCTAAAATTTTTATAATATGTGTGCACCTATGATATGAAAACCACCTTACATGTCTGAGATTACATGACTCTATAGTAAATCACTAAGATTACTAATTTTTAAGTAATTAATTTATTATAACATAACATAACATATAAATATAAATAACTATAGATATTCGATATCCCAAAGTTCCTCAAATAAGTAGAGAATCGGTATCCCCTACCAAATAATAAGACAAGATATACCAACATTAGAAAACTGCAAGAAAAATTAAATTATATTAAATTATAACATATAAATATTTTCTCCAAAGAGTGCTTATGTATCACCTATATAGAGCTCAACTAACTCTAACACTAATGTACATATCTTTATCTCACACTCAATACTCAAGACTTATCCTAATCCCATCATAAGTGAACTTGCAAAAGAAAGACTATTAGGGAATAAGTAAGCTATTCCTCATATCATACTGGCAAACAAGTTATCAAACAAATTGTTAAAATCATATGAATACATGCATATGCAGTATGCTAAATAATATATCCAGTTGACTGGTACAGCATATAATATCGGATTTTAATGCCCTCCGAGATGTTAGAGATTCATCGGCACCAATCACAACTAGGCTCTAGTACCTGGGTTTTTACCCATAACTTTAAATATCATATTTCGTAAAATATATTTCCATTTCTAAGTTATCTAATAGTACACAAAATCCCAAGCCTAACGGTAAGGTGGCCCCTACAGTTTACATTCATACCCTATAGCAGAGATCTCTAGACTTAACCCTAGCCATACGGTCGGCATCTCCATCGCCTAGTAAGCCCATAGGTTTGGGTAAGGACATATTGTACGAGTGCACCATATAGAAACACTTTAATATATATAAACAACCCCTGTAAGGCCTCTCTTTATCTTCGCATGAAGTGACGGCCGGAATAAGTAATGCAATGCATGGATAATGCATGATCCTTTTAATTTAGGATAAGCCAAATATTATTAGGTCAAATTATGAGGTGATTAATCAATATTAGCAAACCATCCAAATCATATAAAAATCAATCATATAATCAAATCATCAATTATTGTATTTAACAATATTTCTCACAATAATCAATCAATATCAAGCATACGCATATCCTAAAACCCCATGCATCAAGTTATTGATATTCAATTTAAGTGCACCAACTATAAGCACAAACAAGTATAGAGTCATCGGGAGTACTCACTTTACTATGATGACTCGTTCTAGTTGTAATAATTGATTAGAAGATCCCCACCCTCGTTGGGATCACCTAATCATTACAATATAATAGGGATAATAAGTAATTAAATTAACTAGTGGTTCTAGATATCCATTTACCTAATTCTACTTAGATTATTATCAGTTTTATCCGATTAAACCTAATTGTTAATTGTATGTAACTTTTTTATTCTATTTTCGATATTTAAGAATTTATAGTTGTTTTTCATTGTTTTCAGATGCACATTCATACGGCGATGTCTGTTTTGGATGTTAAGACCCGTGTTTTATGATATGGATTAAATTTGTGGAAATTTTAACTCTTGAAGCTTAATTATTCTTATTGCCTATATTTATATCCTATATTTGTACTTAATGATTTAGTTAGCCATTAAATTCTCATACTTAGAGAATTTTACCTTGGTATTAATGACTCATGTACTTAATTAAGTTTAATCCAATTTAGGAAGTGTATTAGGGTTTACTAATTCATGTACCTAATTCTTATGTACTCTTCTTATCATCATCAATCACTTATGTCATCACTTATATCATCATTTGCTTATATCATCTTTTAATTGCATCATTACTTACCTCATCCTTTGCTTACATGAGCCTTACCTCATGCCTAAGTGTATTATGTACACTTATGTATATTTATACATATGTTAACTATATACCTATACCTTTGCTATACTTATATGTATACTAGTAGACTTATACATATACATATACCGTATTTATACTTGTACACATACCTATATACATATATATATATATATATGGTCACATACATATTTTTATACAAATTTCGTATGCCTAAAATGCCTCTTCAGAAGGCTTCTCTAATTTTATTCTTTTTGTGTTTTATGAGTGTATTTAGCATGGTATAGGTATGTATAGTTAGTATATCTCTTAATTTAGGTTATGTACATAATGAATACTTATGTACAAAGGTCTCTATACTTGTATTTCTCTAGTATACTCTTATGTACAATACTTAAAGACATATACACATGCATCTCTTTCCACTTCACAATGATTTCTACCCTTCTACACCTAAAGATATAAACTTTATGCCTTCTTCAACATAAATACACATAATACATAATTACTTATCTAATCTACCTCTTCACCTAACTAATAAATAACATAAAGCAATACATAATAACATAATTACATACCTTAATTTGTTCTTAAAATATGGAGACAAGTTTGGAAAAATTTGAAAGTGAAATGGAAAGGGAAAGGTTATAGTTATGGACGAAGAAGAAGGGACGTGATTTTGTGTTGTTTTGTGTTTTTGAAAGTGAAAGTAAGTCGGGTCCTAAGGGAAAAGGAATGAACGGCAAAAGAAGAGGAGAAAAGGAAGAAAAGTCTAAAAGAAAGGAAAAGAAAAGAAATCTTTAGAAGACTTAGATATTTCTTAAGTGAAAGCGACTTTTGTTGACTTTTCTAAATGTTAACTTTAGTCAACATGTGTTGACTTAGTCAACCTTTTTACTTTGGTCAACATGTGTTGACTTGGTCAACTTTCCAAAAATAAATGCCATTATGTATACATACTGAAGTAATTAGGGAAAATTAGGAGAAAGATTAAGGAAATGAAAGGAAATAAGAAGTTCAGTGAATTGATTAGTAAAAATAGTTGATGAGATCTTACTTTAGGTATTTATATCCTATATACATTATTTGGTAGGCTACTTAGTATAACTAGTATAAAAAGTATCAATTAGGGTATTAAGGTTTACTACATGTAACCTAAGCATCAACTAAACCCTTAACTCTATGTAATACTAACCTAATTATATACTTAGAAGATGAATGTGATATATGATGTAATATCTTAGTTTCTAATTGATTACTTTAGTATTGTATGTATTTATGAGTGATTGTAAGTTATCTTTAATCCTTTACCAATGATTTGGTATAATACTAAAGTTATATTATCAATTAGAGTTTTAGGATAAATTATAGTAAGTTAGTGCTTTTATATTGTTAAAGTTATAGTTTTAAGGTTTTATCACTTTCAAGCGTAATCTTTAGTATTTATATACATTTAGGGTATAAAAGTTTTCTTTGCGATTAAATCTTCTCGGTTGTTATGTTAGGGTTTTTATTTTAATTAGCCTTGTCAACTCTTAGAGTCTTCAAGCATACTAGGGTCTACTTTAGGTATTAGGTTGAAAATTTTAAGGGTTTACACGTGATGTTAAGACATGTTTTATGTACTGATTTGTTTGAAAAAGTGATAGAGGAACAGTCTTGTTCACTCTTATCACGTCCATGACTTGAGGGCTGATAGTCTTGAAAAACAAGATTCTATGACAATTATGATCATAACCATAGATGTGAACTCCTTGTTGCTTCATCACCTCTAATTACACTCATGATCAATGGAGTGATGATCCTCTTGTTAACTAATCATGGGTATAACTAATTGGGGGATCAACATCACTTCCTTAATCACACTCGTAGTGGAGGGTATGATCAATGTTGGCCATTCCATTCCTTCATTATCATGCTTGTGATGGAGTGCATCTTGGTTTTACTTCAAGGTTTTCTTCTCCTCATCACCGTGATTGTCTTAAACTCATTGTTTTTTGTGTAAACTTCACTTCCTTGTTCTTGATTCATTTGAAATCAATAAATTACAAAATTAAGTACCAAAAACTTAAGAAATGAACACAATTAAGGTCAATTTATGCATAAATATGTCTTAAAAGTGTAAAGTAATTTACCCTTATCAAGCTACTTAGGCTAGAGCGATAGGTAAGTTGGATAAAAGCTTAGTAATGGAAGTCCTACCAGTTAAGTATATTTATAGGTTGGAAACATATGCCATTACCAATAGAGAGCCTGGTGAAGTCGAAGATGTCAAGTTTGTGGTCTCTATTTATGAGAAACTAATATCCTTAGATTTTGAGGAGTGAATTCTAGTAACCTCTATCTTAGCCTATGCCTATGATATAAAAGATAACCATAATAGGCTGAAAATAGATACTTTGAGTTGTAGAGATTTTTGTGAAAGAAGGGCATGGTTAACTGGACCTCCTTTGCATATCCTTGAATCTAACAAGCCAAAATTTCCTGTAAAATTTTGGTATCCACTTACCTATTAGATGGACATCATGAAAGTCAGTAAAGGTATGAGTTGTTACCCTTCCTTTAGTACATCCTACTATTCCTTTGATATGCTTAGAACTTGTAAGTGAGAAAGAGTCCTAATTTAGGCACCAAGTAGGATTGAGTATTCTAGTGAAAATTGATATGAAACCCTATCAAATTTGGATAAGATTCTTCCACCTTATGACACTTGCAAATATGACAACCTAGAACTTATTAATGATTATTGGCCCTAAACCATACTAATTAAATTTAACTCTGATTCTAGGAAATGATATTGAAAATGCATGGGTTGGAACTTAGCTAATTGATAGAGATCAGGAAGATAGCTCAAGTACACAAACCTAACCTAATTCTCTAATGGAGCCAAAGACTGAGAAGAGACTTATAAATAAAGTGTAATGAATAAATGGCTGTTGTGTTTCTGTAGCAACTATGTTATCATTATGTAATAATGGGTTTGACTATGTAAAAAGGGTATTTAGTGATGTATCTATGAATAAATGAAAGTGTAAATAAAGTGACTTCATTCTCTGTGTATTATATGATAGTATTTGGAAATGTTTAATTAAGTTATTCATATACTTTACATGGTAGACAACAAAGTTTGCAACTTCACAACATACCCCCTGAGATTCAACAAAATAATAATAATACCTGTGATATCCCAAAATATTAGCAATTAGGACTGAACGTTTGAATATTAGGGTAAGGCCTTGTTCTTATATGATTAGCGCAACAGTTGATTTAAGGTGTTTGGGAAAGTAACTTGATTAGGTTTGAAATTTACGAAAAACATGATAACCCTAATTGAGGAATTCTTATAGGATTGAAAGTAAAAAATATAATAAAATATCAACAATATAATCAAAATAGTCAAGATTTACTTTATGTGAGCTACTAAAGTCATATTTAGAGTAATTGTACCTAGGTTTAGGATTTTTATAAAAACTTATCTAATTGAGTTTAAACTTTATGATTAGATTAAAAAAATTAGTAGAAGTCAACTTGTAAAGTTAGATTAAAAAAAAAATCATAAAAACTCAATTTTAGCCTTAAAAGTATAGTTGAGCTATAAAAGTGAATAATGTTGCATGAAATAATATATATATATTTATAGATATACTTGATATATATAATAAATATATTTGTAAATTAACTCGAAAATATATCGAGGCCTTAAAGATAAATTACTTAATATCTATAAAAAAATAATAAGTAAAATAATATGTAAAGTAATTATACAATCATCCTATCCTATATACTTGTTATGTACTTGATACATGTCTATAAAATGATAATATTCTAAATATAAGTAAAGAAATACTCCAAATTGCTATATTTGTCAAATCAAATCACATTTCCTAATAATAGTGGACCCTAGGCGTGGCGAGGAATAGCATTATAGTTACATGGTTCCTAGCATTCTAATATCGAACAATAGGACACGTTAAGCTTTGAGAGTTATGACTTAATCTGATTGAGGAAAAAAAAAAAAAGGAGAGAAAAAACAAGGGAAAAAGAATTAAAGAACATTAAAATAAAAAGCATTAGTTGGCAGTAAGTCTTGGGACGTGGAAACTGGTAGAAGGAAGCGAAGCTTAGTCATGTTGAACCATTGAACAGATAAATGACACGTTGCTTTTAATTTAAAAAGAAACTAGAGATTGATGACATCTAAGCTTGTCATGCAACCATCCATAATTGGACCGATTCAAATTTCTTTACATAGACTCCAACTAATGTTAGAGACAAATTGCAATATAACACTGGAGAATGGTCTTTAGCTTATCATAAGGCAGTCACCTAATGAACGAGTTTAACTAAAAAAAAGAAAAGAAAAGAAACGAAAACTAATATATATATATATATATATATTGTTCCTACTGGACGGACGACCTTCACTAGAATTTGGGAGAGAGAGAGCTATAAACTCCCTACAATGGAGTGAATCAAAGGGGAAAGTAAGTAAAAGAGAGGGAAAAGGAATCACCAAAAAGTTTGCATCTATCGTCAGCTTTAGGGAAAAAGAAAGGGAAGTAAAATGAACATTTTATCTGTGTGTATCATCACCCCAAACCAATGGAAACGCTACGAAGGAAGCCTTCCGAAGCTTTGGTTGGTCGACGAAGGAAGAGTAATAGTGGCTTCGGAGATTGGACATATATTTCGTCAAAGTTCTTAAAATGTCAAATCCATGCATCGAATTTCGATATAATTATAGTAAATTTCTATTTTGCATACATGTTAATATAAAGGCTTTATTTGATAATGTATGGCATTTAAATAACAAATAACATGGTACTAATATGTCTGTGTTTTGATCAAGTAAGTATATCACAAAACTGATATTCAATAGCATTCATGGAAAACATCATTTCACAATTATTGTAAAAAATAAAAAAAAAATTTATTAGTATAACTAATAAATAAATAATTTAAAATTAATTTGTCTATGCTTTTATGTGATCAAAGTGGCATGCCATAAATCTTGTTCTTGCTAACTACATTATGGGGTGATTAACATAACTAAAGGTAAGCAAAATCGATTTGTAGATGCATACATATAATTTTCATACTTGGATAACATTTACATACTTAACTATGAATAGACATTCGAGAAGATTGTATAATAACATGGAATGTGATATCCTAAAAATATACTTGTAATAATTAGAATATATATGAGTATTGGTTGTCTACTAATTGTACTAGACTTGAATATATCAAGTATGGTATTAACTTTGATGTATAATGTATTATCACATAACAGATCATATACATATATCGGTCATATACATATGAGGTGTATATTGGATAAGTGATTAGGGCTTAAGCTTAATTAGAACAAGCTAGAAAGTTATGATAACATACGATGGAATTGATATGACATTGTTAGGAACTTTACAATTAACTTGATTTAGAGAGTAAATTAGAGGAAGAATTAGAGGATGTGATTAGTAGCTTTTGTATAATTGGGTTTAGAGACTAAGTTAGAACATGTGAGTGAGATTCTCAAGTTGCATGGACTGAGAACGTGCGTCATATAGTATTTGCTTAGGAACATTGGAATTAATCTGGTTTAAAGTGATACTAAATTAGTTAATATTAATCATATCTATAGTTATACTATTACTTATAATATATATTGTTTCAATTATATCAAAACGTATCTTTAATTGATTAAATTACGTTTCAATTATGGAAAAGTCATTGTAGTAATGGCAATTTTTATAATATTATATAAATACCTACTTTATTACTTAGAATTATCCAATATACATAGATATAATACGTGTTCTATTTTAAAAGGCAACTTCTAAATGATATTTTTAACTCTAATATATATACATATATATATATATATATATAACTATATCTTATCCTTTATGAATAATATTGTAAATCCTGTAAATCTAGCCTTTTAAGTATAGAATTAAACTCTTAAACTGTAAATGATTTTCTGAAGTCAATAGAGCTAGTGAGATTTAAAACCAATTAAACCTCAATTCAAAACTTAAAGCGAATATGAAAAACCTTAAATTATCAATTGAACTTTTAATCGCATACGAAGACCTTAAAACTTTAAGTATATGTAATTGGAAAGGTTGACCTCGAACCTTATCAAAATCATACGATATTAATCGAAGATTTAATCGCATAGAAAACTTCTATACTTTAAATGTATATAAACACTAGAGATTACGCACGAAAGTGATAAAACCTTAAAACTACAACTTTAAGGATATAAAAGTACTAAGTCACTATAATTTATTCTAAAACCTTAATTACTAATATATCCTTAGTATCATACTAAATAATTATCAAATAATCAAGATAACTCTCCATTATTTATAAATGCTTATAATACTAATTTAATTTACTAGAAAACTAAGATATTGCATTATAGATCACATCCATCTTCTAATCATATAACTAGGTTAATATTTTATAGAGTTAAGTGTGTAGTTGATGTTTATACTATATGTAGTTAATATTAACATACTAAATGATATATTTCATGATAGTTACACTAAGTACCATATTAAATAATGTATATAGGATATAAACACCTAAAAAAATATCTCATTACCTATTCTTATTAATCATTCCAATAAACTCTATATTTCCTTTCATTTCCTTAATTTTTCCCCTAATTTTTCTTAATCTTATTATTATGTACACACAAATCATATTTAATTTCAAAATGTTGACGAAGTCAACATTTAACCTAAGTTAACATTGGTCATTTTCACTCTAGAATTCTCTACTCTTTTCTATAGAATTCGTTCATTTTTTCACGTCTTTTTCTTCTCCTTATCCCCTCTTTGCCGTCTAACATAAGAACATTGTAGAATCTACTTGTTTCTTCCATAAAAACACAAATTTAGAAACAAACAAAACCTTTTCCTTCCCCATTTCCAAATCATCACTTTCCCTTTCTCCTTATTTCCTTTCAAACTCTTGTTTTTACCTTTTTCTTCACTCTTCAACAACTTTCAAATCACTACTCTACATACATAAACTCCTAATTCATATTACAAGGAGAAAAAGGTACAATTTCATTTGATTTTCTAGTTTAATAGTTAGTTAGATTAACCTTATGTTAGTGTAGAAAGTTTATGTAATATGTACATATATGTTGTTGAAGGTAGAAAGCTTTGTATTTATGTTTAGAAGTGTAGGAAATCCTTAGATAAATGGAGAAGGAGAATATATAAATGTATAAGTATGTGTATACAAGAATACACTTGATGTACATGTGTATAGATACCATTATACATAAGTATCTTCTATGTATCTAACCTAAAATGAGAAGTATACTAAGTATAGATACATATAACTTACTAAAAAAGCCTATAAGGTGCAAAAATATGGATTTCATGAAGATTTATTGAAGAGTTATATAAGGCATACGAATATACGTATAACACACTATGTATATATAGGTATATATATGAGTATAGATACGGTATATATATAAATGTACTAGTATACATACAAGTGTATTAGAAGTATATATATACGTAACAAAAGTATAAGGTACATAAGTACTTAAGTGTAAAAGTTATACATAAATAATTTAACATAATTATTTAAAATACCATAAGATAGTATAGTAAGATAATAAACTATACAATATGTATAAATGTATATATGTCATGACCTGAGAGGGTTAATCATGGTAGTCGTCGTATACCGTATAAAAGGTTGTAGATTGAATTCCCTTAAAATCGACGACTCTTTATAGCATATGCAAGGCTACAGCTATAACTAAAAACTAAGAGTTGTGCAAGCATAAGTAATATCATTTGATGATAATAATAATAAGATACAGAAATGTGAAACATAATCTATTTATATAAGAATTTACAAATATAAGGTTTTTAGAACTTTTTAACTCAAACTAAAATCAATTTATCACATATTCAGATCTATAATCTAGATAAACTATCAAGTGAACACTTTGAATACGTCTTGCTCTTACATTGACCCCTTAATGAATAACTAACCTCGAGCATACGATGGCTCGACTCCACGAACAACTCAGTCTGCAAAAAAAAGTTTACAAGGGTATAAGCTAACTAGCTTAGTGAGATAATCCCCTCAAACATACAGCAATCAAGTTATACAATAATTAAGTTCAATCAAATGAATGCATACCAACTAGTATGCCAAACAAATACATGTAAGTGATCAAGTACTGCATGTAACTCAAATTTAATGCTCTCTGAAGTTAGGGTTGGAAATACATCGGCACAGTCAAATTCGGGTATCATACTAGAACTTATCTCATAATGAAACTCTGCATTTCATATTTAAAATGTAATGGTATATCCATTATCAATTTTATCAAAAATGAATTCTACATATGATTGTGAGTAGGTTCACATAGCCCTTACTTACCTCTAAATGGAAGCCTCTAGACTCGACTCTTAGCCAGGCAATTGGCACCTCCAATGCCTAGTAATCCCACAAGCCAGGGTAAGGTCATATCATACGTGTGAATCATACGAAATCTATAACAATCAAATAATTAACCTGTGTATGGCCTCTCGCTACTTCAATGTAATGTGACGGTTGAAATTAGTTATGCGGTGTATGATTATATATGTTTTAAGTTAACTTTTTTTAATCGAGTAAAATTTGGTCTTATTATTTAGTGGTCAATCAAGGTTACAAATAATCAGTTCTTAGTGAATCTACTATGCAACAATCAATACATTATTGTAATTTAAAGTAAATTCACTTTTAACAAACAATTATCATACATAAGCATAACCCAATCCCATACAACATTCAATTATTGATCATAATTTATATTTACTAATTACAAACACAAGCAAGTATAGGATCATTAGGAAAAACTTACTCAACCATAGGTAACTCAAGGGTCATAATAATCTAGTGATAGCTTAGAGTTAAGATCAAGAACACCTGAGAATAAGGAATATAAAAAAAATTGTAAGTTTTGGGAATTTAAAGCTAAACTAGTATCGTAATTTGTAATATTTATTTCACCTAATTACGTAAAATTGTCGATTCAAGCTTTTTACTGAATAACGTATAATATTTTTGTTTTAGCTAGGATCGTTATGAACTTATAGTCCATTTTAATCATTTTCAAGCATATTTTCTTACAGCGAGGTCTATTTTAGATGTTGTGACTTGTAATGTTAATTTAAAAAGTTATAAAATATTAATTTTAGCTTTTTCTTAATATATTTATGATTTAATAATTATTTAAATCATATAATTGATAATTTTTTTATTTTAAGCATATTTTACCTTAGTTATTTATTTCTAACTATTTTGGAGATTTTAGACTTATTAAATTATTATTATTATTTATTATTTTCTTATTATTTATTTGTATTTTACGATACACACATATATATACTTATTACTATATTGGATTTATTTTTATAATTTACTTAATTAGTAATTCATAATTTACGGTAATATATATATATACCTACTTTTGACATATTTATGAACTTATTTTATTTAGCTAATATTATTATATCGTATATACTGTTTAATGTACGGTATCCTTTATATACTATATGCTATACATATACTTACTATTACACTTATATACATATTTACGTTACATAGATATATACATATATACAAAAAAAAAATAGCTTACATGTGTACAAGAATATATACATATGAAACACATGTATAATATATGAATACTTATACTTATATATATATTTGAAAATAAAGATTGTATATATATATATACATAAATAGTCATTTTCACATATACACATATATGTATATATCTATATTTATTTTGTGAAAATGCTAAATACATATTATATGTACTCTTATTTATATATACATCTATATATTTATTTATTTTACTTTATTTATTTATTTTTATTTTTTTCATGTTCATGTATATTATATCCAAATAGTAAGATTTCCAAATATTTATTATATATTCTTATTTATACATACATGTATATACATATACCGTATATTCTACCTAATAGTACATGTATATATATATATACATAAACAGTCATTTTCACGTATACACATATATGTATATATCTATATTTATTTTGTGAAAATGCTAAATACATATTATATGTACTCTTATTTATATATACATCTATGTATTTATTTATTTTACTTTATTTATTTATTTATTTATTTCATGTTCATGTATATTATATCCAAATAATAAGATTTCCAAATATTTATTATATATTCTTATTTATACATACATGTATATACATATATCGTATATTCTACCTAATAGTATATGTATATATATATATATACATGTCTACATACATATCTTTATACATACATACTTTATACATACATAAGAGATACATATATATTTGGTTATCTATTTATGCATAAATACATATATATGTAATGAAATATTTAGTAAAATACAACAAAAATACTTAGTATATACATTTACATACCATATAATATACATATATACTACTAAAATAAATATACTTACCTAAATATGTTGACAATAGTCTTAATTTTCTTCTTTCTTTTCTCTTCCTTCTTCCTTTTCTTCTTGTTCTTCTCAGTTTGGTTTTTATTTGTTTTTCCTTCCATATATTTTTTTCTTTTTCTATTTTGTTCCAACTTTTCCAAACGTGAGCTTAAGTAGTTTTGAAAAAAAAAAATTAAGATAATTAAAGATCAATTGATAAGATAAGTGAAGCATTAAATTTGATGGGACAAAGTAATTAAATTCCTTATCTTTTCCTCTTAACTAATTCACCACGTAGGCTGCTATTCTTGATTTTCTTTTTTTTTTTCTTTTTCATTTCCAGGACATGGCAGCAAGTGAATGAGGAGTGAAAGAAAGAAAGAAAAAGGAAGAAAATAGAAATTAAAAATAAATATAGGTAACTTTTCTAAACCTAAAAATCATAAAAATAATCATCATAAATTAATTCTAGAATTTTATGAAAATTTATCAATTTAATCGGTACTCATTACAATTACAATTATAATTTTTACAAGTTATTTTCATGATTTCGTTAAAAATTTTATACGATTACGTAATTTAGTCGATAATTACAATCAACTACAATTATATCACTGTTAAATGATATTTAATTATTTTATAGGCTTAAAGTTATAGTTTTACTGTTTCAATTAAATTCGAGTTCGATTTCGGTTAATTATGCATAAATCAGGGTTTTGATCAATTTATAGGGTTTTTATTTTTGGTGTTATATTTGATTTATTAAGTTTCATAATTTTTTATTGTTACTAGCCTTATTGACTCATTACACAGTTTGGGATACTCAAACTTAAATTAGGGTTCAGACTATCGATTTTCTAAGTTTACAATACATATATGGGCCAAAATTACTTTAAGCCCATAACATACGTCTCAAATTAAATTAGCCTTATTTGAGCACATAAAATAGTAATAACAATGTAAAATCATCTAAATGTAAGAATCTAATGACTAATTAAATCATTAAGTACTAAAATAGGATATAAACATAAGTAATAAGAATATTTAAGTTTCAATAGTTAAAATATCAATAAATTTAGTCCATATCATAAAACACGAGTCTTAACGTCCAAAACGGACATCACCATGTGAATGTGCGTCCGAAAACAATGAAAAACAACTATAAGTTCATAAATATTGAAAATAGAATGAAAAAGTTACATACGATTAGCGATTAGGTTTAATTAAGAAAAAACTGATAGTAATCTAAGTAGAATTAGGTAGATAGATATCTAAAACCATTAGTTAAGTCAATTACTTATTATCCCTATTATCTCGTAATGATCAGGTGATTCCAATGAGGGCAAAGATCTTTTTATCAATTATTAGGATTAGAGCGAGTTATCATATTCAAGTGAGTACTCCCGATGACTCTATACTTATTTTATGTTTTTTGTTAGTGCACTTAAATTAAATAGTAATAACTTGATGCGTAGGGATTTAGGATATGCATGTACTTGATACTGATTGCTTATTGTGTAAAATATTGTTTAATATAATAATTAAGGATTTGATTGCATGATTGATTAATACATGATTTGGATGATTTGCAGATATTGATTGATTGCTACATGATTTCACTTAATTATATTTTGCTTATCTTAAATTAAAAGGGCAATGTATTATCCATGGATTACATTACTCATTTTGGCAGTTACTTCACACAGAGGTAAAGAGAAGCCTTGCGGGGGTTGTTTATATATATTAAAGTGTTTCTATACGATGCACTCGTACAACATGACCTTACTCGAACCTATGGGCTTACTAGGCCATGAGACGCCAATTGTATGACTGAGGGTCGAGTCTAGAGATCTTCGCTGTAGATGTGAGTGTGAACTACGGGGGTTACGTTACCCCTAGGACTGGGATTTTGTGTACTACTAGATTTTCAAAAATGAAAATGTATCTTGTGAAATATAGAATTCAAAGTCATGGGTAAAAACTCAGGTGCTAGAGCCCAATCGTAATTAGTGCCAATGTCTCTCCATGACATAGCGAAGCTGTTGTGACTTCACTTTTTTGAAGCGTGATAATACCTAGCCTCAACAAGATCAGTTCTATGACATATTAGGAGCAATACGTCAACAAACTAAAATCTTAAGTAACCATACTGAAATAAGAAAACAATAACTAGCGTTGGCACTTGAATAGCCACTTATGGTATTTGAAGAAATGCTACCTCCTGACATGGAAGTTGCACAAGATCTAAGGAAAAATAAGATCATATTACCTGAATTTATCAAATGCAACAAATACTTGGAAGGAGCATTTGGCAAATCGAATGAAGTAGAAGATTGGATGGCACAAATTGAAAGGTCATTCAAACCATTTGAAGTGCCTCATCATCTACAAATGAGTTATGGTACTTATCTCCTCAAATTAAGAGCTTCTACTTAGTGGGAGTCCAAAAGAAGAACTTTACCCAAACCCATAACATAAGTAATTTTCAAGAGAGAATTCTCGAAATATTACTTCCTAGTAGCCTTAGAGCAAGATATTGTACTGACTTCCTTCACATTATGCAAGGAAGTCAAAATATAGATTAATATGAAAGTAAATTTAGTAGGCTATTGCAATTTGCACCTAAGTCCTATCAAAACGGTGATGTATTAAAGATGCAAGTATTCATGGATGGATTCGAACTAGAGATGCAAAGGAGATAAGAAGAATTTGAAGTCACTACTTCTAATGAGCTTGTAGAAAAAGCTCGAGTGCTTGAAAGTGCTAAGAAAAGAGAACAATAAAGACTTAGAAGGAGAGGAATAATATTGGGTAAGAGAAAATTACAGGATATGCAGCCTAAATATAAAGCAAGGAGGCTTATGGTACACTTTACCCAATCAACAAGTGGTGGAAAAGTAGTTGGGAAGGGTATTGTACAATGTTAGAAATGCAAAGGAAATCATTATCTAAAGGACTATATGCATTTAAGAAACAAGTGTTATTTCTATGGGGCCAAAGATCACAAAATAATGGATTGCCCTATGAAAGTCAATAACCCATGCTTTATTTGTAAGAAGGTGAGACATTTCCTAAATAATTGCCTAGAACGCCAAAAAATAATTGTACCCGATATAAGACAAGCTTTTGCAAAAGTAGGTCAAAGAGGAACTCAACCTATCAACTTGAGAGCAATGGTACAAGTACTTAACATAGAAGGATTGTGTGATGGAGAGAATGAACTTGAGATGGAGCTTGTTGCTTTGGATATTTACGATACTGAAGACATTAAGTTAGTTGCAGGTTAGTGGCTTATGATTTTCTCGCAAAAACCATAACATAAAATAATAATGATTAAAGTAAATATTCTAAATAACATCTAAAAATATTTTTAGGAAACCTTATAACATGCAATACCCTTATACATACCCTATTTGACATTGGAGCTACACATTAATGAAGCAGTTAAATGAATAGTAATATCAAAAACTATACTAGCTACTAGTTTTGGGGTTAAATCATCAATTGGATGTACAATAGTTACCAGTGAGATAGTAAAGTCTTGTTCTATTAGGATATTTGAGCATGAGAGTAAAGCATATATGATAGTATTTCTGATCAGAAAGTATAAGGGTATACCAAGTATGAAGTAGATGTCATCAATACAAGCAACTATTGATTGTCAAAGAAAAGAAGTGATGTTTAACTCTTCAGATGGAACTAAAGTTATGTTTGTTAGAGAAGTAGTATACTTAAGACAAAAAGAGTTAAATTTAGTTGAAATAATTGCAAGTAGTGAGCACCTAGCTTAGAACTGGTGTTTAATATATCCTATGGAAGGAGAAAAGGGTGAATAGGATATTAATGACATCAAGGTGGTACACAAATTTGCAGATGTATTTCTAGAAGACTTACCTAGATTACCACCTAAGCGAGAAATAGATTTTTCAATAGACTTGAAGCTTGGAATAGAACCAATTTCAAAAGCACCATATAGGATGGTTCCTCTCGAACTCAAAGAGCTTAAGAAACAACTACAAGAATTATTGGATCAAGGATTTATACAACCAAGTATATCTCTTTGACGAGCTCCTATATTATTTGTCAAAAAGAAAGATGGTTCCTTACTACTTTGCATTGATTATAAAGAATTAAATAAGGTAACCATCCATAATAAGTATCCTCGATCATAGATAGATGACTTTGTTTGATCAATTATAAGGAGCAAAGGTATTTTCTCATATTAACCTTAGATCAAGATACCATTAGTTACAGATTAAACTAGAAGATGTACCAAAAACTATTTTCTATACTGGGTATGGTTATTTCAAATTTTTTGTGATGCCTTTTGGATTAACAAATGCTCTTGCATCTTTCATAAATTTGATGAATCGAATGTTCTGATCATTATTGGATAAGTATGTTATTGTTTTCATCGATGATATAATATAATATTTTGCTACTACGGAACAACATGAAGAACATTTGAGAATAGTGTTGTAGACTTTAAGAGATCATAAGCCGTATACCAAGTTGTCTAAGTGTGACTTTCGGTTAAAGAAAATTTCTTTTTTTGGACATAAGATATCTGATGAGGGAATATCAATAGACCTTAAGAAAATTAAAGTTGATGTTAAGTGGAGAAGGCCAGACATTACTGAAGAAAGGAGTTTTCATGGTTTAGTAAGGCATTGTAGAAAATTTGTTAATAATTTCTCAAAGATTGCTAAACCACTTACTCAATTAACGCAAAAGAATGAAAAGTTCATTTGAAATGAGAAGAGAGAATAAAGTTTCCAAGAACTGAAGAGACCATTATAGTTCGTTTACTTCTGGAATAGAATGAAAAGTCCATAAGGAATAGAATAGGAATTCCATAAGGAATAGAATAAGGGTATAATCTATATTACTTTATTTAGTTGGATTAATAAGCAATTTAAGAATAAACATGTAATATAACTTTGATGACTAAATTATCTTTAGTCTATTTTCTTTCTCAAATAATCTAGTGGTGATGGTAGTTGGTGGTGACAATAGTAGCAGTTGATGGTGATAATGATAGCGGTAGCTATGGTGGTTACGGTGATTGGTAGTGGTGGTGGTGGTAGTGATGGCAATGGTGATGGCTATAGTGGCAGTGGCGATGGCTACGATAGTGGTGGTGGCGGCAGCAGCGGTGGTGATAGTGGTAGCGGTGGCAGTAGTAATGGCAATGGCTATGGTGGTAGTGGAGGTAGCTATGGTGATTGGTGGTGTTATGGCAGTAGCAGTGGCTATGATAACAATGGTAATGTCAGCAGCTATAGTAGTCGTAGTGGTGGTGGTGGTAGCAGCGGTAGAGACGGTGGTCAACGGCAGTGATGGCGATGGTAGCAGTAGTGGTAGTGGTAGTAGTGGTAGTAATGAGGAATCGTAATTCTTTAGTTGAATTATGAAATCCCCATTACTTAATTTTAAGTAATAGGGATTCATATGGAATTACGATTTAGTGACAAAAAACTAAGCAAACATCGTAATAAAAAATAAGAAGGGAATGGAATTCCAATTCCATGAAGTGAACATACCATTAGTTTCTATACCAATACTAATGCTGCTTAACAATAATGAACCCTTTACTGTTTATAGTGATGCTTCAAGAAACGGATTGAGACGTATACTAATGCAAAATAGGAAAGCAGTAGCCTATACATCTCACTAATTAAGACTACATGAGAAAAATTATCAAACTCATGATTTGGATTGGTCGTAGTAATGTTTGCAATAAAGATTCAGAGACATTATTTATATGGCGAAAAATGTGAAATATACACTGATCATAAAAGTCTAAACTATTTGTTTACATAAAAGGAATTAAATATGAGACATAGGCCATGGTTGGAGTTAATAAAGGATTATGATTTGAACATTAATTATTGTCCAGGAAAGGTAGTTGTAGTAGTAGATGCCTTAAGTAGAAAGAATTATGTAGAACTAGCCTCTTTGCTTACAAGACAACATGAGCTTATTTGAGAATTTAAAAAATTGAAATTAGAATTTAGTTGGCATGAATTAAATGTGGAATTAGCAAACTTAATGATTGAACCAACATTGATAAGTTAGATCAAAGAAGCTCAATAAGAGGATTCGACTATGTAGACGATTCAATAAGGGAAGGAGCAGGGTAAGTATCCTAATTTTGACATCTAGGAAGATAGATTAATTTGGAAGAACCAAAGATAATGTGTATTAGAAAAGGATGAATTTAAGGAGGAAATTTTAAAGGAGGTACACTATTCGGGTTATACAGCTCATCTCGGAGGTATTAAGATGTTCGGAAAAATTTTTGGTAGGAAGGAATGAAAAGGGATATGGGAGAATATGTGGCAAATTGTGCAACTTGTCAAAGAATTAAAGAAGAACATCAAAGACATAGAGAATTATTGTAACCTTTGCCAATCCCTGAATTGAAGTAGGTTGATTTTGTAAGTTCTTTACCTAGAACTCCCTCAAGTCATGATGCCATTTAAGTTATAGTAGACTGCCTTATGAAATCAACACATTTTCTTCCTATCAATATGACTTATTCTATAGATTGGCAAGGATCTATATTAAGGAAATAGTTCGATTGCGTAGAATTCCAGCTGAAATTGATTCTAATAGAGATCCTAGATTTGTCTCGAAATTTTAGATAAGTCTACAAAGGGAAATGGGGACTAAACTTCATTTTAATGCGGCATATCATCCATAAACGGATGGACAATCTAAACAAACTATTCAAACATTAGAAGATATGTTATGTGCTTGTATCATGGAGTTTAAAGGAAGTTGGGATGCCCATCTACTTTTAATAGAGTTTGCTTATAATAACAACTACCATTTGATAATACAAATGTCCCCATATGAAGCATTATATGAAAGTAAGTGTAGATCTCCCCTATTTTGGGATGAAATAGAGATGATAACTTTACAGCTTGAACTGGTACAAGAAACAGTAGAAATAGTGGCAGTTATTAAGCAAAGGATGAAAGAAGCACAAGATAGATAAAGGAGTTAAGTAGATTTAAAATGATGGCCGGTGGAATTCAAAGTTAGAGAATATGTGTATTAGAAAATAAGTCTAATTAGAAGTATCCATCATGTAAAGACTTAAGGGAAGCTAAGTCCACAATATGTTGGATTACTTAAGATCTTAGAAAGGATTAAGAACCCAGGTTATTGCGTAGTACCACCCTCAAACCTATCCGGCATTCATAACATGACTCACGTTTCTATTTTGTGAAAACACATCCTTAATCTAGATTGAATTACTGAATTGGAACCTACAAAGTTGAAGGAAATTTTGACTTATGAGGAACATTCACCAAAGATTTTGTATTGAAAAACCTAAAAGTTGTGGAACAAAGAAATTCATTATGTGAAGATCTTCTAGAATAATCATAGGAAAGAGAAAATTACCTAGGAAGCCAAAGAAGAAACTAAATGAAGATATGCACATTTATTTGATGAATTAGGTACGATTTCAAGTTTTGAGGACAAAACTTTTTTAAATGAAGAAGAATATAAACCTCTAAAAATTTGAACATGACCTTGTAAACGTTAAGATATAATTTAGAGATATATTCAAGATATACTAAAATCGCTAAGAGAGATTTGAGAGATATTGTTAAGAGTACTTATAAACTTCATAAATACTATCAAATATTAACTCTTATAGTCTTAAAATAGGATTTGTAGAAATCAAAGATTTTAGTAAATGTTAAAACCTTAAAGCTTATCTAAATATACCTTCAATCTATTATCACCATGCAAAATCATTTAAGATAAGGACCAAAACTTATCAAATAATTGAAAATGGAATGGATGGATGCAAGAAGCAAGTTGGCATGAGGATTCGATAAGGACAAGCCATCTATTTGTCATCCAAATGTCATTTTTCAAGCCATTGCATCATTACCCTACTAACTTATCTATCTATGTGTTAATGAAAATGACCTAAGGAAGACATATCGTCAAATTAGGAATTTTATTTCTTTAAGTAATCTACCACTCTATTGTTCTATAATTATCTAAAGAGGAGACAAGATCTTATTAGGAATTTTATTGAATTTATTTTAGAAGCTCTATGGGTAAATAAATAATAAGGAGTCAAAGTTGGTCAACACTAGTCGATAATAGTGGCTAAGATCAAGACTAGTAGAAAATGACATCTTAATGACCAAAGACCCATCATATGACCACTTTAATCCTAAATTAACTAAACTAACTAACTAATAAGTAAGTGTTAGGTCAATATCATATATAAATCCTAAAGAGATAAGCACCTCAAAATCATATCTAAACATTTCTTGTAATATGTAATGGACAAATTGCAAAACAAGTGGGAAAATCCCAACCACTACAAGTAGCATAAGTTTGCAAGAGGGAAGAAGCATCCATTTGTCTTCCATATGCCATTTTAATCCAAACCATCCAACTCCCTTATTGTCTTACAAAGTTATCCTTGCATGCATGATTGAAACAGACATAAAGATAAATTAAAATGTCAAATTCCCCATCAACTCAAGAGTTTGATTTCTTTAAGCAACTTCTAACTCATATTCAATTCATATCCTAACTTCTATAAATAGGAAGGCTTCACCACTTTTGGGACCACTCCTTGTCCATACATTTCACTACATTCATCTCTTTCATACTATCTTTATCCTAACATTCCAACAAACATCCACCTTCAACCCTTAACCTCCAACACCACTTCAAGCATCCCTAAGGTTGTTTTTGAATTTTTGAAAGAAACTTTCAATTAAAAAGGTAGCAATACTTACTAACAACCCACATTTGATTTAATAAGGTTCTTTTTAAATCAAAAGATTCTTCTAAACTCTTATTACCAAAATGTTTTCCAAGATTCCCAAATGAATCAAGTACTTTTAGTGAAGTTATTTTATGAAACTCTCAAGTTTTTCCAAGATTGAATTAATCTTTACAATCTTCCTCTAACAATCTTTTCCAAACCAAACATATGACCAACCAAAAGCTTTTCCACTACTTCTCTATTTCATATAACTTTTAAAATTATCTTTATCAACTACTTTTCAAACCTAAGCTTATAATAAACAAAGGTTTCTTACATCCAAAATTTGTATTTTCAAAATCTATACTTCTAAGTGAAGTCTCTTTTACTTCCCTTGAAAACCCATATTGAATCCTATGTTCAAAAGTCTCTAAAGGGCTTAAGACTTAAAGCCCTTGCTTCCAACAAAAAAGAAATCTTTACTAAATTCTTCCTTATTCCAAAATGTCTCTAAAGTAGTAAAACTAAAAGATCATATTTTCCTTTCAAAACAACCTAATACGAAACTTAAAAGAATAAAGTGGACAAATCCATGCCTAAATAACAGTGCTAAAGTTTTATTTCCAAATCTTTGTGGTATAGACATATCTTGGAACTTTGACTCTTCAACATATTTGGACATATTCTTTATCGTAACGATTGGACCAATGTGATGAGACCTATTATGAAGACTAAAAAAACTGAACATAAGGACTATGGACATGAAACAATAAAGACAATTTGGACATGATATAAATCAACTAAAAGACTTTATAAAACTATAAGACTATAGCAAAAAAAAGAAATTCTTATTATATAGTTAGTATTTACTTCTTATTGTGTTATTTTAGGTAATTGTGACTTTGAGCTACTAGAAGACCATTACAACGAGTAATAGAAACGGGCAGTGAGTATCTATGATAAGTATTACTTACTTGTGTTTGTAGTTAGTAGCACTTTAAATATATATATCAATTAGTTTGTGTTTGGGATATTAGGAAAGTGCTTATGTTTAATTTGACTAATTTGTTTGAGAAAATACTATAACTTATTCCATATAATATAGTTGATGATTGTGATGTGATGTGTTCTTATGCAAGTGTTTGATAATTTAGTTGATTACTTATAAAATAATCTTAAGCATATCATAACTTTAATATAAAATGGTCATGCATAGCATACTTTGTAAACCTACTTTCTACCAGCACTGTCACATAGGGAATGGAAAAGGTGAGAACCTTCCTCGTCTTTTACAAACTAAGTGGCTTTGAAGATGATCGTATATTAGATAAGGCCATGTCCATTATTTTGTTTTGGGTTTTACATACATTTAAAGGCTGATTAGGGATTTGATCAATCCCTGGTCATTTGGTGGTTAATGAAGGCGTTTAATTCTTAATTATACATCATTTGTTGCTTCTTGGATTGATCAAGCGATCCTTCTCTTGTGACTTATATTTAAGCCTTAGTGAATATTTCATTTGATTCCCTTAGCTATCAGGAAGATCAATCTTCCTAAGGTTATGTTGGTTCTAGGATGAATATATTTCATTAGGTAATCCTAGGTAATCAAGTGATTGGTTCTCTCATAAGGTCAAGAATAATGTTACCCATTTGGTTCTCTTGAGACCGATTAAGGGGCATTATCTCTTGATCACTATGACAACATGGGTAAGTGTTTAGCTAAGAATTGTGATACTACGGCTATTTTGTTATGGTAGCCAAGGATGTTATGTTAAGTGATTCTATATTGTAAACCTTACTTTTAATGGGCCTATAATTTGACTAAGACTACTTCCCGAATGTTCCCAAGGATCAACTAAACTAAGAACTCAAGTTTATGATTAGAAACGAGCTTACTTTTTCAATTCAAAAGCCTATTATCGATAAAGCCCGAACTTAAAAAACTGCGAACTCTAAAGTCACCTAAAACCCTAAGCCCTAAAACAATTAAGGACTTTTAACCCTAAGTGAGTAATTCATAATTTAATTTGAATAATTTCATTCAACTATAGAAAATTTAATAATTTTATAAGAATTAAATCATCATTTACGAAACAATTCAAGAAGTAAATCCTAAAACAATTTCCTATAAGACAATTCCCTTATCTTCATGCCTAAGCCTTACACTTGAATAAGTAGATCAACTAATCATCCTAAATGACTTATCAATTAAAAGTTGGAGTCAATTATCAATTGATAACTTATCAAAATCTAGTGATAAGACACTTTCCTTATCACCTCTTCACTTATACTACATATAGACAAATTATCAAAAGATTTCACATACTTAACTTTAATAAATGAGATAAGACAATTCTATGCCCAAAAGGACACCTAGTGGCCGGTTCTTATATAGCTTTAAGAGGGTCCATACTCTTGTCTTTCATCCATCAATCACTTTGTCTTATACTCTACTATTCACCCCCTTAATGTTTACATCATCAAGAGTTGTTATTATTAACTTTTGTACATGCTACAAGACAACAAAATCAAACTTCTTAAACACATTTCTACCCTCATTCCAACTAGCCACTCTTTTCCCATTTGCACTTACTTTCAATTCATTTTCACTTCCTTTTCTCTCACTTTGATAACAACATAAAAGAAGAAACAACTACACCCCACAACATCCTTCACTTGCCCACTACATTCCAAGCATAAACACACTCATGGTACTTTCAAATTCTTCTTATCTTGTTTTGCCAACATTCAAAGCCCTTTAGGATCCTTAGAATACTCCTTAAACCCCACTTCAAAGGATCACAACTTGGTTTTCAAAAGGGGTATAAGAAGGAGGAAGTAAGATAAAGAGCATAAGTGGAACCGTAATGTACAACCACCATATTTTTCTCGCTTTAAGGACGAGTAAGCATATCTTATGTTAGTTGGTTAGTATTCATGTTAGGAGACTATAATTTCTTAAAGATATGAGCATGATCATAAGTTGGTATAACATCAAAGAGCACCCTAAGAAGCAAACTCATGAAAACCTTGCATGAAAGTTAAAATATGAGCATGTAAAGTTAATGTTTTATAAAGATACTTGTTTAACACTTGGAATGGAAGATTTTAAGTTGAAAAAATCTTAAAATGGGAACTTGAATGAAAGAGAAGCATGCTGGACGTAAGAGTTTAGAAGTCATTTGGATTTTGTTTACACTTTCATTAAGTTAAACATACTCAAATCTAGACTTAGGTAAAGATAAAAATCCATCACATGAAATTTTATGAGGAAACCAACTTTGTAGGACATGAACTATGATATGGGAGGTATGATAAAAGTGAGATTCTCTATTTTCACATAGAACATAAGTCAAATAATCATCTCTTGGAAAAGAAGTTAAGTTAAGATTTGAATACAAGTAGCTTAAGTTCATGATTTAACACCTAAAACTAAGGAAATGATGAAACAAGTTGGAAAATCAAGTTGGAAGCCCTCATACTCAAATTGACCAGATCTAGACCATCCCTAAAACACACTTAAAAATATGATAAGAGTAAGTAAATAAAGTGAAAAGACCAACCAGGGCAAGTTTGATAAGTATATTAAGCCTAAAAATCAAAACCGAGCTTAAAACTTCCAAAACGGGCCTTAAACCTGAAGTTGAACCACCATCTATCAACTTGACACATCAATAAGGGTTGTTTTAGGGCCCTCAAGAAGCCCACAAGACACTCTCTAAGCCCAAGAAATTGACCATCTTTGAATTGAATAAAAAAACAAGCCCATTTGACAACTTAAGCCCATTTAAGAGCTTATGAGGTGGTCAATAGCATTAGGAGTATAAATCAACGTTGTAAGTTTGACCTTAAGTAGTATTTTGAGCTGAGAATGAAATCTTAAGCCTAAGCCCAAAGGAATTCCCAAGTTACCGTAAAACCCATTAACCAAATAAAGCCTAAAAGCACTCTAAATCACGAAGATTGCCACTGATCTGACCTATGGACAGATTTGCATGCCTCATCTTGAAAATTTAACCACACCATGTTAAAGTACACTAAAAAATGATGAAGATCGACTATAAGATCATAAAAATTGGATTTAAAATGATAAAATTATACCCGATTGAACTTTTAAGTAAAACCGGGAAAAATAGGAAAACTAGTCAAGAGTATAACTTAAGGGGTTTTAGCTTAGTTTCCTAATATTTATTTTAGTCCTTTATAGTATTATGATTTTGATGACTAGGGGACCCCGTCTTAGGAGACAACTTACCCCTAAACTACTTTGGCTGACCCACATGGTAGAGTGAGTAAATTTTCGATGACTCTTGATTTTTCTTGTAGAATAGATGTACCCAAACTTATATATATAAATTTAGATGCTTATAAGATATGGGAAATGCATGTGTATGAATTTATGAATTAAATGTTATGGCTTGCTAATTATATAATAATAGGAATTGTTTGTGATAATTTATATGTGTGATTGTATAGAATGAAATTATCTAATCACCTTAAAAATTGGGTTAACTACTTATACAACTAAGAAATTAAATGGATCGTACATTCCCTATAATTGCATTCAGATAACATTGTCTACTGTTTTACATAGAAGATAGGAAGAGACTCACAAGAGGAGGGCCTCCTGTAGAATTGGGTACTAGTTATGTCATCATTTTATTGAGTCTTTATCCTAAGCTGATGGGCTTACTAGGTATCGAGAGACGCCAATTGTTGGCAAGGGGCCGTGTCTTGTAGCTTTTGCTTAAGGCGTATATTTGTGGATTACGAAGGCTACCACATCGCTAGACTTGAGATTTTGAAAATATGATTTGATATTTGGAAAAGAAAGTATATATATATCTATATATATAGTTTTGTTTTAACTTAAGCACAATAGTGCAACTAAAATAAAACATAAGGGTTAGAACCCAGATTTTAGTTTGGATCGGTTAATTATCTCTAAACCTTGACTACAGGGGGCATAATTCTAAGTCATATGCAGTTCCTAAGGCATTGCTGCATTGTTTGGCATACTGATTGTTGATGCATTCATATGATTATGCATCTAACAAATTTTTGTCATATGGTATTGACGAGGGTATTTATCTCACTAGACGAGGGTATTTATCTCATTAAGCTTAAGCTTACACCTCAATAGATTCCTTTTGTTGCAAGAAAACCTCTTTGCTAATCCGGGTCGAGGCATACTCGTAGTAAGTCCCGTGTTGAGACAGGTTGGAGGATCAAGGAGCGGAGAAGAGATTTTGTAAAAGCTTTTGTAGATATCTATTTACCTTTATTTGTTCATAATATAGTTTAAAGTTTATGATGCAATTCCTATTATGAATTGCATTTTTTTGTAATATTATTTTGGTGTGGAACTTAATAAGTCCACACATTTACTTGATTAATTTATGTCTTAAAACTTAATTTTAGTAAATTGCTCTATATTACTTATATATGAGCCTAGTGGTAACGTATAGTAAAAGGAGCCTTCTGTATCGTATCAAAGGCCTACAATCAGCAAGGGGATTGATAGTAGACCTTTGTACGGTACACAACAATCTACTATGACAACGAAACTATTGGGTCGTGATATATACGCTAGCTTTGGACACCTTGGCACTAGTGGAACTACGAATCCTCAACCTAAGGTCAAGAGAGGGAATAAACCCTAGGTTGTACGTTAGATACTAGTTAGCCACATGTATTGCCTCATGTACTTGATTGATTAACTACACATTATACGCATGAAAAACTTACTTGTTATACTTGAAAGGTAGTATGAGTGGAATTCTCACTAAGTTGTGGCTTGCACTGCTATCATTCTAACTTTTTATAGGAACCTTACTAGTTGTACCCAAGAAGATATAAGTTTTTGGTGAGCAATAAGAAGATAGAAGTAGGCTATGGGAGTATATGGAAGGATTATAAAATTTATAATTAATATGTCATAAGTACTTTATTTGTGATGGTTTGTAATAACTATTTTTAGAAACTATAACTTTATAAGATCTATGCTATCTATTTTATAATATAATGCGAACTCTTATTCTATATTATTAAATTTGTGATGGTCTATGGCTAATCTAGGAATGATACTTCATATACTCTTTGAAAGTAATTAATAAGTAAGAAAGTACTGATTGATTACTTCTAACTAGTACATGGTGGTCTATTACTATTTGACTATCATACGAGGCATGACTAAGGTAATCCATGATGTGAGCATTATGTTAGTTCCTTAAATCTCTCTTAAGTATCATAGATAGTGTTATGAACCATGACCAAGAATAGATAAGCTCGGTACTTGGATGGGTCCCAGGTTGTAGAAAGCTCAAAAAAGGTTAATGGGGAAAAGTGTGAAAGGGTAAGAATGAAACAGCAAGCAAAACCCATAAATAGCTTTAGAGGATATAATGCATCAATGGAACTTTTTAGGACTCACGGTATAATCGATATGATGTAGGAATTGGTCTGGTGAGGTTACTTACTACCTAACCTTGCTTAAGGGAAAGGATAAGAGTGATGACAAAAGTAAACAAATAGTGTTTACACAAGTAAGAAAAAGTACTCAAAGAGTGTATTAAGAATGATCTGATGTTGTTACGGTTACAAGTACAAGAGTATTTATACCCATAAGCTAGGACAATCTGCCTAAAAAGGAAAAGACAAAAAGGGCATTTCCTAAGAAAGTAATGTACGAGATACAAAAGGATAAAAATGAATATACAAGAAAAATAATCATTGGTGCAATGGATTCTACACATGATACTGTACACATGGTGATGCTACATTAGCGAGGTCATTAGAAGATGCAGACCAAAAAGTATGGATAGATGGACTTGTTCGATGAAGGATGGCTTAGTCAGTCTGGACTCTCTCTCTTAGCTTCTCGATAAGGAAGATGCTGAGTAATTGGTCAGCTTGGTGCTATAGAGTAATCATCAACTCAGCATACTACAGAAAAATGGGCGGTCATACGACATGGCATAAAGGGTGACTCGGCAAGGAAGTGCTTGACCTTGGTAAGGGTTGGTTGGAATATAAGAATTCATCATGTTAGCCTCTCTAGTCTTTGGGCTCAGTTGTAGGTTAGATTTCTGGTAACCTGATTCCCATCAAATAGTCTTACCATCAATTTGTGCATAAGAAGAAACATCGTTTCTAAAGTCCTAGCAAGAGGTAAATATTTTCCTGGAAACATTTTATCCAAATCTTCCTAAGTAGTAATAGAACCACTAAAAAGTGAGTTAAGGCATTGCTTGACTTACCTTGTAAAGAGAATAGGAAAAATTTGAGTCTTACCACATCATCTATGATATTATTGTTCTTAAAAGTGTCACGAATCTCTAAGAAGCTTGAGATGTGGTTATTGAGATCTCCATCAGCCAGCTCATCAAAATGAACAAATTGTTGTAGCATCTGAATTATGTTTGGTTGGATTTGAAAATTCATTGCTTGCACTATTAGTCTTGTGATGCTGGATTCTCAATTGCCTTAGGCTTGGCAAACTCCATTAGGGTCTTGTTAGCTTCATCATTATTTCCTACCATGTTTTTTATTTCTTGTTCCTCTTCTAAATCTGATTCTGTCTCTTCTTTCTATTAGAGTTATGAACCTTGAGTGGTTAGATCCATTACTTCATGAACTTTTCTACAAAGATATCATGAAGTTCTTTAAATTTCTAGATTGAATTCCATTGGATCCTTGCTGTTACTTCTAGTCATAAATTGGAAAAAGTTCAAAAATTAGAAACAAATTAAGGAAGAAAAATACCAAAATAACTAAAGGAAAGAATTATTAGGAAATGTTAAAATAATTGGAAATCTAGGGTTTTTTCGTTTTAAATTCCTAATTAATTTACTCTATCAACTCTCCAACAATGGTGCCAAAAACTTGATTCAAGGCATATAGCGTAAGCAAGTGCACCTAGTCAAGTTATAGTATATATTTGGAATTGAGTTCAAATATCAATCCCATAAGGAACCACATATGGGTGTACGATATAATTAATTAGCAGTCTTATTCGTGAAATATTCCAATTACCTAGATTTTACAATAAAATATGTAATTGAATAGTTAAAGATAATAAAATAATTATTGCAATGATATAAATAATTAAAATAACAACAACTGTAAATCTAAACTAAAACATAAACATAAACAAGAATCAATTAGAATAAAGGAGAAAACATATTCCTTAGTAAATCTTTATGTTATTTGCTTCCTACTTCTAGGTGTCTCATTCAATCTTAATTGCGATATTGAATTGTGAGGATTCCTATTATGAACTAACTGGACTCGTATCTCTAGCTAATTCTTATCTTTGAGACCATTCTACCCAAATTGCTTCTAGAATAAAGTATTGCAGAATTTCATGAAACAGTTGATTCCCATTATTAGGTTGCCCAAATCTACAAAAACTGAACCATTAAGCATTTTAGTCAGCTAGTTTTGTCTAATTGTACCAGTTCATCATATTATGTAGGGACTCATGAACTAAACTCTGACAATAATTCAATCATCGATCTATTGAATTAAAGAATGAAATAAAGTAATATAATAAAATCACAATATGAAAATATCATAGATTGAATTTTGATATTAATAAAAATAACAAAAGTCATAATCGAACATAAGGTTCAATAACAATTTACTAAAAAAATCTAAAATAAAGAAATAAAAACAATAAAGAAACCCTTGTAATTTTACCCTACTAACTTTGCTCCAAAGGGACTCTCTTTGCAAACCTAAGCCTAGACATTTATTTATAAGAGTTGGGCCTAAACTTATGAAGAAAGGATGACAAAAATAGAAGATTTGTAAATCATAGAATGTCCACGCCCAAGGTACATGGCCATAGAGATGGGCTGTGATCTTATCCTTAGTTTGAAATCCTCAAAATTCGTTGGAAATTATTGATGAGGGGTGCACAGGCATAGATTACCGTTGCAATCTTCAACCATGATCTTCACTAGACTTTATTTCTTACTTAAAATTCTTCTTCTCTAAAGACTTAATCAATGCCTTCCTTCAAATAAGCTCCAAAATTCAATAAAAGTCTTCAAAAGTTTAGTAAATGCTTTCAAAGCCTCTGAAAATGAAAATTAAACAAATGAAGCTCTAAGTTACTACAAAACTAGATAAGTTTATATACAAAATTACTCTAAAATATGTATGCTAATTATGTGTTATCAATGGGAAACCCAAACACAAGGATAAATTCCATATTCCACACATATGGATCTTAGATTTAAGAAGACTAAGACAATTTGAACATGATATGAACCAAATAATAGAGGACTTTGTAAACTTTAAATCATAATAAGTGACAATATTAAAAGAAAGCTTAAAAACAAGATCTTCCTCTTATCATTTAGTTATATTTACTTCTTTTATTATGACTTATTTTAGGTAATCTTGATTCTTCTCTCAAATTATTGGAAGACTACTATGATGAGTAGGGAAATGGCTAGGTGAATATCTATAATGATTATCACTTGTTCATGGTTTTAGCTAGTTTTTCACCTTAATTAAAGATATGAATTGGTTTTACATGTTTGGGGTATTAGGTAATGCTTGGGTTTCATTTGTTTTGATTTGCTCGATAAGATACTTTAAGATATCATAATCAATATAGTTGATGATTGTGATAAGATAAACGTATATTTGAGTGCCTAACAATTTGGGTGATTGCTTTATGAATAAATTTTAAGCATATCACAACATAAACATCAACATGCATAGCAAACTACATAATTTCATCATTCTACCACCACTTTCGCATAGGGAGTAGAAGGGTAGAAAGCTTCCTTATCTCTTGTAAACTAAGTAACTAAGAGGATGGTTGTGTAATAAGAGGGTTTGTATCCGTTCTACTATTTTGGGTTTGCATACATCTACAGCCTGATCAAGAATTTTACTGATTCATAATCATTTAGTGATTAAAGAAGGCATTCAATTCTTCTTCTTCTTCTTCTTCTTATTTCATTTAGGCCTTCCTAAGACTGATCAAGAGATTCTTTTCTTATGACTTATTTTAGGCCTTAGTGAAAATTCATTTGGTTCTCTTTGCTAATTGGAAGATCCTTCTTCCAAGGTAATAATCGATCTAAGATGAATATTTTCTTTAATTCTCCTAAATGATTGAGAGATTGGTTCTCTCGTTGGGTTAGTCAAAACGTTAACCATCAACTCATGCGACTTTTCAAGAAAATCAAGCAAGTTGCTAAACATATGAAATCTAATCAACCAGTTAAGCATATGCGACAATACACATAATCAATTAGTCTTTAAGGTGCAGTCTAAGGTATGATCCCTCCTTAGACCTTAGGTTGAGGATACGTAGTTTCAATACTGTTGAAATATTCAATTATGCATATAAATCTATTTATATAACATCTTTGCCCATTACAAGCACAATTGCTACAAAATCACCTTCTTAGCTCATAAATAGCCAAGATAAACATAGTGAACAAGAGAAAGAGCCTTTAGGTCAATCTTAGGAACTTGCTATATTTTGATTTTAGTCCCATGAAGGATTTGTAGATATGTCATGAAAGAGAAAGAAAAAGAAAAGGTATTGTGTTTTAGGTTTAGTTATGTTTGAAGTATGTACTCATTTGTGTAAATAGGTGTTAGGCTAAACTACATTACAGTAATCTTTTGTTATAAATAGAACATTTGTTGAATATAAACGAGTATTCCTATATGATAGTACCCTATGCTATGCTAGGATGTGACATTAGTAGAAGAGTATGGTAATTGACAAGAGAAGGTTAGAAGGTAATATCACTACTTAGTGCAATGTGAAGCAAGTCATGCACAAATGTTTATCTTGAATATTATTAATAAGAGAACTATTTTAAATTGGACATGTTGCAATAAGGTGGTATGAGTGTTGATGACTATGTAATGTGGTTTAAAATGCTAATGTTAGAAAACGAAGTATCACATGATTTGTGATAGGAATCAACTTATTAGACTAGTTACACATAGTTGAGCTAGAAGACTACAAGGACTCGTATGAAGAATACTAGTTTGAAACCCTATTGAAGATGAAGACTCCTATCTTGACATCTACCTTTCACATTTTTGTTGACCTGAATACCGAGTTCTAGTATAGACTGACACAATTCTTAAGCTTCCGAGTAGAAGTGCCAACCTTCTAAGAAAACCCCATCTAGTACCAAGCTCATATCATAATTTAGTTAGTTTACAAGCTGAGTAGCATTAGAACTCTATTCGAGCTAAGTTGCAAGATACTCGACCTAAAGAGGAATCTGAACATCCTTTAGTGATCGAGCTTTGACCTGAACTAGATCAAGTCTGGTTTGACTACTGACTAATGACTCCTTTCTTAACTTCATCCAAATTGCACTATATTAAGGCTAAGCCATCTTAAGATACACTCCAATAAAGACCAACTACATCCCAAATCACTAGCCACCATATGATACGTACCTTCTAGTACAACATTTTAGAAGGATTTCTTACATATTTTTTCATATAGAATATTCTTTGTCACTTTTACCCTTTTTAGTATGTCTTATGTATTCCATTTATAAATTACCCTTTTGTCTTTTACATATATGCCTTGTAACCCTAGTAAGGTTAGTATATAAACCCCATTTATTTTGTACGCAAACAACATTGTATTATCAATTATTTCAAGTTTCCTTTCCAAGTCACCTTAGTGTTCTCATTTATGATGTAACTCTTATCTACTCTCTTTAGCAAGGAGTAGTGGCAAGTAACCTTATAATTTAGACTAATGAGTCACATTCGACGAATTGTAGGTTAAGTAGGACCAATTAGTGTGTCACATTCGCTTAGTAGCCGCTTGGATTTGCTAAATCCCATATTTTTTTATTTCCTTGTGGTGTTTCTCTGTGTATATGATATTAAAGTCACATCAGCTTTGTTGGTATTAGAGCACAATTTTGAGAGGGAGTGCATAGAGTTGTAGTGAAGTTTTGGTTCGTGTTTATTGTTAGTAGCTACTATATTCCTTCCATAGTTGCTATAGTATATTCAAGTGAAGTAAGTTTAGAAGTTATGAGCTATGTAGTAAGGTTCGTAGATTGGTAAGTATCTCTCCTATTGTTACTTTATTTTTCACTAAGAAAACAGAGTAAGTTCACTTTTGTTATATTTGAGTGAGTGTTGGATGTTGGAGTTGTTAGAATGTGTTAATAAGGTTTTGGATAGTAAGTAGAAGTGTTTGTTGTGTATTATGTTGTCAATCCATTGAGAAGTATTACACTATGTCGAATTCAAGTGTTCAAGGTGTTATTAGTGACCTGAATAGTAGTTCTCATGCTATTTAAGGTCAAAATGGTAATAACACCCCTAGGTTAGTTGATGATAAACTTAACCAACTCATTAATCTTCTTCAAATTCTAGTTAATGCAATATAAGTCAATAGGTAGCAACTACAGGGTATACCTCATTTTAACCCACTTGAGAATGTTCTTAAGAGACAATATGGCAAAGGTGGCCAAGCTAATCGCCTAGTTTAACCCTAACAAGCTAGAGGAGTTGTAAACTAAGCTACTAGATGAAGGATAAAGTTAAAGGAGATTGAGGATGATATTGAGGATGTGGATTTAGAGAATGATAGAGAAGAAGAAAAAGAGGTTGAATATTACTAGGCACTAGAGTAAGGACGTTAAACTCCTTGAGGTATTAATAATGTCAAGGTCCAAATCTTACCCTTTAGTAGAAGTGGAGATACATATGAATATTTAAAGTGGGAAGAGAAGGTATTTGATTGTTATGGGTATATAAATGTAGTTAAGGTTCAACTTACTATACTTGAGTTCTTTGGATATGGTACCATGTAGTAGAAGAACTTGAATGCGGTTAAAGTGAGAGGTAGATGATAAGGTATGTAAACTTAGGAAGAGATGAAGAGATTATTAAGGGGAAGATTTGTACTCAAGACTTACCTACATGACACCTTTGCTAAGTTGTAAGAGCTTTGCTAACAAAATAAATCCATTGATGACTGTGAGAGCATTTTAGATGTTGATGATCTAAGCAACATGGATGAACTTAAGGCTTGCACAGTATTGAAGTTCATTTTTAGATTCAAATATGAGATTTGCAACATTATGGAAATACAAAGGTTCTATATATTGGAGGAGGCCATTAAAGTAGTGTAGAAGGTTAAAAAGCAGAGGAGAAATGCTTTGAGCTGAGCTAGGTCGATTTTTTCCTAAGCTCCTATTCTACGTTGACTTACTCATGCTGAGCTAAGGAGACTCCCTTGAGCTAAGGAAAAATACAACCAACCTAATGATAGCCGAGCAAGCCAGAAGAGTCAAGCTGAGGATAGGCTAACCCCGAGGACATATAAGAAAGGATAGACCTCTAGAGGAAAGACAAGCGAGGTGAAGTGCATCAAATGCTTGGGTTTTGCATGTATGGTGCTCTAAGGTGTTGTAGTGGATAACACCAACGAAAGTAAGCTAGAGGAAGAGAAGAATGCTAGAAGAGTTGAAGTTGAGAAGGAAGAAGAGAATTGTATCTACACAGACCAAGGAGAGGTGGTGACACTAGTTTTGAGATGAGTACTGAGCTCTTTATTGAGCTTAGAGGAAGACCAAAGAGAAAATTTATTTCACACCAATTGTACCATTAGAGGACAGTTGTATACCATTGTGTAGATGGAGGAAGTTGTACCAATGTCTTTGCAAATTTATTTATGCAAAGGTTAGGACTGCCAACCTGTAAGCACCCCTAACCATACAAGCTATATTGGCTTCATGATAAGGATACTTTACACATCAAATAAGTAACTATACCTTTTAATGCTAGGAATGTGTACAAGAATGAAGTGGTGTGTGATGTTATCCCTAAGGGAGCTTCACATTTGTTACTTGGAAGACCTTGGTTGTCCGACGGACGTATTACTCATAACAGACAGAAAAATGCCTATGCCTTTGTCAAGGATAGAAAGAAGATTGTGCTGTAACCCATAACACCAACCTAGGTAAATGAGACCAATAATTAGCTGACCCGAGCTTGTAAGAGGAAAGTTTTAGTAATGAGCCAAAGAGAGCTCCGAGCTATTGAGAGGGTCGATGAGACCATAAATCTATTAATTAGAAGACCGTTAGAGTTGAGAGATCATGACTGTAAATCCTACTTTTAATGGGCCTATGATCTGACTAATAGTACTCCCAAAATGTTCCCAAGGATCAACTAAACTAAGAACTCAAGTTTACATTTAGAAAAAAATTTATTTATTTTTTTTCCAATTCAAAGCCTATTATTGATAAAACCTGAACTTAAAAAACTGTAAGCTCTAAAGTCACTTAAGACCCTAAACCCTAAAATAATTAAGGAATTTTAACCTTATGTAACTATTTGATAATTTAATTTGAATAATTTCATTCAACTCCATAAAGTTTCACAATTTTATAAGAATTGAATCATAATTTACAAAACAATCTAAGAGGTAAATCCTAAAACAATTTCCTATAAGACAATGCCCTTATCTTCATGCCTAAGCCTTACATATAAATAAGTAGACCAACCAATCACCTTAAATGACTTATCAATTGAAAGTTAGAATCATTTATCAATTAATAACTTGTCAAAATCTAGTAATAAGACACTTTCTTTATCACCCCTTTACTTATACTACATATGGATAAATTATCACAAGATTTCACATGCTTAATTTTAATAAATGAGACAAGACAATTCCATGCCCAAAAGGATATCCTTATGGCCAGTTTGAACAAGCAAGAAAGGGGAGCTATACTTTTGTCTTTCACCCATCAATCACTTTATCTTACACTCAACTTTTCACTCCTTAATGCATACATCATCAATAGTTGCAATTGTTGACTTTTATATAAGCTATAAGATAACCAAATCAAGCTTCTTAAACACACATTTACCACATTCCCCAATAGGCCACTCTTTCTCTCATTTCTCTTATTTTCACTTTCTTTTCCTCTCACTTGAAACCAATACAAAAGTGGAAACAACCATACCCCACAAATCTTTCACTTTGCCACCACTTTCCAAGCTTCCACTCATGGTACACTCAACTTCTTTTTGTGCCCTTCTTTTCCAACATTGAAGCTTCTTTAAGACCCTTAGAACATTCCAAAAAGTCCACTTCAAAGGACCACAACTCAAGTTTTGAAAAAGGTGCAGGAAGGAGGAAGAGAGATAAAGAGCATAAGTGGAATCTTAGTGTACAACCTCTATACTTTTGCTTTGTGGACGAGTAAGTGTTTTTTTTTTTTATGTATGTTAGTAGGTTAGTTTTCATGTTAGGAGACTATGATTTCTTGAAGTTATGAGTGTGATCATAAGTTGGTATAACATCAAAGACCACCCTAAGAAAAAAACTCATAAAACCCTTACATGAAGTTGCAATATGAGCATGTAAAGTTAGTGTTTTGTAGAGATACTTGTTTAATACTTTGAATGGAATATTTTAAGATAATAAAATCTTGAAACGAGAACTTGAATGAAAGAGTAACATGTTGGACATGAGGATTCAAAGGTCATTTGGATGTTGATTTCATTTCTATTAAGTTGAACATGTTCAAATCTAGACTTAGGTGAAGGAAAAATCTATCACATGAAGTTTTATGAGGAAACCAACTTTGTAACACATGAGCTATGATGTGGAAATTGTAATAAGTATGAGATCTACTATTTTCATGAAAAGTATGACTCAAATAACCTTCTCATGGAAAAGAAGTCAAGCTAAGATTTGAATATAAGTAACCTAGGTTCATGATTTAACACCTAAACTTAAGAAAATGATAAAACAAGTTGGAAAACCAAGTCAGAAGCTCTCATATTCAAACTGACCAGATCTGGAACATCCTTAAAAGACACTTAAATGATAAAAGTAAGTAAATAAAGTGAAAAGACCAACTAAGGTAAGTATAATAAGTATATTAAGCTTAAAACTCAAAACCGTGCTTAAAACTTCCAAAATGGGTCTCATACACCAAGTTGAACCACTCTTAAATTTATGACCAACAACTTGACACATCAATAAGAGTCATTTTAAGACTGAAGAAACCTACATGATACTCCCTAAGCCCAATAAAGTAGTTAAACTTGAGTTGGATAAAAGACAAACTCATTTGACAACTTAAGCCTACTTAAGAGCCCAAGAAGTGGTTGATAGCCTTAGCAGTAGTTGATAGCCTTAGGAGTGTAAATCAAGGTTGTAAATCTGACCTTAAGGAGTATTTTGAGCTTAGAATGAAATCTTAAAGCTAAGTCCAAAGGATTTCCCAAGTTACCAAAAAGCTCATTAACTAAATAAAGCTTAAAAGCACTCCAAATCATAAGGATTTCTACTATTCTAACCTATGAACAGATTTGCAAACCTCATTCCGAAAATCTAACCTCACTACGTTAAATTACACTTGAACACAATGAAGATTGAGTATAAGATCATAAAAATCGGATTTAAAATGAAATGGTTATATGCAATTGAACTTTTAAGTAAAACCTAGAAAGATACGAAAACTAGTCAATAGTACAACTTAAGGGATTTTAGCTAAGTTTCCTAAGTTTTATTCCAATCCCTTATAGTATTATGATTTCGATGACTAGGGGACATCGCGTACAGAGACAACTTACCCCTAGACTACTTTGATTGACTGCATGGCAAAGTAAGTAAATTCTCGATGACTCTTTACTTGATTTTGCTTGTAGAATAGATGTACCTAAACTTACATATATAAATTGGACACTTATTGGATATGGGAAATGCATGTGTATGAAATTGTGATTGAATGCTATGACTTGTTAATCATATAGTAATGGAAACTATTTGTCATAATTCATACATGCAAGTGTATGGAATGAAATTACCTGATCAACTTGAAAAATCAGATTAACTATCGATATGATTAAGAAATAAGATGAATCATGCATTCCCTATAACTACATTTAGATAACACCAACTGCAGCTTCACGTAGAAGATGGGAGGGGACTCATAGGAGGAAGAGCCTCCTACAGGATTGGACACTAGCTATGTCATCATTTTTATTGGGTTTTTGTCCTAAGTTGATGGGCTTACTAGGCATCAGGAGACGCCAACCATCGGCGAGGGACCATGTCTTATGGCTTCTACTTAGGGCATGTGTTTGTAGATTATAGAGGCTACCATACCATTAGACTTGGGATTTTAAAAATATGATTTGTTATTCAGTAAAGAAAGTATATACATATATATAGTTTTGTTTTGGCTTAAGCACAATAGTGCAAATAAAATCAAACCTAAGGTCTGAAACCCAGATTTTGGTTTGAGTCGGTTAATTATCTCCAAACCTTGACTATAGGGGGTGTAATTTTGAGTCATATGCAGTTCCTAGGCCACTACATACGTTGTTTGGCATACTGATTGTTCATACATTGATATAATTATGCATCTAATAAATTTCTATTATATGGTACTGATGAGGGTATTTATCTCAATAACCTTAAGCTTATACCCTGATAGATGTCTTTTGTTATAGGAAAACCTTGTCGCTAATTTGGGTTAAGGGATGCCTGAGGTGAGTCTCTAGTGGAAACGGGTTAGAGCGATCAGGTAGCAAAGAGGAAATTTTGAAATAGTTTTGCAGATAACTAGTTCCTTTTATATTTTTGTTTATAACATAGATTAAAATTTCTAATGCAATTCCCTTATGAATTGCATTTTTTTGTAACATTCTTTTGGTATGGAACTTATGAGTCCTTACATCTAGTTAATTTATACCATAGAAGTAATTTTAGTTAAATTACTCTATATTACTTATTTATGGGCCTAGTGGTAATGTATAACGGAAGGAGCCTTGTGTGTCGTATGAAAGGCCTACAATCAGCAAGGGGTTTGATAGTAGACCTTTGTACAGTATACGACAACCTACCACGACAATAATACTGTTGGGTCATGATAATGATGATGCTCTTGATGAGATATGAAGATTAATTAACAAATTTTTTTACTTGTTCCCCAATGGCTTTCCTAACAGACAAGCCCTAGTCTGAGGTATTGAACATTGTATTGATCTATATCTTGGTATAACCTTGCCAAACCAACCTACCTATAGAATGAATCCTGAGTAGGTTACCAAACTAAAAAAGCAAGTAGATGAATTGATAAAGTGAGGTTATGTGAGGGAGAACATGAGTCCTTGTTGATAGCAATCAGCCTAGAACTATCTTTAAGTCGAGGCCAACTTGTCTTAAGCAGACACTAACCTATTAAAAAGTGAAGCCAACCTAGTCTAACCGGAGGTCAAACTATTCGAGGATGAGGCCAATCAACTCTTTCTTAGTCCAAGCTAATACTAGAAGGTTGAGAGGAAGAGAAGGAGCCACTCAGCATCAAGTTTGTTGTCTACTAAGAAGCCGAGAGATCATAAAGTTGATACTTGGATGCTAGAGATCCACTTGATAGGGCATGGAGAGTTGGTGCCGACTAATCATAGAACTTAGCAATTGTGGGTGGACCTTTTAGGTAGCTCAGCTAAGCATTGCGAGACTTTAGAGACTCCTAATCGAACTTGGACATCCATCCACCGACCCTACCCAATTTAGATCCCACTCCTTCCAAGATAAGCTAAATGATTGCATGTCGACTTTTTCTACTAAGTACATAGTTTTATATTCATGTACATATTTTCTTTATTTTAATTATGGGCCCATTCTTTGGGGTTTAACGCCTTGTATATTATTTACAATTTTGCCACTGCAATTTTAGCACTTGCTATAAATAGCAACATCTGTAAGTAGCTAAACTTTAGTGAAGAATATACATATAATGATTATACTTAGAACTTTTCTCTTTTAAGTAAGGTTATTCTTGAGCTCTTAGAGTATGCATTTTCCAGATTATTAAGTGTTGATTAACTCTTTAATTTTTCTTGTGTTCTTACTAATCTTAACCTTAAGATAATGGTGAACCCCTCATTTGAGTCAATTAATGAGTTGCATTAAACTCTCATTTAAATCTCAAGTGATATTTAGTATTCATGAGTCATATCAAACCCTATTTTAAGCTTAACCCTTGATTTTATTTGTGTCTTAGTGTGTAATATCCATATACATTCACTATCAAAACCCCTATTTTACTTCTTGCTCTTCATATCCATTTAAACGTCGACTACCCATTCTAGTTCTAGTCAGCTTCCTACACAAACATTGAGCCGGTAGCCATAACATCTTAGAATCAGAGCTTTAGGAAGACATATGTATTAGTGTTCTTCAAAGTTTAGTTCATGGTTGAACATCTGTTAGTTGTCGTTCTATAGTGTAATGCATTGTTCATGTTCTTAGTAAACGTAGTATTGTATTGTTGTTGAGATGAGTAACAATAATTTTATTAGTTGATTTTAGTTTCTATGGAAGTGTTTGTTAGTCATAAAGAACTATAGAAGCTGAATAGTAGTCATTTCTAGGTTACTATGATTGTGTTTCGTTATAAATTGTATTTGTTCAATTTTCTTTGGAAATTACTATACGGACAAAAAATGTCTGAAGATAGTGTTAGTAATAGTAGTGCTAGTCTCGTAGAAGCTTGAGGAAATGCGTTGATAACTTAGAATATCAAATTCAGAATCTTATTAATTCTATTTAGGAGCTTACTGGTTTAGTTAGAGGCTATAGACGTGTAGGTCGAGATGAAAGAAGGGAATGAATACCTACTAGTAGGAGTAGTTCCAATAAGCTTGATAATGATGAATCATAGCCGAGAAGATAAGAAAACCAACTTCATCTAAGAAGTAATAATGATAGAAATGTCGATGCTAAAAACCCAAGAAACTAAAGAAGAGAGACAAGGTTGAGAAGTGATAGGAATCAACCCCCTAGAATGATCACATGTAGCTGAGCAAGAGGACTCTAGGGACTTTCTAAAAAAATAATAGCTTGAAACAAAAGCTGAGATAAGAACTCCTATGTCAAACTGATCTCCTACTGACCTACGCTTCAAGTCCTTACTTATGTCAAATCTACCCCTGATTAACAACAACACTCTATCCTAGAAGACAGCCTAAGACTAGTTGAATCGAGCTCCATAACTGACCACTAGCATCTGACTTTAATTTAACTGACTTCCTTACTAGATTGATTGGCCCCCAACTTGATACAGATTAAGTTGGCCTCTGACTGCAACACTTCCTTGTTTCCGCCTACCTTGTATCATATTCCTAATGTCTAACCATTAAGCGATACGTGTCTTCTGATACGACATTCCAAAATTATCCTTTCTTTTTTTGTACTAAATATTCTTTGTCTCTTTTACCCTTTTAGTATGCTTCATGTAACCTAATTATAAGGATACCCTTTTTGTCTTTTCATACATGTATAGTAGCCTTAGTGGACGGGTATATAAACCCCTACTTGCTTGTATTCAAACATTTAATTTTTCATTAATTAATATTAGATTATTCAAGTATCTTTTAAGCAACCTTAGTGATCTCATTATTCTTCAACTCTTATCTATTCCTTTGAGTAAGGAGTAGTAGCAGGTAATCCTTTAGTTCAGACCAGTGTGTCATATACGACAAATTGTAACTTAAGTAGAATTACGTAGTACGTCATATCCATTCGGTAGCTACCCGAGTTTGCTAGCTTTTTTTTTTTTGTTTCTTTTTCAGTTTGTTTCATTGTGGTGCTTCTTCGTATGTTTGATCTTAGAGATGCATCAGTTTCGCTAGTATCAGAGTACAGTTTTAAGAGGGAATATGTAAAGTTGTAGTGAAGTTTTGGCTTACTTTACTATTAGTGGCTACTGTATCCTTCCTATAGCTATTGTAGTGTGTTTGTGTGATAGTAAGTTTAGCTTCATTGTTACTTTGTTTTTCATTATGAAAAAGGACAAGTTTGTTTCTATTCTATTTGATTGATTATTAGGTATTGAAGTTGTTAATCCATTTGAGAAGTACTATACCACGTTAGATTCGTGTGTTCAAGGTATCAATGATAACTAAAGTAGTGGCGCTCAACCTGGTCGTGCTCATAATAATAGTAACACCCTAAGGTTGGCTGATGACAAACTTAACAAACTCACAAACCTTATTAAAAGTCTAATCATCGCAATGCAAGTTAATAGGCAGCAACCTCAAGGTGTATAATATCAAAACCTATGGAAAATTCCCATGAGAGACACTATGGCTAAGATAATTGAATCAATTGCCTAATTTGACCACCATGAGTTTGAGGAGTAGTAGATTGACTTATTAGGTGAAGATTAGAGTTTGAGGAGATTGGGGAAGTTGATGAGGAGTTGGATGTTAAAGAGTTTAGTAAATAAGAAGTTAAATATTACCAAACACAAGGATAAGGATGTCGAGTCCTTCGAGGGCTAAACAACGTGAAGGTACAAATCCCACCCTTCGGTGGAAGTGGAGATGCAGATGAGTACATGGAGTGGGAAGAGAAGGTAAAAAAAGTATTTGAATGTTATAGGTATGAAGATGCCATCAAGGTCCAACTTATTGCATTGGAGTTTATTGGGTATGCCACCATGTAGTGAAAAATCTGAATGCAACTAGAACAAGGGAGGGAAGATAGTTGTTATAACCTGGGATGAGATGAACAAATTATTATGAAGCAGGTTTATACCCGAGACCTACCTATAAGAGATTCTTGCAAAATTATAGAAGCTGTACTAAGGAAGGTGATCTATTGATGACTACGTAAGGGAGTTCCAAATGTTAATGATTTGAGCCGACATAGAAGAACTAAAGGCCCATATAGTATTGAGGTTCATTTTTTAGCTTAAGTGTGAGATGGGCAATATCGTGGAAGTATAGAGGTTTTATACCTTAGAAGAGGCGATTAAGGTCGCGTAGAGAGTCAAAAAGCAAAGGAGAAATGTTTCGAGCCGACTTGGGCCAACATTCTCATAAGCCCCAATACCATGCCAACTTATTCAAGCTAAGCCAAAGAAGCCATACTGAGTCAAGAAAAGGAGTGATAGAATTGATGATAGTCGAGCAAGCTAATAGGGCCGAGTTGGTCAGCCAGGCTGATCCGAGGTTAGGCTGACTCCGAGGACATAAGAGAAAGGCCAAACCTCTGGATGGAAGTCTAGCGAGCTGGAGTGCTTTAAATGCTTAGGCTTTAGATACATGGTTGTTGAGTATTTGAAACGACGTGTCATGGTGCTTTGAGGAGATATAGTGGATATCACCAATGAGAGTGAACCTGAGGAGGAGATAGATGTTCAAGAGGTAGAAGCCAAGGAGGAAGAGACTTGTATTTATGCCGACTAAGAAGAAGTAATGACCTTAGTCTTCAGATGAGTATTGAGTTACTTGCTAGACTTTGAGGAGGACTAGAAGGAGAATCTGTTCTATACCAAATGTAACATCAAAGGCCAATTATGTACCAGCACAGTGGATGGAGGAAGTTGTACTAATGTGGTTGCATAATCCATTGTGCAAAGGTTAGGTCTACTGACCTCAAAGCATCCTCGACCATACAAGCTGCATTAGCTTCATGATAAGGGTATTTTGCATGTGATTGAACAAGTGGTCATGCCATTCAGCATTTGGAATGTATACAGGGATGAAGAGGTGTGTGATGTTGCCTCCATGAGCGCTTCACATCTGCTGCTTGGACGATCTTAGTTGTTTAACTGACATGTTACATACAATGAGTGTAAGAACACCTATGCCTTTGTTATGGATGGAAGGAAGATTGTATTATAACCCTTGACCTCGTCCCAAGTAAATGAAATCTATAATTAACTCACCAAGTTAGTAAGAAGAAAGCCTTAGTTATGAGCCAAAGAGAGCTCGATCTGCTAAGAAGGCTGATGAACCTATCCTCCTATTAGTTAGGAGATTGTTGGAGATGAGGGAATTATAGGATGTTCCAAAAGAGATCTGAAGCTTGCTAAATGATTTTTCTTACTTGTTTCTAGAAGAACTACCTAAGGACTGCCACCAATCCAAAGCATAGAGCATTATATTGATTTACAACTAGGTGCTGCCCTACCGAACCAACCTACATACAAGATGAACCCTGAGCAAGTTACTGAGTTGAAAAGATAAGTAAACGAGCTCATAGAGCAAGGATATGTGAAGGAAAGCCTAAGTCTTTGCACGGTACTGACTCTACTTGCTCCAACAAAAGATTTTCATAGCGTATGTAGATCGATAATGGAGTAATCAACCGAATTACTATCAAGTACAAATATCCGATACTAAGGCTCAATGATATGCTAAATGAGCATCAAGGCGCTAAAATATTTTCAAAGGTTGATTTGTGAAGTGGCTACCATCAAATTCATATGAGGCCGGAAGTTGAGTGGAAGACCATCTTCAAAACTAGGTACGTACCCTACGAATGGTTGGTTATGCAGTTTGGACTTACTAATGCAGTGAGCACATTCATGAGATTAATGAACCATGTGTTGCGCCTTATGATTGGAAGATATATGGTCATGTACTTTGATGACATACTGACATATAGTGCTGATCCGAACAGCCATGTTAAACATCTTTGTAACATATTTGATGTTTTGCAAACTAAGAAGTTGTATGGGAATATGAAGAAGCATATGTTCTACTATGATGTGGTGGTTTTCTTAGGGCTTGTAGTTTTAGGGGAAGGGATCCGAGCAGATGAGGAAAAGATATGAGCTATTTTAGAAAGGCTAATGCTGAAGAATGTCATTGAGGTTAGAAGTTTTCATGGCCTAACTTTTTTCTATAGGTGATTTATTAAGGACTTCAGTATATAACTGCCTTATTAATCGAGTTGACGAAGAAAAGTAAGGGATTCAACTGCTACAACTGAGTTGAACAGAGCTTGAGATTAAGGAAAAACTCACCTCGGTGCCTATCCTTTCACCACTAGATTTTGGCAAACCCTTTGAATTGGAATGCGATGCATCAGGAGTTGGAATTGCGACTGTCCTGATGTAGGAGTGATGACTTCTTGCCTATCATAGTAGGAAACTTAATGGTCCTGCCTTGAATTATTCTGTGTATGAAAAGGAGTTGTAGTCCCTTTTCCAGGCCTTTACTGTTTAGCAATACTATTTACTACCACAAGAACTTGTTATTTATATAGACCACGAGTCTCTAAGGTATCTTAAAAGTCAGAACAATCCTTCAAAGAGGTAAGCCAAGTGGTTAGAGTTTATGAAAGAGTTCTTGTACATCATTCGACATAAGAAGGGAAGCATAAATGTGGTTGCTGACGCTTTGTCACAACGGCAAACTCTACTACTTTATAGACAAAATTATTGGGATTCTCACTCATCATTGAGTAGAATGCTAATGACCCCTACTTTGGTTCCGTTGTTGAATAGTATCAAGAAGGAATAGTTATTAGAGGATATTATCTTAAGGATAACTATCTGTTTAAGGACTACAAGCTATGTATTCTAAATTGCTCCATGTGTAAGTTATTGGTCAGGGAAGCTCACAACGGTAGACTTTTAAGCGACTTTGGGGAGGTCAAGACAGCTAATCTATTGAAAGAGAACTTTTACTGGCTAGGTTTGGCCAAGGATGTCCATAAGGTAGTTGGTAATTTTGAAGTGTGTAAGTGTGCTAAGGGGAAGAGAGAACCCCGTGAAGAGTACATGCCTCTACCAACGCCACCCTTACCTTGGGCCAACCACAGCATAGACTTTATCCTAAGGTTGCCCTAGATATCTAAAGGAAAAGATTCTATTTTTATTGTAGTTAATCCCTTCAGCAAGATGGTGCACTTCATTTCGTGCCATCGGGACATAAAATTGTTGCTTTATATATTGCTAATTTGTTTTTATAGGAGGTTGTCCGACTACATGGAATACTAAATACTATTGTCTTAGATCGGGACATAAAATTTTTAAGCTATTGTAGGAAAACTTTTTGCAAAAGACTTGGAACTAAACTTATATTCAGATCTAGTAGCTACCCTTAAACTTATGGCTAGATTGAAGTAGTGAACAGGATGCTAGTTAATCTACTTAAAGTTATTGTAGGAAAGAACTTAAGGGATTGCAATCTGTGCCTACCAGTTATCGAATTTACATATAATCGAACTATCCATAGCACTACTAGGAGGACCCCATTTAAGGTCGTTTATGACCTTAATTTGAAAATTCCCCTAGACATGATTAGTACCCCAACAACTGCTAAAGAAAGTTAATCCAGAATTAACCGAGCCCAAGAATGGAAAGTGCTATACGAGTTTGTTACTAGGAAGAATGCCAAATTCAATCAGAGATATCAAGAGATTGGTAGCTGAAGCTGCCAAACTGTTTCTTTCCAACTAGGAGAATTAGTATGGATTCACTTCAATCGAAAGCGATTCTCCCACTTAAGACAAAGCAAACTATCTCCTCAAGCTAATGGCCCATTCGAGGTCTTAAAGAAGATTAACTGCAATGCCTGCTAGATCGAGTTACCTGATGACTGTGGTATCTCCTCCACCTTTAATGTGTCTAACCTAATTCTTCACCAACCAATAGAAGAAGACCCTACAAGTACCCTAGAAGAAAGAATAGAGATTGCTCTAGATTTGAGGACAAATCTCTCCGACTCCCAAGTAGATGATAGGAATCAACCCTCTAGATCAATCACACATAATCGAGCTAGAAGACTCTAAGGATTCACACGATAAATACTAGCTTGAAACCCAAGCCAATACGAGAACTCCTATGCTGAACTGATCTCCTATTGACCTAAGCCTCAAGTCCTTACTTGTATCAAATCTACCCTTGATCAGTAGCAATGCTTTACCCTAAAAGATAGCCCAAGACTAGCCGAACCAAGCTCCTTAACTGACCATTGGCATCTAACTTTAATTCAGCTGACTTCCTTACCAAATTGATTGGCCCCAAACTGGATCCAGATCGAGTCTGCCCCTGACTATAATGCTTCCTTGTTTTTGCCTACCTTATATCATATTCCTAATGTCTAGTTGCTAAGTGATACATTTCTTTTAACACAACATTCTAGAATGATCCTTTCTTTTTCTGTACTGAAGATTCTTTGTCTCTTTTACCCCTTTTGGTATATTTCATGTAACTTAATTATAAGGATACCCTTTTTGTCTTTTCATACATGTATAGTAGCCCTAATTGATGGGTATATAAACCTCCACTTGCTTGTACACGGAAATTCAATTTTTCATTAATCAATCTAAAATTATTCAAGTATCGTTTGAGCAACCCTTGTATTCTCATTACTCTTTAACTCTTATCTATTCCCTTTAGTAAGAAGTAGTGGTGAGTGACCTTTTAGTTTGGACCAGTGTGTCATATCTAGTGAATTGTAGGTTGAGTATGATCTAATGGTGCATCATATCCATTTGGTAGTTGCCCAAGTTTGTTAGCATCTACTATTTCTTTTTCAATTCTTTTCGTTGTGGTACTTCTCAATGTATTTGACCTTATAAACGCATCAAGAGGAAATATGGCCAAGCAGAGCTCTAATAGAAGTGGCCAATTCAAGGTGAACTAACCAACTCAAAATGCTAGGGATGAATCTCGAGCACCTAGTCGAGAACTTGATAATTTAAAGCTTAAGTTACTGACATTCAGTAGAAGTTGCTAACCTAAAGAGTTCTTAGACTAGGTTTCTTGAGTCGAGAAGTTATTTGAGTGCTACAAATGTGACGATTGGACAAAGGTTAACTGGCTTCATTATCCCTTATTGACTATGTAAGCCTTTGGTGGGATAAGTTAGTGGCTACGCGAGATGCCGAATGAAAAGAACTAATCAAAACTTATAGATATATAAAAAGATTGATAAACCAATGCTTTGTGTCGACATACTTCAAGTAAGAGATGTTCCATGCTTTCCAACACTTAAGGCAAGGTCAAAACACTATTGAAGAGTATCTACAAGAGTTTGAGATCTTAATGACAAGCTGTGAGATTATTGAACTATAAGACCACAACATTGCTAGGTTTCTAAGTAGACTCCAAGATGACATTGCTAACATTGTTGAATTGCAACCATTTAACTCATTGGACGAGCCGATTAATCTAGCATTGAGAGTAGAAAGATAAAGGAGGAGAAGTCATCAGAGGCTAGCTAACCAACCTCAACAAGTCAGCCCTGAACCTAAGAGTTATACTGAGAGAAGAGGACTAAAGAAGAAGATGAAGAAAAGTAAGTCTTGTCGACCTGATCAAGCTGAGACAAAGAAGGTAGAGAAAGAGAGAGTACCTGAAACCAAGGCCCGAGAAGTTAAATACTTTAAGTGCTTAAGCTATGCGCATAATGCTTCTCAATTTCCAAATAAAAGGGTCATGATCTTGAAGGGTAAGGACTCGAAGCTCAGGTAGAGAGTCAAAGTAACAAGAGTTGAGGAGATGAACCGATAAGAGAAAATGTTTATGTTAATGATCTAGATGAACTCTTATCTGTGATGAGTTGACATAAAAGAAAATCTCGAACAAAGGGAAAATTTATTTCATATTTAATGCTTGGTGAATGGGAAGACCTATTCCCTAGTTGTTGATGGATGAAGCTACACCAACGTTGTTTCGATGTCGTGCTTATGAATGCAGCAAATTACTTCTTGTCGACCTTAAGAGTGCAATTGGAAAGTAGTCCATGATGGCTTCCTTAATACTTGCATAGTTTAAAAGGATAGGAAGAGCTATTGCTTGACCTCCATGAGTGTTGAGGAAATCTAAAGCTACTTAACACCCATGGTGAAGAGAAAAGGAAAAAGAAGTTTGTTTAGTCTCTAAGCCTGTGCTCACTGTTCAATGTTAAGGACGACTTCTTTTCAAACCTACGATAATGATAGGAATCAGCCTGCAAATATCTTCAAGTCAAAGCTGACTTGTCCCAAGCCGATACCAACCAATAAAAAACTAAAGCAGACCTACTCTAAGCTAAGGCCAAATTGTTCAAGGCCAAGGCAAATCAACTCTTGCTAAGTCCAAGCTAATATTATAAGGCTAAGAGGAAGAGAAGGAGCCACTCAGCATTAAGTAAATTGTCTATCAAGAAGCCAAAAGACTACACAACCAAGGCTTTGAGGCCATAGATCCACTTGGTACGACATGGAGAGATTAGTATCGAATAATCATAGAACTCAGCAATTGTAAGCTAACCTTTTAGGTATCTCAACCAAGTACTGTGAGACTTCTAGAACTCCTAGCCGAACCTGAACATCTAACTGCTGACCTCTGCTTAGGTTGGATCCTGTTCTTTCCAAGATAGGTCGAATGATTACATGTTAACTTTTTCTACTAAATGCATAGTTTTATATTTTTGTACATATTTTCTTTATTTTAATTATGGGCCCATTCTTTAGGGTTTAAGGCCTTATATATTATTTACAGTTTTACCCCAAGGCTTTTAGCACCAGCTATAAATAGCAACATATGTAAGCAGCCAGATTTTAGTGAGGAATATACATATGATGATTACACTTAGAATTTTCCTCTTTCGAGTATGGTTATTCTAAAGCTCTTAGAGTTTGCATTTGCTGGATTATTGAGTGTTGATCAACTTTTTAATCTTTCTTGTGCTCTTATTAATCTTGACCTTAAGATTGTAGTGAACCTCTCATTTGGGTAAGTTAGTGAGTTGTATCTAACCCTTATTTAAATTCTAAGTGACATTTAGTATTCATGAGTCATATCAAACCCTATTTTGAGCTCAACCCCTGATTGTGTTTATGTCTTAGTGCATGATATCCATACACATTCACTATCAAAACCCTTATTTTACTTCTTGTTCTTCATACCCATTTGAACACCGACTACCCATTCTAGTTTCAATCTACTGCTAACACAAATGATAAGCCGATGGCCGTAACACTTATGTTGTATTAGCTCTACTCATCTTAAAGAAGGATGGTTCATGGCGCATGTGCATCAACAGCCAAGCTATAAAAGTAATGAAAGAGGGAAAGCTACTGTTGGTTTTAAATAAAAGGGAATTGAACATAAAGTTGTTGAAACAAACCTAAAAGAAGAATGATTTAAGTCAAGTGCTTTAAATGCCTAGGCTTTAGGCTTATTGCTCTATGGTACCAAATAAGCAAACTTTGAATATTAGAGGTGATGAGTTCCTAATTGTATATATTTTAACTAGTGAATTTTGATGATTTTCCTCGATATTTGAGTTTATTTTTAGGTATTAATACTTAATTAAATAGAATCTTGTTTTCTAGGTTTTGAAATAATCTATATGAGAAAATGAGAAGATAGAAACAAGTTTCACTCAAATTGGAGCTAAAATGAGCAAGTTATGAAGGTTTGAAAATCAACACAACCGAATGACAGACTATATCATTTCTGGGTAAACATAGAGTTGATTTTCATTTGTTATAGCTTAGGACACGACCAAAAGATGCGATCATGCCATTGGTCATGTTGTTTCCAGTTTAAAAAGGGCAAATGTGAAGTATAGTAAGTGACATGACCAAAAGGCACGGTTGTGTCTCCGGTCATATTTTTCCAACCAACCTATTTTTTTTAATTCTTCATATATAAAGCCTTGTTAGGGTTTATTGAAAATAACTTTTTGGCACGACTTTGAGGGAGTTTTTGAAATCAAGAAAAACCAAGAAAGCAAGGAGAAGAGAAGATTTCAAGACTCAGTTTTGTTTAGATTTCATGATGATTCTTTCCATTATTTTCTATAGTTTGATTTTAGATTATTATTTTAGGATGTGTAGTGAGTAGAATCTTGGTATCTAGGTTTTGTAGAACTTAAATCTATTCATGTGACGCTGTAATTGCTTAGTTAACTTAGTTCTTTATTATTTTCTTGATTCAACTATGTTTGCTTCATGATTTAGGTTATTATTTCTACGGGTAGTAATCTAGAGTTTAATATCTTATAAGAGAATTAAAAGATTTCTTATAAGATTAGATCTAGGCACAGTTGATAAGAATTGTTGCAAGATTATAGATAATTTGCAAGATTCTTCTAGAATTTTAAGTTAAAGTATAGATAATTCATTGTTCAATAAAGCAATATTAGGTCATGCTATTGAAAAGAGATTTTATTAGGTGATTCTAGGGTTAAGGTTAAGTGGCTTAAAAAAGTAATTAACTTTAGTAGAGAATTCTCTTAATCAAGAAAAATTAAAGAATAAATTAGATTATCTTTAGGAAAATCACTTGTTAGACATAAGAGAAACAAGATCTAAGTATAATGTTGCATCTTGAATTCCTTGAATTGCTTTCTTGATAATTTTTTAATTTTTTCTTCGTTAATCTTTTATTTAGTTTTAGCAATGATTTAGATTTACTACTTTAAGTTTCTTGAAATTTAATTTGTTAATTAGATAATGTCAAGCTTGGTTTTTTCACTTTTTATTTTTATAAATAAGTCTTCTTTAAACCGACCACTATTAAACCTTACCTATTTAATGCTGACTCTTAACTAGAGTTTAAAGAAAATTGGTTTTTTATATCTTGAAAATGCTTTAGATTTGCCACTCGATCGGAGTTACGAAAAAAGTTAAGTTATAACCAATTGAGTGAATTAATTATAATTTAGCTATTGGTCTTAATGAGAAAACCAATTTTATAAAACAGTTTTCTAAAATGAGAGATTTGGATTCAGGGGATATCTTATTAAATCCTAAACAAGTACCACTTTTTAATTTTCCAATTTTAAACTTTCTTTTCAATAATACCCTTTTTTCAGTTTCTAAACAACTAATCATATTACATGCAACTAATTTATTAAATTACACAAATATTGACAAAAATGGAAAAAATATAAAACTTCCCATGTTTTAAGTTGCCCCATACTTACTTATGAGTACCTACATACTTGCTATTTGGGATCATACTTTTGTAGTCTGTTCACCAAAAACATTAGCAAGTTAACTTGATTTTAATTTTTGAAAGAAAATCAGGTTTACATTCATTACCCATTTTAATTTATTTAAAGAAATTTCCTAGAGGGTCCTAAATCGAGGTTTATTAATAAAAAGTTCTAAAAATGTCCTAATTTGGAAAGAATCCATTTATTTTTATTCATTTTTTTGGAAAACCCAATTATTATAAGTGTTAAAACAATTTTTATTCATTAACCTGTTTATTTACTTTCATTTTTATTATATTATCTTATTTATTTATTACTTATTCTATTTTATGTATTTCTAATAAATAAATAAATACATAGACTACACTTTTCTTTTTCCTTTTTTATTTTCTTTCTTTTTTCCTTTTCTTTTTCTTTTTATTTTCTCTCTTTTTTTATTTATTTCTACAATTACAAATTATAGCAATAAATAATAAGAAAAATAAGATAAAATAAGACAATATAAAAAAAGGTAGGCTGAACCAAACAAAGCCGGAGCAGCGGCTTGCAAGTGCATAGGTTGGACTACAGGCTTTAAATCCGGTTAGGTTAGCTTGATCAAATTTAGATCATGTCTAGTGACTAGAGAGGCGCATCGAAGGCCGTTTTGGGGTATATTTCGAGTGACTGAGGGTAGTTTTGAAATTTCCATAAATAAACCCTGTTTCATAACCTTTTAGGAAATTTCTTTAAATGAATCAAAACGAGCAAAGAACGTAAACTCAATTTTCTTTCAAAAATTAAAATCAAGTCAACCTACAAATGTTTTAATAAACAAACTATCGAAGTTTGATCCTAAATAATGAGTACATAAGCACTCATATGAACTGAACGACTTAAAATATGGAAAGTTTTATTTTTTTTATCTTTGTAAATATTTGTGTAATTTAATTAAATTAATTGTGTGTAATATGATTAGTCATTTAGAAACTGAAAAAGGGTATTATTGAAAAGCAAATTTAAAATTACAAAGTTAAATGTAGTACCTATCTAGGATTTAATAGGATAGCCCCAAGATCTAGATCTCTCATTTTATAAAATCGTTTTACAAAATTGGTTTTCTTGTTAAGACTAATAGCTAAGTTATAATCAATCCATCTAATTGGTTATAATTTAACTTTTTCCTGACTTCATCAAGTGGTAACTTCAAAGCATTTCAAACATACAATAAAAACTGGTTTTCTTTAAACCCTAATCGAGAGTTAGTATTAAATAGGTAAGGTTTAATACTGATCAGTTTAGAGAAAATTAATTTACAAAAACCAGGAGTAAAAAACTAAGCTCGACAGTAAGCTAGCTAGCTAGCTATCCTAGGCTTTAAGTTGAATGACTAAGTTTTTATATTGTCTTATTTTCTTTTCCTTTTCTTCTCTTTTTTCTTTTCTTTTTCTTTTATTTTCTCTCTTTTTTCTTTTATTTCTACAATTACAAATCACAATAATAACCAACAAGAAAAATAAAATAAAATAAGACAATATAAAAAAGTGGGTCGATACAAACAAGGCTGGACTAGGAGCTTACAAGTACACGAGTCGAAATGGAGGCTTCGAATCGGATCCAGTCTAATTGATCACATTTAAGTCATGTCTAGTGACTAGAGAGGCATGTTAGAGGTCGTTATAGGGCATATTTTGAGAGGGTAAGGGTAGTTTTGTAGGTTTCTTATCGGACTTAAGGGGTTTACGAGTGGTGCTGTAACCAACAGAGGTAGTTTGGGGTGTTTGGAGGAGGATCCAATGGAGATGGAGTTAGCTCAGCTATGATGAGGGTTGGTAGGTGATGAATGGTATTTGGGGCCTAAGGTTTTCAACCACCACGAGTTGTATCATGGTGGTAGTTTTATGCTAGAACTACCCTAGGGTGGTGTTTGGATGGTAGCTATACAATGGAGAAGGTTTGTGGTGTCATGGTTGTTTGCTAAGTGCTGTAGTAGGGGTTTAGCTTGGTGATGTTAAGGATCGTAGGGTGAGGATCGAGAGAGAGGGGTTGACGATGAAGGGGATAATAGGCGTATGGCATAGGGGCTTGGCTTAGGTAGTGGCATACTAGAGATCATGACGGTGAGGATCGGTGTTAGTCACCAATTTAGAGTAGACCTGTGTGTGCTATGGCAGGAGAGAGTACAGGTAAAGGATGGGTAAGAGAGAAGCTTCAAATTGTATCGAGGATATGGTGGTATTGTGAAGGTTAGATTGGAGTGGGGTATTATTATTGGCTGTGGGTTTGGGTAGCTTGTATATAGTCTTGATTAGTGTTTAGGCATTTGCTGTTCGAATGTTATGTGGGCTATTTGTGAAGATGAAGGTAGGTGACAACATTAAACAACAGTAGTGAAAAGTGTATAGGTTTGTGGAAGTGTTGTTCGAGGTTTGATTCACAGTCAAGAGCAAGAGAGAGAATGAGCTATATTTCAATCGATGTATGTATGTGTTTGAAAAAGTGAGAGAGGGAGAAAGTGCTAATCCAGTGAGAGAGAGAGAGAGAGTGGATCAAGAGTGTCTATATGTTTTGGGGTTGTGTGATGTGCTTGGAGATGGAGAGTTGAAAGTGTATGTATTTTTTAATGAGAAAGAGATAGAATTAGTCGAGAGAGAATTTTCGAAAATGGAAATGCCACCTACTCTCCTTCCCCCAAAACTACCATATAAGTCTCGTTTTTCTTTCTTTTTCTTTTTAAAAAAAATGAGAAAGTGAGTGAAAGAAAAAGGAAAGGGGGGAAGGAAAAGGGAGAAAGAAAATTTGTTGTCAAGGCCAATCATAAAGTGTTACATATTACAATCAGATACGTAGCCCAATGATTTCTTGACATATGGCAATGTGTAGAGTGTAAAAAAGAAAAGGTTAAAAAGCATTTTTATGCCTTTAGTGAGTTTTGAACCCCTAACCTCTAAGCTATACCCAATGCTATGCTCAAGTATTTTATTGTTAGGTTGTTAACCTATGCTTATGTACAATCTAATTGCACTTATGAACAAGCTTAGCTTGGACTAGATTCAAATCTAAGCCCCGGTACAATGGTCCTCTTTCTACTTTTATTAAAATAAAATTATATTATTAAACTATCAAAAAAATATTATTTTCTAAATTTTCCCATTTTTGTATTTTTTTTTTCTAAATTTCTTATTTTTTGTGCCTTTTCCTATTTTTTATTTTTATAAAATTTCTTATTTTTTCTAAAATTTTCATAATTTATGTATATATTTTTGTTTTCTTTAATTTTCTATTTTTTAAATTTTTTTCCTAATTTAAGACCCTTTAATCTATTCTAAAAGATTTTGAAAAATAAAAGGGGGACAAAAATGAACTATTTATAGTTGCTCCTCTTTATGGTGAAGTTTGACTAAAACTTTACCATAAAGACAAAAAAGATACTATTTTTGCTCCAAGGTTGGAAATTATCTTAAAAAGCGTTATAGCTAACTAACTATCCTAAGCCCTATTCACTGGAGACTTTGGTGAAGAGAGAGGTGGCACTGTAAGAGATGGCCAAAAAACTAAAAGAAGAATTGAAGTCCAGATGTGCTCTTATGAGCTGACGAATCGAGTTGAGACGAGTGGAGTACTCCTTAAGCTGGTTAAGGCCTTAAAGAGAATGAGAAAACTTGGTTGTGCTCTTAATGAGCTGACTAACTAAAGGGGATGAAGCACTCTTTGAGTTGGCTAAGGCCCTAAATTGAATGAAATGAGTAAGCGCTTCTAGAGCTAGCTAAGACCCTAAAAGAATTAAAGAACTTGTTCCTACCCCAATGAGTTAACTAACCGAGGTGGATGAAGCACTCCTTGAGTTAGATAAGGCCTTAAACTGAATGAAATAGGTAAGTGCTCCTAGAGTTGGTTAAGACCCTAAAAGAAATGAAAACTTGGTCATGCTCCAATGAGCTGATTAACCAAAGCAAGTTTTGTCCTCTTATTTATAAATAATTCTTCTTTAAACCGATCAATATTAAACCTTATCCCTTTAATATTGACCTTTGACTAGGATTTAAAGAAAATCGATTTTTTAATACCTTGAAAACATTTTGGAGTTACCACCTAACTATAAATGGGAAAAAGAGTTAAGTTACGATCAATTGGATAGATTGGTTATAACTTAATTACTAGTTTAACAATAAAACCAATTTTATAAAATGGTTTTAGAACCAGAGATCTAGATTCGGGGGTTAGGTTTTTTAAACCTTTATAGGCATCATTAACTTTCCCATTTTAATTTTAGTCTTAAAAATAACTCATCAATTCTATTAAATAGAACTCAATTATTTAATTAAAATTGGATAACTTAAGTAATCTAAACTATAAAAGGAAAAATACGTTTTTTATTTTTTATCTTATTTTTTACTGCCTCACTATAGGTGCCTACTACCTACTATTTAGAATTAGACATATGTAGTTCTTTTTGTAAAATTTTAGTATGTTAGCTTTCTTTTAACTTTCAAAAAAGGTCGAGTTTACATTTTTACCCAATTCAATTTATTTAAGGAAATTATTCTAAAGGGTCCTAATTGGTGTTTTATTTTTAGAAACTCTAAAATAGTTTTTATATAGAGTTGGTTCATTTATTTTAATTTATTTATTTTTGGAAAATTGATTTTCTAAGTGATAAAATGGCTTTTATTTATTCATTTACTCTATATATATTTATTTTACTTAGTATATATAAATAAAAATTACTCTTTTTTCTTTCCTTTCTTTTTTTTTTCTTTTCTCTCTTCCTTTTTTATTTATTCCTTTTTCTTTTTTTTCAATTTTCTTTTACAAATATAATACCTAAGGAATAAATAAAAAGAAAAAAAATGCCACAACCGAAATAACAAAACTTTAAATAAGAAGAGGGTTTAGATCAAGTAACAAATGGATACACCAGTCAAGATCAGTCTTTAGGTTGGATCTCAAAGCTCCAATAGATCCAATTTAGGTTATAAAGAAGGATGTTTACTGTGGTTGTTGTAGACTTGCTTTGCTTAATCTAGCTACCAAAGCAAAGGGGAAAATGGCTTTTATGTGTATTTGATTGGGTTTTTTTGTTTTTTTTTTTAGGGGAGGGGGTAGGTTTAATGCCTAAGTCGGAGGAAGAGGAATAGGTGGTCATAGAAACGAAGGGTAGTGGTGGTAAAGCTCTATGTTGTGTGGTGGCTACTGGGGGTTAGTTGTAGGTTGGGTCTTAGGTTTTAAGGTATGGTGGACTTGGTTTGGTTCGGGTAGTAATGGTGGTGGTGGTTTGAATGGGAGGTTGCGGTAGTGGTGTAGGTTTGGCCATGGCAGTTGTGGATAGGGGGGGCGATAGCAAAAGAGAATGGTTAGCTTTGGTTGTTGGTGGCTAGAGGGACTTAGTTATGGTAATGATGCAATCTAATAGAAATAAGAGAGAGAGTATCCATGGGTAGAGAGAGAAAGTGAGTTCAAAGAAGAGAGAGAGCTTGTGAGTGATCATTCCCCCTCTCAAACGAAGTCTTAGAGCCTCTTTTTATATTGCTCAAGCTCATAAATGCTTGAAAAGTTAGGAATTCGAACATAAATCAAGCTCACATTTACACTTTTTTCCATTTTTGATTCAATTTTGACTATGTTAAGCTAAGAATTTAGACGTTTTTAGTTCCTAGATTCATAATGCCCCAAGTCTATTTTGCAATTTCATCATTAATTTAGTGAAATTGCAAAATTAAGGGGCAAAAATCAAGCCTAAACATAGCTGCTTGGGAGATATCTTCGGTAAGGAACTTTTAGAAAGCTTTAACTTAGTAATAGGTAGCAATATCTTTAGGGAGTTCAATGACAGCAGTAAACACATCAATGGGATTCATGTTTTGGATGCTTTGTTTATGAAGGAAATCAAGTTTATGGCTCTAAGTATGGTTGATAAACCAAACCATAAGTAGGGCTATATTAGTCATTAATTCTCTATTCTTCTCTTCTTGTAGACAATTGAGCGACTTGACTTATGCTATTAGTCGTGTTGGGACATAAGATTTCCTTTCTAAGAATTAGGCCACTAGCTCGACAATCCTATGATGTATGTGAAATATCCCATTAGGTAACAAAATAGTTCCTAATGTTACCAAGATATAGGCATTGATCCTATATTACTTCCAATCTTCAAAGCTACAATGAAAGAGTTTCTAGTTGTAGTTAGATGAGGTCATGAACTAAGTAAACAGATCATCTACCATAATGATCCTCCTATTAGGATTTACCCATATTTTGCAAATTTCTGATTCACAAAGGCCCAAGAGTTTTTTGAAAATCTTTATAAGGCTAGTTGTAATAGTTAGGACATATTTTTTGTTTCCAACAAAGGAAACTCCTATTAGATAGGAGTATTCTTTAGCGGTTAGGCTTAGTCAGCATGGGCCAAAGTGAAAAGACTAACTCTAACGGTCCCAAAAGTAGACCAAAGCCCGTACCATGGTGATATTAGTATGGACTTTGAGCAAAGAGAGGATATGATTCATCTTATCTTCAATGAATTTCTATTAGCTTAGATTGAAAAATTGAAACCATCTTTCAAATATCCTCTTGGGCTCTAGAGGCTCATGGATATGGACTTCTTTGAAAAGGGTCTGTATAAGAGAGGAGCTAACTATTTTCTACAAACAAGGATGAAAAGAAAATTACATTATAACTATCTTATTTACATGGGGATTACAAATAAGAAAGAAAACATTTATAGGGAAAAGAATAGGAAACTTCATAGATTATTTTTAGTTTCACCACATTGTATCAATTTGTCGATTTTGGGAAAAGGGTTCAAGAATGCAATTAAGGTAGGTTCTAAAAAGTCCTTAAGTTTTGTGACCTCACTTGTTAAAGAACACTTTCATTGGTCACATCAAGCTTATGTGAGGTGGCTTAATCAACCCCAAGCGGTAGTTACACCACAACACCCGAAGCCTATGCAATGCTCCCCTTCCTAAGTACCTAAGACGGCTTGAGTCTGATCACATTTACCTTGCATCTTTGAAGTAACAAATGACCCCCATAGCCCAATACATGTAGTATGTAAAATAAATATGATAATAGTACATATGTGAAGTTAATAATAGATAAATAGAAGATGAGAGTGACGTCTAGGAAAAATACAGGGAAAGAAGCTTTAGGTTTTTTTCTTTTTTCTTTTTATCTTTTATAACAATGCCGCCTTATTAGCTATTCCCCAAACCCTAAAGAATGTATGTAAGAAGGGTGGGTTCTAGAGATCTTTAAACTCTATTACCTTATATGTTCCTTGGTTACATCAAAGATTAAGTAAGGTAGCCTAATCAGCCTCAAATGGTGGTTGCCCTACTACACTTGGAACTTACACAATGGCTCCCTATCCTAAGGTCCTAAGACGACTCAAGTTCGACCGTATCTATCATGCATTCATAGTACATAAAATAAATCCCTCATATATAGTTAGATACATAAAACTAAACATTATATACTTTAGTACAATTATGATACAAATGACAAAAAACGAATAAGTAAATAAATTACATTAAGGTGATTTTTAGAGATTAATTTTAATCTTGGAAAGTTTAATGGCTAACCCTCTTGAAAAATAAGAGGGGAAGGGTTGGGGGAGGTGCAAAAATGAGGTGTATATAGATAATAATGATCTAGTGAGTATTAGTAATCGTAATAGTCCTTGAGGGATTGACACTTGGACTTAATCTACTATTATAATTTGATAGTGTGCACTTGCCCGACACACCAAGAGGTAATACATTAAATTTGATGTCTATAGTGAAGGGGAAGATGTTGAAGAATGCGTTAAAGATTTGGTAGCCACTTATAACCTTCATATGTTGATGAAAGAGTGAATGTGCACTTAAAAGGAGGATAATATTATAGCAGTGTTTTCATAAGGTTGTTAAATGTCACACCTTCTATGCAAGGAATTGAATATAGCATCCATTTAAATCCTATAGCTTCATTATCTAATTGTCCTACTTATTAAAAGAGAAAGTTAAGCAATTAAAGAGGTAGGTGGATAAGCTAATTGAGAAAGATTATGTTAGAAAGAGCATGAGCCTATATATGGTGCCATTACTTTTAGTTTCCGAGAAAGATGACTCTTAGAGAATGTATGTAGATAGAAGAGTAATCAACAAGATCACTGTTAAATAAAGATACCCCAGATGATATGCTAGATGAGATGTATGGTATAAGGATATTTTCAAAGATTAACTTGAAAAGTAGCTACCTTTAGATTTGTATAAGACCAAGTAATGAATAGAAGATAGCTTTCAAAATGAAGCATGGTCTATAAGAGTAGATGATTAGGCCATTTGGCTTAACAAAGTACGAAGTGCATTCATGTGACTGATGAATCATGTTCCAAAGGATCTTATTGGTAAGTTTATTGTTGTATATTTTGATGATATTCTAGTTTACAATATTAACCATAGATGTCATAATAATCATCTTAGATTAGTACTTAAGGTTATAAGGTCTAAGATGTTGTATGGTATCCTTAAGAAATGTATGTTCTACAAATTAGAAGCGGAGCACTTACGATTTTTTATTTCAAAAGGAGATATTAGGGTTGATCTTGAGGAGATCAAAGCCATTGTATAATGGCCAATATCACAATTTGCAATAAAAGTTTAAATTTTTTATGGAATGGTGTCTACTCATAAGAGGTTTGTGAAGAGTAGAAGTATCATTATAACTCCTTTAATTGAGGTAAGAAAAGTATAGAGTTCAAATGGACCAAGAAAGCTTAGAGAAGTTTCAGTGAAATTAAGGAGAAGTTCAATACCAAATTTTAATAGAATTTTCGAACTTAAATATGAAGCTTTTAGAGTTAGAGTAAAAGCGGTTTTGATGCAAGAGATAAGACCTAGTGCATATTTTAGTGAGAAACTCAATGGTACTATATTGAATTACTCAATTCATAGTAAAAAGCTATATTATCCAATCTAAGCTTAATAAAGACATATTGTACTTATATTTTAGTGTGTGAATCATGTTGAATAATTATTGATTTTACAGAAATCATTAAGAAATGGTACTTAAGTATATTCCTTTGGATATTTCATGTCTCAGAGGATTCAAAGTGGAAATATGAGCAATTTGGAGGAGCTCTAAGCAATTGCAGGAAGCTTGAATCAATCTGTAACACTTAGGAATGAAAGCAGTCAACCTTGTGCCGACTTACAAATCAACACCATCGGCCAACATTCAAAGCCATCGGCTCACAATTCAATACCATCAGCCTTAATAGCCAACCTTCATTGAAAACAACAAGTTTTGATTTCTAGCAAAAATCAATAGAGAGACATCCTTTGTTTGCTATATAAACAGGCATGTGTGGATATTTTAGAGGACTTTTTGCATCTTCTTTTTACTTAAAGAGTTTTAGAAGAAGTTAGGAGATAATTTGAAGAGTTATTCTTTTGGTAGTTCGTGGATTATTGAGAAGACTTTGCTATTGCTATGGAGATCATCATTGAAGTTTTTGCAACTAAAGTTTTCTTTATTATAGTTACATAATTGGTGATTTCTATCCTATTACTATTTATGTAATTCTATAATTTTTTCTTATTTCTAATCATGAACTTCCTTGCAAATTTGACTATGATATGTGCTTTTATTTTAATTTCCATGGCTAGCTAAGTTTAAATTGTGGAAATTTGATGAAACCTTAGGAAGCTAAGGTGATAATTATAGTCACGTTATAGGATTAATAGATATGCGGTTAATTTACAATTGCAATTTCTATAATTCCAATTATAATTCTCCAATGGTTATGATTGTTAGAAGCACTATTGATATGGGAGTTGATATAGTGTTTATTAGAAATTCTTGATTAAACTTATTAGCTAATGCAGAAGCGGCATTAATTAGATTAGTTAGAAATTAAGCAGGGACTAATGCAATGTCTCAAGTTAATTATTTACTAAGACATTAGGGATAGATAATTTAGAATATCAGTCGATCATAGCATCGGGAGATGTATGATTGTAAATTAGACTCCACTGTTAATTGGAGATGCGAGAGTTGACCGATTAATTAGAGGTTTAAGTCCTAAATTTTTAGGCATGATAATTTCACTTGAATGATCATATAACTATTAATTCATAAAACATAAGGACAATTTGATTTGCACAACTAAGGTGGAGCCTACATTCTCAATTAATTGTTTCATTTTAGATGTATTCTTGTGATTTTCTCTATGATAGTTTAAGGTTAATCATTAGATTAGTTAATTCACAATCTAATTTCAATTCCCTAAATATTGATAAGAGCTATCATAGGGTTAGTAGTTTCATAGTCCTTGAGGGATCAATAACCTTACTTACTCTTTATCACTTAATTCCGACTTGATATACTTATTGGAGTATTTGCTATATTTTTATATATCTATTTTGAGTGGATCAAGTTTTTAGTGCCGTTGCTATGGACTAGAAATATTAAACCTTTTAGTTTTGTTTGTAATTTTGTGCACTTTACAATGTGTATTGGTTCTAATTCTTTTTGCTAGTGCTTTATGCACAAAAGTAGAAGTGCTGAATTTCTACCAATAGTTTTAGAAACAGAGCATACTTTACGTTAGCTAAGGAGGGAGAACAGAAGAAGGAGAGAATTGCAGGAAGTTGAGATGGTAGGTAACGATGATAATGATTAGATACAAGGCATTCATAAAGCACTTAAGGACTATACAATATCCACTGTTACAGGTTCTACCATAAGGAGGCCTACTATTCATGCCAATAACTTTGAACTAAAGCCATCACTCATTCAGATGGTTCAAACAAATTAGTTTGGAGGATATCAAATGAGAGTCTTAATGAGTATATTGTAGGATTCCTCTAATAGTGCAATACAGTAAAGATGAACAATGTTACAAATGAGGTCATTAGATTATAGCTCTTTCCCTTCTCACTAAGGGATAAAGTGAGAGCTTAGTTCCATGCACTACCACAAGAGTCCATTACCACTTAGGCTAACCTCTTATCCAAATTCCTAAGGAAATTTTTCCTACCAGCCAGGATCGCAAAACTGAGGAACGATATCACCAACTTTACCAAGTTTAGTGGTATGTCACTTTGTGAGGCATGCCAGGATCGCAAAACTGACGAACGATGTCACTAACTTTACCAAGTTTAGTGGTAAGTCACTTTGTGAGGCATAGGAGAGATTCCAGGAAGTAATTAGAAAATACCCACATCATGGATTGCCAAATAATCTCCTGATTGAGATTTTTTATCTTAGTTTAGATGAGACATTGAGGTCTTTAGTAGATGCTGCAACTAGAGGTACTCTAATGCATATGACTTATGATAAAGCAAGTGCATTGATAGAAGAAATGGTCTCTAGTGCACATAATTAGCAAAATGAGAGAAGTAAGTCAACAATAGCATCAGTCAATGATAATGACACTATGTCTTAATTAACAGCTCAAATGTTAGCTCTCACTATCTAGGTAAGTAAACTCGCCTTAGCACAATAGTTTAATGCTAATCATACTGCTTTTTGTAAGATATGTGCAGGACTACGTTTGACTCATAAGTGCCTATTTGGGAATCCTTTAGCTTCATCTAGTGGAGAGTAGGTGAACTATGTGAACAATTTCTAACATGGTAATCAAGGACCTTATTTGAATACATATATAGAGGAATGAACATAATACATTTAAACGATTACCTAGATTTTAGAAGTAGGATCCTACTCAAAATGCCCCACCTCAATAGAATCATTCTAGAATGAAAGAGAATCAAATTAGTTAGATCTCTCATCAGTTGAGTAATAGACCATCGAAGCCTTTACCTAGCAATATTGAAGAGAATACCGGAGGTATCAATCCAATAATGCTGAGGAGTGGTAAGGAAGTAGAAATAGTTGAAAAACAAGTTGAAGAAAAGGAAGAGTACCCAAAGAAAGGAAGAGGTAGAGGAACCAAAGCAAAAGTCATCAAAAGTAAAACCATATGTGCCTCTTGTGCCTTTTCCAGGAAGACTAAAGCAACAATAGCTGGACACCCAATTTGCTAAATTCTTATATGTGTTTAAGAACCTACAAATCAATATTCCTGTTGTAGAGGCACTTCAACAGATGCCTTCATATGCCAAATTCATGAAGGATATGCTCATCAAGAAGAGAAAGATTGATGGGAATGAACTTGTGAAGCTTACAAGAGAGTACTCTATGATTCTACAAAAAAAATTATCTAGCTTCTAAGAAAACAAAGAGATCAGGGTAGTTTTACTGTTCCTTGTACTATAGGGAATTTTCATTTTGATAAAGTTCTTATTGATTCTAGTGCAAGTACAAATTTAATGCCTTTGTTTATTTTCAAGAATCTAGGACTTGAAGATTGTAAGGAGACTCATGTTACCTTGCAACTTACTGATAGGAATATTAAATACCTAAGGGGTATTATAGAGAATGTTCTAGTAAAGGTAGACAAATTCATCTTCCTAGTTGACTTTATAGTCTTGGAAATGGAGGAGGATAGAGAGGTATCCATGATCCTTAGTAGATTGTTTCTTGCAATAGGTAAGGCATTGATAGATGTGGAACAAGGTGAGCTTACTTTGAGGGTTATGAATGATCAAGTAACTTTTAATGTTTATGAAGCCATAAGAAATTTTGATGATTATAAATCCTATTACACTATTGATGTTATTACTGAGATTACTTATGAGCCCATAAAAGAGAAAGTAGGATTGGACACCATGGAATTAGTTCTTAAGTATCTAGATGATTGGAGCGATGATGATGAGCTTAAGGAAGAATGCATGGAATAGGTGTCAGAAATCAAAGCTCATTACTATAAGGAGCTAGGCACCAGTGAGAATAAGCTAGTATCGTCATTGACACAACCCTTGGTGTTTGAACTTAAGCCATTACCAAGTCATTTGAAATATGCTTATCTTGGAACAAAATATACTTTTTCTATAATTATCTCCTTTTCTTTAACAGGTGATCAAGAGCAACAACTTCTAAGAGTTTTGAGAAAGCATAAAAAAGCCATTGGGTGGACCATTGCTGGTATTAAGGGGATTAGTCCTTTGATTTGCACTCATAGGATATTACTACAGGCTGAGTGCAAACCCATAGTATAACCATAAAGATGACATAACCCAACTCTTAAGGAGGTGGTAAAGAAAGAGGGGCTCACATTACTAGATAAAAGTATTATCTACCTTATCTCAGACAGTAAGTGGGTTAGTCCCATTTAGGTAGTGCCTAAAAAAGGTGGTATAACTATGGTTAAAAATGAGGGTAATGAGTTAATCCCTTCTTGCATTATGACTAGGTAGAGAGTTTATATAGACTATAGAAAATTGAATGATGTCACCCATAAAGACCACTTCCCCCTTCCATTCATAATTAGATGTTAGAAAAACTTTCAAGTCATGATTACTGCTATTTTCTAAATGCTTATTCTAGTTATAATCAAATTCATATAGCACTCAAGGACTAAGAGAAAGCTACCTTTACATTTTCTTATGACACTTTTGCCTTTAAGAGAATACTCTTTGGTCTCTGCAATGCACCTGCTACTTTCCAAAGATGCATGATGTCTATATTTTCTAATATGTTAGAAGATTTTATTAAAATATTTATAGATGACTTCTCTATTTTTGGAAAGTCATTTGAATCATGTTTGACTAATTTAGGTTATATGGTTAAAAGATATAAGGAGACTAATCTACTTCTGAAATAGCAAAAATTCCATTTTATGGTAAGAGAGGGAATAATCTTAGGTCACAAGGTGTCAGGGGATTGAAGTTGATAGGGCAAAAGTGGAGATAATAGAGAAGCTGCCACTACCTACTTCAATCAAAGGAGTTAGGAGTTTCTTAGAACATGCTGGTTTTTATAAGAGATTTATCAGAGACTTCTCTAAAATCTCTAGACCTTTTTGTAATTTACTTGAAAAAGATTTTACTTTTGTTTTTTATGATAGTTGTTTATAGGCATTTAATTGATTGAAGGAGAAGCTTACTTCGGCATTAATGATCATTGAACCTGATTGGGAGCTTCCCTTCAAATTAATGTATGATACCAGTGATTATGCTATAGGAGTAGTATTATGGCAGAGGAGAGGTAAGTTATTTCATATAATATACTATGCTTTAAAACCTTGAATGAGGCCCAAAGAAACTATGTCATAACATAAAATGAGCTTTTAGTAGTTATATTTGCATGCGATCATAGTAGATGGAGGAAGTTGTCTTTTTTTGTTTATAAATGGTTATACTTCCCTATCACCATGAACTTTATTTATCCTAAAGTATCTGGCAATTTTTAGGCTAAATTTTTTATTTTCTTGTCTATAATCTATAGATTGTACAAAGAAAATTGTTGATAGCATCTGTTTGTAACTTGCTTAAATAATTGACTTACTAAGATGTCCTACTTACCATTGTTGTGATTTTTGTACTTAGTTAAAATTAATGAGTCAAATCTTTAGGAACCCAATTTACTTAGTTTTTAGCCTTCGAATTTGAAGTTTAAGAGTCGGTCGAGTCCTTAAGTAAAAAGTTAACAAGTTTACTTCTATGTAAGGTTAGTTAGTATATTTGCTTTTTAGTTGTTCTAATAACACTTTAATAATTAATGAAAGAGGTAAATGAAGATTTGTACTTAGTGATTCCTATAAAAGAAGTTTGAAAAATTTTAGTAAGCATTCAAAAAGTTATGCAAGTAGAGCATCTACTCCAATAACTCAAGTAATTGAGCTAAGAGTATCTTAACTTGAATGCTAGAGTAAGGAAGAGTCCATAGGGGTCCCTTTAAAACCTGGTCACTTAGGTAATGAGCCTGAGATGTGTTGACTCAATATACTCATTATAGCGAGAAGGGTAGAAAGGGAAAGTTTAGTATCTAAACTCAAAAGAAAAAGAAGAAAGAAAGAAAGAAGTGTGAATGAAACATGGAAACTTTGAGTACAAATCAATAAATGAATTAAGGCTTGTAATAAGAAGGAAGAAAACGTAGGGATAGAGCAGATAACATATGCTTTCACTACATTGTTGACTTGTTTAGAGGGATAATGACAGAGATCATATGTCTGCTAATAGCTGTAAAGTTTAAATGGGTATTTTTCCTTCTATGACTGAGTATCCACTTTTAAAATAGATATCTTAGGCTAAACGCTTGGATTAGAATTTATTTTCTCTAGATAATTTCAATTGTAGTACTTTGATCACATATTCAGATTTGGTTCGAGTAGTGGGCATTACAAAATAGTAAGTCTGAAAGTGTGAAATATTATATGCTTGAATTTACAATTGGAAAATTTGTATTTTCGATGATAGATTTCTTTCTTTAGTTCTATTTATTTTTCTTAAAGATAATCAAAAGTTCAAGTGTGGGAGAGTTGATAAAGGTATATTTTACTCATATTTCAGTGTGTGAATCATGTTGAATTATTATTGATTTTATAGAAATCGTTAAGAAATAGTACTTAAGTATATTCCTATGGATATTTCATGTCTGAAAGGATTTAAAGTGGAAATATGAGCAATTCGGAGGAGTTCTAAGCAATTGAAGGAAGCTCGAATCAATTTGTAGCACCTAGGAATGAAGGTAATCGACCCTGTGCCGACTGACAAATCAACACCATTGGCCCACATTCAAAGCCGTCGACTCACAATTAAATACCATCGGCTTGAATGGCCGACCTTCATTGAAAATAGCTAGTTTTGATTTCTAGCCAAAATCAGTAGAGAGACATCCTTTGTTTGCTATATAAATAGGTGTGTGTGGATATTTTAGAGGATTTTTTACATATTCTTTTTACCTAGAGAGTTTTAGAAGAAGTTAGGAGATAATTTGAAGAGTTATTCTTTTGGTAGTTCGTGGATCATTGAGAAGACTTTGCTATTGCTATGGAGATCATCATTAAAGTTTTTGCAACTAAAGTTTTCTTTATTATAGTTGCATAATTGGTGATTTCTATCCTATTACTATTTATGCAATTCTGTAATTTGTTCTTATTTCCAATCACGAACTTCCTTGTAAATTTAATATGATATGTGCTTTTTTTAAAATTTCCCTAGCTGGCTAAGTTTAAATTGTGGAAATTTGATAAAACCTTAGGAAGCTAAGGTAATAATTAGAGCCATGTTATAGGATTAATAGATATGCAATTATTTCACGATTGCAATTTCTATAATTCCAGTTATAATTCTCCAGTGGTTATGATTGTTAGAAGCACTATTGATATGAGAGTTGATATAGGGTTAGTTAGAAATTAAGTAAGGACTAATGCAATGTCTTAAGTTAATTATTCATTAAGACATTAAGGATAGATAATTTAGAGTATTAGTCAATCACAGCATCGGGAGATGTATGATTGTAAATTAGACTTCATTGTTAATTGGAGATGTAAGAGTTGACTGACAAATTAGAGGTTTAAGTCCCAAATTTTTAGGCATGATAATTTCACTTGAATGATTATATAACTATTAATTCGTATAATATTAGGACAATTTGATTTGCACGACTAGGGTAGAGCCCACATTCTCAATTGATTGTTTCATTTTAGATGTATTCTTGTGATTTTCTCTATGATAGTTTAAGGTTAATTATTAGATTAGTTAATTCACAATCTAATTTCAATCCCCTAAATATGGATAAGAGCTATCATAGGGTTAGTAGTTTCATAGTCCTCAAGGGATCGATAACCTTACTCATTCTTTATCACTTAATTCCGACTAGATATACTTACTAAAGTATTTGCTATATTTTTATATATCTATTTTGAGTGGATCCATCTATAGATTGTTCAAATATCTCCCTGGTATTCCAATAATATATGAAATATTTAGATGCATACATATTTGAGCATATATTAAACTTCTTATGGTTGAAGGATAAGGATAAGTGACCTTTTCCATTTTTGTTTTACCTTCAAGGTCATTATTCAAGCATTGACTTAAATTGAACTTGTCAACAAGGATATCACTTGGTTTACTTTTGCATGCCAAACCTTTTGTGCACCTTCTTAATATAAATCTTTTGTGATAATCTAAGAGTACCTCAAAAACAATCTCGATATATTTGGATTCCTAATAAAAAAGTGGCATCTCTAAGATATTTCATTTCAAAGTTTTGTGATAGAAATATCTGGGTCTCATGTAACATGCCCATATCATTTATGGTAAGCAATATGTCATCTACGTATAAAACTAAGAGATTAAACTTACTCCCACTAAGGTTGTGGTATACACAATCATCAACGACATTTACCTCAAAATCGGATGAGATAATAACTTGATGAAATTCATAATACCATTGGCTAAATGCTTGCTTGAGTCTATGGATGGATTTCTTTAGTTTGCATACTATTTTCTTTGCATCTTCTAAAGCAAAGCTTTTTAGTTGCATCATATAGATCGTCTCATCAATATTGCCATTTAGAAACGCAATCTTTATCAGATGTAACTCTATATCACCACTTTGACGATATATTTTTTTTAACCATTTATCTCGAAATAATAGATATATAAGATTATCAAAATTTATAGTTTAATTGCCATACAATTCCCAGAGCGGCTTATAATAAATGCCTTAAGTATATATTGCTCAAATAATGGCAGAAGTATTGGGAATTAAATCCGCATTTGCCCTTCGTAATTTTGTTTTTTCTTATATATATACTGACATAAAAAAATAAAAAATGAATTCCCAATAAAAAAGAACAAAAGACAAACCTGACGAGAACATATATTATCCTTCAAAAATAACAAGCAGTGCTGAATAGGTTTTACAGAAAGTAATCAATATTCCACCGACTGTCTTTAGCATATATTTTACGCTCCGTTTTTTTTTTTTTTTTTCTGATTTCGACGAGATTGGTTTTAACCTTCATTTTATTATATAGTTTTAATTTTTAAAATTTAAACCGTTAAATTTACGTTTTATTTAATGATTTGAATATAAAAGAATTCAAATGAAAGGTGATATAAATAACGGGATTAGTCTCGTAAAAGATTAAGACGGAACCGTACAAAAACCACGAGCATACAAAATTTTCGGGTAATGCCGTGATTTACAATCACCAATATCCTTTTCTGATATTATTACGATTATAATAAAACATAAATCCAACACATAACTCTCAAAGAATATAATCTACAAGCGAAATCATATACGAAATTTAAACCAAATGTGTAGAGTAACCAAATTGGTTTATCTTGATGCTGTTAACCAGCCGCAGCGAGATAATCAAGGAGACTTATTATAGTTAAGTCTTCCTCACTGTTGTTAATTTCCCTCTATCTTTCCTTTTTTTTCTAGGTTTGATTCTAAAGTTTATACTCTCTTGAGGTGTTTCTATCACTAAAGTTATAATCGTGGTTTAATAATAAGGAAAAATGATACAAATTTAAATTTTGCGTACTAATTTGGTTTTTCATTTATAAGGAAAAAAAAATCTGTGTATATCTATCTTCATCAACTTTAAATGTGAGCACGTGCTCTGAAGAAAAGATATGTTATATTATCATGTAGTACAGGATTTCCGATGATTATGGGATTGGAAGGGTACTAAAATGGTAAAATTAGATTTTTTTTTTTTTCCGTTAAAAAAGTCAATGGTTTTAACAACCACCGGAAAACTTAAGTGGTTAATATGACTGTATGATAATTTTTTAAAATACAATGATATATACGGTAAGATGAAGTCTCGAGGCACGATTTATGAGGATTTCAGGCGTTTTAGACGTTCATTTTAGCAGCTACAATCTTGATAATCGTTTTACCGAAGTTTGCACATTTTACAGTCATGGATATCTTCACGAGCTTGTTGGCATTCATTCCGACCGGATGGGGTCTTCTATTGATTGCACAAGTTTTCAGGTCATTCCTGCAGAAAACTATCCTGTCGGAGTCTGTTGTTTCGGTGGCAAGGCTTTACAACATTATGCTTGGGGTGATCATCCTGGCGCTGGTTGCAGTTCTATGCTGGACGCCCGGTTTTCCATCAATGCAGACAAGGACCTTGTTTAATGAAGCATTTAGTCGAGGACTGCAAGTGTCACAGATCCTCACAGGGAAGAAGCCTAAGGCTGATAAGAACGAGAAAGCTGATAAGGGCAAAAAGGTTAAGAAGGTTGACAAAGTTAGTTAGATTAGCCAAATGAGGTGTGAAGATGTTGCAAGATACTAGGATGTTGTTTTGGTGTTTTTCCAGGAACCTCTATGCTTCGTTTGTTTGAGTTTTTATGAATGGATAAATATCATCGTTTGCTTTCTATTTTATTTATTTATTTTAATATAGTAGAAGTATCGGTTTGTGCTGTTTCTCATCTTACTAAATTAACTCATTTTCTTTAAGTTTTAGGATTGAGAGTTCAATACAATATATATATATATATACTAACAAACAACATACCCACATTGTGGGTGTAAAAGAATTTTAATATTTTTTTTTAAATTTTAAATAGAAGGAGTTATGCATATTGATAAATCAATCTATTTACATACCATTGCTTGCTAAAAAAATATGTGAAAGTATGCCTAAAAATGATAAAAATCAACTATGAGTTGATAAAAATTAGAGTTAAAAATAAAAGGTTACACACGATAGACAAAAAGCCAAAACTAGATATTTTAAATGAATAAATAGCTAATTTAGGTAGTTATTATTAGATACGTGAATAGTTTATTTATTTCATTTAAATACTCATTATCTTTCATATTCCTTAAATATTAGATAATCTTAATACGGATGCTGATCTTCCAATGGACTATTACGATCCTTGATTGCAATTATGGCCGAGTTAGTACTTCTGATAATTCTACACTTATTTATATTTGTAATTAGTGAATTTTAAATTCTATTGATAAATGACTTGATGTGTAGGGTTTAAGGTATGCATGTGACTGATGATGGTATATTGCATGAAAATACTTTAATTTATGAAACTGAATTAGTTGCTGCATTGTAGTTATCTGTAGAGAATTGGTTATTTGTGATATTAGCCGATCATACGATAGTTGGACTTAAGAATATTTGACTTATTTAAATTAAACTTGGTCATGTATAATCATGCATTACATTATAATAATTCTGGCCATTACATCACATAAACATAGCGAAAGGCTATGTGGGGGTTGATTATTAATATGAATAAAGCATTGTAGTATGGTACACTCGTAACATAACCTTACCCTAACCCATGAGATTACTAAGTGTTAGAGGTGCTAATTGCCTGACTAAGAATTGAGTTTAGAAGCCTCTATTAAGGAGTAAGTGTAGACAATGGGGGCCCACTGACAATTATACTTGAAACTTAGTTTTAAAATTGAAAATGAACAAACTATTTTATTTTTGAATTCAAAACGTAGAGTTTCGTAAATGTATGAGTTCAAGCATGGTACCTATATTTGATTGGCGTCATATACTTCAACCTTGACTTCGAAGGGTATTAAATCTAAGTTGCATACTGTACCTAGTCAACTATATGTATTTATGTAATATTCTGATTGTTTATGCATTTATAAGCTTGTAATTTAATTGTCGAATATCTTGCTTTTTGTATGGTTGAGGGATAACTCATTGATAAAGGCATATTTTCATATTTTAAAGTGCAAATTAAGATAAAATTATGATTGATTTTATAGAAATCATTAAGAAATGATACTTAATTATTTTCATTTGGACATTTCAAGAATTAGAGGATTCAAGAGTGGAATTACAAATGATTTAGAGGAGTTTTACGCAAAGGAACGAAGTCTAAATTAACACGCGTAAGTTAGAATTAAAGGTAGCCGGCTTACAACTTACATCGACGGCCTTTAAATTCTACTCCATCAGCCTTACACTTACACTACTAGCCTAACAACTAATCTTCATGAAAAGGAAGCTTTACATGAGTCTACCGTAATTTTTCTAATAAATAGCTTTATGTTTCATCATTTGGGAGACTTTTGACACATACTTTCCTTAAACTTAAAAAGTCGTAGAATAGTTTTTAGATAGTTCTTGAAGAATTCTTCAGGAGAATCACTTGGATCATTGAGAAGAAATTGCTTTTGTTGTGGAGACCAAGTTGAAGTTGCAATTGATGATTATCTTTTCTAATATAGAATTGGTGACATCTATTTCAATTATGCTTACACAATTCTGTAAATTACTTATGCTTTCAATTATGAATTTCCTTATAATTTCAATTAGTATTTGTGCTTTCGTTTCCAAATCCATGGCTGGTTAAATTTATTTGTAGGAATAGATGAAACCCTAGATAGCTAAGATGATGATTGTGTTCATGTTATAGGAGTAAGAGATATATGGATGATTCATGATTGTAATTTCTATGGTTTCGATTATAATTGTTCAATTGATTATAATTGTGAGAAACCCTAATGATATGGGAGTTGATATAAGGTTTGTTAGAAATTCTTAGTTGATTTGATTAATCAATGTGGAAGCAAATTTAATTGAATTAATTTGAAACTATGTAGAGTGTTCGGCGATTGATTATTCACTAAGACATTAAGGATAATTAATTCAAGACATTAGACAATCATAGTATCAGGAGATATATGATTGTAATGTCGAGTTACTGTTAATTAGAAGATGCCGAGGTAACCAATTAATCAGGGGTTTAATGCATTAAGTTTTAAGGTATAATAATTTCACTTGAATGACCATATAGCTATTAACCTATAAAACAAGATAACAATTTGATTGGCGTAATCCAAGGTGGACTCTGTTTTCTTACAATTCTCAATGGATTACTTAATTTTAGATTTTTTCATAGTTATTTTCTTTTTAATAGTTTTAGAGTAATTGTTAGATTAATTAATTTAATTTTGATTTCCTGAATATTGATTAGAATTAGCATAGAATTAGTAATTTCTAAGTCCTTGAAGGATCATCAACCTTACTTTCTCTATATTACTTGACTTCGACCCAATATACTTGCTGGAGTATTTGGATTTATATATATATATATATATATTTTAAGCTAATCAAGTTTTTGGTGCCATTGTCGGGGACTGAAAATATTAAACCTTTTAATTCTATTGGTAATTTAGGTGCACTTGACAACATGTGTTATTTTCGCTCTGCTTACAGGTATTTTATGCATAGGTGATAACTCTGATTTTAAACATATTTCATATGGTGATTTTATAGTATTTCCCTTACTTTTTTGGTTTTCTTTAAAGAAATTGATACTTAATTGAATAAAATGTTGATTTCAGGGTTTAAACGCGTTCTAGGCTCGAAAACGAAGAAAAGGAATCAAGTTTCACTCAATTCCGAGTGAAAACGAAGAAGTTTTGAAGTTGTGCAGAAAATTTGCCTAAGTACAGAAAGTTACACGACCTGGGGACACGGTCATGTCCTAGACCGTGTCGGGTAACGAAAACAGAATCTTTATAATACACATATAAAAGGATATCTTAGGGTTTCAAAAGGGAGAGACATTACAGAAACAAGAGACACAAGAGACGAGAGGAGATTGGAGAAGAATATTAATCAAGAAGTGAGAACGACATCGATTTCAAGATTAGAGAGATTATTCATCAAATCAAGAGGGGTTTTTATGCTTTATTTTACGTTTTTGATGAAACTCGTTTTTAGATTCGTTATGATAGCTTAGAATTTGAGTATTTAGGATTATGGAACCTACGGTTTCATGTAACCCTTAGATTGAATTATAATTTCAATAAAGTTTCTATTTTTTTCTTGATTCAATTATGTTCTTTAATTGTGGATTGATAATTCTAGAGTGTCAATATATGATATTATGCATGTTGATTGAGAAATTGCATGTGTAATTAGATCTAAGCATAATTGAAGAGAATTACATGTATATTTAGAGATAAGATACATGTTTCTTCCGGAAAGTTGATTGTTTGTGTGGGAATTCATTACACGTTAATGCAATTCTAAATTATATTACTAAGTGAAGAGATTCCGGTAAATAATTTAGGATTAGGGTTAATATGCTTGAGAAAGATATTACCTTTAATTGTGAATCCCTCCGATCAAGAATAATAGAAATTGAATTGGATATATTTTAAAAAGGTTACATGTTAAACACTAGGGGAAATAATTCCTAAATACATTATTGCATACTTGAAGTCGTTCGTAGTTTATTGCTTCCTAATTTGCGTAATTAAGTCTCATAAGTAGTTTAGTTGTTAATTTCAGTATTTTTAATTCATTCAATTTATCACAATTTTTCAGTTAGATAATAAAGCTAAAGTTAATATTAGTACTCAAAATCTCTGAGGGATCGACTCAGACTCACATCTGCTATATTAAAACTAATAGGTACGCTTGCCTCATACCAAGTTTTTGGCACCGTTGCCGGGGATTTTCGATATTAAGAACGCTAGTTGCTTTATTACTTTAACCATTTTTTTTCCTTTGTTTTCATTATTTATTTTCATTAGCTAGAGCTACAATTGATTCTATATTTCTTATCCTTGCAGTGCATGACTAGAAGTAACCCGAAAGATTTGGTAGAACTTGATCCTGAAATTGAGAGAACTGCCCTTCAAAATTTCAAATCATGACCTAGACAAAGTGTGGCGACCATTAACGACGAGTCAATTGTTGAAATCAAGGAAGAAGGTGAAGAGATAACACTCAATTCATCGAGCAGGAAGATCCACCACACATGGCGAACAACGAGAATGAAACAAATCGGACCATGTTCGATTATTCAAGGCCTACACTTATTGGAGCTGACTCTAGCATCGCAAGGCCAACCGTCGCGGCTAATAACTTCCAAATTGCACCTAACATCATACAAATGGTGCAACAATATGTTCAGTTTGACAGTCTCTAAGATGAAGATCCCAATGCCCACATCTCTAGCTTTCTAGAGATTTGTGATATTTTTAAAATCAACGGAGTCACGAATGATGCCATCCGACTGCGGCTATTCCCTTTCTCCTTAGGGGTAGAGCAAAACAGTGGTTGAACTCTCTACCACGAAATTCAATCACAACTTGGAATGAATTGGTAGAGATATTTTTGGACAAGTATTTCCCACCTGCAAAGACCGCTAAACTTCGGAATAATATTTCTTGTTTTGCTCAATTGGAAGCGGAGACTCTATATGACACTTGAGAGCGATTCAAGGACTTACTCAGGAGGTGCCCATATCATGGCCTCCCACTATGGATGCAGATTCAGACCTTTTACAATGGTCTTAATTTATTCACTAGACAGATCATTGATGCATCCACAGGAGGTACTTTGAACACAAAGATACCTGAGCAAGCACAAAACCTGATTGAAGGAATAGCGATGAACAATTACCAGTAGGAAAGCACTAGAGCCAAACAAAAGGCTATGGGAATTTATGATGTGGACTTGACCACTGCTTTGGCAGCCAAGGTGGACTTATTAAATAAAAAGATTGATGCACTCTCAGTTGGCCCTCAACAAGTGCAATTGGATGTAAGTGATTTTGGTATGTAGGGGTATAGAGCACAAGAACCACTGGAACAGGTGGATTATCTAGGAAATCCACCTAAGCAACAAAATAACCCCTACAGCAACACTTACAATCTAGGATAGAGGAATCACCCTAATTTCTCATGGGGAAACCAAAACCAAGGCCAGCAGAAGACCAACTTTGGCCTACCTAGATTTCAAAGACCATTCCCACCTCCTCTCCCTCAAGAAAAGAAATCCAGTGTGGAAGAACTTCTCATAAAATACATTCAAGGCAATGAGGCTCGCTTATCCAACATTGAATCCTCGCTGAGGAATCAAGAGGCTTCAAATCGCAATCTTGAGAACCAAATTGGTCAACTTGCGAAGCTAATCTCTGAAAGACCGTAAGGATCGTTACCGGGAAATACATAAACTAATCTAAAGGAACATGTTAAGGCAGTGACACTTCGTAATGGGAAGGAGCTGCATGCTGAGAGGAAAGGTAGCGAGGAAACTAGCAAGAGCAAGGAGGGGACGAAAGCAACGGTAGATGTAGAGCCATCAAAGGTGAAGGAATATCAACCACCTATCCCATATCCCCAAAGACTCCAGAAAGATCGCAATGACCAACAATTCAATAAGTTCCTTGACCTCTTTAAACAACTGCATATTAACTTACCTCTTGTTGATGCCCTGTCACAGATGCTGAAGTACGCTAAGTTCTTGAAAGATTTGTTATCTAACAAGAGGAAGCTTGAGGAGCTTTCTACAATCATCTTGGAAGAAAAGTGTTCAGAGATCGTGCAAAACAAGCTGCCCAAGAAACTTAAAGACCCAGGAAGTTTTACAATTCCTTGTCATATTTGTAATCTGTTAATTGACAAAGCCTTAGCTGATTTGGGTGCTAGCATCAATTTAATGCCTTATAAATTTTTTAAGAAACTAGGATTAGGGGAACCTAAGCCCATACGCATGAGCTTGCAATTAGCTAATAGGTCTGTGACGTACCCTAGAGGTATATTTGAGGATGTATTAGTTCAAGTGGGTAAATTTATTTTTCCAGTTGATTTTGTGATATTGGATATGGAGGAAGATTTTGAATTGCCCCTTATTCTAGGTAGACCATTCTTAGCTACCACTAGGCTTATCATTGATGTTAGTGATGGCAAGCTCATTCTTCGAGTTGGAGATGAAGAGATTATGTTTAAAATTTCGGAGGCTATGAAAAAGTCTGTCGATCAGGATGATACTTGCTACCTTCTTAATGTTACTAACACTTTTGTTTCAAGTTATATGCAGGAAGTTCTTCTTTTTAATTCGTTGGAGAGTTGCTTGCAATTAGGCATGGAGGAAGCTTCGGAAGATCCTGTCAAATCCGAGGTGATAGCCCAACTGGAGGCAAATAAACCTATCTCTGTAGAGAAAGGATTTGAAGAGATTGAAAAGAGGAAGGAAGCACAGTTAAAACCTTCGATTGAGGAGCCACCAATATTGGAGCTAAAACAATTACCTAACTATTTGGAATATGCCTTCTTAGAGAAGGACTTCAAATTACCGGTAATTATAGCATCTAATTTGGAAAAAGAACAGAAAGAAAGGTTATTGAAAGTACTCAAGGAGCAAAAGAGGGCCATTGCTTGGAAAATATCCAATATTTGAGGTATCAATCCCTCCTTTTGTACTCATAAGATTTTAATGGAAGAAAACTATAAGCCGTTTGTGCAGCCCCAGAGACGTTTGAATCCAAACATAAAAGAGGTAGTCAAAAATGAAGTTATCAAACTCCTTGATGCAGGTATGATATATCCTATCTCTGATAGTTCATGGGTAAGTCCAGTGCAAGTAGTTCCAAAAAAAAGTGGGATGACAGTAGTCCCTAATGAAAAGAATGAATTGATCCTAATGAGAATGGTAACAGGTTAGCGTGTATGTATCGATTATCGAAAGTTAAACGATGCCACACGAAAAGACCATTTCCCCTTACCTTTTATTGATCAAATGATCGAACGATTAGCTGGACATATGTTTTATTGTTTTCTAGATGGCTTATCTAGTTATTTTCAAATACCTATTCACCGAAAGATCAAGAAAAGACCACTTTCACTTGTCCTTATGGCACTTTTGCTTATCGCAGAATGCCTTTTGGTCTTTACAATGCACCGGCTACATTCCAGCGATGCATGTTAGCTATTTTTGATGATTTGATTGAGGACATAATGGAGGTATTTATGGATGATTTTTTAGTTTTTAGCAATTCATTTGACCTTTGTTTGGATAATTTGGACAGGGTACTTACCAGGTGTGAAGAGACCAACCTTGTCCTCAATTGGGAAAAGTGCCATTTCATGGTACAAGAAGGTATTGTGTTAGGCCATAAGATCTCTTATCGAGGAATTGAGGTGGATACTGCCAAAGTGGATGCGATTGCAAGACTCCCATCTCCAACTTCGGTTAAGGCCATAAGAAGTTTTCTAGGACATGCAGGTTTTTACAGGCGATTTATCAAGGATTTCTCGAAAATTGCCCACCCTTTGACTAAGCTTTTAGAGAAGGATGTGCCTTATGTTTTCTCTCAGGAGTGTTTGAAAGCTTTCAATATCCTTAAAGAGAAACTTACCAATGCTCCAATCATGGTAGTACCTAATTGGGCTTTCCCCTTTGAGCTTATATGTGATGCAAGTGATTACACAGTTGGGGCAGTGCTGGGGCAAAGGCGAGACAAGCACTTTTAACCAATTCACTATGCTAGCAAAACTCTTACGAATGCTTAGGAGAACTACACTACTACAGAAAAAGAGTTGCTAGCCGTTGTTTTTGCCTTTGATAAATTTCGCTCTTATTTGCTTCTATCTAAGGTGATTGTTTATACTGATCATTCTGCCCTTAGGTACTTGTTAGCAAAGCCGGATGCAAAACCAAGATTGATTAGGTGGATCTTGTTGCTGCAAGAGTTTGATGTGGAGATCAAAGATAAAAAAGGAGTTGAGAATTTAGCAGCAAATCACCTATCCGGATTAGAGAATCCAAACTTGGAATCGCTCGACGAGAACGAGATCAAGGATGAATTCCCTGAGGAGCGACTCTATGCCATCGCCCAGGTAAGTGATATGGAAATTCCTTGGTTCGCAGATATTGCTAATTTTTTAGCTGTTAGGATCATACCGAAGGGACTTCAACACCAACAAAAGAAGAAATTCTTTACTGATGTGAAATATTATTTTTGGGATGATCCTTACCTTTTTAAAGTATGTGCAGATCATGTCATTCGAAGGTATGTACCACACCTTGAGGGTTGGCGAATTTTGAGCCACTATCATTCGGGGCCCACGGGTGGGCATCATAGTGCCAATAGGACAGCTCACAAGGTCCTAGAGGCAGGATTTTATTGGCCTACCCTATTCAAAGATGCCTAGAGATATGTTAAGAGTTGTGATCGTTGCTAACGAGTGGGAAATGTATCCCGTAGGGATGAAATTCCACAAAACCCCATCATCGAGGTTAAGGTATTTGATGTGTGGGGGATCGATTTCATGGGTCCTTTTCCGAATGCAAATGGAAACAAATATATCCTAGTAGCCATAAACTATGTCTCTAAGTGGGTGGAAGCTAAAGCCCTACCTACTAATGATGCTAGGGTAGTAAAAAAATTTTTGAAAGGCCTATTTTCTCGATTTGGCACCCCTAGGACAATTATAGGTGATAGGGGAACACACTTTTGCAATGCTCAACTCGACCAAGTATTGAAACGTTATGGCGTTACATATAGGATAGCCACCCCATACCACCCCCAAAGTAGTGGCCAAGTGGAAGTTGTCAATCGTGATCTTAAGTGAATTCTTGAAAAAACTGTAGAGTATCATAGGAAAGATTGGTCAGAAAAGTTGGATGATGCTCTATGGGCATATAGAACCGCCTACAAAACATCACTCGGTACCATACCCTACCGACTTGTATATGGCAAAGCTTGTCATTTGCCGGTAGAGATAGAGCATAAGGCTTATTGAGCGATTAAGCGTGCTAATGTTGATCTTGAGCGTACAGGTTCTCACAAGAAGCCTCAATTGAACGAGCTAGAAGAATGGCGAGCAAATGCATACGAGAACTCCAAATTATACAAAGAAAGGGACAAAAAGTATCATGATCAGCACATCAAACAAGGTCAACAATTTAAAGAAGGTGATCATGTTCTTTTGTATAATTCCTACCTTCGTCTATTCCTAGGTAAGTTAAAATCCAGGTAGTCTGGACCATTTACGATTACTCGAGTTTTCTCGTATGGGACTGTTGAAGTTACACACCTGGAGAAGGGCACATTTAAGGTAAACGGACAACAGTTGAAATTATACTTGAGTCGAAACTTGGAGCATGTTGGCCGGGAGGAGTTTTATCTCCATCCGATGGAACTAACGTAAGAAGACATATCCCGTTGAGCTATCGACGTTAACTAAAGCGCTTCTTGGGAGGCAACCCATGTCTAACTCTATTTATGCTTTAGTTCTTTAAGTTTTCTTCATTTTATTTTTCGTTTAATCTAACTTTGCTTTCCTTCTTTTCTTTTGCTTTCATTTTTTCGTCATAATTCTTTCCTCTCTTAGCTTTAATTTTTCCTTTTCTCTTTAATTTTATTATTTCTAAGTTTCCTTTATCTTTAGATTTAATTTTAAAATAAAAAAAAATTTAGTTACACGGGCGAGGGACACGGTCGTGTCCCCAGCCCGTGTACGCCCAGACAGTAATCCCACCCGCGCACAGAGAGTTACACAGGCCTGGGACACGGTCGTGTCCCCAGCCCGTGTGCGCCCAGCAATCTCACCCGCCCATAGAGAGTTACACGAGCGTGGGTTACGGTCGTGTCCCCAGCCCGTATGCTCCCAGCAATCTCACCCGCCTACAGAAAGTTACATGAGAGTGGGATACGGTCGTGTCCCCAGCCCGTGTGCGCCCAGAAACCCCACCCGTATATAGTAAGTTACATGGGCATGGGATTCGGTCGTGTCCCAGCCCATGTCCATCCAGTTTTCACGCACGGGCACAGTAAGTGACACGGGCATGGGACACGGTCGTGTCCCAGCCCGTGTCTGACCAAACTCTACACAACTCACACAGTAAGTTACACGGGTAAGGGATACAGTCGTGTCCCAGCCCATGTCGACCCAAATAACACGGTTTTACACACGACCGGTTTATTTAAATTACACACCCTCTCCCACTGTCACAATCACACATATCTCTCTTACATTCTCTCTCATTCTCCCTCTTCTCTCCACAATTCCTACATTCCGCATTTTCATCCAAGTAAGTTTTCCTCCTTAATTTTCCTTTCTCTTCCTTATGCTGCAGTAATTGGGTTATGTGTATTCTTCCTTTTATGAATATTGTTTTTGGCCTGCCAATTTCTTTTGCTTATTCATCAATGCTACGCATCATTGCTTTGAGTTTCTTGATCTCATATATTATAAATGCTGCCTCATCTAGTTAGCTTACATTATGCTCTATCAATTCCAAATTTTATTGATTCATTCGATTATCTAGGTCATTTCGCGTCTCTTATATGTTTAGACGCTTGTTTTTCCTCGTTACTTAGTGTATAGTGGAATTTGTTGGAAGTGTTTGCCACTCATTTCTTTTCCACCACTTCGTTTTCTAGCTGCACTCCATATGTTTGATGAAATGCCCCAATGAGCATTCCTTTCACAATCTTACCCATTGTTATTCCTGTTTTTCTGTTTGCTTCAAACTATGTGCGATATGGATGTCCGTGTTTGATTTGGATTGTTGCCTCTTTTCAAGTATTCAAATGGCTAATGGATCTAAGCTTTCTGTTCGCTGGCAATCCAAATTTGTGGCATCCTCTTCGTCACAATCCGACGCAATTATTGAACCACTGGCGACTCTTCCCCCTATGGAGCACCCAATGCTCTAATTCAAGGAGGACTACCAAGTACAACGCTACCAATTGCTTCAGTCTAAGCCCTTTAGCGAGACCCTTCGATTGGATTGGGACATTTTCGCTCAATTATAGCTCACCACCGAAATGAAGGAGCTCTTGGATGGTACCATTTGGGAGCACCTATTATCCTTTGAAGCTCCAGTTTATAAAGAGCTGACCCTGGAATTTTTGTGCACTTATAAGCTGGACAAAGACAGTGTTACTCACATGGGCCCAAACCGCAAATTACACTTCACCTTGAGTGGCCATCCATTCCACATGTCCATCGCTCAATTGGGCCGATATCTTGGTTTATATGCAGAAAGATATACATGAACGGACGAATTCCAAAGTCTCTCATGTTGTTTTCCTCGTGGCGTCACGACAGGGTCATTTTGGAATGAGATCACGGTTGGCGATGCTTATGATCCAGCCAGGAGTAAGGCCTCTCAATTAGTCAGGCCTGAATACTGGGTTCTTCACTGGCTTTTCTCCCATACATTAACTGGCCGGGGCCTTAGCATCGGGGTGGTGTCTAACAAGGATTGCCTCTATCTCTACAATGTCATCCATAAGTACCCCATCAATCTAGCCATTGAAATTGCCGAACTCTTCAACCATCAAGCCACCACTACTTGGAAGAAAGGGCGTATTTGCTGTGGCCCTTATATTACATTACTAGTGCAGGCTATGAGGACTAAGGTTGTTGCTTGGCCCTTACTTACTTTCATTAGCCAAGTTACTCCTATGCGCCTAAATTCCTTCCACCTCATGAACCTCCTACCATCAATACGTCAAGGTCAGCGCTCTCGCAGTAGCACATCTCGAGGCCAAACATCTTCAGCCAGCTTAGACGATAAATTTGATTTGTTGCTGTCTGAGGTTCGTTATATACGAGAGAGTATGGATAAACTTCATCTGCGACAGGACAGAATGGAAGAATTTCTTAAAATGAAAGCGTTGGCTACTAATGAAGAGGAAAGTGCGGAAAAGGATGAGGAGGATGAGAGTAGTGAGGAAGAGGAGGATGAAGAGGGTGATGATGAGGAGGCTGGAGAAAGTGATGAGGATGAGGAGGATGAAGAGGAGGGTGATGATGATGATGATGCTACTATGGCTGAGGCATCATCTGATGAGGAGGCTGAGGAAACAAATTCTGATCACTCTTCTTAGTTCCAAAATTTTTTGTGTTGTCTTTTGTTGATCAAGACTTGTGAACTCCAATATAAATAATGATGATGCTTTTTCATTTTGCACTTCTTTTCAACTGGCAGGGAAGTATTAGTTTCTTTTCATTACATATGTTTCCTTTTTTTTTCGTGCTGCTTTGATTTTTGTGGTACATTGAGGACAATGTCCATAATTAAGTGTGGGTAAGGGATATATATGAATTCGTTACTGTTTAGGAGACCAATTATTCATATTTGACCCAATTACTTTTTAAGTTAACTTGTAATAGGTGATTAATTGGTATTAAGTCAAATCAACTGTGTCATCTTAATTGTTATTGATCTTATGATACTTTACTAGAATTGATTAGTCAAATTGTGGAGGGCAAAGTTACGAGTTATTTAGCTTAGGATTTTAAGACTTCAGATTAGAGAAACATTACTAGTTGAGAATTAGTCATGGTTATTTTTAAATTTACTTTTATGTATACCCTTCTCTTAGAAATTTTTAAGAGTCCTATAATTTTTAGCAAACAAACAAATGAAATTCTTCTTTTAAGAAACCCCTAAAAAATCACAATGATTGGAGGTCAAAAGTAATAATAAGTGTATGAATAGAAAAATTGGTAAGGATTCGTCTTGGTCCATCAGAAGAGGGAGATTGAGCCCTAATGCCAATTCAAAAGAAAAAAATTGATATGGATCGGCCTTAGTCCGTCAGAAGAGCAAGGTTCTTTCTCGCTATCAATATAAGAAAGAAGTTGGTATGGATCGGTCTTGGTCCGTCAAAAGAGCGAGATTCTTTCCCACTACCAACGCAATTGTGCTTAAATAAAGTAAATTCAAAAGACCTCTCAACAAAAGCATGAACTAGGGGGATGATCAGAGGATGAGTGGATGTAAAATGTGTTTGTTCTAGATTATGGTACTTAGTGAGATGGAAAAGAGAATTGTATACTCTTTAGTCAAATAGACAAAATTTTTATGACTCTTTCTCGGTTGGTGAGATGTTAAATCTAATTTTTAGTTTAAGAATCCTTGGTTAAATGATTCGGGGTAAACTTTGATTTTCATAAATTAACTAATGAACTCTAGTATTAAGTATCATTGGAGCATTTGAATATGGTCAGATGAAATTAGTTGACTTTATTATTGCAAGTTAGATGAGAATGATTCTCTTACTTTTCTAAGGGTCAAGTATATTCGTTCACCGGTTTCCTAAATAGTGATAAATTTTGTTTAGCGTTTCTTGTCTTGAAAGTTTTGTTTTGATTTATTTGCTTGAGGACAAGCAAATGCTTAAGTGTGGGGAAATTTGATAGCTCTGATTTTAAACATATTTTATATGGTGTTTAGCGTTCTAGGCTCAAAAATGAAGAAAAGGAATCAAGTTTCACTCAATTCCGAGTTCAAACGAAGAAGTTATGAAGTTTTGAAGTTGTGCAGAAAATTTGCCTAAGTACAAAAAGTTACACGACCTGGGGACACAGTCATGTCCTAGGCCGTGTCGGGTGACGAAAACATAATCTTTATAATACACATATAAAAGGATATCTTAGGGTTTCAAAAGGGGAGAGACATTACAGAAACAAGAGACACAAGAGACGAGAGGAGATTGGAGAAGAATATTAATCAAGAAGTGAGAACGACATCGATTTCAAGATTAGAGAGATTATTCATCAAATCAAGAGGGGTTTTTTATGCTTTATTTTACGTTTTTGATGAAACTCGTTTTTAGATTCGTTATGATAGCTTAGAATTCGAGTATTTAGGATTATGAAACCTACAGTTTCATATAACCCTTAGATTGAATTATAATTTCAATAAAGTTTCTATTTTTTTCTTGATTCAATTATGTTCTTTAATTGTGGATTGATAATTCTAGAGTGTCAATATATGATATTATGCATGTTGATTGAGAAATTGCATGTATAATTAGATCTAGGCATGATTGAAGAGAATTACATATATACTTAGAGATAAGATACATGTTTCTTCCGGAAAGTTGATTGTTTGTATGGGAATTCATTACACGTTAATGTAATTCTAAATTATATTACTAAGTGAAGAGATTCCAGTAAATAATTTAGGATTAGGGTTAATATGCTTGAGAAAAATATTACCTTTAATTGTGAATCCCTCCGGTCAAGAATAATAGAAATTGAATTGGATATATTTTAAAAAGGTTACATGTTAAACACTAGGGGAAATAATTCCTAAATACATTATTGCATACTTGAAGTCGTTCATAGTTTATTGTTTCCTAATTTGCGTAATTAAGTCTCATAAGTAGTTTAGTTATTAATTTCAGTATTTTTAATTCATTCAATTTATCACAATTTTTTGGTTAGATAATAAAGCTAAAGTTAATATTAGTACTCAAAATCTCTGAGGGATCGACTTGGACTCACATCCGCTATATTAAAACTGATAGGTACGCTTGCCTCATATCAATAGGAGAAGAAGTGTTGAAATTCTACCACTAGAATGAGAAATAGAGTGCACTTTACATCAATTCAGGTGAGAGAATAGATGAAGGATAGAAGAGATTGCAGGCATCGACGGTAATAATTAGATATAAGGAGTTTCACAAACACTATGGGATTATACAATACTTATGGTGATGGGTTCAACTATAAGGAGGCCTACTATTCAGGCTAACAACTTTGTGTTAAAACCGTCCCTTATTTAAATGGTTCAAAAGAATTAGTTTGGACGATATCCTAATGAATGTCCTGATGAACATATTGTAGGATTCCTTCAATACTGCAACATAGTAAAGATGAACAATGTGATAGATGAGGTTATCAGATTACAGCTCTTTCCGTTTTTACTGAAGGATAAAGTTAAAGCTTGGTTTCATTCACTACCATAAGAGTTTATCACCAGCTAGGTTGATCTTTCCTCAAAGTTCTTATGGAGATTTTTCCTACTAGCTAGGATTGCAAAACTAAGGAGATACATCACCAACTTTACCAAGTTTAGTAGTGAGTCACTTTATAAAGCATAGGAGAGATTCAAGGAGGCGATCAAAAAGTGTCTACATCATGGCTTGCTAGATAATCTTCTGATTGAGATCTTCTATCTCAATCTGGACAAAACATTAAGGTCCCTAGTTGATCTACAGTTGGAGGTGCTCTGATGGGTAAGACATATAATGAAGCAAGTGCATTGATAGAAGAGATGGCCTCTAATGCACATAACTGGCAGAACAAGAGAATCAAGTTAGGAGTGGCAGCAGCTAGTGACAATAGCAGCATATCTCAATTAACGGCTTAGAATGCAGCTTTCACTACTCAGGTAAGTAAACTCACCTCAATACAGTCTTTTAATGCTAATCTTATTGTTTTTTGTGAGTTATGTTCAAGACTACATTTGACTCTTGAGTGCTTAACTGAGAATCACTCAGCTCCAACCAGTGAAGAACAGGTGAATTTTGTTGACAATTTTTAATGCCGTAATCAAGGACCATATTCGAATACATATAATCTTGGGTGGCGTAATCATTCCAAATTTTTCATGGAGAAATGAGAACAATGCCTTCCAACCACCACCTGGATTCTAGAAGCAAGGTCTTGCGTAGAAAGCTCTACCTTAGTAAAATCAATCTAGAATGGACGAGCTCATGTTAAGCTATATGCAAAAGACTGACACCATGCTATAGAATCAATAGGTGACTATTCGGAACTTAGAGAATCAAATTATTCAAATTTCTCAACAGTTCAATAACAGACCATCAAGGTCCTTACCCAACAATACTGAATAGAATCCTAGAGGTGTCAACGTTATTATGCTGAGGAATGGAAAAGTAGTGGAAATAGTTGATAGACGAGTTAAAGAAAAGGTAGAGATTCCAAAGGAAGAAAAAGAGAAGTAGGTAAAAGAGGAACCAATACAGAAGTCACAAGAAGTGAAACCGTATATTTCTCCAATTCCCTTTCTAGGAAGATTGAAGCAACAACAGCTAGACACTCAATTCGCCAAATTCTTAGATGTCTTCTAGAAGTTGTAAATCAGCATTCCTTTTGTAGAAGCACTTCAGCAAATGCCTTCGTATGCCAAATTTATGAAGGATTTACTCACTAAGAAGAGAAAGATCGATGGGAATGAATCAGGGATGCTTATAGGCAAGTGCTCCATGATCTTTCAAAAAAAATTATCCACCCTACCTAGAAAACAAAGAGATCGGGAGAATTTTACTGTTCCTTATACTATAAGAAATTTTCACTTTGATAAGGTTCCTATTTATTCAAGTGCAAGTATAAATTTAATACCCTTGTCTATTTTCAGGAAGTTAGGACTTAGAGATTGCAAGGATACTCATGTCACCTTGCAACTTATTGACAGCAGTATCAAATACTCAAGGGGTATTGTTGAGAATTTCTTAGTGAAGCTAACCAAATTTATCTTCTCAAACGACTTTATAGTCTTGGAGATGTAAGAAGATAGAAAGGTACCCATGATCATGGGCAGACCATTTCTTGCAACGAGTAAGGTGTTGATAGACGTTGAACAGGGTAAGCTGACTTTAAGAGTTATGCAAAATCAGGTAACATTTAATGTTTATAAAGCTATAAAGCATTTTGATGATTGCAAATCCTATAACACTATTGACATTTTTTATGAGATTACCTGTAAGTCTATAGGAGAGAAAGTAGGATTGGATACCATGGAATCAATTCTTGGGGATCTAGATGATTAGAGTGATGAGGACTGTAAACCCCTACATTTTTTATCTAGCTTATAAAGTAAACTCGAGTATGTTCAATAATCTAGGAGTTGACAAGACTAATGAAAGCGAAAACTTTAAAATATCTAGTTAATCATTTATAAAATTTTTTTACCCTAAATGTATGTAAACACTAAAGATTTTATTCAAAAGTGATAAAAACCCTAAAACTATAACCTTAAAGATATATGAGCACTAATTCATCATAATATACCCTAAAACCCTAATTAATAATATAACCTTCGTATTTTGCCAAATCATTAGTGAAAGATTAGAGATAACTTTCAATCATGCATATATATTTAGAATCCTTAAGTTATACTTTAGAAACTAAGATATTGTATCATAGGTTACATTTATCTTCTAAGTATGTAATTAGGATAGTAAAATATAGAGTTAAGGGTTTATTTGATGCTTAGGTTACATGTAGTATACTTTAATACCCTAACTGATTTTTTCATACTAGTTATACTAAGTAGCCTACCAAATGATGTATATAGGATATAAATAGCTAAAGTAAGATCTCATCATTTATTTTTACTAATCAATTTACCAAATGCCTCATTTCCTTAATTTTTCTCTTAATTTTCCTTAATCACTATATTATATATACTAAATGGCATATGCTTTTGGAAAATTGATGAAGTCAATACATGTTGACCAAGGTCAAAAGGTTGACTAAGTTAATACATGTTGACTAAAGTTAACATATAGAAAAGGTAACAAAAGACACTTACACTTTAGAAAATATCTAAGTCATCTAATGATTTCTTTTCTTTAAGCTTTTTTCTTCCCTTCTTTTCTTTAATTGCCATCCAGTCCTTTCCCTTCTAGACCTCACCTTCTTCTTCTTTTCAAACATAACACAAAAAAAAAAAATCAAATCCTTACCCCACCTCTATTGCCATGACCTTCCCTTTCCCTTTCACTTTCTAAATTTGCATCCATATTTCAAGAACAAACTAAGGTATGTAACTATGTTATTATGTATTACTTTATATTATTTATTAGTTAGGTAAAGAGGTAAATTGGAAGAGTAGTTATGCATTATGTATATCTATGTTGAAGAAGTCATAAAGCTTCAATCTTTAGGTGTAGAAAAATAGAAATCACGGTGAAGTGGAAGGAGATGCATGTGCATATGTCTTTAAGTATATGTACATAATGGTACACTAGAGAAATACAAGTATAAAAACCTTTATACTTAAGTATTCATTATATACATAACTTAAACTAAGACATATACTAACTATATATAACTATACCATGCTAAATACACTCTTAAAACACAAAAAGAATGAAATTAGAGAAGTCTTCTTAAGAGGAAATTTAGGTATACAAAATTTGTATAAAAATACGTATGTGACCGTATATATATGGGTATATGTACAAGTATAAATACGGTATAAGTATAAGTATATGTATGGGTATACTAGTATACATACAAAGTAAAGTAATGGTATAAGAATAAACTTAACATATGTATAAATGTACATAACACTTAGGCATGAGGTAAGGCTTATGTAAGCAAAGGATGAGGTAAGCATTAATGTAATTAAAAGATACAATAAGCCATGACATAAGTAAATGATAACATAAGCGATGATATAAGCTATTGATGATGTAAGCGATGGCATAAGCATAAGTTTATAAAATAAGAATGAGAAGAGTACATAAGAATTAGGTACATAAATTAGTAAACCCTAATACACTTCTTAAATTAGATTAAACTTAATTAAGTACATAAATTAGTAATATTAAGGTAAAATTCTCTAAGTGTAAAAATCTAAGAGCTAACTAAATCATTAAGTTAAAAAAAAGGATATAAATATAAGCAATAAGAATAATTAAGTTTCCATAGTTAAAAATTTTCATAAATTTAGTCCATATCATAAAATACGGGTCTTAACATCCAAAATGGATATCATCGTGTGAACATGTATCCGAAGTTGATGAAAAATGACTATAAATTCATAAATATAAAATATAAAATGAAAAAGTTACATACGATTAGTGATAAAGTCTAATCGGATAAAAGTTAATAGTAATCTAAGTAGAATTAGGTAAATAAATATTTAGAATTACTTACTAGCGTTATTATATTGTAATAATTAGGTGATCCCGAGGTGGGCGAGGATCTCCCGAGTGATTACTACAACTAAAGCAAGTCGTCATGGCCGACTGAGAATTTACCCTATGATTCCATGCGTGCATGTGATTGTAGATAGTAGACTTAAATGTTATTGTTAGTTGACTATTGTGTGGGGTTGAGAAACTCTTGTATATGTTACTATGTACTGAGTTGTAAATTTACCTTAAGTACAGATAATACTTTGTTTGTTGCATGGTAGTATAGAAAATGATTGTGTGTACTATTAAATGATCACATCATAATTGGACTTAATTATACTCAGCTTATAAGAAGAAACTAATACATGCATCAACATGCATTGCATAGACACAATTCCTCCCGTCACATCATACGGATGTAAAGAGAGGCCATTCAGGGGTTGTTATTATTAATTGATTGGTTTTGTACTGTGCACTCATACAAAATGACCTTACCTTAGCCTACGGGAATACTAGGCATTGGAGACACCAATTGCCTAGTTAAGGGTTGAGTCTAGAGGCCTCCATTTAGGGGTAAGTATAGACTGTTGGAGTCCACTCACGATTGTACTAAAACTTGGTTTTTATGAAAATAAAGACTTATTTGATTTAAGTATAGAACGTGAAGTTTCATAGTAAAGTAAGTTCTAGTATAATACCCAGATTTGATTAGTGCCATGTATACTTCAACCCTAACTTCGAAGGGCATTAAACCTGAGTTACGTATATGGACTAGTTAACTATATGTATTATTTGGCATTCTATTTGATCATTCATTCATATGCATGAATATAATGTATTTATATCTTACTTGTAGTGTAGTTGAGGGTTTTGCTCACTAAACTTAGACTTATACCCCCTTAGACTTTTGCTGCAAGACAACTTATTCGTAAAGATTGGCCGAGGAATGCCATAGGTTAACTTGGGGACTTAAGCAAGAGTAAGCCATCCTCTGTATTGAGAGAGAAAAGATTATGTAGACTCTTACTCGTGTACTTTTGTTTTACCAGTAATATAGACTTAGATATACTAAATTTTTGTACATTGTAAACTTTGTAGTTCAAATTTTATATAAATATGTTTTTGTGATGATATCATGTAGATTTGTATGTTCTCAGGAGATTAGTAGTTGTATAGCCTTGTATATTATGTGAAGATTTCATGATTGGAAGATAACCAATCAGGGGTTCTACGTACAGTATACAGCGTTTGCCACGACTAGGTTGTCCTTAATTCGAGACAACGACGAGCCTAAAGAAGAAGGCAGGGAACAAGTGTTAGAAATCAAAGCTCAATACTACGATTGGCATAATCTAGGATGGATTCTGTTTTCCTACAATTCTCAATTGATTGCTTAATTTTAGATTTTTCATAGTTATTTTCTTTTCAATAGTTTTAGGGTAATTATTAGATTAATTAATTTACTTTTGATTACTTGAATATTGATAAAAACTAGCTAGGATTAGTAATTTCTTAGTCTTCGAGAGATCGACAACTTTACTTTGTTTATATTACTTGATTCTAACCCAATATACTTACTGGAGTATTCATGATTTATATATATATATATATATATATATTTAGCTAACCACTCGCTAAGCTTCTTACCTTATACCCTTATAAACTTCTTTTACAGAAGGATATTTTTGTCATATCTAGCCGAGGCATGCTCGAGGTCAATGAAAAGTTTTCAGGTCCGTATGTATGTAGAAATAGGGAGTTGAGAGAACTTTATCATAGAAAACTCTAAGTTGGATCTCTTTTATCTTATGTTTTGTGATATTTAGCAATGGTCTATAGGAAAACTTACTTTAAAGGACTTAGGGTATTTTATTAGTATGTACAATAGTTACTTTGAGGAATCTCACGTTATTATAATTATGTTGTGATATTATTTGAACATATATAACTCTTAGGTAACCAGTTATAATAGTAGCCTTATATATTGTATAAAGGGTTGTCAATTGAAAGGGTAATCAATCTATGGTCCTTCATATGACAAACAACGCTTGCTATGACTAGGCCACCCCTTGGGTCGTAACATACCGCCTCTTATTTTACTTGTTGTATGCTTGTAGCTAGTACACTAAGAACATATCATAATTGAATCTATTGTATGTTAGGGTATATGGGATATCGTAGGTGTTTGCTATGATTGATAATGATTGCAAAATATCTTAAGATAATTCAAATATCTATGCTTGCTACATTAGAATTCAGGATATTTTATAGGGATGATGGACTAATTATAGGTTCTCGAGCTCATGGGCTTACTTGAATGGTTCATCGAGCTGTCCGACGTGAGCTAAATGCCGAGGAGGAGCACATTCTTTAGTCTAATATGCCCATTTACTTCGCTCTCCACATTTAAGAAGTTGCTGAGATGACTAACCGAGGTGTTAAACTGACCTTTTTGAAGCATACCTATCCAAACAACAAATTAGAATGCTGCTAACCTCACTTGTACCAAAGCTGAGTTGATAGCTGCTAAGAGCTAACCACCTAAGGCCAACTTGAAAGTAAGTTACCCATGAACCCACCCCTTTTTGGTCCGAACTATTCAAGCTATCGAATTGCCGATGTTGACCTGACCAAAGTCGCCCTTGCTCGGCCTATAATGTCATTAGGACCACAAAATGAGTAAAAAGATGTGTATCTTACCATTTTTTGACATTTGTACTATCCTTTCTACAATTGGATATTCTTTTGTACGATTACATTGATACCCTTGTAAATTGTTCCCTCTTTTCCTTAACTAGTAGGAATCCTTTTTTGTCATTGGGACTGGAAAAGGAGCATTATTAGTTAACTGTTAAATTAATGGACTCACCCTTCTTACTTCTATTTCTACTAAGATCCCATAGGTATGGGATTAGTCTAGTGTTTCCTGGCTAAATAAAGCAAAACACTACAAGATAAGAAGGATATGACATGTTAAGAATAAGTTAAAGTAATTAGCAAAGGGATTTTCTCAAAATCCTAATAATTCCACTCTACTTATTACCCTATAAGGATGTCAAAACCTTGATGAGGTGTAGGTAAGTGCATCTAGTCAACTTATAGTATAAAACATATTTGAGTTTGAATGGTTGATCTCATAGGAAGACATGAATTTGAGGAAACCTTGGATTATTAGTATTCATCCCTAATTTTCCAATTATCTAACTTAGCAATTTGCACAACTAAATAGAATGAAACAAAACCCTAATTAGAGGTTAAGAAAGCAATAATAAAATAATCAAGAACAATAAAAAACAAGAAGATTGATTAAAGTAGAGAAGACATAATCTTTAGTAAACCTGTTATTTGTTACCTAGTTTTATGCAACTTTAAAATCTCAATTATGCATTGGACTATAAGAATTCCTTGCATGAATTAATTAGATCTACTTTTCTTAAATAATTCCTAATCTCGAGTGTACTTTATTTAAATTTCTTCTATAATAAAATATCTCAAAATCATATTAGCATCATAAATTCTGTTATTTAGTTGCCCTAATTTAGAGAAATCAAATAGTTAAACGTTTTAGTAGATTCACTTACTTCAAATTGCATCGATTCGTTTACTAGATCTTACAAACTCTATAGTAGACTCACACATTAGTTGAATAGCCAACAATATTGAATTAAAGACAATAAATAAAATGTAATTAGATCTTAAAGATACTTTCATGGATTGAATAAGAAATAAGTATTACATAGAAATTTGAAGGGGGAGAGAGAAAGGAACCCTTGTTACTACTTTACATTACACAATTTCTTCTAAAGGAGGCTCCCTTTGAAAACTAAGCCTAAGCTCTTATTTATAAAACTTTAACCTAGTATTACAAAGAGACTTTATAATACCGTAGAGTTTCAAACCCCCTAAATTTAAGGTGTTAGGCAATGTTAACAGAACTAAATGAAGGTTCTTGGCTAGGTTATAAAAATTAGGAGAAATTACTTTATGAAATTAGATCACTAAAATAAAGCGTATATATGAAATAATTAAATAAGGTCTCCTGTTAATCGAAAATTGAAAGTCATTTAAATAGTAAAGTTTATGATTATGCTCAAAATATTATTTAAGGTGATATATGCTTAACAAATATAATTTAATTAAAAACATAAAAATGACAAAGGATATGATTGGGAATAGAGCCTTGTAGAAGCTTTGAAGCCCCTTGTAGAAGCTTGTATTTATAAGGGAATAATATAAAATAATAAAAGAATTTAACAAATAAAATAATTATGAGAGTTTTTGTGGACATGTAAGCTAAAAATGATTTTGGAAACGAAAACAATAGGTAGCGCATGGTTCGGAAATAAAAACAAGGATAGCATATGGGTTAAAAAGAAAAAGCAAGGGGAATATGGGGTTTTTGCACATGGATTTAGGGACAAGCATGACACATGTCCATCATGCATCCAAATCAAACATCTATAAATGGCCCAAACTACCTTCATTTGCAATCTTTTGCTAAGTTAGAATCTAGAAAAATTTGAGGAGTAGTTCTAGAATGCTTAGAAAAATTAAGAGAAAAATAGGAAAAGTGGTGCACAAATTTGGTCAAATGTAGAAGCCGAATCAAGCAACGACCTGATGACTAACCCCCATTACCATATGAGAGCACAACCAATACCTAGACTTGATGACATGGTGGTGCCACTATTGAGTGCTCGGAAAATGTTGTGCTGGTGAGTTTCGATTTTTATCTGATTTTCAATAATTTGTTAAAAATAGCAAATTTACTTTGAAAATTATGAAAAATTGTAGTCATAGGTTATTTTTAGTATACTTTTAAGGAAAATGTCAGTTTTCCAAATATGGATGGCTCACATATCGCTTTTAAGAAACAGACTGTTCTTAGTGAATATTTGATTTGATTTTCAAAAGGACAAATGATGTTGTTTCAAGTTAAAGCTTTTTTTGTAAACTTCTTATAATATTTATTTTTAAGCTATGTCAAAAATTTTCCTAAATTTTCTTTGTAGATTTTTGTAAATTTTGATTTACCAAAAATTTTCAAATTTGGAAAGTTCTAAAAAATGGTTGATCTTTAAGTATCACTACCCGAACTTTATTTCTTTTCTCATTTTTGGCATTAAAATGATATTTCATGAAGTTGCATATGATTTTGAGGAGAACAGTGGCCAAATGGGTGCTTCATCACAATTTTTACAAACCAAAGGTGTCTTCTACAAAACTAGAAGAGTCATGTGTTGAAAAATGAGCATGCACGGGTTTTTCAAAAATCGTCCAAATCTAGAATTTGATCTTTGGATGGTTTTATTGTTGGTTGTGGTCAAAACTTGGTAAGTCCTAATGGCTATGTGGAGTTTTAGTAAGTTTAGGGATATTTTGGCCTTATAGAAGCTTCTATAGAAGGTTACCCATGAAGGCCTTAGTATGATAGTTAGTAGAGGCTTCTATAAAATGTCTTTGGTGAAATTCCCAATTAAGTAAACTAAAATGTGTTCGAACAGAAGGTTAAGTGGAAGGTTCCATAGTGAAACATAAAGTGCAAACTAAAAGTAAATATGAATAGAAGCTTAAGTAGAAGTTTCCTTGACCATGAATCCTATGACCAAACTTAAGTAGAAGATATAAGTAATGGCGTTAATAAAGGCCCTTCCTTTATAGAAGGTCATGTAGAAGGTTAAATAATAAGGACCTAAATAAAAGGGATCATGTAGATGGTTTTGTAGAAGGTAAGGACCTTAACAAAAGGACTGTGTAAAAGGCTTGTAAAAGGTCCTAGGTACTACTAAAGTACTCCTACCTAAACACTTGAGCTTTGATAGAACGTTTATGTAACTTAAATAGACATTGAAATACAACTCTCAATTATAGGTTACCCGAATAACGAGGAACTTGAAGATGCTATTCAAAGTGAGAGATACTACTCTCAAGTCAGTGGATATTGTATGTTTAGGAGTAGACTTTTGCCTACTCACTAGGTTTCAAGTTTGTGTAGTTCTAATGCAATGTGCTTGACTATTTGGGTTTGATGCTGAATCTTAAATGCGTCACTTACTAAATATGTGGTGATTTTTTTCTTAGTTAATTGAACTTAGTTAAGGAAATTAGGTTATATGATTTCTGGGTTATGTAAGAAGTTATTAGGACATACTCTGACCTTAGAATATGGTTTGACCTTTAAGGTATTCGTTAACGTAAACTTGATACAAGGTTCTAGTTATAATAATGAAGTATACCAAAGAAAGATTGAGTTGACTAAATAACATATAATACAAAACTCGGATGTGTTGCTTAGAATAGTTATAACTTATTTTTACTGTATTCATGGCATGGCATAATATTAAAAAGGGCATACGGGTCAGATGTTTAAAAGGACAATGTTTTTCTAAATACATAGTCGGTTTTGAAAAAGCTAAGTTCTCTTGGTTTTGAAAAGCTCAGTTTTGAAGCACATAGAATCACATTTGCCTAAGCCCTTTGACCAATCTTAGTGATCAATTGTAACTCAGAATTTAGGGGTCCTTATTGCCTACTTGACTCCTAAACATTGTATCTACATACCCAATTAAGTCAACTGATCGGTTGAAAAGCTCAGAAGCTTAAATAACTAAAAATTTGGAAACTACGATATCAATACCAAATACATTTGTTCATGTGCACAAGCATGGCATTCGTTCTTTACATTGACTTCTAGGTTGGGCATTTATGCATCATGTTTGAAAATATCTAATCACTACTTTATCGTTTTTTGTTGGAAATGTTTACAAAAGCTAACTTGGTTGTGTAATTTTTGTTACATGTGAAATATCTAAGAATTGGATTGATTATTATTACTGGACCTATTGTACCTTGTTTATGTTTATCCACTTTCACTTAGCTCATAGAGAGTTAAAGGGATTTCTGTATGTACATCCCCAAGTCATAGGTGATAGAAGACAGAATGATGGGACTTGGAAATTGGGACGTGACAATGAAAGCATCTTGCAAGAAGATTATGTGTTGATACTAAGATGTGAACACTCAAGAAGATCTCTATGCTACCCCATAGGTTTCAATGAATTCACTTGAGTGTAATGATTTATTCATGAATAAGATTAGGTAATGTCTTTTTTTTTTTTTTTAATGATAGGGGGTACAGATGTATTGTAACTGGCTATCTCCAAGCACATGAACTACCTTATAAGACCCATGTACTGGGTAAGAATAGCCTGTACTATTTAGCTATCCTAAAAAGTGTCTATAGTGGGAATTAGACCCAATACTTCATGCAAATTGTCATAATTGTATCTTAGGCCTTAACTACTAGGCCAACCCCTTTTGGCACAATTGAAACGTAATACTCCTTGGTGGGCCTATGTTATAAAGCATTCACAAGTGACATATGTTGTAAGGTGATTTTGGTGTAGAGCTTTGATCTTATAAAAGCATAAATAAAAGACTAAAGTGGTATCTAGGATAGTTTAGCATAGTCACTTTGATGCTTAAGTAAGTGATTGTTTTTGTGGAAAAGTAGGTAAATAAGTAAGTAAAGTATTGAAGGGCATAAGAGAGTTCTAATAGTGCTTTCTTTTCTTTATTTACAAGTAAATACTAAGTGTCAGTAATAGTAGATAATCATTAGTCATGGACCTTATAGCAATCCCATAACTAAGCATATGCCTAAAATATAAGAGTAGAAGGCGATTATGTAATAAGATTTCACAACTTTCCATGCAAGTTTGAAATTCAAACTAGATTTATAAGTAGGCTGGGTTTTGAGGCCCATTAGATGGATTGAGCCCTTGTTAGGTGTAACTGAAAATAACATCAATCAGCATCTGGGAAGCCAAGATGCCGAGTAACATGTTAGGGAGAAATCTAGCTGTCATTATTTGCCCCTAAACTCCCATGGTCAAGAATTCGACTATGGAGTAAATAAGATTTGATATTTGGTTTGAGTAGTCAGATGACAAAGGCTAGAACTAAGCATTCTCCAGATGCCGAGTAACATACTAGAATATGGGTTGTCTTCTAAACTAGCTTGTGTGTGATTTTTAAAATCTGTCATATGAGGTTGCAAAGTAAAGATCATAACCTTTTAATTTTCCCACTTGTTTAATTTTCTATAGTAGCACATATGACAGCTATCATTCTAGCCATTGTTGCATTGTCGGGTCTATTAGTTGTCAATGATATGATATCCCTTAGATGTCTGACCTTTGACATGCATCATTCATTTATGCTTGATCTTGATCGTTTAATCAAAGCCCACATCCCTATCAGAAGTAGGTTAGAATTTCAAGAGGGGCCTACCTATATATAAAAAGCTTTTTCCACTCTAAGTTACATTTTCTACTCCTCTTTATTCATATCCACTTTAGAATTTTCCTTTGCTTTCAAGATTTCTTTCTACAAATTCCTATCCAAATAGTGAGCAACTTCCTTATGTTACCGAGTGATCTTTATAAACTTAACTGCAATAGGTATAGTCTAAAGTGTCATTGGTCAACTTATTTCTTTAAATTTTGAAGTGACTATGTTCAGGGCTACTTCTCCCCACTAAAGAAGGAATGATTCAGCATCCCCTTCTAGTAGTTCAACAAATAACATAATGGAGTGATGGGAACAACTCATTTAGATAATTACCCGGATGATAGGGAAGAAAGGTCAACTACCAAGAATTTATATAATAATGTAGTTTACAAAAATGATTCACTAGATGGAGTAATGAATGGTGCTGTTAGGACATTTGTTGTGAAGTATAATAACTATTAGCAAGATCTCCTGAACGCATGGCATCTATGTAGGCTAAAGAAAGATGAAATGGTGTGTTTTCCAATAGACCATAAATTTCATTTATATTTGAAATATCTTGATTTTAGGTTACGCCTTCCATTCTCTGCTTTTCTAAAACAGTTCTTTATTTATTTCTAGGTTGCACCAAGTATGTTTTCTTTCAATACTTATAGGCTCTTTGTTGCATTCGAGATTGTATGTAAAGAGATTAAGGCTAGGGCTATACCCCAATTATTTAGTTATTTTTTCTTAATAAAAAGGTAACCTAATGGTTGGTACTTTACAACAACTTAGCATTCATGGATGGTTTAGAGTCCAAAATTTACAAGTGGCATAATAAGTACATCTTAATTAGGTTGGATGAGGATTTGGATTTTTAGACTCAACGAACTGAGCCCATCTATACTAAAGACATTGAATTATTGCCGAATGATGTCGCCATTACCAAGAAGATTCAAGAGAGACGAAGGAATAAGATGTTCTTCTAGAATGTCAAAAGGATTATATCTCGATATGAAAAGGGGAATCGATATTTTCTAACAATAAAGGTAGGTATTGGTCTACTTGCCATGCTAAGTAGAGGTATAGGAGGAAAGCCATTCTCATGACTTTGGGGGAGAATCTTCACCTTTGAGGTTCGTTTGACGTGGACCTGTAAGTTTTTAATCATTCCCCACTCTTCTGTTTATTATACTCTCTTTCTTTTATATAGGCTTGGGTATAAGGGATGTGGGTCCATGAACCTATTGGCTCAAGTGAAAGCCAAGAATTAAAAACTCAACAAGCATGTAGCCACTAAACTTCTTGTTAGATGGCCACTAGCACTAAAGAAGACTAGTTAAGAGAAGGTCATTAAGGAGATTGTTACTCCAAAGAAGAAGGAAACCCCTCCTGCTAACAAGGATTAAGGCATTGAATAGATTGAAGCTATTGAGATTACACATGTTGAGCCTAGTTTTTTACCTCCCAGTTCTTTTTAAAGTTAAGACTTCTTTAAACCGATCGGTATTAAACCTTACCCATTTAATACCGACCCTCAACTAAGGTATATAAAAATTGATATTTTATACTTTCAAAATGTCTTAGAGTTACCACTCAATCGAAGTTGAGAAAAAAAAAGTTAAATTATAACCAATTGGGTGGATTTGTTATAACTTAGGTACTAATCTTTCGATAAAAATCAATTTAAAACAAAAATGGTTTTAGAAACCCAAAGATCTAAATCTATGGGTTAAGTTTTTAAATCCTTACGGGTACCATTGACTTTCTAAATTTAAAATTACACTTAAAAATCACCTTTCAAATTTAAAAAATAGAACTTGATTATCAATTATTCTAATTAGATAAATGAAGTAAAAAAAAGGGAAATTATTTTTTTTTTTATTCTTGTCGTCACCTTGCAGGTACCATGTACCCACTATTCGGAATCAAACATACATAGTTCTTTTTATGAAAACTTTAGTAGGTTGAGTAGATTTTATTTTTAAAAACAATCAATTTTATGCTTTTAGTTCAATTATGTTCTTTTAAGAAAATCTCTATGAAAGAAGGTCCAAATTTGAATTTTTCCTTTATTTTTGAAAAAATTCTAAAATGCCTTAATTTTGAATATGGATTAGTTTATTTTTTCTTATTTTGGAACAATGTTTTTTCTAAATGGAAAAAAAATTATTTATTCTTATTTTACTTATTTTTCCCTATTTATTTATTTTTTCTTGATCCTATATAAATATTTTATTTACTAAAATAGATAAACTAATAAACTATTCTTTTTTTCTTCCTTTTCTTTTTCTTGTTCTTTTTTTTCTTTTTCTTTTTTTATATTATTACATTTACATTTGGAAATAAAAAAAAATAAAATTTACAAAACCGAAACAAAGGAGCATGACTTAAATAGGACTACTTCGGACCAGTGTGCACGGGTCGGATGTGTTAGTCTGGTCGGGTAACTATTCAACTGGATTCGGGTCGAGATTCCATAGTTGTAGTAATGGTGACATGATTCAGTTTGTTACAGCCATCAAAATAAGCGGGTAAGGAGTGTTTTGTGTGTTTTTTATTGGAGATAGGGGGGTAGGCAAAGTGCTGTGGTGGTTAAAGGCTGTTTGGAGGGTGATTCGAAGTGGTGGTTGTGATGATGTTCAGGTGACGGTTATAGTTGATGGCTAGGTGCGAATGAGTAGTTAGGTTGAGGGTATAAGGTAGCTAGAAGTTTGGCCATGTGATTAGTTTGAGGTAAAAGTGGATAAAGGTAGTAGTTCAAGGAGAAGGGATTTGGTGGGTATGGTTTAGGTGGTGGTTGTTGGTAGCGTTACTAGAGGATATGGCAGAGGTTGAAAGAGGTTGGGTTGGAGAGCCTAAGCTACGTAGAGTTCGGCCATGGTGGTGGTTTGGCTCGAGAGTAGCTAGAGAGAGGAATTTAAAGAGAGAGAGAGATAGAGAAAGAGGGGGGGAGGGGGGGGGGAAGGGGGCTTAGGATTGTTCTTGTGAGGTTGTTTGTGCTTGTGTGTGATCGGAAACAAGCTTAGGACTCTTATTTATACACTAATTTGAACCTAGAAAATAGGGAAAGCTCGAATTGGATTAAATGGCAATGTCTGAAAGTTAATTTTTCCCAAATTTTGGAGCTTGATTTGAATGCTCCTTTACCTATATTTGGAAGTGTTAATGAGTTCGATTCACAATAGGCTAGGTGCTCAACAAGATCAAAGTAAGAAATTGTATATGTGTATGTAAAATCTATAGTAAAATTAGAGTTAAAGTGAAGAGGTCGGGTGTTCTTAATTGGGGAAAGTAGAGGAAATCAGGGAAAGGGGAAGAAAGAGAAGGAAAGAGAAAGAGAAAATCAATTGACGTGACACCACGTTGGCCAACCCGACCAACCCTAACCTACTACGTATCATTACGTAACATATGGCAGTTGACGTGGCACACCACATAGATGCCACGTAACACCACGTTAACAAGGTTGTCTAACCCGATGCTACTACGTATTAGGATACGTAGCGCAGTCAGATCCTGATATGTGTTACTGTGCTAGTTAACAAATAGAAAAAGGCCTCCTTGCCTTTTCTAAGATTTGAATCCAAGACCTTAAGTTTAACCCCATGCAATGTTCAAGTGCTTATTCGTTAATCCATTAAGCCGTTAGCTTGTGCTTTGTCCATATGTGCAATTAGATTGCACAAATGGACCAAGTCAGATCGAATCTAAGACTAGGCCCAACTATTTAACTTCTAAACTTATTTCAAAGTTAAAAATCTACCTTAGTAAAATATTATTTTCCAAAATCTTATAATTTTTTCCAATTTTTCAATTTTTTAGAAATTTTTTTTAACTTTCTTATATTCTAAATTTCTCAATTTTGTGTTTCTTATCCAAATTTCTTTTTTTTTTTATGCTTTTTTCATATTTTTTTAATTCTTTTTTATTTTCCTAAAATTCTTATTTTTTCTAAATTTCCTAAATTTTTGGGTTTTCTTTAATCTCCTATTTTTTTTTTATGTTTTCCCTAATTTAGGGCCCACTAAGAAAAGAAAGAAAAATAAAAAAATAAAAATAAAAATGAAGGGAGCAAAAATTAAGTGTCTACAATTGCTCCTCTTTGTGCCAAAATTTGAGCAAAACTTTGCCATAAAGATAAAGATACATTATTTTTGCCATTAGGATGACTCTAAAACAACTATAGCTATCTTAAAATTGATTTATTGGGGATTTGGATGAAGAAATTAAAACGGTTCGTGCCTCTCTAGGCTCACTAACCTAATGAGAGTGTCTCTAAAGGATAGACAATCTTAAACTTGAATTTATTAGAAACCTAGTTATGCCTCATTAGGCTTACTAACCTAGTAGGGAGCATCTCTTAGAGACTAGTAACCTTAAACTGGAATCGATCTAAAATCTAGTCGTGCCTTACAAGGCTTACTAACCTAGGCGGGAGTGTCTCTTAGGGATTAGCAACCCTAAACTAGGATTAATCTAAAACATAGTCGTTCCTCATAAGGATCATTAACCTAGGCGAGAGCATTAATCCTGAATTGGGATCGATCTAAAAGTTAGTCATACCTCATAAGGCTTAGTAATTTAGGTGGGAACATCTCTCAGGGACTAGCAACCCTAAACTAGGATCAATCTAAAACTTTGTCATGCCTTACAAGGCTTACTAACTTGGGTAAGAGCATCTTTCGAGGACTAGTAACCCTAAACTAGGATCAATCAAAACTTAGTTATGCCTTATAGGGTTCACTAACCTAGGCAAGAGCATCTGTCGGGGACTAGCAATCCTAAACATGGTCTTAATGTTGTACTAAATGAGAATACTGGAAAGGGGAGTGCCCTAAGGGCTCGCTAAGAAGAATGTGATGAAGGGAATTACCCTACAAGCTTATTGAGAGAAATTTGGTGAGGGGAAGTGCCCTTCAGGCTTGGTGAACTGAAAGGAAATGTCCTATGGGCTTACTTGAGAGAAACTTTATGAACGAAGAGGAAGTGACCTATGGGCTTGCTTAAGAGAAACTTTGTAAATGGAAGAGAAGTGCCTTAAAGGTAAAATAATGTAAAATTAATAAAAAAAATTGCATGGATGACTCATCAAATGATGTGTTAAGCTAGTATTAATTGGAAATGGTAAGTTAACACTTGCTTGATGAGGAAATGACACATGTTCTTTAGGAAAATAGAAAATTAACATGTGTTATACACATGTCCAAATTTTATTTGATTATGAAAAGTTCAAAAAATATCAATAGGATCCAAACCATCAAATTCAATATTTTAGAACTTTAAAAATAAAAGAAAACAATTTAGAAAAGTTAGAAGAAAATAAAATAAAAATAAAACAAAGTATAGTGTCGGAATCGGTCTAGGGCAGTTTGTATACCAAACCACCACCTAAGTTGAAGCAGCTTGGAGGACCAATAGAGGGTGGCTAAAGGAGGCTTTTCGATAAGATGCAGTGGTTAGGTGGTGGCTAGAGCCAGTCGGTCCAGGTGAACCAATTTTTCGCTGGTAATTTGTTAAATTTACTAAAAATATCAATTGTTATTCATTAATTATGTAATTTGGTTTTCTAAGATTATTTTAGGTGTAGAATAATGTATTAATTTTATTTTAATTAAATAATTAGTGTAAATATGGGTTCATTAAGAAAATGCCTGATTTCGGCGAAAATTAATCTAATTTTTATAAATATTAGATGATGTTATTTGAAGCTCAATTTTTGTATGTAATACTCCTAATATATATATTTAACTGTGGTAACAATAATTTTTGAAATTAAGCATCTTTACTATTTTTTATAATTTTTTGAATAAAACTACATATTTTACTGATTTATTGAAATAATTAGTTTTTGATGAAATTATTGAATGAGCCCTATATGTTTAGACTTCTGGATATTTATAATGATAATTGGAATATTTAATTTTTATCTCGCTCAAAATTTTATTTATTTTCCTTAATTTTCTATAATTTTAAGCTAAAACTACTATTTTTGTAATAATAGATAATAGCCAATTTGGTGTAATTGATGATCAATGATTAAACTACATATTTTTATGAGTCTATAGGATTTTTTGTGAAATTAATCGGGCTCATATATTATTTATTATGTACTTTTCTAGTATAAACTTATATATTAGCTTAATATGTAATATAGTAACTAAGGTATTAAATTGTGTCAAATGAACACTTTGGGGTGTATTAAGTGTTGCTGGAAAATTTGAAAAGTATAATTTTTAGGGTTTTTAGTTCAATACTAAAGCTTACTCTGGTCAATTTTAGAGTTAAGGTAGCATATGATCGAGTCGTAATGAAAAAAGGGTATTTTTAGGTATTTGAAAATATTGATCGATCATGTTTCTTAATATATATTAATAGTACTCAAAATAATGATTGTGACAATATAAAGTTTACTGAATCAAATAATAAATGGGTAAGATATGGTCAAACAAAGTTTAAAAACGCAAGAATAAAAACTTATAATAGTTCGGGTTCGACCTATACTTGATTTGAAGATTATGTCATATTTTCATTGGTGTGATAAGTAAGGAAGGACCACATCATGAAGTATAGGATATTGCACTATTACTAAGCCTAGGTAAGTGGATCTAACCCATACTTGGAGTAGATATATTTCTACTCATAACACTGTGTGTCGTTTGATGCTGTGTTGGTTGAATATAGATATATCTTAGGTGAATTGATATGCTAATATAGTGGGTGTTGATGTGGTGATTTTGAATGACAATAACTGTATTTTAGTTAAACTGTTATATGGCTCTGTTGGGTGATGATTTGTGCTTACGATTGATCGTGCTAACCAGGGAAGTTGAGTGATCTAACTCAATCTTCTAGGTATTAACCTAAGTATACCCTAAGTAAGAAACTTGAATTCTGCTAGGAAGAGTTTGAAAACCAGAATCAGATCATTGGGTTAAATAAAACTAAGAGATTGATTGTCTTAATTGATATTCTTGAGTTGCTATTGCATATCATGCCATGGTATGGCACAAAAAGGGACCTATAGTTAAAAAATTCAGAATGAGGTTTTTAAATGATCATGGAAAAAGTATGGCTTCATGAACTCAGTTTTTCAAAGCGTATAGATTGCATTGCCTGAACATTGTGACTATTTTGATAGTCAAATTTGGTAGACTACAGTATGTGGTCTAATTTGCAGTGTTGCCACTTTGATTTGGTGAACTACAGTGTGTAGTCCAATTTTGTTAGGTTAGGGGTCCTGCTTCCAAGCGGCTTCCTATTGCCCTAGGTTCCTGGACGTTGTATCCAAATGCTTGATTATGTCGACTAACCGGAAGATGTTTGGAGTGCATAGGATATCGGTACTGATCATGCCACATACATGAGTATAGTAAGCTGCATTGTTGGTAATAAGTGCTTGAGTGGGTGAATGCATATGTGAAGTTGAACTTGCAAGTTATGATTGAAATGTTTCAGTTGTGATATGTAATATTGTCTATCATATTATCTATATTATATTGTTTGTTATCCACTCTCACTTAACTTCAGTAGTTAAGGGGATAAAATATTCTATCCTTAGGTTAACTATATCATGAAGAGCCTAACACTCGGCGTAGATATGTATACTGAGGGCATAAGTTGAAATCAATAATTGTTGTATGGAACCTATATTAGGTTAAAGATCTTATTACTATGAAGATGGAAAAGGAAAATGTTGGTTCATATTTTGATGTAAATATTATGTTGTACACATAAGTTGCAATAGAATATCTAGTTGAACTTCGATGTAGCAACCCCTTTATATGTAAATAAAGTTATCTTTTAATGAATGAGCAGATTGAGTTAAGTTTTCAATAGATATTCTTGTGTGATGGTACATCTTGTGCTATGCTGGGACGCAACCCTTGTGATTTCAAACATCTTTAAAAAAGTAACTCATGGTTGTTTTAGTCGAAGAGGACTTCCTTACAAACTTTCAGTCTAGATTACACTCTTAACAACAGTCCTAAAATCATAGTCCATTTTGCATGTGATACACCTTGATTAATCCATTAGGTCTTTTTAGTTTATCATTATGAATTTAGGCTTTATGTCCAAGGGTTTCAAAAAGAACTAACAAAAAAGCCTATTTTCAAATAAATATTAATCTCGAGTGTACAAGTCGAGAACCTTAGGAATAATTAGAAATATACTTGCTCCAGCTTCAAATACAACTTTTATTAATGATAAATTATCTTTAAAGATCAAAAAGAGCTTTCACTTGTATAAGGGTAGTATTATGGGTGGGAAGCTAGGTGTAAGGTAGGCTTCAAAGTGGGTGTAGAGATTTTGGGTTTTTGAGCTTGGACTACGATTCAGAGTTTTGCATCTTTAGGGCTATTTAGGCTTTGATTTTTTATTTGACTACCCTTACTAGGATATCATATGGCTTTCACTTAACTCTTGGTTTATACATGAGCCCAATTTTCCAACCTCTTTTCCTCATCTTTTCCTTTTTCTATTTTGTTATTACTTTGCCCCACTATTCTTTTGTTGTTATTTCTTTCTTTTATCCCCAAGTCTCCATTGCCAAGTTTTTACCTCTTAAGCAATTTAGGGACCTAAATTCACTAATTTCCATTGTATAGGCTTGGGTGAGGTAAGTAAAATCTTGAGATGTTTAAAAAGGGTATGTCTCTTCCTTATTTTAAAAAACATAACTTATCAGAAATAAAATTTGCTTTTGAATTTAATGTTACTAAAGTAAGTACAAACCAATTCTATTCCTTTTGTCCTTACCAATGAACTTAACCTTCGAATCGCCCCATTGTGGGGTAGTTCTCAACAGGGTTTCATTTGAAAATTCTTCCACTAGGTCCAATAGGGTAAAGAAGGGATGATTATGTTTAGGATTGGAGAAATGAATGCCTAACTTCATTTTAATTTGCTTATCACATTCAAAGTAGACCACCTTTAAGGAATGAACCTAAAGCATCCTCACCTCTATGTCGCTCAACTCTCAAAGTGTTTTAGGTTAATATGTGGAAAATATTTTGCCTTTTTTCATCCTAAACCTCCTTAAAGCCAATTTATTAAGGAGGAATTTATTTTCCCAAATAACATTGCAATCATTTCATTGAAAAGGTAGTTGTATTATTCCAGCTATTATAGACTTTATTAAAAACAACTTTCTTTGCCCTTATCTTAACAAGCATCCAATTACTTGAAACAACCAGTGAGCTTATCAGAAGGCATAGGCAAGCTCAAAAGAAACGAAGCTCTAGGAGACTTAGTTAAACTATCGCCATGATTTGAAGAAGGACCATCTTGTTGTAGCTTTTGTTGAATGACTTTTGCATCAATCAGGTCTTGAATCTTGTTCTTCAATTTGCAGCATTTTTCAGTGGAGTGCCCCTTTTGACCCATATGGTAGTTGCATCGTACTTCTAGGTTAAAGCTATGTGGTTTGTAATTTGGATTAGGGGCTTCACAAGCTATAATCCTTGTCGCTTTCAAATGATAAAAGAGTTGAGCGATTGATATCTTCAATTGAGTGAATTGTTTCCTCTCAGTCCCTTGGGTTTGTTTTTCCTCACTCCTCCTTGGCTTTTTTGTTGGGCCTCCCTCATCACTTGCGCTTACTAGCATTTGATCAGTATTAGACATTAGGTGTTGAAATCTTCTAAGCATAGGGCCTATTGCCATTTCTAGATCTATAGTATTCTTTTGTAACTTAGCTATCTTCTCTTTCAGATTTGAGAATCTCCTTTCCAGGTTTGAATCTTGAGATATCTAGAGAGTAGTGATTATTGAGAACAAAACTTGCCATTGTTAGGCCATATGATACATCATCCTTTCTAGGGAGGCGAGTCTATCATTAGTTATGTGAACCTAATTGGAAGAATTTCTTTAACTATTAGCAACTTTTCTTTTATATTTTTTTCTTTTTTTCTTTTTATTGTTAGAGAGAGAGAAAGATAAAACTTTATTTTAAACCAAATAAAAAATGGTGGACTTTTTTTTTTGGCTTTTTAATTGCATTTCCTTGAATGAGAGAGTGAATGGTTAGATAAACTCTATCAAAGGACTTATCTACAAAGAAGGAAAGAATGAGGAATGATAGAATAAAGAGAAAAATTTTATTTTGGAAAGATCAGGGAACAAAGAACAAAATAGAAGGAAACCTAACAATTATACTTAACAAAACTTAAAACTTATTTAAAGCCTATTAACTCCATCTAAAGTTCCAAATCTAACTCTTACAATTGGGCTTTAATCTTGTCTAACATTTCTAAAGCCCAATTCATGGTCTTCTTACTTTTTTCAACTTGAGCAAACAAGGCCTTATTAAAGGCTTCAATATTTCTAGCCCTCTGCTTCTAGTCGGTAGCTTCAACTTGTAGCAGTTGCTCGTGGATTCCTAAGGCAACTGGTAGTGTTTGATTATTCTCTTGTTGGTTAATCGCCATTTTTAGGTCTACATATTTCATGTACGACAATCAATCATTAATGTAGAAAAAGAAAGCATATGGAAATATCCAAGTGTTGGGATTGTTTGGGTTAATACATCATTCCATTAAGTTGTAACCTTAGACTTCGTTGCATTAAAAATCTTGAATAATTAGCAGGGTTGCAATTTCTTAAGGTTATAGTATTAACTCAAGCTTAGAGCAGAGTATATGTAATTAGGGTAGGTTTTGAAAAGTTCCTTAAGCTTTGTGACCTCACTTGTTAAATAACACTTTCATTGGTCACATTAAGCTTAAGTGAGGTAGCCTATCAACCTCAAGTAATAGTTACACCACAACACCTAAAGCCTATATAATAGCCCCTCTCCTAGGGTCTTAAGATGACCTAGGTTTGACTGCATTTGTCTTGCATCTTTGATGCAACAAATGACCCCCCATATCCTAAAGCATGTGATACGTAAGACAAGTAAACAAAAGCTGAGAGTGAGTTCTAAGAAAATATAAGGAAAGAAAAAAACCACCATAAAACCCTAAAGAAATGTATACAAGAAGGGTAGGTTCTAGAGTCCTTAAACTTTGTGACCTCACGCGTTTCTTACAAAATGGTTCCTTAGTCACATTATAGTTTAAGTAGGGTAGCTCAATCGACCTTGAACGATGGTTTCCCCACTATGCCTAGAACTTATACAATGGCTCTTTATCCTAAGCTCTTAAGACGGTTCGGGTTTAACTGGATCTATCATACATTTATGGTATAAGAATTAAATCCTCCCCTTAAAACAACTAAATAAGACTAAACCTGTAAAGACGTTAGTATAGTTATGATACAAACAAATATAAAAATAAATTGCAATAAGGTGATTTTTAGAGAATAATTCTAATTTTAGAAAGTCAAGTGATTAACACTCATAACGTTCCCCAATGGACTCGCCAAGCTACTGTACCTAGTTTTTCATCTCCCAGTTCTTTTTAAAATTAATTCTTCTTTAAACCAACTATTATTAAACCTTACCCATTTAATATTGACACTCGATTAAGGTTTAAAGAAAATTGATATTTTATACTTTGAAAACGTCTTGGAGTCGCCACTTGATTGAAGTCGGGAAAAAAGAGTTAAGTTATAACTAATTGGGTGAATTGGTTATAACTTAGCCACTGGTCTTTCAATAAAAAATTATTTAAAAAAAAACAGTTTTAGAAACCCAAATCTGGATTCGAGGATTAAGTTTTTAAACCCTTACGGGTATCATTGACTTTCTAAATTTAAAATTAAACTTAAAAATCACCTTTCAATTTTAAAAGATAGAACTCGGTTGTTAGTTGTTATAATTAGATAAAAGAAGTAAAAAAAGGAAAATTAGGTCTTTTTATTTTTACCATCACCTCGTAGTTGCCTACGTATTCATTGTTCAAGATTAGACGTATGTAGTTCTTTTTATGAAAAATTTAGTAGGTTAAGTTGATTTTAATTTTGAGAACAATCGAGTTTAAGTTTTTAGTTCAATTGGGTTCATTTATGAAAATCTCTATGAAAGGTCCTAAATTGGATTTTTCCTTTATTTTAAAAAAAAAATTCTAAAATGCCTTAGTTTTGAATATGGATGAATTTATTTTTTCTTATTTTGGAAAAAGAAATTTTCTATGTAACAAAACAATAATTTATTCTTATTTTACTCATTTTTCCTTATTTATTTATTTATTTATTTTCTTTATCCTATATATATATTATTTAATAAAATAAATAAACTAATAAACTATTCTTTTTTTCTTCCTTTTCTTTTTCTTGTTCTTTACTTTTTTTTAATTTTTCTTTTTTTCTTTTTTTATATTATTACATTTACAATTGGAAATAAATAAAAAAATAAAATTTATAAAACCGAAAAAAAGTAACAAGGCTCAGATAGGACTGGTTCAGACCAGTGCGTAAGGGTCGGATCTGAGTAGGTTAGTCGGATCTGAGTGGGTTAGTCGGCCCGGGGTCAGTTGGATTTGGGTTGGGCTTCCACAATAACAGTAGTGGCAATGTGATTCGACTTGTTACGGCCACTAAAACAAGTGGGCAAGGAGTGTTTTGTTTATTTTTTATTGGGGATAGGGGTGATAAGAAAAGTGTCGTGGTGGTTGGAGGTTATTTGAAGGGTGATTCGAAGTGGTGGTTGTGGTTGATGGCCAGGCGTAAATGAGTGGTCGGGTTTAGGGTGGCTAGGAGTTTGGCCATGTGATTGGTTTAGGGTAAAAGTGGCCAGATGATGAACTGCCAATTAATAGCCCTACTACTCGCGTACGACTTCAAAGACTCTAATCCCTCACACAGCGAATTCTCTCTCGGTAACCTATTGATGATAAGAAAGTTTATGTTGAAGGAATGTGGCTGTACTCCTTGAGGTACCCTAATTGTCGTATGTTGATCTGTACATTTGGTAGTGATGATGGCAACCATTCCCTTACCTAAGACCCTGTGTTAAGTATTCCTACTAGCACTTCCGAAAAGTTCCTATAAGTTATGGGAGACCCACTTAAACGGTCGAATAAGTTTTCTTTCAACATGTTACCATCTCTCTCTCTTCCTAACCCTTTAATGCTGCAACAATTTGACCCCTCTCCCCTACTATGCCCAGAGAATATTTGTATGAGACCAATGTTACACTACTACCTATCCACCTTATCTAACATTGTACTACTTTTCCGTTTTGGTCTTTTATCCTTTTTACCCTTTTTGGCATGTACTAGAAATTCTCTTTTGGTATGTTTCTTATCTTTCCATTATTTGTAATGCTGCCCTAGGTACTTATTATAAATAGTCCTTTTCTCTTCTAGGCTATAAAAAATCAATATTTTACATTGAATATTCTGTTCTTGTGAAACAACTCTCTTCAAGTCCATATTTCCTACACTCTTTTCTAATCTTGCTAAGTAACTTAGGATTTGTGGCGAATGGACCTTGACATCAACTTATACTTCATATCAAGTGTGGTGTCAAGTCGTATTGTGTTCATTGGTGAGTTACATTCTCTAAGCCGCTTCATGTCAACTACTCTTGTTCAGTTATAAACCATTTCCCTTTAATTTTCTTCGATATCTCAAAAGATCCATTCAGTTCAATTCTGTCTTAGTATGTCCTAGTGATAACTGAGCTCCTAGGCACACCATATAATCCTGGTATGAGAGCTTGAAGTTGAGGTTGGGGTTGAGACCTAGAGCTATGTAGTGATAGTTAGTCTATTGTTCAAGATACTATGTATGATTGTAGCACTTCGAATGAAGTATAGTTATTGAAATTTTGCGATAGGAATGTCGAACCCTAGTGTATAGGGAGAGATTCACGATGTCAAGAATGATGCTCATGGTCATGGTTGAGTTACCTAACAAACACCATGCACTACTGATGAGCAGATACAAGATCTTACTACAATTGTAGCCAATTTAGCTATCTGAATAATTATGGTCATAGAGAATGGACCATGTAAAAGAGTTACTAAGCAGGGTCGAGAAATGAGAGATAGGCTGAAGAAGTAGATGAACGAGCGAGCTCCTGAAGCCTTTCCAGTAAACTACGTACCATCTCGATGTGCTGAGAGAGTCGTGAGAAGAAGGTTAGAGTTGGACAAAGTGGAAGAGTACAAAGAAGAAGAAGACCAGGATATTAGGATTGATGAGCGAGAGTTTAGTGCACCAAAGGGTGCCGACCATCTTAAGGTACAGATTCTGAACTTCAATGGGTCTAGCAGTGTTGATGACTACCTAGATTGGGAAGAGAAGATCGAAAAGATATTTGACTTTCGTGATTATGAAGATGTTGCCCACATTAAGGTAGCTGTGTTAGAATTTTCTAGATATGTAGCAATGTGGTCAAAGAAGCTACAAAATGTTCGCCTGAAGATCCAACACGAGGTCTGAACATGGAATGAGATGAAGAGAATTTTGAGGAATAGATTCATTCTCGAGCACTATGAACAGGACACTTTCCGATGACTCTAAGACTTAAGGCAAGGTAATAGGTTTGTAGACGACTATGTCCGAGAGTTTCAGTTGCTCATGATATGATGTGATGTTAATGAGCCTAAGACCCGAACTATAGCACGATTCATCTCGGGACTCCGAGTTGAGATTGGTCATGTCATGGAATTACAAAGGCTCCCAACTTTGGATGAAACCATTCGAGTAACCTAGAGAGTTGAGAGGCAACGGCAGAGCCTGGCTGGTTGAATGATAAGTAATCGAACAATGGTACCAAATAGGACTAGCCTGTAGAGTAGATTAGGGAATTACAGGGTGTCAAATGTTCCAAAGTCAGAATGTCGAGGTCACGTGCTGAGCCAATCAAATGAAGGCCGAAGTAAGAGTAAGACCGAGGAGCCTGAGATTTGAAGAGACTAGGGTCAAAGTTTAGGGAAGAAAACCTAAGAAATTAAATTTTTTACATGCCTTAGCTATGGAAATGTAGCTAGTCAATGTCCGAATCACCAAGTCATAACAATAAAGGGAGACAAGCTCCTATATGAAGTTGAAAGTGTAAGTGAGAGAGAGGAAGAAGTGGTAACTAATCAGATGCTCGAAGAATTTTACGAAGATCAAGAGGCCAAGATACCCCTTGAGGGCGGAACCGTGTATTGCTTTGTCGTTTGGCGATCTCTCAGTATTTTCGTAGGTAATGAAAATGAGCAAAGAGAGAACCTCATTCATATGAATTGCTAGGTAAATGTCAAGCTATACGCCATGATCATTGATGGAGGGAGCTGTACCAATGTCATTGCACAAGGGGTAGTAAAGGCCATGAAATTGCCGACTCTCCTACACCCTAAGTCATATAAGATTCACTAGCTAAACGAGAAAGGAGGATTATACATTTCCAAGCAAGTTAGAATGCTAATTACTATTAGTGATAGGTATAGGGATGAGTTGGTGTGTGATGTCCTTCCCATGTATGCATCTCACATATTATTTAGTTGACCGTAGCTATTTGACTTATGAGTGTTATACGATGGGTATAGAAACACCTACCTATTTCAAAAGGATAAGAAGAAAGTTATATTGACACCTATGAGTCCCAAGGAAGTAGAAGAAGCCTAGGAAAAGGTTGCTAGATCGCATTAATGGAAGTCATTAGTGATTTCTCGAGCATAGTTTGCACGAGAGGTTAAGGCCAAGGGCTATGTACTCCTTTTGGTCAGGAGACTCTTAGAGGTTAAAGAGGCCGAGGGCTATGTACTCCTCTCGGTCAGGAGACTCCTAGAGGTTAAAAAGGCTGAGAACTTGCCTGCTGAAGTGTAGTAGCTACTTCGAGAATTTGCTGACCTCTTCCTTATCAAGATGCTAAAAGGATTACCTCCCTAGAGAAGGATTGAGCATTGCATAGATCTTCAACTTAGGGCAACCCTACTGAATCGATCCGCCTATAAATTCAATCCTGAATAAGCAGCCATACTAAAAAAGCAAGTTGATGAGTTAGTAGATCATGGATATGCATGTAAGAGCATAAGCTCATGTAGCATCCTAGTTGTGCTAGTACCAAAGAAAGATGGATCATAGGGGATGTACATTGACAATCGTACCATCAATAAGATTACTGTTAAGTACCAATACCCGATCCCGCGGTTAAATGACATGCTCGATGAGATGTATGGTACACATATCTTTTCGATGGTAAATCTCAAGAGTGGGTACCATTAAATATGAATTAGACCAGGAGATAAATGGAAAACAGCCTTTAAGACTCATAATGGCCTATTTGAGTGGATGGTTATGCCGTTTGGTTTAACTAACATATCGAGTACATTCATGAGGCTCATGGATCATGTACTTAGAACATCGATTGGCAAATATGTTGTGGTTTATTTTGATGATATTCTAGTTTACAGTGTTGACCTTCTTATTCATGTCAAACATTTGAGATTGGTGTTTAACATACTCTACGTTGAGAAATTATTCAGCAACCTAAAGAAATGTGCTTTCTATTAAAGCAAGGTTATATTCTTCGGATATGTTGTTTCAGGGAGTAGAGTTCGAGTTGATGAGGAAAAGGTCAAGGCTATTAGTCAGTGACCTATACCAATAAGTGCAACCAAAGTCAGGAGCTTCCATGTCCTAGCCTCGTTCCATTGAGGATTTATTAAAAACTTTAGCTCCATAACTGAGTTGTTGAGTGAATTGACCAAGATGAACATTGAGCTTAAATGGATAGAAGAGGCTCAGAAGAGTTTTGAAGATGTGAAGTGTAAGTTGACGTTTGCTCCAATACTTGCCTTACCATATTTTGAGAAGGTTTTTGAGGTTAAATGTGATGCATGTAGTATCGGTATTGGTGCTATCCTTATGCAAGAGCTCTGACCTATTGCTTACCTTACCAAAAAACTCCGAGGTACTGCCTTAAATTACTCGGCCTATAACAAGGAGTTCTATGCCCTTATCCGTACACTTCAGAACTGGCAACATTATCTATTGCCAAGAGAATTCATTATATATTTGGATCATGAATCTCTCAAGCATCTTTACGAGCAGCAAAAGCTTTCTCGACATTACTTTAATTAGGTCAAGGTTTGAGACCTTTTGCTATGTCATTAAGTATAAGAAGGAAAGCACCAACATAATAACTGATGCCTTTTCTCGCTGTCATACCTTGATTACGACGTTGTAAGTTAAAGTGCTTAGATTTGGCACTTTACCTGATCAATATGAGCATGACCCACATTTTAGGCCTTTAGTAACCAAGTGCCATGATAGAGGAGTTGTAGACAGATTCTACTTGAGTAAGGGGTTCTTAATGAAGGGAAAGTAGATTTGCATAACGAATGGTTCTGCAAGGGAACTACTGGTTCGAGAAGCTCACGTTGCAGGTGTAGCTGGCCATTTTAAGGAAAAGAGGACAATTAAGATATTGAAGGAACACTTTTACTAACCTTGGGATGATGAGGGATGTGCATCGAATACTTGAGAGGTGCAAGGTATGTAAGTATGCAAAAGGGAGGAGAGAACTCTATGGAGAATATATACCCCTACCAATTCCCAAGCAGCCGTAGATCGATCTAAGCATGGATTTCATGCTCGGCCTTCCCTACACGTAGAGAAGATACGATTCAATCATGGTGGTGGTTGATTGATTTAGCAAGATCAGCCACTTCATCCCCTGCTATAGAATTAATGATGCTTTATTCATTGCTAATCTCTTTTTGCAACAATTGTATGATTGCATAGAGTGCCAAGTAATATTGTATCCAACTGTGATTCCAAATTCACGAGCTTCTTTTGGAAGACCTTATGGAGGAAACTCGACACTAAGCTCCCGTTCAGTATCTCTTGCCACCCCTAGATAAACGGCCAAACTAAAGTAGTTAATAAAACCATTAGTAATCTCCTGTGCACCACTGTTGGAAAGAACTCTTGTGACTAAGATTTATGCCTACCCATCATTGAATTTGCCTACAATTGCTCTACTTATAGCGTTACTGGAATATCACCATTTGGAATGTTTATAGACTTAACTCAACCTACCTTTGGACATAGTTAGCAGTCTGACTACACAAAGGGGGAGTCAATCTAGCTTACAACATGCGAAGGAATTTCACAGGTTTCTTTAAAGAATTGCCGAGCAACTAGGCAAAACTATGGCTCGATAGAAGGAATTGGGAAGCTGTAAAAGGAAACGAATCATTTAAGCCCTTAAGTACCTTATCTAGATCCATCATAGCAAGGAGCGCTTCCCTAGCAAGAAGTTGAACAAACTATCTCCCAAAGCAGAGGGTCCCTACAAGATCCTCAGGCACATTAATGATAATACCTATGAGATTGAGCTACCTGAAGGTCTCGACATGTCTAACACATTTAATGTTGCTAACTTAACTCCATATGTGCTTAAAGATGACGAAGACTAAGATTTGAGGGAAAATCTTCAACAACCTTAAGGAATTGATGAACTATTGACCAACAGCCCCATTACTCACGTACAGCTCCAAGGGCTCTAAAGGTGAATTCTTTCTCAGCAACCTACTAATGACGAGAAAGCTTATGCCAAAGGAATGTGGCTAAACTCCTTTAGGTCCCTTAATTGTCGTACATTGATCTATACACTTAGTATTAATGATGCCAATCATTTTCTTACCGAGGACCTTATGTCAAGTAATCTCACTAACACTACCGAGAAGTTCCTATCGAATGACAAGAGACATACTTAAATGGCTGAATAGGTTTTCTGTCAACATGCCGCTATCTCTCTCTCTTCCTAGTCCTTCAATGTCACAACATTTTGACCCCTCTCGCTTGCTGTGCCTAGAGAATATTCATATGCGACCAATATTACACTGCCACCAGTTCACCTCATCTGACATTATATTACTTTTCCATTTTGATCTTTTTTCCTTTTTACTCTTTTTGGTATATACTAAGAATTCCCTTTTTATATATACTTTCTTATCTTTTCATTATTTGTAATGCTACCCTAAAGACTTACTATAAACAGTCCTTTTTCTCTTGTAAACCAATATTTTACACTGAATATTCTATTCTTGTAAGACAACCCTCTTTAAGTCCATATTTCATATTCTCCTATTTAATCTTGTTAAGTAGCTCAAGATTAGTAGCGAGTGGACCTTGACATCAACTTATGCATCACATCAAGTATGGTATCAAGTCGTATTGTGTTCGTTTGTGAGTTACATCCTCCAAGCAGTTTCACATTAGCTACTCTTGTTCAATTTTTGACCCTTACCCTCTAATTTTCTTCGATATCTTGAAGGACACATTCAATTCAATTCCGTCTTAGTAAGTCCTCATGATAACTAAGTTCTTAGGTACACCACTAGAGGTGGTGGTTCAAGGAGAGGGGATTTGGCAATTAGGGTTTAGGTAGTGGTTGTTGGTGGCATTACTAGGGGATATGGCAGAGGTTGGGTTGGTGAGCCTAAGCTATAAGGAGCTCTACTATGGTGGTGGTTTGGCTCGGCAGTAGCTAGAGAGAGGAATTCGAGAGAGAGAGAGAAAAGGTTTGGGAATGTTCTTGCAAGGTTATCTGTGGTTGTGTGTAAACTGAAACAAGCTTAAGACTCTTATTTATACACCAATTTGAACCTAGAAAACAAGGAAAGCTTAGATTAGATTAAATGACAATGTTAAAAAATTAAGTTTTTTTCCAAATTTTGGAGCTCAATTTGAATGTTCATTTGATTGTATTTGGACGTGTTAATGAGTTCAATTCACTATAGGTTAGGCGCTCAATGAGATCAAAGCAAGAAATTACGTGTGTGTGTGTGAAATCCGTGCTAAAATTGGAGCTAAAGTGAAGGGGTCAAGTGTTCTTAACTGGGGAAAGTAGAGGAAAATCAAGGAAAGGGGAAGAAAGAGAAGAAAAGAAAGAGAGAAAATTAGTTGATGTGGTGCCACGTCAGCTAACTCAACCAACCCTGACCTGCCATGTGTCATCATGTGACATGTGGTAGCTAATGTGGTACGCCACATGGTGCCATGTTAATAAGGTCATCTAACTTGACGTTGCCATGTGTTATGTAGTACAGTTAGATCTTAATACGTGGCAGTATTCTAGTTAACAAAAATAAAAGGCCTCCTAGCCTTTGCCAAAATTCAAACCCAAGAACTTATGTTTAACCCAATGCAATGTTTAAGTGCTTATCCGTTAGGCCGTTGACTTATACCTTGTCTACATGTGCAATTAATTTACACATATGGATCAGATTTGCTTGAGCTAGAATCAAATCTAAGCCTAGGCCAAACGGCCCAACTTCTAAAGTTATTTCAAAATTTAAAAGTTACCCTAGTAAAATATTATTTTCCAAAATCTTATTATTTTTTTCAATTTTTCTGTTTTTTTTTGTAATTTTTCAATTTTCTAAAAAAAGGCTTCTTAATTTTCTTGTTTTCTAAATTTCTCAATTTTTTGTGTTTCTTATCCAAATTTCTTATTTTTATGCTTTTTCTTATTTTTTTATTTTTTTTATTTTCCTAAAATTCTTATTTTTTTTTCTAAATTTCTTAAATTTTTGAGTTTTCTTTAATTTCTTTTTTTTTTCCTAATTTAGGGCGTATTGACAAAAGAAAGAAAAATAATAAAAATAAAAATAAAGGGGATAAAAATTAGGTGTCTACAACACAACTTAAGGTAATTGATGCAATCAGAGATACTCTTCAAGAGGATGTTCCAAGAGAAGCTAGCCTTGTTATTGCTATTGACAGCAACATTGAGGTTACTCCTCAAAAAGTAGTGGATAACTTGTTAGACAAAAAAAAATGATAAGTCGAGTCCTAAGAAGAAGAGTAGGAAAGAGCTTATCGACGAACCTTTATCCAAGAAAAGCAGGGGTTTAGATGTGAAGACAAAGAAGGCTCTAAGAAATAAAGCTTTTGGCATCATTTCTGCCGAGTTTGTCTCTAATGTCGAAGTGGGTGAATGCTTTATACTGTATTGGAGCTGCAATATCCTGGATACTGATTTAGCTTTAGGCAATAATTTTAAAGTCTTAGCCCTAATAAAGGGGATCATTCTCCCCAAGGATAAAGAGATTGCGAAGGACATAAATATGATCAATAGTTGTAATAAAGGTCATATTGCCTCCAAATTGCATGATGTAAATCCAATAATTATTGGCTCATGTCCTGATGTTGACCTAATTTTGTTTACATATAGATTAACAGCCATGTTTTGACAGCCTTAGATGAAGATGAAACGGAAATGAAAAAGGTATATTCAAAATTTTGTTGCATTGCTAAGAACTAATTAACTTATTCTGCTTCATTAGTTTTATTGCAAAAAAGTAAGGGAGGCTTATAACTCCTTAAAAGCACAAACAATTACAGCCAAGAACATGGGGATTAAGGTCGAGACAAAGGCTAAGAAGCTACAGGAGGAGCTCTCAACTAAGAAGCTAACACAATCATTGGTAACCAATGAAGTCTTGAACCTTAAGACCAAGAATAAGGATCTCTATAATGAGATCGAGGACCTAAAGGAGGAGGAGCTTCATAAAAAATGAGAAGAATGTTGATGGTTGGGAAGAATAATCACCTCAATGAGTGACAAAGAGGACAAATTGAGGGTCTAAATAAAGAACTTAGAGACAAATAGCTCTAAACTCAAAGCTCATGTTCTCGAACTAGAGGAGTCAGCGAAAAGGAAGCCCTCTATTGAGGAAGCACTGGCAATTGTGACTCGTAGTCAACAATACAAAAGATTGCTCTAAAAAATTTTCTTATAGGGGGGTCTAACTAGCAAGGAAGGAAATTTTAAAGTTTCACCTTAATTATGAACTATCATGCCTCAACTTTGCCAATGTTGACGATGGTGATGCCAGTAGTGGCGATCAAGAGACTGACAAAGAAGTAAAGACAAAGGTTCAAAAGTAGGGTAACAATAATTAAGCCAACATCAAAGTTCCTACCAATGTTGAAGAACCATCATCAAAGGAGACTCCCTATGTCTACAAAGAGACCTCTAACTCTTTAATCAAGACCCTCAATGCCAATAGAGAAATAAGCTCTAACAAGGTCCTAAGCTTTGTCGATCAAGACGATACTTCCACCTAATCTAAGAGGAAAAAATGTATTGGACTCTTAAGGAGTCAATTGATTCTTACTTTGTTTCCATAATCATTTTATGGACTTTATGTGATCAAGATGCTGACCTTTTGGTTGTAATTAACCTTTGTTTCGCATTTAATGCTTTTGATCTTGGTACGTTTTATTTCATACACTTAAATGTCTTTTCATAGACATATTGGTCATTAGTCACATAGGACATAAACCTTTAGGTGTTCAGTTTTATTTTCTCAACTATAAAATTGCCTGTTTAAATCTCTAATTGTTCGACATTCTTTTTTTTCAAAGAACATTTGAAGTTACTTGTTAATTAATATTAAGCTCGTTAACTATTATAGGTCGGAACTTATTTGGTATTAGTTCATTTGTTGTATAGCTAGAACTTCATTAATCAATTAATCATGCATTAATTGGGAGTAAAAGTAATGGTAAGGAGAGATCCTCATAAACTTGAAACAAGCATTTCATACTTAAATGAGATGTCGGCCATTGCCTTAAAATGTTCAAAAAGGGAAAACAAAAACAAACTATAATTGATAAAAAATTATTCAAAATATAACTTTAGACTCTCAGCATTCCATGTACAAGGTATGATTATTCCATCTAGCCTTTCTAGTCAATAGGTCCCATTGCTGATGACTTCTTAGACCCTAACAAGATAGACCCATTCATGTTGAGCTTCCATTGATTCTTTCGTATACCAGTTGCTTCTAACTTTCTACAAACCGGGTCTCTAGGTAGAAATACCTTATGTTTCACCTTCTGATTATAGTAACTTGCCACTTTTTGCTGATATGTAGCAACTCTTGCTCTATTCTCCTCAATTGTATCCAAATTGTCAAACTTCTTTATCCAATGATTAGGTAGGTCCAATTTGATTGGGAGAACTACCTTTGATCCATATGTAAGCCTGAAAGGTGTTTCCCTAATCATAGTCCTGTGGGTGGTCCTATATCCCCATAAAAAATTAGGCAATTTGTTAACTAATTTACCCTTCACTTGATCGACTCTCCTTTTCCAATTGTATAAGATGGTCTTATTAATAGCTTCCACTCGTCCATTGGTTTGAGGATGAGCCACTAAAGTATAATTTAGACAAATGCCATATTTCTCACAAAATGCTCGAAACTTATCATTATCAAATTGTGGTCCTTTATTATTTACCATCATAAACTGAACCCCAAACATCTATATGATAAAGTTGACAACAAAATCCTTATCCTTTTGTTCGGTGATTTTAGCCACTACTTTGACCTCGACTCACTTGGTGAAATAATTTGCGGTAACTATGATGAATTGCCACTAAGTAGTAGACTTCGAAAATGGTCTAAGTATGTCCAATCCATATTGGATAAAGGGCTAAGGGCTAATGAGGTTATCTACAATAGTAGAAGGTACATGGTTATGTGCCTTGTGTTTTTGGCATTGCAGACATTAACGAACAACAAATTTTACATCTTCTTTCTTAGTTGGCCAACAATAGTCGAGTCTTAATGGGTAGATATATAAGGTCTAACCCTTCACATGGTGCCTACAAACATTTCTATGCAACTTAAATAGAATTTGTTGAGCATCTTTATGCAGAAGGTATTGAAGATAAGGTTGTGAAAGGCCATGCTTGTATAATTGGTCAATAATTAGTGTACAGTTTGTAGCTTGATATATTAACCTATGAGCTTCTTTTTTATTTTGAAGTAGAACACCATCCTTCAAATAGTCAATAATTAGGTCCATCTAAGACCTCTCACTTAGGTAATGAGTTAATTCATAACTCTGCTTAATAGTTTCTAGACCCTTACTAGGGAAATACTCAATAAAAATCTTATCATTTATATCAAGAATTACCGTACTAGCTAACTTTGATGGCTTATCGACAGTAATGTTTTTGTTCCTTGGTATTTTCTTGACTAAAAAAAATTTAAATTCTTCATTGAATGTTTGTACTATTAACAAATACTTGCTCATCAGTTCCTCTTTTGTTGCATTGTCCCCTTTAACTCGATTCACAACCAGCTGTGAATTGGAAAAAACTTCGAATTTTTAAGCACTAACTTTCTTTGTTAGTTTAAGTCCAACAATTAGAGCTTCATATTCAGTTTCATAATTACTGGCCGCAAACCTAAATTTCAATGAATAGTGAACTTTCACATTGTGGGGCCCTTATAGAATGAGGCCTACATTGGATCCTTCTTTTGTGAGGAGCTATCAACATCTAAGTTTCATGTTGGTTTCTCAACCATCTTAATGTTGTCTTCTTCTTTAGTAAACTTTGCAACAAAATCTACTAATACTTAAGCTTTTAATACTGTTCTAGGTTTGTATTGTATATAATAGGCACTTAACTCTAAGGCATACTTCATCATCCTCCCTAAGGAATCCAGTCATTGTAAAGCTTTTAGAGAGGCTAATCAATAAGGACAATTATTTGACGTGCCTCAAAATATGGCTTTAGCTTCCTTGTCAAGAGGACTACTACTAAAACAAACTTCTCAATCTTTTGTATATTACCATTCTAGCCTTGTAAGGCATAGCTCATGTAATTAATTGGCTGATGCTCCTTACCTTTTAACTGGACCAAGACAGATGAAAGAGCTTGGCTACTGACTGACAAATACAAAAACAAATCTTCTTGGGGGATAGGAGTTGAGAGTGTGGGCGTTGATGAGAGAAATTCTTTTAACTTGTTAAATGGTGCCCCACACTCATTAGTTCATTGAAATTGCTTTGGGTTCTTCAATACTTTGAAAAATTTCATGCATCTGTTTGTGCTTGTTGATACAAATCTATTTAGAGTGACTATCTACATAGTTAACTCTTGAACTTCCTTAATAGTTTTAAGGAACTTCATATTTTGAATAGCATCAATCTTCCAAAAGTTTGCTTCAATGCTACATTAAGTGATCATATATCACAAAAATTTTCCTAAAGTAGCACTAAAAACACACTTTTTGCAGGATAAGTTTCATGTTGTATGTCCTCAAGGTGCTAAATGTCTCCTTATAGTCGACAAGATGTTGACTTTCTGTCTTGCTCTTCACTATCATATCATCAACATAAACTTCGATGTTTTGATGGATTTAGGGCTTGAACATTTTAATTAAAAGGCTATGATGTGTTGCATCAACACTTCTAAGCCCAAAAGGCATTATTGTATAACAATACGTCCCAAAATTTTTGATAAGGGATATATGGACTTCATCATCCTTTTCCATTTTAATTTGATTGTAGTAGAAAAATGCATTTATGAAAGAGAGTAAGGCATATCTAGTAGTTGAATCAACCATTTGATCTATTCTTGACAAATGGAAACAATCTTTGGAACAAGCCTTGTTTAATACCACTTATGAACCCTACCTCTTGCCATGAATAGCGGAAACCATCAAAGTCAAAGTATGCACATGCGCCATTTGCTACTTGACTTCTTGACTAGTATACAATTGACTAACCAAGTTGGATAAGGCTCTTATTTTATGAACCCTACCTTTAATAGCTTCTAAACTTCTTCTTTAATGGTTACCTTTTGTTCAGAGGCAAACAGTCTTTTCCTTAACTGAATTATCTTTGCAATAGGATCAATTTGAAGCTTATGTATTATCACTTCTCTAGGGATGCCTAACATAGCCTAAGGAGATCAAGTGAATACATTAGCATTATCATATTGAAAGTTAATTAAACTTTGATGAATATTTACCACCAATTGTTTCCCTATCATTATCCTCTTCCCTGGATCATTTCTAAATGGGACTTCCCCTATCTCTTCGTCATCATTTTCAATATCGCTTAACTTCTATTTAGGACCAGTTTTAACTTGAAAAATTTCCTTGTACCATAGCGCTCTCAAATACAGGGATTTAGCTAATTGTTGGTCCCCTTTGCATACTCTAACTTTGATAGGAGTAGGAAACTTTACCTTAAGATGCGTAGTTAAAGGGACCATGTTGAACAAATATTGATATGGTCGGCCCATGATCATATTTGTTGAGCCTAGTTTTTTCGTCCTGATTTTATATAAATTAGTCTTCTTTAAACTGACCAGTATTAAACCTCACTCATTTAATACTGATCATTGACTAAGGTTTAAAGAAAACTTTTGTTTTTCTTATATTTGAAAATGCTTTGGAGTTGCCACTCAACCAGAGTTAGAAAAAGATTTAAGTTATAACCAATCAACTAATTGAGTGAATTGGTTATTACTTAGCTACTAGTCTAACGAGAAAACCAATCTCATAAAATGGTTTTTGAAGACCAATTATCTAGATTCAGGGGCTAATTTTTCAAACCTTAAACAGGTACCACTTTTAATCTTTTCGAATTTTAAATTTTCCTTTTAATATACCCTTACTATGAAATCTATCTACATGCAACTTAATTTGATTTGCAAAAATATAAAGCAATTGATAATTTATAAAAACACAGAAAAAGGAAAAAAATTCATGGTTGAAGTTACCTCATGTGTATTCGAATTTAAAATTTTCCTTTTAATATACCCTTACTATGAAATCTATCTGCATGCAACTTAATTTGATTTGGAAAAATATAAAGCAATTGATATTTTATAAAAACACAGAAAAAGGAAAAAAATTCATGATTAAAGTTACCTCATATGTATAGGTGTCTACGTAATCGCTATTCAGGATCAGACTTCCGTAGTTTATTTTGAAAATATTAGTGAGTTAGTTGATTTTAGTCTTGAACAAAAAGGTTGGGTTTAAGTTTTTACCTAGTTTAATTTATTTAAGGAAATTTCCTAAAAGGGTCCTAAATTGAGAATTTATTATTTGAAAATTCTTGAAATGTCCTAATTTTGGAAAAAAGGGTTTGTTCTATTTTATTTATTTACAAAACGATTTTTTCTAATTGATAAAACTTTTTTATTTATTATTTATTTACTTACTTTTATTTATTTATTTATTTACTTACTTTTATTTATTTATTTATTTTTGTTAATATGTGAAAATAAATAAAAATAAAACCAAATAATTCTTTTTTTTTTCTTCTCTTTTTTCTTTCTTTTCTTTTCTTCTTTTTCTTTGTTCTTTTATTTTTTTTCAAATTTCTTTCACTTTAATTTACAATTACAGATTATACTAAAAATATATATAATCAAATAAAAAAAATCGAATAACATGTGAAGGCTGGACTAAAGGGGATAGATGGCAGTTGTTCAACGAATTGGGTCACGAGTCCAGCTCCATCAGTTCATAGGTCATACAAGGGAAGAAGATGACAATGGCTTAGATGGAGTGGTTCAACTTGATCCAACCACCAAAATGAGCGGGTGAGGATTTTTTGTATGTTTCGAGTTGGGGATAGCTAGGGTAGACACGATGCCGAGATCAATGGAGGTGGAATACCCGTTGGATTAAAAGGTAATAGTAGAGTTGGGTTGCATATAGTAGAGGTTGCTAGGTATGAATGGGTAGTCGGGCTTAGGGTCATGGACCAAGGCGAGCTCAGCCATAGGTTTAGTTTAGCTTGCTCGTTGCCGTATGTGGTATCTCTAAAGTTGGTAGTAGTGGTAGCTAGGGTTTGGGTTTTGGTGACTTGTGGTAGGCTATAAAGGCCATAAGTGATTGAGGTCAAGAGCTCATGACTTAGGTTAGCTCTCCTTACCAATGAAATGGCTCAAACCCCTTTGAGCTTAAGCCATAGTTTAGAGAGAGAATAGGGTCTTGATACAGAGAGAAAGAGAGTGGTGGAGAGAGACTGTGAGAGAGAGGATGATTTCCTCGTGTTTCTGTCCCTCGAACACTTTATCTAAGCTTCAATTTATAGCATTCGAGTTTAGATTAAGGATGGAAAGTGGCAAATCATGATGAATGCAAACTTGCTAAATTCTAGTTTTTCTTTTCTTGATTTTACAACCTGATTTGAATACTCAAATGTATAAATGAAAGGGATATGATTAAGAATAGAGCCTTATAGAAGCTTGGAAGCCCTTTGTAGATGCTTGTGTTTACAAGGGAATAATATAAAATAATAAAAGAATTTAATAAATAAAATAATCAAAAGAGGTTTTGTGTACATGTGGGCTACAAATGGTTTTGGAAACTAAAATAAGAGGCAACCTATGGTTTAGAAACAAAAACAAGGATAGCATATGGGTTAAAAAGACAAAACAATGGGAGTAGGTGGCTTTTGCAGATGGATTTAAGGACAAGCATGACACATTTCCATCATACATCCAACTCAAGCTTTTATAGATAGCTTAAACTACCTTCACTTGCAATCTTTTGCCATATTACAATCTAGAAAAATTTTAAGGAGTAATTCTAGGATGCTTAAAAAAATTAAGAGAAAAATAAGAAAAACAGTGCACAAATCTAGTCAAATGCAAAGCCTAGATTAGGCGACAACTTGAAAACGAACCTCCATTGTAAACCCCTAAAATTTTTAACCTAATATCCAAAGTAGACCCTAGTATGCTAAATGACTTTAAGAGTTGACAAGGCTAATTAAGATGAAAACCCTAGGATAATAACTGAAGATTCAATTGCGTATAAAATTTTTAGACCCTAAATGTATATAAACACTCAAGATTGCACCTAAAAGTGATGAAAACCCTAAAACTATAACTTTAAGGATATAAAAGTACTAATTCACTATATTTTACCTTAAAACCCTAATTGCTAATATATCCTTAATATCATACTAAATCATTATCAAATAATCAAGATAACTTTCAATTATTCATAAATGCTTATAATACTAATTTAATTTACTAGAAAACTAAGATATTGCATTATAGATCACATCCACCTTCTAATCATATAACTAGGTTAGTATTATATAGAGTTAAGTGTTTAGTTGATATTTATATTACATATAGTCAATGTTAATATTCTAAATGGCACTTTTTATAATAGTTATATTAAATAGCATACCAAATGATGTATCATATATAAATACTTAGAGGGAGATCTCATTAACTATTCTTACTAATTATTTCAATAAACTCCATATTTCCTCTCATTTCCTTAATTTTCTTCTCAATTTTCCTTAATTACCTCATTATGTATACACTAATTACCATTAATTTCAAAGAGTTGACTAAGTCAACATTTGACTAAATCAACATTTGACCAAGTCAACAAATGTCATTGTCATCTAGAGTTTTCTTCCATTTTCTAAGGATTTCTTCTCTTTTCTTTTGATTTTTTCCGCTTTCTTTTCCCCTTTTTTGCCATCCCTTCATCCCCCTTCTAGACCTCACTTCTATCTTCTTCTAAACACATCGAAAAACACAACAAAATCCCCTTCCTCCCTTCTTATCAAAACCGTAACCCCCTCTTCTTCTTCCCTATTTCTAAACTTCCATTTTTTCTTTCTTTTACCTTTACCTTAATACATATTTTATATCTTAATATCTAAGTAAACTCTTTACCCTTATTTAGAAGGAAAAAGAGGTATGTTTTCATATAATCTTTCATCTTAAATTGGTAATTAGTTGTTTATGTTATGTTAGTTTTGGAATTATCATGTAATATGTACATGTATGTTGACACAAATAAGATTCTTATATACAAGTATATAATTGTAAGAACACTTAGGTATAAGAGCGAAATACATAGTGTAGATGTACATATACATAGGTAAGAATAGGAAAACTACTTGTACATAAGCATATAAAGCCATGTACATGAATTCCCTTTTATGTACATAACCTAAAATAAGGAGTATATTAAGTATATACACATATACCTTGCTAAATAAGCCCTTAAAGTGCAAAAATATTGATTTTATGAAGATTTCTTAAAGGGGTATACTAAGCATACGAAAATATGTATAAAAATACGTATGTAACCATATGCATATATAGTTATATGTACTAGTATATGTATAAGTACACAAGTATACATACAAGTATATTATAAGTATAAATTTACACATAAGCTATATACAGAATATAAAAGAGTATAAGTACAAAGTATACATAAGTGATGATATAAGCATGACATAAATGACAACATAAACAATTGATGACATAAGTCTATAAAATAGTAAAATATAAGATAACTTAATAAAATAATATCTATATATATATATATATAATTTTACTTTGTTTGGGGAGGGGGGGGGGGGGGGGGGGGGGGGAGTGATCAAGTTAAGGGCTATCTTATTATCAAAATTCAAGTTTCTGTCAAAATAAACAACATAAATAATTGTTATTTATTATGATTAACGATGTATTATGATACGACAATTTATATTGGTAGAACAAGGGTAAAGAATTCTACCAATAGAGTCCCACACATGGGCCAAAACTTTCTTAAGCCCTTAATACCCATCTTAAATTGAATTGACCTTATTTAAGTCCATAAATTAGTAATCACAATGTAAAATCATTTAAGTGTAAGAATTTAATGGCTAATTAAATCATTAAGTACTAAAATAGAATATAAACATAAGCAATAAGACTATTTAAGCTTCAATAGTTAAAATTTAAATGAATTTAGTCCATATCATAAAATATAGGTCTTAACATCCAAAACGGATATCACTGTGTGAGTGTACGCCCGAAAATAATGAAAAACAACTATAAGTTCGTAAATATTGTAAATAAAACAAAAAAGTTACATATGATTAGTGATAAGATTCAACTGATTGAAAACTAATAGGAACTTAAGTAAAAATAGGTGAACAAATACCTAAAATAACTAGTTCATTCAGTTACTTACTATCGTTTTTATCTTATAATAATTAGGTTATCTTGACAAAGGTTGGGATCTTCTTGAGAACTACTACAATTTGTGCAAGACATTATAACCAAGTGAGTACTTCCGATGACTTTATATTTGTTTGTACTTATAGTTAGTGTACTTAAATTGAATATTAATAACTTGATGCATGGGGTTTTGGGATATTCATGTTCTTGATATTGATTGATTATTGTGAGAAATATTGTTAAATACAATAATCGATTATTTGATTGTATGATTAATTGTTATATGATTTGGATGGTTTGCTGATATTGATGGTTCGCCTTATAATTTGACTTAATTATATTTGGCATATCTTAAATTAAAAGAGTCATGCATTATGCATGCATTACATTACTTATTCTAACCGTCACTTCACGCGGAGGTAAAGAGAGGCCTTATAAGGGTTGTTTATATATATTAAAGTATTTTTTTACTATGCACTTGTATAACATGACCTTACCTGAACCTATGGGATTACTAGATGATGGAGATGCCAACCGTATGGTTGAAGGTCGAGTTTAGAGACCTCCATTGTAGTGTATGAGTGTGGAAATGAGGGCCGCCTCACCGCTAAGCTTGAAATTTTGTGCACTACTGGATTTTCAGAGATGGGAATGTATTTTGTGAAATATGAAATTAAAATTTATGGTTAAAAACCTAGGTACTAGAGCCCGATCATGATTAGTGCCAATGTATCTCTAACCATTACCTCGGAGGGCATTAAAATCTGATGTTATATGTAGCATCGGTCAATTGTATATATTGTTTGGCATACTGTATGTGCATGCATTTATATGATTATAATAATTTGTTTGATAACTTGCTTATCAATATAGTATGAGAGATAAGTTACTAAGCTCTTATAGCTTACTCCTCAATAGTTTTTCTTTTGTAGGTTGATAGATAATTGGATATGGGTTAAGAGCCAAGCGTTAAGTGTAAGTATTAAAACATTTTAGAAGTTGGAATTAGAGAAAGATTGTTTAGTTCATGTGAAACTTTAAATGTAATTACCACTTATGTATTTAGATTTTTCAACCTTATTAAGTTTAGATTTTAAGTTTATATTACTTAATCTTATCATTTGGTAGGGGATACCGATTCTTTGCTATTCTAAGGAACTATAGAATATTGGATATTGATAGTTATTTATATTTTACAATATGTTAATTAATTAATAAATGTAGAAACCTTAGTGATAAATTAATTAGAGTCTTGTAATCTTTGACTTGTAAGGTGATTTTCGTATTATAGGAACACACATAATATGAAAATTTTAAGCAATTCTACTAGTCTCCCTTTAGGGTTCTGACACCCACCACCATATGTGAGCATAACCAACACCTAGGCTTGCCAACATGGTGGTGCCACTATTGGATGGTCGAAAAATGTTGCAATAGTGAGTCTCGATTTTTATTTGATTTTCAATAATTGTAAAAAATAGCAAACTAACTTATAAAATTATGAAAAATTGTAGTCATAGGTTATTTTTAGTACACTTTCATGAAAAAATGTTAGTTTTTGAAAATATGCATGGCTCATATGGTGCTCTTAAGAAATGGGCCATTCTAGACAAATTTTCGATCTAATTTTCAAAAGGACGAATGACATTGTTTCAAGTTAAAGCTTTTCTGCTCATAACATTTGTTTTTAAGCTATCTCAAAAATTTTCCTAAATTTGCTGGGTATATTTTTGTAAATTTCAATTTACCAAAACTACCAAATCTAGAAATTTCAAAAAATAGTCAATCTTCAAATATCATTGGTCAAATCTAATTTCTTTTCACATTTTTGGTGTAAAATGATGTTTCATGAAGTTGCATGTCATTTTAAGGCCAAAAATGGTCAAATGGGTGACTCATCATGATTTTTACAAGCTAAAAGTGTCTTTTTCGCAAAACTGAAATAGCCATGAGTTGAAAAATGAGCATATAAAGGTTTTTGAAAAATTGTCCAAATTTAAAATCTTATCTTTAGATGGTTTTACTTCTAGTTGTGTTCAAAACTTAGTAAGTCCTAACAGTTGTGTCGAGGTTTAGTGAGTTTAGACATTATTTGCCCCTATAGAAGCTTTTGTCTAAGATTGCCCATGAAGGCCCTAGTATAATAGTCGATAGAAGCTTCTATAGAAAGTCTCGGTGAGATACTCAATTAAGCAAACTAAAATGCATTCAAGTAGAAGCTTAAGTAGAAGGTTCCTTAGTGAAACATAATGTGGAAACTAAAAGTAAATATGAATAGATGCTTAAGTAGAAGCTTCCCCGACCATGAATCATTGGACCAATCTTAAGTTAAAGGTATAAGTAATGAAGTTAATGAAGAGTCTTCCCTAGTAGAAAGTTACATAACAATGATGTAAACAAAAAGGATCATGTAAAAGGTTGTGTAGAAGGTAAGGACCTTAACAAAAGGACTATGTAGAAGGTTTGTAGAAGATCCTAGGTATTATCAAAGTACTCCTACCTAAACACTTAAGCTTTAATAAAACATTTAAGTAACTTAGACAGTTATTGAAATACAACTCTCAATTCTAGTTTACCCGAATAATGAGGAACTCAAAGATTCTATTCAAAGCGAGGGATACCACTCTTAAGTAAGTGGATATAGTATGTTTAGGATAAGACTTTTGTGTATTTGCTGGGTTTCAAGTTTATGTTGTTCCATTGCAATGTGCTTGATTGTCTAGGTTTGATACTGAATCTTGGATGAGTCACTTGCTAAATATGTGATGATTTTGTTCTTAGTTAATTGAACTTCGTTGAACTTAGTTAAGGAAACTAGGTTATGTGATTTGCAGGTTATGTAAGAAGTTACTAGGACATACTTTGACCTTGGAAAATACTTAGAAAATGGTTCGACCTTTGAGGTGTTTGCTAAGGGAACCCAATAGAAGGTTCTAGTTATAATAATGAAGTGCACCAACGAAAGACTAAGTTGACTAGATCACATATGATATGAAACTTAGATGTGTTGCTTGGAAACTATGGTTAGAATCATGCTAACTTGTTTCTTAGTGCATTCATGGTATGACATAGCATGAAAAAGGGCCTACAAGTTAGATGTTTGAAAGGAAAGTGTTTTTCTAAACAAATACTTAGTTTTGAAAAGCTCGATATTAAAGTATATAGAACAACATTTGCCTAAGCCCTTTGACCACTACTAGTAGTTAATTGTAACTCGGAATTTGGAGGTCCCATTCTCAAGCAGCTCCTTATTGCTAGCTCAGTTATTGGACATTGTATCTAAATGAATAGTTGAGTTGATGTAAACCCTGTAAATCTAGCTTTCTAAGTATAGAAACAAACGTTTAAACTGTAGATGATTTCCTAACTCAAAAGAGCTAATGAGATTTAAAACCAATTAAAATCTCAATCCAAAGCCTAAAGTGGATAGAAAAACCTTAAATCATCAAATTGAACCCCTAACTGCATACGAAGACCCTAAAACCTCAAATCTCATCAAAACCCTAAGATAACAATTGAAGATTTAATCACATAAGAATATATGAAACCCTAAATGTGTAAAACATTAGAGATTGTGCCCTAAAGTAATAAAAACCCAAAAACTATAACTTTAAGGATATAAAAGCACTAATTCACCATAGTTTACCTTAAAACCCTAAGTGATAATATATTTTTCATATTTTACCATTTCATCGGTAAACGACTGAAGATAACCCTTAATCATGCATAAACATTTAGAATACTTAAGTGATCCCTTAGAAACTAAGATATTGCATTCTAGATCACATTCATTTTCTAAGTATATAACTAGGTTAGTGTTACATAGAGTTAAAGGTTTAGTTGAGGCTTAGGTTAAATGTAGTAAATCTTAATACCCTAAATGATAGTTTTCATCTTAACTATACTAAGTAGCTTACCAAATGGTGTATATAGGATATAAATACCTAATGGAAGATCACATTATCTATTTTTACTAATCAATTCACGAAATTTCTTATTTCCTTTCATTTCCTTAATCTTTCTTCAAATTTTTCCTAATTAGTTCATTATGTACACAAAAGGGTCTTTATTTTTTTTGAAAGTTGACCAAGTCAACACATTTTGACCAAGGTCAAAATGTTGACCAAGTCAATACATGTTGACCAAGTCAATACATGTTGACTAAAGTCAATATTTAGAAAATTCAACAAAAGTGTCTCTTTCATTTGGAAAAAAATATCTTCCTTCTCATGATTTCTTTTCTTTTCTTTTGGTTTTTCCCTTCTTTTTCTTTTTATGCCGTCCACTACTTCACCCTCCTAGACCCCAATTCTTTTCCTTTTCAAAAACAAAATAACACAAAACAAAATCCCTTTCTTCTTCTCCTTCCCAACCGTATCTTCCCCTTCCTCTTTCACTCTTCTTTCCTTTTCAACTTTTCAACCATTTCATCCATAGTCAAGGGCAACGTAAGGTATGATATTATGTATTTATGTCTTACGTCATCCTCTTTACTAGTTAGAAGGAGAAAAGGTTAGGTTATGTGTTCTGTTTATATATATGTTGATTTAGGCTTAAAGTTTCAATCTTTACATATGGAAGTGTAGAATCCTTTAAGCAATGGAAGAAGATGCATGTATATATGTCTTTGAGTAGGTATACATAAGGGTATGCTAGAGATATACATGTATAAATACCTTTGTACATAAGTTTTCATTATGTACATAACCTCAATTAGGACATCTACAAACTATACATACATATACCATGTTAAATCTACCCTTAAAATACAAAAAGAATGCAGTTGTGAAGATTTCTTAAGAGGGTAAATAAGGCATACGAAAATACGTATAAAAATACATATGCCACCGTATGTGTATATGGGTATATGTACAAGTATAAATACAGTATAAGTATAAGTTTACGTATAAGTATGCTAGTATACTTATAAGTAGAGGAAAGGTATAAGTATATGTACATTATGTATAAGTGTACATAAAACACATAATCATGAGAAAAGGCTTAAGTAAGCAAAGTATGATGTAAGTAATGATGTCATCAAAGAATTACATAAGCCATGACATCATCAAAAGATTACATAAGCCATGACATAAGCAAATGATGACATAAGCAATAACACAAGCGATTGATGACATAAGCAATAACACAAGTGATTGATGACATAAGCATTGATATAAGCATAAGTTTATAAAAGAAGAATATAAGTATGTACATGTACTTAGGATCCAAAATTTTAAACCAATCAAATATAATCAAGGACATAGATTAGTAATACCAATGTAAAAGTCCCTAAGTATAAGAATAAATGGCTAATTAAATCATTAACTACTAAAATGGAACATAAAACTAGCCAATAGGAATAATTAAACTTTAATAAGATAAAATGTCAATAAATTTAGCCCATATCGTAAAATACAGTTCTTAACGATCAAGATAGAGATCACAGTGTAAACGTGCGTCCAAAAACGATGAAAAACGACTATAAGTTCGCAAATATCGGAATCATAACGAAAAAGTTACAAAATACATAAAGGAAGCCTCATACCTTACTAATATAAGAAAATAGTTACTATTAATCTCATGGAATATGGTAACCCTATACACACTATACTCAGGTTATCTTGGAGAAAACTAGATAAACTACGATAGACTTTTAGTTGACTAAGGAGTCTGAATTCTCAAAACACTTATAAGTTTTACCATTTTGATTTAGGCATTCGATATCGAGTCCTAGAAACCCTAAAGGCTTGGAGAATGAGCAATAATCCAGGTGAGGGAATTCTGATGACCTGCTACTTGCTTGTACGTGTTACTTGTATGATGTTTTGCTATTTGCTATTTGCCATTGCTTGTATGTTTGAATGACTGTTTTGTTTGTATGCTATCATCTGTGTGATCACCTTTTTAAATTAATAAATATAAATATCTGCCTAAATAACCGGTTCTACTCGTCGCATGTCTATGACTTGGTAAAGGTATGAATGGAAAGTGCTAGCCTTGCAAAAATCTTAAGAAAAGTATTTTTGGCAAAAGCTTTTCTATCCTTAAACAAATTTTTGCAAGATCTCTGTAAGGGCTTGTAGAGCCATAAATAATATTTTTAATGTTAAGGCAAAGCTAGCATGGGTTCTCCACTTGATAGCGAGAGAACTCGCTTTATTGTACCTGTAAGGCCTTGGTTAGTTTTGGTTGCAAGAGAACTCGCAAGTTTATGCTCGAGGGGCCTTGAAGGGTAGATAGTCCTAGTTTGGACTTCCCCTATTTGGATTGAAACTCTTTTCTCAGCTAGGGTAATAGTCGAGTTTTGCCTAGTGGGGTAGTGCCCCTAGGTAGCCTCATGAAGGTAAGCTGAGGTGCCCTGTACGGATAAGTATAGGGGATAATCGAAGTGTAGACAACGTAATTCTACACCTTCCATAGTTCCGGACTCTTATAGATGTGTTGTCTGCATTCATTATATATGTAGATAGCTTACTTGCATGTGTGATAATAATATGTGAAAACTTGCTTGATTGGTAGTGGTAAGGAACGAACTCATTGAGCTATTTTATGCTCATTCCCCTTAGTTTCCTTTGCAGGTTTACATACGATGGGATTGGGATATGTCTCGAGTGCTGAATGCAAGATGAAGATATGTACATTAGTATTAGAAGTAGCTAAGTACTTTTTAGATGATACATAGACATCCTTTGTAGAAAATATTTATTTATCAAAACTTCCTCTAATATAATTTTTCTTGTATCTATTTTTTTTTATATATAATGCTAATATATCCTGTCTTATTATTTGGTAGGAGATACCAATTCTCTACGGTTCTGAGGAACTATAGGATATCGGATACCCATAGTTATTTATATTTGTAGTCTATAGTAAATTAATTACTTAAAAATCAGTAACCTTAGTGATTAATCATTTAGAGTCTTGTAATCTGTGACTTGTAAGGTAGTTTTTATAGCATAGGTACACACATGTTATGAAAATTTTGGGTAATTCTACTAAGCTCCCTTTAGGATCCTGACAATTGACCAACTAGATGAAAAGCTCGGAAAACTCAAAATTCAGAAACTACGATATCAGTATTGATACATTTGCTCATGTATACAATTCTAACTTAGATTCTTTACCTTGGCTTCTAAGCAAGGCATTTATGCATTGTGGCTAAAAATATCTAATCACTACTATGTTATTATTTCTTAGAAATGTTTATAAAAGCTAACTTGATTGGGTAACTTTTATTACATGTGAAGCATCTAAGTATTAGATCGATTATTATTATTATTGGACTTATTATACCTTGTTTGTGTTTATCCACTCTCACTTAGCTTACAAAGACTTGAGGAGATGTTTGTTTATGCATTCGTAAGTTACAAGTGATAGAAGATCGAGAATGATAGGACTTGGAAACTAGGGTAAGGCAAAGAGAAAGTTTTGCTAGAAGATTATATGTTGATACCAAGATGTGAACACTCAAGAAGTTCTCCATTGTACCCCCTTGGTTTGATGAATTCACTTAAGTGTAAGGATGTAGTCATGAATTAGATTATATAATGTCTTTGGCATAATTGAAAGGTGATATTCCTTAGTAGACTCATGTTATAAAGCATTCACAAGTGATATCTATCATCAACAAAGAGAAATATGATGATTCCATTTGTATATTGAGATGGTTATAGTCTAAATAAGTTAACTTTGTTGTATCCTTAACTTAGGGATGGCATGTATTGAACCATCTCCCCATCACCAAGAGATGATTAGAAGGAAAGAGTAAAAGTTGATGCCTCAAGAGGTAAGGTGCTACAGACTTTCCAAAAATAAAGATTTTCTTGTCACTAACATTATCATGTCCTAGGATCACGATCATAACTTGATTTACCTTTGCACTTGATTCTTCTTAAAACTTGTAAAATTCTTCTACGAGAGGATCGCAACCAAGACTACAACCATGATCGTCAAAAGCTCTTCAATGACCTAAAAATGATATAATTTACAAATAAGCTCTAAATTCTTCGTAACAAACACAAATAATGAATAAAAACTGTACAAATTCTTCCTGAATAGGGCTGTAAATGAGCCAAGCTGGGCTCAGCTTTTGAATACCTAAGCTCTACTCATTTTAAAATTATCAAGATCGAGTTGAGTTGAGCTTCTTGTGACCTTGAAAATTAGAGGCTCGAGTTCGTTAAGCTCATTTACATAAATAAGCTCGAGCTTGTATATCTAAATGAACCTATAAACGAGCTTGAGCTCATATATCTAACGAGCCTGTGAACATACTCGAGCTCATTTATCTAAAGTAGCTTGAACATGAACTTGCTTATTTAAAGGAGCCTAAGCTCAAGCTCATTTGGATTTAGAGCCTAACAGAGCTTAAGCTTAAGTTTGAACTTGAAGCCTAAACGAGCTTATGCTTAAATTTGTACTAATTTTATATTTATATCTTGACATTTTGTATATTAGACTATACCTAATTTTTGGAAGGTAACATATCACGTAGAAGTACATTGCAAATAACCCCATAACATAAGTATGTAACATCATGATTAAAGATTTGCTAGTTGTGGTTGTTTCTCTCAAGTGAAATCATGAAACAAAATATATCAATTAAAATGAACATTTTTCTTTTTATCATTAATCATTGTCAATGACTCTTGTTTATCTATTTATAATATGCATATATTATATGGAACTTCGTTTTATGCACTATCAAAAAATTATAAACATAAATGATAAAGTGTAAAATCATTATGTGAGGATATCTGTGAGAATCTAGTCAATTAAGTACCTTAGTTATTAAACTAATAAATCCAAGTTAAGACAGTTAAGGCGTTAAGAACTATTTAGGTCCTTCTAACAATTTTGTCCAAATTGAGCCAAATTTTAATAGAAAGTCATAAAAGTTAAATGAATGGTACTAGTGTGAACAATTTTTCAAACTAGTATATATATAGATATATATATAATATTTAATTTCAATAAAGCATATTTTTACTGAGTACATATGTTCATTACCGAGAGCTCAATGTTTAAGTCTCAAAATGTAACGAGTAGTTAGAGATAAATTATTTAAGTTTACAAATAATAATTAAGGGTCAAATGACATATAACATGATTATATAGGCATGTAGTATCTACATTATACACTTAATACGTAAATATATCATAAATTATATCAAATAATTACTAAAATTTGTATTTAATTACTTAAAAATTATAGAAAAATTATAAAAGTACTTGGAATTCAAGGATTTAGGCATTGCATATCTCACATGCAGTAACTCAACTAGGATTGTGAATTAATAAAGGCAAATGACACAAATTAAGTAGAAAAAGACTAAATAATCCATAAATTGACTCTTGTAATTCATTATTTCCACTCCATTGACCTAGGCATTGTGTAAAAGGATCCAAATTTTATCTTTGATAATTTTGGTCACCTAAATTACTTAAGGAATCTTATCTATCAAATCAAAATAGAAAATAACAAAAATTTGGAAATTTGGAGTAAAAATAGGAGTTTAAGGATTACAATAGTTACACATTGCTTGACATCGTAGGGCTTTAGACTTAAGTTTTTAGGGTGTAGACAAGGTAGGCCAACACACCATGGAGGCTGGAGGGTGGTCAAAGCATTGTGCACCGGTAAGTATTCGATTTTCCATCTGATTTTGATTTATCTTACAAAAATACCAACTAAGCTTAGAAAATTATAAAATTTGGTTTCCTTAGGTTATTTTACATATATTTTGATCTGGTAATTTTAATTCTTGAATTTATATTGATTTAGGGTACTTCCTTAAAAACATGTCTTTATTACCAATTTTGATTAATTTTTATAAAATATTAAATGACTTTGTTTCAAGTTTAAAAATTTTATATAACATTCCTATAATATATGATAAATTTTGGTAATAAGAATTGTTTTATAATATTATGTCTACTAATTATGATAATTGATTTGGTACTTGTTAGCAATAATGCTAATTATAGGAAATAAGGGGATTTTATGGTATTTTTTGTGCAAAATCAATTTAGCCTAACTTCTAATGATTATTAATATTGAGATATGTATAATGTTTCAAATTTAAATTTAATTATAATTGTTTCCCAATTTTTAGTCATTTATTGAAGAAATAGAGTTTAACACATATTACGGAGTATATGATATAATATGTGATTTTTAGTATTTTTCTAGACTAGAAAATTATCATTATAATTTTTTAATATAATGGTAATTCATGGATTTTGTAAGTACAAATACTTAAGTAATATATATTTTTTTATTATTTATACTTATTTTGCTCCATATGTTGATTAAGGATAAAATTAGAAAATTAGCTTTGTAATGCATAAGAGTTTGAGAAGTAATGAAGTTAAGGAAGACTGTTTGGAGTTTTGCTTGCTATTTTAAATTGATCATATAATTGTAACTTGAAAGAAAAGTGAGTGAATGAACAACATTTTAGTATATTAATTGAAAGTAGAAGATAGCTCAAAGATTCTAGAAATGAATTTTTCACTATAATAATACTAAGAGGATAGGTTAGAGACAATTTATGAGTTGAATGTTAAAAAAAAAAAAAAACAAGGGATTCAAAGGCTTGGTTAAAGGTTTTTTTTCTTAAAAGCTCTAAGAATAAAAAAATTAGAGGGTAGCTTAGAGGATAATTTAGTAACGGTCTTAAACTAGAGAGACTCAAAGGTTATGTTAGAGGATTTTTTACTACATAAAGTTGCTATAAATTTACTTGAAACCAAATTCAGAACCTAAAGTAGAACCAACTTACTATGTATTAAGAACCAACAAGTGAGTATTTAACTAGTATATGTGTATATATATATATATATATATATTTACATTTGATTATCTTTGCACATGATTATGGTGTTTGTTTGAATGTTGCTTAGAATTATTGTGTAAAGAATGTAACTTATACTTGCTTAGTGAATTATGAATGTTCTGGTTTGTGAATGGAGTGATTATTTGAATATTGCTTGGATTCGTGATGGTGGTACTTGGTGTTGATGTATTTTGTATAATGTAACTAATGCCTTATGTGATGAACTCTAGAGTTGAGTGTAGGTAAAACATATGAAGATTTATGTTATAATGAGTCAGAAGCTATTTTAGAAGCAAATTCAAAATATAATGTAGAGACAGAAAGAATATGATAAGCCTTGTTGATATACCTGATGTTGATTAGGAATTGGTTAATGCATTCATAATATGGCATAAAAAGGACCTACAGGTCAATTTTCTTAAAACTTATGGTTTTGCTAAGATAAGTTTACAAAGCTGGGTTTTGCGTATATAATTTTGCATTGACCAAAACTTCAACCATGCTCCATGGGTTTTTGCTAGGGTGGGATGTTTTGCTAGGTTCTTAAATATTTTCTTCAGATGCCTGGATTTGTAGTTACCCAAACCGAATGAGTTAATAAGCTAGTTAGGAGATTAGTACCAATGTATGTTACATGCATTAGCATGGTATATATTTTTCATTAACTTATTTGTTGCTCGAATATTAACTAATTATGAAACTTAAGTGTTTATGTTTATGTTTATGTGCTTCGATGTATTGTGCTTATTTCCTACTCTCACACAACTTGACAATAGCTGAGGGGATAAGTTTTCTTTCATCTTCAGGATAGGATGCAACTTTTTGGGGCATCACCAATAATAGGGCTAAACTTTTGGAGCGTACTAGATAGAATCAACTATTTTGGAAGTGAAAGTATCACTAAATATGTACAATGAAGACCAAGAAGTTTAACTGAAGCTTTAATGTTTAAGTTTTTTTTTTTCTTTGAAAATTATAAATTATGTAAATATTTGTAACCAAAAGCTTACAGCTAAACTCTTTTAAGCGCTAAATATATAATAAAGTGTTATTTTGTTAGAATCGAACTTATATTTAACAAGTTTACTTGTGTGACATCCTTTAAGTGGTATCAAAGCATAAGTTAAGGATCTTATGTTTCTAGGTGCCTATGAGATGTGTGAGGTAGCTAAGTGACAAAGTACTATAACTTGATAGCATCATAAGAGTATTTATCATTTATGTTGTTTGGTGGTGTTTAGAAAATGATGCAAAGAAGATATGGAAGGCTTCCAGTTCACCGAGAATGTTAAGAGCAAAGGGTGAACCCTTAGCTACAACTTGATCCGGCTTCACCTTAGCTAAGAATGGAATTTATGCAACAGTTTGCAGCTTCTCTAGTTAGAGTTAAAGGAGAAGATAAGTTGGCTCAGGTACAATTGATAGTGAAGCCATATGATAGTAAGAATACTAATCCTTTAGTTGTTCAGAAGTGGATTGATTCTCTAGAAAAGGCTTTTGAAGTGCATGAAATGGAACAGAATAGGAACGTTGGGATTATAGCAATTTTGTTAGATGGTTCTACGAATGATTGGTGGAAGCATAAGAAGTGACTTTTAGCTCAACCTACTGAGTGGAATGCTTTTAGGAAATGGATTTTTGGAGCAATATTTGTAATATCCTAGGATTTTAAGCTAATTCAATAACCCTAAAATCTGAGCTCCTAAATTTAGGACGTTAGACTAAGTTATTCATTTTATTTCAAACTTCACAATAAAGTTAGAAAAGTTAGAAGAAGTAGTTTAAGTAAAGTCAATTTCTCAAAATAAGCTATATATAAAAATATTAATTTAAGAAAAACGTCAATTTATTGATAAAGCCAATAATCGTAAAATTCAATCTTTTAGATATAGCGAAATATTAGAGATAAGTTAAAAAACATTCAAAAATAATAAATAAAGTTAAATTATACATAATATACATGTATTTACATGTGATATACATTATATGTATTAAATATATACATATAATAATAATAAATTGTTAAAATTTGGTAAAATAATGGAAAATTAGTGAAAAAAATTGAATGGGTGAGTCATCAAATGATGTGTAAAGCTAGGATTAATTGTAAATGATGAGTTAACACTTGGTTAAGGAGAGAATGACACATGATACCTAGGAAAACATGAAATTAACATGTATAATTTTACTTTTTTACATGCAAAAAAAAACTAAAGCCTATAAATAGGACTCCAAACCTCATTTGCAATATTTTAACAACCTAAAAACACAAGAACATAATTTTATAAAATAAAAATAAATTATAAAAAATGAAATAAAAATAGAAGAAGAAATATGGTCGGAATTGGGTTAAAGTGGTTCAATATGTTATCCACAACCTGACTTGATGGGGCTTGGAGGTCCAACAGTTGGTGTCCAGAGAAGGTGTTTCAATAAGGAGCATTGGCCAAGTGATGGACAGAGGTGATCGATTCAGGTGAACTAATTTTTTGCCAGTAATTTGTTTAATTTGCTAAAAATATCAAATGTTGTCAATGAATTATGAAATTTGGTTTTCTAAGGTTATTTTAGGTGTATATTATTGTACTAATTTTATTTTAATTAAATAATTAGTGAAAATATGGATTCCTTAAGAAAAAACCCTATTTGTACAAAAATTAATCTAGATTTTATAAATCTTAGATGATGTTGTTTCAAGCTCAATTTTTGTATGTAACAAACCTAATATATATATATATATATTTATTTATTTATTTAATTTTGGTAACAATAAACTTCAAAATTAAGTATGTTTACTATTTTTTGTAATTATTTTGAATAAAACTGCCAGTTTTATTGAATTATTGAAATTATTGGTTTTTGATGAAATTAATGAATGATCCCTACATGTTTAGACTTATGAATTTTTATGAAGATATTTGGAATATTTAATTTTTATCAAATACCTAAATTTGTTTATTTTCCCTAATTTTTTGTAGTTTTGAGTTAAAACTGCTATTTTTATAAAAATAGATAATAGATAATTGAGTGTAATTAATGATCAATAACTAAACTACATATTTTTTTAAGTCTATAGGATTTTTCGTGAAATTATCTAAGCTCATATACTATTTATTTTGTATTTTCTTATTATAAACCTATATATCAGCTTAATATGTAATATTATAACTAGCACTATTAGAATGTTTATTAAATTCGTGTCAAATGAATGCTTTGGGGTATATTAGAAGTTTCTAGACAAGTTTGGAAAGCATAATTTTTAGGGTTTTTAGTTTAGTACTAAAGCTTACTTGAGTTAATTATGAAGTTAGGGTAGCATACAATTAAGTCGTAATGAGAAAAGGGTATTTTTGGATTTTTGACAATATTGATCAATCTTGTTTATTAATATATATTAATAGTACTCAAAATAATGATTGTGACGATATAAAGTTTACTGAAATCAGATAAGAAATAAGTAAGATACGGTCAAATGAAGTTTAAAAATGTGAAAATGAAAGCTTATAATAGTCGGGTTCAACCCATAGTTGATTTGTAGACTATGTTATGTTTTCATAGGTATGATAACTAAGGAAGGACTACGTGGTAGAGTTTAAGATTCTATGCTATTATCAAGTCTAGGTAAGTGGATGTAACTCATGCTTGGAGTAAATATATTGCAACTCATAACACTACATGGTGTTTGATGCTGTATTGATTGAATATGGGTATAACTTTGGTGAATTGATATGCTACTATAATAGATGTTGATGTGGTGATTTTAAATGATAGTAACTGTATTCTGGTTAAACTATTATGCTGTTATGTTGGGTGATGATTTATGCTTATAATTGATTGTGCTAGCTAAGGAAGTTGAGTGATTGCTAACTCAATTATCTAGGTGTTCACTTAAGTAAACCTAAGTAAGATACTAGAATTCCACTATGGAGAGTTCGAAAACAAGAATTAAATAATTAGATTGAATGAAACTTAAAGATTGATTGTACCGATTGATATTCTTTAATTGTTATTACATACCATGATAAGGTATGACACAAAAAGGGATCTATGGGTTAGAACTTTCAGAATAAGGTGTCCAAGTGATCATGGAAATAATATGGCTTTATAAACTCAGTTTTTGGAAGCATATAGATTGCATTGCTCGAATATTGTGACTATTTTTATAGTCAAATTTGGTAGACTACAGTGTATCATATAATTTGGTAGTATTACCACTTTGATTTAGTAGACTGCAATATGTGGTCTAATTTGGCAGTGTTGGCACTTTGATTTGGTGAACTACAATGTGTAGTCTAATTTTGTAAAGAAAAGTTAGGGGTCCTACTTTCAGGTAACTTCTTGTTGCCTTTTTTGAAAATGGTAGACTATAGTGTGTAATCTAATTTAGTAGAGGTCTTATTCCTTAGCAACTCTTTATTGCCCATTAGTTGTTGGACTTGTATCTAGATTCTCGATTATGTTGACTAACTGAAAAAAAATTGGAGGTCATAGGATATCGGTACTGATGCATGTTACGTATATGAGCATAATATGCTGCATTTGCTAGCAGTAAATGCCTGATTGGGCGAATGCATATGTGAAGTTGAACTTGTAGGTTATGATTGAAATGTTTCAATTGTGATTGTAATATTGTCCATCATATTATCTATATTGTGTTGTATGTTATCTACTCTCACTCAACTTCACTTGTTAAGGGGATAAAATATTTTATCCTCAAGTTAATTGCATCATGAAGGGCCCAACACTAGGGGGAGATATATATTGAGAGCATGAGTTGGAGTCAGTAACTTTTGTATAGAGCCTATGCTAAGTTAGGAATCATATTATTGTGAAGATGATAAAAGAAAAAGCTGGTTCATTTTTTGATGTAAATATTATATTGTACACATAAGTTGTAATTAGATATTTGGCTGAACTTCGATGTAGAAACCCCTTTATCTTCTAAAAAACGTTGTCTTTTAATGAATGAGTAGATTATGTTAAGTTTTCAACTGCTATCTTGTGTGATGGTGTATTCCATGCTAAGCTAGGATGTAACAATATTTCCCTAAGTGTATAAGTGTAATACCTTATATTTCGAGCCCATACGATTACCCTAAGATCCGAGCCCCTAAATTTGGGGCACTGGGCTAACATATTAGTTTAATTTTAAACTTTATAGTAAAGTTAGAAAAGTTAGATGAAGTCATTCAAGTAAAGTTAATTTCTCAAAATAAGCTATATAAAAATATTAATTTAAGAAAATATCAATTTATTGCTAAAATCAATAAATATCAAAAACCTAAAATTCGAGCATTTAGATATAATAGGATATTAGAGATAAGTTATTGGACTTATAAAAATAATAAATGAAGTTGAATTATACATATATTAACATAAAACATGCATTATTTGTATTAAATACACATATATAATAAGAAATTATTATTTGAATAAGGTAAATTAATATAAAAAATTATAAAATTAATAAAAAAATGAAATGATGAGTCATCATACCTATGTAGCAGCTTAGGATTAATTTAGATGATGAGTTAAAAGCAAAGAAATGAGGAAATGACACCTCATGCATTGAAAATAAAAAAAAAATGACATGTGTAAGCTACATATCCAATTTTTATAAATTCTTATCCATTAGTAAGCTTCAAAAACAATATTTTGGAAGTTTAAAAAAAAATAGAAAATCACTTAAAAAATTTCGAAACAAATTAGAAAAGAATAAGAAAATTAGAGCAAAAATAGGGCATGAAATCTAATCAGGCCTGTTTAATAGGCTATTAGTGTCCAGTTGTGGTAGCTATTTGGGATCATGGAAAGCACCACCAGAGGAGGTATTCTGACAAGGTTAAGTGACTGGGGGTGGCCGGTTAAGGTGAATGAAATTTCTCACCGAAACTTTGTAATTTTTCTAAAAGTAGTAAATGATATTATTTAATTATGTAACTTAGTTTTCTAAAGTTATTTTATGTGTAGAATAATGTAATAATTTTATTTTAGTGAAATAATTATTTGAAATATAAGGTCCTTAAGAAATGGCTCTATTTGGATGAAAATTGAATTAAATTTTAGAAATAGTAAATAATGTTCTTTCAAGTTGAAAATTTGTATGTGACATACTTAATATATGTACTTAGTTACAGTAACAAGAATTTTTCAAAATAATTATGTTTACTATTTATGGTAATTTTTTTGGATAAAATCACTAATTTCGCTATTTTGGTGAATTAATTAGTTTTTAACAAAATCAAAGTATGAGCCTTATATATTATGATTTCTAGATGTTCATAATGATGTTTAGGACACTAAAATTTTATCTTGTGATTAAATTCACTTGTTCGCTTAATTTTTGCTAATATTGAGTTCAAATCGCTATTTTCATAAAAATATATAATAGCTAATATAGTATAATTCATGATTAATAATTAAGCTACGTATTTTTGTGAGTCTATAGGATATTTTATGGAATGAATTAGGCTCTTATTCTATTTATAATGTATTTTCATAATATAAATTTATATATTAACTTAATATATGATAAGTAATTAGTACTAATGTGATATTTGTTAAATATGCAAAGGATTAGTATTTTGGAGTACATAATGAATGCAAAACATCTTAATGAATGAGGAATTTTATGACTTTTAATTTAGATTTAGGATTTAATTGAGTTAACTACAAGGTTATAATAACATACGGTCGAATTGGTAACACGAAACGGTATTTTTGGATATTTGGAAATATTGGTTAGTTATGATTCTTAAGATATCTTAATAGTACTCAAAATAATGGTAATGATGATATAAAGTTTACTGAAATCGGATAAGAAATGAATAAGATACAATTGGATTAAGCTTAGAAGCGTAATAACGAAAATGCATAAGAACTAAGTATTGACTCGGTAGTTAACTTAGGGTCTGTATGTATTTTTCTAGGTATGATAGGTGAGGAATGACCATATCGTGAAGCTTAGGATTTTACGTTACTATCAAGCTCGGTAAGTGGATACTTCTATTTTAGTGCAAGTAGACCTATGTCTACTTGACTTAAAGTTAGTTGTGTTATGAATTGTAATAACGTGATGAATTGATTAGATGCTTGATTCTGTTAAATGCGTATTGAAAAAGCGAAATGTTTCCTTGTATATGACTGATTCATCAATATGTACTTCTATTTGGAAAACTTGGAAACTGAGCAATTCTTAAGGGTGTTCGCCTAAGTGAGCCCTATGCAAAGAAATGTAATATAAAGCTAAGAAACAATGTTGAAGTTAAGATAGCTGAATCATTTATAACGTAGAACTTAAGATTCGTACTTAATACTAGGTTACTGTGCTATTTACCACATTCATGGCATGGCACAAAAGGACCTATAGGTTAAGTTTCTAAAAAGATTGAAAATTGTTGAGTTGGCTTTAGGACATATAGAATTCATTATTCAACTTATTCTGGCCATTTTGAGTGATCGACTACATATTGGATTTTCAAACCATAAAGGGTGGTTTTTGTTGTGCTCTTACTCCTAAGTAGCTTGATAGGGATCAAGGATCGATTACATGCTCTCAAACACTAAGGCTCTCTTAATTAGTTTGCCAAGTTGTTCGAAGTGAGTTAAGCGTCGAGGAGTAATGCTTACCCTAATCCAATTTGCCAAGCTACTTTACTCTCCATACTATCTAAAATGTTGCTGAGCTAATCAACCAGCATACCAAGCCAGACCCTCCACTAAACCATAGTCTAAGTACCAAATCTGGGTACAGCAACCTCCTCTATGCCGAGGCCGACCAAGACTGTCAGGAGCCAACCCTCCGAAGCCAACCCAAGGTGAGCCGTACTTGAACTAACCATAGTCCAGTCACCACTGCTCAAACCACAATACTGTTAGAATCACAGTAAAAATGCGTACACATTGTCTTTACTGATAATTGTACTGTCCTTTCTGACAAATGACATTTGTTGCACGTGATTTCGTGTCTCCTTATATAGTAATATTCTTTTTATTTAGCAAATAGGAAGTCATTTTTGTAATTATCTATAACATAGAACTTACCTTAACAAGATACTATAAATAGTCACGTAATGTAATAGCCGCAAAAGAGATATACAGAAGAATACACTGGACTTTTACCTTCTCTTAAGCTAAGTGTCCTCTTACTCTTAAGCTACTCTTATCTAGCCCATTTCGAATGTGGACTAGTAGCGAGTGACCTTTACCATGCTTCTGCATCATATTAAGTATGACCTAAGCTCGTGTGGGTGTTAGTGCATCATATCTAGTGTTGATCAATGGGAACCTTTACTCTTCTTCGACTATCGTTTACTTTTTAGGCCATCTTACTACTTAGACCCACCTCCTTTGGTTACTCGTAATATTAGGTTTATGTGTTCATCTATGAGTCCGTATCATCTTAGTATTAGAGGTAAGCTACGTTCGAAGCTAAATCATGCTAATATGTTCTTTTAATAGTTTGTCACTGCTTTCGTATGATAATGGTTCTATTATTAGCTTTGAAGTTTAGTAGTGAGAACTATTTTGTACTCTGTTTTCCCTTATTTTTGTTATTCCAAAACAGAGTGTGGTTAACTTTGTGTTTGTTGTGAAGTTGTCATTGTGAAGTAAACATCAATGTCAGATTCAAGTGTACAAGGGACTCTAGGAAACCAAGAAAGTGGTACTTGACATGGTTAAGGATAGGAAGGAAGCTCCTCAACTCAGTCAGTGGGTGATCGCTTGGATAGGCTTACCGATTTGGTAGTTAGTTTAGTAACTGTCATCCAAGAAGACAAATAGTGAGATAGAAACAGCCTTACGAGGGAACATGAATAGCAAAGCTAAGGCAATGGTTAGTTTGGCTAAGTTAACACCCCAGCTCGATCACCTCGAGCTGAAGGAATTAGTAGGGACGTTAGGCAAAGACTAGCGCTTGAAGAGATTGAGGAGGAAGTAGAAGGAGGTGGCGAGGCAAAGGAGTACTATGAACTTGAGGAAAGGAATGTACAAGCCCTTAGAGTTGAGGGATTAAGGATTTATATTTTGAGTTTCTCTAAAAGTAGTGATGCTGAAAACTACCTAAAAAGGGTAGATCATATTGAAAAGCAGTTTCAATGCCACAAAATGCCTAAAGATGCAAAGGTTAGGTTAGCTATGTTAGAGTTCACCGGCTATGCTGCCTTATGGTGGAAGAACTTGTAAGCCACCAGAAAAAGGGAAGGAGAACTAGAGATTAGGAGTTAGGATGACATGAAGAGAGTTATGCAGAGAAGGTTCGTGCTAAGCTATTATCTACAGGATACCTTCAAGAGACTGCAAGAATTAAGATAAGGAGGATCGAGTATGGATGCTTACATTAAGGAGTTCAAAATGCTAATGATTCGATGCAAAGTTATAGAGCCAAAAGACCGAACTACGTCTTGATTCATTAGCAGATTGAAGTACAAGATTAAGGATGTCCTAGAAACCCTAAATGTTATAACACTCGATGATGCAATCCAAGCCTCCTAGAGGATAGAAAGGCATTGAATAGGAAAATTCCGACCACTCGTCAACCATTCTAGCAGTAGTTGACCTGTTTCAAGTAGACTTATGCCAATGGAACTAAGCAAGGTCACTAAGACCTGACTTGCTTAGACTACCTAAGTAAGGGAGAAGGAACCATTGAGGAAGTTTGAGAAAGGCTAGAGTTTAAGGAGGAAGATGAGTGAGATCAAGTGTTTCAAGTGCTAAATATTTGGACACATGGCCGTTTAATGTTTGAACAAGCGAACAATGGTGATCAAAGGCAAGGCACCAACAGTTGAGGTCGATAGTACCGATGAGTAAGTAGAGAAGTCGAAGGAGGATGAATGGACTAAGCTATTCAAGGAAGAAGTTATCTATAGTAGGGAAGGCAACTTCATGCCAACCACTCTAGTATAAAGGAGGACAATGAGTATTAGTTCTATGCCTAAAGACGAGTAGGGAGAAAATCTCTTCCATATTGGGTGCAAAGTGAATGAATCACTATGTGTACTGATCATTAACAATAGGAGGTACACCAATGTAACCTCTGCATTTATGATCTAGCAATTGAAATTGCTAACCATGTCTCACCCAAAACCTTACAAGCTTCATTGGCTCAGTGATAAGGGAACCCTATAAGTGATAAAAGAAATGTCTGTACCGATTTGTATAGGCAGGTCTTGAGATGAAGTGCTTTGTAATGTTCTTCCCATGAGTACGTGCCACCTTCTACTTAGATGACTATGGATGTTTAATCGAGTAGTTATGTATGATGGTAGGGGGAACACATGTTCTATAGAGCATGAAGGAAGAAGATTGAAATTGAGTCCCATGAATGTCGAACAGGTAAAGGTCATGCAGTCCTAGCTTAGCCGAACCCTAAAAAAGGAGGCTTAGGTACTGACCCGAGCTAAACTAAAAAGAGAAATGGAGCTAGAGGGACTAAACTATTTTCTTATTAAGAGGCTTCTGGAGATAAGACCCAGGGAGGAAGAGCTTACGACAGAGGTAAAAACCCTACTAGAGGAATTTGCTGACCTATTTCTGAAGGAGCTACAGAAGGGTTTACCTTTAATTTGAGGCATTGAGCATGCAATTGACCTATAAGCAGGAGTCGTATTGCCAAATAAGCTTACCTATAGGCTGAACCCTAAACAAGGTGTCGAACTACAAAGGCAAGTAAACGACCTATAAAGAAAGGGTATGTACGCGAGTTCTTGAGCCCCTGTGCTATGCCAGCCCTATTAGTGCTTAAGAAGGATGGTTCTTAGAGGATGTGTATGGATAGCTAAGCCATCAATCAAATCACCATTAAGTATAGGTATCCCATACCCAAGCATGATGATATACTAGATGAGTTAAGTGGAGCAAGAGTGTTCTCCAAGATCGATCTCAAATTCGGATACCATCATATCCAAATGCATGAAGAAGATGAGTGCAAAACCACATTTAAAACATGACATGGTTTATATGAGTGGCTTGTAATGCCATTTGGACTATCTAATGCGCCGAGTACATTCATGCGACTTATGAATCATTTGCTTCCAAAATTACTAGGAAGGTTTGCCATGGTTTATTTTGATGACATTCTAGTCTATAGTCTTGACCTAAGGACTCATCAAGAACATCTCCAATAAGTGCTTGTGAAACTTTAAGCTAAGCAGCTTTACGCCAAACTAAAGAAGTGTAACTTTTGCTGTTCTAATCTGCTGAGCTACTTTGCTCTCTATGCTATCCTTGATGTTGTTGAGGTGATCAAAACCAATATGCCATATCGAACCCTCCACTAAACCATAGTCTAAGTGCCAAATCTGAGTACAGCAATCTCCATTATGCCAAGGCCAACCAAGACTGTTAGGAGCCGACCCTCCGAAGCCAACCTAAGGTGAGCCATCCTTGAACTAACAATAATCCTATCCCTTCTAACACCGAATAGGCTTGAACAGAGGCCTACCTTTGCTCGAACCACAACACTGTCAAAATCACAGTAAAAATACACGCGCACTGTCCTTACGGATAACTGTATGATCCTTTCTGACAAATGATGTTTACTGCATACAATTTTCATATCTCCCTGTATAGTAATTTCCTTTTTATTTAGCAAATAGGAATTCATTTTTGTAATTATCTATAACATAAAAATTACCCTAATAGGGTACTATAAATAGTCACATAATGTAATAGCCGCAAAAGAGATATACAGAAGAATACATTGGACTTTTACCTTCTCTTGAGCTAAGTGTCCTCTTACTCTTCAGCTACTTTTATCTAGCCTATTTCGAGCATGGACTGGTAGCGAGTGACCTTTAGCTACACTTATGTGTCATATCAAGTATGACCTAAGCTTATATTAGATGTTAGTGCATCATATCCAACATCGGTGTACGGGAACCTCTACTCCCCCTTAACTATCATTTACTTTTCAAGCCATCTTATGGCTTAGACCCACCCTCTTTAGTTATGCATGACATTAGGTTCGTGTATTTATCTATGAGTCTGGATCACAACTCCTTATTGCCCTAAGTTCTTGAACGTTGTATCTAAATGCCCAAGTATGTCGACTAACCGGATGAGGAATTGGAAAGTATAGGATATCAGTACCGATGCATGTTACATGCATGAGCATAGCACAGATTTGATAACTCAGGTTACGAGATTAAATGTCTTATAGTACTGATCTATGTGAATATATGTATGTATGTTCTATGTTTTATTTTATCCACTATCACTTAGCTCATAGAGAGCTAAGGGGATACTTTTGTATACTCAGGTTATAAAGAGAACTAACAGGGTAACATCAGCCAGGGGAAAATTTTTTTTAAGAGCGCATAACATGGAGTCAACCACTTTTAAAGAAGTTTTGTTGTACTTTGTTCTTAGTTCTATAAAGGATCTATACATATATATAAAAAAGAAAGTATTGTATTTTTGGTTTGGTTAAGTTTACTAGATGTAATCTTTCATAAAAACAAGTGTTAAGCTGAACTCTGTTGTAGTACTCTTTTGTTATAAATAGAACTTATATTAAGTATAAACTGGTATTCCTATATGATAGTACATCCCATGCTATATCAGGACGTGATAGTAAGGGAATAGATGTGTAAAGAGTACTATAAACTAAAAAAGGATGTTAAGTTAGTTAAGGAGTATGAAAGGGAGTTTATCAAGTTACCAAAATTTACACCAAAGGTTTCTAAGATAATGAATTAGCTAATGTTGGAAGGTTTAAAGCTAGACTTGACCTATATTTCTAAGTAGAGTTGAAAAGATTTTGAACAATAAGGTATAGTGACTTAGTGAATGAGGCTTAACTAATTGAGTAGGTTCATATTTTACAAGAAAAAGCGAATGGAATGGATAGTAAGAAAAGAAGGTTTGTGGGAAGCTTTAGTGGTAGTAATAAGATGGTGAAAGGAAAGTCAAGTAGGCAATTTAGAAGTAAGCATCGAAGAAGTGGTGGAACTATGATACCGTGTTGGAAGTGTAATGCAAGGCACTAAGCTGTAGATTGTCCTAAGTTGCACGAAAAGTGTTTTAGGTGTAGAGAAGCTGGACACATATCATGAAATTGACAAAGTCTGAATCTTAAGAGTATGTTTTATACCAACTGTCGCAAGATAAGTCATAATGCAAACCAATGTACTAAACCACAAGCTAAGAAAGGGCAAGCTTAAGGTAATAAACTAAAACCAGCCAATAGGAACAACAATCAGCCAAGTAGAGCAGCAAGAAGGCCTAAGGTACAAGGAAGAGTTTATGCTCTATAGCAATAAGAAGTAAGGGATGCTCATGTAGTAGCAGGTAAGTATTACTTAGATTTATCTAACTTCAGTATATTTAATGGTTAGTTAGCTTAAATATCTACTAATGTTACTCATGAATATAAAGTAATATATTTATAAATAATTGTTCTAGGATTGGTATGCATAGGAGATGATTACACGTATACTTTATTTGATATTGTAGTGACTCTATCATATGCCTTGACAAAGTATGTCAATAGGAATCAGTTACCAATAGAAACCCTAGTATATTAGATGGTAGTCAATGCCTTCCGAAGGAGAACAAGTTGTGTATCATAACCTAAGAGACGGGAATGTTTGTATAGATACTCATGAGATGTTGGCGAAATTAATAATCTTAGATATGAAAGGATTTGATGTAATATTAGGGATGGATTAGATGACTAAGTACAAAGCAAATGTTAACCATGAAAATAAGATGGTAATGTTTCGAAGGGTAGATGGAGAGGAATATTGTTTCAAGGGAAGTTCAAATGATGCAATTCCCGGAGTGATCTTAGCAAGTAAAGTACAAAAATTGATATGCAAAGGGAATGTAGGTTACTTAGCCTCAATAGTGGATACATAAGCTAAGGAAAACAAATTAGAATATATACCTGTAGTGTGAGAGTTCCCTGAAGTTTTCCCTAAGGATTTACTTAGATTGCTACTCTATAGGGAAATTGAATTTCCATTGACCTTATTCTAGGGACTATACCTATTTCTAAAACCCCTTACCGTATAACACCAATAGAGTTAGTTGAACTAAAGAGAAAATTCAAAAGTTGTTAGACAAAGGTTTCATTAGACCTGGTACGTCACCATGTGGTGCACCAATACTCTTTGTCAAGAAGAAGGATGGAAGTTTGAGGCTTTGTATAGATTACTAACAATTGAATAAGGTTACAATTAAGAATAAATACCTACTTCCAATGGTCGATGACTTGTTTGATCCATTAAAAGGAGCTATTGTGTTTTCAAAGTAGATTAGCAATCGAGATATCATCAATTAAAGATCAAGGAAGAGGATATACCTAAAATAGCTTTTAGAACAAGGTATGGACACTACAAGTTCTTAGTAACACCATTCAATTTGACAAATGCCCTAGCTACCTTCATAGATATAATGAATCGAGTGTTTAGGAAGTATTTATATGAGTTTGTAATAGTGTTCATAGATAACATTTTGAATTACTTAAGATAGTAAGGAACATGTAAAGCATTTGAGGAAATGACTTTAGACTTTGAAGGAAAATCAATTGTATGCTAAATTGAAGAAATGTCAATTTTGGTTAGAGCAAGTTAGATTTCTTGGACATATTGTATCAAGTGTTGGAATAGCTGTAGATCCTGCAAAAGTAAAGGTAGTAATGGATTGGGTAAAGCCAACAACTATAACTAAGGTGAGAAGTTTCTTAGGAATGGCAAGCTATTATTAGAGATTTATGTAGGATTTCTCTAAGATTGCTATGCTATAAACACAATTGACATACAAAGGAATTCGATTTGAATGGAATTATAAGTGTGAGAGAAGCTTGTAGGAATTTAAGAAGCAATTGGTTACTACACCTTTACTAACATTACTTAATGGATTAAGAGAATATTCAATCTACTATGATGCTTTAAGGAATGATTTAGGATGCGTATTGATGCAAAACAATAAGGTGATCACTTATGCATCAAGATAACTTATATCACATGAGTAGAATTATCCAATGCATGACTTAGAGCCAATAGCAATAGTATTTGTTCTAAATTTGTCGACACTACTTATATGGTGAGAAGTGTAAGGTATATACGAACCACAAAAGTCTTAAGTACACTTTTACATAGAAAGAATTGAATCTACGACAAAGGAGATGGTTAAAATTGATTAAGGATTATGATCTCTCAATTCACTATCACTCGGGAAAGGCAAATGCAATTGTAGATGCCTTAAATAGAGAAAAATTCAATATTGTTGCTATACTAATTACTGATAAGAGGGAGTTGATTGAAGAGATGGAAAGAATGAGATTATAAATAGTAGTCTAAGGGAGTAGATCAATGTTGGCTGATTTGGAAATACAACCTATACTCTTGGAACCTATAAAAGAAGCTTAGAAAAAGGACATGGAATTACAAAAGATCATAGATGATTTGGAAAAACATCCTGACTTCTACATAGATGATAAGGGATTGTTAAAATTTAAGGAAAGAATGTATGTTCTAAAAGTCACGAAAGTTAAGAAAATGATTTTAGAAGAAGCTCTTGATGCAAAGTGTATTTTGCATCCTAAAAATAATAAGAAGTATAAGGATTTAAGGTAAAAGTTGATGGGTTATCAATCACTAGCCCACTCACTCATATACGCCTTAAAGGCCTCCAATCCCTCACTCGAAGAATTCTCTCTCAGTAACCTATTGATGACAAGAAACAGTATACAAAAGGTAAATGGTTGAATTCCTTGAGAGCTCCAAGTTGTTACACTATGTTATGTTCTCTCTCTTATGCCGATGTTGACTATCCTCTAGCCAAGTGATCTAACTTTCAGCTGCTGAGAGTTCCTGTTGAGTAACAAGAGCTAGCCTCTTGCTCATCGAATACTTCTCTATCAACCTCCTTCTAACTCTCATGGCATTCTTTCTCGTCTTAGCATCTTTGTTGTTGCAACATCTTGATTCCTCTCACCTGTTGTGATAAGAGAATCTTTGTACAGAACCAATGTTAAGCTGCTACCTATCCATCACATTTGACATGTACTACTTTTCCCTTTTTTTTGTTTATCCTTTTTGCCCCTTTTTGTGAGTACTAAGAATGCTCCTTGTTGTATGCCTTTTTGTAATTTCTTTATTTATATTGTTACCCTAGGAACTTACTACAAATAGTCATTTCCCCTTATAAGTTGGAATCTTCTTACCTTATAGATAGACATTGAATATATTGTTCTTACGAGACAACCCTCTTCAAGCCCATTTTCATACACTATTATCTAATTTTTCCGAGTAGCTTAAGATTAGTGGTAGGTGGACCTTGACACGAACTTGTACGTCATATCAAGTGAAATGTCAAGTCATATTATGTTTATTAGTGTGTTAAATTTTTCGAACAGCTTTACGTCAGCTACTCTAGTCCATTCGTAGACCTACTAACTCTACTTTCTTCAATATTCCAAGGGAACCATTGGTTCAAATCTATTACAATAAGTCCTAGTGATAACTGAGATCTTAAGTACATAATATAATTCCCGATATTAAAGCTTGAGGTTGCAATCGAGAGCTATATGGTAATAGTCCCTATTAGTTTGCTATTGGTGATACTCTATTTTCATTTAGAAGAATAGAGCAAGTTTACAGTTCATAATGTCAAGCCATATTTCGGTTTTCCTTAATTTAATTTATATTAAGCCTAGTTTACTTAATATAGATTACTTGATATAAAATTAAGAAAATATTTTTCTTTAAAAAATATTTTGAAAAATTAGAGTCTCTAACTAGTTAAATTGGTAAAAAATGAAATTAGGGTTTCCAAGCAGGAAAACCTTAATTTAGCCATTAATCTACACATTTTCTAAGAAAATAATTTTTAGAAAATTAAACTATGAAAAAAAAAAAGAAAACCAAGTTTAATGGTTAACCTATTAGGACTAAGTTACCATACAAAAGCTAAAGAAAAATTGATGGGCTATATCTTTATAATTTTCTAAAAATACTAAAAATATTCCAAATATAACTAAAATGAATTTTTTAATAATTTTTTTATACAATTGCCCCAAAGGTACCTACGTACCCGTTAATTAGGAACTAACGTAGTTCTTTTTTTTTTTTAGAAAATATTTCATGGCTGGATTTTTTTATTTTGGAAAATCGAGCCATATTTCCATTTATTTTACCATTTGTTATTTTAAGAAGAAAAACACCTAAAAAAAATAATTTCACAAATTTAGGAAAACCATAACTTACTAATCTTCTTTTAAATAATCCTAGATATGATTATTTTATTTTATTTTTTAAAAATTACTACATGTCAAAAGATATATTTTCTAAATTCTTTATGTAAAATCTACAAAGATATGATCTAAATACGTATCTTCTCCAAATCTAAAATATGTTGAAAATACGAACCTTAGAGAAAAGATACACGAATTTTCAAAAAATGTGATTTTGGCTAAAAAATGCAATTCAACTAAAAATGTAATTTTACTAAAAAAATGCAATTTATGAAAAAAAATCCAAATTATCTTAAAAAAGCCAATGACATGATAACTAAAAAGACCTAAACTAAAGAAAACCAATTAATAAAAATAATTAAATTAAAAAAGAAATAAATAATTAAATGAAATGATAATTTTATTACCTAAACCATTCGAATCGTACATAATCGATGTGTTCGTGTGTTGGATTGCATGTGTGTCGTGCATTGGATTACTTGTGTGTGTATCCGTGTACAATGTAATCATGTCGGTGATCATGTGTGTCAAGTGTACTAAATTGTGCATGGTGACTTAAGTCATGTATGTGTGATAGTGTTAGTGAGTAGCATGAGTCTGGTGTATTCGGTATAGTCTAGATTTGGTGTGTTCGGTGTAGTAGGCCGAGGGGTAGGGTTCGATCAGTTTGTGAGCTGTGTTTGGCTATGACATATGGAATTGTGTGTGTTAGTTGTTGGCGATGGACAATATGTATGAGGATTGTATGGGACGTAGCAGGGTGTAATGTGTTCAATCGTGGACTTATTGGCGTATGCTAGAGTTGTCAACGTTTGGGCTTATTCAGTCAAAGGGGGTCTTCATGATTTGTATGGCTAGGGGGCAACATACAGCAGTGGATTCTATTTATGGCTAACATGCAGTGGGCTTCAATAAGTTGTGGCAAGTATCCAAATTAAGTGCTGTACCGGGTGTGTAGAGGTGTTAGCTTATTAGGTAGACATATAAGTGTGTATGAATTGTGTGCCTTTAGATCAGTGGGGCATACAATACAGATTGGTGTGTGAGGAAAGTATTGGTGTTATCGGCATTAGTGGAGTATTGGATTGTGCATAGGGTTATCGGCATTTATGGAATTTAGGTTAGGGTATCGGCTTGCGGTGTAGATTGAGTAGTTGGTTAGTGTTGTGTTCAATTGTACGGTATTAGGTGGCTTGGTTAGGGGATACTTCAAGCGACGAGTGTTTCTAGGGGATGTTGGACAATCCATGCTATAGTGATTAAGTGAAGTGCGGTTGGGTGAATTATGTTTGGGGATTGTGTCGTGAATCATGGGATGTGTAATTGAAAAACTGTACCCAACGTCACCTGCCAACTTACTATTTATAAAGCCAAAATCAAATATTTCGTATCGTTTTAGTTATAGATTTGATCGAAAGATACAATAATGATCCTTTGGAGATTTAACCTAACTTCTAGAAACCCTACTTAATTTGGGCTTTCTATTATCCAGGCCTAATTCGATCCAATTTGATTTAGCCTAATAATATACTTAATAAATCCTAAATCTATTTTAGCCTAATATAAATTAGATAAAAATCTACTTTATATTGGATTGGAGAAAAATTATTTAAATAAATCCTAATTCTCCAATAACTTAAAATTTATTAAATTAAACACTTACCATTATCCAATTTGATCTTAAACGATCTAACTCAACTCAAATTGACTAGAAACAATTTGAGTTGACTTGACTTAATACAATTCAACTTAAAGTTAAGTTGACTCGATATCGGCTCGACTTGACACTTTATATATTTTTTATTTTTTCATATTTTCTTTTAAATTTATTATTTTTTTATTTTTCTAGTTTATTTATTTTTAACCTAGCTCAATAAAAATACTAAAATAAAACGAAAATGGAAAAAATAAAGTGTCTTCAGTTGCTTCTCTATGTAGTGAAGTTCAATTAAAACTTCCCTACAAAGACAAAAAAGATACTCATTTTTGCTCAACCTTACTTTAAAATAAATGAAGATTACTAACTTGAATAGTCAGTTGAACTATGTTTCATCTTGAAGAAGGATATCAACTTGAAAGGTTGATGTAAAGAATAAACAACCCTTCATGAAAGGACAAGGCAAAAGAATGGGAAACTTGTAAACCTATCTTGAAATGACAGGGTAAAGAAACTAAGGTGCCTATTTTGGAAGGATAAGGTAAAGGAAATACGTACCTATAAGGTTAAAGATTTGGGGGACCTATCTTAAAAGGATATGACAAAAGTTTTAAGGCAGCCTATCTTAGAAGGATATGACAAAAGTTTTAAGATACTTATCTTGAAAGGATACGGCAAGAGTCTTAAGGTGCCTATCTTAGAATGATAGGGCAAAAACTATTGGGGTCAAATTGACTTGTTTTGGTTTATTTGATAATCCAAAGATGATAGATCTTTTTGAAATTAAAAAAAAAAAAAACCTTTCTTTGGTAGACAATTTGAAAAGGATAGATCCCTTTGAGATTTCAAGAAAAACTTTGTTTTGGTAGATAATCCAAAGAGAATAGATCTCTTTGAGATTTAAAAAAAAAAAAAAAACTTACTTTGTTGGACGATCCAAAGAGGATAGTTCTCTTCGAGATTTCAAGAAAACTTTCTTTTAGTGGATAATTTGAAGAAGATATATCTCTTCGAGATTTCAAAAAAACTTTCTTTGGTTTGATGAATGACCCAAAGAGGATAGATCTCTTTGAGATTTCAAGAAAGCTTTGTTTTGGTGGATAATCCAAAAAGGATAGATTATTTTGAGATTTCAAAAAAATTTATTTTGATTCAGGTAAATGATTTAAAGAGGATAGATCTCTTCAAGATTTCAAAAAACTGGTTTTAGTTTGAGTGAATGATCCGAAAGGGATAGATCTCTTTGAGATTTCAAAAAACTTGTTTGATTCTCTTAAATATCTCTTTCAAGGACTTTTAAGATCATTTTACCTAAGAATAGAGAATTTTACAGATAGCAACCAATCAGCATACAGCATGTTGACTCTCGATATTCACTCATTCAAATCGTAGAATATCATGAAGTATTCTGCTTGCTCCTTTTCCTTTTCCTTTTTTCTCCTTTTCTTCTTCTTTTTCTCTTTTTCTTTCTCTTTTTTTTTTTGGAATATGGTCTTCTTTATGAGTGAAACCTTTTGCTTAATTGTACCATGCTTATGCCTTGATTTTTCTTTTTTCATCGCTAAGTCTCAATTTCTATCTCTCTATGATTCCTGAAAAATAAATCTTTTTTTGAAAGAAACAAGATCAAATAATTAAGAACATTCAATTTCAATTTATTTGGTGACTCAAATTCATTGGTAAGTGTTTGGTGTTTAAGTGTTTGAGGCTAAGAAACATGGTATACATGGGTTCATTGGTGAAGTGTTTGTCGATCGATGACCATCGAAATTCGAGAACATTCATGGATATCAACTTTACTTGTAAACGATGAAAAATTAACCACAAACAATTCTCAAGGAAAATTGGAATCTTTATTGAACTCAATTTTCATGGATAATATAATTTGACCGCATCTGAATTCATAGGTCCCCTTAATTTCAAGCCATTCATTTCTATCAATACTAATGCACCTCTAAATAATATCCTTTTTCACCACATAAAGGCCTTCATAATTTGGAGCAAATTTACCCCTAGGTTCTTTTCAATTTGGAAATACTTTCTTCAACACCAAGTCTCCTTCCTTGAAGTACCTCGAGCGTACTTTCTTGTTAAAAGCTTGAATCATTCTTTGTTAGTAGCACTAACCATTACATATTGCTATGAATCTTTTCTCATCTAGGAAGTTCAAATGCTCCATTCGTTTCTTCACCCATTTTGCTTCATCTAGCTGAGTTTATTCTAACACTCAAAACAAAGGTATTTTTACTTCCACCGATAGTATCGCTTCAGTTCCATATACTAATGAATAAGGTGTTGTACTTGTAAAGGTTCTATAAGCCATAAGAGCAAAGGGATGCATCTCATGCAAGTCTCTATAAGTGATCTCCATCTTCTTAATGATTCTCTTGATATTCTTATCAGTAGCTTCAACTAAGCCATTCGTCTGAGGTCAATATAGAGTTAAGTTTTTGTGATTGATCTTAAATTGGATACATAGTCCATCCATCAACTTGTTGTTTAAATTTGACCTGTTATTTGTAATATTAGACTCGAGCGTATTGTATCAGGCAATGATATCTCTTTTCAAAAATTTGACTACCATCCCTTCGATCATTGTAGCATGCAATGCTACTTCTACCTACTTGGTAAAGTAATCAATCATAAGTAAAATGAATCTATACCCATTTGAAGCTATTGATGAAATTGGACTAATCATATCCATCCCCTACATTAAGAAAGGCCAAGGAGCCAATAACACATACAATTCTTAGGGAGGAGCATTGATTTTATTAGCGTACACCTGACATAGGTGACAATGCCTCATGTACTTGATATAATCTGATTCCATCATCTTCCAAAAATATCCCATCCTTATGATTTTCCTAGCTAACATGTACCCATTCATATGAAGACCATAAACTCATTCATGCGCTTCTTTTATTAATTTCTTGGCTTCTTCTTCATCCACACACCTTAGTAATGTTACATTTAGTGATCTTTTGTACAATATGGCTCCACTTAATATGAAACGAGTTGCCAATCTCCTTAAAGCTTTTTTGTCTTTTCTATCAACTTCATTAGGGAATTCACCTATTTAGAGTAACTTTTTGATATTATAATACCAAGGCTTCTCCAATTCCTTCTCTTCAACAGTTAGGTAAAATGCTGATTTTTCCTTTACCTCAATTTTCAAGGGTTGGATTTCTATCCCATCTGTGACTTTCACCATTAACACTAATGTGGCTAGTGCATCGACAAATTGATTTTGGGTTCATGGAATGTAAGTGAACGATATTTCTTAAAATATTTCAATCAGCTTATATAAATGCTCTTGATAAGATATCAACTTCTCGTCTTTCATCTTATATTCTCCCAAGATCTGGAGAATTATAAGAGAAAAATCTCCATACACTTCAAACCTTTGTATCCCCATTTCTAATGTTGTTTTAAGCCTTAAAATGCAGGTCTCATATTTTGATATGTTGTTCGTATATGGAAATGCTAATCTTACTGCTATAGGGAAATGATTACCCTTAAGTGATACCAATACCACTCCTATCCCACATTTGAACACATTGGCTGCTCCATCAAAATACATTCTCCATTCCATTTTCTCACCACTCAATTCATTTGCCACCATCACATCCTCATTAGGAAACTAAGCTTCTAAACCCTCATCTTCATCTTCTAATAGGTATTTAGCCAATTGATCAGCCACTACCTACTCTTTAACTGAACTCTAACTTACATACTTGATATCAAACTCAAAGAGTAGCATATGCCACTTTGATATTCTTCCAATTAATGCTGGTTTTTATACTAAATACCTCAACGGGTCATGTTTTATTAATAGCTCTATTGAGTAATAAAGAGTATACTGCCTGAGCTTGTGCATTACCCACACCAAGGCACAACATGTTCTCTCTACCTCAGAGTATTTTTGTTCACCTTCTGTAAATTTCTTGCTTAAGTAATATATAAGATGCTCTTTTCAGCCTATTTCATCTTTCTGCCCCGACATACATCTCATTGATTCATGAAGAATCATTAAGTAGAGAATCAATGGCCTTCCCAGTGTAGGTGTGACTAGTATTGGCGAATTCATGAGATACTCCTTAATTTCAACAAATGCTTGTTCACACTCTTCATCCCATTATATTGCTACATTCTTCTTCAAAAGTCTGAATAATGGCTTGCATTTATCAGTTAACTGCAATATAAACTGAGCAATGTAATTTAACCACCCTAGTAGTCTCCAAACTTCTTTTACAGTCTTCGATGCAAGCACATTTATGATTGCCTTGACTTTGTTGGGGTCCACTTCGATTCCTTTTCTATTGATTACAAAACCTAATAATTTGCTCAATGTTACTCCAAATGTGCACTTCTAGGGTTTATTTTCAATTAAAACTTCCTCAATCAGTCAAATAGTTTACGTAAAATATCCACATGATTTTCATTCTCCTTGGATTTGGCAATCATTGTTTACATAAAATTTGATTTCCTGATGCATCATGTCATGAAACAAGGCTACCATTGTGCGTTGATAAGCTACCCTAGTGTTCTTCAACCCAAAAAGCATCATGCGATAACAAAACGTTCCCCAAGTGGTAATGAAGGTAGTTTTGATTTTATCTTCTTCTACCATCTTGATTTGATTATATCTTGAGAAACCATCCATAAATGAGAAAAGATGATTTCCGGTCGTATTGTCCACCAATACTTCGATGCGTAGTAAAGGAAAGTTATCATTTAGTGTTGCCTAGTTTAAGTTATGAAAGTCTACACATACCCTAACTTTCCCATCTTTCTTTAGCACTAGCACCACATTAGCTACTCATTCAAGGTAATTCGACACTTTTATGAACCCAACTTTTAGTAATTTCTTGACTTCTTCTTTTATTTTAAGGAGTATATCTAACCTAAACCACCTAAGCTTTTAACTTTTCAGTTTAATATCTTCTCTTGTTGGCAACTTACGAACTATGATAGACAAATCTAAGCCGAGCATATCTTCATAGGACTAGGCAAATATGTCCAAGTATTCTAATAATTGACATGACAACTCCTGTTTCTGATCATCTGCTAAATTGCTACCAATTTTCAAGTTCCGCAGATTCTTATCTGTCTCTAAATTAATTACAATTATTAGTTCATCAGTAATCACTCTACCCTGTTTAAATCAACGCCAACTCTCTTATATTTCGTTTCAAGTCTCAATATCATCTCTAACATCTGACCTAGTAGACACGAAGGTGATATTGGTCCTTTTATCATTTACATGTACGAGATATCCATTATACTCATCATTTTTATCAAATCTAAAGAGTAAAGGAAAAAGTAAAAGGATAAAGAATAAATAATAAAGAAGAATTGATAGAAAGAAAGGAACTAATTTCATTGAATAAATTTAAATTGTTTAAAAGAAAAGGGCTTAACTAATCAGACTAATTATGAAGTCGAATGCTTTTAATTAATCTAATATTGCTTTTCTAAAGAGACTTATTAATGGGAATAGAAGACCAATTGCATAAGGAAACTGGGATGTTAATATCTTTCTTCTCGTTTAAACTGATGTTGCATTACTGAGCTAAGGCCTTGGATAGACTAGCTATTTTGAGTTCTTGAACACCACTTGGTACAGGGAATGTCTGACAAATGTTGGAAACTCCATACAAGCATGGTATAGGTGATCTCCTCTCTTACTTTTGGTTTTGGCCTTCATTTCTTAGATCTCTTCTTTAGTGGGCTCATATCTAAGCTCGAACGTTCCAATCTACTACTTCGGTTATTTGGAGCTGTAAACCTCGCAAATTTAGCTATTTAAGAGTAGAATTGAATCCTAATACTGTAGATAACTTGATGAGTCATTAAAGCCTTGTAAGATAAAAATTTAATAAATTATAAATTTGAATATATTATAAGTAGTAAAAACCTTAGAAATTAATCGAAACCCTAAAACCATAACTTTAAGCCTATGAAATAATTAAATATCACTCAATAACGATATAATTATAGTCAATTGTAATTATCAACTAAATTACGTAATCGCGTAAAATTCTTAGCAAAATCATTACAATAACTTGTAAAAATTATAATTGTAATAGGTACCAATTAAATTGATAAATTTTCATGAAATACCAAAATTAATTTATAGTTATTACTTTTATGATTTTTATGTTTAGAAAAATTACATATAATTATTTCTAATTTTCCTTTTATTCCATTTTTTTTATTTTCCTTTCTTTCTTTTCTTCTTCTCTTCTATTTTCCTTTCTTTACACATGAAATTGCAGCTGCAATTATAGCAACCCATGTGCACAAAATTAATGTCCAAGTTCACAAATTTAAGGGGGAAAGGACAAAGTAATAGAGTACATGTCATACCTTAATTAATACTTAGATTATAAGGATAAACTTCTTTATTTTTTTCATTTTATTTGCCCAAAAATTTCTACTGTTCCTTCACGCAAAAAAAAAAAAAAAGAATAAGAAGAAATCAAGAAAAAAACGAAAAGAAACATAAATACAAACCAAACACAAAAAGTGAAAGAAAGCAAAATAAAAAGGAAAAACTATCAAGAAGAAGAAAAAGAAGAAGAAGGGAGAAAGAAGGAAAATTAAGATTAATACAAATATAATAAGGTAAGTATATTTATTTTGGTTATACATATGTATATTATATGGTATGTACATGTATATACTAAGATTTTTGTTGTATTTTACTAAATAATTCATTACATATACATGTACATATACATGAGTAGATAACTTAAGAAATATTTATGTATCTCTTATGTATGTATAAGGATATGTATGTAGACATGTATATATATATATATATATATACTAATAGGTAGAATATACGGTATATGTATGTACATGTATGTATAAATAGGAATATATAGTAAATATTTGAAAATCTTATTATTTGAATATGATATAAATGAACACGAAAAAAATAAATAAAATAAAATAAATAAATACCTAGATGTATATATAAATAAGAGTACATATAGTATGTATTTAGTATTTTTAAAAAATAAATATAGATATATACATATATGTGTATACGTGAAAATGATTATTTACGTATATATGTATACAAGCCTTATCTTCATATGTATATATATATATATATATATAAGGATAAGTATTTGTATATTACATACATGTATTTTGTATTTATATATTCATATATACATGTAACCTATATTTTATATACATATATGTATACATAGACATATGGTGTAAATATATGTATAACATATAGTATATAAAGTATATTAAGTAATATATTTGATACAATAATATTTGCTAAATAAAATAAATATGTAAATATGTAAGAAGTAGGTATATATATATATATATTACCATAAATTAGGAATTATTAATTAAGTAAATTATAAAAATTAATCAAATATAGTAATAAGTATATATATATATGTGTGTGTGTGTGTGTGTGTGTATCGTAAAATACAAATAAATAATAAGAAAATAATAAATCATAAAAATAACAATAATAATAATAATAATAATAATAATAATTGTAATAAGTCTAAAATCTCAAAAATAGGTAAAAATAAGTAACTAAGGTAAAATAAGCTTAAAATAATAAAATTATCAATTATATGATTTAAATAATTATTAAATCATAAATATATTAAGAAAAAGCTAAAATTAATATTTTATAACTTTTTAAAATTAAAATAATAAATTTTATGATATTTTTATATCACAACTCAAACTGTGAGTCACAATGTCCAAAAAGGACCTCACTATGAAAAAATACACTCGAAAACGATATAAATGGACTACAAGTTCATAACAATCCGAGCTAAAACGAAAAAGTTATATGCGATTCGATAAAATTTTCGAATCGATAATTTCATGTAAATCAATAATCAATTTATGTAAATAGTACGACTTAGCATACTAATTTAGTTATTTAATTCCTACACTTACTACTTTCCATATTCTCCTAATGTTAGGTAATCCTAAGATAGAGACTGACTTACCTTTAGACTATTACCATCCCTGACATCATTTATAACCATGTGAGTACTTCCGATAACTCTATACTTGTGTTGTGCTTGTAATTAGTGTACCTAAAGTAAACATTAATAATTTGATGCATGGGGATGTGGGATGTGCATGTGTTTGAATACTGATTGTGTATTGTGTAAAAGAAAGTGAAACATAATAGCTAAATAATTGATTGCTTGATTTATTATTGCATAATTGAAGGGTTTGTTGATTTTTGTTGATTACCTCATAAGTCGACTTAATCATATTCAACTTAACTAAAATTAAATGAATCATGCATAGAGCACGAACATTGCATATAATGTTTCTGCCGTCACTTCACGCAGTTGGTAATGAAGAGCCTTGGAATAATGGATTTCCATATGATTTGATTAGTACAATACAAGAGCATTTGTACAACAACACGCTACCCTTGGCTTGCGGGTTCTACTAGCATTGGAGATGTTAATTATGGGTAATTGGGGGTCACGTCTAGAGACCACTACTGTAGGGTGTGAGCGTAGACTGCAAGGGCCACCTCATCGCTAGACATGGATATTTGTATACTATTGACTGTTGGAAATAGAAACCTGTTTTGTGAAATGTAGAATTTATACATATATACTTATATATGGTTAAAAACCCAATGTTGTATGCAACATCAGTCAACTGCCTATATACTGTTTGGCATACTGCTTATTCATGTAGTCATAGTTTGGTAATAAACTGTTTGATAACTTGTTTGCTAGTATAGTATGAAGGATAAGTCACTAAGCTCTTGTACGGTACTCCTCAATAGTTTTCTATTGCAGGTTGCTAGATAATCGGGCATGGGTTAAGAACTAAGAGTTAGATGCCAACTTCAGATACATAGAAGTTAGAATCTGAGGACAGACTGTATGGTTCGTTTGAATTACTTTATATATAATTATTAATACTCCATTTAAATTTTGTGACTTTAGTAAGTTTAAGTTTTAGAATTTTACTATCTAATCTTATCATTTAGTAGGAGATCTCGATTCTCTGTAGTTCTGATGGACTGTGGCTTATTAGATATCCATAGTCACATATATGTTACCATAAGTTAATTAAATTAAGAATAAAAAATATATAAATAAATAAAAACTTTAGTGACTAATTGTTTAGAATTTTGCAATCTCTGACTTACAAGATGATTTTCAAATCATAGGTACACACATGATATGAAAATTTTAGGTAATCTTACTAGGCCCTCTTTAGGATCATGACATAAGCGACTTCGTGCCCCTTGGCCTGACATTTCAATCATGATGACCTCATAAAAAATATGCAATCCTAATTCCTTCAATTCTTCACTCCCAACATACAAAATAACTGTCTCTTTATAAATCTCATAGTCCAACTCCCTAAAAATAGCAATTAACTACTACTTAGCTATGAATTTTACCTTCTGATGTAAACTAAATGGAACTGCCCCTATTAAATGAATCTAGGGCCTTCCCAACAGAAGATTGAAAGTTCTTAGTATATCCAAAACTTGAAATGGAATAGTAAACATCTATAGACCGATCTCAACCTGCAACCCAATTTCTCCAAGTATCTCCCTCTTTGATCCATCAAAAGCCCTTATCAAAATCGAATTGTGCTTTATCTTAGCCAAATCCACTCTAAGCAAATTTAGTGTCGCCAATGGACACACATTCAGTGAAGACCCATTATCTATCAATACTTGAGCAACCACTTTCCCTACATACTTAAACATTATGAAAAGGGGCTTCGTATGCTAGTCTCCTTCTTCACTTAGCTCATCCGGTGAGAATGAAATCTAATCCATCGCAAATATCGAATTCACCACCAATCCTAACTTTCCATTGGAAATCCCTTCAAGTACTCTAATACCTTTCAGAATTTTGACTAAAGCTTCTCAGTGAGTATTTGATGACAAAAGTAAGCCTATTAGGGAGATCTAAGATGGTACCTTGGCTAATTGATCCATAATATTATACTCATTAGCTTTCACTATTTTCTTGGCAACATTCTAATCTTTCGAGAAGCTTCTTTTACAGTAGTCTTCCTCTTGGCTTCTTCATTTTGGTCAAAGACTCATCTTGAGCAAGGTGACATTAAAAGAAATTTTCTTGGGCTTACCTAATTCTTCAACCTTCTCAATCTTCTGTAGTACTCAAAAACCAAAGGTTTAAGCGTACCTTCAATCATTCCAACCATCTTAGCTATCTTTTTGGCTTCTACAATAAGTTTGTCTTCTTCCTCAAATTTGGAACCTAATCCAATGGGTAGTTCCTTAGCATATAATGTAGGTGAACCAACATAATCGACTAAGTATTCAATTTTTCTTGACGACTCTCCTAGGGTGTTAATCATTAGATCTTTAGCTTCATACCTTTCTCTAAGCTCCTGAGTACATCTCTTTCATAATTTTGGAACCATCATAGCCATAATGCCAGCTTTCATTATCTTCCCATCCCTCAGCAAGTGATATATTACCGGTCTAGTGTAGGTTCTATCTTTGAGATTCATATTTTGCAAGTATCCAACTTACCTCAAATTCTAAGCAACCTCTTTAATAGTGATAGGGAGACTATCTAAATCAATCTTCGGTTCAAACACTTCAGCAATGTTCATGTTGACTGAACACTCATGATGTGGTAGAGGATTGTTACCCACATTAGGAGTAGGAATCTGAATGAAATTCAATTGCACCAATTTTGCATCAATGAAATCCTAAATCTTATGTCTAAGTCTCCAGCACTGGTCCATAGAATGCCCCACTTGCCCAAAATGATAGTTACAACAGAGCTCCGGGTTGTAGTCTCTCGGTCTTTGTCCTCCCTTCGATATTTCAAATGTCAAGAGATTCTCCTTCCTCAATTGTATAACAACTTAGCTCAGAGGAATGGGGGTATGAGTAAACTATCTCCTTTATAGGTAGTTATTCTGATTTGGATTTGGTGGGGGATTAGATCCTCCTATCATGACTACTAAGGCTGCTAGTCTTATAAGATTGCCGATGTTGACAACACTTATAGTAGCTTCTTTGGTCTTATTGGAAAATCTCGCTGGAGGTGTTTTCTTCTTAACTACTTCAAGATTAGGAAGCTTTTCAGTAGCAATAGCTTCCTCAATTCGGTACCTTGAGACCGCAATCACTGCAAAGTTAAAGGTAGGGTATCCTACTAGATATTGATAATATGGGCTTCTAAGAGTATTGATGAAGACAAAAGTTAGGTCCTTCTCTATTAAGGGTAGAGTCACCCTGGCTACTATGCTCCTCCATCTCTGGGCATATGCCTTAAAGCTTTTGTTAGCCTTCTTCCGCAAATTATTCAAATCCCATTTGAATGGAGCTACTTTGATGTTGAACTTATACTAGTTATAGAAAGCCTGTACTAACTTATCCTAAGTATCAATCTCGTTCAAGTCTAGTTAAGCATACCAAGTTAAGGCAGGCCTAATCAAGCTATCTTGAAAGGTTTAGACCATCACCTTATCATACATCATGTATTTCCTCATTTTTCTAATGTATAGCCTAGTATGGAGCTTCAAGCAGTCGGTCCCAACATATTTCTCGAATTTCGACACCTTAAATCTTTCTAGGAAATCATCATCTTCATATGTCGGTAAATTAATCATCCCCATCTTGATGGGAATCAATCTCCAACCATATCCAAGCTGAGGCCTATCAATGCTTGTTGAGGCTGAGCTACAGCCAGAAGGACAAGGGGAAGGAAAAAAAATATTCAGCATCAATTCTATCGTCAGCCAGGGTGTCGAGAAACCATAAGGCTAAGTACTCGAGACTAAAGAACCACTTGGCATGACTCTGAAAGACTACCGCCAACAAATTCCAAAACTCGGCAATTATGGGCTTACCTCTCTAGTGTCTCAACTAAGCCATGCAAGACGTCAGGGACCCCTTCCCAAACCCATACATTCAACTACGAACCTTGTTCGGTTTGGATACTACTCCTCCCAAGACATGCCAAGTGATTGCATGTCGAGTTCTATAAAACGTACAATTTTGTATTCTTATACATGTTTTCACTTTATTTTATTTATGGACACAATTCTTTAGGTATTAAGACCTTATACGTTATTTACAGTTTCACTACTAAGGTTTAGGACTTGCTATAAATAGCAACATTTGTATTGTAAGATAGAGAGATGCATAGGTATAGATGATATATAGAGTCAAACTTTCCTCTTTTGAGTAAAGCTATACTTGAGTTAGCATTTGCTGGATTATCTAGTGTTGATTAGACTCTTTAATAGTCCCCACATTCTTATCAATTCTGTTCTCATATTGTGGTGAACCCCTTCATTTGAATTGGTTAGTAAGTTGCATCAACCTTCATTTGAAATCCCAAGCAACATTTAGTGTTTGTGAGTCGAGTCAAACTCTATTTTGAGCTCAAACCCCTGATCGTGTTTGTATCTTGGTGAGTTATATCTATCGACATTCACTATCAAAACCCTTCCTATTCTTTGTACCCATTTTCCTTGAATACCAATTCCTATTCATTTCCAGATCTGCTACTGTTTCTTTTTGGATTGATCCTTTGATTCCTTATCATCTTGGCATCAGAGATTCGATCCTTATAATATTGGTATTAGAGCTTTGGGGAGACATGCAAGCTCATGTTCTTCAAAGTAGATTTGTGATTCTAACATTTTTGTTAATCATTGTTTTGTAGTATAGTATACTATTCGTAGTAGTTGTTTGTCAATAGTGGTAGTTGTAGAAGCTGAGAAGTGATTGTTTCTAGGTTGATGTTACTTATTTGTTCAATTCTCTGGTCAATTACTGTACAAACAAGAATGTTGGAGGATAATGTCAACAATACTGGAGAAAGTCCTCATGGAAGCTTGAAGAGACATGTTCATAACCTAAAATACCAGATTCAGAGGTCATAGATGTGATGGTTGAGAAGAAAGGATGGAATGGATACCTACAAATAGGAGTAGTTCTAATGAACTTTGAAATGATGCGAGACAGTTGAGAAAAGCAGTCGAGTCGAAGAGTAAAAAAAACCATCCAACGCTGAGAAGGAAGAATGAAAGAAGTGTTGACTTTGAAACAAATCAAGAAGTCTAAAGAAGAGAGCTGAGGCTAAGAAGGAGCATTACCAAGAAGAGCTCTAACAGAAGTGGCCGAACTGAAGAGAATTGACCAAATCGAAATGCTAGAGATGAACCCCGATCACCTGGACGATGACTCGATAATGTCAAGCTAAAACTGCTGACCTTCTATGGAAGTATTTGACCTGAAGAGTTCCTTAACTGGTTTCCCTGAGTTAAGAAGTTATTCGAGTGCTACGAATGTGATGATCAAACAAAGGTTAAGCTAGCTTCTTTATCCTTTGTTGAATATGCAATTCTTTGGTAGGATAAGCTGGTTGCCAAGCGAGATACTAAAGGAGAAGAGTTGATCAGAACTTAGAGGCTCATGAAAAGATTGATGAACCAACGCTTTGTGCCGACTTATTTTAAGAAAGAGATGCTCTATGCCTTTTAGCACCTGAGATAAGGTTGAAATACAATTAAAGAGTATTTACAAGAGTTTGAAACCTTGATGATGAGATGTGAGATTGTTAAGGCATAAGACCATACCATTGCCGGATTCTTGACTGGACTCTAAGATGACATTGCCAATATAGTTGAATTGCAACCGTTCAACTCTCTAGATAAGCTAATTAATTTGACATTAAGAGTAGAGAGGTAGAGAAGAGGAAGGCATCAAAAGCCGAGTAGCTAATCTCAATAAGGCAGCCTTGAGCTTGAGAGGTATATCGAGAGAAGGCAAGAAAAGAAGATGGAGAAAGGAAAGTCTAGCCGACCAACCTATGTCGAGAAAAAGATTGCCAAGAAACAGAAGGCACCTGGCAATAAGGCCTGAGAAGTGAAGTGCTTCAAGTGCTTAGTCTATGGACACATTACGTCCCCATACTTAAATAAAAGGGTCACGGTCTTGAAGGGTGAAGGGCCTAAGGCTCAAATTGAGAGTCAGAGTGTTAAGAGCTTGGAAGATGGATTGATCAAAGAAGATGTCTATGCCAAAAATCTTGATGAACTCTTATCCTTGACGGGTCAATGAGCTAACCAGAAGGCGGATCCTAGACAAAGGGAATATTTGCTTCATATGCGGTGCTTGGTGCATAGGAAGACATGTTCCCTAGTTATTGATGGAGGTAGCTGCACCAACATCTTCTCTATTGAGCTGGTGGAAAAGATGAGGTTGCTGACCTACCTACACCCTCGACCTTATGGATTAAAGTGGTTTAATGACAAGGGTATGGTCCATGTGCATAAGTGCACTTAGATTGCATTCAAGGAAAGATAGTACATAGATGAGATTGAATTCGATATGGTCCCTATGAAAACTGCGAATTTACTACTTGGTCGACCTTGGGAATATGATTGAAAAGTGATCTATGACGGCTTTCTCAACACTTACACTGTTTGGAAGGATGGGAAGAGCTATCACTTGGTCCCCATGAGCGTTGAGGAAATCCAAAGACACTTAACACCCATAGTGAAGAGAAAAGGGAAGAGAAGTTTATTTAGCATCCCAGCCCATGCTCAGCACTTAACTTCGAGGAAGACTTGCTTTCAAACCCTTAATAATGATGGGAATTAGCTTTTGACCATATCCAAGCCAAGGCCTATTAATGCTTACTAAGGCTAAGCTATAGCTAGAAGGACAAGGAGAAATAAAATAAATACTCGGTATCAACTCTATCATTGTTTGAGGTGTCGAGAAACCATAAGGCTAAGTACTCGAGACTAAAGAACCACTTAGTAGGACCCCAAGAGACTATTGCCAACTAATTTTGGAACTCGGAAATTATGGGCCAACCTCTCTAGTGTCTCGGTCAAGCCATGTGAGACATCAGGGACCCTTTCCCGAACCTGTACACCCAACTACCGACCTTATCCGGTTCAGATACTACTCCTCCTAAGACATGCCGAGTAACTACATGTTGAGCTCTATAAAACGTATATTTTTGTATTCTTATACATGTTTTCACTTTATTTTATTTATGGGCTTGATTCTTCAAGGTTTAAGGCTTTGTACGTTATTTACAATTTTGCCACTAAGGTATAGGACTTATTATAAATAGCAACATGTGTACTATAAGATAGAGAGATGCATAGATAGAAATAAAGATAGATAGATATATAGAGTAAAACTTTTCTCTTTCAAGTAAGGCTATACTTGAGTTAGCACTTGCTAGATTATCGAGTGTTAATTAGACTCTTTAATCATCCCCGTATTCTTATCAATCCCGTTCTCAGATTGTGATGGATCCCTTCATTTGAACTAGTTAGTGAGTTGCATTTAACCTTCATTTGAAACCCCGAGCAACATTTAGTGTTTATGAGTGGAGTCGAACTCTATTTTGAGCTTAAACCCCTAACCATGTTTGTGTCTTAGTGAGTTATATCCATCCACATTCACTATCAAAACCCTTCCTATTCTTCGTACCACTTTTCCTTGAATACCCATTCTTATTCGTGTCTAAATCCACTACTGTTTCTTTTTGGATCGATCCTTTGATTCCTTATCATCTTGGCATTAGAGATTCAATCCTTATCACATCTACTTAAGCCCGTTAACCATTTCTATGGTTTTTATCTTCTTGGTCAACTTCTACATAAACTTCCTCTCCATCTCTCGGTGTTTTTCTTTAGTCTCCTTCCTCTATATCTCAACATTAGGAATCAATTTTGCATCTTCCAATTCAGGGGAAGTGATTGCTTTTACATTCTGATTCAAGTTGACTTAAGATGCTTGCCTGTCATTGAGAATTCTAGTAACCTGATCAAGAGCTTAGATTTATTCAGCCATCTTATTCATGTTTTCTTCCAAGGTTATGACTCCCAGGTTAGGTTCAACTTAATTGACATTTTCAATGCCTTGAGTTGACATTCTTGCCTTGGAATGAGTGAATATCAGGCTTCTTGCTGATTCTGCTCGCTTGGACGCTATCTTCAAAATCCTAAACGAAAACCTAAGTTTTAAGATATCTTTGTAAACTAAATTTTTTTTCTTTATTTTTTTGTTTTCATTCTTCTTTTTCTGTTATTTTCTTCCTTTTTATTCTCTTCTTTTTTTATTTTTTTATATTTTTTTTATTTTGTTCATTTTTTGTTATTTAAAAGGAAACTATCAAGAAATAAAAAAAAATGAGCAAAAGACTATGCAATTAATAAAGGTTCTCATTTAATGAAGCTACAAATTTATTAATGATCATAAAATCCAACCTATGCAATAGACTAACAGAAAAAGAAACAAACTTCTAATTAATCTTTCTAAAAAGAAGAAAAAAGAATCAAATCTTATATATATAAAAGTTGACGGATTTGGCTAGGATAAGCTTCATTGACTTCCCTCATTAGCTTTCGACTATAACATCTCTTTCTCAAAAATTGATTTTCTTTCAACAATCTCTCATTCTCCATATTTAACTCTTCAATGATTCTTTTACATGCTTGGAACTAAGCTTCAACTCTAGCCCGTATGGTATCTTAGTAGGCTTAATAAGTAGATGAAAGTTATTATGGCTCTAGCTCATGTCTAAATACATTTACAGCTTCATACCTTATCTTTATAGTCTTCTCTAACTGATCATAGATGAACTGCTTAGTAGCTCGGTATTCTCCGACTTTACCCCTCAAAGTTCTCATATTGGCTATCTTCTTGACTTCCCCACGCTCCCATAACTTCATAAGTTCTGCTAATCATTGAATTAAAGCAGTAATGGGTAAACAAGGATCTTGATAAACTCAATTTGACATTATCTAAGGAATCTCTACATGCTATCTCTTGAAGTGGACCCAATTGCCTAGCGACATAAGTTGGGAAATATCCTATACAACCCGTAATACCAATAAGGGCGACCCTTGCATAATTGATGCACCCTAGGATGGTGTGAATGCAGTAACTCCACCTAGCTATCCACATAAAATCTACTAGCTACATCTTGCTTATGACTAATACCCATACTTCAAACTGAGCTTCATTTGGTACCTTAAGGTGATAGGTAAAATCGTCAATCAAATTGATGTTCTCAATCAAGGACGTTTTGAGAAGGTTCCCTCAATACCCTTGTCTATGATTGAGAAACCATACAATGAGAATTGTAGGGTAGTTAGCTATGAAGTACCCATGTCCCTACTTCCTTAAGTAGGTGAGTATCCTAAACTGCTCTACCAATAACACCAGTATGTAGGATTTACCAGCTAAGAATTGAGTTATTAGCTTGGCTACCTTATAATGGACGTAACCACATCTGATGGGAAACAATACTGTCCTAAATACTGCTACGATAAAGGCGTTTACCCTCTTTTTGGCCTACAATTCATATCCTCCACAAGAGATCTAACAATATTTCTGATAAGTGTTTGGGCTTCAAAACCATTCCACTAACCTTAAGATACTAAGACACTTCTTGCCTTCTGAAGATAAGAATAGTGCTAAGGCTGCCTTTTTGACACCTAATAAGGTCATGAAGGCTTTCTCGGGCTGGATTCTAAGGTCTAAGACAGTTATGCTTTCTTCGAGAGGTAAGGCACTAAGTAACTGTGAGTATTCTTCTAAAATGTGCGGCAACACATGTGGGCCTAACTTAAAAGTTATAGATTATGGATCCTAGTAATGGATAAAGGCTTGAATTAGAGGCTAGTGAAGCTAGACCTACATAAGGGACATGATCGGCCCGATCTTCTTATGAATGTGATCTTGCTTGGCGGGCAAAAATTGATTCAACCTATCTTTCAATATAGCCTTGGGGAATGAGTACTTATCTAACTGAACCTCATGGATGGGCTTAGGATTAACACTACCATGACTTTCCATATCTATATTACATAAAAACATGAAATGGTGCAATTATTTACAACAAGACCATTAAATTTACAATAAAGCTAGATATGATATTAATAATTTTGTAGTTTTTCCAATTTTTTTTAAGAAATTATGCAACCTTTTACTCACTAAAAAAAAACACACATATAATATGGGAAATAAAATAATCACATAGAAATGAGCATACAAAAAAGGTCAATTATAAAAAAAAAAATAGTATGCTATATACGCATGTAATACGATGAGGTTAGTAATTAATAAATTATAGGAATTATTATGAATCCATGATCAAAGAGCAACCTTATATATAAGTATTTTCAAAATAAGATAAAAAAATAAAAAATATAGCTAATATATACTTATATATAAGGGTTACTAACTTTTTTTAAGAAAGGACAATGAACCGACTACGGATTAATCAAGCTTTTCCTATAATTTAAAAATAACTACCCTTTTTTCAAAAAGAACGATGTAGGAGGGTAAGATTTATGTTTATCAAGCTCTGTAGCTTTAAGGAAATATTTTTCTTTAAAAAATGTTTTCAAAAAAATATTTTGACAAATTGGAGTCGCTAACTAGTTAAACTAATAAAAAAATGGAATTAGGGATTTTAGGCAGGAAAACTCTAATTTGGCCACTAGTCTATGGATTTTCTAAGAAAATGATCTTAACAAAATTAAACTAGAAAAAAAAAAAACCAAGTTCGAGGGCTAACCTATTGAGATAAAGTTACCATGTAAAAGCTAAAGAAAAATTGATGGGCTTTATTTTTATAATTTTCTAAAAGTACTAAAAATATATCAAATATAACTAAAATGAATTATTATTATTTTTTATTATGAAATTTTTCAAGAAAAAAAAAGAAATATTTTTTTTATTTTTATATGGTTGTCCTGAAAGTGCCTACGTAACCGCTAGTCAAGATCAAACTAACATAACTCTTTTTCTTTTTTTAGAAAAGATTTAGTGTATGGATTTTTTTTTTATTTTTGCAAATCAAGCTAGATTTACATTTATTTAACCATTTGTTATTTTATTAAAAAAATGCTAAAAAATCTAATTTCACGAATCTGAGAAACTTTAACTAACTAATCTTCTTTTTGAAAATACTGGATAAGATATTTTATTTTTTTAAAAGAAAAATCACTACGTATAAAATAAAAATTCTAAATCCTTTTGATAAAATCTACTAAGATATGATTTAGATACACATCTTCTCTAAATCTAAGATATGTTGAAGATACAATTCGAAGATACAGATCTTAAAGAAAAGATATGCAATTTTTCAAAAAAAAAAAGCTATTTTGGCTAGAAAAAGAAATTCAACTAAAAATGTAATTTTAGTAAAAAAAAAAAAGAAGCAATTTATAAAAAAAAAATTCAAATTATCTAAACAAAATAGCCAATGACATGATAACTAAAAAGACCTATACTAAAGAAAACCAATTAATAGAAATAATTAAATTAATAAAATTAAATAAAATAATAATTTTATCACCTAAACCGTTCTAGGCACGCGTGATCGACGTATTTGTACGTTAGATTGCGTATGTGTCATGCATTAGATTGCATGTTTGTGTGTCTATGTACAATGTGAACATGTCAATAATCGTGTGCATCAAGTATGCTGAATTGTATACAATGGCTTAAGTCATGTATGTGTAATAGTGCTAGTGAGTAACATAGGTCTAGTATGTTTGGTATAGTATGGGTCTTCGGTTAGGGGGGGTTGGTCAGTTTGTAAAGTTTATGAGCTGTGTTTGGTTGTGATGTATGGAACTGTATGTGTCAAGTGTTGGTGGTAGACAGTGTACATGAGGATTGTATGGGACATGGCAGGGTGTAATATGTTCAGTCATGGACTTGTTGATGTATGTTGGAGCTGTCAAGTGTAGGAGTTGTTGACAGTCGAGCTTATTCGATCGAAGGGGGTTAGCATGATTTGTATGGCTAGGGGGAAGTGTGCAGTAGTGGATTCTATTTGTGGCTAACATGTAGTAGGCTTCAGTAAGTTATGGCAAGTGTACAGATCAAGTGCTATTTTAGGTATGTGGACATGTTGGCCTGTTAGGTAAACATGTGAATGTATGTGAATTGTGTTCCTTTAGATTAGTGGGGGGTACTATGCAGATTGGTGTATGAGGCAAGTGTTTGTGCTGTCGACGTGTAGTAACGTATTGGATCAATTGTAGGGCTGTTGACATGTGTGGAATTTAGGTTAAGATGCCAACTTGCAACGTGGATTGAGCAGTCAGTCAGTGTTGTGTTCAATCGTGTGATGTCAAGCATTTTGGTTAGGGGTTGCTTCAAGCGATGAGTGTTTCTGGGGGATGGTAGATAGTTCATGCTACAGTGATTAAGTGAACTACAACTGGGTGAATTGTGTTTAGGGATTGTTGTGTCCAATGCTACCTATTAATGTACTATTTATAAACCCAAAATGAAATCTTTCGTATTGTTTTAGTTATAGATTTAATCGAAAGATACAGTAATGATCCTTTGAAGATTTGACCTACCTTCTAAAAACCTTTTAGAAACCTTACTTAATTTGCACTATTTATTTTCTAAGCCCAATTCAATTCAATTTGATTTTGCTAATAATTTACTTAATAAATCCTAATTCTATTTTAGCTCAATATAAATTTGATAAAAATCTATTTTATATCGAACTAGAACATAATTATTTTAATAAAGCCTAATTCTTCAATGACTTAAAATTTATTAAATAAAACACTTACCATTATCCAATTTGATTTTAAATGATTCAACTCAACTCGAACGACTCGATATGATTCAACTCTATATCGACTTGAAACTTAATATATTTTTTTTTCCTTTTTTTCTTTTAAATTTTTTCTTTTTCTTATTTTTTAATTATTTTCTCTCTTTTTTATTTATTTTTTAACCTAGTTCATTAAAAATACTAAAATAAAATGAAAATAGAAAAAATGAGATGTCTACACACAGTTCATACAATATTTGTGTGTGTAAGGATTTTTTTGTGTGAAGAGTATTTTCTGATGCTTCATTTTGAGAAGGTATAAATCCTAGTTTTCAAGGAGAGATTAACAATGCAAAGAGTAATGCTCATGGTTATAGTCGAGTTACTCAACAAACACCACGTACTACCGATGAGCAGAAACAAGACCTTACTACTATTGTAGCTAATTTAGCTGTTTCAGTATAGAAAGTCTTAGATACTAGGCCGTGAGAGAGAGTTGTTGAATAAGGCTAAGAAATGAGAGATAGGTTGAGAAGACAAATGAATGAACAGCATGCACTAGAACCCATTCCTATGAACTAAGCATTACCCTAACATATCGAAAGAATGGTAAGGCAAAGGTTAGAATTAGATGAGGTAGAGTATGAAGAGTAAGAATAGTATATCGAAGTTGATAAGTGTAAACTTAGGGCTTTTAAGGGTGCTAAACACCTCAAAGTACCAATTTCGAGCTTCAACAGGTCTTGCAATGTTGATGACTACTTGGATTAGGAGGAGAAGATTGAGAAGATATTCGACTTCTATGATTATGAAGACACTGTCTACATCCCAATAGCCATGTTGGAATTTTCTGGATATGCAAGAATGTGGTGGAAGAAGCTGTAGAATGTTTGCCTAAGAGCCCGACGCGAAATCTGAACATAGAATGAAATGAAGAGAGTTCTAAGAATTAAGTTCATTCCCGAATACTACTAGCAAGACACTTTCCAACTTCTACATGACTTGAGATAAGGTAACTAATCGATAGATGACTATGTCCAAGAGTTTCAATTACTCATGATCCAGTATAATGTCAATGAACCTATGACACGAGCTATCACAAGGTTTATTTCTAGGATAAGGATCGAGATTGGTAACATAGTGGAGCTCCAGAATCTTATGACTTTAGATGAAGCTATTAAGGTAGTATAGAGAGTCAAAAGGTAAAGGTGAAACTAAGTTAGTCAAATGCCAAATAGTCGACCAATGTTGCTAAACAGGAGCGACATGTTAAGCTAAGTAAGGAATGATCGAACACTACACAATTCTAAGGTGGAACGTCAAGGGCAATTGCCAATTCGACTAGTAAGGCTAAGGCTAAGGAACTTGAGGTCCAAAAAGACTAAGGTCAGAGTTTAAGAAGAAAGACCCAAGAAATCAAATTCTTTAAATGTCTCAGTTTTAGGCATGTAGCTACTTAAAGGGAGATAAGCTCCAGTTTGAAGCAGAGAATATAAGTGAAGGATAGGAAGCGATGAGGGTTTAATAGATGTTGGAAGAGTTTCAAGAAGACCCTGATGTCGAGACACCTCCTAAGGATAGTGTTGAGTACTATTTTGTTGTTTGACGGTCTCTTAGTGCATTTGTGACAGATGAGAATGAGTAGAAGGAGAAACTTTTCCATACGAATTGCCCAGTCATTGGCAAGCTATGTGCCTCAATCATTGACGAAGGGAACTGTACTAATGTCATAGGATAAGAGGTAGTTAAGGCCATGAAATTGCCAACCCTCTTATACCCTAAGCCATATAAGATTCATTGGCTAAATGAGAAAGGAGGCTTACATGTTACCAAGTGGGTTAGAGTACCGATTACCATTAGTAATAGGTATAGAGACGAGGTGTTGTGTGATGTCCTTTCGATGTGTGCTTCACACATATTACTCGGCTGACCATAGCTGTTTGACTTGAAAGTATTGCACGATGTGTATAGGAGCACCTATATGTTCCAGAAGGATAGGAAGAAAATTATACAAACACCCATGAGTCCTAAGTAAGTGGAGGAAGCCGAAGAAAAGGTTGCTAGGTTACTGTAACAGAAGTCCTTAGTAATTTCCTGGGCTTAGTTTGCTACAAAAGTCAAGGCTAAAGACCGTGTGCTCCTTTTAGTTAGGAGACTCTTAGAGGTGAGAGAAGCCAAGAGCTTACCTATTTCCTAATGAGATGCCAAAAGGTTTACCTCCCTTAAGAGGCATTAAGCATTACATTGACCTCTAGCCTGGAGCTACCTTACTGAATCGACCTACTTATAGGCCCAATCCTAAGTAAGCAGCTAAGTTGAAGAAACGCAATGGATGAGTTGATAAACCATAGATATGTCCAAGAGAGTATAAGCCTATGTATTGTACTAGTACCTAAGAAAGATGGGTCATGGAGAATGAGTATCAATAGTCATGCCATCGACAACATTACTATTAAGTATCGATATCTAATCTTACGGTTAGATGATATGCTCGATGAGTTACATAGTGCCTACATCTTCTTGAAGATTGACTTAAAGAGTAGCTACCACCAAATATAGATGAGACTTGGAGACGAATGGAAGATAGCCTTCAAGACAAGGGATGGTTTGTTCAAATGGATGGTAGTGCCATTGGGCCTAACTAATGCACCGAGTACTTTTATGTGGCTAACGAATCATGTGATTAGAACATTGATCAACAAATTTGTTGTAGTTTATTTTGAAGACATTCTAGTCTATAGTACCAACTTCACCACTCATGTTGATCATTTAAGATCAGTGTTTAATATCCTCCTTGCCAAGAGCTTATTTGATAACCTAAAGAAATATATGTTCTATCAAAGTGAGGTTGTATTCCTTAGATATGTTGTTTCAAGGAAAAGAGTTCAAGTGGATGCTGAGAAATTGAGAGCTATTCTTAAGTGGCTTAAGTTAACTAATACTGCTAAAGTCACGAGCTTCCATGGTCTAGCGTCATTCTATCAAAGATTCATTTGAAACTTCAATTCCATAACTGCACCTTTAACTAAAATTAGCTAAGAAGAACATTGAGTTTAGGAGGTTGGAGAAAGCTTAAAAAAGTTTTGAAGATGTAAAATCTAAATTAATGTTTACTCTAGTAGTTATCCTACTGAATTTCGAGAAAGTTTCTGAGGTAGAGTACGACACGTCTAACATCGACATTGGTGTTATCCTTATGTAGGAGCACCATCTAATTTCTTATTTCAATGAGAAAATTCATAGCACTACCTTGAATTACTCAGTGTACGACAAGGAGTTCTATGCCCTTGTCTAAACAGTACAGAACTAGCAACATTATTTGTTATCATGATAATTCATCATCTACTTAGATCATAAGTCTCTCGAGCATCTCCGTAGCTAATAGAAACTTTCTTAGCATCATGCTAAATGGGTTGAATTCCTAAAGTCTTTCTATTATGACATATGGTAAAAGAAAGGGAGCACCAAAACTATGGTAGATGCTCTTTGTTGTTATCATACATTCATCACAACATTGTAAGCCAAGGTACTTGGATTTGGTACCCTGCCTGATTAGTGTAAGCATGATTTGTATTTTGGACCCTTAGTGGCAAAGCGTAAAGTTGAGCTTGAATCAGGGGTTTCTAATGAAAGATAAGCAGATCTATGTGTTGAGTGATTCGATAAGAGAACTACTCATTTGAGAAGCTCATGTTAGGGGGTTTTGTTAGCCATTTTAGGGAAAAGAGGATGGGTAAGATATTGAAAGAACATTTCTATCGGACTGGGATAATGAAGGATGTGCGTTGGATTCTAGAAAGGTGTGAGGTATGCAAACATGCAAAGGGAAAGAGAGAACAGTATAGAGATTACATACCCCTACCTATACTAAAGTGGCCGTAGACCGACCTAAGCATAGATTTTATGCTTGGCCTTCCCTAAATGCTAAGAAGACAAGACTCAATCATGGTGGTGGTTAATCAATTCAGTAAGATAAGCCACTTCATTCCTTGCCATAGGACTAATGATACTTTGTTCATCGTTAACCTTTTTTGTAGGAAATTGTGTGATTACATAGAGTACCAAGAAGTATTATGTCTAACCACGACTCAAAGTTCACAAGCTTCTTTTAGTAGACCCTATGGAAGAACCTCGACACTAAACTCATGTTCAATACTTCTTACCACCCCTAAACAGACGGCTAAACTGAAGTTGTAAACAAGATAGTCGGCAACCTCTTATGAGCTATTGCTAGGAAGAATTTATGTGACTTAGATTTATGCTTGCCTGTCATTGAGTTTGCCTACAATCACTCCACTTACACTAGGATCCATAATCTATAACTCTCTCCAAGTCCATTTTCATACTCTCTTATCTAATCTTGCTAAGTAGTTCTAAATTAGTGGCGGGTAAACCTTGCCATCAACTTCTACGTCATATTAAGTGAAGTGTTAATATGACGTAACTTTACATTAGCTACTTTAGTCTGTTCGTATACCTATTCACTTTATTTTCTTTGATATTGCAAATGACCTATTGGTTCAAATTTGTTAGGTAAGTCCTAGTGATAATTGAGCTCTTAGGTACATCAAAAGTTTTTGTGGATAAGAGTGAAGGGAGATGTAACATGTTATATCTCAAAGCACATGACTTATCAAAAGGTGAAAACAAAGCACCAAAAGCCAAACGAGTTATTATAACCTCTAACAATACTTGAATGGAAATGGGAGCATATAATAATGGATTTTATGAGTGGTTTACCTAAAACAAGGAAGCAACATGATGTGATATGGGTTATAGTAGATAAACTTACCAAGTTTACACAATTTTTGGCTATTAATCAAACTATAACCATATCTCAATTAGCTTAAATGTATGTTAAAGAAATTGTTCGGTTGCATAGGGTACTAATATCGATCATTTCTAATCATAATTCTTGATTTATGTCATGATTTTGGAAGTCTTTACAAGTAGAATTAGGAACTAAGTTGAGCTTTAATATAGCATATCATCCATAGAGTGATGGATAATCAAAACATATCATACAAACACTAGAAGATATGCTCAGGGCATATGTATTAGAGTTTGGCAAGAACTAGGATGATCATTTTCCATTTATGGAATTCACTTACAACAATAGTTATCATAGTACTATTCAGATGACACCATATGAAGCATTGTACGGATGCAAATGTAGATCTTCAGTATATTGAGATGAAGTAAGGAATAAACAAACTATTAGACCAGCTATGTTAAAAGATCTTAAGGAGAAAATACAAGTGATACGGGAGTGAATGAGAATAGCATAAATGCAATAGAAAAGTTATGCAAATGTTAGAAGGAAGCTGTTGGAATTTCAAGTAAGTAATTAGGTATTCTTGAAAGTATCTCCATTGAAGGGTGTTAGGCGTTTTGGTATTAAAGGAAAGTTAAGTCCGCGATATGGGAGAACTTATTAGATTAAGAGAAGAATCAAGAAGGTAGCTTATGAGTTGGAATTGCCAAAAGAAATGGTAGGTATTCATAATGCCTTTCATATTTCAACTTTAAGAAAGTTTATAAGGGATCCTACAACTATATTAGATGTGCTACCAATGGAGCTAAAGGAAAACTTGACATATGTGAAACATCTAGTAAATATTTTGGAAACTAAAATACAGAGATTAAGGAATTAGGATATTAAGTATGTTAAATTGATGTGGGGTCGACATACTATAAGTGAGGCAATGTGGGAGTCTATAGATCACATAAGGGCTTAATATCTTGAATTATTTACTCAAGGTTAGTATATTGATTTTGATTAGTTAGAATTCTAGGTATGCAAATTGACTTATTATATAAGTAAGTTTTGAGGATGAAACTTTTTGTAAGGAGGGTAGAATATGAGACCTTAGTTGACTAAGTACCCTAGTTGCTAAACTAACAAATCTAAATTAGGATGTTTAAGTCATTTAGAATGATTTAGAGCACTCAAACAATTTTGTTTGAATTGAGCCAAATTTTAATATAAGGTCATAAAAGTTAGATGAAAAGTACTTGTAGGATCAATTTGTAAAAATAGTATATATATAATATTTAATTTCATTAAAGCATATTTTTACCGGGTGCACTTGTTAATTATCGAGAGCTTGATATTTGAGTCTCAAAATGTAACCAGTTATCAGAGATAAATTATTTAAGTTATACAAATAATATTTAAGGGTCAAATGTGATTATATAGGCATGTAGTATATATGTTATACACCTAATATGTAAATATATTATAAATTATATCAAATAGTTACTAAAATTTATATTTAATTGCTTAAAAATTATAAAAATAAATGGAATATCTCACATGCAATAGGATAGTTGGATTTGTGAATTGATAAAGGCAAATGACACAAATCAAGTGGAATAACACAAAATAATTTATAAATCGAGACTTGTAATTCATTATTTCCACTCCACCAACTTAAGCACTGAATAAAAGGATCCAAATTTTATTCTTAATCATTTTGGTCACTTAAATCACTCAAGAAATCCTCTCTATTAAATCAAAATAGAAAATAAGAAAATTTTGGAAAATTCAATGTAAAAATAAGGGTTTAAGGTTTCCAATAGCTTCATGCAACTTGACATTATAGGGCTTTGGACTTAAGTTTTTGGGGTGTAGACAAGGTGGACTAACATACCCTGGTGGCCAGAGGGTAGTCTAAGCATCGTACGCCATTGAGTGTTCGACTTTCCATTTGATTTTGAATTATTTTACAAAAATACCAACTAAGCTTAAAAAATTATGAAATTTGGTTTCCTAAGGCTATTTTACATGTAATTTGATCTAGTAATTTTATTTTCTTGAAATTATATCGATTTAGGGTACTTTTTTAAAAATGTGCCCTGTTATTACAAATTTTGATTAATTTTTATAAAATAAATGACTTTGTTTTAAGTTGAAAAATTTCATAAAACACTCCTATAATATATGCTAAATTTTGGTAACAAGAATTTTTGAAAAATATTATGTCTATTAAATATGGTAATTTATTTGGTACTTGTTAGCAATTTTTCTAATTATAAGAAATAAAGGGGTTTTAATGTATTTTGTATGTAAAATCAATTTAACCTAACTTCTAATGATTATTAATATTGAGATATGTATAATATTCCTAATTTAAAGTTAAGTATAATTGTTCCCTATTTTTATTCATTTATTAAAGAAATAGAGCTTAATACGTATTATGGAGTATATAATATAATAAGCAATTTTAGTATTTTTCTAGACTAGAAAAATTATCATTATAATTTTTTAAATATAATGGTAATTCATGGATTTTGTGAAGTACAAATACTATGGTAATATATATTTTTCAATTATTTACACTTATTTTGCTTCATATGTTGATTAAGGATAATATTACTAAATTGGCAATGTAATGCATAAGAGTTTGAGAAGTAATGAAGTTAAGGAAGGTTGTTCGAAGTTTTGCTTGTTGTTTTAAATTGATCATAAAATTGTAACTTGAAAGAAAAGTGAGTGAATTAACAAAACCTTAGGAAATTAGTTGAAGGCAGAGGATAGCTTAAAGATTTTAAGAATGAATTTTTCAATATAATAATAATCAGAGGATAGATCAAAGATAATTTATGAGTTGAATGTAAAAACAAAAAGAAAAATCGGGGGGAGGAAGGGGAGGGGGGTAGGTACAATGGGTGGTGGGTGGGATTTAAAGACTTAGTCAAAGATTGTTTTTCTTAAAAACTCTAGAAATAACAAAGTCAGATGGTAGCTTATAGGATAATTTAGTAAAGGTCTTAAATTAGAGAAACTCAAAAGGCTATGTTAGAGGATTTTCAACTAGATAAAGTTACTATAAAGTTACTCGGAGCCAAACTCAGAAGCTAAAGTAGAACCAATTTACAACGAATTAAGAAGCAACGAGTGAGTATTTAACTAGTATATGTACATATATACTCTCATGACTTGTAATTACATAAACTAGACTTCCAGCCTAGGACCCATAACTTAAGAAATCCTAAAATGAAATTAGACCTCCAATTTGGCCACTTTTCATGAAATGATCATCTCAGTAAATCAATTCAAGAAAACCATTTATCTATAATCCAATACTTTCAATTGACCAACTTATATGTGTGTATGTAAGTAGATCCGACAAAGCAGAAGGAAAGAGATAAAGAGTGTCATTTGTTTGGGCTAATCTCTATGAGGTTCAAAGAGAAACTGTAACTGATTTTTGTAGAGGAAGAGAGGCAGACTCAACGAGGTTGAAAGGGAGAGAGACATAAGTTTATGTAGACTCGGACTATTAAAGGGTCGATGGAGTTGATTAGACAAATGTAGAGTTGTTTGCATGGGTGGATTTAAGAGGGTGCTTTGAAATTAGGCTAGAATTTGACGAAGTCAACGAAGGAAATTAAAAGAGGGAGAAACAAAAGAGAAAGAGAGTTTATGTGAGAATGGGATAGAGTGAAGAGAAAGGAGAGAGAGTGTACTTACTCAATTGGCGACATTGGAACCAACAGGGTAGAGGACCTTCCTTGAGGTGAAATACTCGATGAAGTTTTGTTAGGTAATGAAGACAAGTGGTAAACGGTACTGGAAATCCAAAGGGTGGAGGTAGTGGGGAAAGGCAAGATTTAATGGTTGGGACAAATGTATTATGTTTAAAGTATATGGTGTGTGGTTCATTTTGTGGGAAGGTTAAGGTTTGAGTTAGAGATGCACAAGAGATGTGCTTCTTACTAAGTGAAGTCGAAGAAGAGGAAGTTCCTGCTAATGTGTGAATTGGGATCATACCAATAGCTAGGTAAGTAGAATTGCGTTTATAGAGTATAGATTTACATTTGATTATCTTTACACATGACTATAGTGTTTGTTTGAATGATGCTTGGTGTAAAGAATGTGACTTGCACTTGCTTAGTGAATTGTGAATATTCTAGTTAATGAATGGAGTGATTGTTTGAATATTGCTTGGATTCGAAATGGTGGTACTTAGTGTTCTTGTATTTTATGTAATGTAAGTAATGTTTTATGTGATGAAGTCTAAACTTGATTATGAGTAAAACATATGAAGATTTATGCTATAATAAGTCAAAAGCTATTTCAAAAGCAAATTCAAAACATAACATAGAGACAAAAAGAATATGATAAGCCTTGTTGATATACTTAATGTTGATTGAGAATTGGTTGATGCATTCACGGCATGACATGAAAAGAACATACGGGCCAATTTTCTGAAAACTTATGGTTTTGTTAGGATAAGTTTACAAAGCTAGTTTTCATACATATAGTTTTGCATTAACTAAAAATTTAACTAAACTCTATAGGTTTGTGTTAGGCTAGGATGTTTTACTAGGTTCCTGGATATATTCGCCAAATGCTTGAATTTGTAGTCAACCAAACTGAATGAGTTTCTAAGCTAGGTAAGATATTAATACCAATACTTGTCACATGCATTAACATGGCATACATTTTGCATGAACTTATTTGCTAGTTGGATATTAACTGAATATGAAACTTGAGTGTTTATGTTTATGTACTTTAGTGTATTATGCTTGTTTTCTACTCATACTCATAAGAGGATAAGCTTTCTCTTATCCTCAAGATGGGATGCACTTTTTGAGGCATCACTAGTAATAGGGGTAGACTTTTGGAGAGTGCTAGATAGAGTTAGCTATTTTGAAAATGAAAGTATAATTGAATAAATACAATGAAGACCTAGAAGTTTAATTGAAGTTTTAGTGTTTAAGTTTTTTTTTTTTTTTGAAAATTGTAAATGATGTAAATATTTGTAACCAAAAACTTATAGCTGAACTCTTTTAAGTGTCAAGTATATAATGAAGTGTTATTTTGTTAGAATTGAAATTATATTTAACAGGTTTACCTATGTGATGGGGCATCCCGTGCTATGTTGAGATGTGACAACATATAAGTATGAAATTACCATAATTGGAAGATTATAAGTTCAAAAGATTCAATATATATGAATTGGAAAAATATATACTATAGAATAAAATAAGTACCATTAAAATCTAGTTAATATAGTTGAAAATAGGAACCATTAAAATTAATATAATGTAGGCTCTTATTAACGATATAAATAAGCTTGCTTATGAGCCAGTTTGCGAGCCTAAGTTAAAGCTTAAGCTCAATTCATTTAATCAAACGAGTTGTATTTTGAGCTTAAGTTAAGCTTGTTTACTATTTGAGCTTAAGTTAAGCTCGAGCCTAGACAAGCCAAAAATGAGTTAAGCTTGAGTAGCTCACAGTAGTTTGACTCATTTTTAACCCTATTTTCAAAATATATATGCTAAATGAGTATCATCAATAGCTCCTCCTTCAACAACAGCAGCAGCGATGACCACCTCTGCAACAACATCAAGCAGTGGCTCAAACGAGCCAAATGAATATGAGCCTAAGCTAACGATAGTAAGGTGTATTCCTTGTGATGTGTATCTAGATGAAAGTTTGGGCTGTGACAAAGCAGTACTGATCTCCACCGTACGGATGATACCTCTTATGGACAAACGAGTTCCATGACAGAGGTCGAAATCAGCGGTTGCCTAACCCAATACTTCAATCCCATTCCCGAGGGATGTTACACATACATGCTTGAAGAAGAGGATCAAGTTGCTCTTATCAATACCAACACCTTATGCTTATACTGGGAACAATTCCGCCTTAGAGGCCTAAGGGTACCATTTACGGAATTCCAATGGGAGTTTTTCAATTGCGACTGACTCTTTAGGCCCAGCTTGCCCCAATCAGTTTCCAGTTGCTAGTAGCCTTTGGACCTATTTGTCCCCGGTTTATGGTACAGGCTACTTCGATCTTATGTCGGTACTTCTTCAAGGTATGTTGAACACCCGAAGGATGGTATTATTTGTCAGGGCGTTGCAACAAGAAGATTTTGGAAGGTTTAGAATCTTCCATCCATGGCTAGAAAGCGAAGTTCATGCTCGTCATGACTTAGCATGAGTTCGATATATGGAACAAATGGGTAGATTCCATTCGAACCAAGGACATAAAAAACCTCAAACCCAATGACAAAGTGAGTTAGATAATTTACAGTGTTTCCTCTGGCGTGGCAATGTGGTGTAGAACACCAAAAGAATAATGGATTGATATCTGCATAATGAGTGGATCTTGTCTGATGATGAGGAGAATAAAGATGGTGACAATGAAAATCTAGAAGTTAGCATCTTCCTTTAGAGTCATACTGAAGTAAGCACACTCCTGTAGCAGTGGTCGGTCAGTCGTCAAGGAGCCATGAGTCACTCCGAGCTACTACTTTTGCTCGGCATGGCCTTTCCTTGGGGTAACTTCATTTTGTTTTTCTTCCTTTTAACCGACTCTTTGGTTCTTTTGCAGGCTTTAAGTTTCTAGTAGGTAATGCAGTGGCAATTGCCGCCCATGCTTGCTACCCAGGCTGTTGAACACGAATGCGCAAAGGACGAAAGGGCTACGAAAAGAATTATGGTCATGAGGGTTGCTAAGGACAAAGACTCTATAGCCGCCGAAAAAAAGGAAGAGATCCCATTCTCCTTCCCCTCCCCCCACTTCACGATGCCAAGGGAAGGTTTATGAAGGACAAATCCAAAGCTAGCTAAAAAAAGATTGAAACATGCAACCAAGGTGAATTATTGTGTCGTTGAGGTGCCAAAGGAAGGCGGCTAAGAGTCATAAGAGTTGGTTTTTGGAGGACCGAGGCGGATGCCGATAGAAGAAACAGGCAAGTGTTACCTTTCTGCCACTCTATGATTAGAATGTTGTGGATCTGGTAGACGAGCCTACATTCCTCAACCAGTGCATTCGATGCTCGACGACCATCCTGTGTTTACTACTGGTGATCATCTTGCCCCGAACCTAGTCACATCCACTCAAACCGTGCCTTCAGGCTTGCGTCCTGTGTCCTGTGTACCGTCCTCAATGGACGGTATGTACAAATGAGATGAGTCTCGACTTTGGGGGGTTGAGCAAAGAATTGTTGATGGTCTTCTTATTGCCTAAGGATCATGAGATCCTTGACCAAAAGTTCAATCATATGTCAGACGATCAACCCGAGCTATCAGCCTACATCAAAATTTAAGAGGTGAGTTCCCTCACTTGGTCTTCAAACGTTTACTTTTATCGCTCTTTCTATTAAGTTTGAGCTTCATGCTTTGTAGGCCCATAGACACGTCATGAAGTGTCTCGACCACTGGACGGCCAATAGGGAGCAGGTAGCTCAGTTTATGAGTGAATTCCATGGTCTTTCTGGTAAACTATTGGGTGCCTCTAATAACATCTTGTTCTTGTTTCAAATGGTTCAAGTGGTCAAGAACGCGCTTTTATTAGCTAAAAAGGTGGTGGTTGAAGCCAACTTAAAGCTCAAGGAGAAGGAAAAGGAGCTGGAGGAGCTGCAGAGGAAGTTGGACTCCAAGTCCAAAGAATTGGAGGAGGCCCGGGCTGAAATCTCGGCTACCATTGCCAACAACAAGGAACTTAGTTTTGAATTGGTTAGGCGAACCTCGAAAGTCGAACAGGAGAAGGACCATTAAGCATCCTTAGAAAACACGATGAGAATCTCCAAGAGGGAGATGGAGAAGAAAAAGGAGATTGCTGAGCTTCAAGCTCAAATAGCTGCGCTGAGAATGGGGACTCTATGACTCCTGAAGGCCGAAAGAAATTCTTTGATTCAATTTTCATGAGTATGTGGGCAGAGTTCATGAAGGTCCAGACCTTTGATGGAATAAAACAAGCTCGAGAGATCGTAAGGGAAGTCCATCCTAGTCTAGACTTAAAATGTTTGTCTTTTGTAGATTCTCCTCTAGCCATTTCTCGGATTTCGAGGATGAGGAAGAAACTGAAGAGCCGGCCAGGCTAAGGGAGAGGAAGACCCGGCTCTAGCCAATGATAATGGTCCACCTCCTTTAGAAACCGATGCTTAGGTACCCGCCACCAACACTTTTCTTCCCGATGCTGTGTAGGACTGCTCAGCCTCCAACTCTCATGAAGGATCTTTCCTCCTTTCCCTAGAAAAGCACCTAAGCCTTCGTTGATCTATTTAGATCTCTGTTTTTCCTTTTGTAGTTTTTTGTCAGTTCTATGAGGTTGGCATGTTGACTTATTCCTTTTGTACGAACTTTAACGAAGAAGTCGGTTTTTACTTCCGTTTTTAATTGCTTTATTTACTGGTTTAAGGTACTAACATCTTTTACATACTTTTGTAGTTTGGTACTTTAACGATTATTAATAGTATTTTAGGATCTCCTAACCAAGGGGTTTACCTGGGCTCTATGCCCGACGGTTTCCCCTTCTGGAAGGATCCAAGCTTTTGAGGTTCGGATTTTCTTTTTAATTTTTTGGCGTTATTTTCCCAAGGCATTTATGATTCCGAGGTTTATACTTAGGGACAAGAGTTTTCCTCGACCTTTGACGCCATCGCAAGTACCTTGGTGCCAATGGCTTTAAGGTGTAAATTTCCTAAGGCATTAGTGATCTAAGCTTTTGAAGCTTCGACCCGAGTCTTCGCCTCGGACTTAGTGGCCTGCAAGGTCGGCTTAGTGCTTAAAGACCATAGTGACTTTTTCCTACGGCGTTCGTTATCCGAGTTTTAGATGCCCTATTTTGTGGCCTCCCTCAGGGTTATTGGGCTTTTGAACTTTCCTGGACACCTTAAAATCTTGACGAGATTTTCTTAAGGCTTAGTTATCTAAGCTTTGTTACCTAGATCCAATGCTATTCTCGGGCTTTATGGCCATCCAAAAACCTAAACCCAATACCCTAACCCCTAAAGTCTAACTACCAAACCCAAAACCAAAACCTAAAACTAAACTCTAAACCTATAACCCTAATCCCAAAACTCCAAACATCGAATGCTATATCTTAAATCCCAAATCAAACCTTAAATCTTAAACCCCTAACCTTAAAACTCGAACCACAAACCTAAAATGCTAAACTCGAAATTTAAAACTCGAAACCCCAAAACTAGTAACATAAACAGTAAAACCACAAACACTAAAACCTAAATCTTAAATGCTAACTTTAAACCTATAACTATAATGCATAAAACCCCAACATATAAACATCAACACTAAAAACCTATCGCAAAAGCAAAATCATATATGATTAACCTAAAAAACAAACCTTAAATCACAAAACACAAACGCTACACCCCAAATCCAAACTTAATCCCTAACTAATGCTAACCGAAGCTAAGAACAAACAATATCGATCACAAGGGTAGGTCTAACCTTACTAAAGGCTTGAAGAATGAAATGGGAAATTGTATGAAAATTGGAAATAGTAAATAAGTAAACTCACGAATAACTCCAAGGATATGATGCACTAAGAAACTTCTAAGGACTCGTGACACAACTCGATATAATGTATGAGATGGTCCGATAAGATTATTCACCACCTAACCTTACTTAAGGGTTAAGATAAGAGTAAGGAAAGCAAATAAGCCAATGAGAGCAATGTTCATTGAAAAAGAAGTATATTCAATAGATTGTTGACGATAATAATATATTGTAGCTACATTACAATGAGGGTATTTATACTCGAAAATATTAGGGCATCCGACCCAAAATGGAAAAGACTAAAAAGGGTAGTATATAAAAGAAGTAACGTATAAGGAATAATAAAGGGTATACTTCAAAATACAATAAAAATTTGTATCTTGTACGAAGGATTCTATTACATGGTTGCTTGGACATGTGGCTCTTTGTGGATGGATGGCTTTCTAGTAAAAAAGACAATTCTATACGATAAGTTTAGTATCTATCGAGCTTTCCAGTCTTAAGGCTCAAGCTTGAGTTAGGGCTTCGGTGGTCTATTTCCTATCATCACCACCAAGTTGATTGGGATTTAGGATCAAATCTGGTTAGTCATCATCTAGGTTCCCTTCGGGCTAGTAAAGGCTGAAGGTAGCAACATTAAATACGTTTGACACTCCGATGTCTTCTGAAAGCTCAATTTTGTATTATCATTAACCTTTTAGAGTATCATGAATGATCATTCAGCTTTGGTAGATAGCTTGTTCTTCCTTTCATTAGGCTAAAATTGC